>BSBN01000348.1:7500000-10000000 GCA_027924645.1 Cunninghamia lanceolata
TGATGAGACTTTTAATAGGTTTGAGGTGTTGGAGGATCTCAGCCAGGGGGAAGTGAATCCGGGGTTGCTGAACTTGGATCAGGGAACTTTGGGTACAGGACAGGATGGACCACCATTGGAGGCCATGCAGGTTGTGCAAGAGATTGGAGTTGGGGAGATGGATACGGATCAACAATTGATTGTCCAGACTGAACAAGAATCTTCTATTGGAGCTTCGAAGATTGGTGGAGGTGGTTCCCCATTGCCCCTGAAAGGAGGCAAGAATGTGGGGAAGAGCTCTTTGGCCTCCCCTCTTTTGGATATTCAGCAAATTGAACTGAAGAAAGGGATTAGTGACAGGACTTCCAAGTTGGGAAGGAAGAAGGATATGGAGAAGATTAAATTAACTGGGGAAACTTTGGTGGAGTCAGGGTCAGTCAAGACTCTAGATTCACATTTTTCATGCCCCCAGAAATGATTGTTCTCTCATGGAATGTAAGGGGCTTGAACAGTGGCCCTCGACAAAAAGCTATTCGTGATTTGGTTCGGAATCATTCTCCGGATGTTCTTTTTCTTCAGGAGACTAAATTATCTGTAGATAATATGTTGGCCATGGCTCCTAAGTTGTGGAAATATGGTGAATGCCAGTGTATGGGGGCTCTTGGTGCTTCTGGAGGGGTGGCTTATTTTTGGAACCCTCAGAAGATTTTTCCTCTCTGGTGGATGTCCTCTAGATCCTCTATATCCCTAGTCACCTCTTGGTATGAGACTGGTGAGTGTATTCTCCTCTCTAATGTGTATGTTCCTATTGAGTTTCCAGGTAAACAACTTCTTTGGTCCCATCTTCATTTTGTTCGTAGCTTAGCTCCTTACCATCTGTGGGTTGTGGCTGGCAATTTTAATGCTATTGTGGAGTTGTCTGAGAAAAGAGGTGGTATTCCTAGGTTGGAGCCTTCTGCTCTGTTATTCAGAGATAGCATTTCTGAATTAAATCTTATTGATGTTCTGCCAAGTAATGGTTGCTTCACTTGGAATAATAGGTGAATTGGTGAGAGTTGTGTTGCTGAGAGGCTTGATCGATTCTTGGTTTCCTGTTATTGGGTTGGAGACTTATGGTCCACTCGATTTGAAATTCTTGATTGGAGAGGCTCTGATCATTGGCCTATTAAGCTTAGCATTATCTCTGCTCAGAAGCCTCGTTCTCCCTTATTCAAGTTCCAGATTATGTGGTTACGAGATCCTACTCTTCATGAACTTGTGGCTGAGTGGTGGCAGATTGGTAGACCACCTTTTGGTACGGCAATGTACACATTCTCCAAGCTTCTTCAGTTTGTCAAATATCAGCTTAAAAGGTGGAATCGGCGATGTTTTGGTAATATCTTTCATGCTAAGGTTGCTGCCCAGGAGGAGTTGAATAATATTACGCAGTTGATTCGTGAGAATGGGGCCTCTGAGGATCTTCTAAGGGAGGAGGCTAAGACTTTGAAAGTGGTTGAGGAATTTGAATTGCGGGAAGAAATCTATTGGAAGCAAAAGGCCCGGGTTGATTGGTTACAGGAAGGTGATAAAAACACCACCTTCTTCTTCAATTCTGTGAAGGACAGGAGGTATGGTAATTCCATTCCTTTTTTGGTGAATGATAGGGGTGAACGTCTTGCCTCGTTTCAGGAAATCTCTGCTGAGGCATCTCAGTATTTTGCTACTTTATTTAGGGAGGATTCTTGAGGGGGCTCTGTTGAGGAAGCACAAGTTCTTTCTTGTATTCCTTAGTTGGTCTCCAGGGAGGTGAATGAGTATCTGATGAAAGATATCTCTCTTGATGAGCTGGAGGGGATTGTGTTTCAGATGAAGAAGGGTAAAGCTCCTAGTCCCGATGGTTTCCTAATTGAATTTTTTTAGGATTTCTGGGATATCATAAAGTTGGATCTTCTAGCGGTTGTCCTTGAGTCCCAGAGGAATCAGCAGATGCTTCGTGCTCTGAATTCCACCTTCCTTGCTCTCATACCCAAGTGTGAAGGGGTTGATAGGTTATCTCAGTTCCGGCCTATCTCTCTTTGCAATGTGGCTTACAAAATCATTTCTAAGTTATTGGCTGAGAGATTAAAGAAGTGGCTTAAAGTGCTGATTTCAGAGGAACAGAGTGGATTTGTGGCAGGTCGACAGATTCTTGACGGGGTTGTCATTGCTACGGAGACCATCCACTCCATGGACAACTCCCATGAGAAGGCTATGTTTATTAAGCTAGATATGGCTAAGGCTTATGACAGGGTTAGATGGTCTTTTTTGCAGAAGATCCTTGTTTCTTTTGGCTTTGGTGAGGAGTGGATCCAATGGGTCATGAGCTGTGTCACGTCTGTTTCCTTCTTAGTTTTGATATATGGAGATCATTCTGAACTTTTTTGTGCCTCAAGGGGCTTACGCCAAGGGGATCCTCTTTCTCCGTATCTTTTTCTGCTTCTTGTGGAAGGCCTTGGACGTTTGTTGAAAAGAAGGGTGGAGCTTGGCACCATTCAGGGTTTGCGATGGGGTGGAGACTTGCCTCCGCAATCTCATTTACAGTTTTTTGATGATACTACCTTGATGGGGTTGGCTACTGTTAGGGAAGCTACTAACTCGAGGCAGGTGTTGGACATATATCTTGTTGCTTCAGGACAATTGATTAATGAGGAGAAGTCATCCATATTCTTCTTCAATACGCCGACCCCCATTCAGAGAAGAATTGCTAATATCTTGAGGTTTTAGATAGGGGTTCTCCCTTTGACGTATCTGGGTTTCCCAATTTCTGTTCGCCCTCTTCCCAAGGGTTCTTGGCAGAATATTATTGATAAGCTCCGTGCAAAAGTTAATCATTGGACCCACAGATGGTTGTCTTTTGCGGGGCGGGTTCAGCTTCTCAAGTCGGTGGTGCAGGCTCTCCCTACCTATCGATGTATGCTTCAAGTGGCTCCAATGGGTTTTCTGAGGGAGTTGGATTCTCTTGCGAGGCAGTTCTTATGGGCGGGAAGTTTGTCATCCTCCAAGTGGAGCCTGGTCAGGTGGGATGTTGTGTGTAGCCCAAAGCAATTTGGTGGTCTTGGTCTTCGACAGTCTGCGTTATCTGGAGTGGCTGTGGCTGCTAAGCTATTTTGGAGATGGTGTGTGGAACTGGATCAGCCATGGGCCAGGATATTATCTCATAAGTATTTCCAGGGGATTCCACGGCAGGATCTCCCTCGTTACCCTCTTGAGGGGAAAGGTTCAGTGATTTGGAATACTCTTCAAAAGGGTGCTAAGCTTATCAAGGAAGGTTTATTTTGGATTTGTAGATGGGGAACTGAAGCTCTCTTCTGGTCAGATTCTTGGGATGGATTCCCTCCACTTACTTCTCAGTTCCCCAACCTTCTTCCTTTGTGCCAAAGATTTCTCGAGGCTGGCTGGGCTAGGGTGAGTGACTTCAAGTCTGTTGCTTCTTTTGGTCAGTTGGAGGTAGCTCATTGGAAGGATCCCGCAGTGTGGCCAGATTTGGGACTTGTGGAAGATAGTGCTGAGCTTCACAAGATTCTTCATAGTAGGAGTTGTAGTTCTCTTCTGGAAGAGGATATTCTTGCTTGGACCCATAATCCTAAGGGGGTTTACTCTGTTGCTTCTGGTTATCAGGTGTTATTGGCTCAGAAGCTAATTGGGGTAGAGGTTCACTGGTGGAAAAGGGTGTCGAATAAACTCTCGTGGCCTAAATGTAATTGCTTTGTTTGGACTTTGGCTTGGAATAGGTATTTGACTTGGGATAACATTCGTAAACGGGGATTTCAAGGACCTTCAATTTGTGTTTTTTATGGGGGAGCAGAAGAGGATTCTTCGCATTTGTTCTTCCGGTGCCCCTTTGTTGTGCAGCTTTGGCATTGGTGGTGGGAGGTATGGAAGCTTCCTTGTATTCATGCATGCTCTTTGGTTGAATTCTGGGATAGTATGGGAAGACCTCCTTATGTGGCTTCCTTTTTGTAGGAAGTTTGGTTCGTGGGTCCTACCTTTCTGCTTTGGCAGATTTGGCTAGAGCGGAACCGCCGAATTTTTCGTGATTAGAAGTTGGTGGGTCAGCAAGTTTAGCTGCGTATGCTAGGAATGGTGTAGGAGTCAGTTTCAGCTAAATGTGATTTGGTTTTCCCCTTGGAGAGAGGTGATGATGAGTTGGTGGCCAAACTGGGTCTTCAAGAAATTCATTCTTCTTTTGTCAGTTCCAGGAACTATAGGCATGGAAAAAAGAGGCTTCAACGAGTTGGAAGGTGGTTACTTCCTCCCAATGGTTTTTTAAAGATCAATACTGACAGTTCTTCTAGGGGCAATCCTGGGCCGGCTGGAATTGGCGGAGTTGGTAGGGACTCAGCTGGGTCGGTGATTTTTCTATTCTCTCTACATGAGGGGGTGAAGACTGTTAACTTCATGGAGGGTCTAGCAATTCTGCATGCTATTGAGAGGGCCCTTGCTTTGGGCTGGAGAAAAGTTATATGTGAAGCTGATTCACAGATTTTGATTAATCTCTTGAATGAGCAAAAGATATCTGATATTAATTGGCAGTTGGCTTTGGTGGTTCAGCGGATTCTTTAGGTTAGTTCTCGGTTGGAGGAGGCATCCTTTGTTCACATCCCAAGGGAGTGGAATCGAGTTGCCGACTACTTGGCCAAATGGGCCTCTGAGCATGATAGTGGTTGGAAAGTTGAGGATTGGGATCAGGTTAACCCTGAGCTGCATCTGGATTTAGACCGGTTCTTGGAGGAGGATAGGAGGATACATGAGGATAGTTGATGTTGTTTATGCTGTGGGGTTTTCACCTTGTTTTATGGGGCTGGGTCCCTTAGTTATTATTGTAATGCTCTTTTCTGATTTCTAATAAAGTTTTTACCCCTTTGTTTAAAAAATATATATATATATATTTATGTTTTAAAAAGATATGGCATTTATAATTGTTGGCATTCATAAATTACTTGTAGTTATATTGTAAGTTTTTTCTATTTTTCTATCCATTTGGCTTCCACGAATTTATTTATTTACACATTTTATGAATTTTGTTTACTTGGGAATCTAAATCTTTCAGCCCTTGTTGTGAGTGCAGAATGCCTCTCGACACAATAAAAAAATATATTATATCAATTTTTAGCTTTGTTGTGTGTAATTCCCAAAGTGTTGCATTCCATAAGTTAAGACCACTTGGAGCCTCTCTGTCAAATAGGCCATGTGCCTTATCACCTCTTGGAGGCTCTCTGTCAAACATGCCACGTGCCTTATCACCTCCTAGAGGCTCTCTGCGAAATAGGCTATGTGCCTTACCAGTGCTACCACAATCGCATGCATGGACAACCTTATTGGGAAAAAAACCTAGCATTTTAGGGTTGACTGTGACATAACCATTAATGGTTAAAAACATGTAGCACTCCCCAAATTGGCATTTCCTTTGTGAACCATAACACACCCTATGTGCTTCTTCAACAATGCCTCATCTTGTCAGCGCTGCACCTAATTACGATTCTTCAAAATCTCATGATGGGATTCTATTGAGTTGAGTGGTGCAATGTGTCAAAAAATTTTGAAAGTGCTGCCAAAGTTTATGCTTCAGATGAAATTTGATCCCCAATCGTATTATTATTTTTCTGGTGTATGCTTTCTATGATGTTTGTGGGTTAGAGTTTCCAACAATACAATTGTCAATCATAGATGGAAGGGCTTCCAGTGAGCAGAAATAAAATTGACATTCAGTGATGCATCTTTATCACATGGGAGTATTTTTATATGTTGTTTTGACATGATAGTCAAAATAGAATGCTTTATGTTTTAGTAAGTTTGGAGTGGCAAGAAAAGAATACATAAATGTTCTAGAATTGTTTTGAATTTACACCTTCCAATTACAATTAGCTTGAAAGTTATAGAGCCTTTTCAACAAATCCATTTTGTGAGAGGTATAAATCTCTGTCACCAAAAATGGATTCTTGGCAATTCCCTTGCTAAGGTATGTGCTCCCTCCTATGCTGAAAATTATCTATTCTTGCAATAAATATATATATATATATATATAAGTGTGACCTTACTGTATGTTGTCCCATTTTGTGATTACACAAAATTTGCAATTTTTCTGATAAATTATCATGTTCTAACATGCGGTCATAAAATGACTTTGAATAACGATATGCATGCAAATGGTTGAGACATATATAACTGTCCCGGGCATCATCCTCCGCCGTGAACCATAGACTCACTAAGTTGGAGAAGTTTTCCGCAGAGAAGTAAATGGTATGAGGGCCACACTCATCGCCACGTATTGCCACAACTATACTTACCTATCAATCGGCATGTCTAATCTGTTATCAAATTAGGGTTCACTACCGATCAAACAAGCCGTTCTCTTCATCATTGTGCATCATGATTTATTTCTGAACTACTAGAAATTCCCACAAAATTTCAAAGATGTGCTTCACATAAACTTAAACGTTTCAAACCACATATTGCTCAAAAGTTGGCATGTTGTGAAGGTGGCAAAGAAATTAAAAAACTGTTTCGAAAAAGAAGCCAAATATTATAAAGAACTCCTATCACTGCATTTTCATCAAATTTCTCCTTAGCAGACATTGTATCACATATAGGATTACTTATCAAACTGTCCAAGAGCACGAGTGTCGTAGCATTGCCCAGTTGCACTCCTGAACGCTGTAAAGGTAAATTGCTGTGAGGTGGAGTTGATTAAAAGCACTCAACAATGGACGAAATGCAAACTTTTCCATAATCATCTCTGATGGCTGGTGGGAAATACATTAAATCTTGAATCTTCGGAGCTCAAAATGTATTCTATCACAGATTTCTATTCTTTCTCTTGAAGGTTGTTCAATATGCTAGGCCGTTAGGTCTATCTAGAAGGAGTTGGTTTGTGAAAGTTTCCAATCAAGAGTGGTAAACTTCTCCACTGAACAGCCATTGACTCTCCTAGCTTCAGTGATTCCCACAAGATATGTCAATCTAGGAGAAGATACAATAGTCCTTATGGCAGATAGGTGATCAAATGAATAGTTCTTGAACCAGATGCTACTTTCGTATAACAATACCTATCTATTAGGCACCGAATGGCCTCTAAAATACAGAAAGGTGGTCTAACAGAATGCAATCTTTGCAGCGAGTGCATGAAATGCATTCATTGAAAACACTCTTGAGGCTCTGAATAAGGTGTCTACAAGTACTATAAATGATAAAAGATTCTCGCATGAACATATTTAAGGTACCACAGACATGGAGGTTCTGAAGATATTTAATCCTTCCAAATAACTAGAGAGACCCCTTTAAAGAAAATATTTTTCCTCTATAAATTTATTGCATATGGTTACTATCCTGCACAGTAAAATATGTTTTTGAAGGCCTGAAATCTATCATGAAATAGATGGAAAGTTAGTGGGAAGGGGTTCCTTGTAAGAGATACAAGATGAAGTCTTAATTTTGATCATTGTAGAGTATATTCTGAGAGAAGGATACCTATAGCCTCAAAGTAAACACGTCACTCAAAAAGTTCCCAAGAAATTTCAAAGCAATTGACAGGTGTAAATTCAAAATGCTCAACCTTTGCTAGGATCCTTGTGCAGCCTAGACAAAGCAAATGAATTGTTTGGTAAAATGCCTCAAGGAAATTTGGTCTCATGGACTACCATGACTGCAGAATGTACACTAAATAGATTCCTTGAAAAAGGCTATGGGAACTTACAAGCAAGAGCAATCAGTTGGTATAAATCCATTACTCATGACCTTCATCAACACCCTCCTTACTTATGAACATGGAATGATATACACAACACATAGGCATTATTTTCAAGAAAATCTAAAAAATTTGGCTCTTCAATAGAATCCTCTCAATCTGTGCCCAAAGAAATGCAAGATTATAGATTCCACGGTGTTTATTAGCATCTCTTATGTGTGATGAAATAGAGAAATTTGTCAGATATTATAGTTTGAGTTCCTGACAGACATTGATGCAAAATATGGAAGCATAGATGAGAGACATGAACTATTTGGAAGAATGCCTCAATGAAATGTGGTCTCAAGGATTACAAATATTACAACATATGTTCAAGCATACTTTATATTTGTGCCAAATGGGAGTTTTGGGTCAAGGTATGGATGTCTCACAAAGCATTATTGAAAATGTTTTTCTGTCAGCTGATGTAGTTGTAGATTCCCTAGCACATATCCAAGCAAAATTTGGAAGCAAAGCTAAGGCATGTGAACTATTTGACAAATTGTGTTGAAGAAATGTCATCTTGTGGACAACATTGACTTTAGATATATGCATTCAGCTATTGAAAATTTGTTCCACAACCTTTGCAAGTATCTTCCAAGACCTACACCGGCATCATCTCCAATGACACCAAATTGGGAGCTTTGGAATCAGCATTCCAAAGATTGGTCGTAAGGATGTAGACCTGTATTTATTATATAGGGAAGTAACTGCTCGTGGAGGACAGCAAATGGTCATAAATGATAGAAAATGGAAGGAGATCACAGTTGTGCTTAACATTCCTCGCACTACAACAAGTACTTCATTTGTTCTTCACAAGTACTACATTAATTTGCTCCACCATTTTGAGCAGGTTCACTTCTTTCAAGTCCAAGGGCTTACAAAGTAGTTATTTCAAGTGCCTAAGCAAGGTAGTTACTCTAAGAAACTAGCTTTGTGAAAGAAAGTTAGTTATTCAAAATTAGGGCACTTATGAAGGTAGTTAAGTCAAGTAGTTATTAAAAAGTGGTTGAGGTAGTTACCCTAAGTGGTTACTAACCTCACCTATAAATATATCATTGTGATTCAATCAAGGGGGTTCCACTTTTTCACATGACAGTGTATGAAAGACTTGAATAGTGTTATTCAAGTTTGAAAGCAATAAAGAAACATTTTGAATGTGTGTTCAACTCAATTTCATTGGTATTTGTATGTTTCATCAATAATGATCATGTGCTTTCCTTTCAAAGTTGCATTGTGAGAAAGATATTTCGCATCAAGTTTTGGTATCTCTACTTCGATGCATGGAACTTAAATTCATAAGTTTAATTCTTATTTAATCATTAGTGTTTGTTATTTCTTTGTTTTTGTTCTTATAATTCCAGAAAATCCAAATACCCCCTATCATACGAGGGAGCTGCCCCTTTTCAATGCAGAGAGGAATTGACAAGACCTGCGATTCTTCAACTGTTGTGAGTAGGTTGTTGCTAATCCAAGGGCAAACAAAGTTACTCACAAAGATTCTTTTCAAGCAACAAATCTATTTACCAACACTATATTGGTGTTTTTCCTATCTTTATGTGCAATTGTGACATTTCCCCAAGCATAAAATTTTCTTGTAAAACGAATGTTTTCTATATAAAAATGGAAGGCTACATGGGTGTCTGTCTCTGAATGGTCTATAATCATTATTTTCTATGGTGCATCTCCTCTAAGCACTCTTTACCTCAAACTTCATAGCAAAAACTATTATCTGTGGTCAAATATCTATCAAACCAAAAGACCCTCTATATTGCTAAGGAGCATACTGACATACTTGACCTCAAAATTCCTCTTCAATTTTTAATATTCTACTATGAATGGTAAAAAAAATAAGGAATTAAACAAGTTCTCCAGCTGCTAGGATTCTATTCATAGTGAAATGGAAAAATAATAATAGAAAACTAAATTCTCCTCTATATTTGAGAAATGTATTAAGTCTTGCATATTTTCTGTTGATGTTTATTTTTCAAATCCCATCTTATTAGAAAATCATCTTGGTTTTGGTTGTTTGAACTTCTACCTATCTGGACACTTCAACAATATATAGTTTTAGAAAACAAAGGATAAAATTCACATATTTCCAAATTCTCTTAGAAGGGCGAATGTCCTCACCCTGTTCCAAAAGCTCCCATTTTCATCCATGCAGGGAGTATGTTGCATCAAGTCTTGGCTTTGGTTTTACACCTGCCCTCTATTTTTTACTTGAAAATTTTGAAGGCCTATTAGTATATCCATTCGTGATATCCTCTGACCATTTGTACTCCAAGAGAAGATTAAAAAGAAGAGTTCTATGAACCAACTTAATCAAGTGAGTGATTAGCAAATAAAAGAATGGTCTATGAACTCTGCTGAAGTAAACAAAAGGAGAAGATCTTAATATAATAGCCAGCCATTAATAAAAAGTTGTTGTGTTGTACATATGTAGTTACGTTGATAGAACAAAAAATAGACTAAGCTATGAATATAGAAATGGGGGCCAATTGCTCACAGTAGCATAAGAAACAAGGTGTAGGGCTAGATGTAATCGTTAAAGTCACCACTATTCTTTCTAGTGGAAGGTTTCCCTTCCTTGATATTTTCAATTATAATGTAGAAAGTAACAGTGCTTCTTGTTGATGCCCAAAAGAGTATTTATGCACACCATCCCAAGTTGAATTTTAAATGTTACACATGCCTCATTTGCATCACATATGCAGTAGGAATTAAGTATAGGCTTGATTTAATAATTTGTATAAAAAAACTACAAGTCACAAGGTATTAGTATAACTTTGTAACATCCATATCTAGAAGATAGTTCATACATCATCATAGAAGGGGAAGTGAAACCTGGGGTTAATCTGCCCTAAGATACTTTTAGTGATAGAATCCATGACAACCCTGCTCTGGTATATGCATGCTAGAATGCTAAAAATGATACCCAGTGTTTGTTTTGGATCCATGGTTTTTGGAACTAGACCCTAGCACTCCTCTTGGGTCTACTCGTGTGGGTATCAATAGAATTAATTTTTTTTACATGAAATAGTTCTTGTTCCCTACTTGTGCTTACATATTTTGTGGCAATAAATATGACGTGCATACCCTGCAATCCTTGAGATGTCTGCTAATTGTGGCACTCTATCAACAATTTTTGAGTTGTATCGATGTCTTTGATGTCTTTGAGTACCTGGTCATGTATGATGCTTGTAAGAATTTAACAGGATGCTTCATAGATTGTGACCACATATGTTAAACTCATTCTTGGTATGCTAATATTACCTTATAGAAATTATCAATGCGGTTTTGGTAAACAAGCTTAGGTCTTTGAATAAGTAGTTAGTTAATTGGAAAGTAGTGATTTTACTTACTAAATTTCAAGTTTCAATGGTGTTAGTGTTAAATGATTGTTTGACATACGATGATAAATTCATATAGTTAAATTAAGAAGATAGTCGTGCACATATATTGCAATTTGAGAATATTTCAGTTACTATGAAGAAGATTGGTTAGAATGATTGGTCAAGATGATAAAATTGTTGATAACTGAGTGGGGGGGTGAATCAGTTATCCTAATTATTTCTTCTTTCTGAACTTTCTTATTAATCAATGCAACATTAATTCAAATAAGCAAACATTACCATGAAAAGGAAAAACACATGACACAGTATTTTTGACATGGAAACCCTGTTAAGGGAGAAAACCACGGGGTGATTAACCCAGAGATTATTCTCTGTTAGAAGAATAAGGAAATACAAAATGGCACTTGCCAATTAGGGCTCACTGCCCGAGCACACTACTCACAAAGGAGGCACACTGCCTACAAGGAGACACACTGTCTACAAAAGAATGTTATACAATACTTGAACTGATTGGAAGCATCCACATATGCTGGAGTTTAGTTCCGGTTAGGCTCAGTACACTGATCTGTTGCACTTCATCTTTCCTCTTCTCTTATGCTACTTTCCTTTCACATATCGGACCTTCCTTACTGCTTTTGCTCTGCTCTACTTTTATTCACATACCACATATCACAACAACACATCTCACAACTAAATCCATCCTTTATATATATCCGCACAAGTGATTTCATTATCTTTCTAGTCGACACCCAGAACAGTCAATCTTCTCACAAACTATGTTCTGTCAGCTGAATCCTTACACATCAAGTAATGCAGATCAAGCATATACTTGTAAAAATCATTAATCATGTTGGCCAAACATGATTCATGCCTTCATAACCTTTAACACCATCAGTAACACATCCAGAAAGTAGTCTGATGTTCTGTCAGTCAGTTCTTCCTCTATTCATACTATCACTCAGGAACCCGATACTTAAGTATTCATATCTTTTACCTCATCTATCATCAGAGGCTAAAACCTTGGAATCTATCACTCAAGGTAGTACTCTTTACTTCCCCAAATCCGTACTTTACCAAGATACTTCCTCTAAGAGATCTGGACCTGTCTGTCGAACCTTGCCATATGCTCTATTCTTGTTTACCGAACCACAACATTCTTCACTTTGACTTCCGGTAGAGACACACCATGTCCTGCGGATGTGTGGGATGAACTTTGTTGCCATCAATGACAACAATCATGAATCCATATAGTGTCTCTTGCCAACAATCTCCCCCTTTGGCATTGATGGCAACACTTAGTGAAAAATGACTAAGTGTTTACACTATGCTCCCCTTTGGCTGATGCTCTATTTTTATATACATTTTTTAGAGCTCCCCCTTATTGGATTCCTCATTTTTCACTGCTCCTCACTCCCCCTTTGACATCAATGGAAAAGGGTAGGGTCCGCATACCAAAAGATTCAAAATGTTAACTATACATAGCCACATAAATATATATATATATATAAGTTGTACTTACATATACTTAAGTATGTCTACAAAAATGTTCTTCAACTGTACAACTTCTATCGCCCAACTCTACTTCATCCTGTCCAAAATTGAGATATGCCCACTTAACAGGAATGCAAATGCATCTGCCCTTTTTAGATCTGTCAGATCATTTGTCTGGGCTGTGATTTGAGATTCACTTATGGCCTCATGCATGGCCTCTAACTTAGGGACAATGATCCTCCTAAGTCCACCCATCCGGCTGATCATGTTCTTCCTTTCCTTCTCAAAATTCTTTATTGCATTTGTGATTGCAATAGTTTGACACTCTTGATTTACTATGGAGGAAGAGAGAGGATCAAAACTTTGAGACAAACTTAGTAGTTTATCCTCTTGCTCTTTTATTTTCTTCTCAATCTCTACTGTTACTTTGGACCAGGAGATACAAAATTTGTATATTTCACTGCCATCCTTAAGAGCATTTTCTAAGCTCTTTATCCCAATACTCATATTTCTCCTATCATTACTGATTAATCCTTGTACCTCTGAGAATCTCTTATCCAAAAACTCCTTCCAGACCTTTTCTTCAGCTGATTTTTCTAGAGAATCAAAATGTGTACTAACACCGCTTATTAAGGTTTTGAGATTACCAGAAGAGGAGGCTGTGGGATCCTTCTGAAAAGATGGCATGATCTTTTCTAGCACTCCAGATGTAGCTTCTATCAACTCACAGTCTTCCATATGAGACTTTAGGAGTTTCTCATTGGCCTTAGCATTAGCAAATGAAGCTATCTTCATTGTCTGTATCGGAGAAAGAGAATCAAAATTGAATGGACCTTGTAGAAGCTCCGGTTCATCAATCTCCATTGTTTATTTGTTCAGGAATTCTTGGACAGTCTGTGCAGTGTCTCTCGCTGGAGACAGATGTTTCTTCTCTTCTGTAGTCTTGGAGCTGTCCTTAGGAGTTTTCTCTCCACCACTAGTAGTTGTGGTTTTCTCTGCTGAAGTCTTCTCTCCTTCTACAACCTTAGCACTGTCATCTTCTTTTTCCTTCACCTCTACTTCTTTCTCCTGTGATTTTTCTTCTCCTTTAGATCTGGAGACTGTAGGAGAAACCAGAGGGGAAATGTTAGTCTGTTTGGGGCCCACCTCTTCTGACATTTTCTCAGGAGTTTCTTCTGCAACATTTGTAGGATCAATGCCCAAGTCCTCTATGATAGGAAGATTAAATCTTTTGAAGGTTTTCCAGAGAATCTCTTTAGTGTCCTTGGCTACCTTCTTGGTCTCACCAAGCATAAGTTGATTCATCCTTGCTTTGCTCCTGAATTCATCCTTGTAGTCTTTGAATACCATGTTCATTGTCTTGGGATCAATTGAAGGATATAGCTGAATAGCTATCTATTCCCAGATCTCAAGGTCTTTTGCCATGGCATTGGTCTTTCTCATTTCCAACTCCTTCTCTAGACTCTTAGGAATTAGAGAGATAATTTTAATAAAAGCTTTATTGTAAATGTTCAGATACCTGATTGTAGCTTCCTACAGGATCTTTTGGTCAGCCTCATTGTAATCATCATAGAATTTGGCCATTGGTTGAAGGTTTCCATCCACAGTGACTAATTTGATTACACTTTCTAGGGATAGGGTGGGCTTATCAACAAATTCCTCTACCATTTCTTCCTTGTCTTGGCCTGTGGAGGGCTTACCGGATCCTTTCTTCTACTTCTTTTTTTCCTTTACCCCCTCATCTGATTCAGTTTCTTCTTCATCTCTTTGACTTGCATAAGCCCTTGTGGCTTTTGTCTTTGACCTTTTCTCTCCTTTACCAGATGCTTGGACTTCCAGTTTTGAGCTTTTTTCAGGGACAAGTGCTAGTCTCTTTGAAGATCTAGTCCAAGTGGAAGTTTCTACCGGAGCACTTTTCTTGCTTCCTTTTTCTGCCTCTTTCTTCTCTTCATCATCTTTTTGTCTCTTTTCTTGATTCGCATCAAGTGCCTCCTTTGAGATCCCAAGGCCTTGTGCAATATGTTCTACTTCTTTTCTCACCTTCCTTTTCATCTCTGGTTCTCTGAGTTCCACATGGATCTTTACACTCAGCTCCTCAAAGGTTCCAAACCTTTTTGCCTTTGGATCTTTAGGCTGACTCAGCATGTGTTGAACATGTAGCTCCATAATCTGTTCATCAACTTCATACCCCATGGGCATGATCCAGACTGTCCTTGGTTCTACTGCCTCCATTAGGCACTGATCAGTCTCTACCATAAAGCAGACTGTGTCCTTGTATTTCTCAACAAGAGACTGGGGAATCCTTTCTCTTGATTGCATCATGTTCTGAAAGTTTTTGAAGTATCCCCACATAGCTGTATTTCTTGCTTTAGCATCCCCAAGCCCATGCAAATAGTCTCTGATCTGAACTGCTACCGGTTTGTCATTCTACCATACCCATCCATTTGATCTGGACAACTCATTCATGAAGTAGAAAAATAAACATACTATTAGTGCACCATATTTGAAAGAGTTTTTCTTGTCCTTTTTGATCTTTTGTATGTTTTCCATTAACTGGCTCAAAAGAAGTTCATAGAGATCATATTCTGCATTTTTTCTCAGCATCTCATAGGCCATGTATACTATAGTTCCGGATACTGAATTCTCCCTACTGGAATGATATATCTCATATCCTATTATCATAGATACATACTTGATATCCGGGTCAGTAATATCTTCAATGGTCATTGCCCTCTTATCAAATTTTGATCCGATGGCCTCTGTGACAATGTTGTTTTTGACAGATTTGAGGACAGGAATTCCTCCGGAGGAATGTAAACCAGTTACTACCCTAATTGCTTCCTTGGTGATCTTGCAAGGTCTATTCAGCCATAGGAAGTTATCATGCACCCTACTTAAAACATACCGGACCCATTCATTTTCTTCAAAGCAGGGGAAATGAATGAACTGATCAAAATGCTTTTCCCGGATGCCCTATATTGAGGTTTGATCTCAAAGGAATCATCTATTAACTACTTGTGGTATATGTCTCTTAGTTTGAATTCCCCAAACTCTTCAATGTTTGCATGTATATAAACCCTAATATCTTCGGTGTGCAAGACACCATGTGGAACACTAGAAAATGCACCTAGGGGGTCTACCTCCAAGGATTTGTATGGATGTTTCTCAAATGTAGGGTGAGGTCTATTAGAGATCTTTACTATATTTAGAGTAGCCATCATCAAACAATCTTACTGAAGGATATCAAGAACGATAAATACCTTTTATGTAGGTTAGGGCACATGAAGAAATCTGTATAGAGCTGTATGAAGAGTTGCCTTGATCTTTTGGGAGAAGTTGTTTGCAGAGCTCCTTTTCTTTCTTTTTCGCATGTGAGTGTACAAGTGTGTAAATGACAGACAAATGAACTCTTTTATTCCAAGAAGCCCTAATTTTCACCCTGCAATAAATGCACAACCTAAGTCATTCTGGTTTGCCTGGTTTTCCTTGTTCAAGGAGGAAGAAACTCATCCGGATCATTATGATTCCCTTGTGATCGATGTTAGTGATGAATCATCATATCCACTTGTCCTTCTGATCATCTTATGTATCCGCAGATCAAGCTGTATCAATTTGGATTCATACCGGGCCAATCTTGTGAGAAACCTGTTTTACCAGAAGACTTGCTTAACCGGACTAATTCTGAAGGAATTGAACCTTTTAAATTTTCTTCCAGATCTCTCAGATCTTTACCTGACCTTCTTTACATGTTTCTCTAGAAACCCTTTGATCCGCAACTTCTCATGTGCCAATTTTAGGCACGACTTAACTGGCTGGGGGAACAAGGTTTTCTTTGTGTCTCCCCCTGAGCCAGAGCTCACCTTTTAGTTTTTAGAAGGAATATCAGCACCAGAGTCTGGTGTAGATCCAACCTCTACATTCTCTAAACTTTTCTTCACCCAAATCTTGTTCATCTCATTCCTAACTTCATCCGCATTCACTTTTTGTTTACCCTTATCTTGATTCTGATTATGATATACCGGACCTCTTTTCTCCTAATTCTTGCTTCTACAGAATTTTGCATTATGACCGGACCTATTACAAATTTGGAAAACAACATTTCTTTGCATATTTGACTGATATCCTCTTGATTTACATTGATTAGCCATATAACCTACTCTATTGCATGCAAAGCATCTACCATTGAATGATTCATTCATTTGCATATTTCTGCATTCATGAGACTTGTGACCATACCTTTTACAGTTAAAACACTGTCCGGAGAAGAGGGTGGATTAATCTTACCTATGAGGTCAATTCCCCATTACAAAAATGGACAAGGAGTAGTAAGAGGCTGGAGCTCTTGTGTTGGGGCATGTATCAGGTCCCCATGCTTCTGACATTGAAGGCATCTTATAGCAAACTGCCGATCATCCTACTCCATGGAGGACCAATAGTAACCCACTCTTAGAAGTATTTTGACAAGACTACGACCGGTGGAATGCGATCCATAGACACCATCATGTACCTCTTGTAAATCAACCTCATCCTCTACCGAGTTGAGACACCTAAGGAGGATACCATTGAGAATCTTACTGTAAACTTTTTTAGCAAGTATAGTATAGTGGGAAGCTTGTCGAGTGAAGGTTTCGCACTGGGTGTTGGATAGTTTGTTAGGGAAAGTACAATTGCTTAGATAGTCATAAATATCATGGTACCAGGGGGAGTTGGGATGAACAATTACACAGATAAGCTCTAATTGAGGTACCTTGAATGCTGGAATTAGGAGCTATTCTACCAAGAACTCACACCTTTGAATGTTGCTGGGCATGTCAAGGAGAGAACTAGTGGTTGCCATAGCACAATATTCCTTATTATTAATTATGGGAATTTGCTCAAATGTTATATTAGAGAAATATTTTTTGAAGTCATCAACCATTAGCTTGTAAGGAAGGAGTTTCTCATCTTTTGTTTGGTACTCATCTTGGACCTGTTTAATTACAAGTTGTGAATGTCCAAATACTTGCAGATCTTTGATATCCCACTGGACAACCATGCATAAGCCTATAATTAGGGCTTCATACTTTGCTATGTTATTAGTACAAGGGAAGGCAATTCTATAGGATTTTGGAATACAATCACCTTGGGGGGTGATAAAATGGATTTTGGCTTCTTATCCATGCTAAGTATAGGAACTGTCAAGGTACAACTTTCACATTTCAGAAGAGGAGACACTAAATACTTCTTCATCAGGAAAAGTAGAATGGATAGGCTGAGGTCTATTATCGGTGCTTCTGCTAGTTGATCATCTATGACTTGTCCCTTGATAGCTTTTTGATCAATATATTGAATATCAAATTCACTTAGGATCATCACCCACTTTTTTCTCCTTCAAGTAAGTGCTGCTTTAGAAAGAAGATATTTTAGTGGGTCAAATCTAGATATGAGATTTTTTTGTCTGATTTAGCATGTAATGTCACAATTTTTGAGAGGCGAACACTATAGCCAAGCATGTTTTTTTCTATAGTGGTGTAGTTGAGCTCATAACCCACCAGAGTCCTACTTATGTAGTAAATGGCATGTTCTTTTCCTATGTCATCATACTGAGCCAATAAGGCACCTAGGGCAACTGTCGTTGAAGAGGTATACAAGAGCAAAGGCCAATTAGAGGCAAGTGGTACTAACACAGGCAGTGTTGCTAGATATTTTTTGATCTGGTCAGAAGCTTGTTGGCATTTGTCATCCCATTTAAAGGTCTCTCATTTCTAGATTAAGTGTTGGAAAGGATTGCATTTATCTACTAGATGTGCAATAAATCTTCGAATAAATTGTAGGCAACCTTGGAGGCCACATAGTTATTTCAGATTTGATGGTAAAGGTATGGTGACAATAGCTTTTACCTTGGTAGGATCAACTTCAATGCCTCTTCTAGAAACTATATAGCCCAATAATTTGCCAGATGTTACACTGAAGGTACATTTTTTGGATTTAGCCTGACTTGATATTTTTCCAACCTATCAAAAATCTATTCCAATACTTGTAAGTGGCCTTCTCTTGATTTAGACTTTCCCAAGATGTCATCCACATAGTCTTCCATCATGTTATGGAAGAGGTCATGAAAAATAATGGTCATGGCTCGCTGGTATGTTACGCCTACGTTCTTGAGGTCAAAATGCATGACCAAACTATGCAACTATCTATCCTTCAATAGGATGTATCTTTGAGATAGTTATGGACACATTTATGGGTGCGCCGTGAGCTACAGACAGTTGAGACATATAGTATATTGGTATCACATCTTAGATGAGCTGGATACTTCACATGGCCTCCATGGTTGGGTTGCAAGGCCTAGGAAGAGTATGCAGTGGAGTTGGTATATGCTCGATAGGCTCAGTACTTATTTGATCGCAACATCTATATCATTGAGAGATTTTTTCCCGTGAGAGTGCTTCGGCAGTTCAGTGTTGCACAGGGAGTACCAGTCGGTGAGGCAATCTTTGGTCGTACACGTAGAGAGACTTTAGACTGGGGCCCAAAGTTAGTTGTGGAGGTAGCCCTGGCTGAGGTTGAGGGATTGCAGCCAGTGATGTGGGGATGGGGTCAGGGACCTCCAGATCTGAGAATGCTACTGAATTATGATGCACACTAGGCTACAACTTTGCCTATGCATATTTTTGCACCAGGAGAGGTCGGCGAGGTGGCTATTCACATACCTCAGAGGAGAGGTGCCAAAACACAGAGGAGAGCCCCTAGGGGTCAGGTGATAGCATCTCTAGTGGTAGTAGTGGGGCCAGTAGAGATAGCAGTCAGGCATGGATAGGATCAGGGATAGGTTCCTCGGCATGTGGGGATGCCACAACCACTGCAGCAGGCAGGAGGAGACAAGGATGCTGCAATCAAGTAGTTGAGGTAGAGACTACAAGGGGAGATATCCAGGAGGATTGAGGTGCAAAGGCATAGGGTAGTTGTGGCCATGAGATAGGCATGAGGGTAGTCTCAAGCATACCGAGGATAGGTTGACCAGTTACAGGTGTAGGTTCAGACATTGTAGGGATAGGTGCAGGTTTTGCAGGCACATGTTGCATAAGTAGCACATGCACAGGCTCAGGTTGTGTCAGATGATGGTACCATTGCCCGATTGACCACAGAGAGGGATGTGGCACTATAGAGAGTGTAGAGGGCCACTATAGAGAAAGACGTAGACACAACTACTCTTGGGATGGATCAGACAAGCTTATACCTGGCTCAAGAGCTCACCCAAGTATGAGGAGGGATAGGCGTGGCTCAGAGAGAGATGAAGTACTACAGACAATTATATTATGGTGTAGTGCCTAGAGAGTAGTGCTAGCCAAGTTACCGGAGCTGATTCAGGGCTTTTGAATCCTAGAGGAGAGGTGGTTTGTGGTTAGTTGCCTCGATGATGGGACCACCTCTTTAGTGAGGTGCAAGGGGCGTGGGTGGAGCAGATAGAGACTAGGGAGAGGCCTCATTAGGGAGCTCCTTACTGAGACACTAGGGCTAGCTTGAATTTCTTATTATTGTATCATATTTGAGGCCTGGGAGCGTATTGTATATATATTGGTGATTTTGTATGTTGTAGACACTTGTATATTGACTCATACGATGTACATGGATGGATGATTTATACCTATATGATAACATGATTCTACATGGCCATGTGTTATGGATATGCATTGTTTATTTTTGTGGGTTTATATGTTTTGATTTTATAGATGTTGAGATGTATGGTCCTATATGTATGGATGATTTGATGCTTATAGTTATTACTTGGATGCCTATGGTATGATTTGATTACAATTATTACTATGATAATGCAATGTTTAAAATGAGTACATGCTTATATTGGTAATATAACATGATGATGTCATGATTTGCCAATGCTTATGACATTGATATGCTTATGTTTATGATTGTGATTATGATTGTACTATAGTTATGCAATGTTCCTAATGAATGCAATGAATATACTGATGGATATGTATGTGGATGCATAAATGCCTGAGTGGTAGATAGATGGGAAATGCTTATAACTAATATGGATAATGATTTATGTTAATACTGTGATAGGAAAGATAATACTACTATATCTAACACACTTGTTTTGTAGACAGAAGGTGGCTGATGAAGAAGGTGATGGTCAAAAGAAAGATGATTAGAGGAAAGTTGATGATTAGACCATTGATCCTACTAGGGGAAGACGAATGGAGAAACGCAGCTTCAGATTGGAAGCATATATAAAATTGAAGATTTGCAATCCTTGAGTTTGATATACCACCAGATATTATGCACTAGGGTATAAAGACCAAGGTGTCGAGTATCCAAGGTAAGACGGGCTAATACAACCTTGTCAAGGTGCAAGATATGAATACTAGCCATTCGAGATGGACTTTAACCTTGCAAGAAAAAAGTTTGAGCTTATTTCCACTAGACATAATGAACCTTGTTGGTTATATGTATAGGAGCACAGAATAGTCTTAGTGCATAAGAGACTGTTTAGCTTCTTAGATGCAAAAGATACTGATATACAAGATGCTAATCCAAATATGTACAAGATACTATTATGCATAGTAGAGAATAAGATTATCCCACAAACATAGCATACGAAAGTAAATGACCATGCCCCACTCCATACTTTGCAACAACATACCAAGATATGACAGATCAAGGTAGTCTTGACTAGGTATTAGAAAGGGACAAAAGATAAATCAAAAGAAAAACAAAAGACCTTGTCATCATGTTCTCTTACCAAATTTAGATTGCTCTTAGATGGATTGGATAGATAGCGCCTTGTTGAGAGGAAAGATACATCCTTTTGAAGGATAGATAGTTTCTTAGTTTGGTTTTGCTTGAGTTAGTCAAAGAGAAGAAATGGAAGATAGAGAAGTGATAGAGAAGATAGTTCGTATTCCAGACTACCTACATACCCGTATCCACGGGATCAAAGCACCACACGATGGAGATGGGACATAATGATATGTAGTTCTAGGTGATTTGATGATGTGGGAGATAGATTATGAGAGAGGAAAGTGAGATGGATGAATAGAAATGATGATTAGAGGAATGGTGGTAGATGAAAGAGCAAGGCGATATCATATTGTGCCTAAATCTAAGTATTTCCTTCATACACCAGACTACCTACATACTCGTATCCACGGGATCAAGGCACTTAATGATAGATGCGAGATGTAGTTCTGATTTATTATGGGATGGTGATGAGGGTAGTTGGTGTGATTTGGATATAGTGACAACAGAGTTTGGTTTGTGTTGATGATTTGAAGATGTTTGAGATGTTATTTTTTTTTTATTTTTGGCCTTAGAACACTATACGATTTTTTTTGGATTTTTTTAGGACAATTTTATGAATTTTTTTGGATTTTTTTAAGACTCTTTATGATTTTTTTGGATTTTTTTTGGGACTTTTTATAATTTTTTTAGGACTTTTCACGAATTTTTTGGATTTTTTCCAGGACTTTTTACAGTTTTTTTAGGACTTTTAAAGATTGTTTTGGATTTTTTTCAAGACATTATATGATTTTTTGGATTTTTTAGGGACTTTTTATGATTTTTTGTTTTTTTAGGACTTTTTATGATTTTTTGGATTTTTTTAAGGACATTTTATGATTTTTTGGATTTTTCAGGACTTTTTATGATTTTTTTGGAATTTTTTCAAGACTTTTTATGACATTTTTGGATTTTTTTAGGACATTTTATGATTTTTTTAGATTTTTTTAGGACATTTTATGAGTTTTTGGATTTTTTCAAGACTTTTTATAATTCTTTTGGATTTTTTTAGGACTTTTTATATTTTTTTGGATTCTTTTAGGGCATTTTATGATTTTTAAAAAAAAATTTCCATGACTTTTTACGATTTTTTTGGATTTTTTCTAGGACTTTTTACGATTTTTTGGATTTTTTTAGGACTTTTTATGATTTTTTTGGATTTTTTAGGACATTTTATGATTTTTTTTTTCAGGACTTTTTACGATTTTTTTGAATTTTTTAGGACTTTTTACGATTTTTTTGGATTTTTTTCAGGACATTTTATGATTTTTTTAATTTTTCAGGACATTTTACAATTGACAATGATGCACTAAAGTGTTCACCCAATGTCAAGGTGTAAGCAAGTGCCCCCGGTGTGGGAAGGAATTTGGTTATTTACAAGAGGTAAGGAAATTTTCTATGAATTAGAATGGTCGTAGTTGACTCATACTGGAGCCTGTGGCTACCAACGATATATTCACTTTGATAATTCCCAAGCCATGATAGTAGTAAGGCACTAGGATAATAAATGAGGTGGAATACTTAACACCAGTGGATGAGGCTATTAGGGGATAAACAAAAAGACATGACACAATGGGGGTTAAATAAGTAGCGAAGTAGATGGTGAGAGCTGGTTCTACCATAGCACCTGTTTGCTAGGTTTTCACTATAGTACTTATCCAAGGTGCTTGTTTGCCAAGTTTTCACCATTGGATGCTAACCCAAAGTGCCACTAAAGTGGTTTTCACTCTTGGATTTTTTTTTTTTTTAAAAATTTTTTGCTCTTTTGATTTTTTTTGTATTTTGTTTTTTCGTTTTTTTTGTATTTTTGCTTTTTTTATTTTTTTGTATTTTTTTGTAGACAAAAGATGTTGAGACCAAGGATAAAACATTTTAAGATGAACACTATTGAGTGATTCATCTAGGGGGATGCCTTCAGGCGTTGCACCAGTGTAAGCTCCACACCTAAACATCGAAGTAATGACAAAGGACCCTAGCTTATTTGGCTCAAATTTACCCTATTTCACTTGTTGTTGTTGGTTTCTCTGATTCTCTTTCAGGACTAGGTCGCCCACCTAGAACCTTCTCTCTTTGATCTTTTCTTTGTAGCTACGATGAAGACAATTTTGTTACACTTGCAGATGATTTAGTGTTATGATTCATCTTTCATCCAATAGCTCTAACTCCTTTAGACGGGCTATCCTATACTCTTCATCAAAGATGAAATGCTGGAGTGAGACTCACAATGAAGGGATCTCAACCTCAATAGGAAGAATGGCATTAGTACCATGGACAAGGGCATAGGGAGCCATGTGAGTAGGAGTTCTGACACTTGTACAATAGGCCCACAATGCAAGGTTCATTTGGAGGTGCCAATCATAGCTAGCCTCATTGATCATCTTTTTCAAGATTTTTATAATGGTCTTGTTTGAGGCCTCAGCTTGACCATTACTTTGAGGGTATTATGGTGTGGAAAACCTATGTTGAATATAAAATTTGTTACATAGATTAGGGACCTCCTGGTTCTTAAATGGGTGCCCATTGTCAGTAATGATGGTTTGTGGGACACCATATTAGCAAATGATATAATGGAGAATAAACTTCTGACATTGAAGGCATCTTCTAGGAAATTGCTGATCAACCTGCTCCATGGAGGGCTAATAGTAACCTGCTCTTACAAGTTTTTTGACAAGACTATGACCGACAGAATGCAATCCATAGACACTATCATGTACAACTTGTAAAGCAACCTCAACCTCCACTAAGTTGAGACACCTAAGGAGGATACCATCGAGACTCTTATGGTAAAGATTTTTAGCAAGTATAGTATAGCGAGAGGCTCGTTGAGTGAAAGTTTTGCACTAGGTGTTGGAGAGTTGGTTAGGGAAAGTACCATTGCTTAGATATTGATAAATGTCATGGTACTAGGGGGAGTTGGGACCAACTATTACATAGATATGCTCTGATTGAGTCACCTTGAATGCTCGAATTAGGAGCTATTCTACCAAGAACTCACTACTCTGAATGTTGTCGAGCATGTCAAGGAGAGAACCAATGGTTGCCATAGCATCAACTACCTTATTATTGATTATGGGGGTCTGCTCAAATGTTATCTTAGAGAAATATTTTCTGAGGTCATCAACCATTAGCTTGTAAGGAAGGAGCTTCTCGTCTTTTGTTTGGTACTCATCTTAGACATGTTTAATTACAAGATGTGAATGTCCAAATACTTGCAGCTCTTTGATATCCCACTAGACAACCATTCGTAAGCCTGTAATCAGGGCTTCATACTCTATTATGTTATTAGTACAAGGGAAGGCAATTCTGTAGGATTTTGGAATACAATCACCCTGGGGGTGATAAAAAGGATTCTGTCTCTTGATCCATGTTGAGTATAGGAACCATCAAAGTACAACTGCCACATTTTGGAAGAGGAGACACTAAATATTTCTTCATTAGGAAAAGTAGAATGGATAGGATGGGTGTCTTTTATCGATGCTTCTACTAGTTGATTGGATATGACTTGTCCCTTGATAGCTTTCTGATCAACATATTGAATATGAAATTCACTTAGGATCATTAACCACTTTTCTATCCTTCTAGTAAGTACTGTTGTAGAAAGAAGATATTTTAGTGGGTCAAATTTGGATATAAGCTTTGTTGTCTGATTTAGCATGTAATGTCACAATTTTTGAGAGGTGAACACTATAAGAAAGCATGCTTTTTCTATAGTTGTGTAGTTGAGCTCATAACCCACCAGAGTCCTGCTTATGTAGTAAATGGCATGTTCTTTTCTTGTGTCATCATTCTGAGTCAATAGAGCATCTAGGGCAACTGTTGTTGAAGAGGTATACAAGAGCAAAGGCCAATCGGAGATAGGTGGTATTACTAGATATTATTTGATATGGTGAAAATCTTGTTGGCATTTGTCATCCCATTTAAAGGTCTCTCCTTTTTTGGAGCAAGTGTTGGAAAGGATGGCATTTAGCTGCTAGTTGTGTATGAAATCTTTAGATAAATTGCAGCCAACCTTGGAGGCCACGTAGCTATTTCAAATTTGATGGTGGAGGCATGGTGACAATAGTTTTTACCTTGGCAAGATCAACTTCAATTCCTCTTCTAGAAACAATATAGCCCAATAATTTGACAGAGGTTACACCGAAGATAAATTTTTTTGGATTTACCCTCACTTGATATTTTTCCAACCTGTCAAAAATCTGTTCCAATACTTGTAAGTGGCCTTTTCTTGTTTTAGACTTTCCCAAGATGTCATCCACATAGTCTTCCATGATGGTATGGAAGAAGTCATGAAAAATAACGGTCATGGCTCACTGGTATGTTGTGCTTGCATTCTTGAGGACAAAAGGCATGACCACCCAACAATAGGTACCCCGTGGATAAATAAAATAAGTCTTAGGTTGGTTGTCTTCTACAATTTTAATTAATTGTATCTAGAGAAACTGTCCATTAATGAAAGTATTTCATGACCAGCTATGAGATCGACGATTGTGTTGATGCTTGGTAGGGGAAAGTCATCCTTAGGGCAGGCCCTATTAAGATCTTTAAATTCATTACAACATCAAATTCTTCCATCTGGCTTTGTCATAGGCACTAGATTACACACCCATTTAGGATAGTAAATGGGCTTGATGAAGTTGGCATCTAATAGCTTCTGAATCTCTGCCTTGACTAGAAGAGCTATTTCGGGATGCATTTTTCATAGCTTTTGTTTGACTGGCTTGGCATTTGAAGATACTGGGAGATGGTGCACTACTAGTGAAGGATCTAGACCTAGCATATCTGCATAAGTCCATGCAAAGTTTATTGCCCTTTTCATGAGAAATGTTGTAACGTTAACATTCTCTCCATTTGATAGTGATGCCGCTAGCAAGGTGACTTTTGGATTCTATGTTGTGCCTAGATTGATCTCTTTAGAATCTTCTACCAATAGAGATGATCACTCCTGATGTGAGGGGGCTACAGGAAGGTCAAATCCTCCATCCTTTGGCACCTCAGAGAGGTTTTCACCCTTGGATACGTCCTTTATTTTTTCATGGTCAAAAGGTGCCTTACGGTTTTCACCTAGTGACCATTTTATTTTATTTTATTTATTTCACTTTTGCTACTGAAGGATTTGACACTCCCACCAAAGTATGCTAGCTGAGGAAGCTCAATTGTAAATCTAACTTTGTGGTCCCCCAAAGGTAAACCTTTCCTTACACCCATGAACTCTGCAATGGCCCCGTCATTCTGAAAGGTGTCCAAGATAGGTGGCCCTTTTTGGTCCTAATCAATCAAGTCAGGGTAAACAAGTGGAAGATCTAGAAGTGTGGATGATGAGGCAGATGACATCATGAAAATGGAGGCTTCTTGGAATAGTTTAGTGATGTAGAAAGGAGAGTCATCGACGATATCCTGACTAGTTGCCTCTTCCACATGAAAGGCTTTGACTAGTTCATCAAGGATAAACTTAATGTCTATGGAAGGTGGGACCTCCTTTCTATGCCCTAGACCCTTTCTATTATACTTCTTGGTAACTATGATAGGTTCCAAAGGGCCTTGTTCTTGCAACCCTAGTCCTCCCTTGCCTTTATAGCCCATATTCTTAATGACTCTGAACCAATTGTTGTATCTTCCCACTTCTAAAGCAACTTGATCATTTTCATTGTAGAAAACCCAAGATGAAACTTCACTATCCACATCTTCATCATCAAGTAAACCTAATTCAATGAATACAGTTAGGGGATGGTGATAGTGGTCTTGGATGAACTAGCTTTAGAGAGAGGTAGTTTACCGTATGATTTGGGAGACAAAGGCATGGCTCCTACACAACAAGACTCCTGTAAACTATACTCGCTAAGTCCTCTTTATTTGATTTCAATCTTGGGCATAGCTTTTATGGTCGATGGCTTGGTTAGATCAGATGGATCCACATAGGAAGAGGATGGATGGGTCTTAGTATTGTTGGGTATACAATTGGGATTTTGATAGGTGGCTTGAAAAGATTAGCAATATTCAAAGGCATTGGGATCTATAGGGATCGTGATTTCCACACCATCATAAGGGAGTTTTAGCATTGATGATATGTGGATGGGACTGCCTTTAAGTCATGGATCCAAGGATGGCTGAGGATAATATTATAAGGCAACTCAATATCAAGGACTTGGTATTTCATAGCAGTGGTGACATGACCAACTCGTATGGGTAGCAGGATGATTCCCTCTGAATATCTTTCTCCATCATCATAGGCCTTAATTATTGTTAGGGTAAAATGTGGATTAATCAATTTAACAATAATAAACCCAAACATTTTTTGCACCCACCGTGGGGCCCTTGCCCCCTTATCTTATGAAAATTTGAGCTTTTTCTAAAGACAGGTTCCGTACAGGCATCGCACAGGCTAATCCAGCGCATTTAAACAATTCCACGGTGCTTCTATCCCCCATTTCACCGCTTATAATCTTACAGCGCTTTTAAACACTGTTTCGACACTTATGTTCCTTTTCCCGGCGCATATGTTCATTATTGTTGTGCTTTTAAATATTGTTCTAGCGCATATGTTATTACTGCGCATACGTTCATTATTGATGTGCTTTTAAATATTGTTCCAGCACATATATGTTACTGCACTTCTGTTGACTACTTCTACGCATTTAGTCACTGAAGCTGTGCTTTTGTAGTGGGCAATGATTTCAGGGTTTTTCTAAGAAGATTTGCTAACACTGACATCTTTGCAGGTATTCTCTAGATTTGTTTTGCAGGATAGGTTCGGGTTTAGTTTCATATAGTTGCATTTTGATAGCTCACACTTCACTTTCTAAAGGGATAGTAAAATAGATACTCATGCAAAATCTCACATAGCTTTAATTAGGAAGGTGGTAACTGTATCATTTGATATCTTGCATTGCAACATTGCTATCTTTTCAAGGTTATTGCTATCTGGTATAAAACTAAACTTATCACTGATATTTGGGTTAAAACTGAACCACTGCTATCTCGATTGACCAATATTTCAAAGTTAACAATTCATGTTATCGTGGTATAAAACTGAACCACTACTATCTCGATTGACCAACATTTCAAAGTTAACAATTCATGCTACGTGGATTAAAACTAAACTCATCATTGCTTTGTGGGTTAAATATTGAACCATTGCTATCTCGCTAAATCACTTCAAAGTTCTGTGCTTTCCCAAGTAGATTAGCCCATTTAGTTTTTCTACTTTAAACTAGGTTGGATTAATCAATGTCTTCCATGCTTATTGAATAACAACATGCCTATGTTCTCCCCTTTACTGGGTGACCAAAATGCCAGACTTGTTATTCCATCTATTTAACCTTTAAGAGGGGCCTACTCTTGGATGCATGCCTGTCCAAGTGGGAACGACCCTAAGTGGAAACAGGCTAGATGATAAGCCCTACCAATCCACTTAAAATAAATGTGCTTGAGGTGAAAACCTCCTGCAACAAATGCTGCTATGTTACACCGATGGCCAACCTCCCCCAAAACCCTCTAAGGTGCAACCCTTTGAGGCTGGGAGACTCCATAACGGAGAATAGTGCCGCCGCATGTGTAACCACTTGAACGGTTGCCTGCATTAAACACCTCTTGTTCTAGCGGCCAAAAACCCTTGTAATCCATTTCTAGCCTAAGATTTTTGTACTGGCTTTTGTTCCTTTTAGTCCAAAATAGAGTTAAAAAAAATTGAAAAAACTATAAAATATTCTTTGTGCTCGCTGTGTTTTCTTGCTGTTAATTCATAAAACCAGATCAAGAAGACCTTTTTCTAGCCAAAAATGCCAAAAATAACAGAAAATCCCAAAATGTTGCAAAAACACTGAGAAAAGCTAGAGCAATGCATCCGTCCTCTGTTTCTACGCAATTGTGTCGACTAGCGGTACATCTGTTTAGACCTGCTGCGCATTCGTATTTTACCAGTACAACGCATATACATCAACTTCCTGTGCATCTGTGGATTTATGTTGTGCATCTGTTTCGGTGCATCCACGACAGTGAGTACTTACACTATTTTTGAGAGAAAAATCTTACCTGTTTAGAGTACCCATTTCAGC
This sequence comes from Cunninghamia lanceolata, assembly GCA_027924645.1. Lineage (NCBI taxonomy): Eukaryota > Viridiplantae > Streptophyta > Pinopsida > Cupressales > Cupressaceae > Cunninghamia > Cunninghamia lanceolata. The sequence continues at coordinate 7,529,400 of BSBN01000348.1, forward strand.
CTAGCTTCACAATCAGAGATCAGGTTGTACCTTGCAGTCAGTCTTCATCCAATTCATCTGAGTATCTATCTTCCGTCAATCATCCCATTCACCTTTCGTCAAACCTTTCTTGTCCCAGAGTCAGATTATTCCATATCAATTTGACATAGGTCCCTCTTTTTTCTTATCCTTTGTGAATTCACGTAAGCCTAGTAGGTCACAGAACTTTGCTAGTAGTCTTGTTGCATGACTAGTCCCTACACAATAAGATAGGTATCGAGTACCCTTACTAGTGGCTACCGTCTTGTGTCAACCGTCTTACTTGAAGTCATTGAGCAAAAAAGTCCTTTGTCCGAGTCTCATCCTAGATATCCTATCCACTGCAGTCTCCGTCGGCACCTTGCCAGAATTTCTAGTCCCAGTCCCCTTCATCCCACGTCACCTTGCATGGTTCTTAGTAGATCTTAGTAAAAAAAGAAACTTGAAATGGCTGACTCTTCCAACCACATCTTCACACCTCGAGATAATGATGAGGAAATCTCTAACAAAGAATATCAAGCAACCATCTAAGATCAGAAATTCCAACACTTAGTAGAGAAAGTGCTCCATGACGACCCTCATAAGTATTTCCATCACCTTGCTAGTCTTGGAATTAAACTACCCATGGATTTTGATATAAGCTCAATCATGGAAAACATGGAAAATGATCATGAAAGAGAAAAGAATGCCATAGACCCAAACACAAATGATAGAGGAAAGCGAACCATGGACCAAAATGCTCCTATGGAAGAAATGAGGAAATAACTCGAAAATCTAAAACAAGAAATGTCAGATCTCAAAACAGGTACCAACACTAAAAACTACTCCTTGGAGGATATTGTACCATACCCCTTTGATAGAAATTTGATCATGAAACCATTTCCTTTTCAATTCGAAGTTCCTAAATTTGAAAAATACAAAGGGAAAGGGGACCCTAGAGACCATATTAGGGAATTCAATGCAGCATGTTTGGAAGTAGCTCATGACGAGACTTATTTAATGAGACTATTCCCTAGGTCTCTAGGCAACCAAGCTATGGAGTGGTTCTCATAGCTTCCACCGGGAATAAAAACTTTTGATGAACTAGTCAACAAATTTATCACACACTTTTCTTACAATATCGAACACGAGGTATCTATACTAGATCTATGCAACACCAAACAAAAGAGTGGTGAGTGATTCGCCACCTTCTTACAACGATGGAGACAACTAGCTAGTAAGTGTTCTTACGATATACCTGAGAAGCAGCTATTGGAGATGTTTGTCCATAACCTAAACAGTGATCTTAGCTATCAAATACAGATATAATACCCTACATCATTTTCAAAAGTCATTGAAATGGGATTGTTCATTGAAAAGGCTATGATCACTAAAGGAGCAATCAAGATATACAAGGACGCACCTACTTCAAATTACACAATGGATAAATCAAAGTTTTGGACCAAGAATAAGAATGTGGTCAACGATGGGGTAGTGGATGCCAAGGCAGTAGCTCTCAAGCAACAACTCATATTCACTCTAAAAGGAGAGACAAACAATGTTGCACCCAACAAACCATTCTCTTGGGAGCCAAGACCTTGGTTCAGTTCAAATCCAAGGTGAAAGTTCACACCATTGGGTGAGTCTCAAGAGTCCGCATTAAGGAAGTTGTTGGCTAACAATGAAATCTCTCTACCACTAACAAGTGACTATGAGCCTATAGTCAAACCTCCCTATTGGAAGAACACGGACTATTGTGAATATCATCCAGGAAGGGGGCATACAAACAACAATTGTATCCGTCTCAAAAATGTCATACAAGATGTACTAGATCAGAACCAGGGAGGAAACCAATAGCATACCTCTAATGAAACTCATGTGGCCTACAGGGATCCGCTTCTAAATCATGACAGACCATACAACAACAACAACAATGGCAACAACAACAATAACAACAACGGCAACAACAACAATAACAACAACAGGCCATACAATAACAACAACAACAGTAATAACAACAATTGCAACAGGCGAAATCAGAATAGTGAGAATAGTAATACCAACTATGCAAGTGTGCCATTTGACTATACCATAAATTGCATTTCTGAGCATGTCCTGCAAATCAATGTCATCACGCCCAACCAACAATCAGGACCTAACAGAACTGGTTGTAGTATCATTACCCATAGTGGTAAAGTCACGCTCAATACCACCCCTCAAAGGTCGTCACCTTATCCATCCAACTTCCACCAGTATAATGTCAGACCAATTACAGAAAACTCCGGCCCACATTTCTATCTTAAATTTGTTGCCTCTATCACCATCCCATAAGGAGATCCTCGAAAAAGCCTTAGTGGAAACCACTGTCCCCACCAACTTGGCCCAAGAGAAGTTTCAAGCCATGGTAGGTACTCTAACCTCCTCAAGCTCCATATCATTTACTGAGCAAGATGACCTCTCTGTATCTCAACCACATAATACCCCTCTACATATCGTTGCCTTCATCCACAAGCACCGCATCAAGAGGGTTCTCATTGATGGGGGGGCCAGTTTAAATATTTGCACATTAAAGCTAGTCCTTGCATTGGGGTTCTCCGAACAGGCAGTTGATCCAAGGAGGAAAATTACCATCAAAGCATATGACGAGGAAGAAAGAACCACAAAAGGAACAGTAGTCCTACCCATTCAAGTGGGACTAGCAATAAAATATGTTGTGTGTCAAGTCCTAGATAGGGAGCTCACTTATAATATTCTTCTAGGGAGACCATGGATTCACGCCATGAAGGTTGTTCCCTCTACTTATCACCAATGCATAAAGTTCCCGCACAATGGTAAGCAAGTCACCATTCAAGGTGACCCTGACCCCTATCAGCATTGCAACTCTTTCCTTACAAAACCTGAATGCATCATACCAAATAACAAAGTTTATATATCCCCTATCCTACAGTATGATCATACCGCTGAAGCCTCCTCATCATGGTCCAAAGAACAAAAAATTACCATAAAAGAAAGTGGAGTAGGGGAATACTCCATTGAGCACAGCCTCAACCTTTCTAAGATGCCTATATCTCCTAGATCTTTTGGTTGACCCAAACATTTTCCAAAGCTATCTGCTCCTCCTATAACTCTCGCAACTCCCTTTGTAAAATGGGGGACCTTATCCGATGAAACAGAGGAGAGAGATATCCTACAATGGATTTATACTAAAGAAGAGAACACAACGTAAGATCTGCCTAGACTCCCAATAAAACTCTATGGGTGAGGCGAGGCTATCCTACATAGAATGGGATATGAAGGACAAGGCCCCATTGGCCTCAGAAAAGAAGGAATCATTGAACCTATTCAACCTTCTTCATCCTCATCGGCTAGAAACACAAGTGGCCTAGGATACAAAGGCAAGGGCAAGGCTAAAAAAAATGCTTGTCTTGTAGAAATGATCCAAACACTCTAGGAGGACAGCGACACGGATTCTAATGAATATGAGTGGGATGAGCTAACAGAACATTCCTATGACAACAAAGAAGTCGATACCATCCAAACTTTTAGCCCCTACCATGAGGGACAAACGCTACCAAACAGACCAATAGAGTCTGATTTGCCCATCTTTGAGATTATGGCTTTCGAGGAAGGTTCAAGTTCCATTGCAATAAACAACTTGGAGGAAAGTACCATCCTGAGCACCATCCCTACCAATGCTCCAAACATTTCCATTCACACTATAAATGAATCAGGTCTATCATCTGACTCCCTCCCCCTCATGCACCCTGAGCTTATTCACTGGGATCTGCGGGCAACTCCCCAACTAGATATGTTCCAAAATGACGATGCTTACATTGATTATATGGAACTTAGGGACCACCTACCCAAGGGAGATCATAAAGCTGGTTTTGCTATTGAACTGAATACCGTGGCTTACTTCGGGGAGGGTGCCAAGCCTTCTAGTTGTAAAAATATCAAGGTAAAAACTAGATTTGATGGTGAAAACCACTTTGCGGCAGTGTCAGATCCCAAAACAGTAAAAAGAAAGGACGCATCCGAAGGTCAAAACCCAATCGTGGCACCTGACGATGGAAGGCTTGACACCCTCCCTAATGATATGCACCAGGAAAAGTCACAGATTGTGGTGGAACTGACAGAGCCTGTTAACATTGGAACAGAGGAATAACCTAAGATTATCCACTTTGCTAGGTCTCTTACCCCACTAGAGAAAACTAGGTTTGTACCGTTCTTCAAGAAAAAGAGAGGCGGCTTCGCTTGGTCATATGCAGACATGCTAGGTTTAGACCCAAACTTGATTCTACATCATCTTCCATTGGATCCAGGAGTAAAACCAGTAAAGTAGAAGCTTAGAAAGATGCATCCTCACATAGCACTTTTGGTCAAAGAAGAACTCAAGAAATTGCTGGATGTAGGGTTCATCAGAGCTATAGATTACCCGGAATGGATATCCAACATTGTGCCAGTGTCCAAACCAGATGGTTGAGTCAGACTATGCAATGATTTTTGAGACCTAAACAAAGCATGCCGTAAGGATGATTTCCCATTGCCAAATATCGATATCATAGTTGACCTAACTGCAGGGCATACCATGTTATCTCTCATGGATGGATTCTCAGGGTATAATCAAATCAAAATAGCACTAGAGGACAAACACAAGACAGCCTTTACTTGTCAGTGGGGGGACTTTTTGCTGGAATGTCATGCCATTTGGGCTAAAAAATGCAGGAGCCACATATCAATGGGCTATGACAACTATATTCCATGATATGATCCACGTAACAATGGAGGACTATGTTGACGATATCTTAGCAAAGTTGCTCACAAGGGACTCACACTGGATGTATTAGAAAAAGTCTTTCAAAGATTAGACCAATTCCAAGTCAAGCTGAACCCAAAGAAATGTGTGTTCAGAGTCACTTCAGGTAAGCTGCTAGGCTTCATTGTGTCGGCAAACGAAATAGAGGTGGACCTCGCCAGGGTCAAAGCTATAATGGACATGCCACCACCCAAGACTCTAACTCAATTGAGATCTATACAGGGCAAGCTACAAGCAATTTGCAGATTCATATCACAGTTGGTAGACAAGTGCCAACCATTCAGCCATCTCCTGCACAAGAACATTCCATTTAGATGGGATGAGCGTTGTGAAGAAGCATTTAACAAACTAAACAAATACCTTATGAATCCACCCATTCTCATGCCTCCTATCTAAGGAAAACTGCTAATTCTCTACATATCTTCTACACCTACTACTCTTGGGGCTCTTCTAGCACAACAAGATTATGAGAACAAAGAAAGAGCCATCTACTACATCAGCTGAACCTTAGTGGGCTATGAGTTGCAATACTCACAGATAGAAAGATCATGCCTTGCGGTTATTTTTGCTTCACAAAAACTCTGACATTACATGCTCACACATCCAGTTAAACTCATTGCAAAAATAGACCCACTGAAGTATCTCCTCAGCAATACAATCCTTAGTGTATCACAGAAATCTCACCAATTTCAAGGAACTTATGTTAAGTCCATCTCCACCATCTACCAGCACCCATTTAACACGGCATTGCTTAATGAACACTTTGATATGGAGGGCATCATGGTGGGATGGGTCAGAGGATGTGAGGTCTCAATTAGAGAAAGTCAAGTGATGAGGGGATGTAATACTTGCCACCATATCTTGGAATTGCATTGTTCCTATATCACTTGGTACCATGGACTCTTGCAGTTCTTTATCGAGGATAGCTTTATGAGTGGGGGATATATGTAATAGCTCTAAAATGGAGATATGAGTAGGAGTTCTACCCAGATGGTCAAGGATATTATAGTCAAGATTTTGATGAATGACAGGTGGAGGTACTCTTTGAATGGTTATTCAACTGTGATGAGTGGTGACAACACAATTAGGTGATTTTCCTCTTATAGTGATAGTGGATATTCAAGATTGCTCGATAGGGCCAATGGTGGACTCATAAGTGTAATTGACATTCTTCCTAGTATGGAGAGAACTTACCTTATTATGTGAAGGCAGGGGATTCTTATATGCCTCAAGGCATAGTTAGATTTCTTTGTTGGTGCCATAACACTAACAAGTCCTTGGTCAATAAGGTTTTGAATCACGTGTTTAAGTTGCATGCAACCAATGGAATTACGCCCCTTGACCCTGTGATATTCACAATACCCATTGTCCTTGTACCAAGGAGGTTTAAATTGTGGCTTTTCATTTGATATTCCTTTAGGTAAAGTAATGTTTCCTTCTTGGATTAGGTTTTTTAGAATGATGTCCGCTGGTTCTCCCAACAGGGTAAATTTGTGTCTTGGTCATGGTTTTGTATTCATTTGATCATGGGGGAAGAAAGGTGATGCATTAGGTATTGGTTGTGGTATGTTAGGGCTTGATTGTACATGGATAGGTGTTTGCATAGCTTGCACATTCTTTGCATCTACAATTCTATCATTTATGACATTTTTATTCTTATTCTAGAAACATGATTTGTCGTTAGAGGACTATGGATTATCCTTGTTCTCTTTAACGATTTTTATAAGACCCTTTGGGATTAATTCTATTTTGATGTTGGTTCTTTTGGATATGATATCATTGAAGGTGGTCATGCTATGCAATTGTAGTTGGAAAGACAATCCAAGATGAAGATTTTGCATGAAGATATTGATTTGTTACTTTTCGAGCATCTCCCAAGTGAGTTTACTAGCCATATTTCTCCATCATTGTATAAAGGATGAAAAGGTTTCACCATTGCATTTTCTATTGTTAATAAGATCGTTCATGGTGACTTCATGCTCAATGTTAAACACAAAGTGAGATACAAATTTGTGTGTGAGTTCTTCAAATGTTTTGATACCCGAAGGTATGTTAGAAAACCATTCCATGGCATCCCCCTAAACTTCAAGGGAACTGTTGTAAAAGATATGTGTTGTTATAGGCCACATTGAGACAAGCGACATAGAAGGTTTGAAGGTGATCGTATGGGTCTCCTTTCCCCTTATACTTATCAAATTTTGGTACTTCAAAGTGTGGGGGAAATGGTATCATTTGTAATGATTTGTCAAAAGGGTATGGGCATACATCTCCAAAAGAAAATGTTTTCTTGCTTTGTCTTATGTTCATGTCTTTCATCCATTCTTCCACCTGGTGTAATCATTGTCCAATTGGAATAAGATTGATTGATTTTGTTGCATATGATCTTGGTGACCTGGTGGGGGGATATGATAGGTCAATTGATGACTTGATGAATGTTGTTGTGATGGATCATATGATGGACCATATTTGTCTTGAGGTTGGATAAAAGTGCTTTGGATATCTGTCACAACCCACCTTTGAGTTTTGGATTTGAATTAGAATAATATGTCTAAGATTGTAGGTATTTTATTTTCAAATAACATAAAAGCTAGCTAAATTAAATAATAAAAATATGATCCCATTTAAAAAAAACAAAATGTTAAACAATTTTTAAATGAATAAATGAGGTGAGGACACTTCTAGAAAGGGCAATAAATGAGGAACTTTCCCCTGTTGATAACTGAGAGGGGGGGTGAATCAGTTATCCTAATTATTTTCCTTTTGAACTTTCTTATTAATTAATGAGCATTGAATCAAACATAAAAACATTACCATGAAATAAGAAAACACATGACACAGTATTTTGACGTGGAAACCCTGTTAAGGGAGAAAACCACGGGGTGATTAACCCAAAGATTATTCTCTGTTAGAAGAATAAGGAATTACAAAAATGGTACTTGCCAATTAGGGCTCACTGCCTGAGCACACTGCTCACAAAGAGGCCCACTGCCTACAAGGAGACACACTGTATACAAAGTGATAAGAATCACAGTCTTGAACTGATTGAAAGCATCTACATATGCTGGAGTTCAGTTCCGGTTAGGCTCAGTACACTGATCTGCTGCACTTCATCTTTCCTCTGTTCTTTATTCTGCTATCCTTTCACATACCGGATCTTTCTTACTACTTCTGCTCTGTTCTGCACTTATTCGCATACACCATCACACAATCACACATTTCACAACTAAATCCATCCTCTATATATATCCACATAAGTAATATCATCAGCTTTCTAGTCGGCATCCGGAACAGTCTAGTTTCTTACAAACTCTGTTCTGTCAGCTGAATCCTTGCTCACCAAGCAATGCAGATCAAGCATATACTTGTAGATATCATTAATCATGTCGGCCAAACATGATTCATGCCTTCACAACCTTTACCATCAACAGTAACACATCCGGAAAATAGTCTGATACTCTGTCAGTCAGTTCTTCCTCTGTTCTCACTGTCTCTCAGGAATCCGGTACTCAACTATTCATATCTTTTTCTTTGTCCATCACCGGAGGCTAAATCCTTGGAATATACCACTCAAGGTAGTCCTCTTGACTTCCCCAAATCTGCACTGCACCAAGACACTTCCTCTGAGAGATCCGGACCAATATGTCGGACCTTGCCATATGCTCTGTTCTTGTTCACCGGACCACAACAATCTTCATTCTGACTTCCGGTAGAGACACACCATGACTTGCGGATATGTGGGATGACCTTTGTTGCCATCAATGACAACAACCATGAATCCATATAGTGTCTCTTACCAACAATCTCCCCCTTTGGCATTGATGGCAACACTTAGTGAAAAATGACTAAGTGTTTACACTATGCTCCCCCTTGGCTGATGCTTTATCTTTATATACAATTTCTGGAACTCCCCCTTAGTTGGATTCCTCATTTTTCACTGCTCCTCACTCCCCCTTTGACATCAATGGCAAAGGGTAGGGTCCGCACACCAAAATTTTCAAAAATTTTCTATACATAGCCGCATATTTACATACTCACATATACTGAAGAATGTCTGCAAAGGATGTCTTCAATTGGATCAGTTCTGTAGCCCAACTTTGCTTCATTCTATCCAAAATTGAAATGTGACCACTCAACAAAAATGCAAAATCTTCTGCCCTCTTCAGATCTGTCGGATCATTTGTTTGGGCGGTGGTATAAGCATCACTGATGGCCTCATGCATAGTTTCCAACTTAGGGATTACAATCCTTCTAAGTTCTCCCATCTGGTTAGTGATATTCTTCCTTTCCTTCTCAAGGTTCTTTATTTCATTCAAGACTGCAATAGTCTGACATTCTTGATTTACTATGGAGGAAGAGAGAGGATCAAAACTTTGAGATAAACTTTGTAGTTTGTCCTGTTCCTCTTTTATTTTCTTATCAATTTCTGCTGTTGCCTTTGACCAGGAGATACAAAATTTGTAAATATCACCGCCATCCTTAAGAGCATTTTCTAAGCTTTTTATTCCAATACTCATATTTCTCCTATCGTTAGAGATTAATCCTAATACTTCTGAAAGTCTTTTATCCAAAAATTCCTTCCGGACCTTTTCTTCGGCTGATTTTTCTAGAGAATCAAAATGTGTATCAACACTGCTGACTAAGGTTTTTAGATTACCAGAAGAGGAGGCTGCCGGATCTATCTGGACCGATGGCATAATCTTCTCAAGCACTCCGGAGGCAGCCTCTATCAACTCACAGTCTTCCATATGAGACTTTAGGAGCTTTTCATTTGCCTTAGCATTTGCAAATGAGGCTATCTTCATTGTCTGCACCGGAGAGAGGGAATCAAAGTTGAATGGGCCTTCTAGTAGCTCCGGTTCATCGATCTCTATTGTTTCTTTGCTCAAAAATTGTTGAACAGTTTGTGCAGTGTCTCTTGCCGGAGACAGATGTTTCTTTTCTTCTGTAGTCTTGGAACTGTCCTTTGGGATTTTCTCTGATGGAGTCTTCTCTTTCTCTGCACCCTTGGTACTGTCAACCTCTTTATCTTTCACCACTGCTTCCTTCTCCTGTAATTTCTCTTCTTCTTTAGATCCAGAGACTGTAGGGGAAACCGGAGGAGAGATGCTAGCCTGTTCATAGGCCACTTCTTCTGGAGCAGAGGGTTCCAAGTCCATAGCTGTTTCTGCACCTAAGTCCTCTACAACAGGAAGATTGAACCTTTTGAAGGCCTTCCGGAAGATCTCTTCTGTCTCTTTGGCCACCTTGTCAGTCTCACCAAGCATGAGTTGATTCATCCTGGCTTTACTTCTGAACTCATCTTTGCAGTCTTTGAATATTATGTTCATTGTCTTGGGATCAATTTGAGGATATAGCTGAATAGCTATCTGCTCCCGGATCTCAAGATCTTTTGCATGAGCATTATTCTTTCTTATTTCTAATTCCTTTTCTAGGCTTTTAGGAATTTTAGAAATAATCTCAATAAAAGCTTTATTGTAGACGTTCAAATACCTTATTATGGCCTCTTGCAGGATCTTTTGATCTGCCTCATTGTAGTCATCATAGAATTTAGCCACCGGTTGAAGGTTCCCGTCCACAGTGACTGATTTGACTACACTGTCTAGAGACAGGGTGGGCTTTTCAGAAAATTCTTCTGTCATTTCTTCCTTGTCTCGGCCAGAAGAGGGTTTACAGGATCCTTTCTTTTTCTATTTCTTTATTTCTTTCACTCCTTCATCTGACTCAGTTTCTTCTTCATCCTTTTGGCTTTGATAAGCTCTTGAGGCTTTTGTCTTGGATCTTTTACCGGATCCCTGGACTTCCGGTTTTGAGCTTTTGGTTTTGATAGGTGTGGATCCTTTAGATGATCTGGTCCGGGTTGAGGATTCCACCGGAGCACTTTTCTTGCTTTTCTTTTCTGCCTCTTTCTTTTCTTCCTTAGATTTTCTTCTCTTTTCCCGGCTGGCATCAAGTGCCTCTTTTGAGATGCCTAGGCCTTGAGCAATGTGCTCTACTTCTTTTCTCACCTTTCTCTTTATCTCAGGTTCCCTGAGTTCTACATGTATCTTTACACTCAGCTCCTCAAAGGTTCCAAACCTTTCTGCCTTAGGATCTTTGGGCTGACTTAGCATGTGTTGAACATGCAGCTCCACTATCTGTTCATCCACTTCATACCCCATGGGCATGATTCAGACAATCCTTGGCTCCACTGCCTCCATTAGGCACTGATCAGTGTCCACCATAAAGCACACTGAGTCTTTGTATTTTTCAACAAGAGACTGGGGAATTCTTTCTCTTGTTTGCATCATGCTTTGGAAGTTTTTGAAGTATCCCCATAGGGCTGTATTTCTTGCTTTGGCATCCCCAAGCCCATGTAGATAGTCTCTTATTTGGACTGCAACAGGTTTGTCATTCTGCCATACCCATCCACTTGATCTAGGCAGCTCATTCATGAAGTAGAAGAATAGACATACAATAAGAGTACCATACTTAAAGGAATTCTTCTTGTCCTTCTTGATTTTCTGTATATTTTCCATTAATTGGCTTAAGAGCAGTTCGCAGAGATCATATTCTGCATTCTTCCTTAGCATTTCATAGGCAGTATATACTGCAGTTCCAGATACAGAATTCTCCCTGCTGGAGTGATAGATCTTGTATCCTATTATCATGGATGCATACTTGATATCTGGATCCGAAATATCTTCAATGGTCATTGCCCTCTTATCAAATTTTGATCTGGTGGCCTCAGTTACAATGTTGTTCTTGACATATTTGAGGATAAGTATCCCTCTGGAGGAGTATAGACCAGTTACTGCTCTAATTGCCTCTTTTGTGATCTTGCAGGGTCTATCCAGCCATAGGAAGTTGTCATGCATCCTGCTCAGTACATACCGGACCCATTCATCTTCTTCAAAGCAGGGGAAATGAATGAATTGATCAAATTGTTTCTTCTGGATACCCTTATACTCTGGTTTAAGCTCAAAAGCATTGTCTATCAGTTGCTTGTGATAGAGATCTCTCAATTTGAATTCCCCAAATTCCTCAATGCTTGCATGTATGTAAACCCTAATGTCTTCTGTGTGTAAAACTCCGTGAGGAACACTGGAAAATGCTCCTAAGGGATCTACCTCCAATGACTTGTATGGATGTTTCTTAAATTCAGGTCGGGGCCTATCTGAGATTTTTACTATATTTGGAGTAGCCATTTCTTCAAAAGATTTGTAGCAAGATATCGAAAGTGGAAAATACCTTTTGCATCTTCGGTTGCATGGAGTAGCTGGATTGATTTCTTTATGCAATGACTTCGGCAGGAGATCTCTGGTGTGCTTGATGAATCTAGTTGCAGAGCTCCACTTTTCACTTCTTCTTGAGTGCAGAATAAGCAAATGTTTTATGAGAAATCCCTTATATTGCTCCGCAAACCCTAATATCTAATGGCAATAAATGCTTGACCTATATTATTCCGGTTTGCCTTATTCGGACAACCTGAAGAACCGGATCAGTCCTGGTCTATGAACATCGTGCAGAACTTTCAACCATGAACAAATCAAGATAACACATCACAAGGACATCCCAAACACTCTGTCCAATCCGCAGAATAAGATAATGCACTTCCAGATCTCTCCGGACCCTTTTGTAGTCTTCTGTCATTCCGGAGCATCTCCCGGAACAGGTCTTACTTGATGGATCACAACTTCTTTGCATCTTCATGCGGACCTCTGAAATCTTATCTGGATTTACTTAGGACTTATATCTTCAAACCCTTTACTCTGCATCTTGTGCCACATCCGGCACCACTTGATTGGCTGGGGGAACAGGATTTTCTTTGAGTCTCCCCCTGAGCCAGAGCTCACTTTTTAATTTCTGGAAGAAATATCAGCACCAGAGTCTGGTGCGGATCCAACCTCTACATTCTCTGAACTTTTCTTCACCCAAATCTTGCTCATCTAGTTCCTAACTTCATCCGCATTCATCTTTTGTTTACCCTTGTCTTGATTCTGATTATACACCGGACCTCTTTTGTCCTGATTCTTGCTTCTGCAGACTTTAGCATTATGACCGGACCTATTACAGATTTGGCAAATAACATTTCTTTGCATATTTGACTGATAACCTCTTGATCTGCATTGATTAGCCATATGACCTATTCTATTGCATGTAAAGCATCTACCTTTGAATGATTTGTTTACTTGCATATTTCTGCATTCATGGGATTTGTGTCCATACCTTTTGCAGTTAAAGCACTGTCCGGAGAAGGATGAATTAATCTGATTCATTCTCTTTCTGCACTGATTAGCTTTGTGACCAAAGTGGTTGCAGCTGTGGCAGTATCCATTGAAGGATGGATATCTTTGAGCATTGGGCTGTCTTACCGGAGGTCTTCTAGGCCTATTCCTTGGATTTTCTGATCCAAAATTCTTTTGACCGGATCCGGAGCTTTCTCCTTTCTCATATCCCAAACCATACTTGTCATCTGTCCTCTTTTGACTTCCAAGAAGAACTTCAAGTTGAGCAGAACTTATCTTGAATTTCTCTTTATATTCATTTGCTGTTTGAAGGTCTCTTTTGAGAGAGACAATTTGATCCTCAAGTTTTTCTTCATTATCTTTGGCATCTTAAAGATCAGATTCAAGATGTCTGATAATCCTGTCCATCTGGTGGCATTCTTCTAATTTTTCTTTAAGAGATTGTCTCAGATTGTCTTCAGCTTTTCTTTTTTCTTCAATCTCTTGAGTAAACTTTATAGTTCATGATTCCATTTCATGTCTTAACATAATGACTTCTTTTGATAACTTTTCACATAACTTGGTTTGCTCAGTCAATTCTTCATTTGTATTGCTTTCTTCACTTTGTCTTGCCAATTTCTGGAGCAGCTCCTTTCTCTTTTTCATAGAGAGACTTAATTTGTCTTTTAATTCTCTCATGAATTCATCAGCCTGTTTGAGTCTTTCCTTTAATTCATTGACTTCAGAATTTGACTGTTCAAGATCCTCAAGGGCAGTCTTGAGTTGCTCCCTTAAACCATATGCATCCATTTGAACTCCCAGATCTTCCTCAAGCTGTTAGGCTCTATTAGGAGGAACTTGGCTCTAATACCAATTGTTGATAACTGAGAGGGGGGGGTGAATCAGTTATCCTAATTATTTTCCTTTTGAACTTTCTTATTAATTAATGCAGCATTGAATCAAACATAAAAACATTACCATGAAATAAGAAAACACATGACACAGTATTTTGACGTGGAAACCCTGTTAAGGGAGAAAACCACGGGGTGATTAACCCAAAGATTATTCTCTGTTAGAAGAATAAGGAATTACAAAAATGGCACTTGCCAATTAGGGCTCACTGCCCGAGCACACTGCTCACAAAGAGGCCCACTGCCTACAAGGAGACACACTATCTACAAAGTGATAAGAATCACAGTCTTGAACTGATTGAAAGCATCTACATATGCTGGAGTTCAGTTCCGGTTAGGCTCAGTACACTGATTTGCTGCACTTCATCTTTCCTCTATTCTTTATTTTGCTATCTTTTCACATACCGGATCTTTCTTACTACTTCTTCTCTGTTCTGCACTTATTCGCATACACCATCACACAATCACACATTTCACAACTAAATCCATCCTCTATATATATCCGCATAAGTAATATCATCAGCTTTCTAGTCAGCATCCGGAACAGTCTAGTTTCTTACAAACTCTGTTCTGTCAGCTGAATCCTTGCTCACCAAGCAATGCAGATCAAGCATATACTTGTAGATATCATTAATCATGTCGGCCAAACATGATTCATGCCTTCACAACCTTTACCATCAACAGTAACACATCCGGAAAATAGTCTGATACTCTGTCAGTCAGTTCTTCCTCTGTTCTCATTGTCTCTCAGGAATCCGGTACTCAACTATTCATATCTTTTTCTTTGTCCATCACCGGAGGCTAAATCCTTGGAATATACCACTCAAGGTAGTCCTCTTGACTTCCCCAAATCCGCACTGCACCAAGACACTTCCTCTGAGAGATCCGGACCAATCTGTCGGACCTTGCCATATGCTCTGTTCTTGTTCACCAGACCACAACAATCTTCATTCTGACTTCCGGTAGAGACACACCATGACTTGCGGATATGTGGGATGACCTTTGTTGCCATCAATGACAACAACCATGAATCCATATAGTGTCTCTTACCAACATCCCCCCCTCATTCTCAAGTAAAGAATCAAATTTATGAAATGAGATTTTTCTCCTAAAAATTTATGACTATTGGAAATTTGAGTGAAAACATGAGTCATTTTTCACAAGCATTGAATGGCAAATTGGAAAAGAGAGAGAGGGCAATTAATTGCAAGACTTGACTCAAGACTTAGAGTTTCCTCCATAAGGGTCATGTTTTTCTATAAATTGCATGGATTTTTTTTTAAGAAGACACTCATCTTTGGTTTAGGAGTGCTGGAGAAATCTATAAGAATTATCCTCTCCATATTTTATTCTTTTCTTTTGAAAATTTTGGTTCTTGAATTATGTTAGTTCAATTTTAGTTTTAGATTTTTAAGATATGCCTTAAGATAATTGCAATTTGAATTCAATCACGAAAGGATTTGTGTATAAGATTTTGTGAAGGTTTTATGTAACTAATTGTGTTGGTATAAATCTTAGGATGGATGTCCATACCTTATGCCTAAACTCCATGCTACTGATTGTATTTAGCTTGAACGTTTCTAAATCCTTTGTATTAAATCCTTTTTCTGCATATCCTACAATCAAGGATTTTGTCAAACAGTTCATGTGCTCTGAAATATGTGATGAAATCATTTTTGTTCCTTATGCTCTATTGTATGTCCATGCCCTATTCTAAAGCTCCACATAGATCCATTTTGTGCATGGCGTGCAATTATAGCAGTCCATGAGGCAATGTTTCTTTGAGGAATTTTGTCAAACTATTCTTGTGCCCTATCTAGCATCCACTTTCTGCATACGTGTCGATCAAAGTATTTCCAACTATAATCTCTGACAAAAATTCCCCTTCCAATTTGCTTAGAAGAATGTCCATACCCTGTTCAAAGGCATCTATTTAGGTACTGGCAAGGGGAATGCTAGCTAAGGTTGTGGGAATTGACTTTACCCAGCTAACTTCATTTGCTTGAAGGTTTTTAAATCCCTTTTCAACAAATTCATTTAGTGTGATCCTGTAGTCATTACATTCCATGTGCTGACATCTTAGCTAGACTACTATGTGTCCACTTCTTTATGATTCTATGGATGTCCATTCCCTGTCTGAGCTTAGCTACGGAGGATGCTGGCAAAGGTTGAGGAGTTTGGCTTAACACTTACCAGTTGTATTTTCTTGAAAATTTCTTAGGTCTCTTTAACAAACCAATTTTGAATGCCCCTCTTGTCATGGCATTCTTTGAGATCACATTTCCTTGCATCATTTTTTCATATAGCTCACTGGCCTTGCTTGTGCTTCCACATTTTAAATACATGTCTACTAGGACACTTGCAACTACAACATTCAATAAAATTCCTGTCACTTATGGTTCGATGGATGTCCTTTCTCAAAGGAATCAAGGTACATGGAACACACTTCTTACACCAATCTAATAAGGGGAATGGAGTGTAAATTTGTTTTAATCCTTAAAATTGTAGAAACATTAAACTAATAATATAAAGATTATAACAACAACACAACATAGAAAGGTGACACAAGATATACCATGGGGAAAACCTTTTCAGGTAAAAAACCCCAAACTCTAAAGCCTGCACAATGTATTATCAAAACAACAATAGTTTACAATATAGCTGCAATGCAAGTCTTCCAAGAGTTCATGAATGTCGATTCTGGAGTTAATCTAGTAGCATAACAGTACCTATAAAAACACTATGCAACTACAACTCCAAACTATGCATTTTATAGAGATTACAAGGCATATCTTGAGAGCATCTTGGGATAGGCATCCACATTGGCCTAATGGCCATTTTCAGCATCAAAGGACACTTGTCCTTGATGTCCTTACATCCCTTACATCTATCATACATGGCAGATTTGTCTTTCCTAATGTAGAGCACTCCAGGCTAAAAATAGACTATGGCATATTCTCTTACACAACTTACAACTGTCATAAAATCTACCCACAATAGCAATCTTTAAAGTTGTAAGAGAATCTGTCATACAATGCTAAACATAGCATATTCTACTTACAACATGTCATAGCCCTACTTGGGCACCCAAAGATGCCTTTTCCTCATGTAAAGATGCCAACCGACACTTGTCACCACTCATCATAGGAATCTCCAAACTTGGCCCTTATGTGTCATAGATTTTGTCATATGGAATATTGCCTTCCACATACTAAAGATTCTGACATATGGCAAATTAATACCACCTCAATATGGGATGCCCAAATCCATGTAGGATTGACTTGACCATCCAAGTCACATTCCATGTAAGCTGACATGTCACCATGCCATCTCAACTATGTGACCAAACTGAATGTGCAATCAAATACAACATTAGGCAATAATTAAATATACAATTAAATTATTAATGCTAGGAAATTGAAAAGGTTGAAACACCTTAATTCCCAACATTCTCCCACTTTTCAAACACCTTACAAGAGCCAAAAGGAAATGACAAGATTTCAACTGCTAGGGATTGAGAGGTCCATAGACTCCGAACACCATTTGAACTTCTCTGTGCTAACTGGTTTTGTTAATGTATCTACAACATTTTTCAAAGTATCTACCTTCTCCAAATTTACCTTCCCATCCTCTACCATGTCTCATAAGAAGTGAAACTATACATCAATATGCTTTGTTTTGGCATGGAAAGTTGGATTCTTCGCAAGGCAAATCACACTCTGACTGTCACAACTGATCGTAATTTGACCTGCATCAATATCAATATCTAAACACAATCTCTTAAGCCAAATGGCTTCCTTACAAGCATGAGTTTCTACCATATACTCAACTTCTATCACGGACAAAGAAAACACAGGTTGTCGCTTAATCATCCAACTAATAGCACCACCAAACAATGTAAACACATAAGCACTGGTGGATCTTCTGCTGTCAATGTCACCTACCCAATCTGAATCCACAAATCCATGAATATCAACATAATGTGGAGGTCTTGTAACATTACCATGATAGCATATGGAATACAAGGAAGTGCCCCTCAAATATTTGAACACTCCCTTAACTGCATCCCAATGTACTCATCTAGGATTAGCCATAAATCGACTAAGGACTCCCATTGCTTAGGCAATGTCTAGTCTTGTGTAGACCATAGCTTACATCAAATTGCCAACAACACTAGCATAAGGTACTCTTCTCATGTCCTCTACCTCACTAGGAGATTTTGGGAAATCCTCAACATACTACTTTGTCCCCAAAGAAACAGGAAAACACAATAGTCTACAATTTGCATGCTGAACCTATCCAACACGGTCTTCACATACTTACTCTGGCTTAACCAAAGTTTTCTGTTAGCTCTGTCTCTATGGATCTCCATCCCATGAATGTACCTGGATGTCCCTAAGTTTTTCATATCAAACTGTGCTGACAACTGAGACTTCAAATCAGAAATCATATTCTTACCATTCCCAATCAGCAACTTATCATCAACATATAGTGCAATTATGAGAATATGATCATTGTCAAACTTGTAATACACACAATGATCTAATTTTGATCTCAGATATCTAATTGACAACACAAAGGCATCAAACTTCAAGTACCACATCCTAGGAGACTGTTTCAATCCATACAAAGACTTCTTTAACTTGCAAACCAAATTTTCTTTACCTTTCACCATGTAATGCTCTGGCTATGATATGTAAATATCTTCCTCCAAATCACCATGAAGGAAAGTTATCTTCACATCCATCTATTCTACCTCTAAATCATAAGCAACTGCAAGGGATAATAGGAATCGAATAGATGTTAGCTTTTAAATGAGAGAGACGATCTCACCATATTCTATACCTTCCACTTGCGAATACCCCTTCGCAACCAATCTGGCTTTATACTTCTCAACACTGCCATCTACACCAAATTTATTCTTGAACACCAATTTGAATCCAACAGGTTTCTATCTAGCAGGCAAAGGCACTGAGTCCCAAGTTTGATTCTTTTCCAAAGAAGCCATCTCATCCTCCATGGCCTCCTTCCAGGAACATGCATCTTTCATATCCATAGCCTCTGACACAGTTCTCGGTTCATCACTGTTAGTAGGCAAAGCAAAAGTACAACTAGAATCAAGCAATGTATAACCAAACCTCTCAGGTTGCTTTCTTGTTCATGTAGACCTCCTCAAAGGCTGAGATTAAGGTTTAGCTTCTTCTTCTAAGCTTTCAGAGCTGCTAGAGCTCTCCTCATCATCAGGTCCAACATTGTCTTTCTATCCAATCTTCTTAGGGGTAGAAGGAAACTGAACAACATCCTCTTTCTTTTCTTTTTCTTCTAGCTATAAAATAGTGGAAAAAGGTGTTAGCTCTCTGAAGATGACACTTTTGCTATACAACACGTTTTCAGCCACAAGCTCCTAAAGCTTGTATCCTTTCACACCGACAGCATAGCGAATCAAGATACACTTAACATCCTTGTTCTCCAATTTTGACCCCTTGTCCCTAGGCACATGTGCATATGCCTCACAACCAAAAACACAAAGATGCCTTATTGAAGGCTTTCTACAAGACCACACCTCCATGGGTGTCTTTCCAACAAGAGATGATGTAGGAGATCTATTTACGAGATAGAAAGTAGTAGTAATAGCTTCAGCCCAAAACTTTTGTTCTAGGCCAGCTCCACTAAGCATACTCCTAGCCTTGTCCATTAGTGTCCTGTTCATCCTCTCTATAACTCCATTTTGCTGCGTGGTGTATGGAGTTGTCTTATGTCTTTCAATCCTAAGTTCCTTGCAATATTTTTTCAAATTTTGTAGAATAGAACTCACTACCATTGTTAGTTCTCAAACACTTAATCTTTTTACCAGTCTGATTTTTAGCAAAGGCTTTAAACTCCTTAAACTTACTATAGACTTCAAATTTGCTTCTGAGAAAATAAATCCATGTCCTACTGTAGTGATCTATTAAAGATACAAAATATACATATTTTGATAATGAAGGAACATTAATAGGGCCAAATACATCAGAATGAACAAGGTCCAACACACCAGAAGACTTATGAGAACTGAAATAAAACTAAACACGGTTTTATTTTCCATATATGCAATGTTCACAAAAGTCAAACTCAAGATTACAATCATCTAACCCCTTAATGATGTTTTTATTTTTTAGGGTTCTAAGACCCTTCTCACCAATGTGGCCAAATCTCTTATGCCATAACATTGTCTTTTCAATAGGAAACTTAACTTTGAAGGCATGAATACAACCATCAGGACTAGATACAACAAATTTCTTTACTGCTAGTTCAGATGGTGGGGAAGAAGTGACTGCTATCCTCTTCTTTGAGTCAGAAGAACTATTGCATTGTGAAATGTATGCCTCTAGCTGAAATAGAGTACCTCTTATACTACCCTTAGCAAGCACCATAGCTCCTCTAGTCATCTTGCATCTTTCTTTCAAAAAGGCAACCTGCATACCTGCATCATTCAACATACTTACAAAAAGCAGGTTCCATGCTAAGCATGGGATGTGCATAACCCCAGAGATCCCCTTTACTCATCCATCAGGGAATTGGATAGAGACTCTTCTATGCCCAACAATCTTCATATGAGAGTCATCACCTAGGTACACCCTTCCACTATCGAACTCCTCATACTTAGTAAACAAATCTTGATGTAAGGTCATGTGGAATGATGCACCAGAATCAATCAGTGACACATCATTAGATGCATAGGTTGTCATGGCTAAGATGAAAGCATCACCATCATCTTGTGACTTGTCACAATCTGAATTTGGGTTATTCTTCTTTTTCTTTTCCTCTTTGCATTCCTTTTGGAAATGCCTAGATTTACCACAGTTTGAATAGAGAGCCTTGGACTTTCGAAGAGATTTGGATCTCCCATAGGATTTGGATCTACCCTTCACAACTTTCTTTTCCTTATCCTTCCCTTTCTCCTTGGGTCTTCCATGAACCACAAGAGCCTCTTTGGCTGCCTTAGAAGAATTTCTCTGATCTCTTTGGATAACAATGAAGATACCACTTCATCCATTTTAAAAGTGGATGTGGTGCTCCCAACAACCATGACAAGATGATCCCACAAATCTGGAAGAGAACAAAGCAGGGTCATACACTAATCCTCCTCCTCCATCTTCACACCAACATATGTTAATTGTGCAACCAAGATGTTGAAATCATTTAGGTGATCAGATCCTCCATCCTCCATTCGAAGAGATTACAACTTCTTTCTCAGAAAAAGTTTGTTAACTAGAGATTTGGCTTGATACACATCTCCCAACTTCTTCCAAAGCAAGTTTGCAGTTTTCTCCTCATGGAAATTTAATAGGACAAAATTAGAAAGACTAAGTCTTATCAGACCCTTAGCCTTCTAATCTTTGAGATCCCAATCAACTTGTTCCATTGTAGTTGGTTTTGTGCTAGAAATGGTTTCCCATAAATCTCTGTCAACAAGCATGTCTTCCATCTTATGCTTCCACAACTTGAAACTAGTGCCATTGAATTTCTCCACCTCTATTCTTCCAGATGTGATTGCCATCTTCTTGCTACAACAAGATCACAAAATACTCTACACAGACTCCCACTCAATCAAAAATTAGCTCAAAAAACCCCTACCCAACAACTAGGACCACAGGTGATCAAGCTCTGATACAAACTGAAAGGAAGCAAGGTACACATAACACACTTCCTACACCAATCTAATAAGGGGAAAGGAGTGAACATTAAACTAACAACATAAATATTACAGAAGCAACACAACACAGAAAGAAGGTGACACAAGATATACCATGGGGAAAACCTTTTTAGGTAAAAACCCCACACTCTAAAACCCGCACAATGTATTATCAAAACAACAATAGTTTACCATACACTTGCAATGTAAGTCTTCCAAGAGTTCACTAATGTTGATTTTAGAGTTAATCTAGCACCATAACAGTACCTATAAAAACACTATGCAACTACAACTCCAAACTATGTATTTTATAGAGATTACAAGGCATATCTTGAGAGCATCTTGGGATAGGTGTCCACCTTGGCCTCATGGCCATTTTCAGCATCAAAGGACACTTGTTGTACTTTCTATCCTTACATCCCTTACATCTTTCATACATGGTAGATTTGACTTTCCCAATGTAGAGCGCTCTAGGGTAAGAATAGACTATGACAAATTCTCTTACACAACTTACAACTGTCATAAAATCTACCCATAATAGCAATCATGAAAGTTGTAAGAGAATCCTTCATACAATTCCAAATATAGAATATTCTACTTACAACATGTCATAGCCCAAATTAGGTGCCCAAAGATGCCTTTCCCTCATGCAAAGATGCCAACTGACACTTGTCACCACTCGTCATAGGAATCTCCAAACTTGGTCCTTATGCGTCATAGATACTATCATATGGAATATTGCCTTCCACATACCAAAGATGATGACACATGGAAAATTAATACCACCTCAATATGGGTCACCCAAATCCATGTAGGATTGACTTTGACCATCCAAGTCACATTCCAAGTAAGCTGACATTTCACCATGCCATCTCAACTATGTGACCAAACTGAACGTGCAATCAAATACAACATTAGGCAATAATTAAATATACCATTAAATTATTAATGCTAGGAAATTGCAAAGGTTGAGACACCTTAATTCCCAACACTTTCCCTATCCAAGCTTAGCTAGGGAGGATGCTAGAAAAGGTTGAGGAGTTTGGCTTAACACTTGCGAGTTGCATTTGCATAAAAGTTTCTAAGCCCTTTTCAACAATTCTATTTTTGTGCGATCTTGCTATCACTACATTCCATGAGATCACATTTCTTTGAATCTTTTTGTCAAATAGTTTTCATGTTTTGTCTATGCTTCCACATTCGACATACATGCCTATCAGAATATTTCCAACTATAATATCTGACAAAAATCCCTCCTTCCCTTATGCTTTGAAGGATGTCCATACCCTATTCTAGGAAGAAAATAGCATATAGTTCTAAGTGTTCCAGAATCACTGAACGAAGTTGGTTAAATATGAAGAAAATGTCTAGATAATTAAGATAGATGATTCACATGATACTCAGCTACATTAGAATCATAATTCTACCCAATTCCATTAGGTTGAACATAAACAAATGGTTTATAAAAATTATCTTAGGTTTTTTATCAGTTGCAAAGGAAACAAGTCACATAGTTCTCTATATAATCTACATTAAAAGGGTGAGTGTTTAAGTACTCACCAAATACATGACCAACTAAAAATCTCTATATCTGATTAAACTTTGACCATCTATAATATATAGATTTGGAAGCAGCAAACTAGAAAAAGAGTAAATAAAAGCAAAGCAAAGTGTTAATGAAAGGATAGGCAAATGTGGATGAGTAAAATATTATATAAAATATAAGGTTAAAACAAATAATAACATGAATGATGAAAAAAAGTATAAGTGAATAAAAAAAGGTGATTGAGAGGAAAGGTTAAAATAAGTAAAAGGTGATTGAAGAAATAGAAATAATAGTGAAACAAAATATAAAAGTAAATAAAGGAATAAAAAGAAATGGTAAGTATATTAAAGTTAAAAAAAAGACAATAGTATGAATATAAAAAGGTAGTGGAAGAAAAAGTAAGTGAGATATGGTGGTAGAGGAAGTGTTACAAGATGATTGTGGTATCAGAGAGTAAAATGTTGTGTGTATATATGATAAATGAGTGGAATATGAGTTGTGGAGTGTGGTTATTCCAGGAATAAGATTTGAAATATAGATGAAAGTGTATATAAGGAGTGACGTGGGGAGTAGGTGTGTCATTATGTGTAAAAGGTTGTTGACTGAAATAAGATAGAAGAGGGATAAATGAGTGCAAATATTGAAAAATGTAATAAATGTAATTAATAAAGAATGAATTGAAAAGCAACATATGATATAATGGTAAGAATAATAAGGTGAAATGAGTATATTAGATGTGAATAAGAGAAGTGATTAACAAAGAAAATGGAGTGTAAATGAAGATGTATGATGAATGAGGAATATAAACATTGCAATATCATGCACACATTAGTCTCATACTCTAAACATGTTAGAATAAATTGATGCTTACCTTGGTTAGTGTAAATCAAAGCCAACATTGTTGATCATATGTAAACTATGCTCATGTATTTGATTTTAAAGCCTTAGCACAACTATTGACTAGTTTTTGGTAACAAGAACCTTTGTAAAATTTTACTCACAATTTTATTGATAATGGAAATAAAGTATAAACTCATTTAGGAAGTTTAATATACACCTCTTGTTAAGAAATCTATCATATTTTACAATCTTTTTAGTTTCAATTTAACAGTAATGAAAAAACATGATGTATGACAAAATAAGTTATCTAGATTTCCTTGTTATTTTTAGAAAAATTGAATCCTTTACTGATAGAATATCTTTTCTTTTGATGTTATGTACAATTATTAATTGACAAAATGGATTAAGTATTTTCTCTAAATAAATTGATCAAGCATCTTTACTATACTTTATTTCATTATGCCTTGAGAAGTATCTTTCTTGATAATTTCTTTATTAGTTATTATGCAAGATTTTCTTTCCTAATAGATAGATGAACTTTGTAAACAAATGTCCAAACTCAAACAAATCATAGTGTTCGGTATTTATGGTACGTCTATGTCATGTTTATGGGTAATACATTCGCATTGAACCAAGTACCTCATGCCTAACATAGCTGCAACAATGATGTCTAGGCACCATCCCTCTAAATCATCAGGGAGTAATAAGGGACATGTCAAAGTTAAATTTGCAAGAAAGGAAAATCTCCTCAGATAGCTCTTTAAAAGATTAAATAAAAAGAAAGGATGAGGCTATTGAAGATAGTTGTCGGATGATTACTGCGATAGAAAAGCCTTTTTAACTATCAATGAAAAAACTCGTCAGACAAATACACATGCTAGGTAAACTATTCACACATGAAAACTTAAACGTCAAACACTCTTGGGAGGTGTTCGTAAATTAGTTTTCTTAGGAATTCTATCATTGTATAACTTGAGTGGGTGGCAGTCATCCAAGAGCCTTGATCCTACATAGTGCAAGAAATAACTATATATTCACATTCCCCGTGTCGATCACATCTTGAGAGGGCCTTGATCCTGTGGATACAGGGTATGTAGGTAGTTTGGACGGTGAAGGATGCCCCCAGTACTCAAGTCCCTCAAATATAGGATACTCTTTTATAATCAACTTCGTAATCTCGACCCCTAGTTTTAAAGGTTTAGCTAGGTAACTAAAGAAGCCTCCTAGTACTTAGAAGAATCCTCGGTGTAGATTACTTGTACCCAGCTTTGCTGAAAACTGAGGTGTGTACAAGTCAATATTAAGTGTCCCCTCATTGACATCCTCAGCATAGTACTTAGGCAGAATATGGTCTCCAGGAAGTGACTCATGAACCTATATTGGTCCTAAAGGAGTCAGAAGTCTCTGGCCAGAGCATAATGATTCATGTCCTATTTAGCTCATTTAGCTTCCATGTTTACTTATCCTATATTGGATAGAGTCTCTATCCATTTGACAACTAGGCCATTTGGCCACTTTTTGTTCTACCCTGTATTGGGTAGTGATAAGGTCTGTTAGACCCGGTTCTATATGAACCTGTTTTCCCAAAGCATAGAAGAAACTGGGTTGGCTTAAGAATGTTCTGTTTGAACATATGGCCCATATTGGCTGAAGTTTTCTTGAGTACTCAATCAAAGTCTTGATATATCCTATATAACTTGTTATTGAGTTAAATGTTTATGAAAATTTGAGTGTGGACCAAGTGGGTCCTTACAATATCACTACCAAGTGGGGATGATGTGTAGGAGTTTGATGTTGGGTTGATGGTATAGGTTGGTATCGCATGTGAGCCAAAGGTGGTGTTGGCATAGGATGGGGATTATGCCACAATCAATGGAACTTGGGAGATGGTTGGTGAGGTGACATATGGTGGTTGTTGCCCAAGGAAAAGCAATTGATCACCATGTGAGGTGCTAGAAGATGCATTTCATATGAAAGGTTGATCTAAGGGGGTCATGTTTGGATTAAATGCGACATGTGAAGCTTGAATGGGTTGACTAGGGGAAATAGTGATATACAATGTTTGAATTGGTTCACTAAGTTGTATAGGCATATGCGAGGTTTGGATTGCTTGACTAGGTATTTGTGATGGCCCAAAATGTGATACCCCTAGGGTGGACATAGGTGGGGCTTGAGTGACTTGAGTGGAAACGACACCTATGGAAGCTGATGGAATGGTAGATGACACATGAAAAGGGGGTGTATTCAGGATAGATAGTACTAGATTGAGTGCATAAGATGGTGTCTTTAATGGCTCAATGGGTGTACTAACGTGTGACACACTAGGTCTCATAGGTGCAGATAATGTTTGGGATATGTGGGTAGGTTGGTTGGGCAAGGATGGTGTGGAAGGTATGGTGGGATTGGTAGACATCATGGAAATAGTAGCAAGGCTCTCTGTGGTAACACTGGTAGTGTTCTCTTTATGAAGTGTGGACATGTCAAAGTCGCTAGGTAGTTTAACTCCAGCTTGGATCAATTGTAAAAGAATTTTTTCTTAGTTAGCTTCTATTATTTTGTTGGCATGTTGGAAAGCCTTGAGGTCTTGTAGGTCTTCATCTAATGAATCATCATAGCCATGTGAAGGTTGAGTCATCAATGTGGAAGATGAGGGATCATGATGTTGTTGTTGAGGTAAGATTGATAAAGATGATGGTCCAATAGTATAACCCTCAGGTACAAAGACATTGTGTGGCAAGCCGAGTGTGAATTAGGTAGCATCTTTGAGAGGGGTGGATTGGTATTCTTTAGAGTTGGTTTCCATAGCTACTTTATATTGGCTCCTAGTTTGGGGCATGGATGGTTTGACTTTAATTCGATTGATTAAGGGGATTGATCAAGTTCTCAATGATTGGGAGATTTGGTTGGTGACTGATTTTGACCTGGTTTGATTGGTTGGTCTAATTTTGATGGATAAGATTGATTGATTGGGGATATTGATTGATTGATGAAAAAGATTGATTAAAGATATGATTGACCAAATTCAAAAGAGTTTGATTGATTGAATGGTGTTTCATTTGACTATTGTTAGACAACTGAGTGGGATGATTTGATGACTGTAATTGGTCAGATTTGATGTGAAAGATTGACTGATTAGAATTTTGACCAGGAGTATAGATTGCAATTCATGGAAAACCAAAGGCGATGCTCTATGCTGCAAAGGCAACAAGGAATGCTCCAAAACTGATTTACTGTAATGCATAGGTGACGGGCTGATAAATTGAAGGCAACTGGGGATATTGCATAAGCGACATAGAATAGTGCATAGGTGAATTGCTGAGGTTCAAAGACAATTTTGTAGAGACCAAAGACATATTTGCAGGGGAATAGGCTAACCAGAGGGAATTTTCCAAGGACCAAAGGTGATTTATAGAGGTTCATAAGTGACTGGGTTTCGACCAAAAGCAGTTATTTGAAGACCAAAAGTGTTTTTAGGGGCTCAAATGCAATTTTCTATTGACCAGAGGTAGTTTTCTACTATTCATAAGTGATTTTGCATGGTTAAAGGCAATTTTGTTGCAAATTTTATTTTTTAGGCATTTTTTTGGTAAATTTGGTAGAGAAGACACATAGGCAAACACTCACACATCAACCATGCTCAAAATTTACAACCTAGGCTAGGCAAGGATAATAAATATTGCATTCCCACTTGGTTTTGTAGTTGCGCCTACTTATGGTGTATAGCTCCAGGAACTTGGGCCATGGGCTCCCTGTTACAGTGCACTGACTTTTCAGGCACACCAAGTTCTAAGTCCTAGGATGCACAAATCCTAAGGTACCTTGCTATCTCTACCATAAGATATAAAAGAGTGGGACACCTATTAGAGTTTCCTCCTATACCAATAGATAGGGGTTTTTGGCTACTAAAATATAGTTTTTAGTTTAGATTTTTGTTTGGGTGGCTACACATGCGGTGATCCACTTTATTAATGGAGGCTTCCTAGCTTGTCGAGGTTACGATTGGCATAGTTTTGGGGGAAACATTCGTTGGTGTAGCGCAATAGCACCCATTGCTTGCGACTTTCAGCACAAACACATTATTTATCAAGAATATTGGAATGGTCTAGCTTTGACTTGTTTCCACCCAGGTGGGCCCCTTCTCACAATGGGAAGGAAGGCCCACCTAGAGTTAGCAATGATTTCTCGTGCACCCTAGATTCATTGGTTAGATGGGGGAAGAGGATACTTTCATTTCTAAATCAGGTAACAAACAGGCTTAGACAAGCAAACTAAGTGATAAACAAATTCTTTCACAAAGTTCATTTTAATAACCAAAACCAAATGTGCCTATTTTTAGTGATAAACAAATTCTTTGACCATTTGCATCTACATAAAACATATCAGTAGTTGCTTGCCACCATTCTTGGACACATGATTTAATCAAGCTACATCGAGAAACCATTAGATTCGAGAAAAACCTAACTTATTATGTCACAAAGACCATCTACACAAGAGAAATGACCAAATGCAATAAGATAAGCTTCAAAGATGGTTGACTTCTTACCAACAACAATTACCTTCTATGCATATGCGATCCTCTATTGACCAGAGGCAATTCTCTGTGGACCAAAGGTGATTTCTTCCTTACCATATGCACATGCATCCTGCCAAAGTTAGAAGAAACACCAAACCAGAGGAAAATAAAGATCTAATCATGAATAATAAGTGTTATTAGCCTCAAAAACAACTAAATTCCATAACTAAATTTGCATGCAATGGAAACAGAGAAAAAGCACCCTAGAATATGATCAAATCCAAAATAACCATAAAACTGTTGATAACTGAGAGGGGGGGTGAATCAGTTATCTTAGTTATTTCTACTTTCTAAACTTTCTTAATAATTAGTGCAGCATCAAACAAGCAAACATAACCATGAAATAGAAATACACATGACACAATATTTTTGACGTGGAAACCCTGTTAAGGGAGAAAACCACGGGGTGATTAACCAAGATTGTATTCTCTGTTAGAAGAATAGGATTACAAAATGGCACTTGCCAATTAGGGCTCACTGCCCGAGCACACTGCTCACAAGAGGCACACTGCCTACAAGAGACACACTGTCTACAATTTATTAAGAGTGTGATACAATACTTGAACTGATAAGGAGCATCAACATATGCTAGAGTTTAGTTCCGGTTAGGCTCTATATACTGATCTGCTGCACTTCATCTTTCCTCTTCTTTTGTGCTGCTCTCCTTTCACATACTGGATCTTCCTTTTTGCTTTTATTCGGCTCTACTGCTTTTCTTCAGACATCACAAAAACACTAGTACAACTTTTACAACTAAATCCATCTTGTATATATATGCGCACAAGTGATTTCATCACCTTTCTAGTCGGCACTTGGAATAGTCAATATTTTCCACAAACTCTGATCTGTCGGCTGAATCCTTGCTTACCAAGTAATGCGGATCAAGGACATACTTGTGGAAATCATCAATCATGTCGACCAATCATGATTTATGCCTTCATAACCTTTACCAACATCAGTAACATGTCCAGAATAATGTCTAATGTTCTGCCAGTCAGTTCTTCCTCTGTCACACTACCAATCAGGAACCTGATACTCAAGTATTCATATCTTTTTCTTCATCTATCACCAGAGGCTAAATCCTTGGAATCTATCACTCAAGGTAGTCCTCTTGGCTTCCCCAAATCTGTACTTCACCAAGAAACTTCCTCTACGAGATCCGGACCTGATTGTCGGACCTCGCCACATGCTCTATTCTTGTTTACTGGACCACAACATTCTTCACTCTGACTTCCAGTATAGACATACCATGTCCTACGGATGTGTGGGATGAACTTTGTTGCCATCAATGACAACAATCATGAATCCATATAGTGTCTCTTGCCAACAATCTACCCCTTTGGCATTGATGGCAACACTTAGTGAAAAATGACTAAGTGTTTACACTATGCTCCACCTTGGCTGATGCTCTATTTTTATATACATTTTTTGGAGCTCCCCCTTAGTTGGATTCCTCATTTTTCACTACTCCTCACTCCCTCTTTGACATCAATGGCAAAGGGTAGGGTCCACATACCAAAATTTTCAAAATCTTGTCTGCATAAGTATACACATATGGAATACTTACATATACTGAAGTATGTCTACAAAAGTTGTTTTTAATTGAATGAATTCTGTAGCCCAACTTTGCTTCATTCTATCCAAAATTGATATATGACTGCTCAATAGGAATGCAAACACATCTGCCCTTTTTAGATCTGTTGGATCATTTGTCTAGGCTGTGATTTGAGCTTCTTTTATGGCCTCATGCATGGCCTCTAACTTAGGGACAATTATCCCTCTGAGCTCATTCAACCTACTGATTCCATTTTTCTTTTCCTTCTCCAGCTTCTTGATTTCATTCAAGACTGCAATAGTCTGACATTCTTGATTTATTATGGAGGATGAGAGAGGATCAAAGTTCTTGATAGATTTATCAGTTTGTCCTCCTGTTCTTTTACTTTCTTCTCAATGTCCAATGTTGCTTTGGACCATGATAAATAAAATTTGTATATTTCTCTACCATCTTTAAGAGCATTTTCTAAGCTCTTTATCCCAATATTCATATTTCTCCTATCATTTATTATTAACCCTTGTACCTCTAATAATCTTTTTGCAAGAAATTCCTTCTGGACCTTATCTTCTGCTGACTTCTCTAGGGAATCAAAATGTGTGCTAACACCATTGACTAGAGTCTTGAGATTACTGGATGAGGAGGCTGTGTGATCCTTCTGAAATGATGGCATAATCTTTTCTAGCACTCTGGAAGCAGCTTCTATCAACTCACAGTCTTCCATGTGAGACTTTAGGAGTTTTTCTTTAGCCTTTGCATTAGCAAATGAAGCTATATTCATTATCTGTACCAAAGAAAGAGAATCAAAATTAAATGGTCCCTGTAGAAGCTCCGGTTCATCAATCTCCATTGTTTCTTTGTTCAGGAAATCTTGGACAGTTTTTGTAGTGTCTCTTGCCAGAGATAGATTTTTCTTTTCTTCTGTGGTCACAGAACTGTCTTTTGGAGCTTTCTCTCCTTCCACAACCTTTGGACTGTTATCTTCTTTTTCCTTCACCTTTGCTTCTTTCTCCTTTATTCCTTCTTCTTCTTTGGATCCAGAGTCAGCAGGGGAAACCGGAGGAGAGATATTAGTCTGTTCATGCGCCACCTCTTCCGGAGCAAAGGATTCCAAGTCTTTAGCTATTTCTGCACTAGTATTCATTACCTCTTCTGTCATTTTCTCAATAGACTCTTCTGCAACACTTGTGGTTGATGGGTCAGTACCCAAGTCCTCTATAATAGGAAGATTAAATCTTTTGAAGGCTTTCCGTAGGATCTCTTCTGTGTCCTTGGCTACCTTGTCAGTCTCACCAAGCATGAGTTGATTCATCCTTGCTTTGCTCCTGAACTCATCCTTACAATCTTTGAACACCATATTCATTGTCTTGGGATCGATTGAAGGATATAGCTGAATTACTATCTGTTCCCAAATTTCTAGGTCTTTTGCTTGGGCATTGTTCTTTCTTGTTTCTAGTTCCTTCTCCAAGCTTTTAGGGATCAGAGATATAGGTTCAATAAAAGCTTTGTTGTAGATATTTAGGTACCTGACTATGGCATCTTGTAATATTTTCTGATCTTCTTCACCATAATCATCATAGAACTCAACCATTGGCTGAAGATTTCCATCCACTATGACTGATTTGATTATGTCATCAATGTGAAGAGTGGGTTTTTCAATATATTCCTTTGTCTTTTCTTATTCCTTTTGTCCGGTAGAGGGTTCACTGGATGTTTTCTTCTTTTTCTTCATTTTCCTAATTTCTTCATCAGATTCAGTCTCCTCTTCATCCCTTTAACTGACATAAGCTCTTGTGGCTTTTGTCTTTGTTCTTTTCTCTCCTTTGCCGGATGATTGTGCTTCCGGTTCTGAAGTCCTTGAGCCTTTGGCGGTGGTAGGTGCAGAACTCTTTGATGATCTGGTCTGGGTGGAAGGTTTTGTCAGAACACTTTCCTCATTTTTCTTTTCTGCCTTCTTCTTCTCTTCCTCAGCCCTTTCCATCTTTTTCTTGTTGGCATCAAGTGCCTCCTTTGAGATGCCAAACCCTTTGGCAACATCTTCTAATTCTTTTCTCACTTTCCTCTTAATATCTAGCTGCCTTAGCTCTGTATGAATTTTCACACTTAGTTCTTCAAAGGTTCCAAATCTTTCTGCCTT
Organism: Cunninghamia lanceolata; assembly: GCA_027924645.1. Lineage (NCBI taxonomy): Eukaryota > Viridiplantae > Streptophyta > Pinopsida > Cupressales > Cupressaceae > Cunninghamia > Cunninghamia lanceolata. The sequence goes on from BSBN01000348.1 coordinate 7,561,651, forward strand.
TGGGTCCTTTGGCTAGCTGAGCATGTGTTGAACATGCAGTTCTACAATTTGTTCATCAACTTCATACCCCATAGGCATGATCCAGACTGTCCTTGGCTCTACTACCTCCATTAGGCATTGATCAGTGTCTATCATCAAGCACACTGTATCCTTGTATTTCTCAACTACTGATTTGGGGATTCTTTCTTTGATTTGCATTGTATTTTGAAAGTGCTTGAAGTAACCCCACAGAGCTGTATTTTGTGCTTTGTCATCACCAAGTCCATACAAATAATCTCTGATTTGGATAGCTACTGGTCTATCATTCTGCCACACCCAGCCACTAGATCCGGGAAGCTGATTCATAAAGTAGAAGAATAAGCACAATATTAATCCACCATACTTGAATGAATTCTTTTTATCTTTCTTTATTTTCTGTAGATTCTCCAAGAGTTGGTTCAAAAGGAGTTGACAAAGATCGTAGTCTGTATCCTTTCTTAGAATTTCATAAGCAGTGTAGATGGCCATTCCAGGTACTGAATTTTCCCTACTAGAATGATATATTTTATATCCAATGATCATGGAGGCAAACTTGACATCTGGATTAGAGATGTCATCTACTGTCATTGCTGTTTTGTTAAACTTGGATCCAGTAGCCTCACTCACAGTTTGATTCTTCACAGATTTAAGAACAGGAATCCCAACGGATGAGTGTAATATGGTAACTGCCCTAATGGTATCTTTTGTGATTTTGAATGGTCCATTTAACCATATGAAGTTGTCATGTATTCTGCTCAAAATATACCTGACCCATTCATCCTCAGTAAAATAGGGGAAATGTATGCATTGTGGAAAGTGCTTATTCTGGAGGCCCTTGTATTAGAGTTTAAGCTCAAATGAATCATCTAACAGTTGCTTGTGATAGATATCTCTTAGTTTGAATTCCCCAAACTCTTCAATATTTGCATGTATGTAAACCCTAATATCTTTTGTGTGCAAAACACCATGCGAAACACTAGAGAAGGCTCCTAGGGGATCTACCTCCAAGGATTTGTATGGGTGTTTCTTAAATTTGGGGTGAGGTCTATCAGAAATATTTACTATATTTGGAGTAGCCATAATCAAAGAATCTTACTGAGGGATATCAAGAACGAAGAATACCTTTTATGCTATTTAGGGCACACGATGTGATCCGGATTGAGCTGTATGAGGAATCGTCTTGATCTTTGGGAGAAGTTGTAGAGTTCCTTTTCTCTCTTCTTCGCATGTGAGTGTACAAATGATGAACGAATGAACTCTTTTATTTCTGAGAAGCCCTAATTTTCATTCGGTAATAAATGCGCAACCTAATTCATTTCGGTTTGCCTTGTTTGTCTTATTCAGAGACAAAACCTTTCCAGATCACTGAGACAGATTTTGAAGTTATTCTAAGAGAGTAGTGATAATCTATCTTCCTTTCATTAGTCATTTGATCTTTTTGCAGATCAAGACACCATAGTTTGGATCATACCAGACCAAACTTGTAAGGAATCTATTTTTACTCGAAGACTATTTTACCGGATCAATTCTAGAAGGATTAGATTCTTTAAATCTTCTTATGGATCTCTCAAATCTTTACCATACCCCTTTTAGATGTTTCTTGTATGACCCCTTTTAATCTGTAGCTCTCCTTGTGCCAGTTCCGGCACCAATTGACTGGCTGCAGGAACAAGGTTTTCTTTATGTCTCCCCCTGAGCCAGAGCTCACTTTTTAATTTTCGGAAGGAATATCAGCACCAGAGTCGGTACAGATCCATCCCCTACATTCTCTATACTTTTCTTCACCCAAATCTTGTTCATCTCACTTTGAACTTCATCTGTATTTACTTTTTGTTTTCCCTTATCTTGATTCTGATTATAATATACCGGACCTCTTTTATCCTGATTCTTGCTTCTATAGATTTTTTCTATATGACCGGATCTATTGCAAATTTGGCAAAAAACATTTCTTTGCATATTTGATTGATATCCTATTGATCTACATTGATTAGCCATATGACCCATTCTATTGCATGCAAAGCATCTACCATTGAATGAATTGTTCATTTGCATATTTCTACATTCATGAGATTTGTGACCATACCTTTTGCAGTTGAAGCACTGTCCGGAGAAGGATGTATTAGTCTGATTCATTCTCCTTCTACACTGATTAGCTTTATGACCAAAGTTATTGCAGTTGTGGCAATATCCATTGAAGGATGGATATCTTTGAGCATTAGGCTTCATTTTCAGAGGACTTCAAGGCCCGTTCCTTGGATTTTCTAATCTAAAATTCTTCTGACCGGATTCAGAGCTTTCTCCTTTCTCATATCCCAAACCACACTTTTCATCGACCCTCTTTTAGCTTTCAAGAAGAACTTCAAGTTGGGCAGAACTTATCTTGAATTTCTCTTTATATTCATTTGCTGTTTGAAGATCCCTTTTGAGAGAGACAATTTGATCCTCAAGTTTTTCTTCATTATCTTTAGCATCTTCAAGATCATATTCAAGATGTCTGATAATTCTATCCATCTTGTGGCAATATTCTAATTTCTCCTTGAGAGATTGTCTTAAATTATCTTCAGTTTTTCTTTTCTCTTCAATCTCTTGGGTAAACTTTATAACTCTTGATTCCATTTCATGTCTTACCATAATGATTTCTTTTGATAACTTTTCACATAACTTAGTTTTCTCCTTCAGATCTTCATTTGTATCATTGGCTTCACTTTGATTTACTAATTGCTGAAGTAGCTCTTTTCTCTTTTTCATAGAGACTTAATTTGTCTTTTAGTTCTCTCATGTAATCATCAGCCTGTTTGAGTCTTTCCTTTAACTCATTGACTTCGAAGTTTGACTGTTCAAGATCATCAAGGGCAGTCTTGAGTTTCTCTCTTAAACCATATGCATCCATTTGAATTCCCAGATCTTCCTCAAGCTGTTAGACTTCTATTAGGAGGAACTTGGCTCTGATACCAATTATTGATAACTGAGAGGGGGGGTGAATCAGTTATCTTAATTATTTCTACTTTCTAAACTTTGTTAATAATTAGTGCAGCATCAAACAAGCAAACATAACCATGAAATGGAAATACACATGACACAATATTTTTGATGTGGAAACCCTATAAAGGGAGAAAACCACGGGGTGATTAACCCAAGATTGTATTCTCTGTTAGAAGAATAGGATTACAAAATGGCACTTGCCAATTAGGGCTCACTACCCAAGCACACTGCTCACAAGAGGCACACTGCCTACAAGAGACACACTATCTACAATTTATTAAGAGTGTGATACAATACTTGAACTGATAAGGAGCATCAACATATGCTAGAGTTTAGTTCCGGTTAGGCTCTGTATACTGATCTGCTGCACTTCATCTTTCCTCTTCTTTTGTGCTGCTCTCCTTTCACATACTGGATCTTCCTTTCTACTTTTATTCAGCTCTACTGCTTTTCTTCGCACATCACAAAAACACTACTACAACTTTCACAACTAAATCCATCTTGTATATATATGCGCACAAGTGATTTCATCACCTTTCTAGTCGGCACCCGGAATAGTCAATATTTTCCACAAACTCTGATCTGTTGGCTGAATCCTTGCTTACCAAGTAATGCGGATCAAGGACATACTTGTGGAAATCATCAATCATGTCGACCAATCATGATTTATGCCTTCATAACCTTTACCAACATCAGTAACATGTCCAGAATAATGTCTAATGTTCTGCCAGTCAGTTCTTCCTTTGTCACACTGCCAATCAGGAACCCGATACTCAAGTATTCATATCTTTTTCTTCATCTATCACTCAAGGTAGTCCTCTTGACTTCCCCAAATCTGCACTTCACCAAGATACTTCCTCTGAGAGATCCAGACCTGACTGTCGGACCTCGCCACAGGCTCTGTTCCTATTTACCGAACCACAACATTCTTCACTCTGACTTCCGGTATAGACATACCATGTCCTGCCGATGTGTGGGATGAACTTTGTTGCCATCAATGACAACAATCATGAATCCATATAGTGTCTCTTGCCAACAAAAACCCCATGTCAAAATAGCTTGCATGTCACCACAAAGACAATGGTTAGCAAATACATTAGCTTACAACCCTAATCCAAAAAGCCCAGATGATCAAACTTTATGAATACCAAAAAAGCAAGCTAAAAAATAATCTAGACCAAAGGTGATCCTGTATGAACCACCGACGATGTTTTGCAATCCATAAGCGATCAAGTTTTGACCATAGGTAATTTTCTGCATGCCAGAGGTGATTAAAAATCCTGTAGAAGTGATTTTCTGCGCTTCAAAGGCAAGCCTCTATCGACCAAGTGCGCATCTGTACTCCTAAACTTCACAGAAAACAATTTTTTTAGCAAAAGAAAAACAAGATTGATGAAACGAGGAGTCCCACTAGGCGTGCTATTTTGTGTATGCAGGAAAATTCACTATTTTATCAAATTAAACTAGTGCAACCTACATCTATAGAGAATCTAATCTAAGAAACAAACAAAAATGCCAAAACATGAAGCAAAACACCTTAGATTGTGTGATTCTTGCATTGCATGTGGATTGCTTCCTTGGAATATGCATCGAAATAATGAAAAGATGCCATGATTGAAGGTTGGATTGACATGCAAATGGAATAGATACAAAAAAGCTAAGTATGTACATGGTGAATGATGAAAAAGCCATATGAAAATGCAGAGCAAAAAGTAAATATGAGGGGTAGAAGGCTGAAAATGGCACTAAAGTGACACATTTATAGTGAGAGAGGATGTGAAATGGATGGTAGAGATGAATTGGAGAGATCAATGACCAAGAAGGGTTGTGAGAAGAGAACCAACATGTATGCGACACATGTCTCCACATGACTTTCATTATATTGGAAGCTTCCAAAATTGGAGTTAACTCAAATTCAATTTTAATTTTAATTTTGATTTTGATTTGTTTCCATTTGAGACTCATGCGCACATGGAGATGACTTAGGAGGTAGAGATTTGTTTCCTTTTATAAGTGATGTGGATGTGGAGAATGATTATGGAAGATGGGTAAAATAATTAAAATACCCACTAATATTTAATTTATTTATTTTTTATTTTTTTTAAATGGATATATAAATTAAATATTAATGTTTCATTAATCATTTATTAGAAGAAAATGAGGAATAAAAAAACTTAAAGGTTTTATTTATTTCACAAGATAAGAAGATGACACTAATTAAATAACTTAGAGTTATTTAATTTATAGAGGAAAATTATGAAACGATGAAAATTAATTAAATAAAATTATTTAAGTAATTTAGAAGATGTTGGAGAAGATTGTGGTTTACAAAATAAGTGTGTTAGACAAGTTAATATAAACAAATGCAATGATGTGACCAGATGCAGTAAATGTGACGAATATATAAATGTGACATGAGTCAATTTTGAGTGTCTACACTTTCCTCTAGCAAATCCTCTATTTTCATATTCCACAATTCATACCTCATGCCATTGAACTTTTTAATTTCTAATCAAGAGGTAGAAGCAACAATAGATCCATCAATGATATCTACACAAGATCTACATACAAAAAACAACTAGATCTCTCACTACAGATAAAAAACCTTTACACTACCACCTAAGAATCAAAATTTGCTAGGATTTGATACCAAATGCTAGAGATGAAGGTGCAAAGCACACAATAGAAATTTGATTCAAACCTTATTAATATCTTCTAAATAAAGTATAATAATTTTAGATTGCAACAAAAATAAAACCCACTACATATAAATAACATGCATTAAGAACTAAATACATAACATAGTATGTAATGTGGAGAAAACCCATTTTGATAAAAAAATCCACCAAGAAATGAGGCTCCAAGATGTATTATCTTCAAATATGAGATTACAATACATGCACTTCCTCTTCTGTTTCAATATTCAATCTAGAGACACCTGTGACTATCAACTCTACTAAAAATGTAGAAGAAATATCCTTATAAAAGGAGGTTAGCTTCTAGGGAAAGAGAACCAACATAATATCGACCATCAAATCTATGACCTAATGACCAATGGTCTAGATTTACAATGATAAAATATAAATAAAATGTGGTTTCGGGGGCATTGATGCCAAACCCTTGTCAGGATGTATAGCCCCCAGACCCCCGATAGGGTATGATTCCCCTAGACCCCTCAAAGGGTGGAAACTCCCTTGTGACCACCGTCATGGATGAATTAATGTCAGGTACCAAATATATACATGCGGCTAAAACAAGATCATTGCTGGTGAAACCTCTCATCCCTTATGGGTAATTTACAAACAATAATAGAAGTAATAAATTACATAGGATTTACAAGGTTTATGGCACCTTAATCCTAACACTCGAGTAATCACATGCTCTATTGCCATTTGATTATGTAGGAAACATCACAAAACATGGTGTTAGGGGTTAAACTAATATGTGAGTAATAATGCATAACATTGCAGAATATTTAGTAATAAACATCCACCAAGAAAAAATGGAGACCACAAGATAACTAGCAACTAGGGAACTATGTTAACCAAAATGTGACTTAGACATAATGTGGGTTAGTCAAACTCTAGATAACATATGCACTAAACCCTTGCTAAACGCATTAGCAAAATAACTCCTACATTTGTAAGGAAAGACAAGTAGGCAGAAGTGAATGGGACAACTACTCTCTTCATGTAGAAGAAGAGTGTCATAGGTGTGAGTAGAGTTGTGTGTATGGTTGAATATTCAATTGTTGATTTTATGTTCCTCATGATGAGATTGAGACTTTCCTTAATATTTTCCTATGTTTGAAAGAATTATTGGGTTTATATGCCTCATGATGAAGCTAAGGGCTTCTTTGATGTTTGTTTTTGAATGAAAGTTGAATGTTTCATGCCTTATGACAAACTCAAGGGCTTGAATGTTTAAAGTGTTTGAATGGATTTCACATACAATTAAATCCTAAATGAATGTAAGTTTTTATTTTCCCAATATTTAGAGATGATTTAATTACTATGAAAGGGAAATATGCATGCAAACTATATGGATTTTCCTAATGAAATTTAATATATGTTATGTGTGTTTTCCAATTTTTCAAGCTTCTAATATAAATTTCTAACTACTCTAAGAAAAACAAGGAATTTATTCTAGGAAAAGTAAATAACTCTATTTTAACTCTAAATTCTATTAAGAGAAAGATAAAACAATGTTTTACTTCCTCAAGATAAAATGTGAGATAATTACAAGTAAACAAATAAAAGAACCTATACAAATAGGGTACCAGTTCAGCATTATGTCTTCAGAAATCTTGTAGCAATTGTCTCTTGCTCTTCAATATGGAGTCCTCCTCTTGGCAACCTAGATAAAAATGGGGACTTAAAGGGAATGGATTGATTTTTGAAGCTTTTAGAAAAATAGAAATGGATTGAGATTTGAACCTATTCAAGAAATACAAATACATACAAGTTCATGTGTAGAGCATAAAATTCTAATGGGAGAAACTTTACGTAAGCTTTAGAAATATAAGAATACAATACTAAATTTGCCTCCTAAGTGAAATCTTTGAATCTTTGTAAAAACTAAAACTAAAAAAAAACTACGAGGCTAAAAGACCTATGAATAAGCTTGTTAAAAATCTTGATGTGTGTCCTTGACAATGAAGACATGAGGGGGTAAGTGCAAGAAGATGGGGGGCCAAAAAGGGGTCTTAAGTGGCCACTTTTTTTCTAAAATCAGGAAATACTGGCCTTGGATGAGAAATTGAGCATAGTTACACTCAAAATTTGGAGATGCAACCAAAACAATGTTCGTAGTGCTCCGAGTCTACTTTCTAAACTACTATTTTGTTTTGAAAATGGCATAGATTAAGGGGTTCAAAAGAGGGAGCCACAGAAATTGGTGTTGTTTCTGTCAAAAAAACATAACATAGCATGTTTTGTGGCTCCCTCAAAATGTCAACTTTTTTTTGGTATTTTTAAAATCACTTCAGTGAGAAATTAGCTAATAACATGTAGTTTATGCCTAATTTTTCTGATAATTTTTTGATGAATATTTGATTTTTTACTAATTTTTAAAGTGGACACATCCTAAAAAATAGAATTTTGGCCGTGCTACCCCTATAAATTTTGAAAACTAATTGAAAATCATTTTTTTATTTTTTTAATATTTGTAGAATGGAGTCTAGTTTCTAAATATGTAATTTTTTTGAAATTTGAATGAATAGTTATTTTACAATGAAAAAAAGACCAAACAGTGGTTTTTGCCTAAAAACGGACACACAAACAAAAGAAATTAAAGATGAAAGGCTTAACATTTTAAAAATGTGAAAAAAATCACATCGTCAAATAGCTAAGAGAAATCCTAACATTACCCATGTGTTTGATTTGTTCAACCTTGAAACACGTGCAAATCTGAGGGTTAGCACGAACGAAATTATGTGAAATTTTGAAGAATATAGAAAAACACGTCTGTGACTGTACATAAGGCACTCCAAGCCTTTGGGTTGGAAATCCAAAGCAAATCCCAAGCCCAAGGCTTGGGATTCCCAAAGCAAGAAATAACGCGAGCTTGTTATAACGCGCTCGCGTTATGTTTTGCCTTGCATTTTTCTTTCCCGCAAGTCTGTCTTTTGTCATGTTTGACATAACGCGAGCGCATTATAATGCGCTCGCGTTATGTCCCACTCAAATTTTTTTACATTCATGGCTATTAATCATGAGGGTTAAGGCATAAGGGATAGAGTTGGAGGGTTTACGGATAAGGGATTAGCATTTAAGGTATAGTATCGAGCCCGTTGAGGGTCTAGGAATAGGGATAGTGTTTAAGGTTTAGGGATGAGGGATGACAGATTACGGTTGAGGGTCGAGGGATCAAAGTTAAGGGTTGAGGGATTAGGGTTTGACATTAAGGGTTGAGGGTTGAGGTTCAAGGGTCAAGGGTTTAGGGATAGGGTTTAGGGTCGAGGGATTAGGGTTAAAGTAGAGTGTGGAGGGTGTAAGGATTAGGATAGGGTTGGAGGGTTTAGGGATAAGGGATTAGGGTTTAAGGTATAGTATTGAGTCTATTGAGAGTTTAGGAATAGGGATAGCATTTAGGGATTAGGGATGAGGGATTATAGTTGAGGGATGATGGATTAGGGTTGAAGGTTGAGGGATTAGGGTTTAGGGTTGAGGGATTAGGGTTTAAGGTATAGTGTTGAGGGTTGAGGGTTGAGGGTTTAGGATTAGGGTTTAGGGTTGACGGATTAGCATTTAATGTCAAGGTTAGGGTTAGAGTGTCGAGGGTAGAGGGATTAGGGATAGGGTTTAGGGTTGAAGGTTTAAGGATTGAGGGTTGAGGCTTTAGGGATGAGGGTTTAAGGCTTAAGATATAGTGTCAAGTGTTGAGGGTGTAGGGACAAGGTTTAAGTTTTAAGGGTTAAGGGTTGAGGGATATGGATTAGGGTTTAAGGTATAGTGTTGAGGGTCAAGGGATCAGCGTTAAGGGTTGAGGGATTAGGGTTTGACGTTGAGGGTTGAGGGTTGAGGTTCGAGGCTCAAGGGTTTAGGGATAGGGTTGAGGGTTGAGGAATTAGGGTTAAAGTAAAGTGTGGAGGGTATAAGGATTAGGGATAGGCTTGGAGGGTTTAGGGATAAGGGATTAGGATTTAAGGTATAGTATCGGTTTTGTTGAGGGTGCAGGAATAGGGATAGCATTCAGGGTTTAGGGATGAAGGATTAGAGTTGGGGGATGACAGATTCAGGTTGAGGGTTGAGGGATTAGGGTTTAGGGAAAAGGTTTAGGGTTGAGGGCTGAGGGATTAGGGTTTAAGGTATAGTGTTGAGGGTTTAGGGATAGGGTTTAGAGTTGAGGGATTAGGATTTGACGTTGAGGGTTGAGGGTTGAGGGTTTAGGGTTAGGGTTGAGAGATGAGGGATCAGAGTTAAGGGTTGAGGGAATAGGGTTTGATGTCGAGGGTTGAGGGTTGAGGTTCGAGGGTCAAGGGTTTAGGGATAGGGTTGAGGTTGAAGGGATTAGGGTTAAAGTAGAGTGTGGAGGGTGTAAGGATTAGGGATAGGGTTGGAGGGTTTAGGGATAAGGGATTAGAGTTTAACGTATAGTATCGAGTCTGTTGAGGGTTTAGGAATAGGGATAGCATTTAGGGTTTAGGGATGAGGGATTAGAGTTGAGGGATGAGGGATTAGGGTTGAGGGTTGAGGGATTAGGGTTTAGGGATAAGGTTTAGGGTTGAGGGTTGAGGGATTAGGGTTTAAGGTATAGTGTTGAGGGTTGATGGTTTAGGGATAGGGTTTAGGTTTGAGGGATTAGGGTTTAGGGTTGATGAATTAGGGTTTACTGTTGAGAGTCGAGGGTTGAGGGTTGAGGGTTGAGGTTGAGGGATAGGGTTAATGGTCAAGGGATTAGGGTTAAATAAGAGTGTCCATGGTAGAGGGATTAGGGTTTAAGGTATAGTATCGAGCCTGTTGAGGGTCTAGGAATAGGGATAGCGTTTAGGGTTTAGGAATGAGGGATTAGAGTTGAGGGATGACAGATGACAGATTAGGGTTGAGGGTTGAGGGATTAGGGTTTAGGGACAAGGTTTATGGTTAGGGTTTATGGATAGGGTTTAGGGTTGAGGGATTAGAGTGAAGGGTTGAGGGATTAGAGTGAAGGGTTGAGGGATTAGAATTTGGCGTTGTGGGTTTAGGGTTTAGGATCAGGGTTGAAGGTCAAGGGATTAGAGTTAAGGGTTGAGGGATTAGGGTTTGATGTTGAGGGTTGAGGGTTGAGGTTCAAGGGTCAAGGGTTTAGGGATAGGGTTGAGGGTCGAGGAATTAGGGTTAAAGTAGAGTGTGGAGGGTATAAGGATTAGGGATAGGGTTGGAGGGTTTAAGGATAAGGGATTAGAGTTTAAGGTATAGTATCGAGTCTGTTGAGGGTTTAGGAATAGGGATAGCATTTAGGGTTTAGGGATGAGGGATTAGAGTTGAGGGATGAGGGATTAGGGTTTAAGGTATAGTGTTGAGGGTTGATGGTTTAGGGATAGGGTTTAGGTTTGAGGGATTAGGGTTTAGGGTTGATGAATTAGGGTTTAATGTTGAGAGTTGAGGGTTGAGGGTTGAGGGTTGAGGTTAAGGGATAGGGTTAATGGTCCAGGGATTAGGGTTAAATAAGAGTGTCGATGGTAGAGGGATTAGGGTTTAAGGTATAGTATCGAGCCTATTGAGGGTCTAGGAATAGGGATAGCATTTAGGGTTTAGGAATGAGGGATTAGAGTTGAGGGATGACGGATGACAGATTAGGGTTGAGGGTTGAGGGATTAGGGTTTAGGGACAAGGTTTAGGGTTAGGGTTGAGGGAATAGGGTTTAAGGTATAGTGTTGAGGGTTTAGGGATAGGGTTTAGGTTGAGGGATTAGAGTGAAGGGTTGAGGGATTAGAATTTGGAATTGAGGGTATAGGGTTTAGGATCAGGGTTGAAGGTCAAGGGATCAGAGTTAAGGGTTGAGGGATTAGGGTTTGATGTTGAGGGTTGAGGGTTGAGATTCGAGGGTCAAGGGTTTAGGGATAGGGTTGAGGGTCGAGGAATTAGGGTTAAAGTAGAGTGTGGAGGGTATAAGGATTAGGGATAGGGTTGGAGGGATTAGGGATAGGGGATTAGAGTTTAAGGTATAGTATCGAGTCTATTGAGGGTTTAGGAATAGGGATAGCATTTAGGGTTTAGGGATGAGGGATTAGAGTTGAGGGATGAGGGATTAGGGTTGAGGGTTGAGGGATTAGGGTTTAGGGATAAGGTTTAGGGTTGAGGGTTGAGGGATTAGGGTTTAAGGTATAGTGTTGAGGGTTGATGGTTTAGGGATAGGGTTTAGGTTTGAGGGATTAGGGTTTAGGGTTGATGAATTAGGGTTTAATGTTGAGAGTTGAGGGTTGAGGGTTGAGGGTTGAGGTTGAGGGATAGGGTTAATGGTCAAGGGATTAGGGTTAAATAAGAGTGTCGATGGTAGAGGGATTAGGGTTTAAGGTATAGTATCAAGCCCGTTAAGGGTCTAGGAATAGGGATAGCGTTTAGGGTTTAGGAATGAGGGATTAGAGTTGAGGGATGACGGATGACAGATTAGGATTGAGGGTTGAGGGATTAGGGTTTGATGTTGAGGGTTGAGGGTTTAGGGTTAGGGTTGAGAGATGAGGGATCAGAGTTAAGGGTTGAGGGATTAGGGTTTGACGTCGAGGGCTGAGGTTTGAGGGTCAAGGGTTTAGGGATAGGGTTGAGGTTGAAGGGATTAGGGTTTAAGGTATAGTGTTGAGGGTTGATGGATCAGAGTTAAGGGTTGAGGGATTAGGGTTGAGGGTTGTAAGGATTAGGGATAGGGTTGGAGGGTTGATGGATTAGGGTTGAGGGATTAGGATTTGACGTTGAGGGTTGAGGGATTAGGATTTGATAGTGAGGGTTGAGGGTTTAGGGATAGGGTTGAGGGATTAGGATTTGACGTTGAGGGTTGAGGGTTTAGGGATAGGGTTGAGGGATTAGGATTTGACATTGAGGGTTGAGGGTTGAGGGATTAGGATTTGACATTGAGGGTTGAGGGTCAAGGGATCAAAGTTGAGGGTTTAGGGATTAGGGATCTATAGCAGGACAAAATGTGAGCGCGTTATAGCGCGAGCGCGTTATAACGCGCTCGCGTTTTGTATTTCCACTGAAACGGTAAAAAAGTGGTTACCACCGTGATCCAGGCCCACATGCTCTATTTTCTTACTGATTCTGTGTGTGCTCCGACAAAAAAAAGTGCTTTCATGCTATTGGGAAGTTCACATGCACATTTGACACATTGTACCACCTTTGCATGATCTTTCCACCACCTTTTCTACTTTGCCAACTTGAGAAGGAGGAAATAACATAGTTTTCAAACCAAGTTTGATATATATCTATTCAAGTTTCAATTTTTGTAGTATTGCAATGTTAATTGTGATTCAATTTTAAGAATTTAAGATTGAAAAGGAAGCAAGTGGTGAAAAACTCAAATTGTTGAGGAGTTTGATGCAAGAAGATAAAAACACTACATAATTGGGTACTCTCTCCATTCAAATCTTCATTTTTTAGGTATGTCAAGTCTTTAAATGCATGTTCTTTACATTTTCCTTATTTTGGATTGAATTACTTTATCATGCTTTATCATACATGTTTAAAATAGACACATTTCCAATCAAGAAAGCAACCTACAATCTCACATGATGCCATGTATATTTTCTACACTTGGGCTCTTTAATAATTATGTGTAATAAACAAACCTTAGTTCATACCATGATGTCAAACTATACAAGAATAAATCCTTACAACATAAAAAAAATACAATCCCACTATTATCATGTATTCATTTCTTAGGAACTAATATTGGTCTCTTTATCATGCTACAGACAAATTCTCTGTCATGCCGAGGAAACGATCAAGAATTAAACCAACACAGGAAGAGATAGAAGCTAAGAATGCAAAGAAAGCAATGTCTATGAGGGAACTTCATGAGAAGAGGAAATTAGACACGATAAATGAAGACATACCAATTGAAGAGGAACCACAACCATCACAAAGAGATATGGTATTGGCGGCACAAAGAGAACGAATGCAAAAACTTCGTGGTACGAGAGATTTAAATACCATAGTAGGAGACACATCCTTTACCACAAGTCAACATGTAGGGACACCATCTACCACATCTCAAGTTGAGAGTACATCATCACTCACATGTGATGAAGGAGGTACGCCATCATTCCCACATCAACCTCAAGGTATTTCATCTATTCCATCTTCGATCGAAGGTATGCCATCTAACCCATCTCATTTAAATATTGATGAAATTCCTAATGTTGAGATGAATTTACCTGACTTGACACCACCTAGAATTTTGCATAGAAAGCCAAAGTATTTGATTGATATTGATGAGAATATTTTGCAGCCAATGGAAGGTAAGATTCCAAAACACACTTGTAGAAGATATGCTAATAAGATTTGGAGATTGTTCTTTGAAAAGTTAAATGAAACTACAAGATGTCAACTATTCGTTGAAATGATGCGAAGTATAAAGTATAGGTCTATCATGAAGATTCTTGGGTTGAGAACATTAGAGGCTTCAAGTGAAAAATCTATTGTCAAGAATCTAATGAGTGCATATGAGAGTGTGGGTAACACCTCACGTACAAAAGATAGTAATGCAACATGGCGTGTGATTACATCGACTATAGTAAGTAGTCAAACGAGGAAAGCTCATCTCATTAGAAAGACAAGTCAAGAATTGAGAATTAATAGGAAAACTTTATCAAGAGCCGTTGGAAGACACCAAAGAATTAAGGACACTAATGCCAATGAATTATGGGCGTTCTCAGGGAGCCTACCATGAAAAGATAAACCATTTGCTGAAGCATTGAGATCACTAATTGAAGACTTTTGGAAGAATTACACAAGGGTATCTCCGAATCAAAGGGATGTGGTAAGAAGGAGAATTGGTAGTTAGAACCGCGAGCCACATCCAAAGCATTTTTTGGATGAGACTCAAACATAGTTTTATGGTAAATTTCTAGAGAAGTATCCTCAAATTAAAATTTGTCAAAGATATTTTGAAATGCTAAAAACTTTCTATGTTAAGATAAATCACACATGCACTACTTGTTGTTGTAGATTACATATTGAATTTTCTAACCATTTTGATGCTTATAGGTCTATATGTTTAGATATGCATACTAACAATGATTTGCAGGGTTGTGCCATATGTGCCCCACCAACATCTTCAAGAGACTTCATATCAAGAATTTTATGTGAAAGAGAGGAAGGTCAAATATTCTACAAGAAATTATGCTTGGATGGCACATGTCATCGTTGCGGTGGCTTGCAGCATTTGCCAATATGTGAACATATGGAAATAACACATGCGGTTGGAAATGAACTAGTAGAGTTTGGCAAGTATAAAACAGTGGCATACAATACAAAAGATGGTAAAGAAGAAAAGATGTGTGAATTAGTTATTGAAAAGATTCTAGTGTATCAGTTTATGCCTATATTTCGTGACAGCATAGTGTATGAGTATGCAAGACATGCCCATAGAGCTCGATGGTTGGACTTGCAATTCAAGTTATGCAAGGACACATTTCCAGTTGGTAGCATTGTTTTAGTCCTTGACTTTGCAGAGAACTACAGTCTACAGCCACATCGTGAGGTGCAATCACAATATTACAACTCCACACAGGTTTCTATATTTGTGCACATCGCATTCATTCATGCGAATGATAGTACAGAGGATGACAGAAAGATCATAAGGGAGTATAATTTCTATATTAGTGATGATCACACGCATTCTACGGAGTTCGTGCAAGGTTGCTTTCAGGTGTTCTACAATGATTTGGCTAGAAGGGGCATATCGTTCAGTCAGCATATCATATGGTCAGATAATTGTGTATCACAATTCAAGAACTCACGAAATTTCTATTGGCTGAATAGGAGGCATAATTTTATAGGTATTCAACATATGTGGAACTTTTGTGAGGCCGGCCATGGAAAGGGGGAGCATGATGGTGCAGGAGCATGTATCAAAAGAGCCATTGTACGAGAAGAGTTAAAGTATAAAGACAATGCAAAGTTGACAGATGCAAAATCGATTGTCGAGTGGTGTAATGCTTCCATGGGTCCAGGTAATGAAGGTAAGTCTTTAGTTCGTAGATTTTTTTGGTTGATAGATGATACTAACATTGCACCATATGAGGATTGTTGTACACTGACAGGATCAAATGAGATGCACTCTTTCAGAAGCTCAATTGCAGGTTCATGGAGTATCCATACACGAAAGATGTCATGCTTTTGTTCTTCCTATACAATTCAAGTCTGGGATGAGTGCGAGTCAAAGCAGTGGGTTGACGAATGGCAGTTAAGTTATCTTAGCCCACTTGACACGTATCGACCCCCGACAGCACTGGAACTAACACAGATGGAATCGTCAGTTGACTTTGACCACATATCAGATTTAGTTCAACAGGTAATATAGGGCACGTATATTCATCTAATTTCATCTAGTTCAACCAGGTAATGTCATCTTACTTTGTAGTGTTTTTGTAATGTTGACTAATTTCATCTAATTTGCTACACATATCAATGCAGGGCATGTATATGCAGTTATTGCAGATGAAGATAATGAAGAGGGAACAGATTATTACTTATGTCATTGTGTTGAGGCCAAAAAGAAATTGGAGGCCCCTGTCACAGATGGAGAAAACATCGAATACCCTACAGGATCAGTGGTTATTACTGGAACATGGCTTAGAAGGTACCCACATAAGAGTGTTAATATTTGGCTATTTCAGGACTTTGACATGCATCGAAAGATTCTTCATTACTCGAACCTTGTCGTGGCATCCAATGTTCATTTGATAAAGTATCGAGGTAGACCTTTGAACAAAATATTGTGGAAGGTGCGTGAGTCTGACCATGAAACAATACTTGACACAATAAAGAGTAGAGCAGATCCGAATGGTTCATTGGATTAATTTGTAAGTATTCACATTGATTTTGTAAAGTTATGTTACATTGAGTTGTAAGTATGCACATTAATTTGTAAGGTTTGTCTTTTTTTATTTCCTCCTGCATTTTTACACATATGTACACATTTTTACATCATCATGTTATGGATTTTTGGTGTCCTACTCCTGATGCAACCAAACTCATAACTCACCCTACTAGACACCATTTGATGATCTCTCCAACACTCTGGATCCAGGGTGCCCAATCATGATGATGACCTATATACCATTCTCCCAAGGCGCTCATAATGAATGAAAAGAAGACCAAGGGCACCCAAGCTTAATAGACTTATTTCTTTCAATTTTGATGATCCAAACTCTTGCAATATGACATCCACTTTCATGCCTTTAGATCTTCCTTCACATATAGGGCGCCAAATCAATGCATTAAAGTCTCTTGATATTAGGCGCTCATGATGATGAAACTTAGAGCTTTTTCCTTTCCTATGTGCTCATCTAAGATGTTTTAATGATAAAGAGCGCCTCAACCTCTATAATGTACATTGGGCACCAAATCAAGGTGATTTCAAGTCACTTTGAGTCATTTGGGGCCAGTTTGAGTCTTTGAGTCATGTTGCAAAAAAGTGTCAATGTTGTCAAGTTGCATAAAGTAACTTTTGCATTTTTGGTGTCCTGCTCATGATGTGACCAAACTGACTATTCCAACGCATCCGGATGGGTACATTTACGCTAGGCATGGTTCTATTTTTCACCCAAACATGTTAAAACAGTTTGAGCTACATTGTACCAACGATATCCCTGAAGAGTGCAAAGTGCAAAAAGGCTGCAATCTTTGACGAGATGTTACTTGAAAATCGTGTCACTTAGAAACATTCCATCTAAGGCAATGCTATCATGTAGAGTGCCTCTACAATAACCTCTCTTAGTTTTTTATAGCTCTGAGGTATTTACCCGTGGTGAAAGGTTTTCTGCTACCCCAAAAATCGTCAGAAGGAGGCAGTGTAAAGTTGCAAAGGGGTGTAACTTTTGTCCTGCTCTTGATGCGACCAAACTGACTATTCCAACGCATCTAAATGGGTACATTTATGCTAGGCATGGTCCTATTTTTCACTCAAACATGTCGAAATAGTCAGAGCTACATTATATCGACGATATCCCTGAAGAGTCCAAAGTGCAAAAAGGAAGCAATCTTTGATGAGATGTTACTTGAAAATCATGTCACTTAGAAACATTCCATCTAAGGTAATGTGATCACGTAGAGTGCCTCTACAATAACCTTTCTCAGTTTTTTATAGCTCTGAGACATTTGCTCGTGGTGAAAGGTTTTGTGCTGCCCAAAAAATTGTCAGAAGGAGGCAGTGTAAAGTTGCAAAGGGGTGTAACTTTCATCCTACTCCTGATGCGACCAAACTGACTATTCTAACTCATCCAAATGGGTACATTTACACTAGGCATGGTCCTATTTTTCACCCAAACATGTTGAAACAGTCGGAGCTACATTGTACCGACAATATCCCTGAAGAGTCCAAAGTGCAAAAAGATAGCAATCTTTGATGAGATGTTACTCGAAAACTGTGTCACTTAGAAACATTTTGTCTAAGGCAACGCGATCACAGAGAGTGCCTCTACAATAACCTCTCTCAATTTTTTATAGCTCTGAGGCATTTGCCCGTGGTGAAAGGTTTTCTACTGCCCCAAAAATTGTCAGAAGGAGGCGGTGTAAAGTTGCAAAGGGGTGTAACTTTCGTCCTGCTCCTAATGCGACCAAACTAACTATTCCAATGCATCTGAATGGGTACATTTATGCTAGGCATGGTCCTATTTCTCACCCAAACATGTCGAAACAGTCAAACCTACATTGTACCGACGATATCCCTAAAGAGTCCAAAGTGCAAAAAGGCAACAATCTTTGACAAGATGTTACTCGAAAACCATGTCACTTAGAAACATTCTGTCTGAGGTAACGAGATCATGTAGAGTGCCTCTACAATAACCTCTCTCAATTTTTTATAGCTCTGAGGCATTTGCTCGTGGTGAAAGTTTTTCTGCTGCCCCAAAAATCGTCAGAAGGAGGCAGTGTAAAGTTGCAAAGGGGTGTAACTTTCATCCTGCTCCTGATGCGACCAAACTGACTATTCCAATGCATCCGAATGGGTACATTTATGCTAGGCATGGTCCTATTTTTCACCCAAACATGTCGAAACAGTCAGAGCTACATTGTACCGACGATATCCCTGAAGAGTCCAAAGTGCAAAAAGGCAGTAATCTTTGATGAGATGTTACTTGAAAACTGTGTCACTTAGAAACATTCTGTCTAAGGCAACAGGATCATGTAGAGTGCCTCTACAATAACCTCTCTCGATTTTTTATAGCTCTGAGGCATTTGACTGTGGTGAAAGGTTTTCTGCTACCCCAAAAATCGTCAGAAGGAGGCAGTGTATTAAGTCAGGATGAGAGCCTATTCACTCTAGGCACCTGTTTTTGACCATATCACACATGCGCCTTGAACAACTCTGTCTTCAAGGTGCTTTTCTCTAATCTCTGTAACTCTCCAAATTCACTAAGGTGCAAATTTTACCTCTTGGGCTCAAGATATAGGTTCTTCATCCAAGGTGCCAGAATGGTCCAAAGGCACATTTCACCTCTAACCTCACCTTTGACCTTACTTGGAGGCGCTAAACCTTTTGAAATTTCAAGTAACTTCAAGAGAACTATTTTTCCTTAAGGTGGTTCACTCCTTGCAATTGGATGTATGGTACTTGTAACTCATTTGATTGACTTTGTAATGTTTCTTCTTCTTGCAGAGTAGATAAGGATGATATAAGCTTACTTCATGAATCGGAGTAGAAATCTCTCTTGGACCTACTAGGTGAAAGGACTTGAACTTGAAGGACTTGAATTTGATGAAGTGATCCTTCATGATGGCCTTCGACATTACCTTCTCAGAGTGTAGATGATAACACCTTCCTTGGATAAAGTGGATAACCTCTGACCTAAACTTTGAAGCTTGATGAATCTTGAAGATTGGGTTCCCTCCTACTCCCCTTCTGGGCTCCACTCCATCAAAGGCGTATTTAGTTGTCCAAGGTGCCAACATTCACTCAGGAGCGCCCAAAGAGAAAGTTTACAACTCTAAGGCGCTAAACTCTTATGCAAAAATGGTCATCATCAAAGGTGCAAAAATGGGTCTCTGGGCACCAATCTCTACAAGACATTCCATCTCATTGCTCTCCTCCATTACAAGTGCTCACTAACCTCAATCTTGGGCGCATACCAACATCCCAACATCCAAATCACCTAGGCGTTCAAAACCTTCAAGACTCAAGGCGCATTTTATGATCAAACAAGGTATCTCCTGAACAAGGCGCTCATAGTCTCATCAAGGCGTTAATCATCATCATGAGCACTCATATTGTTCTAGGCGCACAGTTATCTCTAGAATGCTCAAGGCGCTCAAGGCACACATACCCTTCTCTAGGCTAGTTTACACTTATTCAAGGCGCTCATTCCAAACTTACATGAACTCCTCATTACAAGACACACAAACTAGATGATCCTAGGGCATAAGGGTGCTCAAACTAGATCTTTGCAAAAACTCCCGAAGCATTCAAACTTTTAAGGCGCCAAAAGTGGTCTTTTCTACAACTTCTCTAGCCATATGGCTTGGGTGCTCAAACCTTCCTTGAACTCCAATTATTCAATCTAGGGCACTCAACTACCTCCTCAAGGTGCTCTATCTCAAGTATCATTACTCTTCTTAAAGACCTAGGCGCGCATTGTGGGGTATTCTACTCAACAAGACCTAGGCGCTCATTATGAAGACTCCAATTATCAAGGTTCACTTCAACTTTCAAAGGCACATTTTGGACTCCAAAGGTGTTAGGTTAAAGCCACTAGGGCGCTAGATACCAAAGGGGGCAAGGTGTCAGAACCTCCTTTAATATGTAAGAAAATCTCCTCAAGGTACAGCTAAAGGCGCTCCAAACCATATGAAGGCACTAATATCCACTCTAGGTAGTGTATTAAGTCAGGATGAAAGCCTATTCACTCTAGGTGCCTGTTTTTGACCAAATCACACATGTGCCTTGAACAAGAGATGCTACAAGTGGTGAACAAAATGGGCGCCTTGAAGAATTGAGCCCTCCAAGACATCTTGCAATTGCCTAAAAGTCCAAAATTTACATAAGTGAGTTAAGGCACCATTTTCCATCTCCAGAGCCTCCTTTGAGTGCCTTAACATGGAGTGAATGTTTTAGTCTATGAAAGATTGCGCCTAAAGAATATAACAACCCCTTCAGTCACTAGGATGAACTAAGTTAACAAAAGGAACTTCATTGAGGGAGGCGCACTTGTGCATCTAGACAACTCCAGTTTAGCGCCTGAGAAAAAACATGTTTAGAGAGACCCCTCGAATGAACCCTATATAACTAATAAGAATCTTCTCTAGGTCCATAAATAACTCACGCCCATATCCAAGTGAAAGTCTCCTTGGTCTTCCTGCTAAAACCTCTAAAGGGTAACTGTTGTGACCAAATCACACATCACCCCATCAGATTAGGAACCCCCTCTTTTCTTGCTCAGGTGCTTTGCACAGGAGTTGTTATGTGTCATTTTGGCCAAGGTTTTCCAGAACAGTGAAGACATTAGGAAGGGGATGATCATTTGGATAGTTTTGAATGCTTTATTTCTCCTTGTTTAAACTAGGCGCTCACTAAGGATTGGAGTAGCCTTTGCACCCTCACATCACGTTAATCGGCGTTTCAGAGGCAATCATAGTATAGGAAGATTTGTGCCTTGAAGAAGAGAGTTATCTGGTGAGCGCTTAGGAGTTCTGGCACCTAGGGGAAAGGTCTAGGTAGAGCACCTTCAGACTTTGACAGTGAAGTGCCTTAAGGAGTTGGATGATGTTTTTGCCTAGAGTGGAGATGATGTTTTTAGCGCCTTAAGGATGATGATGGAGCGCCTTGGAGTTAGGTTAGTCTGGAGCACCTTAAGAAGGTAAAGCACTTCAAATGTAAACACAAGTGTTTTGAGCACCCTAATGAGAAGTTGTCTTGGCACCATAAGTTGTTCAAACCAAGATATGAGCCTTGGATAGTTGCAAAGACCTAATTTAGCACCCAAGGTTGGAAGACTCTTTGTGAGCACCCAGTGTTTGAAAGCTCTTTGTGTTTGGTGCATTAAAATGAATTTGGCACCTAAGTAGTATTGAAACACTCAACTGAGTGCCTAAAGCCCATGAGAGGAGTGATATGCGCCTTGATAGGAATATCATGGAAGATGAGTTTACTAAATGGCGCCTTGAATGACTTGGTTGATTAAGTGTTTTAGTGCCTAGATATGGGATGAATCATTGAGTGCCTTTGGTTGAGATGATGTCAACACCTTTGAGATTATAACAGCTTGGAGTCAAGTTCGAAGGAGCACCTTGAGAAGGTAAAACACTTCAAATGTTTTCAAGGAATTAGAGAAGTCACTTAGTGCCTAGAAGGAATTCTAGAGCAAGAGGGTTGGAGTGCCTTGAGCTTCAAGTCAGATATGCACCTAGACCTCTACCCTTCAGCAAGTTGAAGCCCTCTGAGCCTTGACAAATTGAGAATGCCTTATAGTGAATATGCGCCTTGGGCAAGGTTGAATACAAAGTTGAGGAGTATATCATAATGAGTAAGTGCACTGTAGGGTTAGATGATAAAGACTAGCGCCTTGAGTGTCTTGGTCAAAATTTTGACGTGAGAAGTCTTGCAAGATCAAACCCTAGAGTGCGCCTTGGAGAGAACCTATTGATCCTTTGCTTTGACAAGATTTGGGCGCCAGAATGATCCTTAATAAATGGAATGTATCTATACCAATTTTGCACCTTTAGGGAAGTGATGGTGTCCAGATGAGTTTTGAGTCCCTTTGAGTGTTGAGATTGTTAGAGATAGGTGCTTTGATGAATGAAATGCACCTTGAAGACCATGTGCGCCTAGAGAAGATAAGTGCCTAGTTGAGATAAAGAGGTGTTTCTAGTGCCTAGGGAAGAAGAGAGGTAAGTTTAGGGAGATAAGTGTGCCTAAGAGTTTTAGCGCCCTCAATCAAATTGTACCTTTTTGCCTTGGAGAATATAAGGTGAGGATTTGAGTTGAAAGTTTGAGAAAGTAGATTGAGCACCCTGTGTTGGAGGAATCAAGTTGGATAAGCACTTGAAGAACTTGCATTAAGTGTTTTAGCACCTTGGTATGGTTTGGAGCACCTTGTTGAGGAGATACCCTGATTTAATCCAAGATAGAGCACCATAGAATTGAATATGCGCCTTGTTAGAGGAATATATGCACCTTGTTGGAGAAAGATATGCGCCTTGAATGAGAGTTTGTGTGCCTTAACCAAGAATGGTGATTGAAGTCACAATCTCATGTTTGTGCGCCTAGGTCTAGAAGCAAGATTTGAGCGCATTAGGATAGGGTTTTTTGCACCTTGTCTTGGAGAGTGAATTTGCACCTTGGATGATGTTGAAGTGCCTTGAGATGAAATGCACCCAAACTTATAGAGGGCCTTCAGTGAGGGAGTTGAAGAGAGTGCTTAGAGGAAGGATAGCCTTAAGATCAAACTAAGTACTTAGAAACCTAAGATTAGCGCCTTATTTGAAGTTATACACCTATTCTGGCACCAGAGAGTGAGTTTGAGTGTGAAGAAGTGAATGTCTGCGCCTTGAAGGGGATACAAAGGGAAGATGATGCACCTTGATGGGTTGATGATGGAAATTTGTGCTTTGGAGCTAAATGTGCGCCTTGAATCTAAATGATATTTGAGTGCTTAGAGGTAAATAGGGGCGCCTTTGAGAATTCTTTGTGCTTTAAGGAATGGATTGTGGCGCTTTGGACTAAGGCAAGTCCTGAGCACTTCCAATGATTTTAAGGAGCGCCTTGAAGGAGATAGTACCTAGAGAAGAAAAGATGTCAAGTTTTAACACCTTAGAAGAAATTCTAGATAGTGGCACCTTCATAGGGTTTTCCAAGTTGGTGCCTTGGTTTGGGATGATCATGCTAAGAAAGAAAATGCGCCTTCAATAAGGTCACATCAAGTCCAACATGTCAATACTCTTCATCACTAACGTTATGTTGAAATTTCAAGGCATCTATCCATTCAAGTTCTCTGAGGAATATCTTGCAAGTGTACTTCATCAATGATAGACATTCATCCATCCGAGTTTCAAGATCTCTCAATCTTCAAAGTTTCAAAGTCCACAACTCCAAGAGGGTCACTCCAAGGGTCATCATGAAGGATCACTTCATCTTCATCTTATCATCAAGCAAGGCTTCATCTAGTCCTAGAGAGATCTCTACTTCATGTCATCATCATCTACTCTTACATGAAGATAACAACATCACATCTCTCTTATTATTCAAAGTAGATTAGAAGGGAGAACATCATGGAGTTAGGCATTTATAGGTATCTAAACTTCTCTTTTGGGTGCTCTTAATATGAAGGACAATCCATTTTGGCGCCCTCTTTGGAGAAGTCCATACACTTTGGCGTGGAAATAATTTCAAATCTGGCATCCAATTCTGGCATCCAGAAATCAAATCTAAGTAAGGCGCTCTTTCCATTTGCAACTATGATGTTCATCCATGCAACAAGCAAGGTGATGCTCCCTTGTGATATTGTGAGGTGTTGACATTCAGTTGACATCATTGAGTTTGATTGAGTTGATCAAGTGTAGACGCCATTGTAAACATCAAGGCTTCAAGGCCTTTCTTTTGTGTCTCCATTGAATAAGTTGTAACTTCATGCTATTGAAAGCATTATCCATGTAATAAGACATTGCAAGTTGATTGAGTCAAATAACTAGACAAGTACCCAACTCTAAGGTTGATTCATTCAAATAGTTATCTTTGATGTATATCTTTCTGTTGTATAGCAAGTAAAATTGTTTAAGTAAGGAAAAATTTTCGTAGAACTAGTTGGGTATCTTACACCATGCCTATCCATCAAACATCACAATGCAATCAAAATCCTAACAACATGCCCATGATCCAAGATCAAGTGCAATCATGCAAAGATATTATCAATCACAAGCCTATTAAGAATGAACTAGAGTCTTCTAGTACCATACTTTTTCATCAAACACCATCATGTAATCCATGGCCTATCGAGCCTATCAAAGAAAATACAAACATCCTATGTAATACAATCGGACATTAAATATTTGAAGTAGCCATCTACAAATATCCATTCAAAAGTGGATTTATAATGCAAGTATCGACGCCATCAATAAAAAAGATTTGTATTAACCAAATATCCATATAGGCATACATCAATATCTGTCGATATAAGTATAATATATATACAAAATAGCCATATAGGCTTACAACAATGCCATATAGGCATACAATGTCAACTATGTACAATACAAAATATATGTCCACAAATGCCATATAGGCATACAACAGAGGAACACAATAAAAAGTCATTCCCCTCTAGCTGGTGAAGAGAATAAATCACGAGCAGCCTTTGATCTTCTAGGGGATGGAGACATGCATGTGGGTGGTCTACTACGAACCTGAGGGCTACTCCTCCTATTTAGTTCTTCCTGCACCTTTACCTATTAGAAAAAAAAGTATAGACATTAATATATAGAAATTACATGTTATAAAAAAATGAAACATTTAACAAAATAATCACTTACCACTAACATAGAATCTGTCTCCTCGCTTGCCTCAGTAGTAGGAATAGGCCCTGGTGATGTCATGTCCTATAGAAACCATCCAGATAGAAATTAAACTTCAAATCAATAATCTTTGATTTTTCAAAAATAGACAACTATAACAATGAATGTAAATTGAAATTTACTAATTTGCCTCATACCCCTGTCAATGGCATAGAGCTATGAATCATAGAGGCCACACCCTGCTCCATTGCCCTATGAACATGGGGAGGTGTATCCGCAGCCTGCATCATCTGGAAATAAAACAATATTATTCAATTATGAAAACTATAATAGTGATGCAAATCATGGCTCCTAACATACACACACATTCATCTAAACATGGAAGTACACACAATAAAACACACAAATCACATACAAAAATTTAGTAAGTACAATTCATTCATTAAACTATTTATTTTATTACCTCCATAAAGCTTTTAAGTCCACCACCGCTGGCAGGTGTTGCCATGAAATCTACAGTGTTAACCTATTCAACATCCAAAATCAGAAATTAGAATACCATTCATATAACGATGCTATTCACATGTAATATTTATAATTGTTTACTAGTTACATACCTCGACAGTAGATGATCTAGTGAAAAATGTAGGTGGAGAACCACTGAAAACTGCATCGACGCTATGACCCTGAAATTTCATTAAAATCATCAATTTAAATTAGTTAATCTTGTATTTCAAAAATGAAATTTAATAAATTAAATTCAATAAACCTGCTAATATTTACCTGAGTATCAAGGCTGAAAGTCTCACTCAGGAGGGTATATGTCATCACCATCTGCTCAGCTGCAGATGTAGCATGTGCACCTGCGTCCTAACTGTCCATGGGGTCATAACCACAGGCTGACCCGCAAGCCTGGCAAGTATGCAGTGGGACCCTACTCCTTACACTATCTCCCAACCCACTCTGTGTTGCAGGATCGGCATGCTCTATGATGCTCTGGGTCAAGGCACTAATTGACCTCAGTGTATCGACCTCAACACTCTCCTTCACAATGGAAGGGATAGAAACATGCTCGTGGGCTGGTCTGCTGATTACTCGTCTCACTACTCGCTGTGGGTCAAGACGTACCCCTGGTCTATCCTGTGCTGAGCCCCCACCTCTACCCTAGAAGTCCCGCATATCAAAATAGTTTGGCACTTTATTGAGGACAAACTCGTAGTAGAGTTTCCTCAAAAAGTATTGCGGGACCTCATTATTATTGCATGGAGGATGGTCAAAAACCATCCACCACCTCTGACCGAAATTGTCCCTTATCGCTTGGTTGTTGCACTAATGGATAGGGAACCTCTTGCATGTAAGGGGTGGAGGTTGATTTGTTTGTGGGTTTGTGAAAATTGAACACAAGTCTAATTTTGTAATTTGTAATTTTTTGACATCTTGGTATGACAATTTATCTGCATAGTAATCTCTAAACTCTCTCTTTTTATCGGTCCAACTAGTTATTTGCTTGCTAATTGAATTTACATTTGATAACATAGACTCAAGAGATTTGGCAAGCATGGACCTATGCAAGGTTGAAGTGGAAGGATCTTTCAACCTTGCAATTATATCTTCAATTTGTTTTTTGTTGTTTTCAATTTCCCCCATTATATTATCTTGTGTTCCAGGGGCATGTCGAGGAATGAATGGAGGAGGTTGTTGTTTTGTAGGTATTTCCTCCTCAGGATTTTGTGGATTTTGAGGAGGAGGAGGAGGAGGAGGTGCATTAACATTTCCTACAAATAACGAAATATACATCAAAAATCAACAAAAACCTACCTATTTAGGAAGAAATTCAAACAAAAAAACAAAGATAACTCACCCCTTTGGCATGCTCGACGTCGCGGCGGCATTTTGGCAATGAATCGATAAGCTTTTTGTGTTGATTGGTGTTTTGTAGAATGCGAGCGCATTTTTGGGGGTTTTGAAGCCGCGGGCAGAGGAGAAAATAAGAAAAAATGAAATGAAATGACTTTTTTTTAAATTTATAGCAGGTTATAACGTGAGCGCATTATAACGCACTCATGTTATGACTTAAATTTTTTTGAAAATTTTTTGGCCACTTTTTGGCCCCCCATCTTCTTGCACTAACCTGAGGGGTATTTAGAGGTCTAGAGTCCACACCAATGGTGGTGGTGATTGGGTAGATGACAATGATTGACTATGGAGTGATCTTATTTTTAGATTGGAAGAGAATAGAGGATAAAAGAGAGATAATAGAAGACTAATTGTGATTGAATAAAATGGTTATTGAGACTCTAGAATCAATTAGTGGAAGTCAGGGGTTAGTTGTGCATGGAGGAATCCTTAATCACAAGCCAAAAATAGAGGTAAATTAGGATAAACTAGAAAAAATCTCACATTATAAAAGAAACTAGTAGGGCAAGTCGCCAGGTGACCCACACTTAGGTTGTAAGGTTGCCACTTAGTTTATTTATTTAGTTTTAGTTTTACAAAGATTCAAGGCTTTCTGTTAGAAGACAAATTCATTATTGCATTCTTATATTGTTCAACCTTATGCAAAGCTACCCCCAATAGCATTTTTATGCTTTATGTAAGACCTTGTGTGCCTTTTCATTTCTCTAATAGCTTCAAAGCTCAAGACATTTCTAATTTTATAAAATATTGCAAACTCAGTCCATTTCCTTGAAGTCCCCATTTTTATCCCTATTGCCAAGAGGAGGACCTCACTACTATAGAGGAGGAGATGGTTTCCACAAGCCTTATAAGAACAAAAGAACACATATTTTGGTGAACCCAACATGAAGGCTAAATAATTTTAGATAATTCTTTTGTTTCTCCCTTTCTTTCTCCTCACTTTTGCTTCACATGCCAGATTCACCAACACATATTTTGGTGAACCTGACATGAACAACAAAAAATTTTGATGGGATCTTTCATGTTTGTGCACTTTTATTACATTCCACTTTCATATTTTTCTTTCTTTTCCATCTCATTCATTTTACAGTGTTTTCTACACCCTCAAACTAGGATAAAATCACATAGAGTCTCTAAGTACTAAAAAAGCACATGGACCTACATGGTAATCCAATGATGAGCTGTAATCCTAAACACCTACATGTAAGGATGTAATTATGATCTCTCAAAAATCATTCTTCTTTGTGATGCATGGATGGACTTCCCTAATTAATTTATTTTTCTCCTTCCCCCTAGCTAACTTTTCTTGGTCATGTTACTTCTTCACCTCCCATTATCAACATTTCATATTTTTCTCTTTTTGGCCCTATAAACATAGCCTAATAGCATTGTAACTTGGAAAATTCATCTTCCCTTGAGCATTTAACCCATTTCAACCCTCTAGAGACCCTTAATTGATCTCCCAGTCCTTTCCCAACCCTCAAAATTAGTCTTTCTTCTCTCTTTTCTAGGTTGCTCCCTTGGATTTTTGTATCTCCCCTAGGTTACCCTACTAGTAAACTAAGGGAATCCCCTCATATACATCATTTTTTTTCATTTTCTAGGGATAGATGTCATCTCTAGCCTCCCAAGATCATTCTCAACCCTTCAAATCACTCTCAGGTGCTCTCTTTTTTGGGTCACCCCCTTTTAGTATAGGGTCTCCCTAGGTTAACCTATTGGTAAAAGGGGTGACCTTATCATATTTTGAAACCTGATTTCCTCTTCAGTTTAGGCCCAAATTATCTTTGGTTTTGTTCTAATTTGCATGCAAATTCAACCCTCATTGAGTCTATCCTACTATTAACTCATTATTCTATCCCAACGAACCATAATTAGCTCCCATTGATTTATTATTATCTCAGATTGCTCTCAAGGTAACTCCTATTCCTTCATGAGTGTTAATCTATCAATCTTACTTCAATGCTTAATCAATTGAGTTAACTCCCTAATCAACCCTGTTAACTCTTCAATCAAATTGAGTCAACTCCTCAATCCATCCCACTTCTTGTGATCTACTCAAAACTATAAATAGCCTCTCCTATATGCAATATGGGATGTAGATTCATTGTTCTATCCATTCAAAAAGATTTGCTTTTTCTCTCTACTTAGCATGTTCATGTCACTACATGACATATAAGCCTTTTGCTTTTTAGTATTATTTCCAAAGCTTGCAAAAGATTCGTTTAGCATTGCTACACTCATGAATTGCCAAACCGATGTGCTTCATAGATTTTATAGCTCGTTTAATCATAGCTATCATAACTCACTTCAAATAAATTACCACCCCATCCTTGCCACCAAGAGAAGTACCTCGTTGCTATATAGGACAAGGAATGTTACTACACAAAAAATTTTAGAGGATATGCCATGCTCATGAACTAAATCATTCAGGTTCTTCATGTTTTAAGTAGTTCATTAAATCACACCTTTCTGTTGGAAAAAGTAATCTTGTTATTGCAATTTTCTTGATAGGATTTATTTCAAGTTGATTAGATCAGTATTGCTTAAATTAGTTACATTACAATTCATAGATTATATTTCATTCCTGTATTCTCAATTCCTAGGTTAGATCTAAATTTGTCTCAAAAACAATGTAGATTTTCATAGTGTAGATTGTATTTGGAAAATTCATGCTAAAAGTGCAATCCTATTTCAATTATTAAATAATTAGATCAATTTTAAATTTAATTGCAAAAGAGACCAAAATATTTCTTGTGTTCATAATTAGTTGCATTCATAAAAAATACAAGAACATTAGGGAACTAAGGAAAATCAAACCCTTAATTTAATCATGAGGTAGAATTCATTTATGAAAATTCAGACCCTTAATTTGATCATGAGGAATACTTCACAAATCAACACCAAGAAAAACATAAAACAAAAACTTTGACCACGAGTCAAAGTCAATCTAGGTCAAAGAAAAGTAAAAATTCAACTCTAGGTCAACTTAAGTCAACTCCCTTATCCAAGCATACAAATGTGCCCTGGAGTTAGAGGTGAGTGGGTTAGGGCAATCCTTGAGGTGATAGATGAGATATATCTTGGGCCACAATTAGCACAACAAAAATAAAAGAGCAATAACAGACTTATAGGATAATTAAATAGAGACATCAAGTACAATAGCACATTCAAGCTATTGAGGATAGGTTATAGCACACTAGAATCATCAATGAGAAAAAAGAATATCTATCTAGACATTGCAACTTAGGGAATCCAAATAGGAGATTGATAGCTAATGACCCTTTAGGTCATAGGGTTATCTCCACCATCGCAGTCTTAGAACAAACATCAATACACACAAGGCCCTAAAACAA
Source organism: Cunninghamia lanceolata (assembly GCA_027924645.1). Lineage (NCBI taxonomy): Eukaryota > Viridiplantae > Streptophyta > Pinopsida > Cupressales > Cupressaceae > Cunninghamia > Cunninghamia lanceolata. The sequence goes on from BSBN01000348.1 coordinate 7,592,063, forward strand.
GCCAAATACTCTTTAGGATATTCTAATTCCACAAGAACAAAACTACCCTCAGGTTATACCTCAACTCGACTAACATTTTCCACGAGAGAAGTGACTTGGAGGTTGCCCATAACAAGGAGAGAGTTCATGTGCATTCAAATGGTAGGTTGTTGACAGTGAAAATCCCATTCCATCCCTTCCCAAATAGTGATGATATTATCCAAAATAAATCTAGACATAATGAAACCAATCTAATTAGTCCAAACAATCAAAGGAAGCATGGAGTAGAGCTTGATAGTTTGTGCCTTAGAAATAATCTTGTAGGAGACATTCAACAGTGTGATTGGCTATGAATTATTGATATATCTAGGATCTCCATCCTTAGGCATGAACTTAATATTACCTTTATTAGTTAGATTTCCCAATGAACTAGTTTGCATGGCTTCAAGATAGACATTTTGCAGGTCACTACCCATAGTATCCCAAAAGATTTTATAAAACTTGCATGTGAAGCCATCTAAGCTGAGGGATTTGTCATTGCCCATAAAAAATGACCTCCTTCAGATCACCTTGAGTGAGGATCTGGTCACAGATAATGTGTTGGGCATTTGATAGCTGATAAGGGATGAAAATGAGATACTATTGCAAGGCAAGTTGTTGAGTAGGCATATAATCTTGAGTCACAAAAACCTATTCATAGAGTCGAACAAAGGCTTGAATAATATCTAGTAACCCCTATAGAAATTGAAGGACTTCTCAAATCTTCTCAATAGATTGGGATATGTGACAAGCTTCAAGGGATCAGAAATATTATTGTGTGATTTTATCCCCGACTTTGAGATAATGGAGTCAAGATTTGATTTAGGATCCTTGAGCTATATGAGCAGAAACAATCTACTTTTACTATCACAATTGAGTGATCCAAAGCTAGGTAGTGGAATCAAATAGGTGAGTTTTTAAATTTGTAGTTCCCTAGTGGAGCTCTTGAGTGCTAACTTTGTACAAGCAATGCAAAAATGGGCAAGCTACCACCATAAATATGGAGAAATTATGAAGTTATTGCAAGTATGGGCCTAATCGATATTGTCATTGATGTCAACATACTCTTGTTGCATTGATGATAAGGATTGGATGAGTTGAATGCTGAGGATATTGAGAAAATTAGTCCTTTCAGGAACATAGAAGAATAGTGAAGTCAGTAAGGTGAAGATCCTAGCTAAGATGAAGATCAAAGGATGTGCATCAAAGGGTTTGTAGATATGTGTCTTAAGATGATCCAGTAAAGATTTCAGAGGTCCGCATGAAGATCTGAAGAAATTATGGCCACTTAAGTAAAACTAGTTCTGGTAGATATTCAGAGGTGATAGAGTGATACAGATAGGTCCGGTGAGATCTGGAAATGAAATATCTTGTTCTACAGATTTGGTAGAGTGTTTAGGAAGTCAATATGAATTGACAACTCAATTGGTTCATGGTCTGGAGGTCTGCAAGTATCTATTCTAATATGACAGTGATGACAGACTATGTTCTTGAGGTTCCAGATGAAGGAGAGAATGATTTCAATAAGCAAAAGTAGTGTGGATTGTCTTGGTGATTCTGAAAAGCTTGTGGAGGTCTTTGGATTGTGTCTAGTTTGTGTTGGTGGTCTGCATTGAAGATTGAGCTCGTAATTGAAGAATTACTTCCGGATGATGATGTTCTTCCCAAGTCAGGCTGATCGGATGAGTTACACATCCTGTGGATGATCTTAAAGATGTTCTATGAAGTTTTGCATGTTCCTAAAAGAAGATTGAAGTCTCAGATCTGTGTGGCTGACAGTGTGTTGATCCGCATGAAGTCTTTTTGTAATTTAGTCATGTTGTATTTATATATTTGCTCTATAATGTATGCTGACTTGGATGATTATCCCTAAGTCGATGTCTTGTATAAATAAGGAGTTGGAAAGTCATTTCAAATATATCTTGAGGAGATGAGAGTGTGGTAGAGAGGAGGAGAGTGAAAGGTAGAGCAGAAGTATTGGGCTTAAATGGAACTGACTCAAGCATGGTGAAGACGCTATTCCTCAATTCAAGTATGTAATACTTATTATTCTGTAGACAGTGTGTCTCCTATAGGCAGTGGGCCTCTTATGAGCAGTGTGCTCAGGCAGTGAGCCCTAATTGGCATGTGCCATTTTGTTTTTACTATTCTTTTAATAGAGAATACAATCTTAGGTTAGTCACCCCGTGGTTTTTCCCTTAACTGGGTTATCCATGTTAAAAATCTTGGTGTCATATGTGTTAATGTGTTTCTACTCTTGAAATGTTACATTATATTTCCATGATTGATTTTTTATTATGCTGATGATTTAAGGAAAGGATTTAAGTGATTAATTGCAAGAAAGTTTTGGACAACTGATTCAACCCTCCTCTTAGTTGTCTATCCTAAATCCAATAGAAGTATGAGTTATGACATCATTCAACAAAGCAATCCACCCTAGGCCATGTAGAGGATGTGGCTCCAAATTCTAGATGTGTTGAATGTGTCCTAACATGGCTTTGTGATTAAGAAGACACATGACTAGAAAAAACTAACTCTTCATTACTTTGTGTTTGGAAATCAACCACTCGATACAGAATCATGTCGAGCAATAACTAGAGAAGACAAAATCTGGCAGTAGCTAAATTAGAAAGGAATAATAGCTAGAAAAGTAAAAAATGATTGATATTATATCATAGCTTGATCAAGACACTTTAAGACCTTGTCAAGCGTGGCTCTCAAATTACTCCATGTGTACTATGTCGTATGATCATGGTGGTGGCTAGCATTGGGGTTAAAAAGACCCAATTTATTACAAATAAAATACGAAGCCTCTCGTTTACCAGTTGTCCAATGCATGGGAAGGGATCCATATTTATCATAAGTCATCATGATCATATTAAAATCCCTACATAGAACCAAATTGGTGGCATGCATTGAATTGGAAATCTATCTCCAAAGAGAAGATATCTCTATGACATCATTGGGAGCATAAACATTAATAATCCCAAAGGAATGGTTATTAACATTGAAAATAGCCCAAAGTGCATGTAGTTTGTGGGGTCACATCAATGATCAAACAATAGTTGATTCCACGATTAAGAAAGAGAGGTGACAACTCCACCTTGACTAGCTTCATCGTTACTATAGAGAAAATGGCTGGAAGGCCAAATAACATGGCAAGCTACAAAAAGAAAAAAAACATAACACGTTAACCACTTGGAGGAAAATAATGTATAAAACTAGAAATTGAAAATGAATATCATGAATAGATTATTTCCATGGGAGGTCTATGAGACCTTGTCCATTCCATGAAATATAGTTCATTTAACAAGTTTTGAAAGGCATCTCCTCATTATCTATTTCTTCAAGAGAAGAATAATTATTTTGTATCACTATGGCTAATTCCTAAAATCTCCCAAGTTGGAAGTTGATTTGTACTGGCTGCCATTGCCTTGGCACATATTCATTGACCTCCAATTGTCCAGATGAAAATTAGGACATTCTCTTACCCACAAGAGGAGGGGAAGCATGTTGGGCAATGAGAAGTGGTAGTTGAGTAACAACTAAAGTCAATAGTGGACCATTAGAGATTTTCATCACATTCAGTGCTCTCAAACATTACAGGGTTTTGTCAGCTTAGAGGGGGCTTGGAATTACTAGTGTTCTTACCTTTGCAATAAACCACTATAAACCAACCTTCCTCTTCTTTTGCAAGAGGTGACAACCTAGAAGAGGGATGCACAAAAGGTTTGGGCCACTGAGAGGGTAAAGGATAATCATGATTCTTGTGTTTGAAAAATTGGCATTGATAATAAGTGTTGAGAAGATTAATGTACTAAACGCACTCAGAGTATGTCCACCGAATCATGAGGTCTTTGGATAGGTCCACCTCAACACAAACTCATCGTTGAGGATGAGTTGAATAGAAATTTTTAATTTCTAAGTAGACTATAAAACCTAAGGAAGAAGATACCCCAATGAGGAAGTTCTAGCATGGAAATGGTAAACCAAGAAATTCAACCCAAACAAGGACTTGACAGGACTTCTCATTAGAGTCGGTGAAGTTTTGAGTCCAAGGTTTGAAAATAAGAAGGGAGGAGTGGACCGACCATGGGTCTCAACTAAGGAAAGCCCCAACATGGTTGTCTTTGGGAAAATAGAAAAGGAAAACCCCTTGATGAGGTTTTGCATGATGTCCAAGCCAATCCCATGCGGGGTCCAGGCATTGCCAACCTAGTCTTAAAGCATGCTTTCAAGAGAGACTCTACCAACAAAATCCAAATAAAGTGAAATTTACTAGCCATTTGTAGGCATTATTAAACTTTGGAATGTGAAGAACAATAGCTAGGTGTGTTTTAGGGGATGTACCTTGTGGAACACATTCAGAATAATTTTTTGAGGATGTTTGACCAAGGGTGCGTTTGGTGATCATTATCAAACCTTTAGCTCTAGCAATAGTAGTTGCAGAGGAATGAAAGTTCAAGACCATAAAAAGGCTAAAAAAATGCTTGTGGGCCTAGCAATTGAAAGCACACTATATTAAATGTAGGAAAGTGCTAAGGATATCTTCCAAAAATCTATAGTTTGAAATACACACCACAAAGTCAAGACAAGTAATTGATTTCAATATTCTTATATGTTGTAAAGGTGCAAACATTTTCATAAATTAATTAATTAATTTTACCAAAAATATGTTTCAATGAGGTTGATACAAAAAAGTTGGTGATAGCTTACACCATAAAATTAGTATTAACAAAATAGGGGATGAGGGCAAATTATATAGAAGCTTCATAATCCACTCAAGATACATACAAATTGAATAGTTTAAATAGATAAAATCTTACTTATGGACATTGACAACTCCATTATATCGAAACCTACTTCTTTATTTTAACATAGACTTCTTCATGAGACAAATTGTCACTATCATCATAGTAGGTATTTTATCCACAATAACACTCAAGGAAAGTTTGAAATGAACATAACCAACAATCTGTATTAATCTTTTAGAGAGCTTACCTTGTTTTTTTGAACCTAATGTAGATGTTGCATAATTATTAGGAAATTAGAACCCTCCTACTCCTAGGCATCCTTAATATCTTCCTTCACAAGATAGGTTGTGACTGCTATAGACAACATCCCAACAAAACTCAAGTTTTGAGCAACATTAAACACATTATACTTCCGTATCAATTACTTTGGATTGAGTAACATATCTTCCATTGTTTTCCTAATATGCCATGCATATATATTTTAAATATAAAACAAAAGATAAATTCAATAGCTATTTACACATCAAAGTTTTAATATTTAATAATAAACATAATATTTATGTTATCATTTAATAATAGAAATAGCTATTAAATAAAATATAAACAATAAATAATTTATTTTCATTTAAAAATAATAAAATATAATATAAAATAACATTTATTATTTATTTTTAATTAGATATGTGATATAAGTGAAATATGGACCTATATCTTTTAAATAGATTTATCTAAGATAGGTCTACTAATATAAGTAAATGAAAGAAATAAATCTATTTATTGTTTTGAAAATAAATAACAAGAATAAAATATAAAATAGATGTATTAAAAAAAGTCAAGAGATCAATTTGAATCTATTTTATTTACTTCACATTACAACTATTTTATTTACTATATACATGATTCTTAATTATTTAAGGTTTATATCTTGGCCATCAAATGTTCAACTAAATTAACAAATTAAAAATTATCTCAAATTATCAAATCAAATTTAAACTTTTTATTTATTATTACACTACTACTTTTATAAATTAATTAAGAGTCAAACCTAAAACATGAATAAAAATTACAACCCTTCATTTTCTTTTTTTTTGAGTTTTATAGGCTTTGTAGAAGGGTTTACAAAATTCTAGAAAAATGATATATAGAAATATGATGATGGCATATATTTGTTTTACCTCCTTATTTTAGAAATATCATGTTTATTGATAAATATTAATATCTTATAAATATCATGTTTATTATAAAATATTAGTATTTTATTTTATTATTAAATATTAATATTAAGAAAATATTAATTTGAAGTTATTTTATTTTACTTCATTTTACTTCAAATTGATATTTGCACATTTTTCTTCACTCAATTCTATGTCCATCAATTTCCAATGATGATTATCCAAAGTTGCTCATAGCTTTATTTTTAATAGTAATAATTTGACAGGTAAATGACCATCAATTTTAAAGTAAAAGGTAAGTTTTTTTTCAACACACTCACGCCATTACACTCCACCTCCTATCATTGGAGAATGCCTCTCACATTAATTAACCAAATTAATATAAACAAACTAGTGGAAAAAATTAAAATATATAAAAATTATGATAAATATTGTTAGTACTACCAAAATATTTGTAAAAGTAAAAATAAAATAAAAATATATTGAAATGGATAAGTAATGACAACTAAAGATTGAATGAAATAATAACCTTATAAAATAGTAGTTATTATTATTATTATTATTATTATTATTATTATTAAAAAAGCAATAAATAGAACATATTAAAAAGAGGGAAGATGGTAAAAAGTCACACCCATTGTGCTGTCTTTCCACCGCTTAAGGGATCCCATGCCCAATTTATATATCATGTGAGGAAGACCAACCTCTATGACAGCCTATAAAGCCTCATGATCTGTGTAAAAGTACTATTTTAAATAGATCCTTAAAATAAGAAAATTGGGTATTTTGGAAATAGCAAAGACACAAGATCAAATTTCAAAAGATCAAAAACCAAAAAATCCATAACCTTCAGCTATAAGGGCAAATTTTCCCTCATACAGCATAGTTGTGTTGCTTCCATTACAATGGGGGCCTTCTTTCGTTGTCTTCCAGATGAAGTTGGAATTGAATGCCTGCTCAGGGTGAAGTTGAACCATCATCACAAACTCAAGGGTGTGTGCAAAAGCTGGAACGCCGTATTGAACAATCCTCAGTTTTATCAAGAAAGAAAAAGATTAAAGATTTCGGAGCAACGCATATGTTTCATCCAGAAAGATAACAAAGTAGCCGTATACAACCCGGGGGAGAACACATGCAAAAGCCTTCCACCCATTCCTATAAGTCATGGAATTTTAGCCATCGATCACTTCAGTTTTGTGAAACAAAAACTGGTTTTGATAATACATCTCCTTTCAAATGAGGACGTGATAAAGAAGAGAAATTATTTATGGTTGTACGATTTTTCTTGTTCCAAATGGCATGAGGGTGCTGACATGCCTGGAAGTCGGTTTGTTTTGGCCGCCGCAGCGGATGAGGATGGAGGACTGATTTATGTGACTACGTATTATAGGGTTAACAACACTCTCCCTTGGTCTGATGTTTTCATCCCCACTACTGCAGTTTACGATGTGGAGAAGGAAAAGTGGGAGCTTCTCCCTGAAATGAACTTGTTTATAGGGGGATACGGCTGTAGAGGTGATTATGCTCACGGCAAGTTTTATGTGATACCGCCTAAGTCCTGTTGGCCCTCCATTCAAGTTTTTGATTCCAACACGAGAAGTTGGACAACTATCAAGAACAGATTCGACGATTGTCGTTGGGTCGTAAGTCCATTTGGGCGCTCGTATGGCTTTTCTGAAAGAGGACTCATTGAGTACGATTATAGCCAAGAAAAGGTAAACATTCTAGGGCCTCTCCCAACGGAGAATTGGCACTTACGTATTAATTGGGCTACAGTAGCTGGCCAAAACATCTTTGTGGACACATGGGATGACGTTGAAGGTCGAGCTTTGTATATGCTGGTATTTTGAAGGTCAACTCTTTAAATATGGTTACTCTCACTCCTAAAGATGTCAATGGTTTTGGCCCTCTTAGTTATAACACATTAGAGGAGGAATAATTCTATTTAGAAACCATATGCTAACTTTGCTTAAATGTAGAGGAAGTAAAACTTTATTAGAGAGAGAATTATTTAAAATAATAAAAATTATAAAGTCTAATGTAAGTATAAAAAATGGTCAATCTTGATCAAGTTGATTTGGTCTATCAGTAAATTTGTTTGGTTTATAAGGAACTTATTTATATTAACCAGATGTTGGACTAAGTCTCCTATGCAAATGGTAGAATACATATTAAGATGTAATTTCAATTCTAAAAAAAATTGATAAAATTAGTACTTAAAGTTCAACATTCTCTATGAGTAATAATATATAGAGTAGAATCCTTTTGTGCAATTTTTTTTCCTAAATTTTACATTTAAAACATGAGAATCAAACATATATAAGAAGACCATGATTGTGGCTCTATGACATTCAAATCCATGCCTATAGATTCAAGAATCATTCATGACCAAACATACTTCAAAGATCCATAACCAAACAAGAAAAACCCATGTAGTGCATTAAAAAGGATTGCTCAAATACACTTTGAAGTAATTTTACAAGTTCTTGTGAGGACTAACTAATCAATACTATAGTGTACAAAATTTGATTTAGTGAGTAAAATCATGCTTCTCCCTACCAAATGATTTCAATGACTACACTAGGAACAACTAGCTCACCTAAATGAATTTAATCAACTACAATATTAACACAAGAGCATATTTTCTACTAGTGCTTATGTGTTTTACACTTGATAAAAATGCATCTTCTAATCAAGTTAAAACACTATTTTGATTGATAGGAATTACATTTTAATACAAACATAACACATAATTAAACTAAAAATAGCTACAAATGTAAATGGGAGGTCAAGATGAACCTATGACAAAAGCATAGAGCCCACTAGACATCTATGTGTTGTACTATAGTTTATAGACATTATAGAAAATAAAAGAAATTAGATTTATTCTCAGTTATTTCACCTAACTTGCACATGAGAAAACAATAGCAAACCCAAGGACTTTTTAGGGGATAGATAAAAGAGAACCTAAAGAAATATTATCTATAAACTTAATAGAATCATGTGAAATGACAAGCAAAAGGAAAATTTTACAAAACTAGTGCGTGGTTAAAATATTTTCCTTCAAATCTATAACCTACAAGAAAACATGGAAATGTTTGGTCTATTTTGGGATTTGCATCCAATTCAAGCATTTGTGTAGGTTTTCCAACCTCCATGGACAAGCAATGATAGAAATATTGAAAATATAGTGTGTGTTATTAGTCTCTAATATATCTACAATAACAACAATAGTGATAATGATAAACTAAGGATGCTAAAGAGAAATCAAACTAGTGAAAAATGCAGAGAGAGAGAGAGAGAGAGAGAGAGAGAGAGAGAGAGAGAGAGAACAATCACCTTGAAAGAGAAGATGAGAGCCACCTAGTTGAGAATGAGGGACAAGGAAGAACCCAACAGTTGATAGTTGTTCCAAAAACCTTATGAAAATCAGCAAGAATGCTCAAATATGTGGTAGAATGCTAGAATGAACAATGGAGTTGCACAAAAAAAAAATCACATGATTAGCAAGAATGAATTAAAAAAGGTAACTTGGAAGAAAAGAGAACACAAGTCTAAACAAGCTCCATTTGAGGGTCATAGAGGCATTATAAAAAATATTGCATGCCATGGAAGGTGGAAGGGAATGCTAAAAAATAGTCACTAGGCAATAGGTGGATGCAGGATGTTAGTGTATCTATTATCCTCATACCATCATTATGCTACAAAAATCATGAGCAATCAACATATCATTATCTATCATTCATGGAGCTAAACACTGTGAATGTTGATGACTGGTGGCACAAGTGTGTGTTGTGCACGAAATCATTTCTATGGTGTTAGTATTGTTAACCTAAAGTGTGTCATGGTAACCACCTTATCATACAAACATGTTTTATAGTACCTGCCTTCAACCAATACAATTGCAATGAGTTCGCACTTATCTAGTCATTAATCTATTGATTGTTAACCAATCAAAACATAGGATTATTTTTCTTGTCGGGTAAATTTGATTTAAATTTGTACTTTTCCTATGTCAACATGATAAATTTTTGAACAAAAATATATTGAAAAATGATTTGTCTGTATTGTCATTGGCTGAAAAAAATGACCTCTTCTCTATGGAGAGAAAATTTTGGTTTGAGAGGAGGATGTGGCAAGTAAACAAATTATGAACACAATTTTTGTCTCTCACTAGTTAAGTCATACATAAATGGATGGTGATAATTATGAGAGTGAAGAATCATCAGTTTTTATGAATTTATTTTTTTGCTTCATTAGCTAAATGTAAAAATTACTTTTTGTCCACAAAGTTATAATATTTATAATACTATTAAATATATAGGGTTCTACACATTTTATTTTATGAAATTAGATTATTTTTGGGATTTCAATTTTATTTACTCAAGAGTTAAAAATCTACTATTTCAATTTTATTTACTAAAAAGTTAAAAATCTACAATATCATGAAAAATATTTCACCATGTTATTAAATTTTTTATATTATTCTTCAAACACAATATTTTAATGCATTTTAAATTATCATACATTTTAATATCTTAAGTAGACATTTCAAATCTCTATACACTCAACTAGGGTCAGGGCTTTCCACATAATACAAATATGTACGCTTTGTAAAGTTTAGTTTTATAGTTAAGGAAATATTTGTGTTATTTAATTGGCTTTGTCAAGTTTAGTTTTATAGCTAAGTAAATATTATAGTGCTATTTTATTTTTATGAAATTAAATTATTTTTGAGATTTTAATTTTATTTACGCAAGACATTTGAAAACAGTTCACATAAAATTTTCCTTATAAATTTAGTTATGGAAATATAATAGTTACAAATTTGAAATGATAAACAATTCTTTATCTTTAGAAAAAAATAACTGACTAAGATTAAATACTCAAATTAGATTACTCAAATTTATTATTTTTGTTTTTTCAATTTTATTTACTCAAGAGTTAAAAATCTAGGATTTCAATTTTATTTAGTCAAAAGTTAAAAATCTAAGTATCATGAAAAATATATGTTATTATATTTTTAATTTTATGCTTCAATTATAAAAGTATTAGTATTATTACATTTTAAGGAAATATTTATGTTATTTAATGGACTTAGTAAAGTTTAGTTTTATAGTTAAAGAAATATTTTAGTTCTATTTTATTTTTACTAAATTAGATTATTTTTGAGATTTCAATTTTATTTACCCAAGACATTTCAACACTCTTCAAAAATTAATTTTTGAATTATTGGAATGCAATTTGTCTCTACAACCAATACCTAATCAACAAAAAAATTGCAACTAAACAAATATGCTAGCAATATGTAACATTATATAACTTGATTGTATAATAAATCTTTAGCTATTAAATAACTAATATATTTATGTTTTAAAAAGATATGGCATTTATAATTGTTGGCATTCATAAATTACTTGTAGTTATATTGTAAGTTTTTCTATTTTTCTATCCATTTGGCTTCCACGAATTTATTTATTTACACATTTTATGAATTTTGTTTAGCCTCTCTGTCAAATAGGCCATGTGCCTTATCACCTCTTGGAGGCTCTCTGTCAAACATGCCACATGCCTTATCACCTCCTAGAGGCTCTCTGCCAAATAGGCTATGTGCCTTACCAGTTCTACCACAATCGCATGCATGGACAACCTTATTGGGAAAAAAACCTAGCATTTTAGGGTTGACTCTGACATAACCATTAATGGTTAAAAACATGTAGCACTCCCCAAATTGGCATTTCCTTTGTGAACCATAACACACCCTATGTGCTTCTTCAACAATGCCTCATCTTGTCAGCGCTGCACCTAATTACGATTCTTCAAAATCTCATGATGGGATTCTATTGAGTTGAGTGGTGCAATGTGTCAAAAAATTTTGAAAGTGCTGCCAAAGTTTATGCTTCAGATGAAATTTGATCCCCAATCGTATTATTATTTTTCTGGTGTATGCTTTCTATGATGTTTGTGGGTTAGAGTTTCCAACAATACAATTGTCAATCATAGATGGAAGGGCTTCCAGTGAGCAGAAATAAAATTGACATTCAGTGATGCATCTTTATCACATCGGAGTATTTTTATATGTTGTTTTGACATGATAGTCAAAATAGAATGCTTTATGTTTTAGTAAGTTTGGAGTGGCAGGAAAAGAATACATAAATGTTCTGGAATTGTTTTGAATTTACACCTTCCAATTACAATTAGCTTGAAAGTTATAGAGCCTTTTCAACAAATCCATTTTGTGAGAGGTATAAATCTCTGTCACCAAAAATGGATTCTTGGCAATTCCCTTGCTAAGGTATGTGCTCCCTCCTATGCTGAAAATTATCTATTCTTGCAATATATATATATATATATATATATATATAAAAGTGTGACCTTACTGTATGTTGTCCCATTTCGTGATTACACAAAATTTGCAATTTTTCTGATAAATTATCATGTTCTAACATGCGGTCATAAAATGACTTTGAATAACGATATGCATGCAAACGGTTGAGGCATAAATAACTGTGCCGGGCATCATCCTCCGCCGTGAACCATAGACTCACTAAGTTGGAGAAGTTTTCCACGGAGAAGTAAACGGTATGAGGGCCACACTCATCGCCACGTATTGCCACAACTATACTTACCTATCAATCGGCATGTCTAATCTATTATCAAATTGGGGTTCACTACCGATCAAACAAGCCATTCTCTTCATCATTGGGCATCATGATTTATTTCTGAACTACTAGCAATTTCCACAAAGTTTCAAAGAAGTGCTTCACATAAACTTAAACATTTCAAACCGCATAATGCTCAAAAGTTGGCATGTTGTGAAGGTGGCAAAGAAATAAAAAAACTGTTCTGAAAAAGAAGCCAAATATTATAAAGAACTCCTATCACTGCATTTTCATCAAATTTCTCCTTAGCAGACATTGTATCACATATAGCATTACTTATCAAACTGTCCAAGAGCACGAGTGTCATAGCATTGCCCAGTTGCACTCCTGAACGCTGTAAAGGTAAATTGCTGTGACGTGGAGTTGATTAAAAGCACTCAACAATGGATGAAATGCAAACTTTGCCATAATCATCTCTGACGGCTGGTGGGAAATACATTAAATCTTGAATCTTCGGAGCTCAAAATGTATTCTATCACAGATTTCTATTCTTTCTCTTGAAGGTTGTTCAATATGCTAGGCCGTTAGGTCTATCCAGAAGGAGTTGGTTTGTGAAAGTTTCCAATCAAGAGTGGTAAACTTCTCCACTGAACAGCCATCGACTCTCCCAGCTTCAGTGATTCCCACAAGATATGTCAATCTAGGAGAAGATACAATATTCCTTATGGCAGATAGGTGATCAAATGAATAGTTCTTGAACCAGATGCTGCTTTCGTATAACAATACCTATCTAAAAGGCACCGAATGGCCTCTGAAATACAGAAAGGTGGTCTAACAGAATGCAATCTTTGCAGCGAGTGTATGAAATGCATTCATTGAAAACACTCTTGAGACTCTGAATAAGGTGTCTGCAAGTACTATAAATGATAAAAGATTCTCGCATGAACATATTTAAGGTACCACAGACATGGAGGTTTTGAAGATATTTAATCCTTCCAAATAAATTTCAAAGCAATTGGCAGGTGTAAATTCAAAATGCTCAACCTTTGCCAGCATCCTTGCATAGCCTAGACAAAGCAAATGAATTGTTTGGTAAAATGCCTCAAGGAAATTTGGTCTCATGGACTACCATGACTGCAGAATGTACACTAAATAGATTCCTTGAAAAAGGCTATGGGAACTTACAAGCAAGAGCAATCAGTTGGTATAAATCCATTACTCATGACCTTCATCAACACCCTCCTGACTTATGAACATGGAATGATATACACAACACATAGGCGTTATTTTCAAGAAAATCTAAAAAATTTGGTTCTTCAATAGAATCCTCTCAATCTGTGCCCACAGAAATGCAATATTACAGATTCCACGGTGTTTATTAGCATCTCTTATGCGTGATGAAATAGAGAAATTTGTCAGATATTATAGTTTGAGGTTCCTGACAGACATTGATGCAAAATATGGAAGCATAGATGAGAGACGTGAACTGTCTGGAAGAATGCCTCAATGAAATGTGGTCTGAAGGATTACAAATATTACAACATATGTTCAAGCATACTTTATATTTGTGCCAAATGGGAGTTTTGGGTCAAGGTATGGATGTCTCACAAAGCATTATTAAAAATGTTTTTCTGTTAGCTGATGTAGTTGCAGATTCCCTAGCACATATCCGAGCAAAATTTGGAAGCAAATCTAAGGCACGTGAACTATTTGACAAATTGTGTCGAAGAAATGTCATCTCGTGGACAACATTGACTTCATATATATGCATTCGGCTATTGAAGATTTGTTCCACAACATTTGCAAGTATCTTCCAAGACCTACGCCGGCATCATCTCCAATGACACCAAATTGGGAGCTTTGGAATCAGCATTCCAAAGATTGGTTGTAAGGATGTAGTCCTGTATTTATTATATAGGGAAGTAACTACTCGTGGAGGACAACAAATGGTCATAAATGATAGAAAATGGAAGGAGATCACAGTTGTGCTTAACATTCCTCGCACTACAACAAGTACTTCATTTGTTCTTCACAAGTACTACATTAATTTGCTCCACCATTTTGAGCAGGTTCACTTCTTTCAAGTCCAAGGGCTTACAAAGTAGTTATTTCAAGTGCCTAAGCAAGGTAGTTACTCCAAGTGACTAGCTTTGTGAAAGAAAGTTAGTTATTCAAAATTAGGGCACTTATGAAGGTAGTTAAGTCAAGTAGTTATTAAAAAGTGGTTGAGGTAGTTACCCTAAGTGGTTACTAACCTCACCTATAAATATATCATTATGATTCAATCAAGGGGGTTCCACTTTTTCACATGACAGTGTATGAAAGACTCGAATAGTGTTATTCAAGTTTGAAAGCAATAAAGAAACATTTTGAATGTGTGTTCAACTCAATTTCATTGGTATTTGTATGTTTAATCAATAATGATCATGTGCTTTCCTTTCAAAGTTGCATTGTGAGAAAGATATTTCGCATCAAGTTTTGGTATCTCTACATGGATGCATGGAACTTAAAGTCATAAGTTTAATTCTTATTTAATCATTAGTGTTTGTTATTTCTTTGTTTTTGTTCTTATAATTCCATAAAATCCAAATACCCCCTATCATACGAGGGAGCTGCCCCTTTTCAACGCAAAGAGGAATTGACAAGACCTGCGATTCTTCAACTGTTGTGAGCAGGTTGTTGCTAATCCAAGGGCGAACAAAGTTACTCAAGAAGATTCTTTTCAAGCAACAAATCTGTTTACCAACAATGTATTGGTGTTTTTCCTATCTTTACTGTGCAATTGTGACATTTCCCCAAGCATAAAATTTTCTTGTAAAACGAATGTTTTCTATATAAAAATGGAAGGCTACATTGGTGTCTGTCTCTGAATGGTCTATAATCATTATTTTCTATGGTGCATCTCCTCTAAGCGCTCTTTACCTCACACTTCATAGCAAAAACTATTATCTGTGGTCAAATATCTATCAAACCAAAAGACCCTCTATATTGCTAAGGAGCATACTGACATACTTGACCTCAAAATTCCTTTTCAATTTTTAATATTCTACTATGAATGGTAAAAAAAATAAGGAATTAAACAAGTTCTCCAGCTGCTAGGATTCTATTCATAGTGAAATGGAAAAATAATAACAGAAAACTAAATTCTCCTCTATATTTGAGAAATGTATTAAGTCTTGCATATTTTCTGTTGATGTTTATTTTTCAAATCCCATCTTATTAGAAAATCATCTTGGTTTTGGTTGTTTGAACTTCTACCTATCTGGACACTTTTACAATATATAGTTTTAGAAAACAAAGGATAAAATTCACATATTTCCAAATTCTCTTAGAAGGGCGAATGTCCTCACCCTGTTCCAAAAGCTCCCATTTTCATCCATGCAGGGAGTATGTTGCATGAAGTCTTGGCTTTGGTTTTACACCTGCCCTCTATTTTTTACTTGAAAATTTTGAAGGCCTATTAGTATATCCATTCGTGATTATCCTCTGACCATTTGTACTCCAAGAGAAGATTAAAAAGAAGAGTTCTATGAACCAACTTAATCAAGTGAGTGATTAGCAAATAAAAGAATGGTCTATGAACTCTGCTAAAGTAAACAAAAGGAGAAGATCTTAATATAACAGCCAGCCATTAATAAAAAGTTGTTGTGTTGTACATATGTAGTTATGTTGATAGAACAAAAAATAGATGAAGCTATGAATATAGAAATGGGGGCCAATTGCTCACAGTAGCATAAGAAACAAGGTGTAGGGCTAGATGTAATCGTTAAAGTCACCACTATTCTTTCTAGTGGAAGGTTTCGCTTCCTTGATATTTTCAATTATAATGTAGAAAGTAACAGTGCTTCTTGTTGATGCCCAAAAGAGTATTTATGCACACCATCCCAAGTTGAATTTTAAATGTTACACATGCCTCATTTGCATCACATATGCAGTAGGAATTAAGTATAGGCTTGATTTAATAATTTGTATAAAAAAACTACAAGTCACAAAGTATTAGTATAACTTTGTAACATCCATATCTAGAAGATAGTTCATACATCATCATAGAAGGGGAAGTGAAACCTGGGGTTAATCTGCCCTAGGATACTTTTAGTGATAGAATCCATGACAACCTTGCTCTGGTATATGCATGCTAGAATGCTAAAAATGTATACCCAGTGTTTGTTTTGGATCCATGGTTTTTGGAACTAGACCCTAGCACTCCTCTTGGGTCTACTCATGTGGGTATCAATAGAATTAATTTTTTTTACATGAAATAGTTCTTGTTCCCTACTTGTGCTTACATATTTTGTGGCAATAAATATGACGTGCATACCCTGCAATCCTTGAGATGTCTGCTAGTTGTGGCACTCTATCAACAATTTTTGAGTTGTATCGATGTCTTTGATGTCTTTGAGTACCTGGTCATGTATGATGCTTGTAAGAATTTAACAGGATGCTTCATAGATTGTGACCACATATGTTAAACTCATTCTTGGTATGCTAATATTACCTTATAGAAATTATCAATGCGGTTTTGGTAAACAAGCTTAGGTCTTTGAATAAGTAGTTAGTTAATTGGAAAGTAGTGATTTTACTTACTAAATTTCAAGTTTCAATGGTGTTAGTGTTAAATGATTGTTTGACATATGATGATAAATTCATATAGTTAAATTAAGAAGATAGTCATGCACATATATTGTAATTTGAGAATATTTCAGTTACTATGAAGAAGATTGGCTAGAATGATTGGTCAAGATGATAAAATTCTTGATAACTGAGAGGTGGGGGGGGGTGAATCAGTTATCCTAATTATTTCTTCTTTCTGAACTTTCTTATTAATCAATGCAACATTAATTCAAATAAGCAAACATTACCATGAAAAGGAAAAACACATGACACAGTATTTTTGACATGGAAACCCTGTTAAGGGAGAAAACCACGGGGTGATTAACCTAAAGATTATTCTCTATTAGAAGAATAAGGAAAAACAAAATGGCACTTGCCAATTAGGGCTCACTGCCCGAGCACACTACTGACAAAGGAGGCACACTGCCTACAAGGAGACACACTGTCTACAAAAGAATGTTATACAATACTTGAACTGATTGGAAGCATCCACATATGCTGGAGTTCAGTTCTGGTTAGGCTCAGTACACTGATCTGCTGCACTTCATCTTTCCTCTTCTCTTATGCTACTTTCCTTTCACATATCAGACCTTCCTTACTGCTTCTGCTCTACTCTACTTTTATTCACATACCACATATCACAACAACACATCTCACAACTAAATCCATCCTTTATATATATCCGCACAAGTGATTTCATTATCTTTCTAGTCGGCACCCAGAACAGTCAATCTTCTCACAAACTCTGTTCTGTCGGCTGAATCCTTACACATCAAGTAATGTGGATCAAGCATATACTTGTAAAAATCATTAATCATGTCGGCCAAACATGATTCATGCCTTCATAACCTTTAACACCATCAGTAACACATCCGGAAAGTAGTCTGATGTTCTATCAGTCAGTTCTTCCTCTATTCATACTGTCACTCAGGAACCCAGTACTTAAGTATTCATATCGTTTACCTCATCTATCACCAGAGGCTAAAACCTTGGAATCTATCACTCAAGGTAGTACTCTTTACTTCCCCAAATCCGTACTTTACCAAGATACTTCCTCTGAGAGATCTGGACCTGCCTGTCGAACCTTGCCATATGCTCTGTTCTTGTTTACCAGACCACAACATTCTTCACTTTGACTTCCAGTAGAGACACACCATGTCCTGTGGATGTGTGGGATGAACTTTGTTGCCATCAATGACAACAATCATGAATCCATATAGTGTCTCTTGCCAACAATCTCCCCCTTTGGCATTGATGGCAACACTTAGTGAAAAATGACTAAGTGTTTACACTATGCTTCCCTTTGGCTAATGCTCTGTTTTTATATACATTTTTCAGAGCTCCTCATTTTTCACTGCTCCTCACTCCCCCTTTGACATCAATGGCAAAGGGTAGGGTTCGCATACCAAAAGTTTCAAAATGTTAACTATACTTAGCCGCATAAGTATATATATACAAGTTGTACTTACATATACTTAAGTATGTCTACAAAAGTGTTCTTCAACTGTACAACTTCTATTGCCCAACTCTGCTTCATCCTGTCCAAAGTTGAGATATGCCCACTTAACAGGAATGCAAACGCATCTGCCCTTTTTAGATCTGTCAGATCATTTGTCTGGGCTGTGATTTGAGCTTCACTTATGGCCTCATGCATGGCCTCTAACTTAGGGACAATGATCCTCCTAAGTTCACCCATTCGGCTGATCATGTTCTTCCTTTCCTTCTCAAAATTCTTTATTGCATTTGTGATTGCAATAGTTTGACACTCTTGATTTACTATGGAGGAAGAGAGAGGATCAAAACTTTGAGACAAACTTAGTAGTTTATCCTCTTGCTCTTTTATTTTCTTCTCAATCTCTACTGTTACTTTGGACCAGGAGATACAAAATTTGTATATTTCACCACCATCCTTAAGAGCATTTTCTAAGCTCTTTATCCCAATACTCATATTTCTCCTATCATCAGTGATTAATCCTTGTACCTCTAAGAATCTCTTATCCAAAAACTCCTTCCAAACCTTTTCTTCAGCTGATTTTTCTAGAGAATCAAAATGTGTACTAACACCGCTCATTAAGGTTTTGAGATTACCAGAAGAGGAGGCTGTGGGATCCTTCTGAAAAGATGGCATGATCTTTTCTAGCACTCCAGATGCAGCTTCTATCAACTCACAGTCTTCCATATGAGACTTTAGGAGTTTCTCATTGGCCTTAGCATTAGCAAATGAAGCTATCTTCATTGTCTGTACCAGAGAAAGAGAATCAAAATTGAATGGACCTTGTAGAAGCTCCGGTTCATCAATCTCCATTGTTTCTTTGTTCAGGAATTCTTGGACAGTCTGTACAGTGTCTCTTGCCAGAGATAGATGTTTCTTCTCTTCTGTAGTCTTGGAGCTGTCCTTAGGAGTTTTCTCTCCTTCACCACTAGCAGTTGTGGTTTTCTCTGCTGAAGTCTTCTCTCCTTCTACAACCTTAGCACTGTCATCTTCTTTTTCCTTCACCTCTACTTCTTTCTCCTGTGATTTTTCTTCTCCTTTAGATCTAGAGGCTATAGGAGAAACCAGAGGGGAAATGTTAGTCTGTTCGGGGCCCACCTCTTCTGACATTTTCTCAGGAGTTTCTTCTGCAACATTTGTAGGATCAATACCCAAGTCCTCTATGATAGGAAGATTAAATCTTTTGAAGGTTTTCCAGAGAATCTCTTTAGTGTCCTTGGCTACCTTGTCGGTCTCACCAAGCATAAGTTGATTCATCCTTGCTTTGCTCCTGAATTCATCCTTGCAGTCTTTGAATACCATGTTCATTGTCTTGGGATCAATTGAAGGATATAGCTGAATAGCTATCTATTCCCGGATCTCAAGGTCTTTTGCCATGGCATTGGTCTTTCTCATTTCCAACTCCTTCTCTAGACTCTTAGGAATTAGAGAGATAATTTCAATAAAAGCTTTATTGTAAATGTTCATATACCTGATTGTAGCTTCCTACAGGATCTTTTGGTCGGCCTCATTGTAATCATCATAGAATTTGGCCATTGGTTGAAGGTTTCCATCCACAGTGACTGATTTGATTACACTTTCTAGGGATAGGGTGGGCTTATCAACAAATTCCTCTACCATTTCTTCCTTGTCTTGGCCTGTGGAGGGCTTACCGGATCCTTTCTTCTTCTGCTTCTTTATTTCCTTTACCCCCTCATCTGATTCAGTTTCTTCTTCATCTCTTTGAATTGCATAAGCCCTTGTGGCTTTTGTCTTTGACCTTTTCTCTCCTTTACCAGATGCTTGGACTTCCAATTTTGAGCTTTTTTCAGGGACAGGTGCTGGTCTCTTTGAAGATCTGGTCCGGGTGGAAGTTTCTACCGGAGCACTTTTCTTGCTTCCTTTTTCTGCCTCTTTCTTCTCTTCATCAGCTTTTTGTCTCTTTTCTTGATTCGCATCAAGTGCCTCCTTTGAGATCCCAAGGCCTTGTGCAATATGTTCTACTTCTTTTCTCACCTTCCTTTTCATCTCTGGTTCTCTGAGTTCCACATGGATCTTTACACTCAGCTCCTCAAAGGTTCCAAACCTTTCTGCCTTTGGATCTTTAGGCTGACTCAACATGTGTTGAACATGTAGCTCCATAATCTGTTCATCAACCTCATACCCCATGGGCATGATCCAAACTGTCCTTGGTTCTACTACCTCCATTAGGCACTGATCAGTCTCTGCCATAAAGCAGACTGTGTCCTTGTATTTCTCAACAAGAGACTAGGGAATCCTTTCTCTTGATTGCATCATGTTCTGAAAGTATTTGAAGTATCCCCACATAGCTGTATTTCTTGCTTTAGCATCCCCAAGCCCATGCAAATAGTCTCTGATCTGAACTGCTACTGGTTTGTCATTCTGCCATACCCATCCATTTGATCTGGACAACTCATTCATGAAGTAGAAAAATAAACATACTATTAGTGCACCATATTTGAAAGAGTTTTTCTTGTCCTTTTTGATCTTTTGTATGTTTTCCATTAACTGGCTCAAAAGAAGTTTATAGAGATCATATTCTGCATTTTTTCTCAGCATCTCATAGGCCATGTATACTATAGTTCCGGATACTGAATTCTCCCTACTGGAATGATATATCTCGTATCCTATTATCATAGGTACATACTTGATATCCGGGTCAGTAATATCTTCAATGGTCATTGCCCTCTTATCAAATTTTGATCTGATGGCCTCTGTGACAATGTTATTTTTGACAGATTTGAGGACAGGAATTCCTGCAGAGGAATGTAAACCAGTTACTGCCCTAATTGCTTCCTTGGTGATCTTACAAGGTCTATTCAGCCATAGGAAGTTATCATGCACCCTACTTAAAACATACCGGACCCATTCATTTTCTTCAAAGCATGGGAAATGAATGAACTGATCAAAATGCTTTTCCCGGATGCCCTTATATTGAGGTTTGATCTCAAAGGAATCATCTATTAACTACTTGTGGTATATGTCTCTTAGTTTGAATTCCCCAAACTCTTCAATGTTTGCATGTATATAAACCCTAATATCTTCGGTGTGCAAGACACCATGTGGAACATTAGAAAATGCACCTAGGGGGTCTACCTCCAAGGATTTGTATGGATGTTTCTCAAATGTAGGGTGAGGTCTATTAGAGATCTTTACTATATTCAGAGTAGCCATCATCAAACAATCTTATTGAAGGATATCAAGAACGATAAATACCTTTTACGTAGGTTAGGGTACATGAAGAAATCTGTATAGAGCTGTATGAAGAGTTGCCTTGATCTTTTGGGAGAAGTTGTTTGCAGAGCTCCTTTTCTTTCTTCTTCGCATGTGAGTGTACAAGTGTGTAAATGACAGACAAATGAACTCTTTTATTCCAAGAAGCCCTAATTTTCACCCTGCAATAAATGCGCAACCTAATTCATTCTGGTTTGCCTGGTTTTCCTTGTTCAAGGAGGAAGAAACTTATCCGGATCATTATGATTCCTTTGTGATCGATGTTAGTGATGAATCATCATATCCACTTGTCCTTCTGATCATTTTATGTATCCGCAGATCAAGCTGTATCAATTTGGATTCATACCGGGCCAATCTTGTGAGAAACCTGTTTTATTGGAAGACTTGCTTAACCGGACTAATTCTGAAGGAATTGAACCTTTTAAATTTTCTTGCAGATCTCTCAAATCTTTACCTGACCTTCTTTACATGTTTTTCTAGAAACCCTTTGATCCGCAGCTTCTCATGTGCCAATTTCAGGCACCACTTAACTGGCTGGGGGAACAAGGTTTTCTTTGTGTCTCCCCCTGAGCCAGAGCTCACCTTTTAGTTTTTGGAAGGAGTATCAGCACTAGAGTCTGGTGCGGATCCAAACTCTACATTCTCTAAACTTTTCTTCACCCAAATCTTGTTCATCTCATTCCTAACTTCATCCGCATTCACTTTTTGTTTACCCTTATCTTGATTCTGATTATGATATACCGGACCTCTTTTCTCCTGATTCTTGCTTCTACAGAATTTTCCATTATGACCGGACCTATTACAAATTTGGAAAACAACATTTCTTTGCATATTTGACTGATATCCTCTTGATCTGCATTGATTAGCCATATGACCTACTCTATTGCATGTAAAGAATCTACCATTGAATGATTCATTCATTTGCATATTTCTGCATTCATGAGACTTGTGACCATACCTTTTACAGTTAAAACACTGTCCGGAGAAGGATGAATTAGTCTAATTCATTCTCTTTCTGCACTGATTAGCTTTGTGACCAAAGTGATTGCAGCTATGGCAGTATCCATTGAAGGATGGATATCTTTGAGCATTGGGCTGTCTTACTGGAGGTCTTCTAGGCCTGTTCCTTAGATTTTCTGATCCAAAATTCTTCTGACCAGATCCGGAGCTTTCTCCTTTCTCATATCCCAAACCACATTTGTCATCTACCTTCTTTTGACTTCCAAGAAGAATTTCAAGTTGAGCAGAACTTATCTTGAATTTCTCTTTATACTCATTTGCTATTTGAAGATCCCTTTTTAGAGATAAAATTTGATCCTCAAGTTTTTCTTCATTATCTTTAGCATTTTCAAGATCAGATTCAAGATGTCTGATAATTCTATCCATCTGGTGGCAATCTTCTGATTTCTCCTTGAGAGATTGTCTTAGATTATCTTCAGTTTTTCTTTTCTCTTCAATTTCTTGGGTAAACTTTATAACTCCTGATTCCATTTCATGTCTTACCATAATGATTTCTTTTGATAACTTTTCACATAACTTGGTTTTCTCAGTTAGTTCTTCATTTGCATTATTTTCTTCACCTTGTCTTGCCAATTGCTGAAGCAGCTCCTTTTTCTTTTTCATAGAGAGACTTAATTTGTCTTTTAGTTCTCTCATGAAATCATTAGCCTGTTTGAGTCTTTCCTTTAATTCATTGACTTCAGAGTTTGACTGTTCAAGATCCTCAAGGGCAGTCTTGAGTTGCTCCCTTAAACCATATGCATCCATTTGGACTCCCTGATCTTCCTCGAGCTATTAGACTCTGTTAGGAGGAAATTAGCTCTGATACCAATTATTGATAACTGAGAGGGGGGAGGTGAATCAGTTATCCTAATTATTTCTTCTTTCTAAACTTTCTTATTAATCAATGCAACATTAATTCAAATAAGCAAACATTACCATGAAAAGGAAAAACACATGACACAGTATTTTTGATGTGGAAACCCTATTATGGGAGAAAACCACAGGGTGATTAACCCAAAGACTATTCTCTGTTAGAAGAATAAGGAAATACAAAATGGCACTTGCCAATTAGGGCTCACTGCCTGAGCACACTGCTCACAAAGGAGGCACACTGCCTACAAGGAGACACATTGTCTACAAAAGAATGTTATACAATACTTGAACTGATTGGAAGCATCGACAAATGTTGGAATTTAGTTCCGATTAGGCTCAGTACACTGATCTGCTGCACTTCATCTTTCCTCTTCTCTTATGCTTCTTTCCTTTCACATACCGGACCTTCCTTACTGCTTCTGCTCTGCTCTACTTTTATTCACATACCACATATCACAACAACACATCTCACAACTAAATCCATCGTTTATATATATCCACACAAGTGATTTCATTATCTTTCTAGTCGGCACCCGGAACAGTCAATCTTCTCACAAACTCTATTCTGTCGGCTGAATCCTTACACATCATGTAATGCGGATCAAGCATATACTTGTAGAAATCATTAATCATGTCAGCCAAACATGATTCATGCCTTCATAACCTTTAACACCATCAGTAACACATCCAGAAAGTAGTCTGATGTTCTGTTAGTCAGTTCTTCCTCTGTTCATACTATCACTCAGGAACCCGGTACTTAAGTATTCATATCTTTTGCCTCATCTATCACTGGAGGCTAAAACCTTGGAATCTATCACTCAAGGTAGTACTCTTTACTTCCCCAAATCCATACTTTACGAAGATACTTCCTCTGAGAGATCCGGACCTGTCTGTCAGACCTTGCCATATGCTCTGTTCTTATTTACCGGACCACAACATTCTTCACTCTAACTTCCGGTAGAGACACACCATGTCTTGCGGATGTGTGGGATGAACTTTGTTGCCATCAATGACAACAATCATGAATCCATATAGTGTCTCTTGCCAACAAAAATATGTTTTAAAACAACCTCTTGTTATAATGAGTTATAATGTTGTTCTTGTGAGAGTGATTAGTCAGGGGGATGTTTTGGGTGGACTATTACTTTGTGGTTATTTAGCATTATCACCATGTAAGGTTAACATACAATAATTTCTCTTATTTCAGTACAAGAAGGTATATATGTTAGTGATGGTCTACTAAATTTATTAGTACCTGCCTTCGGTGGTACTATTCCAATGAGGTGGCACTTATCTAGTTATTATTCTATTGATTGCAAACTAACTAAAAGACAGGATTATTTTTCTTGTCGGCAAATTTGATTTAAGTTTGTACTTTTCCTATGTCAACATGATAAATTTTTAAGAAAAAATTATTGAAAAATGATTTATCTGTATTGTCATTAGCTGAAAAAAATGATCTCTTCTCTGCGGATTGTCAGAGAGTGCAACAAAAAGCTATAAATTCAGAGAGAATTTTGGTTTGAGGGGAGGATGTGGCAAGTAAACAAATTATGAACATAAATTTTGTCTCCCACTAGTTAAGTCATTCCTAAATGGATGGCTCATATGAGAGGAAGAATCATCAATTTTTATGAATTTAATTTTTTATTGCTAAAAGTAAAAATTACTTTTTGTCAAGCCAACAAAGTTATAATATTAATAATACTATTAAAAATATAGGGTTCTACACATTTTATTTTATGAAATTAGATTATTTTTGTTGCAAATATGTGCTTAAGTGGTGTTGTCATTGATGTCAACATATCCTTGTTGCCATTGGTGTAAACTATATCCTATATTGTTGTCTGTATAGAAGATAGGATTGTTGAGGATATTGAGAAAATTAATGACAATCAATGCATGCGGACCATATGGCTATGTAGAGGATTGTCAGAGGTTGCTCTAGTTAAGAATTGAGAAGTCCGCATGAAGATTTGAAGAAGTTATGGTCATCTGAGTAGAACCGGATTTTGTAGTATTCAGAAGAGACAATGTGACAGTAAGTTGGTCTGGATTGCTCCGCAGTGAAATATTATGGTCTGTAGATCTGAAGGCATGTCTAGGAAGTTACTTTGTATCATCAACTCCAATTGTTTGTGGTTTGGAGGTCTGCAAGCTATCTTTCTAGTTTAAAAGCAGAGCAGAGAAGAAATAGAATGAAGGGAGTATAAAGTGAAGAGTCAGTGAAGAAGAATTTGAAGATAGGAGCAAAAGTTTTTTTGTGAGCCTTCAAAGGGACAGATTCAGGCATGAATGTAGATGTTATTTCTTAGTTCATTATCTCTATGTAAATCATAATTTCTTATGGGTAGTGAGAATCTTCTTGAGCAGTGAGCTCTGGGTAGTGCGCCCGAATGCATGTGCCTTCTATTTTCTTAAGTACTTTAATAGGGTACACATTTTGTGTGTTAACCCCCACCATGGTTTTTCCCTTAACCAAGTTTTTCACGTCAAAATTTTGGTGTTGTGTATTCATGTTGTTTTTGCTCATGTGTTGATTTATATTTAAATGTTTACATCATTAATTTGGTTAGGAAAGAAGATTGAAAAGTTTAGAAAAAGGATAAAATTTAGAGACAACTAATTCACCCCCCTCTCAGTTGTCCAGACTAATTCCAACAATTAGTATCAGAGCAAGGTTCGTCTAGAAGAAGCTTAACCGCTCGAGGAGATCCAGGATGTCGACTTACAAGAAGGATAGTCAAAGATTTGATGGAACAAATTACTCTATTTAGAAGAGTCATATGGAATGCCATTTACAATCCATGGGTGATGCTTATTGGTTAATAACCAAAGATAAGTATGAACCTCTAGAGAAATTTACTTCAATTCCAAATCAAGTCAAAGATGCGGAAAATAACCTTCGAGCTAAAGAAGCCTTGTTGGGTGCCCTGACTGATTCAGAAATGACAAATGTTTTTGGACTAAAAACTGCTCATGAAAGTTGGAAGAAGTTGGAGAATCTGTATGAAGGAGATGAATATGTCAAATGTGCCAAACTACAAAGTCTGAGAGGAAAATTTGAAAATCTAAGAATGAGTGAAGATTAAAACATCACAGTCTACATGCAAAAGATAAATGAACTTGTGTGTGGGATCAGGTGTGTTCACAGAACTTTGGAAGAATCAGAGATTGTGGCAAAAGTGCCCAGATCTTTGCCTAATTCATACAAACATAAGGTTTTTTCTATAGAGGAGATCAGGATTATTTCAGATGTTACAAAAGATCACCTGGTTGGCAAACTTTCAGCTTTTGAATTAAATGAATTTGGTGATTCTCTTCCTAAGTCTGAATCTGCATTCAAAGCTAGTGTATATGGAAAACAAAGATATGATCTAGGTGAAAGCTCTTCTTCAAGATCAAATAGATTTGTGAAGACAAGGAAGGATATTGAAGATATTGAAATAGAAACTATAGATCTTGAAGCTCTTATTGCCATAAAAATACCAAGAGGATCAGGTAAGTATGAAGGAAAATTACCACTCAAATGTTTTGCTTGTAATAAGATTGGTCATTTTTCTGTAAGATATCCGGAGAGGGTTTCAAAACCAAACCCTAACAAATACAAGGGTTAAAAAAATTGTTACTATGTCCAAGAAGATGGAGAAGAAGGTGTCACAAATGAAGAATCTGATCGTGGAGGTTCCTCTGAAAATGATTGGGTGTTCATTGCTATCAAAGAAGAAGATCTGGTGTCTACTGAATCTGCTAGCTATGCAAATGTGGAAAGTGCTTTGGCTACTCAAGCTATTGAAAAAGATGAATGGGTGATTGATAATGGATGTTCTCATCATATGACTAGTGACAAGAGTAAGTTTGTGAGTTTTGAAAATTATGAAGGAGGGCTTCTGAAATTTGGAGACAACTCAGCTGGTAGAATCCATGGCAGAGGATCCATCTCTTTTGATGGTAAGAATAACACCAATGATGTTCTGTATGTGGAAGGACTAAAGCATAATCTTCTCAGTGTTGGACAGTTGGTTGACAAAAGTTATGATCTTCAATTCAAGGATGGAAAATACAGAATCTTGGAAAGCTCTGGAACTAAAATTCCATCTGGTACTCAAACTAGAGGTAACATCTTTCACTTAAGTAGTTCAGGAAAAAGTTATTTGATTGCTCAAATAGATCAAAGTTGGTTATGGCATAGGAGGATGTGTCATGTGAATTTTGATAACATTGTCAAAATAAGTTCCACTCAAGCTCTAAGAGATCTTCCAAGACTTGTGAAACCTGATAGCATATGTAGAGAATGTCAATTGGGTAAACAAAACAAAATTTCATTCAAAAGTAAGGAACAATGTTCAAGTGGGAGATTGGAACTGGTACATACTGATCTCTATGGTCTTGCTAGAATTAGGAGTGTGCAAGGAGATAGATATTTCATGTTGCTGATTGATGATTACTCCTAGATGATGTGGGTAACTTTCCTAAAAGAAAAATTAGAAGCTCTTGATAAGTTTAAGGTGTTAAGGATGATGGTTGAAAATGAGATTGGTGGGAAATTGAAGTGTCTGAAATCTGACAGAGGTGGAGAATACACTTCTGGTGAGTTTGATGCTTTCTATGAAAAGCATGGAATAGAAAGATAGTTATCTGCTCGTAGGACTCCTCAGAAAAATGGAGTTGTGGAAAGGAAGAATTGGACCATTCAAGAAGCTACCAGGACCATGATGATGGAAAAAATGTTCCTCAAGTTTATTGGAGGGAAGCTATGAGTACTATTGTCTACACTCTTAACTAGGTGTAGATCAAAGGAAATTCTTGTAAGACTCCTTATGAACTATGGTTTGGTCATCCTCCTACTATGAGATATTTTAGAGTTTTTGGTAGTAAATTCTATACCAAAAGAGATGAGGATTTAGGCAAGTTTGAGCCAAGAAGTGATGAAGGAATATTTTTGGGATACTCAACTCAAAGTAAGGCTTACCGATGCTTCAACAAAAGGTTGAAAAAGATTGTTGAAAGTGTAAATGTTAAAGTTGATGAAAGCATAGAAAGACATTCTAGGTACTGTGGAAATGATTCAGATGATCAAGATGAAATTCATAGTCAAGTATGGAGAGTTCATGTTCAGACTCAGATTCAGAGTGATTTGGTAACTCTAGTAACTCAAGAAGTTAGTGCAAATGACGAGGAAAAAGTTTAAGAAATAGAAGTTCAATCAATTTCTAAAACTCCTAGGTATGTAAGGTT
The DNA here is from genome assembly GCA_027924645.1 of Cunninghamia lanceolata. Classification (NCBI taxonomy): domain Eukaryota; kingdom Viridiplantae; phylum Streptophyta; class Pinopsida; order Cupressales; family Cupressaceae; genus Cunninghamia; species Cunninghamia lanceolata. Next base: position 7,621,059 of record BSBN01000348.1, read on the forward strand.
GAATCATCCTGAAGATCAGATCATAGGAGATAAGAGTAAAGGTGTTCAAACTAGGAGAAAAATTTATGAAGATCAAGAGGAGATTTGTTTGATTTCAAAGATTGAACCTAAATCAGTAAATGAAGCTTGCAATGATGAAAACTAGGTTAAAGCAATGGAAAAAGAGTTGATGCAAATCGAAAAGATCACACTTGGGATCTTGTTCCTAGACCTGAGGACAAAAATGTGATTGGAACCAAATGAGTGTTTGAGAATATACTAAATGAAGATGGTGAAGTTGTAAGGAACAAGGCAAGGTTGGTATGTAATAGCTATTCTCAAATGGAATGAATTGATTTTGAAGAAACTTTTTCCTCAGTGGCAAGGATAGAGATAGTTAGATTATTTCTTCCTTTTGCTACTTTCAGAGATTTTAAAGTATATCAGATGGATGTCAAATCAACATTCCTGAATGGAGATTTGGAGTAAGAAGTCTACATTGAACAATTAGAAGGATTTCAGTTGTCCGATCAGGGAGATATGGTTTGTAGACTGAGAAAAGCCTTGTATGGACTCAAGCAAGCTCCAAGAGCCTGGTATGCCAAATTGGATAAACATTTGCTTAAACTAGGATTCAGCAAAGGTACTGCTAATAGTAATCTATACTTCAATATTAATCATGAGGACATTCTAATTGTTGAATTCTTTGTTGATGATATCATTTTGGGTGGAAATGAATGTATGTGCAAAGCATTTACTGATCAAATGAAAAGTGAGTTTAAGATGTCAATGTTTGGTGAGATGAATTTCTTTCTAGGTCTGCAAATTGTTTAGTCAGATAAAGGTATCTTCATATCTCAGTCTAAGTATGTAAAAGAAATACTGAAGAAGTTTGGAATGGAAGATTCAAAAATAGTAGGTACACCTATGGTAACCAGATGCAAGCTAAGGAAAGATGATGACTCTCCCAAGGCAAATTAGAAAAGGTATAGAACAATGATTGGAGGATTGCTCTATCTAACATAGACCAGACCTGACATCATGAATGTTGTTGGACTTGTTGCCAAATTTCAAGTTGATCCAAAAGAATCCCATGTTGTGGCAATTAAAAGAATATTTAGATATCTCAAGGGGTCAATTGACTATGTGTTGGGAAGAGACACAGTTTTGCATTGATAGGTGTTGTCATTGATGGCAACTAGGATCATCCCAATCATCTTCTTAACACAATTTGTTCATACTGGAAGTCAAATTCAAAATTTGTCTAAGTTTGGGAAATTAGGAACAAAACAGTAACAAGGTCCGATATTTTGGTTTAGATCTCTCTAGTGGTAAGTCATGATTAGTTGCAGATCTAGGGGAGTCATATGCATTGTAAAGATAGTCTAAATCTAAATTTTTGTCCTCTAGTGATGAAGGATTCAAAAGATATTATCCTCTGAGTACAAAGTTCTAGTTTGTCAGAGCAGACAAAAGGAGAACATGCCAACCTTGTAAAAGGTCTTAATTCTGGATGTATGGAAGTTGTTTGTTGGACAAATAGTGATGATCAATGATAGTGGACAACATTAGTAATGATTTTCAAAGAGCAAGTTTTGGTCCACACCTTAAGTCATGCTTAGATCTAGTCGACAGAGCAGAGCATTTATAAAAGTTCTAAGTGTTGTTAAAGCTGACTGATAGAATGATTGTAGATCATGTTGCGGATATATATAGAAAATGAAATTGGATAATTTAGTGAGTGTGGTGTATGCGAATAAGGCATGTGTGAGAAGAACAGAAATCCATAGTGTGAATGAAGCAAGAACATTAAAAGTAACAGAGCAAAGATGAAATGTGTAAGATCAATTTTTGTACTTAACTGAAACTAAAATTCTTGCATAAGTACATGCTATTAATCAGTTCAAATCTCTGTCATTCTTTTGTAATATCTCCAAAGGTAGTGAGCCTTCACTTGAGCAATGAGCTTTGGGCAATGAGCCCGAATGCATGTGCATTCCATTTATAAAAATACTTTTAATAGGGTATTAATATTTGTAGGTTAACCCCCACCGTGGATTTTCCCTTAACTGAGTTTTCATGTCAAAATCTTGGTGTCGAATGTGTTATTTATGTTTTCTATTCATATGTTATTGATTGATGCTGAAATGTTTATATCATTAAATTGATTATAAGTGGTAAAGGAAGATTAAACATAAAAAGTATTAAAAATGTGTGATAACTGATTCACCCCCCTCTCAATTGTTTGAACCTAAACCAACAATTGGTATCAGAGCAAGGTTCCTTTGGAAAAGTTTAATAGCTTAAGGAAGATCTAAGAAGGTAGTAAAAATGGATGAATATAATCTTCAAGGACAATTTAATCTCGCTCTAGATGATCTTGAACAGTCCAAGGTAGAAGTTAAAGAACTACAAGAAAATCTCAAAAAGGCTGAAGACTTCATTGAGATCTTAAAAGAAAAGTTGAGAAAATCCAATGCAAAAGGAAAGGAGCAACTTCTTCAACTGGCAGACAAGGCCCTGAAAGAAAAGACAAAAGAATGTGGAAAGTTAGCTAAAGAAGTTGTTGTCCTAAAACATGAGATGGAAACTGGGGTGATGAGACTAACCAAGGAAATTGAAGATAGGAAGAAAATTGAAGAAGAGATGAAGCAAAATTTAAATGAAAGTAATGACGAATGCTACAAATTGGATGGAATAACTAGTCTCCTAGAATCTAATCTACAAAGAAGCATAAATAAAGAGAGAGAACTTGAGAGACAGAGTATCACTCTCAGACATGACCTAGAAATTGCAAATGAGTATAAGGAAAAGTTCAAAATAAGCTTAGCTAACTTGAAGCACTAATTGAAGAATAGAAAAAGGATAATGACAAGCATAATCTTAAATATGAGAAAGATGAAAGCTCCAGATATGGACAAAGAAATTTCCAACCAAGAAACAAAAGGAACAGAACTAGAAAACCTCTGATAAGACAGCCTAATGCTCAAAGATATCCATCATTTAATGGAAATTGTTTCAATTGCAATAAATTTTGTCTTAAAGCTACTTAGTGTAGAAGTAGAGCAAATCAAAATGGTCCATCCTTCTTCGGTCAATGCTTCAAATGCAAGAGGTATGGTCACAAATCAAATGAATGTAGAAGAATGTTAATGAATAATTCAAATGGCAATTCTTTCAATGGCTACTACTTGGCTTGCAATGGATTTGGACATATGGCTAATCAGTACAGATCAAGAGGAAACCAAGTGTGCTCTAACTACAATAAATCTGGTCATACTCCAAGATTATGCAAAAATAGGAACAATGGAAGAAAAGGTCGAGTAAACAGAAAAATGGATGAGCGGAAACAAGATAAAGAAAAAATAAAAATTGATGTGAATGAGATACAGAGTGAAATGAATAGGATTTGGATAAAGAAAGATACAATAAACAATAGTGATGGGTCTGCACCAGAATCCAGTGCTAACAATTCCTCCAGGAATTAAGTCAAAAGGTTTGGCTCAAGGGGAGTTGCATAGAATATCAAATTCCCCCAGTCAGTAAGTGGGTGCCTGAGTCTGGCACAATAAAAAAAGGGGGGATGTTTTGAATTGGTCCAGAACCTTTGGAAGAATTTCCAGAAAAAAAGATGTTGATATGAAATCTTGCAGAGTGATTCATGAAGAACTATAAAAAATAATGTAACTGGATATAATTAGGGCATCACATTTATTACAATGCCAAATTAGGTTTTGAAAAAGGTAAAAGGTCACTTGGTCACTCATTTGAATCACCTTGGATTTGAAGAAAACAAGAAGAGCATTTGAGCTGTAAATCCAGTGACTGAGGCAAAGAGCGAATTTGATTGACAAATTGATCAACCCTAACCCTGCAAAAGAAAAAGGTACCTTTCTATAAAATGTTGAATCTAAAATCTATTGAGATGACTACTACTCATGTTGTTGACATTACTAAAAGGCCTCAACCCAAATTCAAGAAGCATCCTCACAAATTAATTGAGGTCGACCCGTTAGGTGCTTTTTCAAGTGTTCCATATGGTGTGCTGCATGTAGAAGACATTAGGATTTATATTAATGCAAATATAGATGAGTTTGGAGATTCAAGGTATGTAGACTTGTTTAAGAAACAACTCAAGGATGAAAATGACGAACTTAAACATGAGTATAAGGCAGCAAAGGATAAACACTTTTCTTCAGATTATGGGATTTCCAACATTTGATGAGGATGAATGAGTCTGATATGTCTTGAGTCAGATGCATGATGAATTCATTTGGTTGTTAAAACCATTCAAGATTACCAAGGATGCTATCAGAAATGTAACTAGTTTAAACTCAACTAGAGAATTGCCCATGCTGAAAGCTGTGAAAAACTAGATAGTGACTGATGCTACCGGTGCTAAGTTTGATAGAAGGGCAATGAACATTAATAGCATTATTGAACTGGATGTCAAATTCACCTGCGTGGTGATTGGGTACAAGATTTACCACTCGAGCAGAGAAAAATTTGTTTCCAGAACAACCATCTATGCTACTTACAAGATGCTAAAGGAAAATATTTATCATGACTTGTGTGAACTACTACAGAATCAACTAATTGAAAATTTAAACAAAATCAAGAAAGATAAGAAAAACACTTTCAAGTATGGTACACTATTTCCATGTCTATTCTTTTACTTTATGAATGAAGTACCTGGTGTAAAAGGTGTGCACTAGACTAAGGATGGGCCAGTTGCCATTCAGATTAGAAATCATCTTCACATCATTGGTGATTTCAAATCTCAGAAAACTACAATATGGGGTTACTTCAAGAATTTTCAGAGTATGATGCACTCAAGCGAAAGAATCCCTAATTCAATTGTTGACAAGTACAAAAATGAAATATGCTTCATGGTTGATACTGATCAGTGTTTAATTGAAGTAGTGGAACTCAGAACAGTTTGGATCATGCCCATGGGGTATGAAGTAGATGAAAGGATCCTAGACATATGTGCTCAACATCTTGTAAGCAAGCCCAAAGACACAATGGTTGAAAGATTTGGAACTTCTGAAGAGATGAGTTTAAAGTTGCATATTGAGCTCAGAGAACCTAAAATTAATAGGAGAGTAAGGAAAGAAGTTGTGCAACTAGCAAAAAATTTGGGCCTAACTAAGGAAGCTGTGAAGAAATTTAGAGAAAGAACAGGGAAGGATGAGAAAGAGAAACAAGATAAGAAACAAACAGGTGATCCAGTGGAACTGTCTTCCACTTCAAGAACTACTAGAAGCTCTACTACTGCCTCTGAAACTGCAAAACTAGAAGTAAAATAATCTGGACGATTGGAGAAAAGGAATAAAACAAAAGCATCCCAGACCTATGAAAGCATAAGAGAAGAAGAAGAAGATACAAACATAGACATTGAAATCAAGGAACTAAAGGTCACTAGAACAAAAGCTACAAAACTAACCAAAGAAAAGTCCTAAGGAAGCAAAAGGACTAGCAAAAAGCAAAATAAAGAAGATTTTGAGGAATATATTGCGAAGCCCACACTCTCACTAGAAGATGTGATAAAATCAGACATTGTGGATGGTAATCTAAAACCCATGATTGAATTCTATGATGAATACAATGAAATGGATAAAAGGATGTTGGAGGAAGCAATGGTTAGATATCTCAACATCTACAACAAGGCACTGATTGAGATAACTTCTAGGTTACCACAAAGTCTAGAAAATATCTTGGAGTTGAGAAAAGAAAACTCCAAGTGGAAGGACATAGAGATCAGGGAACATGAGCTAATAAATCTGTGTCCTCAAATTTCTCCTAATCAAATAGATATGATATTCAAGGAAGTCAAAGATGACTTTAGAAGCAAAAGGAGAATGAACAAACTCATGCTTGGAGAAACAAATGAAATCATTGAAGAAACTCAAGAGATTCTTTTGAAAGCCTTGAGAAAGAAAATTTTTCTTATAGTCACAAAAGAAGTTCCGGATGGTGAAGAAGAGAACACTTTTGAGCAGCAATCTAAGTTGGGTGAAGCCTCTGTTCTGGAAGTAGAACAAGCCAATTAGGAGGATACAAAATTATTGGATAAAGTAGTTGGTGTAAGAAATAATCCCAATCCACCTGATATGTCAGGAAAAGAGGATAATATTACTACTTCATAGACCCCTTTGGATCAGGTAGCAAATGATGAACAAATAGGAAAGAGTCATTTTGCAGAGAACACAAAGAAAGATAAAGCAGAAGAAGATGGTGCAAATATTAAAACACATAAAGAAGGTACTGAAAAATTTGATGAACAAAAGGATGGTTTAGAAAATGTTGCAAGAGACACTATAGATGTAGTAAAGAGTCTTCTTGAAAAGAAGATGAGTGAGCTTGATGAACCTGAACTACTCCAAGGTCTAGCCAATCTAGATGCTCTCTCTCCAATTCAATCGATGAAAATAGCATCATTCACCCAAGTAAAGGCTGGATAAAAGATGTTAAAATTCCATATGGAGGACAATGAACTATTGGGGCTTGCATCCAGGATCTTGGAAAAGTTAATGCCTGCCTACCAGAAGAGTCCATCTAATTCCCTCTCTGAACATCTGAGAAATCTTGTAAGTTCTATGAATACTCATTTTAAGTCCTTTGAGAAGTTTGTGGAGGCAAAAGTTCAAAAAGAATTCCTGGATAAGAAATTTTATGAAATAAAGAATTTGATAGGAAATGATAGAAGAATACTTTGTATTAGCATAAAAAGTATTTAGAATACTCTAAATGATGGAAGTGATATGTACAAATTCTATCTATCATGGCTGAAAGTTAATGAGGATGTTGAGATAAAGATAAAGGAGCAAAAACATAAATTGTCAAATCTCTCTCAAAATTTTGATCCTCTAATAGTTTCACCTATAAGTCAAGAATGTCAAGTAATCAGCCTAATAGATGAGATAAAGAGGCTTGTTAAAGAAAAAGGTAACATTATGAAGAGAATGTGTGACCTCCGGGGATTAATTGCTCCTAAGTTAGAGATAATGTACAATGCCCTATCTAAAGCTCAAAGTGCAACTCAGACTAGTAATCCAATAGATCTGTCAAAGGTAGAAGCATATTCATTTTTCTTAAGTGGGCATATCTTCATTTTGGATGGAATGAAGAGCACTTGAGCCTCTGAACTTGTGCAAATAAAAAATAGCTTTGCAGACATTCTCAAGTTTATGTAAATAAGACTCAATGATTACTTGTACATATGCAGTAGTATATATAGAATTTTTCAAGAATTTTGGCTTGGCAACCCCACCCTTTTCCATTGATGTCAAAGGGGGAGTGAAGGGCAGTGAAAAATGAGGTATTCAAAAAAGGGTGAGCACTGAAATAAGTGAAGTACATGAGTGTACAGTCAAAGGGGGAGTTGCACTAAACACTTAGTCATTTTTCACTAAGTGTTGCCATCAATAAAAAAGGGGGAGATTGTTGGCAAGAGACACTTCTTTACATTGATAGGTGTTGTCATTGATGGTAACTAGGATCATCCCAATCATTTTCTTAACACAATTTATTCATACTAGATGTCAGATTCAGAATTTGTCGAAGTCTAGATAGTTAGGAACAAAGTAGTAATAGGGTCTGATATTTTGGTCCAGATCTCTCCAGTGGTAAATCATGATTAGCTATGGATCTAGGGGAGTCATATGCATTATAAAGACATTCTAAATCCATACTTTTGTCCTCTGGTGATGAAGGATTCATAAGATATTAGCCTCTGGGTACCGGGTTCCAGTTTGTCAGAGCAGACAGAAGGAGAACATGCTGACCTTGCAAAAGGTCTTGATTCCATATGTATGGAAGTTGTTTGTTGGACAAAAAGTGATGATTAGTGATAGTGTCTGGCATGAGCAATGATTTTTAAAGAGCAATTTTTGGTTTGCACCTTAAGTTATGCTTAGATCTAGCCGATCGAGTAGAGCAATTATAAAAGTTCTAAGTGTTGTTAGACCCGATTAATAGAATGATTGTAGATCATGTTGCGGATATATAACCGATGAAATTGGATGATTCAGTGAGTGTGGTGTATGCGAATAAGGCATGTGTGAGAAGAGTAGAAATCCATAGTGTGAATGAAGGCAGAGCAGTAAAAACAATAGAGCAAAGATGAAATGTATAAGATTAGTTTTTGTACTTAATTGGAACTGAAGTTCTTCCATAAGTAGATGCTATTAATCAGTTCAAATCTCTATCATTCTCTTGTAATATCTCCATAGGCAGTGAGCCTGAATGCATGTGTATTCCATTTGTAAAAATACTTTTAGTAGGGTATTAATATTTGTGGGTTAACCCCCACCATGGTTTTTCCCTTAACTGGGTTTCCACATCAAAATATTAGTGCCAAATTTGTTATTTATGTTTTTTGTTCATATGTTATTGATTGGTATTGAAATGTTTATATCATTAAATTGATTATAAGTGGTATAGGACGATTAAATGTAAAAAGGATTGAAAATGTGTGGCAACTGATTCATCCCCCCCTCTCAGTTGTCCTGACCTAAACCAACACTATGGACTGTGGTATCAAATGGATGATAACTTCACTCTCCATGTATACACAGATGCTGATTGGGTAGGAGATGTGGATGACAGAGAAAGTACTAGTGGTGGTGCATTCTTCTTGGGGAGAAGATTGGTCTCTTGGATAAGAAATAAGCAAGAGGCAATATCTCTGTCTACTGTAGAGGTAGAGTATATAGCAGTAGCAAATAATTGTACTTAGGTTCTGTGGATGAAGAAAATGTTGAAGGACATCAGAATTTTGTTTGAGGAACCAGTCACAATTTTCTTTGCTAACTCTAGTGCAATAAGTATATCAAAGAATTAGGTATTGCATTCAAAGACAAAACATATATCTATCAAGTTTCATTTCTTGAGAGAGAAGGTAAATGAGAATGAAGTCAAGTTGGAGTTTGTGCCTTCCAAAGATTAGATCGCAGATATCTTCACTAAGCCTCTTCCAAAGGATACTTTTGAGTACCTTAGAGAGAAATTTGGGGTTATTACCCCTCTTGATCAGAACTAAGATGGACTTATGTACATCAGTTCGGTGGAATTCTCAGACATATCTTGAAATATGGATTTATGTTAAGAAGATACTACTCTAAGGAGTATTCAGTATGCAAATGTTGGAGATCAGTCTAAAATAAAAAGTGGGAGAAAAGATGGCAAATATGTGCCCTTTGCCATTGATGTCAAAGGGGGAGAGAAGTTGTGAAAAACTTGGAAGTGAATAGTGTTGGTGTGAATAGGGTTATCACCTAACTAGTTTACCCTAGTGTGGATAATTCATCTTATTTAACTATTTACTAGCTAAATAATATTCACACATCACACATTAATCACACATGTTAAGTTGACTTAGTGAGTCTACTAGATGTCTAGTTGTGTCTAATTAAGACTAGTTGTGTGTTGAGTTGTTGATAGTTGGAGTGAGTTGTCTTATCCTCCACATGTGCAATTAGCTATCATCCTCTAATTAGCACATGTTGTAGGAATATCTCCACTTTTCACTCCACCTTTCTAGCTCTCATCTTGCCTTTATAAGCAAGGCATATCATGTACATTGTAACATCAATAATCAATCTTTTGCATTCATTGATAGAATAGCATCATTCTTTCATTTGATCTCTCTTGTATTTTCATGAAGTCCTAGATCCTGGGTGGCTCCAATCATAGCCAACTCTAACATAGTATCAGAGCTCTAGGAAGAATCACTTTGTGTTAGTCATTTTTTTGAGAGATCTTGAGTGCAATTCATGTTGGATCTTGATAGTTGAGTATGCTCTTCTCTTGCATCGAATGATGACCTAGAGAATCAGAAAGACTTGATAGAAACATCAGTTTTGTGAGGGTTTCCCCTTCTTACCCTTTATTGTAGGTGTATTTGGTGCGTGTTGTTGCAAATTAGACTTCACCATTGTGTCTGGAGCAACTGAAATAGTCAAGATTGCCTTTTGTTTTGTCCAAATTGGACATCGGAGGCAAAATTGATGAGGGTTTCAATTTGGGGTTTCATGGTGTGATCTGGGAGGTACTAGCAATTTTGGAGTAGTTTGGCCCAAATTGGACATCGCCATTGCATCTGGAGCAGCCAAATCAATATGGATCGACTGTAAAATCATCCAAATCAGACAAAGTTGCAGCGAAAGGCAAATTTTTTTTGCCTATGCCCTCGACCGTATGGATCTGTCGCAGGGTATATTCCCTGTCATAGGCAGAATCTAGCATTATCTACATCATGCTTGCTCTAGTAGAATCTTTAGCGGCATCAGTCAAATCATAGAGTAAATAATCCATTGGGTAATAAATATTCACTGGTTTAAATATTCATCCGCTAGTTATTTGTTTTTTCTGCAGACTTTATTTTCTTTGCAAGGTACTATTGTACCTTGTCGCAAGGGTACCACTTGCTATTTGTAGGTGTATGCAGAATGAATCAGTGGGTGCCATGTGGCGTGGGCCCCGCCCTTGATCAACATCCACCGACGTTCATTCAATATTTGATCATTGACTCCAATTTCTGGTTTATTCCCATCACCGTCGGTGAAATCTTCATCGGCCGTCACACACATCATCGCTAGCAAATTGGACTTTATCAAACTTTTGGTGGCCATTTGATCGGTGGCCTATGACAATTTCATACTAGAGAAATTTCCAAATCGTCCATTATTCCTATTCAGCTGGCATATTCTTCTCGGTGATCTTCAAGGTATATGGCGACATTATTTAAAGGATTCCTGAGGAGCGATCTCTGCTAAACCCTGCAGCCAACCCAATCAGCAAAGGGTTTATCACCAAACTGCTAGCAGACATTTAAATGTTTGGTGACTATTTTCAAATCTGATTAGTAGTTTTGCAAGTGCTGTTCTAAAATTTTCTAAACTCTTCGGTTGTCAAGATCGGTGTTTCTAAAATCCGCCACTAGCATTTGTAATCATTGACCGAAAATCTCCACCGATAGTTTCCGGCATCTTCGGCAATCTCCCAGTCACTTCTAATCCATGTGGGAGGGGCTAAATTAGGCTTCGACCTTAGATGCAATTGGCCTCGACCCCAATTTCAATAGCGGTCTCCTTGGCGAGCATTAGCGGATTTGTCTAAACCACACAGACCATTCAAGTCTATCATTCAATAAACTTGGCATCCATTAAATCTAGTAGCATTTTTGGCATATTCTTTAGCATCCACTCTTCATAAACTTTCCAGCGGTCTCTGCCCATCTCTCGACGGCTTAGCATCAGTGATCACTGTGTGTGATTTTAGTCTCTGCCAAAAATTTTCTAAACTAGCCGGATGTTTCTATCAACATATTTGTTGAACTTCCTATGTAAATCACCGGCCTAATAGTTATTCGGTGGTCTCTACAGTCTATTTCATGCCGGCAAATTTTCTTTACCCATCGGTTGTTTCTAGTAGTGACCAACATCCAGTGGTCTTTGGCCAATCTCTAAATTCATCGGTGGTTCCATACCTTCCGCAATTTGTGGCATCTACCAGCGGGATCTGTAGTGGATCTAACATACAATCAGCAGTCATTCATTTGGTCATTGTCTACAATCATAGTCCCAGTGCTCATCAGCAGATTCAAACATTTTTGGTGGTTGTCACTGCAGTTCAATCCACAGTGGCAGGCTTCAAACTTGCATTCTCCAAACCTCCCGATGATCCACGAATTCTGGAGGCCAGCAGTCAATATACTACATCGATGGTTTTGGCCTAAGAAAAAGCATATTACGCCTATCAAAGTGGTTTTTCCAGTCAACCTGGCGGTTTCTTGCTCAAACCCGCGGTTTTCTACCGTGTTTTTTGCCTCTGAATCAGTGGTTTCCAGTCACAGGTAGTTTTTAGGGATTTTTTGCTTTTTCCAGAGGGGAGGCATTTTTTTTTGCCAAAAAGGAATATTCTAAAAATATTATGCTGATGTCAGCACTACGTCAGCGTTAGGAGTCATTTTTGCCCCTCAAAGCCCTAAACAGGGGCTTTTTTTCATTTTTGCATAACTTTTGCCTACAGAGGCAAAATCGGGCAAATGAGATATAGTCAGAAATTTGACAGGGAGCACTTAGTAGTGGTGTTAGTAATTTTTTGAAATTCTACTACAGGTGACTACTATAGTAGTTTGAAGACAGATCTTCATTTTTTGCTTCTGAGCTCACAACTTCTTGCCACGATCTCTATTTTTCACGATTTTTGTGGCATCAGAAAGGTATTCAAGAGCTCTTCAAATCCATTCATGCACTTTTCTCAAATTTTGCTCCAAGTTCATTTTATTTCATTTGTCAATTTTTTGTCTTTTGAATGATAACTTGGGCATTTTAGCACTCAAGGAAGTGGAACTTGTTTTGAAGGTTTCTGTTTGCTATGCTTAATCATTGTGAGCAATTGTAATCTCCTTTGAATCTTAGTTTTAAGAGATTTTCATACTTTCCCATTTTTGGTCCCTTGAGGACAATTGTAAATCGCACTAAGTATAAAGTGCCACAATCATTCATTTTAGGGGGGTTGATCTCTTTGATTGAGTAACAGGGGGTTGTCCTATGTTCTTTTTTGTACTCTTGCATCATCGATTCACACAAACTTCCTCTACTCACACCATATAACTATCATGAGTGGAAAACTAAAATGGAGATTCATTTAAGAAGTTTGAAAATTCATAGAGTAATAATGGGTAAACAGAAATTGAACCAACTGCAGCTGCAGAAAAGAGAAAGTGGTATAATAGATGTGATCAAGCCTATGGAACATTATGCTTGTCGATCTCTCCTGATCTTCTTTTTCATATTGAATCTTGTAAAACACCTAATGAAGTGTGGACTACCTTCGAAAATCTCTTTGGTAAACAAGATACAATGAGAGGTTTCAAATTGGAGAATGAATTAATTGGTTTGAATCCAACTGATTTTGCAAGCATCCAAGACTTCTTCACAAAACTAAAATCACTTAGATTATAGGTCAAACAATGTGGAATTGAGAAAGAGGACACTCAATTGATTCTTTCAATCCTTGCCAAGCTTGGTCCTGACTATTCAGTTTTTGTTTCTACCTCTATGCTACGATGGATGCACTTGGGAAAACTTTCACAATGCCCTCACTTGATGAGTTTGCTGCATCACTCACAAGGGAGCAAGCTAAGTTAGTACACATGGGCAAATTTAAGTCACCTAAACCTTAAGCACTTCTTGCTAATCAAGGTTCTAAGGATCAAAAGGCTTCAACTAGCAAAGTCAAGAAACATAAAAATAAGGATTTCAAGAACAATGTGCAAGCAAAGGAATCAACCAAATCACCTAAGTCCTCATCCTCTCCCAAGGAGGAATCATCTAAGAAGGAGAGACCAAAGTGTGCATATTGCAAGAAACTAGGACATGATGAGCATAAGTGTTATGAGAAGAAAATTGATGAGTTCACTCACATTATTCAAAAGCACAACATCAAAATGCCATCATCATCACCTAGTACATCCTCTTCTTCGACACCATCATCATCTACACATACAAGGATAGTAGGCATTACAAATGGGACAAACAAAGGAAAAGGACATGTACTCTTTGCTTCTACAAGTCTAGAAACAAAGAGATGGCTTCTTGATTTAGGAGCTTCTCATCATATGACATCTTCATAGGGGATGTTCTCTTCATTTGAGTCATGCACTTCAACACCTATCTTGATGGGTAACAATACATACATGCATGCATCTGAAAAAGGGACAATTGATGTTGGAGAGAATACATTCAAAAATGTGTTGTGTGTACCTTCCTTGACATCCAATCTCCTTTCCATCTACCAGATTACTCATTGTGGTGCAGGCAAGACAATTGAGTTCACTCTTGATTCTGTAATCATACGAGACTTGGAGAGCAGAGATATCATTGCTGTTGGGATGGCTGATCATGTATCTCGCCTATATGCTTTCTCCCATTTTCTTTCTGATGATGTAGATCCATTGATGGATATTCACACTCATGCATCAAGTGTGAATCATGTTTCTAAGGAGAAGTTTGGTCACTTGATCCTTGGTGTTCTTTCACCCAATTTGGTTCATGAGACTAGTGCTGAGCTTCCATCACCTCATCCTCCTACTTCTTCAGAGATCGACATTGACATGGTTTCTTTGATTGAGTAGGATCATATAGGTCTTTCAGACACATCGTTGTGGGATACTTTCTTGGTAGGTATATCAGACTTGTTTTGTGAGTCTCATATTACAGATTTGGAGGACACACTTGAGGGGATATATCTCCTCTTTGATGATAGTTACAACACAACTATTATCCCATCTACTTCATCTTTGGCGGTTGTTCTTCATCAGTCTACTCAGGTTTTTGGATCGGTCACACCTCATTGCATTATGTCATTCTTTGATTCTGACATGTGGACACTTGAGCAGTCTTTAGAGGCATACATCATGAGGCTTTTTCCCTCATACCTTGAGATGGAGTTTCTTCAATATCAGCCTTTGGACTTGTTTCTTCCTAAGGGGAGAAATGTTGTTTGTAGGTACAGGACACTTTCAAGTGTTCGTCTTCAGGCATTCACCATCGGCACAGGAGCTACTTCTTTATGGGGGGACTTATAGTCTCACACTTGTTCTCCTATGGGGGGGTATTTGATTCTATATATGTGATAGAAGTTGTCCTTGGGGGGTCATGTTGAGTCCTCCTACTATCACTTCTTTCCTTTCATGTTTCATGCATTCTCACGTATGGAGAGGAGTTTTTTCCCATGAGGTTTTCTCCTTTTCTCCACTTGACATTTGTTGTACATGGGTACCTAACATGGCCTAGTAGCCAAGACCCATCCATCATTCCATCTTGTTTTAGTCAACTACTCCCTAAGTTGCACCTAAGAGGGGGTGTTGGTGTGAACATGGTTATCACCTAACTGGTTTACCCTAGTGTGGATAATTCATCTTATTTAACTATTTACTAGTTAAATAATATTCACACATCATACATTAATCACACATGTTAAGTTGACTTAGTGAGTCTACTAGATGTCTAGTTGTGTCTAGTTAAGACTAGTTGTGTGTTGAGTTGTTGATAGTTGGAGTGAGTTGTCTTATCCTCCACATGTGCAATTATCTATCATCCTCTAATTAGCACATGTTGTAGGAATATCTCCACTTTCCACTCCACCTTTCTAATTCTCACCTTGCCTTTATAAGCAAGGCATATCATGTACATTGTAACAAAAATAATCAATCTTTTGCATTCATTGATAGAATAGCATCATTCTTTCATTTGATCTCTCTTCTGCTTTCATGAAGTCCTAGATCCTGGGTGGCTCCAATCATAACCAACTTTAAGAAATAGTTGTCGGTGAAAGGGGGAGCAATGAAGAAAATGGTTACAGGTGTGATAAGAGAAAGGAGGAGAAGTTCTTCTCTTGATGGTTGAATTCAATTTTTCACATCATATGTTGCCATCAATGACAAAGGGGGAGATTATTGCAAATATGTGCCTAAGTGGTGTTGTCATTGATGTTAAGATATCCTTGTTGCCATTGGTGTTAACTGTATCCTATATTGTTGTCTGTATAGAAGACTAGATTGTTAAGGATATTGAGAAAATTAATGACAATCAATGGATTCAGACCATATGGCTGTATAGAGGATTGTCAGAGGTTGCTCTAGTTAATAATTGAGAAGTCCGCATGAAGATTTGAAGAAGTTATGGCCATCTAAGTAGAATCAGATTTTGCAATATTCAAAATAGATAGTTTGATAGTAAGTTGGTCCAGATTGCTTCACAATGAAATATTATGGTCTGCAGATCTGAAGGCATGCCTAGGAAGTCAATGTGTATAATCAACTCTAGTGGTTCATGGTTTGGAGGTCTGCAAACTATCTTTCTAGTTTGACAATCATGGTAGTTAGTGTTCTTGAGGTTCCAGAGGAAGATACAAATGATTCTGGTAATTTGGTTTAGAGTGAATGTTATTGGTGAATTCAATGTGCTTGTAGAGGTCTCTCTCATGTGGCTACTATGTTGGAGGTCTGCATTGAAGTTCAAGCTTGTTGATTGAAGATTTATTCTATGAGGTTGATGTTCTTCCCAGTCTTGGCCGACCGGATGTTCCTAGCATGTTATAGATGATCTAAAGAGCATTTTATGAAGCATGGTTTGTTAATGAAGGAAGTTTCAAGTCTCAGCTATGTTTGGCCGATAGTGTAAAGATTATTTTATGAAATTAGATTATTTTTGGGATTTCAATTTTATTTACTCAAGAGTTAAAAATAGACTTTTAATTTTATTTAGTCAAAAGTTAAAAATCTAGTATCATGAAAAATGTATTTCCATGTTATTATATTTTTTATTTTATTCTTCAAACTTACAATATTTTAATGCATTTTAAATTATAAAAGTATTAGTATTACTAAAATTTAAAGAAATATTTGTGTTATTCAACAGGCTTTGTAAAATTTAGTTTTATACTTAAGGAAATATTTTAGTCCTAGATTATTTTTGAGATTTCAATTTTATTTACCCAAAACATTTCAACACTTTTCAAAAATTAATTTTTCAATTATTGGAATGCAATTTGTCTATACAACCAATACCTAATCAACAAAAAAATTACAACTAAACAAATACTTTATACAACCAATAACTAATCAACAAAAAAAATACAACTAAATGAATACTATAATAACAACAGTACAAGATAGGTACTAGGCACTACATGACACTTGTTTCTCTTATTATCTCTTGTTTTTGAGTGAAAAAGTGAAACTAAGAATATGTGTGAAAAATCTCAAATGTTGGAATTATTGTATCTTTTTATTGGATGAACAAGTTGATTTGAGAAGTCAAGTTTTATGAACTACGAAGCCTCTACACTTTCACATAGCAAGGCCATCTGGGATGATGAGGCATAGGTTGAGCCCTTAGGACTTGTCTTCATTGCTCTTTCATTCAATCATTTGTACTCTTTCAATGTAATATTACTCTCTAAAAAAAATACCCTAACATAGTTTGCAAATAATAATGTATTACTTTATGAAATCTTGTTTCTATGTCCTCTACTCTTAATTATTACCCTTATGTGTGGGTGTTTTCGAAATTGACATTGTTTTAAGTTGTGTTTATTTGTGTTATGTCCATGTTCATATGACTTGGGCATTATATTAGGTATCCGAACCAAGTTTTGCAACTCTAGGAACTATTTGTATGGGTTAACCTTGAGAGTGCACATGTCTTGTCTATGTTATAGTCCTTATGTTATCACCCTTAAATGTGGACTAGGATGATGATCTATCTTCTCAATGTGTTGTGATTATTTTTATTTGGGTTGATCATGGATTAGTATGTGAATCTTCTTGTATTAGTGCATGTGAACTTTAACATACTAGATAAGAAGTTTCAATTATCACTATATGCATCTTGTGATACCCTGCATGTTAAATGGGGGTAACTCCATTGTACTATATTTATGTCTTGTATTTATGTACTATATGGAGATGCCTTAGTGTATTTTATAGTGAATTCACTATACTCATGTTAGAAAGGATAACACTAAGTAATGTGATAAAATTATTAGGTAATCTAGTAGCATTCAAGACTATATTGTGTTAGGTTATGAAATGATTAGCGAATTAGAAATCATATGTCTATCAGCAATTAGATGATAAATCAGATATAATATAATTATATTTTTTTTAATTTGAAGATTGATTGTCTTGAAAGAATTTTGTAGTGCTCTTAGATAAAGTTAGCATATACATGGTGACCTATGGAGTATTCTTTGAAATGAGATTTATTGCATAATAGATTGTATATAAAAATTTATTTCCTACATTATGTAATGAACTAGAAAGAAGTAATGTTTTATTTGTACTATGTTGTGAATATGAGAAACCACTAGAGTAATTATCCCTAATTATGTTGCGTTGTTGAACATGTATAATGTGGAAATGTGTTGTGATGTACAAATAGCAGTGAATGTTGTAGTCATACCTCCAACATGTGATATAGGGTATCTAGCTTAAGGAGAAGGGTATTATGGACATAATATGTGATCCACTTATGCATGCTCTTGACAATAATTATATATGTATGTGAAGAACTATGTATGTCCTAGCATGAAAATATTAAACAATATATGTGTTTGATGTGTGTTGTTTAGACATGCGTGAGTTACTTTTCATGTTCTTATGTGTTGTGATGTTTCACCCCTAGCATTGGCCCTTCCACTCAGATGAAAGCACACTAGTGTAATCAAGGGTTGAGGGAGGAATGAAGGGCTCCATTGGGACATAACCTTTTTTAGGGTGAGCTATGTGGCTCCTATTTAAGGGTGTTCCCTCATGGTCACAATTGGAGTGCAGTTCCTCTCCTCATCCACATTAGAACCATAATAATTGGTTCATGGTGCAAACCCTTTCCCTTTCTATTATTCCATGGGTTGAGTGATGGGGAGCGCATAGTGGAAACCACATACCATGCCCTAATTCCTCGCAGTCGGCAAGACTCAACAAAATAGCCGCTGATACATTTTGATCGACTAGACAACCATTGTCGAAATGACTTCCTTAAGTCTTAACGTTGCTCAAACTCTTATCGATGGCTTTTACCTTTGGTGTAACTTGTTCTGTCGATGAACATTTGCAATCCTTGGTCGATGCACCGATCAACCTGATATCACCTTTGATCTTCATTCATCAGCATGACAATTACCATCGGCCACCTCAGGGTTTGTTAGGCTGGTACATCGATGCACAGTTTGCTTCTCCTGAACCCTAGAACATGGAGATGCTAGGTTAACCTACTGTGTGAAATGCACTGTCTGGATCCTCTACACTACCAAACAATGGAACAAAATAGAAAATAGAAATAAATAATTATACGACGAAGCCATTCCACTAATTTTGACAGAAATATCACCAGTGGAATGCTTCATGATGACATATAGCAACAAAATGGAAAGCACAAAGAGAATGGAAATCTACAGCTATACAAATTATAATTACAAGAAACATAAATTGAATTAATGAAATAGAATGATTCTATTTCTCCTTAGCACAATCACAATTAAATTCGATCACACTTCTGCTTCGATCTGATTACAAATTATGATTTGGTTCATTCCTCTAGGTATTTATCAACTCACCCTGAGGAGTACCAAACTGACTCCAAGTGGCTAGGAGACCAATCCAAATGGCTTGGAGACAACTGTCTAAAATAGCCTCCAACTGCCTTATTGCCCTATTTTAGCTTTAAGCAGTTAAAATTTGACAAGTGTCCTAAAGTCACTTGGGACTTACAAACTAAACCTAGATACAAACGAAAATGACATGCATTGGTCAATATACCTTATTACAAAAAGAAAACATGATTTTCTAGGTGCTCCTACACCATACTCCTGAGGTGAAAGTTGTCTCAAGTCCTCTTAGAGACTAACTGTTGCAAATCACCACCCTGCTTTTTGATGTCTTCTTCTAGCACCCATGTGGCCTTTGAGTCTAGAAGTCCTTGCCATTTGACTAAGTGCTCAAAATAGGTCTAATTTTTGGTCTTCTTGGTTGTCCTGCTATCTAAGATGCATTCCATCTTCGGTAGTTCCTTAGATGGTAAATGTTGCACCCACTTTGCATTGTCATGGACAGAATCTGTCATACCTTCTCCTCTATCAGGACTCTTATATAATGTCAGATCAGCAACATTGAATATAGGTGAAATAGCAATATCATCAGGGAGTTCAATTTTGTAAGTATTAGGACCATATTTCTCTATAATCTGACAAGGTCTAATTTTTCTCATCATCAACTTGTGTTTTCCTATGGGTAGTCTATTCTTGTTGGGATGAACCATGACCATATCTCCTATTTGGTACTACACATCCCTTCATCTTTGATCCACTCTAGCCTTGATCTTCTGCTTGTTCTAGTGTAAAGTATCTCTAACTTATTGATGGATCTCTTTCATAGCCTCTGCAAATGTATTAGCATGTCCACTCCTTTTGTCCAACCCTTGAACATCTCGCAATTCAAAAATTCCTCTAGGATGACTACCATAAACAACTTCAAAAGGACTTAGACCTGTACTTCTATTTCTAGAATCATTATAGGCATACTCTGCTTTTGGGAGTACCACATCCCAACTATTGCCATGTTATCTTGTCAAACATCTTAATAGATTGCCTAATGACCTATTCACAACCTCAGTTTGGCCATCAGTCTGAGGATGATAGGTTGAACTAAAAGACAAATTTGTACCTAATCTTTTCCACAATGTTCTCCAGAAATGTCCCACAAATTTGTTGTCTCTGTCAGATACAATACTCAAGGGTAATCCCTGAATCCTGACAATTTCCTGAAAGAACAAACCTGCAATGTAACTAGCATCATTGGTGGTTTTACAAGGAATAAGGTGAGCCATTTTGCTGAATCTATCTACCACAACAAACACACTATCATAACTTGTCCTTGTCTTAGGAAATCCCATCACAAAATCCATACTCAAACTTTCCCAAGCTCTATTTGGTATGGGCAAAGGTTGGTATAGTCCTGCATTGGTTGAGACTCCCTTTGCTCTCTAGCAAATCATACAACTCTCAACAAACCTTCTGATATCAAATTGCATCCTAGGCCAAAAGTAAAACCTTCTTACAAGATCTAATTTCTTATTGAGCCCAAAATGTCCTCCTAAACCACCACTATGTTTTTTCTTCACAATATTATCCCTCATTGAACACTTAGGGATACATAGTTGACTACCTTTAAACAAAAGTCCATCTTGCAATGTATAATCTAAAAATTCATTATGAAAAGCATTGGAAAACTCACTGCATGCCGTGTAAATCTCCTTGAAATCTTGGTCCTCTTCATACAATCCTTTGAGTGACTCAACACCCATGCTTTATAGCTATAGTTCTTGCACTATTAACACCCTTTTGCTTAGAGCATCAGCAACCTTATTGGTTATCCCCTTCTTATGCTTGATGATGAAGGTGTATGGTTGAAGACTTTCCACCCATTTCATGTGTCTATGGCTGAGCTTTTCCTGTCCATTCAAAAAATTAAGAGCATGATTGTAAGTGTATACAATAAATTCTTTAGGAAGCAAATAGTGCCTCCATTTTTTCAAAGCTTGTACCATGGCATACAACTCTAAATCATAAGAGGAGTACTTCCTCTTGGCTTCATTTAACTTTTCACTAAAGAAGGCTACTGGTCTACCTTCTTGGCTCAACACTGCTCCTATGGCCAACCCACTTGCATCACATTCAATGGTAAAAACCTTATTGAAATTAGGAAGTACTAAAACAGGATACTTGGCAACTTTCTGTTTCAGACTTTCAAAACTCTGATCTGCCTCTTTTGTCCACACAAACTTCATCTTTCCTCCACCCTTGATGGTCTCTAACATAGGTGCACAAATATCATTATAGTTCTTAATAAACTTCCTGTAAAATGTGGCCAAGTCATGGAAACTTCTAACCTCACCTGCTATCCTAGGTGTAGGCCAATTCAAAATAGCCTCTACCTTGGAAGGACCCATTTTCAAATCACCCTTAGAGATGACAAAACCTAGGTACACCAATTCTTGTTTCATGAAGTCACACTTTTCCAAGTTTATCAATAACTTCTGATCTTGCAACCTCTTCAAGACTATCTCCAAATGTTTCAAGTGCTCTTCCTTTCTCTTACTGAACACCAAGATATCATAAAGGTAGACTACCACAAATTTCCCTATGAATTCCTGCAACACCTCATTCATTAGTCTCATAAAAGTACTAGGGGAATTTGAAAGACCAAACGACATCACAAGCCACTCATAAAACCCTTCATTGGTTTTGAAAGTTGTCTTCCACTCATCCCACTCGCTTATCCTTATCTGATGGTACCCACTCTTCAAGTCTATCTTAGAGAAATAGATATCACCTCCCAAAGAATCCATTAGATCTTCTATTCTAGGAATAGGAAACCTATACTTGATGGTTATCCTATTTGTTGCCCTAGAATCAATACACAGTCTCCATTTTCCATCCTTCTTTGGGGCTAAAATAGTAGGTACTGTACATGGGCTAAGGCTCTTCCTTATCAGCCCTTTGTTTAGGAGTTCTGGAACCTGATTTGATATCTCTTCATTTTGTTGAGGGGTCATTTTATATGCTACCTTATTAGGAAGTACTGCTCCTAATATGAGGTCTATCTGATGGCTAATATATCTAATTGGTGGTAGGGAATCAGGTATATCTTTTGCAATCACTCCTTTGTAACTCTCAAGCAAATCTTTGACCTCCTTAGGCCCTACTTCTCTCACACTTTCCTTCTTTTCCCCCTTAGGCTTCACAATCAAAGTAAAACCTACTCCATCACCTTCCTTTAATGTGTCCATGAATTCTTTCTCTCCTACCATCATTACACTATACCCTACATGTTGTGGATCCTCTTCTACCAATGACTATATCCTATAAGTCACACCATCCTTTTGGAATGAGTAAGCATTCTTTTCTCCATCATGATGAGCCTTTCTGTCAAACTACCATGGTTTGCCTAACAAAAGATGGCAAGCATCCATTGGAAGGATGTCACACGAAATTTTATCTCTATACCCCCCAATACTAAATTCTACCCATGCTTATTCATTGATGAGTATGCACTGCCCCTTATTCAACCAACCGACTTTATATGGACTACTATGGGGCATCTTTTCTAACTTCAACTTATTCACTGCTTCCAAAGATATGATATTATTAATAGAACTAGAATCAATAATAACTTTACAAACCTTACCTTGGATGTTGCAGTTGATTCTAAACAAAGCCCTTCTTTGCGATGGTTCAGTCTGCACTAGTTCCTTGAGAAGTGTCCTCTTGATCATTAGATTTTCACCCATTTCTAATGCTAGATTCACTTCAGGAGATGTCACGCTCCTTGCATCTTCTTGAATCAAAGTGGTTCTCTTCTAACCACCATAAGAAGTTGAGGCCTTCTCTGGACACTTGTATGTTGGGTGCCCTATCTAATTGTAGTTATAACATCTCATATTGGAGAATTTGGATCCTCTACCTGATCCATTTGTCCCACCTCTTCCATTAGGCCTTCTTCCTTGGTAGCCTCCTCTGCTACTTGAGTCTCCAACTTGCTCTTCTTGGCTAGACTCACCACTAGACCTCTGGTTAGGACTTCTTCCTCCAAAACTGCCTCTACCTCTATTATTCTACTCACTCTTTCTCTTTATCTTCTCTTCAGCCCTTAAGGCCATTTGGAAAACACTTGTTCACTGTTTCTAGTGTTAAGATATTGATCTCATCTTGGATGTTCATCCTTAGGCCACTCAAATACCTTGCCACCTTCTCTGACTCTTCTTCTTGTCTCTTTGATCTAAGATTGAGTTTATGAAACTCTTGTCTGTATAAATTCACATCAAGGTCTCTGTATTTGAGGTTCTACAATTTCTTATACATCTATACATCATAGTCCAGGGGTAAGAATTGTGCCTTGATTTTGGTCTTCATCCTTTCCCAAGAGGTTATCATATTCTTCCCCTCCTTGACTCTCTCACCTTGCTCATAATTGCACCATGCAAGAGCAAATCCCTTCAATCTTTCCTTTACCAACCTAACCCTCTTATCATCAGGGACTTCTTTGTATTCAAAATGATTGTTCAATGCCTCAATCTAGTCAATCACCTCTTTAGCTTCCATATTTCCACTATACATAGGTAACCCATCTCTGTTGTCCCTATTGACTGACTTTAAAGCATTTACAAATGCCCTCTGGTCTGTTGGTATCTCCTCTATCTTCTTATTGTTTTCCTCAATTTCTGTATCGCCTTCATTGTTGTCACTTTCATCTGCCCTATCTTTGCTTTTGGACTGCTTGAACTCTCCCAACTTGGATTCAAGCATCTCCTTGATCAACTTCTTAATGGTGTCTTGCGACATACTTTTGGGAGGCATCCTCTCTGCCTCTATTTCACTTTCTTTGTCTAACATAAACATTCACAGACAACACCCAAATGCCAATACTCTTATAAATCCTCAATTCGACTTGCCGCCCAAATCATTTCGAGCTCTGATACCAATATGATGGGGAGCACATAGCGAAAACCATAGACCGTGCCCTAATTCCTCACAATCGGCAAGACTCAACAAAACAACCACCAATACATTTTGATCGGCCAGACAACCATCATCAGAATGACTTCCTTAAGTCTTACCATTGCTCAAACACTTACCGATGGCTTTGACCTTTAGCATAACCTATTCTGTTGGTGAACATTTGCAATCCTTGGCCGGTGTGCCGATCACCCCGATATCACCTTCGATCTTCATTTGTTGGCAGGACAATTATAATCGGCCACCTTAGGGTTTGTTACACTGATACATTGATGCACAGTTTGCTTCTCCCGAACCCTAGCACATGGAGATGCTAGGTCAACCTACTGTGTGAAACGCACTGTCTGGATCATCTGCACCACCAAACAATGGAAGAAAATAGAAAATGGAAACAAATAATTATACAATGAAGCCATTCCACTGATTTCGATAGAAATCTCACCAGTGGAATGCTTCATGATGACATACAACAACAAATTGGAAAGCACAGAGAGAACAAAAATCTACAGCTATACAAATTGTAATTATAGGAAACAAAAATTGAATTGACGGAATAGAATGATTCTATTTCTCCTTAGCACAATCACAAATACATTCGATCACACTTCTACTTTGATCTGATTACAAATTATCATTTGGTTCATTCCTCT
The DNA here is from genome assembly GCA_027924645.1 of Cunninghamia lanceolata. NCBI lineage: Eukaryota > Viridiplantae > Streptophyta > Pinopsida > Cupressales > Cupressaceae > Cunninghamia > Cunninghamia lanceolata. Next base: position 7,645,772 of record BSBN01000348.1, read on the forward strand.
GGGTATTTATCAATTCACCCTGAGGAGTACCAAACTGACTCCAAGAGGCTGGGAGACAACCGTCTAAAATAGCCTCCAACTACCCTATTGCCCTATTTTGGCATTAAGCGGTTACAATTTGACAAGTGTCCTAAAGTCACTTGAGACTTACAAAATGAACCTAGATACAAATTGAAATGACATGCATTGGTCAATAGACTTTATTACAAAAAGAAAACATGATTTTCTAGGTGCTCCTGCACCATTGAGGATGGACCACAATGTGCCTTGAACCTATACTCATCTCTAGTTACAGACACTTGGTAGTTCATATGGAATGAGCATTGGGGACACTATTGGTGTTGGGTAATTGATGTCATCATGGATTTCTAGTACTTGGGGAGCTACTAACAATTATGAGATACCAACACTACATTGGATTTTGAGATTTAATATTGGTTGTAAACAAAAGGGATTGGTAACTTCAGGCATTGACACATTATGTGTTATTTGATATTTAGAGAGATAATAGTCATGAATTAAAATAACTGTGAAATGGTAAGTTAGATGGAAACATGATAAAATGACAGTTTGTGTGTAAAGAGATATTAATAATTGATACTTTGATACAAGGACAACATGACTTTTGATGTGGCTATCAGTAGAAGTATGAACTATATTGTTCTCTACATGGGGTAAATGAAGATAACTTTACACATGCATGATATCTTAGACTCATGGTACATGATAACCATACAAGCTTGTGGGTTCTCTTTTGTGAGGTGGATGTCAAATCCTATAGATGACTCATTTGTGACATATGTTAGTGGACCTTGGTATGATGGTAGGTTCTGGGTTGTGTGGGGCATGAGATATTTTATATGGATTTTAATGCAGATATATAATCAGGTTGTCTTGGGTTGTGTGGGACATGGTTATTATGACATGGTTATTTATCATTTATTTTCATGTGGTTTGAGACAACCATACTATTCTATGTGGTTTGAGACCACCCTATTACTTCATGTGGTTTGAGACCACCATATTGTTTCATGTGGTTTGAGACCACCATATTATTTAACATGTTTTGAGACCACCATATTATTTCATGTGGTTTGAGACCACCATATTATTCTATGTGTTTTGAGACCATCGTGTTATTGCATGCTATTATCTTATGTGATTGGGACCACAGTATGATTTAACTATTTCAGTGGTAGTAAGTCCGCCCAATTCCCCTCCCCTTAGGTGGGCTTGTTGTAAGGTCGCATGGTGATAGTAATGTGCTATTTTTGAGAGACTATTGGATTATTTATTTATGTATTGAATATTGTTTCTTATGTATTAAAGCGAGTAGCATTTTGTTACTTTAGGCTAATTAGCCATTTTAATGTTGAGATAGTCCTTTTGCCTCAAGGACATATTCTTCAATAAACTTGGAATGTTGCAATGATTTTTATTTGATCTCCACTTCTTCTATAATTTATTTTAGCTAATTTTTTTTTATTGAGGTTTAACTTATGAGCTTACTTCACTTCTACTTCTTTCTTGTTTTGAGGCACTTTAATGTTGCAACTATTGGTATGTGTGGAGTAATGTGACTAACGTTTACTTTCATATCCTAGAGGCATCACTAACAGGCTATATAGGGGAGTAGATGGCCTCGAGAATCTTGTTTATACTAGGAAATGTATTATGGGATCCTTGAGAGGACCCTGAGATAATCTTTTCTAATCAGTTATTTGGAACTATCGTATGGATGATATTGGTTTCCATTGGAGGTGAGATTATATGGTGTTATGTTACTTGGATATTGGTAAAGTGATTCTACATAGCATGGTTATTCATTTATTGGTTATTTGGTTCCATGGCACTATGGATTACTCAATGGTATATTAGAGATGTTCTCTTCATAATACCCATTTTGATGAGCCTTGTAGCATGAGTCATGTGATGTCTTGTGATAATTATAGATTGACGCTTCTGAGTATGGTCTTCATCACGTGTTTCACCTAAGAGAGGTATGTGATATGAAAATTTTTGTAATTGAATGATGTGTTATATAATGTGATATGTAACTATTAAGTGTTGTAGCAAAGAAATGATTTCTACTATAAATCTGATAAATTTAAATAATCTTGATAGTTAGGCTTAAGGAGCATGTTTATTTGGTTGAATATTGTGAAATGAATTAAGTAGTTCTACAATGTATAGATGTGACTCCATCTTATCTTTGGAAAGTGGTGCATTTTACTGTTGTTGATCTCGAATTCTATTGTTTTGATGTGTTGCAAATGAATTGCATTGTTTTATTCTCTTCTCTTGAGCACTTCTAGGAGGAAGTCTAGTCTAAGTGGGGGTTAATGTAAGGTCATCAATTCTACTTTGTTTGACTTACTTTTATTTACATGTATTATCTAATGTGTACTTGGCCGATAAATGCCTCTTTGTGTAGATTTTTATAAATATCAAGAGGTCATAGTATTTCCTCTTTTGCATGAGTCTTAGTGATAATGATTTTATATATTTTAAGATTGAACTATATTAAATTCAAGAAGAATCATATTGATGTTTTGTTGTTGGGCTATTTCTCACTACATTTTTGTAGAACCATTTCTATGTTACTTGTTGGGCTCATCCTTTCATCTGTGCACTTTTAGTATACTCTTAAATGGGATACATTATACCTGTTACAATTTTTTCACCATAGCTAAAAAATTGGTAGAGTTGATACATTGCTCATTTTAAGGTGAAAAAATTTCAATTTTTATTTCTACCTCACTTAGGCCCTTTATAGATATTGATTTTATAAAAAGATCAGTTGTGATACTTTCAAGAGGTGCATGAAGTTTACAGTTTAGTTGTTCAACAGAAGGAAAAGGGTCTCAAATCATCATTCATTTGTAAAAACATTCACATGAGAGATAAGTATTTCATTCAGTACAATAATTATTCATTTACAAATTGAGATACATAAAAGGATAAGCATTGCATTGAAAGAAATAATGACAAATCAAATGTCCCACAAAAGTTGTGGGTATAGATGATCCAACATAGACATAGAAAGTGCATTATATAATTGAATATGGAAAGAGAGAATAGTATATAGTAAGAAGCATATCCATCATTTCCTGATATGTTCAATGTTGGTCTTGGTTGCCATCCTATCCTTGTTCCTAATTTTCAATAAGAACCTAAAAAAATTGGGAAAAGACCTGTTAGAGCTTCGAATATGATTCACACTATGTACTTCATCAGTAAATGATATAATGCATTGCCTATGATACATTGAATTAGATGAACATCATTCACATGCAAGAGAAACTGGAGATGAAACAATTTCTTTGTACTTTATTGATTTTAATATAACTTGTTTGTTTCTTGTGCAAGTATAGGTGAAAGTATGTTGTTGTTTAGAAAATAATTCAGCATGTGGTGCAAAATGGGCTCCCACAAGGGTAGATCTCAGCATGTTGTCTCAAAGGGGATGAAATAGGCATACATGTTCTTATTGTTTAGATAGAGTACATCTAACTGAATCAAGAATCTTACACCGGGTTAATGCATGGGATTCAAGCTCAATGGCCACAGATGACTATTAGTTCCGGGGGATTCAAAGTAAGAGCCATCAATGAACATTGAGCTCCTTTTCAAGACTGCCAAATGATACAACATGCCTTTCAGATAGAGGTAATTATTCAATTAATTATCTTTCATATAGTAATACTATTGCAGTAATATGAGCATACTCAATGCCACTTTCAGGTAGATACAAAATAAAATTCAATCTTGATATTGGAGCAACCATGTGTATAATGAAGTAAACAGAAAGGCATGACTGAATTGACAATAGAATTGTATGAACAGATAAACAAAACTGCCTTAATGACCATCAAGTAAAGGTTCCACATGCATCAAATAGAGTGTACATGAGTATTGTTGTCAATCAAGTATGCACCCTTGCTAAGTTAATAGAAACTTAGCTACTTGTTGAAACATGGAATCATTCTTGGATGTGGGTCTCCTATAATAAGAATGAATCTCTAGAGTGACTTGGTTCTCCTTATGATTTCCTAATTTAATGACTTACAAGGAAAAGGGATAGAAAGATATACTGAAAGAAATAAATCCTAATTAACTTGAAGATGGAATTACCTAATAGATTTTACTCACAAACAAGTTATTGAACTCTGACCCTCACAACACTCAACTTATTTAACTCATAAATATTTTACATGGAGCTCGGGAAGACACAACATACAACCTAAATTAAACAAGATTGTGTAAAAGAAAAACACAAGATAAGACAAAGCAAAGGATAAATTTTTATCATAATGCAACATTAGATCAACTTACCAATACTCGGACAAAGTATGAAGGAAAGATGTTTCTCAATAACTGAAGGAATAATGAATATAGTAAAATAAATGAGTACAACACTCTCGAGGTGAGAGGAAGACTCTATCTCTCTGCACTCTGATCTCTAAAACTGAAAACTGAAACTGGAACCCCTCAAAAGGAAGGAAAATCTGAGATATATGTTGTGAAAGATTCCCTCCTAAAAGATGGAAAAAAATCCTAAAAATAGACTCCAAGTCCATTTTTTAGCCACTCAGAAAAGAATAAATGAAAGCTCTAAAAAATAGTCCAAACTGCCAAATCATGATGTCAAAGAATCTTCTGATGTGTCCCCTCAATAAAACTACTTTCTCCTGCTCATGAAATCTCCAAATTTTGTCCTATATGACTCTAAATAAAACAAATCGAAAAGAATATCTGATTTGTTTTATTAGCCCATAAATTGCCTAAAAATAGATAAGTTTTAAAAGAAATTTATTAATGATTTCTTTAAAACTAACTTCACAATGTTCTGGCAATTTGATCTATATCCCTATTTGATTTAATTTTTTGCAAAAACTAAATAATATTTGGCTCATAATTTCGTGAAATATTTTACAAGGTATTACAATTGATTTTCTATAAAAATCATAAAAAATGGTGAACACATTACTATACATTTTTGCAAAGATATCAAAGCTTTTAAGGCTTAACACCATGGCTCTAATCCCAAAAATGCATTACCCATGTGTCAATACCTTGCCACCTCATCTCTGTCTTCATGCCTTGTGAAATGCCACCTCACTTTCTATACAAGTGCCATCATGCCAAAATTAACCCTTCTCATAATGCCATTACCTTGCATGCATTTCATGTCTTGATATGTTCTTTGCTTTGACCTTTCTATGCATTCGAATCATATAAGAAATTGAAGTAATAATCAATGCATAAAGTGGGAGATCCTTTGACTCTTGACCACATGCATAATTATAAGGCACTTTCCACTTCATGATCACTAGGAATCATCAATTGTTAAGTGTTGACCACAATGTATTTTTGGACAAGGCAATAATGGTTATTTGAAAAGTAGAAAAAGAAAAGTGAAGAATCTCCATCGAACAAAACAAAGGGGCAAACCCTACAAGCTATCTCATTTTCATTTGTGCTCTTTGTTGTTTAGCTTTGCAACCTTGTGTCAGCTGACTTGGGGTTTGATGGTTCTCTAGTTTTCCCTCCATGTTCTTGGCTCTCCAATGGTCGAAATTCTTGCATTTCTGAGTAAAAATAATGACAGGACCTTCGTGAGTATGGCATACAAGTTTTTGACTGGCATTTCATACTTTATGTATCCTTTGTTTTCTTCAATGACCATAGCCATGATGCTCTTTTCTCCCTCTACAAACTTTAACACTCTTTCTTTTCATTTATCTGTGCCTCTAAATTCTTGGCAACCATGACAAAAACTATGGCAAATATCTCATGAGGCCACTACAAAACTGCTTCTCCATTACAAATAGAGGTGAGCTTCTTTGTTCTATCCTTGTGTATGGTTTCATTTTCATTGTAACAGAAGAAAATGACAGTCTTGTGTAAGAAAAATGATATGGGTTTTCATTTTCTTTAGAAATGTGAACCATACTATTATGGCCACGACTATATACACCTATTACACTTGTTTCTATCCGTTCTCTTTTGTACAGATGAAAAACCTTGAGGGTTTTAACATATGAAACAAGGGTATCATTTTTATGTATACAGGGACCTCTTAATATCATGGCTATCTTCTCTCTACTTTCTATAGATGCTCATTAGACCAGAATACAAAAAATGACATGACCTAGTTTTAAAACTTGAAATGGGTTTCTCATATTGCACATATTGAACTCCTCCTTGGCATGACTGTGGCATTTCATGCACTTTGTAACTCTACTCTTGACTATATGTTAAAATAAAATGAGGGTTTTTCAAATTTATAAACAAAACTTTTATTTTGTTGGCATAAAATAAAATACTTCTTTACGGCTATGCGTTACTAGTTCTATAACCGCAATAAATGAAACGAATAGATGTACTTCTGTGTATGAGACAAGAGTTTCATTATTTATAGCTAGGTATAACATTTTCAAGCATACAAAGCTTTCCTTGGAATGACCATACATGTGCTCTCTGTCCTTATCATTACTTACTGTAGCTCCTTCAAGATGTCTTCTTGTCATGATTACAATGCATTGTGCTCCATTTCTTATGACTGTCATTGCCAAAGGACATTCTATCATTGTATTAGCCACTTACTTTTCAAAGGATACATGAACATCCTACTGGTTTAATCTATAGGTCCATCTATAGTCACTTGTTGTAGCTCTTTATAATGTTGGTCTTTTATCATTCATTTTACTTGACTGTAACTGATAGAAAGGAAAAACATGAACGTCTTTACCTGTGCATGATAGAAGAAAGGCTATTACTCATTATATCATATAATCCCATAAAAATCTAAAGCTATATCTTCTTTTCTTTCATAAAGATGAACTATAGCTTGACATTTTGATCTTCTGTAGCATATATTCTATCAAATATCTTTATTAACTGTTCATGACACTTGTTCTATGAGATGACAATGACACTTGTATTCAAAATGATTACTCTTCTTAAAGAAATTCTTGTAGCTTTGAGTACTCCTTCTTAACTATCTAATTTATCATTTGGTCATTGAACACATGCATAACCAGTCTATATTATCTTATAGTTGCTCATTCTGATGTCTTGTATGGCTATGTCACTACATTCTATTCTTCATCCTGATACATTTGAGACCTCTCATTTTATGTGGCAAATACTTCCTCTTGTAGCATATGTTTGTCTCATTTCTGTATCATCATTGGCTATCCATGGACTTTGTATTTGTATAGAGCTGCAGTCAAAGCAAACATAGTTGGAATTTGTTTCACATGTCATTATGAATGACAAATGGCATCTTTCTTTTGCATAGTGACAAATGAAATATCAAATAGTTTTACTATCACTTATCTTTGTAACAAGATGTTATCTGATCTATAATATATGACATCATGTTGATGTCTGTGAACATTAGTACACTCTGATCACTGTAGCATACTTATGATGTCTTTGAACAAAACATGATAGCATTATTGAATGATGACACCATGGTATTGTTTCCTTCATCATACAAATGTACAACCTGATTACTCTTCATGACTTGATATGATAAGATATCAATTGATCTACAATGCTCTCTAGTTGTTCCATGTTTGTTGTTTTCTTGATTTAGTCTATGCAATACAATCTGCATTCTATTCCACCATTGTGGCATGGCAACAGGATGATCCATATATGCACTTATGATATTGTTTATTCAAAACAAGCATACAAATGATTTCTATTTTCTGATGTTATGCTATCATCAAACAATCATATACAGTTGCCTCTAAATATTCACTAACAACTTTTGACATCCAACTGATGCAACGTATCTTAATATTTTCATTTCTCTCTCATGCATCAAAATACTATGAAAGATACACAAGTGAAACACCTGCGAATGTCACTTTTCCAATTTCAACTGAAGTGATGATGACAACTGCAATGTGCATTAAATGTTGTCCCTTTTACAGTTCTTCTCACTTTCACAGTTGCATTTCATTACTTGAACTATAATCATGACTATGTCCTAGAGAACAACTGTTGCATATGATTGCTTTTATTATTCTATCATCTTGTCATGTGAATGTGACTAATGATTCTTTTTTTTCTATTCATCCCTTTTGAAGGGGAAGCAGCATGTTGGGCTCAACCCTTGTGGGAGCCCATTTGACACCACATACTAAATGTCTTCAATCAACTACATGACTTATCCTATACTAGCACAAGAAACAAATAGATTAGAATAAAACAATGATGCTCCATGTTTGCTTCTTTTCAATTCTTTTTGCATATGGGTGATGTTCATTTGATTAATGCACTATAATCAAAGTATTATGCCTCTTCTAATAGATAAAAGATTTTCATAACCAGAGATTCTAATGGGGCCTTTCCCACATTTTTTAGGTACATGTTGAGAACAGAAGCAGGATAGGACGCTACTCTAGAGATTGACAAAACAAGGCAATGATGGCTATGTCTTTCCTTTCTCATTCATTAGATGCATAGTATTTTATTTATATCTTCATGTGTTCATCTATAACCCATGGCTTGTGTGGGACATCTGATATGTCATCATTTCTTTCAATGCAATGCTTATTCCTTTGTGTATTTCAACTTGTAAATGAATAACCATTGTGAAGAATGAAATACTTACCTCACTTGACTATTTTGCAATGAAATGATTGATCTGAAACCTTTCTCTCTTTCTTGAACACTTGAACTGCATTTAACATTGAAACATAATATCTATGCAACTTACTCATAATAGAAGTAATTCAAACCTCACTCAAAAATCATAATGTTATATCTGCTTAGCCAATTTTTGAGTTTTGGTAAAAAAATGGTAACATTTCTGGCAACTTCTACTATATGCTTGCCTGCTAAGCATTTGACTAGTTGCCTTGAATATCCATTGGGCATTGAGTCATACTTTGTCCTTCTCAGAAACTCAAAAAACACTATAATTTAGCTCTCCAATAGCCAAAACAAAAACTGAATTGAAAACAAACTCTAATGAAAGCAAACTAATAGGCCCTGATGGCCAAAACAAAATGCTAAAAACAAATATGCATGAGTACTTATTCATTGCAATACTACTCTGCTATATACAGAAGAAGTTTTTTATCCTCAGAGGCAATGCTTGGGGTGGATCCCATTAACTAGGATAGACAACACCTCTCTGTTCAACTTGGACAACTGAAATGCATTGTTTTCTTTGCACTCTGTGATAACATAAGGCCCATCTGAAATTGCATCAAATTTAGAATGCTTTCTAGGCCTGCTCCTTAGTTCATTCCATTTGAACACCAAATATCCAACAATAAAGTTCCTTGGTCTTTCTCTCTTATCAAATGCATTCTTCATTTGGGTTTGATGCATATCAAGTTTTCTTAAGGCCTCTTTCCTTGTCTCTTCCAGCTCCATGAGCTGAGCTAGCTTGATTACTAGAGACTGTTCCTCTAGCAGTTCAAGTTCTTTGATGAAAGTCAATGTAGGAAATTCAACTAAAATAGGTAAGTGAGCCTCTTTTCCATAAGTAAGCACATATGGGGAACAATTAGTAGCCCTCTTAGGTGTAATTTTGTCAGCCCAAAGAGCTAACTTTAACTTTTTGTGCCAAGTTTTCTGGTTGTCTCCAATAGTCTACTTAATAATCCTTATCAGATTTTTGTTGGTAGATTCGGCCTACCCATTACCCTATGGGTAATAGTTAGAGGAAGTATTGAAATAAATATTATTTCTAATAGACCAATTTAAAATTCTCAATCCTAAGAAAGCTAGACCATTATCTGAGATGATTGAATCTGGCGTACCAAATCTTGATACTAGATCTTGTTAGAAACTTAAGGCAATAGATTAATTTGCCTCTTTTAAGGCAACAACCTCAGTCCACTTGGTGAAATAGTCTATGGCAATCAAAATCCACTTGTGGCCTACACTTGAAGGTGGGTTTATTGGTCCTATGAAATCCAGCCCCCATTTTGCAAACAATTGTTTAACTTTAATAGGATAGAGGGGCAAGGCAACAAGCCTTTGCTTACCTACAAATAAGGAATAGTTCTCACATCTTCTCACCCAAGAAAAAGAATCTTTAAATAGTTCAGGTCAGTAATAACTAGCTTGCATAATCTTCAAGGCAGTTGTCCTAGCTACAAAGTGACCTCCTGAAGGTCCATTGTGAAATTCTTCTAACAACCTATCGACTTGATCAGGTCCATCACACCTCAAAAATACACCATTAAAATCTCTTCTATATAAAATACCACCAATGATAGTATAAGGAGTAGCTTGTAACCTGAAATACCTTCTTCTTGCCCTGTCTAAACCTTCTGGGCATTACCTGGACTGTAAATAATGCATAATCTGTTGTACCCAGCTATTTGTAAGAGTTGGTACAGTGGTTGGTTCATTATTGTTTAGCAATATTTCATTGTCCTCTTGATATTCTTGATCAAACTCTTCACTTTTAGTAAGCTTCTCACATAAGGCCTTGCCTTTAACCATCTTGGTCACTTTGATATCAATGTCAAATTCCATAACTCTAGTTATCAAAGTAGCCTTCTTGTCATTGATATCTCTATTCAATAAGAAACTCTTGATGGTGGGATGAGCAACCATTAAGTGAATTTTACTATTATATAGCATGTGTCTAAATTTCTTGAGGCTCCTTACAACAACAAAAACATGTTTTTCACAAAAGAGTACTTTACCTCATGGTCATGCAGTACTTGATTGAAAAATGCAATTAGATGCTCTAAACCTTCATCATTTTGCTAACATAACATTGCCAAAATGGTGTCAGCTTCTCCAAAAGCATACAAAATAAAATCCCTCTCATAATTAGGATTAATGAGGGTAGGAGCAGCAGCAAGAGCTTCCTTGATCTACGCGAAGCTTCCTTTTCCCTCCTTAGTCTAGTTGAATGACATGTTCTTCTTTAACATGGTAGTGAGAGGTTGTAACAAAGCTGCAATATTCAGAATAAATCTTCTAACGAAATTAATTCTACCAAGAAAGCTCATGCAGGCCTTTCTTATGTGTAGGCAACAGTAAATCTAAAATTGTAGACACTCTCTCAAGATCAATATAAATACCTTCTTTTGAGACAATATGACCAAGGAGTTTACCTTCATGAACTGAGAATATGCACTTTTTGGAGTTTAATGAAACTCCAAACTCCCTGCACCTCTAAAAAATCTACTTCAAGTGGTCAAAGTGATCATTAGAATCTTTGAAAAAAATACTTATATCATCTAGATAGACTAGCACTATTCTATTCATAAGACCATGGAAAGCCATATCCATTACCCTCTGAAAGGTTGCCCCTGTATTTGACAAACCAAAACACATTTTATGATAAGCCATAATACCCCACTTACTTGTGAATGTAGTTTTGTATTGGTTCTCTTCTTTGACCAGAATTTGATTATATCCAGAGTAACCATCCAGCAAGGAATACCTATCAGAACCTAAAATAGTTTGCAGTATCTGTTCCATGGAAGGAAGAGGGCAGTGGTCATTTAATGAGGCCTGATTTAGATCACAGAAATCGACACAAAGTAATATTTCACCATTCTTCTTCCTGACTAGGACCAAATTAGAAACCTAAGAGGTATATTTTATTGGGAAAATGATACTACTTTCAATTAGTTTATTTAGCTCAGCCTTCATTAAGTGCTCGAGTTTGGGATTGAGGGGTCTCTTCTTTTGCCTAATAGGCTTGGCATTAGGATCTAACTCTATGGTGTGCTAGGCCAAACCAAGATCAAAACCTCTCAAGTATTTATACTCCCATACAAAAAGTTAGAAAAATCTTGACATAGTTGGACAACAAACTGATATTCTTCTCTAGTACATACCTTTCCAAGTTTCAGTATTTCGTCTTTGAAATTTTCTATGGTCTCATAGTGTTCTTGCTTCACTCTCATGCTGTATTGATCCTTTCTGAATTGATCATCAGTGTTGAACATTGATTCTAATGTGACTAGTCCTTTGGGAAACTTATTAGAGCTCAACTAAACAATCTGATCTTCAAATTGCTATTGATATTTATGCTGATTATCAGTTGCAAATTCAGCTTCTGCACTTAAAAAACTTAAGATTTGTTCATCACTATTAAACACTTACCATGAATCATTGTTGTTAGGTACAGAAGGTCTGACAACTATATTAACATATGACTGTACCTCAACATTATGAATCTGATCAAGAATCTCAAATTGAGATCCCAAGGCTACAAGCCTATCTATATACTTATTTTGATCCCTAGGAATCAAAATTAGATTAAAAGCATCAAAAAATTTAGTTGAATCCCACACTCTATGCTTGTACTTTTTGAGATCATTGTTAGCAACATTCAGATTCCTAACTTGATTAACGATCAATTCAAAATCCCCATAAACTTGAGCAGATTTGATACCTGTTTTTGAGCCCACTCTAAACCATTGATCAGGGCCTCATATTCAGCCACATTGTTTGTGTAGCTGAAAGTGAACCTTAAGGCAACATAATATTTGTCTCCTTGAGGTGAAATCAACATATTACCTCCACCAGCACCCATCTTGGTCCTTAATCCATCAAAGTACAGCTTCCAAAGCTGATCTTCTTGTTGTTTTGACTGATTTTGGCTCTTAATCAGATTAGGAATTGTTGCATCCGATTCATGTATCATATAGATGCCTAATCCTACCTCATTCGTGTGATGGAAAGGGTGACTTTCATGATCTTTAGCTGCCCAATCATCTAATTTTATGTCTTCTATAGGTGCATGGGATCTAGGTTCATGGGTTCATCCTACTACCCACGAGTGATGTATAGATTAGCATTTATTGTTCTGGGAACATATGGTTCAATATGGTCTTTTGCAAGTGGTTCAGATTGTATTGTTACTTTTGTACCATACCTTATTCTAGAGAACAAGTGAGTTCAGTCAGAGGAAAGAAACCCACCCAATTTGGCTGTGAACTCTCTAGAAAGGTAGATTGCAAAACTAGGTGGAAGATCAATGATGTAAATGTCTTGTTGGATGGGAAAATTAGGACAAGCATGTAATGTGAGTGGAAATTTTTTTATGATCCCCATAGTACTAATCGTAGACCCATCTAACTGAACTAATCCTTTTGGAAGGGGCTCATAAACTAATCCTAATGAGTCAGCTAAACTTTTTGGCATGAGTGAACTACTTGCTCCTGAGTCTACCATATAGTTATGAACAAGCTTATCACCAATAATGAGACTTAGATAGAAAGGAGGGGGTTTTACCTCATTTACCAACTGCCCATTCTTGATCTTTGAGCTATTGGCAAGAACAACCCGTTGATCATGATGTTAGTCATTCACAAACATAGAATAAAAGTTACACAACAACCTTTACTCATCTTGAAAGATACGATGAATTCAGAGAATTCATGATCCCAAGTCTCCGTTGATTAGGTCTTAATCTACTGACGTTACTCAGTGGTTGATGTGTGTTGCTGTTTTCCATTCAGGGGCCTTACGTATTTCTGCAAAGTTTCATCATTATTTCTCCAAATATCCTGCTCTATATGTCTGCCCTACATAAATCTCCAATAATTCTACCTCTGCACTGTGAATTTAGTCAAATAATGTGCTTACAGGCTGATATTTGCATGATTTCTACCATTATTTATGATTCATTGCATGATATTTTCAATACTACATGCATTTAACTCAAATATGCTAATGATTTTTAGTTACCTACGGGATGTCAGCATATTTCTCTGTTCTGCTTGTTATTTATCATGATTTGCAGTTATGGTGATGAATTTATGAAATTAAAAAAAAGAAAAGGGTTAAAGAATGAGATTCCCAAAACTACTTGACTTAGATCACTGATCCACATACAAGCTCCCATACATGCAATGAAAAGAAGGAAACTAGGAATCATACTTCACCAGGACATTCCACAAATCCGCATGATCCAGTGCAAATCTTCAAAGGAAAAGTTGACAACAACATGTAATGAAATGAAAGCGCTTCTAGTTGAACACAGCATTCACCAGTACATATCCAGAAATCAACAGGAAGATTACGTAAAATTTACAATCAGGATGTAATCTGAAACTTCATATCCATTCAGTATGCTCAAGAATAGGTACATTTACAGTGATCTGAAGAAAGAACCTTGACATTTCAACAATTCTATCCTCATTAGTCTCAGTAATCCGATCTCCTAATTGATTCTACAGTAATTGGCCTTCTTGCCAGATATATCTATCTATCTCTCCTTTTTTTTCTTTCTAATCCCTGGCTCTTATATAGAGCAAATGCCAGAAAGCAGTTACAATGATCCAAGGATCAGGATCTTCTCATAACAATCAACGGTCCAGATGAAAAGCACATGCTTCGCCAGTTGGCAAATGTACAGCTGGCACAGAATATTCCAGCATCTTTGATTTGATTTGGTCTCCAGCTGGCAAACAGAATATTTGACAATATCCTCCTCATTTCTGGTTCATGTTGCCTTCATGTGCAACTTTGTAATTATCAGCTTCAGCTCTAACAGCATCATGACTTCCTGCAAGTAAACAGACAAACATTAAGTTCATCATCATGTGGATAAACAACAGGAATTTAAACATTTTATTAAACAGGCCTCAAAATGTGTAGCTACAGGCAATCGGGCTCCAAATCAGTGGAAAATATGCACTAAATGCCTAAACAGCGTTAAAACACTTGGGTCAACCATCATTGACTGGAAAATGCAATCGGGTCTTCAAATTTCCATCACTTCATTTTTCTGCCCATTTTCTTGTATATCGAGTTTCAAATTTGCATATACATTGCAACATATACAATGATTAAATCGCATTTCATAATATTTTGGGTCTGCCTTTGTATGTGATGCATGTATGTATTTCAGCGTGACCACATATAACACGGCTGAAGACCTTATCTGCAGGATATTTTGGAAATATGATGCTCCCCCTTCCGAATGTCCTGATGACGTCACCGTCATGTTTCGCTTCTGTATATTGGGGAAAAGAATGACATCATCATCATCATCATGTCGAAGGAAAATAGGAGGATATGAAATATGATCCTGCTGCTGAGGAATGGAATATGATGGTGGCGTCATTGTCATATCCGGGCTTCATTAAAATGCAAAAGATGACGTCACCGTCATGTTTAGTTAAGATCAGGGGATAAATGTAATATCGGGTCACCTAAGGAAGATGATCAGGTGGTGAATGTAATATGACCCCTTTGCGGCCAAGGTAACCCTCTCGAAAGATCAGGATGATGATGATCATCAGGATATCCAGGGCTTTTGTTTAAACTTAAAGGAACATGACGTCATCGTCATATTCGCGAACCAGATCATGTTTTGGAAAATATCCTGCCAAAGGGAAATGTGATGATGATGTCATCCTGATATTTGCTTCTTCGTTTATCAGATTGGGATGACGTCATCAGGATATTTGCAAAAGGTCATATTTCTCGGCAGGAGGACATTATGAAATATCAGGTTACATTAGGAAGATGATCATGATAGTCTTGACAACATGACTGAGGAATGGAATATCACCCTCCCTTGAATATCAGGTTTGACCAAAACTTTGACTGTGCATAACTTCCACATATGGACGAATTTTCAGGTGATGTAAAAGGGAAACCTGCATGGAATTTCAAGCTCTTTCTAAATATGAGGTCATAGAAACAAAATATGAACTTTGACAAACTGACCTCATGATGATGACCTACCTCATCGAATATCATGATGATGATGCACCTGACTCATTTTTACCAAACCGCCAGAAAACAGACAACACAAGCCAAGCCAAAAGTTGGGTCCCTGTTTTGCCAAGTTAAAATGGGGCGTGTTGTGTAACCACACAACAACTTGCCACCAAAGAAAACAACAAAATTCAAATAATTCAAAAGGTGAGGATATAAATTAAAACATATATTTCCAACTCCTATTAAGCATGAGCATCTTAATCCTTTCTAACTGGTATCATGTTCATCAATGTAACAGTGAATTGATAAGGGATCAATTGTGTGCATGTGATTCATATACTCAACTTGAAAGTGAGTTGAATAAGTCAGTGACTGGTGTTAAGCTACATAGTTTGGTTCATCCCTCATAGCTAACCAGATAGAGCCTTGCTGCCAGCAAGCGTCCATAGCCCCGGCAAGGTTATCGTTGCAATTCTCCTAAGTAGAGCCCCACTGCCAGCAAGCGTCTATAGCCCTAGTAGAGTTACTTAGATGACTTAATCTGGATTTCAGAAAATCCATTTTATTATTTTATTTATTTTATATTTTGAATTTAATTCTTAAGATATAATAGTTGTAGCCTCATGATACAAGGAATGGTCACTTATTGAAATTAAGTTGAGAATTGCAATGGTAGCAAGGGCAACCTTTAGATTTTTCACTTAACCCCTACACTGATATGTTCAATAAACCCAAGGCTGTTAGGTGTGTCATTGTGAGGATCACCTTGACTCAAGAAAAGTAGTATTGATGAATATGATACCACAGACCTGATCAAGAATACCTATACTGATATGAATTACAACCTATGTAAAAACTTATATTCAACTTTTGAATTCTAACAATTTCTGCAGTGTTCTTAAGTAACAAGGTGCACCAGTTTTGCCCAACCAAAACAAAGACTCAACAATGCAAAGCAAAAAGCAACCCGTACAAATAGCTAACCTACAAAAGGAAACAACAGAAAGCAAAACAAGAAAGCAAAACAAGCAAACTATACAAACAACTAACCTACAAAATTATATACAAACCACTACTAGGCAAACAAAAACCAGCAAACGACCCAAATACACCTATATTTGCATACTTCTTTTGATTGTGCAGGAGCATTAGGGTATTAGTTATGGTTCTCAACCTAGCAAATTTATCTTTATATTCTGAAAAATATTCTGATATTCTGAATTCACTGTATTCAACAGAATAACTCTTGATGATCAGCAACTGAGGAAGCTCATCATGTTCATGATTAATCCATATGCATGTCTTATCTCCTGAATTTCCATAATCAAAATAGTATTCAACATCATTTACTGTGGAAAGGAGAAATACAACCTGGTGTATTTCTGATTTTGTTGGACATGCTTCTTCATTGGCAATTGGTCCTCCATTTAATTCTATATTTTCATTGCTTGGCCCAATGCCTGGTCTCTCTTCAAATTGAAGGATGTATGACTCTTGATGTATTAATTCTTCATCTTTATCCAGCTTTATCCCTTCATTCCAGATGTTCAGTTTATCCTCCAGTTCAGGAAACTTCTCAATATTTTCTTCAATTTCCTGCACATCAGCATCTAAATAAGTATCTTTATTATCATAACCTGATATACAGAAATTTATCATTTCTAAATCACTTGACTGTAAGAGAGAATTGGCATTCAACTGATAAGAAGACTTCCCTATTTCATTCTCAAAATATTTCTGGAGTAACGTCTGATTATGCACAACAACTCCAAAGTCTTCTACATCTTCATCTTTCAGGAATTGTTCATTAAATAATTCACATCTTTTATCTATTAGAGGATCTGGTTCCATTAACCTGCAACATTCTTGTATTTGATCATTTAATTCAAAGAAGTCAGGTAGTAAATCAGCATTTATTTTATTTTCTATGACTCTCTGAGTTACTATCATAGGAACTTCATCATCAGTAGTGAATTTAAATTGCTCTACTATCTGTTTACACTTCTCTTTACCATAGAATGACTCTAGGAAAGACGTTTCATCTTCTTTATCAAAAGTATTAGGATCAGAATCAAAAATATTATCCTGATGAGTGATTTCTTCTTTAGAATTTTCACAAGATTCATACCTGCATACTAACTGATCCTTACTTGTATTAGGAAGTAGAGAACTCCTATCAATCCCACCATAGAATGAATCCAGGAAAGATGTTTCCTCTTCATTACCTTCTGGAACTGATTCAGCTATTGTATTTTCTAGAGTCTTTTTCAACACGACCAAGCAGGCATAACAATCTCTCTCTGAATGCTCTTCGTCATGTAATCTGCACCAGCTTTCAATCAAAACATCGTCAATGGGTAAACCTAATATTTGACTACACTGTATATTTCTAGACAAGTATAATTCAAAATCTTCAGATCGGTCCACTTCAGTGTCTGGACAATTAATAACTTCTGGTGCTGCATCTGCTTGTTGCTCCAGAATTTCTTTATTTTCCTACCAGACTTCTTCATTTTCCTGGCAAATTTCAGCCCTGAACACATCCGGGAAGAATATTAGTCCTTTCAAATATAAATCCAACCTTGTAAGGAAAGTTAAACAATTAATTTCACTGTGTTCTACAGTCTGGTGTATCCTGCAACAGGTAGATAAACCGAAGTTAGACAAACTGTGAGGGTAAAGCTGCCTACTCAAAGTTTCCTGAAATAAAGGAATGTTAATTTGACAATTGCCTTCATATACATCCATCAAAATGAGACTCTATTTTTTAATTTTTTAGTATTTTGAAATTTTAATGAGATCTATCATATCTCAGAATAAAACTTGAAAGTCCAGAAAATCAAACTAATCTTTGAGGCTTCGAGCTAGATCTTTGCAAAGGTGCAACCAAAACATCTCAGATAAGAGATATTTGCAGACATTTAACTCAAATGCTGAAATATTTATGCAATATTTGTAGAAATCCAGAAATCTCCTAGCTCAGGCCCTCCTTCTACCGCCAATTTATGTTGCGTTAGGAGCGAGGGGCCTGCATAAAATGAATGATGACTAAAGCAGTAGTGTCTTTTCCAGTCAAGCCCTCCTTCTAGCGCCAATTTATGTTGCGTTAGGAGCGAGGGGCCTGCAGATATGTTTGCAAGATTTAAAGCGGGCTGATAAACAGAGGCAGGGGATATCACTTCAATTGAAAAGAATTTATTTGCTGAGAAACAGCTCACGCCCTCCTTCTAGCGCCAATTTATGTTGATCATGATGTTAGTCATTCACAAACATAGAATAAAAGTTACACAACAACCTTTACTCATCTTGAAAGATACGATGAATTCAGAGAATTCATGATCCCAAGTCTCCATTGATTAGGTCTTAATCTACTGACGTTACTCAATGGTTGATGTGTGTTGCTGTTTTCCATTCAGGGGCCTTACGTATTTCTGCAAAGTTTCATCATTATGTCTCCAAATATCCTGCTCTATATGTTTGCCCTACATAAATCTCCAATAATTCTACCTCTGCACTGTGAATTTAGTCAAATAATGTGCTTACAGGCTAATATTTGCATGATTTCTACCATTATTTATGATTCTTTGCATGATATTTTCAATACTACATGCATTTAACTCAAATATGCTAATGATTTTCAGTTACCTACGGGATGTCAGCATATTTCTCTGTTCTGCTTGTTATTTATCATGATTTGCAGTTATGGTGATGAATTTATGAAATTAAAAAAAAGAAAAGGGTTAAAGAATGAGATTCCCAAAACTACTTGACTTAGATCACTGATCCACATACAAGCTCCCATACATGCAATGAAAAGAAGGAAACTAGGAATCATACTTCACCAGGACATTCCACAAATCCGCATGATCCAGTGCAAATCTTCAAAGGAAAAGTTGACAACAACATGTAATGAAATGAAAGCGCTTCTAGTTGAACACAGCATTCACCAGTACATATCCAGAAATCAACAGGAAGATTACGTAAAATTTACAATCAGGATGTAATCTGAAACTTCATATCCATTCAGTATGCTCAAGAATAGGTACATTTACAGTGATCTGAAGAAAGAACCTTGACATTTCAACAATTCTATCCTCATTAGTCTCAGTAATCCGATCTCCTAATTGATTCTACAGTAATTGGCCTTCTTTCCAGATATATCTATCTATCTCTCCTTTTTTTTCTTTCTAATCCCTGGCTCTTATATAGAGCAAATGCCAGAAAGCAGTTACAATGATCCAAGGATCAGGATCTTCTCATAACAATCAACGGTCCAGATGAAAAGCACATGCTTCGCCAGTTGGCAAATGTACAGCTGGCACAGAATATTCCAGCATCTTTGATTTGATTTGGTCTCCAGCTGGCAAACAGCATATTTGACAATATCCTCCTCATTTCTGGTTCATGTTGCCTTCATGTGCAACTTTGTAATTATCAGCTTCAGCTCTAACAGCATCATGACTTCCTGCAAGTAAACAGACAAACATTAAGTTCATCATCATGTGGATAAACAACAGGAATTTAAACGTTTTATTAAACAGGCCTCAAAATGTGTAGCTACAGGCAATCGGGCTCCAAATCAGTGGAAAATATGCACTAAATGCCTAAACAGCGTTAAAACACTCGGGTCAACCATCGTTGACTGGAAAATGCAATCGGGTCTTCAAATTTCCATCGCTTCATTTTCCCGCCCATTTTCTTGTATATCAGGTTTCAAATTTGCATATACATCGCAACATATACAATGATTAAATCGCATTTCATAATATTTCGGGTCTACCTTTGTATCTGATGCATGTATGTATTTCGGCGTGACCACATATAACACGGCCGAAGACCTTATCTATAGGATATTTTGGAAATATGATGCTCCCCCTTCCAAATGTCCTGATGACGTCACCATCATGTTTCGCTTCTGTATATTGGGGAAAAGAATGACATCATCATCATCATCATGTCGAAGGAAAATAGGAGGATATGAAATATGATCCTGCTGCTGAGGAATGGAATATGATGGTGACGTCATCGTCATATCCGGGCTTCATTAAAATGCAAAAGATGACGTCACCGTCATGTTTAGTTAAGATCAGGGGATAAATGTAATATCGGGTCACCTAAGGAAGATGATCAGGTGGTGAATGTAATATGACCCCTTTGCGGCCAAGGTAACCCTCTCGAAAGATCAGGATGATGATGATCATCAAGATATCCAGGGCTTTTGTTTAAACTTAAAGGAACATGACGTCATCGTCATATTCGCGAACCGGATCATGTTTTGGAAAATATCCTACCGAAGGGAAATGTGATGATGATGTCATCCTGATATTTGCTTCTTCGTTTATCAGACTGGGATGACGTCATCAGGATATTTGCAAAAGGTCATATTTCTCGACAGGAGGACATTATGAAATATCAGGTTACATTAGGAAGATGATCATGATAATCTTGACAACATGACTGAGGAATGGAATATCACCCTCCCTTGAATATCAGGTTTGACCAAAACTTTGACTGTGCATAACTTCCACATATGGACGAATTTTCAGGTGATGTAAAAGGGAAACCTGCATGGAATTTCAAGCTCTTTCTAAATATGAGGTCATAGAAACAAAATATGAACTTTGACAAACTGACCTCATGATGATGACCTACCTCATCGAATATCATGATGATGATGCACCTGACTCATTTTTACCAAACCGCCAGAAAACAGACAACACAAGCCAAGCCAAAAGTTGGGTCCCTGTTTTGCCAAGTTAAAATGGGGCGTGTTGTGTAACCACACAACACAACCTTGGCCTTCTCTTGACTAGAATGCTCGAAAAGTGAGACTTCAGCCAATGCTTCTTGCAGCAAATTCTTCTAGCCATGAATGCATAAAGCATCCATAACTGACATACTCACTGTAGCTTTATTAAGATGGTCAACTATGTTGAAAGAAGTAGGATTTACCTTATGATGTCCTTTCACTGCAACTACATCGATCTACTCTCATGAAGACTTCTATTGCATTTTGGGCTAATCTTTCACTAGTACTATTTGGTCTCTCTACATAATTTGTACTTTCTGCTATGGTACAGGGGTAGTTTGTGACTGATATACTTGATTTTTGTCCCTTATAGCCTATTGTTATACCACAACAGCTTGTTGATTAACATCTACAGCTCTCAGTTTCAACCTCGTGTTGGCTGAAATAGGTGTACTTTGCTGATTCTAACCTTGTAAATAATTGGTGCAGGAGCACCTTGACAAATTAATGTTTTCCTAGGCCAATCTTTGGAGTTTGATTAAATTTTTAATGATTCAACATTGTATAAGGTTAATCAAGTCATTGTTATGTGTTTAGGTCATTAGGAAGGTTAAATGTTCAAATTTTACCTTCTTTTGCAAAATGGGAAAAGTTGTCTTTCAAAAAATGGAAAATGTATGGAAGATGAAGGGTCATTTGGCTCTTAGTTTGTTCCAAGTTAGTTAGAAACTGAAAGGTCATGATGTAATGCCTTTAAAAGGCCTTGTATCCATTTGTGAAGGTAGAGGGGAGAAGGTTGGAGAATGTGGGTTGTTATATTTTGATGTGATATCAATAAAAGATACCCTTGTTTCTGCATTTCTGAATGTTAAACTACTGTTTCAGAGATTGGTACGGATTTTTACAGATTTTATATGACTAGAATATGGTATGGATGGAAAGAGTATTGAGTCTAATTTCCATTTCTTTTCATTGTATCAAATTTCCTTAAGATTTGAATAAGTTATGGCATTTTTATTGAGGGTAGGTCTGCAGAGTTTAATTTTCTAAAAATGCAGTATGAAAATATGCATGGTACGGCCCGGTACAAACTCACATTGATGCATATAATAGATGGATGGAAAGATATATGTTTCTAGTTTACAATTATTTTGGTTTAGTATAATTTCATTAAGTGTGGTGAGAGATATTCCAATTTTAGTTAGGGCAGGTCTGAACGCTGCCTAGGGTTTGTAGTTTTGGGAAAGAAATCATAACCTTCTCCCCTACCATTGGATCTTCATGAAAATTGGAGAAAAAATATGTATTAATTTTCTCTTCAACCAGACCAAAGAAATTGGATTAGTTCTTTGATTTGTTAATGTTATTAAAGATAGTTTTGGTCCTCCTAACTCTGCATCAGATTGGTATCAAAGCTGGCGAAAGATTTGGGTGTTGTATTTGTTCCTGTCACTGAGAAGGCAGGTGAAGAACTAAAGGAAAGAATCTGTTAGTAACCATTATTTTGTTTGCTAAGTTCTTTGGTTGCAGGTGCTTGGTCCATCTAGCTGCGAGAAAGAAGTTTCTGAGGTTGTGTGTGAGGGCAGACAAGAGAAGGTCTGTCATGACCATTCTCCAATGGAGATTAGGCTGGATAAGGGTGCAGAGAGAAGCCACTGAGGAGAGAGTGGTAGGATACATCACCAGAATCTGTTGTTGGGTGAGATGACTAGTTTGGTGAGTTGGTGTTGTGAAGTAGTAGAGAGATGGATACCTGACTGAAGAAGCACTTGATGTTGCAGCCTGAAGAGTACTCCACTGATGGGAGTAGAAGGAGCCTGAGGATGCTCTGTGAAGATGGTAGTTTGATTTGTTGGTTGGTTGGTCACCTTTCTATTGATATGAAGATTGAAACATGAAGCTAAAGATGAAGAGATAGACATAGATGCAGAAAAAGACTTTTGTTGCAGATACATTTCCAAGGGACTTGGAAATCTTTGTTGGTTGGTTGTATGGTGTAGGAGCACCTTGAAAAATTAATGTTTTCCTAGGACAATCTTTGGAGTTTGATTAAATTTTTAATGATTCAACATTGTATAAGGTTAATCAATTCATTGTTGTGTTTAGGTCATTAGGAAGGTTAAATGTTCAAATTTTACCTTCTTTTGCAAAATGGGAAAAGTTGTCTTTCAAAAAATGAAAAATGTATGGAAGATGAAGGGTCATTTGGCTCTTAGTTCATTCCAAGTTAGTTAGAAACTAAAAGGTCATGATGTAATGCCTTTAAAAGGCCTTGTAACCTTCTAAGAATTCATGGGTGATTAGAGATTTGAACATGGAATGATAAAAGACACTATTTTCTGTATTCTACTTCAGAAATTTATTGTTTTTATTGCATGGTATGGCCTAGTATGGGTAGGAGGACATTTATTTTTGATTTCAAATGAAAGCATATTCAATCACCCTCCCTTTCCTTTCTGTATCATCAAATTTGGTGCAATATTGAGGAAGTTATGACCGTTTTAGTGACTGTAATTTCTAGAATTCTCCTATAATAGTCTTGTTGCAGCATTTGGTACGGTTTTGTATGGATATATACAAGGAAAATCCATATATGGTTGGAATGAGGACTTAGTTACCTTTCAAATGAATCTGGTATGAGGTCTTAACTTGATTCCTAGAGGAAGATATCACATTTTTTCTAAAACTGCTCTGTTAACTAGGGTTTTGGTAGGAAAAATGTCATAAAACCTCATTCCACCATGGGAATCCTCTAAAACTTAGTGGAATGGAATTAGAGGGAGTGATTGACATGTTGACCAAGGCTTAGGACTGAAAAAATTGTTTTGGTGTGTTTAAATTGATGCCCTAGGTGACTGTAGCAGCATTTTCCTTGTTATCTTTGCATTTGAAGTGGGAAAACAAGCATAGAATGAAATTGTCTTGCATCCTGAACACAAAACCCTTGAAATACATTGTTTTACCATCCATGTGAAGTGTCCAATGGGTCTAGAGAGTTTGGTGGTTCCATACAAGGGTACTTGCTTCACAAACTAGGCCTAATTAGGGCTTAAAACCACTAGGAGGGTTATTGGTTAGGGCATACTTTCCAAAACAACCCAAACCCATTATGGAGTATGTTGTGGGGAGGTATAATGGGTATCTATTTAATGTATGAGAGTTGCATTTGGATGTATGTATGAAAATTTGTTGGGACTGTTCTCTGTTTGTAGGGCTACTTACCTTTCTTGAGGTTTGTGAAGGAACTAATAGTTCAAAGTTTGATGTACCTTTTCCAATGGATGGGATGGGTTCTAGTACATGCCCAAACACCATTTCTAAGAATAATTCAAGAACCTTAACTACTGTTCCCACTTTTCCATGAAGATCCTTGTTTTTGGGCTTTTGGGGTGAATAGAACCTTGTCTTGTTTGACCTTTTTCTTGTATCCACTGTGCGCTCGACATCAATAATTTATACCACAAAAATTAGATTCTTCCTAATTCATTAAGACTACATTAACCTTATTTTTTTGAGTTGAAACTTCACCATTTACTCCTTCTAAACTTGCATAGTTGTTCTGAACCATGAGTGCCTGATTGCTTACTCCATTCATGTAGGCAACTTGATTATGTGGTTCGTGACATGGATAGCACCAGTCACTATCTTGAGCCAGGTTATTCTATGTGGTAACAAGCTCTTTAAAGGTGCTGGTAATATTCAGGTTGTAAGGTTGTAAGCCTGAAAGGGTTGCCTCTATTGCTGATTGGGCTGAAAATGGGCATTCTGCTAATTGGGTTGATACTAACTTTGGTAAGGCAAGTGTTTCTCCATATTTACCAACTTATTTGCAATTGTCCTTAATGTATTTTCAAGCTCCAAGGTATTTTGGGTTTGAGCTATAACAGTAGTTCCTTAGGCTGCTTGATATCCTATTGCTGGAATAGGTGGGACAGTAGCTAGAGGAGGTACTGTCATTCGCATAGATGGCTAGATTTTAGGGAAAATGGGTAAAGGAGGCCTAGCGAATATCTTCCCTACTTGAATAAGGCAATTTTCTTCTCTAACAACAATCTCAAAAGAATCTGGAAGGGTGGTCCCTCCCATAGGCTAAATCATTACAAAAATTTCACTATTCATAGCCTTACGATAAAACAAAAATGCATGCCTTGGTAAGGGTTTTACTGTTGTGGGAATCTTATCCCAGGTTCTTTGAAATTGGTAGTTGAAATCAACCATGTGTTAATGGGGTGCCCTTTTGATGGTGCTCAGTTGCTCCAACAATGAGAGATGATTGAATTTGTCTTCGAAGTGCTTGTGCAATCTGTCTCCCAGTAGATCCCATGATCTTATTGAATTTTTAGCAAGTCTTTTGAACTACTGTAAGGCTTTTCCTTTTAACAAAGTACCCAAAATTCGGATTGCCACATTTTCTTGAGTGACATTATGAACAGAACAAAGGGTTGCCACATCTTGAATGTGTTCACCAGCAGTAGTATGATCCTCTCTGGTGAAATAAGGCAATCCTATAAGGGCTGTGATTGGAATATCATCTCTTTGGGCAAGTTGTAGTGGGCCACCTTCATTGAAAGCAACAAATGCATATTGCCTAGCCATTATAGGTATCTAGACTATTAGCACTAGACTTCTTCTTTTTACCGGACTTAGAGAACTAAATCGTGAAGGTGTAGACATTGATCTCCTTGATGACTCAGCTATTCTGCTTGATGATCAACCTCTCCTTTTAGGTGTAGACAGATGTAAATAATCAAAGGGGTCTAGATTAGACCTAGTTTTCATAGGCTAAAAGTACTGATCTGCATACCAAACTAGAGGAAGTGAGTCACCAAGTATATTGAAAGCCTCTAAAGGCTAGTAAAATTGCTTCATATACCAGAACAATAGCTATGAGGGTAAAAATCTCTCTGAAATTGCTTCCAGAGTCCAACCGGGCGTGCCAAAAACTATTGTCAATCAAGTATGCACCCTTGCTAAGTTCATAGAAACTTAGCTACCTGTTGAAACATGGAATCATTCTTAGATGTGGGTCTCCTATAATGAGAATGAATCTCCAGAGTGAGCTGGTTCTCCTTATGATTTTCTAATTTAATGACTTGTGGGAAAAAATGATAGAAAGATATAATGAAAGAAATAAATCCTAATTAACTTGAAGATGGAATTACCTAACAGATTTACTCACAAATAGGGTATTGAACTCTAACCCTCACAACACTTAGCTTATTTAACTCATAAATATTTCACATGGAGGTCTAGAAGATAATGTACAACCTAAATTAAACAAGATTTTGCAAAAGAAAATCACAAGCTAAGACAAGGCAAAGGATAAATTTTTATCACAACATTAGATCAACTTGCAAATACTTAGACAAAGTATGAAGGAAAGGTACTGCTCAATAACTAAAGGAATAATGAATATAGTGAAATAAATGAGTACAACACTCTCGATGTGAGAGGAAGACTCTGTCTCTCTGCACTATGATCTCTAAAACTAAAAGCTAAAACTGGAACCCCTTAAAAGGAAGAAAAATTTGAGATATATGCTGTGAAAGATTCCCTCCTGAAAGCTAGATAAAAGCTCTAAAAAATAGTCCAAACTACCAAATCATGATGCCAAAGGATCTTATGATGTGTCCCCACCATAAAGCTGCTTTCTCCTACTCATGAAATCTCCAAATTTTGTCCTATATGACACTAAATAAAACAAATTGAAAAGAATACCTAATTTTTTTATTAGCCCATAAATTGCCTAAAAATAGTTAAGTTTTAAAAACAATTTATCAATGATTGTTTTAAAACTAACTTCAGAATGTTGTGGCAATTTTATCTATATCCCTATTTGATTTAAGTTTTTGCAAAAAATAAATAATATCTAGCTCATAATTTTGCCAAATATTTTACAAGGTATTATAATTGATTTTCTATAAGAATCATAAAAATTAGTGAACACATTACTATATAGTTTTGCAAAAATATCAAAGCCTTGAAGGCTTAACACCATAGTTCTAATCCCAAAAATGCATTGCCCATGTGTCAATACCCTGCCACCTCATCTTTGTCTCCATGCCTTGTAAAATGCCACTTCACTACCTATGCAAGTGCCATCATGTCAAAATTAACCCTTCTCATAATGCCATTACCTTGCATGCATTTCATGTCTTCATATGATCTTTGCTTTGACCTTTCTATGCATTTGAATCATATAAGGAATTGAAGTAATAATCAATGCATAAAGTGGGAGATCCTTTGACTCTCGCCACATGCATAATTATAAGGCACTTTGATTATACCATGAGTCGACCACATAGGAAGTAAAGGTTCTAAATGGTTTAAAAGGCATAAGCCTTATCTCCTCATGATGCTGACCACCTTGACTTAGCAAAACAAAAGATCATGTAATATGCTATCAGCCTTACTTCATGATAACTAGGAACCATTGATTGTTAAGTGTTGACCACGATGCAGTTTTGGATAAGGCAATAATGTTTATTTGCAAAGTCAAAAAATGAAAAGTGAAGAAACTTCATCGAACAAAACAAAGAGGCAAACCCTAGAAGCTATCTCATTTTCATTTGTACTCTTTGTTGTTTGGCTCTCCAACCTTGTGTCAGCTGACTTGGGGTTTGATGGTTCTCTAGTTTTTCCTCCATGTTCTTGGCTCTCCAGTGGTCAAAATTCTTGCATTTCTGAGTAAAAATAATGGAAGGACCATGGTGAGTATGGCATACAAGTTTTTGACTGGCATTTCATACTTTCTGTAGACATTGTTTTCTTCAATGGCCACGGCCATGATGCTCTTTTCTCCCTCTACAAAATTTAACACTTTTTCTTTTCATTTATCTGTGTCTCTACATTATTGGGAACCATGACAAAAATTGTGACAAACCTCTCATGATATCGCAATAAAATTGCTTCTCCATTATAGATAGAGGTGAGCTTCTTTGTTATATTCCTGTGTATGGTTTCATTTACATTGTAACAGAAAAAAAATGAGAGTCATGTGTAAGAAAAATGAGATGGATTTTCATTTTCTTTAGAAATGTAAACCATATTGTTATGGCCACGACTATACACCTATTACACTTGTTTCTGTCCATTCTCTTCAATGCAGATGAAAAACCTTGAGGGTTTTAACATATGAAATAAGGGTTCATGTTTATGTATACAGGGACATCTTAATATCATGGTTATCTTCTCTCTACTTTCTGTAGATGCTCATTATATCAGAATACAAAAAATGACGTGAGGGTTTTAAAAATTGAAATGGGGTTCTCATTTTCCACATATTGAACTCCTCCTTGGCATGGCTGTGGCATTTCATGCACTTTGTAACTCTACTCTTGACTATATGTTAAAATGAAATGAGGGTTTTTCAAAAGTTTAAACAAAACTTTCATTTGTTAGCATAAAATATGAAACACTTCTTCAAGGCTATGGTTTACTAGTTCTGTAGCCCCAAAAAATGAAACAAATAGATGGGCTTTTGTTTATGAGACAAGGGTTTCATTATTTACTGTTGGGTATTACATTTTCAAGCATACAAAGATTTCTTTGGTACAACCATACATGTGCTCTTTGTCCTTCTCATTACTTACTGCAGCTCCTTCAAGATGTCTTCTTGTCATGATTCCAATGCATTGTGCTCCATTTCTTATGACTGTCATTGCCAAAAGACATTTTATCTTTGTATTAGCCACTTACTTTTTAAAGGATACATGAACATTCGTACTTGTTTAATCTATACCTCCATCTGTAGTCAGTTGTTGTAGCTCTTTATAATCTTGGTCTTTGATCATTCATTTTACTTGACTGTAACTGATAGAAAGGAAAAAGATGAATGTCTTTACATGTGCATGATAGAAGCAAGGCTATTACTCATTATATCATATAATCCCATAAAAATCTGAAGTCGTATCTTCTTTTCTTTCATAAACATGAACTATAGCTTGACATTTTGATCTTCCTTAGCATATATTCTATCAAATATCTTTACTAGTTGTTCATGACACTTGTTCTATGAGATGACAATGACACTTGTATTCAAAATGATTACTCTTCTTAAAATAATTCTTGTAGCTTTGAGTACTCCTTCTTAGCTATCAGATTTATCATTTGGTCATTGAACACTACATGCATATGTTTACAAGAGACACTGTGTGGCTTCAAAAGTGTTTTCATTGATGGCAACAAAGTCTATCCCACACATCTACAATACATAATATGCCTATACCGGAAGTCAGGTTGAAGAATGTTTTGGTCTGGTGGACAAGAACAGAGTATGTAACATGGTCCCACAATTAGGTCTAAATCTCTCAGATGGTGTAGCTCAGTAAGTTACGGACTTGGAAAAGACAAGAAGGGTATCATGACTATTGTATTCTAGAGATTTAGCCTCTGGTGATAAAGCATGAAAAAGATATGAGCATCTGAGTGTTGGGTTCTAGTCAAACAAAGCAGACAAAGGAAGAACTGACCGATAGAATATCAGACTTCAATCCGAATGTGTAAAAGGTGTTGATCAAGTAAATTGTGACATTTTACATTATTGGCAAACATGATTAATGATTTCTATGCCTAAGTTTTTGGTGTCTATCATGTATCAAGTATGAATTTAGTTGACAAAATAATATTTTGCAAATATCCTAAGTGTTCTTGTTGCTGACTAGAAAGTTGTTTGAAATCCTTGATGCGAATATATATACCCAATGGATTCAAGATTGTGGATGAATGTGTGTGATAGAAATATAATTTAAGTGCGAAGAAAAGCAGAGAGAAGTGTGAAGGTAGTAATTTAAGCTCAGAATGTGATAGAAGAATCACATTGAGTAGAGAAAGAATGAAATGTGCTAGATTAGTATATTGAGCCTAACCGGAACTAAATTCTTGCATATATGGATGATGTTCATCAGTTTAAATACTTTAGCATGATCTATAAGCATTTGTAGAAAGTGAGTCTCTTGTAGGCAGTGAGCCCTAATTGGCAAGTGCCAATTTGTACTCTTTTATTCTTTTAACAGAGAATACAATCTTGGGTTAGTCACCCTATGGTTTTTCCCTTAGTAAGGTTTCCATGTAAAAATCTTTGTGTTGTGTGTGTTAATTTTACTTCTATTCTTATGGTTGCTTATGCTTTCATGTTTTGATATATCATTGAATATTGAGATGAGAAAAGAAAGTAAAAATAAGGATAACTAATTCACCCCCCCTCTCATTTATTTTCCTTGTTTCCAACAATTGGTATCAGAGCTAAGTTCCTCTGAACAAGCCTAACTGCTTGAGGAAGATCTAAGAATCTCAATGGATGCATATGGTATGAAAGAACAACTTCAATCTACCCTAGATGATCTTGAACAATCCCACTTTGAGGTTAATAATTTGAGGGAAAGACTCAAGGAAGCTGATGAATTCATCAATGAGCTAAAAGAAAAAAATAGTAATTCTATGAAAAAGAGAAAGGAACTGTAGACACCCAAATTAGTCCATGTCTTGCAACACCTAGTCAAAAACATTACTTAGACATCATGTAGCATTTTATCCTAATCCCACTCTTAATTCCACTTATCCCATTAAGCCCATTAATTAAATAAATTTTATTTATTTATTTAAAATCCCATCTTGATCCCATCCTTATCCCACTTAGCCAATTAATTAAATAAATTTTATTTATTTAATTAATTTCCCTCATATATCCCAACAAATTCCAATATTTAATTTGAATTAAGTCCTCACCTTTCATCACATTTTGACACTTGTACATTTCTCAATTGAATCATGTGTGGTAGTATAACTTTCATTTAAAATATTTCACATGTACAACTAATGGGACCTAATTGTAGTATTTGTGTACACCATCACATATAAACTTATTAAATAAAAGTATTTATGTACCCAATCAAATATGAGCCCTATCGTCCTTTGTACACTTGTCACATGACTACAACTCCCTTGAAGAGAGGGAATAACTAAAAAATCCTAGCCATCCACATCAATAATTTAGCCTTTTAATCTCAACCATCCATTTGAACCAAGCCTTTCCTATAAATCAACCCTCTCCCAAGCCATTTGCAGGAGGATTTGAGTTGGAGTATCCGTATGCTATTGAAATCACATTAGAGCCTTTGCATCTATCATCATCATCTTCCATCTATCAATCTTCCATCTATCATCTCAATCCTATGCAAATGTTATGCTACCGAATTGTGAGCAACCAACATATCAAATCAATTAAACAAATCATCTTGCATCTTTTAGGTTATGCATTTCATTGTTTGATCATTTCCATTTGTAAATCCATTTTTTTTTATATACATTTTGGTACATCTAGTGGGACTCATGTCCTTGATTAATCTCCTTGTTTGAGTTGTTTTTGTGAATTTTAGATCTCTTGGAGCGTCAATCTTTCATTTTTGCAAGCTTTTGTAGCAAAAATTTGTATTTTTCTAACCCTAGTTTGTTAATTTATGGATAAAAATGTATATATATTATCTGTTAGCTCAAATATAACCTCACCATTGTGTCCAAGGGGCCATTTCCATAAATTTTAAGTACAAATTTGCCTAGATTTCATGAAAAATAGAGCGTTTGGTGAAGAAAACAACAATCAGTCTGCAACAATTCGCCTCTGGTAATTCAGCTCACTTTTGATCAAAATCTAGTCACCTTTGGTAAATTTAGCTCGCTTTTGATAAAAAAACTGATTGCTTTTCATAAATTTTACTTTGCTTTGAACAATAGTATATCACTTTTGGGAAAATTTGCTTCGCTTTTGAATGAAAACCTATCGCCTCTGGTAAACTTGGTCACTTCTGGTTAACATTTACATTCTGTCACTCGAAACTTTCTAGATCACCTT
The DNA here is from genome assembly GCA_027924645.1 of Cunninghamia lanceolata. Taxonomy (NCBI): domain Eukaryota; kingdom Viridiplantae; phylum Streptophyta; class Pinopsida; order Cupressales; family Cupressaceae; genus Cunninghamia; species Cunninghamia lanceolata. The sequence continues at coordinate 7,678,048 of BSBN01000348.1, forward strand.
TGAGCTATTAATAATCACTTTTGGCCTTTTATGAGTCACATATGAAGTATTACTTGTCACTTCCATCCATTTCATATTATCATTTGCCAATCAATTTGATTAGGGCTTTCATTTTAATTGAGCTAACACCTTTGTTTTTGCAAAATCTTATCAATTTATCATTCTAGGGTTTTCAATTGATCAATTTGTGGTTGTAGGGTATCTATCTGATCATATTTCATCCACTGGATTTGCCATTTTAGGGTTTGTAATCTCTAATAGTCATTTTTTTCATAACCCTAACCCTAGTTTTGTAGAAATAGGAATTTTTCACGCATCTTGCAGATTTGAATCGCTTATGAGCAATTATCAGTCACCTCTAGTTTTTTTGTGTCACTTCTAATTGGTAACTAATCACTTCTGGTGTAATTTGGGTCACTTATAATCAACAATTGGTCGCTTCTGGTAACTGTAACTCGCTTTTGGTTGTTGTCATTGTGTATTTTGGTGTTTCTATCGTAACTTTCACATACAGAGGCTAAATCATGCAAACAAGGACTCGTTGGAAAGCTGAGAGGATGATCTAGGTAGTGGAGCAAGCTTTTTCTAGTGAATATATCATTATACCATCTTTTTTATCAGTCAAAGTCAAACTTTTTATAAAAAACTTTAATTGAGCATATATTGAGCAAAATCAATCAGATTTCAACAAAATTTCTTTTCAAATTGCTTAGAGTCTTCTAAACTTTCTATTTATGCAATCCATTTTCTTGTATCAGGTCATATTAATTAGATTTTTTTTAGATTTCATCTTTTTCACATAGCATTCTTCTATGCAAGTTTACTTGTTTCTTTTTGGAATTGGTGACTTGTAGGGGCATCTAAGGAGCTAGAGAAGCATTGGCATTATCATCTACAATAGATTTGGATAGAGAATTAACTAGGTGAAATCATTTCATCTCTTATCTTGCAATCTTGTTTGATCACACATTTGGATTTTGGGCATAAAATGAACAACTTGTTTGCAATCATACCATTGAAATTGGGCTAAAATGAATCATTGTCTTCTACACGTTGAATTTATAAGGTTAATGAACCCCATGCGAGGGTGACCAAATGAATGTGTATGTTCTCTCCTCAATGCCTAACATGAACTTGGAGATCAGAAACACTTACTTGTGTTGCTTTTGTTAAACCTTATAGAATCCTGCCTTGGTGGGAAAAGAGGTACTCACCCAAAGGGAATGACCTCAAGTGGTACTTTCATCTGGTCCACTATAAAAATAGAGGATAAGGTGAAAGCCAAGTCTAACTGGTATGAGCACTCACCATACAGTGCTAGCTTGAAAGGAGACATACCTTATGTATATTAACTCCTAATAGGGTTAGTTAAAGCCTTAAGTGGCTTGTTGGATGCTGGTGGGGTGCCGGTCCCTCGAATTTTCACTAGAACCACCTTATGATAGTGGCCTTGCCTTGACTAGGACTTGTTCAAGTGTCTTCACATGCTTTCTTAACCATCATCACATTCTTCCAAACTAACAACTTTCTTATGTGTCTTCTATGAGTGATTCATGTATGTATATGCATAATCATTTATTTGAATATTGCCAGATCAAGCTCTAAACACCCAAACACATAAAGACAAGTCATCCTACACATTCTTCCAATAACATTCAAACCTAATCACTTTCATCCCAAACATATCCTAGTCATCATCCAACCCTTCATAGCCAAGTCATTCAAACTATCCTAAACTTATCCTAGTCACATCCCTGTCCTAGCCAAATCACTTCTGCCACATCATCAAAATCCCTAAACGATTACTTGCTAAAAGGACTTAAGACAAACACTTGGGTGACAACATGTTTACACCAGAGGACCCAAAAATCAAATTCCAAAGATTCCTCCAAAATCTTTATCAAGGATCACAACCCCTAAACCAAGATGCCATTGAAACATTACAATTCTTCATCCAAAGAGCTCAACCCCATGCAAGCCAATCACCTCAACTACAACACTTCATTGCCCAAGTCCAACACTTTTTAGCCACTAGTCAACCTTGACAAGTACATCAATCCTTAGCCACTCCATACCAACCTAATCCACCTCATATCCACATGTCATATGCATCCACTTCCTATCAACTTAATCCACCTATCCACCAAGTCAATGCCACATCAACCTATGAACATCCACCTCAAGCTTATCTAATCCCTCATGCCACCATTCCAATGCACTAGCAAGCCCATCCAAAAAGCAATCAAGTGATATTACAAGAACAACATCCAAGTCCCAATGGCCCTTTTTACATAAATTAAGAGAGCACAAGTCAAACTTGCCAACAAGGTCAAATGCCCTCAACTTTGAGTCCACCTCAAGATCTTATGTCTACATATCCTACCATTACACCTAGCTACCAAGACTATCAATGGCCTCCCCAATGAGCACAAGTGAGCCCAAATTCACCTTTGCAACAAGAAGCATACGCAACTCCAAGTGGCCCTTTGTATATAAACCATGCGAGCCTAATACAAAAAGACTTAACTATCTTTGACAAGGGAAATATCAATCTAGCCAATGCATCCTATAAGTGGCCTTCATCATCCAATCACCCACCAACCCATGAGCCTACTAACCCTATCATAAGAACACCATGTGATCCTATCCCTAGTCCATTGGTCCACCAACCTTCATCACCTTCATCCACAAGTTCTACCAATCCTCCACCACAAGATCTCTTGGACAAAACCATACAACAATTGGTTCAAGCAAATTTGTTTGAGTTGCCACCGATAGAACCTTTTGAACCAATCTTTAAACCCCCTTGGTATAATAAAAACCATTATTGTACATACCATAGGTATAAGGGCCATACAACAACCAATTGTGTCAAACTTAAGAGATTGATCACAAACCTCATAAATTGTGGTAACATTATCCCTTCATCCAATCCAAATCCTAATCCACCCAATCCAATTAATCCCCAACCTAATCCTAGTACTAAGCCTACAACATCATCCACTATTATTGCTCATCCATTATATTGCCCATCCACTCATACCCTTACGAAGGATGTGATCCATTGGCTACTAGCTAGGAATAAACCACCTCCATGTCAAACACCCATTCATGAGCCTACCAAAGAACTTCCAAAGGTCATGTCCAATCCTATAATCCCATCATGTGGTCCACCTATCCTTGAGCCTATCCAAGAGCCCTCAACTAACATTCTTAGCCCTTCAAGCCCATCATGTGACCTACAAGCCATCAAGGATATTCAAGAGTCTCCTATTATGAATCCAAGTCAAGAGTCATCATGTTCTTGTGTTGTTGACCAAGAGCCTATCCAAGAGCCTTCCACTTCCATTCAATCAACCCAAGAGGTATGTCAAAGGTTTAATCCTAAGCATGTGGAAACATTAAGCCCTAGTCCAACTCAAGATCAAAACACTTTCATGCAACCCATCCATAACATTTACCTTCTTTATGATCAATGTGATACCTATGAAGAAGCTATCCATGAGCACCTTTATCCTATCCATAATCTTATATCCATCCATGAGTGAGATATCCAAATTACTCCTAGTCATCTGCCATCTAGCCCTATCCATAATGAGAAAACATCCACTTGTCATGATGAGACACTTGTCCCCCAAGTAAGCATAAAAGATCAAACAAATAACTTGGATCTTAGTGAACACAATGTTAATCAAGATCCTAATGATCCTCCTTCCACATCCACCATCTATTCCACTTCAAATCCACTATCATGTCCTAGTGGTCTTACCACCTTTGTCCATGAATGTTCTTCCTTAGGACAAAAACAACCTCTATCCACTTCACCTTCTCCATCCAATAATGAACTCAAGTCTAGTGTTCAAACCACACCTAGTCCCATTATCCATAGTATCCTCTGAAACATGAACTACCAAGGTAAAGGCCTAGGCCTTGATGAACAAGGTATTTTGGAGCCAAATGATGTCAAAGTTCCTCCATGCTCATATGGCCTTGGATACACACCCCAAAGTAAACCCTCTAAAGATGTTGGTAATTCCTCCATCACTCCTAAGTCCACCACTTTCCATCACAAACCACATCATATACCCAAAACATATGTAGCCATTCTCCTCCATCAACCTACAAATGTCAAAAGCATGTGACCATACACCTCCCACCATCCACTTTACATCCATTACTTTGAAATCCTAACATCCCATTGTCCACTTTACCTCCACTCTTTCCATCTCCTAATATGCCTCCATCCACTTGCCTCCATTGTTACCAACACCTAATTATCCACTTATCCATAAGTACCCTTACATTCCTAATCATGACCAACAAATGCATACATTGCCTAAACATGAAGCTTCCACTCATTCCACAAACCCCACTTCCACCAAACCCATGGGATTCCAAAATAAACATTTGGATGCCTTTATCTATAAAGCCTAAAGTCCAACTAAAACACTTAAGGACCCTCATGCCTTAGGGCATCAATGTGAAAAGTCTATAAATAATCCATCTTCTAAGCAAAGTACATTCACAAAGCTATCCAAGCCCATACCTCCAAAAGCAAAGCCCAAAAGAAAATTAGTTTGGGTTCCTAAGTAAATAGATAGCAAGTCAAATGAGACATCCTCATCCACATCTCAAGAATCCCAACCACCTATATCCATCCAAAAGCCTACTTCCATCCAAAACTTCCTTTCCCTTCAAAAATCCCACAAACAAAGAAAAAGAACTAAAAATACTAAATCTATGTGGGTTCCTAAATCACTTCATCAACCATCCCCTAAGCAAACATATCCATTGTTTCCTACACCACCATCCCATCAAAAGATTCAATGTTTAACACAGTGTGTGCAACCATTGGTCATGATTCCCTTCCATTCCAAAACATTCCCACATACCTCCATCTCCCCAACCTTCATCCATTATTCTACATATCTTCCCCATCACCTTCCTATGGTCCATGATTTTGCATAAGTCCTACATAAATCCACACCATAAGCCACTAGCCTACCCTACCATAATTCCACATCATAATCCATTAGCCTACCTTTCATCCATCCTTACACAAAGCTTTCAAAATTCACTATCCACATAATCCATCTCCCTTTCATGTAATCATTTACCAACATCTGGAACATATTAACATTTGACATGGTCCATGTGACATCCATCTTAAATGATGCTTTCACTTTGATAGCACTAGACACTTGAGTCCATCCTATCCATTACCATGGTGAAAACTTGGCAAATAGGCGCCATGTATAATTGTCATCCCATAAAAAAAAAGTAAAGAGAAATCCTTCATCCAACGGTGAAAACCTGGTAAATAGGTGCCTTAGGGAAGTACCATGATGAAAATGTGGCAAACAAGCATCATGTGTAGGTTGATATTCTATGTCACTCACACTTGGGGGTACATGGTCTCATCCATCTTATCATTTTCCATTATATCATGCTACATCCTTGTTGATAACTGAGAGGGGGCGGGGGTGAATCAGTTATTCTAATTATTTCTTTTTCTAAACTTTCTTATTAATTAATGCAGCATTGAATCAAACACAAAAACATTACCATGAAATAAGAAACACATGACACAGTATTTTTGACGTGGAAACCCTGTTAAGGGAGAAAACCACGGGGTGATTAACCCAAAAGTTATTCTCTGTTAGAAGAATAGGAAATTACAAAATGGCACTTGCCAATTAGGGCTCACTGCCCAAGCACACTGCTCACAAGAGGCCCACTGCCTACAAGAAGACACACTGTCTACAAAGTGATAAGAATCACAGTCTTGAACTGATTGGAAGCATCTGCATATGCTGGAGTTCAGTTCCGGTTAGGCTCAGTACACTGATCTGCTGCACTTCATCTTTCCTCTGTTCTTTATTCTGCTATCCTTTCACATACCGGATCTTTCTTGCTACTTCTGCTCTGTTCTGGACTTATTCGCATATCTATTCATTCATTCACTCACTTCACAACTAAATCCATCCTCTATATATATCCGCACAAGTAATTTCATCACCTTTCTAGTCGGCATCCGGAACAGTCTAGTTTCTTACAAACTTTGTTCTGTCGGCTGAATCCTTGCTCACCAAGCAATGCGGATCAAGCATATACTTGTAGATATCATTAATCATGTTGGCCAAACATGATTCATGCCTTCACAACCTTTATCATCAACAGTAACACATCCGGAAAGTAGTCTGATACTCTGTCAGTCAGTTCTTCCTTTGTTTTCACTGTTTCTCAGGAATCCGGTACTCAACTATTCATATGTTTTTCCTTGTCCATCACCGGAGGCTAAATCCTTGGAATATACCACTCAAGGTAGTCCTCTTGACTTCCCCAAATCCGCACTGCACCAAGACACTTCCTCTGAGAGATCTGGATCAATCTGTCAGACCTTGCCACATGCTCTGTTCTTGTTCACCGGACCACAACAATCTTTATTCTGACTTCCGGTAGAGACACATCATGACTTGCGGATATGTGGGATGACCTTTGTTGCCATCAATGACAACAACCATGAATCCATATAGTGTCTCTTGCCAACAATCTCCCCCTTTGGCATTGATGGCAACACTTAGTGAAAAATGACTAAGTGTTTACACTATGCTCCCCCTTTGCTGATGCTCTGTCTTTATATACAATTTCTGGAACTCCCCCTTAGTTGGATTCCTCATTTTTCACTGCTCCTCACTCCCCCTTTGACATCAATGGCAAAGGGTAGGGTCCGCACACCAAAATTTTCAAAAATTTTCTATACATAGCCGCATATTTACATACTCACATATACTGAAGAATGTCTGCAAAGGATGTCTACAATTGGATCATTTCTGTAGCCCAACTTTGCTTCATTCTATCCAAAATTGAAATGTGACCACTCAACAAAAATGCAAAAGCTTCTACCCACTTGAGATCTGTCAGATCATTTGTTTGGGCGGTGGTCTGAGCATCACTGATGGCCTCATGCATAGTTTCCAACTTAGGGATTATAATCCTTCTAAGTTCTCCCATCCGGTTAGTGATATTCTTCCTTTCCTTCTCAAGATTCTTTATTTCATTCAAGACTGCAATAGTCTGACATTCTTGATTTATTATGGAGGAAGAGAGAGGATCAAAACTTTGAGATAAGCTTTGTAGCTTGTCCTGTTCCTCTTTTATTTTCTTGTCAATTGCTGCTGTTGCCTTTGACCAGGATATACAAAATTTGTAAATGTCACCGCCATCCTTAAGAGCATTCTCTAAGCTCTTTATTCCAATACTCACAATCTTCCTATCTTTAGAGATTAATTCTAATACTTCTGAGAATCTTTTATCCAAAAATTCCTTCCGGACCTTTTCTTCAGCAGATTTTTCTAGAGATTCAAAATGTGTACTAACACTGCTGACTAAGGTTTTGAGATTACCGGAAGAGGAGGCTGTGGGATCCTTTTGAAAGGATGGCATGATCTTTTCTAGCACTCCAGATGCTACCTCCATAAGCTCACAGTCTTCCATGTGAGATTTCAGCAGCTTCTCTTTGACTTTCTCATTTGCAAATGAGGCTATTTTCATTGTTTGCACCGGTGACAAAGAGTCAAAATCTAATGGTCCTTTGAGTAGGTCCGGTTCATCAATTTCTATAGTGGCTTTGCTCAAAAATTGTTGAACAGTTTGTGCAGTGTCTCTTGCCGGAGACAGATGTTTCTTTTCTTCTGCAGTCTTGGAACTGTCAACCTCTTTATCTTTCACCCCTGCTTCCTTCTCCTATAATTTCTCTTCTTCTTTGGATCCGGAGACTGTAGGGGAAATCGGAGGAGAGATGTTTATCTGTTCAGGGCCCACTTCTTCCGGAACAGATGATTCCAAATCCACAGCTGTTTCTGCACCCAAGTCCTCTACAACAGGAAGATTGAACCTTTCGAAGGCCCTCCGGAGGATCTCTTCTGTCTCTTGGGCCACTTTGTCAGTCTCACCAAGCATGAGTTGATTCATCCTGGCTTTACTTCTGAACTCATCTTTGCAGTCTTTGAAGATAATGTTCATTGTCTTGGGATCAATTTGAGGATATAGCTGAATAGCTATCTGCTCCCGGATCTCAAGATCTTTTGCATGAGCATTATTCTTTCTTATTTCTAATTTCTTTTCTAGGCTTTTAGGAATAAGAGATATGATCTCAATGAAAGCCTTATTGTATATGTTCAGATATTTGACTGTGGCTTCCTGCAGAATCTTTTGGTCAGCCTCATTGTAGTCATCATAAAATTCAGTCATTGGTTGAAGGTTTCCATCTACCGTGACTGACTTGATTACACTCTCTAGAGACAGAGTGGGCTTTTCAACAGATACCTCTGCCATTTCATCCTTGTCTTGGCCTGTGGAGGGTTTATCGGATCCTTTCTTCTTCTGCTTCTTTATTTCTTTTACTCCCTCATCTGACTCTGTTTCCTCTTCATCCTTTTGGCTTTCATAAGCCCTTGTGGCTTTTGTCTTGGATCTTTTACCGGATGCCTGGACTTCTAGTTTTGAACTTTTGGTTGAGGGAGGTGCAGATCTTTTTGATGATCTGGTCTGGGTGGGAGTTTCAACCGGAACACTTTCTTTACTTTTCTCTTCTTCCTTAGCCTTCCTCCTCTTTTCCCGGCTGGCATCAAGTGCCTCTTTTGAGATGCCTAGGCCTTGAGCAATATGCTCAACTTCTTTTCTTACCTTCCTCTTTATCTCCGGTTCCCTGAGTTCTACATGTATCTTTACACTCAGTTCTTCAAAGGTTCCAAACCTTTCTGCCTTAGGATCTTTGGGCTGGCTTAGCATGTGTTGAACATGCAGCTCTACTATCTGTTCATCCACTTCATACCCCATGGGCATGATCCAGACAGTCCTTGGCTCCACTGCCTCCATCAGACACTGATCTGTTTCTACCATGAAGCATACTATGTCTTTGTACTTTTCAACAAGGGATTGGGGTATTCTTTCTCTTGCATGCATCATGCTTTGGAAGTTCTTGAAGTATCCCCATAGAGATGTATTTCTTGCTTTTGCATCCCCAAGTCCATGCAAATAGTCTCTGATTTGGATGGCAACCGGTCTGTCATTCTGCCATATCCATCCACTAGATCCAGGAAGCTCATTCATGTAGTAAAAGAATAGACAAAGGATCAGATTGCCATACTTGAAGGAGTTTTTCTTGTCCTTCTTAATCTTCTGCAGATTTTCAAAGAGTTGGTTTACTAGAAGCTCACACAAGTCATAGTCTGGATTCTCCTTTAACATTTGATAAGCTGTGTAAATTACAGTTCCCGGTACTGAATTTTCCCTACTGGAGTGATAGATTTTGTAACCAATTATCATAGCTGCAAATTTGACATCCGGTTCAGTGATGTCATCAACTGTCATAGCTCTCTTGTCAAACTTGGATCTGGTTGCATCACTGACTGTCTGATTTTTGACAGATTTGAGAACAGGTAATCCACCGGATGAGTGCAGACCGGTTACAGCCCTAATTGCATCCTTGGTGATCTTGAAGGGCTTGTTCAACCATAGGAAGTTGTCATGTACTCTACTTAGTACATACCAGACCCATTCATCTTCTTCAAAACAGGGGAAATGAATCCACTGTGCAAAGTGTTTGTCCCGGATGGCTTCATACTGAGTTTTGATCTCAAAGGAGTCATCTATCAATTGTTTGTGATAGATATCCATCAGTTTTGATTCTCCAATGTCTTCAAGATTCACATGGATGTAAACCCTAATATCTTCCGTATGCAATACACCATGAGGAACACTAGAGAAGGCTCCTAGTGGATCTACCTCCAATGATTTGTAAGGATGTTTCTTGAATGTGGGGCGAGGTCTATCAGAGATCTTAACTATATTTGGAGTAGCCATTCTTCAAAGATTTGCAGTGAGATAATGAAAAACGGAGAATACCTTATGCGCCTTCAGTTTGCACAGAGTGGTTGGATTGATTTCTTTATGCAATGACTTCGGCAGGAGATCCTTGGTGTGCTTGATGAATCTTGTTGCAGAGCTCCACTTTTTGCTTCTTCTTGAGTGCAGAATGAGCAAATGACTTTTGAGAAATCCCTTATATTGCTCCACAAACCCTAATATCTGTCTGCAATAAATGCTTCACCTACATTATTCCGGTTTGCCTTGTCTAGATAGCTTGGAGTATCCCGGATTAGTCCTGATCTGTGAATATCATCCGGATCTTTCAATCATGAATAAATCGAGGTAACATATTACAAGAACATCCCAAACACTCTGTCCAATCCGCAGAATAAGATAGTGCACTTCCGGATCTCTCCAGACCTTTTTGTAATCCTTTGTCATACCGGAGCATCTCCCTGAACAGGTCTTACTTGATCGATCACAGCTTCTTCATAACTCCATGCGGACCTCTGAAATCTTATCTGGATCATCTCAAGACTTATATATTTAAATCCTTTACTCCGCATCTTGTGCCAAATCCGGCACCACTTGATTGGCTGGGGGAACAGGATTTTCTTTGAGTCTCCCCCTGAGCTAGAGCTCACTTTTTAATTTCTGGAAGAAATATCAGCACCAGAGTCTGGTGCGGATCCAACCTCTACATTCTCTGAACTTTTCTTCACCCAAATCTTGCTCATCTGATTCCTAACTTCATCCGCATTCATCTTTTGTTTACCCTTGTCTTGATTCTGATTATACACCGGACCTCTTTTGTCCTGATTCTTGCTTCTGCAGACTTTAGCATTATGACCGGACCTATTGCAGATTTGGCAAATAACATTTCTTTGCATATTTGACTGATATCCTCTTGATCTGCATTGATTAGCCATATGACCTACTCTATTGCATGTAAAGCATCTACCTTTGAATGATTTGTTTACTTGCATAATTCTGCATTCATGGGATTTGTGTCCATACCTTTTGCAGTTGAAGCACTGTCCGGAGAAGGATGAATTAATCTGATTCATTCTCTTTCTGCACTGATTAGCTTTGTGACCAAAGTGGTTGCAGCTGTCGCAGTATCCATTGAAAGATGGATATCTTTGAGCATTTGGCTGTCTTACCAGAGGTCTTCTAGGCCTGCTCCTTGGATTTTCTGATCCAAGATTCTTTTGACCGGATCCGGAGCTTTCTCCTTTCTCATATCCCAAACCATACTTGTCATCTGTCCTCTTTTGACTTCCAAGAAGAACTTCAAGTTGAGCAGAACTTATCTTGAATTTCTCTTTATATTCATTTGCTGTTTGAAGGTCTCTTTTGAGAGAGGCAATTTGATCCTCAAGTTTTTCTTCATTATCTTTGGCATCTTCAAGATCAGATTCAAGATGTCTGATAATCCTGTCCATCTGGTGGCATTCTTCTGATTTTTCTTTAAGAGATTGTCTTAGATTGTCTTCAGCCTTTCTTTTTTCTTCAATCTCTTGAGTAAACTTTATAGTTCCTGATTCCATTTCATGTCTTAAAATAATGACTTCTTTTGATAACTTTTCACATAACTTGGTTTGCTCAGTCAATTCTTCATTTGTATTGCTTTCTTCACTTTGTCTTGCCAACTGTTGGAGCAGCTCCTTTCTTTTTTTCATTGAGAGACTTAATTTGTCTTTTAATTCTCTCATGAATTCATCAGCCTGTTTGAGTCTTTCTTTTAATTCATTGACTTCAGAATTTGACTGTTCAAGATCCTCAAGGGCAGTCTTGAGTTGCTCCCTTAAACCATATGCATCCATTTGAATTCCCAGATCTTCCTCAAGCTGTTAGGCTCTATTAGGAGGAACTTAGCTCTAATACCAATTGTTGATAATTGAGAGGGGGGGGTGAATCAGTTATTCTAATTATTTCTTTTTCTGAACTTTCTTATTAATTAATGCAGCATTGAATCAAACACAAAAACATTACCATGAAATAAGAAACACATGACATAGTATTTTTGACGTGGAAACCCTGTTAAGGGAGAAAACCACGGGGTGATTAACCCAAAAGTTATTCTCTGTTAGAAGAATAGGAAATTACAAAATGGCACTTGCCAATTAGGGCTCACTGCCCGAGCACACTGCTCACAAGAGGCCCACTGCCTACAAGAAGACACACTGTCTACAAAGTGATAAGAATCACAGTCTTGAACTGATTGGAAGCATCTGCATATGCTGGAGTTCAGTTCCGGTTAGGCTCAGTACACTGATCTGCTGCACTTCATCTTTCCTCTGTTCTTTATTCTGCTATCCTTTCACATACCAGATCTTTCTTGCTACTTCTGCTCTGTTCTGGACTTATTCACATATCTGTTCATTCATTCACTCACTTCACAACTAAATCCATCCTCTATATATATCCGCACAAGTAATTTCATCACCTTTCTAGTCGGCATCCGGAACAGTCTAGTTTCTTACAAACTTTGTTCTGTCAGCTGAATCCTTGCTCACCAAGCAATGCGGATCAAGTATATACTTGTAGATATCATTAATCATGTCGGCCAAACATGATTCATGCCTTCACAATCTTTATCATCAACAGTAACACATCCGGAAAGTAGTCTGATACTCTGTCAGTCAGTTCTTCCTCTGTTTTCACTGTCTCTCAGGAATCCGGTACTCAACTATTCATATCTTTTTCCTTGTCCATCACCGGAGGCTAAATCCTTGGAATATACCACTCAAGGTAGTCCTCTTGACTTCCCCAAATCCGCACTGCACCAAGACACTTCCTCTGAGAGATCCGGATCAATCTGTCGGACCTTGCCACATGCTCTATTCTTGTTCACCGGACCACAATAATCTTTATTCTGACTTCCAGTAGAGACACATCATGACTTGCGGATATGTGGGATGACCTTTGTTGCCATCAATGACAACAACCATGAATCCATATAGTGTCTCTTGCCAACAATCCTACCATCCTTATCCATTACATAAACTTGCCTATTCCACTGAACCCATTTACCCATCCTTCCACCTTTTGATTTTGATGAAGACATAGGGGAAAAATGTTGAAACATGTTTGGATATTTCTTGACATACCTTCTTTCCAAACCAAGTCCTATTGATTGACCATTCATCCATCCCATTCAAACCAATCCATCATGTCCTCCTATCGTCATAAGTGTCATTTAAAATCCAATCTTATCATCCCATTGTCATGAGCCTTGTCATGTAAAAATCCTAAGCATTACCACCTAGAATGGGGCATGTTATTCCTATGCGACATAGTCTTTAGAGATCACATCCTAGCTCCATTATGAGGCATACATCCATCCACTATAACATATCTTTTTTATCCACCCATTTATCATGAGCCTTCCATCCCTTATTTCCCATCCTTTTATCCATCCAATCCCATTCATCGATCCTTTCATCTAGACTTGGTTTTCCCTAGTCATTGGTATCAAGCACAAAGTCTACTCAAATTGTAAATCCATTGGCATTTTCCAAAACATTTCAAAAAATCCAAAAAAAAAAAAAATCAAAATATCCCAAAAAACACAAAAAAATTCAAAATATGTCAAAAAATCCAAAAAATTAAATATCCAACGAAAAATCCAAGATACAAAACCAATCATATCATCCAAAACAATCCACTCCATCAACATTCAATCAAAATCAAATCATCATCATCAAATCACAAATCCATCAAAGCAAATCAAATATCCAATCAAATCATCACTTCAATTCATCAAATCATATAATCATCACAATTCATCAAATCAATCTAAGCAATGATCTTAAATAGAAGTCACACTAATCCATATCAAGCAAGCTAATCAATCAAGGAACATATCCAATCAGATCAACAAGTTTTTGATCCTAATCTTGTCATAAACATCATCAATCATCATCAATGGGATATAGTGTTCCCACATCCTTGTGTTGATCTAGGGATATAGCGTTCCCCACAATGACAACACTATCATCATCAATCACACAATCAATCATCAGTTTATGACTTGACAAGGGCAATACCTTGTTTGTTTTACATCCTTTGAGCATATTAAAAACACTTACTTATGCTTATATTGAGTGGACACTCTAATCATCACACCATCACTATCATCATTCAAAACAATCCAATCATCAAAATAATCAACCCAACAATAGTAAACATCAAAACCAAAGCACATCAAGTCAACCATCAAAATAAATCCAATCACTCCAATAAATCAAAAGCAGCTCAATCCACCACATATCATCACATCATCAACATTTCATCAATCCTAATCAATCCATTTTCATCATCTCATCAATAAAACATTAGAACTACATCTCGTTTCCATCATTAAGTGCCTTGATATGATGGATACATGGTATGTAGGCAATCTAGAGTACAAAGGAAGTGCCTAGATTCAGGCACGGGTCATTTTCCTCTTTCTCCTCTTCTCATTTCTTCTATCATCTATGTCCCATATCATCAATAAACACCTAAAATCCAATCAATCATCACTTCTTCCAATTCATCAAATCAATCTTCATTCATCATTTCATCATCCCAAACAATGATCCACATGCAAGTCAATCCTTATATCTTTACCAATTAAGCCAAGTTATCCAAGCACAATCAATGGTCTTGATCCTAGCCTTGTTGTAAGCCGAATCAATCAACCAACCAACCAACCAACTCAGCAAACAACCTTGTGTTGATCTAGGGATATAGTTTTCCCCTCCATGACAACACTCTCAACTATCTTCATCAATCAACAATTAATCATAGGTTTACAGCTTGATAGGGGCAATACCTTGCTTGTTTTTGTATCATTTGTGCATTATTTCTTGTGTGTGTTATCATTTTTATCTTGCATTTGCATCATATCAGTATCAATCCATCTAATATTCATAGCTTGTATCCAGACAAGGTTGTATTACGCTGGGGCACAAGACACATTGTCACCGTAGTCCTTATACCTTGGTGTATAACATCTAGTGCTATATCAAACATCATGGTTGTTCACTTTCATTGCAGCATAACGCATCATCATTTCTTCTATCCATTTCCTTATCTTTCTTCCTTGATCAATCCATTTCATTTCAAGAGCCTACCCGTGTTTGTCCAACCCACCCATCCTCTTGAGGGGGCATCATTCCATCATCATCCTATCTTTTTTTCATCCTATCCTACATCATCATCATCCCTATCGATTATCCATACCTTAACTTATTTGAAATGATGTTACTCAACATAAATCTTATCATCTCAAACATCATCTCAAAGAGGGGCAAAATGTAGACACCCAAATTTGTCCATGTCTTGCAAAAGTTAGTCAAAAACATTACTTAGACATCATGTAGCATTTTGTCCTAATCCCATTCCTAATCCCACTTATCCCATTAAGCCAATTAATTAAATAGATTTTATTTATTTAATTAATTTCCCATTCATATCCTAGTCCTATCCTAATCATCTTCCCAATTAATTAAATAAATTTTATTTATTTAATTAATTTCCTTCACATATCCCAACTAATTCAATATATTTTATTTGAATTAAGTCCTCACCTTTTATTACATTTGAACACTTGTCCATTTCTCAATTGAATCATGTGTGGTATTACAACTTTCATTTAAAATCCTTCACATCTACAACTAATGGGACCTAATTTTTGTATTTGTGTACACCATCACATATAAATTTATTAAATAAAAGTATTTGTGTACACAATCACATATGAGCCCTATCCTCCTTTGTACACTTGTCACATGACTACAACTCGCTTGAAGAGTGGGAATAACTAATCAATCCTAGCTATCCACATCAATCATTTAGCCTTTTAATCTGAACCATCCTTTTGAACCAAGCCTTTCCTATAGATCAACCCTCTCCCAAGCCATTTGCAAGAGACATTGAGTTGGAGTATCCTTATGCTATTGAAATCACATTAGAGCCTTTGCATCTATCATCATCATCTTCCATCTATCAATCTTCCATCTATCATCTCAATCCTATGCAAATGTTATGTTGCCGAATTGTGAGAAACCAACATATCAAATCAATCAAACAATTCATCTTGCATCTTTGAGGTATTGAATGATTTGGATTTAAGTTATGCATTTCATTGTTTGATCATTTCCATTTGCAAATCCATTTTTTTTATATATACAGGAACTACTCTAGAAATTAGCAAATCAGAATGAAGCCAATATTATTGATGAGGATCTAAATGGGAAAACTAAGCTATGTGAGAAGCTATCAAAAGAAGTCATTATGATAAGACATGAAATGGAATCAAGCATTATGAAATTCACCAAAGAAATTGAAGACAAGAGAAAGACTGAAGATAACCTAAAATAATCCCTTAAGGAGAAAATAGAGGACTGCCAAAAAAAGGACAAGATAATTAGGCATCTTGAATCTGATCTTCAAGAAGCCAGAGACAATAAAGAAAAACATGAGATCCAAATAGACACTCTTATACAAGATCTTCAATCTGCAAATGAATACAAAGAAAAAATCAAGATAAGCTTAGCCCAACTTGAAGTTCTTCTTGAAAATCAAAAGAGGGTAGATGGTAAGCATGGCTTGGGATATGAGAAAGGTGAAAGCTCTGGATTCGAAAATCAAAGAAATAGGCCTAGAAGACCTCCAATAAGGCAACCAAATGCTAAAAGATATCCATCTTTTAATAGATACTGCTTCAATTACAACAAATTCGGTCATAAAGCAATCAAGTGCAGAAATGGAATGAATCAAATCAATCCATCCTTCTTTGGTCAATGTTTTAGTTGCAAAAGGTATGGTCACAAATTTCATGAATGCAGAAATATGCAAATGAACAATTCTTTCAATGGTAGATGTTTTGTATGCAATAGAATTGGACATATGGCTAATGAATGCAGATCAAGAGGATATCATTCAAATAAGCAAAGAAATGTTGTGTGTTACAAATGCAATGGGTCCTATCATATAGCCAGATTCTGCAGAAATAGAAATAAAAATAGAAAAGTCCAGTGGAACATGATTAGAAACAAGATAAAGGAAAAGGTAAAGTAAATGCGAATGAAGTTCAAAAGCAGATGAGCAAGATTTGGGTAAAGAAGAGTATGATGAATATTGGTGATGGATCTGCACTAGAATTCAGTGTTGATAATCCTTCCAGAAACTAAAAAGTGAGCTCTGGCTCAGGGGGAGCTACAGAGAAAATCTTTTTTCCCCCAGCTAGTTGGTAAGTGCTTGAATTTGGCACATTGAGTAGACATATGATGTTGCAGATTAAAGGGTTCCTATAAAATCTCCCAAAGAACTTTCAGTCAGAATGTGAGAGGTCTGCATGAAGTTTCACAAGGTTTATGACCACTTGAGTAGATTTGGTTCCAGCAACCATCTAGTATTAACAGAGCAATACAAATTTATCTAGTATGATCTACAAATACAATACTCTGATCTACAGATCTAGAGGAAAGTCTTTAAGGCACCTGGGTGTTACCAACACACTAAGGTACTAGTTTGAAGATTTGCAACATGATTTAGGAAAAGCTCACTTTAGAACCAGGGTAATCAGATGACTTAAAAGTTTGTGCATTTATTACAAAAGGGAATTAGGTTTTGTGCAAAGATAAAAGGGTTCTTTCACTCATTATTTACACACTTGCACTCATGAAGAAGAAAGAAGAGGTTTGAGAAAATATCCTACAGTTTACTCAAGTTCAAGCTGAAGATCAAACTCAAACAGAAAATCACTCTGACATCTGCTTCAAACCCTAGGGCATGACAAATTCTCTCTAGATTTCATTGCTAGAATGGCTACTCTAATGGTTGTTAATATCTCTGAAAGGCCGAGACCAAAATTCAAGAAACATGCTTACAAGTCACTAGAAGTTGATCCCTTGGGTGCATTTTCTAGTATTCCACATGATGTCTTGCATGTAGAAGATATTAGGGTTTATATCCATGCAAACATCAAAGATTTTGGAGACTCAAAATTGATCAACATCTATCAAAAATAGTTAATAGATGAGAATTTTGAACTCAGGCCTAAATTCAAGACCCTAAGGGACAAACACTTCAAACATTGCATACATTTTCCATATTTTATAGAAGACGAATGGGTCCAGTATGTTCTAAGTAGGATGCATGATAATTTTATGTGGCTAATGAGGCCATTCAAGATAAACAAAGATGCCATCAGGGCTGTGACTGGACTGCATTCAACTAGTGAGTTACCTGCACTCAAATCTGTAAGGAACCAAATGGTAACTGAAGCCACTAGATCAAAATTTGACAAGAGAGAAATGACTATAGATGACATCATGGATTCGGATGTCAAGTTTGCTTCAATGATAATTGGTAACAAAATCTACCACTCAAGTAGGGAAAATTCTATGTCTGGTACAATAATCTATGTTGCATATCAAATGATGAAGGAAGATGCAGATTATGACCTGTGTGAGCTTCTATAGAGTCAACTGATGGAAAAGTTGTAGAAGATCAAGAAAGATAAGAAATACTCTTTCAAATATGGCAATATAATATTGTGTCTATTTTTCTACTATATGAATGAGCTTCCTAGATCAAAGGGTTGGGTATAGCAAAATGATAAACCTGTTGTAATTCAAATCAAAGATTACACGTATGGACTTGGTAATTCTCAAGCCCAAAACTCAGCTCTCTAGGGTTACTTCAAGAATTTCCAAAGCATGATGCATGCCAGAGAGAGAATACCATAGTCTATAGTTGACAAATAGAAAGACACAGTCTACTTCATGGTTGACATTGATCAATGCCTAATGGAGGCAGTTGAGCCAAGAACTATGTTGATAATGCCCATGGGATATGAGGTTGATGAAAAAAATTTGGAGGTACATGTTCAACATTTGTTGAGCCAACCTAAAGACATTGAAGCAGAAGGGTTTGGCACCTTTGAAGAGATAAGCATAAAAATACATGTTAAATTAAGGTAGCCTGAGATAAAGAGAAAAGTAAGAAAGGAAGTTGAAGAATTTGCTAAAAGATTTCACATACCAAAGGAGGCAGTAGATGCCAATAGAGAGAAAATACAGAAGACAGAAAAAGAAAGACAAGAAGCAAAGAAAGAAAGCATTTTGGTGCAAGCCTCCTCCCGGACTAGATCTTCCAAGAGCTCTGCTCCTGTCACTCCCAGAAGCTCAAAGACTACCAAACCGGAAGTCAAGCCATTTAGGAAAGGAGTAAAGAGAATGAAGACCAAAGCCACAAGGACTTATACGAGCCAAAAGGATGATGAAGAGACAAAATCAGATGAGGAAATCAAGAAAATGAAGAAGAAAAGAACATCTGGGGAGTTCTCTGATAGCAGAAATGAGGAAGAGAAAATAGAGGAATTTGTTGAAAAACCCACTCTATCATTGAAGACATCATGAAAGCCATCACTGTAGATGGAAACCTACAGTTGATGACAAAATTTTATGATGAATACAATGATTTAGATAAGAGAATTCTTGAAGAGGCAACTATAAGGTATTTGAACATCTACAACAAAGCCTTCATTGAAATAATTTCATTAATTCCTAAGAGCCTAGAAGAAGTACTAGAGATGAGAAAAGAGAATGCCAAGGCAAAAGACTTGGAGATCCAGGAGCAGATAGTGATACATCTATGTCCTTCTATCACTCCAAAACAAATGAACATGGTTTTTAAGAACATTAAAGATGAGTTTTGGAGCAAAGAAAGAATGAATAAGCTCATTCTCAGAGAAACTGACCAAATAGCAAATGAAACAAAAGAAATTCTCCATAATGCCTTGAAGAGATTTAATCTTCCTATTGTAGAGGAAACAAATGAAGAGCCTTCTACCATGGATGTTGAAGGATTAAAAGTAATCAATGAAGAATTATCTGAAAAGGATGTTGAAGGATTAAAGAAAATAGATGAAGAGAAATCTGTGGACTTAGACTCCTCTTTTCTAGAAGAGAAAGTTCACAAAGTAGTAAACTCTGGTAATGCCACTTCTTTGGATCACATAGTTGCCAAGACAAATCTTCCGGGCACTGAAGAAGAACAGGAAGGAAGAAGAGAAGAGAAGGAGATTAAAGAGAAAGAGGATAAGGCAAAAGAAGAAGATTAAGCAGAAAAGGTTGGTGATGACATACCCAAACCAGTCAGTCCTGATATTTCTAAAGGAAAGAAGTATGAATCACCAGCAAGAGACACTGCAAAGATAGTGTAGAATTTCTTCGACAAAGAAATGATGGAGTTGGGTGAACCTCAGTTAAATCAAGGGCCATTGAATTTGGACACTCTCTCTCTAGTTCAAATAATGAATATAGCATCTTTTGCTCAGGCCAAAGCAAAAGAAAAACTTCTAAAATCACACATGGAGGACAATGAACTATTGAATATTTCATCTAGTGTACTAGAGAAGATCATGCCTACATATCAAAAGGATGAATCTACTTCTCCATATGGTAACTTGAGAAACTTGGTTAATTATGTCAATTCTCATTTTGAATCTTTAGAAAAATTGGTAGAAACTAAGGTCTGGAAAAGAGTTCTTTGGAAAAAGCTTCAGTGAAGTACAAGGACTAATTAACAATGACAAAAGAACCTTATATATTGGCATAAAGAGCATTGAAAATGCTCTTAAAGATGGAGGAGATATATATAAATTTTGTTTATCTTGGCCTAGAGTGACATAAGAGATTGAGAAGAAGATAAAAGAGCAAGAAGAAAAATTGACAAACCTATCTCAGAGGTTTGATCCTCTTACTGTCTCTCTGATAAACCAAGAATGTCAAGCTGTTGTTATCATAAATTAAATAAAGAAACTAATTAAGGAGAAGAGGCATCTAGTGGATAGAGTGGGTGAACTTAGGGGAATAATCCTCCCTAAGTTAGAGGTATTGCATGATGCTTTAATAGATGATCAATGTACAGCTAATACCAGTAATCCAACAGATTTGAAGAGGGCAAAAGCATATGCTTTTTTGATAAGTGGACACATCTTCATTTTCGATAGAATGAAGAGGAGTTGGGCCACATAAATTGTATAGTTGAAGACAATCTTTGCGGATATACTTAAGTATATGTAAGTATAACATATGATTTGTATATACACATGCGGCCATCTATATAATAGTTTTTGCACAATTTTGGTATGCAGATTTGACCCTTTGCCATTGATGTCAAAGGGGGAGTGGAGAATAGTGAAAAATGAGGAATCTAGAAAAGCGGGAACTTCGACAAAGTAGTGTAAAGAAATAGAGCACAACCAAATGGGGAGTTACTACAATAGCCATTTTTCACTAAGTGTTGCCATCAATGCCATAGGGGGAGATTGTTGGCAAGAGACACTATGTGGCTTCAGAAGTGTTCTCATTAATGGCAACAAATTCTATCCCACACATCCATAGTACATAATATGCCTATACCAGAAGTTAGATTGAAGATTGTTTTGGTTCGGTGGACAAGAACAGAGTATGTTACATGGTCTGACAATCAGGTCTGAATCTCTTAGATGGTGTAACTCAGTAAGTTGTATACTTGGACAAGTCAAGAAGGGTATCATGACTATTGTATTCGACATATTTATCCTTTGGTGATAAATCATGAAAAATATATGAGCATCTGAGTGTTGGGTTCTAGTCAGACAGAGCAGACAAAGGAAGAACTGACCGACAAAGTATCAAACTTCAATCTAGTTGTGTAAAAGGTATTGATCGAGTAATTTGTGACATTGTACATTATTGGATGACATGATTAATGATTTCTATGCCTAAGTTTTTGGTGTGCATCATGTATTAAGTATGAATTCAGCTGACAAAATAATATTTTGCAAATAGCCCAAGTGTTCTTGTTGCCGACTAGAAAGTTGTTTGAAATCCTTGATGCAGATATATATACCCAATGGACTCAACCTTGTGGATGAATGTGTGTGATATAAATATAATTTAAGTGTGAAGAAAAGAAGAGAGAAGTACGAAGGTAGTTATCGAAGCTTGGAATGTGACAGAAGAATGACATTTAGTAGAGAAAAAATGAAATGTGCTAGATGGCTATATTGAGCTTAACTGAAACTGAATTCTTGCATATATGGATGTTGTTCATCAATTCAAATACTTTATTATCATTTGTAAGCATTTGTAGATAGTGAGTCTCTTGTAGGCAATGAGCCTCTTGTGAGCAGTGTGTTCAGGCAGTCAACCCTAATTGGCAAGTGCCATTTTGTACTCTTTTATTCTTTTAACAGAGAATACAATCTTGGGTTAGTCACCCCATGGTTTTTCCCTTACAGGGTTTCCACATAAAAATCCTTATGTTGTGTGTGTTAATTTCACTTCTGTTCTTATGGTTGCATATGCTTTCATGTTTTGATATATCATTGAATATTGAGATAAGAATACAAAAGTAAAAATAAGGATAACTGATTCACCCCTGCTCTTAGTTATCTCACTTGTTTCCAATAGCATAACCAATCCATATTATCTTATAGTTGCTCATTTTGATGTCCTGTATGGCTGTGTCACTACATTCTATTCTTCATCCTGATACATTTGAGACCTCTCATTTTATGTGGCAAATACTTTCTCCTATAGCATATGTTTGTCTCATTTCTATATCATCATTGTCTATCCATGGACTTTGTATTTATATAGTGCTCTAGTCAAAGCAAACATAGTTGGAATTTATTTCACATGTCATTATGAATGACAAATGGCTTCTTTCATTTGCATAGTGATAGATGAAATATCAAACAGTTTGACAATCATTTATCTTTGTAGCAAGATGTTATCTAATCTACAATATATGACATCATGTTCATGTCTGTGAACATTAGCACACTCTTATCATTGTAGAATACTTATGATGTCTTTGAGCAAATCATGATAGGATTATTGAATGATGACACCATGGCATTGTTTCCTTCATCATGCAAATGTACACCTAATTACTCTTCATGACTTGATATGATAAGATATCAATTGATCTGCAATGCTCACTAGTTGTTCCATGATTGCTATTTTCTTGATTCGGTGTATGTAATACAATCTGCATTCGATTCCACCATTGTGGCATGGCAACATGCTGATCCATATATGCACTTACGATACTATTTATTCAAAACAAACATACAAATGATTTTTCTTTTTTGATGTTATGCTACCATTAAACAATCATATATAGTTGCCTCTTAATATTCACTGGCAACTTTTGACATTCAACTAATGCAATGTATCTTAATATTTTCATTTCTCTCTGATGCATCAAAATACTATATGAAAGATATACAAGTGAAATACTTGTGAATGTCACTTTTCTAATGTCAATTGAAGTGATGATGACAGCTTCCATGTGCATTAAATGTAGTCTCTTTTACAGTTCAGCTCATTTTCATGGTTGTATTTCATTACTTGAACTGTAATCATGAATATGTCCTGGAACACAACTAATGCATATGATTACTTTTATTATTCCATCTTGTCATGTGAATGTGAATAATATTCTTTATTTTCTATTCATCCCTTCTAAGATGAAGGGGAAGCAGCATGTTGGGATCAACCCTTGTGGGAGCCCATTTGACACCACATGCTGAATGTCTGCAATCAACCACATGACTTATCCTATACCTACACATGAAACAAATAGATTAGAATAAAACAATGATGCTCCATGTTTGCTTCTTTTTATTTCCTTCTGCATATGGGTGATGTTCATTGGATTAATGCACTATAATCAAAGTATTATGCATCTTTTGATAGATAAAGGATTTTCATAACCGAAGCTTCTAATGGGGCCTTTCCCACATTTTCAGGTACATGTTGAGATTGGGAGCACAATAGTAGGCTACTCTAGAGATCAAAAAAACAAGGCATTCATGGATATGTCTTTACTTTCTCATTCATTATATGCATAGTATTTTATTTATATCTACATGTGTTCAACTATAACCCACAACTTGTCTGGGACATCTGATATGTCATCATTTCTATCAATGCAATGCTTATTCCTTTATGTATTTAAACTTGTAAATGAATAACCATTGTGATGAGTGAAATACTTCTCTCACTTGACTGTTCTACATTGCAATGATTGATCTAAAACCTTTCTCTTTTTCTTGAACACCTGAACTACATTTAACATTGAAACATAATAACTATGCAACTTACTCATAACAGAAGTAAATCAAACCTCACTCAAAAAAGATAATGTTATATCTGTGCAGCCAACTTTTGAGCTATGCTCAAAAAATGGTAACAAGTATATAGCTGTACCAAGTACATGTAAACAACATCAATAATGGTACAATCAATATGGCATATGATACATAAAACTGGACAACAAAACATATGCCATGTCATGGTTTGAAGTTGATCATTCAAGGTATATACAAAGATCAAGTAATATATGCTGGCATCATCCATCAAATGAAGTATATACAATTATACGACTATTACAAAATGCTATAATGATCCGATAATCTACAATTTTCATTAGTAGGAGTATTCACAATTGTATAATAGCAATGGAAATCCAATGTGTAGTCATAACCTATTATGCCATATCATAGTGAAACATCAAGCCATATGTGAACTGAATGAACAAGTGATGTAGGAAAAAGAGACTGACATGTACTCTAACTCATTTCTTTTTATCAAAAGAAGATAAACAAAGTAGCCCACATTTTGCTATCTAAATTTTGTTCACATTATGATCCATATCACATCATGAATATACAGTTTCAAGTAGAGTCAAAAGGCAATATTTAGAAAGGAATGATAACTGAAACAATGATAAAGAGACACAAATGAAATAGTAGAGATATGTCTTTTTGTATAGTTAAGACCAAATGAGGGTTTGTCTTGGTCTTTCACATTATTAGAGAGTGATACAGGAAAATGATTAGAAAGACTATTGTTTTGCCACTATAGTCACATACCTCAATGGGAACTAGACAACAGAAATATTTTGCATAAAGAGGACTATCTTTCATTCTAAGTTCTTATGTTTCTACAGAGATAGATTCAAACATTATACCAAAAAGAGAGCTTTGTTTTGCATTTTCAATTGATAGATGAACAAGGGTGTTGCCACTAGTCTAAATGTCAACCATCAATGGGTATTTCATTATAATTCATATAGGGAACCCGCTATGATAATCAAAATGAACCACAAGCTATTACAATATTTAACAAAAGTTGCCAGTAAGTAAAAGAAACAAGCATCATTATCATACAAGTTGAAGCCATGTGCTCTGATGGATAGAATAGGTGAACTTAGGGGAATCATCCTCCTAAAGTTAGAGGTATTGTATGATGCTTTAACAGATGATCAAAGTATAGCTCAGACCAGTAATCCAACAAATTTTAAGAGGGCAGAAGCATATACATTTTTGATAAGTGAACACATCCTCATTTTGGATAGAATGAAGAAGAGTTGGGCCACATAAATTGTACAGTTGTAGACAATCTTTGTGGATATACTTAAGTACATGCAAGTATAATATATGATTTGTATATGCACATGTGGCCATGTATATAATAGTTTTTGCACAATTTTATTATGCGGATTCCACCCTTTGCCATTGATATCAAAGGGGGGGGGTGAAGAATAGTGAAAAATGAGGAATCCAGCAAAGGGGGAACTCTAACAAAGTAGTGTAAAGAAATAGAGCACAAGCAAAGGGGGGGGTTATTGTGACACTTAGCCATTTTTCACTAAGTATTGCCATCAATGCCAAAGGAGGAGATTGTTGGCAAGAGACACTATGTGGCTTCAAAAGTGTTGTCATTGATAGTAACAAAGTCTATCCCACACATCTGCAGTACATTATATGCCTATACCAGAAGTTAGATTGAAGATTGTTTTGGTTCGGTGGACAAGAACAGAGTATGTACCATGGTCTGACAATTAGGTCCAGATCTCTTAGATGGTGTAACTCAGTAAGTTGTAGACTTGGACAAGTCAAGAAGGGTATCATCACTATTGTATTTTAGAGATTTATCCTCTGATGATAAAACATGAAAAAGATATGAGCATCTGAGTGTTGGGTTCCAGTCAGATAGAGTATCAGACTTCAATCTAGATGTGTAAAAGGTGTTGATTGAGTAATTTGTGACATTGTACATTATTGGATGATATGATTAATGATTTCTATGCTAAGTTTTTGGTGCGCATTATGTATCAAGTATGAATTTAGTTGACAAAATAGTATTTTGCAAATATCCCAAGTGTTCTTGTTGCTGACTAGGAAGTTGTTTGAAATCCTTGATGCAGATATATATAAAGCCGATGGACTCAACCTTGTGGATGAATGTGTGTGATAGAAATATAATTTAAGTGTGAAGAAAAGAGGAGAGAAGTGTGAAGGTAGTTATCGAAGCTCAAAATGTGACAGAAGAATGACATTGAGTAGAGAAAGAATGAAATATGCTAGATCGGTATACTGAGCCTAACCAGAACTAAATTATTGCATATATGGATGTTGTTCATCAGTTCAAATACTTTAGCATCATCTATAAGCATTTGTAAATAGTGAGTCTCTTGTAGGCAGTGAGCCTCAGGTGAGCAGTGTGCTTGGGCAGTGAGGCCTAATTGGCAAGTGCCATTTTGTACTCTTTTATTCTTTTAACAGAGTATACAATCTTGGGTTAGTCACCCATGGTTTTTCCCTTAACACGGTTTCCACGTAAAAATCCTTGTGTTGTGTGTGTTAATTTCACTTTTGTTCTTATGGTTGCTTATGCTTTCATGTTTTGATATATCATTCAATATTGAGATAAGAAAAGAAAGTAAAAATAAGTATAACTAATTCACCCCCCTCTCAATTATCTACCTTGTTTCCAATACCATAACCAGTCCATATTATCTTATAGTTGCTCATTTTGATGTCCCATATGGCTGTGTCAATACATTCTATTCTTCATCCTGATACATTTGAGACCTCTCATTTTATGTGGCAAATACTTCCTCCTATAGCATATATTTGTCTCATTTATGTATCATCATTGGCTATCGATGGACTTTGTATTTGTATAGTGCTGTAGTCAAAGCAAACATAGTTGGAATTTGTTTCACATATCATTATGAATGACAAATGGCTTCTTTCTTTTGCATAGTGATAGATGAAATATCAAATAGTTTGACTATCACTTATCTTTGTAGCAAGATGTTATCTAATCTACAATATATGACATCCTATTCATGTCTGTGAACATTAGCACACTCTTATCATTGTAGAATACTTATGATGTCTTTGAACAAAACATGACAGCATTATTGAACGATGACACCATGGAATTGTTTCCTTCATCATGAAAATGTACACCTGATTACTCTTCATGACTTGATATGATAAGCTATCAATTGATCTGCAATGCTCTCTAGCTGTTCCATGATTTCTATTTTCTTGATTTGGTCTATGCAATACAATCTGCATTCTATTCTTCCATTGTGGCATGGCAACATGCTGATCCATATATGCACTTACAATATTGTTTATTCAAAACAAACATACAAATGATTTCTCTTTTCTGATGTTATGGTACCATTAAACAATCATATATAGTTGCCTCTTATAATTCACTGGCAACTTTTGACATTCAACTAATGCAATGTATCTTAATATTTTCATTTCTCTCTGATGCATCAAAATACTATATGAAAGATATACAAGTGAAATACTTGTGAATGTCACTTTTCTAATGTCAACTGAAGTGATGATGATAGCTTCCATGTGCATTAAATGTAGTCTCTTTTATATTTCATCTCATTTTCATGGTTGTATTTCATTACTTGAACTATAATCATGACTATGTCCTGGAACACAACTGATGCATATGATTACTTTTATTAGTCCTTCATCTTGTCATGTGAATGTGAATAATGATTCTTTCTTTTCAATTCATCCCTTCTAAGATTAAGGGAAAGTAGCATGTTGGGATCAACCCTTGTGGGAGCCCATTTGACACCACATGTTGAATGTCTGCAATCAGCTACATGACTTATCCTATACCTGTACATGAAACAAATAGATTAGAATAAAACAATGATGCTCCTTGTTTGCGTCTTTTCAATTCCTTATGCATATGGGTGATGTTCATTTGATTAATGCACTATAATCAAAGTATTATGCCTCTTCTGATAGATAAAGGATTTTCATAACTAAAGCTTCTAATGGAGCCTTTCCCTCATTTTCAGGTATATGTTGAGATCGGGAGCAGGATAGGAGGCTACTCTAGAGATCAACAAAACAAGGCATTGGTGGCTATGTCTTTCCTTTCTCATTCATTATATGCATAGTATGTTATCTATATCTGCATGTGTTTAGCTATAACCCACGACTTCTGTGGGACATCTAATATGTCATCATTTCTTCCAATGCAATGCTTATTCCTTTACGTATTTCAACTTGTAAATGAATAACCATTGTGATGAATGAAATACTTATGTCACTTGACTATTCTACATTGCAAAGATTGATTTTAAACCTTTCTCTCTTTCTTGAACACCTAAACTACATTTAACATTAAAACATAATAACTATGCAACTTACTCATAATAGAAGAAATCGAACCTCACTCAAAAAAGATAATGTTACATCTGCTCAGCCAATTTTTGAGCTATGGTAAAAAAATGGTAAAAAGTATATAGATGTACCAAGTACATGTAAACAACATCAATAATGGTACAATCAATATGACATATGATACATAAAACTGGACAACAAAATATATGCAATGTCATGGTTTGAAGTTGATCATTCATGGTATATACAGAGATCAAGTAATATATGCTGGCATCATCCATCAAATGAAGTATATATAATTATACGACTATTACAAAATGCTATAATGATCTGATAATCTACAATTTTCATTAGTAGGAGCATTCACAATTGTATAATAGCAAAGGAAATCCAATGTGCAGTCATAACCTATTATGCCATATCATAGTGAAACATCAATCCATATGTGAACTGAAGGAAGAAGTGATGCGGGAAAAAGAGACCGACATGTACTCTAACTCATTCCTTTTTATGAAAAGAAGATAAACAAAGTAGCCCACATTTTTCTATCTAATTTTTGTATACATTATTATCCATATCACATCATGCATATACAGTTTTAGGTAGAGTCAAAAGGCAATATTTAGAAAGGAATGATAACTGAAACAACCATAAAGAGAGACACAAATGAAATAGCATAGATATGTCTTTTTCTATAGTTAAGACCAAATGAGGGTTTGTCTTGGTCTTTCACATTATTAGAGAGTGATACAGGAAAATGCTTAGAAAGACTATTGTTTTTCCACTATAGTCACATCCCTCGATGTGAACCAAACAACATAAATATTTTGCATAAAGAGCACTATCTTTCATTCTGAGTTCTTATGTTTCTACAAAGACTGATTCAAGCATTATACCAAAAAGAGAGCTTTGTTTTGCATTTTCAATTGATAGATGAACAAGGGTGCTTCCACTGGTCTCAATGTTGGCCATCGATGGGTATTTCATTATAATGCATAGAGGGAACCCACTATGATAATCAAAATGAACCATAAGTTATTACAATATAGAACAAAAGTTGCCATTAAGTAAAAGAAACAAGCATCATTATCATACAAGTTGAAGACATTGATAAAATGCCATGTAGGAAATAGATGTCAACAACCATCATTAAGAGGCCTTTTTTATCAAGTCTAATGTACGCAAAAAAGGGAGGGGTTTGAATCATATTGATCAAGCAAAGATTTAGAAATAAAATAATGTGCCTAACATGGTCGTGGTTCTGTATGGTAAAAGTTAAATTTGTTTTTTGCTAAAATGAAAAGCTTTTAAATTTTGAGCTCTTTCTCAATAGTATGGAGAAATGGCAAGAAGTATGACCACCCACAGCAAAAGGAAACAAGTATTTTCTTCTTCATAAACCCATTTGGGGTTTCAAGCTATAGATGCCAAATGGAGAGATGCTGAGATAAATGAGAGTTATCTTTTCATTGATGGAATGCATTCAATTAGACATATAATAGCCATGGGCCATGATGAAGTTTTCTATGACCATTTTGGGGGTATCAAGCATAAATTGCCTTTCAAAAAGGATGTGATAGAATAGAATCCATTCTTCTCAAACCCACCTAGGGTTTCGTTCCCAAAAATGCAAAGAGGATGCCATTAAACTCCCAACCTGTAATAGATAGAAAGTCTCTATTTTAAAGAAATGCACAGATATAAAAAGAAGATTTCTAAGTCAATGAACTTACCCTTTCTTGGATAAGAATCCTGTGCATGCAGTTGAGGGTTTTTCCCTCATTTTCTTTCATTTTGATCTCAAATTAAGCCTGACTTAGCCTCATGGAAGCCGCATAACACAACATGTTATCAAGACAAACATACAAAAAGAAAAATCCATGAGAAACTATTCTAGGGTCGTAGCTTGTAAAGCCATTTCCAACTCAGAAATTGAAAGGAGATCAATGAATATGAGTCACAAATAGTATTTACCTTCTTTTTTTGAAAGAGATCCATGGGAAAATGTAGAGACACAATTGAAATTAGGAGGTTTTCTCCAAAACCCTACCCATGGTGGCACTAAGGCAGAGCTCCAAATTTGGAAAAGTGAAAATGATGCAAGAAAGTAGAGTAGATTTGTTTTGTCATTATGGTTTTTATTAAGACCTAATTTGATGGTATTTTTTATCACATTTATTCATTCTTGGAGGCACAATCTAATGCTCTATTGTGGTCATGAAACATTTTTTTATCTTTCTTTTGTCTAAGTCCTGAGACTTATGAGGGTTTGAAGATATAGGAAGGCTTAGGGTGCTCTTTGTATGTGTTGCAACCTTATACCTTGGAGATATTTAAAAATGAGATAAGTGTCGTGAAACCCAATTGATGTTCCTTGTTATGCTTTAGGATACATGCCTTAGAAAATTTTGTAGGTCAAATAGGAGATAGGCCTCATTGGTTTTATTTCTGAAAAAAACTATAAAAGCCCCAAGTATTTTCATGATTTTTATAGAAAATCAATCGATTTGTAATTAATATACTTGGTGAAATTAAAAGCCATGTATTATTATTTTTTGCAAAACTGAAATCGAAAAAAGATGTGAAATAAACTACAACCTATTGTAAGACAAATATTAAAGCAATGTCCTTTATATAAATTGCTTTTAATATTTCATCATTTTATGTAGTTAAAAACTATTAAAGAAAATCAAATATATTTTCTTGATTTTCCTTTGTTTGAGGCAGATGAGGACAAAAAATTGAGCTTTTATGGGAAGAGAAAGCAAATTTTAGTGGAGGCCACTTGACATGTGTTTCTAGCAGTTTGTTTTCTCAATTTGGAATTAGATTAGAGGTAAATTGAAAGCTTTATTTTTGGCTTTTATGAGGAGCATGAAAATGGATTTTCATGTCTATTTTTAGGGTTTTTTTTCCAGCTTTCAGGGGAATATCATTTCACAGGATATAGGGCAAAGAGTTAGTTTTTTTTGCAGTTCCAGTTCTAGTTTGACAAAAATAGAGTAGAGATCAGAGTTTAGGATATTAGAGTCTTCCTCTCACACTGAGAGTATTGTATTCCAGTCTATGTACTTATTATTCCTTCAGTTATAGAGTAGTAGTTTTCCTTCACTTTTGCCTCTACTTTTGCAAGATTGATTTGATATTGCACTGTGATAAGTGTTTATCCTCTATTTTTTCTTGATTTTGTGATAGCTATGCAATTATTTTGCTTGATTTAGGTTGCATGTCATGTTTTGATTAAGCCTTCATGTGAAATATTTATGAATTAGGTAGAATCAAGGTGTTGTGAAGATTAAAGTTCTGTAGTCTGATTGTGAGTTGTTGGCAAGGGACACTGCTAGGCATGTCAGGTGTTATAATTGATGGTAACTAAATCTATCTTACACATCCTCATTACATCAATAGATCATACCAAAAGTTAGAGTGAAGATTTTTCCAAGTCTGGGTAGTCAAAAATACAGCATGTGACAAGATTCAGTATCTTGGTCTAGATCTCTCTGGCAGTAAATCATAGTGTGCTACAAATCTAAGGGAGTGATAAGGATAGTCAGAATTATCTAAATCTAGAAAATTACCCTACGGTGATGAAGGATTAAAATGTTACAAGCATCTGAGTATCAGGTTCCAGTTAGTCAGTACAGTAAGAAGAAGAACATGCTGACTTAGTATTTGATCATTGGTTCAGATGAAGAAAAGTTGTTGGTAAAGAAATTTATGATAATTAGTAGTATTAGCTGACATGATTGATGATTAGAGAATGCAAGTTTTTTGTTTGCGTTGTTATTTGTGCATGGATTCAGCCGATAGAGCAGATTTCTTTTTAAATGTTCTAAGTTTTCTTAAGCTAACTATAGTTGATTGAATTTCTTGTTGTAGATATATATAGCAAATAGATTCGAGTGCACTGGAGTGGTTTTGAGATATGATAATGGAGTAAGTATGAAAAAGGAGTAGAAAGAAGTGCAAAGGTGAAGATCTAAGATTGGATTATGGTCAAAAAGTAAAATAGGGTAGAGTAAGGATGAAGTGTGTAAGATCAGTATTTTGTGCTTAACCAGAACTACACTTTTGCATTAGGAGATGCTATTCATCAGTTCAAACACTCTATAATCTTCTTGTAATCATTTCTTGTAGGTAGTGAGACCAAAGGCATGTGCCTTCCTATTTGTAATAATACTTTTAACAGAGTATAATTTCTTGTGGGTTAACCCCCATTGTGTTTTTTCCCTTAACCAAGTTTCCACATAAAAATCCTAGTGTTATGTGTGTTGATTCTATTTTGATTATGTGTTGTTTATTCATGCTTCCATGGTTACATCATTAATCTGTTAATAAGTGGTAAAGAAGATTAAGTGCAAAAATTGCTAAAGTTTTGAGATAACTTATTCACCCCCCCTCTCAGTTGTCTACCCCAATTTCAACAATTAGTATCAGATCAAGGTTCCTTGGAAGAAGCTTAATATCTTGAGGAAGATCTGGGAAGGAGTTTCAATGGGTTCACTCAAAGAACAAATTCAATTGGCTTTAGAAGATCTTGATCAGTCCAAAGCAAAAGTAAGTGAACTAAAAGAGAACCTTAAAGATGTTGATGATTGCATTGACATGTTAAAAGAAAAACTAAAAAATCTATGGAAAAGAGAAAGCAACTACTTCAACAGCTACCTAATCTTACCAAAGAAAATGGCATGAATGAGGCTTTGGAAGAAAATACAAAGGAATGTGATAAGCTGACAAAAGAAGTTTCTATTCTAAAACATGAAATGGAATTTGGGGTGATGAGGCTAACCAAAGAAATTGAGGAAAGGAAGAAGACTAAAGAAAACCTATCTCAAACTCTGAAAGAAAGAATAGAAGAATGTTACAGAATGGATAGAATAATTGGCCACTTAAATATGATCTACAAGAATGTAGATATAATGAGGAACTTGAAAGACAAATTGTCATTCTTAGACATGACCTAGAAGTTGCAAATGAATACAAGGAGAAGTACAATACAAGCTTAGCTAAACTTGAAGTGATGTTTGAGAGTCAGAAGAAGGTTGATGATAAGCATGGTCTTGGATATGAGAAAGGTGAAAGCTCTGTCTAGATTCGGACAAAGAAATTTTCAATCAAAGAATGAGAGAAACAAACCTAGAAGACCTCTAGTAAGACAACCCAATGCTCAAAAGTATCCATCTTTCAATGGAAATTGCTACAATTGCAATAAGTTTGGTCATAGAGCTACGCAGTACAGAAGTAGAGTGAATCAAAGTGGTCCATCCCTCTTTGGTCAATGCTCCAAATCTAAGAGGTATGGTCATAAACCCAATGAATGCAGAAGTATGATAATGAATAACTCTAGCAATAGAAGAAATGACAATTCTTTCAATGGCAAATGCATTGCATGCAATAGATTTGGACATATGGCTAATCAATGTAGATCAAGATGAAATCAATCAAATGGGGAAAGAAATGATGTGTTCTTCAATTGTAATTGATCCGGTCATATTGCAAGATTCTGCAAAAGCAAGAATAATGAAAGAAGAAGTCTGGTAAATAGAAAATTAAATGAGTAGAGGCAAGACAAATGCAAGGGCAAAGTTGATGTAAATGAGATCCAGAATGAAATGAACAAGACATGGGTGAAGAAAAGTGTAAGAAATCATGGTGATGGGTCCGCACTAGAATCCGGTGCTGAGAATTCCCCAGGGAACTAAAATTGGAAGCTCTGGCTTAGGGGGAGCTACATTAAAAATCAAATTCCCCCAGCTAGTAAGTGGGTGCCTAAATGTGACATGATGAATAAAAGATAGAGAAGCCTATTGTAGATCTTTTGAAGCAAATTCTCAAAGAAAAGAAGCAAATGTGATTGATTGCAAAGCAATTGAAGATTGATTGCATACAAAAATAGAGTAACCAAATGTATTAGGGAAGAGCATTTATTACAATGATGAATTAAGTTTTGTGGAGGATAAAAAGTCATTCATTCGATCATTTGGATCACTTTTCATTTGGAGAGAATAAACAAAAGAGCACATGAGCTAAGATTTCTTGGATTTGGAGTGCGACTAATGAATTCATCAGGTAACCCTAAATTCCCTAGA
The DNA here is from genome assembly GCA_027924645.1 of Cunninghamia lanceolata. Taxonomy (NCBI): domain Eukaryota; kingdom Viridiplantae; phylum Streptophyta; class Pinopsida; order Cupressales; family Cupressaceae; genus Cunninghamia; species Cunninghamia lanceolata. The sequence goes on from BSBN01000348.1 coordinate 7,712,527, forward strand.
AGAAAAAGGTATTTTCCTATGAAGCTTTGAACTTGTAATCTTTTGAGATGGCTACTCCTCTTATAGTGAATGTCACTGAAAGACCTAGGCCAAAGTTCAAGAAACATCCTTTCAAGTCCATTGAAGTTGACCCATTAGGTACATTTTCTGGTGTCCCACATGGAGTACTGCATGTCAAGGATATCAGGGAATACATCCACTATAGCATAGATGAATTTGGGAACCTGAAATTGTTAGATTTGTTTGAGAACTATCTAAGTAGTGATGACCATGATTTGAAACTAGAATACAAAGTCCTAGAAAGCAAACATTTTTTACAAATTATTGAATTTCCTACATTTGATGTGGATGAGTGGGTTCAATATGTCTTAAGATGAATGCATGATGAGTTTATGTGGCTATTGAAACCATTCAAAATTACAAAGAATGCTATTAGGATTGTAACTAGGTTAAATTTGGTCTACCCATGCTGAAATCTGTGAAGAACTAGACCATAACTGATGCAAATGGTGCCAAATTTGACAAAAAGGTAATAACTATCAATGACATTATTGATTCAGATGTTAATTTTTCTTCAATGGTAATTGGCTACAAAATTTATCACTCCAGCAGGGAGAACTCTATTTCTAGAATGACCATATATGCTGCATACCAAATGATAAAAAGAAAATGTAGATTATGATCTGTGTGAGTTATTATAGAACCAACTAATTGAGAACTAGAACAAAGTCAAGAAAAATAAGAAAAACACCTTTAAATATGGCACATTGGTTCTATGTTTATTTTTATACTTCATTAATGAGGTGCCTGGAGTAGAGGGTGTGCACTGGACCAATGACATGCTAGTTTCCATGCAAAAAAGAGATCATCTTCATAGCATTGGTGACTTTAATGCACATAAAGCTACAATCTAGGGATACTTCAAGAATTTTTAGAGTATGATGCATTCTAGGGAAAGAATCCCTAAATCAGTTGTTGAGAAATACAAGAATGAAATTTGTTTCATGGTGGACACTGATTAGTGCTTAATGGAAGCAGTAGAACCCATAATTGTTTGGATCATGCCCGTGGGGTATGAGGTAGATGAGAAAATTTTGGATGTGTATGCTCAACATCTCTTGAGCAAACCCAAGGATGATTCTATTGAAAGATTTAGGACTTATGAAGAGCTTGATGTAAAGCTACATGTTGAGCTTAGGAAGCTTGAAGCTAAGAGGAAAATTCAAAAACAAGTAGAAATGTATGCTGAAAGCATTGGCATAACTAAGGAAGCTGTGAAACATAACAGAAAAAGGATAGAAAAAACTCAGAAGGAGAAGCAGGATAAGAAACAAGGAAGTACTACAATAGAATCCTCCTCTACATCAAGGACTAATAGGAGCTATGTTTCTACCCCTATTCCCCCAAAACCTGACAAACCTGAGAAATTGGAAGGCACATTATCCATAAAAGAAGGAAAAAGGGTGAAAACTAAGGCCTCTCAGACATATGAAAGCATGAAAAAGAATGAAGAAGAAATTGATTTTGATGTTGAGTCAAAGAGTTGAAGGGCTCAGGTACAAAAGTAGCCAAGGTTTCCAAGGAGAAGTCCTTTAGATGCAAAAGGGAAAGCAAGATGCAAAAGATTGAGACATATGTTGAAACACCTACTCTTTCTATAGATGAGATTATCAAATCAGTCACTATAGATGGGAACTTAAGGCCAATGACTGAATTCTTTGATAGTTATAGTGATTCTGATAAGAGGGTTCTAGAGGAAGCAACATTCAAGCATCTAAATATCTACAATAAAGTTTTAATTGAAATAACTTATGAAATTCAAAAAAGCCTTGCAGATATTTTGTAGTTAAGAAAAGGAAATGCAAAAGATAAATACATTGAGCTTAGCGAGCATGTTTTGATAAAATTGTGCCCTCAGATTACTCCTAAGCAAATGAACTTAATATTCAAAGAAGTGAAAGATGACTTCAGAAGTAAGAAAAAATGAATAAACTCATGCTTGGTGAAACTGATGAGATAGTCAAAGAAATTTAGGAGATTCTTCTGAGTGCATTGAAAAGGCATAATCTTCCTATTGTTGAAGAAGAGATTGATGATGGGATTGATTCCTCAATTCTAGATGTTGAAGAATTGAAGATCAATGAGCAACAAACTAAGATGGATGACTCATCTGTTCTGGAAGAGGTAGTAATAAACAAAGAAGATGAAAAGATGGCAGATAAAACTGATGATGCAGGAGGTATTCAAACTCTACTAGATCAATCTGACAAAGAAGATACAAAGATGAATGTTGAGATAGATGATCAAACTGAAGATGATTCATTTAAGAATAAAGAGCATGAAACAAAAGAAGCAAAGGACCAAGAAGCAGAAAAGGCCAAGGACAAAAGTGAAAAAGAAGAAATTGTGAAGATTGACAAAGAGCCCAAGAAGGACAAACCAGCGGACAGTACCGGTAAGGATCAAATAGATACATCGGCATCTTGGGCAAGAGACACTATAGAAGAAGTGAAGGAAACTTTAAAAATGACAAACAAATATAAGAAGATCAGGACATAATACAAGGTCCAATAAGTTTTGATACCTTATCACTTGTACAAATGATAAAATTGGCCTCTATTACACAATCTAAGGCTAGAAAAGAATTATTGAAGTCTCATATTGAAGACGGGGGGCTGCTTGGCCTGGCATCTAAAACCTTGGAGAAGATCATTCCCACCTTTCAGAAGGATTCTTTAGCATCTCCCTTTGGACAATTAAAAAGTCTAATAAACTCTATAAGTTCTCATTTTAAATCTCTAGAGAAGTCTATAGAAGTTAAAGTCAAAAATGAGTTTAATGAGAAAACATTTGCTGAGATAAAGAAAATAATTAGCCATGATAGATCTGGGCTTAATACCAGTATAAAGAATATTCAAAATGCCCTATCTGAAGGTGCAAAGATCTATAATTTTTGTCTAAATAGATCTATAGCTAGTGAAAATATTGAGAAATAGATTAAAGACATAGAGCATAAATTGTCTAATATTTCTCAGACATATAGTCCAATAACTGAGTCTATTATTACCAAAGAATGCTAAGTAGTGAGCCTACAAAATGAATTGGGTGATCTAGAGAGGGAAAAGGACAAAGTTTTAGATAGATTGGATGAGCTCAGGGGACTGATCTCCCCCAAATTAGACACCATGTATGATATATAGGTAGAGTCCCAAGTTGCAGTTGCTACTACTGACCCTACTAACCTCCAAAAGGTAGAATCACAAGCATTTTTGTTCAATGGACAAATATCTATTTTGGGTAGTACTAAGAAGAATTGGGGTAATGAATTGGAAAACTTAAAAAACATTTTTGGTGATATCTTTTTGTTGATGAACAAAGCCTAAGGACAGTATGTTTATATACGGAAGTATGAAGAGTTTTTGACCCTTGTACATAAATTTTTTGCATGACTTTTTGTATATAGAGAGGAAGAGCAGTGAAAAATCAAGGATTAATCTAAGAGGGAGTATTGGAAATCATAAGTGCACATAGTAAGGGGGACTGTTCCAACACTTAGCCATTTTTCACTAAATGTTGCCATCAATGCCAAAGGGGGAGATTGTTGGCAAGAGATACTACTAGGCATGTCAGGTGTTGTCATTGATGGTAACTAAATCTATCTTACACATCCACATTACATCAATAGATCATACTGGAAGTTAGTGTGAAGATTTGTCTATGTCCGGGTAGTCAGAAATAGAGCATGTGATAGGGTTTAGTATCTTGGTCTGGATCTCTCTACTAGTAAATCACAATGTGTTGCAGATCTGAGTGAGTGATACGGATAGTTAGAATTATCTAAATGTAGAAAATTAGTTTCTATTGATGAAGGATTCAAAAGTTACAAGCATCTGAGTATCGGTTTCTAGTTAGTCAATATAGTCAGAAGAAGAACATGCGGACTTCGTATTTGATCCTTGGTCTGGATGAAGAAAAGTTGTTGGTAAAGAAATTTGTGATAATCAGTAGTATTAGCTGACATGATTGATGATTGGAGAACACAAGTTTTTGGTTCACGTTGTTGTTTGTGCATGGATTCAGCCAACAGAGTAGATTTATTATTAAATGCTCTAAGTTTTCTTAAAGCTGACTACAATTGATTGAATTTCTTGTTGCGAATATATATAGCTAATGGATTCAAGTACATTGGTGTGGATTTGAGATATGATAATGGAGTAAGTGTGAAAAGGAGTAGAAAGAAGTGTGAAGGTGAAGATCTAAGCTTGGATTATGGTCAAAAAGTGAAAGAGGGCAGAGTAAGGATGAAGTGTGTAAGATCAGTATTCTGTGCTTAACTAGAACTGAACTTTTGCATTAGGAGATGTTATTCATCAGTTTAAACACTCTATAATCTTCTTGTAATCATTTCTTGTAGGCAGTGAGCCTCCTATAGGTAGTGAGCCTCTTTTAATAGTGAGCTTTGGGCAGTGAGCCGAAAGGCATGTGCCTTCCCATTCATAATAATACTTTTAACAAAGTATAATTTCTTGTGGATTAAACCCCACCATGGATTTTCCCTTGCTTAAGGTAAAATTAGAATTATTGATGTTTTATTATTTGATATTTGAATCCACCTTTCACCATTAACATTCAAGGATCTAGTGGCCATGCACTATCATACCCTAGATCGCTGTGAGATATAGGGAAACTTGGATTAGGGAATTTAATTGTCAATTTTCTTTCTCCTATGCTCAATTAACCATTAAAACCCTAATTTCATAAAAATAGTAGTAAATAAATGAATTACAGAAAAAACTCTTGTAGAGGGAAGTAAAATGACTAAACACAGAGTACCTATTTTTGAGGATCTAAGGCGGAAAAGTTGGGGACAGGGGAGCGGGCGTCCAAGTCCAAGGCCCTAGTTTCTGTCAAGATTTGGAAACTCAATCTGCAACTCATTCCTGTTGTTCTAGAGAATTTACCATCATGGAAGTTGGAGGACTAATGAGTGAGCATGCTAGTCCAAGGGGTAGATTTCCTTCCTGTTCTACAAATCCAACACCTCAAGATGCTTTCCTGCAACTTCACTTTGTCTAGCTCCTCAACCTGTAACTTACAACCATGAAAACTTTGGGAGGGGGTTGTGGTGTATAGGATCTTGCCTCAGTAAAGCCCTAGAAGGACACTTAAGTCTTCCAAACACCTTTATCAGATCGAGAGTGTGTGCCCTTGTGAGGTAGAGGCAAAATCCAAATGCAAAAATGATTGAAAACACAATGATATCACCTTGTAGTGAAGATCTTATGGCAGGAAGAGGCTCTTCATTTCATGAGATGGATGCTCAAATCTGCAAATACAAACACATAAACAACACAAGTCTACTCTTGGAACACTATGAAAGCCTTGAATCAGCTTTATGAATGCATAAACATAACAATGATCATCTAGTTTATAAATAAATGCCTAATCATGCTTTTATATGCAACTACAAGCATTCCGGCCAAGATTTCAAAAATTCAAACTTGTCATGTTAGCCTAGGCACCAAATAATGGTCATAAACTAACGCTTGAAATTTGGGCTTGACCCAAAATAGGGTAGGACTAGGGTGTAGACGCCCAAGTCCTCCCCCCTATTTTGGGTAGGGTTAAGCTCAAGGGGTCCCCTTAGGCCCTATTTGTCATAAAACCTAGGGTTCATTCCATCGGGATGCCAAATTATGAAGTAAGATGTCCTAAATGCATACTAAAGACCTGGGAGCTAAACCTTACGAGGGAAAAGCCCCCAAGGGGACATTTTCTACCATTACATTTAGCCCCTACTTTAATGTATGTATAAATGCGAGGCTGATACATGCATTAAGGTATGGTCACAAACACAACAAACATGCCAAGCCCGGAGAAGGCACACCAATTACATAGAATACAGTAACAAGCATGCAAAACATGAAGATCATAGTTTTAGTCACGCAAAAGATGGAGAAGATAATAAATGCATAGAAGACACATTAATGCATGGAAGAGAGGCATGATTTCTTTTCTTTTCTTTTTCTCATATATATGAAATACAAATGCAAGTACTAGAAAGTAAGCAAACCTCACATAATTCAGGAAGCACTCATCGCGTTGGTCTTTAGACTGTATATATGGGGCAACACACACATAAGACACGTAAAACCTCCCAAAATGTAGGAAGCACTCACCGCACTAGTCTTTAGATTGCATATGGGGCAACAAACATGCCAAAGAAAGCAAGCACTCCAAACACATACACTTGAAGATAAGGAGAAAACATGGCAGACAAGCGATGGTGTGTTCCCTATTTCTAGGGTCATCACCATCTTAGGCACATTACAGCCACACACCGACAATTGGGCCTCACCACAACAATCACCAAAAACACACTTAAGGGTTCAGTTAGTCATAGAACCGTTCCCCACCTCTGTAATGGTGTTTTGAAAATGACAGGATGATGCAATCTGCTCTTAGAAATACACCATCCCCGCCTGCACATAGGGCTTAAGATAAAAAAAGATATACATGATATCTCGCCTCCAGCTTACATGATAGATTGATTACAAACAAACTTAGGATGCAGGAAGTACTCATCGCTCTAATATTTAAACTGCATCTAAGGACAAGCACATAGCTAACATCTACAACAAATAGCTTACCTTATATATGCCACCACCTTAAGGTGGTTGATATCTGCTATCGATATCAAGCATGTTAAGGTAGGAAGAAAACACACAAGGGTCACACAAGCTCTCACAAAGCCCATGTCCCCTAGAGGTGACATGTACTTCACGATTGCCAAATGTTCCCACAAATACATCCCTGCAAGAAACATGTTAGTGTCTACAACATCATGATAAACAACAACATCAATGCATATGAAATCTGATGTATGCAAGATTCAAGGTAGACAAAGTGTACATAGTAGTAGTATTATTATGATTTGTAAATGTGATAGAATACCATCAAAATCACTTCACGGAAAGCATGAGTGCTTCTACTAGCCAAGCGTCAAATAAAATATACAACCTCATCATCATATTAGGAACTAAGTCTATTTTTGATTGCTCTCAAAAGGGACGCTAGGTCCACATCAGTATAAATGTTTTCGTCATCCACCCGCTACATGGAAACACTAGAGGAAGGGAAACAATAAATAAGAGAGGAGAAACAAGTGTCTTAAGGATAGTCATGTAGGAGGGTGCCCCCAAATCACCAACTACAACGCTATGTCCTTAAGACACAACACACAATAATGAAATCAAAGAGAGAGGCAATATAGAAGAATGATAATACAAATAGAAGAAGCTCACAAAAGAGGTGGTCTCCTAGTATCCCATACCTTATGGGAGAATTAGGGGTCATACCAAGAGGCCTAATCAACACATAACACATCACAGGGGAAGCACATGATGAGAGAGATAAAGGGTTAGAGATACTTACCTGTAGGATCTTCCTGCTAAGTCTTGTCATCAAGAAAATCATTGTCATTTTCCCAACCATAAGGTATAATTGCCAAGTCATTGTCATTATTCTTCTGTTCATTATTAAATTCTTCTTGGTTTGACTCAATGTTAGGTAGAATGTGTTTTTGTTGAAGTTCATTAGTATACCTATTCACTATCCTCTTAGGTGCTAGGAGAAGCAAATTATTTTTATTGGCCTCAACATCCATCCTTAAGGGATTTAATGTGAGGGACTTCTCCACATCCAGTAGTGCCACATCCTTAGTGATGTCCAAATGATTTGAATATTCAAACAAAGGAGGAACCTTAAAGGTCTTCTCTTCCTTAGTGAAATACAAGGTGTGTAAACAATCAAGATTGGTGGGATGATCTGTGGAGGTTTCATGTATTAGGGTAGGATTTTGATTAGTGTTAAATGAATGCTCATTGTCTACCCATAGAATGTTCTTTGTTAAAGGGATCTCTTCATTCACTAATGCTTCATCTTGGCCAGGGAGTGTAGTTGAATTACTAAATCTATCCCTAGTCTTCTCATCTAAGGTTCTTGAATGTTCTATGGAATCATTATCAGTGTTTTCATGAGTATTCCTAGAGATGAATTTAGTTAAATCTTCTAAGATCAAAGGACATGCTCCTATGAAAAGTGTGAATCTATTAAAATCATGTGTATAACAAAGTAATTGTAGCTAATATGTAGAACATATAGAAGCATCAATACCACTTGTAGAAGCTATGTGCTCTAGAACATGAGGATTCTCATTAGTGAAATTAGAGAAATTTTCAAAATATAGGATATAGTCATGCAAAGACTTCAGAGATGAATAACATGAAGATTCTATAGTGAGATGCCAAACTAGACTTTAAAAGATTTTTCAAAAGTTGTGCCAAAGTCAAATGCAAGACTATATGTAGAAATGGCCTTAAATGCTTGATTTTTGTATTTTTTCAATGCAAATGAATTAAATCAAAGGTGTTGTAAGGATTTTGATCAGGGAAAGAAAATTATATGTTTGATATCAGTCCAAAGCAGCAATAAGATCCTTTACAGCACACTCTTGATGCAAATATAAGATAATGACAAGTCAAAATATAGTGAAAATATGTCAAAATAGGTACTTTTTTCACCAAATCTCAATGCAAAAGATCATAAAAAGGGTGTTGTGAGGAAAATTATGATGGAAAGAAAATTATATCAGTAATAATAGCCACATAATGTCAAAATACCCAACATAACATGCTTTTAGTACCACTTAAGGTAAAACCCTAGTGAAAATATAGCAAAAATAGGCTATTTTTCATGATTTTTAATTCCAAGACCTAACAAAAGGGGTGTTGTGATTAATTTCAAGAGGTGAAGCAAATAAAATAAATGACATCAGTCACCACAATCCATAAAATTGATCACAACATGCTTAGAGTGCAAACTAGGTCAAACCCTAGGGCAAAAATAGTCAAAATGTGTAGTTTTTGGCCAAATTTTCAATGCAGGAGGCCAATCAAAAGGTGTTATGAAGTTTGTTAGGAGGGGAAGAAAAATATGTACCCTAATAACAACCAATTTTTGCAAAAATACCCTTCACAACATGCCTATGGTGCAATCTTGGAGAGTCGATAAGGCCAAATTTAGTGAAAATCATTGTTTTTGAAGCCCTAGGTTTTAGATCTTGACACAATATGCTATGTGAATGTTTTGAAGTCTGATTTATGATTAAAATTAGTTACTCTCATATCTGGAAATGAATTCCAAGGTGTAATATGCAAAATGCCAATGCAAATCTAATGAAAATGCATGCAAATTGCTAGTTTTTGTTGATTTTTTCTATGCAAAAATGCAAATATTTTAAATCTAAATGCAAATTTACACTAAAATGATAGACTAAAAACAAATTCTAATTTGAGTGAGCCTCTAAAATCATAAAAATCTGAGAGAAGATTTTGCCTACTAACCCTAGATTTTGGAATTACTAGGTTTAATGAAAATTGTCAAAATTTCTACAAAACCTTAGCAAATTTATGATGAAAATGTAATGCAAATTATTGAATTTTTGTATTTTTCTATAATTTATATCATATCTGATGCAAAAAACATAAATTAGGGAAATTTAGAAATAATTGATGCAATTTAGTAACCTATATGAAAATGCAAGCTAGGGTTTTCAAATTTTGACAAATTTTTCAATTTTTTTTGTAACTTTCTCAATGCAATAAGATGAAAGACTATATGAATGAATTAAAGCAATCCAAATGTAAAAACACACACTTAGCAAGTTGCAATTTAAGTCCAAAACATAGGTTTGCCAAAATGTGTAAGGTACAATTGGGATTGTTGATGTTTTACTGTTTGATGTTTGAATCTACCTTTCACCCTTAATATTCAAGGATCTAAGGTCGAGTGGCCATGCACTATCATACCCTAGATCATTGTGATATGTAGGCAAACTTGGATTAGGGAATTTAATTATCAATTTTATTTCTCCTATGCTCAATTAACCATTAAAACCCTAATGCACGGGCGCCCTAGTCCAGGGGAAGATTTTCTTCTTGTTCTAGAATTCCAACACCTCAAGATGCTTTCCTGCAACTTCACTTTGTCTAACTCCTCAACCTATAACCTGCAACCATGAAAAATTTGGTAGGGGGTTGTGGTGTTAAAGAGCTTGCCTTAGTCAAGCCCTGGAAGGACACTTAGGTCTTCCAAACATGTTTGTCAGATAGAGAGTGCATGCCCTTGTGAGGCAGAGGCAAAATTGAAATGCAACAATGATTCAAAACTCAATGATTTAACCTTGTAGTGAAGATCTCATGGGAGGAAGATGATCTTCATTTCATGAGGAGATGGATGTTCAAATATGTAAATACGAACAAATAAACAACACAAGTATGCTCTTGGAACACTATGAAAGCCTTGAATCACCTTTTTGAATGTATAAACATAACAATGATCATCTAGTTTCTAAATGAGTGCCTAATCATGCTTTTATTTGCAACTACAAACATTCCCACCAAGATTTCAAAAATTCAAACTCACCGTGTCGGCCTAGGGACCAAATAACGGTCATACACTGACACTTAAAATTTGGGTCTGACCCAAAATAGGCCAGGACTAGGGTGCAGGCGCCCAAGTCCTCCCCTCCTATTCTAGGGAGGGTTAAGTTCAAGGGGTCCCCCTAGGCCTTATTTGCCATAAAACCTAGGATTCATTCCTTCGAGATGCCAAATTATGAATTAAGATGTCCTAAATGCATACTAAAGACCTGGGAGCTAAACCTTATGAGGGAAAAGCCCCCAAGGGGACATTTTCTTATGTTACATCCCTTAACTAGGTTTCCACATAAAAATCATGGTGTTATGTGTGTTGATTCTAATTTTGCTTGTGTTGTTGATTCATGCTTCCACAGTTGCATCATTAATCTATTAATAAGTGGTAAAGAAGATTAAGTGCAAAAATTGCTAATGTTTTGAGACAACTGATTCACCCCTACCTCTCAGTTGTCTACCCTAATTTCAACATGAGTAAGATCTGATAGGAGCTTAGTATCAGTGCATCACCTTAAATATTTATTACAACTATTTATTTCAGTTCACCTCTCTCATTCCTTTTCTTGGAGAAGTCATTAGATAAAAAATCATAAGGAGAACCAACTCACTCTAGAGATTCACTCTTGAGACAGATCACCCAAATCTGAGAGTGTTTCCATGTTTCAAAAAATAGGTAAGTCTTCTATAACCTTAGCATAGGGTGCATATCTGATTGATAACTTTTTTTGGCATGCCCAGTGGGATTCTGAAAGTGTTTTCAAAGAAACTATCAACCCTTCAAGCTAATGTTCTGGTATATGTAGCAGTATTATAGCCTTTGGAGGATTTTACAAGTATACCTAATGACTCAATCTTCTAGTCTTGCATGCAGAATTAGTGCATTCAGCTTGTGAAAACAAGATCAGGATAGATTAGACTATCTCAGTCCATTTGTATTTTCATATATCACTGATATCTGTTGTGTGTATCAGTGATCTTAGCCTTTCGAGGTAGAAAATCAAGCACATCTAGCTACTCTGAATCAAGATCTACAGGTTTTGGTATGATCAAGTGCTAGTATGTTATAAAAATCACCTTTTCAATCCATTTTATAGCTTGTATATGAGTAGAAATGTTAGATTTTCATAGACAGTATGAATATCCACCACCATACTATGAAAATGCTGTCCATAGGGCCTCGTATCAGCCATATCAGGCCAATCATGATATTGCTTCCAATTTGATGGCCCTGCAAAGCTATCATGCATAGTATAATTGCCACCCACCCACCCCTGATCAGCTTCCTTACCAGCCATATACAAGCAGTCATAATGTTGGGTTTAGTCCAAATACTTAGGATGCTTACCACATGCCCATTCCTACACAAGCTCCTAGTCAACCTTCTTACTAGATCAAATAGTCTGAAATGATAAAGCTTAAAGGCATGATGAGGGACATTGTGTCAGATGTCAACAAGCAGGCAGAGGACATTAAGATGGAGCTTGAGTATAAATAACACTAGGAGGAACTGGCTTATCAAGCCTATTTGCATGAGCAAGAGTTGGAGGCACAAAGAGCACAGTATGAACAGGAGATTGCAATCATGAAGAGTTATTAGTACCAACAAGAAGGGGAATTTCAAGCAAGGTAGTATGAAGAGCCTAATTTGCAGCTACAAGAGGTGAATAACCAAGTTTACGTTCAACATCCAGATGAGCTACCCTATGAGACCTTTGTTTCTAATCAGGAGTGGGAGACACAAAAGAGACAGTTCAAAGAGAATCTTGAGAGAGGTAGCTGTACAAACAAGGCTTTTGCTTGCTTGAGCCCAAACAACCTTGCTGTTCCAAAACAACCTTCTCAAGAAGAGGTATGTAAGTATAAATTTCCAAGTTTTAGACATAATGAACCTCTTAATGCCCCTAAAGCTAAAATTATGAGTTTCAAGAAAAGTGAATCCTTTTCCCTCCAAGAAAGTAGTCCTGAATGCAAATAGACTCCACAGAAAGTCAAAATCCCAAGTTTCAGAGATTCTAATTTCGTTGAGGAGCATGTTAGCATTTGAGACTAGTCTGTTAATAGACAGGAGGAAGTTAGGAAAGTGAATTTATTGCATATAGCTATGGAGAAATATTGGTTAAAGTAGTGAAAGATCAAGAAAGAAAGGACTCCTCCTGATGAACCTTTTAATGTTTGCATTAATGATCCTCTTTGTTTTGTAAAATATGATAATTTTTTTTAGAAAGTCATATAGTTCAAGAGACTGATTCACATGGAAAGATTATTGTTGTTTGTATAGAGCAAGTTGATTCAAATATGAGCCTAAATCCTCTACATTTTGATTCCTTTGAAAAATTTTCTAATGTTATTTGTAAGATGCATGAAAGCAGGGTACAGAGCTTGCAAGGTGAAAGTCTAAAATTGTAAAGGCAAAATGCTCAAGTTGCAAAGGTAGTAGTTTTAGAATAGTAAGAAGATCAAGAATATAAGGAGTTGCTAATTAGAGCCAAGTAGTCTGATAGTAAGGTCTTGGATCAAGAAGAAGAGTGTAAGCCTGTCATGGAGATTACATAGTTGACTGGAAGTTGTCATGAGGTAAAGGACACCTCCTTATCATTAAAAAATTAGGAAGATTGTGAAGAAATTTTGTGTAAGGACTCTACTGTAGACTTTTATAATATGCAAAATGAGGGTGTTGAACCTCAGTTTTCACTTAACCTATTTGATGAGCTTCCTGACTTCGTACAAGAAAGTGAAAATGGCATGCCCATGCTAGGCTCTGATCAGCACAGCGATGAATATCACTCAAATAATGTGCTGATCCAACAATAGATCGGTAAAAATAGCCCCGATTCAAAAGTTATAGTGCTTGAGGAAGATCTGTTTCAAATAGAAATTAAACTTTTTTGTTCACATTTGGAAGTTATACTAGAATTTATGTAAGGAGGTTACTTGGAACAGTAAAAGCAAAAAGTGGAAATGGATGTATTTTTAGATGAATCATTGGTTATAAAGTAGCCTAATCAGCAACCTAACTTGTAGCTAAATGAATCATGGTTGGAAGAGCTTCCCTCTTGTTTCATAGAGCAACTTGATGTTGTTGTGGAAATTGATGGCTTGTTACAAGATGTTATTTCATTTTTTTACTCCATTATTGAAGAAACACCTATTTTAGAGTGTATCTCCTCGAGTAATCTTGGACATTTTGAGTCTAGTATAGCTCTTGCTAGGAATCTTCCAAGTTTTTATAGTCTTGATGAGCTACTAGCTACTCTAACAGACGAGAACAACCTATTGACTATGGATGAAGAAGTAACATGGTAGACTATTATGCAAAGTGAAGGTGATGTTGTTTCCAATCATTTAGATTACTTTCTCTCTAATCCAACACTTTTGAGGGGGTGCCCTATTAGATATCTAGTTAGGTTGGAAACCAACAAGAAAGAACATCTGCATAGTGACATTGATCCAGATCATCAAAGAAGGTACCTAGTTTAGCATTATCAGTTTACTTGTTCATTTGATTAGTTTTCCTATATCTACATGTTTCTACTCAGAGAGATGTTGAAACAATTTTCTCGCTGTTTGTTTTTATTCCTCTTTTGGACAACTCACAAGTTTATGGAGTACTGTAGATTGTGGAGGAGTAGTTATTTTCTTGAACTAGTGAATGGTTTTGTTTGACCAGCATAGGTAGGCTGGTTAGAGTAGGATAGGGTAGTGTTTCTGTTAATAAGTGCTTTGTGTACACTCACTTATAGTTAGTTTTGTTTCCCTAAGTGTTGCTGCATAGGTTTTTCTGTCCATCAAGGCCTTTTATCTTATTTTTCAGTTCAATTTGTTTTATTTTTTGTTGTTGTATGGACTGGTTAGATAGCTAAATTTTAGTGTTTTCTGAGTTTGAGGAAAGAAGAGTATGACTCAATTCCCTGAAATCTTACCATTTTTCTACCACATCTCAAAAATTGGTAGAGCTGGTACATTGTTCATTTTAAGGTGAAAATTTTTCAATTCTTTTCTGCCTCGCTTAAGCCCTTTACAGATATTGATTTTATAAAATGATCAGTTGGGATAGTTTCAAGAGGTGCATGAAGTTTATAGTTCACTTGTTCAACAAAAGGAAAAAGATCTTAGATCATCATTCATTTGCAAGAACATTCATAGGAGAGATAAGTATTTCATTCACTACAATGATTATTCATTTACAAATCAAGATACATAAAAGGATAAGTATTGCATTGAAAGAAATAATGGCAAATCAAATGTCCCACACAAGTCATGGGTATAACTGAGCCAACACAAACATAGAAAGTGCATTATACAATTGAAGATGGAAAGAGAGAATAGCATATAGTAAGAAGCATATCCATCATTGCCTGATATGTTTGATGTTGGTCTTGGTTGCCATCCTATCCTTGCTCCTAATCTTTCATAAGAACCTACAAAAATTGGAAAAAGACCTATTAGAGCACTAGATATGATTCACACTATGTACTTCATCAGCAAATGATATAATGCACTGCCTATGATGCATTGAATCAGATGAACATGATTCACATGCAAGAGAAATTGGAGATGAAACAATCTTTGTACTTTATTGATTTTAATCTAACTTGTTTGTTTCTTGTGTAGGTATAGGTGAAAGTCTGTTGCTATTTAGAAAACAATTCAGCATGTGGTGCAGAATGGGCTCCCACAAGGGTAGAGCTCAGTATGATATCTCAAAGGGGATGAAATAGGCATGTACATGTTCTTATTGTTTAGATAGAGTACATCTAACTGAAGCAAGAATCTTACACCAAGTTAATGCGTGAGCTTCAAGCTCAATGCCCATTGATGACTATCAGTGCGGGGTGATTCAAAGTAAGAGCCATCAATGAACATTGAGCTCCTTTTCAAGACTGCCAAATGATACAACATGGCTTTCAGATAGAGGTAATTATTCAATTAATTCTCTTTTATATAGTAATACTACTGCAGTAATATGAGCATACTCAATTCCACTTTCGGGCAGATAGAAAAGGAAATATAATCTTGATATTGGAACAACCATGTGTATAATGAAGTAAACAGAAAGGCATGACTGAATTGACAATAGAATTGCATGAACAGATAAACAAAACTACCTTAATGATCATCAAGTAAAGGTGCCATATGCATCAAATAGAGTGTACATGAGTATATAGTTGTACCAAGTACATGTAAATAGCATCAATAATGGTACAATAAATATGGCATATGTTACATAAAACTAGATAGAAAAACATATGCCATGTCATGATTTGAAGTTGATCATTCAAGGCATATATAGGATCAAGTAATATATGCCATTGATCATCCATCAAATGAAGTATATACAATTATACAACTATTACAAAATGCTATAATGATAAGATAATCTATAGTTTTCATCAGTAGGAGTGTTCACAATTGTATAACAATAATGGAAATCTAATTTACAGTCATAACCTATTATGCCATATCATAGTGAAACATGAAGCCATATGTGAACTGAATGAATAAGTGATGCAGGAAAAAGAGACCAGCATGTACTCTAACTCAATCCTTTTTATCAAAAGAAGATAAACAAAGTAACCCATATTTTGCTGTCTGAATTTTGTATGCATTACAATCCATATCACATCATGCATATACAATTTTAGGTAAAGTCAAAAGGCAATATTTAGAAAGGAATGAAAACGGAAATAGACATAAAGAGAGACACAAATGAAATAGTAGAGATATGTCTTTTTCTATAGTTAAGACCAAATGAGGGTTTGTCTTGGTCTTTCACATTCGTAGAGAGTGATATAGGAAAAGGCTTAGAAATACTATTATTTTGCCACTATAGTCACAACCCTCAATGGGAACCAAACAATAGAAATATTTTGCATAAAGAGGACTATCTTTCATTTCAAGTTCTTATGTTTCTATAAAGACAGATTCAAGCATTATACCAAAAGGATAGCTTTATTTTGCATTTTCAGTTGATAGATGAACAAGGGTATTGGTACTGGTCTCAATGTTGGCCATCGATGATATTTCATCATAATGCTTAAAGGGAACCCACTATGATAATCAAAATGAACCACAAGCTATTAAAATATAAAACAAAAGTTGCTAGTAAGTAAAAGAAACAAGCATCATTATCATACAAGTTGAAGCCATGGACAAAATTCCATGCAGGAAATAGATGTCAACAACCATCATTAAGAGGCCTTTTCGAGCAAGTCTAGTGTACACAAAAAAAGGGAGGGTTTTGAATCATATTGGTCAAGAAAATATTTAGAAATGAAATAATGTACTTGACATGGTCGTGGCTCTGTAAGGTAAAAGATAATTTTTTTTGTGCTAAAATGAAAAGCTTTTAATTTTTGAGCTCTTTCTCAGCAGTATGGAGAAACAACAAGAAGTACCGCTGCAAACAACAAAAGGAAACAAATATTTTCTTCTTCATAAACCCATATGGAGTTTCAAGCTACAAATGCCAAATGGAGAGATGCTGAGATAAATGAGAATTATGTTTACATTGACCAAATGCATTCAATTAGATATAGAATAGCTACAGGCCATGATGAAGTTTTCCACAACCATTTTTGTGGGTATCAAGCATAAATTGCCTTTCAAAAAGGAGGTGATAGAATAGAATCCATTTTGCTCAAACCCACCTAGGGTTTTCATTCCAAAAAATTTATACAGGATGACATTAAACTCGCAGCCCATGATATTGAGAGAGTCTCTATTTTAAAGAAATATGAATATATAAAACAAATATTTCTATGTTAACGAACTTGCCCTTCCTTGGAGAAGCATCCTGTGCATGCAGTCGAGGGTTTTTGCCTCATTTGCTTTCATTTCACTCTAAAATTAAGCCCAATCCAGTCTCATGGGAGCCACATAACACAACATGTTATCAAGACAAACATACAAAAAGCAAAAACAATCAGAAACTTTGCTAGGTCCGCAACTTGTAAAGCCATTTCTAACTCAGAAATCAAAAGGAGATCAATGAATATGAGTCACAAATAGTATTTATCTTCTTTTTCTAAAAGAGATCCATGGGAAAATGCAGAGACATAGCGGAAATCAAGAGGTTTTCTCCAAAACCTTACCCATGGTAGTTCTAAGGAAGAGCTTGAAAATTGCAGAAGTGAAAATGATGCAAGAAAGTAGGGCAGATTTGTTTTGTCATTAAGGTTTTGATGAAGCCCTAATTCGATGGTATTTTTGATCACATTTATTCTTTTTTTGGAGGCACAATCTAATGCTCCGTTGTGGTCATGAAAATTTTTTAATCTTTTTTTGTCTAAGTCCTAAGACTTATGAGGGGTCGAAGACATAGGAAGGCTTAGGGTGCTCTTTATATGTGTTGCAACCTTATACCTTGGAGATATTTCAAAATGATATAAGTGCCATGAAACCCAATTGATGTTCCTTGTTGTGCTTTAGGATACATGACTTAGACAATTTTGTAGGTCAAATAGGAGATAGGCCTCATTGGTTTTATTTATGCAAAAAGCTATAAAAGCCCCAAGTATTTTCATTGTTTTTTATAGAAAATCAATTGATTTGTAATTAATATACTTGGTAAAATTATAATCCATGTATTATTATTTTTTGCAAAAATTAAATAAAAAAAAGATGTGAAATAAACTGCAACATATTGTAAGACAACTATTAAAGCAATGTCCTTTATAAATTGCTTTTAATATTTCATCATTTTATGCAGTTAAAAATTATTAAAGCAAATCAAATATCTTTTCTCAATTTGCCTATTTTAAGGTAGATGAGGACAAAAATCTATGTTTTCATGGGCGGAGAAAGCAGATTTTGGTGGGGTCCAATTGACAGGTGTTTCTAGTAGTTTGTTCTCAGTTTGGAAGCAAATTACAGGTGATTTGAAAGATTTATTTTTGGCTTTTATGAGGAGTATGAAAATGGATTTTCATGTCTATTTTTAGGGGAATTTTTCTAGTATTTAGGGGAAGATAATTTCACAGGATATAGGGCAGAGAGTTAGGTTTTTTTTGTAGTTCTAGTTCCAGTTTGACAAAAATAGAGTAGAGATTAGAGTTCAAGATATCAGAGTCTTCCTCTCACACTAAGAGTGTGTTGTGATGTTCACAACATGCCCCATTTTTCTCCTTAGCAAAACGAGGACCCCTGCTGATGTCTTGCTTTTTGCTTCTGCTTGTGTTTTTTCTGCTTTCTGGCGGTCTGGTAAAAATGGTCAGGTGCATCATCATCATGATATTGCATAAGGTAGGTCATCATCATGAGGTTAGTTTGTCAAAGTTCATATTTTGTTTCTGTGACCTCATATTTTGAAAGAGCTTGAAATTTCATGCAGGTTTGCCTTTTACTTCATTTAAAAATTTGTCCATATGTGAAAGTTATGCACGGTCAAAGTCTTGGTCAAACCTGATATTCGCAGGAGGATCATCATTTTTTATCCTAAGTCATGTTGACAGGATCATCATGATCTTGGTCTATCACCTGATAAAAATCATGTAGTCGCAACATCCGGACGTCAATCTTAGGTGGTAGTGCTTTTTACCCGTCAAAAGGCCTTGTGCGCATCATCAGCATCATGAATTCCTTAGGAGCGTCATATTTTACAAACTCGGTTTTGCTGTATAAACATCATCATCATCATATTTGAAACCCCCCCGATAATATCCTGTGGTTCGAAATATCATGATGACATCGGCTTTGGGTCAAGGTAAGTTCCCCCGTCGAGCGGTCTTTGTATCGCGAGCATCATCATGATATCCTTGCATCGCCTGATCTTAAAATATCATGCTGATGGTATAAGATCACCCTGACTTAGCAAATTCATTATCAGCATATTTGCATGCGCACGTTCAAAACCTATCGCAAGGTCATCATCATGATATTTGCTGAACTTCGAGTTATGATGATGACGACCTTCATATCACCCTGATCTTTCACGAGGATCATTTGCTGAATTTCGCCAAGTACTGGGAGGATCATCATCTTCATATCCTCCTGATATCCGTTTGCTGAAACATCATGATGATCAGCCTATCTATTCAGAAGAGGTGGTCGATATTGCATTTCTTAAACAGCATCATCATATTTTGTAATATCACCCTGGCGCAAATATCATGATGACCTTAACTTATCCTTGTGCTCCGAAAACGAAATATGATGATGAAGATCATCATCATATTTTTATCCTGTCATATTGTCAAGATCATCATGATCTTGTTTGTACGCCCGATATTTCGCCAAGTCCTCCTGCCGATGAAATACAGCCTTTTGCAAGTATCCTGATGATCATCATCATCACATTTTCCCTTCGGCAGGATTTTTTCCCAAACATGATCCGGTTGGCGAAATATCATGATGACGTCATGTTCAAGTTTAACGAAGGCTCCGAATATCATGATGACGTCATCCTGATCTTATAACGAAGAAGTAAATATCCTGATGATCAGCATCATCATTTTTTCTTTCAACAGGATATTTTCCAAGACCCGATCTGGTTCGTGAAATATGATGATGATGTCTTATTCTATGTTCGACAGAAGTAAATATCCTGATGATTATCCTTCATCATCATCATTTTTTCCTTCAAGCGGGATATTTTTTTTCAAACACGATCCGGTCCCCGATTATCATGATGACGTCCTATTCCAAGTTCGACACAAGCCGCAAATATGATGATGATCTTCATCATGCTGATTTTTCTCGAGAGGGTTACCTTGGCCGCGAAAGGGTCATATTCACTTCATCATCCTGATCATGCTCCTTGGGTGACCCGATATCACAATTATCCCCCTGATCTTAACCGGATATGACGATGACGTCATCCTTAGCATCTCAATGAAGCCTGAATATCATGATGACGTCACCATCATCTTCCTTTCCTCGGCAGCATGATTATATTCGCATCCTCCTATTCTTCTTCAACATGATGATGATGATGTTGTTGTTCTTTTCTCCAATATGCAGAAGCGAAACATCATGATGACATTCATCTGGACCTTCAGGAGGGAATGCTATTTCCAGAATATCATGATGATGAGGTATATCGACTAACCTGTTTTTTTGACGCACCGACAGGGATGATCATGCCGATGGGTGGGAAATGAAGCGGTGGAGTTTTAAAGTGTTTTTTTGGCGCCTCTGGCATTTCCCTGTCAGCGATGGTTGACCCATCAATTTTGAGCAGCTTGGGTGCATTTTTGACGCGTTTTGAGCAGATTTTGGATCTGATTTCTGCGATCTTGCGCAGTCACCTGGATTTAAACGCTTATTTTAATTTTCATGCTGCTTTGTGATAAATGGAATACTTATTACTTGTCTTGTCTTGCAGGCTTGCAGTTGAGGAAGCAGCTGGAAAGTCAATACAGTGACCTCATGGAGGCAGAAGATCTGATCTCAGGAGCAAGAAGATGGAGATGAAATGCAAAAAGTCAAAGCCATTCAAGTGAAGAGGAAGGTCGCAGCTGGAGGTATTTCTGCAAAAGACAAACAGAAGTTATTGCCCAGCTGCTGGAACTTCTCAGAAGGGGCAATATTTCACCCAGATTTGACCACTGCTCTGAGATATTTTTAAGAACTGGTTCACCTGCATTTATTGCTGTAACTAGAGGTTTGAACCAGGGGTTCAGTTAGGTTTTTGCTGTAGTGAGGACAATCAAAAAATGTCTTTATATTGTGCCTCTCTACACTGTAATACTTTACAACAGGGATTTTTAGGGCCTACAATAGAGATTCTAGGAAAACACAGCAAGATAGCTTAGCATAGTTTAGAAGTAGAAGAAGGAGGTCACCTGTTTGTCTGCAGTAAGGTGCGTGTGGAATGTCTGGCTGCCTTACTATATCTGTAAAGCTTGTAAGTTCTCTGTAGTATGATCAATGAAACTAAGAGTCATTCTTACATTGTAAATCATGTATGACTATTCGTTTCTAATGCAATAGAATCTGGAGTTCTGCATCTATCTTCTGAGTGTTCTCCTGCTCTTCTTTGTGTTTTGAAATATCTTCTTTGAGAGCTTGCAATTTTAAATGTATGTTTGTGAAAATGCTCAGGACTTACATTTAAGGTTTTTACTGTGGATTTGATCAGATTACTGTGGTATTTACATAGTGCATAATAGAAACACTTAGATCCTTCGGTAGATTAAGTGAGGTATAGAGTAGATCTTCCTAACTTTTCCCAACCCATCTGAAATATCTAGCTGAAAACGCAGAAATCCAAAGGAAATTGTCTCAAATCTAAAGAAGCATGCATAACAGAGTCTAAGTAGACAATTTTCATAAGTACATGAAGAAGGAAGCTGCATAAATCCAAGAAAACATCTGAAACTTGCAGCCCAGTATCACTCTTATGCAAAGGAATGAAGAGTATTGACATATCTCATGACCTCTTTGCATATTCTTAGGCCAGTAAACCACAGAACAAACCTAAACTACGTAAGGCCCCTTGAACATTACAGCTTCACATTGACCAACTGAACTTGACCAACCGAACCATTGTAGACTTGGGATTAGTTGAATCACCAAATGATTCCTTCTTGTCTTTCAAGTATAGTTACAGTTCATGTCATGTGAATTTTAACTTATTGTTATGATTGCATCAAAACAATCATCAACAGAGTGTTGTATTCTAGTCTATGTACTCATTATTCCTTCAGTTATAGAGCAAAAATTTTCCTTCACTTTTGCCTCTACTTTTGCAAGATTGATTTGATATTGCACTGTGATAAGTATTTATCCTCTATTTTGTCTTGATTTGTGATAGCTATGCAATTATTTTTCTTGATTTAGGTTTCATGTCATCTTTTGATTAAGCTTCATGCAAAATATTTATGAATTAGCTAGAATCAAAGTGTTGTGAAGATTAAAGTTTTGTAGTCTGATTGTGAGTAAGATCTGATAGGAGCTTAGTATTAGTGCATCACCTTAGAGATTTATTCCATCTATTTATTTTAGTACACCTCTCTCATCGCTTTTCTCACATAAGTCATTAGATAAAAAAAATTACAAGGAGCAACTCCCTCTAGAGATTCACTCTTGACATAGATCACCCACAATCTGAGCTTGTTTCCATGTGTCAACAGATAGCTAAGTCGTATGTAAGCTTAGCATAGGGTGCATATCTGATTGATAGCAATACCATTAGTCATATTATGGTTGTTAGGATCATCACTATAAATGTAAATTAATCCTTCTTGATTTTAGGTGAATGAATAGTGAATAGAGGTTAAAATGTGAATCAAGAATTAAAAAAGAGATAATGAATATATATCTATATACATTAATATGGAAAGATAAGAAATAATTTGTGAAAAAATAAATTATGTAATGTGTTTTAAATAAAGGTTAAAAATAAGGGGAGGAGATTTTTATCATGAGAAAAAAATGTGAATGTTGTTTTTCAAAAGTTACGTAGGGATTTATTGTATTATATTTTTAGAACATGGTGCTTTTCTATAAGGGTTTATCATGGATAATTGAGTGAGATGTTATATTAGTAATAAGGTATGGTGTGCTTAATTATTAATAGTATTTGTTAACTATAAAACTATAATTAATTTAATTTATATTTCTTTTCAAATGCCATACAAAATGGAGATAAACACCATAGATGTTGATTACTGCTGGCACAACTATGTGTGTTGCATGAAATCATTTTTATGGTGTTAGTATTGTTAACCTAAAGTGTATCACAGTAAGCACCTTACTATACAAATATATTTATTTCAAATAATAAGTAGTATTATATAACTTGATTGTGCAATAAATCTTTAGCTATTAAATGATCAAAAATATATTATGTCAACTCTTAGCTTTATTGTGTGCATAATTCCCATAAGTGTTGCATTCGATGAGTTGACACATCTTGGAGGCTCTCTATCAAATAGGCCAGGTGCGTTATCACCTCCTAGAGGCTCTCTATCAAATAGGCAAAGTGCCTTATCACCTTCTAGAGGCTCTCTATCAAACAAGCCATGTGCCTTATCACCTCCTAGAGTCTCTCTGCCAAACAAGCTAAGTACCTTATCAATGCTACCACAATTGCATGCACGGACAAACTTATTGGGAAAAATGCTAGCATTTTAGGGTTGACTATGACAACCATTAATGGTTAAAACCCTATAGAACTCCCAAAATTGGAACTTCCTTTTTGAACCATAACACACCCTATGTGCTTCTTCAACAATGCCTCTTCTTGTCAATGCCGCACCTCATGATGATTCTTCAAAACCTTGCGATGGGATTCTATTGAGTTGAGTGATGCAATGTGTTAAAACACTATGAAATTTTTGCCAAAGTTTATGCTTCAGATGAAATTTTATCTTGAATCATTGTATTATTTTTCTGGTGTATGCTTTCTATGGTGTTTCTAGGTTAGAATTTCTAACAATACAATTGTAAATCATAGATGGAAGGGCTTGTGGTGAGAAAAAATAAAATTGACATTTAGTAATAAATCTTTATTACACGAGAGTATTTTTATATGTTGTTTTGACATGATAGTCAAAATAGAATGTTTTATGTTTTAATAAGTTTGGAGTGGTAGGGAAAGAATACATAAAAGTTTTGGAATTGTTTTGAATTTACACATGCTAGTTGTATTTACTTGAAAGTTATAGAGCCTTTTCAATAAATCTCTTTTGTGAGAGGTATAAATCTCTGTCATCGAAAATGGGTTCTTGGCAATTCCCTTGATAAGGTATGTGTACCCTCCTATGCTCAAAAATATCTATTCTTACAAATATTAAACTAAGTATATGTTATATATTAGTGTGACATTATTGTATGGGTGTTTTTGCCTATCTTTACTGTGCACTTGTAACATTTCCCCAAGCATAATTTTTTTTTGTAAAACAAATGTTTTCTCTATAAAACTAGAAGGCTACATGGGTGTCTATCTCTGAATGGTCTATAATCATTATTTTCTATGGTGCATCTCCTCTAAGTACTCTTTACATCACACTTGATTGCAAAAACTGTTACCTCTGCTCAAATATCTGTCAATCCAAAAGGCCCTCTATATCACCGAGGAGCATACTGACATACTTGGCCCAAAAATTCCTCTTCAATTTTTAATATTTCTATGAATGGTAAAAAAATAAGGAATTAAACATGTTCTCCGGCTGCTAGGATTCTATTCATAGTGAGATAGAAAAATAATATTAGAAAAGGGTAAAAGCACAATAGTGCGTCACACTTTATAAAGGAATCGGCCAACAGCAAAAAAATTTCTAAACTTCGACCACATAAATGTGGTCTTTATGTTTTTGAATTTTAAAATGATGTAAACTAATGAAATATAGATCAATTGATTAAGTTTATTCCTATAATTTTTCATATTTTTTCAAAATTGTTATCATATTTTTTTATCAGTGTAAGAACAAATTTTGGAACGTTAAAAATTTCAAGGAAAAGTGATGTTCACGGGACATCAAGAAACAAATTAAAACAAACTTAATTTCTCCCTAATTTTTTTTTCCAAGTAGGTAACTTCAATATCTAGTGCATGAATTTTTTTTTTTTTATGTATATATTTCTTGTAATAACATTTTAAAGTCAAATTTATCAGAATTTGACAGTTTTCATGGGACATCAACTATTGTCTATTTTTTTAATGATTTTCAGAAAACAAAATATACCCTTTTGAAGAGGACTCTCTCATCTAGTGCACCATATTTTTTAAAAAAAATTGTAATATAATTTACTATTTTTTAAATTTTTAATCAGCGTCTTTTTTAATTTTAACAACCCACTTGTAGTATTTTAAAAATAAAATATATTAAAACTAATCAAACTATGAAACAAATTACATACTTGGATTCTCCACTCTGAACTCTATGAAAGGTTTTTTTTTGTTGCAGAAAATTCATTCTGACAGGAGAAATACCCTATTAAAGTTTAATGTTTCATAAATCTGTGAAAAAAGGTGAGTTGGCTGTCATGTAGACAACCAACTACACATACTCGGCTAAGTATTTTATGGCCGACTGTGTTTTGGGCATATTCTTATCAGGTGATAAGTTGTCACTTGATAAAATATTAGCCGATAATGTATTGGCCATAAAGAGTTGATATATATACAATTTTTTTAAAAAAAAATTCAACTTAAGAAAAATCGATTAAATACAATTTAAGAAGGAAAATTTCAGCAATGGAAGGCTTATTTGGAGAAAAGAAGACTTATTTCAACTAAAAAAGGTTTTTTTCATATCATGTTTTCTCTCTCTCACATCATATAAGTCTTTTATTATGATATATCTTAAAAATAGAGGCATAATGTCTTTCCCCCCTCATGAGTAAATCATTATATATACTATTGTAGGCACATAGGGAAAACTAGCTTTATGTATGTGCACAATCATGTTTTCCCTTGCACCTCTTCTCTTCTCTATTTTTCATTTATTTCTCATGTGTGGGTTCCATCTCTTGTTACAAATTAGTAAATAACAAATGAAATCAATTACATCTAGTGTGATTTTATTTACATCACATCCTTGCATTTAAGGAATCATAGGTCTTCCCCTTTATAATCTTATCCTTTCATTTCTATATACCTTTTCATAGGATCTATATATCATGTTTTCTCTCTTTCACATCATATAAGTCTTTTATTATGATATATTTTAATTATTTGCATCATGATATGCACCAAATATCCTTATGATGCCAAATTTGCTCATGATATGTTTATAATTTGAATCTTTTTTTACTTTGGCTTTAATAAACGAACAATTTATAATTTAGTGTTATATTTATGCAATATTAACTACATGCATTCATTGAAAGCACACATGTGTGTACTCTTGTATGTAGGTGAATTCAAATTTGAGTGTAATTTGTGATGGGGAATCGAAGGACTAGATCGAGGAAGTATGATTGAACAAGAGAGAGAAAGAGAAATGTGGGTGAAGGGACGTCTACTGAAGAACAACCTATGGAAAATATTGATGACCAAGGTGACGTATAGGTACAAGAACAAACTAGATCTAGTAATAGAAATTTGTTCTATGGTATGGAAAATCTGATGGAGATGGATGAGGATTCTCTTTTCAATAAGATTTCTTCTAAAGATATGTTACCTGAAAGCATAGTAAAATTACACTCTAAAAGAATATGGGATGAATTTTTTGAAGAAAAATCTCTAATTGGATAGCACAGTTAGTTGTAAAGTTCTTTAGATGAAAATAAATGACCCCTATTTTGGAGTTGTTAGGGGTTGATAATAGTAAATAGTCATCAGGTTCATTAAAACAAACAATTGTTGAAAACTTGCAAGAAACATTAAATTGTATTGATACCAAGAGTTGAGCTAGTGATCCAACTGCTACATGTAGAGCATTGATAACTATAATTTCTAGTAAGAAATTATCACATAGAAGACAAGTTCGAGCAATTTCTAGATTACTAATTTTTTCTAGGAGAACTATTCAAAGGTATATTGAAAAGTGAAATGAAATAGATGCAACAATTGAGAAAAATTGGGTAAATATTTGTAGGGTTCCCTAAAAAGATAGAATTTTAGAAGATGTAAAGAAATAGGTGGTTGAATATTGGACCAGTCACTCGTGTTTCTTCCAATAGAGGGGATACTATACAAATAACAGGTGAAGATGGTACAAAAATTTCTCATCCAAAACATTTTATAGATACAACACAAAGTAAACTTTTTGAAGCATTCACGCAAGTATTTTCAAATGTGAAGATTTATCAAAGGATGTTTGAGACACTACAGCCATCATTTGTAGGTATAAATAAAGTACGTGAAACTTGTTGTCGAAATTATGTTGAATTTGATCTACATCTACAATCATATAAAAATGCTATGATAGTACTTGATCAAAATATAGCCATCCCTGGAAGTACAACACAATTTGTGAAGTCTCATTTATCTAAAAAATCAAAAGATTCAGATGAATTCAATGTTCAGTGTATAAAAAATATATGTAATGATTCTGGAAATTTGAAGAATCTTAAATTACAAGTTGACAACATTGAAATGCAAGTTATTTGGAAGAGATTTGAATACGAGACATACATAATGAAGTCAGGAGTCAAGGCTAGAAAAATTGTTCTCAAAGAGAGTGGATTGTCTTACAATGAATTTATGAATTAATTTTGCAATATCATATATCCAGGTATCCAGCATTGTCTTGGTGCAAGATGGAAAGCTAAGCAATTTTGTGATTCAAAGAATTGCTTTCTACCAGGTTGTATTCTCTCTATTCTAGATTTCTATGAGGACTATATATTTAGTCCTCAGACTGTGATTTAAAGTCAATATTATCATTCAGAGAAAATTGCAATCTTTGTGCAAGTTTGCTATAGACATGCCGAGTTTCAGGTAGATGGTATACAAAGTAGCGAAGATGATCAAGTTATCATCAAAGAGGTTCACTTTTATATCAGTGATGATGCAAGTCATGATATAAGTTATGTAGCTCATTGTATGAAAATATTTTTTGAAGACCTGAGCCAGTGCGACATAAATCAAGAACAACACTAGATATGGTCCGATAGATGTGCCGGTAAGTACATTGTTTAGGGTTTAATTTTCAATTTTTATTTACTTTGAACATTGATACTTAAATTGTTCAATTACTTATTGTTACCTTTTGAGTCGCCCTTATTTATTTTGTTCGTAAATTCCCTAAGCAAGAGTCAATTTGCTGTTTTGTCTTATTGGTCATACCTTATTTCTTAAATCAGCTCTTTATTCTTCAAAGATTACCTGTCTACCATCTTTGTGTTCAAAATTACCTAAGGTTTGAACCTTTGAACCTGAACTATTCCAAAAGTTTCTCAAAAAGAAAACTTCTTGTTCCGTGTAATTTAAAACGTCTTTGAGTTTTCAGGTTGACCTTGAACCTTTTTGTCAATGGTTCAAAAGTTCCACGGTTCAAGGTTCAACACTCAGTGCCTTGTATCGAGTCACTTTACTTAGTTCCTTAGCCCAATTTAATGTGTCATTGAACCATCTGTTTGAACTCTACAGTAAGGTTCAATGGTTCAATGGTTCCAAGTTTAATGCTGTACTGTTTCGTAGTCAAATGTCTTTCATAAGTCATGTGATGTTGGTCGGTTTATGTAGTTCTCATGTCTTTGAAATTGAACTTTGAACCACATTCCCATGGTTCAATAGTTTAAAGTTCACCAGTTCGGTGATTACAATCTTATCTTTCTCCGAGGCATTCTAAGTCAGATTTAGTGGGAATGATTGGAGGAAAATATGTCCGAAACTCATTATGAAACATGAAGTTCTAATTTTGGGGAATTTATGGATAATTATTATACTTCATGGTCACGCATGAATAATAGTCGCCATTGATGAGGATATCAGAGTTCATGTCTTTTCAAACATTTTCGGCACGTATTGTTTTGGGTAATAATTATTCAATCCGTTAATGCCATTTATTAAGAAAGAATCACCCAAATTTGGCAAGTAAATATACTGTGTGATGCAGAGGAGAACAATGCAAGATGTATAAGGTCAGGTTACCCAAAATTTGTAATAATTTTAGATTTCCTGAAGGTGAGTTCTATTTTTCCTACCTGTTGTTTCCCTTTCTTAAGCTAGAAAGAAAAATCCTTTGAGTTTCCAACATTATTTTCAAGATTCAAAGAATTTTTTTTGCTATATCCTCCAAGTATGGCTTTGAAATCTACTTGTCTGGGGAATGAACATGGCCCTGGTCTTACCTATTCTTACTCTAAATTCAGGGATACTTCACTAGTGCAATATGATTTAGAAGAATTTAGAGAAAGGTTTAGAAACCTTGTGCAAACTCCTATGATGAAGAAAATAGTAGACAGTGGTTTAGTTGAAGCTAGGGCCTTTCCCATGGCTGTACAATGCCTAGAACTGGTTTAGGAATGTATGAATAGGTATGAACCTCAAAATAGTTATATCAAAAGTGCAGATGGTGATGCATTGTTTCATGTTGATAGACAAACCCTAATGTCTATGATGAGAATACTACCAAAAGAGGCCTATTCCATCCTTAATATTACTTCTTCTTTTGGGTTTTTCTTAGAAAAGAAACTGACTTACAAAAGTGTGATAGCAAGAAACTGGCTGCTGAAGTTTTGGAAAGGTGGTTCAAAGTTGCCTAGACCACTTACTAGGGATCTCATGATTAAAGAAGTGAGGGATATTGTGGTGTTATTACAAAGACTAAAGGGCAGCGAGCATGCATATTATTGGGAAGATTGGATGTACTTTTTCGTACAAGTTATCCTCCAAGGAGAGCAATATTTGGATTGGGCATAAATTGTAGCTGATCGTTTGCGTCAGGACCTGAGTAATTGTTTGGGAAATAAAGATTTTTATATGTCTTCATACCTATTTTATTGCTTGGCATCTACAAGACAGTGGTCGGGGCTGCCTCATGCACCTTTAGCAGAAGATAGTAAAATTTATGAATATTATTCACAATTGCAGATGCAGAACTGTTATGAGAATTACAAAAAGGTTAGTGATGTTTTCACTGGGAGAATGACTTATGAACTAGCAGGTAATTTGAATAAGAGAATGTCCAATGAGGCAATGCAGCTAGTTAGCATTTATGGTAGTTTTTTTATTCAATTTTCCAAATTCACTTACATCAGGGTTGGAGGATTTGACGGTGGACCTGTTAAGTTACCCAGGTATGCGTTTGACCATTTTGTGTTGATAGAAGTATACAGATAGTTAGCACATGTGGATGAAATGTTCTCAACAAAGAAGGGATCTGGTATCTCTTTCCCCATTAAACTTGGACATTACTCGTGCTAGTCAAAATTTGATGCTTTGAATTTCGAAGTGAACCTTTAGAAGATAAGGTGAGCAAATGTTTGGGAAAAATGCCCAAATCCAAGAAGCTAAAGACAACATCTAGGGTAAGCATTGACCTAAGTACTGGGAATTGGAGTGCGGAAATAGCCAGGCCAATGACTGATGAAGAAGTACAGGATCCCACTGTACAGGATTTCACTATTGAAACGCTGGATCTTGGAGCAGCTTCAAGAGCAGCAGATGTTCATCATCTTGAGGCATCCGCCAAAAGAATCATCAACTAGACTTGGAAGGACGAGAAAGACAAGAAATAATTGAAGCAAACTCTGCATTCCATGGTAGAATATATTGACGCCATTCTTAATCCCAACCCACAGCTAGTCTCACAGTTTTCTCTATCTTTTGATCATAAGTCACCAGCCAACTAGAAGATGTTGGACTAGGTTAACAGAAACAGGATGGTGGCTAAGGTATTCAATGATTGGTTGGATTGCATTGTACAAAAGGGTACTGAATATATTCATGGACTTAAGAACATATATGATCAAACCGCAGCCACCATTGAAGACCTTAAGGCACAGATTGCTTCTTGGGTGAAAGATGAATGTAAGTGGATGAATGTACTGAACCAAATTGATGAGGTTAAAAAATATGGGGTAATGAAATTTCTGTCAAAAAAGAGTTTAACAGGTGTGGATGAAGATCTAATGTATGTGAATAAGAAAAACATTGAATGGAGAAACTCTGTGTCACGGCAAGGGTGGTTTGAACTTACAAAAATGATTAAGGAAATCACCGGGTTCACTTAATCACTGTAGCATGATTTACAATGCATTGATGTAAAATACATAAAAGATGATGGGACACTGGAGGAAAATGTTGATACAGTGGTTCAATCCTTTAAGGATAAAATTAGCTTTGTCAAAGAAAGTGACAATATCTTAACTAAAGATTTCTCTTGAATTTCTAAGGTGGAGTCACTACTTTACCTCTGTATCGACGCACTCCCAGAACATAAGGAAAAGATTGGCAAAATATGGAGGGAGAAGGACATCTGGAAGACAAGGGTGAAACACATAGGTATCCCCAACCTTCCAAAGATTCAGGAGTTTGTTACTGTGTTTCAAGAGTGGAAGACTCAACGTGCCTACCCGACTGCTGATAGTAAATCTGCAGATTCGAATCCATTGCCGTAGCCATGATCTTATTCGCCCAGTTGCCTTTATTTATTTGTTTAGTTATGTTATTTTCAAAACTTGATCTTTAAATCAATTTGTTGAAAAACTAAATCCTGTATGGGTCAGAGTTGCTTTAACTCTAGGTTTCATTTTACTTGATTAGAGAATTAGGGCAGTCATATATATAGGCTTTCCATTGCTAAACTAGAGGGGGAATAGAAAAAGAAGATAGAAAATTTTGGACCTGAACTACTGTTGTTTTCATAAGCATATATGATTTTTGTCTAAAATATTTTTCATCTGTGAATGAAAAGGAGAAACAATTGCTGCATGCTTGAATCTATAAGTTTGAGTTTTTGAAATTGGATTTTCTGTGCGAAGTCTTCTTTCATATGGTAATTGCTCTTTTAGACAATTCATTATATGTGTTCTATAAATTATTGGTTCAGCAACAGTTATACATTTATGTATCTGATTGATTTTTAAAAATAGAATCTGTGTATTCTGTCATAAAATGGTGTTTTGAAAAAAGGACATCGCATTCATAACATGATGATGTATGGATGTTAGTTTGGCCTTTAGGCACATTCTAGTTAAAAGTGTATTGGGATAATTAACATAGATTGAATTCATTAAAGATCTTAAAGGGAGCTGTACCTCAATTCAGAGGGGAACTATTTTTGAAAGTTCACCCATTTGTTGATTAATGCATTTGTTCTTTAAGGAAGAAAAAGCATAGAGTCAGAATAGAGTGATTTTGAATAAGGACAAACTTGTTAACCAATAGTTTTTGGTGACTCTACTCAGGACCGAGGTCATTAATTAAAAGATAGGTCGCCTTAATATGAAGCAACAATGGTGCTTCCACATGAAAACATAATTCCTGTTCTGCAGCCTAATCTTGGTTTTCAGGACGAGCAAGAAGATATTATTGGCCAATTGAATACCCTTGCTTGGCATACTCGTCAGAATAGTGAAGATTATAGAAGATCAAGCAGAGTATTAGAAAAAGAGGAGGAATTGGCCGATAACTTGAGATTGTTGTTGCTCAGGCAGAGAAGAAGGCAAGCACAAAACGTAGCAAGAAAACAAGCCCCTGAAGCACAAAGAAATCAAGAACAACATAGAAATTAATAGTTACCTATCCAGTTACAATATTTTAAGATGGATTCTAGACCGTATACAAGGTCTTTGAGAAGAGAGGGAGTTGAGGATTCTACCTTTCAAGCACTACAAAACTTTAATTTTCCTTATATCCCTACTCGTGTAAGAAGAGCTAGAAGTAGACCTCCTAGACCCCCTAAACCTTCTACATCTCTTGTTTGTCAAGCTCTAACTCTTTTCGGTACTATCATCCCCTCAGCTATAAACTTCCTACCAATGGCCCAACCTTGGGGAGCAGCCATAGGGCCTCTAAACCTAGGGGCTAACCTAAATCCTTTGCCTAAAAATGCATGGGAGAATTTGGCCAAATTTAATGGAGATGTGAGACAATCACCAGAAGAACATTTATGTGCCTTTGTAGCAGCATGTAGTGTGTTAGGTGTACAACACCAAGATGTAGCCATAAGGCTTTTTGTGCAAAACTTGACCGATACTGTAGTATAATGGTTCTATCAAGTAACTAACTCCTCAATCACAAACTGGAATGACATGAAAACTGCATTTGAAAACAGGTTCAAAAGCACAGAAGATGAACATTCTCTCCTTGCATAGATGACTTAGGTTAAGAAAGAGATACATGAACCTATGAGGGAATTCGAGGCTAAATTCAACAGAATTGTGAACAAAATCCATGTTGCTAAAAGACCAACTGGCGAGAATCAGAAATGTTTCTTCATCAATTCTAGGCCTCCTGATATTAGCTTCCATCTTAGGAGAGGTGTAATTGCTAATTTACCAGCTGCACAAGCTTTGGCAGTCGGATTGGAGGATGATCTTATTATGGCTAGTATATGGAAGAAAGAGGTTCAGGTGCCAAATGCTCACCCCTCATCATCTACTGATCCTGTAGTGCAAAGACTGGTTAATGATATGATTGCCTTAAAGAGGCAATTACCTAAAACTGGTGCTTCCTTCCAACAACCATATCAAGATATTGGCAGGAGGAATTTGAATCAACAAGAAAATACTGGTAGAGCTTTACCCCTGACATCAGCACAACCAAGGCTGACTATTGAAGCTCCTCCTGGGAGGGGGAACATGTGTATTTTTCATTTGACTACCGACCATGATGGAAATTCTTGCCCAGAGATGCTCAGGTATGCTCAGAAGACTGCTACTCAGGATATGTTAGGGGAGTCCACTAAAGAAGAAAGGAACTTTGAGGAACCTGGCGACTCTGAGATAAACTTCCTTGAATATGAGTCTAATTCAGAAAGGGGAGGTCAAATATTGGTTACCCTTGAAGATCCTTCATGTGCCATGCTCACTAGGAGTAAGAGGAATATGAGAACCTCTAATACGCAAGAAGTACCTGGTAAAGGTAAGGAGCCTTTTATTAGAACTCATGATGCTAATTTGAAGGCTCAAGAAATTAAATTGTTGCATAAAAATGATCCAGATGCTTCTTTTGATATTGTAGAATTTTGTAAATCTGCAAAAATTCAAATCTCTCCTTTTGAGTATCTCAAGTTAAAACCTAATGAGCTTGACATACTGGTTAAACATGTTAAGGGTGGTCCTACACAAACTGAATCTGAGAGTCAACTAGATGTTAATGTTGAGTCTCCCATTGCTCAACTATTTGCTTCCTCATTTGAGTCATCCATGACTACCCCTAAAATGACTCTCAATTCGTCAAATGATACTTCTTACACAGCTAATTTGAAACCCAACCCTTTCTATGTATCTTTGTTCATCAATGGTGATAAGCTTAGTAACTGTATTATAGATTCAGAAGCCTTTGACAACATTATGCCCTCTTCTGTGGCTAAAGCCCTAGGATTATCACTTACAAAAACATTTGATAGGTGTTATTCTATGGATAGCAAACAAGTTTCCTTGCTTGGACAGATTAAAGATGCACGCGTTGCTCTTGCAGCTTACCTTGACAAAAAGATGAAATTGACTATTTTGGTAGTAGATATTCCTGCTAGTTATGTGATGCTGTTGAGCAGGACATTTTGCAAGGATTTAGGTGGACAGATTAAATTGGATTGATCAGAAGCCACAATCCTAATGGGAAAGCAGAAAGTAAAGCTGGAACCTGAACCCAAGTGCAAGTTTACTATCTATCCTTCTGATGATCCCAAGTCCCAGATTTTGTTTGAGGAATGTGAATTTGGTAACTATTTTCTCTCTTCTGAATAGAGTTTTGGAGAAGACCTCAAATAAGAATTAATCGAAAGGTCTGTACATTCTGATGACCTATGGATTATGGAATTTGATGGTAGTTGTGCTACCGCTGGTTTAGGGGCTGGGGTTGTGTTGATCTCACCAAAAGGTGAAATTTTTTCTTCTTCATTTAAATTAGAGTTCAAAAACACCAATAATACTATAGAATATGAAGCATTATTGCTTGGGCTATATGAAGCCAAAGGAAGGGATGTAAAGGTACTTAAAGTGAGAGGAGATGCTGAATTAATTGTGAAATAGGTAAGGGGCATCTTTTCTGTTAAGAGTGAAAGATTAAAGCATTACAGAAATAGAGTATGGGATGAGATCAAATTTTTTGATGCCTTCTCTATCGAAGCAATTCCCAGAGACCAGAACTCCCGAGCAAATTCTTTAGCAGTATCAACTTCTCTTCTTCTGCAACATCCAGATTTTAAAAAGGATTCTTATAGAATAGAACTGGTATATCAACCTAATGTCCTAGACAATGCCAAAAGCGGGCAAGTTTTTGAGAGTGATAATCAGATCAGAAATTTTTTAGAGAATGTTGAAATGTTCTTGGGAGCTTATTTTGAGGGCTCCGATACAGAGTGTAAAGAATTTAGTCCCGACCCAGGGATTAATCCAAAAAATGATGTGATTCAATTGAAGGGAAACAAAATCCCTAAAGGACTGGTCTCCTTAGAACATTTGTTTTCTCAAAGAGATGAATATATTAAAGGCAAACCTTCCCACAATCCTGATAAAGTGGAGGATTATGAGAAAATAAACATCGGGGATGAGGCTGATCCTAAATGGATATCCATTGGTAGGTATTGTTCTTTAGAGGAGAAAAACAAATTGATCAAATTGTTAATTAAGTATAAGGATGTTTTTGCCTGGTGCTATGATGATCTTAAAAATTTTAGACATGGACAGTTTCAACACTATATTCCTCTGAAATCAAATGCAACCCCTTTCAGGCAGAAGTTGAGGAATTATAATTGAAAAGTTGCTGAGGCCATCTTTAAGGAGATTGATAAGATGTTGAAAGCTAGAATTATCTATCCAATTCATCACTCCACTTGGGTGGCAAATATTTTTCTAGTGTGCAAGAAGAATGGAGAAATAAGAATCTGTGTTGATTTCAGGAATTTGAACCAGGCTAGCCTGAAAGATAACTATCCCTTACCTGTGATGGACCACATCTTGTAGACAGTTGCTAGGTCTGAAATGATGTCCATGTTGGATGGGTTCTTAGGTTACAATCAGATAGGTGTGGTTGTAGCTGATCAGTATAAGACTACCTTCACCATGCCTCGGGGAACTTTTGCCTATAACCGAATGCCCTTTTGGCCTGATTAATGCCGGAGAAACCTTTCAACGGGCGATGGATTCATCTTTTAGAGATCTGAAGGATAGAATTATTGTTATTTATCTTGATGATCTGACTATTTTTTCTAGAAATAGAGAAGATCACTTGAAGGATCTGGAGACTGTCTTACAAAGGTGTCGGAGCCATGGCATATCACTCAATCCCAAGAAGTCAGTCTTCTGTGTTACAGAGGGAAAGTTGTTGGGGCACTAAGTCTCAAAAGATGGAATTAGAATTGATCGAGAGAGGGTCAGGGTGATACAACTTAGTCTCCCTTCCAATAAGACTGGAGTCAATTTGGCCAAATCAATTTTTTCAGAAGGTTCATTCCTGACTTTGCTGAGATTACAAAGCATATTGTTGGAACGATGAACGAGAAACAAATATTCAAGTGGAATGAAGTTGCTAAGAAGGCATTTGAGGATATCAAAGAGGTGATTGCATGCACACCCACTTTGGTAAATCCTAATTTCCAAAAAGATTTTATTATTTATTGTTATGCCTCAAAACACACCATGTCAGGTATTTTGTTATAGAAAAATGAATTGGATGAAGAGTTTCCCATAGCCTTTATGAGCGTTCCCCTTAAAAAGCATGAACTGAAATATTCTTTGGTTGAAAAACAAGCTTTTGCTATAGTAAAGGCTGTTAAACAATTCAGATATTATATACTTCACTCTCATTCAGTTGTATTTGTTCCAAGTTTAGCTGTGAAAAGTATCTTGACTTAGCAAGATGTTGGGTTAAAGAATAGAGCAACGTAGGTTGCTAAAATCTAGGAATATGATCTGGAAGTTAGGCCAACTAAGCTGATCAGAGGTCAAGGCTTATGTAAATTGATTGCTGAGAATGGAAAGGAAGAAGAAGAAGAAGGACTTCCCACTGTCCTACTGGTAAGTTTACAGGACCCATGGTTTCTAGATGTAGCATACTATCTTACTTATGGAGATTGTCCCAGTCACTTATCTCCTAAAGAGAAAAGAAACCTGAAGCTAAAAGCGGCAAAATATGTTATTTGGGGGGATGTCCTTTACAAGAAGGGACTAGATGGGACTTTCCTAAGATGTGTAGACAAGGAGCAACAGGACAAGCTCTTGGAAGTTTTCCATAATGAAGCCTATGGTGGACATTTTTCTTCTTTAGTCACAGCTTTCAAAATCCTCAAGAATTGTTACTATTGGCCAGGGATGTTTAAAGATGCATATAAATGGTTGGCTAACTGTGAAAAATACAAAATGTTCTCAAGAAGGCCACAACTTGCAGCTTTGCCTTTGAGGCCCATTGTTATTGAAGAACCCTTGAAACAATGGGGGTTGGATTTTATTGGGCCTATCTTGCCCCCTTCAAGTGCAAGACATACCCACATTTTGAAAACAACAGATTATTTTACGAAATGGGTTGAAGCAGCCCCTGTAAAGAGAACAACTTCGGAGGTGGTGTGTAATTTTCTTAAAGAAAATATTTTGGTACGTTTTGGTGTTCACCAGAAGATTGTAGCAAATAATGCTACCAGTTTCTCTTCAGTTGAAATGACTCCTTTTTGTCATGAATATAGTATATCTCTCCCCCATTCATCAGATTACTATCCCCAAGGAAATGGACAAGCTAAGTCCAGTAACAAGAATCTGATTGCTATCATGAAGAAATTAGTGAATGATATCCCTAGAGATTGACATAAGAGACTATATGAAGCAATCTGGGTTGACAGAATAACTCCAAAAAGGGCAATTGGGATGGCACCTTTTGAATTGGTTTATGGAATAGGTGCCCAATTATCTTTACCTCTGGAGCTATCTATAGCTAAACTACAAAGTGTAATCGAGGATCAATACTTCCAAGATTCCCTAGAGAAGAGGATTATGTACTTAACTAAGATTGAAGAAGAGAGGAATGAATTGGTTGACCGAATTACTGCTCATCAGGCCAGAGTTAAAGAGATTTTTGACCGGAAAACAAGGCCTAGAAAGTTTATGGAGGGTGATGAAGTATTGCTGTGGGATAGAAAGAGAGAACCAAAAGGTGCACATAGCAAATTTGACTCGCTTTGGAAAGGACCTTTCAGAATTCACCAAGTACTGGGTCTAAATTCTTTTAAATTGGAATATTTGGATGGACCTATTTTACCCATGTCCTATAATGGATAGGATCTCAAATTTTATCATCTGTGAAATAAGAGTCCCCTATTTTGTACATAGCTTTCCCTTTATTGTCTGGTTTTGTGTTTTCCTTTCCTGATTTTGTTTTGTCTTGCTTCCTTTCCTTTCTTCCCTATGTTTCAGTTTCTACGTAACTAGAGCTTATGAGTTCTCTGCATTTTAACATAAAATGCAGTCCCCAGTCAGAGCCAATGTTACCTTTTGAGTCGCCCTTATTTATATTGTTTGTAAATTCCCTAAGCAAGAGTCGATTTGTTGTTTTGTCTTATTGGTCATACCTTATTTCTTAAATCAACTCTTTATTCTACAAAGATTACCCGTCTACTGTCTTTGTGTTCAAAATTACCTAAGGTTTGAACCTTTGAACCTGAACTATTCTAAAAGTTCAAGGTTCAATGGTTTGATGTGTTTAAGGTTTCTCAAAAATCAAACTTCTTGTTCCATGTAATTTAAAACATCTTTGAGTTTTCAGGTTGACCTTGAACCTTTTTGTCAATGGTTCAAAAGTTCCATGGTTCAAGGTTCAACACTCAGCGCCTTGTATCGAGTCACTCTGCTCAGTTCCTTAGCCCAATTTAATGTGTCCTTGAACCATCCATTTGAACTCTGCAGTAATGTTCAATGGTTCAATGGTTCCAAGTTCAATGCTGTACTATTTCGTAGTCAAATGTGTTTCAGAAGTCATGTGATGTTGGTCAATTTATGTAGTTCTTGTGTCTTTGAAATTGAACTTTGAACCACATTCCCATGGTTCAATAGTTCAAAGTTCGCCAGTTCGATGATTATGATCTTATCTATCCCCGAGGCATTCTAAGTTAGATTTAGCGGGAAAGATTGGAGGAAAATATGTCCAAAACTCATTATGAAATAGGAAGTTCTAATTTTGGGGAATTTATGGATAATTATTATACATCATGGTTGCACGTGAATAATGCTTGCCATTGATGAGGATGTCAGAGTTCATGTCTTTTCAAACATTTTCGGCACGTATTGTTTTGGGTAATAATTCTTCAATCCATTAATGCCATTTATTAAGAAAGAATCACCCAAATTTGGAAAGTAAATATACTGTACGACACAAAGGAGAACAGCGCAAGAGGTATAAGGTCTGGTTGCCCAAATTTTGTAGTAAATTCTAATTTCTTGAAGGTGAGTTCTATTTTTCCTACCGTTGTTTCCCTTTCTTAAGCTGGAAAGAAAAATCCTTTAAGTTTCCAACATTATTTTCAAGATTCAAAGCATTTGTTTTGCTATATCCTCCAAGTATGGCTTTGAAATCTGCTTGTCTGGGGAATGAACACGACCCTGGTCTTACTTGTTCTCACTCTAAATATGGGGATACTTCACTAGTGCAATATGATTTAGAAGAATTTTGAGAAAGGTCTAGAAACCCTGTGCAAACTCCTATGATGAAGAAAAAAGTAGATAGTGGTTTAGTTGAAGCTGCGGCCTTTCCCATGGTTGTATAGTGCCCAGAACTGGTTCAGGAATGTATGAATAGGTATGAACCAAAAAATAGGTGCATTGGAAGTACAGATGGTGATGTATTGTTTCATTTCGACAGACAAACCCTAATGTATGTGATGAGAATACCACCTAAAGAGGCCTATTCCAGCCTTAATATTACTTCTTCTTTTGGGTTTTTATCAAAAAAGAAACTGACTTAGAAAAGTGTGATAGCAAGAAACTAGCTGCTGAAGTTTCAGAAAGGTGGTTCAAGGTTCCCTAGACCACTTACTAGGGATCACATGATTAAAGAAGTGAGGGATATTGTGGTGTTATTACATAGACTGAAGGGCAGCGAGCATGCATATTATTGGGAAGATTGGATGTACTTTTTCGTACAAGCTATCCTCCAAGGAGAGTAATATTTGGACTCGACAGAAATTGTAGCCGATCGTTTGCATCAGGACTTGAGTAATTGTTTGGGAAATAGAGATTTTTATATGTCTTCATACCTGTTTTATTGCCTGGCATCTACAAGACAGTCGTTGGGGGTGCCTCATGTACCTTTAGCAGAACATAGTAAAATTTATGAATATTATTCACAATTGCAGATGCAAAACTGTTATGAGAATTACAAAACGGTTAGTGATGTTTTCACTGAGAGAATGACTTATGAACTGGTAGGTAATTTGAATAGGAGAATGTCCAATTAGGTAATGTAGCTAATTAGCATTTATGGTAGTTTTTTAATTCAATTTTCCAAATTCACTTACGTCAGGGTTGGAGGATTTGACGGTGGACCTGTTAAGTTACCCAAGTATGCATTTGACCATTTTGTGCTGATAGAAGTATGCAGACAGTTAGCACATGTGGTTAAAAAGTTCTCAACAAAGAAGGGATCTGGTATCTCTTTCCCCATTGAACTTGGACATTACTCATGCCAGTCAAAATCTGATGCTTTGAATTTAGAAGTGAACCTTAAAAAGTTCAATTTTTAGTTCTTCACTGCCAGTTCCCAATTTGATAGCAAAGGCTTTGTTAGGGATAACTTAGATTCTGGAATAGGGCCTTCGCATATCCCTAAATTGGAAGATTACTGGGAGGACTGCCTAGATGAATTCAAGGTCAAGAGAAGACTATGGTGTAGGTTCTCTTTGGGATAGATAATCACCCTTAATCTAAGAATGGACATTTCTGGAGTTATTGATAATCAAGAACAGATGATTGGTCCCCAATTTGAATAGATTAAACAATCACCTATTCTAGAAATTTATTGGAGTAAAAAGGAGGAAGATAGGATTGAGGTGAAAACTCTCCCAGTGATAAGGAGGACCGAGAAATGGTTGAGGGAATAGAAACAGAAAGGGTTCCAGAATAAAGACACCCAACAATGCATGTCAATGATTGAATCACCAGTCCCAATAAGCTCTTCTAATCAGCCTATTACTATCTGTTGTACAGGTACTTACAAGTCAATAATTGGAAGGAGTCCTGCTATCAAAGAACCTAAAAGAGCCCTCACAACAATTTTGCCTCCTCATGCCACCAGGTTGAGAACCAAAAGAAAAAGAAAGAAACAAGTTTATGAAAGAATAGTTGTGGATTTGCAATCAAAGGAGGACTCGGGAGAAGCAATGGGTGATAAGGAACCTAGTTCACCAAGAACAGAGGAACTTAGTGCTAAGCAACAGTCAAAGGTTGTCTTTGAGACCCCTGAAATAATGATGATTTCTGATGTATCCTTTGATAAATTGAATTCTGGGGAAGAAGGCTCAGCCTTTGCACCTAAATGGCTGGAGAATTCTATCAGTGAAAAAAGAAAAATAATTCCATTTTCTATGCCTTTAGAAGATATGGTGAGCAAATGTTTGGGAAAAATGCCTAAATCCAAGAAGTTGAAGACAACATCTAGGGTAAGCATTGACCCAAGTATTGGGAATTGGAGTGTGGAAATAGTCAGGCTAGTGACTAATGATGAAGTACAGGACCCCACTGTACAGGATTTCACTATTGAAAGGCTGGATCTTGGAGCTACTTCAAGAGCAATAGATGTTCATCATCTTGAGGCATCCGCTAAAAGA
This sequence comes from Cunninghamia lanceolata, assembly GCA_027924645.1. NCBI lineage: Eukaryota > Viridiplantae > Streptophyta > Pinopsida > Cupressales > Cupressaceae > Cunninghamia > Cunninghamia lanceolata. The sequence goes on from BSBN01000348.1 coordinate 7,754,333, forward strand.
ATCGTCAGCTAGAACTGGAAGGACGAGAAAGACAAGAAAGAATTGAAGCAGACTCTTCATTCCATGGCAGAATATATTGACGCCATTCATAATCCCAGCCCATAGCCAATCTCACAGCTTTCTCTATCTTTTGATCCTAAGTCGCCAGCCAACCAGAAGATGTTGGACCAGGTTAACAGAAATAGGATGGTGGCTAAGGTATTCGATGATTGGTTGGACTGCATTATACAAAAGGGTAAGTGGATGAATGTAGAAAGATGAAGGTAAGTGGATGAATGTATTGAACCAAATTGATGAGGTTCAAAAATATTAGGTAATGAAATTTCTGTCAGAAAAGTGTTTAACAGGTGTGGATGAAGATCTACTGTACGTGAATAAGAAAAACAATGAATGGAGAAACTTTGTGTCACGGCAAGGGCAGTTTGAACTTACAAAAATGATTAAGGAAATCACTGAGTTCACTCAATCACTACAGCATGATTTACAATGCATTGATGTAAAATACATAAAAGATGATGGGAAACTGAAGGAAAATGTTGATATAGTGGTTCAATCCTTTAGGGATAAAATTAGCTTTGTCAAAGAAAGTGACAATATCTTAACTGAAGATTTCTTCTAAATTTCTAAGGTGGAGTCACTACTTTACCTTTGTATCAACGCACTCCTAGAATATAAGGAAAAGATTGGGAAAATACAGAGGGAGAAGGACGTCTGGAAGACAAGGGTGAAACACATAGGCATCCCCAACCTTCTGAAGATTCAGGAGTTTGTTACTATGTTTCAGGAGTGGAAGACTCAACGTGCCTCCCCGACCACCGATAGTAAATCTGCAGATTCGAATCCATTACCGCAATCATGATCTTATTCACACAGTTGCCTTTATTTAGTTTTTTAGTTATGCTATTTTCAAAACTTGATCTTTAAATCAATTTGTTGAAAAACTAAATCCTGTATGGGTCAGAGCTACTTTAACTCTGGGTTTGATTTTACTTGATTAGAGAATTAGGGTAGTCATATATATAGGCTTTCCATTGCTAAACTGGAGGGGGAATAGAAAAAGAAGATAGAAAATTTTGGACCTGAACTAATTTTGGAGAAACAATTGCTGCATGCTTGAATCTGTGCATTTGAGTTTTTGAAATTGCTTTTTTTGTGTGAAGTCTTCTTTCATATGGTAATTGCTCTTTTAGACAATTCATTATATGTGTTCTATAAATTATTGGTTCAGCAATAGTTATATGTTTATGTATCTAATTGATTTTTAAAAATAGAATCTGTGTATTATATCATAAAATGGTGTTTTAAAAAAGGGATATCGCATTCATAACATGATGATGTATGGATGTTAGTTTGGCCTTTAGGCACATTCTGGTTAAAAGTGTATTGGGATAATTAACATAGATTGAATTCATTAAAGATCTTAAAGGGAGCTGTACCTCAATTCAGAGGGGAACTATTTTTGAAAGTTCACCCATTTGTTGATTAATGCATTTGTTCTTTAAGGAAGAAAAAGCATAGAGTCAGAATAGAGTGATTTTGAATAAGGACAAACCTGTTAACCAATAGTTTTTGGTGACTCTACTCAGGACCGAGGTCATTAATTAAAAGATAGGTCACCTTAATATGAAGGAATAATGGTGCTTCCACATGAAAACATAATTCCTGTTCTGTAGCCTAATCTTGGTTTTCAGGACGAGCAAGAAGACATTATTGGCCAGTTGAATACCCTTGCTTGGCATACTCGTCAAAATAGTGAAGATTATAGAAGATCAAGCAGAGTATTAGAAAAAGAGGAGGAATTGGCCGATAACTTGAGATTGTTGTTGCTCAGGCAGAGACGATGGCAAGCACAAAACATAGCAAGAAATCAAGCCCCTAAAGCGCAAAGAAATCAAGAACAACATAGAATTTAATAGCTGCCTATCTAGTTACAATATTTTAAGCTGGATTCTAGACTGTATACAAGGTCTTTAAGAAGAGAGGGAGTTGAGGATTCTACCTTTCAAGCACTACAAAACTTTAATTTTCCTTATATCCCTACTCGTGTAAGAAGAGCTAGAAGTAGACCTCCTAGCCCCCCTAAACCTTCTACATCTCTTGTTTGTCAAGCTCTAACTCTTTTCGGTATTATCATCCCCTCAGCTATAAACTTCCTACCAATGGCCCAACCTTGGGGAGCAGCCATAGGGCCTCTAAACCTAGGGGCTAACCTAAATCCTTTGCCTAAAAATGCACGGGAGAATTTGGCCAAATTTAATGGAGATGTGAGACAATCACCAGAAGAACATTTATGTGCCTTTGTAGTAGCATGTAGTGTGTTAGGTGTACAACACCAAGATGTAGCCATAAGGCTTTTTGTGCAAAACTTGACCGATACTGTAGTATAATGGTTCTATCAAGTAACTAACTCCTCAATCACAAACTGGAATGACATGAAAACTGCATTTGAAAACAGGTTCAAAAGCACAGAAGATGAACATTCTCTCCTTGCATAGATGACTTAGGTTAAGAAAGAGATACATGAACCTATGAGGGAATTCGAGGCTAAATTCAACAGAATTGTGAACAAAATCCATGTTGCTAAAAGACCAACTGGCGAGAATCAGAAATGTTTCTTCATCAATTCTAGGCCTCCTGATATTAGCTTCCATCTTAGGAGAGGTGTAATTGCTGATTTACCAACTGCACAAGCTTTGGCAGTTGGATTGGAGGATGATCTTATTATGGCTAGTATATGGAAGAAAGAGGTTCAGGTGCCAAATGCTCACCCCTCATCATCTACTGATCCTGTAGTGCAAAGACTGGTTAATGATATGATTGCCTTAAAGAGGCAATTACCTAAAACTGGTGCTTCCTTCCAACAACCATATCAAGATATTGGCAGGAGGAATTTGAATCAACAAGAAAATACTGGTAGAGCTTTACCCCTGACATCAGCACAACCAAGGCTGACTATTGAAGCTCCTCCTGGGAGGGGGAACATGTGTATTTTTCATTTGACTACCGACCATGATGGAAATTCTTGCCCAGAGATGCTCAGGTATGCTCAGAAGACTGCTACTTAGGATATGTTAGGGGAGTCCACTAAAGAAGAAAGGAACTTTGAGGAACCTGGTGACTCTGAGATAAACTTCCTTGAATATGAGTCTAATTCAGAAAGGGGAGGTCAAATATTGGTTACCCTTGAAGATCCTTCATGTGCCATGCTCACTAGGAGTAAGAGGAATATGAGAACCTCTAATACGCAAGAAGTACCTGGTAAAGGTAAGGAGCCTTTTATTAGAACTCATGATGCTAATTTGAAGGCTCAGGAAATTAAATTGTTGCATAAAAATGATCCAGATGCTTCTTTTGATATTGTAGAATTTTGTAAATCTGCAAAAATTCAAATCTCTCCTTTTGAGTATCTCAAGTTAAAACCTAATGAGCTTGACAAACTGGTTAAACATGTTAAGGGTTGTCCTACACAAACTGAATCTGAGAGTCAACTAGATGTTAATGTTGAGTCTCCCATTGCTCAACTATTTGCTTCCTCATTTGAGTCATCCATGACTACCCCTAAAATGACTCTCAATTCGTCAAATGATACTTCTTACACAGCTGATTTGAAACCCAACCCTTTCTATGTATCTTTGTTCATCAATGGTGATAAGCTTAGTAACTGTATTATAGATTCAAAAGCCTCTGACAACATTATGCCCTCTTCTGTGGCTAAAGCGCTAGGATTATGACTTACAAAGACATTTGGTAGGTATTATTCTATGGATAGCAAACAAGTTTCCTTGCTTGGACAGATTAAGGATGCACGCGTTGCTCTTGCAGCTTACCTTGACAAAAAGATGAAATTGACTATTTTGGTAGTAGATATTCCTGCTAGTTATGTGATGCTGTTGAGCAGGACATTTTGCAAGGATTTGGGTGGACAGATTAAATTGGATTGATCAGAAGCCACAATCCTAATGGGAAAGCAGAAAGTAAAGCTGGAACCTGAACCCAAGTGCAAGTTTACTGTCTATCCTTCTGATGATCCCAAGTCCCAGATTTTGTTTGAGGAATGTGAATTTGGTAACTATTTTCTCTCTTCTGAATAGAGTTTTGGAGAAGACCTCAAATAAGAATTAATCGAAAGGTCTGTACATTCTGATGACCTATGGATTATGGAATTTGACGGTAGTTGTGCTACCACTGGTTTAGGGGCTGGGGTTGTGTTAATCTCACCAGAAGGTGAAATTTTTTCTTCTTCATTTAAATTAGAGTTCAAAAACACCAATAATACTATAGAATATGAAGCATTATTGCTTGGGCTATATGAAGCCAAAGGAAGGGATGTAAAGGTACTTAAAGTGAGAGGAGATGCTGAATTAATTATGAAATAGGTAAGGGGCATCTTTTCTGTTAAGAGTGAAAGATTAAAGCATTACAGAAATAGAGTATGGGATGAGATCAAATTTTTTGATGCCTTCTCTATCGAAGCAATTCCCAGAGACCAGAACTCCCGAGCAAATTCTTTAGCAGTATCAACTTCTCTTCTTCTGCCACATCCAGATTTTAAAAAGGATTCTTATAGAATAGAACTGGTATATCATCCTAATGTCCTAGACAATGCCAAAAGCTGGCAAGTTTTTGAGAGTGATAATCAGATCAGAAATTTTTTAGAGAATGTTGAAATGTTCTTGGGAGCTTATTTTGAGGGCTCCGATACAGAGTGTAAAGAATTTAGTCCTGACCCAGGGATTAATCCAAAAAATGATGTGATTCAGTTGAAGGGAAACAAAATCCCTAAAGGACTGGTCTCCTTAGAACATTTGTTTTCTCAAAGAGATGAATATATTAAAGGCAAACCTTCCCACAATCCTGATAAAGTGGAGGATTATGAGAAAATAAACATCGGGGATGAGGCTGATCCTAAATGGATATCCATTGGTAGGTATTGTTCTTTAGAGGAGAAAAACAAATTGATCAAATTGTTAATTAAGTATAAGGATGTTTTCGCCTGGTGCTATGATGATCTTAAAAATTTTAGACATTTCAACACTATATTCCTCTGAAAGCAAATGCAACCCCTTTCAGGCAGAAGCTGAGGAATTATAATTGAAAAGTTGCTGAGGCCATCTTTAAGGAGATTGATAAGATGTTGAAAGCTAGAATTATCTATCCAATTCATCACTCCACTTGGGTGGCAAATATTTTCTAGTGTGCAAGAAGAATGGAGAAATAAGAATCTGCGTTGATTTCAGGAATTTGAACTAGGCTAGCCTGAAAGATAACTATCCCTTACCTGTGATGGACCACATCTTGTAGACAGTTGCTGGGTCTGAAATGATGTCCATGTTGGATGGGTTCTTAGGTTACAATCAGATAGGTGTGGTTGTAGCTGATCAGTATAAGACTACCTTCACCATGCCTCGGGGAACTTTTGCCTATAACCGAATGCCCTTTGGCCTGATTAATGCCAGAGAAACCTTTCAGCGGGTGATGGATTCATCTTTTAGAGATCTAAAGGATAGAATTATTGTTATTTATCTTGATGATCTGACTATTTTTTCTAGAAATAGAGAAGATCACTTGAAGGATCTGGAGACTGTCTTACAAAGGTGTCGGAGCCATGGCATATCACTCAATCCCAAGAAGTCAGTCTTCTGTGTTACATAGGGAAAGTTGTTAGGGCACTTAGTCTTAAAAGATGGAATCAAAATTGATCCAGAGAGGGCCAGGGTAATACAACAACTTAGTCTCCCTTCGAATAGGACTAGAGTCAAGTCCTTCTTTGGCCAAATCAATTTTCTCAAAAGGTTCATTCCTGACTTTGATGAGATTACAAAGCATATTGTTGGAATGATGAGCGAGAAACAGACATTCAAGTGGAATGAAGTTGCTAAGAAGGCATTTGAGGATATCAAAGAGGCAATTGCACACACACCCACTTTGGTAAACCCTAATTTCCAAAAAGATTTTATTATTTACTGTTATTCCTCGAAACACACCATGTCAGGTATTTTGTTATAGAAAAATGAATTGGATGAAGAGGTCCCCATAGCCTTTATGACCGTTCCCCTTAAAAAGCATGAACTGAAATATTCTTTCGTTGAAAAATAAGCTTTCGCTATAGTAAAGGCTGTTAAACAATTCAGATATTATATACTTCACTCTCATTCAGTTGTATTTGTTCCAAGTTCAGCTGTGAAAAGTATCTTGACTCAGCAAGATGTTGGGTTAAAGAATAGAGCAACCTGGGTTGCTAAAATCCAGGAATATGATCTAGAAGTTAGGCCAACTAAACTAATCAGAGGTCAAGGCTTATGTAAATTGATTGCTGAGAATAGAAAGGAAGAAGAAGAAGAAGGACTTCCCATTGTCCTACTGGTAAGTTTATAGGACCCATGGTTTCTAGATGTAGCATACTATCTTACTTATAGAGATTGTCCCAGTTACTTATTTCCTAAAGAGAAAAGAAACCTGAAGCTAAAAGTGGCAAAATATGTTATTTGGGGGAATGTCCTTTACAAGAAGGGACTAGATGGGACTTTCCTAAGATGTGTAGACAAGGAGCAATAGGACAAGCTCTTGGAAGTTTTCCATAATGAAGCCTGTGGTGGACATTTTTCTTCTTCAGTCACAGCTTTCAAAATCCTCAGGAATTGTTACTATTGGCCAGGGATGTTTAAAGATGCATATAAATGGGTGGCTAACTGTGAAAAATGTAAAATATTCTCAAGAAAGCCACAACTTGCAGCTTTGCCTTTGAGGCCCGTTGTTATTGAAGAACCCTTCAAACAATGGGGATTGGATTTTATTGGGCCTATCTCGCCCCCCTCAAGTGCAAGACTTACCCACATTTTGATAGCAATAGATTATTTCATGAAATGGGTTGAAGCAGCCCCTATAAAGAGAACAACTTCAGAGGTGGTGTGTAATTTTCTTAAAGAAAATATTTTGGTACATTTTGGTGTTCCCCAGAAGATTGTAGCAGATAACACTACTAGTTTCTCTTCAATTGAAATGACTTCTTTTTGTTATGAACATAGTATATCTCTCCCATTCATCAGATTACTATCCCCAAGGAAATGGACAAGCTGAGTCCAGTAACAAGAATCTGATTGCTATCATGAAGAAATTGGTGAATGATAACTCCAGAGATTAGCATAAGAGACTATATGAAGCACTCTGGGTTGACAGAATATCTCCAAAAAGGGCAATTTGGATGGCATCTTTTGAATTGGTTTATGGAATAGGTGCCCAATTATCTTTACCTTTGGAGCTATCTACAGCAAAAATACAAAGTGTAATCGAGGATCAATACTTCTAAGATTCCCTGGAGAAGAGGATTATGTACTTAACTAAGATTGAAGAAGAGAGGAATGAATTGATTGACCGAATTACTACTCATGAGGCTAGAGTTAAAGAGATTTTTGATCAGAAAACAAGGCCTAGAAAGTTTATGGAGGGAGATGAAGTATTGCTGTGGGATAGAAGGAGAGAACCAAAAGGTGCACATAGTAAATTTGACTCACTTTCGAAAGGACCTTTCAGAATTCACCAGGTACTGGGTCCAAATTCTTTTAAATTGGAATATCTGGATGGAGCTATTTTACCCCTGTCCTATAATGGACAGGATCTCAAATTGTATTGTCTGTGAAACAGGAGTCCCCTATTTTGTACATAGCTTTCCCTTTATTGTCTGGTTTTGTGTTTTCCTTTCCTGATTTTATTTTGTCTTGTTTCCTTTCCTTTCTTCCCTATGTTTCAGTTTCTGCATAACCGGAGCTTCTAAGTTCTCTGTATTTTTCCATAAAATGTAGTTCCTAGTCAGAGCCACTGTTACCTTTTGAGTGACCCTTATTTATTTTGTTCATAAACTCCCTAAGCAAGAGTTGATTTGCCGTTTTGTCTTATTGGTCATACCTTATTTCTTAAATCAGCTCTTTATTCTTCAAAGTTTACCCGTCTACCGTCTTTGTGTTCGAAATTACCTAAGGTATGAACCTTTGAACCTGAACTATTCTAAAAGTTCAAGGTTCAATGGTTTGATGTGTTTAAAGTTTCTCAAAAAGCAAACTTCTTGTTCCATGTAATTTAAAACGTCTTTGAGTTTTCGGGTTGACCTTGAAGCTTTTTGTCAATAGTTAAAAAGTTCCATAGTTCAAGGTTCAACACTCGGCGCCTTGTATCAAGTCACTTTGCTTAGTTCCTTAGCCCAATTTAATGTGTCATTGAACCATCCATTTGAACTCTGCAGTAAGGTTCAATGGTTCAATGGTTCCAAGTTCAATGTTGTACTATTTCGTAGTCAAATGTCTTTCACAAGTCATGTGATGTTGGTTAGTTTATGTAGTTCTCGTGTCTTTGAAATTGAACTTTGAACCACATTCCCATGGCTCAATAGTTCAAAGTTCACTAGTTCAGTGATTATGATCTTATCTTTCCTCGAGGCATTCTAAGTTAGATTTAGTAGGAAAGATTGGAGGAAAATATGTCTGAAACTCATTATGAAACATGAAGTTCTAATTTTGGGGAATTTATGGATAATTATTATACATCATGGTCGTGTGTGAATAATTCTCGCCATTGATGAGGATGTTAGAGTTCATGTCTTTTCAAACATTTTCAGCACGTATTGTTTTGGGTAATAATTATTCAATCCATTAATGCCATTTATTAAGAAAGAATCACCCAAATTTGACAAGTAAATATACTGTGTGACACAGAGGAGAACAGTGCAAGAGGTATAAGGTTTGGTTACCCAAATTTCACTATAATTTTAGATTTCCTTAAGGTGAGTTCTATTTTTCCTACCTATTGTTTCCCTTTCTTAAGCTGGAACGAAAAATCCTTTGAGTTTCCAACATTATTTTCAAGATTCAAAGCATTTTTTTTGCTATATCCTCCAAGTATGGCTTTGAATCTGCTTGTTTGGGGAATGAACACGGCCTTGGTCTTACTTGTTCTCACTCTGAATTTGGGGATACTTCACTAGTGCAATATGATTTAGAAGAATTTAGAGAAAGGTCTAGAAACCCTATACAAACTCCTATGATGAAGAAAATAGTAGATAGTGATTTAGTTGAAGCTGCGGCCTTTCCCATGGCTGTATAGTGCCCAGAACTGGTTTAGGAATGTATGAATAGGTATGAACCCCAAAACAGGTGCATCAGAAGTGCGGATGGTGATGTATTGTTTCATGTCGACAGACAAACCCTAATGTCTGTGATGAAAATACCTCCTAAAGAGGCCTATTCTAGCCTTAATATTACTTCTTCTTTTGGGTTTTTCTTGGAAAAGAAACTGACTTACAAAAGTGTGATAGCAAGAAACTGGCTGCTAAAGTTTCAGAAAGGTGGTTCAAGGTTGCCTCAACCACTTACTAGGGATCACATGATTAAAGAAGTGAGGGATATTGTGGTGTTATTACACAGAATGAAGGTCAGCAAGCATGCATATTATTGGGAAGATTGTATGTACTTTTTCGTACAAGTTATCCTCCAAGGAGTGTAATATTTGGACTAGACAAAAATTGTTGCTGATCATTTGCATCAAGACCTGAGTAATTGTTTGGGAAATAGAGATTTTTATATGTCTTCATACCTGTTTTATTGCCTGGCATCTACAAGACAGTGGTTGGGGCTGCCTCATGCACCTTTAGCATAAGATAGTAAAATTTATGAATAGTATTCACAATTGCAGATGCAAAACTATTATGAGAATTACAAAAAGGTTAGTGATGTTTTCATTCGGAGAATGACTTATGAATTGGCAGGTAATTTGAAAAAGAGAATGTCCAATGAGGCAATGCAACTAATTAGCATTTATGGTCATTTTTTTATTCAATTTTCCAAATTCACTTACATTAGGGTTGGAGGATTTGACAGTGGACCTGTTAAGTTACCTAGGTATGTGTTTGACTATTTTGTACTGATAGAAGTATGCAGACAGAACTAGCACATGTGGGTGAAAAGTTCTCAACAAAGAAGGGATCTGGTATCTCTTTCCTCATTGAACTTGGACATTACTCGTGCCAGTCAAAATATGATGCTTTGAATTTTGAAGTGAACCTTAAAAAGTTTAATTTTCAGTTCTTCACTGCCAAGTCCCAATTTGATAGCAAAGGCTTTGTCAGGGATAACTTAGATTCTGGAACAGGGCATTCGCATATCCCTAAATTGGAAGATTACTTGGAGGACTGCCCAGATGAATTCGAGGTCAGGAGGAGATTGTGGTGTAGGTTCTCTTTGGGATAGATAATCACCCTTAATCTGAGAATGGACATTTCTAGAGTTATTGATAATCAAGAACAGATGATTGATCCCCAATTTGAACAGATAAAACAATCACCTATTCCTGAAATTGATTGGAGTAAAAAGGAGGAAGATAGGATTAAGGTGAAAACTCTCCCAGTGATAAGGAGGACCGAGAAATGGTTGAGGGAACAGAAATAGAAAGGGTTCCAAAATAAAGACACCCAACAATGCATGTCAATGATTGAATCACCAGTCCTGATAAGCTCTTCTAATTAGCCTATTGCTATCTATGGTGTAGGTACTTCCAAGTCAATAACTTGAAGGAGTGCTACTATTAAAGAACCTAGAAGAGCCCTCACAACTATTCTACCTCCTCGTACCACCAGGTTGACAACCAAAAGCAAAATAAAGAAGTAAGTTTCTGAAAGAATAGTTATGGATTTGAATTCAGAGGAGGACTCGGGAGAAGCCATGGGTGATAAGGAACCTAGTTCACCAAGAATAGAGGAAGTTAGTGCTAAGCAACAGTTAGAGGTTGTCTTAGAGACCCCTGAAATAATGATGATTTCTGATGTATCCTCTGATAAATTAAATTCTAGGAAAGAAGCCTCAGCCTTTGCACCTAAATGGCTGGAGAATTCTATCAATCACAAAAGAAAAATAATTCTATTTTCTGTGCCTTTAGAAGATATGGCGAGCAAATGTTTGGGAAAAATGCCTAAATCCAAGAAGCTGAAGACAACATCTAGGTTAAGGATTGAGCCAAGTACTGGGAATTGGAGTGTGGAAATAGTCAAGCTAGTGACTGATGAAGAAGTACAGGACCCCACTGTACAGGATTTCACTATTGAAAGGCTGGATCTTGGAGTTGCTTCAAGAGTAGCAGATGTTCATCATCTTGAGGCATCCGCCAAAAGAATCTTCAGCCGGACCTGGAAGGATGAGAAAGACAAGAAAGAATTGAAGTAGACTCTGCGTTCCATGGTAGAATATATTGACGCCATTCATAATCCCAGCCCACAGCCGGTCTCATAGCTTTCTCTGTCTTTTGATCCTAAATCACCAGCCAACCAAAAGATGTTGGATTAGGTTAACAGAAATAGGATGGTGGCTAAGGTATTCGATGATTGGTTGGACTGCATTGTACAAAAGGGTACTAAATATATTCATGAATTTAAGAATATATATGATCAAACTGCAGCCACCATTGAAGACCTTAAGGCATATATTGCTTCTTGGGTAAAAGATGAAGGTAAGTGGACATGAATGTATTGAACCAAATTGATGAGGTTCAAAAATATGGGGTAATGAAATTTCTGTCAGAAAAGAGTTTAACAGGTGTGGATGAAGATCTACTATACGTGAATAAGAAAAACATTGAATGGAGAAACTCTATGTCACGGCAAGGGCGGTTTGAACTTACAAAAATGATTAAAGAAATCACCGAGTTCACTCAATCACTACAGCATGATTTATAATGCATTGATGTAAAATACATAAAAGATGATGGGAAACTGGAGGAAAATGTCGATACAATGGTTCAATCCTTTAAGGATAAAATTAGCTTTGTCAAAGAAAGTGACAATATCTTAACTGAAGATTTCTCCTAACTTTCTAAGGTGGAGTCACTGCTTTACCTCTGTATCGATGCACTCCCAAAACATAAGGAAAAGATTGGGAAAATACGGAGGGAGAAGGATGTCTGGAAGAGAAGGGTGAAACACATAGGCATCCCCAACCTTCCGAAGATTCAAGAGTTTGTTAAGTACTGTGTTTCAGGAGTGGAAGACTCAACGTGCCTCTCTGACCGCCGATAGTAAATCTGTAGATTCGAATCAATTACCACAGCCGTGATCTTATTCGCCCAGTTGCCTTTATTCAATTTTTTAGTTATGCTATTTTCAAAACTTGATCTTTAAATCAATTTGTTGAAAAACTAAATCTTGTATGGGTAAGAGTTACTTTAACTCTGGGTTTGATTTTACTTGATTAGAGAATTAGGGCAGTCATTTATATAGGCTTTTCATTGCTAAACAGGAGGGGGATTAGAAAAAGAAGATAGAAAATTTTGGAGCTGAACTACTGTTGTTTTCATAGGCATATATGATTTTTTTCTGAAACATTTTTCATCTATGAATGAAAAGGAGAAACAATTGTTGCATGCTTGAATCTGTGCGTTTGAGTTTTTGAAATTGGATTTTCTATGTGAAGTCTTCTTTCATATGGTAATTGCTCTTTTAGACAATTCATTAGATGTGTTCTATAAATTATTGGTTCAGTAACAGTTATACGTTTATGTATCTGATTGATTTTTAAAAATAGAATCTGTGTATTCTATCATAAAATGGTGTTTTAAAAAAGGGATATTGCATTCATAACATGATGATATATGGATGTTAGTTTGGCCTTAGGCACTTTCTGGTTAAAAGTGTATTGGGATAATTAACATAGATTAAATTCATTGAAGATCTTAAAGGAAGTTGTACCTCAATTTAGAGGGGAACTATTTTTGAAAGTTCACCCATTTGTTGATTAATTCGTTTGTTCTTTAAGGAAGAAAAAGCATAGAGTCAGAATAGAGTGATTTTGAATAAGGACAAACCTGTTAACCAACACTTATTTAATATGTAAAATTTTTTGAAGCTAATTTTGTTTGAGTGTAATTATTTGTAACTTCATAGGACAATTTAAGTCTACAAAGGCTTTTTTTTTTTGTTAAGACATCAACATGTTAGATGCAACACCAAATTCTTGTGGAATTTTTATGAGAGTGGACATGGAAAAGGAGAGCACAATGGAGCAAGAGCATGTGTGAAGCGTGCACTTCGTCAACATGAACTTGTAGGTAGTCTGTACCATATATATATATGTATATATATATATATATATGTATATATATATATGTATATATATGTATATATATATGTATATATATGTATATATACACATACACATACACATACACATACACATACACATACACATATATTTACACACACACATATATATACATATATATAATCTAGAGATATTTTTAAAAAAAGATCTATATTTAAACTTTAATTTTAAATTCTTAAATAAACCTTGAAAGTAATAGGTGACAGATAAATTACCAACATGTGTACTTGTAGGTAATGCCATATGGAATGCAAATGAAATTATTGAATGGTGCAAAAGTTATTTTTCCACTTGTGACTCAACATACAACACACCGTATTTTTGAGAAGTTACAGGTACATCTAGTCAAAATTTGTTAAATTTGAATTTCAAAGTGTGTACATACACATAATTTTTAATTGAATTTTAAAAATTAAATTTATATATATAAATTAAACACTTGGATGTTTATATAATTTATAGATATTGATTGATCAAATGCTATTAATTGTTAAACAATTAATGGTATTAGAAGCATGCATTAAATCATGACAATGGGAGGTAGCAAGCCTTATGTAATTAATGTGAGAGAAAAATCATGTTTTTGTGTTAATTGCATCGAGGACAATACAAATATTGTTCAATGTGAGAATATTAGAGATGGGTATGCTTCACGATGGGAAATGAAACAATTAATTTCAATGCTTCCTTTTGAAGACAATGATAATGTCAATGTCTATGATCCTCTATATTCAGCTAATTACGAACATGTATTTGATTTAGTTGTTACAGGTATGTATTTAATTGATTAACTTAAAATTGATATATATATTCTATGTACAAGTAAGTTTATATATATTTAAATTTATATATATTAAAAGTATATATTTACAACTTTCCTAAAATCTACATGGTGTGTGTAGAGGAGATATTTTCATTGTTGTTAAATATCCTGACAATGTGGAAGGTGTAGATTACTATCGACTAAGATGTACGCAACCAAAAAGTAAATTAGTGGAATCGATGACAGATGGTGATAGACAAGACTATCCCATTGGATCAAACTTTATTGAAGACACATATTATCAACAAATAAATATAGATAGACATGGTATTGTATTTGTTGATTATATGCCAGGACAAAAGGTTCTACATTATAGTCACTTAGTTATACCAACAAAAATAAATTTTAAAATTTTACCTAAAAGAGGACATGCCAAACAAAAGTGGAGGTTTCCTATTGAAGATCATGAAAAGATTTTAGAGATAATTAAAGATAGAGAGGATCTAGATTATATGTACCAAGATCTTTAAGTTAGTTTTTGGATATATGTACATACATATGATTGGATATATGTATGTACTCAAACTTTTTATAGATCTATCTAGATATCTATATTGATTGGATATATGACATGATTTAGATTTTTTTTTCAAAAGCTTCCAGTCATTTATTTTTGTCCAATTGTATTTAAATTTGTTCCATGTGGAATTCGTAATGTACATGTTAGATTCAATATATATGCTTTCAATACAAAACCTAGTGACTTTAGATCATATATTTTACCTTTAAATTCATTTTAAAAATTAGTATCAATCATACCTAAATACTGACTAAACACAAATCTAATCTTCATCTTCTGTCTCATTCTCAAAAATGTTAAAATAGTGTAGCTCGTATACATTGCGATCCTTATTGGAAGCTATCACTTGCAGCCAATCCCCGACAATATCCAAGTATTGGAATATATTTAGGCATGTTGTAATTTATTTTCTTTCATTTAGAGTAGCAACCATGATTTTCTATGTACATGGCATTTATAAGAGAATTAGAACAGCTAACTCTTTATAGTTTAAAGAATTAGTATCACTCATACCTAAATACTGACAAAACTTAAATCTAATCTTCATCTTCTATCTT
This sequence comes from Cunninghamia lanceolata, assembly GCA_027924645.1. Classification (NCBI taxonomy): domain Eukaryota; kingdom Viridiplantae; phylum Streptophyta; class Pinopsida; order Cupressales; family Cupressaceae; genus Cunninghamia; species Cunninghamia lanceolata. The sequence continues at coordinate 7,769,366 of BSBN01000348.1, forward strand.
ATTCTCAGCAATGTTGAAATAGTATAGCTCTTATACATTGCAATCCTTATTGGAAGCTATCACTTGCAGCCAATCCCCAACATTATCCAAGTATTGGAATGTATCTAGGCATGTTGTAATTTATTTTCTTTCATTTAGAGTAGCAACCATGATTTTCTATGTACATGGTATTTATAAGAGAATTGTAACAGCTAACTCTTTATAGTTTAAAAAATCAATATCGCTCATACCTAAATACTAACAAAACTTAAATCTATTCTTCATCTTTTGTCTCATTCTCAGCAATGTTGAAATAGTGTAGCTTGTATACATTGCGATCCTTATTGGAAGCTATCACTTGCAGCGAATCCTCGACATTATCCAAACTTATTGTCCATGTATCTAGGCATGTTAAAATTTCTTTTCTTTCATTTAGAGCTGTAACCATGATTTTCTATGTATGGCATTTATAAGAGAATTACAGCAGCTAGAACTCTTTATAGTTTAACAAATCGATAGCACTCATACCTATATACTAACAAAACTTAAATCTAATCTTCATCTTCTACCTTATTCTCAGCAATGTTGAAATAACATAGCTCATATACATTGTGATCCTTATTGGAAGCTATCAATCACAACCAATGTTGGTTTCTAGCTTGTTGAGTTTTATGAGGTTATACTGTAACGCCCCGCCAAGGAACCTAGAGGATAACAAAACTAAGCTTACAAAAAGTACATTTTTTAAAAAATGAAAGTAATAACAACAATCATATATTTATTCAGAACAATAAAATTAAGCTTTATCCTCTAGGGTTCCATAGCTGCATTACTAATGAACTAAAACAAGGTCTAACTAAGATTATGAATTAACTAAAAACCATAGTTCATTCTAAGTCTATTTGCATCAAACAAATAAGCACATACAATTCCATATTATAACATAAGATAAGTAATCAATAAGGTCTTGTGTAAAGGATTACAAGTACATATACAATTCCCTTTACATGAGGGTACACCATTACATTGCTTACAATATCACTTTCCTAATTACATTGGAGTACATACATCAAGAATAATAGTACATGATTCTACAAGGTAAGAACATAAATATTTGTCTCCTTGAGATAGATCAAGATCTAAAATCTGGTACAAGTAATACATCCTTCTCACTCATGATTAATAGCAAGAAAACCAATGGAGATAAAGCACAACCACCCGACCATGTGGAACCCTAAGGTCCACCACCCGTGCTAAGAGATAAAATAAGGTCCCACAACTTAAAATACTCAGAAAGATAGAAGACTAACAGGTGCAAGGACTACACATAGCTCTAATACAACATGGGTCAATATGAAAAACACAAATACTCAAACAACACTTCTAGAGGCATTCACACAATAAAATGGGAAAACACACTTTTGGAATGCTAGGTTGTACTAGGGAAAAGTATCATCGCATGGTCCTAACATCCAAGTTATCCTGGTAGTCTCTCACCAAATGCCGGCCCCCATCCACAAGTTATCCTGGCCTTCTAGATGCTGGCTCCCATCTATGCTTATCCTGGTAGTCTCTAACTAGATACTGACCCTATAGGGTGACACATGCAGAACTAACATTCATTTAGAGAGGACAAGGAAGTTGATCTTACCAACAATGACCTTCTCATCCCATCCTTATCCTGAATGAGCACTACAGGCATGGGTGAGGCATCCAATTATCTTATTTAGTGTGGAAACTACCCAACCCTCTAAATTTATTATTAAGTTATCACTGGATTAAAAATTTCTAATGGGTTATCCTGGTAGCCACTTTGGGCACTAGTCCCACATTGAAAGCCACTCCCCTACTTAAATCTAGAAGACCCTATCCATGAATCAAGACAATTACCATCACAATGACAAGTAACATATACAATGCAAGGCATTTACCTTCTTGCATACAAAACATAATCATAGGGACCAATTCTTATATCCTTGTCCCAAAACATAAACCAAGCATGAACTATCACATTCTCATCATGATGCATTTACAACACAAAATATATATCATTTCACGTCACACAGAGCAAGGCATTATCCATCTTGCATAGTCATCATAACCACATGAATAGGTACACTGAGCAAGGTATTATCCATCTTGCACATGTATGAATAGGAGGCACATTTCAAGAATGCATTTCATTCAACTAACATGATGCACATAGAGCCAACCCCCACACAATCATACCCTCCTAGGCCTCTGGAAATAACTTCCTCAAATGACACAACACTTGACACCATTAAAAACACAATGGTTTCATATCACATTCACTCTCAAAGTACATCATAAACTAATACCCTTCAACAATATTTTTTAAGGAATGTAACATTAATCCAAGTGTGAATAATCATCTAATAGTTATAAAGTGAATCTATCTCAACAATATAGAAATGTAACCTTCTAATCACCAGTAGTAGTTACAATATGATCATAAGATATAAGTGTCCACAAGTAAGAATATTTTAACTAATAATTCTCAAGACTTATTTTAATTTCATCTTATTAAAATGATTGCAAACAAACTACAAATAATTCTAATGCATAGAAATTAAACACAATAATTATTTACACTATTTACACTGATGTAGATTTCACTAATAACCTAGACAATTTTGTAAATACTATTAAATATAACTATATAAGCAAGACTAAAAGCCTATAATATTAGAATGATATAAATCTCTTACACTAGTTAGAATCATAAGGTACAAAACCTGAAGCTACAATAAAAGAACCTTGTTCTAAGGTTTTCTTGAGAGGAAAGGAATATAGAACAACAAAACATTTCTATAGATCTAACATCTTCATCAAATCTACTACACTTTTAACCAAATGCATATGATAGGATCATAACACATTTAAGGGATGGTTCAAACCAAGTAGAAGTATCATGGATAAAGCAACTCAAAAGTGAACACTAATAGGGAACAAGTAAAAGAACAATCTTTTTCTAGGTTTTACCAAATTCCATTCAACACAAAAATAGGAAGAGAGAAGCTCAGGCTGCTATGGGAAAGCTTAAGTGTCAACTTGATCAATCTTCTATAGTCTTATGAATACCAAAATGAACATACCTAATACATAGTTCTTCTAGAGGTGTCTACACCTCTTAATGATTACCAAGCTTGTTAAAATCCCTTACCCAACACTAGTATTAAGGGAATAAATCAATACAAAGCATTCTAACTTGCTAACATACCAAGTCTAGGAATAGGAAAGGGTTGATTGAGTTCAAGACATAAATATGATACAAATATTTTCTCAACAACAAGGTTAATAAGAATGTGACATTTCTTAAGCACAAGTAATAAACATGCTTTATACAACTAATGAACCTTATTTAAATATAAATAATTTGATGAATCTTATTCCTAATAGTTTTATTAATAAACAAGATTACATTGCATTATTTAAATTTTATTATATTCAATGGAATGGATTAATTTACAAAAATTAACATACAAATATATAATCCTCTTGGATCTATGAATTAAGGAGATGAAATTTCCAAGAGTTCATGAGTGAACTCTTAGTCACTCCCAATTAGGAGGTGAGTTAACTCAATGTGACTAAGATAGAAGTGGCCTTGACTAAATAGAGATGGTACCTAACTACAATCAACCAAGTGTTGATGAGGTAATGGTGGTACTTGTGTATCTCATGTCAAGGATTACACATGATTATTACCTACTTAGCGAAGAATAATTAAAGAGTCCTTATTATATAAGTAACCTTGTTAAAATGTACAATATCACACCAACATTTTCCTCTACCATTGGAGCCCCCAAATTTGCTCTTCAACACCACTATTGGTTGAGTAGGTATAAGAAAAAACTCAGTTCTTAAGGAGTATATTAGTAGATGAAAAAACATTATAATTACAACTATGTAGAGACTAAAATGCAACCATGGACTAGACTTGACAAATCCAAGATTCACATTATTTCTTCACCATGCTCTGACAACTAGAGATGTAAATATAGAATTATAATTTTAATAGTTGAACACAAATACCAATAGAATCACTATCATGATAAACACATATTTAACCCAATCATAATAATTTTTATGTATCAATCTCTAATGTTGATTTATATCTAGTTATTCATTAATTATCTTATTATTAAATATACTCAAAATTAATTTTATGAATTCTTTTGCATCTCGACACTTTATTTTTTGGTGTTGGTATAAAAACACACATACCATTAAAATAAAACCCAGTTAAGACAAAAGTTAAATGACAAGTCATGTACAAAAACAATTGGATTACTATCAACTTAGGAATGTACAAAAGGAATTTACTCATATTTGTGTACATCATCTCTACAATAATATGTTAGTTCCTATCCTTATGTGAAGTAAAAAATGTTAAATATAAAACAAGTTTTTAACATAATTCATTGTATTATATCTCATGTTGATTTAAAAATTTCTAATATCAAATAATATATTATTATTTTAGTTTGGCCCACATAATATTAATTAAGATTTTATACAAATATTTTTTTATAAAATGATAGAAGGGAATCTCCTATAATTAATACAAAATCATTAAACTATTTTTGAAAACTAATGAGTAACTATACTATACGTCTCAATTGTGACATTCTGGGACATCACCTCCTGGGCCTCCAAAAAAGATGGTATATCCCCATGGTTCCACGAGAAACTCACCTTGTATGTCATAACAATCTTTATGATTAGCCACAAAGTACGAGCTTGGCTGAATTCTCTGATTATCAATATCAAATATTTGGATTTTGCTAATATATGCAGCTTTATTAATGCCACCCCCAGAGAAGCGCCCACTACCCATATCGGTTCTTGTATGTGGAGTCCCTGGACCCTTGTAATGATACTTAACCTCACCTCCAAAAAAAACATTTATAGCCGACTTTGTCAATGATGGCACTAAAGATGTAGGCCAAAAACCAATAAGATTATCATTAACATATAACTCCCAGACTTGGGATTGAGATTCCTGTAAAAAGATTTAACATTAGAATCATATATTTAAAATATGAAATAAATTTACTAAATAAAACTTGTAATAACCTATGACTTTAAAATATTTGGAAACTTATACAGATTCCAATTCTAATCGTGACTCATTAGCATTTACTATTTATGTCTAGCATTGAGTTTTAATTAATTAATTTATAATTTATAACATCTTATTAATACTTAACTAAATTTTAATAATATATATTTATAAATTCTGAATAAAAATAAACTAATTTGTAGGTAGGGGTAAGGTATAGGCATCTGTTTAACAATTCATCATATACTATTCAAAATACTTTGAAGATATAAAGACCATATAAACCTTAGAAATTGCTTCAACATATATAAATGGTGAGTAGTTTGATATTCTAAAACCTAATGAGAAATAGAAGTAGCAAGGAAGGTGTAAGTTCGACATAAACTTTAATTTTAAATTATTTGAATATGTATATATGTGTATACACATGCATACATATATACAAATATGTATTTATGTATATATACATATATACACACTTATTACAAAATAAAAAAGGTAAGAAAGCAAGGTGTAAATTTAATTTTTTAAATTATGTATAAAATGATGAGTAGGGAAAAAGGATTTGAAGGTATTCCTATAAATTTAACATATGGTATTTCAAATTTATGTTTGATTTCAATCCCAATACAATTATATATTGACAAATGGGACACTCATTTTCTAAGTTGGTTAATTTTTCAATCCTTACCCATACCCATTATATACATTTCCATATATTCAACCTTATCCCAACCTCATTTGCAGCCATTTCCACACATTCACCATATTATCAACATAGATTTCCCTGCATATGTTCATAATATCAATATTTACATTTCACTTTTGTTAATTAATCTCTTTGTACTTAAATTTGATCCCACTCCACTTGGAATCGACCCCTAAATTTATTTTTTTCAAAATTTAAATTGTTGATTGTTGTCCTTTTCCTCTAGACATTGGGAACCAACTTGGTAATATGTGCACAACTAACTATTATTATCATTAATTTTAATGATATATAATGTGCAATTAATTAACATAGATGGATCAAGGATAAAATCATTCTAGGAATATTTTGACTTTGATACTAAAACAAATGCATCTACAAAAAAATCATAATTTAAATCTAGGCCATGAAAGCCTGAGAATATTATTTACAAATATCCAATAAAGGTTGTAAGGTTGAAAGGAAGTAGAGGTGACAAATATAGTTTCTACACTAATCTATGAAAGGAGGTATGTGCAAAAGTCAAATTAACCATACATTTCCATAGAGGCCAAGTATCAAGGGTTATTATTTCCACCACTAAGGTCATTTGACTTTATCACATCCTCACTGAGTTTGGTTTTCAATATAAACGACCATATAACATTTTATTGATCACTAAAGTGTGAGATCTAAACTAATGTTAATAAGGATGTGTCAAGATAGTAGCATAAAGTGAAAGAGAGATAACAACATGATCCAAGCCAAGAGATGATGCAACTCTATGGGAGGTTTCATCAAAGATAAGACATGTGTCCTAAATGTTGTCATCAAGATCAAGAGTGAGAGATTCTACAAACAATTTATGGATGTCTAATAAGATGATATCTTGTCGATCAAGAGGACAAGTGTGAACTTGGTAGAAAGAATAAGAAGTAGCATGCAAAGATTCCAACATATCTATCAAAGTGGTGTAGGTGGAGGTGGTAGAATAGATACCAATACTAGAGGTGTAGAAAGAGGAGAAATAAGAGGAGATTTCTTTGTCATTAGGGTAATCAAGAATTTCCCAATAAGCAAGTTCCACTTCAGTATCATCATCATACAAAGGATTATCAACTTCATTAAGGGGAAGATGTATGTTGATAATAGGATTATCTAGGAATGGAAGTTCATTGGGATCTCCATACATTTCTCATAGTGTGGTCTAGAAAGTGAGAGGGCACACAATTTGTGTGTAACATATAAAATTGCATACCCTTGTAATTCCATGCTGTTTAGTAACCATTTTAGCATTTGACATCTCCTCTATGTGTGATATGATAGGTTTGTGTGATTTTGGTCTATTTCTTCTTCTCTTCATAAAAATATACTATGATGCTTAAATGTCTACATGGTCCTAGCATGCCTTGTATGACTAGAATTTGTTTTTATCTAGACCCTTGAAGTTCTTCACATGGACATCAATACATTGTGCTAGTGTCTCAGATCTATTTCTGGCAGGTATCCATTTCTGGGTGCTACAACATGCTTGAAAAAATCACGAGGATTGTTGGTAGCTCTTCTAGAGGTCACAAATTAACTCCTTGCATGTAACATTTGAGATTATTCCCTCCTAGAAGAGTATTGGTGGGATTTTAAACTCATTCACACATTTATTTTGTACTCTCTCTCTCTCTCTCAACCTTGGAGACTTTTGATTTTGTATGCTCTACTATTTTCTTGTTGGAACTAGTCTTCTGCAATAGACACAAGTGATTTTTAGTGCTCCTGGGCATGGAAAGATTGCTTCCATTGGCTCTTGGAGGTTTGGCAATCTTTTGTGCTCTTTGAGGAGGCTCTCTTCACTAGGGTTTGAAGTTATACTTTTTATTTGAAATATTGGGGAGTATGTTACCTCTTCTTGGTGATTAACATTGGTGAGTTTGTTCTTTTATTGCATTTAGAATAGTTTCATTTTAAATTTGTTTGGTGTAAACCACTATTGTTGAGTTTTTGCTTGCTCAGTGTAGACAACCATTTGTTACATTTTTGTTTAGTGTATATCCCCTTTTACTTTTATTGCATAGGCTACATATTATGTGTTTCTCTCCACATGGACCAAGGAAGGAACTTTTGTTGTTTTACTTGTTGTTCTTACCTTGCTAGATGCACATAAGATAAGAAAACATACATTACCTTTTGATTTCTATGATATATCTTGTATCACTACTTGTGAAGGTAGAAATACCAACACCAAGACTTCACTGAGGCAAGCCCCAAGCAATCCCACCATTTAGTCCCCAAGAAGCCCCTCTATTTTTCCTCTTCTTTTTCTAGGTTCCTTGAAGTGAAGATCATACATCCAAAATAAGTTTTTGTATTACTTCCTTTTGTTCTTGTCTCTCTTCATTCTCCTTAGTTACTAGGTTACTATTTTGTTTTCTTTTAATTTTCTCTTTTGACTAGATACCACTAGGTATAGCTCTTGTTGTAACTTGTGTTGTGCAAGTGTTGTACGTTCACCTACACCTAACAGTTTTATTTTTTTCATGCATTTTGGACTCCAATTCCTAGTGCATACATATGCAACCCTTTTGTTCTTGTCACAGGTTCCTCTCTCCTACATGATTTCACTTCTATAACTATCTATTTCAGATTCTATTTAGAATAGTTATTTTTTTACATTTAATTTGTTTTCTCTCTATTGTCAGCCACTTGTTTAGGCTAAAATTCTTTGGTAAGGACTCATTGTGGTTCTCTAGTATTATAAGATAGACTTAGTCAACATTTGACACCTCAAATAGTGGAACCCATGTGTATTTGTAGTGAAGAGTTCTCTCAATCAATGCTAGTAGATTGAGAAGTAATTTTTCCATGCTACTGTGTGATAGAGCCCACAATGTGTGGTCCCCAAGACTTAAATCAATTAATTCTAAGACATGATCTTTTTTATTTCCCCATACTAATTTCTAAAAACATGTACTTGGTTAAGGAATAAGTCCATGTAAATGTGCAAATAGATGAATGCATTGGTAGTTCTTTTGATGCCATCATACCAAGACTTATAGTTTCCTTCTTCTAAAGTAATTGTAGAAGTATGATTTGTTATACCCATTATTGACTTAGATAGATTACCCCCTTAGGAAATTTGAAACTTTATGTGAGTGCATTGATTCCAAAATACATGTGCATAATCCCCCAAAAATGATACATAAAAGGGCACTTTATAAATTGAGTGCATGTGTAAGAAAAACCCCCAAAATGACATAACACTTTATATTTTTAGTGCATTGACATGTCCAATGGAAAAAATAAAGAATTTTTATAATGATAGTTCAAAAACATTCCCAATGGATCAAGCTCAAAAAATAAGTACTTTCAAAAAATGCCACTCAATTATAAGTAGCCAATCAAAAGTTACAATACTTTTCCTATTTCATCCTTGGTCAATTAAATTTTTAATAAAAAAATTAAATCTACCTTTTTCAAAAGTGAAATTTTAATTTGTGAAAGGGATTGAGTTTTATCCCTCACTAGTATCTAGCCTGAGGTTCTAGTCCTCATATGACCTTATCATATGACCAAGGGGCTAGGTGATTTTGTGGGCCATACCCCCTTGCTGATGAAACTTCAATGGAGTTGATAATCCTTTATATTATGATGATACTAAAGAGGAACTTGCTTAATGGAAAAGTCTTGAATGTTTTGATGACACAAATACATTTCCTCTTGCTTCTCCTCTTTCTACACCTCTAGTATTTGTATCTATTATGCCACTTATGATATGGGACTTTTTCCCCAAAAATGGAAAAGAAAGCTATTTAGGAATAAGCCTTTTAAACTATAAGAGGATTAGGTTTATTTATCCTTTATAATTAAAAAGAGAGATAAAAAATAAAGGATATTATGATCCTTTTGCTTAAAATGGAGATATATAAAGAATAGTTATGAAAATCCCTTTTAAAGGGAGGAATTATTATGTTTATTAACTAATTATTAATGACAACCTTTGTGAAAGGGTGTGATGGATTAGAAACCACCCATAAGAATGTTATATTAGACATTCATGTGAGACTTGGAAATGGCATGGAGAACACTCAAGAAAGATAAGGAATGAAAGGCAAGAAATCACGAAGGAGAAGGATTATATATTTTATAGGCAATGAGCATTGGAGAAAGGGCACACAACGTGTGTCCAACTCAGGGTACAAAGTAAACCCAAGATTTTCCTAACCCAAGCTTGTGTGTGTACTTCTATTGAGCATTTTTTGTTGAACATGGCTCTGGATCACTTGCGTGTGTATTTTTTGAAAAAGCATTGAATTCTTGGGAAACACATGGTTGGTTCTAAATAAGAATTGAATTCCTCCTAGTAGTGCTCACTTGCTGAAAGGGATTGAATCTATAATCCATTCTCTAGAGTGACATTTGGAAGAACTTTCAAGATTTAAAAAATATGTATTTATTCCTTTCTATGATGGAAATTAATGAACTACTGAACTTATCATTAATAAAAGATAGTGATGGGTTTTTATGTTAATACATGATTATGTGATTAGGTTATCTAATTTGTTTTGTTAATGATTTACTTAAGAGTTCTTATTAGAATATTACATGTAATTTTCACTTGCTAATTATATTTATTTGATATCTTCACATATTCTAAACTATCTCAACTCAAAATATTTACCATAAAAATCGACTGCTATTAGTTAAATACATAGGGGAAAACGTAGCATTACATTTGGTATCAAAGCCTAAAACAATCTTGTGCCTGTGAGAAGCCTTCCTTAACATGTAAGGATATATTATTATCAGAATCAACAATAATGTAGATTACATCCTTGAAGAAAATTATTTCTATTAACAAGGAGATTGAATACTACACTCAATATCAATGTCTGTTGTTTGGTATCTACAATAGATATGTCAACCTTATTACCACATCAAAAATGTTGTGCTCCTAGAGTAGTAAAGTATTTTTCCAAACTATGATTATCGATATAATGACTACTTCCATTACATGAGTCATTAATCATACCAGTATTAGAGGCTTTACAAAAGAAAAAGGAATAGTAAACAAATTCTTCATAAGAACATAAGAATATTAAATGTTAAAGTCTTAAAACACTAGATTATCCAAATGTTTCAAGATAATAAATGATGTAGGAGAATCCGGGTTCACTGGCAATCCTATGTCACCAAAAATATATTTTATTGTCTAAGTTGGTTTTTGGCTCTGTTTTCTTGCAATTTTGTTTCTAAAGAAAATGGAGATTTATTTTGGCCAAGTAACATCATCATCATGTAGAAGGGCCTAATGGGTATCCCTAGTTCCAATTTGGTGAAATTTGGATAAAATTTGATGAAGTTATGACAAGTTGAAAAAATATTCAGTTCGTGAACTATGCAGTTTGCCAGTTTAGTAGTTTGCCGATTTCCCAATTCACCAATGGGTGATTTTCCCAATTGAAGCCTTTGAGAGAAATAAAATACTAAGTCTTCTTCAGTTAGCCATTTGGACCTTCAGTGAATTAGAATGCAGCTTCTTCATTGTAGGCAAAGTTGCAAGATTGCAAACTTAGTCAGGAGAGTGACTCATTCATGAACCCATAGGTTCGATGATGACTCACTTCGTTGATAAGTTTTTGAAGGTTGGAGCCACAAATTATTTAGTTCATGGGATTGGAATATGCCGATAGAAGAAATGCCTAAGTCTTGACTAGTTCATGACTTTCACAAATTATTGATAAACCTTAAAGAGAGTTTGAGGGAGACAAACATTACCAATCAAAGAGTTAGTAGATTATACATTAGTATTGGCAAATTGTTCCACTTGCAAACTAGCTTGAGGGTTTTGAAAATTGCTGATATACTAACAAGGTTTTAGGAAAGACAAATTTTTCTGATAAAGGCTTAAGAAGAGGAGAGATAATTTTAAAATTAAAACACTTAAAGCCCATGGTTTCTGGGACTAAAGATTTGTCGATAAGAGGAATTTTGTTAATTCTTCATCAGTTCAAAAAAATGACTAAATTACCGATAAAAGAAAAGGCATAAGAGATCAAGTCCAAGATTCAAAAAGTAGTCTTTCATCGATAATATTTTATAACTAAGGTTTGAAAACACAAACATTTTTCGATAAGCATTGAGGTTTGGAAAGGGCAACATTTGTTGACAACATTTATAAGGTTTAAAAAAGTTAATTTTTTCTGATGGTTTGTAATATAATACTTTTACTGATAATATTCCTATATGGTGTATCTAGGTGTCAAGGGAAATGTGCATGATTCGTGAAAAGATAAATTGATATAGGATTTTTTTTTATCAAAAGGCATTTATATAATAATTGAATAGTGTCATCACTAGTCTGTTGGGAGAATTTGAATAAAAATTGGTTATTAGAATACCTTCTTATTTAGTTCCATAACTGAGAATCCCAAAAATGGTTTAACTTCCATATAGGAAGAATAAATAGGCAACTGTCATTTATGTGAAAAAAGGGGGGATCGTTGAAGGAGTGTGGTTGTGATTCCGCTGAACATAAAGGGTGTTAGTGATCACAGAAGAAAAGTGGGGTGGCAATAGGTCAGGGTGATCCTTGTATTTATTGGAAAATAATTTGGTGTTGTAAGCGCATGGTCGATTGTATTGCACCATAATGTTGAAGGTCCAATAAATTTGTAATGCTGATGTTTTTTTGAAATCAATAAAATTCTTTTAGATTTATGAATGAATTTGTGCTTCTATTGTGTATTACTAGCTACATTACTAGGTAGTTTAATAAAACCCCCTGGTCATGACTGTACTAAGTGGTATCATAGATAGGTTTTCTTACTAGGAGGAGATACATTGTGAAGAATCTAAAGTATTGTCTCAGAGGGATCGAGAGAGTATTTGTGTGTGTACAGAGGAGTTCCATAATTGCTGAGGGCTAAAGGAGATGTTGGAGTTGTAAGCAGGAGAGGATTTTTGTTTCCACAATCTATGTGGAGAGCAAGCAATAGTGGTTGTAATTTGAGAAGATGCCCCCGAGAAGAAGAGTTCCTAGAATGGAGGAAATGATAGAATAGTTATGTGTTGAAATGTGGAACAAATTGAGAAATTTAGTTGTTAGATTGCAAAGAAACCTCAATTGTATAGAAGATCATCCTGTTGATGAGGACAAATTTGTAGATGATGTAGGAGAAAGAGAAAATGAACAACTAGTAGATGCTGGAGAAGAGTAGTTCTTGAGAGCGCTGATTAGAGTTAGAGGAGGTAATAAAATAGAAATTTCTAATTTTTTTGGAACATTGAATCTCGATGACTTGATAGATTGGATAGAAGAATTAGAAGAATATTTTGAATATGAAAATATTTGTGACCCTGAAAGGGTGAGGTTGGAACAAACAAAACTCAAAGGACATGTTTCTTTATGGTGGAGGGACTTGCAAAGAGATAGAGTGGATAATGGAGATGAGAGAATAATCCAGTGGAATCAAATATATTCCCAATTGAAAGCTAAATTTATTCTTGGAGATTATGAGTTGGAGATGTTTAAAAAGATTTTCAATTTGAAGCAGAAAGACATGAGTGTAAAAGACTATACTTAAGAGTTTTATAAAATGGTAATTAGATTTTGGCATCATCAAATAGATAAAGGGAAAGTAGCCAGTTATATCAATGAGTTGAGGTTTAATAAATAAGATGAGATGCATATGTTCAAGACTTATACACTAGAGGAGGCATATCAATATGCTTTGGAAGCAAAGGAAAAGATAGAAGATGGAAGAATAATGTAGCAGGAAGAGGAAAATTCTTAGCTAGGAGAGGACAAGGAAGTAGTGGAAAAGGAAAATAAGTTCAAGAAGAAGAAGAAGTAAATTCTAAATGGAACAAGGAGTCAAGTCAAGGAGTGAAAGGAAGAGAGTACTCTACACGAGGATGTGGTAGTAGTAGCAAGGGATACTTTGGGAAATGTTTTCATTGTGGTGAGGTAGGACATAGAGCTTATGAATGTCCACAATTACATCTGAAGAAGAATAGGAAAATTGTGGCGAGAAATAATATGGTATAGGAAGATGAAGAGAGTGTGCCATCATCAAAAGAAGAAGAACCTAAAGACAGAGAGTCTCTTATATTTAAGAGAGTATTGATTACACCAGAATTGAAGAAGGATGAAGCATCTCAGAGGAGAATTCTTTTCAGAATAGTATGCAAGTCTAGAGGTAAGCGTTGCAAAGTAATTGTAGTTAGTGGTAGTACTAATAACTTAGTTTTACAGGAAATGGTAGAAAAGATAGGTTTAAAAAAGATGAAACATCCTAGTCCTTATAAAGTTACTTGGTTGCAAAAGGAACATGAATTAATGGTAAAGGAGAAATGCATGGTTAGTTTTTAGATTGGGTCATATAGGGATGAAGTCTTGTGTGATGTTATGTCAATAAGTGACTGTCATGTGTCACTGGGTAGGCCTTGGCAATTTGATAGAGAAGCAATACATGATTGTAAAAGGAATTTGTAGACCATTGTGAAGGATGGGCAAAAGTATGTGTTGAGTTTAGTAGAAGAGAAGAGACTCCGGGTGAAAGAAAGTATTTTGATAGTTTGTTGTAACTCTAACAAATAGTTGCTTTAGGTGACAAGAGAATTTGGGAATGACTCAATGAAAGGTCCCATGAAGAGGATTGTGATTAAAGATAAAGGGAGTGGTACTAGTTTTATGTGGTAACAACATGAAGCAGTGAACAACAAGATAAAGGTTGTGAGTGTTGAACAAAAGAGTGGTGGTTTGGAGAGGAAAGAACACAAGCCACAGTTTGGACACTTGGAATTGTCTCAAGAGATGTGCAGCCCAGGAAGTATAAGGTGTTTCAGAAAGTGATGGGAAGGATAGGTCATGTAAAAAGAGGAAGTTTGGATAAAGAACAAGCATGGGATCACCATACCAAGCATTTTCAAATGTTCATGAGCTTTCCAACTCATGGAACATTTCACTTATCCAATATGTCTGATGCACGAGCATCCAGGTTCATTGGCAATCTTGTGTCACTGAAAAATATATTTTATTTTCTAAGTTGGTTTTTAGCATTGTTTTCTTGTAGTTTTGTTTTTGGAGAAAATGCAAATTTATTTTGGCCAACTAAGAGCATCATCATGTAGAAGATCCTAATGGGTATCCTAGTTCCAATTTGGTGAAATTTGGATAAAACTTGATGAAATTATGACAAGTCAAAAAATCTTTGGTTCATGAATTGTATAGTTCATCGGTTCAACAGTTTACTAATTTCTTGATTTGTCGATGGGCAATTTTCCTGACTAAAGCCTTCAAGAGAAAGAAAATTCTAAGTCTTCTTTAGTTAGCTATTTGGAATTTTGGTGAATGAGAATGCAACTTCTTCATTGTCGGTGAAGTTGCAAGACTACCAACTTAGTCAGAAAAATGACTAGTTCATGAACCCATAGGTTCACTAATGCCTCACTTCGTAGATATAGTTTTGAAGGTTGGAGCGATGAATTCTTTAGTTTGTGGGATTGTAATATTTCTAATATAACAAATGCCTAAGTCTTGCCTAGTTTGTGATTTTCACAAATTGCTGATAAACCTTAAAGAGAGTTTGAGGAATATAAACATTGCCAATCAAAGAGCTAGTAGCTTATACATTGGTATCGGCAAACTGTTTCGCTTTCGAACTAGTTTTTGGGTTTCACAAATTTTTGATATGTTGAAGATGGTTCAAAAAAGATAAATTTCACCAATAAACGCTTAAGAAGTGGAGTGATAAAGTTAAAGTTAAAACACTTAAAGCCTAAGGTTTGTTGGACCGAAGATTTGCGGATAAGAGGAATTTTGTTAAGTCTTATGTTGGTTGTTTTAAATTCCCAACCTAATCTCAAGGAGAAACACATAGGTCTATAGGATAGCCATTCTCTAATAACTTACTTGCCTTGAGGGCAGTACTAACTTTAAGAAACCCCTCCTAAAAAAAGATATAAAATCCTGGCGAATCTTCAATTTTTTCTAGAAACAAATATAAATTTCTATTGGCGAATCTTTTCTTTTTTTGAAAAAATATTAATTTTATTGGTAAATTTTTTAAATGACTAGAAATTTGTAGAAAATCCTAGGCCAATATTGACAAGAAATAGGAAAATGCATTAATTACAATGGTGAATCCTTCCTAAAAAATAAATTACCTTCCAATAGAAAATTAAAGGCCTGAATGTGGCAATGATTGACTAGTTTAAGGTGTAGTGCTCGTGTTTATAATTCCTTAATATTTTAAATCAAACATTGAATATTTCAAATTGGCCCTAAATTCCTTTTCACCACCATTGATTTTATTTATAATCTAATGGTTTTGGTTCTATTTTGCAGACCAAAATGTACCCACGAAACTCCAATGCCCATGGGGCCCCATGGGTATTGGAGCTTGATGGGTACATTTTAGCCTACAAAATTTAACCCCAGCTGTTAGTTTATAAATTGAGATCAATGACCCAAATACAATTTCAGGCTCCATGGGCATTGGAGCTCTGTGGGTACAATTTAACCCATGTAATACAACTGCAACTGTTAGATTATAAATAAAATCAACAATGGTGATTAAAAATTGGTGATATGGTGCTAAAGTAAATAATAATTATAATAATTATTGGCAAATTAATTTTATTTTCTAGTAAAACTTATAAAATTTAGGTGAATCTGATATAATTAGATATTGGATATTGTGGCAATATTTTTGAGTTAAAAAGTTTAATAAAATAAATGTTCTAGCAATTTAACTAGGACTAAAATAAAATTTTGTAAAAATGTGGTGATTCAGATCACCTTATAGCTTGTACTATTAGCCAAATTTTGAATCCCCAATTTCAACTATTAGCCAATTGGTGAATATTAGTCCTAAAAAAATCACTGCTTGAGGGATTGGCCCATGAATAGGAAACATGGGTGTTCAATCCCTCTTTCCTCTACACTTTAGGCTCTGTAAAACCAAGGAGGGTGTTCCTATTCTTTTGGATATCCTTCCCCTTTTGGGGAAGATAGTGCTCTATTTAATTGGATGGAGGTCCCTGATATACTTGCTTGATAACACTTCTCCAATGATAGATATGTTCTTATAAGACTAGTTAAAGAATGTTTGATAAACTGAAAAGATGTGCTAGTTTCTTAAGAATTTATTCTATTCTTTGCACAAGAAAATGTAAAATAATCTTCACTTCTAACACCTATTTCTAGAAGGGAAAAAATGCATTGATTTCTTTAAAATAATAATGAGGGTGATTCATAGGATGTACGCTTAGTATAGTATTCTAGAACAGACCAGTGCCAATCTAAGGGCCATAGAGTCAAGAAACTTATAGAAACATCCAAATGAATTGTGATATAATAAAACTAAGTTTACTATAAAGATGTAGTAATGTCTTACATTAAAACATTTTACTAGTCTTGAAGTCTACCATACTTAGTTATCCCTGTAAACCCAAAATACATTCTATATCTTCTGGAAACCAATTATTTCACTACTTGAGTGAATGCTGCAAGAAAAATATACAACATAGGAAAAAATATGGCGATGAATAAACCTGATCCTTAATCAAATATATTCATAAATGAAAAACTATATACATGAAGTAGGAGACAATATACTCTGAAGACTCAATAGAATTTGTAAAGTAAACCATTCAACAAATTATAACATAGTCTTTGCAGATCTATAAAGTCACCTTAAAACTTAGAATGAAAACTTAGAAATGTACGACTGATTTATTGGAGAAAACAAACTATTTACAATTCCTCCCTAATCAGATTGACCCCACATTTTAGACTAGGTCTGAACACATGACCTCAAACCAATGCTTTTTCAAAAGCCCTGAATTGCCTTTTATAGAGATAAGGGAGCAGACAAGCTTCATGATTTGACAAAAGAAGTTACAAATTTTAGTAACCAAAAGATGTAGTTACGAGAAGAGACCGGTGCAACCATTTCACAATTGTATGTTTAGCTTCCATGGTACATGTTGAGGTACCTACTTTCCAATTGCTTGTCCTCTCAATTTTAGGCAGGGAAAACAAGTCATGATGCTGATGGGGGTTGTTTAATAAATATTGTTAGAGCTCACATACCCATCTTATGCCACCTATTTGTTTAATAGAAGCATTCACCACTCAATTCACTCGCCTCAATTACGAATGACTACATGTGACAATATCAAAAGAAAGCCCCATTAACTGGAGTTCTTCACTTTACACCTATTATCATTTGCAAGGATGTGATTCCACTTTCATAATTGAGTGGTCACCAACCAGTTGAAAAAGATAGAGACCTAACGAAATCACATCAGACTAGATATGGACATGCCATCCATCTGGTGAGGGCAGCAACATCAATGGCAAAATGGGAGCACTTTGTCCTTATATGATACATTCAAAGATGAAACATCCCTACAACTAGAGATGATGCTTTGTTAGGAAAAGTACAAGAGTGATGAAGGCAAAAGAAAAAATGATTTCCCTCTGCACTTGATTCCAATCTACCAAATCATAGTCATAAGAGATGGCTGGAGTATGGAAATTAAAACCCATGGTCCCAATCCGGATGAAGAAACAGGAAGAAGAAATGCTTGTACAAATTTTCACCATGTTGTTGTTGCCTCCTAATTTTCCCTACACCACCTATTCCAAAGGAATAAAATTTCCAAGTCTCCTAATTCTTTAAGGATAAGTTGATAGCCATGAGAACAGGGAAGAAAATCTGATAGAACAGGGGAGCAAATAGAACACATAGGAATAGGGGAGAGTCGTACTATTAGAACACTTTAAATAGTATAAGAGATAACACCAGCACTCATCTATTTATAGAAATTTTAGGATGCAGCATACATCTGCACATCTTTGGTCGAATTAATTCCAGGCATTTCAAGGCATTTCAATCATAAATGGAAATCTTGTGAAGATTACCATAAATGAATAGAAAGATTGGATTTCATAATTCCACATAACTAAGAACATCACTTCTTGTACTAAATCATGCCAGCTTAGATGCCTTGGTTTCATTAATTTAGCACTGTCATCATGGCAAATTTCATCACACAGTAGATGAAATGTCAATCCTAGTAGAAAAACAGATTTCCAAAGGTGGAACTTGCATACGCCAAATCTTTCTGTTAATAAATTCCTTTGTGGTGGTGGCCATGGAGACTCTATACATGCCTGAGTAGTTAATTTTTGTAATGAAACATTATCAAATCAACACCAACATATCTCCCTATGACACTTTAAATTTCAGTCATTGATCTTGATCTTAGCTAGCTTGATTTGAACAGTGATGATTTGGTCCTTTATGAGGTGAGAGGATGATGATTATATTTCCCAATGACAACTTGCCACTTGGGTAGCGCTCTGAACCTTGATCCTGAGAAAATATCTCCCCTACAATGTAGTTAAGACCATATTCTACTATTCTGTATGTGAGGGGTACAACTAGAGATATGATCCTTACAGAATGGTGGACAACCATCGGATCAACTACATGCAATTTAGGACATCTCTCCAACAAGTGGCCATGTCCATAGGATAATGACACATCATATTCTTGCTACTTAATGCACTAGTCCCAATCCTTCATAATGCCATGTCTCACGATTTTTGCCATTCCGCAAATACTAGCCAAGACTGTGGAATAAATTTTGATGGAATGGAAGAAACAATTAAAATTACCCTTACTCAAGACATGGCCCACCATTATTACCTTTACATTAACCAGAAATGGTTTTGCATGAGCTGGTACCTTATTCCATAATTCTGTAGTCATTCAAATGTCCTCTTGGTGAAGCATGGAAAAATGGCAGAAATATAAAGAAAACCCTTTTGCATATGTTCTAGGCCCACGATATTGCCGTCCTCAAGAATCACCAATCAGTTGTCACTCCTTCCACAATTCTGCAACTGCCAAGTTTGTTAATATTTTATTACTGGCGGAATGGTGGAAATGAAACCATACATTGCCACCTGTCAAAAAGGGTTAGTAGGATATGACCTTGGCATCTAAAATAAAGATTTTCAGGGCATGGGCTAGAAAAGGTAATTACTAGGTGAGGGGTCGGTTAGACAACATATCAAGCAGGACATACGAGGGGAACTTAAACCATAGGTAATGGGAATAGGTGGTCACTAAAGAAATATAATGATTTTGACCTTCACACATCACTTCAGCATGGGGGTTTAGGGTTTTAGTGTTTCCTCAAATTTGCAAAGAACCCTAAATCTAGAAATCCATCAACCTAATGATATATGCTTGAGGAAAAAACATTAGAACTTGTAAAAAATTTAACATGGTTTCAACATCTTCATTAGTTTGGAAAATGACTAAATGACTAATAAAAGTGAAGGCATAAGAGATCAAGTCCAAGTTTTGAAAAGGAGGCTTTCGCCGATAAGATTTCATAACTAAGGTTTGAAAACACAAACATTTGTCGATAAGCATTGAGGTTTGAAAAGGGAAATTTTTTTCGACAACATTTATAAGGTTTTGAAAAGTTTATTTTTGCTTATGGTTTGTAATATAATGCTTTTGCTGACAATATTCCTATATGGTGTATCTCGGGTGCCATGGGAAATATGAATGATTCATGAAAAGATAAATTTAT
Organism: Cunninghamia lanceolata; assembly: GCA_027924645.1. Classification (NCBI taxonomy): domain Eukaryota; kingdom Viridiplantae; phylum Streptophyta; class Pinopsida; order Cupressales; family Cupressaceae; genus Cunninghamia; species Cunninghamia lanceolata. The sequence goes on from BSBN01000348.1 coordinate 7,789,732, forward strand.
ATAGGATTTTTTATCAAAAGGTGTTTATATGATAATCAAATAGTGTCATCACTAGTCTATTGGGAGAATTTAAATGGCAAGTGGTTATCAAAATACGTATCTATTTAGTTCCATAATTGAGCATCCTCATAATGGTTTAACTTCCATACATGAAGAATATAAAGGAAAATGTCATTTATGTGAAAAAGGGGGGATCGTTGAAGGAGTTTGGTTGGGCTTCTGCTCAACACAGAGGGTGTTAGTGATTGCAGAATAGAAGTTGGGTGACATTAGATTGGGGCAATCTTTCTATCCATTGGAAAGTGATTTGGTGTTGTAAACACATGGTTGAATGTATTGTAGTGTAATGCTAAAGGGCCAATAAATTTGTAATTTTGATGTTTTTCTAAAATCAATAAAATTATTTTAGATTTGTCAATGAATTTGTACTTCTATTGTGTCTTACTGACTACATGACTAGGTAGTTTGCTAAAACCCCCTAGTCGTGACTGCACCAATAGATATCCAAAAACAAAGACATTGTCCATTCTACTTTTATACACTAATTTCTCAAACACCTGATAAAACCAATGTTCAAGACTAGTATAAACATATGTAAGAAATGGATTCCTATTGCTCAAGACTAGCATAAAAATATGTAAGAACTATCACTTCAATAGAGATCTTGGCATCTCCACATGTTATTTCAAATTCTCTCTAGTAGGTTCACATTTATCCTCTTGATTAGAGAGATATCATCTTATCAGACATTGATCATTTGTTTGTGGAATCTCTCATTCTTGATCTTGATGACAGCATTGAGAACATATGTCTTCTCTTTGATGATATCTCCAATGAAGTTGGATCATCTCTTGGTTTGAATCCTCTTTTTTTGTCTCTTTCAAATCATGCTAATATCTTGACACATCTTGATTCAAATTAGTTTAGTTAACAAGACCCATCTTCTTTGGGCTCACCTAAGTTCCACTTAAGGGGGATGTTAGTGTTTATATTATCTCATGCATTTTATGCACATGGATAATTACACATGGCATTAAGCCTAACTAGGTGTCCTAGTTAGTGGATTAGTCTCATTGAGTAAACTCATCACCTCTTTCTAGTATAATGGGAGTCAACTTGCCACTACTCTCAATTACTGGTAGTTACATTTAGTTATCTTCTCCATAATTCACCTATATGCACATCTTCAATCTTAAAGAAAATTCATTCTATTGGATTCATTTTTGTGTCAAAATCTTAGCTTGCATTTGTTATGTTTCTCACAACTTGTAAGAGTGAGCAATTGTTCATCTCTCATGGCTCTACCTAGTACATGAATTCTACCAGAAGCTCTCTGTGCACTCTAACAGAAATGTGAAAGTATGTATTACAACTACTTTTAGGGTAAAATAATATTATAAATTACATATTTGAGAAACAAAGTATCGTGTACATAAATTAATGTATTTTCTTTATCTTCTTATTTCTCAACAAAGTAATGGCCTAGATGGTGACATGTGTCAAATTATTTGTAATCTAGTTATTTTTATTTGATATAAATGTAAAATTATTCAAGGAGAAAGGGATTTGTCTTAGTGTTTTTCTAAGTTATCCTTTGAGTGTTTGGGCCAAACATAGGTTGTCTTAGTTTGATTTGTAAAGTGTCCTTTGTTCCATTGTATTCTACAACAACAATCTTTTAGTTCATGTCATGTTTTAATATGTTGCCATTGTTTTTATAAGTCTTCAGAAGATTTTTATATAGAAAATCATCTCCATTTCTAAATGTCTATACTTGTATGTTATGTAATTTTAGGGAATTTGAGAAATTTTTGGGGTTGCATTTTCTAGTTCAATGGTATATTTTGGTTAGTTGACTATCATATCATAGAATTGTAAAATATATATCCATTCGTATCAAATATCACGTTACTTGGTAATTTTTGGATAGAGAAGTATGTTCCAATATGTAAATTTCATGATTTTTTAAAGCTTGTGTTTGGGTGAAATTACAACAAGAGTAATATTATCTCATATGCAACTTTTTTGTTCTCTATTATATATTTTCATACATAGTTCCTCACTATTTTAAGATTTGACTCAACTATTCAATGGATAAATACACCAGTCATAACCATTTGATCACATTTTTCAATGATAATTCATCTACCAGTTTTTGATAAATTATTCTTTAATTATTCTTTTCTAGTCTACATAAACTTGATTATGTAAATCTTTGTACTTTTCCTTTATGAACCTACATTTGTGAGTCATTTTAAGAGATTTATTTATATTTTTGAGTTCTAGGTAATGGTGAATAATGGATTCATGAAAATTTTATATATGGATGTTATTAAGTAGTTCATATATCTATGTTTCACCGAATGGTCTTTTTGGTAATCTAATTAGTTGTGAGATCTATGGTCTACAAGATTGGTTAGCCAAGAATAAGAACATGGAGTGACACCCTATTTTAAGAGTTCCTTTATGTATATGGTTTTGTTAATTTGTATGATCACTTCCTCTTTTTTCCAAGAAAAGCCAAAATCAGAGAAGAGTTATCCTAATCTTCTTAGTTTTGAACACACCAGGACACTGAGAGGGGGGTGAATCAGTATCTAAACAAAATTCAAATTTTTTATAGCATATTAAAACTTAATCATTATAGCATTAAGAAAAATAGGAAAGACAAACATAATGCACATCAACACATAACACTAGATATATGTGGAAAACACAAGAAGGGAAAAGACATGGTGAGAATTAACTCACAATATATGAATCACAAAATAACAACTTTGTTTTAGGGATACAACCCAAGGAAAATACTACTCCCTATTAAATTTTCTTTAGGGTCACTCCCAAGGAAGCTACAACTCCTTACAAACTTTTTTTTAGGGCTACAACCCAAGGAAGGAACTACTCCCTGAATTGAGAATAAATTCAAGAAAGATTACAGCATGACAATGCTTCTACTATTTGAAAACTGACAATGAAGCTCACACCTTTATTGTTTCAATATTTACTCTTCACACTTTTTTCTAATGATTGGATCATTTACAAGTCACCAGAGATCACAACACATGAAACATGCATAGGGAAAGCCCTATGATGAATAAAACACTTCTCCGGATGGAATCACACACCTTGCAGATCCCAATTCATGCTTAGTTCAGTCCTAAGCATCATTCACAACATCATTCTTCAAGGGATAACATCCACAAGTTACACAATTTTAAATTAGGTCTCCCTTAAGAAAGAAAACATGAACCAAGTAGCACACCAATCTTCACAATCTTGGAGGTACTCATGAATGATTAAACATTGCTTGTTCTTCTTCCATATGAGTCAGCAGTATGTATACATCATCTTCAAACACTTCTTAAACTTCGTATAGCAACAACATTGTTGCACATACCTTCAACATTCTCCAGTCAGCCTAATAGAGGCATGCCCTAGCAAGATCAACATTCCAAACCACAACCAGTACCAGAGAGAGAAAAAAAGATATTGTGGAGCAACTAGAGACAACATAATATCATTAAGACCATCTTCCCTTAGTCAATGTATCATTTCAAGGAACAAGTTGATGTACATCATCAGCATATGTCCTCAGAATAACTAGGCATCTAGAACAATCTCTATCACAACTATCAATTGAAAACAAGGCTTACAAACCTCCAAAACACCTAAAACTCATATGGATGCACTCATAGCCTTTTGTGAACATGTCCTCAAAACCACACAGCAATATCTATCACTGCAAAGAAATGCAGATCATTCCTAACAATATTCTTCCTTACATAATTCTGCGAGGGCACAAACTGAAACTCTGTCTCTCATAAATTTAACTGTGGAGGGACAAAACATCTGAAATGTTGGATTTAGCACCTTTACAACATACTTAACTTAAGTTCTAAACTATATGAGCATATCTTCAAATGTGAAGGAATGCAGAGCATTTTACCAGACAATCATTCAGGCACCTCTCTATGCTAGAAACCTTCACCAACTTTCAGAAGCCAAAATCTTCATATAACTGCACATACATCCTTGGAAACAATAGGAAGGATTATAAAACATGCCATAGGTCCTCAACAACATCTTCTCATACTCAACATAGATTAATGTTTCATCATTGATCTTAGTGCTTCTAATTCCCATCTTAATATTTCATCATGAAAACATCTTTTGCTGACCAATAATTTGACTTGACATTGATCAAGACATGGCATCAAACCATGAACTCTATCTTCTCTACTGGATAGGACATGACATCCAACCACTAACATTAGGAACATCATTGCATCGCACTTCTTTGCTGACCTCAAGCTTGCTCAATACACCTTGTTTTGACATTAATCCAGGCATGACATCAAGCCATGAACATCAGAAACCCACTATGAACCTAAAGAATATCACTAACTATTAGGAATCCTAAACATCAGTATCAACATTGTATCCCATTGCATCATTGTATATCACTGGTGTATCATCATCACAAGTTGAGTGCTGACATTACTTTAAGTGTTGACTCAATGAAAACATAATGAAAACACATATTTCCAATAGTTAGTTGGTTAAATCCACCGAAAATTTGATCATGATGTTTGCATGATCCTATCTTAAACTTTTTTCCCCTAACTTAGTGATAATGGTTTGTTTTATGGCATTGTGGGATGTAGTTTTGAGCATAAATAGGTTGGGAAAGGAGAACTTGACTACCATAATTTTCTAGCTTCCCTTAAGGTAATTGTAAATGTCATAATATTTACAACTAGCGTTAGACACAAAAATTAAAGGCAAATAGGATTCAGGATACACTTTCAAGTGGATCGAAGCTAAATTTTAGAGATTAATTATACACTACTTGGGATTAAACTACAAAAAGGTTTTGGGTTTGGAAAGAGTTTGAGATAATGGGTACATTAAGAGTATGAATTTCTAAATTTTTAATGAGTGGATTCTATGTGACATCAACATTGTTTTTCATCATTGTTTCCTAAACTAAATACCATGTCCATTTGGAGTTAATTTTCAAAGAAAAAATCAATTTATCAGATTCCTAACTATTATTAATTTAAATTTATTTTATTTTATTATTTACATATATTTAATTAACTTAACTAATCCATGTAAAATATATCTACACTAAATTATTTATTAAATTTTTAAAAAATAAATACACAAAATTAAGAAAAGAATTACTTACTAAGCTTATTCTTAATGGAAACCCATATTGTTTTCCACCATATATAGATAGATTTTCTATTGGGCTACTAGGACCGACTCCTGAAGCACTTGTCAGCACAAACCCTGGGCAAAGTAGATCATAACAGCCTGTTGATTTGAAGCCATCAAGCTATGCCAACACACTTTATATTAGTCATAATGAAACTTTCTCTATATGCACAACTTTCATCTCATAAAATGGGAATTTAATAATTACCGTCCAATAGGTAAACAATCTTGGTCTCTCATCACCATAAAGTCCTGGATTGACCTGCAATCATAATATGATTTACAAATTAAACTAGTTGAAAAATGTGTATTCATAACATGATAAAACCAAATTCACTACTAGACTTAATTTGTTTTACTTTTTTTTCAAAATGGACAAAAAATAAGTAAATTTTTAAAATAAAAAATAAAGTTACATAATTATTATAAGTAGACATAATAATTGGTCTCTAATATTAGTTTCATGTCAACTATTTCTTTATATTTAAATTATGTTTTTGTTTGTTAATTTAAACAATCTTTATTGAGTGTAAAGTATATTTTAATTTTTTTCTCTATGATCAAGACTTTAGTATCTTCAATATCAACATGATTATTAATGGTAAATGAATGTTGTATTAGACTTTAGTATCTTCAATATCAGCATGATTATTAATAGTAAATGAATGTTGAGTTAAATTGGATATACAAATACACCATATCCTATGTTTATATTGCATACCTTCATCATTGTACAAATCTAAATTATTAGCCTAGTTTTAGCAAGTACTTTCTACGTAAATTTAACCTTATATAACCAACAATTTTGAGTGAATTCTCTTTAATCTATTATAGATTGGTACTATTTATTAATCTATAATGAAGGATAAACATTGACTTGATACACTTCTTTTTAGTATTTTGAAATTATCTTCAACAAATTTTTAATATAAGGAATAAAAACAATGATGGACTCCAAAGATTCTTCCACTTTTTTTTATGAATAGGTGTCTATATCATTGATATCATATATTTTGTCCAATTTCAACACTCTAGTTATTTATTTACTTGTATATTCATTTTTAAAAGTGAAAGTTAATAATTTTTTTTTTTGAATATACTCATGATCACAAAAATTAAAATCTAACTAATAACCGACATTTTAAGGATAATTTTTTGAATGAACATAACAATAAGATAAATGTAAATAAAAATATTCTTGGACTTATTTATACTAAAAACTTCATAAAAGGAAAATTAAATTTTTAAGTGAAAGGAATTGCTAAGAAAGGAAATTTGCCTCCATTTTTAATTCCTTCATAAGTTACATATTATTCATACTATTATTCAAATGCGAATTGGAGCTTCTACAATTTTTTTAAGATTTAAAGCTATATTTCTCTACTATTTTATTTTTGGAGTTTCTTAACAAGACATGTTATCATTTCATAAAAGAAATGGTAGTGTCCACAATTATTTTTTTAAACACCACACTTATATCGAGGAGTTCTCTTTATTAAGTATAAGATGGTTCTTCACACTATCCTTGGAAGACCTTTTACTATCAAATCATTTCTTGATATGATTTCATATTGAGTGATAGGTCTCCAATCCAAAAGTAGTGGAGTCAATTTTTTAAAATATGTCTCCTTAATCACAAAGCCACATTGACCCACATTCAAGGTCTAAATGCTTTGGATCAATTACAAAACATGGTGAAATTATTACATAACCCATACTCCATAGTTCCTCCACATTTATGGGTGGTAGCTTTCCCATTTTTGCTTTCGCTCTAATGAAGCCACCACTCATGAGCTCTACCATGACAACACCACTTTAAAGGCTCAACTACTTGATATTGTCACCCAACTCTGAGTGGCTTAGCTATGACACTAGAAATAGTTTCATGATGCTCATACAACTTGTGGAGTCAAGATCAAATCTTGGCTTCATTGGCTTAAGTTGAAGGATGTAATGTATGAAATTTGGATAAGGTTGATTAGATGATTTGTTGAGTTTGTTTCTACCTATCCTTCTTTCACCATTAACATTCAAGGACCTTGGGTCAAGTGGCAATGCACTATCAGATCCTTGATCACTGTAGAATGTTGGGAAATTTGATTTGTGTGGTTTGATTGCCAATTATGCTCAATTATGTTCAATTCTACATGAAAACCCTAATTATGTAAATACGGAAGCAAACAGATAAACTACTCAAAATGCTTCTATAGGAAGATGTAAAATGATAGATAAATGTGTACCATATTTTGAAGTTCAGGAAGTGAAATAGTCATGGACTAATGAACGGGCACCCTAGTCTAGTGCCATGATTTTTGTCGAGATCTGGGAACTTGATCTAGAACCTGTTCCTGCTGTCTCAAAGATTTCTCTGTTGCAGAATTTAGAGGAGTAATGAGTGAGCATTCAAGTCCAAGGCCCTATTTTCAACTCTTATCTTCAAATCTGACACTCTACAACACTCTCCTACAACTCCACTTTTTTTGCTTCTTCAACTTGTAACCTGCAATGATGAAAAAATGGGGAGGGGGTTGTGGTGTTTAAGGCTTGCCTCAGTCAAGCATTGGAGAGACATTCAAGTCTTCTGAACACCGTTGTCAGAGAGAGTGCATGCCCTTGGGAGGAAGAGGCAAAAACCAAATTATAAATTCTTGAAAACACAAATGATGTCACCTTGTACTAAAGATCTCATGGAAGGAAGAAGTTCTTCATGCCATGAGGAGATGATTTCTTAAATCCACAAATACAAGCACATAAACAACACAAATCTGCTCTTCCTACAAAATGAATGCCTTGAATCACCTTTACAATGCCAAAAGATCATAATTGCTTGCTAGTAATCCTCTTGTTTACAAATGAATGCCTAAACATGATTATATATGCAACTACAAACACTCCCACAAAAAAAAATTGTAATTCAAACTTACCGTATCGGAATAGGACCTAAATAATGCTCACAATCCGACACTTAAAATTTGTGCCTGACCCAAAATAGGGCAGGACTAGGGCATAGGCACCCAAGTCCTTCCCCCCTTTTTTGGGTAGGGTTTGCTTCAAGGGATCCCCGTAGGTCCCATTTACCATGAAACTTAGTGTTCATTTCATAGGGATGTCAAAATATGATGCAAGATGTCCTAAATGTAGATTAAAGGCTTGGGAGCTAAACCTTATGAGGGAAAAGTCCCCAAGGGGACATTTTTTGATGTTACATTTAGCCCCCACTTTAATGTATGTATAAATGCAAGGCCAATAGATGCATTAAAGTACAGTCAACAAACACAACAAACATGCCAAGCATGGAGAAGGCATGCCAATCACATTGAAGATAGTAACAAGAATGCAAAACATAGAGAATATAGTTATAGTCATGCAAAACATGAAGAATATGGTAGATGCATAGAAGACAATTAATGCATGGAAGACATGAATGATTTCTTTTCTTTTTATTTTTATCATATATATATGAAATGCATATGCAAGTACAGGAAAGTAAACACACTACTGATAATCTAGGAAGCTCTCATTGTGTCGGTCTTTAAACTATACATGGGACAACATACACAAGACACACCAAACATCCCATAGTGTAGGAAACACTCATCGCGCTGGTCTTTAAACTGCACATGGGGTAATAGACACGCCAAACAAATCAAGCATGCTAGACACACACACACTTTGAAGACATGGAGAAAAAATGACAGATAAGAGATGGAGTGCTCCTATTTCTAAGTTCATCACCATCTCAGGCACATTACAGGTACACACCGATGATTACACTTCACCACAACAATCACTGAAGACATGCTTAAGGGTTGAGTTAGTCACAGAACTGCTCCCTACCTTGTGATGAGGACTTTTGAAAATGATAGGATGGGCACTCTCTGTAAGAGATACACCACCCCCACCTCTGCAGAGGGCTTAAGATGATTGATTGATTGCAAGAAAAACTTAAAGTGTAGTAGGGACTCATCACCACCATTCTTTAAACTACACCTGAGGACAAGCACATTGCTAACATCTACAATAGGTAGCTTACCTTATATATGCCCCCACGTTAAGGTGGTTGATATCATGCATCAATATCAAGCACATTAAGGTAGGAATAAAACACACAAGAGAACAAAGACTTTCGTAAAGCCCATGTCCCTCAGAGGTGACATGTACTTTATGACCACCAAATGTTCCCACAAACACATCCCTGCAAAAAACATGTTAGTATCCACAAAATCATGATAAACAACAACATCAATGCATATGATTAATCACACATAGAGCCAAGGTTATACTATGAATTCAGGGATCAAGGATAGCCATGGACATATATCACAAAAATCTCATAACTGCGTGTCACCAAGGTGAGATTCAAAGACAAACAAAGTGTACGGAGCAACAATATTGTTATGTTTTGTAAGTGAGATAAAAACATCATCATAATCACTATGTAGAAAGAATGGAGTGCTTCTACTATCCAAGTGTTGGATAATATAATACAACCCCATCGTGATATTAGGAATTAATTCCAATTTTTGATTTCTTGCTAAAGGGATGCTAGGTTCGCATCAGTATAAATATTTGTCATCATATGCCTGTTATATAAAAGCACTAAAGGAAGGGAAACAATAAATCAGAGAGGAGAAACAAGTGTCTTAGGGATAGTCATGTAGGAGGGTGTCCCCAAGTCACCAACCACAACGCTATGTCCGTAAGACACAACACTCAAAGATGAAAATAGAGAGAGAGGCAATATAGAAGAAGGTCACAACAGAGGTAGTCTCCTGGTATCCTGGACCTTAAAAGAGAATCAAGGGTCATCCCAGGAGGCCTAAACAACACAACACATCATGGGGAAAACATATCACAAGAGAGATAAAGGGTTATAAATACTTACCTGTAGAGAGGTTCATTCTTGAAGTCATCAACAATCAAATCATCTTCTTTCCAATCTCGAATGTTAGAGGTAAGAAGTGTGTAAGGTACAAAAGCCCAACTTTTGTCATTATTCTTTTGTTGATTCTTAAATACTTCTTGGTTTGACTTAATGTTAGGTGGAATGTTTTCTTGTTGAAGCTCTCTAATATAGTTATTTAGTATCTTCTTAGGTGGCTAGAGAAGAAAATTATTTTGAGTGATCTGAACATCCATCCTTGAGGGGTTTAATGTGAGATAATTCTCCTCATCCAATAGTGCTACATCCTTAGTGATGTCCAGATGACTTGAATATTCAAACAAAGGAGGGACATCGAAGGTCTTCTCTTCCTTAGTGAGATCCAAGGTGTGTGAACAATCAACTAAAGGTAGAAGGTTGGTGGGATGATCCATATGGGTTTCATGCACTAGGGTAGGATTTTGATTATTGTTAAATGAATGCTCATTATCTACCCATGGAATGTTCTTTGTTAAAAGGAGCTCTTCATTCACTAATGCTTCATCTTGGCCAGGGAGAGTAGTGGAATTACTAAAGATATCCCTAGTCTTCTCATTTGAGTTTTCAGTTATAGGAGAAGTGGGGGAGCTTGTGAAATCATTATTGTTTTCATAATCATTATCGGTATCATCTCCATATGTTTCAACAAGGATATTCATTATATCATCATGAAATGAAGGAAGATACGGGATGTCATTTTCACCACTACTTCCCTCTTGTTCATTGATTGAAATGAAAATAGTAAGGTCTTCCAATATTGAAGGGAAAACACTTACAATAGTGACAAAGCTCTCAAAATAAGTTATAGTTTAAAACACATCACAAGTACAGGTAGTTGACAAATCAATGTTATAGATATATATGTGATTTGATGCAAGACTTGAAGATACATATCAATGAATTTGAAAAAGTTATCATAATTCATAATGTACTCAAATAAATCTTCCAAAGTTGAGCTCTTAGGAGAATCCATGAATGCAAAGTTATGTGTAAAAATAACCCAAAATGCTTGATTTTTTGTACTTTTTCAATACAAATATATGGAAGAAAAGGTGTTTTAAAGAATTTTATTAGGGGAAGAAAATAATATGTCTATTTTCAGTCCAATACAGCAATAAAACCCTTCACAACACACTTTTGATGGAAATCTAAGATGACAACAAGTTAAAATCTAGTGAAAATGCCCTAAAATATGTAATTTTTCACAATTTTTCAATTCCAAGACCTAATGAAAGAGGTGTTGTAAGGAATTTTAGGAGGTGAAGAAAATAATATCAATGATATCATTCACCTCAAGCCATAAAACTGTTATGACATGCTTGGAGTACAAATCTAGGTCAAACCCTAGGGCAAATATAACAAAAATGTGTAATTTTTCAGCAAATTTTCAATACAAGAACCCAATAAAATAGTCTTATGAATATTTTTAGGAGGGAAGGAAATTAGTAACCCTAATAACAGAAAATTTATATAAAAATATTCTTCACAACACACCTATGGTGCAAATCTAGAGAGTTGATAAGGTCAAATCTAGTGAAAATCAAGGTTTTTCAAGACCTAGTTTCGAGATCTTAATGCAAAATGCTATATGAATTTATTGAAATCTGATTTATGATGAAAATTAGTTCCACTCAGATCTGAAAATTATTTCCAAGTCCTAAGATGCAAAATGCAAGTGCAAATCTAATGCAAAATCAATGAAAAATGCTAGTTTTTGTTGAAATTTTCTATGTAAAAATGCAAATTTACACTAAAATGAAACACTACAGCCAAATACAAGTTCTAATGAGTGTATAAGATGAGTAGAAAAATATGAAACAATATTTTACCTACAAACCCTAGTTTTTGAAATTACTAGGTTATATGAAAAATTCAAGATTTCTAACAAAACCCTAGCAATTTTATGATGAAAATGCAATGCAAGTGATTGAATTGTTGTAGTTTTCTGCAATTTAGCTCATATCTAATGCAAAATTCAGAAATTTGATGATATTCCAATTAATTAATGCAACACGCAAACACTAGAATGCAAAAAAAAAAAATCAAAATTTTCAATTTTTTCAATTTTTTTTGTAATTTTTTCAATGCAATAAGATGAATGATGATATGAATGAATGAAATCAATGTAAATCTGAAGCAAAACACTCAGCAATGTGCAAACAAGTCCAACAACATGGATTCACCAAAATGTAATGTATGAAATTTGGATAGCGTTGATTAGATGGTTTGTTGAGTTTATTTGTGCCTATCCTCCTTTCACCATTAACATTCAAGGACCTTGGGTTGAGTGGAAATGCTCTATCAGGCCCTTGATCATTGTAGAATGTTGAAAAAATTAGATTTGTGTGGTTTGATTGCCAATTATGCTCAATTATACATCTAAACCCTAATTATGCAAATACGGAAGCAAACAAACAATCTACTCAAAATGCTACTACATGAAGATGCAAAATGATAGATAAATGTGTAATAGATTTTGGAGTTTGGGAAGTGAAATAGTCGGGGACTAATGAGCGGGTACCCTAGTCTAGTGCCATGATTTTTGTCGGGATCTTGGAACTTGATCTGTAACATGTTCCTGCTATCTTAGAGATTTCTCCATTGTGGAATCCAGAGGACTAATGAGTGGGCACCCAAAACTAGGGCCTATTTTCAACGTTGATCTGCAAATCTGACACTCTACAACAGTCTTCTACAACTCCACTTTTCCTTCTTCTTCAACCTATAACTTGTAATCACAGAAAAATGTGGAGGGGGTTGTGGTGTTTAGAGGCTTGCCTCAGTCAAGCCTCAGAGAGACATTCAAGTCTTTCAAACACTGTTGTCAGAGAGAGAGTGCATGCCCTTGGGAGGTAGAGGCAAAATCCAAATGATAAATGCTTGAAAACATAAATGATGTCACCTTGTAGTGAATATCTCATGGAAGGAAGAATCTCTTCATGTCATGAGGAGATGATTTCTCAAATCTGCAACTACAAACACATAAACAATACAAATCTGCTCTTGCTACACAATGAATTCCTTGAATCACCTCTAAGATGCCAAGGGATCATAATTGCTTGCTAGTAATCCTCTAGTTTACAAATGAGTGCCTAAACATGCTTATATATGCAACTACAAACACTCCTATCAAGAATTTCGTAATTCAAACTTATCGTGTCAGCATAGGACTCAAATAATAGTCACAAGCCGACACTTAAAATTTGGGCTTGACCCAAAATAGGGTAGGACTAGGGCATAGGTACCCAACTCCTACCCCATATTTTGTGCAAGGTCTCCTTCAAGGGATCCCCCTGGGTCCCATTTACCATGAAACTTAGGGTTCATTTCATCGGGATGTCAAAATATGATGCAAGATGTCCTAAATGCAGATTAAAGACCTAGGAGATAAACCTTATGATGGAAAAGCCCCCAAGGGGATATTTTCTGATGTTATAGGGTGTAAAGTGATGAAAAAAAAATTTCCTACCTTACATGCCTTTCATACTTCCCAATCTATTAAGTAGATTCAAAAAAGCCATAAAATCCTATAGGAGTTTCCTGACATTCTTTAAGTCTTTGTTCAATGTTATGAACAAGTCTATTCAACTCAAGATTACTCTCTATCTACATAGATTAACTTGCAATAGTGTCTTTCTGTTATCCCCTACTAGGTTTCTAATGCTCAACACATTCTTTTGAATAACTTCTCACTCAAGATAATCATAAGGAGAAATTGTTTCTATGGCCAATGAAAAATCCCCTAGCTTAGATGGATTCCCTGGAAAATTCTATAAAGCATTTTTTAATACTATGGGCAATGTCCTGAACAATGTTTATCTTGAAGCTATGCAATCTGGTTCATTAGAAAATCTTATAAAGGAAACATTAAATTCATACCTAAGGATGGAAACCCTAAATAAATCAATAATTGGTGGTTGGTCATGCTATTGAATGTCTTCTACAAAATCATTACTAAGACTATAGCTCTCAAACTTCAATCCATGGTCCCTTTAATTATTTGATCCAAATAAATTGGTTTCATTAAATCTAGATTTTTTTGGATAACAATATAAATATTTGGGAAGGGATGGAAAGGGCTCATCATTTTTAGCAATTAGTTATTTTCATCAAGATTGACTTTGGTAAGGATTAGGGACAGTATTGAATGGCCATTCATCTTAGCCATATTATAGGCTCTTGGTTTTGGCCCTTGATTCATTCACATGGTCCAAATGTTGTTTGCATATGCCTCTACATACATTACCATTTCCAACCAACAATCCAATTCCTTTGGACTTGTCACATCCATTTCTCAAGACTACCCTCTTGCCTCAACTCTTTATATTTTGGCTACCGAAGGTTTTGGCTATTTGTTGGAACAAGAAGTTTCCTAATCTCGTGTTAATGAGATTTCTCTTTCCAATTCTTCCCAATAGATGGTAATGGTCATTTTACTGATGATTCCTTCCTCCCTCTCATTGAATAGGAAAATAGTCTCAAACAAACACTTACTACCTGGACATTTTAGTCAAGCCTCAGGTTCAAGCACCTAATGGAAAAAAGACCTTATCTTATAGGCAATCTTTCCTTCCCAAACTAGGTTGGCTTGACTCTTTTGGGCAGAAATGAATTGATAATGGAGAAGTATTTAGGTTCCCAGGAATCCCTTTTGCTTTCTAGGCCTCCCCTTTTGAGCCATGATAGACAAAGATTAATAGAATTGAAAGAAAGCTTCATTCTTGGATAACCAAGCCCCTTTCCTTAGCTAATAACTTTTAGGTCTTTTCTAAAATTTTGGTCACTACGCATGTTTATTACTCTTCTTCATGGGTCCATCCTAAAGATTCCTACTTGAAGATTGAGAAGCTCCTTAAGAATATTCATTCGGCTTCTAGTGATGAGCATCAAGGCTTCTATTATGTTACCTAAGAGTTTTGTTGCCTCCTTCATAAAATTGGAGGGCTTTGTTTGATCTATATTCATTGACAAGGAATTTCCTTGTGTACTAAATAGTTAATTAGGGTTCTTCAAGGGAATAAAGTCTAGGGAATTCTTGTTTGAAATTGTATTGCTGATGGTTTCCCTTCATGGTGTCTAGATGGAAAAGATTGGATTTAGGTACCCTTCTCATCAAAAGGGAACATGTTACCATTGAGGGCATGTTTATCCTTAAAAGTATTTGGAAACATTTGGAAGCCATCAAGCCCTAACTCCAATGAGTAGGAGATGATTTTTGTAATAGTTTATCAATTAATTACCAATCTATTTGGTGGTCTCCTATTCTTAGCTCTCAAGAAAGTTTGCTAGATAAATTGTGTTGGATTCATGCTTTGAAGTTTATAAAGGAAATAGTGTAGGTTTTTCTTGATCTCATTCATCAGGCTAGCAAGAATCTTTTGTCATTTCCTAACTTCAATCTTATGTTCAAGCTCTCTAATCATTACTAAGAGATTTTTCAATCTATTATTGATGCTATTCCTCATCAGATGCTTCCTAAGATAGGGTGCAGTCTCTCAAGTCATAGTGGAAAGATTGGAAATGGTATTAAGATACCCTTGTTCAAAATTATAGGCTTTGTAAAGGATATCTATGGTTGTCTCAATATCTCCATATTGTGGATTAGCTTAACCTCCATTTGTAGCTCCAATCCTCTCATGGAACTTGGTATAGATGGTTTCAATGCATATGGTTAGCAGTGTTGGAACCCAAATTGGCTCATTTCACCTAGTGCATTCTATATGAAAGTCTTTTGATGAGGGCCTATCTTTATCATATGGGCATTACCAACCCTCATTATCCTTTTTGTGAGAAAATTTGGACTCTCGAGCATCTCTTTTGGTTTTGACCATGGGCTCAAGAATCTTGGAATCAGATCCATGATTTCTTTAGACCTTTTCAACCTACCACTTTTTCTTGGAACATCATTTTTCTTAGAGATTGGCCATGTCTACCACTCAAATAAATCCATATCTAGCATGCTTTTGAGGTACAAATTCTTTTCACCATATATATAACTTTATTTTCTCAATGTGTTGATGTTCATTTCTCTCTCTACATTAAAGCTATAATATGTTCTAATCTTATTATGCAGATCCAAGTGCAAGCTAGTAAAGTTGTACTAGAGATTGATCATCCTCAAGAGCTACAAGACCATTGGGGAATTCCCCCTACACAATTCCATGGTTTTTGTTGACTCTACCTATCCAAGAGGTCATCAGCCATTTTCCTAGATGTGATCATGGATCTCACTCCCATTGTCCCCAGTCATAGAATTCTAGGGACTTTGCTACTTGTGGAGGATGGTCCCAACCCTCTAGGATGCCTTTTGCTTCTTCTCCTAGGTGTGGGGGAGCTAGTTGGCCTACCTCAATAAAGTTTCCTTATCTATAGCTTGTCATTTATCTAGTCTATGCTTAGTAGTCCATTGAGGAGACTTATGAAGAAGAATGCACTCTCACTAGTTAAGAGTCAATTGATAATTTTTCCCCTGGAAATGTGTGGGCAAAACCCAATGATTAGGATCTATCCTATATTATCATTGCATTAGATACTTGGTGCTCTTTGGGCTTGGCACTTTTATTTGTTCATCATTGTTTTAGGTATTGTCCTATTAGACTTTGTGGGTATGCCTTTCTACCACCTTACCCTTTTTGTGAATATTATAAAACTTTTATATACTTAATATAAAGTTTAATAAGGAATATTCATAAAAAAATTATTGAAAAACTATTTTAAATAAAATATAATATTTAATCAAATTTAAATATAAAAAAATCTTTAAAAACATTTTAAAATTTTATTATATATGATTGGAGCAGGTGCCAAAGTGAAATACAGTAGGATTAAGATGAAGCCTCCTATGGGTGGTTCGTCTATAGAAAGTGATTCAGATGAGGATTCTGATGAGGAAGATAAGGGCAACGTGAGGGTATATGGAGATATTGGTGTTTCTAATGATGCATATGCCAATGAGTGGCTTTATGAGGAGGAAGATGGGTTGCTCCTTGATTTTCTTATAGAGTCTCATTTGAAGGAGAAGATGTTTCCTATGGTCATTAGGGAGGTTTCTATAGATGATTCATCTTCTAGTGGTTTTGTAAAGGGGCTATGAAGGGAATTTCTTCTCTCCCCTAGTTTTTCTCTAGCAACCCAAATCCATTTTGGGTCTTCTCAAGTTTACAACAAAGTGAATGGATGTGCTTCATTGTTGGCTAAGGTGAGCCCTGCTAGGGTTGTTTCACCTTTGGATGTGATGATTCCTACTAGGGTTTCACCTCCCTATGTGTTGCAGGATGTTTGCATCTCTGGACCCCCTTTCTATCTAGATGTTGCAGCAAATTAGCTTTGTTAATATTAGACAGATTAGGAATCCCTCTATTGAGCCTATAGTCAGGGGTTTCTCTTTTGTTTTACCTTTGCATATTTTTGATGATGCTCTTTCTACATTGGATGGATCTTGTATTTTGAAGATCCTTGATGTAGATGTTGACAGTGATATTACATGCATGGAGAATGCTCACATTGGGAGATTCTAAGCCATTCATCCAAATATTGATGTTGTTTGTAATTGAGTTCAAAAAGGGGTGTGGGAACCTAGTTAGATTCAGGTAGTTGCCATGATTAATGAAATAATTGCATTAGGTTTCCGACGATATCTCATCATGAAGTTCTAGATCCTGGGTGGCTCCAATCATAGCCAACTCTAGCATAATGAATCTTCCCTATTCTCCTTTCAATCTCTTGAGGTAAGATAAGAATTTTACATGGAGGCCTGCCCTCGATTCCTTGGTAAATCCACTCTTTGGTTGAAAATATGGTCAATTAGTTTTGATGTTGCTAAGGAAAAGTTTAATAGGGTTTCTATTTGGGTTAGGTTTCTAGTTCTTCCTTTGATGTAGGAGCATCCCTGGTTCAAGAGCAATATTGCATCAACCAACACCATTTGCATTTTAGTTTGTTTGTAGTTCAGTTTGTTCCTTTTCATTTTCTAGTTTAGTTTAGGCAGTTCAACCAGAAGCAGTTTCTACTTTTGGTCTGACATTCTACCACAGTTGTATTTAAGACCTTGCAGAGCTAGACTTAGTATCTAAATTCATTCATCTACATCATATCTAGAATTCAGAGATCCACACATCATTACTGGAAATATATCGCTATCAAAAGATTGACTATTTTCTCATAACAGAGCATACTGAAAGTCTCAGACAATCAGCTAAAGGAGAAGATTTGTGGAGCATTCCTTGGCTCGTGGAGCTTAATGACACATCATTGAATGATCTTTAGTTTGTGGCCGACCTTCCCCAAAGATATGTATGTTATTCTACTCATTAGAGGAAGTGTTATATGCATTTAGGTTCGACCTATCTATGTATACACATTACAGCTCTTCATGGGAGTTTGTGACCTTCCTTGGCTAACGCGGAGAAATCTATTATTCTAGAGATGATGTATATTGATGTAATAGACCCTTAGGAAAGTAGTTCAAAAGTGATCAAATAGTGATTCAGGTAGAAGTATCTGATAGTTTAGATTTTTGCAAGGAGCCTCATAGCTTTACCTTGCACATGTATGTAATCAGGCCTGTGAACCCTAATTGTAAGTCCACATAATGTCAGCTAGATTATATTTGAATTCTTTGATATATTGAATGACCGAATCTTCATTTGTTCCATTTCTCTAAGTTGTTTCCATTGTGTTTACTCTTGCTACATGGTCTAGATAGTTCATTCTATGAACCCTCCTACCATGATTGCATCAAGTGGTATCAAAGAAAAAGTTTGAATCTTTGGGAGCAAATTGAGCGAAGTTGGTAAGAGAATTCTATAAGATCCTTCTATGGATGTATCACTGAATTGAGGTACGTTACTTGTGTCACAACCAATGATCAATTGGGAGGCAGTTGTCACCTTGTAGCCCAATCACCAAACTTGAGGCAGTTTGCACTTGATCCTAGGAAGAATGTCGCCGATGAGAGTTACTATTGTTGGAACAATGGCTGGTAGAATGGTTGAGATGAAGGAGATGATGAAAACAATGTGAATTTGTTTGGATTCTAGTGAAGAAGATAGGTGAAGAGGGTTGACACCGAGAACTAATGTTGAAAGTGATGATGAAGAAGAATTTCAATCTACTGAAAAAATTGGCGAAACCCTAGGAGGTGATGAAGAAGAAGAATCAAATCAAGTATAGATGATGCAAGCTATTTCAAAGATTGGTAAAAGACCTAGATTTGATGTACTAAAGTACACTAGTAATTTGAACCCTAAAGAATTGATTGACTGGATAAACGACATGCAAGAATACTTTGAATATGAGGAAATTGAAGATCTAGAGAAGGTGAAATTTGCAAAGACAATGTTGAAATGAAATGCTGCTACATGGTGGAAAGAAGTTTAGTTGGAAAGAAATAGAAGAGGAAAAGAAAAGATTACAAAATGGGACAGGATGGTGACAAAGTTGAAGAATCAATTTATACCTGCTAACTATGAGTTGGAGTTGTTGAAGAGATTGCAAAACCTAGGACAAAAGGAGAACTCTGTGAAGGAGTATATTGAAGAATTTCATAAAATGATCATAAGGACAAGACATAGTGAAGAAAACAAGGAGAAGGTAGCTAGATACATCAATTGACTGAGATTAAACATTCAAGAGGAACTAAGCTTGGTAAGGATGACATCTTTGGAAGAAGCATATTAGTTTGCCTTGAAAGTTGAAGAGAAGATGGATTAAAGACATGATCAAAGACAGAGAAGTAGAGGAGGTAAATTTTAGAGAGGTAGGACTAATTCCAGAGGAGATAGATCATATCTAGAGCAGAACAAGTTTGACAACACATTCAAGAAGGAGGATAGAGATAACAGTGCTTACCAGATAGATGACATTTTTTTACCAGAGAGGAAACCCTAGAGCATACCGGAATGAAGGATACAAAAGAGAAGGAAGAGGATTTGATAAGAGAACATTCATAGGTACTTGTTTCAAGTGTGGAGGTAAAGGACATAGAGCATTTGAATGTAATCAAGGTAGTACAAGTAACATGATAGAAAATAGTGGAAGAGCAGCCTATGTTGAAGAAGAACCTGTTGAACTAAGTGACCCCTATTTTGTTTGTAAGCCAGAGAAAGGACAATCATTGGTGACTAGAAGAGCACTATTTCAAATAGAGAAAAATGAGGAACCATTGTAGAGCAAGAGTCTATTCAGAACTAGATGCAAATTAGGAGGTAAGTGTTGTAAAGTTGTATTTGATAGTGGTAGTTTAGATAACCTAGTTTCAGATGAGATGGTGACTAAGCTTAAGTTGGAAATATTGAAACACCCTAAGCCCTATCAGATAGCATGGATTCAGGATTATCACAAGGTACTAGTGAGTGAACAATGTTTGGTGAAATTTCATATTGGATCTTATCATGATGAAGTCTTGTGTGATATTATGCCTATGGATGTTTGTTATATCTTGTTGGGTAGATCTTGGTAGTATGATAGGAAAGCTATACATGATGGGAGAAATAATACATAGACTATAACAGAAAATGCAAAGAGAATTACTTTGATTCCTTTAGAAGATGATCCTAAGAATGAAGTATGTGAGAATGCTAGAATCCATTTGGTAGATGGAAGAAAATTTTTGGATGGTTTGAGACATGAGAATATGTGTTATGCCTTTGATTCCTAAGAAGCCTGAAGCATTGAAGAAAGAGACCGAAGAGACACAATCGGAGAAGATAAGAGAGTTGCTAATAGAATATGAACACATCATATAAGATAATGTATCTAAAAGATTGCCACCTATCAAGAGCATCAGTCATCACATGGATCTTATATCAGGAACAAGTTTACCTAACAAAGAAGCACATAGAATGATACTGGCAGAGAATGAAGAATTGAATAGACAGATACATGAGTTGTTGAGGAAAGGTTTGATTAGAGAAAGCTTGAGTCCTTGTGCACTACCTAAAGTGCTTGCACCAAAGAAGGATGGAGAATGGAGGATGTGTACTAACTCTAGAGCAATAATCAAGATCATAGTTAAGTATAGATTTCTCTTACCTAGGATGGATGATATCATGGATTGTTTGAGTGCAGCAAGATATTTCACAAAGATAGACTTGAAGAGTGCATCAAAACATAATCAGAAAAGGGAATGAATGGAAGACTACTTTTAAGACAAATGAAGGATTGTATGAGTGGTTATTCATGCCCTCTAGATTCTCAAATGCACCAAGTACTTTCATGAGATTGATGAATGAAGTCTTGAAGAAATTCTTGGGTAAGTTTATTATTGTCCTCGGATGATATTCTGATTTTTAGTAAGTGATGAAGGGGGTAAATCACAAAACACAGAATAACAAATATTGAACACAGCAAATAGAACCTTCTTTTATTGAACTGGGCAACTCATTACATTACAGAAGCTCAATTACAATTAGAGGATCAATCCCCTACTGGCTGCAACACATTACAACTTTCCCCAACCTCAAGACTCCAGGATCTTCAACCTTCTGTAACCCCAAATCAGCTAGGGTTTCTATTTTCCCACCTACTCTTGACTCTACACTGGCCCCCTTAACTCTACCACTGCCCAGGGCTCCCAAAATAGTCATAAATAGCACTTTTTGGTGGCCTCCAGCTAAATTTTGAAATTTGCAACTCCCTCCAAAAGTAGGTCAACTCCCGGGAAGCATAACTTTTGATCCGGGTGTCCGATTGATGAACTGTTTTAAGTACCGAAAAGCTCACGATGTGAACTATCATGCTGAAAATCTATAAACGGATTTCCATCAAATTTTTGGGACGTTATGGGAAGTTTTAGTGCCTCATATCTCGTTCCAAAAATTTTTAGGGGCTTTTCAGAAAACAAAAACTTTAATATCTTTCAGCTCACAAATGATCTTTACCTGATTCCTTCACCGAAGGTCTTATATTTCCATTATGTAACTTTCTAGAAGTTTTTGCTTCGTTACATGCCCAAATGTAAACTTTCTAAAAATAGCGGGTACACTTTCCAAAATAGGCAGGTCACTATTTTTAGCAGTTTTGGAAAAACTAAAAGTCCTACATTATTATTCTGGATATTATGGAATTAGAAACACTAATTATGGAAAGAAATGAAAACAACTACAATGCTTTTGAATTAACTTCTTTTTGGGTGATGCAAGATTGCCCTTACACCACTGGATGCTCCTACATCAGTAAGACAAAAGAGGAACATTTGTGGCATATTATACAAGTTTTATAGAGACCGAGAGAAGGGAAATTACTGATAAACATCAAGAAGTACCTAGGATTTGTGATTTTTGCAGAAGGATTGAAGATGAACCTTGAGAAAGTGAAATGAATTGTTGACTGGCCTACACTGGAGAGCGTTGGAGAGGTTAGATCATTTCATGGATTGGCTAGTTTCTACGAGAATTTCATAAAAAATTTTAGTTTAGTTTGTAACCTATGATAGAGACAATGAGAGGTGATAGAAATGATTTTGAATGGACATCAGGAGTAGATAAAGTTTTGAATTGTTAAAGAAGAAAGTGACAAAGCAACCTGTTTTGGCGTTATCGGATTTCAATACAGTATTTCAAGTTGATTGTGATGCAAGTGGAAATACAATTGGAGTAGTGTTAAGTCAAGAAGGTAGACCTGTACCATATTTTTGTGAGAAGTTGAATGATGCAAGGAGGAGATATTCAGTTTATGATCAAGAGTTCTATGCCATAATTCAAGCCTTGAAGATGTGGAGACATTACTTGTTGCCTAAGGAGTTTGTGCTGTATACAAATCATTAAGCTTTGCAGTATTTCAACAGTCAAGGTAAGTTGAATCAGAGACATATGAGATGGGTAGAATTCATGTAGAGTTATACTTTTGTGTTGAAGCATAGGAGTGGAAAATCAAACAAAGTTGTTGATGCATTGAGTAGAAGAAGAAACTTGTTGACAAAGATGAGAATTGAAGTGTTGGGTTTTGACAAATTGAAGAACATGTATCAGGGAGACATTGATTTTGTAGAACCTTGGATAGCATGTAAGGAACCTATTGTATCAGATAGGAGTAAGTGGTTGGATTATTTCATTCAAGAAGATATGTTGTTCAAAGGAAATCAGTTGTACATACCTAGAAATTCAATGAGAGATAATTTGATCAATGAGAAGCATAGTGGTGGATTGGTAGGACATTTTGGCATTGATAAGATAATGGATTTGGTAAGTGAAAACTACTTTTGGCCTCAGACACATAAGGATGTTAGGAGATTTGTGCAGAGTTGTAGAGTTTGTCAAGTTGCAAAAGGGAATACTCAAAACACTGGATTGTATAAACCTTTAGCAATAATGGAGAGACCTTGGGAAGACATAAGCATGGATTTTGTAATGGGATTTCTGAAGTCACAGAGAGGACACAATTTAAAATTGTAGCGGTGGATGGATTTTAAAAGATGGCTCATTTCATACCTTGTAAGAAGACAACCAATGTAGTGCATGTAGCTGACCTATTTTTAGAGGAGATTGTGAGATTGCATGGATTACCTAAGAGCATAGTTATAGATAGATACAAAGTTTGTTGGATACTTTTGGAAGACCCTTTGGAAGAAGATGAAGATAGATTTGAAGTTCAGTTCAACTTTTCACCCACAAACTGATGGACAGACGGAGCTAGTGAATAGGAGTTTGGGAAACTTGTTGAGATGTTTGGTTGAAGAGAAAGATAGATTTGGGATTTGATGCTTTCAAAAGAAGAGTTTGCATACAATAATTCAGTGAACAGGAATATCAAAAAAACACCTTTTAAGATTGTTACCAGAGTAAACCCTAAGGGAGTTGCAAAATTGAGAGATATTAGTACAAAGGAAAAGAGAAGTGCAGAATCAAAAGAATTTGTAGATCACATGAAGACAATGCATAATCAAGTGAAGAAACATTTGGAGGATATGAACAATAAGTATAAGGAAAAGGCAGATGAGAAATGAAGACATAAGAAATTTGAAGTTGTAGATGAAGTGATGGTATATCTAAGAAGAGAAATATTTCCAATTCGAACATATAACAAGTTGAAGATGAAGAAGTTTGGACCTTGCAAGATACTCAACAAATTTGATTAAGGAAATGCATATGAAGTAGAGTTATCGGAGACATTGGGTATATCACCTATTTTCAACATTGCAAACTTATATTAGTATCATGAAGTAGAGTTCAGTGACAACACGTAAGAAGACTTGAAGAAGTAGTTACCACAACAAGCACCAAAGCAAATCGAAGACATCTTGGACAACAGAGTTGGACGCAACACTAGAGGAAGGCAATACAAAGAATATTTTGTGAAGTGGAAAGGTAGACCGGAAGAAGATTCATCATGGATTTCTCAAGCTAAGGTGGACTATCATGGTTCTCCCCTAGCCCAGCAAAGTGAGGGACTCACTTTTTTAATAACCCCAGATGTCTAATGTAGGAGCATTCCTAGTTCAAGAGAAATCTTGCATCAAATAAAAACATTTGCATTTCAGTTTGTTTGTAGTTCAATTTGTTTCTTTTCATTTTCCAGTTTAGTCCAGGTAGTTCCATTAGAAGTAGTTTCTGCTTTTGGTCTGACATTCTACCATAGTTGCATTTTGTACCTTGCAGAGCTAGACTTAGCATCTAGATTCATTCATTTATATCATTACTAGATTTCAAAGAACCCACATCATTACTAGAAAGATATGGCTATCAGAAGATTGATTATTTTCTCAGAATAGAGCATTCTGACAATTTCAGACAATCAGCTAAAGGAGAAGACTTGCAGAGCATTCCTTGACTTGTGGAGCTTAATGACACATCATTTAATGATCTTTGGTTTGTGGCTAACCTTCCCCAAAGATTCACACATTATTCTACTCATTGGAGGAAGTGTTCTATGCATTTAGTTCTGACCTATCTATGTATACACATTACAACTCTTCATGGGAGTTTGTGACCTTCCTTGGCCGATGCAGAGGAATCTATTGTTCTGGAGATGATATATATTGATGTAATAGATTCTTAGGAAAGTAGTTCAGAAGTGATCAAATAGTGAATCACATAGAAGTATCTGATAGTTTAGATTTTTGCGAGGAGCTTCACAAATTTATCTTGCACATGTATGTAAGAAGGCCTATGAGCCCTAAATGTAAGCTCACATGATGCTGGCTAGATTGTATTTGAATTCTTTGATATACTAAATGACTAAATCTGCATTTGTTCCATTACTCTGAGTTGTTTCCATTGTGTTTACTCTTGTTGTATGGTCTAGACATTTCATTCTGTGAACTCTCCTATTATGACTGCATCATTCCTTTAGAATACTAGCATGAAGAGATAATACAAAGAATAGCCAATTCTGTTCGTAAATTTTTATCTATTGATAATGTTATGAAATCTATGAAATAATTGGTTTTTGCTAGATTTTTTGTAAGTGTTGATACTTATAAGGTGCTACCAAAATGCATAAAACTATCTTCCAAATTAGGTGTTTGGAAGCATAGAATTCATTATGAGACATCTTTAGAAATTTGTCTCCATTGCCACAAAGATGGACATACTTCCCATTCTTGTAAATAGACAAAAAGTCCTCTTGAGCATGGGAATGAATGCTAGGAAAGATTGTCAGAATACTAGGAAAGATTGTCAAAGTGTTGTTAATGAGTGTTATCCTACTAGGAGTGAAAGAAATGATAGGGATATTGAAGGTCCCATAAGAGACGTGAGGTGGTATCATTTTAAGTATAATCATTGTACCTTGGTTGATCCTAGCTCATATTCAAAAAAAGGAAGGTTACCTAATTTGGATCAAGCTCTGACTCCACTTGAGAGTTCTTTGGTAAGGTTTGGTTTTAAACCTCCTTGATTGTGGTCATGGATGTCCTTTTGTTGTGGCCTTGTTATTTTATGCCTATTTATTTGATTGTTTGGTTTTGTCTCATGTTGTTGTTGGTTCTTGATTCTGTGTTCTTATCTTTTGCGGTTGTTGGATATTCTTGTTGTAAAAGGTTTTTGGGTCCTTTTGAAACCCTTTTTGGATGATAGTTCTGGCTAAAAGTACTTATCTAATCAACAATAAATAAAACAAAATAAAAAATAATTTTAATTTTATAAATTTGTTATCTCTTATGTTATAATAATATTTTGTATAAAAAATTAAATTTTAAGTCTAAAACCTTGGCATATTATTAAGCTATATGTTTTGTTAAACATTATATTTCATTACTAAATGTAATATTTAAGATGTAAGTGAGATTAATACATTAACTATAATAACTGGTAATTTGGAAGGTGATATAATAAAGAGCAGAAATTTTATATAAAAGTATGTATAGAATTATTATTTATTTAATGAGTTTAAATAAATAACATAGCAATAATAGATATTACTTTAGTTAAAAATTGTCAAAAATAAATTGAAGAAACAAAAATCAAGATACTTTCTAATTTTTTGAGAAAACATATATTTGTAATGTTGGCAATGTGGAAAACATCATTGGTGAAGACACTGCTAGTATGATTAGGGGTAACATAGCATGATGTTTGAATGGTGTTGTCATTGATGGAAACAAGAAACAAGGATTCAAAAGGTTTGTGAGGTTATATTAATCCTCATGAATTCATGTATATAGAGAGTTTCGGTCTGGAAAGAAGACTTAAAAGTATTTTAACTAAGTTTTTGCAAATCACAGAGAAGACTACATCGCTAAATATTATGGTCAGCATTGGTCCACATCTAAAGATAAAGTTTTGTAGTCCTGGTAAGATGTTGGTATTGCTTAGATGTCTTCAATTCAAAATTTTTATCTTTTGATGACTTCCAAAAGTATAGTTTCAAATAACATAAGTTTGGCATAGTAGAGTACAATGTTAAATAGGGAAGAAAACCTTTTTGGTGTGGTCTACATTTCTCTAGTATTCGATATTTTCTCCTATGGTTTTGAGTTGTTGTAAACACATGTTTTGAAGTCTCTAAATCTAAAGTTTCTAAGGTCGAGGACTGCTAGTAAGATAGTTGTTAGGACTTATGTATCATTATATGCATTTACAATGTTTGACAGAGATAGAATCTAGCTTTTGATACTCCCCATTTTGCTGCATGTTAATATTTTGTTCTACAGTTTTGAAGTTATATTCTAGGATGTCTAATGAATCTTATTTGTGAATTTGAAGGAGTGTTGTGGTCCACATTAAAAATTGTGATTTGATAGTTGGACTGAACTTGTACTAGTCTATGTATGAGGCCAACCTTATAGTATAATCTCTGTATTGAAGAATTTGTTGATGACAATCATTTTCTAAGTGATTCTATAGGTCGAGCCAACATATGAGAATGTGTTTCAAGTGTTGTTTTGGTTCACAAAGCATTTTGGTGAATGCATTAGGCCGACAAGCTACACATTGTATAACTACATATTTCATCCCAACAGGCTGACCTAATTTAAAGTTTTTAAGTGTTGTGGATATATATATTAGATTCACTTTGGTTTTTTAAGGGTGTGATATGAATATGAATGAGTGAGTATGACATGTATGAAGTTTTGTGATTTGATGAAAGCAATAAGTGTTTGAGAAGAAGTTTTATGACGAGCAGAGTAGTGTGACAGAGTAGATTATGAAGAAGAGTTTTAAGATAATATTTTGATCTTCAATGGAGCTATACCCCATGCATTGGTAGATGCAATTGCAATAGTTCATTTTGGTAGTGAGCCACCCATTCTCTCTTTCTTTTCTTATGGCAGTGAGCCTATATGCAATGAGCATCTTTTTGGATAGTGAGTACTTAGGGTAGTGAGCCCTTAGGAAGTAAGCCTCTTTGTAATTCAGTATTGATACTACATAATATATTGTCAACTAATATTCACCATGGTTTTTTTCTTTTTGGGTTTTCCACATAAAAATCTCAGTGTTTATGTGTTATGGTTTATGGTTGATCTTTTTATGCTTGATTTGCTAAACTATTATTAAATGTGGCAAATGGATTAATGGTTTAATATGTGAATGGTTTAATAGAATACTGATGCACTCCCCTCTCGGTATTTTGGGTGTTCAACAATTGGTATCAGAGCCTAGTTCCTTGGAAGAAGTTCAGAAAGATCTTGGAGGTTGAACACATGGTAGCTAGAAGGTATCCTACTTCTCTAGAATAAATTCATCCAATTGGAACTACAGAAGAAGAGTGCATGTTTGTCAATAATGAAGAACTCAAAGTTTCTCTTGAAGACCTTGAAAGGATTAAAGAGGAAAATCTGGATCTGAAGGAAAATATCAAGGAAGTAGATGAGTGCATCAAAAAGTTGAGGGAGCAAGTCAAAATGTTCAAAGAAAAGAATAATAAGATTAGTGAATAATTGAGATCAACAAATGAAACTACGAATGGTCTGCAAGTGCAAGTTGAAGAAAAGGAAAAAGCAGAAGAATGTCTAAATCAAATGGTGAAAGGCAAATCTAAGGAATGTGCAAAACTTGAAAAAGAAGTTGTGAACCTAAAGTTAGATTTGGAGAGGACAAAGAGTTCTGAAGAAAAGTTCAAGATAAGTTCTGTAAAACTTAATGAGATGATTGTTAGTCAAAAGAGCCCTGATGACAAAGAAGGCTTGGGATTTGAGAAAGGTGAAAGTTCTAAATCAGGTCAAGTAGTGAATGATGAGAACAAGAAGAACAAAGGCAAGCAGATCTAGAATCAAAGGAATGGACCTAGAAAACCACTGGTCAGGAAACCAAATGCTCAAAGGTACCCATCTTTCAATGGTTATTGTCATTCATGCAATAAGTTCAGTCATAAGGCTACTCAATGTAGGAGCAAAATGAATCAAAATGTTTCATCTTTCTCTGGTCAGTGCTTTACTTGTAAGAGAGTTGGTCATAGAGCTAGTGAATATAGAAGTCAGATAAGGAATAGATATAACAATGCAAGGAATGCTCAATATTTCAATGGTAACTACTTTACATGCAATAGATTTTGACATAAGGCTAACCAATGCATATCTAGAATTAATGGAAGGAATAACAACCAGAGGAATGTTGTGTTCTATAATTGCAATAGCCCTAGACATATTGCGAGGTTCTGTAGAAGCAGGAACATGAAGAAGGATAATTTGATAGAAAAGAAGAAACTAGTGCAAAAGGTTGATCTGGCAGAAACCAGGAAGGAGATGAACAAGATATGGATCAAGAAGGATGTTACTGAAGATAAGAATGAGTCTGTGCTAGACTCTTGTGCAGAAACTTCTTCAAGGAAGTAAATTGGGAGCTCTGGCTCAGGGAGAACATCATGAAAAATCATGTTCCCCTAGCTAGAAAAGTGGTGCTGACATCCAACATGAAGATATGAGTTATAGAAAAGTATATCTGATCTTTTGAATAAAATTCTAGTAGAAAAGAGTCTAATGTGGAAGATTGCAGAGCAATTTCTATCAATTGTGAATTGCAAGAAAAGTGTTAACAACTTTTTGAAACATAGCATTTATGATGATCTAGGTTTTGATGAAAAGGGGTTGTAAGCAAATTCATCCAAAGGAAATACATATTACATTCAACTCTCAAGTGACGAAGGAGATCTGAGCAGGAAAGCAAAGGAAAAATCAAAGCAATTGGCGTGATCAAACCCTAGCCAAAAGCAAAGAACAAGGTATTTATAGTCATCACTCTTCAAAAAAAATTATTGAACTATGAAAATGTCTACTCCACAAGTTGTTGAGATAGCTGATAGGCCCCATGTTGCAAGTATATGCTAATTGGTGTTGTCATTTATGTCAACATGTTTGTGTTGTCATGAGTGTCAACTGTGCTCTTATTTTGTTACTTGATTGTGATGAGTTAGTTTATTTGTATTGTGTTGTATAAGTGTTGAATATGATAAGAATATGTTCCTGATATTAAACTGCTTTTGAGAAAATTTGGTTCACACTGAGGATGGAGTTGTGAAGGTGTATTTTGACTTACATGATACTATCTGAGATTTTGCTCCACATTTTTTTTGTGTTGAAGACTGGAGTGTGAGATTTAGATATGTTTTAGAGAAGTTTTTTATGCTGCTAAATATATAATTTGATGGTCTAGATCACTATGCAATAGAAGTTTTATTCACCAGTTTGAAGACTGTGTCTGGCAGCATTTGCAGTGTGACAAGGAGAAAGTATTTTGCTCCGCATTTCTCCACAATTTGGTTTTTGGTCTTGTAGTTTTGGCCATATGTTTATAAGGTATTGAGCTATATTCACTTCAAAGGATTTTTTATTTGGTTCTCTGAAAAGCAATTTATTGAATAGCGAGTTCTACAATGTTTGTTGTGAGTAGTCTATGATCTGTCTTCAAGTGATATTTTTTGTCTCCAAGTGAGATCTATTGAAGATGGATTTGCCAACTCCTATGTGATTTTATGTTGTTCAGGGATGTCTCTAGGTCATGTTAGAGGCTTGTGCTTGATCCACAAGCAATGATTGAGCTCTTGGAAGCATGTGTCTAAGTATTCTTGGTGTTTGCACAAGTTAGGCCAACATGGATACTAACACTCTTTGTGGATGTGTTTTGTGGATTGTAGAAGCATGTCGAGGCATGTGAAGATATATTTGGGTCTGAGCTAAGCCTTGAAGTGTTCTTCCTTAATTCATTTTCATTACAAGTTTCTCTAGGACCATACCTAATTTGAATTATGTATGTTTGCTGACCTTGGAGATTGTTCCAGTGGTTGTAGATTGTAATGCCAACCTTGATGTATGTTCCAAGGTTGGTGATTGGTATAAATATATGTAATGAATTTGTGTGTTAGAGTGGGGGATGTGAAGATGCGCAGATGAGAATGTGTGTGTTGTAAGGGTAGTGAAGGTGATTTGTATTGTGCTTCAAAGGAAATAAAGTCATGCATGTTGTAGATGCTATTATATCAGTTTATGGCAGTCAGCCACCCGTCCTAGCAGGGATCCAACCCTTGGAAATGAGCCAACTCTTAATAGTGAGCCAACCCTCGGTAGTGAGCCAACCCTCGGTAGTTAGCCACACCTCGACATTGAGCCCTATTTGCAATGAACATTTCTTTGGATAGTGAGTCCTTGGGCATTGAGCCCTTTGGGAGTGAGTCTCTTTTGTTATTTAGTATTGTTACTCTATTATATTGTGAGCTAACACTCACTGTGGTTTTTCCCTTTTAGGATATTCCACATAAAAATCTGGTGTTCATGTGTGTATGGTGTTCATGTGTTTAAGTTTTGTTTCTACACTTAATGTTTAATCTTCATAACAAATAAAAAGGTTAAAGTAAGTGAATGTGAATGAGATTTTGTCTAAGAATAGTTAAAGTTTTTGATACAACTGATTCACCCCCCCTCTCAGTTGTCATGTGCCTTCAACAATTGGTTTCAGAGCATGGTTCCATGGATGAAAGCATAACAACTTAAGGTAGATTTGGGATGATGCACAGGGTTAAGTTGGCTCTCAATTGTTTCAAGTGTGCTGAAATTGGTCATTATGCATCAAGATGTACAAAGAGGAATTTGAGAAGTAAGAAAGAAGAAAATAAAAGTAGAATGTCTAAGACAACCTATTATGGTGTTGAAGATAATGAAGATAATGAAGGGTTACTCACTAATTGAAAGGATTTCATTTGTGGTGCTAATGTTGAAGGATGTTTTGATCTAGAGGTAAGTCATGATAGTGACTATATTCTTCAAGTAAAGAATTATTGGGTTATTGACAGTGTTGCTCATATCATATGACCGGTGATAGAAATAAGTTTATTAATTTTGAGAAATGTGATGAAGGATTAGTTAGATTTGAAGATAAATGTACTACTAAGATATGTGGAAGAGGATCAATCAGTCTCGATGGAAAAAAATGTACTAATGATGTTCTTTATGTTGAAAGATTAAAGAAAAATCTCTTGAGTGTTGGAAAGTTGTGTAAAAAAGGATACAGTCTTGTATTTCAAGATGATGTTTTTGAAATTAGAAAGAAATCTAGAGTTGTGATAGCTACTGGAAAGAGGAAAGAAGGAAATCTTTGTCATCTCAAAAAAGGTGATATTTATTACGCTATGACTCAGATCAATGAAAGTTGGATCTAGCATAGGAGATTGTGTCATATCAGTCTTGATGATCTAGTAAGAATAAGTTCAGCTCAAGTTGTGAAAAACCTGACTAAAAAATCTAAAAGTATCATCTACAAGGAGTGTCAAGATGAAAAGCAATCAAGAGGACGCTTACAAGATGAAGAAAAATCCTCTACTAGACTGTTCGAGTTGGTTCATACAAACATTTGTGGTCCTACAAGAGTAATAAGTTTCCATGATGACGTGTATTTTATGTTCTTCATTGATGATTATTCTAGAATGATTTGGGTCACTTTTCTTAAAGAAAAATTAGAATCCCTAGATGGATTTAAAGCTTTTAAATCAATGGTTGAAAATGAGTTGGATATCAAGATCAAATGTTTGTGGTATGATAGAGGAGAAGAGTTTACTTCTAATATGTTTGATGTATTGTATGAGAATCATAGGATAAAGAGATAGATATCTGATCCTAGAATTCCACAGTAGAATAGAATGATGGAAATAAAGAGCATGATTATTCAAGAAGATGCAAGGACACTGATGGAGGAAGCAAATCTACTAGAAATATTTTGCAGAGAAACAATTCAGACTGTTGTCTACACACAAAATAGATTACAGATTAAAGTAAATGATTAAAGAACTCCATTTGAAATATGGTATGGAAAGACTCCCACTACTAAATATTTCAAAATTTTTGGAAGCAAATGTTTTATCAAAAGAAAGGAATAAATAGGAAAGAATGATGCAAAGTATGATGAAGGTATTTTTTTTGGGTATTCATCTTGGAGCAAAGCTTACCAGTACTATAAAAAAAGACTAGGGAAGATTGTTGTAAGTACCAATGTCAATGTTGATGAAGACATACAGAAGTATTTAGAAGGTAGTGAATATGAATCAGATTCAGATGGGTTCCCTTATAGAGAAAAATAAAATACTACAAAAAAGTAAGTATAGACTAGAGAAGAAGAAAAAATTGAAGAAAAGGAAATGCAGGACGAAGTAAAAGAAGAGTGTCAGATCATTAGTGATGAAAGAAAATGTGAAGTGACAAGATATAGAGTTGCTAAAGAATAAATAAAAATGTTTTTAATTTCTAAAGTTGAACCTAAAATAGTGACTGAGGCCTGCAATGATAGAAAATCTTTAGAAGAAGAATGTTTGTCCATTGATATTGAAGAACTCAAAATTGCTCTTGAAGACCTAGAAAGATCTGAAGAAGAAAACATGGACTTAAAGGGGAATATGAGAGAAGCAAATGAATACATTAAAATTTTAAGAGAGCAAGTCAAGAAGCTTAAACAAAGGCATAAAGAGGACAGTGAAAATTTGAGGTTAACAAATAAAGAACAAGTAAGAATTGAGGAATGTTTGGAAGACAAAATTGAAGACTGCACAAAGCTTGGGCAAGAAGTTGTAAACCTGAAGTTAGGCTTTAATAAGGCAAAGAACTATGAAGAAAAATTTGAGATAAGATTTACAAAACTTGATGGGATGATTAACAATCAGAAAATCTGTAATGACAAAGAATGTTTTGGATTTGAGAAAGGTGAATGCTCCAATCATGTCAAGAAGTGAATGTTGATAACAAGGACGACAAAGGCAAGTAGCTCCAAAATCAAAGGAGTAGATCAAGAAGATCACTGGTCGGGCAACCAAATGCTCAAAGGTATCCATCTTTCAATTGTTATTGTCATTCATACAATAAATTTAGTCATAAGGCTACTCATTGTAGGAGTAGAATGAATTAAAATGTTCCATCTTTCTTGGGTTAGTGCTTTACTTGCACGAAAATTGGTCATAAAGCGAGTGAATGTAAAACTCAGATAAGGAAGGGTTATAATGGTGAAAGGAATAGTCAATTCTTCAGTGGCATTTGCTTTACATTCAATAGATTTGGACACAAGGCTAACCAATGCAGGTCCAGAATGAATGGAAGGAACAACGGTCAAAGAAATTTTGTGTGATGTGATTGCAATAGGCCTAGACATATTCCAAAATTTTGCAAAAGCAAGAACATGAAGAAGGACAACTTTACATAGAAGAAGAAAACAATGTAAAAGGATGATCTAGTAGAAACCAAGAAGGAGATGAACAAGACATGGATCAACAAGGATATAAATGAAGACAAGAATAAGCCTATGCCAGCCTCTGGTACAAATGTTTCCTTCCAAGAACTACATGCATAAGGAAATGCATCTGTCCAGCTTGGTTCAGGAGTCATTCTATTCTAGACTGATGATGGAGGCTACCTCTTAGGGGGAGTAGGTAGTAATTATAGAGAATGTTGTAGTCTTACGGAAGCATTCATAGTAGTTAAGAACAAGTGCAAGTATGTGCAGTGAAAATAGATGTGTTGTCCTTTGCCATTGATATCAAAGGGGAGAGAGTTCATGTGGAAAACTTAGAGAAAAGAGAGTTAAAATATTTAAAGAGAAAGGAGAAGTTTCGATGCAGAGTTGTGTCTTGATGGTGGAACTTCTTGTTCATTTTTTCACATCATATGTTGCCATCAATGACAAATTGGGAGATTGTTGCAAGTATGTGCTAATCAGTGTTGTCATTGAAGTCAACATGTTTGTGTTGTCATTAGTGTCAACTGTGCTCTTGTTTGTTACTTGATTGTGATGAGTTAGTTTCTTTGTATTGTCTTGTATAAGTGTTGAAGATGATAAGAATATGTTCTTGATATTAAAGTGCTTTTGAAAAAATTTGGCCCATACTAAAGACAGAGTTGTGAAATGTATTTTGACTTACATGATACTATATGATCTTTCTCTTTGTATTTTTCCTATACTGAAGACTAGAGTGTGAGTTTTGGATATGTTTTAGAGAAGTGTTTGAAGATGCTAAATCTAGAATTTAGTGGTCCAAATTGTTGTTTCGTAGAAGTTCTATTAACTAGTTTGAAGACTGTGCCTGGCAGCATTTGTAGTGTGATAGGGACAAAGTATTTTGCTCTACATTTCTCTGCAGATTGGTTTTTGCTATTGTGGTTTTAGACATATATTTATAAGATCCTTATCTATCTTTATTCCATAGGATTTGTTAGTTTGTGCTCCAGAAACCAAGTTATTGACTAGCAGAGTTCAACAGTGTTTGTTGTGACCAGTCTATGATCTATCTTCAAGTGAGATTTATTGTGGATGGATTTGTTGACTCCTAGGTGATATTATGGTATTCATTGATCTCTCTAGATCATATTAAAGGATTGTGCTTGATCCAAAAGCAATGATTGAGCTCTTAGAAGTTTTTGTCTAACTATTCTTGGTGTTTGCACAAGTTAGGCCAACTTGGATGCTACCACTCTTTGTGAACGTGTTTCATGGATTGTAGAAGAATATTGAAGCATGTGAAGATATGTTTAGGTTTGAGCTAAGCCATCAAGTGTTCTTTCTTAATTTATTTTCTTTGCAAGGTTGTGTAGGTCCAGACCTAATTTGAATTATGTCTGTTTGTCGACCTTGGAAATTATTCCAACGGTTGTAGATTGTAATGCCAACCTTGATGTATGTTCCAAGGTTGATGATTGGTATAAATATATGTAATAAATTAGTGTGGTGGAGTGGACAATGCAAAGATGTGCAGATGAGAGTGTGTCTATTTTAAGGACACTGAAGGTGATTTGTATCATACTTTAATGGAACTGAACTCAGGCATGTTGTAGATGCTATTATATTAGTTCATGGTAGTGAGTCACCCCTCTAGACAGTGATCCAACCCTCGGTAGTGATCCACCCCTTGGCAGTGAGCCCTATTTATAATGAGTATTTCTTTGGACAGTGAGTCCTTGGGCGGTGAACCCTTTGGCAGTGAACCTCTTTTGTTATTTGGTATTGTTACTACATTATATTATGAGATAACACTCACCATGGTTTTTCCCTTTTAGGGTTTTCCACATAAAAATCTAGTGTTCATGTGTGTATGGTGTTGATGTGTTTATGTTTTGTTTGTGCACTTCATTTTTAATCTTCATAATAGATAAAGAGGTTAAAGTAAGTGAATTTGAATGTGATTTTGTTTAAGAAGAGTTAAAGTTTTTGATACAATTGATTCACCCCCCCTCTCTCAGTTATCTTGTGCCTTCAACATCTCAACCTAAATTCAAGAAGCGTCCATTTAAGTCCCTAGAAATAGACCCTGATGGTGCATTGTCCAACGTAGCCTATGGAGTTATGCATTATGAAGATATTAGGGCATACATTCATACAAATATGGAATAATATGATCATGTAAAGTTAGAGCAAGTCTATTTGTATAAGTTGTCGGGTCATAAATATCAATTGAAAGAAAAATTTAGTGCTCTGCATGAAAAGAAATTTGGCACATGGATAGATTTTCCCATTTTCTTTGAAGATGATCTAGTTAGGTATGTCTTAATTAGAATCCATAGTGAATTCATTTGATTGGATATGCCGTACATGATTACAAAGGATGCCATTAAGGAAATTAGAGGTTTGTGCTCCTCCAGAATAGTTCTGACACTCAAATTAGTGAAAAATGATACTAAAATGAAACTAACTAGTGCTAAGTTTGATAAAAGAGATTTGAATGTTAATCATATAGTGGATGTGATAGTTAATTTTCCCTCTATGGTAATTGGTTACAAGATGCATTTCTCGAATAGGGAGAACTCATTTTCTACCACAACCATCTATACTACATATGAGATGGTCAAGAAGAATAATGATTATCATTTGTATGAATTTCTATAGAAATAGTTGATGGAAAACTTGAAGAGAATCAAAGACACCAAGTACCCATTCAAATATGGTGCTCTTTTCATCTGTTTGCTATTCTACTTCTTGAGGGAGATGCCAGGTATGAACAATATTGTTTGGCTGAATCACACTCCTGTAGCAATGGAAATCAAGAACCATTTATAGAGTATTGGAGATGATAGTGCTCAAAGTGTAGCTCTGTGGGGATACTTCAAAGTATTCCAGAAGAAAATACAATCTAGGGATAGAATCCCTAGAAGTGTATGAGAAAAGTATAAAGATGATGTTGTTCTATGGTAACTAAAGATCAATGCTTCATGCAGGCAGTGGAACCAAGAACAATATGGATCACAATAATGGGATATGAGGTTATTGAGGATATTTTGATAGGTCTAGTAGATCTGATATCAAGTAAACCTAGGGACCCTACAAAAGAAAGGTTTGGGACTTATGAAGAGAAGTTTGTCAAAGTTCATATGGAACAAACACAACCACATAGATAGAAAAGAGTAAGAAAATGGGTCAAAGATTATGCTATGAGCAAAGGTTTCACAAAAGAACAAATAGATCAAGCTAGAGCTGAGGCTCAAGCTTCTCAAGTTGTAAAATATTTGGAAATGCAAGAGGAGAAAACTGAACAAGCAAAGTCTTTAGAGAAACATGAAGAGAAAACTGAATAGGTAAAGCCTACTTAGAGGACAAGAAAGACAACAAGGGCCTCCTCCTCTACTATAGCTACTCCTAAGACCTCTGGAACCCTACCTACAACTAATGTTGAAAAGAAAACTCTTGAAAGAAAAGACCCTAGTGTGGAGAAGAAGAACAAAAGAGTGAAAAGGATGGACACCAACACAATCTATGTGAGCCATTGAGGTGGTGGAGAAGAAGAAATAGCAGAGAAGGAGAAAGAAGACTCTATAATTAAGCCTAGACAAGTTAAATCTAGATGCCAAACATCAAAAGGGCCTGAGAAGAAGAGACAAAGAACTTCTGTGGAAGAAAAATGCAAAGGCAAAGAAGAAAAAGCAAAAGGAAAGAAGAAGAAAATGGAAAAGGTAAGTGAAGCACAGGAATTTGAAGCCCATTGCAAACCTTTAAGATGTGATCTCTGATGCTAATAAGGAAATAATTGAAACCACTATGGTAAGATTCCAAGACATGTTTAATAAACCATTAATTGAAGTTGTGATTTATCTAACCAAAAGTTGAGCTAGCATTTTGATTGCTAGAAAAGAAGAGGCTATGCCTAAAGATGCAGAAATAAAGGAATCAATGTTGAAGAAGATTTATCCAAGTCTTACTAGACAAGATAAAGTAAAATACACTCAAAGATTTAGTGAAGAATTTAGGATCAAAAGGAGAATTAATATTTTGATGGCCAGAGATAAAAGTCAAATCTATAAATTGGAAAAAGAAACCGAGGAGAAAATTTTGATGGTGCTCAACGAAATTCCCATTCCAACTATAATAGACACAGATAAGGATGAGAATAACCCTGATGTTAATAATTGAAGTGAAGTTATGGATGTGGATGGAGAACAAAATGTGGCATCTCTTTCACCTTCTAAATTCTCAGAGGATCAAGGTGTGATCACTCCTCTAGTAAACATAGAAAGGAATGAGGAGATGAAAGAGACAGCTGAGGAAAATAATGTAGAGAAAGAAGTAAAAGTCACATTTGAAGAAAAATTCTCTAAAGGGCAAAATGAACAAAGAGAATAAGTCAATGAGAAGATGATTGATGATTCAGTCCTGGAAACAAAGGGTAATGAACAAGAGTCTATTAAAGAAGACTATCCAGAGAGTCATGATGCTGAAGTGCCTCTTTGTGAAGGTAGAAGAGACACCACTAGAGAGAGCTCACTTGACACTCTAAGATAGTTTCTGGAAAAGCAAAGAGAAACTCAAGTTTTGGACACATGAATTATTAAAAGGGGAAATTAATTTGACCACCATGACCCCATTACAAAAATTAATGTTGGTGACAGTTTTTCAAGCCATGGCCCAAGAGAAAATTCTTAAATTTAATATGAAAGACAATGAATTTATTGGAGAGGCAATGTAATTTTTTGAGAAAATTATGCCTGGTGTAAAGAGAGCTACCTCCTTAACTCCTGTGGTACAATTAAAGAAACTTAGGGAGTGAGTCAATTCTCATTTTGAGCCCTTTGAACAAGTAGCAGAAAAGAACGTAAAAGTTGAGATTGACAAAAGGAGGTTAGTGGAACTTAATGATAAATACTCTAAAGACAAAATTTTGTTAGATAAGAGTATTTAAGATGTAGAGACAACAATGAAAGATGCTAGTGAGCTATATCAATTTTTCCTAACTTGGCTCGCAACCACCAAGGGTTTGAAAGATAAGATAGATGGTTGGGAAGCACAACTAATCAAGATTTCCCATACTTATGATCCTTTAAAGGATCCTAATGGAAATTAGATTGAAGAAGTTGAATCCATACATTCTATAATAAATAGATTACAAAGTCGAATAGAAGCTATCAAAAATAGAATGCACCAGCTCAGAGAAATAGTCAACTTTAAGATAGCATCTATAACAACTCTTGTAGCAAAAGCAGATAAATTAAGACAAATTACTAAAGCCCTTGCTACTGTTGATAAAGCAAAAGAGTTGGTATCCCAAATTAATGGGTACATACAAGATTTGAGCAATGCCAAGGCAAGAAGGGATGGAGATGCAATATATTTCAAGAACATCTATAAGGACATTCTCCCCAAAACCTAGTAAGTTTTTGGTTTCCCATATACATGGTTTATAGAAACAATTTTAAAATTTTGGTGTACTACTTAAGAGAAGCAGATTGAATCTGTATATACTCATCTATCATAAACCTTTACCATTGATGTCAAAGGGGGAGAGTGAAGCATGTGAAAAACATAAAAGAAAAAAAAAATAAAAAATAAAAGAGAAAATAATTGAAAATTAAAGAGGGAGAGTATCATGTGAAAGAGTATAAGAAGTTAGGATGAGAAGTGTGCAAAAAGTAAGGGGGGCAGTGTGATGGTTTTTCACATCATGTATTGCCATCAATGCCAAAGGGGGAGATTGTTGGCAACTTGAAAATCATCATTGATGAAGATAGTACTGGTATGATTAGGAGTAACTTAGCATGATGTATGAATGTTGTTGTCATTGATGGAAACAAGCAACAAGGATTTAGAAGGTTTGTTAGGGTATAGTAATCCTCATGAAGTTATGTATATAGAGAATTCTAGTTTGGCAAGAAGACTTGAGTATTTAACTAAGTGTTGGTAGATCACAGAGAAGACTATAGAGCTATAGTATTATGGACAACATTCATCCACATTTCAAGGTCAAGTTCTATGGTTCTAGTAAGATGTTGGTATCCCTTAGATGTCTTCAATTCCACAGTTTTATCTTTTGATGACTTCTGGAAGTATTGTTACAAATAGCATAAGTTTGACATAATAGAGTAAAGTGTTAAACAGTGCAGAACACCTATTTGGTTTGGTCCACATTTGTTGGGTATTGGATATTTTCTCCTATAGTTTTGATGTTGCAAGAATGAGGTTAACCAATGTTGTCATTGATGTCAACATACTCATATTGCATTGATAAGAAGGATTGGATGAGCTGTGTGCTGAGGTTATTGAGGAAATTAGTCTCAATTAGGAATAGTGAAGAATAGTGATGAGAAGAAGGCAAAAGTACTCAATAGGTTGAGGATCAGAGGATGCAGATTAAAGGGTTTGTAGATATGAGTCTTGAGATGTTCCAGTTAAGATTTCAGAGGTCCGCATGAATATCTGAAGAAGTTATGTTCGCTCAAGTAGAACCGGTTCCGGCAGGTGTTCAGTGATGACAAAGTGTCACAGTCTGGTGAGCTCCGGACTTGCATTATCTCATTCTGGGATTGGAGAGAGTGTTGAATAAGTTTGTGTGAAGTGACAACTAGATTTGTTCATGGTTTGGAGGTCTAGAAGCACCTTTTTCATTATGACAGTGATGACAGACTGTGTTCTTGAAGTTTCAGATGAAGAATAGAAGAATTCGAGTAAGCTGATAAAGTGCGGATGTTCTTGATGACTCATGAAAGGTTTTGGTGATCTTTGGATCATGTTCTATTCTTATTGGTGGTCCACATTGAAGTTAGAGTTTGCATTCGAAGAATAACCATGGATATTGGTGTTCTTCTTAAGACTGGCCAACCGGATGTATTACACGTCTTGCGAATGATCTTGTAGGTGTTTGCCGACTTAGATGATTGGTCCTAAGTCGATGCATTGTATAAATAAGGGTTTGTGAATTCATTTTGAAGTGTGTCTTGTGGTGATGAGAGTGATATAGTGAAGAGAAGTGCGAAAGGCAGAGCAGGAGTTTTTGGGCTTAAATGGAACTGATCCAGGCATGGTAAAGATGTCAATCTCCAGTTCAAGTTTGTAATACTTGTTATCTTGTAGACAGTGTCTCTCTTGTAGGTAGTGTGCCTCCTTGTGAGCAGTGTGCTCAGGCAGTGATCCCTAATTGGCATGTGCCATCCATTTTTCTTATTCTTCTAATAGAGAATAATCCTTGGGTTAATCACCTCGTGGTTTTTCCCTTGACCAGGTTTTCCACGTCAAAATCTTGGTGTCTAATGTGTTGATGTTTATCTGCTCTGGTGTTTATGCTTTATGCTTTCATGAATGGTTAATTGATATGCTATTAAATAACAAAGAAGAATCAAGTGATTGAAGTAAAAGCAAGTTTTTGTAAAACTGATTCACCTCCCCTCTCAGTTGTGTGCCCTAGATCTAACATTTGAGGTGTTGCAAATGCATGTTTTAAGTCTGTAAATCCAAACTTTCAAAGGTTTAAGTCCGCTGGTAAGAAAGTTGTGAGGACTTATGTATTGCTACATGCATTTATAGTGTTTGAGAGATACAGAGTTGAGCTTCTAATACTCCACA
Organism: Cunninghamia lanceolata; assembly: GCA_027924645.1. Classification (NCBI taxonomy): domain Eukaryota; kingdom Viridiplantae; phylum Streptophyta; class Pinopsida; order Cupressales; family Cupressaceae; genus Cunninghamia; species Cunninghamia lanceolata. The sequence continues at coordinate 7,831,537 of BSBN01000348.1, forward strand.
TTTTGCTGCATGTAAGTATTTTTTCTGTAGTTTTAAAGTTATGTTCTAGGATTTCTAAGGAGTCTTATTTGTGAATTGTAAGGAGTGTTGTGGTCCACATAAAAAGTTGTGATCTGATAGTTGGACTAAACCTATGCTTGTTTATGTATGAGGCTAACCTGATAGTATAATCTCTGTGCAAAAGAATCTATTGATTATAATCATGTTCTAAGTGATTCTATAGTTGGAACCAACATATGAGAATGCGTTTGAAGTGTATTTTTGTTTCGCAAAGAATTTTGGTGAATGCATTAGGCCAACAAGCTACACATTGTATAACTACATGTTTCATCCTAGTAGGCCAACCTAATTTGATGTTTGTAAGTGTTGTGGATATATATATGAGATTCACTTTGGTGTTTGAAGGGTGTGATGTGAATATGAATGAGTTAGTGAAACATGTATGAAATTTTTTTATCCTATCAATGCGACAAGTATTTGAGAAGTTTTATGAAGAGTAGAGCAGTGTGATAAAGTAGATCATGATGAAGAGTTTTGAGATAATATTTTGAGCTTCATTGGAGCTATACCCCATGCATTTGTAGATGGAATTGCAATAGTTCATTTTGCCAATTATCCACCCATTCTCTCTCTGTTTTCTTTTGGCAATGAGCTTATATGTAGTGAGCATCTTTTGAGAAAGTGAGTCCTTAAGGCAGTGAGCCCTCAGGCAATGAGCCTCTTTGTAATTTAGTATTGATACTACATAATATATTGTGAGCTAGCACTCATCATGGTTTTTCCCTTTTTGGGTTTTCCACGTAAAAATCCTAGTGTTTATGTGTTATGGTTTATGGTTATTCTTTTTATACTTGATTTGATTTACTGTTATTTAATGTGGCAAATGGATTAACGGTTTAATAGAATATTGATTCAACCCCCCCTCTCAGTATTCTAGGTGTTCAACATATAAATATTTTTTAAATAACTTCAAACTAAGAAGATTAAACAACTTCTATAATAACTATATGAGATTTTTAGAACCCACATTTTGGATCACAATTTGAAAGATTCTTCCTCTACCTAATGATGTGGAAAGATCAATTTTAAAAAATCACATTTTTTCCTAGAATCTCTTCAATCTTATTTAGAATGGACTATGAAATATAATGTCTAATTCAAACTAATGAAAAGAAATATAATCAATACCATTAAATCCTAAATAAGAATGCACCGAGAGAAATTGGAGGAGGGCTTTGGAATTGATTGAGGGCATAGAAACCCTCCATCGACAATTCGGTAGGGACCTACTCTTGATTTAGATTTGGTCTCATTTGTGTTTTTTCATGTGAATCTGTGTGATTTATATATGTAGATTGATGCCTGGTATTGTTATGATTATGGTCATTGTCCAGTTCTATTGATGTTATCATTGTTAATTTTGATTTTCAAAGGCCTAGATTTTTAAATTTGAAATCAATTCTTTCCTATGAGTTTTGGGGGGAATAGCATCTAATAGGTTTAGAACCTATCGATGCTCATGGACACTAGATAGTGTACTGCTCCAGCTGAGGTAATTAATCCTCAGTCATGAGGACTAATGGGAAGTGTTAATACCCCAATGGAGGGTAGGAAATAGAATGTAAATGGTAATCAAAAAACATTTCACGAGGCTCTCAATTTGTAAGATGTGAAGACTCTATCCCAAAATGCTTGCTTCGAGGTTAATGAAGAGTGCAGATTACTCAGAGCTAAATATGAACTCCCTAATAGAGGAAGAAAGGAGGATAGTTGAATGTGGGAGAAAGGTAAGCCAATATTCATGCCTAGAAAGTTGGTTTTAAACCCTAATGAAGATATTCAAAATGCTATTAAAAAATGAAGAGCATAGATTAAAAAATGTTGTTGCTTTTTTGTATGCCTAAATGTTGACAAAATACCCCTGAGGAGATTCCTATATAACTAGATTAATGTTATGCATACTAGAAAGCTGGGAGTACAAGTCTCATTTTGTAGATTATTAAGCAAAGGAATATTTATAGTATTATTTAAAAATAAATATGATGCAAAAGAGGGTATTGGATAGGGATTATTGGAATGTTGGGCAAACCCTCTTTAAGGCTATCCCATGGAAGCCTAACACTTCACACCAAGAAAATTTGTTTTTCTCTATGTGCAGATGATTATTGGTCAAAAACCTACTAGAGCAATTATGGGTTTTTTTGCCACAAATATTGGAATCCATAGGAAAAATGATGAAAATGGTTGAAACTAGAGCCACTTTATCATATATGGATGCTATAATCTTAATCTCCCTAAACACAGGGATTGATATTCCTGAAGTCCTTGAGATTAGGGTTTGAGAAAAAACTTTTGAGTGTGGTATTATTGGGCTTGGGGGGCTCAACTGTTATTTTTTATGTAAAGTGGAGGGGAACCAGAGGAAAAATTGCCCTAATATTAGAATGAATAACATGGGGAAAAAATTTGAGACTAATGTGCCTAATGTTGAAAGGGAAAAATTAGAAGAAACTATTATTACAAACCCTTCGGCCTCTACTAATGATCTGAAACAAAATACAAATAATTCTAATAATGTGATAGACAAATATACACCAAAAGATAAGGCTAATCCCATTGAGTCCTTTTTAAGGCAGATTAGAAATATTTTAGAAAAACTTAATTTAGAAGGATTTCCTTCTAGTATAAGGATTGATGGTAGCCCTTGATATGTGATTTTTCATTCTTTAATTAGTTCCCCTTCTAATTGTAGTGACCTACTAATTTGGGGTCATTATAGTGAGGAGAGAAACAAAGAAGTTTTTCCCAAAGCAGGATTGTTGGCCCATGACACATATATTTGACAACCCCTATTTTAATGAGGACCCTATCAAAATCAACACAAAAATGTCCGTGGAAGAGAAAGAAATATGGGATAGTGTCTTGAATGGTCCTAATGAACCTATAGATAAAAGTCTTGATATGATTGGAAATAAGGACAACCCTGCCACTAATGCATGAAGGATGGGTTAGTTGGGGCTCCTAAATTTGAGGCCAAAACAAAAAAGAACACTCAACAATTAGTTATGTAAAAAATAAGAGAAAGCATCCTAGCAAAGAAATTGGAGAATGTAATAGAGACTATGGGTTCTCCAATTAGTTTTCAAACACCAAATCTAAAGGTGTTTGGTGGTGAAGTTCCCATTAAAATAACAGAGGATATTGTTCAAGAAAGTTTATCCAAGGTTGAAGAGGGATATTCCTCAAAGAAGGATGAACGAAGTAGAAAGAGAAGATATGTGCATAGAAAAAAAGAATTGAAAAGAAAATGAAAGGAGTTAAGCTCCCTAACTATTTTGATAAACTAGGGCTCAGTAGTACCTAAGGTGAGCCTCTCAGGTATTTGACCAATCATCTTGATTCTGAATTATTTTAGTTGGAATGTTTAAGGAGACTTGAGTCCCCGGATAGAAAATACATTGTAAGGGATTTCTACAATAAAAAATAGAACAATGGACAATTTAATGTTAAAAGAAATTAAATCCACATGATTCTAAACATGAAAGAGTCAAAGGAGCTATTGTAATATTGATCAGTAAGGAACAAGGACAATTTATAACCTAGATTGGTTTATCGCCCTACAATCGATGGGTTTGGGTGGTGATTGATAAGGATAATAGATAGTATGGCTTATGTTCTATTTATGCCCCAACGAGAACAAAGAATGAAGTGAACTATGGAATTGGATGGATGATAGCTTACCTCAAATCCATTGGATCGTTGCTGGGAACTTCAACATGGTGGAACACAGAGAGGATAAGATTGGAGGAAACTACGTAGAATGGAAGGGCAATGAAAAATTTTTTGGTTGAGAATGAAAAATCTTTAGGTCTCACTCACCCTCTAGAAGGGAATAAGGCCACAAGTCAAGGAATTTGGTTTTCATGGTGCAATTCATAGAAAAATAAAAAAAGAATCTATTATAGGCTTGATAGGTTCTATGTAAACAAGGACTCTTTCCATTTTTAAAGTTTTGAGAAATCCAATGTTGTAAGGGTCATCCCTAATATCATATCTTACCATCACCCAATATAAGCTCTTGTCAATATTAAGACCCAGGATAGGGGGAAGATATACAGAAAAGATAGTATGTTCAAATTGAATACACATTTTCTTTTAGACGTGTATTGCTATGATGGGATCTGTAATCTAAGGTTTATTATGAAAGCCATGACTAGTAAGAATAAAGCAATCTAGTATTAGAATGAGTTAGTGAAAGCATGTAAAGGATTATTCCATGTATGTGGAAAGAAAATGGCACTAGATAGAAGGAGAGATGAAAAACTTCTTCAAATTGAATTATTGGAAACTAAAGGGAGGTTGCAACAAAACACAGAAGATAGAGGAAAAATTAAACAACTTGGAGAAATAAAAAATAAGCTTAGGAGACTGGAGACATATAGAGCCCAAGGGGCCAAAGTGAGGTCAAGGGTCAATTTGCTAAAATGTGGGGACTAAGGTACAAAATATTTTTTTGACATTCATAGGCCAAAATTTAAAAAGGAGCATGTTGGTCATATTAACGAAAATGGTGAAACCTATAATGATAAAGAGGATATAAAGAGACTATATAGAGACTTTTATTAGAACCTCTTTATGTTTGAAGATCAGAGTGTAGAATGTTTGGAGGCCAAGGAATTATGTTTGAATATTTGTCCTAAGAAGATTGATGACGAGATGTCTAGCAAATTAAAAAAGAAAATTTCCAAAGGAGAGATGAAAGAAGCTATTTTGTGAATGGAAGATGGTAAATCCCCTAGGAAGGATGAGTTACCAATAGAGTTCTATAAAACTAAATTATCTTGGGTGGTGGATGATCTATGTGAGGTTTTTCAAAAGGCTTGTAATAGAGGATCACTGGGGAAGGATATAAAGAGAGGTATCATAAAGTTATTACCTAAAGATGGGGACAAATCTAACCTAAGAAATTGTAGGCCGATTTCTCTATTGAATGTCTCCTGTAAGATTGAACAATAAGTATTAGAAAGGAGGCTCATTGATATTCTGCCTAAAATTACCAACTACATGTAGACTATATTTATAAAAGGTAGGTACATTTTAGTAAACTTGCTAACAAGCTAGCAGGCATTATATTGGGCAAGAACAATAGGTCAAAATGCTAGTATCCTATTTGTGGACTTTGAAAAGTCCTATGACAAAGTGGAATGGTCTTTTTATTTTAACAATGCTAAAATCCTTTGGCTTTCCCCAAGAATTTTGTGACATAGTTTACATGTTCTTCGAGGATGCCTCTGCTCAAATAGATATTAATGGTTCTTTGACTGATCCATTTAAAATGGAAAGATCTATTAGGCAGGGATGCCCTTTAGCAGGTCTGCACCTTTTGTAATTGCTTCATAAGCCTTGTGTCATATTTTGAGAACAGAAAGGATATCAGAGGTGATGAGAGGAATTAGACTTCTCGATGATAGCATGTTATTAAACACTAAATTTGCATATGATACTATATTATATCCTATGCTTGAAAAGCAAATTATGAATAACATGGAGAGTAGGTTGAATATGTTTTGTAAAGCCTCTGGGGCTAAAGTGTCATTCAATAAATCTATATTGCTAGGTTGGTTAGATAACCCTCTAGAGTGAATGGAGGAGGGTAAATGGCAATGGGGTGGCCCCCATAAGCAAGTTATATTCATGTGGATTCCATTTGCTATTGACTCTTCTCTTAATCTGATGTGGAATTGGATGTTTTCAACAATTGAAATGAAATTAAAAACTTGGAACAAACAAGTTTTATCTCTGGCAGGGAGACTACAAGTGTGTAAAAAATACTCTCTAATTATTCTCTAATCACCAAATAAATATCACTGAAAAGATTATTAGGGGTTTTCTATGGTTAGATGATGAAGGCAAAATGAAAAAGCACACTGTGAAGTGGGAGTGGTGTTGCATGAGTAAGGAAAAGGGTGGCATGGGGCTTAAGGATCTAGGAATCTAGGGTGTGACTCTTGTTGCAAAATGGATTATCAGATCATTAGAAGGGACTAAACCTTAGAACGTCTTTATCAGAAATAATGTCAGTAAATTTGGACTTAAGAAGGCTCGTCTATGGAATAACTTGCATCCTCATGAGTTTCTATTTGGGAACTTCAAAGGTAAAACCTTTAGGTCTATGGTGTTTGGGTCTATTTTGACGGCATGGGAAACAATTAAAAGTTTAATCTTGCACATAGATGCTATCAATTGTAAGGAAAAATGGTTTGGGGGTATAGATAATTGTGGTGAAATTTGATGTACCAAAATAAACCAATGGCCTTATTGTAGGGCTTCTCTACTCTTAAGCACTGTACAAAAGGTCTAGCTACCTTTGATGACTTGATAAAAGATGAAGGAATAAAATCATGGGAAGATGTCAAGTTGGAGTTTAGTTTTCCCAAGTCTTAGAGAAGAACTTGTTCTATCATTTATAAGGCTTTTCCAAACAACCCAGGTCATGCTAAGAATTAGGGTGAACTAGATTGGTTGGAAAAGCTAGCATGGGAAGATGGAACAATGTTGCTAAAAGGTGAACCTAGGAAGTTGTACAAGCTTCTTTTTGACTCTCTAGTGGTTTATGAGAATATTAGTAGGGTGTGGGATTTGAATGTCAACCATAAACAATTAGCCTCAACATTTATTTTATTTTGGTCTAAATACATAAAACTTAAGAATGGCAGTTTTAGATGGCTATTGCTTCTGAAGAAGCTTCCTATAGGGAACAATAGTTATGTGTGTCCTCTATGTAACATTGTTGAGTCTTGTGAACATATTTTTTTTAGTGTCCCTTTGCTATGAATGTATGGTCAATGTTTATGGGTAATATAAAAGGTTGGTCCTCCTTGAACAAAATGTATTGGAATGAAGTTGTGTGGGTTCACTAGTGGAATTTCTGTTAAATCTAACATATTTTGGCTTTGTCTAACTACTGAAATTCTATGGGTTATGTGGAAAAAAAGAAATGAGGACCATTTTCAAGGCAAGAGGAGATGGCTTACTAGGGTTGCTTTTAGGCTCATGTTGTCTGATGTTTATATACAAGTTGTATTAAGTATGGAGCTCCCCATTGAAAGATTTTTGAAGATTCTAGATGGGGGTTCTGAAGTCATATACAGGGCGGATATACAGTATGTTGAGTTCTAGCCTCATGATTGGAGGAAAGTACACCAAAAGTTTAATGATGAATACATTGACTTTCAAAATAGGTATTGTAATCAGCACAAGCTGGAAAGAATGAGAGATGAGGCACAAAGGGATCTAGAAGTGACATTCCAAAATTTCAATGTTTATAGGAGCTAGTTCAGTGCCTCTCCTCCAATAGGCACTTTTAGGGGTATTGACTCATTTGATGCTAGTGATAACAGGATACATTTAGATGAGCTAAACAAGAATTTAGACCAGGTGGCAAGTGGAAACAGGCAGGAAGAGGATGTAGGCCTTCAAGACAGTGATCATAACAGATTCACCTTATTTTCTCAAGCTGAACAACATCAAAAAGATATAGTCAGATTTAGAATAGTAGAGGAACATGATGATGGAGATCAATAGATGGATGCAGAGAAAAAATAGGCATAAAGGAAGGAATTGGAATAAAAAAAGTAGTATTACGATGGTATTTTGATAGTGGAATACAAATAGATATAGGAATGGATCTATATAATCTTGTAAAAAAATAAGTAGTACAGTATGTATGTTTTATATTTCTCTGCATAAATTGTTGTACTTTGAATTGTAAGTGATGAGATATATGTTGTGGCTCCCTAGGCCACAAATCATGTACTAAACTATTTCTTTTTAATATATATATATAGTGCTCTATCTTCAAAAAAAAAAAAAAAGGCTCGCTTATATAAATACCTTTACCCTTTTCTATCTTATGTAGGGGGAGTACCATAGCTCCAAGTAAAACAACATGGTGTATGGTATAATTTATGTAGAATTTTCAACCAATACATTAAAAGAAATTTAGGAACTTTTTAAATAATTGATTTTATAAATTTTTGTATTGTTTTATTTTAAAAAAATAATAGAAATGACAAATAGATAAAAATCCTACTTTACAAGAAATTTTTCATTTTAATTTTATAATTTTTTCTCAATTCTCGAAAACTTTTTTTAAAATTAAAAATGGTAGCCCAAGCCCATTCCATGGGATGGCATCCTAATCCTTATTATTATATTATTTAAAAAAATCCTTTTTAATCTACAAGCTTGTACTACCAATAACACCAAAATACGTTTAATACAATATATCAATCACCATCCAATTGATAAAGAATGGGTGTAAGGAGTACTTACTTGCCAGCCAGCCATCAACATTTGCTCCTCGTCAGTCCCAACCCACACCTGACTGCGACTGTATATACCATCAGACTTCGTCACATAAGGAGACCAAGTGTTCAAGAAGGCTTGAGCTTTAATGGATTGACCTGGAAAGAATTTAATGTAGGCATACTGAAAAACAGAATCCAAATATTAGACTCTTCCTTAAAGCTTATCAATCCATCATTCATTGGATTGTTTTTATGTTTAAGAAAAAGAATTTAAGACTAATTTAAAATTGCTCGGGCACCTCCTGTCTAGTATCGTCAACGTCGTGCAAACTTTTGGTTTCACTTATGAAACGAGCTACAGATCCTGCTCTTTTAACATGTCGGTACTTTATCTCCCTAACAGAGACAGTTCCCTCTGGGCAGCCCTTTCCTAAAAAGTTCAATCCCTTGTCTGAGATGTCCGAGCCCTTCTGCAATCAAGTAGTCCAAAATGATTTTTAACTTTTTACAGAAGGTTCATGAAATGAAGATTTAGTGAGTTCTGAGAGACATTGATTGCAAAATTTAAAGAATCATCAATCATACCTTACTGTGCCCCTCTGGGTGAAGGGATATCTGATGGCTATGCTTTACACACAGTATACTGTCTCCAAACATGTTCTGAAATGTAACACAGAAGAGATTAAGAACGTTGCAATGACAGTGGTGTGGAAAGAGCCTATACAGCTTGTATGTTATGGTCAATGTATTAGTTATTTAAGAGCCACTTGAATTCCATCCATGGTGTATGTGTAGAGGAGTGAGAGATATAGTTGGAACACATATGTGTGGAGCGCAACCTGCAGAGTGTAAGGTGCAGCAATATTTTTGCAGAAAGAGAGACGAACGTTGCTAGAGATCACTGCTATATCTAAAAAGTTGTAGAGCTGATTACAGTGATCATAGTTAAATCTAAAAATTTGCAGCATTGATCGTAGAGGTTATTGTTAAATCTAAAAGGTTGTAGATTGCTAAATTTTAAAAGTTGTTTTGATTAAAGAGATCATTTCAAATGGAAAATAATATAATGAGCGTCATCTCTAAAAATTTCAGTGGGGCTGACAACTATGGAGAATGACAACATCAAATGAAAAATATTTTTTTCATATCAGATCTCACTTCCACTCTCAATGGAACTACAATAAGGCATTTCACAGATGCTCATCTACAAGAAGAATTCAACAAGAAATTATGCCAAACACTAGTGTCTATAAACTTTTCTATTAGTGGTACATTTATAGAAAATTTGTAGAATGCAACAACACCAAAGGAAGCTTGGGATGCAATCACTACCATCTTTGAGCACAAGAATGATATGAGAGAACATATGTTTGGACCTCAGTTATACAATCTAAGAATGGACAATTGGTAATTGAGCATCTCTCAAAGCTTAGGGGTATTTTAGATCATCTCATTAATGTAGGAGAGACTATTGCCATTAAATATCTCATCTCCATAACTCTTAATTTTCCAAATTCAAGTGAGAATTTCAAGATTATGCTCACATTGAGTGGAAAATTAGCAACCCTAGAATTCAATGCTCTGGAGGGTCTACTATTACAACATGAAGAAATGCTTAATAGAGATGATGAAGCTGAATTGACAAATGATTTTGCCTCTAATTTAAAAGACAGGAAGCCTCAATGGCGAAGGCCTCCTATTATGGATAATGACGAGTAGAGGAAAGGAAAGGTTAGTTATTATTGCAATTGTTTTAGTCGATTCAAGCACCAATGCTTTAAGAAGAAGAAATAGATGAATAAAAGTAAACAAAGATGTTGATATTGAAGATGACAATGAACATCGTAGACATGTTTCAACAAATGTTTACAAATATGTAAAGATGATCTAATGTTTGGATAATTGATATAGGTCTTACTCACTACATGAATAGTAATATTGACAACTTAAGAAATATAACAAAGCAATCAAGAGATAGTGTTACATTAGGAGATGATTCACAGCTACATATTGAAGGGGTTGATAGAGCTCCTGTCAATGTTTTGACTCAAGGTAAAATATGTATTGACAATGTTTTAGTCATTCTAGGATTAAGAAAAATCTTATCTCAATCAGCTAGATCATTGCAAAAAATATGAAGATAAGTTTTGAACAAAGAACTTGTAAGTTGTTTAATAGTAAGGGAAAATTAGCATGTGATGGATGTATGGAAGGATTACTATTTTATTTGAGGACAAACTCCTCTAGATCCTTAGTTTAAAGTGTTACTTCGAGAACTAAGTTGTGGCATGAAAGGCTTGCGATATTAATTTGAAGTCCTTAGATGAAATTTTTAATCAAAATATAGTATATTGTCTTCCACCCATTGGTACAGAGAAATTTTTCTATGAATATCATGTTATGGGGAAATGATATAGAGAAACTTTTGATTTTGGACAAGCATGGAGGGAAATTAGTTTAGCTAGAATGGTTTTGATACCATCTTTGTTAATTCTGACACAAAATCTTTAGTAATTTGTAATGCATAAATGTAGATTTAAGTCTAGGCTGATAACGTGGCCCTATAGGTGGCACATTTGTAGACTTTGTTGGATCATTGGGGTGGTTCCCTATGTACCATGACATGCATTTTTCACCTCAGAACTAGTCACCCTAATGATACAAAAAAGTGTATCCACTTGAGCTCTCAAAGGCATCATTCTCAAAGTTGTAGATGGTGGCCTTCTCCCTTTCTAGTTTCCTAATGCATAGGTTCATCTCCTCTTTGTGTAGGTCAAGTTGGTTGCTTTCTACTCCATGTTGGAAATCCCTCTTTAGTCTCTTCTCATTAGTGTTGGGTGGGGACATGATCAATTATCTTAGTTGAAACTTTTTATTTTACCTTAGCATGATCAAATACAAGATCATGATATAATGGTTCCTAAAATCAACTATAAGAGAACGATGATATTAAGCTCTTCTTGGCTATGAGCCTATTGATGATGGAAATAATTTTCCCAATGGAAGGTGGGGCTTCCTTCATGAAAGTGACCCTCCTTCACTTTTCAATTTATAGCTCTTGTAGCTCAATTATCATTATCTTGTTGTTATGACATTATGATGTGTTTGGATGTTTCCTTTTTGGGACCACATGGACTCTTAATTTTTTATGTTTGTGGCTTTGAGATGTGCTTCCATTCCATCCTCTACTTTTTGTGGATAGACCTATTTCTTCTTATATAAGTAATATATATGTTCTATTTATTAAAAAAGAGATTGGATTTTTATAACATCAATTTTATGCTTGACTAGATTATTATTCATGTACAGAACAAAAGAGATAAGAAATATATTTAATGTTATATCTATAAAAGGAATTATATTAGAGTCTATGTAATTTTTTTGTCTTCAAACCTATGTTGAGGAAAAGAACATAAAACCCAATAAAATAATGAAATTTAAGAAAGTGTGAATTTGACTATAAAAGGATATAATTTCTTTACAATACTAGTTATTTAAGTTGAGCATGTTTCCAAGAATAATTATAAAAAATTATGAAGAATATAAACTTTCTATTAGTAGGAGTGATGTTAGGTATTAACATGCACATAATGTTAAGAGTCAAAAAAGGTGTCCTAGTTAGTTGATGGTGATTGATTGTAATGTTCTAGTTTGCAAGCTTAATTATGTGTCATTTTCCAAATACTTGTTTATTCTCTTATATGCAAGGCAATGAGATAATCATTCTTGTTCATGAGCCCTTTGAATAATAAATTCATTTTTAGCTTTGTTTACTTCTTCATAATACTATTGTCATTATATGTACTATTATAGAATTTTTAGCAAATAGAAAATTAAGATGTGTGTAGGGATTGTATTCTTCTTCTTTTGGAGACCTAGTACTTGCAAGATATTTTAGTTCAAATTAGATAGGTTGTAAGAATGATGAAAAATCCACCATAGGATATATTTTCTCTCTTTGTTCTTGCCTAGTTTCATAGTGTAGTAAGAAGCCATCTACTACCACCTTATCGATTCAAGATGTTGAATATGTAGTAGCAAATGATGCAACTAGAGAAATCACATGATTAAAGTCTATTCTTTTAGTAATCCAATATCATCAAATAGTGCCTTAGTTATTTTACAATGGCAATCATAATGTCATTTATCTTTGTGAGAATCTATTGTTCTATGATAGAATGAGTCATATTGAGTTCTTTCAACATTATATTAGACACCTCATCTAGTAATAGGTGATCCATCTTCAATAAATTGTAAGATAAAGGACTAGATAGCTTATATTTTCACCAAAGCCCAATGTGAGGTTAAGTTTGGTTATCTTAAAGGTCTTTTAGGCTTGAGAGAGGTCACAAAAGTATATGGTGTTAATATTTTGAAGTGATAACATTGTAAATATCAAACCCCCTTTTAATGCAGTTTATTGACTATTAAAAGCCCTAACATCAAGGAGGGATTTTAAAAGGAGTAAAGTTGGGAGTTGACATGCATAATGTTAGGAGTGCCAATTAGGTTTCCTAGTTGGCCATGATTAATTGTGATGTTCTAATTTTCTCCAAATATCTATGTATTCTCTTCTATACAAAACAATAAGACAAACCTTTTGGATCATGAACCCTTTAAATAATATATTCATGTTCAACTATGTTTATTTTTCTATTTCTAAATCTGTTATTTATTTTTCACTTTCCTATATAATGGGTGCCAAAATGTTTATCTAAGTACTACCTAGTTTGATCAATCTGCAATATTATTATGATCATAGGGTTACTTAGTCAAAACTTTTAACAATATATATTGTCACAAGTTTTTATGTTTACTTTTATTATTATGAATATTTAAATTAGATAGGATATACAAGTAATTTTGACAGAAATAAATTTTGTTATCATAATCTCAAAATCCATCTAATAGTTTCAATTTCACAACTTCTTTGTTCATTAGACACTTATCAGAACTTTGAAATCCTACTGACAAAACAAACTTGTAACCAAAAAAATATTACTTTTTATTTGAGTACTACTCATTTCATTACAAACTATTTGATACCATTACACTTCTATTTTTAATAAAATTTAAGTAAATACTAATCATAATTATATTCACGTGTCATTTACCATACTTTAACAGTCACACCATGAACATAAAACATACAATTTTAAATAGCTGCTAATTTAAAATATCAAATCAATTTGAAAATAACAGACCACTCATTGCTGCCTTGTGTTGCAAAGAAGGTTAGATGTAAAAAATTAAAAAAAATGAAAAGGAATAGTATAAAACTGAAGATAACATGAAACTGGCAGGGCTTGTTGAGTCCCAGGTGAAGCTGATGAAAGATAGGTCTCCTAAATTTTAAAAAAAAATTATTGTATTTCACCTCTAAGCAATTAGAAAAAAGGTACTGATATCTAATAAAGTTCAATTGAATTTGCAAAACAGAACATACTGATTCAAATGTAGAACATAAAAATTTTCAAGGTTGAAAGAAAATACTTGACCTCATATTTGTACACTGCAGGGGGATTGATATAATTGACATACTCATCGATGGTCATATTTCTCACTTCCACAGCTAACATGAAAACCACTGAATGGAAAAAACTGAAAAAAAGAGAAACCCAAAAAGATTTATGATAACCCATGGCCGGAATACTTAAATTGAATCGGACTTAATTCCTATCGTACTTATACTCTCAAACATCTCTAAGTCCTGGAATTTCGAGTTTCCAGTAATTGCCCAAGCTAATCTTAGTTTATATCCACCTCAAATCAGGTTATAGATCGAACTCTATCCAATTGCTATTTTAGTAAGTAGATAGATATTCATCAATTTGTAATTAGCTAGAAAAGAAAAAAAGTTGAAGGGAAAATCAAATGTGCTGGCAGTGACTCATTTTATGGAGGGTAGGTGACGAATGTATGAGTTTTGTTTAGATATGTTTCTGTTTTTATTGTTTGTGATCACGCTTTGTTGAGGTAGATACTTCTTTATGATACTAGCATTACATTTTATAAAAAGACTACAAATTTAGCATGTATAAACTGTTTTCTAAGGGTAGGGTTTTATGCAACTGTTTAGTTTCTTTTGTCTAGCAGGGACTATTCAATTTTTTGAGTCTAGGCCGGCTGCGGGGCCTCCTCTGTCCAATAGGAGGGGGAGGGTGGAGGACCGTGATGACTAGCCGTTGTGAAACAATTGTGGCCGTTGGCAGGGATTTGAACATTTTCGCCTCTCTAGACAACTCCCTGAGAGGGGAAATAGAAGATTTCCGAATCTCAGGGGGTTTTGAAACATTTTTCAATGCCAGAGCCCCTGAACCAGAGGTTTTAGGGATGGGCTTGGAGTTACCTTAATTTGTGTTTCATCGGTTGACCACTATAGACCAACCTTCCTCTTCTTTTATAGAAGGTGTTAGCTCTACCGAGCGCTATGCTGAGGGCTTTTGTCAGAGAGATGCCAAAGGGAAATCTTGAATCTTGTGTTCAGAGGACTGGCACTGATAGTAGGTGTTGGGAAAATCAATATACTGAATATGCTTATAATAGTGGGTTTGGCCAACCCATATATCCATAGTTTCTTTGAGGTTCTTAAAGAGATCTACCTCTAGACAAAATTATTCTTCACTTGAGAAGCTTTGAGGAAAATGATGCTCTGCTACAGAATAGTTATTCTAAGTTCTTGAGTACTTAGATAACAAGGAGATTACTCTCAACCCAGCTTATGAACTATATTGTAGTATAGAAAAAGTGATACTTTCATTTTCTACGTTACAATAAATTGGAAATGAAATAGAAAATGCTAATTTACATGAAATAGAAATGCAAAATTGACAATCTAAGTTTAGAATAATAAATAATAGAAATGAACGAACCTCGCACCAAGGTAGGGAAGTCTCAACCTCAAACACTAGTAAATCATGAGGACATCTCCACATAGTGTTGTCGGCCAGAATGTACCATAACCCCACTAATCCATACTGTATAGTCCAACAATGATTTGTAACATTACTTGGTTTGCATAGAAAATATAAATGAGCATACAGTTACCAGATCAACAAAGAAATCACATAAATAACACATTTAATCAAAGAAAATAAGCAAAAGAAAAGAGAAGAAATAACAAACTCTTGTGCATTTGAAGCTTTCTTCACAATCCGCATGCTACAAAGACTAAGAAAATTTGTTGGGTTGTCTAGGAGCTTGCCTTAGTCAAGCCCATTTTTAGTCTTCCAACCTCCATGAATAGCCAATGGAATAAAAAGAGAGAAAACAAGTGTGTGCTCTTATCCTATGTGCATCTCAGAGGTTAGAGTGGTGACAATAAAATACATCTATAAGTACACTTCTTGGTCTACGAGGAAAATACCCTAGTGTGTGTATGATAAAATAGGTGGTGACCTACATCAAGATTTGCAAAAGTAAATAGAGAAAAATATGATAAAGAAGATATATAAATATTACTCGAAGAAAAAACAAGAACAATATTACCAACATAATATAGAAGATAAAATAACACTTGAAGTTGCCTAAAAGGATTTCAGCAGCATGTAGCTTCAACAGACTCAACAATGGAGGTATGTGCAATGAAGCATAGCCAAGAGAGATCAATAGAATGAGAGAGATTGAAATTTTCTATTGCATAAGGGTTTGTGAGGAAGATGAATGGTCAGATTCAGATGTTGAAGGTATTTTTCTAATGAGCAAGTGTTAGAGTAGACGACAACAGGTAGCTGAACGAGAAATCAATATTTTAAATTTTTTAAATTCTTGAGCCTCTAGTGGATTGCATGGATGTCTGCATGTAGCGCTACTGTCCTACAAAAGTCTCACAAAATTCAACATGTGCTCCCAACATAGTGAAAATAATTATAATCTAATGAAGAAATTTGGCAATCTGGTGAAGAAAGAGGTAGAGGCTAGGCTAAAATGATCCCTAAAACATTCTAAGGGAATGGACACTAAAAGCAAGCCCAAAAATTAGTGTGAAATTGCAACGGTATGTAATTTTCTACATTATATTTAACCCCCACTTTAGCGAGCTGATGAGCTACACTAAAGTACAGAAATGAAATACTAAAAGTAAATAACATCACAAAAGGATACTATAGAGGATCTAGAGCTCTTCAAGCAAAGGAACCAAGCCCCTAGGTTAAGAACCTACAAAACAAGTATGTTAATAAAATAAAAACTTGTAATACAATAATGTTAGAAGGCATAGCTTGCAAAGCCACTGTGTTAGAGCATCACAAACATATATAATCATAAGCAACACATATGTATAAAGGAGACAAACACATAGCAAGCGAAGGAAAATTTTGTCACCAAAGTGAAAGAGACCTCAATTTGAAAGGTTCTCTCAATACTATGCATCATCCCCAAAATGCAACAAACTAATGAAAACTAAAAAATAGAGGAATTCTAAAGGGGGAAGAAGAATATGATGAGTCAATCAATTGCATCAAGGAAAGAATGCATACAAATAGATAGGGAAGAAATCAATACGAACAAAGAAAAGTACATGACTCAAACACTAGCTTGCTTTGTTGCTAGGGGTCATGAAAGTCACAATACACTCATGGATCATAGACCGAAAAAGTTGCATTATGCTAGATGACCATGGGTGTAAATGGGTAAGTCATATGGAGCACACATGCCAACAAACTATATTATGCTAGGTGGCTCATAGACTACATGGATCACAGACTAACAAACTACATTATGTTAGGTGATCATAGATAACCAATGCCTCAGGGAGTGTATTAAACACCAATGCCTCAGGGAGCATGTCAAAAAGCAATGCCTCAGGTAGCATATTAAACACAACACCATAGGGGGTGAACACTTCAAGGAGTGTTAAAATAAATTATGCCACAAGGTGGTGACATAATATGCAACACCTCAAGGGTTGCAAATAAAGAAATATGCATGTACAGATTCACATGTAAGCAAATTGTATGCCCGCTTAAAAATAATTGCATAAAATAAGTGTATGCAGTTGATTTTTAGGTAAACAAGAGGGGATAAAGAAAGAGGAGTGTCCACAAGAAGGATACCCATAGGGTGTCTGCTTTTGGAACAAGTTGTCACTACCCCCAATATATGGGTGAGGACAAGAAACATAAAAGAAGATTGTGTTGTTACTCGAGAGAAGAGAAGGCATTGCACCTGAAATTGTACAGCCATGAATGGAAACAAGCAAAGAGAGAAAAGCTATGTGCCACATAATAGGTAGAAGCACAACATGGTGATAGTAGAATAAAGCACTAATAGTGAGGTGATCAAATGACTCAGCGAAATCCACATCAAAAGGAGAATAAATGAAATAGTTCTCCAAGGGTAGAGCTACAACATGAGTGAATGTAGAAGTTATAGGAGGAAAACAAATAATGGACTAAACCAATTTCTTAATACAAGGATAGAGAATTGTATTATCAAATTTGAGGTGATAGGAAAATAAAGTGGCTTTCCTATTAAGACAATGGTGATCACAATGTCATAATAGAGGTAGTCACAATGTGATGATAGAGGTAAACTCAATATCATAACCTAGGACTCTCAATATTATCATAAATGTAAGCTTAATGTCATAATAGAGGAATCTCAAAAGGATGACAAAGGTAAGCTTGATGTCATAACCAAGGACTCGCCATATTATAAAAAAGTTAAACTCAATAACATAGTAGGAGATTCACAAAATGATGAAAAAACTAATCTCAATGATGCCAAGTGTAAATGTCAAAGAAGCATGAAAGTCTAGGTGAGCTAGAAAGGTATATCTTGATGTTCCAACAAAGTGCACCTAGCCAAGGGAAGAAAAAAGAAAATTCTATGAAGATAACAATGTGCCTCCCATAAATGTAAAAGATAGAGAAGGAACCTCAATAAGATATTGAAACATTGACTCATTAGAAGAGGTGTGTTCAGTTTTTCATGAAGAGGAATATAAGAGTTTGTATGAACATAAATAGGCTCCATATCTATAGGAGGTTGAGCTAAAAGATAAGTATAGGTGTGAGAAGCATCGCATCCAATATCATATTCATCATGAGCAAGGAGAGTGTCATGATTTTGTGTGGATTCAACTACTGAATCAATGTCATCATTATGTAAAGTAGGAAAAGGTGCATCATAAGATGAGACATGAATGACACCTATATCCATAAGGTCTTGTATTATGTCTTTTACTGCTTGAAATTGATTGGTAGAATGACTAGACACTCTATGATAGCCACAAGAAGGAAGTGTGGAACAACTCTACTTAGAAAATTTATTGCTCATAGGAGGAAGAGTGATAAATTGAGTCTCCAAGTGAGTGGATGCAATACTTTCCAGAGATATAGTGGAAGAATATTCAATATGTATCAAAGGAGGACTTTCAATCAATTTGAAATAATTTTGGAAGTGATGAATGATACTAGCACACTCACCTTTAGTTACAAGAGGGAGTTCATCCTCTAAGGAATAAGGAGGGGATGAACAAGAAAATATTCCATCTTGGGAAGATAAAGGATAAGTGAGAGCATGAGCTTCATCATTACTCAAATAAGGGTCATCAAAAGCACTGAAAGAGATTTTATCAATAGAACTTTGAGAATGATGTAGTGAAGAAGGATCATCAACTATAAAGATAGGATCCTCACTTGAGTGATGAAAGAAGAGAGAAAGAGAGTTCTACATCCTTTGGGAGGTCCAAAGAGTTTGAACACATAACCAAAGGGGGAGAGAAGACAAGGGGGTCTGCACATCCTTAGTGATGTCCAAAGGGCTTGAACATGTAGCCAAAGGAGGAAGAGAAGATAAAGAGGTATGTACATCCTTAGTGATGTTCAAGGGGCTTGAACATGCAACCAAAGGAGGGAGAGAAGATAAAGAGGTCTCCACATCCTTAGTGATGTTCAAGGAGCTTGAACATGCAACCAAAGGAGGGAGAGAAATAGGAAGAGACATGGAATCGTCATGGACTATGGAAGATGTGGCAAAAGTGGAAGAAAAACTATGACCATTATCTGTCTCATGATAGGTCATGGAGATGAATGTAGTGAAGTCTTCTAATATAGAAGGAAAGATATCCATAAGAGCCATGAAGCTGGAAAGATCAAATATACAATAAAGGATCTCATACATGGAACATGTAGAGATATACATATCATATATGACAGCTACATGATCTAAGACATATGGATGAATATTAATGAAACAAGAGAATATTTAATTGTCCATAATGTACACATGCAAAGATTCCAAAGATAAAGAACTAGAAGGATCCATGATCAAGAAAACATATTAAGAAAGGAGTTGACAATCCAACAAAAAAAAAATTAGGTAATAGAAAATTTTATTTGGATTTTGGAATAAAAAAGGAATGAAAAACAAGGAGCTTTAAGTTAAAGAGGTAGGTTCACCAAAATGTAATATAAAAAAGTGATACTTTTAGTTTCTACATTACATTACATGGGGGCTGAAATAGAAAATGCTAATTTACAATAAACAAAAATATAAAATTGAGTTTAAAATAATAAATAACATAAATGAAGGAACCTAGCAACAAACTAGGGAAGTCTCAGCCTTCAATGCCAGTCCATCACAAGGACATCTCCACATAGCACTGTCATCCAGAATGTGCTAGACCTCCACTAAACCATATTGTATAGTCCAACAATGATATGTAACATTACTCAGTTTGCATAGAAAATATAAAAGAGCATACAATTAACAGATCAACAAAGAAATCACATGAATAACACATTTAATCAAAGAAAATAAGTAAAAGGAAAGGGAATAAATTGTACATTCCTATGCATTTGAACAGTTCTTCCATTCTTGCATTCTACAAAGACCAAGAAAATTTGTTGGGTTGTTTGGCAACTTTCCTTAGTCAAGCCCTAGTTTCGGTCTTCTGACCTCAACAAATAGCTATGGGAATAAAATAAAAAAAGAGAAAATGAGTGTGTTCTCTTATCTTATGTGCATTTAGGAGGTCAGAGCAGTGACAATAAAATAAATCTATAAGTACAATTTCTAGTGTATAGGGAAAATACACTAGTGTGCATATGATAAAATGGGTGGTGGTCTACAGAAAGATTTACCAAAGTAAATAGAGAAAAATATGATAAAGAAGATACATCAATATTACTTAAAGCAAAAATAATAACTATATTACCAGCATGATATAGAAGATAAAATAACACTTGAAGTTACCCAAGAGGATTTTAGTAGCATGTAGCTTCAACAAACTCAACAATGGAGGTATGTGTAGCCAAGAATAGCCAAGAGAGATCAATAGAATGAGAGAGATTGAAAATTACTTTTACGTAAAGGTTTGCAAGGAAGCTGGAGGGTTAGATTCAAATATTGAAGGCATTTTTCTAATGAGCGAGCATTACAATAGAGGACAGTAGGCAACTAAGTGGGAAATCAATATTTTATATTTTTGGAACTCTTAGGATGCTAGCGCATTGTGCAGACATCCACACATAGCATTAGTGCCCCAAAAAAATCTTACAAAGATCAACATGTGTTCCCAACATAGTGAAAATAATTAGAATCTAATGAATAAATTTAGCAATCTAGTGAAGGAAGAGGTTAAGGCTAGGATAAAATGATCCCTAAAATATGCTAAGGGAATGGACACTAAAGCAAGCCTAAAACATAGCATGAAATTGCAATAGTATGCAATCTTCTATGCTACATGTATTTCGTTGAATGTCTGAGGTCTAACAGACCTCCCATAAAATTACTTTATTCATGATACTCAACTTCAATTCTCATATTTAGACATCCTTTTCCTTCAGTAGGTCAAAGTGTCTATTTTTTTTCTTTCAATGGGTAAGTGCAAAAAGATTGGGGACCAAAAAGTGGCCAAATTGTTTTAAAAAAAAATAATACATAACGCGAGAGCATTATGACTTATTATAAATAAATAAAAAGCTTATCATCTCATTTCATTTCTTTTTTCTCCTCTATACCCACAGCCTGCAAACCCTAGGAAGTGCGCTTGCATTTTGGAAAAGTTAATTCAACACAAAAATCTTATCGATTCATCGCCAAAATGCCGCCATGACGTAGAGCATGCCAAAGGAGTCATTTTTTTGTTTGTTTGATTTTGTTTCTAAATGGGTAGGTTTGAGTTGATTTTTTATGTATATTTCATTACTTGTCTAGAAATGTTAATGCACCTCCTCCTCCTTGTCAAAATCCACAAAATCCATAAAATCCTAAGGAAGAAATACCTATGGAACAACAACCTCCTCCATCCATTCCTCGACATGCCCCTGGAACACAAGAAAATATAATGGGGCAAATTGAAAACAACAAAAAAGAAATTGAAGATATAATTGTAAGGTTGAAAGATCCTTCCACTTCAACCTTGCATAGGTCCAAGCTTGTTGAATCTCTTGAATCTATGTTATCAAATGTAGATTCAATTAGCAAGTAGATATCTAGTTGGAAGGATAAGAGGAGAGAGCTTAGAGACTATTATGTAGACAAGTTGTCATACCAAGATGTGAAAAAATTACAAATTACAAAATTAGACTTATGTTCAATTTTCACAAACCCACAAACAAATCAACCTCCACCCATTACATGCAAGAGGTTCCCTATCCATTGGTGCAACAACCAAGTGATAAGGGACAATTCTGGGTAGAGGTGGTGGATGGTTTTTGACCATCCTCCATGTAATAATAATGATGTCCTGCAATACTTTTCGAGGAAACTCTACTGCGAGTTTGTCCTGAATAAAGTGCCAAACTATTTTGATATGCAGGACTTCCAGGGTAGAGGTGGGGGCTCAGCACAAGATAGACTAGGGGCACGTGTTGACCCACAGTGGGTAGTGAGATGAGTAATCAGCAGACCAGCCCATGAGCATGTTTCTATCCCTTCCATTATGAAGGAGAGTGTTGAGGTCAATACACTTTAGTCCATTAGTGCCTTGACCTAGAGCATCATAGAGCATGCCAGTCCTGCAGCACAGAGTGGGTTGGGAGATAGTGCGAGGAGTAGGGTCCCACCCCATGCTTGTCAGACTTATGGTTCAGCCTGTGGTTATGACCCCATGGATAGTCAGCACGCAGGTGCATAGGCTACATCTGCAGCTGAGCAGATGGTGATGACAGATACCCTCCTGAGTGAGACTTTTGGCCTTGATACTCAGGTAAATATTAGCAAGTTTATTGAATTTAATTTATTAAATTTCATTTTTGAAATGCAAGATTAACTAATTTAGTTTGATGATTTTAGTGAAATTTTAGGGTCATAGCATTAATGCAGTTTTCAATGGTTCTCCACATGCATATTACACTAGATCATCTACTGTCGGGGTATGTAACTAGTAAACAATTATAAATATTACATGTGAATAGCATCGTTATATGAATGGTATTTTAATATCTGATTTTGGATGTTGAATAGGTTAATATTGGAGATTTCACGGCAACACCTGCCAGCGGTGGTGGACTTCAAAGCTTCACGGAGGTAATATAATAAATAGTTTAATGAATGAATTGTACATACTAGATTTTTATATGTGACTTGTGTGCTTTATTGTGTGTACTTCCATGTTTAGATAAACATGTTTGTATGTTAGGAGCCATGATTTGCATCACTATTATAGTTTTCATAATTGAATAATGTTGTTTTATTCCCAGATGATGCAGGCTATGGAGACACCTCCTGATGTTCATAGGGCAATGGAGCATGGTGTGACCTCTGCAATTCATAGCTCCATGGCATTGATAGGGGTATGAGGTAGATTAGTAAATTTTAATTTACATTCATTCTTATAGTTCTTTATTAATGAAAAATCAAAAGATTATTGATTTGAAGTTTAATTTCTATCTGGATGGTTTCTATAGGACATGACATCACCACGGCCTATTCCTGCTACTGAGGCAAGTGAGGAGACAGATTATATGGTAGCGGTAAGTGATTATTTTGTTAAATGTTTCATTTTTTATAACATGTAATTTCTATATATTAATGTCTATACTTTTTATTGTAACAGCTAAAGATGCAAGAAGAACTAAATAGGAGGAGCAGCCCTTGAGTTCATAGTAGACCATCCACATACGCATCTCCATCCCCTAAAAGATCAAAGGCTAGCCATGACCTATTCTCTTCACCAGCCAGAGGGGAATGATTTTTTATTGTGTTCCTTTGTTGTATGCCTATATGGAATTTGTGGACATATATTTTGTATTGCATATAGTTGACATTATATGCCTATATGGATATTTGGTTAATACAAATCTTTTTTATTGATGGCATCCATACTTGCATTATAAATCCATGTTTGAATGGATATTTGTAGATGGCTAGTACAAATATTTAAAGTCCAATTGTACTACACAGGATGTTTGTTGATCCAATAAGCTAGCTATTGTTATTCAAGTATCACCTAAACCTCATTTTGGAACTAAAAGATAAAAGTTGTATTTAAAAAAAAAATGAATCATAATGTTGAATAGAAAATATTAATATTCTTTATGAGTTGCTCAATTAAAAATATTCAAATGAGTATGCTGATCCATATTCTTTATGAGTTGGTCAATTGAAAATATGTTTTAATTTCTTGTTATTATACCATATTGGGATGTAAAAAGTATGTTTGTTGTTTTGAATAAGATAGTCAAAATCATATGCTTATGAGCACCTGATGACCATTGTGGTTATTAAATGTAATTCCTCTTGCATATAAGGCAAGGTTATGAGATTACATTGAGTCTTACCTAATTTTAGTATGCAACATAACATTGGGGCTATAGGCTTCCATAAGTCATACCTCGGGGATTTTCCATTTTAGGTGCAAATTTACTTTAAGACCTTAGGCGCATTTCTCTACTTGCACAACCTCAAAACTCCACCTAGAACTCAAGGCACCTTTCATCATCCAAACAACCTCAAAATTGTGCCTTGATATTGAAAGGATGTTTCAAAGTATAAAGGAGGGCGCCTTAAGGGAGGCAATTCATCTTTATTATCAAAGTTGATCAAACACATCAAACTGAGCATCATACCTCTAGGCGTAGTTTTTCCTTTCTCTAAACTATCCATTTTGGTGCCTTGATGTAAAGTGAAGTCTAAACTTAGTGAAGATTGCACCTAGAAAGATATCACCTTGGATATGTGCCTAGACTCATCCTAGATTAGCCATTTGCTCCTAAGGGTCAGTATAACATAATATAACTTAAGAAGACTTTGAAAATCATCAAAAGAAGCTAGGTACCTTTTCTTGTCTCCACCATCCATTTTGAGTGCCTAGAGGAAAATGAACTTCAAATCACTTCCAACTGCAGCGCCTAGTGTTAGAACCTTCAAAATGACTACATCTTACCAAAGGAAGTCTAGGTGCATATTGTCACTTGGATCATCATGAATGAGCGCCTACGTGGAAGGAGAATAAGCATCTTGTATCGAGGCGCACTTTTGTGTCTAAATAACCTCATTTTGGCACCTTGAAGGAAGATGTTCTAAATCCTAAGATCTAGTACCTAAGTGTAAAATGGTCTCCTATAGGTTTGAACAAGTGATTGAAGCCATCAAATTGCTAAGAAATGAGCTAAGTACACTAAGGCACCTTTTCTTGTCTAAACTATCCATTTTGGTGCCTAGTACGAAGGAGATTCAACATCATGAATCAAGTTGCCCTTTTCCATCAAAGCAACCTCACATTGGTGCCTTGGAGGAAATCAACTTAAAACTTCTGTCGTGGAGCAGGATGAAAGTTACAGCCATTTGCAACTTTGCACTGCCTCCTTCTGACAATATTTGGGACAGTAGAAAACCTTTCACCACGGGCAAATACCTCAGACATATAAAAAATTGAGAGAGGTTATTGTAGAGGAACTCCACGTGATTGTGTTGCCTTAGATGGAATGTTTCTAAGTGAAATAGTTTTTGAGTAACATCTCATCAAAGATTGTTACCTTTTTGCACTTTGGACTCTTCAGGGATATCGTCGATGCAATGTAGCTCAGATTGTTTTGACATGTTTGGGTGAAAAATAGGACCATGCCCAGCATAAATGTACCCATCCAGATGCATTGGAATAGTCAATTTGGTCACATCAGGAGCAGGACAAAAGTTACACCCCTTTGTAACTTTACACTACCTTCTTTTGATGATTTTTGGGGTAGCAGAAAACCTTTCACCATGGGCAAATGCTTCAGAGATATAAAAAACTAAGAGAGGTTATTGTAGATGCACTCTACATGAGCATGTTTCTTTAGATAGAATGTTTTTAAGTGACATGATTTTCAAGTAACATCTCGTCAAAGATTGCTACCTTTTTGCACTTTGGACTCTTTAGGGATATCATCGATACAATGTAGCATTGACTGTTTCGACATGTTTGGGTGAAAAATAGGACTATACATAGTGTTAATGTACCCATCCAGATGCATTGGAACAGTCAGTTTGGTCACATCAGGAGCAGGATGAAAGTTATACCCCTTTGCAACTTTACACTACCTCGTGATGATTTTTGGGGTAATAGAAAACCTTTCACCACGGGCAAATGCCTTAGAGATATAAAAAACTGAGAGAGTTTATTGTAGAGGCACTCTACATGATCATTTTAGCTTAGATGCAATGTTTCTAAGTGACACAATTTTTGAGTAACATCTCGTCAAAGATTGCTGCCTTTTTGCACTTTGGACTCTTCAGGGATATCGTCGGTATAATGTACCTCAGACTCTTTTGACATGTTTGGGTGAAACAAAGGACCATGCCTAGTGTAAATGTACCCATCCAGATACGTTGGAATAGTTAGTTTGGTCGTATTAGGAGTAGGATGAAAGTTATACCCTTTTGTAACTTTACACTGCCTCCTTCTGACGATTTTTAGGGCAGCAGAAAACCTTTCACCACTTGCAAATGCCTCAGAGATATAAAAAACTAAGAGAGGTTATTGTAGAGGCACTCTACATGATTGTGTTTCCTTAGATGGAATGTTTCTAAGTGACATAGTTTTCAAGTAACATCTCATCAAAGATTGCTGCCTTTTTGCACTTTGGACTCTTTAGGGATATTGTCGGTACAATGTAGCTCGGACTGTTTCCACATGTTTGGTGAAAAAAAGGACCATGCCTAGCATAAATGTACCCATCCAGACATGTTGGAATAGTCAATTTGGTCACATTAGGAGCAGGATGAAAGTTACACCCCTTTGCAACTTTACATTGCCTCCTTTTGATGATTTTTGGGGCAGCAAAAAACCTTTCACCAAGGGCAAATTCCTTAGAGATATAAAAAACTAAGAGTGGTTATTGTAGAGGCACTCTACATGATCATGTTGCCTTAAATGGAATGTTTCTAAGTGACACATTTTTTGAGTAACATCTCATCAAAGATTGCTGCCTTTTTGCACTTTGGACTTTTCAGGGATATTGTCAGTACAATGTAACTTGGACTATTTTGACATGTTTGGGTGAAAAATAGAACCATGCCTAGCCTAAACGTACCCATTCGGATGCGTTTGAACTATCAGTTTGGTCGCATCAGAAGTAGGACACCAAAAATACAAAAGTTGCTTTGTGCAACTTGACAACATTGACACTTTTTTACAATAGGAATCAAAGACTCAAACTAACCACAAATGACTCAAAGTGACTTAAAAACAAATGAGATGGTCTTAGAAGACCTTATTACATACAATTGACTCAATCAAAACAAATTTTGACTTTTTGACCCCTCTGGGAGGCATGACAACATAGGTGCCCCTGCACCATTAGTGTAACTAAAGGACTATGGTGGTGGCATGAAACTAGAATGAGTTGACATTCATTTGCATCTAGTTTGGCATCTTGAAACAATTCTAGAGTAGAGTAAGACTCATTTTCCTAAAAATAGTTTAAGAAACCCTTATCTAGGGTTTTGGTAAGAATCATGTATTTTTTGGCCATTCCACTGATTTGATTCACTTTTGATCAGTGGAATGGGTTGTAGTAGGTCTATTCTAGTATGCTATGATGTGTTTTTGGCAGGAAATTTGAGGAGAAGAAGTTTTCTTTGAGGAAACCTAACAAAACCATGTGTTAGGTGATGTTTAGAGACATAGAGAAGGAACCATAGAGGCATTTTTGGGAACAACAGGTTGTAGGAGGACAAAACCCACAAAATTCATAGTTTTGGCATGAATACTAAGTTCTCAAGTCATTGGTTGAGTTCTGTGTGAGAATTTAAGGGGGTCTCTTTGTATTTTAGGCCTAATTGGGGCTCTAGGTTATTGAGAGGACTTATAGGTTAGGGTATATCATCCAAAACAACCTATACTAGTTTTGGATATGTGATAGGGAGTCTAAATGGGTATCTACTGCATCAAAATTTATTAGGACTATTCTCTTTTTTTAGGGCTACAAGCCATTTCTTGGGTTTGTGAAGGAAGTGTTAATCCTGAGTTTGGTCTACCTTTGGCAATGATTGGAATGGGTCCCATAGCATCTAAAATCACCTTTTCCATGAAGAATTCAGAGTCTCTAACTATTGTTCCCACTTTTGTATAATCATCATGAAATTTGGGCTTTAGAGCATAAGGAAACCTTGTCTAGTTTGACATCCTCCAACTATCCCATTTCCTCTACATCGCAATTAGAGACACCTATTATCTAGTTAGAAACCAAGACACCTAGAGACACCTATATTTTATACATTACCTAGATTTTATACATTATTCTTAGGATCAACTTCATCCATCACTTAGGTCTAACCCCATGAAGCATAACATGATGATGTAATAATGTGTAAATGTGCAGTAGGAAATAAAAAAGATAAACCTTACAAATTAATGTACATACTTACAACTCAATGTAACATGACTTTGCAAAATCAATGTGAATACTTACAAATTAATTCAATGAACCATCCAGGTCTACTCTACTCTTTGTTGTGTCAAGTATTGCTTCATGGTCAGACTCACGCACCTTCCACAAGATTTTGTTCAAAGGTCTACCCCAATACTGTATCAAATGAACATTGGATGCCATGACAAGGTTTGAGTAATGAAGAATCTTCTGATGCATGTTAAAGTCCCGAAACAACTAGACATTAACACTCTTATGTGGGTACCTTCTAAGCCATGTTCCAGTAATAACCACTGAGCCTGTAGGGTATTCAATGTTTTCTCCATCTATAACTGGGGCCTCCAATTTATTTTTGGCCTCAAGACAATGACATAAGTAATAATATGTTCCCTCTTCATTATCTTCATCTACAATAATTGCATATACATGCCCTACATTGATATGTGTAGCAAATTAGATGAAATTAGTCAACATTACAAAAATACTACAATGTAAGATGACATTAGGAATTTCAAAACTATGCAAATAGATATATTACCTGGTTGAACTAGATCTGATATGTGGTCAAAGTCAACTGATGATTTCATATGTGTTAGGTCCAGTGCTGTCGAGGGTCGATACGTGTCAAGTGGGCTAAGATAACTTAACTGCCATTCTTCAACCCACTCCTTTGACTCGTACTCATCCCAGGCTTGAATTATATAGGAAGAACAAAAGCATGACATCTTTCATGTATGGATACTCCATGAACCTGCAATTGAACTTCTAAAAGAGTGCATCTTATTTGATTCTGTCAGTGTACAACAGTCCTCATATGGTGTAATGTTAGTATCATCTATCAACCAAAAAAACCTATGAACTGAAGACTTACCTTCATTACCTAGACCCATGGAAGCATTACACCACTCAACAATCAATTTTACATCTATCAACTTTGCATTGTCTTTATACTTTAACTCTTCTCGTGTTATGGCTCTTTTGATACACTCTCCTGCACCATCATACTCCCCCTTTCCATGCCCTGCCTCACAAAAGTTCCACATATTCTGAATACCTATAAAATTATGCCTCCTACTCAGCCAATAGAAATTCCATGAGTTCTTGAATTGTGATGCAAAATTATCTGACCATATGATATGCTGACTGAACGATATGCCCCTTCTAGCCAAATCATTGTAGAACACCTGAAAGCAACCTTGCACGAACTCCATAGAATGCGTATGATCATCACTAATATAGAAATTATACTCCCTTATGATCTTTCTGTCATCCTTTATACTATCATTCACATGGATGAATGTGATGTGCACAAATATAGAAACCTGTGTGGAGTTGTAATATTATGATTGCACCTCACGCTATGGCTATAGACTATAGTTCTCTACAAAGTTGATGACTAAAACAATGCTACCAACTAGAAATGTGTCCTTTCATAACTTGAATTGCACATCCAACCATCGAGCTCTATGGGCATGTCTTGCATACTCATACACTATGCTATCACGAAATATAAGCATAAACTGATACACTGGAATCTTTTCAATAACCAATTCACACCTCTTTGATTCTTTACCATCTTTTGTATTGTATGCCACTGTTTTATACTTGCCAAACTCTACTAGTTCATTTCCAACCACATGTGTTCTTTCCATATGTTCACATATTGGCAAATGTTGCAAGCCACCAGAACGATGACGTGCCATCCAAGCATAATTTCTTGTAGAATATTTGACCTTCCTCTCTTTCACATAAAATTCTTGATATGAAGTCTCTTCAAGATGTTGGTGGGGCATGTATGGCACAACCCTGCAAAACATTATTAGTATGCATATCTAAACATATAGACCTATAAACATCAAAATGGTTAAAAAATTCAATATGTAATCTACAACAACGTGTGTGTGTGATTTATCTTGACATAGAAAGGTTTTAGCATTTCAAAATATCTTTGAAAAATTTTAATTTGAGGATACTTCTCTAGAAATTTGCCATAAAACTGTGTTTGAGTCTCATCCAAAGAATGCTTTGGATGTGGCTCACAGTTCTGACTACCGATTCGGAGATACCCTTATGTAATTCTTCCAAAAGTCTTCAATTAGTGATCTCAATGCTTCAACAATTGGTTTATCTTTTCATGGTAGTCTCCCTAAGAACGCCCATAATTCATTGGCATTAGTGTCCTCAATTCTTTGGCATCTTCCAATAGCTCTTGATAAAGTTTTCCTATTAATTCTCAATTCTTGACTTGTCTTTTTAATGAGATGAGCTTTCCTCATTTGACTACTTACTATAGTCGATG
Organism: Cunninghamia lanceolata; assembly: GCA_027924645.1. NCBI lineage: Eukaryota > Viridiplantae > Streptophyta > Pinopsida > Cupressales > Cupressaceae > Cunninghamia > Cunninghamia lanceolata. The sequence goes on from BSBN01000348.1 coordinate 7,861,944, forward strand.
TAATCACACGCCATGTTGCATTACTATCTTTTGTGCATGAGGTGTTACCCACACTCTCATATGCACTCATTAGATTCTTGACAATAGATTTTTCACTTGAAGACTCTGATGTTGTCAACCCAAGAATCTTCATGATGGACCTATACTTTATACTTTGCATCACTTCAAGAAATAGTTGACATCTTGCAGTCTCATTTAACTTTTCAAAGAACAATCTCCAAATCTTATGAGCATATCTTCTACAAGTACATTTTAGAATCTTACCTTCTATTGGATGCAAAATATTCTCATCAATATCAATCAAATACTTTGGCTTTCTATGCAAAATTTTATGTGGTGTTAAGTTAGATAAATTCATCTCAACATTAGGAATTTCATCAATATTTAAATGAGATGGGCTATATGGCATACCTTCGATCGAAGATGGAATAGATGGCGTACCTTGAGGGTGAGGTGGGAATGATGGCATACCTCCTTCATCACATGTGAGTTATGATGTACTCTCAACTTGAGATGTGGTAGATGGTGTCTAAACATGTTGACTTGCGGTAGAGGACGTGTCTCCAACTATGGTATTCAAATCTCTTGTAGCATGAAGTTTTTTCATTTGTTCTCTTTGTGCCGCTAATACCATATCTCTTTGTGATGGTTGTGGTTCCTCTTCAATTGGCATGTCTTCATTTATCATGTCCAATTTCCTCTTCTCACAAAGTTCCCTCATAGCCATTGCTTTCTTTGCATTCTTAGCTTCTATCTCTTCCTGTGTTGGTTTAATTCTTGATCGTTTCCTCGGCATGATGGAGAATTTGTCTGTAGTATGATAAAGAGACCAATATTAGTTCCTAAGAAATGAATCCATACAAATAACTAAAATATATGTCATTCAACCCTTCATAGTAAATGTACATACAATAATCATGTAAAAGAGTAAATGTCACTCAACCAAAATAGGTACAAAGCATACATAGAAAATTATTGCAGCCATGAAAAGAGTACATGGGACTTCATGCTTGAAAAGGTTGAGGCAGACCCAATTTGACATGTTTGTTGTTACTAGGGCTACTAGGATTTGGAATTGAGAAGGTGTTTTGTTGGTACTATGGATACTAGGATTTGGGTGGCTTGTGAAGGAATAGAGAACAATTGTTGTGTCATGTGCATGTACAAATCATCATGAATAGGTGCATAAGGAATGTCCTAGCCCAAGATATGTGCATACAAATCATCATGTCATGTGCATACTTGTATGATCTTGGCACCTATTCATTTGTATTTTAACTTGTTAATATGACACTTGATAATAGTGGGATTGTATTTTTATTATGTTCTAAGGATTTATTCTTGTATAGTTTGACATCATGGTATGTTAAGGTCTGTTTATTACACATAATTATTAAAGAGCCCAAGTGTAGAAAATATACATGGCATCATGTGAGATTATAGGCTTCTTTCTTGATTGGGAATGTGTCTATTTTAAACATTTATGATAAAGCATGATAAAGTAATTCAAATAGAATTAAGGAAAATGTAAAGAACATGCATGTAAAGACTTGACATACCTAAAAAATGAAGATTCGAATGGAGAGAGTACCCAATTATATAGTGTTTTTTTCTTCTTGCATCAAACTCCTCAATAATTTGAGTTTTTCACCACTTCTTCCTTTTCAATGTTAAATTGAATAACACTCAAATATTACTAACAACAATACTATTAACCAATCTATAATGTTAAATTCCTAAAATTGAATCACAATTAACATTGTAACTCTACAAAAATTGAAAACTAAATAGATATATATCAAACTTGGTGTGAAAACTATGTTATTTCCTCCTTCTCAAGTTGGCAAAGAAGAAAAGGTGGTAGAAAGATCATGCAAAGGTGGTAGAATGTGTAAAATGTGCATGTGAACTTCTCAACAGCATGGAAGCACTTCTTTTTTGTCAGAGCACGTGCATAATCAACATGAAAATAGAGCATGTGGGCCTGGAACACAGGGGTCAACACTTTTTTACCATTTCAATAGTAGGAAAAAATATGAGCACATTATAACGTGCTCACGTTTTGTCCTGCTATAGATTTACCCACAAATATTTGTTCCTATCTCACCTTCAATAGCACCTTTACAATATCTCACCTCTAGTTCCATTAGCTCATGTTCTATATCTCACTTATCTCTCCCCCTCACCTCTCTACCTCTCCCCTCTCTATGTCTTTTAGTCTCTCCTTGTTTACCTCAACCCTAATCCTTATCCCTAAACCCTAATCCCTCAACCCTCAACTCTAATCCCTCATCCCTAAACCCTAAACACTATCCCTATTCCTAAACCCTTAATAGGCTTGATACTATACCTTAAACCCTAATCCCTTATCCCTAAACCCTCCAACCCTATCCTAATCCTTATACCCTCAACATCAATCCCTAATCCCTCAACCCTTAATTGTGATCCCTCAACCCTCAATCCTATCCCTAAACACTAAACTCTAAAGCCTTGACCCTTAACCCTCAATGTCAAATCTTAATCCCTCAACCCTTAACTCTAATCCCTCAACTCTAAACCCTATCCCTAAACCCTAAACACTATCCCTATTCCTAAACCCTGAATGGGCTCGATACTAACCTAAAATCCTAATCCCTTATCCCTAAACCCTCCAACCCTATCCCTAATCCTTATATTATCAACACTCTACTTTAACCCTAATCCCTTGACCCTCAACCCTATCCCTAAACCCTCAACCCTTGAACCCCAAACCTCAACCCTCAGCGTCAAACCCTAATCCCTCAACCCTATCCCTAAACCCTAAACCCTAAAGCCTCAACCCTCAACCCTTCACTCTAATCCCTCAACCCTAAACCCTCAACACTATACCTTAAACCCTAATATCTCAACCCTCAACCCTAAACCTTATCCCTAAACCCTAATCCCTCAACCCTCAATCCTCAACCCTAATTCGTCATCCCTCAACTCTAATCTCTTATCCCTAAACCCTAAATGCTATCCCTATTCCTAAACCCTCAACGGGCTCGATACTATACCTTAAACCCTAATCCCTTATCCCTAAACCCTCCAACCCTATCCCTAATCCTTATACCCTCGATGTCAAACCCTAATCCCTCAACCCTTAACTCTGATCCCTTGACCCTTAACCCTTAAAACATGAACCCTAAAACCTATCCCTACACACTCGACACTTGACACTATATCTTAAACCCTAATCCCTTAACCCTCATCCCTAAAGTCTCAACCCTAAATCATTAAACCTTCAACCCTAAACCCTATCCCTAATCCCTCTACCCTCGACACTCTTCTTTAACCCTAATCCCTTGACCATCAACCCTATCCCTAAACCCTCAACCCTCAATCCTCAATCCTCAACCCTCAACTCTCAACATTAAACCCTAATTAATCAACCCAAAACCCTATCCCTAAACCATCAACCCTCAACACTATCCTTAAACCCTAATCCCTATCCCTCAACCCTTAATCCTTAAAACTTAAACCCTATTCCTGCACCCTCAACACTTGACACTATATCTTAAGCCTTAAACCCTCATCCCTAAAGCCTTAACCCTCAATCCTTAAACCTTCAACCCTAAACCGTATCCCTAATCCCTCTACCCTCGACACTCTAACCCTATCCTCGACATTAAACGTTAATCTGTCAACCCTAAACCCTAATCTATCAACCCTAAACCCTATCCCTAAACCCTTAACCCTCAACACTATACCTTAAACCCTAATCCATCAACCCTAAAACCTAATCCCTCAACCCTCAACCCTAAAGACTATCAATAAACCCTTAACCCTCGACACTATACCTTAAACCCTAATCACTCAACCCTCAACCCTTGAACCTCAACCTTTAACCCTCAATGTCAAACCCTAATCCCTCAACCCTTAACTCTAATCCCTTGACCCTCAACCCTCAACCCTATCCCTAAACCCTAAACCCTAAAGCCTCAACCCTCAACCCTCAACCCTCAATGTCAAATCCTAATCCCTCAACCCTTCACTCTAATCCCACAACCCTAAACCCTATCCCTAAACCTTCAACAATATACCTTAAACCCTAATCCCTCAACCCTCAACCCTAAACCTTATCCCTAAACCCTAATCCCTCAACCCTCATCCCTCAACGCTAATCCATCATCCCTCAACTCTAATCCCTTATCCCTAAACCCTAAATTCTATCCCTATTCCTAAACCCTCAATGGGCTTGATACTATACCTTAAACCCTAATCCCTTATTCCTAACCCCTCCAACCCTATCCCTAATCCTTATACCCTTGACGTCAAACCCTAATCCCTCAACCCTTAACTATGATCCCTCGACCCTTAACCATTAAAACTTGAACCCTAAAACCTATCCCTACACGCTTGACACTCAACACTATATCTTAAACCCTAATCCCTTAACCCTCATCCCTAAAGCCTCAACCCTAAATCCTTAAACCTTCAACCCTAAACCCTATCCCTAATCCCTCTACCCTCGACACTCTTCTTTAACCCTAATCCCTTAACCCTCAACCCTCAACCCTCAACCCTCAACTCTCAACATTAAACCCTAATTCATCAGCCCTAAACCCTAATCCCTCAAACCTAAACCCTATCCCTAAACCATCAACCCTCGACACTATACCTTAAACCATAATCCCTATCCCTCAACCCTTAACCCTTAAAACTTAAACCCTATCCCTGCACCCTCAAAACTTGACAATATATCTTAAGCCTTAAACCCTTATCCCTAAAGCCTCAACCCTCAATCCTTAAACCTTCAACCCAAAACCTTATCCCTAATTCCTCTATGATCGACACTCTAACCCTAACCTTGACACTAAATGCTAATCCATCAACCCTAAACCCTAATCTGTCAACCCTAAACCCTATCCCCAAACCCTCAACCCTCAAAAACTATACCTTAAACCCTAATCCATCAACCCTAAAACCTAATCTCTCAACCCTCAACCCTAAACACTATCAATACACCCTCAACCCTCGACACTATACCTTAAACCCTAATCCCTCAACCCTCAACCCTACTCCCTCAACCCTCAAACCTCAACCCTCAACCCTCAACATCAAACCCTAACCCTCCACCCTTAACTCTGATCCCTCAACCCTCAACCCTATCCCTAAACCCTAAACCCTAATACCTCAACCCTCAACATCAAATCCTAATCACTCAACCCTTCACTCTAATCCCTCAACCCTAAACCCTATCCCTAAACCCTCAACAATATACCTTAAACCCTCAACCCTCAACATAAAATCCTAATCACTCAACCCTTCACTCTAATCCCTCAACCCTAAACCTTATCCCTAAACCCTAATCCCTCAACCCTCAACCCTTAACCCTAATCTATCAACCCTCAACTCTAATCTCTTATCCCTAAACCCTAAATGCTATCCCTATTCCTAAACCCTCAATGGGCTCGCTACTATACCTTAAACCCTAATCCCTTATCCCTAAACCCTCCAACCCTATCCCTAATCCTTAGACCTTCGACGTCAAACCCTAATCCCTCAACCCTTAACTCTAATCCCTCGACCCATAACCCTTAAAACTTGAACCCTAAAACCTATCCCTACACGCTCGACACTCGACACTATATCTTAAACCATAATGCCTTAACCTCATCCCTAAAGCCTCAACCCTAAATCATTAAACCTTCAACCCTAAACCCTATTCCTAATCCCTCTACCCTAGACACTCTTCTTTAACCCTAATGCCTTGACCATCAACCCCATCCCTAAACCCTCAACCTTTAACCCTCAATGCTCAACCCTCAACTCTGAACATTATACCCTAATTAATAAACCCTAAACCCGAATCCCTCAAACCTAAACCCTATCCCTAAACCATCAACCCTCAACACTATACCTTAAACCCTAATCCCTATCCCTCAACCCTTAACCCTTAAAACTTAAACCCTATCCCTGCACCCTCAACACTTGACACTATATCTTAAGCCTTAAACCCTCATCCGTAAAGCCTTAACCCTCAATCCTTAAACCTTCAACCCTAAACCCTATCCCTAATCCCTCTACCCTTGACACTCTAACCCTAACCTCGACATTAAACGCTAATCCGTCAACCCTAAACCCTAATCTATCAACCCTAAACCCTATCCCTAAACCCTCAACCCTCAACACTATACCTTAAACCCTAATCCATCAACCCTAAAACCTAATCCCTCAAATCTCAACATTAAACCCTAATTCATAAACCCTAAACCCTAATCCCTCAAACCTAAACCCTATCCCTAAACCATCAACTCTCAACACTATACCTTAAACCCTAATCCCTATCCCTCAACCCTTAACCCTTAAAACTTAAACCCTATCCCTACACCCTCAACACTTGACACTATATCTTAAACCTTAAACCCTCATCCCTAAAGCCTCAACCCTTAATCCTTAAAGCTTCAACCCTAAACCCTATCCCTAATCCCTCTACCCTCGACACTCTAACCCTAACCTCAACATTAAATGGTAATCCGTCAACCCTCAACCCTCAACACTATACTTTAAGCCCTAATCCATCAACCCTAAAACCTAATCCCTCAACCCTCAACCCTTAACACTATCAATAAACCCTCAACCCTCGACACTATACCTTAAACCCTAATCACTCATCCTTAAACCCTAATCCCTCAACCCTTAACCATCAAACCTCAACCCTCAACCCTCAATGTCAAACCTTAATCCCTCGACCCTTAACTCTAATCCTTCAACCCTAAACCCTATCCCTAAACCCTAAACCCTAAAGCCTCAACCCTCAACCCTCAACATCAAATCCTAATCCCTCAACCCTTCACTCTATTCCCTCAACCCTAAACCCTATCCCTAAACCCTCAACAATATACCTTAAACCCTAATCCCTCAACCCTCAACCCTAAACCTTATCCCTAAACCCTAATCCCTCAACCCTCAACCCTAATCCGTCATCCCTCAACTCTAATATCTTATCCCTAAACCCTAAATGCTATCCCTATTCCTAAACCCTCAACAGGCTCGATACTATACCTTAAACCCTAATCCCGTATCCCTAAACTGTCCAACCCTATCCCTAGTCCTTATACTCTCAAAATCAAACGCTAATCCCTCAACCCTTAACTCTAATCCCTCGACCCTTAACCCTTAAAACTTGAACCCTAATACCTATCCCTACATGCTTGACACTCAACACTATCTCTTAAACCCTAATCCCTTAACCCTCATCCCTAAAGCCTCAACCCTAAACCCTATCCCTAATCCCTCTACCCTCGACACTCTTCTTTAACCCTAATCCCTTGACCATCATCCCTATCCCTAAACCCTCAACCCTCAACCCTTAACTCTCAACATTAAACCCTAATTTGTCAACCCTAAAACCTAATCCCTCAAACCTAAACCCTATCCCTAAACCATCAAACCTCAATAGTATAACTTAAACCCTACTCCCTATCCCTCAACCCCTAACCCTTAAAACTTAAACCCTATCCATGCACCCTCAACACTTGACACTATATCTTAAGCCTTAAACCCTCATCCCTAAAGCCTCAACCCTCAATCCTTAAACCTTCAATCCTAAATCCTGTCCTTAATCCCTCTACCCTCGACACTCTAACCCTAACCTCAATATTAAATGCTAATCCATCAACTCTAAACCCTAATCCGTCAACCCTAAATCCTATCCCTAAACTCTCAACCCTCAACACTATACCTTAAACCCTAATCCATCAACCCTAAAACCTAATCCCTCAACCCTCAACCTTAAACACTATCAATAAACCCTCAACCCTTGACACTATACCTTAAACCCTAATCCCTCAACCCTCAACCCTAATCCCTCAACCCTCAACTCTAATCCCTCATCCCTAAACCCTAAATGCTATCCCAATTCCTAAACCCTCAACCCTTGACACTACACCTTAAACCCTAATCCCTTATCCCTAAACCCTAAACCCTAAACCCTATCCCTCAACTCTTAACCCTTAAAAATTAAACCCTAAAACCTATCCATAAACCCTCGATGCTCAACACTATATTTTAAACCCCAATCCCTTAACCCTTAGCCCTAAATCCTTAACCCTCAATCATTAAACCTTCAACCCTAAATGCTATCTGTAATCCCTCTACCCTTAACACTCTACTTTAACCCTAATCCTATGACCATCAACCCTATCCGTAAACTCTCAGCCCTCAACCCTCAACTCTCAACATTAAAACCTAATCCATCAACCCTAAACTGTAATCCCTCAACCCTAAACCCTATCCCTAAACCCTCAACCCTCAACACTATACCTTAAACCATAATCCCTCAACCCTCAACCCTAATCCCTCAACCCTAAACCCTAAATCCTATCCCTAAACCCAACAAAACTACTTTGCCTTATGTTAGGTTGTTAAACCCATCATTTTTGACACTCTTCTCTTAAAGATATCTAAGTTGCAAAAATATGTCGAAAAAATGGCTATGAACTTTTTTAATGTTAGTAATGTTATATGGCATGTTTATCTGGCCCATCTAGGGTTCATTATGCCAATAGGTGTACACATTATGAGAAAAGCTTTGTGTATGGTACATCCACAGTGAGTAATTAATAGTTGAAATCATAAGGATGATCATTATGAGAAAAGCTTTGCATTGGGGTACATCTATGTTTCTTGCTATCCACCCAACACTTAGGGGAGGTATATTGTTATGAAATAGGCAAATAATCTCCCATTGTTTATTGGCTCTATCCACAAGAACTACTAAACTTTTTTCTCTTGGTAATTGTAGAGGACATTCACCTATTTTTGGCAACTCCTGCATTCCCAAACCATTACAAAAACTAAGTTATTTTAACCCAATAAATAGTTGATTTCATTGATTTAATACTCTACTATATTAAAGCTTAGCATTCACACAAATGCAGATATTCATATTATTGAAGACTGCATTATATTAGACTATTAGAGATCCCTTAGAAAAATGTAATAACAAAATTGATTTGCCTTATGTTAGCTTACAATTAAACCGATTCTTTTTGACACTCTTCTCTTAATAAAGTAAGATTAATAAGAATAGAAGGCAGAGAATTTGATCTTACTAGTATGCATGGTCTGTTTACATTCTGTGACTTCATTTGCATTCAATTAAAAGGTAAATATCTTATTTGAAAGGTGGGGTAGAGTTCACTATCAGGTGCTTTTCTAGATGATAGGGTCCATAATGTCCAGGGTTCTTCAAAGAAAGGCTTGTAACATAATTAAGTTTTTGTTATACTAATCCTCTAGGTAAAGCTACAATTCAAATGCATACTTTGAAAGTTGAAATAAATTAAATTAGACTTACAATTTTGATTTTCTTCCATTGCTTCAACAACATCATTGTTTTCTTCATCAGAAACCAATTCAAAATCAGCAACTTACTGCCAATTGGTTGACTTGAACTGCATCCTCTATTAAAAGAAGGGCATTTTTTATATGTATCAATGTTGGTATTCATAAGCTCAAGAGCATTGATATTTTTCACACACCCTATTCTTTGAAATATCTTAACCTTAAAATATGACTTGGATATGTACTTGAACACAATGAAATCTCCAATCTCCAGCCCGTGATGATTCACAAAATTTTCCCAACCCTGCCTAAATTCTAGTTTATTTATGGTACCCCTTAATTGTACATCCCACTCTTACCCACCTAGGTCTTGAAGAAGGAGGCATGCCCATTAAACCAATTCATTTGACAACTTGCTTCCCATCGGTTCACTTGAACTGCATACTTTGTTAGAAGAAGGGCATCTTTTATTTGTATCAATGTTGGTATTCATAAGCCAAAGAGCATTGATATTTTTCACACACCCTATTCATTGAAATATTTTAACCTTAAATTATGACTTGGATATGTACTTGAACACAACAAAATCTCTAATCTCTAGCCCATAATGATTCACAAAATTTTCCTAACCCTTCCTAAATTCCAGTTTATTTATGGTACCCCTTAATTGTACATCCCTAAACCCTAAACCCTAATCCCTTAACCCTAAACCCTAATCCCTAGTCCCTAAACCATAAACCCTAATCCCTAAACCTTAAACCCTAATCCCTTATCCCTAAACCATAAACCCTATCCCTAAATCCTCAACCCTCAACACTTAAACCTTAAATCCTAAACCCTATCCCTAAACCCTCAACCCTCAAAACTATACCTTAAACCCTAATCCGTCAACCCTAAACTTTCAACCCTAAACCCTATCCCTAATCCCTCTACCCTCAATAATCTACCTTAACCCTAATCCCTCGACCCTTAACCCTAAATGCTATCCCTAAAGCCTCAACCCTAAACCCTAATCCCTCAAGGTCCTAAACACTAATCCCTTATCCCTAAACTCTAAATCCTATCCCTAAACCCTCAACCCTCAACCTTAAACCTTAATCACTCAATCCTTATCCACCCCTCTCCTCCCCTATTTGGCTCACTCCCATCTCTACTGTCCTCTACCCTCGACAATATACATACATACATATAGGCATACATAGATGCATACATACATATAGGCATATATACATACATACATGATTAATAACCTTGAACATAAAAAAATTCGAGGGGAACATAACGCAAGCGCATTATAACACACTCGCATTATTTGAAACATGACAAGCAACACAAACTTTTGTAGAGAAGGGAAAATGCAAAGCAAACAATAATGCGAGCGTGTTATAACGCGCTTGCGTTATGTTTTACTTTGGGAATCCTAAGCCTTGGTCTTGGGATTTACTTTGGATTTCCAACCCAAAGGTTTGGAGTGCCTTTTCAATATCCACAGACATGTTTTTCCATATTCTTCAAGATTTCACATAATTTCGTTCGTGCTAACCCTCAGATTTGCATGTGTTTCAAGGTTGAACAAATCAAACACCTGGGTAATGTTAGGATTTCTCTTAGCTATTTGACGATGTAATGTTTTTCACATTTTAACAATGTTAAGGCTTTCATCTTTAATTTCTTTTGCTTGTGTGTCCATTTTTGGGAAAAAACCACTGTTTGGTCTTTTTTTCATTGTAAATTAACTATTCATTGAAATTTCAAAAAAAATACATATTTAAAAACTAGACTCCATTCTACACATATTAAAACAATAAAAAAAATGATTTTCAATTATTTTTCAAAATTTATAGGGGTAGCACGGCCAAAATTCTATTTTTTAGGATGTGTTCACTTTGAAAATTAGTAAAAAATCAAATATTCATCAAAAAATTATTAGCAAAATTAAGCATAAACTACATGCTATTAGCTAATTTCTCACTAAAATGATTTTAAAAATACCAAAAAAAAGTTGACCTTTTGAGGGAGCCACAAAACATGTTATGTTATGTTTTTTTGACAGAAACAACACCAATTTCTGTGGCTCCCTCTTTTGAACCCCTTAATCTATGCCATTTTCAAAAAAAAATAGTAGTTTAGAAAGTAGATTCGGAGCACTACGAACATTGTTTTGGTTGCATCTCCAAATTTTGAGTGTAACTATGCTCAATTTCTCATCCAAGGCCATCATTTCCTGATTTTAGAAAAAAAGTGGCCACTTAAGACCCCTTTTTGGCCCCCCATCTTGCACTTACCCCAATAGGATGTCATGTGATTTGGCTTTCTAGCCATTTTTTGCAATAAACATGAAGTTGGCCATGGACGAGTTGTCACATTTCTCTCTCCTATGTGGCATTAGCTATCGGTTGATCATGGATGTGACCCACTAACCATGCATTATGGGCTCTTTTCAATGTCAATAATCATTCATTTGGTTTTATTAATGTTTGTGCTCCTAATAATGCCATTGAGAGATCTTCTCTTTGGAGATGGATCACTCATTCAATGTCAACCACTACTTGGGTTTTGTACAGGATTTTAATATGGTTGAATGTACATATGATAAATGCAAAGCCTTGCCTATGCAGTGGATAGTTGGTGAAAGAAAGACTTGGTCTATTATGAATAATAAATTAGGTCTTTTTGATCCCAATGTTGGATGCCACCAAGGACATTCACTTTAGTACACATGGAGTCATTTCAGAGTAGGCCCTAATAGGGTCTTAAAGAAGCTTAATTAGGCCATGATTTCTAGCTAATCATTCTTTTCATTCGATAGATGTTATTCATTTCTTGTCGAGATGTTGGTAGATCTTGTCCTTTCTGACCATTTCCCAATACATTTTCATATTGAATGGAAAACTTCCAAGCCCAAAGAAATGAAGATTCAATTCTTTCTTAACACATCACTTCTTCACCACAAGGCCACTTTAGCTCATATTCAATGTGTTTGGAATTTAGATCCTCATCCTATGCATGTGATACAAAGGATAACTTGGTGGAATGATTCCATCACCCACACTTCATAGTTTCTTTGCATTTATGGGAGATAGCTTGCTCGTTTCCACCACCACTCTTAGGAGGCCACCAACCAAGAGCCCCACTATGCCACTGCTACTTTGGAGGCTTAACCTTTTGATCCAGTTGCCCAGTTGTGGGTGGCACAGTGCTAGAAACAAAAGTAGATTGTCGATGCTCATTCATCCTGTGGGGCTCACATCAAATCTCAGCTCCACTAGCTTAAGATTGGGGACAAAGTGCTAAAGAATTTTTTTAAGATTTACATGTCTATCATGCTTCTAACTCCATTCATTGGATACAAGATGGGCAACAACTTTTGCAATAGTTACCTAACATTCTGTAATCCTTTGCTCGACATTATGAACAAATCTTCTCAGCTTAAGATTACACTCTAGTTAGGTATTCGTCTATGCAACAATGTGTTTCTATAGTCCCTTGTTAGGTTTATATTGCCCAATGTATTCTATATGATCAAATTATCACTCAAGATGATCTTAAGGAGGTTGTTAATTTAATGGCCAATGAGAAAACCCTTGGCTTAGATGGCTTCCCCTATGAGTTCTTCAGAGCATTCTAGGACACGATGGGTTGTGACCTACATAATGTCTATCTTGAAGCAATGCAAACTCGTTCATTGGGAAACTTAATTAAGAAAGGCAATATCAATTTCCTACCTAAGTTTAGTGATCCTCAAGAGATCTATATCTAAAGACCTATCACCATGTTCAATGTCACCTACAAGATCATTTCCAAGGCTATGGTCTTTAATCTCCATTCCATAATTCCTTTGATTGTTTGACCTGAACAATAAGATTCATTAAATCCAGTTTCATTCTGGATAATATCATTGCTATCTAGGAAGGGATGGAGTGGGCTCACCACTTTCTACAACCAGTTCTCTTCCTTAAAATTGATTTTACCAAAGCCTATGACCATGTTGAATGATCTTCCATTCTTTCCATGTTATAGACTCTTGGGTTTGGCCCACGGTTCATCCAAATAGTTTAGATGCTCTTTTCTGATCCTTCTGTATGCATTACCATTGCCACTCAAAATTCTAGCTCTTTTTGGATTTTAAGGTCCACCCATCAAGGTTGCCCTCTTGCCCTAGCTCTTTATGTTTTGGTAGTTGAAGGATTTGGCTATTTTTTTGCTCAAGTAATTTCTCAATCCCATGTCAAAGGTATTTCTCTCCCCAATTCCTCCTACAAGTTGGTTAATGGACACTTTGTTGATGACTCTTTTCCTCACCCTCATTGAAGAAGAGAGTAATGTAAAACAAACTTTACACTGCTTGGACATTTTTTTCAAGCTTTAGGTTCCAACATTTAGTGGAAAAAGACCCAATGTTATTATTAATCCTTCCTTCCAAAACCAAGATGGCTTGACTCTTTTTGGTGGAAGTGGATTGACCATGGGGAGATCTTTTGGTTCTTTGGAATTCCTTTTTCTTTTTAGGCCTCTCTTGTCAATCACTGACAAGTTTTAATTGCTAGAATTGTGAAAAAGCTCTAGTATTGGGTAAACAAGCCTCTCTCCCTAGTAGGTAAGTTTCAGATTTATTCTAAAATCCTTGTAGCCATTCTTGTTTACTTTCCTCTTGTTGGGTTCCTTCTAAGGCATCCCACTCAATGATTGAGAAACTTCTTAGGGATTTTCTTTGATCTTCCAACGATGGGCATTAAGGCTTCCATCGTGTTGCCTAGGATTTTTGTTGCCTACCCCATGATGCTTGGGGACTTGGTATAATCTCCATCCACTAGCAGGATATTTCCATTTACGCGAAATGGATTATTACTGATGTTGAAGGAAATGAAACCTAGAAAATTCTTGTGAGGTACTTCATTAACACAGGAGTCCCTTTAAGATGTCCTTCTTGGAAAGTCTTGGACTTGGGCACCCTCTTTACAATGTGGAAGACTATTATCATCTAAGGCACTTTTGTCATCAAAATCATTCGAAAAGCTTGGGAATCTCTGAAACCTTTCTTCAATGAGCGGGAGATGATTTTTTCAATGGTTTATTCATCAATTAACAACCCCTTTGGTGGTCTCCTATTCTTAGTTCTCAAGGCAAGCCCCAGCCAAATCACATTGGATTCATGCACTTTGCTTCTTCAAATGCAGATTAAATGCTCTACTTGACATTATTCATAGGGCCACTAAGAATTTATTACTATGGCTCGAGTTCAAGCTTAAGTTTAAGTTTTCCAATCAAGACCAAAAGACTTTTCAAGCTATCATCAATTCCATCCCCCCTTAGATGCTACAAAAGATTGAAGTTCAGTCTCCCAAACTTGGGTGGAAGCATTGGAAGTGGTACGTGAATACCCCTTTCTAGAATTATGGGCCTTGCAAAGATTATTTATGGATTTATCCACATTTGCCTATGGTGGAGCAACATAACCTTTGTTGGCAGCTTCAGTCTTCTCTTAGAACTTGGCATCGTCGGTTCCAATGCAATTGGTTTGTTGTGCTAGAACCCCAAGTGGGCCCATTTTCCCCGGTGTATTATCTACCAAGGCCTCCCAATAGGGGCTTAACTTATGCATACGACCATTCATTTTCCTCATGTTCCCCTATGTGGACAACTCAAGAGCCTTAAGTATCTATTTTGGTTATATCCCTAGGCACAAGAAGCTTGGAACTAGATTCATGACTTTTTCAAGCCATTTTGGTCGACCCCATTCTCCTAGCATATGGTCTTACTAGTGGACTAGCCTTGTATCCTGTATAAGTACACTCAGATATAGCATCCTTTTAAGGTGGATATTATCTTCAATATTTGGAAAGATAGAAATTCTAAATTTTTTTCCAATTACACTCCAGATGTTCATTTTTTTGTTTATACTAAAGTTATGATTTGTTGTAATATTTTGATGTAGATTTAGGTGCAA
This sequence comes from Cunninghamia lanceolata, assembly GCA_027924645.1. NCBI lineage: Eukaryota > Viridiplantae > Streptophyta > Pinopsida > Cupressales > Cupressaceae > Cunninghamia > Cunninghamia lanceolata. The sequence goes on from BSBN01000348.1 coordinate 7,877,200, forward strand.
GCTAGGAAAGTTGTAGTTGAGGTTGCCTGTCTTCAAGATCCACTTGACCACTAAGGAAATTCTTCATGCACTATTTCTTGGGTGCTTTCATACTCTTCCTCTCCTCCAAGAGGTCGTCTACAAGGGTGTATATAGTTTTCCAAATGTGACCATGGCTCCCACTCCTATGGGGCTCAGACTCATAATTATTGAGACTCTACTACTTGTGGGTGGCCCTAGCCCTCAAATATGCCCTAGCCCTCTTATCAAGGGCATGTGGGAGCTGGTTGTCCCAATTCTAACAAGCTTCCTCATTTTTAACTTTCCATCTCTCTAGTTCACACCCAGCAACCTATTGAAGACAATCCTAAAAATGAAGGCCCTCTCTCCAGCTGGGAGTCGATTGATGACACTACCTTGAGACATGTATGAGGAAATAACCTTCTTGATAAAGGACCACCTTTTGCTAGCATTGTATTAGCTTCTTTAGACATTGTTGGGCTCGGCCCTTCAGTGTTTAATTTTCGTCTATATTTTGGATCAGTCCCCATAGACTTTGTGGGTGTGCTCCTTTACCACCCTAAACATTTTTCATGAATATTGTACTATTTTAATCTTTCAATATAATGTTAAATAGGAATGTTCATAAAATAATTGTGTCATTTGTAGAGTTAGTGATCGCATGAATATTTTATTTTTCTGCTTATTTAATCAAAGAGGTTTTAGGTTAGGAAGGGCTGAAATTATGGATTATAAAGAAAAATATGCCATGTGGTTGCATATTGTTATGGAGTAAGAAGTTTCTAGTTGTCTTTTTACCTCCTTGTTTAGTTCCTAGGTCATCGTGATTACATTATACATTCTAATTGTTCATCTCAATGCAAAATTGCCCAACACCAATGCAAAATTGGAATAAGGAGCCCATATTTTATCTTATCTAAGACCCAAAAGGAGATGGAAGACTTGGGCACTAGAGCTTAAGTGCCTCCTGATTGGTCAGTGAAAAATCAAGTTTATGTCAACTTGGGACCTTTCAAAAGGTTTCTCCTTGTCAGCTCTTTTGTTTTAATTTCACAATTGTGAGCAGGAAAGCATATATATATGTGTTTTTGAATTTATTATGAACTAAGATGGAGATAGCTAACTTGATATATTGAAGGAAAGAAAGAAAGAGCATATTTGTCTATTGTTATTTTATGTTTGTTGCAGGAGTGAAGCTATCATCTATCCACCTTAGGAGTTGAAGGATCTTCATCATTCTAAGGGATCATCACATAGGTGATATCACCGTTGTCTATAATCATTTGATTCATCTTATTATCATTGTTTTCAGCCTCTACTCTATGAGGGCGCACACTCTCTATCAACCAATGACATTGGGAAGTTTGAATGCTATCCCGAGATTTGATCAAGGCAAGTCCCTAAACACCATAACCACCAAACCCCCTCTTATCTTCTTGTGTGTAGGTTATAGGAGTGAGATACAAGAATATTGAGTGAAGATCAAAGTTTTGGGATCTGACAATAGTTATAGAATATTCCTCTATCCAATACTTGGGTAGTTATGCCTTATTCTTTCTACCCTTCCCGACTTCAGATCTGGCATCAGGGCAACATCTGCAACATCTTTCCAGTTTAGACCTCAGTTATAATCTTCCAATTAGGACTTGGGTGGTCCCAAATTAGTCCTCTGACATCTTTTCTTTTGGGAGATAGGTTCTATCACCTTCTTGATCATCCCTATGCAATTAGTTTCTGGATTGTTGTACTTATTTTGTTATAGGTTGATCATTGTAGAAGTAGGCTTTTATGCATTTCTAACCTAGGGTTTGATGAAAAGGCTAAATCAAATATGATTCCTCTATAGCATACATGAGTACAAGATCTATAATTGAGTCCACCTTCACGAGGTAGTGATTTGGCTCGATCTTGTCCTTAAATGTTATATGGAAAAGGGTTTTATCCAGTGTGCATGTCCTAGTTATCATCATTCACCTTTTTCATACTAGACATTTTGGTTAACCTGTATCTTCAAGAATTTGCATCTTGTTAATTGTTCAAAGCATATATTGCATTAATTTATTACATATTTATCAATATTTATTTAAAAATTTTGCATAATTTGGAAAAAAGAACATATTTAGTGTAAAGGGTGATTTTTGGATAGTTTAGTTTTTGGTAGTTTTGTGTGTATATCCTCCTTTCACCCTTACATTCAAGGCCCTAGGGTCGAGTTGTAATGTACTATCATACCCTAGGTCACTATTGAGATGTAGGGAAACTTGGATTTTTATGATTAGATTGACAATTTCCTTCTCTTATGCTCAATTGTACCTAAAAAGCCTAATTATGCAAGTACAATAGTAAACAGATGAATTACGAAAAATGCTTCTATAGAAAGATGTAAAATAACAAATCACTATGCACCTATTTTTAGGGTTATGAAGTGGAAAATTTAGGAACTAAAGAGCAGGTGCCCATGTCCAGTGCCCTATTTTTTGTCGAGATCTGGAAACTCAATCTACAACCTGTATCTAATGTACCAGAGATTTTCTCGTTGCAGAACTTTGAGGACAAATGAGAAGGCACCCAAGTCTAGGGAGCTATTTTCTTCTCTAATCTGTAATTCCAACACTCTATTGTACCCTCCTATAACTTCACTTTGTCTGTAGCTTCAGCCTGTAACCTGCAACCATGAATCTTTGGGAGGGGGTTGTGGACTATAGAGGCTTGGCTTGGTCAAGCCCCAGAGAGACATTCAAGTCTTATGAACATCGTTGTCAGATAGAGAGTGCGTACCCTTGTGAGGTTGAGGCAAAAACTAAATGATAAATGCTCAACACAAATGATATCACCTTGTAGTGAAGATTGTTGGAAACAAGGTAGATAACTGAGAGGGGGGTGAATCAGTTATCTCAAATATATTAACTTTCTTTTCTCCTTTAACAATTAGTGCAACATCAAAACATATAAGCATACATAACCATGAGAGTAGAAATAAAATTAACACACATAACACAAGGATTTTTACGTGGAAAACCCTGTCAAGGGAAAAACCATGGGGTGACTAACCCAAAATTGTATTATCTGTTAAAAGAATAAGAAATACAAAATGGCACTTGCCAATTAGGGCTTATTGCCCGAGCACACTACTCACAAGAGGCACACTGCCTACAAGAAACTCACTGTCTACAAAGTTTATAGAAGGTAACCAGGTATTTGAACTGATGAGAGGCATCCACAAATGCTAAAGTTTAGTTCTGGTTAGGCTCAATATACTGATCTAATGCACTTCATTCTTCCTCTCCTCTAGTGCTACTGCTCTGTTACATACCGGACTTGTATTTCTACTTTTTTACTTATCTCTGCCCTTCTTCGCACCTTATTTCATCTCATCTACACACACATACCTTCATACCAAAATCCATCTGGTACATATATCTGCACAAAGGATTTCAACTACTTTCTAGTCAGCAACCGGAATACTCAAGATATTTACAAAATACTGATCTGTCGGCTGAATCCATGCTTGATATGTGATGCGTATCAAAATCATAGATATTGAAGTCATCAATAATGTCAGCCAATATTGTATGATCCCTCAAATAGCTTGATCACTGTCAATTTCTCATCCGGATTGAAGTCTGATACTCTACCGGTCAGTTCTTCCTTAGTTTGCTCTGCCTATCAGGAACCCAACACTCAGATGCTCATATCTTTTCCATGTTTTATCACTAGAGGTTCAATCTCTGGAATCTAGTAGTCATGATACTCCTCTTGACTTGTCCAAGTTTGCAACTTGCTGAGTTACACCATCTGAGAGATCCAGACCTGAATTTCAGACCTTGCTGCATGCTCTATTTTTGTTCACCGGACCAAAACACTCTTCAATCTAACTTTCGGTATAGGCATACTATGTGTTGCAGATGTGTGGGATAGACTTTGTTGCCATCAATGATAACACTCATGAATCCATACAGTGTCTCTTGCCAACAATCTCCCCCTTTTGCATTGATGGCAACACTTAGTGAAAAATGATTAAGTGTCGCAACAAACTCCCCCTTGGCTGATGCTCTGTCTTGTGCATTATTTTACCGGAGCTCCCCCTTAGCTAAATTCCATATTTTTCACTACTCCTCACTCCCCCTTTGACATCAATGGCAAAGGGTGGAATCTGCACACAAAACTTTGCAAAAATCAACCTATACATAGCCGCATAAGTATATATACATGTTATACTTACATATACTTGAGTATATCTGCAAAAGTGGTCTTCAACTGTACAAATTCTGTTGCCCAAATCTTCTTCATCCTGTCCAAAATTGAGATGTGACCACTCAACAAAAATGCATAAGCTTTTTCCCTTCTTAAGTCTCTCGGATCACTGGTCCGGGTTGTGGTCTAAGCATCAGTTAAGGCCTCATGCATTGCCTCTAACTTAGGGATAATTATCCCTCTAAGTTCACTCATCCTTCTTATCATATTCTTCTTCTCCTTGTCCAGCCTCTTAATTTCATTTATAATGGCAATAGCCTTGCATTCTTGATTCATTATGGATGTGGTGAGGGGATCAAAATTCTAAGATAAACTTGACAGTTTACCTTTCTTTCACCTTCTTTTCAACATCCTCTGTCACCTTAGACCAGGATAGACAAAATTTGTACATGTCCCCACCATCTTTAAGAGCATTTTCTAAGATCTTTATCCCAATATCTAGGGTCCTCCTATCATTAGCTATGAATCCCTATACTTCAGTGAATCTCTTTCCCAAAACTCTTTTCAGACTTTCTCGTCTGCTGATTTCTCTAAGGAATCAAAATGGGTGCTAACAAAGTTAACCAAAGATTTCAAATTACCAGATGGAGAGGCTGAAGGATCCTTTTGGAAGGATGGCATGATCTTCTCCAGCATCCCAGAAGTAATCTCTATCAACTCACAGTCTTCCATGTGAGATTTTAGAATCTTTTCTTTTGCTTTAGCTTGGGTAAAAGATGCTATTTTCATTGTCTAGACTGGAGAGAGGGAATCAAAATTTAATGGTCCTTGGAATAGATCCAGTTCATCTATCTCCATCATCTCTTTGGTCAAGAAATTCTTTACTACCTCTGCAGTGTCTCTTGCCAGAGACTGAGTCTTCTTTTCCTTTGGAATCTCAAAGCTGTCATCAGAGATCTCTATTTGATCTTCTTCTCTTCCCTTTTTCTCCTCTTCTTGACTCACTTTCTCCTCTTTTCTTCCTTCTCCTTCAGTTCTTGAATCTGCAGTGGGATCCAGAAGAGAGATGTTAACTTCTTCATGAACTTCCTTTTCCAAAATAGAGGAATCCAAGTCCTTAGATTTCTGCTCATCCATCTCTTTTGGCCCTTCTACATTTTTCTCAGTAGATTCTTCTTTTAATGCATTTAATCCTTCAACATCCATGGCAGAGGGTTCTTCATCTATTTCCTCTATAATAGGAAGATTGAATCTTTTGAAATCATTCTGGAGGATGTCTTTTATTTCTCTTGCTACCTGATCAGTCTCTCCAAGCATTAGTTTGTTCATTCTTGCTTTTCTCTAGAATTCCTCCTTGCAGTCTTTAAAGATCATGTTCATTTGCTTTGGAGTAATGGAAGGATAGAGATGAATAGAAATCTATTCTCGGATCTCTAAGTCCCTTGCCTTAGCATTCTCCTTTCTAAGTTCAAGAACCTTCTCTAGACTCTTGGGAATTAATGAAATGATTTCAATAAATGCTTTATTCTAAATATTTAAGTACATAATTGTAGCTTCTTCCAAGATCCTTTTGTCAGTATAAGTATAATCATCATAAAATTCTATTACTAGTTGCAGATTTCCATCCATAGTGACTACCTTGATGATATCATCAATAGAAAGAGTGGGCTTTTCAACAAATTCTTCTACCTCTTCTTCTTTGTTTTTTCTAGTAGAGGATTCCCTGGATGTTTTCTTCTTCTTCTTCTTCATTTTCTTAACTTCCTCATCAGTCTCTATTTCTTCATCATCCTTTTGGCTTATGCAGGACCTTGTGGCTTTTGTTTTTGTTCTCTTTTCTTCTTTTCTAGATGTCTTGGCTTCTAGTTTTGAGGCTCTTGAGCTCTTAGAGGTGGCAGGTGCAGAGCTCTTGGAGGATCTAGTCTGGGAGGAGACTTGCACCGAAACACTTTCTATTTTTACTTCTTGTTTCTCTTTCTTAGCTCTTTCTATTTTCTCTCTATTTGCATCAACTACCTCTTTTGATATGTCATATCTTTTGGCAATTTCCTCTACTTCCCTTCTAACTTTCCTTTTTATTTCTGGTTGTCTCAGCTCAACATGTGTCTTTACACTTAATTCTTGAAAGGTTCCAAACCTTTCTACCTCAGGGTCCTTAGGCTGACTCATCAAGTGTTGGATATGTAGCTCCAAGATTTTCTCATCAACCTCATATCCCATTGGCATAATCCAAACTATTCTGGGCTCAACTGCCTCCATTAGGCATTGATCAGTGTCTACCATAAAACACATTGTATCCTTGTATTTTTCAACTATAGATTGAGGAATTCTTTCTCTGGCCTACATCATACTTTGGAAGTTTTTAAAGTATCCCCAGAGTGTTGTTCTTTGAGCCTTAGCATCACCAAGTCCATACATATAGTCTTTAATCTGTATGGCAACCAGTCTGTCATTTTGCCATACCCAACCACTTGATCTAGGTAGCTTATTCATGTAGTAGAAGAATAGACACAGTATTAGACACCCATACTTGAATGAGTTCTTCTTGTCCTTCTTGATCTTCTGCAAGTTTTCAAATAGTTGGTTGAGGAGAAGGTCGCATAGATCATAGTTTGCATTTTCCCTTAGCATTTGATATGTTGTATATATTGCAGTCCCGGACATAGAATTCTCCTTGCTGGAATGATAGATTTTATAACCAATTATCATAGAGGAAAATTTGATATCTGGATTTGTGATGTCTTCTATTGTCATTGCTCTTTTATCAAACTTAGATCTGGTAACTTCACTTACTGTTTGGTTCTTAATAGAATTGAGTGCAAGCAACCCACTAGATGAGTGCAGTCCAGTTACTGCCCTAATGGCATCTTTTGTTATTTTGAAGGGCTTCATCAACCACATGAAATTGTCATGTATTCTACTAAGAACATACCGGACCCATTCATCTTCTGCAAAACGGGGAAAGTGGATGCAATGTCCAAAGTGCTTATCCCGGAGGGCCTTGTATTGAGGTTTGAGTTCAAAACTTTCATCTATTAATTGTTTCTAGTAAATGTCCATCAACTTAGATTCTCCAAATTCCTCAATATTGGCATGGATGTAAAACCTAACATCTTCTACGTGTAGAACCCCATGCAGAATGCTAGAAAAAGTGCCTAAGGGATCAACTTCTAGGGATTTGTAAGGATGTTTCTTGAATTTTGGGCGCAGTCTATCAGTGATCTTAACAACCATTGGAGTAGCTATTTTTGCAAAAGATTCAGAGAGAGATATTCAAAATGGAAGTACATTTTTATGCTTCAGGGTTCAGGAAAAAGAGTCAGAACAAATCACTGGTTGAATCAAATTTTGTGGTTGATCTTTGAGAAAGTTGTAAAAGCTTGATGCAGAGCTCTTCTTTTCTTCTTCTCGAATGCATATGTGCAAATGATGAGTAAAAGAACCCTTTTATCTTTGCGCAAACCCTAATTTCCTTTTGTAATAAATGCACAACCTAAGTCATTCGGTTGCCTTGTTCTGAGAGAGATCTTTCTGAATCACTGAGATGCACTTAGAATCATTTTTAGTGAAAATTGACAATGTATCTTCTTTTCTCCAATCATGCCATGAATCCGCAGATCAAGATATCTCAACTTTGAATCACACAGGATTTGATTATAAAAATCTTGTTTTTACCAGATGGCTGTCAGATCGGATCAATCTTGGATGATTAAACTCTTGTAAAACTCCATGCAGATCATTCATATTTTCATGGAGACTTATATAGATAATTTTATGGGAACCCTTTAATCCAGAACATTTCATGTGTCAAATTTCGGCACTAATTGATTGGCTGGGGAATTTTATTTTCCTTTATGATTGCCCCTGAGCCAGAGCTCATCTGTTTAGTTTCCAAAAGGAATATCAGCACTAGATTATGGTGTGGATCCGTCACCAGCATTTTTTGTACTCTTCTTTACCCAAATCTTGCTCATCTCCCTTTGAACTTCATCTACATTCACTTTGCCTTTTCCTTTATCTTGATTTTGATTATGATGCATCAAACCCTCTTTATCCAGATTCTTACTTCTATAGAATTTGGCAATATGACTAGATCTATTGCAATTGTAGAAAACAACATTTCTTTGCATATTTGACTAATATCCTTTTGATCTGCATTGATTAGCCATATGTCACATTCTATTGCATGCAAAGCATCTACCATTGAATGAATTGTTTATTTGCATATTTCTGCATTCATGAGATTTGTTACCATATCTTTTGTAGTTGAAACACTATCTGGAGAAGGATGAATTAGTCTGATTCATTCTTCTTCTGCACTGAGTTGCTTTATGACCAAAGTTGTTGCAATTGTAGTAGTATCCATTGAAGGATGGATATCTTTGAGCATTTGGTTGCCTTACTGGAGGTCTTCTAGGCCTGTTTCTTTGATTTCTTGATCTAGAGTTCTTCTGACTGGATCCAGAGCTTTCACCTTTCTCATATACCAAGCCATGCTTGTCATCTACCCTCCTTTGGCTTTCAAGAAGAACTTCAAGTTGAGTTAAGATTATCTTGAATTTCTCTTTGTATTCATTTATTGTTTGAAGATCTTGTTTAAGAGTGTCTATCTAATTCTCAAGTTATTCTTCATTATCTCTAGCTTCTTCAAGATCAGATTCAAGATGCCTGATTATTTTGTCCATTTTGTGGCAGTCCTTTGACTTCTCCTTGAGAGATTGTTTTAGATCATCTTCAATTTTCCTTTTCTCTTCAATTTCTTGGGTGAATCTCATAACCCCTAATTCCATCTCATGCCTTACCATAATGACCTCTTTTGATAGCTTCTCACATAGCTTGTTTTTTCATTCAGATCTTCATTAGAATCAATTGCTTCACTTTGACTTGCTAATTTTTGAAGTAGTTCCTTTCTCTTTTTCACAGAGATACTCAATTTTTCTTTCAGCTCATTTATGAAATCATCAACTTGTTTGAGTCTTTCTCTAAAGTTGTTGACTTCAGAGTGAGATTTCTCAAGATCATCTAAGGTAGACTAAAGTTGTTCCTTCATACCATACATATCCATTGAGATTCCCAGATCTTCCTCAAGCAGTTAGGCTCTGTTTAGAGGAATTTAGCTCTGATACCAATTGTTGGAATCAAGGTAGATAACTGAGAGGGGGGCTGAATAAGTTATCTCAAATATATTAACTTTCTTTTCTCCTTTAACAATTAGTGCAGCATCAAAACATATAAGCATACATAACCATGAGAGCAGAAATAAAATTAACACACATAACACAAGGATTTTTATGTGGAAAACCCTGTTAAGGGAAAAAACACGGGGTGACTAACCCAAGATTGTATTCTCTATTAAAAGAATAAGAAATACAAAATGGCACTTGCCAATTAGGGCTTATTTCCTGAGCACACTGCTCACAAGAGGTACACTGCCTACAAGAGACTCACTGTCTACAATGTTTATAGAAGGTAACCAGGTATTTGAACTGACGAGAGGCATCCACAAATGCTAAAATTTAGTTCCAGTTAGGCTCAATATACTGATCTAATGCACTTCATTCTTCCTCTACTCTAGTGTTGCTGCTTTGCTATATACAAGACTTTTATTTCTACTTCCTTACTTATCTCTACCTTTCTTCGCACCTTATTTCATCTCATCTACACACACATACCTTCATACCAAAATCCATCTGGTATATATATCTGCACAAAGGATTTCAACTACTTTCTAGTCAGCAACCGGAATACTCAAGATATTTACAAAATACTGATCTGTGGGCTGAGTCCATGCTTGATATGTGATGCATATCAAAATCATAGATATTGAAGTCATCAATCATGTTGGCCAATATTGTATGATCCCTCAAATATCTTGATCACCATCAATTTCTCATCTGGATTGAAGTTTGATACTTTGTCGGTTAGTTCTTCCTTAGTTTGCTCTGCCTGTTAGGAACCCAACACTCAGATGCTCATATCTTTTCCATGTTTTATCAACGGAGGCTCAATCTCTTGAATCTAGTAGTCATGATACTCCTCTTGACTTGTCCAAGTCTATGACTTACTGAGTTACACCATCTAAGAGATTCAGACCTGAATGTCAAACCTTGCTGCATGGTCTATTTTTGTTCACCGGACCAAAACACTCTTCAATCTGACTTCTGGTATAGGCATACTATGTGTTGCAGATGTGTGGGATAGACTTTATTACCATCAATGACAACACTCATGAATCCATACAGTGTCTCTTACCAATAATCTCATGGGAGGAAGAATCTCTTCATGCCATGAGGAGATGATCTCTCAAATCTGTAAATACAAACACATAGACAACATATTTTTGCTCTTGCAACATAATGAAAGACTTGAATCACCTTTAGAATGCTAATGTTCATCTAGTAATTCTCTAGTTTACAAATTAATGCCTAAACATGATTATATATGCAACTACAAACATTCCCACAAAGAATTTTGTAATTCAAACTTACCATGTTGGCCTAGGAACAAAATAACGGTCATAAACCAACACTTAAAATTTGGGCCTAACCCAAAATAGGGTAGGACTAGGGTGCGAGCACCTAAGTCCTCCCCCCCTATTTTGGGAAGGGGTAGGTTCAAGGGGTCCTCCTAGGCCCCATTTGACATGAAATCCATGGTTCATTCCATTGGGATGTTAAATTATGATGCAAGATGTCCTAAATGCACAATAAAGACCCAAGAGCTAAACCTTATGAGGGAAAATTCCCCAAGGGGACATTTTCTGACGTTACATTTAGCCCCCACTTTAATGTATGCATAAACACAAAGATAATAGATGCATTAAAGTATGGTCAACAAGCACAAAAAACACGCCAAGCATGGAGAAGACATGCCAGACACATTGAAGACAATGATAGACACGCAAAACATGGAGAAGATAGTTGCAGTCATGCAAAACATGGTGAATATAGTAAATGCATAGAAGACACATTAATACATAGAAGACATGAATGATTTCTTTTCTTTTATTTTTCTCATATATATGAAATGCAGATGCAAGTACAGGAAAGTAAACAAACCTCCCATAATGCAAGATGTACTCATCGCATAGGTCTTTAAACTGCATATATAGGGCAACACACATGTAAGACACACCAAACCTCTCAAAATGCAGGATGCACTCATCACATAGGTCTTTACACTGCATATGGGGCAACAGACACGCCAAACACACACTTTGAAGACATAGAGAAAACATGACAGACAAATGGAGTGTTCCTATTTCTAGGTTCATCACCATCTCAAGCACATTACAAGCACACACCGATGATTGTGCTTCACCACAACAATCACGGAAGACATGCTTAAGGGTTGAGGACACAGAACCACCCCTACCTTCTGATGAGGACTTTTTGAAACTGACAAGATGTGCAATCTGCTTCAAGAAATACACCATCCCCACCTCTGTAGAGGGCTTAAGATAAAAAGGATACATGCGATATCCTGCCTCCATAGAGGGCTTAAATGATTGATAGATTGATTAGAAACAAACTCAAAGTGTAGGAAGTACTCATCACACTAGTCTTTAGACTACACCTGAGGACACGCACATTGCTAACATCTACAATAGACAGCTTACCTTATATATGCCCCCACCTTAAGGTGGTTGATATCATTCATCGATATCAAGCACATTAAGGTAGGAAGAAAACACACAAGGGAACATAGACTTTCACAAAGCCCATGCCCCCCAGAGGTGACATGTACTTTACGATTACCAAATGTTCCCACAAACACATCCCTAGAAGAAACATGTTAGTGTCTACAAAATTATGATAAACAACAACATCAATGCATATGAAATCTAAGGCATGTAAGATTCAAGATAGACAAAGTGCACAGAGTAGTAGTATTGTTAAGGTTTGTAAATGAGATAGAACACCATCAAAATCACTACACAAAAAGCTTGAGTGCTTCTACTAGCCAAGCATCAGATAATTTATACAACCCCATTGTCATATTAGGAACTAAGTCCAATTTTTTATTTCTCTCTAAAGGGACTCTAGGTCTACATCAGTATAAATGTTTTTCATTATCCACCCTCTAGATACAAACACTAGAGGAAGGCAAACAATAAATAAGAGAGGACAAACAAGTGTCTTAGGGACAATAACGTAGGAGGGTACCCCCAGGTCACCAACTGCAATGCTATGTTAGCAAGACACAACATACAAAAATGAAATAAGAGAGAGAGGCAATATAGAAGAATGATGATACAAATAGAAGAAGGGTCACAACAGAGGTGGTCTCCTACTATCCTGGACCTTACAAGAGAATCAAGGGTCATCCCAGGAGGCCTAAACAACACATGACACATCACGGGGGAAGCATATCATGAGATAGATAAAGGGTTAGAGATACTTACCTATAGGATCTTCGTGCTAAGTCTCATCATCAAGTAAATCATAATCATCCTCCCACTCCTAGATTTTAGAGGAAACTGGGACGTAAGGTACCATAGCCCAATTCTTGTCTTTGTTAGGATCATCTTTGTTTAGTTCAATGTTTGGGTCAATGTTTTCTTGTTGGGAGGCAAGGTTTATGGCATAAGCTTGTCTTCTTTGTCTTCTTTGTCTTACTTTTCTATTTCTCTTTCTTTTACCACTTATCTCTTGTAAGATAGGGATTTTCTCTTTCATAGGTTTTTGCAATTTAGATGAGGAAGCACCAGGATCAAATCTCATTTGTCTAGGTGGCATATTTCGTTGTTGACTATTACCTCCCAATCCTTGTAAGGATGACGAGGGAGGAACCTCAGCATAGGGGCCTTGTCCTTGCGGTCTATGGTTCTCTTCAGATGTGGGTTGCTTGTCTTTTGTCATTTCTTGCATAGAGGGCCTAGCTGTTGGATGTAATAGTTTTGTTTTGTAATTTCTATAGCCCAAGAAGTTAAAGTTTGTTCGTGGTTTAGGTTTCTCTTCGTTTTCGTCCCAAAATTAATCCATTGTGTAATGTTTTCTTTCAACCAAAGGTTTATATTTATTTTTGGAGATGGTGATCACATGTCCCTTAAAAGGAAATTTTAGACAATTATGAATTGTTGAAGGGACAATTTTCATTTCTTTTAACCAAGGTTGTCCAAATTTTATGCAAAAGTGGTTAGAAATGGGGACAACATCAAGCCATTGTTCTACATGTTTCTCAAATACAGTTACCAACAATGATATCTTACCTAAAGGTTTTGTAAAGGTTCCCTTATGTGTTTTAATCATCATGTCCAAAGGGTCATAAAATCCTTGCATCAAATTATGTAAATAGAGGAACTCTTCCATGGAAAAATTAGTCATGAAATTAGGATCAATAAGGGTTCCATCTATGAGGTTTCCCATTATCTTCACAGTGATGTAAAGAGATATGTCAATATCTCCAATTGTTCTATCATTAGGTGTACACACATTTTTAGGTTTGGGGACCTTTCTGATGCAAAGCCACATAGCAAAAGCTTACAAATAGGGTGAAAAACCCATTAAACCCACCAAATAGCTAATACTATATCCTATCGGCAAGATATCTCTCTTGTCACCTACCAGCATCATCATCATATTCGGTGAACACAATTATCCTCCTGATGATCACTATTCACCTTACCGCCAAAACTCTATCTACAGCATCATGATGTTTGGCATCATCTACATCTTTTATCAGCAAGATATAAAATGTTGGGTTCCTCCCATATATCCTGATGACGACAACCTCATGCACCTCTCTTCTGATGCTTATGTCACCCCGATATTCGACCCACTTACACCACCAGCATCAGGATATAACTTATCGGGTCATATTGACACATCCTGATGATGATACACAACTTTATGCACACGGTGAATATTCCACCGAATATTCCTCCCGCGATCCACTTAGTGCTAATCTCCTATTGCCAAGACATGAACTAATGGTGAACACTTCGCACTGACCACCCCGATATCCTATGCCTATGCCAAAACACTTGTCATTGGTAGGATAAAACTTTATCGGGTGATATTTGGGAATGTCCTGGTGATGATGATGTCACATGCACTGTTACTTCCTCCGATGTTGACGTCACCCGGATATAAGACTCATTCATGTGCTCCGCAGCATGATATAAATTATCGGGTTATAATGAAATATCCTGATGAAGATAAACTTCAACTACCCGATGTTCAAACAAAAGATGCACCTTCTCCTTTCTTTGGCAAATGTGACTTTGACTCGCCGTTGACCCGTTTGATTGTACCTTCATCTGCGTGTATGCTCCAGCATACAACAACGATATGCGGATGATAGATACACATGAAATGATGATCCTAAAGATGATATATACAGGAAATATATATCCCAACTATTTTTTCTTGATGCCTTAAAAATAGGCATTCTCCATAAGTTTCAAGATCTGATCCAGATAGTGATATGTGCATAGATGCAAATGCGATATACACAGTCTATAATGTTGCATGCAAATGCTGTATATCCGTCAAATGTATATTTTTGGCAAAACTCTCAGAACTTCACAATTTCACATAGAAAACATGACAATCGGGCCAGATCATCTCCTGAATAATTCGAGCTTAGAATTTATCCTCCAAAAACCCTAGCACATGGGATGCTAGGATAACTCACAGCATGCTAACAATCGATCCCACAAACATGAAATGCATAAATAGAGAAACAAAAATGTAAACTAAACTATGATACATGCCCATTCCACCAATTCAAAGAATCAACCGGTGGAATGGTTGGATGAATCCATTTGCCTGTAACCAAAAAAGAATCAATACATAGATAGCTTGTAAACCAGACAAATGAAGTCAATGTGATCTCTTACTTTCAAATTAAAATTACATACAGATCTCACAGTCCCACTATGTTATAGTACTCTATTCAATCTCCAAAAACATAATACCTCAATGAACTATCAATTGTATCTACTGTATCTACTGTATCTATTGTATCTACTGTCTAAAACTAACTGATCTAGGGCGTAAATAGTAACTCCTCACGAGTACTTCCAACTCGATTCCCAGCGGCTGGGAGGAGACAACTAAGACAACTAGCATAACAAAATTCTAACTACTTGCACATCCTCCTAGGTCGATCTAAAACATAAGAATTGGTCCAATGGACCTTATTACATCAAAAAGTCAAACATACTATAAATAGACTTATGTTCTATTTTGCAGGGGTGCTCCTACACCATACTCCCCAGAAGAAGAAATCTCAAGTCCACTTGAGATGAAAGTATATAGATCTGCACCATGTTTCTGGATCTGCTCTTCAGTCATCCACACTGCTTCTGAATTAGGTTTTCCCTGCCAAGACACCAAATACTCCAAATAGTTTTTGTTCCATGTCTTCTTGATCACTCTTGTGTCCAAAACCTTCTGCAACTGTGGGGGATCATGTTTTGGAATGTCATCAGCTGCTGTATCCTGTAGTAGGTCATGTTCTTCATTTGGATTATGCTTGTATGGAGTTAGATCACATACATTGAATATAGGTGATAAACCAAGATCTGGAGGGAGTTGTATCTCATAAGCATTTTGTCCATGCTTTCTCAAAATCTTACATGGTCCAATTTTCCTCTACATGAGTTTAGTATATTTGCCCTTAGGAAGTCTTTCCTTCTTCAAATGAACCCATACTAAATCTCCAACATCAAACTATACATCCTTCTTCTTTTGATCAGCATATGCTTTATACTTCAAGGTCATTTGCTGTAGTTGGGTCTTTACTTGATCATGAACCTCTTTTATGGCTTCTACAAAAGCTTCACCATCTGCACTAATAGAATCTCCTGTAGGTAGATCTCTCAATTCCAAAATTCCTCTTGGATGCATACCATACACTATTTGAAAAGGTGATTTCCCTGTACTCCTATTGACAGTATCATTATAGGAAAATTGTGCCTGAGATAGGATAGTATCCCACTTTTCTCCATGTTGTCTTGTCAAACATCTGAGCAAATTCCCTAAGGAACAATTGACTACTTTAGTCTGTCCATCCATTTCAGGATGATATGCGGATGAAAAAGACAAATTTGTGCCTAGTTTCTTCCAGAGGGTTCTCCAGAAATGACCAATAAACTTCACATCCCTATCTGACACTATGCTCAATGGCAATCCATGTATTCTGACAATTTCCTTGAAAAACAAATCTGCAATATATGAAGCATCAGTAGTGGTTTTGCATGGCAAAAAATGTGCCATTTTGCTGAATTTGTCCTCTACAACAAAAACATTGTCAAATCCTTTCCTTGTCCTTGGTAAACCTAAGATAAAATCCATACTTATGCTTTCCCATGGTCTGGAAGGAATGGGTAAAGGCTGATATAAACCTGCATTAGTTGATCTCCCTTTTACTTTCTAACATATCACACATGTCTCTACAAACTTTCTGACATCTGATTGTAAGATCAAGAGTCTTATCCAAACCAAAATGACCTGCCATAGCTCCACAATGTTTCTCTTTAATAATGTTCAACCTCATAGAACACCTTGGAATACACAATTGTCCACCTTTGAACAGCAATCCATCCTGGATCAGAAATTTAGAGAAATCAGCATGATATTTATCTCCAAAAGAAGTACATACCTGATATATCTCTCCAAAATCTTCATCATCAGCGTACATGGTCTTCAATGAATCAATTCCAACACTTTCTAACTGAATCTAGTTGACTGTTAGAGCTCTCCTGCTCAAGGCATATGCTACCTTATTCTTGACTCCTTTCTTATGCTTCAATGTAAAAGTAAAAGCTTGTAAAGTTTCTACCCATTTCATGTGTCTGTGGTTCAGCTTCTCCTGGCTGTTGATAAAACTTAAAGCCTGATTATCTATGAATACTATGAATTCCTTTGGCATCAAGTAATGCCTCCATTTCTTGAGTGACTAGACTAAAGCATACATTTCCAAATCATATGATGAATACCTCTTTTTAGCATCATTGAGATTCTCACTGAAAAATGCAGTTGGCCTTCCTTCTTGGCTAAGTACTACTCCAATGGCCATGTGACTGGCATCACATTCTACCTGAAAGATCTTGTTAAAGTCTGGAAGTGCAAGGACTGGCTGCTGTGCCACCTTCATCTTCAATGTTTCAAAAGAATCATCTTCTTCCTTAGTCCAAGCAAATCTACACTTCTGTCCTCCTCTTATAGTATCAAGCATGGGTGTACAAATATGACTAAACTCTCTTGTAGAAGGTTGCTAGCCCATGAAAACTTCTGACATCATTCATAGTCCTTAGAGTTGGCCAAGACAATATGGCACTTACCTTCTCCTTATCCATTTGCAGCTTTCCTTGTGAAATGACAAAACCCAAATATGTGATCTCTTCCTGCATGAACAAACACTTGTCCAAATTTATCATTAGTTTCTCTTCATGTAACCTCTTAAGAACCAAATCTATATGTCTGAGATGTTCTTCCTTTGTGTTGCTGAAAATTAGAATGTCATCTAGATATACTATGACAAACTTTCCCATGAATTCTCTTAAAACCTCATTCATCAATCTCATAAAAGTACTAGGTGCATTAGACAACCCAAAAGGCATAACTTCCCATTCATACAACCCTTCATTGGTTTTGAATGCTATTTTCCATTCATCTCCTGGCCTAATCTTGATCCGATGATAACCACTCTTCAAATCTATTTTTGTAAAATACTTAGCACCTCCCAAAGAGTCAAGTAAATCCTCTATCCTAGGGATTGGAAACCTATACCTGATTGTGATCTTATTAATAGCCCTGGAATCTATGCAAAGCCTTCAAGTGCCTTCTTTCTTTGGTGCTAGTACATCTGGTACTGCACATGGGCTTAAACTTTTACCAATCAGACCTGTGTCTAACAATTCCTCAATTTGTCTTGCTACTTCTGCATTCTATTCTGGAGTTAGCTTATCTGCTACTTTGTTTGGAAGTGTAGATCTTAGGATTAGATCTATGCAATGGCTAATATCCCTTACAGGTGGTAGGGATCTTGGCATTCCATCAGAGATGATGCCTTTATATTTATCCAATAGCTCTTGGACAGCTGGGTCTATGAACCTCTGCTTCCTCTCTTTCTTGACTACTTATTGTTGTTCTTTATTCACTGTCAGACATGGAATTAGGGCATATGCAACTACACCTTCTGCTGCTACTTCTTTCATGAACTGTTTTCCTTCTATCAGCAATACCTTCCCCTCTTTTCCTTTTGATTTCTCTTCCTTCTCTGTCAATGGTAGTAACTCAGTCACAGTACCATTCTTAGTGATTGTATAGGTGTTTCTAACACCATCATGGCATGCCTTCAAGTCATACTGCCATGGTCTACCAAATAAAAGATTGCAAGCATCCATCTTGGTAATGTCAAACAACAACCTGTCTTTATATGCACCAATCTGAAATTCTACCCAAGCCTATTCTTCTACAACCGTTTGCTAACCTTGGGTAAACCATGAGACCTTATATGGGGATGGGTGAGGCAATCTCCTAAGCTTAAGCTTTGTTACCATTTCATCAGATACAAAATTTTTAGTAGAACCGAAATCAATTAAAACTTTACATGCCTTACCTCCTGCTTTGCAAATGGTTCTAAAACGAGACTCTCTTTGTGGGGGTTCTTTGTCAGGTACCTTCATGGTAGTCATTGTTCTTCTCATCATCAGAGATTCTCCACTCTCTGGATACCCATAATTGTCAGGAGCATTCCTACTCTGAAAAGCATTAGAGCCTATTGCACTTTGACTATCAGGTTCTTGGATCAGATTCGTTCTCCTTTCTCCTGTTGAGCTTGTTGCCTTTTTTGGACATATGCTAGCTATATGGCCTTCATTGTTATAGTTATAACATCTAATAGATCCTCTACCCTAGGATCTTCCTCTGAAAGGTCTTCTACCTTTGAAGTTTCCTTGCTGATTGTAACTCTCTCTCTAGTTTTGGTTGTTATTTCCCTTGCTGTTGTCATGACTGGATTCTCCCTGATATCCATGTCCCTATCCTCTACCTTTGAAAGGACTTCTTCCACCTCTATTGTTCTGTTCTTGTCTTCTCTTTAACTTCTCTTCTACTTTCAATGCCAACTGAAAACATTTCTTAACTGTATCTGGATTATGCAGATTCAAATCTTCCTGAATGTTGAACCTCAATCCATTAAGGTATCTGGCTACCTTTTCTTCCTCACTTTCTTTTACCTTTGCTTTCACACAAAGTTTCATGAATTCCTCTGTATATGAGCTGACATCTAGCTCCTTCTACTTTAGGTTTTGCTTCTTCTTGTGTAATTAGATACTGTAATCCAATGGAACATAGGCTTCCTTCACTAAAGCCATAATCTTCTTCCATGTAGCGACTCTACGCTTTCCTTCTTGTACTCTATCATCTTGGACAAAATTCCACCATGTCAATGCAGCTTCTTTCGTCTTTGATTGGGCTATCTTCACTCTCTGTTGTTCTGGTATCTCCTCTGTCTCAAAGAAATTGTTTAGGGAGTCTATCCACTCCATCACTGAATTAGGATCCATCTTTCCTGTAAACACTAGCAAATCCAGTTTCACATCCATGGTCCTCCTCTCCATGGCTTTGAGGGTGTTCAACAGTGGCCTCTGGTCTGCAGGAATGACCTCCTCATTCCACCTAGGGATCTCTTCTTCTTCCCTATCTTCTTCTCTACCTGAACCTACTCTGTCCTCAACTTCTCCAACTCATCCTTCAATTCCTAATTCTGAGCCTTCACAGCCTTGCTCTCAGCAATCTACTTCTTTACCAGAACTGCCAACTCAGTGTTGGTCATTCTTGTCAGGAACTCTGATGTTCCTTCTACATCTGACATCTTGTATTTCTTTTTCTTCCCAAAAGATTTTTCCTTTACTTTGATACCACTATGATGCAGAGCAACATAGCAAAAGCTTACAAACAGGGTGAAAAACCCATTAAACCCACCAAATAGCGAATACTATTTCCTATCGGCAAGATATCTCTCTTGTCACCTGCCAGCATCATCATCATATTTGGTGAACACAATTATCCTCCTGATGATCACTATTCACCTTACTGCCAAACTCTATCTGCAGCATCATGATGTTCGGCATCATCTGCATCTTTTATCAGCAAGATATAAAATATCAGGTTCCTCCCATATATCCCGATGACGACAACCTCATGCACCTCTCTTCTGATGCTTACGTCACCCCGATATTCAACCCACTTACACAACCAGCATCAGGATATGACTTATTGGGTCATATTGACACATCCTGATGACGATACTCAACTTTATGCACACGGTGAATATTCCACCGAATATTCCTCCTGCGATCCACTTAGTGTTAATCTCCTATCGCCAAGACATGATCTGACGGCAAACACTTCACACTAATCACCCCGATATCCTACGCCTATGCCAAAACACTTGTCATTAGCAGGATAAAACTTTATCGGGTGATATTTGGGAATGTCCTGGTGACGATGATGTCACATGTACTATTACTTCCTCTGATGTCGACGTCACCCGGATATAAGACTCATTCATGTGCTCTGCATCATGATATAAATTATCAGGTTATAATGAAATATCCTGATGAAGATAAACATTGACTACCCAATGTTCAAACAAAAGATGCACCTTCTCCTTTCTTTGGAAAATGTGACTTTGACTCACCGTTGACCCATTTGATTGTACCTTCGTCTGCGTGTATGCTCCAACATACAACAACGATATGCAGATGATAGATACACATGAAATGATGATCCTGAAGATGATATATATAGGAAATATATATCCCAACTATTTTATCCTGATGCCTTCAAAACATGCATTCTCCATAAGTTTCAAGACTTGATCCGGATAGCGATATGCGCATAGATGTAATTGCGATATACACAGTCTGTAATGTCGCATGCAAATGCTGTATATCCGTCAAATGTATATTTTTGAAAAACTCTCAGAACTTCACAATTTCACATAGAAAACATGACGATCAGGCCGGATCATCTTCTGAACAATTCAAGCTTAGAATTTATCCTCCAAAAACCCTAGCACATGAGGATGCTAGGATAACTCACAGCATGCTAACAATCGATCCCACGAACATGAAATGCATAAATAGAGAAACAAAAATATAAACTAAACTATGATACATGCCCATTCCACCAATTCAGAGAATCAACCGGTGGAATGGTTGGATGAATCCATTTGCTATAACCAAAAAAGAATCAATACACAGATAGCTTGTAAACCAGACAAATGAAGTCAATGGGATCTCTTACTTTCAAATTAGAATTGCATACAGATCTCATAGTCCCACTATGTTACAGTACTCTATTCAATCTCCAAAAACACAATACCTCAATGAACTATTAATTGTATCTACTGTATCTACTGTATCTTTTGTATCTACTATCTAAAACCAACTAATCTAGGGCATAAATAGTAACTCCTCACGAGTACTACCAACTTGATTCCCAGCGGCTAGGAGCTTCCAAGCGGTTGGGAGGAGACAGCTAAGACAACTGGCATAACAAACTTCTAACTACCTGCACATCCTCCTAGGTCGATCTAAAACATAAGAATTGGTCCAATGGACCTTATTACTTCAAAAAGTCAAACATACTATAAATAGACTTATGTTCTGTTTTGTAGGGGTGCTCCTGCACCACTTTCTCTTCATGTAAGGTTTAGGAGGGAACCTATTGTTGTTGTCATGATTAGATTCCATGTTTATATGCTCAAATCAATGAAAAATCAGATTTTAACATTTTTTGAAAAAATATGCAAAGGACAAGTGTAAAACTTTGTGCAAAAGTGACCTTAAATTTTTTATTTTTCTGTACTTATTCAATGCAAATGTATGAAAGCAAAGATGTTGTAAATATTTTGATTAGGGGAAGCAAATTATATGTCTTATATCAGTCTAATACAGCAATAATATCCATCACAACACACTCTTGATGCAAATCTAAGATGATGTTAAGTCAAAATATAGTGAAAATACACTAAAATATGTGAGTTTTCACCAAATCTCAATGCAAAAGAGGATGACAAAGGGTGTTGTGAGGAAAATATGACAGAAAGAAGATTATATCAGTAATAATAGCCACTTGATGCCAAAATATTCGTCACAACACACTTGTAGTGTCACCTAAGGTCAAACCCTTGTGAAAATATAGCAAAAATAGGCAATTTTTAATGATTTTTCAAATCCAAGACCTAGCCAAAGGGGTATTGCAAAGAATTTTAGGAATTAAAAATAATAATATTGATGATATCAGTCACTTCAATCCATAAAATTTGTTACAACACACTTGGAGTGCAAACTAGAGAAACCCTAGGGCAAAAATAGCAAAAATGTATGGTTTTTCACCAAATTTTCAATACAAGAGCCCGATAAATAGGTGTTGCGAAGATTTTTACGAGGGGAAGGAAATGATTACCCTGATAAAAAAAAATTAATACAAAAATATCCTTCACAGCACGCCTATGGTGCAAATTTAGAGACTTGATAAGGCCAAATCTAGTGAAAATTGATGTTTTTGAAGCCTTAGGTTTGAGATCTTGACACAAAATGCTATATTAATGTTTTGAAAGCTGATGTATGATGAAAATTACATTATCTCAGATCTGAAAATGATTTCCATGCTCTAACATAAAAATGTAAGTGTAAATCTAGTGAAAAATTAATGAAAATGCTAGTTTTTTTGTTGAATTTTTCTATGCAAAAATGCAAATTTTAAAAATCTAAATGCAAATTTGTTTCAAAATGAAAGACTATAGGTAAATGAAAATTTTAATGAGCCTCTAAAATCAGTAGAAAAATCTGAAACAAGATTTTACCTACAAACCCTAGATTTTGGAATTACTAGGTTATATGCAAAATTCACAATTTTCAACAAAACCCTAGCAATTTTATAATGAAAATGCAATGCAAATTACTGATTGTTTGTAATTTTATGCAATTTAAATCAGATCTAATGAAAAAATCAGAAATTTGATGAAAGTGAATTAATTAATGCAACATGCAAAACCCTAACATGCAATTTTATTTTCCAAATTTTCCAATTTTTGAATTTTTTTGTATGTTTTCAAATGCAATAAGATGATTGATGATATGAATGAATGAAATTAATGAAAATCTGAAGTACAAAACTCAGCAAGGTACAAATAAGTTCAATAACATGGGTTCACCAAAATGTAAAGGGTGGAATTTGGATGTTTGGTTTTTGATAGTTTGTGTGTGTATCCTCCTTTCACCCATTCATTCAA
The DNA here is from genome assembly GCA_027924645.1 of Cunninghamia lanceolata. NCBI lineage: Eukaryota > Viridiplantae > Streptophyta > Pinopsida > Cupressales > Cupressaceae > Cunninghamia > Cunninghamia lanceolata. Next base: position 7,900,651 of record BSBN01000348.1, read on the forward strand.
GGACCTAGGGTTGAGCTACCATGTACTATAATACCCTAGGTCACTATGAGATGTAGGGAAACTTGGATTGTTGTGATTAGATTGTCAATTTCCTTCTCTTATGCTCAATTGTACCTTAAATCCCTAATTATGCAAGTACAACAGTAAACAGATGGATTATAGAAAATGCTTCTGTAGAAAGATGTAAAATAATAAATAATTGTGCACCTATTTTCAGGGTTATGAAGCAGAAAAGTTAGGGACTAAAGAGTGGGCACCCAAGTCCAGTGCCATGCTTTTTGTTGAGATCTGGAAACTCAATCTGCAACCTATATTTATTGTACTAGAGATTTTCACATTGCAGAACTTTGAGGACTAATGAGTGGGCACCCAAGTCCAAGGAGCTATTTTCTTCTCTGATCTGTAATTGGGACACTTTGTTGTACCCTCCTACAACTTCACTTTGTATTTAGCTTCAACCTGTAACATGCAACCATGAAAATTTGGGAGGGGGTTGTGGTGTTTAAAGGCTTGCCTCAGTCAAGCCCTGGATAGATATTCAAGTCTTCTGAACACCATTGTCAGATAGAGAGTGCATGCCCTTGTGAGGTAGAGGCAAAAACCAAATGATAAATGCTCAAACACAAATGATATCACCTTGTAGTGAAGATATCATGGGAGGAAGAAACTCTTCATGCCATGAGGAGATGATCACTCAAATCTACAAATACAAACACATAGACAACAGAAATCTGCTCTTGCAACATGATGAAAGCCTTGAAATACCTTTAGAATGCCAATGCTCATCTAGTAATGCTCCAGTTTACCAATGAATGCCTAAACATGCATACATATGCAACTACAAACATTCCTGCCAAGAATTTCATAATTCAAACTTACCGTGTCAGCCTAGGATCCAAATAACGGTCATAAACCGACACTTAAAATTTGGTCCTAACCCAAAATAGGGTAGGACTAGGGTGCAGGCGCCCAAGTCCTCCCCCCTAATTTTGGCAAGGTTAGGTTCAAAGGGTCCCCCTAGGCCCCATTTGACATGAAACCCAGGGTTCATTCCATTGGGATGTTAAATTATGATGCAAGATGTCCTAAATTCACAATAAAGACCCAAGAGCTAAACCTTATGAGGGAAAAGCCCCCAAGGGGACATTTTCTGACATTACATTTAGGCTTTAAAAAAGCTTGCATTTTGATAAAATTTTGCATTAGGGTTTTAAAAAACATTCTCTTGCATCATCATATTGGTCGCATCAATATTCATCAAATCTATTTCGGCATAGTAATCTTGCATCATTCCACATCTTTGATTTAAAAATTCATAATTTTGCATTTCCACATTGTGTATTTCAACATAAGAAGATAACATCTCTTTCACATTTTGTAAGAAATTTTAAAGTGGTCTATAGTTTCCCTTTTGAACAACACTTTAATATTGGGATCACTTGGTTTGTAGTTGCACTAGTGTGTTTTTTATCTTTGCAAAAAGCTTCAAAAATCTGGTTTCCTCAAACTAGTGCCTTGGTGTACAAAAGTCTCACATACATGGCATCCAATCATAACAAGGGCATTGTGGCTCCTCCCTAATCTAATAAGAAAAGGAAGGATCCCAAACCTGTCATATCCTTCACACCACATGAGGTCACTATTAGAGACATTGATGGTCCTTTTTATATAAGAACAAGAATAAGTGGAAATCCTATAGGAGTTCTTATTGATCCTAATTGCATGACAAATGTGATCACAAAAGAATTTTTATACATGAATGATCTAACACAAGATACGTGTGATCCAATGGATATAATTATAAAATCATATCATGGTTATTTTCTTCCTACAATTGGAAAGATAACACTTTTAATTAAGGTGGTTGAAAATGCCCTTGAAGCATCATTTTCTATCATTCCCACATCAGATCTCTTTCATGTGAAGTTAGGACATCCTTGCCTAAAATCCATGAAAGCGATTCCCTCTACTATTCCCAAGTGCTTAAAGTTTCCTCATAAAGGTTGAGTGCATGTTATTCATCATAGTGGTTGTGTGCTTAAAGATACCTGAAGTATAACGTCATGGCTATACTCAATTCTGAACCCGTAAGTATACCCTCGTTTGTTTGAGTGGAATATTGCCTTATTTTTGTACAAAGTTTCATGAAATGATTTGATTATTATCTTAGAATAGATTTTCTAACCAAACCTTATTATTGATCAATGGTTATTAGCAAATGATATTAATATGTTCTATCATGATTTCTAGGAACAATTTGGTGATTGTTGTTGCCAAATTGTGCTTGGCAACCCAATTAGGCTGGGCTATAAGAGTTGTTTTCTAATGCATTCAAGAAGCATGTGACTTAAAATTAAGCAAGGAGGAAGATAATATTACATCAAAATAGTCAAGAGAGAGGCTTTAGACTCTGCATTTTATCTAACATGTTTTTTCACTATGCAAATACAGGTACCTAAAGACCATATATCCAAAATATAAAAAAAACTTTTGGTAGGGTCATAATGTTAGTTTCAGGACACACAACTGAGAGGGGGGGGTGAATCAGTTTTCTCAAAATCTTTTCTTTTATTAACCACTTAAATCCTTCTAGTAATTCAACAACATAATAATAAATCAACCATGGAAACACAATGCAATAATTCAAGAGCAGAAACACATTAACACATATGACACCAAGATTTTAACGTGGAAAACCCAGTTAAGGGAAAAACCATGGGGTGACTAACCCAAGATTGTATTCTCTATTAAAAGAATAAGAAGAACAAATGGCACATGCCAATTAGGGCTCACTAACTAAGCACACTGCTCACAAGAGGCACACTGCCTACAGGAGACACACTATCTACAAAATGATAAATATTACATACTTGAACTAAAGAATAGCATCTTCACCATGCTTGAGTCAGTTCCACTTAAGTTCAATACTTCTGCTCTGCCTTTTGCACTTATCCTCTCTACCACACTCTCATCTCCACCAAGATGCATTTAAAATGACTTCACAAATCTGATTAATACAAGACATCGACTTTGGGATAATCATCAAAATCAGAAAACTTTACAGAGAAAATAAACAAATACAACTTGATTTATTACAAAAGACTTCATACGAATCACCACACTGTCGGCCACATATATCTGGGACCCAAATCTTCTTTGAGGAACATGCCATCCTTCTCATAACATCTTAAAGATCATTCGCAAGATGTGTAAATCATCCGGTCGGCCAAGGAGGAAGAACATCATCATCTAGAAGTAAATCTTCAATTACGAGATGAATCTTTAATGCGAACCTCCAACACAAACTAGACACAATCTAGAGACCCACACAAGCTTGCCCAAATCACCAAAAACATCCACACTACTTCTGCTTACTGAAATCATTCTCTTCTTCATTTGGAACCTCAAGAACATAGTTTGTTATCACTGTCATATTGAAATAGATGCTTGAAGACCTCTAAACCACAGACCAACTGGGTTGTGAATTCACATTGACTTCCTAAACACTCCACCAAATCTGTAGAACAAGACATTCTATATTTAGATCTCATCGGACCTATTTGTGTCACTCTATCACCTCTGAAAATCTACCAGAACCAGTTTTACTAATATGGCCATAAATTCTTCAAATCTTCATGTGAACCTATCAAAACTTTACTGGATCACCTTTAGACACATATCTACAAACCCTTTGATTCACATCCTCTGATCTTCATCTTACCTGGAATGTTCACTTCATAGAGCTTCACTGTCTTCACTGTTCTTCTTTGTTTATGATAGGACTACTTTTCTCAATATCCTTAGCACACAACTCATCCAATCCTTGACATCAATGCAATAGAAGTATGTTGACATCAATGACAACACCAGTTAGGCCCATACTTGCAACAATCTCCCCCTTTGTCATTGATGGCAACATATGATGTGAAAAACTATTCTAACCATCAAGACAAGAACTTCTTCTTACTGACTAACATAACTCCCCCTATCAACAACAACCATTCACATGTCTTCTCTTCCTTTACTTCTCCCCCTTTGATCAACAACCATTTTTTGTTTTTCGCATGCCTTCTCTCCCCCTTTGACATTAATGGCAAAGGGTACATACTTGCATCACTCAAAAACATACAACCTGCTCCCCCTGAGTAGCAGCTTCCTATCATCAATCTGGGCCACAAGATATGACTGTGAGATCCATCGGACTGATGCACATCAGTGCACCTTAATTCAGAACCGGAGGGTAATAACCCCTAACTTCTCCCTAAGATACTCAAAAGAGTCCTTAGGTAGAGGTTTAGTAAAAATGTCTGCAATCTGATCCTTGGAGGGCACAAACTCCAATTTGACTTCATTCTTATTCACCTACTCTCTCAAAAAGTGAAACTTGATGGATATATGTTTTGTCTTTGAATGTAACACTGGATTCTTTGAAATGTTTATTGCACTTGAGTTGTCACAGAAGATTGTAATAGGTTCCTCATACTCCACTCTAATGTCTCTTAGCATTTACTTCATCCATAATACTTGAGTTCAACTACCTACTACTACAGTATACTTTGCTTCTGCAGTGGATAAATATATTGCCTCTTGTTTCTTTCTTAGCCAAGAAACCAATCTTTTCCCTAAAAGGAATGCTCCACCACTGGTACTCTTCCGATCATCCACATCTCCTACCCAATCCACATATGTATATGCATGAAGAGAGAAATCATGATCTCTAGGATACCATAAACCATACTCAACTATTCCTTTTAGATATCTGAGAATCCTCTTGATTGCCATGATATGAGATTCTCTAGGATCAGCTTGAAATCTGTCAACAAGACCAACAACATTCATAATGTCAGGTCTAGTTTGAGTAAGATACAATAGTCCTCTAATCATTGACCTATACTTTTTCTGATTAGCCTTAGGAGATTCATCATCTTTGCTTAGTTTACATCTAGTTGCCATGGGAGTATTCATTGGTTTTGAGTCTTCCATCCCAAATTTCTTCAACAATTCTTTCACATATTTGGTTTGAGATATGAAGATTCCTTTCTTTGTTTGAGTGATTTGTAGACCCAAGAAGAAATTTATTTCCCCAAACATAGATATCTCAAATTCACTTTTCATTTGATTTGTACAAGTCTTGCACATGTTATCTCTTCCTCCAAAAATAATATCATCAAGAAATACTTCAACAATTAAGGTATTTTCATGTTCAATATTGAAGTACAAGTTACTATCAGCAGTACCATTGTTGAAACCAATCTTCAAAAGATGCTTATCTAGTCTTTCATACCAGGCTGTTGGGGCTTGTTTGAGTCCATACAATGCTTTCTTCAACTTGCAGACCATATCACCATGATCAGACAATTGAAATCCATCTGGTTTCTCAATGTATACTTCTTCTTCCAAGTCACCATTCAAGAAGGAAGATTTGACACCCATTTGATATACTTTGAAATCCTTGAAGGTAGCAAAGGCAAGAAATAATCTATCTACTTCAATTCTTGCCACCAGAGCAAACGTTTCTTCAAAATCAACTCCTACTTGGGAATAACCCTTGCAGACCAATCTGGCTTTGTTTTTGACTACTTCACCATCTTCATTCAGTTTATTCTGGAAGACCCATTTGGTTCAAATCATGTTTTTGTTTCTAGGTCTAGGAACAAGATCCTAAATGTGATTTTTCTCAATCTGCATTAACTCTTCCTTCATTGTTTTAGTCTAGCATTCATGATTGCATGCTTCACTTACTATTTTTGGTTCAATTTTTGAAGTCAGACAATACTTTTCTGAGTCTTGAGTAATCTTTCTTCTTGTTTGAACACCTTTGCTTTTATCACCTATAATCTGATCTTCAGAATGATTCAGTTTTACATACCTAGGAGTTTTGAAAATTTCTTGGACTTCTATTTCTTGGACAGGTTCATTCAAACTTATCTCTTCTTCCTATATTTTAGGATTCTCTGGATCAGTCTGGGTCTAAATTTTAGAGGGGGCTTGGACTTCTTGAACCAAAACATCATTTTGATCATCTTCTTCATATTCATAAAACCTTGAGGGTTTTTCAATACCTTCATCAACCTTCACATTTGTACTTTCTATAATCTTTCTCAATCTCTTGTTATAACACTGGTATGCTTTGCTTTGAGTAGAATAACCCAAGAATATTCCTTCATCACTTCTAGCATCAAATTTCCCAAGGTCTTCATCTCTTTTAATGTAACATTTGCTACCAAAGACTCTAAAATACTTCACAGTGGTAGTGATGCCAAACCAGAGTTCATAAGGGGTCTTACCAGTATTGTTTCTGATTTGTACTCGATTAAGAGTATAGACAGTAATGCTTACAACTTCTCTCTAGTAGATCTAAGGAACATTTACTTCCATCATCATGGTTCTAGATGCTTCCTGGATGGTTTGGTTCTTTCTCTCCACTACTCCATTCTGCTGTGGAGTCCTTGGAGCAGATAACTATCTTTTTATCCCATGTTTCTCACAAAATTCTATGAACTCTCTGGATGTGAATTCTCCACCTCTATTAGACCTGAGACATTTTATGTTTAATCTGGTTTCCTTCTCTACCATAGCTTTGAATATTTTGAATTTCTCAAGAGCCTCAGATTTTTCTTTCAGAAAAGTCACCCACATCATCCGGGAGTGGTCATCAATTAATAACATAAAGTATCTATCACCTTGCAAACTCCTAATTCTTGCCAGTCCACATAGATCAGTATGAACTAAATCCAACAATCTGGTAGAAGATTGTTCCTTACTTTTGAAAATGACTATGCTCTACTTACCCAATTGACATTCTTTGCACAAACTATTAGTGGGTTTCACCAGTCTTGGAAGAAATCTTACAGCTTGAGTGTTGCTTATCTTGATGATATTATCAAAATTCAAATGACACATTCTCCTATGCCACAACCAACTCTGATCAATTTGAACAAATAAACAACTTTTTCCAGTACCAACCAAGTGGAAGATATTACCTTTTGTTTGAGTACCGTATGCAATCTTTGTTCTAGAACTTTCAAAAATCTTGCATTTTCCATTTTTTAATCGAAGATCATAGTCTTTGTCCACCAACTGTCCAACACTGAGAAGATTGTGCTTCAGACCTTCAACATGCAATACATCACTGGTTTTGTTCTTTCCATCAAAAGAAATAGTTCCTCTACCTCTGATTTTGCCAGCAAAATTATCACCAAATTTTACAACTCCTCCTTCATATCTTTCCAAATCTATAAACTTGTTTTTTTCACCTGTCATATGGTGGGAGCATCCACTGTCAATGACCTAATCATCATTTTCTTCAACTTGGGCAGCCAGAGCTCTTTCTATCATTTTATGATTGATAGATTTAGAGGGCATTGGATCTTCTTCCTTGATGGCAATAAACACCCAGTCACTTCTTGATTTGTTTCCTGTCTCTGATTCATCATCTGTTACTCCTTCATCATCATCATCATCTTCATGAACATAGTAACACTTCTTTTGAAATCTTGATCTATTGGGGTTTGGCCTAGAAAATCTTTCTGGACACCTTGAGGCAAAATGACCAATCTTATTGCAGTTAAAACATTTGAAAGGCAATTTTCCTTCATACTTACCAGATCCTCTTGGCAGTCTTTTTGCAATGAGGGCCTCAAGTTGTTTAGCTTCTAATTCATCCTCTTCTAGATCTTTTCTTTCTTTCTCATACTAAGATGATTTTCTTGAGGAACTTTCTCCTGGATCATATCTTTGTTTGCCTTTTATAGAGGCACTAGCTTTGAATGCAGATTTAGTCTTGGGAAGTGCATCACCAAACTCAGCTAATTCAAATACAGATATCTTGCCAACCAATTGATCCCTTGTGATAGTTGTTAAGGATCTGATTTCCTCAATAGCAACAACTTTGTGTTTATAAGTAGGAGGTAAGGACCTGAGAACTTTAGCAACAATTTCATCTTCATCCAGAACTCCACCAGCACATCTGATGCCACAAACAAGATCATTTACTTTTGTCATGTAAGAAGTGATATTCTCATCTTCACTCATCTTTAAGTTTTCAAACTTTCCTTTCAGACTTTGTAGCTTGGTCCACTTAACATATTTTTCTCCATCATATAGATTTTCAAGCTTTGTTCAAATTTCATAGGCAGTCTTCAAACCCATAACATTTGTTAGCTCTGAATCAGACAAGGCACTTAGTAGGGCTTCTTTAGCTCAAAGATTATTTTCTACATTTATGATTTCATTTAGAGTTGTAGGACCATTTTTTGGGGGAACATATTTAATTGAGGTTATGTTCCAATACTGATATCCCATGCATTGTATGTGACATTCCATGTGGTTTTTTCAAGCAGTGAAGTTTGAACCATCAAACCTTGGATTGTCCTTCTTGTAGGTCGACATTCTGGATCTCCTCAAGCAGTTAAGCTTCTTCTAGAGGAACTTAGCTCTGATACCAATTGTTAGTTTTAGGACACACAACTGAGAGGGCGGGTGAATCAGTTGTGTCAAAATCTTTTCTTTTCTTAACCACTTAAATCCTTCTAGTAATTCAGCAGCATAATAATAAATCAACCATGGAAACACAATGCAATAATTCAAGACCAGAAACACATTAAAACATATGACACCAAGATTTTAACATGGAAAACCCGGTTAAGGGAAAAACCATAGGATGACTAACCCAAGATTGTATTCTCTGTTAAAAGAATAAGAAGAACAAATGGCACATGCCAATTAGGGCTCACTGCCTACAGGAGACACACTGTCTACAGAATGATAAATATTACATACTTGAACTGAAGAATAGCGTCTTCACCATGCTTGAGTCAATTCTATTTAAGCTCAATACTTTTTCTTTGCCTTTCACACTTCTCCTCTCTACCACACTCTCATCTCCACTAAGCTACATTTGAAATGACTTCACAACTCTTATTAATACAAGACATCGACTTTGGGATAATCATCAGAGTTGGCAAACTTTATGGAGCAAATACACAAATACAACTTGATTTATTACAAAAGACTTCATGAGAATCACCACACTGTCGGCCACATATATCTGGGACCCAAATCTTCTTTGAGGAACACGCCATCCTTCTCATAACATCTTCAAGATCATCCGCAAGATGTGTAAATCATCCAATTGACCAAGGAGGAAGAACATCATCATCTGGATGTAAATCTTCAATTACGAGCTCAATCTTTAATGCAAACCTCCAACACAAACTAGACACAATCCAATGACCCCCACAAGCTTGTCTGAATCACCAAGAACATCCACACTACTTCTACTTAATGAAATCATTCTCTTCTTCATTTGGAACCTCAAGAACACAGTTTGTTATCACTGTCATTTTGAAATAGATGCTTACAGACCTCCAAACCATGGACCTACTGGGTTGTTAATTCACATTGATTTTGTAAACACTCCACCAAATCCACTGAACAAGACATTGCATATACGAATCTCACCGGACCTATTTGTGTCACTCTATCACCTTTGAACATCTGCCAAAACTAGTTTTACTAATATGGCCATAACTTCTTCAAATCTTCATGCGAACCTCTCAAATCTTTACTGGATCACCTTTTGACACATATCTATAATTTCTTTGATTCGCATCCTCTGATCTTCATCTTAGCTAGAATGTTCACTTCATAGAGCTTCACTGTCTTCACTATTCTTCTCTGTTTCTAATAGGACTAATTTTCTCAATATCCTCAGCACACAACTCATCCAATCCTTGACATCAATGCAACATGAGTATGTTGACATCAATGACAAAACCGGTTAGGCCCATACTTAAAACACATAACTCCTTGCTACTTTATCAGAATTCAAATTTTTTGGACTCATTAGAAAGATAAACCAATTATCTAGTTTGAGTTGCAGGTTACTAAGGCTAACACCAATTCTACCTTGAAGGTGGATTACCCTGATTTCACTCCGAAGGCTTCCAAAAATGCAATTTACTAAGATGTAGAAAATATAAAGAAAAAATATTTTTGATATTTTCCTGAAAATACCATTCTGGACTTTATTAGAAGTCTTTCAAGTTACACAAAGATAGGAGAGGAGTTGAACTGAAGTGCAGGGTCATGCAGGGAGAGATATTTAGAGTTCTATTTTCGACATGACTATTCTTGGCAATTTCTTGGTCAAGGAATTTGAGACTTGGAGTTTCAAGCTATTTTTGCTCATCTTGGAGGAGTTTTTAGGCCTAAATTTTAGGCTTTTCACTTGTGCTCGCCCATCAACTTGGAGTTACTTTACAAACTCATTCATGCATATTTTCAAGTTCAGTTGAGCGGGAGTTGACTACTCATTCACTTTTTGGGGACTTTTTTTGTATTATATGAAAAAAAAGCTTATGTTTTTTTTCCTTAGTTCTTTCTTTTTTCCTTTGCATATTGCAGGGAAGGAGATTGTCTTGCAACTTAGCCACTTTCATAGTTTATGCAACAATAGTAGTTCATTTTTTTAGTAGATTCATTATTGTTATGCAAGAATTCCTTTCAATTTCTAATACAATTAGGGGTTCTTCTTTCCAAATTCATGTGTCTTATTCACTGTGTGAGTGATTTGATGAGAATTTATTTTGTTTTACTTTAAAACCTCTAAATTGTTTGTCTCATTTATTAGATGCAAGTATACAAAATTTGAACTTATTACAGGTCATAGTTTTTGCAAGAATTGTTCATGCCTTTCTATGAAATACTTAGGTAATCAGATTGATCAGCTTAGATTGTAAGAGTAGGTTTATTGGAAGGTGTTTGTGAGTTGTATTGTAGTTCTAAGTTCAAATATTGGTGCATCCCCCCCTTTAGATAGATTTTCTGCTCAGTTTTTAGTTTATGCAAGTTTTCTTCTATCTTTTTCTTCCATCAATTTATAGATCTAAAGGGCATTTAAAGTGAACCGACTCTTCCTGAGGTTCATTCTCAAAATAGACAAGCCCATAGTCTAAGAATTTTCCAATGTTGCATGGGATTGCCAAGCTTGTAAAGGCTTAGCATTCATGACGTAATCCTTCCTAATACTATTTTTTGTCATGCCCGGTGGGACACTGAAACTTGTTTCAGTCAAGAATTCAAAGATTTTCATTGTTGTCCTGGTATATGCAGTAATATTTTTAGCCTTTTGAGGTGAGAAATTATACCTAGTGCCTCTAATCTCTAATTTTGAAGTAGATTTAGCAAATTTAGCACATGAGAAGAGTGTAGACAAGAGGAAGTTGTTCTTCTTTTGATTATTTACATCTTTTGCCTCCAAGGAGAAGAGGTAGAACAACAAGGGAACCCCATCCAACACTAAGGATCAGATCTACTCCTCCAAGGACTGTAGAGTTTAATCAAGTTAATTTGGTGATAGATCTTTAGATTCAGACTCCACAGACACCTTAGCCTCAACCAATGGCCAAATAGTATCAATTTGTTACATTTAATACTGGTAGCCCACTGTTGTTTGTAGCACATGATGACATTCTTGTAGTAGATTTGAGAGGCTTACCATTCTTCATAGGTGAGGATCAAACCATCTTAATCGAGCATATAAAATATGTGGCCACATTATGTGTAGTACATCACATAACACAAGAAAATGTTACTATGAGATTACTAGCTACATCTCTGAAGGGAAAGGCTCTACAATGGTTTAGAGGTTTAGCTGTGGGTTCTATTACATCATGGGACTTGTTGGGAGATGCTCTAAACAAATAATTTGAAGATAAATCAGATAACTTGTCACTGATGGAGCAACTAACTACAATAAAGAGAGCTCCCCAAGAGTATATGGCTGATTTTAACTTTAGATTTCAAAGGACATGGGATAGAATCCCTACACCAGTAAAACCTACAGCTAAACATGCTTTTTTATATTTCCTTAGAGCATTATATAATGACATTGCTATTATGGTACAATCAATGAATGAAACTTCGTTACCAGTTGCTTATGAAGTTGTAATTAGAGATGAAAATAGCCTAATTCAGGCATGCAAAATAGCTCCAAGGCTGTCAATGCCTATCTTTCCTAAAATATAGCCATCTATTCCATTACCAATCCCACCTTTAGCTAGTGTACATGTTGTACCAGCTTTGGGTTACACAGCTATAGGTCAAAATAATAATGTTTCAGCCCATTCCAAGGAACTTCAAGAGATAAAAAGGTTATTACAGAATTTTAGTAATGAGTTGGTAAGTATAAAGAAGCAACAAGGCCAAAATTCTAGCCCTTACCAACCTCCATACCAAGTAAATAGGCCTTCAAAATAAGATGACCCTCAGCCTCATAGGAGGAATTATAATCCAAGGCCTTTCTAGCCATATAACCCAAATACCATAAGTTCATCAACAGAGATGGTTCCCATGCAAAATAATCTAGTTCAAGACCATGAGTGGTGCCTTCCATGCATCCAAACTCATAGTCAATATTGGGCAAATGGACTGTTAAATCAGGCACTTATGGTGCAAAATTATGCTCTTAATCAGCAAAATATTGATCAAATGAGTAATGAAGATGGTCAAAATGAGGTAGCTTTGATGAACTAGTAGGGAGAAGAGTCTTGTGGTGTCAATTAGCCTCAAAGGTAGGGGTAGAACCAGTCTTATAACTTTGTAGTAGAAAATACAAGATCTAAGAAAAGGGTTGTAGATTTGGGGCAACAGCCTAATCTGATCCAAAATCATGCTTCTTCAAGTCAATAGTCAGGTATTTCACATATTCCCTTACAACAAGTTCAAATTTTTCCAAGACAACAAGTTGTACCAAGAAAAGATCAGTAGAAAATTCAAACACAACTGTTGATAACTAAGAGGGGGGGTGAATCAGTTATCCTAATTATTTCTTCTTTTGAACTTTATTAATCAATGCAGTATCAAACAAACAAACATTACCATGAAATGAGAAACACATGACACAATATTTTTGATGTGGAAACCCTGTTAAGGGAGAAAACCACGGGGTGATTAACCCAAAGATTATTCTCTGTTAGAAGAATAAGGAATTACAAAATGGCACTTGCCAATTAGGGCTCACTGCCCGAGCTCACTGCTCACAAAGAGGCACACTCCCTACAAGGAGACACACTGTCTACAAAAGAATGTTATACAGTACTTGAACTAATTGGAAGCATCTACATATGCTGGAGTTCAGTTCCAGTTAGGCTCAGTACACTGATCTGCTGCACTTCATCTTTCCTCTACTCTTTATTCTGCTTTCCTTTCACATACCAGATCTTTCTTACTACTTCTGCTCTGCTTTGCACTTATTCGCATACACCATCACATCACTTCACTTCTCATAGCTAAATCCATCATGCATATATATCTGCACAAGTAATTTCATTACCTTTTTAGTCGGCATCCGGAACAATCTATTTTTTCACAAACTCTGTTCTGTCGGCTGAATCCTTGCACATCAAGTAATGTAGATCAAGCATATACTTGTAGATATCATTAATCATGTCAGCCAAACATGATTCATACCTTCACAACCTTTACCATCAACAGTAACACATCCAGAAAATAGTCTGTTGTTCTGTCAGTCAGTTCTTCCTCTGTTCTCACTGTCACTCAGGAATCTGGTACTCAACTATTCATATCTTTTTCCTTGTCCATCACCAGAGGCTAAATCCTTGGATTATACCACTCAACATAGTCCTCTTGACTTCCCCAAATCTGTACTACACCAAGATACTTCCTCTGAGAGATCCGGACCAATCTGTCAGACCTTGCCACATGCTCTATTCTTGTTCACCGGACCACAACAATCTTCATTCAGACTTCTGGTAGAGACACACCATGACTTGCGGATATGTGGGATGACCTTTGTTGCCATCAATGTCAACAACCATGAATCCATATAGTGTCTCTTGCCAACAATCTCCCCCTCTGACATTGATGGCAACACTTAGTGAAAAATGACCAAGTGTTTACACTATGCTCCCCCTTGGTTGATGCTCTATATTTATATACAATTTCTGGAACTCCCCCTTAGTTGGATTCCTCATTTTTCACTGCTCCTCACTCCCCCTTTGACATCAATGGCAAAGAGTAGGGTCCACACACCAAAAGTTTCAAAAATTTACTATACTTAGCCGCATATTACATACTCACATAAACTGAAGAATGTCTGTAAAGGATGTCTTCAATTGGACCAGTTCTGTAGCCCAACTTTGCTTCATTCTATCCAAAATTGAAATGTGACCACTCAACAAAAATGCAAAAGCTTCTGCCCTCTTGAGATCTGTCAGATCATTGGTTTGGGCGGTAGTCTGAGCATCACTTATGGCCTCATGCATAGTTTCTAACTTAGGGATTATAATCCTTCTAAGTTCTCCCATCCGGTTAGTTATATTCTTCCTTTCCTTCTCAAAGTTCTTTATTGCATTTGTGATTGCAATAGTTTGACATTCTTGATTTACTATGGAGGAAGAGAGAGGATCAAAACTTTGAGACAAACTTTGTAGTTTGTCCTGTTCCTCTTTTATTTTCTTATCAATTTCTACTGTTGCCTTTGACCAAGAGATACAAAATTTGTAAATGTCACCACCATCCTTAAGAGCATTTTCTAAGCTCTTAATTCCAATACTCATATTTCTCCTATGATTAGAGATTAAGCCTAGTACTTAAAAAAATCTCTTATCCAAAAACTCCTTCCAGACCTTTTCTTCAGCTAATTTTTCTAGGGATTCAAAATGTGTACTAACACTGCTGACTAAGGTTTTGAGATTACCGGAAGAGGAGGCTGTGCGATCTTTCTGGATTGATGGCATAATCTTCTCAAGCACTCCGGAAGTAGCCTCTATCAACTCACAGTCTTCCATATGAGACTTTAGAAGTTTTTCATTTGCCTTAGCATTAGCAAATGAAGCTATCTTCATTGTCTGCACCGGAGAGAGGGAATCAAAGTTGAATGGACCTTGTAGCAGCTCTGGTTCATAAATCTCTATTGCTTCTTTGCTCAGAAATCTTTGGATAGTTTGTGTAGTGTCTCTTGCTGGAGACAAATGTTTCTTCTCTTCTGCAGTCTTGGAGCTGTCCATTGGAATTTTCCCTTCCTCTACATTCCCACCACTGATAGTTGTGGTTTTCTCTGGTGAAGTCTTCTGTCCTTCTGCAATCTTTGCACTGTCACCTTCTTTTTCTTTCACCGCTGCTCCTTTCTCTTGTAGTTTCTCTTCTTCTTTGGATCCAAAGACTGTAGGGGAAGCCGGAGGAGAGATGTTAGTCTGTTCAAGGGCCACTTCTTCTGGAGCAGAGGATTCCAAGTCCATAGCTGTTTCTGCACCTAAGTCCTCTACAACAGGAATATTAAACCTTTTGAAGGCCTTCCGGAGGATCTCTTCTGTATCCATGGCTACCTTGTCAGTCTCACCAAGCATGAGTTTATTCATCCTTGCTTTACTTCTGAACTGATCTTTACAGTCTTTGAATATTATGTTCATTGTCTTGGGATCAATTTGAGGATATAGCTGAATAGCTATCTGCTCCCGAATCTCGAGATCTTTTGCCTGAGCATTATTCTTTCTTATTTCTAATTCCTTCTCTAGACTCTTAGGAATTTCAGAGATAATCTCAATAAAAGCTTTATTGTCAATGTTGAGGTACCTGATTGTAGCTTCTTGCAGAATCTTTTGGTCTGCCTCATTGTAGTCATCATAAAATTCGGCCACTGGTTGAAGGTTCCCATCCACAGTGACTGATTTGATTACACTGTCTAGAGACAGGGTGGGTTTTTCAACAAATTTTTCTACCATTTCTTCCTTGTCTTGGCCTGTGGAGGATTTACCGGATCCCTTCTTCTTCTGCTTCTTTAATTCCTTTACTCCCTCATCTGATTCAGTTTCCTCTTCATCTCTTTGACTCTCATAAGCCCTTGTGGCTTTTGTCTTGGATCTTTTACCAGATGCCTGGACTTCTGATTTTGAGCTTTTGGTTGTGGGAGGTGCAGGTCTTTTTGATGATCTGGTCTAGGTGGAGGTTTCAACTGGAACACTTTCTTCACTTTTCTTTTCTGCCTTCTTCTTCTCTTTCTCATCCCCTTCCTTCTTCTTCCGGTGAGCATCAAGTGCTTCCATGGAGATCCCAAGGCCTTGTGCTATGTGTTCTACTTCTTTTCTAACCTTCCTCTTGATTTCTGGTTCTCTGAGTTCAACATGAATTTTTATACTCAGTTCCTCAAATGTTCCGAACCTTTCTACCTTTGGATCTTTAGGCTGACTTAGCATGTGTTGAACATGCAGCTCCACAATCTGTTCATCCACTTCATACCCCATGGGCATGATCCACACAGTTCTTGGTTCTACTACCTCCATTAGACACTGATCTGTTTCTACCATAAAGCATACTGTGTCTTTGTACTTTTCAACAAGAGACTGGGGTATTCTTTCTGTTACATGCAACATGCTCTGGAAGTTCTTGAAATATCCCCATAGAGCTATTTTTCTTGCTTTAGCATCCCCAAGTCCATGCAAATAATCTTTGATTTGGATGGCAACTGGTCTGTCATTCTGCCGTATCCATCCACTGGATTCAGGAAGCTCATTCATGTAATAAAAGAAGAGACAAAGGATCAATTGCCATACTTGAAGGAGTTTTTCTTGTCCTTCTTGATCTTCTGTAGATTTTCAAAAAGCTGGTTTACAAGAAGCTCACACAAGTCATAGTCAGCATTCTCCTTTAGCATTTGATAAGCTATGTAAATTGCAGTTCCCGATACTAAATTTTCCCTATTGGAGTGATAGATCTTGTAACCAATTATCATAGATGCAAATTTGACATCCGATTTAGTGATGTCTTCAACTGTCATAGCTCTCTTGTCAAACTTAGATCCGGTTGCATCACTAACTATCTGATTTTTGACAGACTTGAGAATAGGTAATCCACCGGATGAGTGCAGACCGATTATAGCTCTAATTGCATCTTTGGTGATCTTGAAGGGCTTGTTCAACCATAGGAAGTTGTCATGCACTCTACTTAGTACATACCGGACCCATTCATCTTCTTCAAAATAGGAGAAATGGATGCACTGTGCAAAGTGCTTATCTTGGATGGCTTTGTACTGAGGTTTAATCTCAAAGGAGTCATCTATCAACTATTTGTGATAGATATCCATCAATTTTGAATCCCCAAAGTCTTCAAAATTTGCATGTATGTAAACCCTAATGTCCTCCATATGCAATACACCATGCAGAACACTAGAGAAGGCTCCTAGGGGATCTACCTCCAAGGATTTGTATGGATGTTTCTTGAATGTGGGGCGAGGTCTATCAGAGATCTTAACCATATTCGGAGTGGCCATTTTTCAAAGATTTGCAGTAAGATATTGAAAATAAAAAATACCTTATGTGCCTTTGGTTATACGGAGTGGTTGAATTGATTTCTATGTGTAATAACTTCTGCAAGTGATCTTCGGCGAACTTGATGAATTTTGTTGCAGAGCTCCACTTTTCGTTTCTTCTTGGGTGTGGAATGAACAAGTGATTATTGAGAAATCCCTTATATTGTTTTGCAAACCCTAATATCTGTTTGCAGTAAATGCTCGACCTACATTGTTCCGGTTTGCTTTATTCAGATAACTTGGAGTACTGGATCAGTCCTGACCTATGAACATCATGCGGATCTTCCAACCATGAACAAATCAAGATGACACATCACAAGGACATCCCAAACATTCTGTCCAATCTACAGAATAAGACAATGCACTTCCGGATCTTTCAGAACCTTTTTGTAATCCTCTGTCATTCCAGAGCATCTCCCAGAACAAGTCTTACTTGATCAATCACAACTTCTTCACATCTTCATGCGGACCTCTAAAATCTTATCTGGATCATCTCAAGACTTATATCTTCAGACCCTTTACTCTGTATCTTGTGCCACATCCAGCACCACTTGATTGGCTGGGGGAATAGGATTTTCTTTGAGTCTCCCCCTGAACCAAAGCTCACCTTTTAATTTTCGGGAGGAATATCAGCACCAGAGTCTGGTGCGGATCCAACCTCTACATTCTCTAAACTTTTCTTTACCCAAATATTGTTCATCTGATTCCTAACTTCATCCGCATTCATCTTTTGTTTACCCTTGTCTTGATTCTGATTATACACCGGACCTCTTTTGTCCTGATTCTTGCTTCTGCAGACTTTTGCATTATGACCGGACCTATTACAGATTTGGCAAATAACATTTCCTTGCATATTTGACTGATAACCTCTTGATCTGCATTGATTAGCCATATGACCTACTCTATTGCATGCAAAGCATCTACCATTGAATGATTTGTTTATTTGCATATTTCTGCATTCATGAGACTTGTGTCCATACCTTTTGCAGTTAAAGCACTATCTGGAGAAGGATGAATTAGTCTGATTCATTCTCTTTTTGCACTAATTAGCTTTGTGACCAAAGTGATTGCAGCTGTGGCAGTATCCATTGAAGGATGGATATCTTTGGGCATTGGGTTGTCTTACCGGAGGTCTTCTAGGCTTGTTCTTTCAATTTTCTGATCCAAAATTCTTTTGACCAGATCCGGAGCTTTCTCCTTTCTCATATTCCAAACCATACTTGTCATCTGCCCTTTTTTGACTTCCAAGAAGAACTTCAAGTTGAGCAGAACTTATCTTGAATTTTTCTTTATATTCATTTGCTGTTTGAAGATCTCTTTTGAGAGAGACAATTTGATCCTCAAGTTTTTCTTCATTTTCTTTGGCATCTTCAACATCAGATTCAAGATGTCTTATAATCCTGTCCATCTGGTGGCATTCTTCTGATTTCTCTTTAAGAGATTGTCTTAGATTGTCTTCAGCTTTTCTTTTCTCTTCATCTCTTGAGTATACTTTATAACTCCTGATTCCATTTCATGTCTTACCATAATGACTTCTTTTGATAACTTTTCACATAACTTGGTTTTCTCAGTCAATTCTTCATTTGCATTACTTTCTTCACTTTGTCTTGCCAATGTTGGAGCAGCTCCTTTCTCTTTTTCATAGAGAGACTTAATTTGCCCTTTAGTTCTCTCATGAATTCATCAACCTGTTTGAGTCTTTCCTTTAATTCATTGACTTCAGAGTTTGACTGTTCAAGATCCTCAAGGGCAGTCTTGAGTTGCTCCCTTAAACCATATGCATCCATTTGAACTCCCAGATCTTCCTCAAGCTGTTAGGCTCTATTAGGAGGAACTTAGCTCTGATACCAATTGTTGATAACTGAGAGGGGGGGTGAATCAGTTATCCTAATTATTTCTTCTTTTGAACTTTATTAATCAATGCAGCATTAAAAAAACAAACATTACCATGAAATGAGAAACACATGACACAGTATTTTTGACATGGAAACCCTGTTAAGGGAGAAAACCATGGGGTGATTAACCCAAAGATTATTCTCTGTTAGAAGAATAAGGAATTACAAAATGGCACTTGCTAATTAGGGCTCACTACTCGAGCTCACTGCTCACAAAGAGGCACACTGCCTACAAGGAGACACACTGTCTACAAAAGAATGTTATATAGTACTTGAACTGATTGGAAGTATCTACATATGCTAGAGTTTAGTTCTAGTTAGGCTTAGTACACTGATCTACTGCACTTCATCTTTCCTCTGCTCTTTATTCTGCTTTCCTTTCACATACCGGATCTTTCTTATAACTTCTGCTCTGCTTTGCACTTATTCGCATACACCATCACATCACTTCACTTCTCATAGCTAAATCCATCGTGCATATATATCTGCACAAGTAATTTCATCACCTTTTTAGTCGGCATCTGGAACAATCTATTTTCTCACAAACTCTATTCTGTTGGCTGAATCCTTGCACATCAAGTAATGTAGATCAAGCATATACTTGTAGATATCATTAATCATGTCAGCCAAACATGATTCATGCCTTCACAACCTTTACCATCAACAGTAACACATCCAGAAAATAGT
This sequence comes from Cunninghamia lanceolata, assembly GCA_027924645.1. Taxonomy (NCBI): domain Eukaryota; kingdom Viridiplantae; phylum Streptophyta; class Pinopsida; order Cupressales; family Cupressaceae; genus Cunninghamia; species Cunninghamia lanceolata. The sequence goes on from BSBN01000348.1 coordinate 7,920,562, forward strand.
CTGTTGTTTTGTCAGTCAGTTCTTCCTCTGTTCTCACTGTCACTCAGGAATCCGGTACTCAACTATTCATATCTTTTTCCTTGTCCATCACCGGAGGCTAAATCCTTGGAATATACCACTCAAGGTAGTCCTCTTGACTTCCCCAAATCCGCACTACACCAAGATACTTCCTCTGAGAGATCCGGACCAATCTGTCGGACCTTGCCACATGCAAAATAATCTGGTTCAAGACCATGAGTGGTGCCTTCCATGCATCCAAACTCATAGTCAATATTGGTCAAATGGAGTGTTAAATCAGGCACTTATGGTGCAAAATTATGCTCTTAATCAGAAAAATATTGGTCAAATGAGTAATGAAGATGGTTAAAATGAGGTAGCTTTGATGAACAAGTAGGGAGAAGAGTTTTGTGGTGTCAATTACCCTCAAAGGTAGGGGTAGAACCAGTCTTATAACTTTGTAGTAGAAAATACAAGATCTAAGAAAAGGGTTGTAGATTTGGGACAACAGCCTAATCCAATCCAAAATCATGCTTCTTCAAGTCAATAGTCAAGTATTTCACATATTCCCTTACAACAAGTTCAAATTTTTCCAAGACAACAAGTTGTACCAAGAAAAGATCAGCAGAAAATTCAAACACAACCACAAGTGCAAGGAGAGGTTGTTGTTCCAAAGGTATAGCTGAAGATAAATCCACCTTCTTTTAACATTTTAGATCGAATGAAGAAATCCAATATCATTGTTTCAATGTGGGACTCTTTGGCTCTTCCTGGCCAAAAAGATTTAATACAAAATGCATTAACAAGTCTCACTATGTCAAATGAGCCAAGTAAGGATAGCCAAAGGTGAATATTGTAACTGATCAACCAAAAGAAAAACCAATGAATAAGTTATAGCCAAACCAAGAGGTCAAGCCACCTCTTTTTTATGTCACTTTGATCATTGAGAATCATCTTGTCCACAACTACATGATAGATTCATGGGCTAGTAGTTCAGTGATGCCAAAGAAGATTATTGACCAATTGGGTTTAAAATATGAACCACTCTCAAAAGGAGTTGTTCAATTAGATGGATCAGCCATCAATACAGTGGGAATAATTAGAGATTTAAATCTTACATTACATGCTTGTCTAAATTTACAATTCCATAAGAAGTATATATAATAGATCTTCTTGCTCACTTTGCATTATGTCTTTCTAGAGATTTTACAGGTAAGTTAGGAGTATATTTATCCTATGACTGGTCACATTTGTTTTTGAAAACCAGATATGGTACAAAAGTGACAATAAAATTTGAATTGTTGGCTAAAGATCACATTGAACCTTATAACCCCGGTGCTGTTAATGCAAATATCACATTTCATGAGCGAGAGCAGCAAGATCAACTTGTTGTCCAAGATCCTAATACCCTTGTTGAAGGTATTGCAGACCTATTTTTAGATGAATGGGCAACTAAGAATCATGCCATTTATACAGCTGAACATATAGAACAAATGAACTTGGGCATTTACATGATTCAAGAACAAGGTATTGCTATTCCAAATCTAATTAAAGATGCAAAGGTGCAAGAAAAACAATAGTCCAATGAGCTATGGAATTTGTACTTCGATGGATCAACGAGCAAAGTTGGTGCTAGAGGAGGTGTTGTGCTAGTTTCTCCAAGTGATGAAAGGTATTTTTTAGCTTTTCTTTTTGCTTTCAATTGTTCAAATAATGGTGTTGAGTATGAGACCCTTATTCATGGCCTAGAGTGGACGAGAAAGAGAAATGTTAAGTGTCTTCAAATGTTTGGAGATAGTGAATTAGTGGTCAATCAAGTAAGGAATATTCATGCCACTAGGAATGACTTGTTAAAACTATATGAACTTAGAGTATGGGGCATGATTGAAGAATTTGATGCATTTAATTTGTTTTCCATACCTAGAACTCAGAATAAATAAGCTAATAAACTTGTTGCCATGGGAGCTGAGTTTGATATTCCAGATGAAATAAAAAATGTTGTTCAACACTATGTGAAAGTTGTTGTTCAACCTATTGTGCCAGATAATAACATTTATTGGCAGGTATTTGATAGTGATGAATAGATTATCAGTTTCATGATTGAAGAAGTTGAATTTTCAGCTTCTAATCAGCAAAAGTTATCTCAGTAGTATGAAGATTAGATTCTTCAACTTAAGACCAATAAGTTGTCAAAAGGTTTGGTGTCTCTTGAGTCAATCTTCAATTCAGATGATCAAGTAAGAAAAGAGAAAGTTGGTTTATCCATCAAACATGATCATTATGAGTAGATTGAGATTTTCAAAGGCAAGCTGTTAAATCTTGGCAAGGTATGTACCTTAGAAGAAAAAAATGCATTTGTTTTACTTTTTCAAGAATTTGTTGATGTGTTTGCTTGAGAGTACCATGTTTTGAAGGGCTTTGATCTTGAATTAGCTCAACATACTACAAAGTTGTAACCCAAGGAAAAACTGGTAAGACAGAAACAAAGACCTCTGACTCCAAAGTTGGAATATCTTATGAAGGCTAAGTTAAATAAGCTCATTGAAAGTAATATCATTTTCCCAATCAAGTATACCTCAGGGATGTCTAATCTTGTCCCTATGAGAAAGAAGAATGGATAAATTAGACTTTGTGTCAATTTTAGAGAACTTAACAAAGCCTCTCTCAAGGATTGTTACCCACTGCCATCTATGGAACAAATTTTGCAGGTAGTATCTAGATCTAATAGATTCTCTCTTTTAGATGGTTTTTCAGGTTATAACCAAGTCTTGGTGAAGGAAGAGGATCAATTCAACATTCTATTTATAACAAAGTGGGGAATTATGGCACATAGGAAGATGCCATTTGGTCTATCAAATGGAGGAGCTACTTTTTAGAGAGCTATGGACATGGCCTTTCCATGGTTTGATGAATAAGTTTGTAATGGTTTAGCTAGATGATATTATAGTTTTTTTTTTAAATGTTGATGATCATATTGTTCACTTGAGACAGATTTTCAAGAGATGTAGAGAATATGGTGTTTCACTTAACTCCAAAAAGTGCATTTTTTCTATCCATGAGGGAAAACTGCTTGGACACATTGTTTCTAAGCATGGTATTCCAATAGGTCTTGAAAGGATTTCTGCTATTCTGGCATTACCATCACCAATCCACAAGAAAGGATTGCAAATCTTTCTTGGTAGGATAAATTTTGTAAGGAGATTTATTCCTAACATTGTAGCTCTTTTGAAACCTTTAACTTCTATGCTCAGGAAGAATACCAGTTTTAGCTGGACTAGAGAAGGAAAGAGGTGTTTAGAGGAGATAAAGGAGGCTATTGCAGCAGCTCCAACACTTATAAACTGAAATTTTTATAAAGACTTTATTCATTATGAATTCAAAAGTGTTGATACCATTTCAGTCATGCTATGCCAGCAAAATGAAGAAGGACTAGAGGATCCCATTGCATTTTTTAGCCAAGTTCTTCAATATTATGAGATAAAGTACTCTTTTGTTGAGAGACATGTTCTAGATATGATCAAAAGTTTGAAAAAATTTAGACATATGCTCTCTAACAACAAAATTCAATTGTTGGTTGCTCACCCTAATATTAAAGATTTTTTTGTTGAGTAAGGATATAAATGATAAAAGGGCAAGTTGGATAACTAAGGTAATGGAGTATGATGTTAATATCAAGGTTAAAAAGCTGGTTAGAGGCAAAGGCCTATGCAAATAGCTAGCAAGAAGTGAAGTAGATAGCAAGGAAACTAAGGAGCAGACTATTTTAATGCTAGAAAATGAAGAACAAGTTGTTGTTCTAGCTTCTTCGACAAACTGAATTCAGAAAATGATACATTACATTAACATTGGTGACTCTCCTAGAGGTTTGGACAGTGGAAAGAGAATGTATTTTAGACTGCAGGCCATTCCTTGTGCTATCATAGATAGATTATTATATAGGAGGGACTTTCATGGAGTTCTGTTAAGGTGTATTGAGTCAAATTGGATTGATAAAATTTTAGAAGAATTTCATGATGGACTTGCTACTAAATTATGTTCACACCTAATTTAGCAAGGCCTAGGTAGCAGTTGTCACAAAAGGAGATAAAAGAAAAAAATTTAAGTGTATGATCACTTAGCTAAATGCCTGATATCTTGGCAAGAGAACAAATAGTGGATCATTTATCAAGATAATGTGACAGTCCAATCTAAACTATCAAACCATCCTGATAAATGAAATTAGTCTAATAACAAGAGATTAGACATTTAATTAATGACAGGTATCTAACTGGTTTTATCTTGCAGTTATGGTGTTGTCAATTTATTCAAATATCACAGTTCAGTGCAAAGAAAAGGTATTTATAAATTGTCATTTCATCATCATGTATTAAACATGTGTTTCCAATCAGTTTCAGTTGTTCTATCCTATGCATTTGATCCAGAAGGCAAACATACATAAATCATTGCATAAGGTAAAATAACTAATTATATTCAAGGGAATGTTTAAAAAATGTCCCACACAAGCTGTGGGAATGACTAAACTGAGCCAATGCAAACATTATGCGAGCTATACATTTGATGGTAAAGAAAGGAAAAGAACACATGAGGAAGGTAGATATCCATCTTTGCCCGATCGAAGGTTGATTCTCTTATTTGGTAGCTTAATCTTCATATATTTATCTTCTTTCTCCTGATCAAGATACTAGACCTACAAAGTTGGAGAAAAGTTTTGTTAGAAGCTTCAGATATGCAAATTCATCATATGTTTATCAACAGACATATAAACTTGCATACATTATGCATTAATGTAATTGGATCAAAATCAGACATGTGCAATAAATCAGATCATCATCAAAGAGATCAATCAACTTCCAAAGGTATGTTCTTATGCTAACTTATTTGTTCACTCTGCAGGTATAGGAAAAGTTATATTGCTGATTTGAAGACATTAAAGCATGTGGAGAAAAATGTGGCTCCCACAAGGGTAGAGCCCAACATGCTTCCTTCTTTATTTATTCAAGAAGGATATTATATTGTGATAAACAAAGTACACTATCATGTAATGCATGGAACAATCAACATATCAAGTGAAGTATAAAAGTCATCATAAAAGAAGTGAAGATGAGCAGTTGCTCCTACAAACTATGCTCACTTCAGAAAGAACTTGTCAAAATTAGATAATCATGTTCAAAAATGCTAATCATACAATTATTCTTTTTCCTTCATCATACACATGATATAGAATGAGCAATGAGCATATTCCCTGATTAAGAAATGCAAGGACAGAAGTACAGTGATCAAAAGAATGTAGTACAACCATAGAAGCATCAGGGATAGTCATCATTGAATGTCATAAAAGGTGTAACAAATGCAGTAAAGAACAATAGTGTAAAGGTGTCAATTGTCTTAATCAACTGAAGACATACATTATGCCTCAAGACTTACATCATAGTAAGTGAAAACTGTTTACCATCTCTTTTGTCAAATATATGTCTTGTATGAGGAGTCATGATAACCTTAAAAAGAATAAAGCATTTCACTTCTTTTATCAAACCCAAATGAAGATACAGAAGCTAATGCCACAGTCAAGAAGAACACATGATAACATCATAAGGGATAGAGCAGCCAATGCAAATAATGAACAAATCATAACATTGGATATGTAAGGAAGCAGCTACAGAGCTTCAAGATATTAAAAAAAGACCATAAGCTACAGGATAGAGAAAAGAACTGAGTAGTACAGAAGAGAAAGGAGCACAATAACCATTTTTGTTCTTTTTCCATCTTTTATAAACTTTTAAGAAGATCCTTATATCTCATACAGTGGCTGAAGCCAATACATGTTTCTTCTTCACAATGAATGAAAACCTATTCCATTACAAAAGAGATACAAAGAGATATGAAAACCTAGTCAACTACTATTATAGGAGGAGAAGACTTATTTCAAAACCCTCATATCTTTTTTGTAGAAAAGATGAAAGAGGAATAATGCCCATTTGTTCATTTTCACAAGGGTTTCAAAGACCATATAGCAGATACAAAGGAGAGAAATACATAGAAAAAGGAGACCGGGCTAGAAAGAAGCATTTCTTCAAGAACATGTGAGACCCACAAGTTTATTTCAAAACCCTTGACATATTCCATCTACACAGAAAGATTTCGTTTCATTTTTTGTAAAACCAAGAACCAAGATAGTGAAATTTAAGAGATTTTCTTGCTACAGAAGTGCCTTGCTATAGGACAAGTTTTTATTTTCAACAGTGAATAGGAATTAGTGCTACATGTATGTACTTAGCATGGTCGTAGCCAGGAAGAGGAGTTTTTCTACAAGAAAATGCAAAACACATATAATCTTTTTCAAAACCCTCATCATATCAAAAAATACAGTCAAGAAGCCTGAATGATAAGGTACAATGAAAAATTACCTTGTGTTTTTTGTAAAGAAGAAGAGCTACAGGCTGCGGTTTTTCCGTTTGTTAAAAAGCTCTTAAAACTCAAGAATAATACACATGAAGGAGAAAATACAGAGAGAAAAAGAAGACATAATAAGGAACCAAGAAGTGGTGAAATGCAAAGTAATATCACATCAGAAGTTGTGGCCTATAGGCCTTCTCTTACACCAAAAAAATAAAAAAGTTTTTTAAACTATGATAGAAATGCTTACCTTCGGTTCCTACTGAGATTCAAGAGAAAATCCATCAAGAAGCCTTTAAAAGTTGTAGAGAATCATTGAAATATCTATTGATAACTGAGAGGGGGGTGAATCAGTTATCCTAATTATTTCTCTTTCTGAACATTATTAATAATCAATGTAACATTAATTCAAATGAGCAAGCATAACCATGAAATGGAAATACACATGACACAATATTTTTGACATGGAAACCCTGTTAAGGGAGAAAACCACGGGGTGATTAACCCAAGATTGTATTCTCTGTTAGAAGAATGGAAATACAAAATGGCACTTGCCAATTAGGGCTCACTACCCGAGCACACTGCTCACAAGAAGGCACACTACCTACAAGAGACACACTGTCTACAAAAAGAGTCTTATACAATACTTGAACTGATTGGTAGCATCTACATATGTTGGGGTTCAGTTTCGGTTAGGCTCAGTACATTGATCTGCTGCACTTCATCTTTCCTCTTCTCTTATGTTGCTTTCCTTTCACATACCGGACCTTCCTTACTACTTCTACTCTACTCTGCTTTTATTCTCACATCACATATCACAACACCTCACCTCACAACTAAATCCATCCTGTATATATATATATATATCTGCACAAGTGATTTCATCATCTTTCTAGTCGGCACCGGAATAGTCAATATTTTCAATAGACTCTAATCTGTCGGCTGAATCCTTGCATACCAATTAATGTGGATCAAGGATATACTTGTAGAAATCATTAACCATGTCAGCCAAACATAATTCATGCCTTCATAACCTTTACCAACATCAGTAACACATCTGGAATAATGTCTGATGTTCTGCCAGTCAGTTCTTCCTCTATTCACACTACCAATTGGGAACCCTGTACTTAAGCATTCATATCCCTTTATCCTTTCCACACCAGAGGCTCAAACCTTGGAATCTATCAGTCAAGATAGTACTCTTGACTTCCTCAAATCTGTACTTTACCAAGATACTTCCTCTGAGAGATCCAGACCTGTCTGTCAGACCTCGCCACATGCTCTGTTCCTATTTACCGGACCACAACATTTTTCACTCTGACTTCTGGTAGAGACATACCATGTCCTACGGATGTGTGGGATGAACTTTGTTGCCTTCAGTGACAACAATCATGAATCCATATAGTGTCTCTTGCCAACAATCTCCCCCTTTGGCATTGATGGCAACACTTAGTGAAAAATGACTAAGTGTTTACACTATGCTCCCCCTTGGCTGATGCTCTATTTTTATATACATTTTCTGGAGCTCCCCCTTAGTTGGATACCTCATTTTTCACTACTCTTCACTCCCCCTTTGACATCAATGGCAAAGGGTAGGGTCCACATACAAAAAGTTTCAAAAAAATTTAACTATACTTAGCCACATATTACATACTCACATAAACTGAAGAATGTCTACAAAGGATGTCTTCAATTGGATGAGTTATGTAACCCAACTTTACTTCATTCTATCCAAAATTGAAATTTGACCACTCAACAAAAATGCAAAAGCTTCTGCCCTCTTAAGATCTGTCAGATCATTGGTTTGGGTGGTAGTCTGAGCATCACTTATGGCCTCATGCATGGCCTCTAACTTAGGGATAATGATTCTTCTGAGTTCACCCATCTAGCTAATTATGGTCTTCTTTTCCTTCTCAAAATTCTTTATTGCATTTGTGATTGCAATAGTTTGATACTCTTGATTGACTGTGGAGGAAGAGAGAGGATCAAAACTTTGAGACAAAGTTAGTAGTTTATCCTCTTGCCCTTTTATTTTCTTCTCAATCTCTCTTGTTGCTCTGGACCATGTAATACAAAATTTGTATACTTTTCCACCATCTATAAGAGCATTTTCTAAGCTCTTTATCCCTATACTCATATTTCTCCTATCATTACTTATCAACCCTTGTACCTCTGATAATCTTTTTGCAAGAAATTCCTTCCGGACCTTATCTTCTGCTGACTTCTCTAGTGAATCAAAATGTGTGCTAACACTATTGACTAGAGTTTTGAGATTACCAGATGAGGAGGCTGTGGGATCTTTCTGAAATGATGGCATAATCTTTTCTAGCACTTCGGAAGAAGCTTCTATCAACTCACAGTCTTCCATGTCAGACTTTAGGAGTTTTTCTTTAGCCTTGGCATTAGCAAATGAAGCAATATTCATTGTCTGTACCGGAGAAAGAGAATCAAAGTTAAATGGTCCTTGTAGAAGCTCCAGTTCATCAATCTCCATTGTTTCTTTGTTCAGGAATTCTTGGACAGTTTTTGTAGTGTCTCTTGTTAGAGACAGATGTTTCTTCTCTTCTACATTCTTAGGGTTGTCCCTTGGAGCTTTCTCTCCTTCCACATTCTTACCACTATCAGTTGTGGTTTCCTCTGTTGGGGTCTTCTCTTCCTCTGCAACCTTGGTACTGTCAACTTCTTTTTCCTTCACTCCTGCTTCTTTCTCCTATATTCTATCTTCTCCTTTAGATCCGAAAGCTGTAGGGGAAACCAGAGGAGAGATATTTGTTTGTCCATGAGCCACCTCTTCCAGAATAGGGGATTCTGAGCCCTTGTTTTTACCAGAGTCCTCTGTGATGGGAATATTGAACTTTTTAAGAGTATTCCAGAGAATCTCTTCAGTCTCTTTTGCCACTTTGTCAGTTTCACCAAGCATGAGCTGATTCATCCTGGCTTTGCTCTGAAACTCATCCTTACACTCTTTAAAGTTCATATTCATTTACTGCGGAGTGATTAAAGGGAAGAGCTGAATGGCGACCTGTTCCCGGATCTCGAGATCTTTTGCTTGAGCATTGTTCTTCCTCATTTCAAGCCTTTTCTCTAAACTTTTAGGAATTAGAGAGATTATTTCAATAAAAGCTTTGTTGTAAGTATTTAAAAACTAAACTGTGGCTTCCTCTAGAATCTTTTTATCTGCTTCATTATAATCATAATAGAATTCTATTAAGGGCTGCAGGTTTCCATCCACAGTGACTGCTTTTACCACAACATCTAAGGATAGAGTGGGTTTTTCAACAAATTCCTCTTCCTTCTCTTCTTCTCCTTGATCAGTAGAATGTTCACCAGATGATTTCTTCTTCTTCTTCAGTTTCCTTATCTCCTCATCTGATTCAGTTTCCTCATCATCCTTTAGGCTAACATAGGACCTTGTTGCCTTTTTCTTTGTTCTCTTTTCTCCTTTTCTGGATGATTATGCTTCCAGTTTAGATGCCCTTGAGCTTTTGGCAGTAGCAGGCACAGATCTCTTTGATGATCTAGTCCAGGTGGAGGTTTCTACTGGAGCACTTTCTTTGCTTTTCTTTTCTGCCTCTTTCTTCTCTTCCTCAACCCTTTCCATCCTTTTCTTGTGGACATCAAGTGCCTCCTTTGAGATGCCAAGGCCTTGGGAAATATTTTCTACTTTATTTCTCACCTTCCTCTTGATTTCAGGTTCTCTAAGTTGCACATGAATCTTTACACTCAGCTCCTCAAAGGTTCCAAATCTTTCTGCTTTTAAGTCCTTAGGCTGACTAAGCGTGTGTTGAACATGTAGCTCTACAATTTGTTTATCAAATTTATACCCCATAGGCATGATCTAGACTATCCTTGCCTCTACTGCCTCCATCAGGCATTGATCAGTGTCTACCATGAAGCACACTGTATCCTTGTATTTCTCAACTACTGATTTGGGGATTCTTTCTCTGATTTGCAGTGTATTTTGAAATTACTTGAAGTAACCCCACAGAATTGTATTCCTTGCCTTAGCATCCCCAAGTTCATGCAAGTAGTCTCTTATCTGAATTGCTACCAGTTTGTCATTCTGCCATACCCATCCATTTGATCCAGGCAGCTCATTCATGAAGTAGAAAAATAGACATAGTATTAGTCCACCATATTTAAAGGAATTCTTCTTGTCCTTTTTGATTTTATGTATGTTTTCCATTAGCTAGCTCAAAAGAAGTTCACAGAGATCATATTCTGCATTCTTTCTCAGCATCTCATAAGCAGTATATACTGTAGTTCTGGATACTGAATTCTCCCTACTGGAGTAATATATCTTGTATCCTATTATCATAGATGCAAACTTGACATCTGGGTCAGTAATATCTTCAATGGTCATTGCCCTCTTATCAAATCTTGATCCGGTGGCCTCAATTACAATGTTGTTTTTGATAGATTTGAGGACAGGTATCCCTCCGAAGGAGTATAAACCAGTTACTGCCCTAATTGCCTCCTTTGTGATCTTGCAAGGTCTGTTCAGCCATAGGAAGTTATTATGTACTCTACTCAATACATACCGGACCCATTCATCTTCTTCAAAGCAAGGGAAATGAATGAACTGATCAAAATGTTTCTCCTGGATGCCCTTATATTCTGGTTTAAGCTCAAAAGTATCATCTATCAATTGTTTGTGATAGATGTCTCTCAGTTTGAATTCCCCAAACTCTTCAATATTTACATGTATGTAAACCCTAATGTCTTTTGTGTGCAAAATGCCATGCAGAACACTAGAAAATGCTCCTAAGGGATCTACCTCCAATGATTTGTATGGATGTTTCTTGAATTCAGGGCGGGGCCTATCAGAGATCTTTACTATATTTGGAGTATGCATCTTTCAAAGCTTTGCAGGGAAATATTGAGAATGGAAAATACCTTTTACGCCTTATGGTTTCACGTAGTTGACCGGATTGATTTCTAGATGAATTGACTTTTGCAAATGATCTTCAATGAAGTTGTGGAATTTTGTTGCAGAGCTTCACTTTTTGTTTCTTCTTGAATGTAGAATGAACAAGTGATTAATGAGAAAAACCCTTATATTGCTCCGCAAACCCTAATGTTAGGTTGCAATAAATGCTCGACCTAAGTTATTCTGATTTGCCTTATTCAGATGACTTGGAGAACCAGATCAATCCTAATATTTAAACATCATACGGATCTTCCAAATCTTTACCATAGTTTGTTTGGATGTTGCCCTTATGAACCCTACAATCCATAACTCTTCTTGTGCTAGTTCCGGCACTGGTTGACTGGCTAGGGGAACAAGGTTTTCTTTGTGTCTCCCCCTGAGCCAGAGCTCACTTCTTAATTTCTGGAAGGAATATCAGCACCAGAGTCTGGTGCGGATCCAACCTCTACATTCTCTGTACTTTTCTTCACCCAAATCTTGTTCATCTCAATTTTAACTTCATTCGCATTCACCTTTTGTTTACCCTTATCTTGATGATTATGACATACCAGACCTCTTTTGTCCTGATTCTTGCTTCTACAAAATTTTGCACTATGATCGGATCTATTGCAGATTTGGCAAACAACATTTCTTTGTATATTAGACTGATATCCTCTTGATCTGCATTGATTAGCCATATGACCTATGCTATTGCATGCAAAGCATCTACCATTGAATGATTTCTTCATTTGCATATTTCTACATTCATAAAATTTGTGACCATACCTTTTGCAGTTAAAACACTGTCTGAAGAAAGATGAATTAGTCTGATTCATTCTCTTTCTGCACTGATTAGCTTTGTGACCAAAGTGATTGCAGTTGTGGTAGTATCCATTGAAGGATGGATATCTTTGAGCATTAGGATGTCTTACCAGAGGTCTTCTAGGCCTGTTCCATGGATTTTCTGACCCAAAATTCTTTTGATCAGATCCGGAGCTTTCTCCTTTCTCATAGCCCAAACCACACTTGTCATCTACCTTTTTTTGACTTCCAAGAAGAACTTCAAGTTGAGAAGAACTTATCTTGAATTTCTCTTTATACTCATTTGCTGTTTGAAGATCCCTTTTGAGTGAGACAATTTGATCCTCAAGTTTTTCTTCATTATCTTTAGCATCTTCAAGATCAGATTCAAGATGTCTGATAATTCTATCCATCTGGTGGTAATCTTCTGATTTCTCCTTGAGAGATTGTCTTAGATTATCTTCAGTTTTTCTTTTCTCTTCAACTTCTTGGGTAAACTTCATGACTCCTGATTCCATTTCATGTCTTACCATAATGATTTCTTTTGATAACTTTTCACATAACTTAGTTTTTTCTTTTAGCTCTTCATTTGCAGTATTTGCTTCACCTTGTCTTGCCAATCGCTGAAGCAGCTCCTTTCTCTTTTTCATACAGAGACTTAATTTGTCTTTTAGTTCTCTCATGAAATCATCAAACTGTTTGAGTCTTTCCTTTAATTCATTTACTTCAGAGTTTGACTATTCAAGATCATCAAGGGTAGTCTTGAGTTGCTCCCTTAAACCATATGCATCCATTTGAATTCCCAGATCTTCCTCAAGCTGTTAGGCTCTGTTAGGAGGAACTTAGCTCTGATACCAATTGTTGATAACTGAGAGGGGGTGTGAATCAGTTATCCTAATTGTTTCTCTTTCTGAACTTTATTAATAATCAATGTAACATTAATTCAAATGAGCAAACATAACCATGAAATGGAAATACACATGAAACAATATTTTTGATGTGGAAACCCTATTAAGGCAGAAAACCATGGGGTGATTAACCCAAGATTATATTCTCTATTAGAAGAATGGAAATACAAAATGGCACTTGCCAATTAGGGCTCACTACCAGAGCACACTGCTCACAAGAAGGCACATTGCCTACAAGAGACACACTGTCTACAAAAAGAGTCTTATACAATACTTGAACTGATTGGTAGCATCCACATATGCTGAGGTTCAGTTTTAGTTAGGCTCAGTACACTAATTTGCTGCACTTCATCTTTCCTCTTCTCTTATGCTGCTTTCCTTTCACATACCGGACCTTCCTTACTGCTTCTGCTCTACTCTACTTTTATTTGCACATCACATATCACAACACCTCACCTCACAACTAAATCCATCCTATATATATATATCTGGACAAGTGATTTCATCATCTTTCTAGTCAGGACCAGAATAGTCAATATTTTCAATAGACTCTGATCTGTCAGCTGAATCCTTGCATACCAAGTAATGCAGATCAAGGATATACTTGTGGAAATCATTAACCATGTCGGCCAAACATAATTCATGCCTGCATAACCTTTACCAACATCAGTAACACATCTGGAATAATGTCTGATGTTCTATCAGTTAGTTCTTCCTCTATTCACACTGCCAATTGGGAACCCGGTACTTAAGCATTCATATCTCTTTATCCTTTCCACACCGGAGGCTCAAACCTTGGAATCTATCAGTCAAGATAGTCCTATTGACTTCCCCAAATCTGTACTTTACCAAGATACTTCCTCTAAGAGATCCGGACTTGTCTGTCGGACCTCGCCACATGCTCTGTTCCTGTTTACTGGACCACAACATTCTTCACTCTGACTTCCGGTAGAGACATACCATGTCCTGCGGATGTGTGGGATGAACTTTGTTGCCATCAATGACAACAATCATGAATCCATATAGTGTCTCTTGCCAACAATATCATCAAACCCTAGCTGAGCATGGTGGCAGCATGAGGAGATCAAATGGATAACAAAAGGTAAAATGACAAGTTTAGTGTTTGATGATCACTTTTGGTCAACAGTCGACTTCTTTTTCCACATTTCTTTGACTTTCAAAATTTTATATCATTGCCATATAATCACCAATGGGGTCAAGACTTCAAAGTCTTGTAAAACCTAATGATTTAAATCTAATGCCATAGGGGCCCATGAGGGCATTTGAATTATTGCATTTTATTTTTCATAAAGAGCATATTAACAAAGTCAAAAAATTGAAATGATTTGAAGGCATGGAGAATATTATGCATGGAGATATAAGGTAATGATATATTCTAAGGCAAGTTTTGAAGTCAAAGGGTGACATATGTATGTGTTACATGATGCATATGTTACATAGGAGACATAAGGGTCATTTTGAATATCAAAGAAATAACACATGGTGATGATATGAATTATGAAAGGAGTAATAAAGTATGTATGTAATGTATTATTTTAGTCATACAAAGGGAATTATAAGGTACCTTTACATAATGATGTATGGCATGACACACAATATTAGCATGATGTATGCATGGGAGATATAAGGGATACAACTTTTTTTTTCCTTGTATTGAAGATGAGGTTCACATGATGTAATCTATGTATGCATGGAGCTATAAGGAGGAAGATATTTTTATCTTTTGCATGGATGATGGCCTAGTTTGTTCTTGGCATCATTAATAATGTAATTATGCAATTGATGTAAATCAAAGGGAGAGATAAGGTGTTCTTTTATTCTTTTCACCCAAATTTGCATGTTTTTACAATTCAAATAATGTAAACAAATAGTAAAGTAATGTACTTATAAATTACTTTACTATTTTGTCACAAATTGTAAAATCAATGAGATAGAACAAAATGTAACTGATAGTAAAGTAATCGTGCAAGGGATTACATTGTTATTTGTTCACATGTCCCAAGATCATGCAAAATTGAGAGATATAGTTAATTAAAGACTTTTGGAGATTTTGCATGGCTTTTAGGGGCAAAATTGGAGAGTTTGCCCAACTTTTTGGTCAAACATATAGAGGAGAGCAATTTGGAGCTATTTTTACTTGATTTGGGACAATTATAACCCTTTTTTTAGGGATTTTATTGTTTTCTTGTGGATTAGTTTAGAGGACTTATTTTTAGAGGTAGTTGACTGCAGTTGACCTTCTAGGTCTCTTGGAGAGAGCATATTATATATTGTAAGGAAAATTAGTTTTTTCATAGTTCTTGCCTTTTTTTCTCTTTACACTTTGAGAGAGAAAGAAGGTTTTGTAACTCCCCTATTATAGATTTATAGAGATTACAGCAGGTTACAAGTTCTATACTTTGTCTTTTATGCAATTGTTCCTTCATTTTTCTGCTGAATCAAGTGTCTACCTTTCCATTAATGAAGCTTTTGTGAATGATTTGATGAGATTTTTTTATGTTTCAACATCAGAACCTTTAAAATCTCTTTTGTACTTGCATTTATTAGATAGTATTAAAAATTACTGGTCTTTGGTTGTGCAATTGGAGTAATTTTCTTTTATGTTGTGAAAAACCCTTTTCTTTCAAGAAGAAAATTATTTCTAGCCTCCCTTAGAATTATTTATGTGATCAAATTTCCAAAAGTGGTTTGTGTGGATAGATTTTCTGAGATCTATTGTGAGTTATATTGTCAGTTTTCAATCAAATTTAGGTGCATCACCATACTTTAGATTACAATTTTAGTGCTTTTAGTATATCCTTTTACCCTTCTGCATATCAAAGTTATAGATCCATTGAATATTATAAGGGAACCAAGCCATGATCTGGAGGTTCAAGCTCACCATAGGTCACCCACAACTTGAGTTTGATCCCATGTTACATGAGATTGCTAGCTTCATAGCTCTGCATAATGGGTGCAATCCTACTCGTCAATAGTTTTTGGCACTCCTGGTGGGACTTTGAACTGATTTTCAGTTCAAAAAGAACTTATTTTTTCTGTTGTTTTGGTATGATCAACAATTATTATAGCCTTTCAAAGGTTTTTATTCCAAAAAAATACCTGGTGACTCTAACTTTCTGGTTTGATAGATCATGTTTTTGCAACCTATGAGAAGGATTAACAAGATCAGATGTTGTTTTATTTCAAATAATTCTGGTTTCAACCTTTTTTAGCTTTTGAATGAGTAGACATGTCTATCATTCATGGAAACATGTCATATCATCCATCATATCATGAAAATGCTACTAATCCACCATCTTATCAGCCATATCAGATCATCCATGTTGCTAATTTTATCCCAAACAACCATACAGCAGCGGTATATCAGCATGCACAATACTCTTACCTCCCACCCACCCTAGTTCAGTCTTGTTGGCAGCCTATACATGAACCAAATCAGCTTCAAGAGTATGCAAAGGAGGAGATTACAGGCATAAAGAGTATGTTGCTTGATCTCAATAACACATTGCTAGAAATCCATAAGCAAATAGAAGAAATCAAGAAGCAACAGGAGTATGAGCAGCAATAGGAAGAGATGGCTTATCAGGCCTACCTCTATGAACAAGACTTGCTGACACAAAGAAAATAAGATGAAGAAGATCTTGCAAGGAAGGTTGCAACCAAAGAGGAGAAAATAAAACTCTTCCTTGCATAAGCACAAAGGTATGAGGTCGAGACAGCTATGTTGATTCGAGATTAGCCTACCCAAGATGAGGTTAGTAGCTATGTAATTCCAAGTTTCTAAAGTTCTAATTTTTCTTAGGAACCTGTTTGCATTTAAAATCTGACCATTAATCCTCAATGTCAATCATATCAAACACCTGAACCAAGTCATCAAGGTTTTGAACAAATATGGCATCCTTCTTGGACCAATATCCTTATTATAAAATGCCAAATCTTGTCAAAGCTACTTCTCCTATACCAATCCAAAATCAGGAAGGGGAAGAGGTAGTAAAATCTGAACCAATAAAGATTCCAAGTCTCAATATAGCAGCTGAAAGTTCTATTGTTTTTACTGTGTTCCTAACCAAAAGTAAGCATAATGCATATGATGTGGAGCAAGAGGTTGTTGTTGTTCCAAATCCTTTGTATTTTGATTCATTTGAAAAGTTTTCTAATGTTGTTCACAAGATAAATAAAAGAAGGATACAAAGATTGGAAGGGAAAATCTTCAATTGCAATGATAGGTTGCCCACATTCGAATGGAGAATAAACTAGTCAGAGAGGAAGATTTGGTTTCTTTGTTTGATCAACTACCTTCTTTTGTTGATCAAGATGAAGACATCATACAAGTGCCAAAATTACGTGCTGATTTGAGATAGATAGATGATATTGCAAGACATGATGTACTACTAGTCTATAAGGACAAGGGTGAGGTTGACACCTCAGTTTAGCTAGAAGGGCAAAAGGACAGTCCCATTTTGGAGACTAAAAATCTTGTTTGGCATGAACATAGGATTGACTACCAAGCTGAACATAAAACTAAATCAAATGACATTCTTCATGAAAATAAAACATCTAATTTTTCTTAGAGCAACCAAGTGAACTAATTGAAGATATTCAATCTTTTCAAGATAACTCTATCTCTAATTATCAAGATCTTGACTGTTCAGCTTGTAGGGAGCTTGCCAATTTGCTGGATTCTTGTAGTGATCCAAAGCCTAAGCTAGTAAATGATGAAGACAAGGTAAAGCAAGTTTCTAAATTTTTGCCTTTTTTGTTTGAACAATATAAGGCTAATCAGTTTGAGGACAACAAGGAAAGTGTGCAGGTGGAGCTTTGGGATGATAAACAATGCTTGGTTGAACTAACATCAGTACAAGATTATGGGTTTGATGAGAACATTTTCTTTAATATCATAGAGGATTTTTTTTCTTAACATTGATAATGATCTAATACCATGTGAATCAGTAGTATGAAATCAACAAGATTAGGTAAAAGAGGCAAGCTTTCCTTCATTTCGTTCATGTGAGCTAACTTTTCCAAATCAGATTGACATTGCAAGTAAAAACAAGAAAGTAGATCCCAATAAAGAAACCAGGAGTATTACTCAAGGGTTCAACATTGCAAGAGGTGTTCGATCAGGATTTAGCTGATAGAGAGTTAATCAAAGAGACACATGTTAGTGTTGTATCCAAAGAGGAGATTGCAGCCTTTGAACAAT
Organism: Cunninghamia lanceolata; assembly: GCA_027924645.1. Classification (NCBI taxonomy): domain Eukaryota; kingdom Viridiplantae; phylum Streptophyta; class Pinopsida; order Cupressales; family Cupressaceae; genus Cunninghamia; species Cunninghamia lanceolata. Next base: position 7,938,794 of record BSBN01000348.1, read on the forward strand.
AGAATGAAACCATCTATTCACCCCATAACAGTAGTATAAATGATCATATTCAGATGGTGAGTTGTTTTGTTTTCATTCTTCAAATAGTTTTGCAACATTCTGTAGGGTATATTCTCATCAATCATATCTTATGAACAACAAATCAGCTTGCCAAACATCCTTTCTTAAATAGAAACGGAAGTTATTTTACAAAGCCAGTTAATGGATTTGTTTGACCAATAACCTTGGCTAGTTAATGTAGGGTAGAGTAGGATTTCATTTCAGTATTACATTTTCCAAGAAGTGCACATGCACATTTTCCTATCCATGTCCTAAACAGGTTAGAATAGTTTCATTTTTAGTTTTATTTTCCTGTTGTAGTTTTCTATCAGTTTGAGTTACAAAAGGTTTTCAAAGTTTTAGGCAAGAAAAGACTCATATGCCCAATGGAATTGGAAGGCTACTAGTTCTATTTTGTTTAGTAGGAAAACACCCCTTAGAGGTCACTAAAAACATTACTAAATTATGTTCACACCTAATTTAGCGAGGCCTAGGTTGCAGTTGTCACAAAAGGAGATAAAAGAAAAAAAAATTATGTGTATGATCACTCAGTTGAAGGCTTGATATCTTAGCAAGAGAACAAACAGTGGATCATTTATCAAGATAATGTGACAGTCCAATCAGAACTATCAAACCATCCTGATAAATGAAATTGGTCTAATGAAAAGAGAGAAGACATTCAAGGAATGACAAGTATCTGACTAGTTTTATCTTGTAGTTATGATGTTGAATTATTCAAATATCATAGTTAAGTACAAACAAAAGGTATTTATAAACTGTCATTTCATCATCATGTTTTAAACATGTGTTTCAAATCAGTTTTAGTTTTTCTATCCTCTGTGTTTGATCAAAAAGGAAAACATACATAAATCATTGCATAAGGTAAAATAATTGATTATATTCAAGAGAATGTTTAAAAAATGTCCCACACAAGCCATGGGAATGACTAAACTGAGCTAATGCAAACATTATGCAAGCTATACATCTAATGATAAAGAAAGGAGAAGAACACATGAGGAAGGTGGATATCTATCATTTCCTTATCGAAGGTTGATTCTCATGTCCTACAGCTTAATCTTCATATCTTTATCTTCTTGCTCTTGATCAAGATAGTAGACCTGGAAAGTTGGAGAAAAGTTTTGTTAGAAGCTCCATATATACAAATTCATCATATGCTCTATCAACAGACATATAAACTTGTAAACATTATGTATTAATGTAATTGGATCAAAATCAAACATGTGCAATAAATCAAATCATCATGAGAGAGATCAATCAGCTTCCAAAGGTATGTTTTTATGCTAACTTATTTGTTTAATGTGCAGGTATAGGAAACGTTATGTTGCTGATTTGAAGATACTAAAGCATGTGGAGAAAAATGTGGCTCCCGTAAGGGTAGAGCCCAACATGCTTCCTTCTTTATTCATTTAAGAATGATATCAGATTGTGATAAACAGAGTACACTATCATGTAATGCATGGAATAGTCAGCATATCAAGTGAAGTATAAAGTCATCATAAAAGAAGTGAAGAGGAGCAGTTGCTCCTATAAACTATGCTCACTTCAGAAAGAACTTGTCAAAATTAGATAATCATGTTAAAAAATGCTAATCATACACTTATTCTTTTTCCTTCATCATACACATGCTACATAATGAGAAATGAGCATATTCCCTGATTAAGAAATGCAAGGACAGAAGTACGGTGATCAAAAGAATGGAGTACAGTCATAGAAGCATCAGGGAAAGTCATCATTGAATGTCATAAAAGGTACAACAGATGCAATAAGGAACAACAATGTAAAGGATGTCAATTATCTTAATCAACTGAAGACATACATTATGCCTCAAGACTTACTGTTGGAAACAAGGTGGATAACTGAGAGGGGGGGTGAATCAGTTATCTTAATTATTTAACTTTCTTTTCTTCTTTAACAATTAGAGTAGTATCAAAACATATAAGCATACATAATCATGAGAGCAAAAAAGAAATCAACACACATAACACAAGGATTGTTACGTGGAAAACCCTATTAAGGGAAAAAACCATGGGGTGACTAACCCAAGATTGTATTCTCTGTTAAAAGAATAAGAAGTACAAAATTGCATTTGCCAATTAGGGCTCACTACCCGAGCACACTGCTCACAAGAGGCACACTGCCTACAAGAGACTCACTGTCTACAAAGTTTATAAAAGGTAACCAGATGTTTGAACTGAAGAGAGACATCCACATATGCTAAGGTTCAGTTCTGATTAGGCTCAATATATTGATCTACTACACTTCATTCTTCCTCTACTTTAGTGCTACTATTTTGTCACATACCAGACTTATATTTCTGCTTTCACACTTCTCTCTGCCTTTTCTCATACACTATCACACACAACACACCTTCATACCAGAATCAATCTGGTATATATATCCACATCAAGGATTTCAACATCTTTCTAGTTGGCAACCAGAATATTCAAGATATTTACAAGGCACTGATCTTGTTGGTGCCTGCATCATTTATCAGGTTCCAAGTTATTAGCTTGCAGGCACCTTCCCAGGATTTCATGAAATTTCTAAGTGTTGGACCCACTCTGTGTTTTGCTGCATCATCAAGATATTTCCAAGGAGGGGGTCGTCATCATCATCATCATGTTCCTGAACATCCCCCTGATGTTTGTTGCATGGGTCATTTCTCATCATGAACTGATACCCTGTGGGGGCTTTATGTTTTTGCTAGCCTGATGTCCTGCCTGGAGATGATATTTTAACATCGGGTGATCTTAGTTCAAGATCATCCTGATATTGGTGTTGAGAATTTGCTAAGTATGACCCGATGTCCCAAGGTCATCATATTTGAACATCAGGTGATCTTCATTAAGATCACCCCAATGTTAGTTTATCACCTTATGTTTTAACTTCCCTAATGTTGCTGACGTCATGATCTTGTAGAGGTGATATTTTCTTATCAGCAACATGATTTTCATTGTCGGGGTGATATTCTAAAAATTGGGTTATCTTATGAATATCACCCTAGTCCTGAATGTGACGATGACGTCATCAGGATTTTCATTGTCGGGGCGATATGTCTTTCAACTTCATCATTTTCTAAGGACGGGGTGATATTTCCAAATATCAGTTATGTTCTAACATCACCCCGATGTTTCATGGAGCTACAGTGCTACCCAATATTCTTGCGGGGGGTGATATTTCAAACATCCAGTGATCTTCCAAATATCACCCTGCCCCAATATAATGATGATGTCACCCTAATCTTTCGAAGGGATCATTTTCTAAGTTGTTCAATCTGACTTGATATTTCTTGAGTTGAGGAGGTCATCATTATCATCCAGTCTATAGTGCATCCTCATATTTCTGTGTCAGGGTGATATTTCGAATATCAGGTCATCTTCCGAATATCATCCTTGTTCTAAACATGACGATGATGTCATCAGGACGTTCATATATCAGGGTGATATCTTTTATCTAGGTGATGTCAGCAAGATTTTTGAGCATCCGAAGGGTGCATGAAGTAGAGGACGTTGGCATGACTTTGGTTATCGGCATGATCAGAGGGTGTTCTTCCGATGTGTTGGGTCTCCCTGACAGAGGTTTCTATGATGAGGGTGCTATTCCTGCATCGGCATGATATGTAATGGTGAAGAGACATTTATGAGGTTCACTGATGAGGATGGTATGGCTGATGGAGATTATGATGCAGATGATGCTGACGTCAGGGTCATTTTTGGGCATCTGGATATCCTGCTGCAGGATGATGAGGAAGGGTTAAGATGGTGCCGTCAGGAGCAAAATCACCGACATTATATGTGCTCGTGGCCATGCTTATAAAGTGCTAAAGAGATCTTCGCAGGGTGCATGTGGGATAAATGGTTCCTGCATTTTTGAAATATCAGCATAATGTATTTTGGTGGGAAGGTTCTCAAACACGCTGTTGTTGCATTTTTCGATGCCCGCAGGTGGTTGAAGCCTTTAATGGTAGTTGTTGCAAAGGTATGGGCGATGACGTGAATGGTCAAACCACCCGATTGAAGATGTGGATCCCCAGGTGATGACGCAAGGCTCGAGATCACTTCCTGTCTCCTCTCCCACCTACTGCATTGAATGTGTTGAGTGCCATTTTCTCAATGAGCTGTATCTGGTGAATTTTGAAATCTACCATCTAACTAATGTTGAGGACCTTCTTGCTATATGTAGCAGGTTGTGTTGCTCATTTGAGGTTGTTGAAAACTGGACATATCTGGCTCTGCAATAAGATACAACTGGTTTTGGTTGCTCTGTACAGGTGACCTTGTGAGTTTATGTATCTCTTGTTGTATGTTTCATGCATGAATCTACTGATTTCATGATTGATTTTATATGAGTAATGTTGTATTTGCATGTGTTTTGTTAATTCTATCTCCAGTATTGCATGTGTCCTAAATCTAGATATCTAAGGGGTGTCTAGTATTCTAGAATACAGAATTTCTGTATTGAATGCTTGATCTTTCAACTTCTGCTCCAGGGGTAGATTAAAGTGTTTTCAGATTAAGTGTTGGGAAGGATATACTGCAATAGGGATGCCATAAGTAGAGATAACTTAACACTCTGTATTGGGAGGTATTTGTAAGGCATATACCACAACACCCCCTTGGAATCCAGTTTTATTGTGTTCATGCTGATCATTCACAGGTGTATGTCTACTGACTCCAAGCTCTGGATAGGCACCAATCTAGCTCTGCATTGAGATTGCATACCAGGTCCTAGTTTTGCATCCAAACATAAATCAAATTCAAACTTCCAAAACAACCATTAGGACTGTCGAAGTAGTTTAGGACCAAGATCCTCTGATTCACAACTGAACATAAGCCCAAAGCTAGCCCCTTTGCACTTATCTCGCAGTTTTGGTTTTCATACGGGAGGATTCATCTGCTTTGTATCAACATCCCAAGCCAACCCATAAGCATATTCTCATGGGTGTTGAGTAGGGAATACCCCCTAGGTTTTGTAGAGCCTGAAGAAGAAGAGGAGATAAAAATAGAGTCTATCTCCTACAGTGTTGGCCCCTAGCCTAGAGATCCTATTGATCACTGATGGCTACCTTGTAGGGAAATCTAGGAATGAGCATCCAGTCAGGGAAAAAACCAACAGAAATTGTTGACTTTGTTGGGGATGTGAAGTCAAAGTACTATCTATTCATCTCTGGTGATGTATTCGTGGCCCATCCGAGTCACCAATAGAAATTGGTGACTCTACTGGGGATCATACAGTAAAGAAATTATCTTTTCATCCTTGGTAAAATAATTCCTAGTTATAGGTGGCGACTCCGAACAATCTCCCAGCTGGTAAAGTAAAATTTGTATGCAGGGGAGAAGATCCCTACGTAATCCTTTATTTAAAGAGTTACCAGTAGAAAGAAGGATGATGTATAGAAGAAAATGAACCGTCTCAGCCAGTCATGAGGGTTCCCCCAAGAATAATGATGATATTCAGGATAACCTTAGACTTTCAGGGTAGCATGTGCCTTATTTTTCAAATGCAGAAGATGACATTCAAGGTGCATATGAAAGACAACAAGGTGCTAGTCTAAAAATAAGGTTAGAAGTGATCCAAGAACGCCCTTTCTTGGATCCCAGTGATAGACTTGAAGAAGTAGAATCCCCAAGGGATGATGAAGATGATGATCAGAATGGTATGAGACCTTCTATCTCCATGCCTAGAGAAGAACAACTAGCTGAACAAATTAAGAGTTTAAGAGTAGAAATAGAATATCTACAGGCAATGAATATCAGAGATGACATGAGACAAAAAGTACAAGCTCTGAGGACTGCTCACCAGGATGCAGTTCCTACCCTTGAAAATGCAAATATGCAAAGAAATCAGTGCAGAAATGAGGTACAGTATCAGCAGAATAATACTAGCCATGATGCAAACAATGCTAGGATACCATTAAATAATGTAAGAAATCAAAATGTAAATAGAAATGTTAATGCTAATCAATTTGATAGACAACCCATGCAGTTGGATAGATTTAGGCAGCTGGTTTTTGATGGTATCCCTTGTTATCCTAACCCCATTGACAAGCATGTGAGGCTTCAAGTGCCAAAGTTTTTAGGAAATAATACTGTGTCTAGGGAGGATCATTTAAAAGCTTTTCAAAATGTCATGGAAATTTTGAGGTTGAGCATGAGGATGTCTTTATGAAGTCATTCATGCAATCCCTTGTTGATGAAGCTAGAGAATGGTACAAGAATCTACCTGACCGGAGTATTTCATCATGGGATGATTTCAAAAGGATGTTTAAGGAGCAATATGGTGACAAAACTGACCCTAGCTTTTTTGTAAACGAGTTCACTAGTATCACTAAAGGGTCAAATGAGCAGGTTGCAGATTTTAATGCAAGATTTACTAAAGTGTTGAACAAACTGCCACATCACATGAGGCCCAATGAACCTATGTGCATAATATTATATATAAATGCTTTTGATGCCAAAACAACATATGGGTTAAGAGATAAAGGTCTTGCTACTCTCAGGGATGCTTTCAAGATAGCAATAAATATTGAGAATAACAGGAAAGCATCAGGCAAGACAAACATGAGGGATGATGTGAGAATTCTGTAGAATCCAAACAAACCTCAGAATATTCAAGGTAATACATTTGCCCCTGAAGATAAAATTGATAAACTAGCAAATGTTGTTAAGGACCTAAGCTATAGATTGGCTAGAAGTGAAAAAGGGATAGGTCCTGATAGGCAAGTTTACCAAAGGCAGGAAAAAAGGCCATCATTGCATGATATGCCATATAATGCCAATTGGCATAATGGTAGGCCTGTATTGCCACATAACAACACAAATCAGAGAACTCCACACACCAAGGAAACTCCTGATCCTTTGAAGAAAGCTGTAAATATTGCTAATGATACTCCATGGTACATAATCTGTCAAATGCCACATTCACAGTCACAATGCATGATTGCTCAGTCTTTGTATGATAATGTTGTGTCCTATAATGAGTGCAATGAGCCACATTATGTACAGGATGATGATGTTAATATGTTGTCCATAAGTAGGGAACATCATTCTCATGATGCAGATGAGAGTGCAGATGTTGGGACTCAGTCCTGTCAGCAAGTTTTTTATGATGAAGATAATGAAGATAACTGTGTATGCTCAGGGCTCACACAATTTTTTGAGTAACCTAAGGAGACCTTCTGATGAAGAGATTAGAGCTCTCACAGCTGCAGTAGTGGCCCAAGTCAGGAGCAACTATAAACTTAGAGGTAAAGCTCAGGTAAGTAACTCATATCAGCCAGAAGGCATTTCTACAAGTCAGCCAATGCGTGATCATAGAGGGGCTGAAACATATAAGAAATAATGGAACAACAATAAGCAAAATTTTAAGCAAAAAATAGGTCATGAATCTCAAGGACCAGAAAATAGAATCCCCCAAGTTGAGGATCAAAGCAAAAGTTCCCAAAATAAGAATGATGATCAGGGAGCTGTGAAGATTAAAGCTAGCTCATCTCAAGATAAAAACAAAGCCACAACACAAGCTACAACTGTGGTACAAAATTATGCTCCCTTTGATATAACTCAAGTCCTCTCTCAGGTAAAGGTTTCTGTCCCATTGATGGAACTTATGAAGGTTGAAGAAATCAAGAATAAGACAGTATCCCTAATTTCAGGAGTACCTTGTCAAGCTAAGCAAAATGATGAGATTCAAGGTAAGAAGCATGCTATATGCAATGAAGAAGATGAAGTCCCTGAGGTGTATTTAGGGGTGACCATGACAAAGTGCCCTTCACAAGTGGAGCCATTTTATGTATCCCTGGTTATAAATGGAAAGTAATTAGAAATTGTATGCTTGATTCTGGAGCATCCACAAATATCATGCTTTTAGCCATCATGCAGCAAGTTGGATTGAAAATAGACAAGGCATGTGGAAAATGTTATGCTATGGATGCTAGAGAGGTACCTGTTATTGGAATCATGAAGGATGTAGATTTCAGACTGGTAGCATTTCCTAAAAAGAGCTATGAAATGAACATAACAGTGGTTGACATCAAGCCATAGTATGGTATGCTGTTGTCAAGAAGATGGGTAGCACTTATTGGGGGAAGTATGCAGTTGGACCTATCATATGCTATGATTCCAATGAATGGAAGAGATGTCAAGCTGATTAGAGAGGAAAGGTCACCAGAGACAGTGGAGAATCAAGAATAAGAGGAACATATATGTTTTGTAGACACTGACTGTGAGAATTTCAGGGTTGTCTCAGGTGATAAAGAGGATAAAAAAAAATATTTGCATTCAAGAACTGGACTAGCAGGGTCTATGGACCATGTATTTTGATGGAGCTTGTCCAAAGGAAGGCTCTGGAGCTGGAGTTGTATTCCTGTCTCCAACTGGTAAGCTTCTAAAGTTTTCTTTCTTGCTGAGATTTTCTTATACAAACAACATTGCAGAGTATGAAGCCTTACTCTTAGGTTTAAATTTAGCTCTCAAACATGGAATTAAGATGTTAAGGGTATTTGGGGATTATGAGTTAATTGTGTCCCAAGTTAGAGATAGGTATGCCTTAAAGAATAAAAGATTAAAACAATACAAGCATGCTATTTGGGATACCATTGAACTATTTGATGCATTTTCAATAGGCTGGGTAGAGAGATCAAAAAATGTCATGGCTGATTTCTTGGCCAATGTGGCTATTAGGCCAGATGATATAACCCTGTCTGACATCAGAAATGTTGAAATTAAAATCAGACCTGCAGTACCAGAGAACATATATAGTTGGCAAGTGTTTGATGGTGACAAGGACTTGTTAAGATTTTTGCACTGCATAGATGAATTTGAGAACCAAGAAATTGCTTTTCAAAATTTTGTAGAAATTGTAGATGGAAAAGAAACTCTTATGGGGAAAGAAGTAATTCAGCTGAAGACTAGCAAAATCCCTAGAGGGTTGGTAGCTTTAGAAAGAGCTTTTAACAATAGAGACCAATTGGCCACAAAGACATCTCCCACAAATAAAGATGACTTAGAGGAGATAAATTTGGGGACATCTCAGGCCCCCAAGAAGGTATACATTGGCAAACAGCTCAAACCACACATTAGGAGCATGCTGATAGCATTGCTAAAAAAGTATAAACATGTTTTTGCTTGGTCATATGAGGACCTAAAGAACTATAGAGAGGACCTATTCCAGCATGAGATCCCATTGAAGCCTGGAGCTAAGCCACTTAGATAAAGGCAAAGGCCTATTAATCCTACCTTAGCTCCAAAAATACAAGAAGAACTCAAGAAGCTTAGGGAGGCTGGAATAATTATCCCAATTAGACATTCAACTTGGGTGTCTAACCTTGTCCCAGTTAGAAAAAAGAATGGTGATATTAGGCTTTGTGTTGACTTCAAAAATTTGAATGTATCCTCCTTAAAGGATAATTACCCATTGCCTAATATGGAAGCTATGTTATAGAAAGTGACTGGTTGTGAACTCCTATCCATGATGGATGGGTTCTCAGGTTACAATCAGGTGAAGGTAAAGGAATTAGAACAATACAAGACTGCCTTCACCACTCCATGGGGAACCTATGTATATGTAAGAATGCCATTTGGACTAACAAATGCAGGTGCTACTTTTCAAAGAGCTATGGATGTTGCTTTTGCAGGGTTGATTGACTCAATCCTAGCTGTATATCAGGATGATCTGACTGTTTATTCTAAGAAGGAAGAGCAACATTGTATACACTTGGAGAAGATTTTCATAAGAGCACTAGAGTATGGCATTTCTCTAAATCCAAAGAAGTGTGCTTTTGGGGTAGTTGAAGGAAGGCTCCTGGGGCACATAGTTTCCAAGGATGGAGTCAGGATTGATCCTGATAGGGTAGCAGCAATTGACAGAATTCAGATCCCTAAGACAGTGAAAGGTGTTTAGTCTTTCTTTGGATAGATTAATTTTGTTAGAAGATTTGTTCATAACTTTGTAGAAACCACTAGGAACATCTCCAAGATGTTGAAGAAAGGTGTGGCTGTCAATTGGGAAAGTGAAGCAATTGAATCATTTCAGAGCATCAAAGAAGCAATAAAGATGGCTCCTGTGCTAAAGTCTCCTGATTTTTCTAAGTCATTTCAGTTGTTTTCATTTGCTTCTTTCCATACTATTGCTGCATGTTTACTACAGAAAAATGAAGATGGATTTGAGTAGCCTATTGTTTTTTTCAGCATGTCACTGCAAGCTGCTGAATTAAAGTATGACATCATGGAAAAATGAGCATATGCACTAGTTAGAGCAGTCAAGAGTTTTAGGCCATATCTGGTAGGATCCCAGATAATTGCATATGTGCCTCATGCAGTAGTCAGGGACATCTTCACTCAGCAGGAGGTGACTGGAAGAAGGTGCAGATGGATAAACAAGCTACAGGAATTCAACATAGAGATACAAATTACCAAGTTGGTAAGAGGACAAGGATTAGCCAAGATGATGACACAGTCAAACTTGGAAGCATGCCAAGTCAATGCAGTCCAAAATGAGAATGTCAATGTATCAAAATCTATATGGTATAAGGACATCATATATTACTTGCAAAATCTGAACTGTCCTTCCCATTTCAGTGACAGTCAAAAGAGGACCTTAAACTACATGCAATCAGGTATGTTATTGTTCAAGGTGAGCTATACTGGAAGAACCCTAATGGTGTGCTGCAAAAATGTGTGGATGAGGATGAAGCTAACAATATTTTGAATGACATGCATAAAGGATTGTGTGGTGGATATTATACTACCCAAACAATAGCTCATAAGATCCTCAAGGCAGGATATTGGTGGCCCACTCTCTTTTCAGATGCATAAAGGCTGGTAAGGAAATGTGATCCTTGCCAAAGGTTCTTAGGGAAGTTAAGCTATGAAGGTGCATTGCCCCTTAGAACTGTAACTATGGATGCTCCATTTCAACAATGGGGAATTGATTTTATAGGGGAGATTGCAGAAAAGTCAAGTGGGGGACACAGTTGGATTTTGGTGGCTACTAACTACTTCACTAAATGGATTGAGGCTATTCCAACTAAAAGAGCTACAAGTAAGGTGGTGATGGATTTTATCCTAGAGAATATCATCATCAGGTTTGGAGTACCATTCAAGATAGTCACAGATAATGCTATGTGCTTCAGATCTGGTGAATTTTTTGATTTTTGCAACAAGTATGGGATAAATTTATCATATGCATCACCATACCACCCACAAGGAAATGGTCAGGCAGAGTCCAACAATAAAAGCCTCATGAAAATCATCAAGAGGATAGTGGATAAGAACAAGAGAGCTTGGGATTCAAAGTTAAAGTTGCCATTATGGGCTGACAGGGTGATAGTGAAAAAAGCTATTGGAAGGTCACCTTTTGAACTGGTGTATGGTGCATCAGCCAGGCTGCCTATAAATAATCTCCTGCCAGTTTACAAATTCATCTAGGAAAATGATGAGGAGATTGAAGACTCCATGACAGAAAGAATAAACCAGCTGGTTGCACTAGATGAAAGCAGAAGGGAGGCCCACCAAATCAATCTTAAGAAATAACAAAATGTGAAGTATCTGTTTGACAGGAGAGCTACAGAAAGGAAGTTCCAGATAAATGACTAGGTGCTCATCTACAATACAAGAAGTTAGGATAAGGGCAAACATGGTAAGTTTGAACCCTTATGGATGGGCCCATTTCAGGTTTGTAATACTCATGGGGAGGATTCTTATGTCCTCCAGGCCCTAAATGGTGAGATGCTAGAATTGCCTGTGCATGGTCAATTCCTCAAGTTTTATTTTGCATAAGTGATCTGCCTCTGTGCACATTTGTAAAAGTATGTGTATATTGTAAATAGCTTGTACAGTTGGTGCTTTTTTGAGTTTTGTCTAGTCTGCCCAGAGGTCTGGTTCTCGCTGCAACCTTGTGCCTGCACGTCCCCAATCAGAGCCACTATTGGTGCCTACATCATTTATCAGGTTCCAGGTTATTAGCTTGCAGGCACCTTCCCAAGATTTCATGAAATTTCTAAGTGTTGGACCCACTCTATGTTTTGCTGCATCATCAGGATATTTCCAAGGAGGGGGTTGTCATCATCATCATCATGTTCCTGGACATCCCCCTGATGTTTCTTGCATGGGTCATTTCTCATCATGACTGGATACCCTATGGGAGCTTCATGTTTTTGCCAACTTGACATCCTACCTGGAGGTGATATTTTAACATCAGGTGATCTTAGTTCAAGATCATCCTGATGTTGGTGTTGAGAATTTGCTAAGTATGACCTGATGTCCCAAGGTCATCATATTTGAACATCAGGTGATCTTCGTTAAGATCACCCTAATGTTAGTTTATCACCTTATGTTTTAACTTCCCTAATGTTGCTAACGTCATGATCTTGTAGAGGTGATATTTTCTTATTAGCAGCATGATTTTCATTGTCGGGGTGATATTTTGAATATCAAGTTATCTTATGAATATCACCCTAGTCCTAAATGTGATGATGACATTATCAAGATTTTCATTGTCAGTGCGATGTCTTTCAGCTTCATCATTTTCTAAGGACGGGGTGATATTTCCAAATATTAGGTATGTTCTAACATCACCCCGATGTTTCATGGAGCTATAGTGCTACCTGATATTCTTGCGAGGGGTGATATTTCAAACATCCAATGATCTTCCAAATATCACCCTGCCCCAATATAATGATGATGTCACCCTGATCTTTCAAAGGGGTCATTTTCTAAGTTGTTCAATCTGACCTGATATTTCTTGAGTTGAGGAGGTCATCATCATCATCTAGTCTATAGTGCACCCTCATATTTCTATGTCGGGATGATATTCTAAATATCGGGTCATCTTCCGAATATCACCCTTGTTCTAAACATGATGATGACATCATCAGGACATTCATATATCAGGGTGATATCTTTTATCTGGGTGACATCAGTAGAATTTTTGAGCATCCAAAGGGTGCATGAAGTAGAGGATGTTGGCATGACTTTGGTTATCGACATGATCAGAGGGTGTTCTTCTGATGTGTTGGGTCTCCCCGACAGAGGTTTCTATGATGAGGGTGATGTTCCTGCATCGGTATGATATGTAATGGCGAAGAGACATTTATGAGGTTCACCGATGAGGATGGTATGGCCAATGGAGATTATGATGCAGATGATGCTGACGTCAGGGTCATTTTTGGGCATCCAGATATCCTACTACAGGATGATGAGGAAGGGTTAAGATGGTGCCGTCGGGAGCAAAATCACCGACATTATATGTGCTTGCGACCATGCTTATAAAGTGCTAAAGAGATCTCCGCAGGGTGCATGTGGGATAAATGGTTCCTACATTTTTGAAATATCAGCATAATATATTTTGGCGGGAAGGTTCTCAAACATGCTATTGTTGCATTTTCCAATGCCTGCGGGTGGTTGAAGCCTTTAATGACGGTTGTTGCAGAGGTATGGGCGATGACATGAATGGTCAAACCGCCTGATTGAAGATGTGGATCCCCAAGTGACAGCGCAAGGCTCGAGATCACTCCCTGTCTCCTCTCCCACCTGTTGCATTGAATGCGTTGAGCGCCATTTTCTCAATGAGCTATATCTAGTGAATTTTGAAATCTGCCATGTAATTAATGATGAGGACCTATGTAGCAGGTTGTGTTGCTCATTTGAGGTTGTTGAAAACTGGACATATCTGGCTCTGTAATAAGATACAACTAGTTTTGGTTGCTCTGTGTAGGTGACCTTGTGAGTTTATGTATCTCTTGTTGTATGTTTCATGCATGAATCTACTGATTTCATGATTGATTTTATATGAGTAATGCTGTATTTGCATGTGTTTTGTTAATTCTGTCTCTAGTATTGCATGTATCCTTCTTCTGAATCTGGATATCTAAGGGGTGTCTGGTATTCTAGAATACAGAATTCCTATATTAAATGCTTGATCTTTCAACTTCTACTCCAGGGGTAGATTAAAGTGTTTTCAGATTAAGTGTTGGGAAGGATATACTGCAATAGGGATGCCATAAGTAGAGATAACTTAACACTCTGTATTGGGAGGTATTTGTAAGGTAGATACCACAACACCCCCTTGGAATCTAGTTTTATTGTGTTCATGCTGATCATTCACAGGTGTATGTCTACTGACTCCAAGCCCTGGATAGGCACCAATCTAGCTCTGCATTGAGATTGCATACCAGGTCCTAGTTTTGTATCCAAACAATCATTTATCCAAACTTCCAAAACAACCATTAGGACTGTAGAAGTAGTTTAGGACCAAGATCCTCTGATTCACAACTGAACATAAGCCCAAAGCTATCCCCTTTGCACATATCTCGCAGTTTTGGTCTTCATACAGGAGGATTCATCTGCTTTGTATCAACATCCCAAGCCAACCCATAAGCATATTCTCATGGGTGTTGATTAGAGAATACCCCCGTAGGTTTTGCAGAGCCTAAAGAAGAAGAGTAGATAAAAATAGAGTCTATCTCCTACACTGTTGGCCCCTGGCCCAGAGATCCTATTGAACACTGATGGCTACTTTGTAGGGAAATTTGGGAATGAGCATCCAGTTAGGGAAAAAACCAATAGATCTGTCGGCTGAATCCATGCTTAATATATGATGTGTATCCAAGACATAGAGTTAGAAGTCATCAATCAAGGTGGCCAACCATGTATGATCTCTCAATTAGCTTGACCACCATCAATTTCTCATCCAGATTAAAGTCTAATGCTCCGCCAGTCAGTTCTTCCTCAGTCTACTCTACCTGTCAGGAACCCAACACTTAGATGCTCATATCTTTTCACTCTTTTATCACCGGTGGCTCAATCTCTAGAATGTAGCAGTCATGGTACTCCTCTTGATTTCCCTAAGTCCATACTTTGTTGAGATACATCCTCTGAGAGATTCAGACCTGATTGTCAGACCTTGCTACATGCTCTATTCTTGTTCACTGGACCAAAACACTCTTCAATCTGACTTCTGGTAAAGACATACTATGTGTTGTGGATGTGTGGGATGAACTTTGTTGCCATCAATGACAATAATCATGAAGCCACATAGTGTCTCTTGGCAACACTTACATCATAGTAAGTGAAAACTGTTTACCATTTCACTTCTTTTATCAAACCCAAATCAAGATACATAAGCTAATGCTACAGTCAAGAATAAATCATGATAACACCATAAGGGAAAGAGCAGCCAATGCAAATAATGAACAAATCATAACATTGGATATGTAAGGAAGTAGCTACAGAGCTTCAAGATATAAAAAGAGGACCATAATCTATAGAAAGGAGAAAAGAACTAAGTAGTGCAAAAGAGAAAGGAGCATAGTAACCATTTTTGTTCTTTTTCCATCTTTTATGAACTTTTAAGAAGACCTTTATATCTCATACAGTGGCTGAAGCCAATACATGTTTCTTCTTCACAATGAATGAAAACCCATTCCACAAAGAGATAAATGCAAAGAGATATGAAAACCCAGTTAACTACTGTTACAAGAGAAGTCTTATTTCAAAACCCTCATATCTTTTTTGCAGAAAAGCTGAAAGAGGAATAATGCCCATTTGTTGATTTTTACAAGGGTTTCCAAGACCAAATAGCATATACAGAGGAGAGAAATACATAGAAAAAGGAGGCCATGGCCAGAAGGAGCATTTCTTCAAGAACATGTGAAACCCAGAAGTTTATTTTGAAACCCTTAAGATATTCCATCTGTACAGAAAGCTTTCTTTTTCATTTTTTGTAAAAACAAGAACCAAGATAGTTCAAAAGAGGTTTTCTTGCTACAGAAGTGCCTTAATAGGACAAGTTTCTATTTTCAACAGTGTACATGAATCAGCATTACATGTATGCAGTTAGCATGGCCATGGCCAAGAAGAGGATCTTTTCTACAAGAAAATGCAAAACCCATATAATCTTTTTCAAAACCCTCATAATATAGAAAAATAAAGTCAAGAATCCCAAATGATAAGGTAGAATGAAACATTACCTTGTATTTTTTGCAAAGAAGAAGAGCTACAAGCCATGGGTTTTCCATCTGTTAAAGATCTCTTAAAACTCAGGAACAGTAGCCATGAAGCAAAAAATATAGAGAGAACAAGAAGACACAATACAGAACCAAGAACTGATGAAATACAAAATAATATAACTTCAGAAGTTGAGGCCTGTAGTGTTGGAATTATGATAGACAACTGAGGGGGGGCTGAATCATTTGTCTCAAAACTTTAACACTTGCTACAATTAATTCTTTTCTACTGCTTATTTACAAATTAATATTTTAACCATGAAAGCATGCATCAATAACACATGAGAAAAAACACAAATAACACACTTGACACCCAGATTTTTAACATGAAAACCCAATTAAGGGAAAACCATGGTGGAGGTTAGTCCACAAAGATTAATACCCTATTAAAAGTATTACAAATAGGGAAGGTACTTTCCTTCAGGTTCACTGTCGAGAGCTCACTGCTCAAAGAGGCTCACTACCTATAGAAATGATTACAAGAAGATTACAAAGTGTTTGAACTAATGAATAGCATCTACCAATGCAAGAATTCAATTCTGGTTAAGTATAGAATACTAATCTTACACACTTCATCCTTGCTCTTTCCTATTTACTGTTCTGCCATGATCTAGTCCTTAGATCTCTTTTCTTTCACACTTCTTTCTACCCTTTTCACACTTACTCCATCATCACATTAGAATCACACACCAAAAGACTCGAATCCATCGGCTATATATATCTACATCAAGAAATTTAATCAACTACAGTCAGCTTCAAGGAAACTCAAAACTTTTATTAAGAACTCTGCTCTGTCGGCTGAATCCATGGACCAATAACAACCTAGACAAAATCTTGTTTCCTAGATCATCAATCATGTAAGACAATACCATTAATTATCATTAATTACTTATTCAAAAATGTTTCTACATCCAGACCAAGATCAAATACTAGGTCACCCTGTTCTTCTTCTAACTATGCTGACTAACTGGAACCTGATACTCAAATCCTTATAACTTTTGAATCCTTTATCAATGGAGGCTAAATATCTAGATTTAGATAGTCCTGACAATCCTTATCACTCCTTTAGATCTACAACATAACGTGAATTACCATCGGAGAGATCTAGACTAAGATATCGGACCCTGTCACATGCTCTATTCCTGACATCAGGACTTAGACAAATCCTCACTCTGACTTCTGGTATGAACAAACCATGTAATGTGGATATGTAGGATAGACTTAGTTACCATCAATGACAACACCTACCATGCATAGAAGTGTCTCTTGCCAATCTCCCCCTTTGGCATTAATGGAAACATGTAGTGAAAAATGACTAAGTGTTGGAATAGCTCCCCCTTTTTATGTACACTTGTGCTTTTCAATGTTCTCCAAAGCTTCCTGTTTACACGATTCCTCATTTTTCACTACTCTTCACTCCCCCTTTGACATCAATGGCAAGGGGTAGGTTCATCAAATCAAAATTTACAAAAAAAATTTGTATACCAGGCCGCGTATGTACAGACAATCCTTAAGTCCTATTTACATACACTTGAGTACATCTCCAAAAGTGTTCTTCAATTGTGTAAGCTCACTTTCCCAGCTCTTCTTCATAGTGCTCAAAATTGAAATATGGCCACTGAATAGGAATGCTTGTGACTTTGTTGTTCGCAGATCAATTGGGTCACTTGACTGAGCTGCAACTTGGGATTCGGTCAGAGCATTAAACATTGTTTGCATATTGGGAGAAATTAGTCCCCATAGCTCACTCATCCTTGCCTCAATGTTCTCATTTTCTTTTGTTAATCTCTTTATTTCTTCAATCAGGGTAATTGTCTGACACTCCTTGCTTGCCACTAATGCTATCATAGGATCAAAAGATTTGTATACACTAGATAGTTTCTACTTAGATTCCTTTATTTTATCTTCAATATCCTCTATACTTTTAGGACAAGACAAGCAAAATTTATATACATTTCCTCCTTCTGTAAGAGCATTCTTCTAAAAAGTGGGCATGCTTAGATTCCTTTATTTTATCTTCAATATCCTCTACACTCTTTACATGGGCATTCAACACCATTCTATCTACTACAATCAACCTCTTTAGAACATCAAATCTCTTATCATTGAATTCCTTTTGAACCTTGACCTCTGCAAGCTTCTCTAGAGATTCAAAATGAGAACTTATTGAGCTTATTAGATTTTTCAATTGGCTGGATGGAGATGCTAAAGAATCCTTCTAAAAAGTGGGCATGATCTTCTCCAAAAATCCTAATGCCAGGCCAAGTAGCTCATTGTCTTCTATGTGAGACTTCAAAATGTCTTCTCTTGCTTTAGCTTGAGCAATGGAGACCAACTTTATCTTTTGCACTGGAGATAAGGTATCAAAATTTATTGGATCTTGTATAAAGTCCTAATCTTCTTCAATTTGTTTGTCTCTTTCTAGAATTTCCTTCACTACTTCTGTAGTGTCTCTTGACCAAAATGATGATGTATCTATTTGATCCTTATTGGTACTGTTAACTGGATTGTCCTGCTTGGGCTCTTCATCAACCTTTGCAATATCCTCTTCATTTTCATTTCTTTCCTTGCCCTTTTCTACTTCTTGGTCCTCTCCTTCTTCTAATTCATGCTTTTTATTCTCCAATAAATCATCTTTAATTTTATAATTTGCTCAACATTCATCTCTATATATTCTTTGTAGTATTGATCTGGAGGAGTTTGAATACCTCCTATATCATCGGTTTCATTTTTCATCTTTGCATCTTCCTTGTTTATTGCTTCATCTTCTAGAATAGATGAGTCATCTAACTCAATTTGGTGTTTAGTGATCTTCAATTCTTCAACATCTAGAATTGAGGAGTCAATCCCATCATCAATCTCTTTTTCAACAATAGGAAGATTATGTCTTTCCAGTGCATTCAAAAGAATCTCCTAAGTATCTTTGATTATCTCATATGTTTCACCAAGCATGAGTTTATTCATTCTCTTCTTACTCCTAAAGTCATCCTTCACTTCTTTGAATATCATGTTCATCTGATCTAGAGTAATCTGAGGGCACAAATTTATCAATACATGCTCCCTAATCTCCATGTCTTTACCTTTTGTATTATCTTTTCTTAACTCTAGAATATTTGCAAGACTTTTTGGAATTTTAGAAGTTATTTCAATCAAATCCCTATTGTAGATGTTCAAATATTTGACTGTTGCTTCTTCTGGAACCCTCTTATCAACATCATTGTAATGATCAAAGAATTCAGTCACTGACCTTAAGTTACCATCTAGAGTGACTGATTTGATGATCTCATCCACACAGAGACTAGGATTTTCAATATATGTGTCAGTCTTTTGCCTCTTGCTTTCTCTTTTTCTTTCATAGGGCTTCTCCTTAGACACCTTGGCTACTTTTGTACCTGATGCCTTTAACTCTTTGACTTCAACATCAGAATCAGTTTATTCTTCATGTTTTTATATGTCTAGGAGGTCTTAGTTTGCACCCTTTTCTCTTCTTTTCCAAATGATTTGTCTTCCAGCTTCTCAGGTTTGGCAAGTTTTGGGGGAACAAGGGTAGCAATAGAGCTTCTGGTTTTTCTAGGATGGCTGGAAGAGACTTCCATAGTACTTCCTTGTTTCTTATCCTACTCCTTCTTAGCTTTATCTCAACTTCCTTAGTTATCCAAATACTTTCAGTATACATCTCTACTTCCTTCTGAGCTTTCCTTTTGATTTCTAGTTTTTTGAGCTCAACATGGAATTTCAAACTTAGCTCCTTATATGCTCCAAATCTTTCAACTCTTGTATCCTTTGGCTTTCTCAAAAGATGTTGAGCATACATATCTAATACTTTCTCATCAACTTCATAACCCATAGGCATAATCCATACCATTCTTGGTTCAATAGATTCCATAAAGTACTGATATGCATCTACCATAACAAATATTGTATCCTTGTATTTTTTCAGCTATAGAAGAAGGAATTCTCTCCCTTGAATGCATCATGCTCTGAAAATTCTTGAAATATCCCCAGAGAGCTACCTTTTGGGCATTGGCATCTCCAATACTATTCAACTACTCTCTTATCTTAATAGTAACAGGTTTATCACTGGTCCAACACATGCTTTTCTTTCCAAGTAACTCTTTCATGAAATAGAAGAAAAAACATAAGATCAGTGTACCATACTTGAAAGTGTTCTTCTTATCCTTCTTTACCTTATTCAAGTTTTCTATCAGCTGGTTCTGCAACAACTCACACAAGTCATAGTCAACATTTTCTCTCAACATCTAATAAGCTGCATAGATAGCCATACCAGATACATAATTTTCTCTACTGGAATGATAAATCTTGTATCCAATCACCATTAAAGCAAACTTAACATCTGGATCAATAATATCATTGATAATCATTGCCCTTTTGTCAAATCTTGAACTGGTAGCATCAGTCACAGTTTGATTCTTTATAGCCTTCAACATTGGCAGTCCATTGGATGAGTTTAACCCTGTCATGGCCTTAATGGTATCCTTGTTGATTTTGAAACATTTCATTATCCACATAAATTCATCATACATATGACTTAAGACATACCAGACCCATTCATCTTCAATGAAACATGGAGACCCTATAACTTGAATGAAATTTTTATCGTACAGTGCCTTATACTTTGGTTTAAGACCATGAATTTCATCCCTCAGATGATTCTTAAACAAATCTACAAACTTTGAGTCTCCAAATTCATCTATAATAGCATGAATGTAGACCCTAATATCCTCAACATGTAATACACCATATGGAACAATTGAAATTGCACATAATGGGTCGACTTCTACTGATTTGTGTGGATACTTCTTAAATTTGGGTCGGGGCCTTTTAGTAATATCAACAACCAATGGTGTAGCCATTTCAAAAGATTACAAGTTCAAAGTTTCATGGAAAATACCTTTTGCTTCACGAAGTTGGGGTTAGTGGATGAATTCGTCAATTGCACTTTAGATCCTTGAAATCATAGCTCAGGTGCTCCTCTGCTTTCTCTCTTTGAATGCAGAGTGATTCAAATGCTCAAATGAATGACTTTTTATCCTCCACAAAACTTAATTTTTATTGTAATAAATGCTCTACCCTAACACATCTAGTTACACTATTTTGCATACAATCGATCTTCAATTGCTCCACAATTAGTCAAATTAGCTTCTTTTCTTCCAGAATTAGCTTCAATAGATCTGTAATAGCTTTCTTTTACTTCAATCATTGTGCGAGATTCCAGCACTAACTTACTGGCTAGGGGAATTAGATTTTCAAAGTAGCTCCTCCTAAGCCAAAACCCCTAATTCAATTCTTGGATGAATTATCAGCATCGGATTCTAGTACGGATCCATTATCGACATTCATTTTACCTTTCTTTACACATGTTTTGCTCATTTCATTCTAGACCTCATTCACATCAATTTTACCCTTGCCTTTGTCTTGTTTCTGCATGTTTTGGTTTCTGTTTACCAGACCTTTTCTATTATTCCTGCTTCTACAGAATCTTGCAATATGACTAGATCTATTGCAATTGAAGCACACAACATTTCTTTGATTATTTACTTGATTCCCTCTTGATCTGCACTGATTGGCCATGTGTCCAAATCCATTGCATGGAAAATAGTAGCCATTAAAGGAATTGTCATTTCCTCTATTGTTAGAGTTATTCATCATCATACTTTTGAATTCATTAGATCTATGACCATACCTCTTCCAATTGATGCATTGACCAGAGAAGGATGGACTAATTTGATTCACTCTACTTCTGCATTGAGTAGCTCTATGACTAAATTTATTGCACTTGAAACAATTTCCATTGAAAGATGGATACCTTTGAGCATTGGGTTGTCTTACCTGAGGTCTTCTATGATTCCTTCTTTGATTTCTTGTATCAAGATTTCTTTGATCGGATCCAAAGCTTTCACCTTTCCCAAATCCTAGACCATGCTTATCATCTACCTTCTTCTGACTATAAAGCAGCACCTCAAGTTTAGCTGAGATTATCTAGAATTTCTCTTTATATTCATTTGCAACTTCTAGGTAATGTTTGAGAACGACAATTTGTCTTTCAAGTTCTTTTTCATTGTCTCTACTTTCATATAGATCAGACTCTAGATGGCTAGCAATTCTGTCCAATTTGTAATATTCTTTTGTTCTTTTTTTCAAAGTTTGTTTTAGGTCTTCTTCAGTCTTCTTTCTTTCCTCAATTTCTTTGGTTAACCTCATCACCCCAGTTTCCATTTCATGTTTTAGAATAGAAACTTCTTTTGCCAACTTCTCACATTCCTTTGTATTTTTCTTTAGAGCCTCATCCATGTCATTATCTACCTTCTGATTTCCTAGTTGATGAAGTAACTCCTTCCTCTTTTCATTAGATTTTCTTAATTTCTCTTTTAAGGTCTCAATGAAGTCTTCAACATCTTTAAAGTTTTCTTGCAGTTCTTTGACATCTATTCTGGACTAATCAAGATCTTCTAAAGCAAGTTTAAGTTGTTCCTGAAGATTATATGAATCCATTTTGATACCTTCCCAGATCTTCCTTAAGCTATTAAACTTCTTTCAAGGAACTTAGCTCAGATACCAATTGTTGGAATTATGACAGACAACTAAGAAGGTGGGGGGGGTGAATCAGTTGTCTCAAAACTTTAACACTTGCTGCAATTAATTCTTTTCTACCACTTATTTACAGATCATTATTGTAACCATGAATGTATGCACCAATAACACATGAGCAGAAACACAAAAAAACACACATGACACCAAGATTTTTAAGATGGAAACCTGGTTAAGGGAAAACCACAGTGGAGGTTAGTCCACAAAGATTAATACCCTATTAAAAGTATTACAAATGGGGAAGGCACATGCCTTCGGGCTCACTACCCAGAGCTCACTACTCAAAGAGGTGCATTGCCTATAAAAATGATTACAACAAGATTACAGAGTGTTTGAACTGATGAATAGCATATACCAATGCAAAAATTTAGTTCTAGTTAAGTATAGAATACTGATCTTACACACTTCATCCTTACTTCTACCCTGTTTACTGTTCTGCCATGATCCGGTCCTTAGATCTCTTTTCTTTCGTACTTCTTTCTGTCCTTTTCACACTTACTCCATCATCACATAATCACACACCAAAAGAATTGAATCCATTGGCTATATATATCTGCATCAAGAAATTTAATCAATTGCAGTCAGCTTCACTTGGAAACTTAGAACTTTTATTAAGAACTCTACTCTATCGGCTGAATCCATGCACCAATAACAACATGGACCAAAATATTGTGTTCCCAAATCATCAATCATGTTGGATAGTACCACTAATTATCATTAATTTCTTATCCAACAACTTTTCTACATCCAGACCAAGATCAAATACTAGGTCGCCCTATTCTTCTTCTTACTGTGCTGACTAACTACAACCCAAAACTCAAATCCTTATAACTTTTGAATCCTTTATCATCAGAGGCTAAATCTCTAGATTTAGATATTCCTCACAAGCCTTATCACCCTTTAGATCTACAGCATAATGTGAATTACCACAGGAGAGGTCTAGACTAAGATACCTGACCATGTCACATGTTCTATTCCTGACATCTAGACTTAGACAAATCCTCACTCTGACTTCTGATATGAACAAATCATGTAATGTAGATGTGTAGGATAGACTTAGTTGCCATCAATTAGTACACTTGTCATGTGTATAAGTGTCTCTTTCCAACATATAGGCATTCTCTTGCACAAAAAAATCAAGTGTTTTAAATTATGATAGAAATGCTGACCTTCAGTTCCTGTTGAGATTCAAGAGAAAATCCATCAAGAAGCCTTCAAAAGTTGCAGAGAAACATGGAAATATCATCAAACCCTAGCCAAGTGTCATGGTGATAGGAGGAGTTCAAATGGATAACAAGAGGTAAAATGACAAGTTTTGGGTTTGATGCGTTGGAAACAAGGTAGGTAACTGAGAGGGGGGGTGAATCAGTTATCTCTATTATCTTTACTTCCTTCTTCTCTTTTATAATTTGGGCAGCATCAAAACATATAAGCATATATAATCATGAGAACAGAAATAAATCAATACACATAACATAAGGATTTTTACGTGGAAAACCCTGTTAAGGGAAAAACCACGGGGTGACTAACCCAAGATTGTATTCTCTGTTAAAAGAATAAGTACAAAATGGCACTTGCCAATTAGGGCTCACTACCCAAGCACACTACTCACAAGAGGCACACTGCCTACAAGAGACTCACTATCTACATAACTTACATAAGGTAACCAGATGTTTGAACTGATGAGAGGCGTCTACAAATGCTAAAGTTTAGTTTCAATCAGGCACAATATATTGATTTGATGCACTTCATTCTTCCTCTGCTCTAGTGCTGCTTCTCTGTCATATACTGGACTTTTATTTCTATTTCCACACTTATCTCTGCCTTTCTTCATACTTTATTTTCACATCTCTAATCACACACACACCTTCATACTGGAATCCATCTACTATATATATCTGCACCAATGATTTCAACAACTTTTCTAGTCGGCAACTAGAATACTCAAGATATTTACAAATTACTGATCTGTCAGCTAAATCCATGCTTGATTTGAGATAAGTATTAGAAACATAGGCATTGAAGTCATCAATCATGTCGGCCAACAATGTATGATCCCTCAAATTGCTTTATTGACATCAATTACTCATCTGTATTGAAGTCTGATACTCTGCTAGTCAGTTCTTTCTTAGTCTGCTCTACCTGTCTGGAACCCAACACTCAGATGCTCATATCTTCTTCATGCTTTATCACAAGAGGTTAAATCTCTGGAATATAGTAGTCATGATACCCTTCTTGACTTTCCCAAGTCTGTAACTTACTGATCTACACCATCTGAGAGATCCGGACCTGATTGTCAAACCTTGTTGCATACTTTATTCTTGTTCACCGGACCAAAACAATCTTCAATCTGACTTCTGGTATAGGCATACTATGTACTGCGGATGTGTGGGATAGACTTTGTTGCCATCAATGACAACACTCATGAAGCCACATAGTGTCTCTTGCCAACAATCTCCCCCTTTGGCATTGATGGCAACACTTAGTGAAAAATGACTAAGTGTCGCAGTAAACTCCCACTTGGTTGATGCTCTGTCTTTTGCACTATTATACCGAAACTCCCCCTTAGCTAGATTCCACATTTTTCACTATTCTTCTCTCCCCCTTTGACATCAATGGCAAAGAGCGGGGTCCGCATACCAAAAATTTGCAAAAATTATTCTATACATGGCCGCATAAGTATGTATACATGTTATACTTACATATACTTAAGTATATCTGCAAAAGTGGCCTTCAACTGTACAAAATTTGTTTCCCAGTTCTGCTTCATCCTGTCCAAAATGAAGATGTGACCACTAAAAAAAATGCATATGCTTCTACCCTTCTTAAATCTATCGGATCACTGGTCTGGGATGTAGTCTAAGGATCTATTAAGGCTTAATGCATTGCCTCTAACTTAGGGATAATTATCCCTCTGAGTTCACTCATCATGTTTAATATATTCTTCTTTTCTTTGTCTAGCCTCTTTATTTCATTTATAATGACAATAGCCTGGCATTCTTGATTCATTAAGGATGTAGTGAGGGGATCAAAATTCTGAGATAAACTTGACAGTTTACCTTCTTGTTCTTTCACCTTCTTCTCAATATCCTCTGTCACTTTGGGCCAGGATAGACAAAATTTGTACATGTCCCCACCATCTTTAAGAGCATTTTCAATGCTCTTTATCCCAATATCTAGGGTTATCCTATCATTAGCAATGAGTCCCTGTACTTTAGTGAGTCTTTTTCCCAAAAACTCCTTCCGAACCTTTTCTTCTACCGATTTCCCTAAAGAATCAAAATGAGTGCCAACATAATTGACCAAAGATTTTATGTTACTGGATGGAGAAGCTGAAGTATCCTTTTGGAATGATGGCATGATCTTCTCTAGCATCCCAGATGCTATCTCCAATAGTTCACAATCTTCCATGTGAGATTTCAGGAGTTTTTCTCTTCCTTTGGCTTGAGCAAAAGATGCTATTTTCATTGTCTAGACTGGCGAGAGAGAATCAAAGTTTAGTGGCCCTTGAAATAGCTCTGGTTCATCTATCTCCATCATTTCTTTGTTCAAAAATCCTTCACTACCTCTGCAGTGTCTCTTGCCGGTGATTGATACTTCATTTCCTTTTGGGTCTCAGAACTGTCATTATGGGTCTTCTCTACTTGTTCTTCTTCTTTTCCCTTGACCTCCTCTTCTTGACTCACTTTCTCCTCTTTGCTTCCTTCTCCTTTAGCTCTAGAATTTGGAATGTCTGTAGAGGGATCCGGAGGAGAGATGTTACCTGTGTTTATTGTTTCATGAGCTTCCTCTTCCGGAACAGAGGAATCCAAGTGCTTAGACTTCTCTTCATCCATCTCTTTTGATCCTTCTACATTTTTGTCAGAAGATTCTTCATTGGCTGCATTTAATCCTTCAATGTCCATGGTGGAAGGTTCTTCATCTATTTCCTCTACAATAGGAAGATTAAATCTTTTGAAGGCATTCCAGAGGATGTCTTTTGTTTCTCTTGCTACTTGGTTAGTTTCTCCAAGCATAAGTTTATTCATTCTTGCTTTGCTCTAGAATTCATCCTTACAATCCTTAAAGATGAAGTCCATCTATTTTGGAGTAATAGAAGGATAAAGCTAAATGGAAATCTATTCTCAGATCTCTAAGTCTTTTTCCTTTGCATTCTCTTTTCTAAGTTCAAGTACCTTCTCTAGACTTTTGGGAATTAATGAAATAATTTCAACGAATGCTTTATTGTAGATATTCAGGTACCTGACTATAGCTTCTTCCAAGATCCTCTTGTCAGTATCACTATACTCATCATAGAATTCTGTTATAGGTTGCAAATTCCCATCCACAGTAACTGCCTTAATGATATCATCAATGGAAAGAGTTGGCTTTTCAACAAATTCTTCTTCTTTTTCTTCTTTGTTTTTGCTAGTAGAGAATTCCCTAGATGTTTTCTTCTTCTTCTTCATTTTCTTAATTTCCTCATCAGACTCTATTTCTTCATCATCCCTGTGATTTGTGTAAGACCTTGTGGATTTTGTTTTCATTCTCTTTTCTCCCTTTCTGGATGTCTTGACTTCCAGTTTGGTGGCTCTTGAGCTCTTAGGAGTGGTAGGTACAAAGCTCTTGGAGGATCTAGTCTAGGAGGAGGCTTGTACTGGAACACTTCCTTTTTTCTGCTTCTTATTTTTCTATCTTAGCTCTTTCAATTTTCTCTCTGTTTGTATCTACTACCTCTTTTGATATGCCATATCTTTTGGCAATTTCCTCAACTTCCCCTCTAACTTTCCTCTTTATCTCCAGTTGTCTTAGTTCAACATGTATTTTTACACTTAGTTCTTGAAAGGTTCCAAACCTTTCTGCCTCAGGGTCCTTAGGCTAACTTAATAGGTGTTGAATATGTAGCTCCAATATTTTCTCATCAACCTCGTATCCCATTGGCATTATCCAAACTATTCTGGGCTCAACTACCTCAATTAGGCATTGATCAGTATCTACCATAAAAAACATTGTATCCTTGTATTTCTCAACTATAGATCGAGGAATTCTTTCTCTGGCTTGCATCATGCTCTAAAAATTCTTGAAGTAACCCTAGAGAGCTGTGTTTTGGGCTTGAGCATCACCAAGTCCATACATAGTCTCTAATCTATATGGCAACCAATTTGCAATTTTTCCATACCTGATGACTTGATCCAGACAACTCATTCATGTAGTATAAGAATAGACACAGTATCAAACAACCATACTTAAAGGAGTTCTTCTTATCCTTCTTGATCTTCTACAAGTTTTCTAACAATTGGTTTAAAAGAAGATCACATAGGTCGTACTCAGCATTTTCCCTTAACATTTGATATGTTGCATATATTGCAGTCCCAGACATAGAGTTCTCCCTGCTTGAATGATAGATCTTATACCCAATTATCATTGAGGCAAATTTGATATTCGGATCTATGATGTCATTAATGTTCATTGCTCTTTTGCCAAACCTGGATCTGGTAGCTTTTGTTATAGTTTGGTTCTTGACAGATTTGAATGTAGGTAGCCCACCGGATGAGTGCAATCCAGTTACTACCCTAATGACATCTTTTGTTATCTTGAAGGGATTCATTAGCCACATGAAATTATCATGCATTCTGCTAAGAACATATCGAACCAAATCATCTTCTACAAAATAGGGAAAGTGGATGCAATGTCTGAAGTGTTTATCTCGGAGGGCCTTGTATTGGGTTTGAGTTCAAAACTTTCATCTATTAACTATTTATGATAGATGCCCATCAACTTAGATTCTCCAAATTCCTCAATGTTTGTGTGGATGTAGATCCTAACATCTTCTATGTGCAATACCCCATGCGGAATGCTAGAAAAAACACCTAAACGATCAACTTCTAAGGATTTGTAGGGGTGTTTCTTGAATTTTGGGTGTAACCTATCAGTGATCTTAATAACCATTGGAGTACCCGTTTTGCAAAAGATTTAGAGAGAGATTTTCAGAATGGGAGTATCTTTTTGTGCTTTTAGGGTTCGAAATAAGATCTGAAATAGATCATTGGTTGAATTGGATTTTGCAGTTGATCTTTGAGAGAGTTGTAGAAACTTGATGCAGAGCTCTTCTTTTCTTCTTCTCGAATGCAAATGTACAAATGATGAGTGAAAGAACCCTTTTATTCTTGCGCAAACCCTAATTTCTTTCTTGTAATAAATGCACAACTTAAGTTATCTGGTTGCCTTGTTCTGAGAGATCTTTTTCAAATCACTATGTTACACTTAGAATCATATTCAGTGAGGATTGACAATGTATCTTCTTTTCTTCAATCATGCCATGAATCCGTAGATCAAAGTATTTCAATTTTGAATCATACTGGATCTATCTATGAAAATGTTGATTTACCAGATGTTTGTCAGATTGGATCAATCTTGGATGATTAAACTCTTGCAAAACTCCATGCGAATCTTTCATATTTTTACCAAGGGTTATTTAGATATTTTTCTACTCGAACCTTTTAATCCACAACATTCCATGTGCCAAATTTAGGCACCAATTGACTGGCTGGGGGAATTTATTTTTCTTTGTGACTCCCCCTGAGCCAAAGCTCATCTATTTAGTTTCTGGAAGAAATATCAGCACCAGATTCTGGTGCGGATCCATCACCAACATTTTTTGTACTCTTCTTCACCCAAATCCTTCTCATCTCCCTTTGAACTTCATCTGCATTCACTTTGCCTTTTCCCTTATCTTTTTTTTATCATGATGTACCGGACCCTTTTTATCCTAATTTTTACTTCTGTAAAATTTAGCAATATGACCAGATCTATTGCAATTGTAACAAACAACATTTATTTGCATATTTGACCGATATCCTCTTGATCTGCATTGATTAGCCATATGTCCCATTCTATTGCATGCAAAGCATCTACCATTGAATGAATTGTTTATTTGCATATTTTTGCATTTATGAGATTTGTGACCATACCTTTTGCAGTTGAAACATTGTCCGGAGAAGGATGGATTAGTCTGATTCATTCTCCTTCTGCACTGAGTTGCTTTATGACCAAAGTTGTTGCAGTTGAAGCAGTATCCATTGAAGGATGGATATCTTTAAGCATTTGGTTGTCTTATCGGAGGTCTTCTAGGCCTGTTTCTTTGATTTCCGGATCCAAAATTCTTCTGACCGGATCTGGAGCTTTCACCTTTCTCATATCCCAAGTCACACTTATCATCTACCCTCTTTTGGCTTTCAAGAAGAACTTCAAGTTGGTCTAAGATTATCTTGAATTTCTCTTTGTACTCATTTGTTGTTTGAAGATTTTGTTTAAGAGTGTCTATCTGATTCTCAAGTTATTCTTCATTGTCTCTAGCTTCTTCAAGATCAAATTCAAGATGCTTGATTATTCTATCCATTTTGTGGTAGTCCTCTATCTTCTCCTTGAGGGATTGTTTTAGATTATCTTCACTTTTCCTTCTCTCTTCAATTTCTTGGGTGAATCTCATAACCCCTGATTCTATTTCATGTCTTACCATAATGACCTCTTTTGATAGCTTCTCACATAGCTTATTTTTCTTATTCAGATCTTCATTAGTATCATTATCTTCACTCTGATTGGCTAACTTTTGAAGTAGTTCCTTTCTCTTTTTCACAAAGATACTAAGTTTTTATTTTAGCTCATTTATGAAATCATCAGCTTCTTTGAGTCTTTCTCTCAAATTATTAACTTCAGAATGTGATTGTTCAAGATCATCTAAGGTAGACTGAAGTTGTTCCTTCATACCATACATATCTATTGAGATTCCCAGATCTTCCTCAAGATGTTAGGCTTTGTTTAGGGGAACTTAGCTCTGATACCAATTGTTGGAAATAAGATAGATAACTGAGAGGGGGGGGGTGAATCAGTTATCTCTATTATCTTTACTTCTTTCTTCTCTTTTGTAATTTGTGCAACATCAAAACATATAAGCATATATAATCATGAGAATAGAAATAAATCAATACACATAACATATGGATTTTTACGTGGAAAACCCTATAAGGGAAAAACCACGGGGTGACTAACCCAAGATTGTATTCTCTGTTGAAAGAATAAGAAGTACAAAATGGAACTTGCCAATTAGGGCTCACTGCCCGAGCTCACTGCTCACAAGAGGCACACTACCTACAAGAGACTCACTATCTACAAAACTTATAGAAGGTAACCAATTTTTGAACTGATGAGAGGCATCTACAAATGCTAAAGTTTAGTTCTAGTCAGGCACAATATACTGATCTGATGCACTTCATTCTTCCTCTGCTCTAGTACTGCTGCTCTGTCACATACCGGACTTGTATTCTTGTTTCCACACTTATCTCTGTATTTCTTCATACTTTATTTTCACATCTCTGTTCACACACACACACCTTCATACTAGAATCCATCTGGTATATATATCCACACCAATGATTTCAACAATTTTTCTAGTCAGCAACCAGTATACTCAAGATATTTACAAATTACTGATTTGTCAGTTGAATCCATGCTTGTTTTGAGATGTGTATAAGGAACATAGGCTTTGAAGTGATCAATGATGTTGGCCAACAATGTATGATCCCTCAAATTGCTTTATCAACATTAATTACTCATCTGTATTGAAGTCTGATACTCTGCTGGTCAGTTCTTTCTTAGTCTGCTCTGCCTATCTAGAACCCAACACTCAAATGCTCATATCATCTTCATGCTTTATCACCAGAGGCTAAATCTCTGGAATATAGTAGTCATGATACCCTTCTTGACTTTCCCAAGTCTGCAACTTACTGATCTACACCATCTGAGAGATCCAGACCTAATTATCAGACATTGTTGCATACTCTATTCTTGTTCACCGGACTAAAACAATCTTCAGTCTGACTTCCGGTATAGGCATACTATGTACTGCAGATGTGTGGGATAGACTTTGTTGCCATCAATGACAACACTCATGAAGCCACACAGTGTCTCTTGCCAACATGATGATCCCTTTTGGTCGATAGTCAACTTTTTCCACATTTCTTTGGCTTTCAAAATATTAAATCATTGCTATATAATCGCCAATCGGGTCAAGACTTAAAAGTCTTGTAAAACCTAATGATTCAAATCTCATGCCACAAGGGCCTATGAGGGCATTTGAATTATTGCATTTTAGTTTTTGCAAAGAACATATTAACAAATTCAAAAAATTGAAATGGTTTGAAGGCATGGATTATACTATGCATGGAGATATAAGGTAATGATAGATACTAAGGTGACTTTTGAAGTCAAAGGGTGGCATATGTATGTGTTACATGATGTATATGTTACATAGGAGACATAAGGGTCATTTCACATATCAAAGAAATAACACATGGTGATGATATGCATTATGAAAGGAGTAATAAGGTATGTCTATAATGTATTATTTTAGTCATGCAAAGGGAGTTATAAGTCACCTTTACATAATGATGTATGGCATGACACACAATATTAGCATGATGTATGCATGGGAGATATAAGGGATATAACTTTTTCTTTTTTCCTTGTATTGAAGATGATGCTTGATGATGTAATCTATGGATGCATGGAGCTATATAAGGAGGAAGATATTTTTATCTTTTGAATGCATGATGGCCTAGTTTCTTCTTGGCATCATTATTAATGCAATTATGCAATTCATGTAAATCAAAGGGAGAGATAAGGTGTTGTTTTGTTCTTTTCACCCAAATTTGTATGTTTTTACAATTCAAATAATGTAAACAAATAGTAAAGTAATGTACTTATAAATTACTTTACTATTTTGTCACAAATTGTAAAATCAATGAGATAGATCAAAATGTAACTGATAGTAAAGTAATCATGCAAAGGATTACTTTATTATTTGCTCACATGTCCGAAGATCATGCAAAATTGAGAGATATAGTAAACTAAAGACTTTTGGAACTTTTGCATGGCTTTTGGTAGCAAAATTGGAGAGTTTGGTCAAATTTTTGGTCAAAGATATAGACGAGAGCAGTTTGGAGCTATTTTTTCTCGATTTCAGATAGTTATAACCCTTATTTTTAGGGATTTTATTTTTTTTCTCATGGATCAGTTTTGAGGACTTATTTTTAGAGGTAGTTGACTGCAGTTGACCTTCTAGGTGTCTTGGAGAGAGCATATTATATATTGTAAGGAAAACTTAGTTTTTCCCTAGTTCTTGCCTTCTTTTCTCTTTACACTTTGAGAGAGAAAGAAGGTTTTGAAACTCCCTTATTATAGATTTATAGAGATTACAACAAGTTACAAGGTCTATACTTTATCTTTTATGCAATTGTTCCTTCATTTTTAGCTAAAAAAAGTGTTTACCTTTCCATTAATGCAGCTTTTGTGAATGATTTGATGAGATTTTATTGTGTTTGAACATCAGAACCTTTAAAATCATTGTCTTATTTATACTTGCATGTATTAGATAGCATTAAAAATCACAGGTCTTAGGTTGTGCAATTGGAGTAATTTTCTTTTATGTTGTGAAAAACCCTTTTCCTTTAAAAAGAAAATCATTTCTAGCCTCCCTCAGAAGTATTTATGTGATCAAATTGCCAAAATTGGTTTGTGTGGATAGATTTTTTGAGATCTATTATGAGTTATATTGTCATTTTTCCATCAAATTTAGGTGCATCACCATACTTTAGATTATAGTTTTAGTGCTTTTAGTAGATCCTTTTACCCTTTTCCATATCAAAGTTATAGATCCATTGAATATTATAAGGGAACCAACCTATGATATAGAGGTTCAAGCTTGCCATAGATCACCCACAACCTAAGTTTTATCCCATGTTACACAGGATTGCTAGCTTCATAGCTCTGTATAACGGGTGCAGTCCTACTCGTCAAAAGTTTTTGGTATGCCTGGTGGGACTTTGAACTGATTTTTAGTTGAAAAAGAACTTACCTTTTCTATTGTTTTGGTATGATCAGCAGTTATTACAGCCTTTCAAAGGTTTTTATTTCAAAAAATACCTAGCGACTCTAACTTTCTGGTTTGATAGATCAGATTTTTCCAGCCTATGAGAAGGATTGAGAAGATTAGGTGTTGTTTTATTTCAAGTAATTTTGGTTTCAAAATTTTCATCTTTTGAATGAGTAGACATGTATATCCTTCATGGGAACATGTCATATCATCCATCATATCATGAAAATGTTGCTAATCCACCATCT
This sequence comes from Cunninghamia lanceolata, assembly GCA_027924645.1. Taxonomy (NCBI): domain Eukaryota; kingdom Viridiplantae; phylum Streptophyta; class Pinopsida; order Cupressales; family Cupressaceae; genus Cunninghamia; species Cunninghamia lanceolata. The sequence goes on from BSBN01000348.1 coordinate 7,972,620, forward strand.
TATCATCCGTATCAGATCAGCCATGCTGCTGATTTTATCCCAAACAGCCATGCAACAACAGTATATCAGCATGCATAGTACTCTTACCTCCCTCCTACCCTAGTTCATCCTTGTTGGCAGCCTATACATGAACCAAATCATCTTCAAGAGTATGAAAAGGATGAGATTGCAAGCATAAAGATTATATTGCTTGATCTCAAAAACACATTGCTAGAAATCAATAAGTAGATAGAAGAAATCAAGAAGCAACAAGAGTATGAGCAGCAATAGGAAGAGATGGCTTATCAGGCCTATCTCTATGAACAAGACTTACTGATGCAGAGAAAAAGATGAATAAGATCTTGCAAGGAAGGTTGCAGCCAATGAGGAACAAATAAAACTCTTGCTTGCACAAGCACAAAGGTATGAGGTCCAGATAGCTGTGTTTATTCCAGATCAGCCTACCCAAGATGAGGTTAGTAGGTGTGTAATTCCAAGTTTTAGAAGTTCTAATTTTTCTCAGGACCTTGTTTGCATTCATAATCAGACCATTAATCCTCAGTGTCAATCGTATCAAACACCTGAAACAATTCATCAAGGTTTTGAACAAATATGGCAGCCTTCTTGGACTAAATATCCTGATTATAAAATGTCAAATCTTGTTAAAGCTACTTCTCCCATACCAATCCAAAAGTAGGAAGGGGAAGAGATAGTAAAATCTGAACCAATCAAGATCTCAAGTTTCAATATAGCAGCTGAAATTTTTGTTGTTTTTACTGTGTTCCTACCTGAAAGTAAGCATAATGCATAGGATGTGGAGCAAGAGGTTGTTGCTATTCCAAATCCCTTACATTTTGATTCATTTGAAAAGTTTTCTAATGCTATTCACAAGATAAATAAAAGTAGGATACAAAGATTGGAAGGGCAAAATGTTCAATTGCAAAGACAAGTTGCCCACATTCTGATGGGGAATAAACTAGTCAGAGAGGAAGATTTAGTTTCTTTATTTGATCAATTGCCTTCTTTTGTTGATCAAGATGAAGACATCATACAAGTGCCCAAATTATGAGCTGATTTTAGACAGCCAGATGATATTGTAAGAAATGATGTACTACTGGTCTATAAGGACAAGGGTGAGGTTGAGGCCTAGTTCAGCTAGAAGGGCAAAAGGATAGTCCCATTTTGGAGACTAACAATCTTGTTTTGCATGAACATAGGATTGACTACCAGGCTGAACATGAAACTAAATCAAATGACATTCTTCGCGAAAATAAAACATCTAATTTTTTTAGAGAAACCAAGTGAACTAATTGAAGATATTCAATCTTTTCAAGATAACTGTATATATGATTGTCAAGATCCTAACTATTCAGGTTGTAGGGAGCTTGCCAATCTATTGGATTCTTGTAGTGAGCAAAAGCCTAAGCCAGTAAAAGATGAAGACAACAAGGCAAAGTAGGTTTCCAAATATTTGCATTTTTCATTTGAAGAATATAAGGCTAATCAGTTCGAGGATAGCAAGGAAAGTGTACAGGTGGAGCTTTTGGAAGATGAACAATGCTTGGTAGAACTAACATCAATACAAGATTATGCGTTTGATGAGAGCATTTTCTCTAATATCTTAGAGGATTTTTTTTCTAACATTGATAATGATCTCTAACCATGTGAATTAGTAGTATGTGATCAATAGGATCAAGTAAAAGAGACAAGCTTTCCTTCATTTCATTCATGTGAGCTAACTTTTCAAAATCAGATTGAAATTGTAAGTAAAACATGACAACAAATCCCAATAAAGAAACCTTGAGTATTAGCCAAGGGTTCATCATTTCAAGAGGGTGTTCGATCAGGGATTTAGCTGATAGAGAGTTAATCAAAGAGACACATGTTATTGTTGTATCCAAAGAGGAGATTGCAGCCTTTGAACAACAGAATGAGACCATCTATTCACCCCATATTAGCAGTATATTTTATCATATTCAAATGGTGAGTTGTTTGTTTTCATTCTTCAGATAGTTTTGCAACATTCTGCAGGGTATATTCTCATCAATCATATCTTATCATCAGCAAATCAACTTGCCAAACATCCTTTCTTAATCAGAAAGGGAAGTTATTTTACAAATCTAGTTAATGGATTTGTTCGACCAATAACCTTGGCTAGTTAGTGTAGGGTAGAGTAAGATTTTAGTTCAGTATTTCATTTTTAAAGAAGTGCACATGCACATTTTTCTAGCCATGTCCTAAATAGGTCATAATAGTTTCATTTTCAGTTTTGTTTTGCTACTGTAGTTTTCTATCAGTTTGAGTTACGAGATGTTTTCAAAGTTTCAAGCAAGAAAAGACTCATATGCCCAATGGAATTGCAAGGCTATTGGTTCTGTTTGTTTAGAAGGAAAACACCCCTGAGAGGTTGCCAAAAATGTTACTAAATTATGTTCACACCTAATTTAGCAAGGCCTAGGTTGCAGTTGTCACAAAAGGAGATAAAAGAAAATTTTATAAGTGTATGATCACCCAGTTGAATGCTTGATATCTTGGTAAGAGAACAAATAGTGGATCATTTATTAGGATAATGTGACAGTCCAATCAGAACTATCAAACCATCCTAATAAATGAAATTGGTCTAATGACAAGAGAGTAGACATTCAAGGAATGATAGGTATCTAATTGGTTTTATCTTGTAGTTATGATGTTGTTGAATTATTCAAATATCACAGTTTAGTGCAAAGAAAAGGTATTTATAAACTGTCATTTCATCATCATGTTTTAACATGTGTTTTAGATTAGTTTTAGTTGTTCTATCATATGCATTTGATCTAGAAGGCAAACATACATAAATCATTGCATAAGGTAAAATAACTGATTATATTCAAGAGAATGTTTTTAAAATGTCCCACACAAGTCATAGGAATGACTAAACTAAGCCAATGCAAACATTATGCAAGATATGCATTTGATGATAAAGAAAGGAAAAGAACACATGAGGAAGGTGGATATCCATCATTGCCTTATCGAAGGTTGACTCTCCTTTTTGCCAGCTTAATCTTCATATCTTCATGTTCTTGCTCTTGATCAAGATAGTAGACCTACAAAGTTGGAGAAAAGATTTGTTAGAAGCTCCATATATGCAAATTTATCATATGCTTTATCAATAGATATATAAACTTGCAAACATTATGCATTAATGTAATTGGATCAAAATCAGACATGTGCAATAAATCAGATCATTGTGAGAGAGATCAATCAGCTTCCAAAGGTATGTTTTTATGCTAACTTGTTTGTTCACTGGGTAGGTATAGGAAAAGTTATGTTGCTGATTTGAATACATTAAATCATGTGGAGAAAAATGTGGCTCCCACAAGGGTAGAGCCTATTATGATTCCTTCTTTATTCATTCAAGAAGGATATCAGATTGTGATAAACAGAGTACACTATCATGTAATGCATGGAACAGTCAACATATCAAGTGAAGTATAAAAGTCATCATAAAATAAGTCAAGAGGAACAATTGCTCCTATAAACTATGCTCACTTTAGAAAGAACTTGTCAAAATTAGATAATCATGATAAAAAATGCTAATCATACACTTATTCTTTTGCCTTCATCATACACATGCTACATAATGATCAATGAGCATATTCCCTGATTAAGAAATGCAAGGACATAAGTACAGTGATCAAAAGAATGAAGTACAACCATTGAAGCATCAGGGACAGTCATCATTGAATGTCATAAAAGGTGCAACAGATGCAAAAAAGAACAGTAGTGTAAAGGATGTCAATTGTCTTAATCAACTGAAGACATACATTATGCCTCAAGACTTACATCATAGTAAGTGAAAACTATTTACCATCTCTTTTGTCAAATATATGTCTTGTATGATGAGCCATGATAATCTTCAAAAGAATAAAGCATTTCACTTCTTTTATCAAACCCAAATGAAGATACAAAAGCTAATGCCACAGTTAAGAACTCATGATAACATCATAAGGGACAAAGCAACCAATGCAAATAATGAACAAATCATAAAATTGGATATGTAAGGATTTAGCTACAAAACTTCAAGATATAGAAAGAGGAACATAAGCTACAAAAAGGAGAAAAGAACTAAGTACTATTGAATCAACTGAGTATATGCAATAAAGAACAGTAGTGTAAAGGATGTCAATTGTCTTAATCAACTGAAGACATACATTATGCTTCAAGACTTACATCATACTAAGTGAAAACTATTTACCATCTCTTTTGTCAAATATATGTCTTGTATGACGAGCCATGATAATCTTAAAAAGAATAAAGCATTTCACTTCTTTTATCAAACCCAAATGAAGATACAAAAGCTAATGCCACAGTCAAGAAGAACTCATGATAACATCATAAGGGACAAAGCAGCCAATACAAATAATGAACAAATCATAAAATTGGATATGTAAGGAATTAGCTACAAAGCTTCAAGATATAGAAAGAGGAACATAAGCTACAAAAAGGAGAAAAGAACTGAGTACTACTGAAGAGAAAGGAGCACAATAACCATTTTTGTTCTTGTTCCATCTTTTATAAACTTTTAAGAAGACCCTTATATCTCATACAGTGGCCAAAGCCAATACATGTTTCATCTTCACAATAAATGAAAACCCATTTCATTACCAAAGAAATAAATATAGAGAGATATGAAAATCCAGTTAACTACTATTATAGGAGGAGAAGTCTTATTTGAAAACCCTCATATCTTTTTTGCGGAAAAGATGAAAGAGGAATAATGCCCATTTATTAATTTTCACAAGGGTTTCCAAGACCAGATAGCATATACAGAGGAGAGAAATACATAGAAAAAGGAGGTCGTGGCCAGAAAGAAGCATTTCTTCAAGAACATGTGAAACCCACAAGTTTATTTCAAAATCCTTGAGATATTCCATCTGTACAGAAAGCTTTCTTTTAATTTTTTTGTAAAAACATGAACCAAGATAGTGCAAAAGAGGTTTTCTTGCTATATAAGTGCCTTGCTATAGGATGAGTTTCTATTTTCAATAGTGAAAAGGAATTAGTGCTACATGTATGCAGTTAGCATGGCCACGGCTAGGAAGAGGAGTTTTTCTACAAGAAAATGCAAAACCCATATAATCTTTTTCAAAACCGTCATCATATAAAAAAATAAATTCAAGAAGCCCAAATGATAAGGTAGAATGAAACATTACCTTCTATTTTTTGCAAAGAAGAAGAGCTACAGGCTGCGGCTTTTCCATTTGTTAAAGAGCTCTTAAAACTTAGGAACAATAGCCATGAAGGAGGAAATACATAGAGAACAAGAAGACACAATAAGGAACCAAGAAGTGGTGAAAAGAAAAGTAATATCACCTCAGAAGCCATAGCTTGTAGGTCATCTCTTGCAAAGAAAAAATCAAGAAGTGTTCTATACTATGATATAAATGCTTACCTTCAGTTCCTGTTGAGATTTAAGAGAAAATCCATCAAGAAGCCTTCAAAAGTTGCATAGAAACATGGAAATATTATCAAGCCCTAGATGAGCATGGTGGTGGTAGGAGGATGATGCAGAGTTGCACAATGGAAGCATTAAAACAAGGTGAAAAATACCCATCAACCCACAATACCAACAGTATAATGCTCACATAGCTTTCAAAACCCCTTCGCAAGGTTCAAATAATACCCAAGTACATTCTTGTTTTCCATCGGCAACATATACTACTATCGGCCAATACAGAATTCCTTCGACCGATGCATAGCTTACTCCGATGAACCTTAACCCGTTGACTTCCATCACTCAGACTTTATACAGTTGGCGTAGTTCTTCACTTATTCTCTGATATCCATATCACTCCGAAATGCATAACACTAAACTTCACCGTCGGTCAGACTTTCTTCTTTGGCCAAACTTTCTCGTCGGTCTCTAATATCTTATCTCCTACAGATATGCATAAACATAAGAATTTGGCTTCACATATACATTACATGACCTTCTATCGCCGGTAACCCAATGTATCATCTCCTGTTTTGACCGATATGGCCGGTCATCACTTGCATCTACCACAATGCACATTAACAATGTACATTCGCTCATACATACAACCGCGATATACAATTGCAGGATACACACAAACTGATACTCGCATACAAATGCGATATACACATATTATTCTTGACATACAACTGCAGTATACTCACAAATTGTATACCTGATATACTTAAGTGATATATACACAAAATGTCTCTTCTCATACATCTGTGGGATACACATGAAATGTTCCAAACATACTTTTGCAGTATACACATAAATTGTATATTTAAAGACAGAACATGAATCTTAAGCTGATAACCTCCTCTGCAAGCTTTGTAACCGGACAACACACAGAAACAACTAAAATTTAATAGAAAAGAAATAATCTAACATTACGGAGGTCATTCCACTGATTTCGAAGAAATCTTAACCAGTGGAATGACTCCAATCTACTTTCCCATAATTAGACCAAACAACAATTTTTTTATTCCTCCAGAATATACATACAAATCTATTCTTCCTCTCTACTCTCTCCTCTTCTAATGAATACAAACTCAACTATTTAAAGACTCACACACACTGGAAGTTACAAGATGGAAGGCGAACCGCCTACAACCATCTTTGCCAAACGATTACAATTCTTTGTTCGGTTACAACTTTTTTTGATCTTTCTTGACACATATGCCGTTAAGGCCCTTACAATATAACATTTAGACAAAATTGAAAATGCAAGGAATATTTAGATCCTTGAGGTGCTCCTGCACCAGAGGAGCTCAAATGGATAACAAAAGGTTAAATGATAAGTTTAGGGTTTGATGATCCCTTTTGGTTGACAATTGACTTCTTTTTCCACATTTCTTTGACTTTCAAAATTTTAAATCATTGCCATATAATCACCAATGGGGTCAAGACTTCAAAGTTTTGTAAAACCTAATGATTTGAATCTCATGCCACAAGGGCCCATGAGGGCATTTGAATTATTGCATTTTATCTTTTGCAAAGAGCATATTAACCAAGTCAAAAAATTAAAATGATTCGAAGGCATTGAGTATATTATGCATGGAGATATAAGGTAATGATAGATGCTAAGGTGAGTTTTGAAGTCAAAGGGTGGCAAATGTATATGTTACATGATGCATATGTTACATAGGAGACATAAGGGTCATTTCACATATCAAAGAGATAACACATGGTGATGATATGCATTATGAAAGGAGTAATAAAGTATGTATGTAATGTATTATTTTAGTCATACAAAGGGAGTTATAAGGTACCTTTACATAATGATGTATGGAATGACACACAATATTAGCATGATTATGCATGTGAGATATAAGGGATATAATATTTTCTTTTTTCCTTGCATTGGAGATGAGTTTCACATGATGTAATCTATGTATGCATGGAGTTATAAGGAGGAAGATCTTTTTATCTTTTGCATGCATGATGGCCTAGTTTGTCCTTAGCATCATTATTAATGCAATTATGCAATTCATTTAAATCAAAGGGAGAGATAAAGTGTTGTTTTGTTCTTTTCACCCAAATTGGCATGTTTTTACAATTCAAATAATCTAAACAAATAGTAAAGTAATGTACTTATAAATTACTTTATTTTTTTGTCACAAATTGTAAAATCAATGAGATAGAACAAAATCAAACTAATAGTAAAGTAATCATGCAAAGGATTACTTTATTATTTGCTCTTATGTCCCAAGATCATGCAAAATTGAGATATATAGTTAACTAAAGATTTTTGGAGCTTTTGCATGGATTTTGGGGGCAAAATTGGAGAGTTTGGTCAACTTTTTGGTCAAACATATAGAGGAGAGCAGTTTGGAGCTTATTTTGCTTGATTTCGGATAGTTATAACCCTTATTTTTAGGGATTTTATTATTTTCTCATGGATCAGTTTTGAGGACTTATTTTTAGAGGCAATTTACTGTAGTTAACCTTCTAGGTCTCTTGGAGAGAGCGTATTATATATTGTAAGGAAAACTTTGTTTTTTCCTAGTTCTTGCCTTTTTTGCTCTTTACACTTTGCGAGAGAAAGAAGGTTTTGAAACTCACTTATTATAGATTTATAGAGATTACAGCAGGTCATAGGTTCTATACACTGTCTTTTATACAATTGTTCCTTCATTTTTTAGTTGAATCAAGTGTCTACCTTTCCATTAATGCAACTTTTGTGAATTATTTGATGAGATTTTATTGTGTTTGAACATCAAAACCTTTAAAATCATTATCTCATTTTCACTTGCATGTGTTAGATAGCATTGAAAATCATAGGTCTTAGGCTGTGCAATTGGAGTAATTTTCTTTTATGTTGTGAGAAACCCTTTTCCTTCCAGAAGAAAATAATTTCCATCCTCCCTTAGAAATATTTATGTGATCAAATTGCCAAAAATGATTATGTGGATAGATTTTCTGAGATCTATTGTGAGTTATATTGTCAGTTTTCCATCAAATTTGGGTGCATCACGATACTTTAGATTATAGTTTTAGTGCTTTTAGTAGATCATTTTACCCTTTTCCATATCAAAGTTATTGATCCATTGAATATTGTAAGGGAACTAGCTCATGATCTGGAGGTTCAAGCTCGCCATAGGTCACCCACAACTTGAGTTTGATTCCATGTTACAAATGATTGCTAGCTTCATAGCTCTGCATAATGGGTGTAATCTTGTTCATCAACAAGACCTTTTGAAGGTCATTTTGTAGCCAGAACTACAACCCTTAAGATTATGAGAACTTGATACTTTTGGCCTAATATATGTAAAGATACTCATGCTTGGGTCTGAAAATGTGGCGAATGTTCTTTATTTGTAGAAAAACAAAGGCTTACAACATTACCTTTACATCCAATTCAAGTGGAACAACCCTTTGCCAAGTGGGGACCTTATTTTATTGGGCCTATTAACCCACCTTCAAGTGTAGGTCACAAATGGATATTGACAGCAACTGATTATTTTACTAAGTGGTCGTAGGCTATAGCATTGAAAGAAGCAAACGAGACTGTTGTTCTAAACTTTGATGAAGACCTCATATCAAGGTTTGAAACTCCTAATTAAATTATTTCAGATAATGCATCGACATTCATTGGCTTGAAAATATCCTATTAGTGTATGAAAAATAACATTTATCTAAATACTTCATCCAATTATTACCTTGAGGGTAATGGACAAGTAGAGTCTACTAATAAGAATTTGATCAGAATTGTCAGAAAGACAATCAAAGATAATCAAAGGACTTGGCATGACAAGTTGAAGCTAGCCCTATGGGATGATAGGATCACTCCCAAAAGAGCTATAGGTTTTAGTTGAATTGCCTACACTAAGTCCGGTTAAAGAGTTAGAGATGTTAGAGGAAGAGCCTATGGAAATAAAGCTTGCATAGCTGATGGAACTAGAGGAAACAAGGAAAGAAGCATTGAGAAATCTCAAGGTTTGTTAGGCCCAAATAAAAAGGACCTTTGATAGAAAAGTAGTTTTGAGAGTGTTTAAGGAGGGTGATCTTATTTTCATGTGGGATGAGATGAAAAGTAAACTTGGTAAGCATACCAAGTTTCATGCCATGTGTGATGGCGCTTATGTGACTATTGAATGCAAGCCAAATAATGTTTTTTAGCTTTCAAAGCTAAATGGAGAGGTGTTACCTATTCTTGTGAATGGGATTCACCTGAAGCAATGCTTCTGAAGATTAAAAGTTGTGGATGTAGCATAGTAGAATTTTTTTTTTAGTTAATAAGTGTTGTTGGCACATCTTTTTTAGTTCTATTTTGTTTTTCCAAGAAGTGATGTTGCACAGTTAGCTAGCCCTATTCAGAGCCATGGTAGTTTTCTTTCAATTTGGTTTTGTTGCTGTTTGAATCCTGGCATCTTAGTTACAAATGGTTTCCTAAGTATTTCAGGAAAGAAAGAGTCATATGCCCAATGCGTATAAAAGGCTACTAATCCTATTTGTTTAGTAGGAAAAAACCTGTAAGAGGTTACCAAAAATGTTGCCAAATTGTGCTTGGAAGCCCAATTAGGTTGGGCTATAAGAGTTGTTTTCTAATGCATTCATGAAGCAAGTGACTTCAAATGAAGTAGGGAGGAAGAGGATATTAGATTAAAATGTTTTGCCAGGGTCATAACTCCTCAATACTTTCTTAGAATTGAAAGTTTTTGGACTCATTAGAAAGATAAACCAATTATCTAGTTTGAGTTGTAGGTTGCTAAGGCTAACACAAACACTACTTCAAAGGTGGATTGCCCTGATTTTTCTCTGAAGGCCTTCAAAAATTCAATTTACTAAGATGTAGAAAATATAAAAAATATATATTTTTTTTATATTTTCCCAAAAATACCATTCCAAACTTGATAAAAAGTATTTCAAGGTACACAAAAATAGGAGAGGAGTCGAACTAAAGTGCAGGGTTGTGCAGGGAGAGATATTTGGAGTTCTATTTTTGACATGACTATTCTGTTAGATCTAGGGCACACAACTGAGAGGGGGGGTGAATCAGTTGTAATAAACTTGCTTCTAATTCAAACACTTAAATCCTCTTTGTTATTTAATAGCATATCAATTAATCACTCATGAAATCATAAAGCATAAACACCAGAGCAGATACACATCAACACATGAGACACCAAGATTTTGACATAGAAAACCTAGTCAAGGGAAAAACCATGGGGTGATTAACCCAAGGATTATTCTTTGTTAGAAGAATAAGAAAAAAATAGATGGCACATGCCAATTAGGGCTCACTGCCTGAGTACACTACTCACAAGAGGCACACTACCTACAAGAGACACACTGTCTACAAAGTAACAAGTATTACAAACTTGAACTAGAGATTGACATCTTTATCGTGCCTGGATCAGTTCCATTTAAGCCCAAAACTCCTGCTCTGCCTTTTGAACTTCTCTTTGCTATGCCACACTCATCTGCACCAAGACACACTTCAAAATGAATTCACAATCCCTTATTTATACAAGGCATCGACTTAGGAACAATCATCTAAGTTGGCAAACATCTACAAGATCATTCGCAAGATGTGTAATACATCCGGTCGGCCAGTCTCAAGAAGAACACCAATATCCATGGTTATTCTTCAAATGTAAAATCTAACTTCAATGCGGACCACCAATAAGAATTGTACATGATCCAAAGATCACCAAAACCTTTACTGAGTCACCAAGAACATCCGCACTTTATCAGCTTACTGGAATTCTTCTATTCTTCATCTGAAACTTCAAGAACACAGTCTGTCATCACTGTCATAATGAAAAAGGTTCTTTCGAACCTCCAAACCATGAAAAAATCTAGTTTTCACTTCACACAAACTTCTTCAACACTCTCTCCAATCCGCGGAACGAGATAATGCAATTCTAGAGCTCACCAGACCAATCTGTGACACTCTATCACCACTAAACACCTGCCAGAACCGGTTCTACTTGAGTGATCATAACTTCTTCACATCTTCATGTGGACCTCTAAAAACTTGACTGGAACATCTCAAGACTCATATCTACAAACCCTTTAAACTGCATCCTCTAATCCTCAACCTATTGAGGACTTTTGCCTTCTTGTTATCACTGTTCTTCACTATTCCTGATTGAGACTAATTTCCTCAATATCCTCAGCACACAGCTCATCCAATCCTTATCATTAATGCAATATGAGTATGTTGACATCAATGACAACACTGGTTATCCTCATACTTGCAACAATCTCCCCCTTTGTCATTGATGGCAACATATGATGTGAAAAACCATCAAGACAAGAACTTCTCCTCTCTGTCACAGCTCCCCCTATTAGCAACAACTCTTCACATGTCTTCTCTTCCTTTACTACTCTCCCTTTGATCATCAACCACTTGTTTTTCACATGTCTTCTCTCCCCCTTTGAAATCAATGGCAAAGGGCTCATACTTGCAATTCTAACACATTAGAATAATACCAGCTGCTCCCCCTGAGTAGTAGATCCCCATCATCAATCCGGATCACAAGATATGACTGTGATATCCTCCAGACTGATGCACATCAGTGCATCCTAGTTCATCACCGGAGGGGCCATGACCCCTAACTTCTCCCTGAGATACTCAAAAGAGTCCTTGGGAAGAGGTTTAGTAAAAATATTTGCAAGCTGATCCTTGGAGGGCACATACTCCAATCTGACTTCACCCTTGTTCACTTGCTCTCTTAGAAAGTGAAATTTGATAGATATATGCTTGGTCTTAGAATGCAACACCAGATTCTTAGAAATATTTATTACACTTGAATTATCATAGAAAATTGTGATAGGATCCCTATATTCTACCTGAATATCTCTTAGCATTTGCTTCATCCACAAAAGTTGAGTGCAACTACCTGCTGCTGTAATGTATTCTGCTTCAGTTGTACACAATGATATTGCCTCTTGTTTCTTGCTTAGCCAAGAAACCAACCTTTTTTCCAAAAAGAATGCTCCTTCACTTGTACTCTTCCTATCATCCACATCTCCTGCCCAATCTGCATCTGTATATGCACGAAGAGAAAAATTATGATCTCTAGGATACCATAGACCATACTCAACTATTCCTTTTAAGTACCTAAATTTTTTTTTTATTTCCATGACATGAGATTCTCTGGGATTAGCCTAGAATCTCACCACAAGACCAATAGCCTGCATTATATCTAGTCTAGTTTGAGTGACATACAATAATCCTCCAATCATTGATCTGTACTTTGTCTGATCTATCTTAGGAGAGTCATCATCTTTGTTCAAATTACATCTGGTAGCCATGGGAGTGTTCATTGGCTTTGAATCTTCCATTCCAAATTTCCTCAGTAATTCTTTCACATATTTGGTCTGAGAAATAAAGATTCCTTTCTTTGTCTGAGTAATTTGTAGACCCAAGAAGAAATTCATTTCATCGAGCATTGACATTTCAAACTCACTTTTCATTTGGTTTGCAAAGGTTTTACACATACCGTCTCTTCCTCCAAAGATGATATCATCAACAAATACTTCAACAATCAAGATGTTTTCATGATCAATTTTGAAATATAGGTTACTATCAGCAGTATCTTTGTTGAAACTAATCTTCAAAAGATGTTTGTCCAACCTCTCATACCATGCTCTTGGGGCTTGCTTTAGACCATACAATGCCTTCTTTAATTTGCAGACCATATCACCATGCTTAGATAACTGAAATCCATCCAGTTGTTCAATGTACATCTCTTCTTCTAAGTCACCATTTAGGAAAGCAGATTTGTCATCCATCTGATACAATTTGAAATCTTTGAAGGCAGTAAATGCAAGAAATAGTTTGACTGCTTCAATTCTTGCCACCAGAGCAAAGGTTTCCTCAAAATCAATCCCTTCTATTTGAGAGTAGCCTTTACAGACTAATCTAGCTTTATTTCTAATTACTTCACCAACTTCATTTAGTTTGTTCCAGAAAACCTATTTGGTTCCAATCACATTCCTATTACTAGGTCTAGAAACAAGATCCCAAGTGTGATTTTTCTCAATTTGCATCAACTCTTCCTCCATTGCTTTGGTCTAATTTTCATCATTGCAGGCTTCATTTATTGTCTTAGGTTCAATCTTTGAAATTAGATGACATTCATCTAAATTTTGAGCAATTTTCCTTCTAGTTTGCACACCTTTGCTTTTGTCACCTATGATCTAATCTTCAGAGTGGTTCAGTCTTACATACCTTGGAACTTTGGGAGTTTCTTGTACTTCTGCTTCTTGATCAGGCTCATTCAGACCTATCTCTTATTCCTGATTTACCGGATCAGTCTGAATCTAACTTTCAGGAGAGGATTGAGCTCCTTGAACCAAAACACCATCTTGATCATCTTCATCATACTCATAAAACCTTGAGAGTTTTTCTATTCCCTCATCAACCTTCACATTTGTACTTTCTATCATCTTTCTTAGTCTCTTGTTATAACACCGGTATGCTTTGCTTTGAGTGGAGTAACCCAAGAAAATTCCTTCATGACTTTTAGCATCAAACTTTCCTAGGTCTTCATCTCTTTTAATGTAACATTTGCTACCAATTACTCTGAAATATCTCATAGTAGGAGTGATGCCAAACCAAAGTTCATAAGGAGTCTTACCGGTATTGCTTTTGATTTGAACTCGATTGAGAGTATAGACTACAGTACTGACAGCTTCTCTCCAAAACATCTAGGAACATTTGCTTCCATCATCATTGTCCTGAATGCTTCCTGGATGGTCTGGTTCTTTCTCTCTACTACTCCATTCTGTTGTGGAGTCCTAGGGGCAGATAATTGTCTCTTTATACCATGCGTCTCACAAAAATCTATGAATTCACCGCATGTGAATTCACCACCTGTATCAGACCTTAAAAATTTTAGTTTTAATCTAGTTTGATTCTCTACCATAGCCTTGAAGATTTTGAACTTCTCAAAAGCTTCTGATTTCTCTTTTAGAAAGGTAACCCACATCATCCAGGAATGGTCATCAATCAATAACATGAAATATCTATCACCTTGCATACTCTTGATTCATGTCAGACCACATAGATCAGTATGAACTAATTCCAATAATCTGGTAGAGGACTGATCCTTGCTTTTGAATGAGACTCTACTCTATTTACCCAGCTAACATTCTTTGCACAAACTATTTGTAGGTTTTACCAATTTTGGAAGATCTCTTACAGCCTAAGTATTGCTTATCTTGATGATGTTATCAAAATTTACATGACACATCCTTCTATGCCATAACCAACTCTGATCAACTTGAACAAATAGACAACTTTTACCAGTACCAACCAAGTGGAAGATATTACCTTTAGTTTGAGTACCAGATGCAATCTATGTTCTAGATCTTTCAAAGATTTTGCATTTTCCATCCTTGAATCGGAGATCATAGCCTTTGTCCACCAACTGTCTAACATTGAGAAGATTGTGCTTCAAACCTTCAACATACAGAACATTACCAGTTTTGTTTCTTCCATTAAAAGAAATAGTTCCTCTTCCTCTAATTCTACCAGCAGAATTATCACATAACTTTACCACTCCTCCTTCATACCTTTCCAAATCTAAGAACTTGTTCTTGTCACCTATCATATGGTGAGAGCATCCACTATCAATAACCCAATCATCCTTCTCTTCAACTTGGGTAGCCAAAGCTCTTTCTACAACCTTATGATTGACAGATTCAGAGGATATTCGATCTTCTTCCTTGATGGCAATAAACACCCATTCATTTCTGGATTTGTTTCCTATCTTTGATTCATCATCTGTTACTCCTTCATTATCATCTTCTTCATGAACATAATAACAATTCTTTTGGAACCTTTGTCTGTTAGAATTTGACCTTGTAGATCTTTCTGGACATCTTGAGGCAAAATGACCAATCTTATTGTAGTTGAAGCACTTAAAGGGTAATTTTCCTTCATACTTATCAGATCCTCTTGGCAATCTCTTTGCAATGAGGGCTTCAAGTTGAGCTATTTCTACTTCTTCTACTTCCATTTCTCTTCTTGCTTGATCATACCATGACAGCTTCCTTGAAGAGTTTTCTCTCGGATTAAAACTTTGTTTACCTTTCACAGAGGCACTAGCTTTGAATGCAGATTCAGTCTTGGAGGGATCATCTCCAAACTTGGTCATTTCAAATGCAGCCAGTTTGCCAGCCAATTGGTCTCTTGTGATAGTTGTATGGGCTTTGAATTCATCAATGGCAGCAACCTTGATTTTGTAGGCAGCAGGAAGGGATCTGAGAATTTTGCCAATAATCTCATTTTCATCCAAAACTCTACCAGCATTCCTAATTCCACACACCAGCTCATTTACTCTTGGCATAAAGGTAGTAATATTTTCATCATCTCTCATCTTTAGTCTTTCAAATTTCCCTTTGAGACTTTGCAACCTTGCACTCTTAACATACTCATCTCCTTCATGCAGAAGTTCTAGTTTAATCTAGATCTCATAGGCAGTTGGTAGGTCAATAACATTTGAGAGCTTTGCGTCAATTAATGTGCTTAGAAGAGCCTCTTTGGTCTATAGATTGTTTTCAGCATATGTGATTTCATTTAGAGTTGTCGGACCACCCTGTGGAGGTACATATGCTTTTGTGACCATGGACAAGTACGCTTTTCCCATACAGTCCAAGTGACATTTCATGTGACCTTTCCAAAGAGAGAAGTTGGTTCCATCAAACTTCGGACTATCCTTCTTGTATGACGACATCCTAGATCTCCTCAAGTAGTTAAGCTCCTTTTAGAAGAACTTGGCTCTGATACCAATTGTTAGATCTAGGGCACACAATTGAGAGGGGGGGCGAATCAGTTGTACAAAACTTGCTTCTAATTCAAACACTTAAATCCTCTTTGTTATTTAATAGCATATCAATTAATCACTCATGAAAGCATAAAGCATAAACACCAGAGCAGATACACATCAACACATGAGACACCAAGATTTTGATGTGGAAAACACGGTCAAGGGAAAACCACAGGGTGATTAACCCAAGGATTATTCTCTGTTAGAAGAATAAGAAAAAAATGGATGGCACATGCCAATTAGGGCTCACTGCCTGAGCACACTGCTCACAAGAGGCACACTTCCTACAAGAGACACACTGTCTACAAAGTAACAAGTATTACAAACTTGAACTGGAGATTGACATCTTTACCATGCCTCGATCAGTTCCATTTAAGCCCAAAACTCCTGCTCTACCTTTCGCACTTCTCTTCGCTATGCAACACTCATCCGCACCAAGACACACTTCAAAATGAATTCACAATCCCTATTTATACAAGTCATCGACTTAGGAACAATCATCTAATTCGGAAAACATCTAGAAGATCATTCGCAAGACGTGCAATATATCCGGTCGGCCAGTCTCAAGAAGAACACCAATATCCGTGGTTATTCTTCAAATGCAAACTCTAATTTCAATGCGGACCCCCAATAAGAATTGTACATGATCCAAAGATCACCAAAACCTTTATGAGTCATCAAGAACATCCGCACTTTATCATCTTATTGGAATTCTTCTGTTCCTCATCCGGAACTTCAAGAACATAGTCTGTCATCACTGTCATAATGAAAAAGGTTCTTCCGGACCTCCAAACCATGAACAAATCTAGTTGTCACTTCACACGAACTTCTTCAACACTCTCTCCAATCCACAGAATGAGATAATGCAATTCTGGAGCTCACCGGACCAATCTGTGACAATCTATCACCACTGAACACCTGCCAGAACCAGTTCTACTTGAGCGATCATAACTTCTTCAGATCTTCATACGGACCTCTGAAACCTTGATTAGAACATCTCAAGAGTCATATCTACAAATCCTTTACACCGTATCCTCTGATCCTCAACCTATTGAGGACTTTTTCCTTCTTGTTATCACTGCTCTTCACTGTTCCTGATTGAGACTAATAATATCCTCAGCACATAGCTCATCCAATCTTTCTCATTAATGCAATATGAGTATGTTGACATCAATGAGAACACTGTTTATCCTCATACTTGCAACATATTCTTCATAGTTTCATGGACAAGGACTTTGAGACTTGGAGTTTTGAGCTATTTTTTCTCATCTTGGAGGAGTTTTCGGGCCTAAATTTTGGGATTTTCACTTGTGCAGCCCATCAACTTGGACTTACTTTTTCAAACTCATTCATGCATATTTTTGAGTTATGTTGAGCAGGAGTTGACTACCCATTCAATTTTTGGGGACTTTTTTTGTATTATATGAAAAAAAAGCGTATGTTTCTTTCCTTAGTTCTTTCTTTTTGCCTTTGCATATGGCAGAGAAGGAGATTGTCTTGTAACTCAACGATTTTTATAGTTTATTTAGCAGCAATAGTTCATTTTTTTAACAAATTCATTATTGTTACATAGGGATTCCTTTCAATTTCTATTACAATCAGGGGTTCTTCTTTCTAAATTCAGGTGTCTTGTTCATTGTGTGAGTGATTTGATGAGAATTTAATGTGTTTTACTTTTAAACATCTAAATTGTTTGTCTCATTTATTAGATGCAAGTATACAAAATTTCATCTTATTATAGGTCATAGTTTGTGCAAGAATTGTTCATGTCTTTCTATGAAATACGTATGTAATCAGATTGATCAGTTTGGATTGTAAGAGCAGGTTTATTGGAAGGTGTTTGTGAGTTGTATTGTAGTTCTAAGTTCAAATATTGGTGCATCACCCCCTTTAGATAAATTTTCTATAACGACCCCATGTTCGCAGTTTGGTGGGACATAAATTAATGACAACCAAGAAAATATCTAGAAAGCAGGTGGGGGATTTTATGTTTTTGGGAGTTAGCGATTAGAGAGGCAAGAGAGGAGTCAACATGTGCATGTTTGGGAGGAGAATCAGGAAAAAAAGAAAAGAAAGGCAGAACAACATAGAGAATGCAAGGATAGAAGAAAATGGAGAAAGGAGGGGGACGAATTTACTCAGGTAAGTGGATCAAATTGTAAGATTGAGGTGTGTTGAAGGGGAGCATGGCCAAATATGAGGTATTTACCTCAGTATTTTGTTCTTCCAACACAAAAACTAATATATGTTAGTTGTTGTTTTGTTAAGCCCAGATACCTAAAACCCCCATTCGATTTGTTTGGGATGGATGGGCATACCCCTATTCCAAGGCTGTAATTTTGTATGGGAAGTATTTGGCCTATGGCTACAAGTTGCATTTGTTTATAAACTTTAATAGATCCTTTGTGTGCATATCCTATGATTGTTGCAGTCCATAAGCCACACTTCTCATGGGCTTTCTTGTAAACATATCATGTTCTTTGTCTTTGTCTCCACAATCTACATGTATGTCACCTAGAGCATTCCCAACTATAACATCTACTAAAATTCCCCTTCTATGATGCTTTGTTGGACATCCATACCATGTTCCAAAGCCCAATTTTGGCACGGGCAGTGAGGATGCTGGCTTTACAGCTGCTAGTTACAGTTTCTTAAAAGTTTCTAATGCCTTTTTAACAAATCCATTATGAGCATATCCATTTGCAAGATTTGAGGCGAGGTGAAGGGGAGTGCATTTAGAGAGGTATTTATATCAGTTTATTGTTTTTCTAGCACAAGAAAAACTAAAATTTGCTACTATGATTTCCATAACCACAGAAATCTGAAACCTCATTGCTATCATTAAACAAAGAATATGCCAAAATTTATTTCAATGGAAGATAATTTCATTGCCTCTTTCTTGCAATTCATTGTTAACATGCAGAACCATTTTCTTATTCTTTAGATATAAGGGTTTGCAAAGTAAGATTGTGTGTTTTCTGGTTTATAATTTTTAGAAAAAAATAGGTAGGGGGCGAGGGGGGGAAGGGGGTTTGATCTTAGAGAGCATATAATGAGGGTAGACATATAGAAACTTGGACACTATGACATAGATTGAAGAGATCTAATTGAATAGATCTAAGTCTCTTGAAACCCTTCTATTATATGAAGACTCCTTTGTAGTGATTATCGTTACAACTCTTCTTAAACAAAGTAAAACTTAGTGGCTCTATTTTGGTCATTACAGATCGCTTCAACTGCTTGATTATGTTTCCTAATATATGTACCCTTTCAATTAGTTATATCCTATACCCATCTTGAAATACAGACCATTTGACAACTTTTATGTTTAAATTCATTGATTATTGTTACAAAGCAACACGGGATCCAAAATGTAATCCAAATGCACTTTGATAAATCAAGAATAGTACTTTTGGTAGTTAATCCATTTAATAATTGTTCTAAGACTTAAACCATTTCACCCACAATCCTAGAACATGTTACCCATCTTAGAATGCAGTCAATTCAATCTGTTGTATTTTGATTTCAGAGGTGCTTGTTACAAGAAACTACTTGGCAAAAATAATAAAAAATTAGTACAAGTTTAGAGGATAAGAGTCTTTTAAACCAAGTGCCCATTTGTTGTTATATGGAGCCTAATTAGACTCAAAGGTTAAATTTACCCCACTTTTATTGCCGCAGTTTCCCCCAAAATTATTTAACGAGTTCAAGGGGCAGCGCCCCTTGTGGGATCCAGGGGCAGTGCCCCTGGTGTGCTCCCTGTCGTGATATAGGGCGGGGTTGAAGGGCAACGCCCCCAAAACCTCCAATGATTTTTTATTATTTTATTAAGGCATTGGGAGTTATTTCTCTATTGGCTGACATAAAAAAACCTATTTTTTGTAATTGACATAAGGCTTGATAAAAGTGGCTAAGGGTTAGGGTTTTCATTGAAGTATTGTAGCATTTTGCAGATGTATTGAGTTGCAAGGATTGTTGGTTGTAATCGGTTTTATTTACTGGATAATAATATTGGACTCTCTATTGGTGGATGTATCCCGAGTTTGGGTGAACCACGTTAAAACTTGTCTCTGACTATTATTATTTCTTTGTATTTTTATTCCTCTGTTTAATCTTTATATGCATTTAATTGATATCATCTGTTGGCTAAGCCTAACACCATTGTATTGGCTGGTCATGCTTTGTGAAGGTATGAATCATGAATCCAAACAATAGGTTTAGTATGTTCTAGTTTTCCCTAAGGTTTATACTTAATAAGCACTTGCCTTCTTTGGGATGCATTTTGTATTAGATTTGGCACTTGTATCCACCATTTTGTCTAGAAGCTACAAATATGCTTTATATGTAATCAAGGTGTTTTAGGGTAGTATCATGGTAGGCAATGGACTGCAGGTGTGCAAGGGCTACTTAGTATGATGGGCGTCATAAACATAACTTGTTAGGGAACTTGGAAGGTCTGAAATGATGCTTAGGAGACATGCTTATTTATTATTTTTGAATGCATGTTTGTAATAATAAGTCTTTTAGAGTTGTTGGGGATTATAATAGGTTCTTGGATTGTTTTTAATTGGGTTTTATGTACCTCGTTGGTAAAATGAGATGAGATTAGGTCCAAGATATTGAGTCCTTGTGCATGGCCTTGTGCACTTGTAAAGGCTAAGGATGCACATGAGAAGGCCTATCTATCTGCGGGGCGTCGAGTTATCCATCTGCCATGTGTTGATATTGGCAACAGACATTGTGTGGCTTCATGATTGTTGTCATTGATGGAAACAAAGTCTATCCCACACATCCATAGAGATTAGTATGCCTATACCAGAAGTTAGATTGAAGAAGTTTTGGTCTGGTGAACAAGAATAGAGCATGCATCAAGGTCTGACAATTAGGTCCAGATCTCTCAGAGGGTGTAACTCAACAAAGTGTGGACTTGGGAAAGTTAATAGGATTATCATGTCTACTATATTCTAGAGATTGAGCCTACGGTGATGAATGAGTGAAAAGATATGAGCATCTAAGTGTTGAATTCCTGATAGGTAGAGTAGACTAAGGAAGAACTGATTGGCAGAGCATCAGACTTTAATCCAGATGAGAAATTGATGGTGATCAAGCTTTTTGAGGGATCATTCATGGTTGGTCGACATGATTGATGACTTCCAGGTTTATGTCTTTGATACGCATCACATATTAAGAATGGATTCAACCGACAAATCAGTGTCTTGGAAATATCTTGAGTATTCTAGTTGCCAACTAGAAAGATGTTAAAATCCTTGGTGCGGATATATATACTAGATGGATTTCAGTATGAAGATGTGAGTGAGTTGAAATAGTGTGTGAGGAAAGGTAGAGAGCAGTGTGGAAGCAGCAATACAAGTCCGGTATGTGACAGAACAACAACACTAAAGCAGAGGAAGAATGAAGTGTAGTAGATCAGTATATTGAGCCTAACCATAACTGAACCTTAGCATATGTGGATTCCTCACATCAGTTCAAACACTTGGTTACCTTCCATAAACATTGTAGACAGTGAGTCTCTTGTAGACAGTGTGCCTCTTGTGAGTAGTGTGCTCAGGCAGTGAGCCCTAATTGGCAAGTGTCATTTTGTACTTTTTATTCTTTTAACAGAGAATACAATCTTGGGTTAGTCACCCCCTAGTTTTTCCTTTAACAGGGTTTTCCCCGTAAAAATCTTTGTGTTATGTGTGTTGATTTTATTTTTTCTCTCATGATTATGTATGCTCTTATGTTTTGATGTTGCACTAATAGTAAAGAAGAAAATAAAGTTAAGATATTTAAGAAAACTAATTCACCCCCCTCTCAGTTATCTACCTTGTTTCCAACAATTGGTATCAAAGCTAAGTTCCTCTAAACAGAGCCTAATAGTGTGAGGAAGATATGGGAATCTCAATGGATATGTATGGTATGAAGGAATAACTTCAGTCTGCCCTAGATGATCTTGAGCGATCTCACTCTGAAGTCAATAACCTAAGAGAAAGACTCAAACAAGCTGATGATTTCATAAATGAGCTAAAAGAAAAAATGAGTATCTCTGTGAAAAAGAGAAAGGAACTACTTCAACAATTAGCAAGTCAAAGTGAAGCCAATGTTACTAATGAAGATCTGAATGTGAAAAACAAGCTATGTGAGAATCTATCAAAAAAAGTCATTATCGTAAGGTATGAAATGGAATAAGGGGTTATGAGATTTACCCAAGAAATTGAAGAGAAAACAAAAATTGAAAATAATCTAAAACAATTTCTTAAGGAGAAGTCAGAGGACTACCACAAAATGGATAGAATAATTAGGCATCTGGAATTTGATCTTGAAGAAGCTAGAGATAATGAAGAACAAATTGAGAATCAGATAGACACTCTTAAACAAGATCTTCAAACAACAAATGAATACAAAGAAAAATTCAAGATAAGTTCAGCTCAATTTGAAGTTCTTCTTGAAAGCCAAAAGAGCGTAGATGACAAGTGTGGTTTGGGTTATGAGAAAGGTGAAAGCTCTGGATCCAGTCAGAAGAATGCAAGATCAGGAAATCAAAGAAATAGGCCTAGAAGACCTCCACTAAGGCAACCAAATGCTCAAAGATATCCATCCTTCAATGGATACTCCTACAATTGCAACAACTTTGGACATAAAGCAACTCAGTGTAGAAGAAGAATGAATCAGACTAATTCATCCTTCTCTAGACAGTGTTTCAACTATAAAAGGTATGGTCACAAATCTCATGAATGCAAAAATATGCAAATAAATAATTCATTGAATGGTAGATAATAGAATGGGACATATGGCTAATCAATGCAGATCAAGAGGATATTAGACAAATATGCAAAGAAATGTTGTTTGCTACAATTGCAATAGATCCGATCATATTGGCACATTCTGCAGAAGTAAGAATCGGGATAAAAAGGGTCTAGTCCATCATAATCAAAATCAAGATAAAGGAAAAGGCAAAGTGAATGTAGATGAAGTTCAAAGGGAGATGAACAAGATTTGGGTGAAGAGGAATACAAAAAATGTTGGGGATGGATCCACACCAAAATCTGGTGCTGATAATTCTTCTAGAAATTAAAACAGATGAACTCTAGCTCAGGGGGAGTCACAAAGGAAAGTAAATTCCCCTAGCTAGTCAATTGGTGCCTAAATTTGGCACATGGAATGTTGCAGATTAAATGGTTCTTAGAGAAATATCTAAATAACCCTTGGTAAAAATATGAAAGATCTGCAAGGAGTTTTGAAGAGTTTAATCATCCAAGATTGATCCGGTTTGATAGCCATCCAGTAAAAGTAGGATTCTCATAGTTAGATCTGGTATGATTCCAAATTGAAATATCTTGACCTGTGGATAAATGGCTTGATTGGAGGAGAGGAGATACATTGTCAATTATCCCTAAAATTGATTCCAAGTGCACTTCAGTGATTCAAAAAGATCTCTCTCAAAACAAGGGAACCAAAATAACTTAAGTTGTGCATTTATTACAATAGGAAATTAGGGTTTGCACAGAGATAAAAGGGTTTCTCTATTCATCATTTGCACATTTCCATTCGAGAAGAAGAAAGGAAGAGCTCTGCATCAAGATTGTTTCAACCTTCTAAAAGATCAACCACAGAATCTGATTCAACCAATGATCTTCTCAGCTCATTTTGTGAACCCTAGAAGCATAAAAAGGTATTTTTATTTTTGAATATCTCTCTCTAGATCTTTTGAAGATGGCTACTCCAAATATTGTTAAGATCACTGGTAGGCTGCACCCAAAGTTCAATAAACACCCCTACAAATCCCTAGAAGTTGATCCCTTAGGCACCTTCTCTAGTATTCCGTATGGGGTTCTGCACGTAGAAGATGTTAGGGTATACATACGTGCCAATATTGAGGAATTTGGGGAATCCAAGCTGATGGATATCTATCAGAAATAATTAATAGATGAAACGTTTGAATTTAAACCTCAATAAAAGGCCCTCTAGGACAAACATTTTGGACATTGCATCCACTTTACCTATTTTGCAGAAGATGAATGGGTCTGGCATGTTCTTAGCAGAATACATGACAACTTCATGTGGTTGATGAGGCCATTCAAGATAAAAAAAGATGCCATTAGGGCAGTAACCAGATTGCACTCATCCGGTGGGTTGCTTGCTCTCAAATCTGTCAAGAACCAGACAGTAAGTGAGCCTACCGAATCAAAGTTTGACAAGAGAGCAATGACAATAGAAGATATCACAGATTTGGATATCAAATTTGCCTCTATGATAATTGGCTATAAAATATATCACTCTAGGAGGGAGAATTTTGTGTCCGGAACTGCAATATACACTGCATATCAGATGCTAAGGGAAAATGCAGATTATGATCTATGTGACCTTCTCCTGAACCAACTATTAGAAAACTTGTAGAAGATAAAGAAGGATAAGAAGAACTCATTTAAGTATGGTGTCCTAATACTATGTCTCTTCTTTTACTATATGAATGAGCTACTTAGATTAAGTGGTTGGGTATGGTAAAATGACAGACCGGTTGCCATACAAATCAGAGATTATATGTATGGGCTTGGTGATGCCAAAGCTTAAAGTACAGCACTCTAGGGATACTTCAAGAACTTCCAAAGTATGATGCAGGCCAGAGAAAGAATCCCCCAATCTATAGTTGAAAAATACAAGGATACAGTGTGTTTCATGGTAGACACTGATCAATGCCTAATGGAGGCAGTGGAGCCCAAAGCAGTCTAGATTATGCCAATGGGCTATGAGGTAGATGAGAAAATCCTGGAGCTGCATGTCCAACACTTGCTGAGTCAGCCTAAGGACCCTGAGGCATAAAGGTTTGGAACCTTTCAAGAATTAAGTGTGAAAATACATGTTGAACTGAGACAACCAGAGATGAAAAGAAAGGTGAGAAGGGAAGTAGAGGAAGTTGCCAAAAGATATGGCATATCAAAGGAGGTAGCTGATGCAAATAGAGAGAAAATAGAAAGAGCGGAGAAAGAGAAACAAGAAGTAGAAAAGGAAAGTGTTCCAGTACAAGCCTCCTTCCGGACTAGATCCTCCAAGAGCTCTGCACCTGCCACCTCTAAGAGCCCAAAAGCCTCAAAAATGGAAGTCAAGACATCCGAAAAGGGAGAAAAGAGAATGAAAACAAAGGCCACAAGGTCATACATAAGCCAAAAGGATGATGAATAAATAGAGTTGGATGAGGAAGTAAAGAAAATGAAGTAGAAGAAGAAAACATCTAGGGAATCCTCTACTGGTAAAAGCAAAGGAAAAGAGATAGAAGAATTGTTGAAAGGCCTACTCTCTCTATTGATGATGTCATCAAGACAGTCACTGTGGATGGGAATCTGCAACCAATGACAGCATTTTATGATGAGTATAGTGACATAGACAAAAGGATCTTGGAAGAAGCTACAGTTAAGTACCTAAACATTTATAATAAAGTATTCATTGAAATCATCTCTCTAATTCCCAAAAGCCTAAAGAAGGTAGTTGAACTCAGAAAGGAGAATACTAAGGTAAAGGCCCTAGAGATCTGGGAACAAATTGTAATACAGCTCTATCCTTCCATTACTCTAAAACAAATGAACATGATCTTTAAGGACTACAAGGATGAGTTCTGGAGCAAAGAAAGAATGAACAAACCCATGCTTGGAGAGACTGATCAGGTGGCAAAAGAAATAGAAGACATCCTCTAGAATGCCTTCAAGAGATTCAATCTTCCTGTTATAGAAGAAATAGATGAAGAACCTTCTACCATGGATGTCGAAGGATTAAGTGCATCGAAAGAAGAATCTACTGAGAAAAATGTAGAAGAGTCCAAAGAGATGGATGAGGAAAAGACTAAGGACTTGGATTCCTCTATTCCAGAAGAGGAAATTCATGAAGAAGTTAACATCTCTCCTCCAGATACCACTGCAGATTCAGGAACTAAAGGAGAAGGAAGAAAAGAGGAGAAAGTAAGTCAAGAAGAGGAGAAAAAGGGAAGAGAAGAAGAACACACAGAGAAGATATCTGATGATAGTTCTGATCCTACAAAAGGAAAGAAGTCTCTGGCAAGAGACATTGCAGAAGCAGTGAAGAATTTCTTGACCAAAGAAATGATGGAGATAGATGAACTTGAAGTATTCCAAGTACCACTCAATTTTGATTCCCTCTCTCTTGTTTAGACAATGAAGATAGCATCTTTTGCCCAAGCTAAAGCAAAAGAAAAGCTTTTAAAGTCTCACATGGAAGACTATGAGCTGATAGAAATTGCATCTGGGATGCTGGAGAAGATCATGCCATCCTTCCAAAAGGATCTTTCGGCCTCTCCATCCTATAAATTGAAATCTCTTGTTAATTTTGTTAGCACCCATTTTGATTCTTTGGAGAAATTAGCAGAAGAGAAAGTCTGGAAAGAGTTTTTGGGAAAGAGATTCTCTAAAGTATAGGGACTCATAGCTAATGATAGGAGGACCTTAGATATTGGAATAAAGAGCCTAGAAAATGCTCTTAAAGATGGTGGAGAAATATATAAATTTTGTCTATCCTGGTCTAAAGTGACAGAGGATATTGACAAGAAGGTGAAAGAACAAGAAGCTAAACTATCAAGTTTATCTTAGAATTTTGATCCTCTCACTGCATCCATAATGAATCAAGAGTGCCAAGCCATTGCCACTATAAATGAAATAAAGAGGCTTGAAAAGGAGAAGAAGAATATAATAAGAAGAATGATTGAACTTAGAGGGATAATTATCCCTAAGTTAGAGGCCATGCATGAGGCCTTAACTGATGCTTAGACCACAACCCAGACCAGTGATCTGGCAGACTTAAGAAGGGGAGAAGCTTTTACATTTTTGTTGAGTGGTCACATTTCAATTTTGGACAGGATGAAGTAGAGTTGGGTGACATAATTTGTACAGTTGAAGACCACCTTTGCAGATATCCTTAAGTATATGTAAGTATAACATGTATATATACTTATGCGGCAATGTATAGGTTGATTTTTGTAAATTTTGGTGTACGGATTTCACCCTTTTCCATTGATGTCAAAGGGGGAGTGAGGAGTAGTAAAAAATGTGGAATCTAGCTAAGGGGGAGCTCCGGTAAAAGTGTACATAAGATAGAGCATCGGCAAGGAGTTTGTTATGACACTTAGTCATTTTTCACTAAGTGTTGCCATCAATGCCAAAGGGGGAGATTGTTGGCAAGAGACACTGTGTGGCTTCATGATTGTTGTCATTGATGGCAACAAAGTCTATCCCACACATCCATAGAGCTTAGTATGCCTATATCGGAAGTCAAATTGAAGAAGTTCTGGTCTGGTGAACAAGAACAGAGCATACAACAAGGTCAAATAATCAGGTCTGGATCTCTCAGAGGGTGTAACTCAGTAAAGTATAGACTTGGAAAAGTTAATAGGAGTATCATGTCTACTATATTCTAGAGATTGTACTTCTAGTGATGAATGAGTGAAAAGATATGAGCATCTAAGTGTTGGGTTCCTGACAGGCAAAGTAGACTAAGGAAGAACTGACCGACAAAGCATCAGATTTTAATCTGAATGAGAAACTGATGGTGATCAAGCTTTTTGAGGGATCATTCATGGTCGAACGACATGATTGATGACTTCCAAGTCTATGTCTTTGATACGCATTACATATTAAGCATGGATTCAGCTGATAGATCAGTGTCTTGGAAATATCTTGAGTATTCTAGTTGCTGACTAGAAAGATGTTGAAATCCTTTGTGCGGATATATATACTAGATGGATTTTGGTATGAAGATGTGAGTGAGTTGAAATAGTGTGTGAGGAAAGGTAGAGAGTAGTGCGGAAGCAGCAATACAAGTCTGGTATGTGATAGAATAGCAGCACTAAAGCAGAGGAAGAATGAAGTATAGTAGATCAATATATTGAGCCTAACTGAACTGAACCTCAACATATGTGGATGCCTCTCATCGATTCAAACACTTGGTTACCTTCCATAAACATTATAGATAGTGAGACTCTTGTAGGCAGTGTGCCTCTTGTGAGCAGTGTGCTCAGGCAGTGAGCCCTAATTGGCAAGTGCCATTTTGTACTTCTTATTCTTTTCACAAAGAATACAATCTTGTGATAGTCACCCTGTGGTTTTTCCCTTAACATGGTTTTCCACGTAAAAATCCTTGTACTATGGGTGTTGATTTTATTTCTGCTCTCATGATTATGTATGCTCTTATGTTTTGATGCTACACTAATATTAAAGAAGAAAAGAAAGTTAAGATATTTAAGATAATTGATTCGCCCCCCCTCTCAGTTATCTGCCTTGTTTCCAATAGTTGATTCAAGACTTATTGAGTCTCCTCGTCTGTAGGAGAGGTGTACTTGTTTCCATGTGGTGCCATACCTTCTTGCACACATGATGACACTCCATCTGATCTGCACCCTAGTACCTAGTACCTTAGCAGTCATGAGTAGTACTCAACCTATGACATGGATGAGTACCTCTATGTTATTACTTTAGCTATATGCATTGTTTTCCATGTCTACTTTGTGATTGATGTGAGTGTTGGCCATCATGTATACCCTGGTTGTTGTTACTTCAAGTTGGTCCTTGTGACTACCTCTGAGCATGGTGGGGTGGTCTCTTTTTGTTGGTAAGAGACACTACAACGCATGTCATGTGTTGTCATTGATGGAAACTAAGTCCATTCCACACATCTGCAGTACAGTATCAGATCATACTGGAAGTTAGTTCCAAGATTTATCTAGTCTGGATAGATAGCAATAGGGTATATGGCAGAGTTCTATATTTTGGTTAGCGGATCTCTCTAGTTAAATATTGCATCTTGTAAATATAAGGGAGTGTAGAGGAATGTCAAAAAAATCTAAATCCAAGATTTCAGCCTCTGGTGACAAAGGGAGTACAAGTTATGAGCATCTGAGTACCGGGTCCTAATATGACAAGAACAACTTAGTGAAGAACAAGACGACTTGGGTTAGATACTTGTGTGGATCTAGTAGAAGTGTTTTGGTGAGTTGTGTATGGGATATAATATTAGTGGCCGACATGTATGGTGATCTGCAAGTGTTATTTTTGGTATGCATCAATATTGATGTATGGATTCAACTGACAGAACATAGTACTTGTATTGTTTGTTAAGCTCTTCATGAGGTCGACAGAAAAGTGATTGAATTTCTTGAGACAGATATATATAACTGATGGATTTGAGTGTATTGGTATGTATGTGATGTATGAATATGGAGGAAATGCAAAAAATGTAGATAGAAGTGCGAAAGAGAAGAGATATGAGGTCTAGATTATGGCAGAGTAGTAAACAAGGCAGAATAAAGATGAAGTGTGTAAAATTAGTATTTTGTGCATAACTGGAACTAAATTTTTGCATTGGCAAATGCTACTTATCAGTTCAAACAATCTGTAATCCTTTTGTAATCATTCTTGTAGGCAGTAAGCCTCTCTTGAGTAGTAGCAGTTAGCCAGAAGGCATGTGCCTTCCCCTTTGTAATACTTTTAATAGAGTATAATCTTTGTGGGTTAACGCCCACCGTGGTTTTTCCCTTAACTAGGTTTCCATGTCAAAATCTTGGTGTCAAGTGCATTGTTCATGTTTCTACTCATGTATTATTAATTCTTGCTTTTCATGATTATGTCATTAATCTATTAAGAAGTGGTAAAGAAGATTTAACTGTAGCAAGCTTTAAAAGTTTTAAGACAACTAAATCACCCCCCCTCTCTTAGTTGTTAGCCCTAATTTCAACAATTGGTATTAGAGCAAGGTTCATTTGAAAAAGTTTAACAACTTGAGGAAGATCTAGGAAGGTAGTAAAATGGATGAATACAACCTCCAAGGATAACTTAAACTCACTTTAGAAGATCTTGATCAGTTTAGAGTAGAAGTCAAAGAGCTGTAAGAGAACCTTAAAAATGCTGAAGACTTCATTGAGACCTTAAAAGAAAAATTGAGCAAGTCCAATGAAAAGAGGAAGGAGCAACCTCTTCAACTAGGAAATCATTATGAAGACAACAACAAGGATAAGGCCCTGAAAGAGAAGACAAAGGAATGTGAGAAGTTAGCCAAAGAAGTTGTTATCCTAAAACATGAGATGGAATTCGGGGTGATGAGGCTAACCAAGGAAATTGAAGATAGGAAGAAAACTGAAGAAGATCTGAATCAAAATCTAAAAGAAAAAACTAAAGAATGTTGTAGATTGGATGGAATAGCTGACCTCCTAGAGTCTAATCTACAAGAAAGCAGAGACAATGAGAAAGAACTTGAGAGGTAGATTGTCATTCTTAAACATGACCTAGAAGTTGCAAATGAATACAAGGAGAAGTTCAAGATAAGCTCAGCTAAGCTTGAAACACTGATTGAAAGTTAGAAAAAGGCTGATGACAAGCATGGTCTAGGATATGAGAAAGGTGAAAGCTCCAGATCTGGACAAAGAAATTTTCAACCAACGAATGGGAGAAACAGACCTAGAAGACCTCCAGTAAGAAAACCTAATGCTCAAATATATCCATCCTTCAATGACAATTGTTTCAATTGCAATAAATTTGGTCATAGAGTTTGTTGATAACTGAGAGAGGGGGGTGAATCAGTTATCCTAATTATTTCTTCTTTTTGAACTTTCTTATTAATCAATGTAACATTAATTCAAATAAGCAAACATTACCATGAAATGGAAAAACACATGACACAATATTTTTGACGTGGAAACCCTGTTAAGGGAGAAAACCACGGGGTGATTAACCCAAAGATTATTCTCTGTTAGAAGAATAAGGAAATACAAAATGGCACTTGCCAATTAGGGCCCACTGCCCGAGCACACTGCTCACAAAGGAGGCACACTGCCTACAAGGAGACACACTGTCTACAAAAGAATGTTATATAATACTTGAACTGATTAGAAGCATCCACATATGTTGGAGTTCAGTTCCGATTAGGCTCAGTACACTGATCTACTACACTTCATCTTTCCTCTTCTTTATGCTGCTTTCCTTTCACATACCAGACCTTCCTTACTGTTTTTGCTCTGCTCTGCCTTTTTTCGCATATCACATATCACCACAATACTTCTCACAACTAAATCCATCCTATATATCCGCACAAGTGATTTCATTATCTTTCTAGTCAGCACCCGGAACAGTCAATCTTCTCACAAACTCTGTTCTGTCGGCTGAATCCTTACACATCAAGTAATACAGATCAAGCATATACTTGTAGAAATCATTAATCATGTCAGCTCAACATGATTCATGCCTTCATAACCTTTAACACCATCAGTAACACATCCAGAAAGTAGTCTGATGTTCTATCAGTCAGTTCTTCCTCTATTCACACTGTCACTCAGGAACCCGGTACTCAAGTATTCATATCTTTTGCCTCATCTATCACCGGAGGCTAAAACCTTGGAATCTATTACTCAAGGTAGTCCTCTTGACTTTCCCAAATCTGCACTTCACCAAGATACTTCCTCTGAGAGATCCAGACCTGTTTGTTGGACCTTGCCACAAGCTCTGTTCTTGTTTACCGGACCTCAACAATCTTCATTCTAACTTCCGGTAGAGACACACCATGTCCTGTAGATGTGTGGGATGAACTTTGTTGCCATCAATGACAACAATCATGAATCCATATAGTGTCTCTTACCAACAATCTCCCCCTTTGGCATTGATGGCAACACTTAGTCAAAAATGACTAAGTGTTTACACTAGGCTCCCCCTTGGCTGATGCTCTGTCTTTATATATATTTTTCGGAGCTCCCCCTTAGTTGGATTCCTCATTTTTCACTGCTCTTCACTCCCCCTTTGACATCAATGGAAAAGGGTAGGGTCCGCACACCAAAATTTTCAAAAATTTTACTATACTTAGCTACATAAGTATATATATACAAGTTGTACTTACATATACTTAAGTATGTCTGCAAAAGTGTTCTTCAACTGTACAACTTCTGTCGCCCAACTCTGCTTCATCCTGTCCAAAATTGAGATATGCCCACTCAATAGGAATGCAAATGCATTTGCTCTTTTTAGATTTGTCAGATCATTGGTCTGGGCTATAATTTGGGCTTCTGTTATAGCCTCATGCATGGCCTCTAGCTTAGAGACAATTAACCCTCTGAGCTCACTTAACCTGCTTATTCTATTTTTCCTTTCCTTCTCCAATTTCTTGATTTCACTCAAGACTGCGATAGTTTGACATTCTTGATTTGTTATAGAGGATGAAAGAGGATCAAAACTTTGAGACAAACTTAGTAGTTTATCCTCTTGCTCTTTTATTTTCTTCTCAATCTCTACTGTTACTTTGGACCATGAAATACAAAATTTGTATATTTCACCGCCATCCTTAAGAGCATTTTCTAAGCTCTTTATCCCAATACTCATATTTCTCCTATCATTACTTATCAAACCTTGTACCTCTGATAATCTTTTTGCAAGAAATTCCTTCCGGACCTTATCTTCTGCTGACTTCTCTAGTGAATCAAAATGTGTACTGACACTGCTAACTAGAGTTTTGAGATTACTGGAAGTGGAGGCTATGCGATCTTTCTAAACCAATGGCATAATCTTTTCAAGCACTCCAGAAACAGCTTCTATTAAATCACAGTCTTCCATATGAGACTTTAGGAGTTTTTCATTAGCCTTAGCATTTGCAAATGAAGCTATCTTCATTGTCTATACCGGAGAAAGAGAATCAAAATTGAATGGACCTTGTAGAAGCTCTGGTTCATCAATCTCCATTATTTCTCTGTTCAAGAATTCTTGGATAGTTTGTGCAGTGTCTCTTGCCGGAGACAGATGTTTCTTCTCTTCTACAATCTTGGAGCTGTCCTTAGGAGTTTTCTCTCCTTCACCACTAGCAATTGTGGTTTTCTCTGCTGAAGTCTTCTCTCCTTCTACAACCTTAGCACTATCATCTTCTTTTTCCTTCACCTCTGTTTCTTTCTCCTGTGATTTTTCTTCTCCTTTAGATCTGAAAACTGTAGGGGAAACTGGAGGGGAAATGTTAGTCTGTTCGGGGCCCACCTCTTCTGACATTTTCTCAAGAGTTTCTTCTGCAATATTTGTAGTGGAGGGGTCAGTACCCAAGTCCTCTATGATAGGAAGATTAAATCTTTTGAAGGTTTTCCAGAGAATCTCTTCAGTGTCCTTGGCTACCTTGTTGGTCTCACCAAGCATAAGCTGATTCATCCTTGCTTTGCTCCTGAATTCATCCTTGCAGTCTTTGAATACCATGTTCATTGTCTTGGGATCAATTGAAGGATATAGCTGAATAGCTACCTGTTCCCAGATCTCAAGGTCTTTTGCCATGGCATTGGTCTTTCTCATTTCCAACTCCTTCTCTAGACTCTTAGGAATTAGAGATAATTTCAATAAAAGCTTTATTGTAAATGTTTAAAAACTTAACTGTGGCTTCCTCTAGAATCTTTTTATCTGCTTCATTATAATAATCATAGAATTCTATTAAGGGTTGTAGGTTGCCATCCACAGTGACTGCTTTTACTACATCATCTAAGGAGAGAGTAGGTTTTTCAACAAATTCCTCTTCCTTCTCTTCTTCTCCTTGACCGGATGATTCCTTCTGCTTCTTTAGTTTCCTGATCTCCTCATCTGATTCAGTTTCCTCTTCATCCTTTTGACTTGCATAAGCCCTTGTGGCTTTTATCTTTGATCTTTTCTCTCTTTTACCGGATGCCTGGACTTCTGGTTTTGAGCTTTTGGCTGTGATAGGTGCAGATCTTTTTGATGATCTGGTCCAGGTTGAGGTTTCTACTGGAGCACTTTCCTTGCTTTTCTTTTCTGCCTCTTTCTTCTCTTCATCAGCCCTTTCCATCCTTTTCTTGTGGGCATCAAGTGCCTCCTTTGAGATGCCAAGGCCTTGGGCAATATTTTCTACTTCTTTTCTCACCTTCCTCTTGATCTCTGGTTCTTTGAGTTCAACATGGATTTTTATACTCAGCTCCTCAAAGGTTCCAAACCTTTCTACTTTTGGATCTTTAGGCTGGCTTAGCATGTGTTGAACATGCAACTCAACAATCTATCCATCAACTTCATACCCCATGGACATGATCTAGACTATCCTTGGTTCTACTGCCTCCATTAGGCACTGATCAGTCTCTACCATAAAGCAAATCATGCCTTTGTATTTCTCAACAAGAGACAAGGGAATCCTTTCTCTTGCTTGCATCATGTTCTAAAAGTTCTTGAAATACCCCCAAAGAGCTGTATTCCTTGCCTTTGCATCTCCAAGTTCATGCAAGTAATCTCTAATCTAGATAGCTACCAGTTTATCATTTTCCCATACCCATCCATTTGATCTGGGAAGCTCATTCATGAAGTAGAAGAACAAACATAGTATCAGTCCTCCATATTTAAAGGAGTTCTTTTTGTCCTTCTTGATCTTCTGTATGTTTTCCATTAATTGGCTCAAGAGGAGTTCGCAGAGATCATAATCTGCATTCTTTCTCAACATCTCATAGGCCATGTATACTGCAGTTCCAGATACTGAATTCTCCCTACTGGAATGATATATCTTGTATCCTATTATCATAGATGGATACTTGATATCTGGATCAGTAATATCTTCAATGGTCATTGCCCTCTTATCAAATTTTGATCCGGTGGCCTCTGTGACAATGTTGTTTTTGACAGATTTGAGGACAGAAATTCCTTCAGAGGAATGTAAACCAGTTACTGCCCTAATTGCTTCCTTGGTGATCTTGCAAGGTCTATTCAGCCATTGGAAGTTATCATGCACCCTACTTAAAACATACCGGACGCATTCATCTTCTTCAAAGCAAGGGAAATGAATGAACTGATCAAAATGCTTTTCCTGGATGCCCTTGTACTGAGGTTTGATCTCAAAGGAATCATCTATTAACTGCTTGTGGTATATGTCTCTTAGTTTGAATTCCCCAAACTCTTCAATATCTGCATGTATATAAACCCTAATATCTTCGGTGTGCAAGACGCCATGCGAAACACTAGAAAATGCTCCTAGGGGATCTACTTCCAAGGATTTGTATGGATGTTTCTTAAAAGTGGGGCGAGGTCTATCAGAGATCTTTACTATATTTGGAGTGGCCATCATCATGGAATCTTACTAAAGAAAATCAAGAACGAAAAATACCTTTTACGCAGTTTAGGGCACACGATGAAATCTGGATTGAGTTGTATGAAGAGTTGCCTTGATCTTTTGGGAGAAGTTGTTTGCAGAGCTCCTTTTCTTTCTTCTTCACATGTGAGTGTACAAGTGTGTAAATGACAGACAAATGAACTGTTTTATTCCAAGAAGCCCTAATTTTCACCCTGTAATAAATGCGCAACCTGATTCAGTCTGGTTTGCCTGGTTTTCTTTGTTCAAGGAGGAAGAAACTCATCTGGATCATTATGATTCCCTTGTGATCAATGTTAGTGATGAATCATCATATCCACTTGTCCTTTTGATCATCTTATGTATCCACAGATCAAGCTATATCAATTTGGATTCATACCAGGCCAATCTTGTGAGAAACCTATTTTACCGGAAGACTTGCTTAACTAGACCAATTATGAAGGAATTGAACCTTTTAAATTTTCTTGTGGATCTCTCAGATCTTTACCTGACCTTCTTTACATGTTTCTCTAGAAACTCTTTGATCCGCAGCTTCTCATGTGCCAATTTCAGGCACCACTTAACTGGCTGGGGGAACAAGGTTTTCTTTGTGTCTCCCCCTGAGCTAGAGCTCACCTTTTAGTTTCTAGAAGGAATATCAGCACCAGAGTCTGGTGTTGATATTCCTTCTAGTACAGATCCAACCTCTACATTCTCTAAACTTTTCTTCACCCAGATCTTGTTCATCTCATTCCTAACTTCATCTGCATTCACCTTTTGTTTACCCTTATCTTGATTCTGATTATGATATACCGGACCTCTTTTCTCTTGATTCTTGCTTCTACAGAATTTTGCATTATGACCAAACCTATTATAGATTTAGAAAACAACATTTCTTTGCATATTTGACTGATATCCTCTTGATCTGCATTGATTAGCCATATGACCTACTCTATTGCATGCAAAGCATCTACCATTGAATGATTTGTTCATTTACATATTTCTGCATTCATGAGACTTGTGACCATACCTTTTGCAGTTAAAACACTGTCCGGAGAAGGATGAATTAGTTTGATTCATTCTCTTTCTGCACTGATTAGCTTTGTGACCAAAGTGATTACAGCTGTGGCAGTATCCATTGAAGGATGGATATCTTTGAGCATTGGGCTATCTTACCGGAGGTCTTCTAGGCCTGTTCCTTGGATTTTCTGATCCAAAATTCTTCTAACCGGATCCGAAGCTTTCTCCTTTCTCATATCCCAAACCACATTTGTCATCTACCTTCTTTTGACTTCTAAGAAGAACTTCAAGTTGAGCAGAACTTATCTTGAATTTCTCTTTATACTCATTTGCTGTTTGAAGATCCCTTTTTAGAGAGACAATTTGATGCTCAAATTTTTCTTCATTATCTTTAGTATCTTCAAGATCAGATTCAAGATGTCTGATAATTCTATCCATCTGGTGGTAATCTTCTAATTTCTCCTTGAGAGATTGTCTTAGATTATCTTTAGTTTTTCTTTTTTCTTCAATTTCTTGGGTAAACTTTATAACTCCTGATTCCATTTCATGTCTTACCATAATTATTTCTTTTGATAACTTTTCACATAACTTGGTTTTCTCAGTTAGCTCTTCATTTGCATTATTTTCTTCACCTTGTCTTGCCAATTGCTAAAGCAGCTCCTTTCTCTTTTTCATAGAGACTTAATTTATCTTTTAGTTCTCTCATGAAATCATCAACTTGTTTGAGTCTTTCCTTTAATTCATTGACTTCAGAGTTTGACTGTTCAAGATCATCAAGGGTAGTCTTGAGTTGCTCTCTTAAACCATATGCATCCATTTGAACTCCCAGATCTTCCTCAAGCTGTTAGGCTCTGTTAGGAGGAACTTAGCTCTGATACCAATTGTTGATAACTAAGAGGGGGGGTGACTCAATTGTCCTAATTATTTCTTCTTTCTGAACTTTCTTATTAATCAATGCAACATTAATTCAAATAAGCAAACATTACCATGAAATGGAAAAACACATGACACAGTATTTTTGACGTGGAAACCCTGTTAAGGGAGAAAACCACGGGGTGATTAACCTAAAGATTATTCTCTGTTAGAAGAATAAGGAAATACAAAATGGCACTTGCCAATTAGGGCTCACTGCCCAAGCACACTGCTCACAAAGGAGGCACATTGCCTACAAGGAGACACACTGTCTACAAAAGAATGTTATACAATACTTGAACTGATTGGAAGCATCCACATATGCTTGAGTTCAGTTCTGATTAGGCTCAGTACACTAATCTACTGCACTTCATCTTTCCTCTTCTTTATGCTGCTTTCCTTTCACATACTGAACCTTCCTTACTGCTTCTGCTCTGCTCTGCCTTTTTTTGCATATGACATATCACCACAACACTTCTCACAACTAAATCCATCCTATATATATATCCGCACAAGTGATTTCATTATCTTTCTAGTCGGCACCTGGAACAGTCAATCTTCTCACAAACTCTGTTCTGTCGGCTGGATCCTTACACATCAAGTAATGCGGATCAAGCATATACTTGTAGAAATTATTAATCATGTCAGCCAAACATGATTCATGCCTTCATAAACTTTAACACCATCAGTAACACATCCGGAAAGTAGTCTGATGTTCTGTCAGTCAGTTCTTCCTCTGTTCACATTGTCACTCAGGAACCCGGTACTCAAGTATTCATATCTTTTGCCTCATCTATCACCGGAGGCTAAAACCTTGGAATCTATTACTCAAGGTAGTCCTCTTGACTTTCCCAAATCTGTACTTCACCAAGATACTTCCTCTGAGAGATCTAGACCTGTCTGTCGGACCTTGCCACAAGCTCTGTTCTTGTTTACCAGACCTCAACAATCTTCATTCTAACTTCCGGTAGAGACACACCATGTCCTGTAGATGTGTGGGATGAACTTTGTTGCCATCAATGACAACAATCATGAATCCATATAGTGTCTCTTGCCAACAGAGCTACTCAGTGTAGAAGTAGAGTAAATCAAAATGGTCCATCCTTCTCTGGTCAATGCTTCAAGTGTAAGAAGTATGGTCATAGATCCAATGAATGCAGAAGTATGATAATGAATAACTCTATCAATAGAGAAAATGGAAACTCTTTCAATGTTTATTGCTTTAATTGCAATGGATTTGGACACATGGCTAATCAATGTAGATCAAGAGGAAATCAAGTATATAAGCAAATAAATGTTGTTTGCTTTAATTGCAATAGATCTGGTCATATTGCAAGATTCTGCGAAAGTAGGAATAATGAAAAAAGAGGTCAGGTAAACAGAAAACCAAATGAGAAGAGACAAGACAAAGGCAAGGGTAAAACTGATGTGAATGAGATCCAGAATGAAATGGGCAAGACATGGGTCAAGAAAAGTGTTGTGAATAATAGTAATGGGTCCACACCAGAATTTGGTGTTGATAATTCCTCTGAGAATTGAATTAGGAGTTCTGGCTGAGGAGGAGCTACAATAAAATCTAAATTCGCCCAACCAGTAAGTGGGTGCCTGAATTTGGCACAACAAGAGAAGATAATTTGGATTATTATACATCATTTGAAAGGATTTCTGGAAGATAAAAAGTGGATATGATGATTTGTGGAGCAATTCAAGATTGAATGTATGCAGAAACAATGTAACCAGATGTGTTATGGCATAGCATTTATTACAAAGGCAAATTACCTTTTATAGAGCATAAAAAGTTGTTCACTCCTCATTTGAATCATTTTGCACTTGAAGAAAGTAAGAAGAATAGTGTCTGAACTGAGATTACAAAGAATTAAAGTGTGACTAACAAATTTATCTGTCAACCCTAATTTCATGAAAAAGATGAATTTGGGGACTCAAGGTATGTGGATTTGTTTGAGAGTCATTTGAGTGATGCAAATCATGATCTTAAACCTGAATATAAGGCATTGCATGATAAACATTTCATTTAGATTATGGGGTTTCCAACATTCAA
Organism: Cunninghamia lanceolata; assembly: GCA_027924645.1. Taxonomy (NCBI): domain Eukaryota; kingdom Viridiplantae; phylum Streptophyta; class Pinopsida; order Cupressales; family Cupressaceae; genus Cunninghamia; species Cunninghamia lanceolata. The sequence goes on from BSBN01000348.1 coordinate 8,011,957, forward strand.
TGAAGATGAATGGGTCCAGCATGTTTTATTCCGAATGCATGATGAGTTTTTGTGGCTGATGAAACCAATCAAAATTACAAAGGATGCTATCAGGATTATGACTAGGTTGAATTAAATTAGTGGATTACCCATGCTAAAAGCCATGAAAAACCAGACAGTGATCGATGCTACTGGTGCCATGTTTGACAAAAGGGCAATGACAATCAATGATATTATATAAAACTAGATGTTAATTTTGCCTCTATTGTGATTGGCTACAAGATTAACTACTCCAGCAAGGAAAACTCTATCTCTGGAACAACCATATATGCTGCATACAAAATGCTAAAGGAAAATGCAGATTATGATTTGTGTGAATTATTGCAGAACCAACTAATTGAGAACATAAACAAAATCAAGAAAGAAAAGAAAAACACCTTTAAATATGGTACATTTGTTCTATGTTTATTTTTCTACTTTATGAATGAGGTACCTAGAGTAAAATGTGTACACTAGATTGATGTCGAGCTAGTAGCTATTTAGATAAGAGATCATCTACGTAGCATTGGTGATTGTAAAGAACAGAAAATTGCTATTTGGGGATACATCAAGAAATTTTAGAATATGATGCATTCTAGAGAAAGAATCCCCAAATCAATTGTTGAGAACTACAAGAATGAAATATGCTTTATGGTTGACACTGATTAGTGCTTAATAGAAGCAGTAGAACCTAGAACTATTTGGATCATGTCCATGGGGTATGAGGTAGATGGAAAAATCTTGAATATGTATGCTCAACAACTTTTGAACAAGCCAAAAGACACAACAATTGAAATATTTGGGACATATGAGGAACTAAGTGTAAAACTGCATGAAGAGCTTAGAAAAGTTGAAACCAAAAGGAAAGTAAGAAAAGAAGTTGAACAGTTGGCTGAGAATCTAGGCCTCACAAAGGAAGTTGTGAGACAATTCAGGGAAAGAACTAAAAAGGAAAAAAATGAGAAACAAAATAAGAAACAAGGAAGTGCTCCAGTAGAATCCTCCTCCACTCTAAGGACTACTAGGAGCTCTACTACTATCCTTGTTCCCCCAAAGTCTGCCAATCCGGAGAAACTGGAAGACATATCATCCGGTAAAGGAACAAAAAGAAAGAAAATGAAGGCCACAAGAATGTATATGATCACAAAAGATGATGAGGAGATGGAGACAAATGAAGAAGTTGAAGAAATAAGATCTAATAAAGCCAAGATTTCAAAGGCTTCTGAGGACCAGCCTTCTGAAAGAAAAAAGGCAAGTAAAAAGCAAGAAACTGGTAAGGTTGCTATGACAATTGATGAAATTGTAAAAACAATTACTATTCATGAAAATCTAAGTCCTATTAGAGAATATTATGATAATTTTGATAAAGAAAATAAGAAAATCTTGGAGTATTCCACCATCCTATACTTGAATAAATTTAATAGAGCTCTACTAGAATTTTTTCAAGAAATTCCTAAAATTTTAAGGAATATAATAGAGATGAGGAAGGAAGCCACCAACGCTAAAGACCTAGAACTCAGAGAACATGTCCATTCCACCTTGTGTCCAGTAATGACTAGAAGGGAAGCAAATAAAATACTCAAGGAAGTAAAGGAGGAATTCAGAAGCAAGATCTAGATGAACAAGCTAATGCTTGATAAAACTAAGGAAGTTGTAAAAGAAATAGAGGAAATTTTGAGGAAGGCCCTAGACAAAGATAAATATTATATTGTTTCAAAGGAACAAGTTGAAAAAGGCAATCCTTCAATTCTAGAACAAGGAACTTCAGAAGAAGAGACTGAAAAGGGAAATGATCCTCCAAAAAAAACCTACATGGAGATACTATCTCCTATTCAAGATGACTCTAAGAAGAACAAGTATCAGAAGTCAGAAGAGGCTGAAGGCAAAAAGGATACCCAAGATCAAATAGATGGAGTTACCACAGAAGTAAACATGGAAATAGAAAATTCCTGCTAAAGTTGGCTCACAGAAAAAGATAGAAGAGGAAGTCAAGGGTAAGGAAGATAAAGAAGAAGAAGAAGGTGCAAATATTGATGCACCCAAACAAAATAGTCCTAATACTGAAACTGAGAAAACTCAAGGAAAGGAAGATGGCCCTAAAATTGTGACAAGAAACATTGCAGATGCAGTGAAGAGTTTCCTAAGTAAAGAGATGCTAGAGTTTGATGAACCAGAACTAATTCAAGGACCAATCAACCTGGATACCCTCTCTTTGGTCTAAATGATCAAGATAACATCTTTCACACAAGCTAAGGTAAGTGAAAAGATATTGAAATCCCACATAGAGGACAGTGAGCTGTTAGGCCTTGCATTTGGTATATTGGAGAAGATAGTGCCAACTTTCCAGAAGAATCAATCTAATTCTCCTTCCAAAAATCTAAAGAGCCTTGTAAATTCTGTTACAAGTACACACTTTGAGTCCTTTGAGAAGTCTGCAAAGATTAAAATATCGAATGAATTTTTGGATAAGAGATTTAGTGAGCTAAAGGGCCTAATAGGGAATGATAAAAGGATACTTGATATCGGTGTAAAGAGTATTCAAAATGCTCTCAATGATGGAGGTGATGTATACAAATTTTGTCTATTTTGGCCCAAAGTTATTGATGATATTGAGAAGAAGATAAAGGAGTGAGAACAAAGGTTGCTAAATCTATCTCAAAATTTTGACCCTCTAATAGTTTCTTCGGTAAGTCAGGAGTGTCAAGCAATCAACTTGACTGATGAAATAAATAAGCTTATTAAAGAAAAGAGAAATATTGTGGAGAGAATGTGTGAGCTCTGGGGATTGATTGCCCCCAAGTTAGAAACAATGTTTACTACTTTATCAGAAGCTCAAGTTGTAGTCTAGACAGGTGATCCTTCAGATCTAAAGAAAGCAGAAACATAGACATTCCTACTAAGAGAACACAACTCAATTTTGGATGGCATGAAAAGTAGGTGGGCCTCTGAACTTGTACAGTTCAAAAATAGTTTTATAGATATCCTCAAGTTCATATAAATATTATGCATGGATTATTTGTACATATGCGACCTTATAGATTTCTTGTGAAAATTTTGATTTACGGATACCACCCTTTTCCATGGATGTCAAAGGGGGAGTGAGAGATAGTGGAAAATGAAACAAAATGAAGAATCCATCAAAGAGGGAGTAGTGGAAGAATATATAAGTGTACATAGTAGGGGGAGTCAGTCATGAAAGTCATTTTTCACTAAGTGTTGCCATCAATGCCAAAGGGGGAGGTTGTTGGTAAGAGACACTACAAGGAATGCAATGTGTTTTCATTGATGGAAACTAAGTCCATTCTACACATCCACAATGCAGTATCAGATCATATCAAAAGTCAGTTCCAAGATTTGTCAAGTCTGGATAGACAAGAACATGGTATATGGCAGAGTTTAGTATTTTGGTCAGCGGATCTCTCCAGTTAATTATTGCTTGTTGCAAATCTAAGGGAGTGTAGAGGAATGTTAGGAAAATATAAATCAAACATTTTAGCTTCCGGTGATAAAGGGATTAAAAGTTATGAGCATCTGAGTACCGGGTCCTAATATGACAAGAACAGCTCAGTGAAGAACATGCCAACTTGTGTTAGATCCTTGTGTGGATCTAGTAGAAGTGTTTTGATGAGTTGCGTATGGGATAAAATATTAGTGGTTGACATGTATGGTGATCTACAAGTGTTATTTTTGGTACGCATCAATATTGATCTATGGATTCAGCTGACAGAACATAGTACTTCTATTGTTTGTTAAGTTCTTCATGAGGCCGACAGAAAAGTGATTTCATTTCTTGAGGCGGATCTATCTAACCGATGGATTTGAGTGTATTGGTATGTATGTGATGTAAAAATATGGAGTAAATGTGAAAAGGCAAATAGAAGTGTGAAAGAGAAGAGATCTGAGGTCTGGATTATGGCAGAGCAGTAAACAGGGCAGAATAAAGATGAAGTGTGTAAAATTAGTATTTTGTGCTTAATCAGAACTGAATTCTTATATTGGCAGATGCTACTTATTAGTTCAAACAATCTGTAAACCTTTTGTAATCATTCTTGTAAGTAGTGAGCCTCTCTTGAGTAGTGAGCTCTGGGCAGTGAGTCCAAAGGCATGTGCCTTCCCCTTTATAATACTTTTAACATAGTATAATCTTTGTGGGTTAACCCCCACCATGGTTTTTCCCTTAACCAGGTTTCCACATCAAAATCTTGGTGTCAAGAGTGTTGTTCATGTTTTTGCTCATGTATTATTAATTCTTTCTTTTCATGATTATGTCATTAATCTGTTAAGAAGTGGTAAAGAAGATTTAACTGTAGCAAGCTTTCAAAGTTTTAAGAGAACTGATTCACCCCCCTCTTAGTTGTCAACCCTAATTCCAACACTTTTGAGTCCACATGGTTGGGAGGTGTTGCCACCGCCATTGGGGACTGGTGAACAGGTTATCAAAGCACTAGATTGAGATGTTCTCTCTCTTTCCATTACTTTATCTGTCATTGTACTCTTTTAGTTATTGTACTTGTATCATATTCATGGCTATGCCATTGCACTATATATTCTTTTTTGTAATTGTACTCTCTTAAGAGAGAAGATGTAATCATGTAATTTAATGAGAAGAAATGAGATGGTTCTTATATGGTTTACGGATTTGTTGATGGTGATTTTAGCACACAGCAATGCAAGTGTGATTGCTAGTTTCACACCTCTCTTGAAAAGTATCTTACCTTAGTTATGACTACTCCAAGGATAATATAGCTAGGTCTTAGCTTGCTTGGAATCTCTTAGTTGGTATGTTCTAGTTGTGCTTACAAGGGGTCTTACATGCAATCTACAAATCTTCAGGTTTGGGGCAACAAATACACATAAACCCTTTTTATGGTTTCAACTGATACGCAAGATAAAGTGTTGCTGAAATTCCTATTTTAACAGCTAACAGTAGTTTTTAAAGAAAATGCAAAAGTTTTAGGGTTTAGAGGAATCCTAAGTGACATTCACAATGCATAGGTTTTCTTTAGTAGACAAACATTCTAGAAACTTTAAACCAGCTTCCTGGGCTACCAAACTGAAATGGGCGTTACAGTGCTACAAGAAACGGTGCTATCTTCAATGGAGGTCAAAAGATTTTCAGATAACATTCATTTGCTAAATACCCAATAAATGGCGCAACTTAACTCATGAAATGCAATTGAACTTCAACACAAACAATCAGCCTAGACTAACTTTACATAGCTGTTTACCATCAGCAAATAACTAAAAGTATGGACTTAGAACAGTCATCAAATACTTCAGCAAACCATGAACATTACAAAAGCACAACTAATCTAACTATGGGAGAGCAAGAAGCAAACCATGAAAACCACAATGAATCAACACAAGGTACAAATTTTTAGAATTACTATAGAAACTTACTTTGTATTACTTCAAATGGCATAGAGTCAACAATTTGGCATCAAAATCTCTATTACAAATGAGAGAAAAGGATGGCCCTTTTATAGACAAGGCACTATACCGAGTTTTTCAATGGACAGTGGAGATTAACTTGACACCAACAGTCCAGATTACATGGCATTTAATGAGATACATCAGTTTGTTACATTTTCAGATTTACCTTTGTCTTGTACGAAAAAGACAAAATACATCTTGCAAATACATTGAATCTAGACAAAATGAATACCTATTTGGTTGTACATGATGAAAAGTCAATTTTTAATGCCTAATAAAGCCAAAATAGAGTCACATGACACTTGGAAACTTGAGTTGATGTGGATTCACGGGATTCCAAGTGTGGACTGGATCAAAAACGAGTATTTTGGTGAAGGTATATGCAACTACATGCTTGCTGGACTGATTCTTGATGACTGGACTGCTGGGATAGATGTACACATGTCTTGGTGATCCAATCCAAGGTCATTTGAGTGGTATTTTTTGGGGAAATATAAAAAATATATTTTTTTGTATTTTCTACATCGTAGTAAATTGCATTTTCGGAGGCCTTCGGAGTGGAATGGGGGCTTGAAACTTGTCAGTTACTTGGCATTAAGTCTCAGTAGCTAGGTAGCTCAAACTAGATAGTCAGTTTATCTTTCCAATGAGTTCAAGAAGTTGAAATTCTGATAAAATAGCTAGGAGTTATGACCCCCGGACTGGATCACTTGGACATTGGATTAGATCTACAGGAACAACAATGATTTGGCATGATCTTCTATGTCTTTCAGCTCCTAAGACTCAACTCCATCATCTTGAACATCATATTAACTCCCTCTTGCATGTGCAGTATCAATTTGGTTGATAAAATGAAGTTTCTGCATTTTTGGGTCAGCAGGGTACCTCTGTATGTCCATCCTTCCAAGACGGCTCCAGTTGGCTCCTTTGTGCTCTTAGACCTACAATAAACAAGACCAAGCATCAATTTCATCATAAAAAAGACATTTTCCATCAATTTGGATCAAGATATGTCCATTTGCAGTCATGGATTAGTCAAAAATAGCCCATTGTCAATGTCACTTTCTTATAAACAACCTCTTAAATCTAGTGATTTTTGCATGATTTTCTACATTTTTTACCATTTTCAAGTACCCATTTGGCCAATATATTGATCTAGGAAGTTTTTGCAGTCATTAGGATCCATTTGCCGACTTTATTTTCATGTTTTTCTAGTCTTTTCTACAAAAAGTAAGATTTTTGGGGGTCATGGACCTTTCATGTGCAGTGGCATTAATTGTCGTAAAACATGCCCAAAATCAACACAAACTTGGTAAAATGTTCATCATGATGTGACAACTAGTAGTGCAATTCAAACCCACCAAGAAAATCTCATTTGCATCTTGAAAAACCTAAATTTTGGCCCAAAATACCCAAAAGTGTTGATTTGGGGGGTCATTGACTTAGCGGGGATTTTAGGGTTGTTTGACCTTGCACGGATTTTGGGGTTGTCCGACCTTGCGCAGATTTTGGGGTTGTCTGACCTTGCGTAGATTTTGGGTCCATCTAACCTTGCACGGATTTTGGGTCCATCCAACCTTAGTGCAGATTTTGGGTTCGTCCAACCTTAGCGCAGATTTTGGGTTCGTCTGACTAAAATGATGTTTCATGAGGTCAGTTGGTGAAGGTAGTTTTTAGCGGAGGTCTGTCAGGTGCATTTTTAGCACTTTTCTTCAAAATTGTCTTGGCGGGGATTTTTGGTCCGACTGACTTAGTGGTGGCTTGGAGGGAGGTTGGTCAGAGGCAAATTTAGCGCAAAAGTTGGTTGGAGGCTGTTTTAGCACTTTTTGTAGTAAGAGGTGTTTTTAGTGCCAGATTTATTATACTTTAAATATTTTTAAATATACTTTTAGGATGTTTGAGATAGGTTTCAGATCCATAGGATTTCATATGCAGATTCTAAAATTTTGTGGTTCCACCAGATTTCAGACTTAGCTATTTTTCAAGATTTTTAGGATTTCAGACTTAGCCAAATCAAGGCTTTAGGAACATGTATCAGGGTGAAACATTATGGACCCCTTAGTGAAATCTAATGGAATTTGACATGATTTTGTAATTGTAAGATCTGGAAACTATGAATTTCAACATGAAACATCCTATAGAAGCATTTTCAAGGGCAACATCCCGTGACATAGGTTTTTAGAGCAAAGTGCAGTAACACCCAATCCCAATGCAGAAGGCAACAAATGGCTATTTTTTAAGCACAATACCACTCAAGACACTTCCAAATCAATCATGAAAAACATCAACTGACTCCACACATGTGAAATACCCAAATCTATAATAAGTCATGCATTCTAAGCACAAATTCACCTTCTCATCATCATAAGCAAGAGAGGTCTAGACTCCAAGCCAAACCAAAAGAGGGGGTCTCCATTTGGAAAAATGGGGTGTGTGTGCAAGGCACAATAGGATTCCGGTGTGGGTATCAGATCTACTTGTACTATGATACTTTTTTAGTCATGTTTATGTTAGATATGGGATTTAGGAACATTTATATTGGGGTTTAAAATAAATTTAGTTTTAGTGATGTTTGCAAGGAGGGTGATTTAGTCCTCTCCTTTGGGTTGTTCTTTTTGCCATACTTTGCCACAAATGTCGATGACTTATGGAATCGGCAACTACATCATGTGTATGTTATCTGTTAATGTCAAAAAAATTATCTTGTCCTCTTTTGGCCCTTACCCTTTGGGGTTGCGGGGTGAGATGTTACATCTAGTATCAGAGCCCATGTTGACACACTAGGAGCTTGTGGCATACTTGATATTTCTATGTCTCATTGTGTTTGGCATGTGTGGCATGAGTTTGTTATATTATTTTTATAGTCTTGATTGCTTTCATGCCTTAGCATGGGATTAGTGGGTAAAGTTACAACCCCACTCTTAGAAATCACGTAGGAAATAGGCTCCTTAACCTTAGCTTACTCAATGGGACTTACGTATTGACCTTGATTGAGAGTCTACCATAGTTAAGAGTGATCACCCTCCCATGTTATAAGATGAGGGTAGGAATGTTCTACCTTGTATGTTCGTGGGTTGAAGGTAACTTGGGTTGCCTAATTACCCTTGTTTGGATAGACTATTCTTGTGTCTTCCTTTCTGTTTCTAGTGAATGAAATGACCCTAATTGGTCGTGAATTGCTCTTGTAATTCCCTCTCGTATTATAGATGTAAAGGATGATAGGATGTAGCTGTTTTAGATGTGGACAGATTAGTTTGATTGCTCCATGCTCTCTTGTAGTTCTATTGGATGATTTTTGATTTTTCTTACAACCTCTTAATGTGCTTGAGTTGCTACAATTTATCATCTTTGATAACATATTGAAGTCATTGGAATATTAATGGTGCCTTAAACATTCCCTTAACAGAATCTGTATGTTTACATATAGTGAATATTGGATGGCATGTAATGTCTTGACTTGAGATGAAATCTATCTTTCTCTCCTCTTCTTAGTTGTCAATAGTTGGCAAGATGTTAGATTGATGGCTTATGGATTTAATTAGCATGTTAAAGTTGCAATAAGTAAAAAAATTAGTGAAGAATAACCTATGCTTATATGTATGGATACTAATGTAGAGAAATGATTAGAGTTCCTCAAACAAAACTCATTCTATTATGTTATAAGCATCCAATTATCTTGTGAAAGAATGGTATTCCTATGACTTGTGATATGATGTCGCATTATGTGTCATTATGAGATGTATATCATTATGTGATTATAGAAGTGCCTATAATAATGATTGTGAAAAATGTTACTTATGTTTATGCATTGATGTAAAAGTGATAGTGATGATGCTATACATGTTCATGCACCATTATGTTATGTTGAAAGAATTGCAAAGTGAATTTATGATGTTATGGGTAAATGAGTTGCCCTTGTGAAAAGAGAAAATTGGTATGGATGTTTGGGAGTACTTATTATTGTGTAAAGTTGTATATTTTGTATCATGTTGCATAGTCATGTGTGGGCTATGGTTATGCATAGGTAAGAGAAGTTACGATTGTATTCCTCGTGATGTGAACATCCATTGATGCATTCTTGTTAAGTGTTGTGATTAACCAGTGCTTGAGATGTGTGCCCATGGGATGGTGATACTGTGTACCCATACATGGAGGGTATGTATGGATTATGTGTATGGGGGAAAACCATACCATCTATGTGTTTTTTGTTGTCACCCTATTGACTACCAACCTAAGGGTTGTTGATAAGTCAACATGTGGAGGGGTAGTAGCAGCCACAAAGTCCCTTGGGATGGAATTGAACAATGTAGGTATAATGGTGGTGTGAAACAACGGTGATTGTTTCAACCTCCTGAGAAAGTACTCACTACTTCCCCTTATTAATGGACCAGATACTTGGTTCATATAGTGTTAGCCTAATCTGCATAGTGTTGGAGTCCAGCACAACACTGAGAGGGGGGTGAATCAGTGTTGTATTAATTTTCAAATCTTTTTGCAAACTTTAACTTTCAAGACACAAAGAGAGAAAGATATCATTGATTTGTAACACATATGCACATGATGAGAAAAGTATTAATGTACACACATACAGATGAAAACAATATGAGACATAACACAAATTTACACGAGTGGAAAAGCCTACTGGGGTAGAAAAACCACTCCAAAAATGCCTCATTGGATTAACCTTGAAAATATCTTTACAAGCCTCATTGGCTGTCTCACTGACAAATGGTCTCACTAACCTACAAGCCTCAATGGCTAATACAAGGTCTCATTGATATATCATTATCCCTCAGTGGCTTTTCATCAATGTCTCACTGACAAAAATGAACAATCACATTCATCAAATCATCAAACTCACTATGCAAGACTTAATTGGCATAGAATCTAATTTGCACCATTTCAAACCCTCATTCATATCTTTAAAATTTTTATCTCTGCATATCTCAGCACTCTTTCTTCATCACATACCCAGTATCATATTCCCATCTATCTTTTCTCTTCAAAAGGATTTCTATAGAAATGTCTTCAACCCTGCATAATGAACCACACAATCACAATAATATTTGATGACCTTTCATATTTTTTCTTCTCTGCATAATCATTTCAATCCTTGATTTTCATGTATATGTAAATAAAATGGTCTCTTCAAATTCTCTGTCCCACAAATGAATTTCACTGAGCATAAAACCTTTCATATTCCTCTCTCTGCATTGAAAAATTCAATCACCTGCAACATAAAAATTCATTTGCATAATAAAAAATAAATCTGCAATATGTCATTTATTTTCTTCTTCTCCTCTCCACAAAATATCTTCAACTTCTTGCATATTCCTTTTGTCTTCCATCATAAATGAATTCTAATTTATCTACAACACAAAAAACTTTTCATATTCTTCTTCCCATACAAAATCCTCTACAAACTCCAATCTACAAAAAAACATCTTCAAAGATGTAAATCTTTAATATACATTTCATTCCATTCAACTTCTTTGACTTAAAAAAAACCCATTTCAATTTGATCTATTTTTCACCACACTCACAAACCCTCATTTCCACAACCTGCATAATGAGCATTAAGTCCTTTCATCTTTATCTTCAAAGCCTATCTACATTTTTTATCTTCAAGAATTCATTTTGTTCCCAATAAAAGCTTGCATCTTCAAAACTTAAAAAAATAACCCTTGACATTTCTTCATATATTCATCTTCACCTGCAAAGATATATATCTTCTCTGAATTTAACTCCAAAAATTGCTTCCAAGTTTTTGATCTTCAAATCCATTATCCACTTCTTATTTTCTCTGCAAAAAAAACTTCCATCACATAAAAAAAAAACTTAAAACTTTGATCAATTGTTTAATCAACCTACCCTGATGAAAATAATATCTCTTTATTATCTGCATGAAGTTCAAAAATTCCAAAAATAAAATCTCCATCCTTCAATAAAAAAATTCTTTCCTTTAAATTCCTTCTAAAATCCTCTTCATATTCTTTCCAAAACAAAACTTTTCTTTTTATCTTTTCTGCATGAGAGAGGACAATTGAAATAGAAGGCATTTTCATAAAAAATCTCCTTAAAAGACTCAAAGAAATTTTTCCTTAAAATCTCCTTAAAAATAAGCTTTTAAATCTTGTTAAAACTGCCTTATTTTAAGGCATCAAAAAGGCTTTTATTAAGCATTTGCTTCAGATAATAAAAATCCCGCTCACTCGTAATAAATATTAAATTTTGATATGATATTTATTGCTTCTCACAACTATTAAATATTAAATTTTGATATCATTTTTTTTTTGCTTCTCACAAATTTATAAGAGGTGACCTCTTTGAAAGGTAAAGGGGTAGGTTACAAATGTTATGAACCCATTTAGCAGGTAACCCATGACCTATGCTAGCAGGTCAACTGGAAATTAAAAGAAAAGTGTATGACTTTTGTGATGGGCAAAGTGGAGTATAGATAATTAAGTGTTTTAAACTTAATTCAAAACCTTTGATCACATTAATACATGTGATTTATCAAAGCACCATATAATATATCGAGCAAGATTAATATAATTTCTCTAAAATGATAATACACTGTCATTTTGTACAACATACCTTTGATGCAGAATATCAAACCATTGATATGCATAAAGAAGATAGACTTCAAATCATCAATATTAATCAAAATGAACAACCTTCAACTGAGATTCAACCATTGATATGACATGAACACTAGATATCCTAATCAAACAAAAGCATCTCATCTCTAACCATATTTGCATATCTAAAAACACTAATCCTAATGACATCAAACAAACTGAGAACACATTTTTGACATCAACTACAATCTACTTTCATCAATCTCCCCCTTTGTCATTGATGGCAAAATTGAATAATGCAATTTTTCTTTCTCCCCCTTTTTGACATCTGATGTCAAAGGCTATTGTCTCCCCCTAAGAAAATTAACTCATAAAAATCATTACCAAGAGACTAGCAAATTATACTAATATCAACCAACTGCCTACTTGTTTCTTAGATCTCAAACATTATCACTGACCTTGTTATCTTTCATATCAACCAAGAATTGAGATATCACTTACCCAAATCATTGATACCACTAGTCTCAAAAAAAAATTAAGGCACTGAAAACTTTTGCAATTTGCTGTTCTAAAAAACTTGTCCTGAAAGCTCTATCCTTGCACATCTGCACCTTGAACAACATTTCAAACTTGAGAGCAACAAGATACCATGAAACACACATCTAAAAAATTACATTCTGAAGCATAATACCACTTCTAATTACAAAACCACTTATGAAGATGAAGACTAACACAATCCTGATGACACCACATGTCATTGAAAGATAAACTTTCCAAACAAACAATTCTTCTTCAATCATCAATACCTTTCACCAATAAACATCAACATGAAGACTACAAATCACACAATTCATAATTCATGATGATATGATGACCACTCTTGAGAAGACCTTGCCAAGACATCCATGATAATGACTACAAGATGAACAATCAATCTTCAACAATCTGCAATCACTTTACTCTTGCACACACTCCTTGACATTATATTTAGAATGAAGATCATCTTGTAAGACATGAAGATGAAGACTATCCTCCTAATCCTAAAAATGAAACCGTTTTGCAACATAATATTGAATATCTGATATATATACAAAACCACATTTGAAACATATTTGAATCAACAAGACTTGTTGTTTCATGAATTTATCAAACAAATCAGTCTATCAAGTCTACATATAAAAAACTAACTACATCAACATGCTCTTCCTGCAACAACACATATCAAGAACACTTTGGGCTGCACTATCAAGACAACTCAACCTTTGTCAATATCAACATGATATGAATAAAATTTAAATAGGATCATTCATAAACCAAATCACTCAACACTATTAAACTCTTTGTGCTTTGAACCCTTGAACATCTTTTCTTAAAATTACTTGGGGATAATTGAATGGACATGAACAACTCCCCCTCACATCATGCTATCTATTATTTAACCGATGATGTAACTTGTGCAAGATGCACAAGTTTCAGATTTGTCTTCTCTTGACTTTAACAGTTTCTTCCTCCAAACTTTAATAGTTCCTCTTGTCTTGAGATGACTTATTAAATCCTTTCTACAATATTGTGCTTTATGTCCAAACTTCTGACACCTATAGCATATGACCTTGTAATCAACAGGAGAACCAGAAGAACTAGATCTTCTTGAAAGGCCAAAAACATCATTTCTTACTTGAGTAAGACAAAACCTTGCAATATGATCTAAATAGTTGCATTTACAACTTTGACCACTATTTGACCATTCATAAGAATCCTTATTCCATCTAACTTTCATTCAATGCATCCGACAATCAGTTGCTTTATGACCATACTCATAACATGCATAGAAATAGCTAGAAAAGAAATTATACCTTGTAGATTGATTTTGTCTAAAAAGTGAAGATCTTGAGAACCCACCTTGATCAACACATTTATCTTTTGTCTTATCTATAGGAGGAGGAGCATAATGATCCAAATCAATCTACTTCCTTGGAGTATTCCTGACTTTAAAACTCTGTCCTTTCCCATTTGCACATACAAAAATTGGTTGAATGTTTGATTCTGTTTCACTAGAAGATGTTTGTCCTACCTCATACCCTAGGCCAGTAAGATCACTGGAATATTTTTGTCTACATAGCATATCATCCAGTGCATTAATACTTCTCTCAAACTTCTTATATTTCTCTAACTAAATCTTATGATCTTCAAGATCTTTCTTTATAGCAACAAACTCTTCTTCAAGTTTATGGAACTTAAAGGTTTTGGCATCCAAGGTATATTTAGTGGCTTCTGTTATTCTCTTAGTCTCCTCAATTTCAACCTTTAAACTAATAATGACTTTGTTAGATTCATCAACATAACTCTTTAATCTTGCAATCTAATTTTTTGCTTCTTCAAATTCTAAAGAAACTTTTTCAAATCTAAGCATACCTTGCTCTTGAAATTTTTTTCTTGTTGAAGTTGATCTTCTAGTTTCTTATTCTCTTTTCTAAGTTCCTTGATTGTATCTAGGGCACACAATAATTCACCTTCTAAATCAACTTCATAATCATCTTCATCAAACTCTTGTTTATCTTCATCATTAGTCTCAATAGAAAAAACATCTTTTCTTTCATTAAAATCTTGTTCTCTTTTTTTCACAATGTTTTCTTCCTTTTTATGAAAATTCTTAATTACAGGACCATTCTTTGTATCAATTATGATCAGCATCTTTCTTTTCTCTATTTGAGACCTTAATTCTATTCTTCTTACCCATTTTACTCCACTACCAGGACCTACCTGAGCCTAACCTTGGCTTTGATACCATTTGTTGGAAGCTAGGACAACACTGAGAGGGGGGTGAGAGGGGGGGTGAATCAGTGTTGTATTAATTTTCAAATCTTTTTGTAAACTTTAACTTTCAAGACACAAAGACAAAAAGATATCATTGATTTGTAAACACATATGCACATGATGAGCAAAGTATTAATGTACACACATACAGATGAAAACAATATGAGACATAACACAAATTTGCACGAGTGGAAAACCCTACTGGGGTAGAAAAACCACTCCAAAACTGCCTCACTGGCTTAAACTTGAAAATATCTTTACAAGCCTCACTAGCTAACACAAGGTCTTATTGACATATCATTGTGCCTCACTAGCTTTTCATCAATGTCTCACTGACAAAAATGAACAATCACATTCATCAAATCATCAAACTTAGTGTGCAAGACTTGATTGGCATACAATCTGATTTGCACCATTTCAAACCCTCATTCATCTCTTTGAAAATTTTGTCTCTGCATATCTCAACACTCTTTCTTCATCACATACCCAATATCATATTCTCGTTTGTCTTTTCTCTTCAAAAGGATTTCTATAAAAATGTCTTCAACCCTGCATAATGAACCACACAATCACAACAATATTTGATGACCTTTCATATTTTTTCTTCTCTGCATAATCATTTCAATCCTTGATTTTCTTGCATATGTAAATAAAATGATCTCTTCAAATTCTCTGTCCTATAAATGAATTTCACTGAGCATAAAACCTTTCATATTCCTCTCTCTACAAAGAAAAATTCAATCACCTGCAACATAAAAATTCATTTGCATAATCAAAAATAAATCTTCAATATGTCATTTATTTTCTTCATCTCGTGTCTGCAAAATCTCTTCAACTTCTTGCATATTCCTTTTATCTTCCATCATAAATGAATTTTAATTCATCAGCAACACAAAAAAAATTTCATATTGTTCTTCCCATACAAAATCCTCTACAAACTCCAATCTGCAAAAAAACCATCTTCAAAGATGTAAATCTTTAATATATATTTCATTCCATTCAACTTCTTCTTCTTCTCAAAGAAAATCTTATTTCAATTTGATCTATTTTTCACCACACTCACAAAGCCTCATTTTCACAACCTACATAATGAGCATTAAGTCCTTTCATCTTCATCTTCAAAGCATATCTACATTTTTTATCTTCAAGAATTCATTTTGTTCTCAATAAAAACTTGCATTTTCAAAACTTAAAAAAAATAACCCTTGACATTTCTTCGTATATTCATCTTCACAATTTGCTTCCAAGTTTTTGATCTTCAAATCCATTATCCACTTCTTATTTTCTCTGTAAAAAAAAATTCCATCACATAAAAAAAAAGATTCAATCAATTTTTTAATCAATCTCCCTTCATGAAAATAATATCTCTTTATTGTCTGCATGAAGTTAAAAAATTCCAAAAATAAAATCTCCATCCTTCAATAAAAAAATCCTTTTCTTTAAATTCCTTCTAAAATCCTCTTCATATTCTTTCCAAAACAAAACTTTTCTTTTTATCTTTTCTTCATGAGAGAGGACAATTAAAATAGAAGGAATTTTCATAAAAAATCTCCTTAAAAGACTCAAAGAAATTTGGCCTTAAAATCTCCTTAAAAATAGGCTTTTAAATCTCCTTAAAACTGCCTTATTTTAAGGCATAAAAAAAGCTTTTATAAAGCATTTTGCTACAGATAATAAAAAGCTTTCTCACCCATAATAAATATTAAATTTTGATATAATATTTATTGCTGCTCACAAATATTAAATATTATATTTCAATATATATTTTTTTGCTGCTCAAAAATTTATAAGAGGTGACCTCTTTGAAAGGTAAAGGGATAAGTTACAAATTTTATAAATCCCATTAGCAAGTAATCCATGACCTATGCTAGCAGGTCAACTGGAAATTAAAAGAAAATTGTATGACTTATGTGATGGGCAAAGTGGAGTATAGAGAATTAAGTGTTTTAAACTTAATTCAAAACCTTTAATCACATTAATACATGTGATTTATTAAAGAACCATATAATATATCTGCCAAGGCTAATATAATTTCTCTAAAATGATAATTTTCCAATTATCAAGTGGAAGCAATTTTTTCAAGCTGGAAAAAATGAGGTTTTCTTCATTATCCTCCTTCTGGAGCTTCAAGAGGTCTTGCAATGTTATGGAATAAGTCTCAGCTAGAATTTCAAATTGTTTTAAATCTCAAAATTGGTTACTATTTAAAGTCAGGTGGGGAAAATTAAATGTCTGGGTTTTTAATATTTATGGGCCTGTTCCTACCTGGGAAAAAAGAGCTATGTGGGATAGTTTGAATGAAATCTTAGATATTTAAAAGGAGGAAAAGGTTATTCTAGGGGAAGACTTCAATGCTATTCAGAATTTGGAGGAAAAAAGTGGTGGTATCATTCCTCTGTCAAGGGCTATGATTGATTTCGTTGACTTCATTAATAGAAATTGGTTTTTTGATCCCTTCCCATCTAATGGTAAGTTTACTTGGACTAACAAAAGGAAAGATTTTTGTCATATAGTAGAAAGGATAGATAGATTTTTGGTGTATCTAGATTGGCTGGAAGAAAATTATAGTTTTCATTCTTCAATTCTTTCGTTGTCTAGGCCAGATCATTTTCCTATCTTTCTGGAGGTGTTACCTTCATCTAATTCTTTCGAGGGTAGAAAATATTTTAAATTTGAAGATACATGGTTCATAGACTTTAATTTCCTTCCTTTATTAAAATATTGGTGGAGCTCAGCTCTATATTTTGAAGGTTCAAGAATGTTTCAGATTTGTAAAAAAATGAATTGGCTTAAGTCAAAGATTTTGCTTTGGAATAAGGAACATTTTCATAATTTTTTTCTCAGAAAAGTGAATTGATTTCTCGTCTTCAAGATATTAATGTTCAAATTATCAATCAAGGAATGAATCAAGAGCTTTTTGAGAAAGAGAATTTATGTAAATGTGAATTGGAAGAGATTCTGGCAAGGGAAGAAATATATTGGCGTAAAACATCTAGAGAAATTTGGCTTAGGGAGGGAGACAGGAATACTATGTTCTTTCACTCTTCCTTAAAAGTTTGTCATCAACAAAATTTGATAAGGTCAATTAAATCAGGTGATGGAGTTGTCCTTTTAGATATTCATCAAATTAGAGATGAGGCAGTTAATTTTTCCTCTAATCTATTGTCCAAACAGAATGATCCTCTTGATCATGTTCTTGAAAATAAGATTTTGGATTGTATTCCAAATATGATTACAAAAGAGGATAATGATCTTTTATTAAAGGAATTTACAGTGGACGAAATTAAAAGGGTGGTTTTTTCTTTAAACCCAAATAAAGCTCCAGGGCTGAATGGTTTTACACCTCTTTTCTTTCAGAAGTGTTGGGATTTCATTAGGAAGCATGTGTGGTTAGCTATCAAAGAAGCAAGGAGAAATAGATCTATTCTTAAGGAGATGAATGTTACTTGTATTGTGCTAATTCTCAAATGTAGCTCTCTAATCTCTTTCTCTGATTTTACACCAATCTCACTTTTCAATACTTTATATAAGATCTTCACAAAGGCCATTTCTTTGAGACTTGCTTTAATTATTCCAAAAATTATTTTAGAAGAATAGGGTGGCTTTGTTTTGGGTAGGGAAACTTCTGATGGAGCCATTGTGGCTCATGAAATCCTCCACTCTATTCAATCAAACACGTTGCAGGTAATGATTTTGAAATTAGATATGATGAAGGCTTATGATAGGGTTTCTTGGGATTTTTTAATGAAGGTTTTGTCTAAATTTGGGTTTGCTCGAAAATGGTGTAAGTGGATCTATTCTTGTATCTCATGTGTGAATTTTTCTATGTTAGTAAATGGTTCCCCTTTTGGTTTTTTCCATTCTAGTCAAGGGGTTAGACAAGGTGATCCAATTTCACCATTTTTGTTGATTATCATGGCTGAAGCTTTTAGCAGGTTAGTTTTGGATCAGAATGTTAGAGGTTTTGGGAAAGGCCTTTTTATTCCAAGGGTTCATTTTGGTTTTACTCATACTCTTTTTATAGATGATACTCTCTTGTATGGTGTTCCTTCTATGTCAGAGGCCAAATGTATCAAGAATGTAGTTTCTCTTTATTGTCAAGTTTTGGGACAAGCCATTAATCCTCAAAAATCTAAGATTGTCTTCTTCAATTCTAATGCTGCTATACAGACTCGTATTGCTTCCTTTCTTGGCTACAACATTGAGACTTTGCCTTCTAAGTATTTGGGTGTCCCATTGATCAGTGGTTCCCATAAAAATGCTTTTTGGAGTTCGGTTATTCAGACAATTCAAAAGAGAATTGCATCTTGGAAGGGTAAATGGTTAACGTTGGTAGGAAGAATAGCTCTCATAAAATTGGTATTGACAGCTATTCCTATTTACATGATGACTATGTTGAAAATGCCTAAAGGGGTACTCTTTGAAATTGAAAAGTTTCCAATGAATTTTTTATGGAAAGGTAATGAGACTAAGGAAAGGAAAATAGCTCTATTTGCTTGGGATAGAGTTTGTTCTTCAATTCATTTTGGTGGTTTAGGCATTCATAATTTAGAATCTCATAATTTGGCCTTAGGAGCTAAATTGGCTTGGAGGCTCTTCTCTAAGTAAAGTGGTGCAGATTGATGAATTTTAAATATCTTGATTCTTCACTTCCTAAAAGAATCTTTACTCGCTCTAATCCCCCTATTGGGTCAAAAATTTAGAATTTCCTTATTGTTTGTAGAAGGGTTATTCTTCCTCATCTTTCATGGGTAATTCATAGGGGTAATAAGGATTCTTTTTGGCTTGATTCATGGAATGGTTTGCCTCCTCTTTGTAGCCACCCAGGCCTAACTCAAGCCGAAATGGTCCTTTACAACTTGTGGGGAACTAAGGTTAATGATTATTTTCTTATTGATTCTAGTTTTTTTCCTCCTAGAATCAAGTGGAAAGTCTTTGATAATTGTGATTTCCCATTGGATCAAAAGGCCCTTATTTCTTCTTTATTAAGGATAGAAAAATAGTATATTTAGATAAAGATGATGCTCTCATTTGGTCATTCTCTAAAAATGGTCAATGTCCAGTAAAAGAAGGCTATAACTCCTTATTAAATCCTTCAAATGATAAGAGGTACAATTGGCCTTTCTTCCTTTGCTAGAATAAGGCTTGTTTACCCAAAGCTGGTTCCTTTGCTTGGATAGCTTACAATAATAAAATCTTAACAAGCCAAAGATTGGTGAAACTGGGGATCTTGAGTTCCTTTAAATGTCTTTTATGTGATACAGTTGAGGAAATCATAGATCATATGTTTGTAACTTGTCCTTTTGCTTCTTCCTATTGGTATTGGGCCTCTCAAAAGTTATGTTGGTTTTCTCCTTTCCCAGATAATTTAAAATCTTTGTTTCTTAGTTGGCCAATTCTTTATAAAGATTCAACTTTTGCATCTCTTTGGCTTGTTACTCCCTCTATTATAATCTGGTCCATTTGGTTAGAGAGAAACAAGAGAATTTTTTGAAAAGAACAAGGATCTTTAGTTGAGATTGGGTGTATCATTGGAAAATCTGTTTGTGAATCTATTGTAGCTCATCTTAACTCTCTAGGTAACTCTAATTTATCTTTTTCAAGCTGGGATTCTCTTATGATTAAAAATTGAGAGTTCTTAAGTCCACCTTCTTCCAGTTGTTTCTCCATTATTCATAAAGTGGATAGAAGTAAGGTTACCTTGTCTCCTCTAGTGGAAGGGCAAATCAAACTAAATTTTGGTGGAGCATCAAGGGGTAATCCTGGCCCATCAGCTATTGGTTGCATCTTAAGAAATTCCAATGGATAAATCTTGGTAGCACTTTCTTTGGGTATTCAAGAAGGGACAAACAATTAGGCAGAAATTATGGCAGCAATGAAAGGCTTAAGGTTAGCAAAAAGTTGGGGAATTTCTAATATTTGTGTAGAAGGGGACTCTCTTGTTATAATTAATTCTCTCAAATCTAGATCCTCTTTGAATTGGTTTTTGAATTATCTCTTATCAGAGGCTTGGAGGTTGTTGGATTCTTTTGCTAACTTTGAGATTGTCCACTGCTATAGAGAAGCTAATGGACTTGTAGATGGATTAGTAAATCTTGCTTTGGATAATAATTAGCAAAATAAAATTCTAGATCTTGAATCCATATGTAATTTCATTTCTATCTCTTCCATAGCCGCCAAAGAATGTAAAATCTATTCACAAATATGAATTTGGTGAGAGTTCACAAGGCTGAGGTCGGTCATGCTGAGATCATGGATCCAACTTTAGTGATATGATTGTGTTGTTTTTTATCGGCGACTTGGTATGACAGGATCTATTTTTTGGTGTGTTGCTAAATTTAGCAACAAATGATTATTCTTCTTTTTGGGACTACCGTTCATGTGTGAAGTGTTTTTGATCTGTACATTATTCTTTTTTCTCTGCATTCAATTGTTGCAAATTAATTGTATGGGACATCAGATGATTGATTGGCATTTATCTCTCACCTAAGCTTTGGCTACAAATATTGATTATCTTCTCATTTATCTACATCATGCTTTGTAGCTAGTTTTGAGTTGGATTTTGGTTTCAGATTTCATTGAGAGTGTGTTTCTTAATGAGGTCTATTTAGTGTAGTAAGAGGCTTTATTTTCCAATTAAGAAATGGGAAAAACCATTTCAGGGCCTTCTTCAGCCAGATGATTTTGCTGAAGTCTTTAAGTCTTATGATAATGAGGTGTAGAATGCAATCATTTCAGTTTGTGGTCATGATATGTTGGGTTTCCCCAGGCCTATTTATTTGTCACAGCAGTATCTCACTTCTTGTCTAATGCAATGGACCTTACTCAAAATGTGAATATGGTGAAGAATCTGGGTTTGCTTTTTGTTCATGAGTTTTTCTTTTCTATTGACAAATTTAATTCTGCTTGGAAGATTATGACTTGTTTTTTAGGTTTTACTCCAATTGGTAGGCTTTTCATGCATAAGGATTTGAGGCTCTCCCTAGCTACCCAGTGTATTTACAAAGCCATTCTTGATGACCTTGAAAACAACTGCCAAGTTTCAGTGTTGAATAGTTTAAATTGTCATTCTAAGGAGCTTGTTGTAGATTTTGCAGAACTTATAATGGAGGTTCATAATGCTCTTTTGTTTCTGGTTCAGTTTGTTCCTCCTCCACCACCTCCTCCTCCTCTTGAAGACAATGATGTAGAAGTGGAACCTGTTTCGGGTTTCATTGTTGGAGATCTTAATGCTACTGCCTAAAATGTTTTCCTAAGTTCATTTTTTGGGAAAGCCCAAATGTTCTGGGTTAATTATTGTAATATTTGTATTGGCCCTAGAATGGCCTCAACATGTATGTATTAGGTCTCCCATTTAGTAGTTATTCTTTCATAGTGGATAGACTGGTTCTGTTACTTAGGTGGAGGTTATCTTTGCAAGGCTACCCATTTTTGTAGTTTTGTTGAAAAATCATGTTGAAGATCCCCTTGTTTGGGTTGATATTGTAATATTTTTCTTTTCAAACTGGGCTACAACCGGAGGTTATCTTACTAGTTCTTTCCTACCGGTATGCCCTTTTGAACCAATTTCTTTATAATTAATTCTATTTTAATATAATATATTTTAGTGGCTTGCCACTTTTGCCAAAAAAAATGTTGTTTATTATCATTATTTTCAGCCTCTGTACCCATGAGGGCACATACTCTCTATCAACCAATGATGTTGGGAATGTTGTCCCAGGATTTGACTGAGGCAGGTCCCTAAACACCATAACCCCAAACCCCCTCTTATCTTCTTGTGTGTAGGTTATAGGAGTGAGATACAGAGAATATGAAGATATAGGAAGACTAAGTGAAGATAAGGGTTGCGGGATCCAATAATAGTTATGGAATATTCCTCTATCCAAGACTTGGGTGGTGGCAACCTAGTCTTTCTACCCTTCTTGACTTTAGATATGGCATTAGGACAACATCTGCAACATCTTTCTAGTTTAGACCTTGGGTAGAATCTTCTAATTAGGACATGGGCAGTCCCGAATTAGTCCTCTAACATCTCTACTTTCAAGAGATAGGTTCTATCATCTTCTTGATCATCCCTATGTAATTAGTTTTTGGATTGTTGTACTTATTATGTTATAGGCTGATCATTGTAGAACTAGGGTTCATGCATTGCTAACCTAGGGTTTGATGAAAAGGATGAATTAAATCTAATTTCTCTATAACATACCTGAGTACACGATTTGTAGCTAGGTCCACCTTCGTGTGGTAGTGATTTGGCTCAGTCTTTTCCTTGAATGTTATATGGAAAAAAGTTTGATCTAGTGTGCATCCTAGTTGTCATCATTCACCTTTTTCATGCTAAACACATATATTTCCTCCCTTCTTTTTCTTCATTTTCATTTAAATCTTATCTTATAGTTTTTTTATATTAATAAATAGTTCTTTATTAATAATTGCTTAAAATAAGTAGAAAAATAAAATATTCATTGGATCACTACTTAGCTCTACAAATATCTCCTAAAAAATTGAGCAGTGGGTAGCCACATGGGATTGTGTATTATAGTGGTGGCTGCTAGCCAAAAAATGCTAAGAAACCACATGGGATTGCCTATTATTGTGGGGCAACTACATTTTACTATTGATCTCCATGGAGTAGCTGCATTTTATAGATTCAAAATATGCTATGAAAATAAAGGCTAAAATTATGTAGCATAATGAAAAATATGTTTTTTCCCTCTAGACCTTCTCTCCTAATTTTTTTATATTAATAAATAGTCATTTATTAATAATTTGTTTCTATTTTAGGGATTCAAAATATGCTATGAAAAATAGGGGCTAAATTATGTAGCATAAAGAAAAATATATTTTTTTCCCTCTAGATCTCTCCTAAATTTTCTATATTAATAAAGTCATTTATTATTAATTTGTTTCTTTTTTAATTTATATAGTAAAGAAACTACAATTTAAGATAACTGGTTAAAATAAGAAAAAAATAGTCATAGGTTCACTAGCTCCACAAATAATTCCTTACAGAAATTGAGTAGTCCCATAAGTGAAATTTCTTCTTAAAGTTGGGTAGCAAGAGTGGTCCCATAAAAAAAATTAATTATGTGGAAAGGATAATTTAGAATCTTTCCCTTAGTAGAGTTAGGAATTGAAAATAGGCTCTAGAAAAAAGAAAGGGTTGAAAATAAGCAGCAACAAAAAAATACCACACAGGGCTTAAATTTGACGGTTGACCTTACCTATCAAGCAATTTTTTAATGACGGTATCTACTCAAAGGTACCCCCTTAAAATACATAAAATTATATATAAACCAAACATATATATATATATATATATATATATATATATATATATATATATATATATATATATAAACCAAAATTTATATATATATCACATCATGACACTATAAATTTTGACAGACCACCCAAAATCTATCCTTTCATGTGATACAATCTTTTTAAAATTTTGATTGTATTTTACAGAAAAAATATTTAAATACAGTCATACAGCTATCAAATTTAGGCCCTGATGGCTCCATACATTTCTTTTCCTCCATATTTTTTATTAATACTATAATTTCTTAAAAAAATAAAAAAGATCATAGAGTTAAAAAGATAAAATTTAAGATGGCTACATAAAATAGAAAAATTAAATGTTTATGGGACCACTAGCTCCACAAATAACTCCTTAAAAAGTTGAGCAGTAACTAGTCAAAATAAATTAAATAGCGGCATGAGACCCCGCCCTAAGAGGAAGGTTCTTCTCTCTCTTGCTTATCTTATTTGGTAGTCATTATTTAAATGTTTCAAAAAAAATTTGTAGAGTTTGGTGTTTTTATAAAATAATGTTTTTTTAAATAAATGACATGTTATTAACAAACAAAATTTTGTAAGTAAATTTGGAAAGAAATAGAAAACAAGAGGGAAGGAAATGTGTCCAGTCATATCATAGTCTTTTTTCATGATGAACATTCCTATTTTTCATTATGTAGTGGCTAAATAATTTCAAGCTCTCAATTATTTTATAATTTATTTTCAAATCTTAAACTATCAATTAAAATTATATTTTTATATCTATTTAAAATGTGTGTAAAATCACCTATACTTTTAAAATTTGAACAGTAACCACAAATAAATGTTAGATGGAACAATGGCCTAACCGTCAAAATCTTGTGTTTGAGCGTGAGGATCAGAGGAGCAGTTAGATGTTTTAATGCAAAGAGAATTGGAATATGTTGGTTGATCTTGACACAAACATAATAAGGATTTGCCTATTTTTATAAATGTGTTTGCCTCTTATATGATTTAGAGAATTTGAATAGTGATTATGTGACAACCATTTCTAGGGGTAGACAAGAGGCGCTGAAAGATTCCATAATTTTCGTTTATACAAAATTAAAAATAGTAAATAAGATTCCATAATTTCAAAATATATGAAGGGATGGAAGAAAGGACATCTTTATTAAAAGAAGAAAAAAATAAAATTAAAAAAGAAAATACGACTAACATGTAACTAACCTCAAATTTAGGCATAGTGTTAATGCAACTGCATTCAAAATTGCATTAGAGTGCACTCATTGAGTATTTTTAGTGAATCTCGTAGAGCAGTTGGCATAGCATATTCCAAAGGCAGTGGCTAGAACCTCAATATGTGCAATTTTCTTTTAAAAGAAAAATCATTCATTTATAAGTTTTTCTGCAGATCTCACTAGTTGGTTTGAGTCCATGCATGCTAAATACTTGTAAATGGCTTTATGTTTTGGTTGATATTCCTCCAAATATTTGAAATAATTTTCAAGCAAATCTTTATGGCATAAGTTGGAGCAATCAATCCAGATGGTTAAAAATAACTCCAAACAACAAGGGGAGTGTGAATAAAAAACAACAAATAGCTACGACAAGCATATCAAATTAAAATTTGAGAGTGTGTAAAGGGAAGTGCATGTGTTGCCAGACTAGAGATCTATTCCTTTGGAGGCATGTGTTGTCACCCACCTTACTAATTGTTTGATGACATGAGATCCTATTCAGCTCCTTTCTTATATGTGGTATTAATTTCCCTACCAGTTCTACCCAATGCTCCCATGCGCTCTCCCATCACCTCTTCCCCTACACGTACCCTCACACTTTTCAGTGGCTTTTTCATATCCCAGGGAGGGCCTTTTTTCCCATTTCTCTTCATCTGCATTTACTTCAATTCGATGGCCTTCTGCCTTCTACATTTATGCTTGCCTGGCTTGAGGGTACTTGGCCTGCTCTAATCTTACATATGCAGGCTCTGACTTGACTTCTTATTTATTGCTTATTGGTGCCTTTGGATCCATTTTGATAGTGATTATGGTCTGTTTTTAGTGCACCTCCATGTGTATTTATGGCAGGTTTTCCCTGCAAGGTCTATATTACGGACCCCTGCTTTGTTGTTCTTCAATCTTTACTCCCAGTTTGCTTTTCCTACGTTCTTTCTAGATACTTTCACCCTCTCTCTAGTTTCGACTTGGTTTTCGCTGTGTAGGGTGGCATGAAATATGGATGGAGAAGTGGCCAATCACAGGTTCCACTTTCATCTATTCGACTGGGAGCCAACTATCAGGGGTTTCGTGTCCATTCTAGACCTAAACCAAATCTTCGAGATTGACTGTATGCTTACCCAGTTCGCAGTTAGGCACATATGTAATTAGCAATGGTTAAATGGGCAGACTGAAAGGGAGGTGAGGTGGTCAGATATGGTCTCAGTTTTCATCTCCACTATGCTTGATATCACTCTTGATGCCAAGTATGTGCTTCCCATAGCTATGGGAATTGTGAATAAGCAGCTCTTTAGCGTGGATCGTTGGAACAGTTCTCTCCAAAGCTACGACATTATGGTTTGGAATGCTTGGGTGGGCATGGAGTGCCTTTAACAGTTCTTCCCCATACACTGCCTACGTTCTTCCATGGCCATGGAGTGCCTTTACTGGACCATGTAGAGAGGCTTGCGTTGTGGGTGCATTAACGAATTGGAGTAGGCTATCAGAGGGCATGCCTTCTGAATTCCTAAAAGGATGAGGGTAAGGTGCAAGGAGGTGTTCGTGGCAATACATTTCCTATGATTGCACCCAATGGATATGGCTCCCCACTTACCTAGTGACACGGATGCCATGGAAGCAGATTTTGACATTGATGAGGAGCCTGAGCAAACCGAGGAGGGGGACATGGGTTCGAAGCTAGTGGAGTTGCCAGTCCGGTGGTGATGAGAAGAAATTAGGGGGCGTCTTAGTGTTTGGTTCCTTTTTGGGCGTAGCTCGCCTTTTTTGGCTAGTTTCTTTTGCTCATGTTTAATAGCCAAATGACTATTTCCTAGCTTGTTTATACATCTATAATACTTTTTTGATATCTAATATAGTCTAGTGTTCACCACCTTTAAAAAACAAAGGGAAGTGCAAACGAAAAACAAAACATCCCATTCCTTGGAAAAGGGCAGTGCAAACGAAAAACAAAAGATCCCATTCCTTGGAATCAATCCAAGGTCGTGGAGGATTTTTGTTTTCAATGCAGAATATTTATTTTCTACTACCTTTTAGTAAAAATGTTTCCATGAAAAAAATAGGTTCTACTACTATGGCATTTACTTGAAAGTTTCTCTTCTTTTCTAAAAGGAAATTCTGTTTATAATTTAGAAATATTTTAGAATATAAAATAGTTAAACAATTAAAACATTTTAAGCAAAAAACTCTTCAATATTTTAGAATATAAATATTTTTACTCTATGTTGTTGTGCTTTTAAAAAATAGAATGCCAGAGAAAAATCCATTGCAATTAGATGTTGCTATTTTAGCACTTTAAGTTAACATTATAATATTATAATATTATTATTTTATAATATATTATAATATGATATATTATATATTATATTTTCAAAAATAATAATCATCATATTATATATTAAATTATATTTTCAATTATAATATATTTGAGTAATATATCAAATATTTGATAATATACTATAAAATATTTGAAAATCTTCATAATATATATTTTTCATTACCTTCATTGATAAATAATATTATATATTATATTTTCAAAATTAATAATTATAATATATTTGACTATATCATAAAATATAGTTAAAGAAAAACTATACTTTTTAAAAGAATATATATTTATTTTTGCAAAAAAGTGGGTAAAAATTTATTGATCAGAAAGGCACAAAGGTACAATCAACAGCCACAACAAGATGGCCAAGAGGCCCCAAAGGCCAAAGAAATAGAAATAGAACTAGAAGCATAAAGATACAAGCTAGAATCACCCACCCAGGGGCCATGTCTCCAAACCCCTTAACCCTGCATATCCACATGAACCAACCTCTACAAATTACCCACCAAACCATCAGGAAGCTACTCCCAATCACTAACCTACCACCCTCTCTAGCCCTCCAAAGCCCATTTGGCAAGGCAATCAGCAACTCTGTTCCATTCCGTCGGGATATGAACAAAGGAAATGTCCTCTAGAAAGCTTCTCACCTTTAGAATTTGTCTAGCCACTAAAGCTAATTACTAGTTCACCCCCTCAAAACTTTGCTTATTCAACATATTAATTAACAAGAATCATAGAGTTAGATTCACAAGCAACCTTGCACCATCCTAGAGCATAAGGCTTCTCCAAGGCAATAAGGATAGCTAGAGCCTCCATCAGATTATTAGTTTTGTTCCCCTTATAGATGAAAAAGAAAAACATAACTGATCCTGATTTATCTCTACCAACTCCTCCAACACCATCTTGTCCCAGGTTACCCCTAGAGGATCCATCTATGATGATCTTTAAGACACCCTTTGTAGGGGGAGACTATTTACTGCACCATTGAATTTTCCTTTTGGGCTTCCTACCCTTTGAAGGTAGGGAGTCCTTCCTTTGGCCAATTAACCCTAACATTAGCATCACCTCAGCTTCCCCACAATCAATAGGAGGAATCACGTCACACTTAGCCTGAAGAGTCTCCTGAATCATACCCATGACCCATTGCCATATATGTTGAACCACCAAAGCCCACGCTTGGAAAATCCTTTGATTCCTCTCAAGATAAGACTACCAGAGGATATAGAAGGGCCCCAAATTCTAGGCCACCTATAGACTCAAATCCTTGACTGGTGGTCTCCCCAAACTATGCCAAAACTCCACTAGCGAAGAAGCATGAATACATGCATGATTCTAGGCCTCCCACCACCAATTTGCAACATAAACCTAAGAAAAGGACAATGGAAAAAAAGATGCGAGGAGGTCTCCTAATTGTAACCACACATAACACATATCGAGGGCCCCTAAAACCCCCAATTCCTCAAATTCTTTGAAGTGAGACACTGATCTCAAGCCACAAGCCACAAAAAGAAATTGCATTTGGGCACAGAGAACTTGTTCCATGTTTTCTTTCACCAAGAAACTTCCCCACCACAATACTTCTACCTACCAAGAACCTGGTAAACAACAACTACTGAGTACACCCCCTACGGGGTAGGGCTCCAAGCAAGGGTGTCCTCTAAAGAGAGGGAGTCGCATTCCCTAGAATCCAAAATTTGAGATAGCTCCTCCCAATCCTCAACCGAACCCCCTAGAGGCATGACCAGTGAGAATAGCTTGTCACAGCCCAAGATCACCTTCTTGTTGAGGTTTATAGATGTGATCCCACTTCACCAAAGGCCACATCGAAGCATCTAAGCTCCCAAACAATAAAAATTATTTAGAAAGAGAGTCCAACTCCTAGATAAAGCTAAGAGGATCCACCTACAGCATACATCTATAAATAGGGAGAGCGTGAACCACTGACTTGAGAAGAAGCACTCTTCCCATAAAGGAGAGCTACCAGATAGTCCAATGACTAACTCTACCCTTCACAACTTATCAATAATCTTCTGCTAAGGAACCTGAGGCAAAGGACTCGTAGAAATAGGAATTCCAAGGTACCCAGGGGGAGGGATCCAATCTGAAATCTAAGAATCCTAGCAATTCTTGACTGAATCAAAGGTGGAGTATCAAAGAAATAAACGGAAGACTTCCCTTCATTAATATTTTGTCCTAACACAACCAGATAAATATCCAACACCCGTCTGAAATTGGTAGCTTCCCTGATCTTGGAAATCCCCATCAAAGTAGTATCATCAATGAACTAAAAGTGAGACTGAGTAGAAAGACCAATCCCCCAACTCCACCCATGGATGAACCATTCCCTCGCATATTCCTTTCAAAATATTCCAAGACCCTTAGCCAAAATGATGAAGAGATATGGAGAGAGGAGGTTCCCCTATCGAAGACCATGAGATGCCCCAAATAAATCAAAAGGCTCCCTGTTAATAAGAATAGAGAAGGAGGTAGAGGTAACAAATCTGATAACCTACTCAATCCAATCATTTCCAAACCCAAAAGTACTAAGCACTTTTTGTAGAAAGGACCATCTCCCCCTGTCATAAGCTCTAGCCATGTTGAGCTTCATGAATATAGCCTTTTCCTTGGAATTAGCCACCAAATGGATAGCCTCAGCCACAACCACAACCCCATCCAAAATTTGCCTGCGAGAAACAAAGGCCCTCTACTCTTCTAAGATACTCTATGCAACCATAATTTAAGTGTCTCTGCCATAAGATTATAAATGATCTTGTACACCATGTTGCAAATAGAAATTGGTCAAAACCAATCCAGTGAATTAGCTCCTACCCTCTTGGGAATGAAAACCAAAAAGGTGGCATTCAAAGCTCTCAGCATCTGTTTGTTAACTTGAGTAACTTGAGATTCTTGCACAATAAGGAATCCATGGTCTAGGCGCCTTCCCTTTCTTTATCTAAAAAATAATCTCTTCGACCTCATCAAGAGTAATAGGTCTACCCAAGATCTAATTTATCTCATTATTAATCACAGAAGGTATACAGTTCAAAATAAGATTCTCTTCTAACAAGGCATGAGGGGAATCCTCCTTGAATAGAGAAGAAAAGTATTGAAAATGAAAGTTGGCTTCCCTAAGATGATACTAAAGAAGAAACTAGGTTCCCATGCCTTCTATCTTTAACAAAATTAAAAAAGAAAGATGTGTTCCTATCACCCTTCTAAAGCCAGTCAATCCTAGACTTTTACTTCTAGTAAATCTCCTCCCGTAACGTCCACTCTTCAAAAATCTTCAAAGCCTCACCTTCTTCCCAGAGGGAATTCTCTGAAAGACCTTGATCCTGTTGGTTGTTTTAAATTCCCAACCACATCTCAAGCAAAAACACAAATGTCTATAGGATAGCCATTCTCTAATAACTAACCTACCTTGAGGGATTGACACACAAATAGGAGACAAGGGTGGTCAATCCCTCTTTCCTTTGCACTTTAGGCTCTTTGACACCAAGAAGGGTGTTCCTATTTCTTTTGGATATCCTTCCCCTTTTGGGGAAGACAGTGTTCTACTCAAATGGGTGGGGTTCATGAGATATTTTTTTAGCAACACTGCTCCAATAATAGATATGTTCCTATAAGACTACTTAAAGAACATCTGATAAAGTGAAAAGATGGGCTAGTTTCTTAAGCATTTATTTTGTTTCTTTGCAGAGGAACATGTGAAATAACATTAACTTCTAACACCTATTTCTGAAAGGAAAAATGCGTTGATTTCTTTGTAATAATGATGAGGGTGATTTGAAGGATGTAAGCTTAGTATAACATTCTAGAATAGACCAATGCCAATCCAAGGGTCATAGAGTCATGAAACTTATAGAAACATCCAAAGGACTATGATATAATAAAGCTTAGTTTACTGTAAAGATGTAGTAATGCCTTACATTAAAACACTCTACTAGTCTTGAAGTCTACCATACTTAGTTATCCCTGTAAACCCGAAATACATTCTATATCCTCTGGTAGCCAATTATTTCACTACTTGAGCGAATGCTGCAAGAAAAATATACAACATAGGAAAACCTGTGGCAATGAATAAATCTTATCCTTAATAAAATATATTCATAAATGCAGAACTATATACATGAAGTAGGAGACAATATACTTTGAAGACTCAACAAAACCTGTAAAGTAAACCATTCAGCAAATTATAACATAGTCGTTGTAGATCTATAAAGACATCTTAAAACTCAGAATGAAAAATTAGGAATGTATGACTAATTTATTGCAGAAAACAAATTATTTACAATTCCTCTGTAATCAGATTGATCCCACATTTCAGACTAATTCTGAAGATATGACCTCGAACCAATATTTTTTCACAAGCCTTGAATTCCCTTTTATAAATAAAAGGGAGCAGACAAACTTTAGGCTTAAGTTAAAAGAAGTTACAACTTCTCAGTAACCAAAAGATGTAGTTGCAAGAAGTGGCCGGTGTAACTGTGTCACAACTATATGTTCAACTTCCATGTTGGTGGGAAAAGGAGCCGGGTCTTTAATGATGGATGTATTATCAGATGCTGTTAGAGCTAGGCACTCTTCAAATGCCATCAAAGTGCTTAATGAGAGCCTCAACTGCTCTGTCTTTCTAAACTGCACACTAAGGGATGAGAAAACATGCAAGGAATAATATTGAAAGGAAACCCAGGATGACAGAATCTCCTTCACTATTTCTGAGTTCCATTGCACAGGTGAGATTTCACCCTCCAAGTCTTAAAGTATCATGCAACTTCAACTAAGCAGAAACTTGGGGAATCCACACCTGGCTAGCCTCAAAATTATTGGGAGCCAAGCCAAGAGAATAGTATCAAGAGAAACAATTCTCCTCTTATCCCTTATCTATTTCATCCTGGTCGGTAGTGTCCCTACATGTAGAGTTGATGCTTTGTTAGGAAAATTAGATGTACGGGAGGGGGTGGAGGAAGTTGGGAATCTTCTTTACTCCAGAAGGGAATCTACTAACTCACAGAAATTAGGAACATTTGGATTTGGGAGACAAACCCTCAGGACCCACCATCAGATGAGATAAGAGATCGAAGAAGAAATCACAAAGGCTCAATGGACGCTACTGCTAATCTCTAATTTTCCCTACACCATCTATTCCAGAGAAAATAATTCCATGTCTTTCTAATTCTGTAAGGACAGATTGATAGCCATGAGAACAAGGAAGAAAAACCAATAGAACAAGGGAGCACAGAGTTCACACAGGAACATGGGAAAGCCATATTATCAGAACATGTTTCAAATAGTATATAGGGTAACATCAACACTTGTCTATTTATAGAAATTTTAGGATGCAACATACATCCGTACATCTTTGATCCAATTAATTCTAGTCACTTCAAGGCATTTCAGTCATAAATGGAAATCCTATGGAGATTACCACAAATGAATTGAAAGATCAGATTTCATAATTCCGCATAACTAGGAGCATCACTTCTTGCACTACATCATGCAAGGTTAGTTGTCTTAATTTCCTCAATTTAGAACTGTCATCATGTCAAATTTCATCATACAACAGATGAAATGTCAATCCGGGTAGAAGCGCAAATTTCTAAAGGTTGAGCCTACATAAGCCAAATCTTTCTGTTAATAAATTCTTGTGTGGTGGTTGTGATGGAGACTCAGCACACACCTGCATAGTTAATGCTTGTAATAAAACACTATCAGATTAGTGCCAACATATCTCCCTATCACACTTTTAAATTCTGGCCATTGATCCTGATCTTAGATGGCTTGATTTGAATGGTGCTGATTTGGTGCTTGATGAGGTAAGAGAATCATGCTTTCCTTTCCCAATGATGACTTTCCACCTCGGTAGTCCTCCTTACCAAGATCCTGAGAAAATATCTCCCCTTAAGTATAATTAAGACCATATTCTATAGTTCCACAGGCAAGAGGTACGGCTAGAGATATGATCCTGGCGGAATGGCAGACAACCATCGGATCAACTACACAAAATTCAGGACAACTCTCCAATAGGTGGCCATGTCCATAAGATAATGACATGTCATATTCTTGTTACTTAATGCACTAGTCCCAGCCCTTTAGAATGCTATATGTCAAGATTTCTACCATTCCACAAATACTAGATGGGACTATGGAATGAAGTTTGATGGAATGCTAGAAATAATTAAGATTGCCCCTACTCCGAATAGGGCCCACCATTATTACTTTTACGGCAACTAGAAATTGTTTTTAGGAGTTGGCACCTTGTTCCACAATTCCACAGTCACCCAAAAGGTCCTTTTGGTGAAGCATGGTGGAACGACAGAAATATAAAGAAAACCTCTTGCATCTGTCACCCAAAAGGTCCTCGAGAGTCATTAACCAGCTGTCACTCCTTCTGTAATTCCACAGTCACCCAAAAGGTCCTCGAGAGTCATTAACCAGTTGTCACTCCTTCTGTAATTCCGCAGGTGCCAAGTTTGTCAATATTTTATTGCTGGCAGAAAGGCAGAAATGAGACCATCCATCGCCACCTATCAGTAAAGAGTTAGTAGGATGTGACCTTGGCAACTAAAATAAAGATTTTCAGGGCGTGGGATGGAAAAAGTAATTACTTGGCAAGGGGCCAGTCAGACAACATATCAATGGGGACATAAGAGGGCAACTTAAACCATAGGAAACAGAGACAGGTGATCACTGAGGAAATATAACAATTTTTGACCTCTATGGGTACTACCACAATAATGGGTTACACTTTTTGAGACATCCTGATTTTTGCTGAAATCACATATTTTTAGAAAATATAATGATTTAAGCCTTGAAAGGTTCCATTTAAAGGATTTTAATTGAAGATGGTTTGATCAAACCCCCTTAGATTCAAACCCCCTTGGATAGAACCCCTCTAGTTTTAAACCATACCTATAATGGAGTCTCCTCTACACCTATCAAAATGCTGATAAAAAACCAATTTTGATTTATCTTTTGAGAGATCAAATGAATTCATTTAAAATTTATGCTTTGTAATTATGCAGTCCTTATTATAAACTTCCCAAAAAATATAATTTTAAATATATTTAATTTGATTATTATATTTTTTTTTATTTCTTGTGAATGTATGTTTTTCACCGAACATCAAGTTCTCTATTCTGCACATATGGAAAATTAGTAAATTACTGAAAAAAAATTCTAAAAAATATCTATGCACTAGGTGTTGATGTCCTTGTTTCAACAAAAGAAAAAAAAATGCATTTTGATACATACATAAAAAGTTATGTTTTATGGAATACACCTATGTCTAAATTATAATTCATTTGACTTCAAAAATTAATTAAAAATATATATTTAACAAAACATTATGAAACTAAATGCATACACTATATATCGGTGTTACCAATCTAAATTGAAAAGAATCCGAATTTTATCCTTTGTAAAAAAAAGTTATGTGCTACAAAGTACACATCACTTGAAAAAAATGTTGTCTACTATTAAAAACCAGTTATCAAAGGAGATGCAAAAAAATTTACAATTTAACTTCAATTTTTTTTAAAACAATATATTTAGAATCTATAAACAAAATCTCACAAATCACTAGTTCATATCATCTTCAAATTCCTAATGGTTTAGTGGCTATAGGTGTCAGAACGTGAAGATTTAGTTCAACATATTGATTTCAATGTCAAGTTTGGCCAAAAAGTGTAAGCCATTATTGTGGGATGACCCCTATACTTCACTTTGGCATAGGGGTTTAGGGTTTTAGTGTTTCCTAGAATTTGCAAAGAACCCTAAACCTCGAAATCTATCAACCTAATGACATAAGCTTGAGGAAAAAACGTTAGAACCTGTGAAAAAATTTAATATGGCTCTAATAGTGGCTCTAGTTGGAGACATCTGTTCTTCTTGAATAGAGTAAGATCATAGGAGAACTCTAGAGGAGTAGACCAAAGACATAATAGCCCTAGACCATTACGTAGAAGAGAGGTCAAACTTGCCTCTATCAAACATTTTGTTCTCTAGTGACTTCGTCAGGTTACTTCTGAAAATGACATTGAGATTCAACTTGCCTCTATAATAGATGATTTGATAGTCCTTGGGGTAGCTATTGCCTTCAAAATCTCCTCTTCTACTCTGAACCATAGATATGTGAAATACACTGTCAAAAAGAAAGTTGGTGCTTAGATCAATTATATCCAACCACTTGAGATAATTGTTTTCCTCTAATTTTTGCCTCTTGCACATATCTAGAAAGTAAAAGCAATCATAATCTATTTCATAGCTGGTGTCGAGGGAATTTTCAATCTTTACTGAGCTAATGTCAAATTTAAAACAATCATACTCAGTTTCTTTCTCAAGATATAACACTTTGTCTTTATTTTCCATCTCTTGAATCAGCACTTCATTCTGTTGTTGAATATGGGTTTTGGAGGCATCATTCGGGTGAAGACTTGGGTCGTGATTTATTAATGAGGCCTTTGTTCCATATATTTTTGTGTGTTGGACTAATATGAGTTTACTAACTTCCTCTGGATTTTCTTCAAAGAGTGGATTACCTATGTAGTCACATAACTCCATCTCTCCTTTTGCTGATATGTTCATAGGTTCATCATAGAGTGGATTATCTCTTATATGCATCAAATTTGCATATTCTTCATTATCACTACCCTGATCTAGCCTACATCACTGTCTAACTCAGAGCTATCACAAATTTGGTGAGAGCATTCTATCATGTGCTCACTACTCTCTGCATTATTGGTAAGAATCAATTCCCCTTGACACTCAAACTCAAGAGAAACTATTTCTCTAGGAGACGAGATCTTATTGTTTGATTTAAGATTTACATCATCATAAATAAGGGATATATCCTCACAATTTGCTATATATGCATAAGACAAAGGATCTTTCATAAGTAATACTTCCTTATGCATCTAGGTACTATTTATCTCATAATGTACCTCACAAGGTTACAAAGATTTCCTTTTATTCTAAAAATAAGGGTAAGGATGAGCAATGGGTTTATGTAAATTTTGAACTCGTTGGTTTTGTTCATAATCCCAATCCCATTTAGTATACTAAGTCTCATATACTAGCTTGGGCCTACTTGAACTGTCCAATCTGCCCCCTCTCTGGAAAATGGGGGGACAAATAGATTCATTTCTCCTATTTTCCACAAACTCAACCCTTTATCTTTGTATGCTTCAAATTATTTTCTATTTTCATGGGCAAAGAATATGCTTGCATCATAGTAGTAGGGTTTCTATCTCTCAATCGATAACTATCCTTTTCATTAAATGTACCTAGATATATTATTAGGCACATAGAATCATCAGGTCTAATATTTTTAGGAATATCCCTCACTGTTCTAGCAAATCTTAGATTGAAGGCTAGGATTGATTCCTTATCCTCTTTCTCAATCTGCATGAGTTTTTTAATTAACATACCAACATCTATTCTTTCCCCAAATTGTTGCATAAAAGATAACTTTAAATCTTGCCAAGACAAAATAAACTGATTGGATAACCATGCAAACCAATCTCTAACTTCTCCTTTAAAAGTTCAAATAAACAATTTTATGACTACATCCTCATGATCTATTTTAAAATATCCCATTAAGTCACAAAATTCTTGCAAATGGATGCTAGTTGTTTTGGATCTATCATTATTGAACTTTGTTATTTGACTTCTAACTTCATTTGGTACAAGGTTTGGAAACCCATAAATATTATTGAAGTCAATGGCCTTATACCTTTCCCTGACAAATTCACTTTGATAACAAAAGTGTGATTGCTGAATATACATCTTTAAATTTCTAGGGAAAATTTTCTCAAGTCTTTATAAAATACCTGAGGAGCATCTTTGCAACTAGTGCAAAGTTTGTTTTGATTTTATGAAAAATCAAGAATGCTAGACTACATTACCATATCCTTTTCTTACAGAGGCGCCACCTCTGCTTACAGAGGAATGAAATTTTGAAAGCATATCACTTCCTTCTTATGTAGAACATTCTGAAATATGAAAACTTGTTTCCTTAGCTTTTGTATCTATCTTAACTTTACATGAAAACACATGTTAGAGTCACCAATCTTCTTCTATAAAGAACATGAAAATCTAACCTCTAACCCTTCAATATTCAGGGGAATTTATCTAGCTAAGACTCTTTAGGAGAGAACCTAATTTCATCTTCATTTTCAAATAGAGTCGTACATCTTGTGAGTGGCTCAATGGGACCAAAGCTTCTTGATCATGAACTTCAAGAATGTTGGTAATGAATAAGGGAAAAAGTTTAGGATAAGATAGTTCTTATTTCATTCCTCAGTAGAGTTGCCAATTTGTTAGTTGTTTTAAATTCCCAACAACATCTCAATGAAAAACACATAGGTCTATAGGATAGCCATTCTCTAATAATTGACCTACCTTGAGGGATTGGCCAATGAATAGGAGACAAGGGTGTTCAATCCCTCTTTCCTCTGCACTTTAGGCTCTGTGAGACCAAGGAGGGTGTTCCTATTTCTTTTGGATATCCTTCACCTTTTGGGGAAGACAATGTTCTACTCAAATGGGTGGCGTTCATGAAATATTTGTTTAAAAACACTACTCCAATAACAGATATGTTCCTATAAGATTGCTTAAAGAACGTCTGATAAAGTGAAAAGATGGGTTAGTTTCTTAAGCATTTATTATGTTTCTTTGCAGAGGAACATGTGAAATAACATTAACTTCTAACACCTATTGCTAAAAGGAAAAATGTGTTGATTTCTTTGTAATAATGATGAGGGTGATTCAAAGGATGTAAGCTTAGTATAACATTCTAGAATAGACCAGTGCCAATCCAAGGGTCATAGAGTCAAGAAACTTATAGAAACATCCAAAGTATTGTCATATAATAAAGCTTAGTTGACTGTAAAGATGTAGTAATGCCTTACATTAAAACACTGTACTAGTCTTGAAGTCTACGATACTTAGTTATCCATGTAAACCTGAAATACATTATATATCATGTGGCATCCAATTATTTAACTACTTGAGCGAATACTGCAAGAAAAATATACAACACAGGAAAAACTATGGCAATGAATAAATCTGATCCTTAATCAAATATATTCATCAATGCAGAATTGTATAAATGTAGTAGGAGATAGTATACTTTCAAGACTTAATAGAAACTATAAAGAAAACCATTCAACAAATTATAACATAATCTTTGTAGATCTATAAAGACATCTTCAAACTCAGAATGAAAACTTAGGAATGTATGAATGATTTATTGTAGAAAACAAACTATTTACAATTCCTCCCTAATCAGATTGATCCCATATTTCAGACTAAGTCTGAAGATATGTCCTCGAACCAATATTTTTTCACAAGCCCTAAATTCCCTTTTATAAAGATAAGGGAGTAGACAAGCTTCAGGCTTAAGTTAAAAGAAGTTACAACTTCTCAGTAACCAAAAGAAGTAGTTACAACAAGTGGCTGATGTAACCATGTTGCAACTGTATGTTTAGCTTCCATGTTGGAAGGAAAAGGAGCCAGGACTTTGATGGTGGATGCATTATCGGATGTTGTTACAGCCAAACACTCCTTAAATGCCATCAAAGTGCTTAATGAGAGCCTTCACTGCTTTGCCTTTCCAAATCACACACAAAGGCATGAAAAAATGTGCAAGGAACAATAGCGAAAGGAAACTCAAGATGACAGAATCTCCTTCACTATTTCTAGGTTCCATTGCATGGGTGAGATTTTGCCCTCCAAGTCTCAAAGTATCATGCAACTTCAACCGAGTAGAAACTTGGGGGATGCACACATGGCTGGGCTTAAAAGTACTAGGAGCCAAGCCATGAGAACAACAACAACAACAACAATTCTCCTCTTATCCCTTATCTGTTTCATCCTGGTGGGTAGTCTCCCTACACCTAGAGTTGATGCTCTATTAGAAAAATTAGATGTAGGGGAGGGGTAGAGGAAGCTAAGAAGCTTCTTTACTCCAGAAGGGAATCTTCCAACTCACATAAATAAGGAACTTCTGGAGTTGGAAGACAAACCCTCATGATCCACCGTCAGATGAGATAATAGATCGAAGAAGAAATCATAGAGGCTCAATGGACGCTGCTACTAATCTCTAATTTTCCTTGCACCACCTATACCAGAGGAGATAATTCTAGGTCTTTCTAATTCTGTAAGGCCATATTGATAGCCATGAGAAAAAGAAAACCCAATAGAATAGGGGAGCACAGAGATCACATAGGAACATGGGAAATCCATATTATCATAACATGTTTCAAATAGTATATGAGGTAACATCAACACTTGTCTATTTATACAAATTTTAGGATGCAACATACATCCAAACATCTTTGGTCCAATTAATTCGAGTCACTTCAAGGCATTTCAATCATAAATGGAAATCCTGTGGAGATTACCACAAATGAATTAAAAGATCAGATTTCATAATTTTGCATAACTAGGAACATCACTTCTTCCACTGAATCATTCTAGGTCATCCATCTTGGTTTCCTCAATTTAGCACTGTCATCATGTCAAATTCATCATACGGTAGATGAAATGTCAATCTGGGTAGAAGCGCGGATTCATAAAGGTCGAGCCTGCATAAGCCAAATCTTTCTAACAGTAAAGTCCTATGTTGTGTCTGTAATGGACACACAACACACACATGAGCAATTAATGCTTGTAATAAGACACTATCAGATCATCGCCAACATATCTCCCTATCACACTTTTAAATTATGGCCATTGATCCTGATCTTAGCTGGCTTGATTTGAATGGTGCTGATTGTTGGAAAAAGACACTGTGTGGCTTCATGAGTGTTGTCATTGATGGCAACAAAGTCTATCCCACACATCCATAGTACAAAGTATGCCTATACTGGAAGTCAGACTAAAGATTGTTTTGGTCTGGTGAACAAGAATAGAGTATGCAACATGGTCTGACAATCAAGTCTGGATCTCTAAGATGGTGTAACTCAGCAAGTTGCGGACTTGGATAAGTCAAGAGGAGTATCATGACTACTATTTTCTAGAGATTTATCCTCTGGAGATAAAGCATGAAAAAGATATGAGCATCTGAGTGTTGGGTTCCAGACATGCAGAGCATTAGACTTCAATCCGGATGAGTAAAAGGTGTTGATCAAGCTATTTGTGGGATTATACATTGTTGTCCAACATGATTAAAGACTTTTATGCCCATGTTTTTGATACATATCAAAAAGCAAGCATGGATTCTGTCGATAGATCAGTAACTTGCAAATATCTTGAAGTGTTCTTTTTTCTAACTAGAAAGTTGATGTAATCCTTGATGCGGATATATATACTAGATGGATTCCAAAATGTAGATGTTTGTGTGTGTGTGTGTGTGAAGAAGGAATGAAATAAAGTGCGAAGAAAAGTAGGGATAAGTGTGAAAGCAGTAATTCAAGTCCATTTTGTGATAGACCAACAACACTAAAACAAAGGAAGAATGAAGTGTTTCAGATTAGTGTATTATGCCTAACCACAACTGAACTCTTGCATTTGTAGATGCTTCTCATCAGTTCAAACACCTGATTACCTTCTGTAAGTTTTGTAGACAGTGATTCTCTTGTAGGGAGTGTGCCTCTTGTGAGCAGTGTGCTCGGGCAGTGAGCCCTAATTGGCAAGTGCCATTTTGTACTCTTTTATTCTTTTAACAGAGAATACAATCTTGGGTTAGCCACCCCGTGGTTTTTCCCTTAATAGTGTTTTCCACGTAAAAATCCTTGTGTTATGTGTGTTGATTTATTTCTATTCTTATGATCACATATGCTTATATATTTTGATGATGTACTAATTATTAAAGAAGAAAAGAAAGTTAAATAAATTTGAGATAATTGATTCACCCCCCCTCTTAGTTATCTGCCTTGTTTCCTACAATTGGTATCAGAGCTAAGTTCCTCTGAACAAAGCATAACAGCTTGAGGAAGATTTGGGAATCTCAATGGATATATATGGTATAATGGAACAACTTCAGTCTGCCCTAGATGGCCTTGAACAATTCCACTTTGAAGTCAATAATTTGAGAGAAAGACTCAAACAAGTTGATGATTTCATAAATGAGCTAAAAGAAAAACTTAGTATCTCCGTGAAAAAGAGAAAGGAACTACATCAAAAATTAGCAAATCGGAGTGAAGCCAATGATACTAATGAAGATCTAGAAGAGAAAAATAAGCTATGTGAGAAGTTGTCAAAAGAAGTCATTATGGTAAGGCATGAAATGGAATTAGGGGTTATGATATTCACCCAAGAAATTAAAGAAAAGAGGAAAATTGAAGATAATCTAAAATAATTCCTTAAGAAGAAAACAAAAGACTGCCACAAAATGGACAGAATAATCAGGCATATTGAATCAGATCTTGAAGAAGCTAGAGACAATGAAGAACAACTTGAGAATCAAATAGACTCTCTTAAACAAGATCTTCAAACAACAAATGAATACAAAGAGAAATTGAAGATAAGCTCAACCCAACTTGAAGTTCTTCTTGAAAGCCATAAGAGGGTAGATGATAAGCATGGCTTGGGATATGAGAAAGGTGAAAGCTCCGGATCCAATTAGAAGAACTTTGGATTAGTAAATCAAAGAAACATGCCTAGAAGACCTCTGGTAAGGCAACCAAATGCTCAAAGATATCCATCCTTCAATGGATACTACTTCAATTGCAACAATTTCAATCATAAAGCAA
This sequence comes from Cunninghamia lanceolata, assembly GCA_027924645.1. Taxonomy (NCBI): domain Eukaryota; kingdom Viridiplantae; phylum Streptophyta; class Pinopsida; order Cupressales; family Cupressaceae; genus Cunninghamia; species Cunninghamia lanceolata. The sequence continues at coordinate 8,054,339 of BSBN01000348.1, forward strand.
CTCAGTGCAGGAGGAGAATGAATTAGACTATTCCATCCTTCTCTGGACAATGTTTTAACTACAAAAGGCGTGGTCACAAATCTCATGAATGCAGAAATATGCAAACAACAAACGCATTCAATGGTAGATGCTTTGCATGCAATAGAATGGGACATATGGCTGATCAATGCAGATCAAAAGGATATCAATCAAATAAGCAAAGAAATGTTGTATGTTACAATTGCAATAGATCTGGTCATATTGCCAAATTCTGTAGAAGTAGAAATCAGGATAGAAAAGGTTCGGTGGAGCATAATCAAAAACAAGATAAGGGCAAAGCTAAAGTGAATGTGGATGAAGTTCAAAATGAGATGAGAAAGATTTGGGTAAAGAAGAGTACAAAAAATATTGGGAATGGATCCGCACTAGAATCCGGTGCTGATATTCCTTCTAGAAACTAAAAGGGTGAGCTCTGGCTCAGGGGGAGTCACAAAGAAAAACAAATTCACCCAGCCAGTCAATTAGTACCTAAATTCAACACATGGAATGCTGCGGATTAAAAGGTTCTTAGAAAAACATCTGAATAACCATTAGTAAAAATATGAAAGATCCGCATGGAATTTTGCAAGAGTTTAACCGCTCAAGTTGATCCGGTTTGACAGCCATCCGATAAAGCAAGATTTTCATAGACAAATCCAGTATGATTCAGAATTGAAATACTTTGATCTGCGGACCCATGTCATGATTGAAGAAAAGAAGATGCATTGTCAATCCTCACTGACAATGATTCTAAGTTCAACACAATGATTCAAGAAGATCTCTCTTAAAACAGGGTAACCAGATAACTTAAGTTGTGCATTTATTACAAAAGGAAATTAGGGTTTGTGCAAGGATAAAAGGGTTCTTTCACTCATCATTTACATACTTGCATTCATGAAGAAGTTAAGAAGAGCTCTGCAACAAAGTTTCTACAATTCACTCAAAGATCAATTGGAAAATCAAATTCAATCAGTGATTTGTTCCGGCTCCTATTTCAAACCCTAAAACATAAAAAGGTACTTCAATTATGAAAATCTCTCTCTAAACCTTTTACAAGATGGCTACTCCAATGGTTGTAAAGATCATTGATAGGCCACGTCCTAAATTCAAGAAACACACTTATAAATCTCTAGAAGTTGATCCTTTAGGTGCATTTTCTAGCATTCTGCATGGGGTATTATACATAGAAGATGTTAGTGTCTATATCCATGCCAACATTGAGGAATTTGGAGACTCTAAATTGATGGACATCTATCACAAATAGCTAATAGATGAGAGTTTTGAACTCAAACATTAATTCAAGGCTCTCCGGGATAAACACTTCAGACATTGTATACACTTTCCTTGTTTTGTAGAATATGATTGGGTCTGGTATGTCCTAAGTAGGATGTATGATAATTTCATGTGGTTAATGAGGCCCTTCAAGATAATAAAAGATGCCATCAGGGTAGTCACTAAACTGCATTCTTCCGGTGGGTTACCTGCACTTAAATCTGTCAAGAACTAGACAGTAACTGAAGCCACCGGATCTAAATTTGACAAAAGAGTAATGACCATAGATGACATCACAGATCTGGATGTCAAGTTTGCCTCAATGATAATTGGGTACAAGATCTATCATTCTAGCAGGGAGAATTCTGTGTCTGGGACAACAATCTATGCAGCATATCAGATGATGAGGAAAGATACAGATTATGACCTATGTGAACTTCTCCTAAATCAACTATTAGAAAATCTACAGAAGATAAAAAAGGATAAGAAGAATTCCTTTAAGTATGGTTGTCTAATACTGTGTCTATTCTTCTATTACATGAATGAGCTACCCGGATCAAGTGGTTGGGTTTGGAAAAATGACAAACCGGTTGCAATCCAGATTAGAGATTATATGTATGGACTTGGTGATGCTAAAGCTCAAAACACAGCTCTCTAGGGTTACTTTAAGAACTTCCAAAGCATGATGCAAGCAAGAGAGAGAATACCTCAATCCATAGTTGAGAAATACAAGGATATAGTGTGCTTCATGGTTGACACTGATCAATGCCTAATGGAGGTAGTTGAGCCTAGAACAGTGTGGATAATGCCTATGGGATATGAGGTTGATGAGAAAATCTTGGAACTACATATTCAACACCTGTTGAGCCAGCTAAGGACCCTAAGACAGAAAGGTTTGGAACCTTTCAAGAGGTAAGTGTAAAAATACATGTTGAGTTAAGACAACCAAAAATAAAGAGGAAAGTAAGAAGGGAGGTTGAAGAAATTGCCAAAAGATTTGGCCTATCAAAGGAGGGTGTAGATGCAAATAGAGAGAAGATGGAGAAGGCTAAAAAGGAGAAACAAGAAGTAAAGAAAGGAGACACTCTGGTACAAGCCTCCTCCTGGACTAGATCTTCGAAGAGCTCTACACCTGCCACTTATAAAACCTCAAAGGCTACCAAACCAGAAATCAAGACATCTAGAAAAAGGAGAAAAGAGGATAAAGACCAAAGTCACAAGGTCATATACAAGCCTTAAAGATGATGAAGAAATAGAATCTGATGAGGAAATCAAGAAAATGAAGAAGAAGAAAACATCCAAGGAATTCTCTGCTAGTAAAAATAAGGAAGAAAAGGCAGAGAAATTGTTGAAAAGCCCACTCTTTCTGTTGATGACATCATCAAGGCAGTTACTGTGGATGGGAACATGCAACTAGTAACAGAGTTCTATGATGAATACAGTGATACTAATAAGAAGATTTTGGAAGAAGCTACTATCAGGTACCTAAATACTTACAATAAAGATTTCATTGAAATTATATCATTAATTCCCAAAAGACTAGAGAAGGTACTTAAACTAAGAAAAGAGAATGCAAAAGCAAAAGATCTAGAGATTTAGGAACAAATAATGATTCAACTTTATCCCTCTATCACTCCAAAATAAATGGACATGATTTTCAAGGATTGTAAGGATGAGTTCTAGAGTAAAGAAAGAATGAATAAACTTATGCTTGGAGAAATTGACCAAGTAGCAAGAGAAACAAAAGACATCCTCCAAAATGCTTTCAAAAGATTCAATCTTCCTATTGTAGAGGAAACAGATGAAGAACCTTCTACCATGGATGTTGAAGGATTAAATGTAACCAATGAAGAATCTTTTGATGTAGAAGAATCAAAAGATATAGATGAAGAGAAGTCTAAGGACTTGGATTCCTCTATTCCAGAAGAGGAAGTTCATGAAGTAGAAAAATCAGGTGACATCTCTCCTCCGGATCCCACTGCAAACATTCTAGATTCTAAAGCTGAAGGAGAAGGAAGAAAAGAGGAGAAAGTGAGTCAAGAAGAGGAGGTTAAGGACAAAGAAGGAGAACAAGCAAAAAAGACCAATGATGATTGTTCTGATATCCCAAAGAAGACTCAATCACTAGCAAGAGACACTACAAAGGTAGTGAAGAAATTCTTAAACAAGGAAATGATGGAGATAGATGAACTTGAGCTATTTCAAGGGCCGCTAAATTTGGACTCTCTCTCTCTCTCTAGTTCAGACAATGAAAATAGCACCTTTTGCTCAAGCCAAAGCAAAAGAAAAACTCCTGAAATCTCACATGGAAGACTGTGAACTGTTGGAGATTAGATCCAGGATGCTAGAGAAGATCATGTCGTCATTCCAAAAGGATCCTTCAGCCTCACCATCTAGCAACCTGAAATCTTTGGTAAATTTTGTTAGCACTCACTTTGAATCTCTAGAAAAATTAGCAGAAGCAAAGTTCGGGAAGGAGTTTTTGGGAAAAAGATTCACTGAAGTATAGGGACTCATTGCTAATGATAGGAGGACCCTAGACATTAGAATAAAGAGCCTTGAAAATGCTCTTAAAGATGGTGGGGACATGTACTTGTAAATTTTGTCTATCTTGGCCCAAAGTGACCGAGGATATTGAAAAGAAGGTGAAAGAACAAGAAGGTAAACTATCAAGTTTATCTCAGAATTTTGATCCCCTTACTACCTCTTTAATGAATCAAGAATTGCAAGACATTGTCATCATAAATGAAATAAAGAGGATGAACAAAGAAAAGAAGGATATAATAAACATAATGTGTGAACTCAGAGGGATAATTATCCCTAAGTTAGAGGCAATGCATGAAGCCTTGACCGATACTTAGACCACAGCCCAGACCAGTGATTTGGCAGATTTAAGAAGGGTAGAAGCATATGCATTTTTGTTGAGTGGTCACATCTCCATTTTGGATAGGATGAAGTAGAGTTAGGCCACAAAGTTTGTACAGTTGAAGGCCACTTTTGTAGATATACTTAAGTTTATGTAAGGATAACATTTATATATATACTTATACGGCCATGTATAGGACAATTTTTGCAAAATTTTGGTATGCAGATTCCACCCTTTTCCATTGATTTCAAAGGGGGAGTGAGGAGTAGTGAAAAATGTAGAATCCAGCTAAGGGGAAGCTCTGATAAAATAGTGTAAAAGATAGAGCATCAGCCGAGGGGGAGTTTACTGCGACACTTAGCCATTTTTCACTAAGTGTTGCCATCAATGCCAAAGGGGGAGATTGTTGGCAAGAGACACTATGTGGCTTCATGAGTGTTGTCATTGATGGCAATAAAGTCTATCCCACACATCCGCAGTACATAGCATGCCTATACCAGAAGTCAAATTGAAGATTGTTTTGGTCCAGTGAACAAGAATAGAGCATGCAACAAGGTCCGACAATCAGGTCTAGATCTCTAAGATGATGTAACTCAGCAAGTTGCAGACTTGGATAAGTCAAGAGGTTTATCATGACTACTATATTCCAGAGATTTATCCTCCGGTGATAAAGCATGAAAAAGATATGAGCATCAGAGAGTTGGGTTCTAGACAGACAGAGAAGATAGAGAAAGAACTGACTTATAGAGCATTAGACTTCAATCTAGATGATTTAAAGGTGTTTTTGATACGCATCACAAATCAAGCATGGATTCTACCAATAGATTAGTAACTTACAAATATCTTGAAGTGTTCTTGTTGCCGACTAGAAAGTTGATGTAATCCTTGATGTTGATCTATATACCAGATGGATTCCAGTATGTATGTGTGTATGTGAAGAAGGAATGAAATAAAGTGCAAAGAAAAGTAGGGATAAGTGTGAAAGCAGCAATTCAAATCTGATATGTGACAGAGCAACAACACTAAAATAGAGGAAGAATGAAGTGCTTTAGATCAGTGTATTATGCCTAACCAGAACTAAACTCTTGCATTTGTAGATGCTTCTCATCAGTTCAAACACCTAACTACCTTCTGTAAGTTCTATAGACGGTGAGTCTCTTGTAGGCAGTGTGCCTCTTGTGAGCAGTGTGCTTATCTAGTGAGCCCAAATTGGCAAGTGCCATTTTGTACTATTTTATTATTTTAACAGAGAATACAATCTTGGGTTAGTCACCCCGTGGTTTTTCCCTTAACAGGGTTTTCCATGTAAAAATCCTTGTGTTATGTGCGTTGATTTATTTATGTTCTTATGATCACATATGCTTATATGTTTTGATGTTGTACTAATTATTAAAGAAGGAAAGAAAGTTAAAGAAATTTGAGATAACTAATTCACCCCCCCTCTCAGTTATCTGCCTTGTTTCCTACACTGATTTGGTCCTTGATGAGGCAAGAGAATGATGCTTTTCTTTCCCAATGATGACTTGCCACCTGGGTAGTCCTTACCACGATCCTGGGAAAATATCTCCCATTAAGTGTAATTAAGACCATATTTTATAGTTCCACAGGTGAGAGGTACGACCAAAGATATGATCCTGGTGGAATGGCAGACAACTGTCAGATCAACTACATGAAATTTAGGACAACTCTCCAACAGGTGGCCATGTCCATAAGATAATGACACGTCATATTCTTGTTACTTAATGCACCAGTCCTAGCCATTTAGAATGCTATATGTCAATATTTCTGGCATTCTGCAAATACTAGTTGGGACTATGGAATAAAGTTTGACGGAATGGTGGAAACAATTAAGATTGTCCCTACTCCAAATAGGGCCCACCATTATTTCTTTTGCGGCAATCGAAAATGGTTTTTATGAGTTGGTGCCTTGTTCTGCAATTCTACAATCACTCAAAAGGTCCTTTTGGTGAAGCATGCTAGAACAACAGAAATATAAAGAAAACCTCTTGCATCTATTCTGGGCCCACCACTTGCCATCCTTGAGAGTCATCAACTAGTTGTCACTCCTTTTGCAATTCCGTAGGTACCAAGTATGTTAATATTTTATTGCTAGAGGAAAGGTAGAAATGAGACCATCCATCGCCACCTATCAATAAAGAGTTAGTAGGATGTGACCTTGGCAACTAAAATAAAGATTTTCATGGCACGGGTTGGAAAAGATAATTTCTTGGTGAGGGGCCAGTCAGACAACATATCAAGGGGCACATAAGAGGGAAACATAAACCATAGGTAACAGGGACATGTGGTCACTGAGGAAATATAACGATTTGTGACCTCTATACTTCACTTTGGCACGAGGGTTTAGGGTTTTAGTGTTTCCTAGAATTTGCAAAGAACCCTAAACCTAGAAATCTATCAACCTAATGACATAATCTTGAGGAAAAAACATTAGAACTTGTGAAAAAATTTAATATGGCTCCAACAGATCCTATATATGTCTGGTGATCGCATCAAGGCCAATCTAGGCAACAACTTTGGCCTGGAAAATATTTCCAAAGCACTATAGGTATTCCATTTCTCAAGCTGAATCTTGATGTATTGAAGGCATTTCACAAATGAATACATGGTAGTGTCATGCATAGGCATATCCCTCCACTACCAATCCCTCACCAGCTCTTGTAAAGAAGGCTCCTACAACCACATCAATTGGAGTTTAAAAGAGGGATTCTTATTAACCCCCAACTTCGATACTGAGAATTTGATAGGCTAATAATCAGAGGTTCTCCAGTCTAGAATCTTTGAACAAATCACCCATCCATTACCAATCCAAAAGCAAGAAACTAAAAATTTGTCAAGCCTCTCTGAGATGGAATCCACTCCACACCTCCTATTACTCAACATGAACATACCATTGCTAGGCTTTATATCAACTAGATTTAATGATTGGATGGAATCCCTTAGGAGGATGGAAGAGGCATCGAACCTAGCCACACCCCCTCTCTTTTCCTCTAGACTAGAAATAACATTGATGTCTCCTACAAGAATCTAGGGGAGAAGAGGGACCATAGATCTTACCTATTGAATATGGGTCCAAAGACTAGATTTGCCATGTAAATCTATAGGAGCACACACATTAGAAGGAAGAACTTCCCCTGAGACAAAGCTAGAATCAACCATTGTCAAATAATACCTACTAGATATCCACCATAGAGGAACCTTTCATAGATCCTAGAATCTCACAACCCCACCTGTCCAACCATGTGTCCCAATACACTGATACAGGTCAACATCTACTCCATAACTTAGGGGCAATATAAGGCAATTCATCAATCGACACCTTAGACTCCTAAATAAACAAAATGTCGAGAGAGTGCACTTTAATTAGCTCATGAACAACCTTTTGTTTAGGGATGTTTTTTGAACCCCTTGCATTCCATGACAAAATAACCATTTCTGAGGGTGAAAAAATCAGAGTCAATAGAATTAACTGACCCTGATTCCACCATGTTTTCACCCATTAATTTCATTTTATCTTGATCCTTTTTCCTACCTACTTTGAAAGGCTTCTTTGCAACTTCTTTTTAGAGATTCTTTTTTTGTAGCCCCAATTGGGGCAGGGCTTTGCTTCCTTTCCTAGGAGGAAACCTCTTCTTCCAGCCTAAAAACTGCAATGTACCTTATGAAAGATACAGTCACATCAGCACCTGAAGCCAAACCCAATTCACAAGACCCTGCCTGTGCATGAACTGTAGCCAACTTGAGAACTGGCTACTTAGATTCTTGCCTAATCAAGTTGACATCTTGTAAATCCATTATCCACTCTTCACCCATAGGAGAAGCCTCCGGGAGAAAACTATTTGGATTCCCCTCCAACAAGTCCAGATCCTCCAAAGCTTCAAAGTGATTGAAGGACTCATCTATCTACATGTCTTTGAGAGAACATTTTATACCCCTCCCTCTATTATATGGTTTAACAGGAATAAATCCCTCTACATCTGCTGACCCCTTTATCATTGGAGCCTTTCCTTTGGTATTCACCTGTTTGGCATGGGTCAGAGCTCTGGTTGAAGCATTATAGAATTCCTTCCCCAATGGGTTAGCTTTAGGACACTTCTTGTGCAGGTGCCTGTCCTCATGGTACATCCAACACCAGAAAGGAAGAGCTCTGTAATCAAGCTATCAAGTCCACATAGTATCCCCAACCTATAGTTTGAGAGAATCTGATGAAGGATTATTTTAGTCAATTTAAATACAAATGCGAGCATAAGATATTATATTCTTATCCATAGTCTGTTGCGACAGACCTACTATTTTGCCAAGAAAAAGCCCAATCATATGCATGTTGGCAAGAGACACTATATGGATTCATGATTGTTGTCATTGATGGCAACAAAGCTCATCCCACACATCCGTAGGACATGGTGTGTCTCTACCGGAAGTCAGAGTGAAGAATGTTGTGGTCTGGTAAACAAGAACAGATCATGTGGCAAGGTCTGACAGACAAGTCTGGATCTCTCAGAGGAAGTATCTTGGTATAGTGCGGATTTGGGGAAGTCAAGAGGACTACCTTGAGTGGTATATTCCAAGGATTTAGCCTCTGGTGATAGATGAGGAAAAAGATATGAATAGTTGAGTACTAGATTCCTGAGTGACAGTGTGAACAGAGGAAGAACTGATTGACAGAACATCAGACTACTTTTCGGATGTGTTACTGATGGTGTTAAAGGTTATGAAGGCATGAATCATGTTTGGCTAACATGATTAATGATTTCTACAAGCATATACTTGATCTGCATTACTTGATGTGCTAGGATTCAGCTGACATATCAGAATTAGTGAAAAGATTGACTATTATAGGTGCCGACTAGAAAGATAATGAAATCACTTGTGCGGATATTTATATAGGACGGATTTAGTTGTGAGAAGTGTAGTGGTAATATATGATATGCAAATAAAAGCAGAGCAAAGAAGAAACAATAAGAAAGGTCCGGTATGTGAATTGAAAGCAGCATAAGAGAAGAGGAAAGATTAAGTGCAGCAGATCAGTGTACTGAGCCTAACCGGAATTGAACTCTAGCATATGTGGATGCTTCCAATCAGTTCAAGTATTGTATAACATTCTTTTGTAGATAGTGTGTCTCCTTGTAGGTAGTGTGCCTCCTTTGTGAGCAGTGTGCTCAGGCAGTGAGCCCTCATTGGCAAGTGCCATTTTGTAATTCCTTATTCTTCTAACAGAGAATAATCTTTGGGTTAATCACCTCATGGTTTTCTCCCTTAACAAGGTTTCCACATCAAAAATATTGTGTCATGTGTATCTTCATCTCATGGTTATGTTTGCTTGTTTGAATTAATGCTGCATTGATTAATAAGAAAGTTTAGAAAGAAGAAATAATATGGAAAACTAATTCACCCCCTCTTAGTTATCAACAATTGGTATGAGAGCTAAGTTCCTCCCAACAGAGCCTAACAGCTTGAGGAAGATCTGGGAGTCCAAATGGATGCATATGGTTTAAGGGAGTAACTCAAGACTACCCTTGAGGATCTTGAACAGTCAAACTCTAAAGCCAATGAATTAAAGGAAAGACTCAAACAGGCTAATGATTTCATGAGAGAACTAAAAGACAAATTAAGTCTCTCTATGAAAAAAAGAAAGGAGTTGCTTCAGCAATTGGCAAGACAAGGTGAAGAAAGTAATGCAAATAAAGAGCTGACTGAGAAAACCAAGTTATGTGAAAAGTTATCAAAAGAAATCATTATGGTAAGACATGAAATGGAATCAGGAGTTATAAAGTTTTCCCAAGAAGTTGAAGAGAAAAGAAAAACTGAAGATAATCTAAGACAATCCCTCAAGGAGAAATTAGAAGATTGCCACCAGATGGATAGAATTATCAAACATCTTGAATCTGATCTTGAAGATGCTAAAGATAATGAAGAAAAACTTAAGGATCAAATTGTCTCTCTCAAAAGGGATCTTCAAATAGCAAATGAATATAAAGAGAAATTCAAGATAAGCTCTACTCAACTTGAAGTTCTTCTTGAAAGTCAAAAGAAAGTAGATGATAAGTGTGGTTTGGGATATGAGAAAGGAGAAAGCTCCAGATCTGATCAGAAGAATTTTGGATTAGAAAATCCAAGGAACAGGCCTAGAAGACCTCCAGTAAAACAGCCCAATGCTCAAAGATATCCATCCTTCAATGGATACTGCCATAGCTGCAATCACTTTGGTCACAAAGCTAATCAGTGCAGAAAGAGAATGAATCAGACAAATTCATTCTTCTTCGGACAATGTTTTAATTGCAAAAGGTATGGTCACAAATCTCATGAATGCAGAAATATGCAAATGAACAAATCATTCAATGGTAGATGCTTTACATGCAATAGAATAGGTCATATGGCTAATCAATGCAGATCAAGAGGATGTCAATCAAATATACAAGGAAATGTTGTTTGCCAAATCTGCAATAGATCCTGTCATATTGCAAAATTCTATAGAAGTAAGAATCAGGAGAAAAGAGGTCTGGTATATCATAATCAGAATCAAGATAAGAGTAAACAAAAGGTGAATGCGGATGAAGTTAGGAATGAGATGAACAAGATTTGGGTGAAGAAAAGTTCAGAGAATGTAGAGGTTGGATCTGCACCAAACTCTGGTGCTGATATTCCTTCCGAAAACTAAAAGGTGAGCTCTAGCTCAGGGGGAGAAACAAAGAAAACCTTGTTCCCCCAACTAGTTAAGTGGTGCCTGAAATTGGCACATGAGAAGCTGCGGATCAAAGGGTTTCTAGAGAAACATGTAAAGAAGGTCAGGTAAAGATCTAAGATATTTGCAAGAAAATTTAAAAAGTTTAATTCCTTCAGAATTGGTCCGGTTAAGCAAGTCTTCCGGTAAAACAGGTTTCTCACAAGATTGGCCTGATATGAATCCAAATTGATACAGCTTGATCTGCGGATACATAGGATGATTAGAAGGACAAGTGGATATGATGATTCATCACTAACATCAATCACAAGGGAATCATAATGATCCAGATGAGTTTCTTCCTCCTTGAACAAGGAAAACCAGGCAAACTAGAATGAATTAGGTTGTGCATTTATTGCAAGGTGAAAATTAGGGCTTCTTGGAATAAAAGAGTTCATTTGTCTGTCATTTACACACTTGTACACTCACATGCGAAGAAGAAAGAAAAGGAGCTCTGTAAACAACTTCTCCAAAAAGATCAAGGAAACTCTTCATACAGCTCTATTCGGATTTCTTCATGTGCCCTAACCTATGTAAAAGGTATTTATCATTATTGATATCCTTCAGTAAGATTGTTTGATGATGGCTACTCTGATTATAGTAAAGATCTCTGATAGACCTCGGCCCTCATTTAAGAAACATCCATATAAATCCTTGGAGGTAGATCCCCTAGGTGCATTTTCCAGTGTTTTACATGGCATTTTACACACAGAGGACATTAGGGTTTATATACATGCCAATATTGAAGAGTTTGGGGAATTCAAACTAAGAGACATCTATCACAAACAATTGATAGATGATGCTTTTGAGCTTAAACTAGAATATAAGGGCATCCGAGAAAAGCATTTTGATCAGTTCATTCATTTCCCCTGCTTTGAAGAAGATGAATGGGTCTGGTATGTTTTAAGTAGGGTACATGATAACTTCCTATGGCTGAATAGACCTTGCAAGATCACCAAGGAAGCAATTAGGGTAGTAACTGGTTTACATTCCTCTGGAGGAATTCCTGTCCTCAAATCTGTCAAAAACAGCATTGTCACATAGGCCACCGGATCAAAATTTGATAAGAGGGCAATGACCATTGAAGATATTAATGACCCAGATATCAAGTATGCATCTATGATAATAGGATACAAGATATATCATTCCAGTAGGGAGAATTCAGTATCTGGAATTGCAGTAAACACGGCCTATGAGATGCTGAGAAAGAATGCAGATTATGATCTCTGTGAACTCCACTTGAGCTAATTAATGGAAAACATACAGAAGATCAAGAAGTACAAAAAGAACTCCTTTAAATATGGAGGACTGATATTATGTTTGTTCTTCTACTTCATGAATGAGCTTCCCGGATCAAATGGATGGGTATGGGAAAATGACAAACCGGTAGCTATCCAGATCAGAGATTACTTGCATGAACTTGGAGATGCAAAGGCAAGAAATATATCTCTGTGGGGTTACTTCAAGCAATTCCAAAATACAATGCAAATCAGAGAAAGGATCCCCAAATTAGTAGTTGAAAAATACAAGGATTGTTGATAACTAAGAGGGGGGTGAATCAGTTATCCTAATTATTTCTTCTTTCTGAACTTTCTTATTAATCAATGCAGCAGTAATTCAAACAAGCAAATATTACCATGAAATGAAAAACACATGACACAGTATTTTTGACGTGGAAACCCTGTTAAGGGAGAAAACTACGGGGTGATTAACCCAAAGATTATTCTCTATTAGAAGAATAAGGAATTACAAAATGGCACTTGCCAATTAGGGCTCACTGCCCGAGCACACTGCTCACAAAGGAGGCACACTGCCTACAAGAAGACACACTGTCTACAAAAGAATGTTATACAATACTTGAACTGATTGGAAGCATCCACATATGCTGGAGTTCAGTTCTGGTTAGGCTCAGTACACTGATCTGTTGCACTTTATCTTTCCTCTTCTCTTTATTCTGCTTTTCTTTCACATACTGGATCTTTCTTACTGCTTTGTTCTACTCTATTCTTATTCGCATGTCACATCACCTAACATCACTTCTCATAACTAAATCCATCCTATATATATATCCACACAAGTGATTTCATTATCTTTCTAGTCGGCACCCAAAACTGTCTATCTTCTCACAAACTCTGTTCTGTCGGTTGAATCCTTGCACATCAAGTAATGCGGATCAAGCATATACTTGTAGATATCATTAATCATGTTAGCCAAACATGATTCATGCCTTCACAACCTTTACCATCATCAGTAACACATCCAAAAAATAGTCTGATGTTCTGTCAATTAGTTCTTCCTCTGTTCACACTGTCACTCAGGAATCCGGTACTCAACTATTCATATCTTTTTCCTTGTCCATCATCAGAGGCTAAATCCTTGGAATATACCACTCAAGGTAGTCCCCTTGACTTCCCTAGATCTTTACTGCACCAAGATACTTCCTCTGAGAGATCCAGACCTGTCTGTCAGACCTTGCCACATGCTCTGTTCTTGTTCACCAGACCACAATAATCTTCATTCTGACTTCTGGTAGAGACACACCATGACTTGCGGATATGTGGGATGACCTTTGTTGCCATCAATGACAACAACCATGAATCCATATAGTGTCTCTTGCCAACAATCTCCCCCTTTGGCATTGATGGCAACACTTAGTGAAAAATGACTAAGTGTTTACACTATGCTTCCCCTTAGCTGATGCTCTGTCTTTATATACATTTTTCGGAGCTCCTCCTTAGTTGGATTCCTCATTTTTCACTACTCCTCACTCCCCCTTTGACATCAATGGCAAAGGGTAGGGTCCGCACACCAAAATTTTCAAGAATTTTACTATACTTGGCTGTATATTACATATTCACAAAAACTGAAGAATGTCTGCAAAGGATGTCTTCAATTGGATGAGTTCTATAGCCCAACTTTGCTTCATTCTATCCAAAATTGAAATTTGACCACTCAACAAAAATACAAAAGATTCTGCCCTCTTAAAATCTGTCGGATCATTGGTTTGGGCAGTAGTCTTAGCATCACTTATGGCCTCATGCATGGTCTCTAACTTAGGGATAATAATCCTTCTAAGTTCTCCCATCCGGTTAATTATATTCTTCCTTTCCTTTTCAAAGTTTTTTATTATATTTGTGATTGCAATAGTTTGACATTCTTGATTTACTATGGAGGAAGAGAGAGGATCAAAACTTTGAGACAAACTCAGTAGTTTGTCCTGTTCCTCTTTTATTTTCTTCTCAATTTCTACTATTGCTTTTCACCAGGAGATACAAAATTTGTAAATGTGACCACCATCCTTAAGAGCATTTTCTAAGCTCTTTATTCCAGTACTCATATTTCTCCTATCATTAGAGATTAATCCTAGTACCTCTGAGAATTTCTTATCCAAAAACTCCTTCCGGACCTTTTCTTCAGCTGATTTTTCTAGAGAATCAAAATGTGTACCAACACTGCTGACTAAGGTTTTGAGATTACCAGAAGAGGAGGCTTTGGGATCTTTCTGGACCGATGTCATAATCTTTCAAGCACTCCGGAAGCAGCTTCTATCAACTCACAGTCTTCCATATGAGACTTTGGGATTTTTTCATTTGCCTTAGCATTTGCAAATGAAGCTATCTTCATTGTCTATACCTGAGAGAGGGAATCAAAATTGAATGGACCTTGTAGAAGCTCCGGTTCATCAATCTCTATTCTTTCTTTGCCCAGAAATTTTTGGACAGTTTGTGCAGTGTCTCTTGCTAGAGACAGATGTTTCTTCTCTTCTGCAGTCTTGGAGCTATCCTTTGGAGTTTTCTCTCCTTCTACATTCTTACCACTATCAGTTGTGGTTTTCTCTGTTGGAGTCTTCTCTTTCTCTGCAACCTTGGTACTATCAACTTCTTTTTCTTTTACTGCTGCTTCTTTCTCCTGTAATTTCTCTTCTTCTTTGGATCCGAAGACTGTAGGGGAAACCGGAGGAGAAATGTTGGTTTGTTTAAGGCCCATTTCTTCTGTTGCTTTCTCAGAAGTTTCTTCTGCAATACTTGTGGATGAGGGATCAGTACCCAAGTCCTCTACAACAGGAAGATTAAACCTTTTGAAGGCCTTCTGGAGGATCTCTTCTGTATCCATGGCCACCTTGTCAGTCTCACCAAGCATGAGTTGATTCATCCTTGCTTTACTCCTGAACTCATCTTTGCAGTCTTTGAATATTATGTTCATTGTCTTGGGATCAATTTGAGGATATAGCTGAATAGCTATCTGCTCCCGGATCTCAAGATCTTTTCCCTGGGCATTGTTCTTTCTTATTTCTAACTCCTTTTCTAGGCTTTTAGAAATTAGAGATATAATCTCAATGAAAGCCTTATTGTATATGTTCAGATACCTGATTGTGGCTTCCTGCAGGGTCTTTTGGTCAGCCTCATTGTAGTCATCATAGAATTCAGCCATTGGTTGAAGGTTTCCATCCACAGTGACTTATTTGATTACACTCTCTAGAGACAGGGTGGGCTTTTCAACAAATTCCTCTACCATTTCTTCCTTGCCTTGGCCTATGGAGGGTTTACCAGATTCTTTCTTCTTTTGCTTCTTTATTTCCTTTAGCCCCTTATCTGATTCGGTTTCCTCTTCATCTTTCTGACTTGTATAAGCCCTTGTGGCTTTTATTTTAGACCTTTTCTCTCCTTTACCGGATGTCTGACCTTCCAGTTTTGATGTTTTTGAGCTTTTGGTTGTGACAGGTTGTGAGGACCGTCCTTTTTACTACTGTTGTTATGACTATTTACAGTACTGTTATTGTTACTTTCATATTTGTGGGATAGCAGTTCCCGAAATTTGTCAGACTATTTAACTTTATTATGTTTTCGGAAAAACTAATTGGGTGATGTTTGGATAAGTTACTTTTCAGAAAAATGAATTAGGGATGATGGAAAATTGTAATATGATTTTTAATTATGTTAAATTGTACTAAGGCATGAGAATGCATGTGTTATTTAAGTTGCTTCAGCTATGATGAATTTATGTGGTTACTGATCTTGTAATTGAGTGTGCAGGGACTACTAATCAAACCACAGATTTCGGAGATCATTCCACACCTTGTTAATTGTTATTCCCTGTTAAGCCGATCTGGTTCCACGAGGAACCAAGATCTCTTTGTGTTTGATGTCATGATGTAATGTGGTCTTTCGTATGGTCAAGTGGGTTAGGTTACCCTCATGTAACATTATTTTTATAAGTAAGTGTTGTAAAGAGATTGAATTTGAAATTTCTATTTTTATTTAAATTATGAGGCCCTTTTTCTTGTGCTTTACCTTGACCTGGGGTGTCTTGTATGGGTTAAAATTGACCCTGGGTTCTACCCCATGGGTCCAGGGGCCCATTTGGCATGGGTAACCCTTGAGTAACCTCCATCTAGTCAACTTAACCTTCCCCTGAAGTTAAGTGGCGAAAATTGGAGGTAGGAGGGGACATGATGGGTTGTACCAACACTCAACCCATCCCCTCTACTTTTCCCTAGATAAGAGATGCCATCCATTAGTGAAAGTTGCCTCTTCTTTAGTAAGATTCCCCCATGTACTATGGGGACATCCATGTGAAGAAAGGAGAAAGAGGCATGGGTCACCTGTCTTGTTCTCATTTAACTCTTTTTTTTATTTCTCCCATGAGAAAGTGGAGTCACATGAAAGGAATAAGGAGTACCCTTGGGAATGGAGAGTGACATAAGCCACCTGGACAGAATAGTGATTTTTGGGAAGGGTGAGGAGGTGACAAGTGTCACTTCCCCATTTCTCAAAATTAGAAAGAAAGAGAATTTTGGGTTATTTATTTTCAAATTTTGGGATGAGAGGGAGTTAGTTGAATTTTGGGGAAAATCTTTCATTTTGGCCTTACCAAAAATAGAGAAGTCAGTTTGGAAGATAGAGAAGAGAGAGGGAGTTGGTGGCTAAGCTTGGAAGTGAACTCTGTGGACTCTGCAACAACTTCATTCCAGGAGGGCTTTGCAAGGTTGGTCTGAATTTTACCTTTGTTTTGGTAGAACTGAAATGTGTATGAAATGTGTGTGAAATATGTGTTTAAATTTGTTTTCTGTGGGGTTCTTGTCGGGTGTTTGACAGAGCGTCTCCCACTTGGGAGAAATGCTCATCAAGTTTGGGGTAGGGGAGGAGAGATCCTCCTCGGGTGCATACTTGTTTCCATCTTTTGGGATGTTGAAAGCCTTGAGGGCATGTATCTGTGACTGTATTTTTGACTTGAGAGTCATATACAGATTTCTTACAAATTGTGATCACACTTGGTTGAGACCAAGAGAAATTTATATTAGTTCATTTATCTGTCAGGGTGACACTCTGAAGTCGAGTGTATCCACTCTCCTGCCCCTTATGAAACTCACTGTAGTTGAGTTTCCGTATTGTGTAAAATACCCACGGGTGTATGTGTGCTTTGGGATTGTTGTTGTTTCTGTTGTGAAGTCGAGTGTTTGAGTACCCAGGTGTGAGTATGGTCTCCCTAGCTCGGGGGTGACCCTCTTGCGGGTCTACGGTAGGGAGGAGAGCTAGACGAGTGGTATTTTCTTCTTTGTTTGTCTTTGATACGCAGGTTTTTCTCTTGGAGCTTCTGGTTGGCTATTTATGAAGAAACAGTTCATCTTCTTGTCATGAGAATTAGGCCTGGTTCATTTCATAGAGACGAAGAGAGAACACCTCTCTTGTTATTGTTGTAAATTAATGATATTCTGGGAGTGAATAAAATCACCTCCCTGATCTTGTTATTATTGGACTTTTATTGGTTGTCATAAGTTTCAGTGGTATACTGTTTGGGAGGAGAAAGTTCATATCTGGGAAGTTGGTAATCATGATTGAGAAGCTGTAATATGAATGTGCTTAAATTTTAAGTTGATGTTTGCAAACTTTGTTCAATAGCAATTTTTATGTTTCAAGTATTACTGAAAGAAACAAGTTCGTTTTTGCAATTTAATCTGAGTTGTTTACATTTGAAAGTTTGGAATTGCTTCACTAATTGAAATGCTAATTTTCTTTATAGTTCAATGTTAAAATGGAAAAGACAGTTTTAAATATTTGAGCTATTCTCATGGATTCTGTTAATTAGAAGGATTAGAGAAAATCTAGCATGTAAATATATATTCTGTTTGTAAATTTACGAAGTCTTAAATGTTTATGAAAATGGAAAATTATACTTAGAATAAGGGAATAGCTAGTTACCATTTCTATCACTTAAGTGAAATTGGGATATATATGTATATATATATATATATATATATATATATATATATATATATATATATATATATATATATATATATATATATATATATATATATATATATATATATATATATATAATTGTTATGACATTATCATTATAAAAGGTTGATTTGGAGAAAATGAATAAAGTAGTGAATTTGAGAGAATTGTGAATTAGATATATACATATAAGAATATATGTATATATATACATAAATATATATCTATATATTTATATATATATATATATATAAATATATATACATATATCAGTTTAATTAATTATCAGTACTGAATAAATTGTGTTCTTATGAGACTGAATTTGGTGTATATATATATATATGAATAAATATATATATATATATATATATATATATATATATATATATATATTATATATTATATATTATATATTATATATTAGCAACAAAAAAAAACACCATAAGAAATGACTGTCGAAGTGGATGTGAAGCCGCGGATAACAAAAAACACAGTCGCATTTTTTTTAATGGGCGGGCGGTGGGGAGAAATCCCCACCGCAGGCCTTAGCATATAAATGGAGGTGTGGAGTGGGGCGGAGCCCCACCCACACCCCACATCGTGGGATGTGGGTGGGGTTCTGCCCCACTCCACATCCCCCCCTTCCCCTTATGACTCCCGCGGCCAATACAGGCCTACCCCCTCCACCGAGACCCCCGCTTCCCACTCGCCGCTCAGCGCGGCCACTATTGCCGCGGCCTGTGGCTTAAACCCACATCCGCGCCTCCTCTGCTGCGGTCCTCCGCTGGTTGCGGCCACCGCAGACCCTGCTCCTCCACTGGCTGCGGCCACCGCCGCCCATCTCCTCCGCTGTCTGGAAAATAAAAAAAAAAAAAAAAATGGGGTTAAGTGTTAGGGCTTTGGGCCCTAACACATAAGTTGGATTTTATTTGAATTAGCACATATTAAGTTGCCATTTATATAGGCATATATAGATACTATATATGCCTATGTATATAGCAATTTAATATGAAATAATTAATATATATATATATATATATATATATATATATATATATATATATATATATATATATATATTTCTATATCTATTTATATATAAAAAGATTACGTGGAGTTTATTAATTAACTAAAAGAACAAGTTCGTCAATACATGGACATTAAAATATATATATATATAGATTTATGAAAAGAGTTTTATGAGCCATTTTAGTGGACCCTCATTTTAAATCTTAATAAAATATGGCTCCTGGATATATAAAAATAAAATAACAAATTATATTTTCACAGTTAGTTTTTTTTATTAAGTGTTGAACACAACAACCAAAGAAGTGATATTTCCAGGATCAGGGTTTTATAAAGTGGAGAGCCTCCTACATCTATTTACAACGTTATACGGGTCACAATCAGTGTATTAATAGTCATTAATAGTAAGAGTAACAACAGTAATTATAAACAAGAGAAAATAAAATTATAATGTAAAAGAGAGTTAAAGAATAATCAGTGATACTCTAGAAAGAGTTTCTCGGAAGTTTCAACTATCAACGTAATATCAAACACCCAGAAAATGAAGAGGAAAATTACAGATCACTTGTTCAAAAGAACACTGGAAATAAACTTAAGAAGCCACCACTGACTATCCATGTGGCCATATTAATCTCAACTGTAGCAAACGATCTCATATGTAAATCTGTAAGAGGTTCCGAAGAAAAAAAAAAAAAAAAAAACTAACATTGGAAAACACAGAGGAGAAAATGCGCGACATTTCTCACACGGGATAAGAGAACTAAGTTGACGGACCCTTCTGTCAATTGTGCTTAGGAACAAGTTGACTAAGTATTTACGAAGAGGAGGAACCTAGATCGGGGAAGATTAGGAGACCGAGTCCAGCGAAATAGTAAACCAGCCCTTGTGACCTAGATCATCCTGAAATTTGGTTCAATATCAACAATAACTGCGGTGATAACCCTGATTGACGTAAATCACGAAGAAAGGACAGGATGCACATAAAGAAAGTATAGAAAATGAAAGAGAGAGAGAGACCGAAATATAAACACACTAAATGAACTAAGAGATAGTTAAGGTAAGGGCGATAAAGATATAATCCAACTTAAGAACTTGTGGAAAGGGAAGAGAGGGCAACCAAACCGCCTTGTTGAAAATGCTAAGTCATAGGAGGGGTATGTTTCAGGAAACAAAAGAGGAGACAGACAACCGTGCCTGGCTGAAAAATGACTAAATAGGGAGATCACTAGCCGGTTTAGTCAGAACAAGGCGTCATGGGGAGTGGTTCTTCTATCAGCGAACCACGTGCGTAAATGAGTGCAGCGTAATTCCCACTAACGCCGTAAGGCATTCTACTACCGAAAATTGCCGAGGGTTTGATTTAAGAACTTTGGTAATCTCACTCTTGCAATGACGTTAGCAGCGTTGTATAGACCCTCTTGTTGATCTATATGCTTCTGGTTGCACGCCATTGTACTTGTATTCCGCCGAAGAGTATAGTGTTTCGCCATGAGAGAACACCGTTGAGCATGCGTACGCATGCGAAAGGGGTTTTTAGGACAGTGTGAGAAAAGTTTTTCATATCTCGTGTCACAACCACATGACAGATGTGGTTATGACACGTGCGATGTGTGTTGTGACCACAAGGAAAATGTGGGCATGACACAGGTGTAGATCCCTTTGATGATCTGGTCCGGGTTGAGGTTTCCACCGAAGTAATTTTCTTGCTTTTCTTTTCTGCCTCTTTCTTCTCTTCCTCAGCCTTTCACCTCTTTTCCCGATTGGCATCAAGTGCCTCCTTTGGGATGCCTAGGCCTTGAGCAATATGCTCTACTTCTTTTCTCACCTTCCTCTTTATCTCAGGTTCTCTGAGTTCCACATGGATCTTCACACTCAGCTCCTTAAAGGTTCCAAACCTTTCTACCTTTGGATCTTTGGGCTGACTAAGCATGTGTTGAACATGCAGTTCCACAATCTGTTCATCAACCTCATACCCCATGGGCATGATCCAGACAATCCTTGGCTCTACTACCTCCATTAGGCACTGATCAGTATCAACCATAAAGTAGACTGAGTCTTTGTATTTTTCAACAATAGACTTGGGAATTCTTTCTCTTGCTTGCATCATGCTCTGGAAGTTTTTGAAGTATCCCCACAAGGCTGTATTTCTTGCTTTGGCATCCCCAAGCCCATGTAAATAATCTCTGATCTGGACTGCTACAGGTTTGTCATTCTGCCATACCCATCCACTTGATCCAGGCAGCTCATTCATGAAGTAGAAAAATAGACATAATATAAGTGTACCATACTTGAAAGAATTCTTTTTGTCCTTTTTGATCTTTTGTATATTTTCCATTAATTGGCTTAAAAGAAGTTCACAGAGATTATAATTTGCATTCTTCCTCAGCATCTCATAGGCGGTATATACTACAGTTCCAAATACAAAATTCTCCCTACTGGAGTGATAAATCTTGTATCCTATTATCATAGATGCAAACTTGATATCCGGATCAAAAATATCTTCAATGGTCATTGCCCTCTTATCAAATTTTGATCTGGTGGCCTCAGTTACAATGTTATTTTTGACAATTTCAGGATAGGTATCCCTCCAGAAGTGTATAGACCAGTTACTACTCTAATTGCCTCTTTTGTGATCTTGCAGGGTTTATCCAGCCATAGGAAGTTGTCATGCATTCTACTCAATATGTACCGGACCCATTCATCTTCTTCAAAGCAAGGGAAATGAATGAATTGATCAAAATATTTCTTCTAGATACCCTTATACTCTGGTTTAAGCTCAAAAGCGTTGTCTATCAGTTGTTTGTGATAGAAATCTCTTAATTTGAATTCCCCAAATTCCTCAATGCTTGTATGTATGTAAACCCTAATGTCTTCTGTGTGTAAAACGCCATGTGGAACACTAGAGAATGCTCCTAAGGGATCTACCTCCAATGACTTGTATGGGTGTTTCTTAAATTCAGGTTGGGGCCTATCTGAGATCTTTACTATATTCAGAGTAGCCATTTTTTAAAAGATTTGTAGTGAGATATTGAAAATAGAAAATACCTTATGCGCCTTCGGTTACACGGAGTGGTTGGATTGATTTCTGTATGTAATGACTTCTGCAAGAGATCTTCGGTGAACTTCATGAAGTTTGTTGTAGAGCTCCACTTTTCGCTTCTTCTTGAGTGTAGAATGAACAAGTGATTTATGAGAAATCCCTTATATTGCTCTGCAAACCCTAATATCTGGTTGCAATAAATGCTTGACCTACATTATTCTGGTTTGCCTTATTCGAATGACTTGAAGAGCTGGATCAGTCCTGATCTATGAACATCATGCGGATCTTCCAACCATGAACAAATCAAGATGACACATCACAAGGACATCCCAAATACTCTGTCCAATCCGTAGAATTAGACAATGGACTTCCAGATCTCTCCGGACCTTTTTGTAATCCTCTGTCATTCCGGAGCATCTCCCGGAATAGGTTCTACATGATCGATCACAACTTCTTCACATCTTCATGCGGACCTCTAAAATCTTAGCTGGATCATCTCAAGACTCATATCTACAAACCCTTTACTCTGCATCTTGTGCCTAATCTGGCACCACTAGATTGGTTGGGGGAACAGGGTTTTCTTTGTGTCTCCCCCTAAGCCAGAGCTCATTTCTTAATTTTCAGAAGGAATATTAGCACCAGAGTTTGGTATGGATCCAACCTCTACCTTCTCTAAACTTTTCTTCACCCAAATCTTGTTCATCTCATTCCTAACTTCATCCGCATTCATCTTTTGTTTAGCCTTGTCTTGATTCTAATTATATACTGGACCTCTTTTGTCCTGATTCTTGCTTATGCAGACTTTTACATTATGACCGGACCTATTATAGATTTGGCAAACAACATTTCTTTGCATATTTGACTGATAACCTCTTGATCTGCATTGATTAGCCATATGACCTACTCTATTGCATGTAAAGCATCTACCATTGAATGATTTGTTCATTTGCATATTTTTACATTCATGAGACTTATGTCCATACCCTTTGCAGTTAAAGCATTGTCTGGAGAAGGATGAATTAGTTTGATTCATTCTCTTTCTGCACTGATTAGCTTTGTGACCAAAGTGATTGCAGTTGTGGTAGTATCCATTGAAGGATGGATATCTTTGAGCATTGGGCTATCTTACCGGAGGTCTTCTAGGCATGTTCCTTGGATTTTCTGATCCAAAATTCTTCTGACCGGATCCGGAGCTTTCTCCTTTTTCATATCCCAGACCACACTTGTCATTTGCCCTCTTTTGACTTCCAAGAAGAACTTCAAGTTGAGCAGAACTTATTTTGAATTTCTCTTTATATTCATTTGTTGTTTGAAGATCCTTTTTGAGAGAGACAATTTGATCCTCAAGTTTTTCTTCATTATCTTTAGCATCTTCAAGATCAGATTCAAGATGTCTGATAATCCTATCCATCTAGTGGCAATCTTCTGATTTCTCTTTGATAGATTGTCTTAGATTGTCTTCAGTTTTTCTTTTCTCTTCAATCTCTTGAGTAAACTTTTTAACTTCTGATTCCATTTCATGTCATACCATAATGACTTCTTTTGATAACTTTTCACATAACTTGGTTTTCTCAGTCAGCTCTTCATTTGCATTACTTTCTTCATTTTGTCTTGCCAATTGCTAGAGCAGCTCCTTTCTCTTTTTCATAGAGAGACTTAATTTGTCTTTTAGTTCTCTCATGAATTCATTAGCCTGTTTGAGTCTTTCCTTTAATTCATTTACTTCAGAGTTTGACTGTTCAAGATCCTCAAGGGCAGTCTTGAGTTGCTCCCTTAAACCATATGCATCCATTTGAACTCCCAGATCTTCCTCAAGATGTTAGGCTCTATTAGGAGGAATTTGGCTCTGATTCCAATTGTTGATAACTAAGAGGGGGGGTGAATCAGTTATCTTAATTATTTCTTCTTTCTGAACTTTCTTATTAATCAATGTAGTAGTAATTCAAACAAGCAAATATTACCATGAAATGAAAAACACATGACACAGTATTTTTGACGTGGAAACCCTGTTAAGGGAGAAAACCACGGGGTGATTAACCCAAAGATTATTCTCTATTAGAAGAATAAGGAATTACAAAATGGCACTTGCCAATTAGGGCTCACTACCCGAGCACACTGCTCACAAAGGAGGCACACTACCTACAAGGAGACACACTGTCTACAAAAGAATGTTATACAATACTTGAACTTATTGGAAGCATCCACATATGCTGGAGTTTAGTTCCGGTTAGGCTCAGTACACTGATCTGCTGCACTTCATCTTTCCTCTTCTCTTTATTCTTCTTTTCTTTCACATACTGGATCTTTCTTACTGCTTCTGTTCTACTCTACTCTTATTCGCATGTCACATCACCTAATATCACTTCTCATAACTAAATCCATCCTATATATATATCCGCACAAGTGATTTCATTATCTTTCTAGTCGGCACCCAGAACAGTCTATCTTCTCACAAACTCTATTCTGTCGGCTGAATCCTTGCACATCAAGTAATGTGGATCAAGCATATACTTGTAGATATCATTAATCATGTTAGCCAAACATGATTCATGCCTTCACAACCTTTACCATCATCAGTAACACATCCAGAAAATAGTCTGATGTTCTGTCAGTCAGTTCTTCCTCTATTCACACTGTCACTCAGGAATCCAGTACTCAACTATTCATATCTTTTTCCTTGTCCATCACCAAAGGCTAAATCCTTGGAATATACCACTCAAGGTAGTCCTCTTGACTTCCCTAGATCCGTACTGCACCAAGATACTTCCTCTGAGAGATCCGGACCTGTTTGTCAGACCTTGCCACATGCTCTATTCTTGTTCACCAGACCACAATAATCTTCATTCTGACTTCCGGTAGAGACACACCATGACTTGCGGATATGTGGGATGACTTTTGTTGCCATCAATGACAACAACCATGAATCCATATAGTGTCTCTTGCCAACAAGGATACAATGTGCTTCATGGTAGACACTGATCAATGTGTTATGGAGGCAGTAGAGCCAAGGATAGTCTGGATCATGCCCATGGGGTATGAAGTTGATGAATAGATTATGGAGCTGCATGTTCAACACATGCTAAACCAGCCTAAAGATCTAAAGGCAGAAAGGTTTGGAACCTTTGAGGAGCTGAGTATAAAAATCCATGTTAAACTCAGAGAACCAGAGATCAAGAGGAAGGTGAGAAAAGAAGTAGAACATATTGCACAAGGCCTTGGGATCTCAAAGGAGGCACTTGATGCCAACCAAGAAAAGAGACAAAAAGTTGAGGAAGAGAAGAAAGGGGCAGAAAAGGGAAGCAAGAAAAGTGCTCTGTTAGAAACTTCCACCCGGACCAGATCATCAAAGAGATTTGCACCTGCCATAGCCAAAGGCTCAAGAACATCAAAACTAGAAGTCCAGGCATCTGGTAGAAGAGAGAAAAGATCAAAGACAAAAGCCATAAGGGCTTATGCAAGTCAAAGGGATGAAGAGGAAACTGAATCAGATGAGGAGATCAGGAAACTAAAGAAGAAGAAGAAATCATCCGGTCAAGGACAAGAAGAGAAGGAAGAGGAATTTGTTGAAAAACCTACTCTCTCCTTAGATGATGTAGTAGAAGCAGTCACTGTGGATGGCAACCTACAACCCTTAATAGAATTCTATGATGATTATAATGAATCAGATAAAAAGATTCTGGAGGAAGCCACAGTTAAGTTTTTGAACATTTACAATAAAGCTTTTATTGAAATTATCTCTCTAATTCCTAAGAGTCTAGAGAAAGAGTTGGAAATGAGAAAGACCAATGCCATGGCAAAAGACCTTGAGATCCGAGAACAGATAGCTATTTAGCTATATCGTTCAATTGATCCCAAGACAATGAACATGGTATTCAAAGACTGCAAGGATGAATCAACTTATGCTTGGTGAGACCGACAAGGTAGCCAAGGACACTGAAGAGATTCTCTGGAAAACCTTCAAAAGATTTAATCTCCCTATTATAGAGGACTTGGGTATTGATCCCTCAACCACAAATGTCACAGAAGAAACTCCTGAGAAAATAACAGAAGAGGTGGGCCCTGAATAGACTAACATTTCTCCTCCAGTTTCCCCTACAATCTCCAGATCTAAAGGAGAAGAAAAATTACAGGAGAAAGAAGCAGAGGTAAAGGAAAAAGAAGATGATAGTGCTAAGGTTGTAGAAGGAGAGAAGACTTCAACAGAGAAAGCCACAACTGCTAGTGGTGAAAGAGAGAAAACTCCTATGGACAGCTCCAAGACTGTAGAAGAGAAGAAACATCTGTCTCTGGCAAGAGACACTGCACAAACTGTCCAAGAATTCCTAAACAAAAAAACAATGGAGATTGATGAACTGTGGTGCAGGAGCACCTACCTGACAGCTGGTCTTGATAAGGCAATTAGTAGTTTAGGTCCTGTTTATGTTTCCAAGAAGGTCTGTTAAGACCAAATGCATGTAATAAGGTCATGCTGATCAGGATAAGATCATGCTGACCAGGCTTTTGCTATTTTTAGTTAGTTGGTTATCATAGCTGTCATGATGCGTGTTCGGTGGGATCTCCCAGCCGCTTGGAGAGTTCCCAGCCGCTTGGAGTCGGGTCAGTAGTACTCGTAGGCAAATCTTTATAAGCATGAGGATCGGTTGATTGTAGATCATCGATCGGCAGTCTAGTATTGCATTAAGCAGAGGAGTTCATTTGTTTTGTGTGAGGAACATCATATTGTATTGCATCTTTGAATCAATAAAGATCCTGTTTGTGTTCTTGCTCTGGTTGGATTCCTTTGTGTAATCGATTTGCTGGTTTGAGAGGGTTTCATGGATTTCCTGATCCATTCCACCGGTTGACTCATCTGATCGGTGGAATGGTAATGTACAGTAGGCTAGTAGGTAGTTTGTTTGTTTGCATGCAGGTGTGCAGGATCGCGGTCGACAGATGTTGAGAAGCCTAACATCTTCATGTGCTAGGTCGAGCTGATTGAGTTGGAAGATCACCCTGAGGTTGGATCGGGTCATCCCTGGAGGATCGGCGAAGTGAGATTTCGCTAAGTGAAGAAGTTCGTGAAGACGGCATCATCAGGATATCTTGGTGAATATCCTGCAGTCGGGTTAGGCATCGTCATCCGGATAAGTGAAGATGAACATGATGTAGTTGAGCGCATGAAGTGCGGGTTCGTCGGGGTGATCATCATCTGGAGTTGCCGAGGAGGAGTGCATCGGCATTAGGTAGAAGATCGGGTCATGAAACTTTTGGAGTTTTCATGTTGCGAGTGCATCAGGATGTTCTAAGTCAGGCATAGACTAAGTGCATGTATCGGCATCAGGATCGTCATATCGGAAGTGCCAAACATCCGCATATCGCGAGTAGATGCGGGAGAGAAAGTTCTTGTTTTTTGACTAAGTGTTGAAGAGGTCATCAGGATATTGGGTGACGTCATCGTCATCAGGATATGACGTCATCGTCATCAGGATATTGAGATATCCCCCCTATGCGAGTTTATCCTGCCGTCGTTAAGTATCGGCGGAAGTCCGTGGCAGAAGGTTGTATTAGCATCATCAGGAGGTTTCGAAGAGAACCGGATAAAGTAGATCATGATGCTGTTGTTTGTATCGTCGGCTAGCGGAGCATCGAAGGTAAGCTGCTGACGAAGGTAGTGTCGAAGGTCATGATGATGCCGATGGAGTTCGGTGCCCGATGAACAGTGCAACCGGAGGATGTGTGCGCCCGCTAAATATCATGATGATGATAGGCGACTGGCGGAGAAGGTGAACAGTGGTCGGCAGGAGGACAATTGCGATCGTCCGAAAGATGATGATGCTGACTGTGTAACGCAAAACATGATGATGCTGTTGGTTTTGGGAAATATGATGATGATGGCGAAGATGATGATGATGAGGTTGGTCTGCAGACATTCATGCTATGTGCGAAGGTTATAGTGTGGATGCCTCTACATCAAACTGGAGATTCTACAAGGTCCATTCAATTTTGATGCTCTTTCTCCAGTACAGACAACGAAGATAGCTTCATTTGCAAATGCTAAGGCTAATGAAAAACTCCTAAAGTCTCATATGGAAGACTGTGAGTTGATAGAAGCTGCTTCCAGAGTGCTTGAAAAGATTATGCCATCGGTTCAGAAAGATCCTATAGCCTCCACTTCCGGTAATCTCAAAACTCTAGTCAGCAGTGTCAATACACATTTTGATTCACTAGAGAAGTCAGCAGAAGATAAGGTCTAGAAGGAATTTCTTGCAAAAAGATTATCAGAGGTACAAGGTTTGATAAGTAATGATAGGAGAAATATGAGTATCGGGATAAAGAGCTTAGAAAATGCTCTTATAGATGGCAAAAAAATATACAAATTTTGTATTTCATGGTCCAAAGTAACAGTAGAGATTGAGAAGAAAATAAAAGAGCAAGATGATAAACTACTAAGTTTGTCTCAAAGTTTTGATCCTCTCTCTTCCTCCATAGTCAATCAAGAGTGTCAAACGATTGCAATCACAACTACAATAAAGAATTTTGAGAAGGAAAGGAAGAACATGATCAGCCGGATGGGTGAACTTAGGAGGATCATTGTCCCTAAGTTAGAGGCCATGCATGAGGCCATAAGTGAAGCTCAAATCACAACCCAGACAAATGATCAAACAGATCTAAAAAGGGCAGATGCATTTGCATTCTTGTTGAGTGGGCATATCTCAATTTTGGACAGGATGAAGCAAAGTTGGGCAACAGAAGTTGTACAGTTGAAGAACACTTTTGCAAACATACTTAAGTATATGTAAGTATGCCATATGTATATACTTATGTGGCTAAGTATAGTAAATTTTTTTAAAATTTTGGTGTGCGGACCCTACCCTTTGCCATTGATGTCAAAGGGGGAGTGAAGAGTAGTGAAAAATGAGGAATCCAACTAAGGGGGAGCTTTGGAAAATATTTAAAGACAGAGCATCAGCCAAGGGGGAGCCTAGTGTAAACATTTAGTCATTTTTCACTAAGTGTTGCCATCAATGCCAAAGGGGGAGATTGTTGGCAAGAGACATTATATGGATTCATGATTATTGTCATTGATGGCAACAAAGCTCATCCCACACATCCGCAGGACATGGTGTGTCTCTACTGGAAGTCAGAGTGAAGAATGTTGTGGTCTGGTAAACAAGAATAGAGCATGTGACAAGGTCTGACAGACAGGTCCGGATCTCTTAGAGGAAGTATCTTGGTGCAGTACAGATTTGGGAAAGTCAAGAGGACTACCTTGAGTGTTATATTCCAAGGATTTAGCCTTCGGTGATAGATGAGGGTAAAGATATGAATAGTTGAGTACCGGATTCCTGAGTGACAGTGTGAACAGACGAAGAACTGACTGACAGAACATCAGACTACTTTCCGGATGTGTTACTGATGGTGTTAAAGGTTATGAAGGCATGAATCATGTTTGGCCGACATGATTAATGATATCTACAAACATATACTTGATCCGCATTACATGATGTGCTAGGATTCAGCCAACAGATCAGAATTAGTGGAAAGATTGACTATTCCGGGAGCTGACTAGAAAGATAATGAAATCACTTGTACGGATATATATAGGATGGATTTAGTTGTGAGAAGTGTAGTGGTGATATGTGATATGTGAATAAAAGCAAAGCAGAGTAGAAATAGTAAGAAAGGTCTAGTATGTGAAAGGAAAGCAACATAAGAGAAGAGGAAAGATGAAGTGCAGCAGATCAGTGTACTGAGCCTAACCGGAACTGAACTCCAGCATATGTGGATGCTTCCAATCAGTTCAAGTATTGTATAACATTCTTTTGTAGACAATGTGTCTCCTTGTATGCAGTGTGCCTCCTTTGTGAGCAGTGTGCTCGGGCAGTGAGCCCTAATTGGCAAGTGCCATTTTGTAATTCCTTATTCTTCTAACAGAGAATAATCTTTGGGTTAATCACCCCGTGGTTTTCTCCCTTAACGGGGTTTCCACGTCAAAAATATTGTGTCATGTGTATCACCATCTCATGGTTATGTTTGCTTGTTTGAATTAATGTTGCATTGATTAATAAGAAAGTTTAGAAAGAAGAAATAATTTGGATAACTGATTGACCCCCCCTCTCAGTTATCAACAATGCAGAGTGTCATTCCACCAGAAATTTAATGGCAACCATGAGAGGTGAACCCATGTTGGTACTTTTGACAGGAGCATCTCTGAAGGATTAAAATCAATATGCCATGGTTTAATAAAGAGGCCCACCTGATTGTAAAAATATTGTCCTCCCTCATAGGCCTTGTTGCAATTCATCAGGCATGAAATCACTACAATGAAATAATTGTTTGCAGCCAATACCACCTCCATATAACCCTATGGATTCTAGGTATGGCAAGTCCATGTTTCCTAGAACTAGAGCGAAACCTAAGAACCCATAAAATTACAAATGAGAGCATGATCACACAAATATGTAACATCCTCCAGCACTAAATCTTGTTGGATCACTAACATCAGATGAGTAGCACTCCTCTCTAAACATCCATTCACTTTTGGTGGTCTTTGGCTGCTAGACTAGAATGACCTACCAACATGCACTAAGCTATTTAAAAATTTAATTGCCTTTGCATGAGCAAAAAGAGGAGGATCAAACACTGAAACAACCTCAGAAAAGGACATGCCCTAATTGGCATCGAAAGCTACACATGCAGCCATACCCACACCAAAAAAAAACATAACCCCAAAAAGATGAACCCCTGCTGCAAAAAAAAAAAGAGCAGGTCGTGGCCTACTATAGGCCATGAGCCTGCTATAGGCCTTGTTGAAATTAGGGAAGACAAATGAGAGGGGGGGTGAATCAGCTGTCACAAAACTTTTATCTTTTGCTACACTTAATCTTCATTACCACTTATTAACATGTTAATGATATAAGCACGAAAGCATGAATCAACAACACATGAGCTAAAACATAATTAACACACATAACACCAGAAGTTTTACGTGGAAACCCGGTTAAGGGAAAAACCACAGTGGGGTTTAACCCACAAGATTTATTCTTTGTTAAAAGAATAGAAAAATGGAAAGGCACTTGCCTTCAGGTGCCCTACCTCACTACCTACAAGAACATTTACAATGTTAAAACTGAAAGGTTGAACTGAGAAACAACATCTTCTTCATGCAAGGTTCAGTTCCATTGAAGCGCACAACACCTCTGTTGTGCCCCCTACTCACTTCCTTGCTACATCCGCATCTTCGCTCCCCACCACACATTTCCATGACTTCACAACACTTATTTATACATGACATTGACTTTGGAATGAACATCAAAGTTAGCCTTACAATCATCTATCTAGAACATTCTCCAAGATAGGCATTACAAGCAATTACAATCACAAGACTTAAAATGCTATATGCAAATCTTTACACTATTGGCCAAAACATAGCTGGAACTCAAATATTCCTCGATCAACATGTCATGCTCCATACAATTCTTCTTAGATCATCTGCAACATGTACCAAGCATCCGGTCAGTGAATACTAGAAAGAACTCAAGGAGAAATATTCAACCACGAGCTTAATTATCAATACAGACCACCAACACAGTAGGCACACGATCCAGAGACCACCACAAGCACAATGAAATCAACAAGTACAACTACATCACCTCAAATCACCAAAAACACTATTATCTTCATCTAGGAACTGAAGAACACCAACTGTCATGACTGTCACACTAGAAAGATTTCTTGCAGACCTCCAAACAATGAACCAGTTGAGTTGAGGATACACACCAACATCCCAAACATACATATAGATCCGCAAACCATAATATCCCAATGGGGAGCAATCTGGACCAAATTCCTACCACTCTGTCACCTCTGAACAACTGCAAAACCTAGTTCTATTCAGATGGCCATAACTTCATAAATACTTCATGTGGACCTCTCAAATCTTAACTGGAGCAACTTCAGGCCATCCTCTACAAACCCTTTAATCAATAGACTCTGATCTTCATCTCACTAAGAATGTGGAGCAGTCTACTTTACTAAACTGCATTGTCTTCATTGTCTTTGACAGAGAGTTTCTTTCGGAGAGGCTAATTTTCTCAATATCCTCAACATACAAGTCTTTTAAAGAAGTGATAGAATAAGATAAAGTTGACACTAAAGACAACACCAATTAGGTACATATTTGCAAAAATCTCCCCCTTTGTTATTGATGGCAACCTATGATGTGAAAAACTGATTCAACCTTCAAGACAAGGACTTCTCCCCCTTTCTCTTATAACACCTGCAACCACTTTTTTCACTGCTCCCCCTTTCACCAGCAACTACTCACTTCCATCCATTTTTTCACATGGCTTCTCTCCCCCTTAGACATCAATGGAAAAGGGCACATATTTGCAATCATCTCTCACCTTTTTGTTTCTTAGACAAGACCAAACTGAACTCAGAACATACTGACTACTCCCCCTGAGTAGCATCCCCTTAACACCAATCCAGATCACAAGATTTGACTATGAGTTCCACCAAACTGATGCACACTAGTGCACCTTAGTTTTGAATAGGAGGGATAATCACCCCTAGCTTTTCCCTGAGATACTCAAAAGTGTCCTTAGGTAGAGGCTTAGTGAAGATATTCATAATCTGATCCTTTGAAGGAATAAACTCCAATCTGACTTCATTCTCATTTACCTTCTCTCTCAAATAGTGAAACTTGATGGATATGTGCTTTGTCTTTGAATGCAACACCAGATTCTTTGAAATGTTTATTGCACTTGAATTATCACATAAGATTGTAATAGGCTCTATGAACACAATTCTGATATCCTTCAACATTTACTTCATCCACAAAACTTGAGTACAATTACTTGCTACTGCTATATACTTTGCCTCTCTAGTAGACAGAGATATTGCCTCCTTTTTGGTCAACCAAGAAACCAATCTCTTTCCCAAGAAAAATGCACCTCCACTAGTACTTTTCTCGTTGTCCACATCTCATACCCAGTTAGCATCTGTGTATGCATGAAGAGTGAAACCATCACCCTTAGGATACCATAAGCCATAATCAGATGTTCCCTTCAGATATCTAAAACTTCTTTTGACTGCTACAACATGAGATTCTCTAGGATCAGCTTGAAATCTGGCAGCAAGGCCAACTGCATTCATAATATTAGGTTTGGTATGAGTCAGATAAAGCAGTCCTCCAATCATTGATCTATACCTTTTCTAGTCTGCCTTAGGGGAATCATCATCTTTACTTGACTTGCATCCAGTTATCATAGGAGTACTCACTAGCTTTGAATCCTCCATTCCATACTTTTTCAACAACTCCTTTACATACTTAGACTGAGATATGAAGATGCCCTTATCTGACTGAATGATTTACAGACCCAAGAAGAAATTCATTTCACCAAGCATGGACATCTCAAATTCACTTTGCATCTGATCAACAAACTTTTTACACATGCTCTCATTTCAACCAAAGATGATGTCATCAACAAATACCTCAATAATCAAGATGTGTTCATGATCAATTTTAAAATAAAGATTAATGTCAGCTATACCTTTGCTAAAACCTAACTTTAGTAGATACTTGTCTAATATTGCATACCAGGCTCTTGGGGATTGTTTAAGTCCATATAGTGCTTTCTTCAATCTGTAGACCTTATCTCCTTGATCAGACAACTGGAAACCTTCTAGTTGTTCAATGTAGACCTCTTCTTCCAACTCTCCATTTAGGAGTGCTGACTTGACATGCATCTGGTAAACTTTGAATTCTCTATAAGCAGCAAAGGCAAAAAATAATCTGACTGCTTCGATTCTTTCAACCGAAGAAAAAGTTTCTTCAAAATCAGTTCCCTCTACTTGAGAATGTCCTTTGCACACAAATCTTGCTTTGTTTCTCACAACTTCACCATCTTCATTCAATTTGTTCCAAAAGACCCATTTAGTTCCAATTACATTTTTGTTTTCAGGTCTAAGAACAAGATCCCAAGTATGATTCTTCTAAATTTGCATTAATTATTCTTCTATTTCTTTTACCCAACTTTCATCATTACAAGTTTCATTCACTGATTTTGGTTCAACCTTTGAAATTAAACAATACTCTTCATGTTCTTCACCAAATTTTCGTCTAGTTTGAACACCTTTATTTCTATTTCCTATAATCTGATCTTTAGAATGATTCAACCTCACATACCTAGGAGTTTTGGGATTTTCTTGAGCTTCTAATTCTTGAACTTGTTCCTCAACATTTGCACTAGCTTCTTGAGTCACTGGATTCTCTAGAGTACTCTAAATCTAAGTTTGAGGACTTTCATTTTGATCATCTGATTCATATCCACAAAACTTGGAAGGTCTCTCCTTGCTTTCATCAACCTTGACATTAGCACTTTCAACAATCTTTTTCAATCTCTTGTTAAAGCACTAGTATGCCTTGCTTTGGTTAGAATAACCCAGAAATATTCCTTCATCACACCTTGCATCAAATTTGCCTAGATCGTCACCTCTTTTGATATAGCATTTACTTCCAAAAACTCTAAAGTATTTCATAGTAGGAGCATTACCAAACCACAGTTCATAAGGATTTTTACCAGTATTACCTTTGATCTACACCCTGTTAAGAGTGTAGACAATAGTACTCACAACCTCTCTCCAATAGACATGTGGACCATTTTCTTCCATCATCATTGTTCTAGAAGCCTCTTGAATAGTCTAGTTCTTCCTTTCCATAACTCTATTTTGCTGAGGAGTCCTAGGAGCAGATAAATGTCTTCTTATTCCATGATTTTTGCAAAATGCAATAAACTCACCACATGTAAACTCTCTGCCTCTGTCAGATCTCAAACACTTTATCTTCACACCAATCTCATTCTATACCCTAGCCTTGAACACCTTGATCTGTCAAGAGCCTCTAATTTCTCTATCAAGAAAGTGACCCACATCATCTGGGAGTAATCATCGATTAGCAACATAAAGTATATATCTCCTTGCAAACTCCTAATTCTGGCAGGACCATACAAATCAATGTGCACAAGTTCCAACAATCCACTTGAAAATTGTTCTTTACTTTTAAATGTAGTTCTGCTATGTTTGCCCAACTGACATTCCTTACACATGCTATTAGCAGGTTTTACAAGCTTTGGAAGATCTCTCACAGCCTGAGTAGTACTTATCTTAAGAATACTGTCAAACTTTATATGACACATTCTCCTATGCCATAACCAATTCTGATCAATCTGAGCAATCAAACAACTTTTACCAGTACCACTTAAATGAAATATATTACCTCTAGTCTATGTACCAGATGTAATCTCAGTTCCAGAGCTTTCCAAAATTCTACATTTTCCATCCTTGAATTGGAGATCATACCCTTTGTCAACCAACTATCCAACACTAAGAAGATTATGCTTTAATCCTTCTACATACAAAACATCATTAGTGTTATTCTTACCATCAAGAGAGATGGATCCTCTACCACAGATTCTACTAGCTAAATTGTCTCCAAACTTCACAATTCCACCTTCATACCTTTTCATACTTACAAATTTACTCTTATCACCTGTTATATGATGAGAACATCCACTGTCAATCACCCATTCATCCTTTTCTTCAACCTGAGTAGCCAAGGCACTTTCCACATTCACACAGCTAGCAGATTCAATAGGCACCCAATCTTCTTCTTTGGTAGCAATGAACACGCTTTCATTTCCATAGGTACTTCCCTTATCAGATTCATCATTTGTAACTCCTTCATCAATAGCTTCTTGGACATAGTAGAATTTATTCTAAAACCTAGGTATGTTAGGGTTTGGCTTTGAAACCCTCTCTAGACATCTTGGAGTAAAATGGCCAATCTTATTGCAAGCAAAACATTTGAAAGGAAACTTTCCTTCATACTTACCGAATCCTCATAGTAATCTTTTGGAAAAAAGGGTTTCAAGTTCTTCAAGATCCATTTCATCTTCTTCAAGTTTCTTCCTTGCCTTCTCATACCAGGTTAGTCTTCTTGAAGAGCTTTCACCTGGATCAAATCTTTGCTTCCCAGAAATATTGGCCTTAAAAGTAGATTCTGGTTTAGGAAGGGAATCACTAAACTCACTCATTTCAAATGCTGAAAGATTGCCAACCAATTGATCCCTTGTAACAGTTATCACAATCTTGATCTCCTCAATAGCAGCCACTCTATGCTTGTATGAAGCAGGTAAAGATCTAAGGACCTTGCCAACAATCTCTGATTCTTCTAGTTTTCCACTAGCACATCTGATACTACACACAAGTTCATTCACCTTCTGCATGTAGGAAGTGATGTTTTCATCTTCACTCATCCTCAATCTTTCATATCTACCCTTTAGGCTCTGTAACTTAGCACATTTGACATATGCATCACCTTCATATACAGTTTCCAACTTCTTCCAGATTTCATGAGCAGTTTTCAATTCCAGGACATTTGTCATTTATGTATCAGTTAGGGCACTAAATAATGCTTCTTTAGCTAGAATGTTGTTTTTAGCATCTTTGATTTCATCTGGAGTTGAAGGACCTTTCTTTAGAGGTTGATACTCATCCTTAGTTATCAACCAATAAGGATCAGCCATACATTGCAAATGACACTCCATTTGATTCTTCTAAAGAGAATAATTTGTTCTGTCAAATCTTGGACTATCCTTCTTGTATGTCAACATCCTAGATCTCCTCAAGCAATCAATCTTTTTTAGAGGAATCGGCTCTGATAAAAAATTATTGAAATTAGGGTAGACAACTAAGAGGGGGGTAAATTAGCTGCCACAAAACTTTTATCTTTTGCTGGACATAATCTTCTTTACCACTTATTAACAGATTAATGATATATAAGCATGAAACCATGAATCAACAACACATGAACAGAAACATAATCAACACAAATAACACCAGAATTTTTACGTGGAAACTTGGTTAAGGAAAAAACCACGGTGGGAATTAACCCACAAGATTTACTCTCTGTTAAAAGAATAGAAAAATGGGAAGGTACTTTCCTTCAGGCGCACTACCTAGAGCTTACTGCTCAAAGGAGGCTCACTTCCTACAAGAATATTTACAATGTTAAAACTGAGAAACAACATCTTCTTCATGCAAGGTTTAGTTCCATTGAAGTGCACAATACCTCTGCTCTACCCCCTACTCACTTCCTCGCTACATCTGAATCTTTACTCCCCACCACACATTTCCATGACTTCAAATACTTATTTCTACATGACATCAACTTTGGAATGAACATCAAAGTCATCCTTACAATCATCTATCTGGAACATTCTCCAAGATAGGCATTACAAGCAATTACAATCACAAGACTTAAAATGCTATATGTGAATCTTTACATTGTCAGCCAAACATAGTTGGAACTCAAATCTTCCTTGATCAACATGCCACACTCCATATAATTCTTCTTAGATCATCCACAACACGCACCAAGCATCCAGTCTCCCAAGACTGGAAAGAACTCAAGGAGAAATCTTCAATCACGAGCTTAATTCTTAATGCAGACCACCAACACAGTAGGCACATGATCCAGAGACCACCACAAGCACAATGAAATTAACAAGAACAACTGCATCACCACAAATCACTAAAAACACTTTTATCTTCATCTGAGAACTTAAGAACACCAACTGTCATGACTGTCACACTAGAAAGATTGCTTGCAGACCTCCAAACCATGAACCACTTGAGTTGAGGATACACACCAACATCCCAAACATACCTATAGATCTGCAGACCATAATATTGCAATGTAGAGTAATTTGGACCAAATTCTTGCCACTCTGTCACCTCTAAACAACTGCAAAACCCAGTTCTACTTAGATGGCCATAACTTCACAAATACTTTAAGCGAACCTCTCAAATCTTAACTAGAGCAACTTTAGGCAATCCTCTACAAACATTTAATCTACAAACTCTAATCTTCATCTCACTAAGAATGTGGAGTAGTCTACTTCACTGAACTACACTGTCTTCGCTGTCTTTGACAAAGAGTTTCTACTGGAGAGGCTAATTTTCTTAATATCCTCAACATACAATTCTTCTAAACAAGTGATAGAATAAGATATAGTTGACACTAATGACAACAAGGATATGTTGACATCAATGACAACACTGATTACGTACATATTTGCAACAAGTCACGGGCCTACTCAGACACGAACTCCGCAATCATCTACTCCCTATTCAATGCAAATCTGCCAAAGAATATATATTTTAGTATATGTATATGAATGTAGTTAAATTTCATGGTTTGATTTTTTAATTTTTTTTTACTTTATGTTGTGCTTTGAAAAACTTAGAAAGCTAAAGAAAAAGATATGGGTTTACAAAATTTATGGTAACATTATAATATAGATGTTATGTCAAAAAAACTAACCTTGGGAGATTTTTCCTCT
This sequence comes from Cunninghamia lanceolata, assembly GCA_027924645.1. Classification (NCBI taxonomy): domain Eukaryota; kingdom Viridiplantae; phylum Streptophyta; class Pinopsida; order Cupressales; family Cupressaceae; genus Cunninghamia; species Cunninghamia lanceolata. The sequence goes on from BSBN01000348.1 coordinate 8,092,926, forward strand.
TAAGGTTTAGCTCCCAGGTCCTTTAGAATGCATTTAGAGGATCTTGCATGATTTTGATGACTCCTAATGAGAAAACCTTGAAGTTTCATGGTAAATGGGCCTTAGGGGATGCACATAACATAAATCTTGCCTGAAATTAGGGGAGGACTTGGGCACTTATGTCCCAGTCCTACCCTATTTTAGGTCAGGATCTATTTCAAAGTGTTAGATTATGTCATTCCCACATTTTCCATGTGGTCATGACACTCATCACACGTGTCATAGCCACATTTGTCATGTGGTTAAGACACAAAACACCAAAAAAATTTCTCACGCTTCCCTAGAAACCCCCTCGCATGCGTAAGCATGCTCGGTGGTGTACGCTCAAGGCAAAAACTCTACAGTTGTTAGTGGGGTACAAAGTACATCTACGTTCATCCAAACACACACAGTCCTACAAGGGGGTCTCCATGACGCAGTAAGCACCGCTACAAGGTTTGTAATTTCAAGGTTCCCAACCCTAAAACTCGGTAGATTTCGACAGCATAACACCTCACAGCGTAAGTGGGAATTATACAACACTATACTTCTTACGGGGTTCTCTGAGAGATTAACAACTTCCCACGATGCTTATTCAATATGAATTTACACTTGATTTCCCTATTTGGTCATTTTTTAACAAAGCACGATTATCCGTGTCATTTCTCATTTCCTGAAATATACTCCTCCTTTGGACTTAGTATTCTCAACAAGGTCATTCATTTGCCCTCTCTTCCGTTTCCCTGGAACTTAATTTTGATTGTATTTCTATCATGATCACCTTAACTATTTCTCTAAAATTTATTTTGGTTATATTTCGGTCTCTCTCTCTTTTGTTCTCTAAGTTTTCTTTATGTTTATCGTGTCTTTTTCCTCATGTTTCTCATCAATCAGAGTTATCACTGTATTTCTAAATTACTTTACTCCTAATTCCTAGATGGACTAGATCACATTAACTAGTTTACTACTTGGCTGGACTCCGTCTCTTAGTTTTCTCCACTCTCAGATTCACCTCTACATTTGTAGTAATTGCACAATAATCTTGTTCCTAAGCAGGATTCTCGGAAGGGTAAATCTACTTAGTTCTCTTATCCTAGTTGGGAAATGCCTCACATTTTCTCCTCTGTGTTTTCCAATGTTATTTTTTCTTCTTCCTTCTCTCTTTCATTTTTTTCTCAATTGGACATTTACTAGCTACAGTTGAGTTTAAAATGGCCTCACATGGAATGTCTGTGATGGCTTCTTTACATTTATTTCCAGTGTTCTTTTTAAATGAAGACGCCTAATTTTCCTCTTCATTTTCCTGGTTACGAATTTTGCGTTGAATGAGAAACTTCCGAGAAACTCTTTTGAAACTACGTTATATTAAAATACATGTGTTTATAATAATTATTTGTTTACATATACAGTTTATTCTCCCTTTGAAATTATTAATCTTCCTATTATAAGATTTTTTTAAATAATATATATATATATATTTATATATAGATATATATATACTTATACAATTATCTTCCATTGTTATATTATAAAAGAGGCTCTCCTCTTTATAAAACCCCAACCATGGAAACATATCATAATTTATTTAGTTATTTGGTTTAACAAATAAAAAAAATCCTAACTGTCATTTTCTTTTTTGTTTATTTTTTTTTCTTTTTTGGAGGGCAGTAAGCAGGGGAGTGGCGGTGTCCATGGGGCTAAGGGCGTAGTGGACGGTGGGGTGGCTGAACGCAGAGGTGGGAGTGCTGGAAGGAGGCAGGTGATGGTGTGAAGGGTGGAGGGCGGTGTTCGGGCCACGGCGGGGGTGTGGAGGTAGCGCAGAGGACAGCGGATGGGGATCTGCAGGTGGGAGGTGTGAGGATGTGCGGCAGCGGCAACGCGGAGGGCATGGAAGGAGGTGGCCGCGGGGTGGAAGACTGGTGGGAGCATGGTGGCATGAAGGCCACGGGAGGAGTTGCCCTGCGGGGTTGTGGATTGGCGGGGTGTGGGGAGGGGGCGGAGCCCCCACCCACACCCCACTACCTGGGATGTGGGTGGGGGCTCCGCCCCCTCCCCACACCCTCCTTTGTTTAAAGGCCTGCGGTGCGGTTTCAACCCCACCACCCATGTTTTTTTTTTTTTGTAATTTGTTTATTATTATTTTTTTTGTTTATTTCTCTCTGTATAGTAAAAAAAAAAGAGAATACAATAGTTCCATTTCATTAGATATATATGTTTCCCATTTAATTTATGTGTGTATAAACAATTTAGTTTTATACAAACCATATAATTAAATTTCATTTTTGTATAAACCATATCAAATGTATTAAAACAATATATATATATATACACACACTCAACTCACATTTTAATCACAACTTCACCTATTAGTCTCCTAATTAAGGTTAGTGGAATTTACAGTATTTTTTTTTTAATGATAACGAACAAATAATTTTGGAGGTTAAAAAAAAAACGTTTTAGCTTTATAATAAATGAATTAATTTAAAATGAATGAATTAAATCTATAATGAATTGCAATTTCTAATGCATCACCAAAACGTAACAACATTTAGTAATCTACATACAAGGATAATTAAAATTTATTTCTTTCCTGATCTAATTTAGTTTCAAGACAATAATTTTTTTCTCTAAAGCAGTAGTAAACTACAGTTAAATTCCTCCTGCATAATTTTTATCTCAAGTGCTATTTCAATAACAAAATTACAACTTCATATAATTTACAAGGAACTAATATTTTCACCAAATTTTCCAATAATAGAAACTTAACTTTACAACTTGATATATACTTTGTTTTACAATTAGCTTTCAATTCTACTAACATGAGTGTAAGAAATAAACAATTCTACAACAAAAATTTATTTTCCTATTTTCCTAACAAACTGGTAACAATATAATAACATGAAGATTTACAACCGATATTACATCAAGGGGGGAAATTTTCTTTCAACTCCCAGTAACAAATTTCACAACAGCAAAGAGATAAATCTCTCCTCGTGGCAATCTACAAGGAATGGGCTATTAAAGAACCATCTCTCCTTTAGAGTAAAGATAAAGTAACATAATTTTCTCAGATCAAGTATCATCCTCCTAAACTTCTCAACAATCTCCCAGAAGCCTGCAATTTAGACAAGAGAAGAAAACAAAACCACACAAGTTGCTCTCCTCCCTACCGTAGACCCGCAAGAGGGTCACCCCCGAGCTAGGGAGATCATACTCACACCTGGGTAACTCAAGCAATCCACTTCACAACAAGGAACAACAACAAACCCAAAACACACAAACACCCGTAGGTAAATTACACAACACGAAAGCTCAACTATAGTGAGCTTCACAAGGGGTAGGAGGGTGGACACACTCGACTCCAGAGTGTCACCCTTACAGCTAATATAACCAACACAATTTCTCTTGGCATCAAGCCTAATTTGATAACAACTTCTCTATAGAGTTTGTATTTGGGCTCTCAAGCCAAATGACACAATTCTTTTCAAGTCATCCACACATACCCTCAAGGCTTTCAACAGCCCAAAAGGAGAAACCAGGTATGCACCCGAGGAGGATCACTCCTCCCCTACCCCAAACTTGATGAGCATTTCTCCCAAGTGGGAGAAGCTCTATCAACAACCCGACAACAGTTCCCACAAAAACAAATCAAAAACACAAGCAAATAAACAACTTTCACACACTTTTTATACAACAATCAGATATACGAAAGAAATGTAAAAACAAACCAACCTTACAAAGCCCTTCAAAGGATGAAGCTGTTGTAGAGCTCCACTGAGATCTTCTCCAACCTAAGCCACCAAACTCCCTCTCCCTTTTTCCTCTCTAAAGCAAATTTTTTTTGGTAAAGAAAATAATAATAAAATAAAACTTTCCAAAATTCAACTAACTCCCTCCCCATCCCAAAATGGGATTCAAATAACCCAAATCCTCTTAGTTTTGAGGAATGGGGAGGTGACACTTGTCACCTCCTCACTCTTCCCCAAAACACTATCATGTCCCAAGGGATGAGTGTTGGCTTATGTCACTCACCCATCCCTAAAGTCCTCCTTATCCGTCTCCTCATGTCATTTCTCTTACGCATGGGAGAAATAAAAGGAGTTAAAGGAGGAAAAGACAGGTGACCCATGCCTCTTCTTCCTTCCTTCATTATGGATGACCACACAACTCATGGGGAATCTCACTAATGGTGAGGGTGACTTCAAGTCAATTCCTCTATAATGGATGGGTTTGTAGTCATCTCTTACCTTGGGGATTGAAGAGGGATGGGTTGGGTGTTGGTACAACCCATCTTATCCCCCCATACCTCCAATTTTCGCCACTTAACTTCAGGGTGAAGTTAAGATGACCTTATGGAGGTTACTCAAGGGTTACCCATGCCAAATGGGGCCCTAGACCCATGGGGTATAACCCAGGGTCACTTTAACCTACTCAGGACACCAGGGTCAAGGTAAAGCACAAGAAAAGGCCTCAAAAATTTAAATAAAAGAAAGAAATTCAAATTCAATCTTTTTACAACACAAATCATAATATAGTGTTACAAAAGGGTAATCCTAACCCATTTGACCTTATGAAAGACCACTTTACAACACAACACCACATCAAACACAGAGTGATCTTGGTTCCTCGTGGAACCAGATCGGCTTAACAAGGAATAACAATAACAAGGTGCGGAATGATCTCCAGAATCTATGGTTTGATTAGTAAATCCTGCACACTAAATTACAATATTAGTTTCACATATAATCATCATAGCCGAAGCAACTTAAAAACACGCATTACCATGACATAGTTCTAAATAGCATAAATGAAATCATATTACAATTTTACATCATCACCTAATTAACTTTTCTTAAATGTAAACTTATCCAAACATCACCCAATTAGTTTTTCCGTAATCATAATAAAGTTTAATAGTTTGACAAATCCAGGAACTACTATCCCACAAATATAAAAAAGTATCAATAATAGTAATGTAAATAGTCACAAGAACAGAAGTAAAAAGGGTGGTCCTCATAGATTATGACAGTTATTTAGGTCCTATGCCAACACAGTAAGTTTGAATTATGAAATTCTTAGCGGGAATGTTTGTAGTTGCATATATAAGCATGATTAGGTTATCATTTGTAAACTAGATGAAAATTAGATGAGCATTGTGATTTTGTGAAAGTGATTCAAGGCATTCATTATGTGGTAGAGCAGAATTTTGTGTGTTGTTATTGTGTTTGTATTTGTAAATTTGGTATCCATCTCCTCATGGCATGAATAGCATCTTCCTTCCATGAGGTATTCACTACAAAGTGATATCAATTATGTTTTCTATCATTTATTATTTGGATTTGTTGGAATAGGTTCAGACAACTGAGAGGGGGGGTGAATCAGTTGTTACTGTTATTGAACTTTTTCTTCTGTTATCCTTATTTATAACTTAAGATTAAATCAATGATATAAACATTCTAGCATTAGACAATAGCAAATGAGAAGAAAACATGAATGACATATTTGACACAAAGATTTTGACATGGAAACCTGGTTAAGGGAAAAACCACGGTGGGGGTTAACCCACAAAAATTAATACCTTGTTAAAAGTATTTTATAAATGAGAATGCACATTCATTCGGGCACACTGCCTCGAGTTCACTGCTCAAGTGAAGAGTCACTGCCTACAGAAAAGTTTACAAGAGATTTATAGAGATTTTGAACTGGTAAGATGCATCTGCCAATGCTAGAGATCAGCTCCAGTTAAGTACAAATACTGACTTTCTACACTTCATCTTTATTCTTCTCTTCTCTCTATTCTGCCTTCATTCAGATATTAGATTTCTATACTTTTCACATTTTTTTCATGACCACTATTACACACACAAAATATTCACAATCATCGGCTATATATACTTATCTTGAAATTGCAATCACTTTCCAGTCGGAAACAACAAACAACACTTAGAACTTTTTAAGAGCTCTACTCTATCAGCTAGATCCATACACAATTATTGATGTGTACCACAAATAACACATGTAGATCATCATACATGTCGGCCACTAACACCCTATCTCATACACAATTCATCAAAACACTTCTATTGGGTTCACACAAGGATTTACATAAGTCTGCCTGTTCTTCATTGAACTATTCTGTCATAGTAGAACCCGGTATTAAGATTCTCATAACTTTTGATTCCTTTATCACTAGAGGCTGAAAACTTAGATTTAGATTTTCTTGGTATCTCTTTATACTCCTTTAGATCTGCAACACATAATGGTTAACTAGAGAGATCTGCTGACCAAAATACTGGGCTCTTCTATATGCTCTATTTCAGGCTCCTAGACATAGATAGATTAACATTCTAACTTCTAGTATGATCAGATACTGCACTACGGATGTGTGGAACAATCTTGGTTGCCATCAATGACAACACCTATCAATGCTATGCAATGTCTCTTTCCAACAATCTCTCCCTTTGGCATTGATGGCAACACTTAGTGAAAAATGACTAAGTGTCTTTGTGTAACCCCCCCTTTGTCTGTACATTTGTGCACTTTACTTATTCTGGTGCTCTCCCTTTGCTGAATACTTCATTTTTCACTGCCCTTCACTCCCCCTTCAACATCAATGGAAAAGGGTGGGATCCACAGATCAAAATTCTCCAAAATTTTTGTATACATTGCTGCATAGGTATTAGCAACCATTAAGTTCGATTCACATGAGCTTGAGCATGTCTTTAACACTAGCTTTTATTTGATTAAGTTTAGAGGCCCAAGTACTCTTCATTCCATCCAAAATTGAAATGTGCCCATTTAACACAAGTGAGTATGCTTCTACCTTTGACAGATCTGATGGAACACTGGTCTGAACTACAGTCTGAGCTTTAGATAAAGCAGTATACATTATCTTTAACTTAGGGGTAATTAATCCTCAGAGCTCACACATTCTTTTCATAATGTTTCTTTTCTATTTGACAAGTTTCTTTATTTCCTTAGTCAAGTTAATTACTTGACATTGTTGACTTATGGGTGAAACTGTTAGGGGATCAAAATTTTGAGAGAGATTTGACAAATTTTGTTCTTGTTCCTTTATCTTGTTCTCAATATCCTTATTAACTTTGGGCCATGATAGACAAAATTTGTATATCTCACTTCCATCATTTAGAGCATTCTGAATACTCTTTATGCCAATACTAAGTATTCTTCTATCATTTCCTATCAGGTTCTTTATTTCACAAAACTTCTTATCTAAGAATTCTTTCTGAACTTTTACCTCCGCAGACTTCTCAAAGGACTCAAAATGTGAATTTACTAAACTTACCAGATTCTTTAGATGTCCAGAGGGTGAATCATTTTGATTCTTCTGATAGGTTGGCATTAATTTCTCTAAAACTCTGGTTGCAAGTCCCAATAGCTCATTCTCCTCCATGTGGAACTTTAACATCTTCTCTCTAGCCTTTACTTGGGTGAATGATGCTATCTTCATCAGTTGAATTGGAGAGAGAGCATCTAGATTGGCTAGACCTTGGAGTAGTTCCGGTTCATCAAGCTCAATAACTTCTTTTCCAAGAAGACCTTTTACTGCATCTGTAGTGTCTCTTGCAGCCATTTCAGAATCAACATTTTGATCTCTCAATTTCTCAGTCTCTGCTTTAGGTGCTTCAACGTTTGTACCATCTTCTTTTGTATTATCTTTCTTTTCGCTTTCTTCTTTTAACTCTTCTTTATCCTTTTCTATGTTCTTTGCAGAGGAACTTTTCTTATTTGTTCATCACTTGCTACCTAATCAGAAGGGTTCAGTGAAACAGTAACATTATCCTCTTTCCCTATTGTATCAGATGGATTGGGAGTACCTTCTGCATCAAATATTTTATCCAACATTTATGTATCCTCCTAAAGTGCTTGTTCTACTTCTAGAACAGAGACTCCACCCAACTCAGATTGCTGCTCAATAATGTTCTCTTCTTCAACATCCAACACTTCTTTTGTGACTATATGAAGATTATACTTCTTTAATGCTTTCAAAAGAATCTCTTGAGTTTCTTTAACTATTTCACTTGTTTCTCCAAGCATGAGCTTGTTCATTCTCCTTTTGCTTTTAAAATCATCTGTCACTTCCATTTATTAGTTCATGTTCTCTAATTTCCACATCCTTGCACTTGGCATTTTATTTTCTCAATTCCAAGATATTTGCTAGATTTTGTGGTAACTCATAAATTATCTCTATTAGTGCCTTGTTGTAGATGTTTAGATATCTAACCATTGTTTCCTCCAACACCCTTTTATCCATATCATTGTATTCATCATAGAATTCAATCATGGGTTTTAGATTACCATCCACAGTGACTGATTTTATCACATCTTCTAGCGAGAGTGTGGGTTTCTCAACATATTCTTCATATTCTTCAGTCTTTTGCTTTTTGCTAGTCCTTTTTCTTCCGTAGGTCTTTTCTTTGGTTAACATTGCAGCTTTTATTTCAATGACTTTTGGTTCCTTGATTTCAATGTTGGAGTCTGTATCTACTTCATCTTCTCTTATGCTTTAATAGGTCCAGGAAGCTTTTGTTTTCTTCCTTTTCTCACATTTTCCAGATGATTCTACTTCCAATTTTATACATTTGGAAGGAGCAGAGGTAGTAGTAGAACTTCTAGTAGTTCTTGAAGTGGAAGAAAGTTCCACCAGATCACTTGTTTGTCTCTTCTCTTGTTTTTCTTTCTCATCCTTTTCTGTTCTTTCTCTAAATTTCCTCACAGCTTCCTTTGTTAGGCCAAGATTCTCGGCTAGCTACTCAACTTCTTTTCTTACTCTTCTATTAGTTTCAGGTTCTCTAAGCTTAGTATGCAACTTTAAACTTAGCTCCTCATAAGTTCCAAATCTTTCAACCATTGTGTCTTTGGGCTTGCTTAGCAGATGTTGAGCATACATATCCAAGATCCTTTCATCTACTTCATACCCCATGGGCATGATCCAAACAGTTTTGGGTTCTACTACTTCCATTAAACATTTGTTAGTATCAACCATGAAGCATACTTCATTTTTGTATCTGTTAACAATTGAATTTAGAATTCTTTCCCTTGAGTGCATCATATTCTGAATTTTTTTCAAGTAACCCCATATTGCCATCTTCTGAGCATTGAAATCACCAATGCTGTGAAGATGATTTTTTATTTGAATGGAAACTGGTTCATCTTTAGTCCACTGTACACCTTTTACCCCAGGTACCTCATTCATATAGTAAAAGAATAGACATTAAATCAGTGTACCATACTTGAAGGTGTTCTTCTTATCTCTTTTGATCTTGTTCAGATTTTTAATCAGTTGATTCTACAATAGTTCACACAAGTCATAATAAACATTTTCTTTTAGCATCTTGTATGCAACATAATGGTTATTCCAGAAACAAAATTTTCTCTGCTCGAGTGGTAAATTTTGTATCCAATCACCATGGAGGTGAATTTGACATCTAGCTCTATAATATCATTTATGGTCGTTGCTCTTCTGTCGAACTTAGCCCTTGTAGCATCAGTTACTATCTAGTTTTTCATAGCTTTTAGAATGGGTAATTCTCTAGTTGAGTTCAAACCAATTACAGTTCTTATAGCATCCCTAGTAATCTTGAATGGTTTTAATAACCACATAAATTCATCATGTATCTGATTTAAGACGTATCAAACCCACTAATCCTCATCAAATGTTGGAAACCCGAGAACCTGAACAAAGTGTTTGTCCTATAGAGACTTGTATTTGGGTTTAAGTTCCTTATTTTCATCCATGAGTTGTTTTTCAAACAAATTCACATACCTTGAATCTCCAAACTCATCTATATTTGCATGAATGTAAACCCTAATGTCTTCTACATGTAGTACCCCATTCAGAACGCTTGAAAAAGAACCTAACAGATTGAATTGAATTGATTTGTGAGAATCCTTCTTGAATTTGGGTCAAGGCCTTTTGGTAATGTGAATAACATGAGGGGTAGCCATTTTAGTAGTTTTCAAATTCAAAGATTTACAGAGAGGTACCTTTTTCTTTCGCGGTGTTAGGGTTGATCACTTTCTGATTGAATTCATTCTCTGCCTCAGTCTTTGGAATTTGTAGCTCAAGTGCTCTTCTTCTTTTTCACTTTGAATGCAAGGTGATTCAAATGAGTGAACAAGTGACCTTTTAAAGCTCCGTATTACCTAATTTTCCTTTGCAATAAATGCATTGCCTAATTGTATCTAGTTACATTGTTTAGATAGTTCCGAATATATCAACATCTTTTCTTCTAGAAATCCTTCCATAGGTTTTGGACTCATTATCATTGTTTACTGTATCTTTCTTTATCCAAATCTGGTTCATTTCACTCTGTATCTCATCCACATCAATTTTCCTTTTGCCTCTATCTTGTTTCTGCTCATCCAATTTTTTGTTTACCGGACCTTTTCTTCTATTGTCTTTACTTCTGCAGAATCTTGCAATATGACCATATTTATTGTAGTTATAGCATACAACATTTCCTTTCTTATAAACCTAATTTTCTCTTGATCTACACCGATTAGCCATATGTCCAAACCCATTATGAACAAAGCAGTAACCATTGAAGGAATTGCTAATTATTCTAATATTGGGATTATTCATTTTCACACTTCTACATTCATTTGATCTATGACCATACCTATTACATTTGAAGCATTGATCAAAGAACGATGGACCATTTTGATTTACTCTGCTTCTGCACTGAGTAGCTCTATGACCAAGTTTGTTGTAGTTGAAATAATTTCCATTGAATGATGGATATCTTTAAGCATTTGGCTATCTTACTGGGAGTTTTCTAGATATGTTTCTTCCATTCCTAGGTTGAAAGTTTCTCTGTCTAGATTCAGAGCTTTCACCTTTCTCATGCTTATCAACATCCTTTTTCTTCCCTTCAATGAGTGCATCAAGTTTGGCTGAGCTTATCTTGAATTTCTCCTTGTACTCATTTGCAATTTCTAGGTCATGTCTGAGTTTGATAATCTGTCTCTCAAGTTCTCTTTCATTATCTCTACTTTCTTGTAGATTAGATTCTAGAAGGCTAGCTATTGCATCTAATTTGTAGCATTCTTCAGAACTATTTTTTAGATTTTGATTTAACTCTTGCTTAGCTTTCTTCTTATCTTCAATTTCCTTAGTTAGTCTCATCACTTTAGTTTCCATCTCATGTTTTAGAATAGTAACTTCTTTAGTTAACTTTTCACATTCCTTTGTCTTCTCATCTAGGGCCTTGTCTTCATAAGCTTTTCCCAGTTGAAGAGGTTGCTCCTTTTCTTTTGCATTAGATTTGCTCAATTTTTCTTTTAAAACTTCAATGAAATCTTTAGCCTTTTTGAGGTTGTCTTGCAGCTCTTGAACTTCTGCCTTGGACTGCTCAAGATCATCTAAGGAGAGATTAAGTTGCCCTTGAAGGTCATATTCATCCATTCTGTTATCTTCCTAGATCTTCCTTAAGCTATTAGTATTTTTCAAAGGAAGAAGGCTCTGATACAAATTGTTGGAATAGGTCCAGACAACTGAGAGGGGGGGTGAATCAATTGTTACTCTTATTAAACTTTTTCTTCCATTATTCTTTTTTACAACTTAGATTTAATCAATGATATAAACATTCCAACATTAGACAATAGCATATGAGAAGAAAACATGAATGACACATTTGACACAAGATTTTGACGTGGAAACTTGGTTAAGGGAAAAACCACTGTGGGGGTTAACCCACAAAAATTAATACCCTGTTAAAAGTATTTTATAAATGAGAATGCACATGCATTCAGGTACACTTCCCTGAGCTCACTGCTCAAGTGAAGGTTCACTACCTATAAAAAAGTTTACAAGAGATTTACAGAGATTTTGAACTGGTAAGATGCATCTGCTAATGCTAGAGATCAGTTCCAGTTAAGTGTGAATATTGACTTTGTACATTTCATCTTTATTCTGCTTTACTCTCTGTTCTACCTTCATTTAGATATTAGATTTTTCACTTTTCACATTTTCTTCATCACTTCTATTACACACACAAAATATTCACAATCATCATCTATATATACTTCTCTTGAAATTGCAATCACTTGCTAGTCGTCAACAACAAACAACACTTAGAACTTTTTAAGAGCTCTACTTTATCAACTAGATCCATACATAATTATTGATGTATACCACAAATAACACATGTAGATCATCATACATGTTAGACACTAACATCATATCTCATACATAGTTCATCAAAATACTTCTATTGGGTCTGCACAAGGATTTACATATGTCTGCCTGTTCTTGACTGAACTGTTCTATCATAGTAGAACCCAGTATTATGATGCTCATAAATTTTGATTCCTTTATCACCGAAGGCTGAAAACTTGAATTTAAATTTTTTTGGTGTCTCTTTATAATCCTTCATACCTGCAACACATAATGGTTAACTGGAGAGATCCATTGACCAAAATATTGGACTCTACTATATGGTCTATTTCTGGCTCCCAGACTTAGATAGATTAACTTTTTTTCTTCCAATATGATCAGATACTGCACTACAGATGTGTGGAACAATCTTGGTTAACATCAATGACAACACCTATCAATGTTATGTTGTGTCTCTTGCCAAGAGGATTTTGCCTCTATCCAGGAGGGATACACACTCTTTATCTGACAACAATGTTCGGAAGACTTGAATGTCTCTCTAGGGTTTGACCAAGGCAATCCTCTAAACACCACAGCCCCCAACCCACTTTTCTGTGATTACAAGTTATAGGTTGCAGAAGAGAAAGAAGTGGAGTTGCAGAAGAGTAGTGAAGACTTTCAAAATTGTATATCATGAAAGAAAACAAGGATCTAGACTTGGGCACTTTCTCATTAGTCCTCTAGATCCCACAACTAAAAAATCTCCAGAACAACAGAACTATGTTGAAAATAACATTCCCAAATCCTGAAGAAACTTAAGGCATTGGACTAGGGGGGCTTCTCATTAGTCCCTGACTTTTCTGGACAACAAACTTCAAAATTTGGTATGCATTTGATTGTCATTTGATATCTCTGTGTGCGACCATTTTCTGTAATTTATCTATTTGTTTACAAATTTACAAAATTAGGATTTTCAGCATAATTGAGATTAATTGAACAATAAAATCACACAATTCCAATCTTCCTCTATGTTCCAAGTGATAGGATGTTTGTGCTAGAGTTCTCTACTTAGTTGAATCTCCTTGAATGTTTAGTGGTGAAAGGAGGATCAACATAAACCATTAAAATCCATTATCTTCACTTTTAACCCTAAACATTTTGGTGAACCCATGTTTTTAAGGATTTTTGCACCTTGATGAGTGTTGTGCTTCAGATTTACATTCATTTCATTCACTCATATCATTGTTCATCTTATTGCATTTCAAAAATTACAAAAAATTTGAAAAAGTTGAAATTTTTTGCATTTTTAGCTTGCATTTTCAAATAATTTGAGTTAGTTGGCATTTAATTTCAATAAATTTCTATCATTATCATCATATATTATTTAAAATATAGAAATTTATCATTTCTCATTCCTTTACATTGCATTTTCATGATCAAATTGATAAAATTTGCTTGAAATTATGCATTTTTCCATATAACCTAGTTTTGCATCAGCTAGGGTTTGTAGTCAAAATCTTGTTTAATATTTTACTACCCTTTTAAAACACTTATTAAGGATTATTTATAACTGTAGTTTTGCATCATAGTGTTTTGCTTGCAAAATTTCATGCCTAGGGTTTGAAAGCCTTGCTTTTCCACTAGATTTTGGCCTTATCAACTCTCTAGATTTGCATCATAGGCATGTTGTAAAGGATTTTTCTGCATTAATTAGCTTTTATTAGGGTTAATATCTGCTTCCACTCATAAAATTATATACAATACCCCTTTTATTGGTCCTTTACATTTAGATTTGGTGAAAAATTACTTATTTTAGCTATATTTTCACTAGGGTTTGACTTAGATTCGTACTATAAGTGTGTTGTGATGGATTTTATGGATTTAGGTGACTAATATTACTACTATAATCTTCTGTACCTCCTAAAATTATTTACAACACCCTTTTCATTGGGTCTTTGCATTGAAAAGTTATGAAAAATTGCATATTTTAGTGTATTTTCACTAGGTTTTGACCTGTCATCATTCTAGATTTGCATCAAAAGCATGTTGTGAAGGATATTATTTATTTATTGGATTGATATTAGACATATTACTTGCTAACCCTGATCAATTTCCTTACAACACCTTTTATTTCACTTTTTTGCATTGAAGAAAGTTGAAAAATCAAGCATTTTAGGTCATATTTACACATAATTTTGCACTGGTCCTTTGCATAACTTTTGAAAAGCTTTTAAAATATGATCTTACATTGATTTGAAAACTTATACACATGGATTATAATCACAATAATAACAATAGGTTCCCTCCTAGGCCTTGCATTAAAAGAAATGTCCTCAAACCTGAAATTGTGTTTACACCTCATGATAGAACAATTGGAGACACTGAAGGACCCCTTTATATCACTGTGAAGATAATGGGAAATCTTGTGGATGGAACCCTTATTAATCCTAATTACATGACTAATGTGGTAACAAAAGTGTTCCTCTATTCACATGGATTGCTGAAAGTCTTTTATGACCCTTCTGATATGATGATTAAGACACATAAGGGAACCTTTATAAACACCTCTAGGAAGATATCTTTATTGGTAACTATATTTGAGAAATCTGTAGAACAATTATTTGATGTTGTCCCCATTTCTGACCTTTTTACACATAAATTAGGAAACCCATGGTTAAAAACTATGAAAGTTGTCTCTTCAACAATTCACAACTATGTAAAATTTCCATTGAATGGACAAGTGCATAATATCCCTCGAAATAAGTATAAACCTTTGGTTACAAGACAACACTTTACTCTTGATTACTTTAGGGAATGATCTGAAGTGGAACTAGAGCCACGGACATATTTTAACTTCTTGAGCTATAGAAACTACAAAACAAAACTATTACATCAAGTGGCTGGTCCTTCTATGCAAGAAACAACAAGAGACGAACAACCCTCATTTGAAGAGAATCCTAGACTGAAAGGAAATGGACCCTATACTGAGGTTCTTCCCCTGCCATCATTAAAAGGATTGAGAGGTAGTCATCAACAACAATACATTCCACCTACACAAATGAGATTTGATCATGGTGCTTCCTCTTATAAAACACAAAAACCTACAAAAGAGTGAAACACTATCTTACAAGAGGTAAGTTGTAAGACAAAAAGAAATAGACAAGCAAGAGCAAGGAGGATGAGACAACAAGATTTTGCCCAATGAAACGTATCTCAATAAGAAAACATCTCACCTAATATTGAATCAAACCAAAAAAATCTTAAGAATGGATAACTTGAAGAAAACAATAAGAGTTGGGCTATAGTACCTTATGTTCCAATTTCCTCTACAATTCGAGAGTGGGAAGATGATGATGATTTGCTTGATGACAACCCTTAGTTTGGTTGTCCATACAGGTAAGTATTTCAAACCCTTTACCTCCATGATGTGTTTCCCCCGTGATGTGTTATGTGTTGTTTAGGTCTCCTAGGATGACCCTTGATACTCTCATAAGGTCAAGGGTACTGGGAGACCGCCTCTATGGTGACCTTATTCTATTTGTATCATCATTTTATTATATTGCTTCTCATTTATTTTCATTGTTGTGTGTTGTCTCTTATGGACATAGTGTTGCAGTTGGTGACTTGGGGGTACCCTCCTATGTGATTGTCCCTACGACACTTGTTTCTCCTCTCTTGATTTGTTGTTTTGCTTCCTCTAGTGTTTCTATCTAGTGGGCAGATGATGAAAAATATATTATACTAATATGGACCTAGTGTCCCTTCAGTGAGAAATAAAAAAATCGACCAAGTCCATACATGATGATGGGGTTGATATAGATTATTTGATTCTTGCCTAGTAGAATCACTCGGTGTGATCTTGATGTTGTCTTATCGCACTTATAAACAATAAAAATACTGTTGCTCCATGCACTGTGTTTATCTTTGAATCTCACCATGGTTACACTTGGTTTTGAGATTTCTGCAATATATCCCCACGGTTATACTTGGTCTCTGAATCCGTAGTATAACCTCTACTCTCTATGTGAATGATTATATGCATTATTGTTATGGATACTAACACCTTTCTTGTAGGATTGTCTTTGTGAGAATATTTGGCGATCGTAAAGTACATGTCACTTTTGGGGGGCATGGGTTTTACAAGAGTCCAGGTTCCCTTGTGTATTTTCTACCTACCTTAACATGCTTGATATTGGTACATGATATCAAGCACCTTAAGATGGGGGCATATATACTTCAAGACTGGTGGCGATGAGTCCCTACTGCAGTCTGATATCTGTTTGTGAATCTTGAAATCTACTGCAATCATTTAAGCCCTCTGTGGAGGTGAGATATCACGTATATCCTTTTTTATCTTAATCCCTCTATAGAGGTAGGGATGGTGTATTTCTCAAGGAAAGTGCACATCTTGTCATTTTCTAAAATTCCTTTGTTGAGGCAGTGAGTAGATCTGTAACTATCCAAACCCTTAAGCATGTCTTCGGCAATTGTTGTGGTGAAGCCCAATCGTCTAGGTGTGCCTATAATTTGCCTGAGATGGTGATGAAACTAGAAATAGGTACACTCCATCGCTTGTCTACTGTGTTTTCTCCATGTCTTCTATGTGTGTGTGTATGGCGTGTTTGTTCCCAAGCATAGTCTAAAGACTGGTGGCGATTAGTCCATACTATGCTTTGAGATTTGTATGGCATGTTTATCTTATATGGCATGTTTGTTCTCAAGTACAGTCTTAAAGACTGGTGGTGATGAGTCCCTCCTACACTCTGAGATTTGTTTGGCATGTGTGTTACCCCATATGTAGTTTAAAGACTGGTGGTGATGAGTCCCTCCTACATTATGGGTGGTGTATTTGCATCTGCATTTCATATATGAGAAAAAAGAAAAAGAAAATCATCCTTGTGTTCACTACATTCACTGTATTCACTATGTTTTACGAATCTTCAATGATGTCTTCTTTGTGTTTTGTGTGATGGTAACTATCTTCTTAGTGTTTTGCATGCCTGTTACTATCTTCTCTGTGATTGAAATGTCTTCTCCATGCTTGGAGTGTTTGCTATGGTTGTTGACTATACTTTAATGCATGTATTGGCCTTGCGTTTATACATACAATAAAGTGGGGGCTAAATGTTATGTCAAAAAATTAACCTTGGGGGCTTTCTCCTCTTAAGGTTTAGCTCTCAGGTCCTTTAGAATGCATTTAGATCATCTTGGATGATTTTGATGACTCCCGATGAGAAAACCCTAAAGTTTCATGGCAAATGGGACTCAGGGGATGCACTTAACATAAATCCTACCAGAAATAGGGGGAGAAATTAGGTGCATGTGCCCTAGTCCTGCCCTATTTTAGGTCAGGACCTATTTCAAAGTGTCGGTCTATGACCCTAATTTAGGTCCTATGCCGACAGGGTAAGTTTGAATTACATAATTCTTAACGGGAATGTTTGTAGTTACATATATAAGCATGGTTATGTTATCATTTGTAAACTAGATGGAGACTAGATGATCATTGTGATTTTGTGAATGTGATTTGAGGCATTCATTGTGTGGCAGAGAAGAATTTTGTGTGTTGTTATTATGTTTATATTTGCAGATTTGGCATCCATTTCCTCATGGCATGAAGAGCATCTTCCTTCCATGAGATCTTCACTACAAGGTGATATCAATTATGTTTTCTATAATTTATCATTTAGATTTTGCCTCTATCTTATAGGGATACACACTGTTTATCTAACAATGGTGTTTGGAATACTTGAATGTCTCTCCGGGGTTTGACTGAGGCAAGACTCTAAACACCACAACTCCCAACCCACTTTTCTATGATTGCAAGTTATAGGTTGCAGAGGCAAAATAAGTGGAGTTGCAGGAGAGCAGTCCATATTGTTAGAATTGCAGATCACAAAAGAAAATAGGGACCTCGACTTAGGTGGCCACTCATTAGTCCTCTACATCCTATAACTAAAAATTCTTTAAAACAATAGAATTTTGTTGTAGATAACATTCCTAGATCTTGAAGAAAACTAAGGCACTGGATGAGGGTGCCCACTCATTAGTCCCCAACTTTTCCACACACCAAACATTAAAATTTGGTATGCATTTGATTGTCATTTAATATCTCTATGTGTGATCATTTTTCGTAATTTGTCTGTTTGTTTGCAAATTTATGAAATTAGGGTTTTGAGTATAATTAGGCTTAATTGAACAACAAAATCACACAATTCCAATCTACCCCTATGTTCCAAGTGATAGGAGATCTGTAGTAGAGTTTTCTACTTGGTTGAAAGGAGGATCAACACAAACCATTAAAATCCATTATCTTCACTTTTAACCCTAAACAATAGATAACACTATTATACTATACTATACTATTATATTATATTATATTATTATTTACGTAATTCAAAAATAAAAAACAACCAAATATGGAGTAAACCTAGACACATAAATTATGTTCTTTATATTAAATTGGTGGTGTTCATTATTTTTCTTAAAAAACATGCATTATAATGTCTTGGCTTATTCTTTAATTTTTTAGAAATTCAATTCCATCAATCACTTGAGATTACAATAATTGGATGAGGACATGAGGAACTATGATCACTTGAAATCAAATAAAACATACCCATTTTGTGTGAGAATCCCTTCTATATATGTATTGCAAATAAATGAATAACAAGGTTAAGGGAAGAGCTTATCCTTTAGTTTTAATTGAAATAAAATCCATGTTAATTGAATTAAAACAACAAAGTTCATTTACATTTATATCTATATATTAAACTATCATTAGAATTAGAGTTGGGGTTAGGATTAGATTTAGGAATAGAATTAGGGTTAGTATGGGCCTAAACATTAGGGTTAAGGTTATAGTTAGAATTAGTGTTAGAATTGTTGGAGTCTAGGACAACACTGAGAGGGGGGGTGAATCAATGTTGTGTAAAAATTAGACAATCCAAAACTTATAAAAAAATGAATAAGAATATGTTAACAATCAATTACCATATTTTGCATCAAGGAGATAAACATTGAATGTTTAAACTTGAAAGACAATCAACAAAACATAAGTTATGAAACAAGTACACAAAGAATTAGGAGTGGCAAACCCTTTAGGGGTAGAAAAACCACTCATGAATTGCCTCACTGGCTTAACTTTGAAAAACTTCTTTACAAGGCCTCAATGGCTGATATATGTGTCTCACTGACAAATGAAAGGTCTCAATAACCTACAAGCCTCACTGGCATACAAAGCCTCACTGGAAAATTCAACCACATCAAAACATACTGCAAGGTGTGCAAGAAATTATTGCCACTCAATCTGATTTGCACCATTATACAACATGTCTTCTCTGTATTTTCAACCATACTCAATACAATCTACATATCAATTTCATGATCTCTGAATAATTAAGTTATCTAATACACAATACAATCTCAATGTCTTCCTCTACATTTAATCGTCAATTAAAAATCAATTCACCTCATTCAGTTTATTTCTGCACAATTAAAATCTGAATATCAATCTCATTACCAATATTGTCTTCATAAATTTGTTGCACAAGGAGGTCATCATTTTTGCATTTTGGTCCTCACACCAACTCTCTGCATCAATGCACCTGAAGAAACATTATATGCAAATTGAATGTCCTTTCACCTTTCACATTCTTCTTCATATTCTTCTTCTTTGTACATTCTTTCTTCTTTTTTTTATTAAATCAATTCACCTACAAGCGAAGATAATTTCTTCTCTTTATAACCATAGATATTCCTTTTCCCAAAATTTCAATCCAATTTATCTTCTCTGCATAAAACATTTTCAAACAAAATCCATTCACATTCTTCTCCTCTCTGAATTTAGATTTTCCCTTCACAAAATATTTCATCTCCTTTTATTGAATATCTTCAACAACATTTTCTAATCTGCAAAAATCATCTTAGAAAAAAAAAACAATTCCAATTTTTGTTCTCAATAAAATCTGCAATATTAATATCATCTCACTACTGCAAATAAATCTCCATTGTGCATATAAATCTCTTCATATTCTACTCTCAAAAATTCATCACAATTTCCCATTAAAATATGTATTCTTTGCATTATAATATCCATCCGTGAAGAACCTACAAATACAAATCTTACTCACAATTAAGCAATAACCCTTCATATTCTTCTTTCTTTACACATTCACTTTCATCTTCAAAAATAACTCTTCAAAATTTGCCTTCAAAATAAATATTCAATCTCCTCATTTTCATCTTCCATCTCTCCAAAAAACACAAGTTCTTATAAAGAAACTTTCCCAAATTATAAAAGCTCCTTTATTTTAAAATAATAATTAAATCTCTTCACAAAATCTTTTCTAAAAAATAAATAATAAAAAACCCTTTCTTTGACTTGAGAATTTCACAAAAAAAAATCTCCTAAAAATTAGGCTTCTAAATCTCACCAGAATCTGCCTTTTTATCTTCCCACTTCTCCACAAAAGAAATTTTCTCATTAAAAATTTGTGCAAATAATATTGCATAAAATCTTTAAAATATAAAAGGAAATAATTTATTTCCTTATTATTATGAAGGAATAAAAAAAATCTTCTAAAAATCCACCTTTAAAAACTTTATAAAAATCTGAGCATTTAAAAACATTAAAAATCTCCTCTTTTTGGAAGGCTAAAAATAGCCTATAAAAACTCATCCTTAGTCAAATTGAAAAAGGCAAATGAATGCATGTTAATCTTTATGCACTAAAAGGAGAATTTGTAGTTTAAATGAGGGCCAATTTCTCCATGGTATTTAAACCCTTCAACAAGTCACTTTTAAGTGACTGACCTGTGATAACAAGTCAACTTTATTTTATAACAAAAAGTGCATATATTATATGACAGGCACAGAGGTGTTTATAATATATGCTTTAAAACATTTTAACTTAGGATTTTTATCCCTTACCACAAACAAAAACTTCAATCTTGTATTGAATTGCTAACACATACTGATAAACCAACATCAGAAGCATGACATGAAGCAAAAACATAACCTTTTATGAAGTCCATGAAGATGATTATCATCATACCATGAAGATAATCAATATAGCATCAAAAACCTTATCACAAACACTTTGTCTCTTTTGACATGAACATCATGGCTAATTCCTTTGACATCTTGATGTAATCTACATGTAAGAATTATGTGATGCCTTTTTGGAGACACAGGCAACCTCTTATCTTAACTTGATCAATCAACATGACAATGCAATCATTATATGTGTTAGTTGAGAAATAGATCAAAGCACACAAAACCTTCAACACCTTGCTTCTTACCTTGGTGATCATTATCACCATGTCACTTACCTCTTATCTTGAACAACACTGAACATCTTGCTTCTCTTATCCTAATTACTAATGAAACATCAAATGAACTTCACCATGAAGGTAATGATCAATCAACTCAATACATCAATTCAACATCATAATACCATGATCAATAAAACTCCATTTTGACATCAATGACAATCAATCTCCATCAATCTCCCCCTTTGTCATTGATGGAAAAAATACATGATACATTCTTTCTCTCCCCCTTTTTGACATTTGATGACAAAGGCTGAATTAACTCCCCCTAAGAACAACTCCACTGAAAGCTCTTAAAACTTGATCATAACATTGCATTATGAGAACTTTGAAAACATAAACTCCTGTTATCTTGTTATCTTCGTATCAACCAAAAATTGAGATACAACTCCGCTGAAAGATGTTAAAACTTGAACATAACATTGCATTATGAGAACATTGAAAACATAAACTCTCATTATCTTGTTATCTTCATATCAACCAAAAATTGAGATACCACTTACCCAAACCTTTGTTACCACTAGTCTCAAAAAAAATTGAAGGCTCTGAACACTTTAACAATTTGTTGTTCTAAACTTATATCCTTGCACATCTACACCTTGAACAACATTTCAAACTTGAGAGCAATAAGATACCACACATCTAAAAAATTACATCCTGAAGCATAATACCACGTCTTGTAACAAAAAATCACTTATGAAGATGAAGAGTAACACAATCCTTATGACATCAAATGTGATTGGAGGACAAAATTTTCAAACAAACAATCTCTTCAATCATCAACACAAATTTTAAGTATGATTATGAAGGCATAAAGATTGACCCCTGTGACATGACTCATATAAACTTGAACTCCATATAGAGATCTCACAAATACTCAACAACCATAATTCACAACTCATGAAGCCATGATGACCACACAAGAGATAATCAAGATTTCCATGATAGAAACAACATGAACTATCAACCTGCAACCTATCTACTCTTGCAGACACTTCTGAAAGAGAATGAAGACCATCTAAAAAGAATGAAGGCTATCTTGATGAATACCATCAAGTTGTTCCTGTACATGACACTTTTTGCGACAATGTCAAATCTAATATATATTGCAATCAACAAGAACTAATGCCTCTTGACTTTATAATTCAAATCAGCCCATCAAAACTATTCATCAACAAACTAATTTCACCATCAAGTACTTCCTGCAACATCACTTTGCAAAACCAAATGCAGAGATAAGAATAATAAATTGACTCCTTCCACATGTAAACTCCTTAGCTCTCATAATGCAAACATCTGATAAGAGCTTTTCAATCTCTTTACCATGACAACAAATACTTCAAGAGCTCAAGATCACTTTGAACATCAACACTATGACAACTCAATCTTGGTAAGTACCAACATGATAGGACAAAGAAAACCAAAACACTTAACATCATCAAACTCTTTGTGGATTGAATCCTTGAAAATCTTATCAATCATGAACCACTGATCACCTATATCATTGTCACACACAAACGTTATCAAAGATGAATCCAAAACTAAAAAAATAAGATCATCAAATTGATAAACAACAAATGATCTTCTTCCTAAAACTTTTGGGGAATACCTGATAGATCATGAACAACCCCCCTTACTTCATGCTATTTGTTATGTAACTGAGGAAGTAACTTGTGTAAGATGCACAAGTTTAGAATTTATCTTCTCTTGTTTTTATTTTTGCCTCCAAACTTTCTCAGGTTCTTGCTTCTGTTCATATTTCTTTATCCAAACCTTTTCAACCTTGTTCTTTTCCAATCTATCAAACCAGGTAAAGCTATTTTTCCAAACCTTTTGCAACTATATATTTTGTGACCAACAGAATTGCACTTGAAACAAACAATATTAGTATTCCTAATTGAAGCAAAATGATTTATTCTGCAATTAACTGATTTGTGTCCAAATTGATTACAAGTATAACAATATCCATTAAATGAATAATTATACTTGTACATATATGCTTGTCTTGCAAGGGTATTTCTTCTGGATTTTCTCCTTTGATTGTACATTTTGTGTTTAGGGGCAATAGTATGATAATTTAAATTAATCTTCCTTTTAAGAGTCTCTCTGACTTTTGAACATTCTCCCTTTTCATAACCAAGTCCAACAATGTCTCTATGTTGTTTTTGTTTACTAAGCATCTCTTGTAACTTGCTTGTGCTCTCATCAAATTTGAGATTCTTTTCCAACTACTTTTTGGCATCCTTAAGTTCTTTACTTAAAGAAATTATTTCTTCTTCTAGATTTTGACATTCAGCCTTTTTAGCCTCCAACTCAGATTTTGTTTCATCAGCTATCTTCTTAGCTTTCTCAACCTCTATCTTCAAACTAATAATCAATTTGTGTGATTCACCTGCTTGATTCTTTAGGTCTACAATCAGGTTTCTAGCATCTTCAAGGTATGTAAGAGCTTTGTCTTTTAAGTCTCTTTCTTGTTGGAGCTACATTTCTATTTTTTGGTTCTCCTTTTTATATCTCTTGAGTTCACTGAAAGCACATATAAGCTCTCCTTCAACATCAACCTCACAATTATCTTCATCAAACTCATGTTCATCTTCATCATTAGTCTCAACAGCAAAGACATCTTTTATTTCATTAAATTCTTGTTCTCCTTCATTCACAATGATTTCTTCCTTTTTATCAAAATTCTCAACTATAGGACCATTTTTTTAATCAATCATCAGGGGTGACATATGCAAAAAATCATTGCTAGGCTTAACTAAGGCTTATTTTACCATATTTTGATCAACATCTTTCTTTTCTCTATTTGAAACCTTAATTCTATTCTTCTTACCCATTTTACTCCACTACCAGGACCTACCCGAGCTAATTAGATTTCAAAAAGGGGACTTGGCTCTGATACTACTTGTTGGAGTCCAGGACAACACTAAGAGGGGGTGTGAATTAGTGTCATGTAAAAATCAGACAATCTAAAACTTATAAAAATTTGAGGAAGAATATGTTAACAATCAATTATCATATTTTGCATCAAGGAGATAAACATTGAATGTTTAGACTTGAAAGAAAATCAACAGCACACAAGTTATCAAAGAAAGACACAAAGAATTAGGAGTGGAAAACCCTCTAGGGGTAGAAAAACCACTCATGAATTGCCTCACTGGTGTAACTTTGAAAAACTTCTTTACAAGGCCTCACTGGCTGATATATGTGTCTTGCTGACAAATGAAAGGTCTCACTGACCTACAAGCCTCACTGGCATACAAAGCTTCATTCAGAAATTCAACCACATCAAAACATACTACAAGGTGTACACAAAATGATTGCCACTCAATCTAATTTGCACCATTATACAACATGTCTTCTCTGTATTTGCAACCATACTCAATACAATCTACACATCAATTTCATGATCTCTGCACAATCAAGTTATCTAATACACAATACAATCTCAATGTCTTCCTCTGCATTTCATCTTCAATCAAAAATCAATCCACCTCATTTAGTTTATCTCTACACAATTAAAATCTGAATATCAATCTCATTACCAATATTGTCTACATAAATTTGTTGCACAAGGAGGTCATCATTTTTGCAGTTTCATCCTCACACTAACTCTCTGCATCAATGCACCTGAAAAAACATTATATGCAAATTGAATGTCCTTTCACCTTTCACATTCATCTTCATATTCTTCTTCTCTATACATTTTTTTTTTTTTATGAAATCAATTCACCTGCAAGAAAAGATAATTTATTCTTTGTATAACCATACATATTCTATTTCCCAAATTTTCAATCCAATTTATCTTCCCTGCATAAAACATTTTCAGACCAGAGGAGGCCTCATGTCAACTAAATTTTTTTTCCATACCTTATCACATCTTGAATTGAAGTCATAGATGCTTTCTTTTGGATGCCTCTTGATGGTGATGAGGTTTTGAGTGAGAGTGCTGACATCTGTCCTCTCTTTGAACTGATCGTAGATGAGCCCACCAAGCTAATCTCATCCGGTGATCGAACCAGGATGTAAACTTCTATATCATTCTTTCTCTTTTCATTTGAGAGAAGATGCAAGCAATAAGAGAGTATGATTCTCATTTTTGACATTGTGAATGGAACATAAACTTACAACATCTTGAATATGATCTGTAGGAAAAACTGAGGCAGTGCCTTCTAGGCTGTGTCAGGAACTTGACCCTATTGCTGAAGAACAAGAGGACTTGAATCCCAATTTACAAAAGGTAGATCTCTTTGAATATTCAGATGCACATAGATACTAGTGGATGCCACGATCTGCTAGTGCAAAGATCTGAGAAAGAGCCTTTAGTAGAGTGCACATGCATTCAGGCTCACTGCCTAGAGCTCACTGCCTACAAATGATTACAAGAAAATAACATAGATTTTGGATTGATGACAAGCATCTACTAATGCATGATTTCAATTCCGGTTAAGCACAAAACACTAATCTTACACATTTCATCTTCACTCTACCCTGTTTACTGCTCTGCCTTCATCTGAATCTTAGATTTCTGCTCTTTTCACCTTTACTCCATATTCACAACATGCACTCCCCAAAATCATCCAAATCCATCAGCTATATATATCTGCATCTTGATCTATAATTACTTTTCAGTCAACTTCAAGAACACTTGGAACTTTATTGAATACTCTACTCTATCAGCTAGATCCATGCATAACTTGAGACGCGGACCAAAACTTGCACTCACAAATCATTAGTCAGGTCAGCTACTATCACTGATCAACACAACTTGTCCAACCAACAACTTCCATACATCTGGAACGAAGATTAATTACAATGTCGGCTTGTTCTTCTTTTGTTTGCTCTATCAAACTATTAACCCGATACTCAAATGCTAATAACTATTGACTCCTCCATCACTGGAGGCCAAAATTTTGGATTTTAGATTTTCATGACAATGCTTCTGACTCCCTTAGATTTGTAGAAAACTCTGATCTACCCTTGAGGAGATCCAGACCAAGATACTGGACCCTGTCACACACTCTGTTCTTGACTTCCCGAACTTACACAGATCTTCAATCTGATTTCTGGCCTAGGCAAATTATGTAATTTGGATGTGTAGAGAGACTTGGTTTCCATCAATGACAACACTTATCATGCCTAGCAGTGTCTCTTGCCAACAATATCCCCCTTTGGCATTGATGGCAACACTTAGTGAAAAATGACTGAGTGTTGGAATAACTCCTCCTTTCCTTGTGCTCCATAATATTGTTTACACTGCTTTCTAGTGCTCCCCCATTGTTGGATTCCTCATTTTTCACTGCTCTTCACTACCCCTTTGACATCAATGGCAGAGGGTGGGATCTGCAATCACTAATGATGCAAAAACTCAGTATATATAACCGCATGTGTACAAACAATCCATATGTTGTATTTACACATATTTAAGGATATCTATAAAGTACTCTTTAACTGTACAAATTTGGTGGCCCAACTTCTCTTCATACGATCCAAAATTGTAATATGTCCTCTCAACAGAAATGCATATGCTTCTTCTTTCCTTTGATCTGATGGATCACTTGTCCGAGTAGTACTTTGAGCCTCTGACAAGGTATTAAACATCATTTCCAACATAGGGGTAATCAGTCCCCAGAGCTCACTCATTCTTTCCATAATATTCTTCTTTTCCTTGATAATCTTCTTTATTTCATTTGTCAGGTTAATTGCTTGACATTCTTGGCTCACCAGAGATACTGTTAAAGGATAAAAACTTTGAGATAGGTCTAGTAGCTTTTTCTCAATATCCTCTACTATTTTGGGCCATGATAAGCAAAACTTATATACATCACCACCATCCTTAAGAGGATTTTCAATACTCTTTATACCAATTCTGAGTGTTTTTCTATTATTATCTATAAGGCCTTTTAGTTCACTGAACCTCTTATCCAAAAATTCTTTCCGGATCTTTACTTCAACTGAGTTCATAAAGGACTCAAAATTTGTATTTACAGAATGCACAAGATTTTTCAAATTACTAGAAGGAGAATTAGATGTATTCTTCTGATATGTGGGCATGATCTTCTCCAGTACTCTAGATGCTAGGCTTATCACCTCACTGTCTTCTATGGTAGACTTCAATAATTTCTCCCTTGCCTTGGCCTATGTGAATCATGATATCTTCAACATTTGATCTAGAGAGAGTGTCATAATTGATTGGTCCTTGTATCAGTTCTGGCTCATCTAACTCTAGCATCTCCTTGCTGAGAAAACTCTGCACTACATTCATAGTGTCTCTTGCCACACTTGCTATTTTAGTTTCCTTCTCTTGTGCTTGGTCAAAGACAACAACCAGAGTGTCTTGCTTTGGTGCATTAGCACCATCCCCTTCTGCTAGTTCTTCTTTTCCCTTTGTCTCTTCCTCTTCCTCTTCCTTCTCTTTCTCTTTTTCTTCTTCTTTCTCTTTGTCCTTTCTGGAGTCATCAGTAGTAGGAGGATCCGGAGGATCATGGCCAGCATTTGCTTCTTCTATCAATACCTCCTTCTCTTCCTTTTGCACTTCCTCTTCCAGAACAAAGAAGTCTAGAGTTTCAGTTTGTTTCTTATCTGCCTTTAATCCTTCAACATCCATGTCTGAGGACTCAATCTATACATTTCCCTCCTCTGCAATAGAAAGATTGTGTTTTTTCAAAGTATTCTAGAGAATCTCTTTGGTTTCCTTTAAAATCTTGTCTATCTCCCCAAGCATAAGCTTATTCATTCAATTTTTACTTTGGAACTCATCCTTGGCTTCTTTGAATATCAAATTCATTTGCTTCAGAGTAATTTGGGGGCATAATTGTATTAATATTTGTTCTCGGATCTCAAGATCCTTGCTTATTGCATTCTCTTTTCGTAGTTCCAAAATGTTTTCAAGGCTTTTTGGTATCAATGAACATATCTCAATAAGAGCCTTGTTGTAGATATTCAAATATCTTACCATTGCTTCCTCAAGTACTCTTTTGTCAGCGACACTATAGTCATCATAGAATTCTATCATTGGAGCCAAGTTTCCATCCAAAGTAACTAATTTAATGATGTCATCTACTAAAATGGTATGCTTCTCTACATGTTCCTCTATCTTTTGCCTCTTGCTTTCCCTTTTGCTTCAAGAGGACATCTCCTTGGATATCTTGGTTGCTTTTGTGCCTATGGATTTTAGTTCTTTGATCTCAATGTCTGAATCTATATCTTCTTCTTCTCTTGTGATTTCATAGGTCTAGGATACTTTTATTTTCTTCCTTTTCTCCCTTTTTTCAGATGATTCTGCTTCCGGTTCTGCAGTCTTAGGAGAAACAGAGGCAGCAACAGAGCTCCTAGTAGACCTTGAGGTGGAAGAGGGTTCCACCATGGCACTTCCTTGTTTCTTATCTTGTTTCTCTTTCTCAACCTTTTCAGTTCTTTCCCTAAATTGCCTCATAGCCTCTTTAGTTAGGCCCATATTTTCAGCCAACTTCTCAACTTATTTTCTTACTCTCCTATTGGTTTTAGGTTCTCTGAGCTCGGTATGTATTTTTAAACATAACTCCTCATATGTTCCAAATCTTTCAACTGATGTGTCTTTAGGCTTGCTTAGAAGATGTTGAGCATACATATTCAAGATTTTTCCATCTACTTCATACCCCATGGGCATGATCCAAATAGTTCTTAGTTCCACAACTTTCATTAGGCATTGATCGGTGGCAACTGTAAAGCATATTTCATTTTTGTACTTCTCAACAATTGACTTAGGGATTCTTTCCCTTAAATACATCATACTTTGAAAATTATTGAAGTAACACCATATTACAGTTTTTTGTGCTTTGAAGTCACCAATGCTGTGAAGATGATCTCTGATCTGAATGGCAACTGGTTTATCATTAGTCTAGTGAACACCCTTTACTCCAGGTACTTCATTCATATTGTAGAAAAACAAGCATTGAACCAATGTACCATATTTAAAAGTGTTTTTCTTATCTCTTTTGATTTTGTTCAAGTTTTCAATCAGCTAATTCTATAATAGCTCACAAAGGTCATAATCTACATTCTCCTTTAACATTTGATATGCTACATATATGGCAGTATAGAGACAAAATTCTCCCTGCTGGAGTGGTATATCTTATATCCAATCACTATGGAAGCAAACTTCACATCTAGTTCTATAATGTCATTTATAGTCATAGCCCTCCTATCAAATTTTGCATAGGTTGCATCAGTAATAGTTTGGTTTTTCACAAATTTTAACATGAGTAATCCACTGGTTGAGTTTAACCCAGTCACAATTCTGATAATATCCTTGGTAATCTTAAATGGTTTTAACAGCCAAATGAATTCATCATGCATCTGACTAAAAACATACTGGACCCATTCATGTTCATCAAATGTTGCAAACCCCATAATCTGAATAAAATGTTTGTCCTATAGTGCCTTATACTCAGGTTTAAGTTCATGATTTTCATCCCTAAGATGATTCTCAAACAAGTCTACATACCTTGAACCTCCAAACTCACCTATGTTTGCATGAGTATAAACCCTAATGTCTTCACCATACAGAACACTCAAAAAAGTACCTAATGGGTCAACTTCTATTGATTTGTGAGGATGCTTCTTAAACTTGGGTCGAAACCTTTCAGAAATGTCAACAACATGATGAGTAGCCATCTCAACAGATTTCAGATTTAAAGGTTTATAGAGAATTACCTTTTTCTTCCACAAGGTTAGGGTTGATCAATTATCGGTTGAATTTGCTCTTTGTATTTCAATCTTTGGATTTGTAGCTCAGATGCTCTTCTTCTTGTTTCCTCTGATTGAAAAGTGATTCAAATGCATGACCAAGTGACCTTTTATCCTTTGCAAAACCTAATTTGGCATTGTAATAAATGTGTTGCCCTATCTTTGTCTGGTTACTCTACTTTTGATAGTTCTTCATGAATCACTCCACAAGTTTTCACATCAACATCTTTTCTTCTAGAAATCCTTCCAGAGGTTCTGAACAAATTTAAAACATCCTCTTTTATTGTGCCAAATTCTGGCACCCACTTACTGACTGGCGAAATTTGATGTTCAATGTAGGTCCCCCTAAGCCGGAGCTCCTGACTTAATTCTCGGAGGAATTGTCAGCACCAGTTTATGGTGCGAACCCATTACAATTGTTTATTGTATCTTTCTTTACCCAAGTCTTGTTCATTTTTCTCCATATCTCATTCACATCAATTTTTCTTTTGCGTTTGTCTTGTCTCTACTCATACAATTTTTTGTTTATTGGACCTCTTCTTCCATTGTTCCTACTTCTACAGAATCTTGCAATATGACTAGATTTATTGCAATTAAAGCACACAACATTTCCTTTCTTATGAAGTTGATTTCCTCTTGATTTGCATTGATTAGCCATGTGTCCAAACCCATTGCAAGCAAAATAGTAACCATTGAAAGAATTGCCAATTTCTCTATTATTAGCATTATTCATTATCATACTTTTGCATTCATTTGATCTATGACCATACCTCTTACACTTGAAACATTGACCAGAGAAGGATGGACCCTTTTGATTTACTCCGCTCTTGCGCTAAGTAGCTCTATGATCAAATTCATTTCAATTGAAACAATTTCCATTAAATGATGGACATCTTTGAGCATTAGGTCATCTTACCGGAGGTTTTCAAGTTCTGTTTCTCCCATTCCTTGGTTGAAAATTTCTTTGTTTGGATCTAGAGCTTTCACCTTTTTCATATCCAAGATCATGCTTGTCATCATCCTTTTTCTGTCCTTTAAATAGTGCTTCAAGTTTACCTGAGCTTATCTTAAACTTCTCCTTATACTCATTTGCACTTTCTAGATCATGTCTGAGAGTGATAATTTGTCTCTCAAGTTCTCTCCCATTGTTTTTGCTTTCTTGTAGATTAGATTCTAGGAGACCAACTATTCCATCCAATCTGCAGCATTCTTCTACTCTCTCTTTCAGATTTTGATTCATCTCTTCAACTTTCTTCCTATCTTCAATTTCCTTGGTTAGACTCATCACCCCAGATTCCATCTCATGTTTTATGACAACTTCTTTAGCAAACTTTTCACATTCCTTTGTCTTCTCTTTCAGGGCCTTGTCTTCATAATGATTTCCCAGTTGAAGAGGTTTCTCCTTTCCTTTTACATTGGACTTTCTCAAAAAAATAAAAAAATCTCAATGAATTCTTTAGCCTCTTTGAGGTTATCTTGCAGCTCTTGGGCCTCTGGTCTGGACTGTTCAAGATCTTCTAGGGTGAGATTAAGTTGCCCTTGAAGGTTATATTAATCCATTTGACTGCTTTCCTAGATCTTCCTTAAGTGGTTAATTTTTTTCAAAGGAACATTGCTCCGATACCAATTGTTAGAATTAGTCCAGACAACTAAGAGGGGGGGTGAATCAGTTGTCACACAATTTAAACTACTTTTCCTTTAATCTTCTTTTACAACTTATGATCAAATAAACATTAAAGCATGAATCAATAACACATGAACAGAAGCATAAATAACACATTTGACACCAAGATTTTTAGCGTGGAAACTTGGTTAAGGGAAAAAACATAGTGGGGGTTAACTGACAAAAATTAATACCCTATTAAAAGTATTTTTACAAATGAGAATGCACATGCATTTGGACTCGCTGCCTAGAGCTCACTACTCAAATAGAGGCTCACTGCCTACAAATGATTACAAAAAAATAATAGAGATTTTGAACTAATGAGAAGCATATACTAATACATGATTTCAGTTTCGGTTAAGCACAAAACACTGATCTTACACATTTCATCTTCACTCTGCTCTATTTACTGCTCTTCCTTCATCTGAATCTTAGATTTCTGCTCTTTTTTCCTTTCCTCCATATTCACAACATGCACTCCCCAAAATCATCCAAATCCATTGGCTATGTATATCTGCATCCTGATCTTTAATTACTTTTCAATCAGCTTCAAGAACACTTGGAACTTTATTGAATACTTTGCTCTATTCGCTAGATCCATGCATAACTTGAGACGTAGACTAAAACTTGCACTCACAAATCATTAGTTAGGTTAGCTACTATTACTGATCAACATAACTTGTCCAAACAACAACTTCTATACATCCAGAACCAAGATCAATTACAATGTTAGCCTAATCTTCATCTGTCTATTATGTCAAACTGTTAACCCGATACTCAGATGCTAATAACTATTGACTCCTGCATCACTAGAGGCCAAAATTCTAGATTTTAGATTTTCTTGAGAATGCTTATGACTCCCTCAAATCTGGAGTAAACTCTGATCAACTCCCGAGGAGATCTAGACCAAGATACCGGACCCTGTCACACACTTTGTTCTTGACATCCCGGACTTAGATAGATCTTCAATTTGATTTTTGATCTGGGCAAATTATGTAATGTGGATTTGTAGAGAGACTTGGTTTCCATCAATGACAACACTTATCATGCCTAGTAGTGTCTCTTGCCAACATAAACCTTTGACAGTACCAGAGAGACCTTGGGAAGACATAAGTATGGATTTTGTGATGGGATTGCCTAAAACACAGAGAGGACATGATTCAATATTTGTAGTGGTTAGTGATTCCTTTTGGATTGATAAATGAATTGAGTAATTTCATGAGATTGATGAATGAAGTTCTGAAGAAATTCTTGGGTAAGTTTGTGATTGTATACTTGGATGATATTTTGATTTTCAATAAGACAAAGGAGGAACATTTGTGGCATGTTAGACAAGTCTTGTAGAGGTTGAGAGAAGAGAAATTGCTGATAAACATCAAGAAGTGTAGTTTCATGAAGGAAGAGTTGGTATATTTGGGATTTATGATTTATGTGGAAGGATCGAAGATGGACCCTAAGAAAGTGAAAGAAATTGTTTACTGACCTACACCAGAGAGCATTGGAGAGGTTCTAGATCATTTCATGGATTGGCTAGTTTCTATCAGAAGTTCATGAGAAATTTTAGTTGAGTTTGTAATCCCATGACATAGACAATGAGAGGTGACAAAAGATTTCAAGTGGACATCAAGAGAAAATAAAAGTTTTGAGTTGTTGAAGCAGAAAGTGCCAGAGCAACCTGTGTTGGTATTACTATATTTCAATAAGGTATTTTAAGTTGATTGTGATGCAAGTGCAAATGCAATTGGAGCAGTATTAAGTCAAGAAGGTAGACCTATAGCATATTTCAGTGAGAATTTGAATGATGCAAGGAGGAGATATTCAGTTTATGATCAAGAGTTCTATGTCATAATTCAATCCTTCAAGAAGTGGAGACATTACTTGTTGCCTAAAGAGTTTGTGTTGTATACACATCATCAAGCTTTGTAATATTTGAAGAGTTAAGGAAAATTATATCAGAGACATATGAGATGGGTAGAATTCATGTAGAATTATACATTTGTGTTGAAGCATAGGAGTGGAAAATCAAACAAAGTTGTTGATGTATTAAGTAGAAGAAGAAACTTGTTGACATAAATGAGAGTTGAAGTGTTGGGATTTGATGAATTGAAGAACATGTATGAGGGAGACACTAATTTTGCAGAACCTTGGAAATCATGTAAGGAACCTGTTGTGATAGCTAGGAGTAAGTGGTTAGACTATTTCATTCAAGAAGATTTGTTGTCCAAAGGAAGTCATTTGTGCGTACCTAGAAGTTCTATGAGAGATAATTTGATCAAGGAAAAACATAGTGGTTGATTGGCAGGACATTTTGGCATTGACAAGATAGTAGCTTTGGTGAGTGAAAATATTTTTGGTCTTAGATATATAAGGATGTTTTGAGATTTGTTTAGAGTTGTAGAGCTTGTCAAGTTGCAAAAAGGAGTAGTTAGAACACTGGATTGTATAAACCTTTGACAGTACCAGAGAGACCTTGGGAAGACATAAGCATGGATTTTGTAATGGGATTACCTAAGACATAGAGGGGACATGATTCAATATTTGTAGTGGTTGACAAATTTTCAAAGATGGCACATTTCATACGTTGTAAGAAGACAACTGATGCAGTTCATGTAGCTGACCTATTTTTCAAAGAGATTGTGAGATTGCATGAATTTCCTAAGAGCATAATTTTAGACAGAGACACCAAATTTCTATGGTACTTTTGGAAGACACTTTGGAAGAAGATGAAGATAGATTTGAAGTTCAGTTCAACATTTCATGCATAGACTGACAGATAGATAGAGGTAGTGAATAGGGGTTTGGGAAACTTGTTGAGATGTTTGGTTGGAGAGAAAGCTAGAAGTTGGGATTTGGTTCTTTCACAAGAAGAGTTTGCCTACAGTAACTTAGTGAACATGAGTACTAGAAGAACACCTTTTGAGATTGTTACTGGAGCAAACCCTAGAGGAGTGGTAGAATTGAGAGATATCAACATGGAAGAAAAGAGAAGTGTAGAAGTAGAAGAATTTGTAGAACATATGAAGACAGTGCATGATCAGGTTAAGAAGCATTTGAAGGAAATGAATAGTAAGTATAAGGAAAAGGCATATGAGAAAAGAAGACATAAGGAATTTGCAGTTGGAGATGAAGTGATGGTATACTTGAGAAAAGAAAGACTTCCAGTTGGAACTTATAACAAGTTGAAGATGAATAAGTTTGGACCTTCTAAGATACTCAAGAAATTTGATTCAGGGAATGTATATGAAATGGAATTATTAGAGACATTGGGCATATCAGCTATTTTCAACATTGTAGACTTATACCAATATCATGAAGCAGAGTTCAGTGACAGCATGGCAGAGGACTTCAAGAAGCAGTTACCACAACAAGCACTAGAGCAGATTGAAGACATTTTGGACATCAGAGTTGGATGCAGCACTAGAGAAAGACAATACAAGGAATATCTTGTGAAGTGGAAAGGCAGACTGGAAGAAGATTCGTAATGGATTTCTTAGGCTAAGGTGGATCGTATTGGTTTTCCTCTAGCCCTAGCAAAGTGAGGGACTCACTTTTTCAATAACCTTAAACGTCTAATGTAGGAGTATCCCTAGTTCAAGAGCAATCATGCATCAACCAAAAACATTTGCATTTCAGTTTGTTTGTAGTTTAGTTTGTTTCTTTTCATTTTCCATATCAATTTGGGTAGTTCAATCAATAGTCATTTTTGTATTGTGGTCTGCATTCTACCACAGTTGCATTTTAGATCTTATGGAGCTAGACTTAGCATCTAGATTCATTCATGCACATCACATTCAAAATTCAAAGCATTTGGATTAAGTACTGAAAAGTTATCGTTACCAGAAGATCGACTGCTTTCTCAAAGTAGAGCATCCTGACAGTCTTAGACAATCAGCTAAAAGAGAAGACCTGTGAAGTATTTCTTAACTTGTGGAGCCTAATGACACAACATTTAATGATCTATGGTTTTTGGCTGACCTTCCTTGAGATCTACACATCATTCCATTCATTTCCAGAGGGAATCTATGGATTTAGGTCTGACCTATCCATATACACATGTTACAGCTCCTCATTGGAGTTTGAGACCTTCTGTGGCTGACACAGAGGAATCTTTTGTATTGGAGATAATATATAAGGATGTCATAGATCCCTATGGAAAGTAGTTAATGATTGATTCACAATTCTAAGTTTGATTCTTGATGAAGAAGCTTCAAAGCTATATCTTGTGTATATTCTAATATTCTATAATTTGGCATGTGAGCCCTATTTGTAAGCCTGCATGTTGCTAACCGATCTAAATTTGAATTCCTTGATATTTAGAATGACTGAATCTGCATTTGTTTCATATCTTTGAGTTGTTTCCATTGTTTTTACTCTTGCTGTATAGTCTAGAAAGTTCATTCTGTGAACCCTCATACCGTGACTACACAAACAGTCTAATCTTGTGATCATTGTTCAAGGTGTTCCAAACCCACCTCGACCTCCTAGTTATATCCTAAACTTCACAAAGCAACTTACTAAAAACAACCAACTTGGTCAAAATATGTCACAACAACCTCATTACCATGTGGTTTCTCACACATACAACACTAGAAATAACAAACAAAATAAACAAGAACCAATTGTTACAAATTCTCTTCCACCTTCTACACCTTTTCTCACTCTAACAGCTCATCTTTCTCAACATACCATCAGAGAATATGATCTTGTCGAGCATCTTCATGCTATTCTGGCTAAAATCTCACTTTGCAGTTAATACAAACCACATTTGCATATCACAGAATGCTCCAAGAGTCTCTACAAAAGGTAGTCATCCCACCTTATATTAGATTGAATGATGTAGTAGCCTTGTTAGATTGTATGCATGCGGCAAATTTAGATATCGCATTTCAATAACATGAGTTACCATCTCTCGAAGTTTAAAAGAAATATGATCTCCTAATGATTTTGGTCACCACTAATAGAAATGGAATAAAGTGTACTCTGATCGATAACGGATCATGTCTTAATGTTTGTAGCATAGACCTACTATGTAAAATCAATGTAGATATGTCTCTTATCAAACCTAATACACTTTCTATTCATGGCTTTGATAATGTTGGTAGATAGTCACTAGGTATAATCACACTACCAGTTGAGGTAGGACCTATGACCTTACCTGCACTTATCCATGTCATGTCCGATGCTCTTTCTTTAATCTTCCTCTCGGTAGACTTTTGTTTCATGCCATGGGGCAGTGTACAATGAAGTTCATTTATAACATCAAACTTTATATACTTGAGGCTGATCTGAATCTAGAAATTTGCTTGCAAGCAAAGGTCAAATATCAACCTCTTATTTCTAAATCTCTTAGTACTTTGATTTCATCTTCAACAAAAGATAATCCACTATAGCCCGTTGCTACCAACAATGCTAATCAAGATTCTATATCGCCTTCGAGTGAGTTTTTCGGTGATGACTGGGGTTTTTTAGACTTTAGACCCTCCTTTATTGGTGAATATAAAATCTCACCACCAAATTCTAAGACCTCAAAGGTGGCTTTGATTTCCACTATACATTCTTCTTATCCTAAATAACATAATCTCACTATTCCAACTTCTTCTACTTCAACAAATTCTGCTAATTATACTTATACTATTAACTACACCACTAATGGTGACCCAACATCTCCAATGGAAATGGCATCCTATTATGGTTGAGGAACTTTCCAGATCTTGTCCAAGATTGGGTGTGTTAGCACTCATTTTGACCTGGAGGTTGTTTTTTCATGTTTAGGGGGTTTCTTCATTTGAACCCTATATCTTCTTGCCCATTTTCCTAAGTGTTGGACCTCCTCAGCATTTCTCAGCTGCGGCATCATATTTTCTTAAGGGGAGAAGATCATCATCGAAGATCATCATCATCATGATATTCTAAGGGAAGGGGTCAGCATCATCATGATTTTCTGTCGACCAGATTTTTCATCAAGATCATCATGTTTCAATATCGGGTGATGTTTGGATATTATCCCGATCCTGCTGATGAGCTACAGTGTGCCTTGATTTGCTTGCGGGGGTGATTTTTCAAGTATCTGGTGATTTTCCAAATATCACCTTGCCTTTTTATGATGATGATGTCACCCCGATCTTCTGAAGGGGTTATTTTCTGGGTTGTTCGACCCGACTTGTTTTTTCTTAAGGGTCGTCGTCATCATCATCATTTTTCCAGTTATCGCCGTGTTGCTTGCGAGGGTCATCATATTTTCTGCCTGCATGATCTTTCGTGGGGTGATATTTTAACATCAGGTGATCTTTGTTAAGATCATCCTCATGATGTTGCTGTAAAGTTCTAAGTGTGACCCGATATTCATCGTGGTCATCATATTTTGAACGTCAGGATGATCTTAGTCAATATCATCCTGATGTTGTTGTATCACTTCATGTTCATTGTTTTATCACCCTGATGATGCTGACGTCATTCTTAAGTCAGGGTGATATCTATTTCTCTGCCTATCTGCATCATGATATTTCCGAAGGGAGATATCCGCCTGTCGGCTTCGTGCATTAACTAGTGGGGGGTGATCTTTTCAAATATCTGGCATATTCATCTATCACCCCGATCTTATAGTGGAGCTACAGTGCAGCATGATATTTGTGCATCAGGATGATATTTCCAAATATCCGGTTATCTTCCGAATATCATCCTGATGCTGATATATGGTGACATCATCAAGGTCTGGGGGGTCATATTTCTAACATTACTCATCTTATGAAGATCCCCCAATGTTGTGAATATGACGATGACATCATCCGGATATGAGGGGGTGCATAGTAGGCAGATATGCTGATGACGTCAGCAGAACATGACGGTGACGTCATCATGATTTTTCATCGGCCAGACTTTTGATATTGGTTAAGCAGGAGGATCTTCCTCCGATGGATCAGGTTGTGCTGATGAAGGTGATTATCATGCAGGTTATATTGCGATATGATGCTGACGTCAGGGTGATATTTCAAGCAATAGGATATCATGCTACTGGAGGATGATGATGAAGTCTTATACTAGTGTCGTCAGGAGCAAAAGCACCGACATCATATATGCTCATGACCTAGTATATAAAGTGTTAAAGAGGTCACCGCGGGGTGCATGTGGGATATTTGATATCCTGCATATTTTCAAATATCATGACGATGTATCTTGGTGGGAAATGGTTGCGACGCATAGTTTTCTGCATTTCCCAAGGCCGCGGGTTGGTGCGCCATTAATGGCGATTGTTGCAGAGGTATGGGCAATAGCGTGGACGGATCCAATACCCGACTGAAGTTGTACATCCACAGCTGGCGGCTCATGGCTCAAGATCCTCTTCTGTCCCCTCTTCTACCTGCCGCATTCAATGTGTTGAGTGCCATTTTTCTGA
Organism: Cunninghamia lanceolata; assembly: GCA_027924645.1. Classification (NCBI taxonomy): domain Eukaryota; kingdom Viridiplantae; phylum Streptophyta; class Pinopsida; order Cupressales; family Cupressaceae; genus Cunninghamia; species Cunninghamia lanceolata. The sequence goes on from BSBN01000348.1 coordinate 8,132,177, forward strand.
TACTGTGTATCTGGCAGGATTATTTTTGATCAACTATGCAATTAATGTTGGGAACCTTCCTTGCTGTATATAGCAGGTTGTGTTGCTCATTTGAGGGTTGTTGAAAGTTGAAGATTTTTGGCTCTGTAATTCAAAACAAGCTGATCTGGTTGCTCTGTACAGCTAAACCTGTGAGTCTATGTATCTCTTGTTGTATGTTTTGGCATGAACCCACTGATTTTATGATTAATCTTATATGAGAAATGCTATCTTAGCATGTGTTTTGTTAATTCTGTCTCCAGTATTGCATGTATCTTTCTTCTGAGTCTGGATATTTAAGTAATATTTGAGATTCTAGAACATAGAATTCCTATGTTGAATGTCTAATCTTTTAACTTCTACTCAAGGGGTAGATTAAACTGTTTTCAGATTAAACATTGGGAAGGGTATACTGCAGTAGGGATGCCATAAGTAGAGATAACTTAACACTCTGTATTGGGAGATATCTGTAAGGCAGGTATCACATATATCCCCTTGAAATCCAGTTTTAGCTGTTCATGCTGATCATTCACAGGTGTATGTCTACTGACTCCAGGCCCTGGATAGGCACCAATCTTGCTTTGTGTTTGTGTTACAACCATGTCCAGCTTTGCATCCAAACTTAAAATCAAAATATAAATCTAAAACAATCTTTAGGACATTAGAATTAGTTTTAGGATCCTCAGTCCTCTGTCTACAACTGCAAATAGGCCCAAAGCTAGCCCCTTTGCTCTTATCTTTCAGTTTTGGTCTACTTACAGGAGGACTTATCTGCTTTCTGTCAGCATCCCTGCCTTGTATGCATATCCTCATGGATGTTGAGTAGGGAATCCCCCCCTAGGTCTTGCAGAGCCTGAAGAAGAAGAGGAGATAAAATACAGAGTCTATCTCCTACACTGTTGGCCCCTGGCCCAGAGATCCTATTGATCACTGATGGCTACCTTGTAGGGAAATCTGGGAGTAAGCATCCAGTCTGGGAAAAAACCAACAGAAATTGGTGACTCCGCTGGGGAAGGTGATTTGAAAATTGTTATTTTTGAAGGAACCCTGGTTTTCAAAAGAAAACAGTTCCTAGTAATAGGTGGCGACTCCGAAGTAATCTCCCAACCGGTCAAAGTAAAATTTATATGCAGGGGAGAAGATCGCAACAAAATCCTTTATTTGAAGAGTTACCAGTAACAAGAAGAATGATGTACAGAAAAAAGGGAGCTGTCTCAGTTAGTCATGAGGGTTCCCCCAGAAAAAATGATGATGTGCAAGATAACCCTAGGCCATCAGGACAGCATGAGCCCTACTTTTCAAATGCAGAAGCTGATATTCAGGGTGCATATGAGAGGCAATAGGGTGGTAACATGAGAACGAGGTCAGAGGTGTTCCAAGAACGCCCATTTCTAGACCCTAGTGAAAGGTTTGAAGAGGCCGAGTCTCTGAGGGATGACGAAGATGATGATCAGAATATGGTAAAACCATCCTCCTCTAGGCCCAGTGAGGAAGAACTAGCTGATGAAATTAGGAGCTTAAGGGCCGAGTTTGAATATCAGCAGGCAATATCAATCAGAGACGACTTAAGGAAGAAAGTGCAAGCTTTGAGGACTGCCCAGAATAATTCAATTCCTACCCTTGAGAATACAAATGTGCAGAGACATCAACAGAGAAATGAAGTGCAACATCAGCATAATGATGAGAGACAAAATGTGAATGATGCTAGGATACTACTGAACAATGTAAGAAACCATAATGCAAACAGAATGTTAATGTTAATCAGTTAAACAGACAGCCAATGCAACTAGATAGATTCAGACAGCTGGTATTTGATGGCATTCCTGGGTATCCTAACCCCATTGATAAGCATCTGAGGCTGCAAGTGCCTAAATTTTCAGGAAACAACACTGTGTCAGGAGAAGATCATCTAAAAGCCTTTCAAAATGTCATGGATAACTTTGAGGTTGAACATGAGGATGTTTTCATGAAGTCATTCACGCAATCCTTAATAGATGAGGCAAGAGAATGGTACAAGAATCTGCCTGACCGGAGTATTTCATCATGGGATGATTTTAAAAGGATGTTCAAGGAGCAATATGGTGACAAAACTGACCCTAGCTTTTTTGTAAATGAGTTCACCAGTATCACTAAAGGGTCAAATGAGTAGGTTGCAGATTTTAATGCAAGATTTACTAGTGTTAAAAAAATTGCCACATCACATGAGGCCAAATGAACCAATGTGCATAATATTGTATATCAATGCATTTGATGCAAAAACTGCATATGGATTAAGAGATAAAGGTCCTGCTACTCTCAGGGATGCTTTCAGAATTGTAGTGAATATTGAAAACAACAGGAAAGCATCGGGCAAGACAAATAGAAGGGATGATATAAAAATTCTACAAAATCCAAACAAGCCTCAGAACACTCAAGGTAATACATCTGCCCCTGAAGATAAGATAGACAAATTGGCAAATGTTGTTAAGGACCTAAGCTATAGATTAGCTAGAAGTGAAAAAGGGATAGGTCCTGATAGGCAAGTCTATCAAAGGCAGGAAAAGAGGCCATCATTGCATGATATGCCTTACAATACCAATTGGCATGATGGTAAACCTGTATTCCCGCGCAACAACACAAATCAAAGAGCTCAACATGTCAAAGAAACTCCTGATCCTCTAAAGAAAGCTGTAAATATTGTTGATGATGCTCCATGGTGTATGATTTGCCAGATGCCACATTCACAGTTACAGTGTATGATTGCTCAGTCCTTGTGTGATAATATTACATCTTGTAATGAATGCAATGAGCCACATCATGTGCAAGATGATGATGTAAATATGATGTCCATAAGCAATGGATACACTCTTTATGATGCTGATGAGAGTACAAATGATGGAACTCAGGGCTGCCAACAGTTCCCATATGATGAAGATGATGAAGTTAACTATGCCTATGCTCAGAACTCACACAATTTTCTGAGTAACTTACAACGACCTTCTAATGAGGAAATTAGGGCCTTCACAGCTGTAGCAGTTGCTGAAGTCAAGAGCAACTACAATCTCAGATGTAAAAATCAAGTAAGCAGCCCACATCAGCCAGAAGGTATTTCTGCAGGACAGCCAGTGCATGGTAATAAGGGGATGGAATTACAAAAAAGGCAGTGGGTTAATAATAAATAGAACTTCAGACATAGAACAGGTCATGAATCCCAAGGACCAGAAAATAGAATTCCTTAGGCTGAAGATCAAGGTAAAGGTTCCCAAGACAAGAATGATGATCAGGGAACTATGAAAATAAAAGCTAAATCAGTTCAAGATAAAAACAAGATTGTGGAGCAAGCTACAGCTGTTACACAAAATTATGCTCCATTTGATATAGCTCAGGTCCTCTCCCAGGTAAAAGTCTCTGTTCCACTTATGGAACTCATGAAAGTGGAAGAAATTAAGAATAGGACAATATCCCTAATTTCAGGGGTACCTTTTCAAGTTAAACAAAATATTCAGATCCAGGGTGAGAAACATGTCATGTGTAATGAAGAAGATGAGGCTCCTGAAGTCTATTTAGGAGTGACTATGACAAAGTGTCCTTCACAAGTGGAACCATTTTATGTTTCCCTAGTTATAAATGGAAAAATAATTAGAAATTGTATGCTTGACTCTGGAGCATCTACAAATGTCATGCCTTTGGCCATCATGCAACAAGCTGGATTGAAAATTGACAAGGCATGTGGAAAATGTTATGCTATGGATGCCAGAGAGGTACAAGTTATTGGAATCATGAAGGATGTAGATTTCAAACTGGCAGCATTTCCTGAAAAGAGATATAAAATGAATATAACAGTGGTTGACATCAAGCCACAGTATGGTATGTTGTTGTCAAGAAGATGGGCAGCACTAATTGGTGGAAGTATGCAGCTGGACCTGTCATATGCCATGATTCCAATGAATGGTAGGGATGTTAAGCTAATCAGAGAACAAAGATCATCAGAGACAGTGGAAGACCAAGAAGCAGGGGAACAGGTATGCTTTGTAGATGCTGACTGTGATAACTTCAAGGTTGTCTCAGATGATGCAGAAGATAAAAAGAAAAATGTCTGCATTGAAGAATTGGATCAGCAAGGTTTGTGGACCATGTTTTTTGATGGAGCTAGTGCAAAAGAAGGCTCTGGAGCTAGAGTTGTTTTCTTGTCTCCAACTGGTAAGCTCCTCAAATTCTCTTTCTTGCTGAGGTTTGATTGCACAAACAACATTGCAGAATATGAGGCTTTACTCTTAGGCCTAAATATTGCTCTCAAACATGGAATCAAAATGTTAAGAGTATTTGGGGATTCTGAGCTGATTGTATCCCAAATTAGAGATAAGTATGCTTCAAAAAATAAAAGATTAAAACAATACAAGCATACTGTTTGGGATACCATTGAACTATTTGATGCATTTTCAATAGGCTGGGTAGAGAGGTCAAAGAATGTTATGGCTGATTTCTTAGCCAATGTAGCAATAAGGCCAGATGACATCACTCTGTCAGATGTTACAAATGTAGAAGTTAAAATTAGGCCTGTAGTACCAGAAAATATATGCAGTTGGCAAGTGTTTAATGATGATAGGGACTTGTTAAAATTTTTGCACTGCATAGATGAATATGAGAATCAAGAAATTGATTTCCAAGCTTTTGTAGAAACCATAGATGGAAAAGAAACTCTTGTGGGAAAGGAGATAATTCAGTTGAAGACTAATAAAATCCCTAGAGGGTTGGTAGCTTTGGAAAGAGCTTTTGACAGTAAAGATAAATTGGTCACAAGGACATCTCCCACAAATAAGGAAGGTTTAGAAGAGATAAATTTGGGGACATCTCAGGCCCCTCAGAAGGTATACATTGGTAAACAGCTCAAACCACACATTAGGAGTATGCTGATTGCATTACTGAAAAAGTATAAACATGTTTTTGCTTGGTCATATGAGGACCTGAAAGCCTATAGGGAAGATTTATTCTAGCATGAGATCCCATTGAAGCCTGGAGCTAAGCCATTTAGACAAAAGCAAAGACCTATTAATCCTACCTTAGCTCCAAAGATGCAAGAAGAACTCAAAAGGCTCAGGGAAGCTGGAATAATTGTGCCAATCAGGCATTCAACTTGGGTGTCTAGCCTTGTCCCAGTCAGAAAAAAGAATGGTGATATTAGGCTTTGTGTTGACTTCAGGAACTTGAATGTATCCTCTTTAAAGGATAACTATCCACTGCCTAATATGGAAGCTATGTTGCAGAGAGTGACTGGTTGTGAACTCTTATCTATGATGGATGGATTTTCAAGTTATAATCAGGTGAAGGTGAAGGAATCAGAACAGTATAAGACCGCCTTTACCACTCCATGGGGAACTTATGTGTATGTTAGAATGCCCTTCGGACTAACCAATGCAGGTGCTACATTTCAAAGAGCAATGGATGTTGCTTTTGCAGGGTTGATTGATTCAATCCTGGCTGTATATCAGGATGACTTGACTGCTTACTCAAAGAAAGAAGAGCAGCATTGTTTGCATCTGGAGCAGATTTTTATAAGAGCACTAGAGTATGGTATTTCTTTAAATCCAAAGAAGTGTGCCTTTGGGGTAGTTGAAGGAAAGCTCCTGGGACATATTGTTTCCAAGGATGGAGTCAGGATAGATCCAGAGAGAGTGGCTGCTATTGACAAAATTCAAATGCCGAAAACTGTAAAAGGAGTTCAGTCCTTCTTTGGACAGATAAATTTTGTTAGGAGATTTGTTCCCAACTTTGCAGAAACCACAAGGAACATTTCCAAGATGATAAAGAAGGATGCAACTGTCCACTGGGAAAGTGAAGTAATAGAATCATTTCAGAGTATCAAAGAGGCAATCAAGATGGCCCCTGTTCTTAAATCTCCTAATTTTTCTAGGCCATTCCAAGTATTTTCATTTGCTTCCTTTCATACTATTGCTGCATGTTTGCTACAGAAAAATGAAGATGGTTTTGAACAGCCCATCGCTTTCTTCAGTATGTCCTTGCAGGCCTCTGAGTTGAAATATGATATTATGGAAAAACAAGCATATGCACTAGTCAGAGCCATCAAAAGTTTCAGACCTTACCTGGTAGGATCACATATAATTGCATATGTACCCCATGCAGCAGTCAAAGACATATTCACTCAGCAGGAGGTGACTGGAAGAAGGTGCAGATGGATAAACAAACTGCAAGAGTTCAACATAGACATACAGATTACCAAGTTGATAAGAGGACAAGGATTAGCCAAGATGATGGCACAGTCAAACTTGGAAGCATGCCAAGTTAATGCAGTCCAAAATGAGAGTGTAAATGTATCAGGATCTGGATGGTACAAGGATATTATCTACTACTTGCAAAATCTAAATTGTCCTTCCCATTTTAGTGACAGTCAAAAGAGGACTTTAAAGTTACATGCAATCAGGTATGTTATTGTTCAAGGTGAGCTACACTGGAAAAACCCTGATGGTGTGCTGCTGAGGTGTGTGGATGAGGATATGGCTAACAATGTTTTGATTGATATGCATAAAGGATTATGTGGTGGACATTATACTGCCCAAACAACAGCTCATAAAATTCTTAGAGCAGGATATTGGTGGCCCACTCTCTTTTCAGATGCACAAAAGTTAGTGAAGAAGTGTGACCCTTGCCAAAGATTTTTAGGAAAGCTGAAATATGATGGTGCTTTAGCCCTCAGAACTGTAACTGTGGATGCTCCATTTCAGCAATGGGGAATTGACTTCATAGGGGAAATTGCAGACAAATCAAGTGGGGGACACAGTTGGATTTTGGTGGCAACTGATTACTTTACCAAATGGATTGAGGCCATTCCAACTAAGAGAGCTACAAGTAAGGTGGTGACAGATTTCATACTGGAAAATATTATCATCAGGTTTGGAGTACCATTCAAGATAGTCACTGATAATGCTATGTGCTTCAGATCAGTTGAATTTGTTGATTTTTGCAACAGGTATGGGATAAATCTATCATATGCATCACCATACCACCCACAAGGAAATGGTCAAGCAGAATCAAGCAATAAGAGCATCATGAAAATTATCAAGAGGATACTGGACAAGAACAAGAGAGCTTGGGACTCAAAATTAAAGTTGGCAATATGGGCTGACAGGGTGACAGTAAAAAAGGCTATTGGGATGTCACCCTTTGAGCTAGTATATGGTGCATCAGCCAGATTGCCCATAAACAATCTCCTACCAGTTTACAGATTCATCCAGGAAAATGATGAGGAGATTGAAGATTCCATGACAGAAAGAGTGAACCAGCTGGTTGCACTGGATGAAAATAGAAGGAAAGCCCACCAGATTAATCTCAAGAGATAACAAGATGTGAAATATCAGTTTGACGGGAGAGCTATAAAAAGGAAGTTTCAAGTCAATGATCTGGTGCTCATTTGGAATGTAAAAGGTCAAGAAAAGGGTAAACATGGTAAATTTGAACCCTTATGGATGGGCCCATATCAGATTTGCAGTGCTCATGGGGAGGATTCTTATTTCCTCCAGGCCCTAGATGGTGAAGTTCTGGAATTGCCTATGCATGGCCAATTCCTTAAGTTCTATTTTGCATAAATGACTTGTTGCTGTCCACATTTGTAAAAAATATGTATATATTGTAAGTGCCTTGTACAGTTCGTGCTTTTTGGTTTTTGCCTGGTCTGCCCGGAGATCTGGTTCTCGCTGCAGGTTTTCACCTGCACGTCCCCATTCGGAGCCAGTGTTAGCACTCATTTTGACCTGGAGGTTGTTTTTTCATGTTTAGGGGGTTTCTTCATTTGAACCCTATATCTTCTTGCCCATTTTCCTAAGTGTTGGACCTCCTCAGCATTTCTCAGCTGCGGCATCATATTTTCTTAAGGGGACAAGATCATCATCATCATGATATTCTAAGGGAAGGGGTCAGCATCATCATGATTTTCTGTCGACTAGATTTTTCATCAGGATCATCATGTTTCAATATCGGGTGATGTTTGGATATTATCCTGATCCTGCTGATGAGCTACAGTGTGCCTTGATTTGCTTGCGGGGGTGATTTTTCAAGTATCTGGTGATTTTCCAAATATCACCTTGCCTTTTTATGATGATGATGTCACCCCAATCTTCTGAAGGGGTTATTTTCTGGGTTGTTCGACCCGACTTGTTTTTTCTTAAGGGTCATCGTCATCATCATCATTTTTCCAGTTATCGCCGTGTTGTTTGCGAGGGTCATCATATTTTCTGCCTGCATGATCTTTCGCGGGGTGATATTTTAACATTGGGTGATCTTTGTTAAGATCATCCTGATGATGTTGCTGTAAAGTTCTAAGTGTGACCCGATATTCATCGTGGTCATCATATTTTGAACGTCAGGATGATCTTAGTCAATATCATCCTGATGTTGTTGTATCACTTCATGTTCATTGTTTTATCACCCTGATGATGCTAACGTCATTCTTAAGTCAGGGTGATATCTATTTCTCTGCCTATCTGCATCATGATATTTTTGAAGGGAGATATCCGCCTGTCGGCTTCGTGCATTATCTAGTGGGGGCTGATCTTTTCAAATATCTAGCATATTCATCTATCACCCCGATCTTATAGTGGAGCTACAGTGCAGCATGATATTTGTGCATCAGGATGATATTTCCAAATATCCGGTTATCTTCTGAATATCATCCTGATGCCGATATATGGTGACGTCATCAAGGTCCGGGGGGTCATATTTCTAACATTACTCATCTTATGAAGATCCCCCAATGTTACGAATATGACGATGACGTCATCCGGATATGAGAGGGTGCGCAGTAGGCAGATATGCTGATGACGTCAGCAGAACATGACGGTGACGTCATCAGGATTTTTCATCGGCCAGACTTTTGATATTGGTTAAGCAGGAGGATCTTCCTCCGATGGATCAGGTTGTGCCGATGAAGGTGATTATCATGCAGGTTATATTGCGATATGATGCTGACGTCAGGGTGATATTTCAAGCAACAGGATATCATGCTACTGGAGGATGATGATGAAGTCTTATACTAGTGTCGTCAGGAGTAAAAGCACCAACATCATATATGCTCATGACCTAGTATATAAAGTGTTAAAGAGGTCACCGCGGGGTGCATGTGGGATATTTGATATCCTGCATATTTTCAAATATCATGACGATGTATCTTGGCGGGAAATGGTTGCGACACACAGTTTTCTGCATTTCCCAAGGCCGCGGGTTGGTGCGCCATTAATGGCGATTGTTGCAGAGGTATGGGCAATAGCGTGGATGGATCCAGTACCTGACTGAAGTTGTACATCCACGGCTGGCGGCTCATGGCTCAAGATCCTCTTCTGTCCCCTCTTCTACCTGCCGCATTCAATGCGTTGAGCACCATTTTTCTGATACTGTGTATCTGGCGGGATTATTTTTGATCAACTATGCAATTAATGTTGGGAACCTTCCTTGCTGTATATAGCAGGTTGTGTTGCTCATTTGAGGGTTGTTGAAAGTTGAAGATTTTTGGCTCTGTAATTCAAAACAAGCTGATCTGGTTGCTCTGTACAGCTAAACCTGTGAGTCTATGTATCTCTTGTTGTATGTTTTGGCATGAACCCATTGATTTTATGATTAATCTTATATGAGAAATGCTATCTTAGCATGTGTTTTGTTAATTCTGTCTCCAGTATTGCATGTATCTTTCTTCTGAGTCTGGATATTTAAGTAATATTTGAGATTCTAGAACATAGAATTCCTATGTTGAATGTCTGATCTTTTAACTTCTGCTCAAGGGGTAGATTAAACTGTTTTCAGATTAAACATTGGGAAGGGTATACTGCAGTAGGGATGCCATAAGTAGAGATAACTTAACACTCTGTATTGGGAGATATCTGTAAGGCAGGTATCACATATATCCCCTTGAAATCCAGTTTTAGCTGTTCATGCTGATCATTAACAGGTGTATGTCTACTGACTCCGGGCCCTGGATAGGCACCAATCTTGCTTTGTGTTTGTGTTACAACCATGTCCAGCTTTGCATCCAAACTTAAAATCAAAATATAAATCTAAAACAATCTTTAGGACATTAGAATTAGTTTTAGGATCCTCAGTCCTCTGTCTACAACTGCAAATAGGCCCAAAGCTAGCCCCTTTGCTCTTATCTTTCACTTTTGGTCTACTTACAGGAGGACTTATTTGCTTTCTGTCAGCATCCCAGCCTTGTATGCATATCCTCATGGATGTTGAGTAGGGAATCCCCCCCTAGGTCTTGCAGAGCCTGAAGAAGAAGAGGAGATAAAATACAGAGTCTATCTCCTACACTGTTGGCCCCTGGCCCAGAGATCCTGTTGATCACTGATGGCTACCTTGTAGGGAAATCTGGGAGTAAGCATCCAGTCTGGGAAAAAACCAACAGGGTGTAGAGGTGATGGTTGTGGTCTAAAGCAGTAGTGTATCAAGATTCCCTTAGAACCTAATCCACATGGTTCTTTGTCCAGTCTTAGATACCACCCTTTGAAGCCCACTAAAGCTTCTTGTTATCTCTCTCTCAATGTAAATACGATATTCATATCTCAAAATTCCTCTACAACACTTTTAATATAATTTATCTTAAATTAATAGACACAAGTTTCACTTCTATAACACCTTCTTTTGACATTTTCCCAACGAATAAAGCCTTGGTTGAATTCCTAGGAGTCTAAAAGCATATATGCCACATTACCATCATGATCATAGATTTTTAGGTATTGTTTAAATGTCGAGGCTTACTTGTTGGCAAGAGACACTATTACGCATGACAGGTGCTTTCATTGATGGCAACTAAGTTCATCTTACATATCTGCATTACATAATTTTCTCATACCCGAAGTCAAGTGAGGATTTGTCTAAGTCTAGGTAGCTAGAATAAGAGCATGTGACATGGTCCAGTATCTTGGTTTGGATCTCTCCAGTGGTAAATCACAGTGTGCTATAGATCTGAGGGAGTAATAAGGATTGTTAGGACTATCTAAATCTAGGAATTTAGCCTCTGGTCATGAAGGATTCAAAAGTTATAAGCATCTGAGTATCAAGTTCCAACTAGTTAGTATAGTCAAAAGAAGAATAAGTCAATCTAGTATTTGATCTTGGTCCAGATGAAGAAAAGTTGTTGGTTAAGTAACTTGTGATAAACAATGGTATTGGCTGACATGATTGATGACTTGAGAACACAAGTTTTTTGTCCGTGTTGTTTTTTGTGCATGGATTCAACTGATAGAGCAGAGTTCTTGATAAAATTTCTAAGTTTTCTTGAAGCCGACTACAGTTGATTGAATCTCTTGATGCAGATATATATAGGTGATGGATTCGAATGTTTTCATGTGTGTGTATGGTGTAGTGATGGAGTGAGTGCAAAAAAAAGTAGGAAGAAGTGTGAAGGTGAAGATCTAAGCTCAGATTATGGCCGAAGAATAAAACAAGGCAGAGTAAGGATGAAGTGTGTAAGATTAGTATTCTATGCTTAACTAGAACTAAATTTCTACATTAGTAGATTCTATCAATTCAAACATTCTATAATCTTCTTGTAATCATCTATGTAGGCAGTGAGCCTCTTCGAGCAGTGAGCTCTGGGTAGTGCACCCTGAAGGCATGTGCCTTCCCCATTTGTAATACTTTTAACAGAGTATAATTTCTTGTGGGTTAACGCCCACCGTAGCTTTTTCCTTAACCTAGTTTCCACATAAAAATCCTAGTGTTATGTGTGTTGATTATGTTTATTCTCATGTGTTGTTGATTTATGCTTTCATGGTTATATCATAAATTTATCAATAAGTGAAAAGGAAGGAGAATTTATGCAAGTATTACATTTTGTGACAACTGATTCACCCCGCTCTTAGTTATCTACCCTTATTTCCAACAATTGGTATCAGAGCAAGGTTCCTTGGAAGAAGTTTAACATCTTGAGGAAGATCTGTGAAGGTAATAAAATAGATTCATACAACCTCCAAGAACAACTTAAACTTGCTTTAGAAGATCTTGATTAGTCCAGAGCAGAAGTCAAAGAACTGCAAGAGAACCTTAAAGATGCTAAAGACTTCATTGAGACTTTAAAAGAAAAATTGAGCAAATCCAATGAAGAGATGAAGTAGCTACTTCTTCAACTAGGAAATCAGAATGAAGACAATGACAAGGATAAGAACTTGAAAGAGAAGAAAAAGGAATGTGAGAAGTTAGCTAAAGAAGCTATTGTCCTAAAACATGAGATAGAATCTGGGGAGATGAGGCTAACCAAGGAAATTGAAGAAAGGATGAAGACTAACGAAAAATTGAATCAATCTCTGAAAGAAAGAGTAGAAGAATACTATAGATTAGACATAATAGCTGGCCATCTAGAGTCTGATCTACATGAAAGCAGAGACAATGAGAAAGAACTTGAAAGGCAAATTATTATTCTCAAACATGACCTAGAAGTTGCAAATGAATACAAGGAGAAGTTCAAGATAAGATCAGCTAAACTTGAAGTGTTGCTTGAGATTCAAAAGAAGGCTAATGATAAGCATGGCCTTCGGTATGAGAAAAGTGAAATCTCTAGATCTAGACAAAGAAATTCTCAATCAAGGAATGGGAGAAATAGACCTAGAAGACCTCCCGTAAGACAACCTAATGATCAAAGGTATCCATCTTTCAATGGATATTGTTTCAATTACAATAAATTCGGTCATAGAGCTACTAAGTGTAGAAGTAGAGTAAATAAAAGTGGACCATCCTTTTTCGGTCAATGCTTCAAGTGTAATAGGTATGGTCATAGATCCAATGAATGCAGAAGTATGATAATGAATAACTCTAACAATAGAGGATATGGAAATTCCTTCAATGGCAAATGCTTTGCATGCAATAGATTTGGACATATGGCTAATCAGTTTAGATTAAGAGGAAATCAATCAAATGAGAAAAGAAATGTTGTGTTCTTTAGTTGTAACCGATCCAGTCATATTGCAAGATTCTGTAGAAGTAGGAATAATGAAAGAAGAGGTCCGGTAAATAGGAAAATGGATGAGCAGAGACAAGACAAAGGCAAGGGCAAAGTTAATGTAAATGAGATATAGAATGAAATGAACAAAACATGGGTGAAGAAAGGTGAAATGAATATTGACAATGGGTCCACATCAGAATCTAGTGCTGGTAATTCATCTGGAAATTGGATTAGGAGCTCTGGCTCAGGGGGAGCTGCATTAAAATCAAATTCCCCCAGCTAGTAAGTGGGTGCCTGAATTTGTCATGATGAATGACGATAGAGAAGCCTGTTGCAGATCTGTTAAAGAAAATTTTGGAAGAAAATAAGCAAATGTGGTTGATTACGGAGCAATTAAAGTTTAACTATATGCAAAAACAATGTAACTGGATGCATTAGGGCAGAGCATTTATTACAATGAAGAATTAGGTTTTATAAAAGGTCATTCATTCAAACACTTGCATCACTTTGCATTCGAAGAGAACAAGGAGGAGAGCACCTGAGAAAAAATTTCAAAGAATTGAAGTGCAAAGAATGAACTCAACATCCAACCCTAATTCTGTGAAAAAGGTAATTTTCTACGAAGCTTTGAACATGTAATCTTTTGCAATGGCTACATGTTTGGTTGTTGATATCACTAAAAGGCCCCAACCCAAATTCAAGAAGGATCCACACAAATCAGTAGAACTTGACCTGTTAGGTGCATTTTCAAGTGTTCCGTATGGTGTATTGTATGTTGAAGATATTAGGGTCTATATTCATGCCTCCATAGATGAATTTAGGGACTAAAGGTTTGTATATTTGTTTGAGAATCATCTAAGGGATGAAATTCACGGTCTTAAACCTTAGTATAAGGCACTACATGACAAACATTTCATTTAGATTATGGGGTTTCCAATCTTCGATGAAGATGAATGGGTCTGGTATGTTTTAAGATGAATGCATGATGAGTTTATATGGCTAATGAAACCCTTCAAGATCACCAAGGACGCCATTAAGGCCGTGACAGGGTTAAACTCATCTAGTGGACTACCAATGTTGAAAGTTGTAAAGAATCAAATTGTGACTAATGCAATCGGTGCCAAATTTGACAAAAGGGCAATGACTATCAATGATATTAGTGATCCAGATGTTAAGTTTGTTTCAATGGTAATTGGTTACAAAATTTATCATTCCAGTAGGGAGAACTCTATTTCTAGAACTGCCATATCTGTTGCATATTAAATGATAAAATAAAATGTAGATTATGACCTATGTGAGTTATTGCAAAACCAACTAATTGAGAACTTGAACAAAATTAAGAAAGACAAGAAAAATAACTTTAAATATGGTACATTGGTTCTATGTCTATTTTTCTTCTTCACGAATGAGGTACCTAGAGTAAAGGGTGTGCACTGGACTAATGACGAGCCAATTGCTATTCAGATAAGAAATCATCTACACAACATTGGTGACTATAAAGCATAGAGAACAGCAATCTGGGGATAATTCAAGAATTTTTAGAATATGATGCATTCTAGGGAATGAATCCCTAAATTAGTTGTTGAGAAGTACAAGAATGAAATTAGTTTCATGGTGGACACTGATTAGTGCTTAATGGAAGTAGTAGAACCTAGAACTGTTTGGATCATGCCCATGGGGTATGAGGTAGATGAGAAAATTTTGAATATGTATGCTCAACACCTTTTGAGAAAGCCAAAGGATACAACAGTTGAAAGATTTGGGAAATATGAGGAGCTAAGTATGAAAATGCATGTTGAGCTAAAAAAACCTAAAACCAATAGGAAAGTTAGGAAAGAAGTTGATTGGTTGGCCAAGAATCTAGGCTTCACCAAGGAAGCTGTGAGGCAATTTAGGGAAAGAACTGAGAAGGCTGAGAGGGAGAAGCAGGATAAGAAACAAGAAAGTACTCTATTAGAATCCTCCTCCACACCAAGGACCACTAGGAGCTCTGCTTCTACCCCTATTCCCCCAAAACCTGCAAATCCTAAGAAACTGGAAGACAAATCATCTGGTAAGGAAAAGAAAAGGACAAAAATAATGGCAAAAAGGCCATATGGTAGTTTGGAAAAGGAGGATGAAGAAAAGATAGATTCACATGATGAGGTTAAAGAGCTAAAGGCCACAGGCACCAAAGTAGTCAAAGTGTCTAAATAGAAGCATTCTAGAAGCAAGATGACAAATAAGAAGCAGAAATTAGAGGCTGATGTTGAAAAACCAACTCCTTCTATGGAAGACATTGTCAAAAAAATCACTGTTAATAGTAATCACAAACCAATAATTGATTTTTATGATCTTTACAATGATGCTGACAAAAGACTTTTGGAAGAAGCCACTAATAAATAATTGAATGTATTCAATCGAGCACTTGTAGAAATTTTATCAGAAGCTCCATGAGGTTTGAGAGATATTTTGGAAATTAGGAAAGAAGTTACCGAGAATAAAGACATGGAGCTGAGGGAACATGTGTTAAACACTCTATGTCTAGTGATCTCCAATAGAGAAGCAGATAAAATCTTTAAAGAGGTCAAAAATGAATCTAGGAGTAAGACAAGAATGAACAAACTGATGATTGGAGAGATAGAAGAAGTTGTCCAAGAAACTAAACAAATTCTGAGAAAAGCATTAGACAAGAACAAGTTCTTTGTAATTTTAGATGAACCTATTAATGACACACCAGTTCTGGATGATGAAAAGCAGTAGAAGAATGAACAACAAATTGGATTAGATGACTTCCGTATTTTGAAAGAAGAAGCAACAAATAAGGAAGATGAAAAGATGACAGATGAAACTGATGATGCATGATTTCTTCAAACTCCTACAGATCAATCTTGCAAAGAAGATACAAAGATGAATGTTGAAGCAAATGATCAAATTGAAGATGAATCATTGAAGAATAAAGAACATGGATTAGAAAAGGTGGGGACCAAGAAGCAGAAAAAGCCAAGGAGAACAATGAAAATGAAGAAGAGATTGCTAATGTTGATGGAGAGCCCAAGAAGGACAATTCGGTTGATAGTACCAGTAAGGATCAGATAGATACACCATCATTTTGGGCAAGAGACAATGCAAAAGTAGTGAAGGAAATTTTTGAAAGAGAAAAATAAATTAAAGAAGATCAGGACATAATTCAAGGTCCAATAAATTCTGATACCTTATCTCTGGTACAGAAGAGAAATTTGGCTTCTATAGCTCACACTAAAGAAAGAGAAGATATATTGAAGCATCACATAGAAGATAGCGAGCTACTTTGTCTGGCATCAGAGATCTTGGAGAAGATCATACCCACTTTTTAGAAGGATTGTTTAGTATCCCCATCTAGATGTCTAAAGAACTTGATAAACTCTATAAGTACCCATTTTTAATCTCTTGAAAAGTCTACAGAAGTCAAAGTTCAAAAGGAATTCAATGATAAAAGATTTGATGCTCTAAAAGGATTTATTGGAGTAGATAGAATGGTACTGGATGCCAATGTAAAGAGTATTCAAAATGCTCTTACAGAAAGAGGAAATGTATATAAATTCTGCTTATCTTGACCTAAAGTTATAGAGGATATTGAGGATAAAATAAAAGTGTCTAAGAAAGAACTATCTAGTGTATCCAAATCTTTTGATCCTTTGACAACATCAGTGGCAAGCAAGGAGAGTCAGGCAATCAACTTGATTAAAGATGTAAAGATATTGACAAAAGAAAAGGAGAACATAGAGGCAAGGATGAGCAAGCTCAGGGGACTCATTTCCCCTAAAATGGAAGCAATGTTCAATGCCCTAACTAAAGCCCAAGCTGCAGCTTAGTCAAGTGACCATTGATTTGCGGATGGTAGAGTCACAAGAATTTATTTTCAGTGGCCACATCTCAATTTTGAATAGTATGAAAAAGAGTTCAGAAAATAGGTTGGTGTTGTTGAAAAATATGTTTGGTGATGTGTTGAAACTTATGTAAATAAGTCATAGGGTTGCTTGTATATATGCTTATATACATAATTTTTTGGTGAATTTTGGTATGTGGATTTTGTTGAGTTTGATGCTCAATTACAGATATTGGAACTACTGGACCACAAGGCAATACTCACTCCTGGCTATAAAACTATATTGCATATACACTCCATTATGGAGGAATGTGAGATTATGCAATTGTTACATCCAAAAAGTTCAACCTTTGCCATTGATGTCAAAGGGTGAGTGAAGAGGAATGAAAAATGAGGAATCCAACAAAGGGGGAGTACTGGAGAACAATGAAAAGAATAAGTGTATAAAGTAAGGGGGAGTTGTTCCAACACATAGTCATTTTTCACTAAGTGTTGCCATCAATGCCAAAGGGGGAGATTGTTGGCAAGAGACACTACTATGCATGACAGGTGTTGTCATCGATGGCAACTAAGTCCATCTTACATATCCACATTAAATAATTTGCTCATACCGAAAGTCAAGTGAGGACTTGTCAAAGTCCAGATAGCCAGAAACAGAGCATGTGACAGGGTCCAGTATCTTGATCTGGATCTCTTTGGTGGTAAATAATAGTGTGCTGTGGATCTGAGGGAGTAATAAGGATTGTCAAGACTATCTAAATCTAGGAATTTAGCCTCTGGTCATGAAGGATTCAAAAGT
The DNA here is from genome assembly GCA_027924645.1 of Cunninghamia lanceolata. NCBI lineage: Eukaryota > Viridiplantae > Streptophyta > Pinopsida > Cupressales > Cupressaceae > Cunninghamia > Cunninghamia lanceolata. The sequence continues at coordinate 8,149,763 of BSBN01000348.1, forward strand.
TATAAGCATCTGAGTATCAGGTTCTAGCTAGTCAGTACAGTCAGAAGAAGAACAGGTAAACCTAGTATTTGATCTTGGTCTAAATGAAGAAAAGTTGTTGGTTATGTAACTTGTGATAACCAGTGGTATTGGCCGACATGATTGATGACTTGAGAACACAAGTTTTTGGTCAACATTGTTGTTTGTGCATGGATTCAGCTGACAGAGCAGAGTTCTTGATAAATGTTCAAAATTTTCTTGAAGCTGACTACAGTTGATTGAATCTCTTGATGTGGATATATATAGCTAATGGATTTGAATGCTTTGGTGTGTGTGTATGGCATAGTGATGGAGTGAGTGCAAAAAAGGGTAGGAAGAAGTGTGAAGGTGAAGATCTAAGCTCAAATTATGGCCAAATAATAAAATAGGGTAGATTAAGGATGAAGTATGTAAGATCAGTATTATATGCTTAACCTAAACTAAGTTTCTACATTAGTAGATGTTATTCATCAGTTTAAATATTCTAGAATCTTCTTGTAATCATCTCTGTAGGCAATGAACCTCTTGGAGCAGTGAGCTCTGGGCAATACGCCCTAAAGGCATGTGCCTTCTCCATTTGTAATACTTTTAACAGAGTATAATTTCTTGTGGTTTAACCCCCACTGTGGTTTTTCCCTTAACTAGGCTTCCACATAAAAATCATGGTGTTATGTGTGTTGATTATGTTTCTGCTCATGTGTTGTTGATTTATGCTTTCATGGTTATATTATTGATTTATTAATAAGTGAAAAGGAAGGAAAATTGTTGCAAGTATTAAAGTTTGTGACAACTGATTCACCCCCCATTCAGTTGTCTTCCCTTATTTCCAACATTACTTTGGGAAAGATACTTGTTTATTGGATGATACCTCGACATCTCAAGGGATGCCTTAGGAATTCCCTCATCTGACCAATATGCCAAACCACAGTACTCTCATTGTTGGAGATACTGTTGATGTCTTGATGGACCTAGCTAGATCTAAGAAAGTCATTCCAATTGGAAAATTTCTAGATTTCAGTGAACAATGTGAACACTCTTCTCTTCTACAAGAATTTCTAGATCTATTTGCTTTGATATATTCTAATATGCCTGGCATTGACCCAGAGGTTGTAACACACAATATTGTGTTGCATATTGATGCAAAGACCATAAAATAAAAGTCCTAAAGGATGAACTATTGCAAGTATGGGCCTAACCAGTTTTGTCATTGATGTTAACATACTCTTGTTGCATTGATGAAAAGGATTGGATGAGCTGAGTGCTGAGGATATTGAGAAAAATTAGTCCTAATCAGGAATAGAGAAGATCAGTGAAGACAGTAAGGTAAAAGTCTAAGTTAAGATGAGGATTAGAGGATGTGGTTGAAAGGGTTTGCAGATATGTGTCTTAAGGTGATCCAGTAAAGATTTCAGAGGTCTGCATGAAGATCTGAAGAAGTTGTGGCCGTTCAAGTAAAACCAATTCTGATAGGTGCTCAAAGGTGACAGAGTGACACAGATAGGTCCGGTTAGATCCAAAAATGCATTACCCTATTCTGTGGATTTGAGGGAGTGTTGAGGATATCTTTGTGAAGTGTCAACTTGATTGGTTCATGGTTTGAAGGTCCACAAGCATCTATTCCTTTGTGACAATGATGACAGACTATGTTCTTGAGGTTCCAGATGAAGGAGAGAAGGATCTCAGTAAGCAGATGAAGTATGGATATTTTTGGCGATTCAGGCAATCTTGTGAAGGTCTTTGGATTGTGTCTAGTTCATGTTGGTGGTCCACATTGGAGTTGGAGCTCGCAATTGAAGAATAACCTCCAGATGATGGTGTTCTTCCTGAGACTAGCTGACCAGATGTATTACACATCTTGCGGATGTTCTTTTAGATGTTTACCGACTTAGATGATTATTCCTAAGTCAATGCCTTGTATAAATAAGGAGTTGTGAAGTCATTTTAAAGTGTGTCTTGTGGAGATGTGAGTGTGGTAGCAAGGAAGAGAGTGAAAGGCAGAGCATAAGTTTTGGACTTAAATGGAACTGATTCAAGCATGGTAAAGATGCTATTCTCTAGTTCAAGTATGTGATACTTATTATTTTGTAGACAGTCAGTTTCTTGTAGGCAGTGAGCTTCTTGTGAATAGTGTGCTTAGGTAGTGAGCCCTAATTGGCATGTGTCATTTTGTTCTTTCCATTCTTCTAACTGAGAATACAATCTTAGGTTAATCACCTCATGGTTTTTCCCTTAACCAAGTTTTCCATGTCAAAATCTTGGTGTCTTATGTGTTGATGTGTTTTTGCTAAGTCACCAAGAGGATTTAAGTGTGTAAGTGAAAGAAAGTTTTTGACAACTGATTCACCCCCCCTCTCAGTTGTCTACCCTGAATCTAACAATTGGTATCAGAGCTAAGTTCCTCTAAAAAAAGATTAACCACTTGAGGAGATCCAGGATGTCGTCCTACAAGAAAGATAGTCCAAAGTTTGAAGGAACCAATTTTAATCTCTGGAAAAGTCGCATGAAATGTCACTTGCAATGTATGGGAATGCAATACTAGAACATGGATTTAACGAAGTATACTCCTCCACGAGGTGGCCTGAAATCCCAAAATGAAATCACAGATGCTAAAAACAATTTGTGGACTATAGAAGGTCTTCTAAGTGCATTATCTGATTTAGAGATTTCAAATGTTGTTGACCTACCAACTGCTTTTGAGATTTGCAAAAAACTGGAACTTCTGCATGAAGGAGACAAGTATGTTAAATGTGGAAGGCTACAGAGTCCAAAAGGAAAATTTGAAAATTTGAAGATGAGAGAAGATGAAAATATCACTACTTTTATGCCAAGAGTAAATGAGCTTGTTTGTGGAATTAGAAATGCTAGTGGAGTCTTGGATGAAGATGAGATTGTTGGCAAAATTTTTAGATCCCTTCCCACTTCTTATAAAATCAAGGCTGTTGCCATTGAAGAATTCAGAGCTCATACAACTGTCACAAGAGATCATTTGGTTGGTAAATTGGCTGCATTTGAAATGACCGAGTTTGGAGATGTCCCCCCCAAGACTGAATCAACATTCAAAGCTAGTGCTTCTGTAAAAGGAAAATAAAGGTTTGATCCGGGAGAGAACTCTTCAAGGAATCTATCATGGTATGAAAAAAAAAGGGACTTGGAAGAAGAAGAAATTGAAACTACTCAGCTTGAAGCCCGTATTGCAAAAAGACTGCCAAGAGGATCTGGTAAGTATGAAGGAAAATTGCCTTTGAAGTGTTTTAACTGCAACAAGATTGCTCATTTTGGATCAAAGTGTCTGGAAAGATTTTCAAGGCTAAATCCTAGCAGATCAAGGTTCCAAAAGAATTGTTACTATGTTCATGAAGAGGATGACAATGGAGTAATAGATGATGAATTAGAGGTAGGAAACAAATCAAGAAGTGATTGGGTGTTTATTGCCATCAAGGAAGAAGATCTAATGCCCTCTGAATCTATCAATCATAAAGTTGTAGAAAGAGCTCTGGCTGCCCAAGTTGAAGAAAAGGATGATTGGATCATTGACAGTGGATGCTCTCACCATATAACAGGTGACAAAAATAAGTTCTTAGATTTGGAAAGGTATGAAGGAGGAGTGGTAAAGTTTGGTGATAATTCTGCGGGCAGAATCAGAGGTAGAGGAACTATTTCTTTTGATGGAAAGAACAAAACTGGTAATGTATTGTATGTTGAAGGATTGAAGCACAATCTACTTAGTGTTGGACAGTTGGTGGACAAAGGCTATGATCTCCAATTCAAGAATGGAAAATGCAAGATCTTTGAAAGTTCTAGAACAGAGATTGCATTCGGTACTTAGACAAAAGGTAATATATTTCATTTAGTTGGTACCAGTAAAAGTTGTCTATTTGTGCAAGTTGATTAGAGTTGGCTATGGAACAGGAGGATGTGTCATGTGAATTTTGATAATATCATCAAGATAAGCAACACTCAAGTTGTAAGAGCTCTTCAAAAACTGGTGAAACCTACATATAGTTTGTGCAAAGAATGTCAGTTGGGAAAACTAAGTAGAGTCTCATTTAAAAGCAAAGAAAAATCTTCTACTAGTATATTAGACTTGGTTCATACTGATTTATGTGGTCCGGTAAGAATCAAGCATGTGCAAGGTGATAGATACTTCATGTTACTAATTGATGACTATTCCAGGATGATGTGGGTAACTTTTCTAAAAGAGAAATCAGAAGCTTTTGAGAAATTCAAAATATTCAAGGCTATGGTAGAGAATGAAACTAGATTAAAATTAAAGTGTCTGAGATCTGATAGAGGTGGAGAATTCACATCCGGTGAGTTCATACAATTCTGTGAGAAATATGGAATAAAGAGATAGTTGTCTACTCCTAGGACTCCACAACAGAATGGAGTAGTGGAGAGAAAGAACCGGACCATCGAGGAAGCATCTAGGACAATGATGATGGAAGAAAATGTCCCTCAGATCTATTGGAGACAAGCTGTCAGCATTGCAGTCTATACTCTCAATCGAGTTCAAATCAGAACCAATACCTGTAAGACTCCTTATGAACTTTGGTTTGGCATCACTCGTATTATGAGGTATTTTAGAGTCTTTGGTAGTAAATGTTACATCAAAAGAGATGAAGATCTAGGCAAGTTTGATGCTAGAAGTGATGAAGGAATATTCTTGGGTTACTCTACTCAAAGCAAAGCATACTGGTGTTATAACAAGAGACTGAGAAAGATTATAGAAAGCACAAATGTGAAGGTTGATGAAGGAATTGAAGAACCCTCAAGGTTTTATGAATATGATGAAGATGATCAGAGTGGTGTTCTGATTCAAGGAGCCCAAGCCCCTTCTACAATTCAGATTCAAACTGATCTGGTAAATCAGGAAGAAGAGATGAGTTTCAATGAGACTGATCAAGAATCAGAAGTGCAAGAAACTCCCAAAATTCCTAGGTATGTAAGACTGAACCATTTTGAAGATCAGATCATAGGTGATAAAAGCAAAGGTGTACAAACAAGAAGGAGAATTGCTTAAGATTCAGATGAGTATTGTCTGATTTCTAAGATTGAACCTAAGACAGTAAATGAAGCTTACAATGATGAAAACTAGACTAAAGCAATGGAGAAAGAGCTAATGCAAATTGAGAAAAATCACACTTGGGATCTTGTTCCTAGACCTAGAAACAAGAATGTGATTGGGACAAAATGGGCCTTCCGAAACAAACTGAATGAAGTTGGTGAAGTAATCAGAAATAAAGCCAGATTGGTATGCAAGGGTTACTCTCAAATGGAAGGAGTTGATTTTGAAGAAATTTTGGCTTCGGTGGCAATAATTGAAGCAGTCAGATTATTTCTTGCTTTTGTTGCCTTCAAGGATTTCAAAGTGTATTAGATGGATGTCAAGTCTGCCTTCCTAAATGGAGATTTGGAAGAAGAAGTGTACATTGAGCAACCAGATGAATTTCAATTGTCTGATCATGGTGATATGGTCTAAAGCAAGCCCCAAGAGCTTGGTATGAAAGATTGGATAAGCATCTTTTGAAGATTGGTTTCAACAAAGGTACTGCTGACAGTAATTTGTATTTCAAAATTGATCATGAAAACATCTTGATTGTTGAAGTGTTTGTTGATGATATCATCTTTGGAGGAAGAGATAGTATGTGTAAAACTTTTTCAAATCAAATGAAAAGTGAATTTGAGATGTCCATGCTTGGGGAAATGAATTTCTTTTTGGGTCTACAAATCACTCAAACAAAGAAAGGAATTTTCATTTCTCAAACTAAATATGTGAAAGAATTGTTGAAGAAATTTGGGATGGAAGACTAAAAACCAATGAATACTCCCATGGCAACTAGATGTAAATTGGGCAAAGATGATGACTCTCCTAAGGCTGATCAGAGAAAGTATAGGTCAATGATTGGAGGATTGTTGTATCTCACTCAAACCAGACCTGACATTATGAATGTTGTTGGTCTTGTTGCTAGATTTCAAGCTGACCCTAGAGAATCTCATCTCATGGAAATCAAGAGGATTTTTAGATATCTTAAAGGGATAGTTGAGTATGGATTGTGGTATCCCAGATATCATGATTTCTCTCTTCATGTATATACAGATGCAGATTGGGTAGGAGATGTGGATGACCAGAAGAGTACCAGTGGTCGAGCATTCTTTCTGGGGAAGAGATTGGTTTCTTGGCTAAGCAAGAAACAAGAGGCAATATCTCTGTCCACTGTAAAAGTAGAATATATTGCAGTAGAAGGTAGCTGCACTTAGGTTTTGTGGATGAAGCAAATGCTAAGAGACATAAGAGTCGAGTATGAGGTGCCTATCACAATCTTCTGTGACAATTCAAGTGCAATAAATATATCTAAGAGTCTGGTGTTGCATTCAAAGACTAAGCATATATCTATCAAGTTTCACTTTCTGAGAGAGCAAGTGAACAAGAATGAAGTCAGATTGGAGTTTGTGCCTTCCAAGGATCAGATTGCAGATATCTTTACTAAACCTCTACCTAAGGACTCTTTTGAGTATCTCAAGGAGAAGTTAGGGGTTATTGCCCCTCCGGTGATGAACTAAGGTGCACTGATGTGCATCAGTCTGGTGGATATCACAGTCATATCTTGTGATCTAGATTGATGATGGGGAGCTGCTACTCAGGGGGAGCAGCTGGTATGATTCTGAAATGGTGGAATTGCAAGTATGTGCTCTTTGCCATTGATGTCAAAGGGGGAAAGAAGACATGTGAAAAACAAGTGGTGGCTCACAAAGGGGGAGCAATAAAGAAATAGAAGACAAGTGAATGGTTGTTGGTGATCGGGGGAGTTGTGTCAGTAAAGAAAAGTTCTTGTCTTGATGGTCAAAACAATTTTTCACATCATATGTTGACATCAATGACAAAGGGGGAGATTGTTACAAGTATGGGCCTAACCGGTGTTGTCATTGATGTCAACATACTCCTATTGCATTGATGAAAATGATTGGATGAGCTGAGTGTTGAGGATATTAAGAAAATTAGTCCTAATTAGGCATAGAGAAGATCAGTTAAGACAATAAGGTAAAAGTCTAAGTTAAGATGAGGATCAGAGGATGTGGTTTAAAGAGTTTGTAGAAATGTGTCTTAAGGTGATCCAGTAAAGATTTCAGAGGTTCGCATGAAGATCTGAAGAAGTTGTGGTTGTTCAAGTAAAACTAGTTCTGGCAGGTACTCAGAGGTGACAGAGTGACACAGATAGGTCCGGTGAGATACAGAAATACATTATCCTATTCTTTGGATTTGAGGGAGTGTTGAGGAAGTCTTTTTGAAGTGTCAACTCGAATGGTTCATGGTTTGAAGGTCTGCAAGTATCTATTCCTTTGTGACAGTGATGACAAACTGTGTTCTTGAGGTTCTGGATGAAGGAGAGAAGGATCTCAGTAAGAAGATGAAGTATGGATGTTCTTGATGATTCAGGCAATCTTGTGAAGGTCTTTGGATCGTGTCCAGTATGTTTTGGTGGTCTGCATTGGAGTTGGAGCTCGCAATTGAAGAATAACCTCTAGATGATGGTGTTCTTCCTGAGACTGGTCAACCGGATGTTTTACACATCTTGCGGATGTTCTTTTAGATGTTTGCCGACTTAGATGATTATTCCTAATTTGATGCCTTGTATAAATAAGGAGTTGTGAATTCATTTTAAAGTGTCTTGTGCAGATGTGAATGTGCTAGCAAGGAAGAGAGAGAAAGGTAGAGCAGAAGTTTTAGGCTTAAATCAAACTGATTCAAGCATGGTAAAGATGCTATTCTCTAGTTCAAGTATGTGATACTTATTATTTTGTAGACAATGAGTCTCTTCTAGCTAGTGAGCCTCTTGTGAGCAGTGTGCTCAGGTAGTGAGCCCTAATTGGCATGTTCCACTTTATTCTTTCTATTCTTCTAACAGAGAATACAATCTTGGGTTAATCACCCCATGGTTTTTCCCTTAACCTGGTTTTCCACATCAAAATCTTGGTGTCTTATGTGTTGATGTGTTTTTGCTCTTGATTTAATGCATAATGTTTCCATGATTGATTTATTGATATGCTACTAAGTCACTAAGATGATTTAAGTGTGTAAGTGAAAGAAAGTTTTTGACAACTGATTCACCCCCTCCCCTCTCAGTTGTCTGCCCTTAATCTAAGATCAAGAAGCTTCTAAAAGATGGATTTGTCTACCTAATTAACTATTCCCTTTGGATATTGAATATTGTTGTTTTCACCAAACCTGACAACCGTATTCAGACATGCATTGACTTTCATGATCTAAATAAAGCTTGTCTAAAAGATGACTTTCCTCTTCCTAACATTGACATGATTGTTGATTCCATTGCTGGCCATGCCTTACTCTCCTTTATGGATGGTTTCTCTCGATACAAAAAAAGTTTCATCAATCCTTAGGATCAATATAAAATAACTTTTATTGCACCTTGGGGAACCTTTTGTTGGGTGGTAATGTTGTTCAGACTGAAGAAAGCTAGTACGACATACCAATGTGCCATGATCCTGATCTTCCATGATTTCATCCACAAAATCCTGGAGGACTATGTCAATGACATTCTGGCCAAGTCTGTCTTACATCAAGATCACGTCAAAATCCTTCACCAAATCTTTGAATATATTTGTAAATATAACATATGCTTGAATCACCATAAATGTGCCTTTGGTGTTGATAGTGGGAAGATATTGGGATTCATTATTTTGCATCATGGCATTAAGGTGAATACAAAGAAGATTGATGCTATTGTCAACATGCCACCTTTGAAAAATATTTCTTAACTTCGTGGTTTACAAGGAAAGATTCAAGCTATTTGCTAGTTTCTCTCACAACTAGCAGATCAAACTCTCCCTTTCACTCAACTTATTAAGAAAGATTCTCATTTCAAATCGAATGCATATTGTCAAAAGGATTTTGATGATTTAAAAAGCTATTTGGCTAATCCCCATATTTTACATCCAACTGTCTCTGGGCATCCTTTCTTTCTTTACACTTCTACTTCATCTAGTGCTCTTGCACCACTATTGGCCCAACATGATGGTGATGGAAAAGACTATATTGTATATTACATCAGGTAAACTTTACTCAATTATGAAGTCTGATATTATGCAATCAAAAAATAGTTTCTAGCTCTTGTATTTGCAACACATAATTCGAGACACTATCTTCTAAAAGATGAAACACATGTCATTGTAAAATTTGATTCTTTGAAACATCTCTTTTCTTAAATGGATCTTTTAGGATGTTTGGCCAAGTGGGTAATGTTGTTAACTGAATTTGATCTTAAGTTTATTTCACAAAAGGAAATTAAGGGTCAATCATTGACCAACCACTTATCTGATGCTCATTCACCATTTTCCCTTCCGAATCAAGACTTATTTATTGACGGTCTTGTCCTTCCCTTGGATATTGATAAAAGGTAGGACTTGTTCTTTGATGTTTCTAGATGTCAAACTGGCTCCAATGCTAGTGTTATACTAGTACCCCCTTCAAGTAACCCAATTCCTCTATCTTACCATCTCAACTTTCTATGTACCAACAAAATTACAAAATATGAAGCCCTTATTGTTGGCTTGTGTGTTGCATTGTCTCTCAATATTCAACATCTTCATATATTTGGTGATTCACAATTGATTATAAGAAAAGTCACTAGATCTTATCAAGAAAAGTTAGAAATACTATCTTAGTATCATGACTTGGTCTTACCGCTATTAAAACATTTCTCCTCTTTTACAATTGACATAATTCCACTAAAAGACAAACAACATGTGGATACAATGGTAAGTGCTGCCTCCCTTATATCCCTTGATAATTCATTTGTGGACTACACATTCATCAGTCATAATCTTGCCTCACCATCTAAAACCAAATATTCCTCTTATATTACCTTTTGTTGTAACATTGATTGCCACAAATGGTACTCTCAAATATTCCAACAATTGTGTGATTCTACTTTTCCTAATCCCTCATCTAAAAATGCTTGATCTTGTATTCACAAGCTCACAATGTGTTACATCATTCTATCTAATATTATTTATCACATAGGATACAATGGCCTCCTTCTCCATTGTCTCAACAAATCAGAGGTTCCCATTGCCCTAGAGGAGGCACATTCAGGTGTCATGGAGAGCATTCTGGTAGTAGATCTTTAGTCCAAAATTGCTTTGTATGGGTTACTATTGGAAAAGTATGGAACAAGATTCCTTCGCTTTCATCAAAAAGTGCCCTCAATGTCAACAACATAACAATTTCATTCGAGCTCCTAACTAATGAATTTGTGCCCAGTTATCCCCTTAGCAATTTTATGCATGGGGCTTGGATCTTTTTGGAAAAATTTCTCCTCCTTCTCAAGGCCATACTTTCATCCTCACAACTACTGACTACTTCACAAAACAAGTTGAAGAAGTTCCACTCTAATCCTTAAATGCTAAAGTAATCTATCACTTTCTCTTTGATAACATCATTTCTCAATTTGGTCTTCCTTTTGCTTTGGTCTCTGATAATGGTTCATCATTTAAGAACAAATAAGTGAAGAAGTTCCTCAAACAATTTCATGCTCAACATCACTTCTCCACACCATATTATCCATAATCAAATGGACAAGCAGAAGCTTTTAATAAAACAATCAAACAAATCCTTTCAAAAAATATTAACAAACATGGCAAGGATTGGTACATTAAACTTTCTTATGCATTGTGGCCTTACTGAATGAGTGTTTGTACAACTATGGGTACTACCCAATATAATCTCATGTATGGTGATCATGCCCTTGGAGTTATAAATTACTTCATTACAAATTTCTCTCAATGGCATTCTTGATAAAAATTCTTATAAGGAACGAAGACTTTAACATCTTGAGATGCTCGTTGAACAATGCATACATGCTCTCAAACATCTCCAAGCCTATCAAAATAACATCCAACGCAACTACAATGAACATGTCATTCATCACTCATTTGTGGTTGGTGACTTAGTGATCTATGAAAATCAACACAATGTAAATGCTCTTCTAGGTGAAAAATAGAAGTTTAGCCCAAATTGGTTGGGACCTTACATCATCACCAAATCTTACGTCTCTCAAAGAACCCATTAATTCTATGCACTTACATAGATTCTATGCTTAGTTTTCTTTCCTAGCTTTAAATTCCATTTACATCATTTCATTTTTGAATGGTGTGCTAGCATTTTTAGAGCACATTATTTTAGAAAGTTAATATTTTTACCTGTTTAGTATATGTTGCTTCATTCCTAACAAACATATAGTTGTCTTGAATTCTTAAAGTAGTTTTCTTAGCACTGAGAATTACTATTCATTAGCATACAATTTGTTAATTTGTGCACCATGTTAATTAGATTATTATCACATTGGATTAAACAATGTTATCATGTTGTTTAGTTAGATCATAATTATATTTAATTTAACATGTGTGTACACAAATAAATCATTGTTGTAGTTAAATTAAGCAATTTCAACAAACTGTTTAATTACACCACTTGATTTATCTAGAAAACATCTCATCAACGCATAAATTAATTAAAGGATTGTTCTATTTATTAAATAATCTTATTAGGTTGTTTATTTAGATCAAAATTGTATTTAATTATCATAGACATGTCAATTTACCACATTTAATTAGATCTTTGTTGCATTTTATTAAATAATCCATCACATTGTTTCAATAAGATCACAAATAACATCTAATTAAATCATCACATAACAGAACAATATCGATCAAAAATATCAAAGTGCTCATATATATACAAAAGTATCGATACATGTGATGTACAAAATCACCACTACAACAAAATGTGGTGTGTTATAATGATAAAAAATACAACAAGTCTCATCAATCTATAGGACCATGGTACCAAATCCCTCAGGCCCTAGAGGTGGCTATGAAATGGATGGCTATCACTAAGAGTCTATAGATTATGAGTGAATCTTGGATCCACTTCGCATCTGCAAGCCCCTGATCTTTGCCTTGCTCTATTGCGTCCACCCTAGAATCTACATACTACTACTGCAACTGATGTCTCTCAACTCATAGATGGTCCACCTTTGCCTACAGAGATACCACATGAGGATGATCCACCATTAGTGTTGGTCCTTCCATGGCCATCTGAAGGTCCACCAGAGTGTGTTCTAGCTATGTCTAAAGGGTAGCACGTGCATTAACAATTTCCACTCTCTAGACCGCCTGGTCACTCTTGGCGGTGACCCGACCTACCTCAACCAACCCCTCCTTGTAGGCTGCTCTCAATTGTGCAATGGGCTCAAATATGTCCACAAGTCACCCTGTAGTCTATTGTGGCCTATAGCTGGCCTGTACTAGCTGCTAGGTATACATGGTGGGTGCCATCTTTGCTATGACCCAAACCATAATGTCAAGCCATGCCCATGTGCCAATTGTAGAATAGAAACAAAAAAATGGTATCAAAACTCTCATCATGTACATCAAAAATAAAAATCCAATACAACATCTAGTATCCTACTCAAATCAAAACATGAATGTAAACTTATCACCTAGATTATCAGTCAGGATCGATTGGAGCAGCGACTACTACTATGGCCATGGTTTCAGATGCTACTAGGGGCATTGTAGTGGCAGTTCCACTCATCTCCACATGCTCATACTAACTTCATCCTCTACCTGTAGAAGGTAAAAGCTGTGATACATGAGATTGGGCCTTGGACCTCTCCTCGATGGCATCATCATCCTCCTCTCCCTTGTATCATATCCCTCCTGCTACTAGCATTGGCTAATCATTAGCATCATCATCATTATCATCCTAATCATCTCCCTCCTCCTCCACTGACTCATCTCCTTTGGATAAATATGTCACGTCCCCTTTCAAATTAATCCAATTCACATAATTTAATAGCTCATTTCAATATTTTCTAGGCTAGGCTAAATTAATAGGGAAATAATAATTTTAATATTTATTTATGTCCCTAATAGAATTTTATAATTTCAAAATATTTACGGGGCAGTCAAATACTAAAATTAATTCATATTATGAAAATTGAGGGAGTGGGTTCTCTTAAGATGTTCTTACATGGGACAAGTGCTTAAAGTAGTAGATTCTATGATAGCTATGATAGCATTATGATAGGTTCTCATATTATATGATGGATACGATAGTGAGATTCCTTTCTAATTTGATATTTTTCCCTCCAAAAATGGGCATTGGGTTTTTGAAATCCAAATTAGCTAAGGAAGTCATAAATATGGATTTGATATGCATTTAGAGGTTTCTCATGTTCATTTCTACAACTCAAGTTTTTGTATGAACTTATGTTTATACACTCCCTTCTTTGGAGGAAAACCCATTAGAAGCTGGAGAATGTGGATGAATAACCATAGGTTTCATGGAGGAAAATTCACATAGGAATTACATATGGATTTTAAGGAATTATAGATTAGTTCAATTTTGTCTGTGTATTGTGTTGTTGCAGGTGAAGCTGGTGTGAGATGTTGTGGCTATTTTCATGTTATATGTTGTTGTTTGATTTTTGCTGTAGAATAGAATTTTTCTATTTATTTTGTATATTCAGCTCTACTCTTGTTTTTGGAGTTATCATATTTTAGTTTGGGGCAAAGTTTGATTGACAGTGTTGTGTAGTTGTTGGAACTATGGAGTTTTCTGAAGATATAGATACATTTCTTGTTGTTGTTTCTATTGCTGCTATTGTTTCTATTCATTTTACTTTTGTAGTAGAATATTTTATGTATTTATATTATTTTATATCAATAAGATAAGTACTATTAATTTCTGTGTGAAACTATGTCAAATTGGGTCCTCGAACAATGATGAAATTGATGGATTTTTGTGGGTATTTCAGTTTATATCTAAAAGTAATTTCATAAGGGTTCAATATTATTATTTCCATCATATTTTTCTATTGTTCATGTTATATAAATTAATTTTTCAAAATAATCAATTTGGGTTATTACAATCATATCAGAGTTGTGATCTTGTCAGCTTGTTGGAGAACATAACCATTGTTGCAGTTTATTTTGGTACCATGGTTTTTTTAGTAGTGGCAAAATTTGTTGTTGATGTTTCCAAGTGAAAGAGAAATCAGGTATTTGAGAAGAGAGAAAAATAAATCATCAATGAAAACTTTAGTTCTACAAAAGAAATGACAGGGGGAGAAAGAAGGTTCATTGATGAAGAGAAAGAAAATTTTTACCAATAAAATGTTATCAGGATGAATGAAAGACAGGACACATTAGTTGAGCTAATGATACAAATGACTAACACTCTAATTTAATTGAAGAATCTCTAGTTGAATAAATCATCTACGGGTGAAAGAAGTGCATTAGAAAATAATAAATCTATAGGGAGTTCCATTCCCAAATCATCAAAGCCTATGTTTTAAAAAAAAAGATGACAATGAAGAACAAGTTTCAGAAGATCCTTTGGCAGAGGGGCTTGAAAACATTGTTGAAGAGTATAGAAATAAATCTGAATTATTCAAGAGGACTATACGATTTACTACTTTCTTAGACATCCAAGAAAGGATGACTATAAAAAGAAAAAATCAAAATGGAAACCAAAATGATGAAAAGAGAGCATTACAATAGAAACTTGCTAAATTGAATGCTCCTATATTTGATGGTGGTGATAATATTTCAGCTAGAGCATGGTCATAGAAATTTCAAACATTTTTTACACTTAGTCCTATGGTGGAAGAAGATGCTATTTAGTTTTCCAATTTACATTTGGAAGGGATTGCTTATGGTTGGTGGCACCATTGATTGATTACACAAGGTCATAATCTTATACAAACTTTTTATTAATTTAGTCAAAATATTTGGATCATTTTCAAAGTAATGATGAAGAGGAGTATTTTAGAGAGGTTACAGAAATTAAATAGCATAGTACTATTGAAGTATATATGGCTAAATTTTAGTGAGTTGCAGTTATGGTGCCTGATGTTTTAGAAAAAAAGGATCGCATTTATTTTTGTTGAAGGTTTGGTTGAACCTCTCAAGGATATTATGAAAGCCTGAGTACCTACTATTGATGAGTGTTTTAGCACACAACAACGTAGGTGTGATTACTGGTTTCACACCTCTCTTGAAAAGTATCCTACCCTAGGTAAGACTACTCCAAGGATAATATAGCTAGGTCTTAGCTTGCTTGGAATCTCTCAGTTGGTATGTTCTAGTTGTTCCTACAAGGGGTCTTACATGTAATCTATAGATCTTCAAGTTGGAACAACAAATACACATAAACCCTTTATGATTTCAGCTGATAAAACAATGTAAGATGTTGAAATTCCTAATCTAACAACTTGTTTGTAAAGAAAATACAAAAGGAAAGGGAGAGACAGAAGCGATAAGAAATCCTCAATGATAGTCACAATGGGGTAAAATGTTTTAGATAGAGAAATACTTTCAATAAACCATTCCCTGTTTTACCAGGATAGGAAATGCACAATGTTGCAAGAAATGATGTAATCTTCAAAGGATCCTTATGATTTTCAAATTACATTCACTCATTAAACACCTGGACAATGGCGCAACTTAACTAGTGGAATGCAACTGAACTATATTTAGTGATAGGGCCCAAGCTAACTATAACAACAACTTACCATCAGTGAGCACTAATAGTATGGACCAAAGCATTCATCAGATATCTTACATTTAACCATCATTGCAAAAGCACAACTAATTAAATTGAGATTGATATGAACCATGAAAACCAAAGAGGATAACACAAGAACACAAATTCCCAGTAACCTACGAAACTTGCTTTGTATTGATCACAATTTGGCAGAGTCTCAGTAATTCAGTATCAAATCTTACTTATAAATGAGAGAAAATGATGTCCCTTTTATAGACAAGGCACCATACTGAGTTTTTCAATAGACGGTGGAGATTAACTCAACACTAACGGTCTAGATTACATGGCATTTAATGAAGTGCAACAGTTTGTTACATTTTTGGATTTGCATTTGTCCTCTAGGAGAAAGACAATATATAGCTTGCAAATACATTGAATCTAGACAAAATGGATAACCATTTGGTTGTATATGATGAAAATTCAATTTTCAAGGCCTAATAAAGCTAAAATAGACTCACATGACACTTGAAAACTTGATCTGATGTGGATTCATGGGATTCCAATTACTGAGTGGATAAAGAGGAGTATGTGACACATTTTAATGAATATATATCCATCTAGATTCTTGTTGGACCAACATTGCATGACTGGATGACTCGGACAGCTATGCACAAGTCTTGTGCAATGAATTAGATCTGCAAGAATAGCAGTGATGTAGGCATGATCTTTAGTGTCTCCTAGCTCTTGTAGCTAATCTCCATCATCTTGGATATCATATTGACTTCCTTTTGTATGTACAACAATAATTTGGTTGATAGAATGTCAATTCTACAACTCCGGGTCAGCGAGGTACCTCTATGTGTTCATCCTTCCAAGATGGCTTCAATTAGCTCTTTTGTCCCCCAAGACCTGCAATTCACCATGCAAAGCATCAATTTCATCATAAACAATCATTTTTCATCAATTTGGATCAAAACATGTTGATTTGCAGTCATCGATCAGTAAAAAATAGCCCATTGTCAATGTTGCTTCCTTATAAATAACTTCATAAATCCAATGATTTTTGCATGATTTTCTGCATTTTTTACCATTTTCCACTACCTGTTTGGTCAATATATTGATCTAGGATGTTTTTGTAGTCATTACGATCCATTTACAGACTTTAATTTCATGTTTTTCTAGCCTTTTTCTACAAAAAGTAGGATTTTTGGGGGTCACAGACTTTTCATGTGCAGTGGCATTAATTATCGTAAAATGTGTAAAAAATCCACATAAACTTGGTACAATGTTCATCATGATATGAAAAATAGATATGCAATTCAAATCCATCAAGAAAATCCAATGTGCCCCTTGAAAAACTCAATTTCTAAGCCAAAATGTCAAAAAGCGCGGGTTTTGGGTGTCACAGACTAAAAGTCAGTGGAGATCAAATTTGGCACAAGTCTGTGAGGTGCAATTCTAGCACAAAATGGTTTTGGCACTAATTTGGGGTCCAACCGACCTTAGCGCAGATTTTAGGTCCGACCGACTAAAGTCAGTGAAGGCAATTTTCAACGCAAGTCTGAGAGATTCATTTTTAGCGCAAAATGCTTTTGCGCTTCTTTTGGGTGCCACTGACTTGCGCAAGTTTGGGCTTGGACCAAATAATAGCATCTCATAAGGTTAGTCATGGTGGATTGTAGCACAAGTTAGTAAGGTCAATTTTTAGCATAAAACATAAAAATCTTAGTCGGCGGGGATTTTCAATGCAACTGACTAGCGCAGGTTTCTCTATCTACCAACCAAGTGTAGTGAAGGCAAATATTAGCGCAAGTCAATTGAAGCCCTTTTTAGCACTTTTCTTCGACATTATCTCAGTGGGGTTTTTTGGTCTGACTAACTTAGTAGCTTGGATGGAAGTCGGTCAGAGGTGAATTTAGTGCAAAAGTCGGTAGAAGGCATTTTTAGCGCTTTTTGTAGTAGGAGGTGTTTTTAGCTCCAAATTTTGAATTGGCCAGGGTGAAAGTATATTTAATAAATATATTCAAGTATATTTTAGGATGTTTGAGATAGGTTCTAGATCCATAGGATTTCATATACAGATTCTAGAATTTTGAGGTTCCACCAGATTTCAGACTTAGCCATTTTCAAGGTTTTCAGGGTTTCAGACTTAGCCAAATCAAGGTGTTAGGGACATGTATCAAGGTGAAAGCATATGGACCCCTTAGTGAAATCTTGTAGAATTTGACGTGATTTTGTAACTGTAAGACCTAGAAACAAGGAATATTTCAACATGACACATCTTGTAATAGCAATTTCAAGGGCAACATCCCATGACAAGATTTTAGAGCAAAGTGCAATAACACTCAATTTCAGTGCAACAGGCAACAAATGGCTATTTCTTAAGCACAAGACCACTCAAGACACTTCCAAATCAATCATGAAAGACATCAAATGACTCCAAACATGCAAAAAAACTAAAATTTGAATCAAATCCTACA
Organism: Cunninghamia lanceolata; assembly: GCA_027924645.1. NCBI lineage: Eukaryota > Viridiplantae > Streptophyta > Pinopsida > Cupressales > Cupressaceae > Cunninghamia > Cunninghamia lanceolata. The sequence goes on from BSBN01000348.1 coordinate 8,167,829, forward strand.
TTCTAAGCATAATTTCACCTTCTCATCATCATAAGTAACAAAGGTCGAGACTCTAAGCCAAAGAAAAAGAGGGGGTCTCCATTTGGCAAAATGGAACATGTGTGCAAGGCACAACACCTACATCATTGCAAGAAGCCATTAAGAGGGATTTGACTTTGGAGCTATTTGTATAGAAAAATACTTTCTCTCATCAATCTAAAGCATCCACCTCTTGGCATTAGAAGGGACGATTTCAAAAGAAAGAATTCCATGCACCATCTTAAAAGAAGTTTACACCTGCAGTTACAACAAAGAAGATAGATGAAGAGACAAAGAATGATCCCAAGAGAAAGAAGCTATTTTTCTCTTGTAAGGAGCCATGGATACCTAGTTATAAGGTTCCTTGGACTGGGACAAGTTCTTTATATTGAGGTGATTTTAGAAGGAGATTTATTTATTTTAGGAGCTCCCAAATATCATCCTTTTATGGTTCCTGGAGTGTTATCTAGGAAACAAATGACTGTGTTACTATATAGTGGGGCTACCCATAATTTTATTTATGAAGACTTGGTCACAAAGAGAGGCTTGAAGACAAGAATTTGAAGGCTTCAATGTTATTATATCTGATGGATTTACCATACCTTATACCAGAATGACTACGCAACTCAACATAATGCTAGGGGATTATAACGTATGTGATGATTTTTATGTTGTTGGAATTGGAGAAATTGATGTGGTTTTGGGTGTGCAATGATTGCATTCTTTAGGGGAGTACACACATAACTACCAAACTATGGAGCTCAAATTTAAATCAAATGGGAAAGATGTTGTGCTTAGAGGAATTTCAAATGGAACTTCATGAGTGGTGACAACAAAAAGAATGGAGAGGCTTTGCGAAGAGGCAAAGTTGCATGGGTAGCAAGTTATGTGATATTGCCTAAAAATCCATCAACATGTGCAAAACCTATCAGAACTACTCCATACCGCCAACCTAGGGGGTATAAACAAGAGATTGAAAATGCCATAAAAGAATTCCTTGAGATGGGTTACATAAGACCTAGTTCCAATCCATTTGCATCTTTAGTTGTTCTTGTTAAAAAAAAGGATGGTACAATGCAAATGTGTATTGATTGTAGATCTTTGAATAAAAAGACCATAAAGAAAATATATCATATTCTCATGATAGATGAGTTCATAGATGACAAGCATGGAGCTATTTACTTTACAAAATTTGATTTGAGATCAGGGTATCACTAGATTTGTGTGAGAGATGAAGATGTGTAGAAGATAAATTTCAGGTGTCATTACGGACACTTTGAGTTTTTGGTCATGCCCTTTGGACATACAAATTCTCCAACCACTTTCCAGTCATGCATGAATCAAATATTTGGTAAACATTTGACAAAATTTATACTAGTCTTCTTCAATGATATTTTGATTTATCGTAAATCATGGGAAGAGCATTAAAAAAATTGGAAATAGTTTGGGGCATTTTGGAATAGCAATCTCTTTTTCCAAAGGTGTCCAAATGTGTGTTTGGATTAGCATAAACTTTATACTTAGGGCATATCATAAGTACCAAAGTTGTATGGGTGGATCAACAAAAGATCCAAGCTATCCTTGATTGGCCACCTCCTACTACTTTAACTCAGTTGAAGCGATTCTTTGGTCTATGTTGTTATTATAGGAGGTTTGTGAAAGGTTTTCTAAGTTGTCTATATATTTGACAAATTTGACAAAAAAGGGAACCTTTGAATGGTCTGAAATGTTCAAACTACCTTTGAAAATTTTAAAAAGGTAATGAGTTCATGCCTAGTACTTGCAATTCCTAATTTTTCATTACCTTTTGTTGTTGAATTTGATGCATCAAGAGAAGGTATTGGGGCTATCCTAAATGAAAGGGGACATCCAAAAGAATTTGAGAGTAGGAAATTGAACACATTAGAAAAATGATATTCCATTTATGACAAGGAGATGTTGGCAATTATGCACGCATTGGAAAGGTTTAGACAATACTTAGTTTGTAGAAGATTTATCATGAAGACTACCCATAATAGTCTTAAATTATTTTTGAGTCAAAAAGATGTGAATGACTACCAACAAAAATGGGTGAGCAATCTAAAAGCATATGATTTTGACATTGCGTCTATGAAAGGACCAAGAAATGTTGTAGTTGATGTACTTTCTAGAAGGTCTATTCTATGTTCTCTTTCCTCTATTTTTGTTATTCAAAAATTTCCATTATCACTGAGTATGCTAAGAATTTTTTTTTTCTGATATTCGTTGTGATGCTCACAACACACACCATTTTACTTCTTAGAAAAATGAGGACCCCTACTGTGGTTGCGGCTTTTTGCTTGGGTGTGGTCTTTCTTGGCGGTAAAGGGAAAAGAGGTAAAGGTTACAAACCATGTTAAAAATTAAAAAAATTGGCATTAAGTGCCAGAGTGGAATAGAGGTGAATCCTTTGTCAAAAATGAATAAGGGTTGCTTTTTGAACCATATTAAAATTCCCAATATTTTGCAAGATATGTGTGTTTTTTGGTAAAATGCAATATAGAAAGGTTTTGTATGTTACATGTATAAGGTCGTTTGTATGTGGAGTTGTTGTATTAGTCACATTGAGTGTTCGAGTTTATTTATTGTGGTACTTTGTATGCATGTGTTTAGTGTTTTATTCTTTGTATACAAGTCAGATCTGATAAGTATTAGAAGTGGAGTGGATAAATGGCTAAGTTCACATTGTATCTTGAGTTGTATGTTTGTTGAAAAGGAAAGATACAAGGCAATATACAACACGATATACATGCCATGGACCTAAAGAGAATATAGAATTCAATTTTATTAAGGGGAGGAAAAAGGTATGTTTCATTGTATGTATGTTTCAAGTTTACATCTTTGGCATACATACAACGTGGATTTCAAAAGATAATTAAATCAGATGTAGGTGATGCATCGTACCTTAATGTTTTTTGGAAATATGCATTCGCTTTATACACATGTATGGATCTGAAAAGGTTATACAAAATGGTTAAGAAAAAATGAAAAGTCTAGGATGATTGTATAAGAGTTTGTATGTATGGAAGCTTGTATCTAAGGGTAGATACAAGTGTCATTGTTTCGTCGAGATACAAGTGGGTAGGTAAAGTGGGACCCACAGGTTGTATCTCACAGTTGTATATTGCATAGACAAGAGGATATACAAGAGCATCTACAAGCTGATATACAAGCGAAGATGCAAGGAACCGCAATACAACACGGATTTCAAAAGGAAGTTAAATAAAAGTAAGGCTTTGTATGTTTTGGCGATTGTATGTTAACGATATACAATCCCAATATACAAAGAAATGAAAGACATCGTCAGATAGCTAAAAGGTAAAGAGCATTTGTATGGGTCACAATTGTATAAACGTTTGTATCTATTTTACATTCATTACAATATACAAACAAAAGATACAAGGGTGGATATAAAGAAAAAGGGTAACATTGTTTATAACCCATTGGATGTAGGCTTGTATATTGAAAAGATGCAAATTGACATACAAGAAATAATATACAAGGGGAGATACAAGGAAGTGCGATGTATGCAAAAAAAATAGATTAACAGATAGAAGGTTTAAAAATAAAATGTTGAAGTAGAAGGCCGAGGCCATAGGTACATTGATTGCTGCAATTAATGCTGAACTAACACTGAAAATGGTAAAATTTAATGGGCTAGGGTAAATAAAAGGTTGTTTTTCTTTTAGATTTTCATTGTTAAGATTAAAATTGCAAAAAGAGGAACTGTTGCGGAAATTGAATGAAAATTTATTGCGAGATGGAATCTCAGAATTGGGAACAGAGTAGAAAATGGTAAAGTTGGTCAATGGTTGCAAGGTTGAGCTATAAAAAATATAGGTATTTATCTTAAATGTCATTACAGTTCAGTTAATTGAAAATGCAAAGTGATTATCAGTAATTTTATTTTAAAATGCAAGAAAATGTTAAATTACAATGTTTGATAGTTAATTAGCTAGTTTGTGTTAAATAGTACGAAAGTCAAAACTGGAAAAGACAAATGGGAGTTAAGGTAAATGTAAAAAATAGAAAATTCATGGTAAAACCCTAGGTAAGAGAGTAAAATAGCAAGTTAAAAAATGCATTTTTAGAGGATGGCCCCAAAGAAGAAAAAGGTGGGTACAGGGGGTGAGGAAAAGATTAAAAAGGAAAGAATGCTCCATAAAGAAACTGAGAAGGAAGAGTTGCCAATATATAGAGGATACCCTTCGTTGCTTGGTATAAGTGGAGTAGGGATAGACACCAGCATAGGGAATTATGATGCAGATGATGTTTTGTAGAAGATCACAGTAGCTGATGCTACACCTGGCATGAGGTGTATATGGGAAAGTGGATTATATAGAGCTGCAGGTTTCCCATTAGCTATGGAAGCTAAGGACCTATGTTTGGATTGCATACACTTTTATAACCCAGTTACCAGAAGAGTAATACACTAGGATAGGGTCATTACAGACTTATCTACAGAGGGGATTACTAGAACATTTGGTCTAGAGATACATGAAAAAATGGTAGATATTGATATTAACTAGTACAATGAGGATTTCAATGATAATGAGAAGGATTGTAGAAGAAAGATCTTCTACAGTTGGTATAATGCAGAGAATAAACCCAAGGGCATGGCAAGAGTACATAAGATCCTGTAAAGAATAGACTTCAAAGAAGAGATACATTTGATGATTACAATGTTAAGTAGACTAGTGGGATTGAGGGATGCCACTAAGTGTGAGCCTTGGATGTTCATTGTTATACAAGTCATGAGGGAAGCAAAAAAGGAACTGGGACAAATTCACTGGACTAAGTCTATTAGCACAACCATATGGAAATAGGCAATGTTAAGAAAACAAAAGATGAAGCCTTTCTATTTGTCTTCGTATGTATTATATTCATGTGCATCAATGGTTCAACCATATATATATGGGATTGATAGAATTGGAACCCTAGGGAATGGCCCAGACCAAAATCTTGTATATGACCACTATCCTGATTTATAGGAGGATAATGCATTAAGAAAGTATGCCTTAGTAAACGATGTATTTTATACATACATGGTCAGAGTTTTAAGAGAAGAGAAAGATAAGAGGTTGTCTGCAAATGTAGAGGATACAATTAGATTGCATAGTTCATGGTACATTCAATTCTAAAACTTCACTTATATCAAAACTAAGGGCTTCGAAGGAAAGCCTTTCATGTTGCCTAGGTATCCTTCTAACAAGTTGATTGTTTTAGAGTTCTCAAGGAAGAACTTGAATGCCTTCAAAATGTATAAAAAGAGGTATAACAGGGGGAATCTTAAGCTCCCTTGGACAATTGGTAGATATTCATGTTCCAATGAAGAAGTGGTTGGCTACTCAGAGAGGGAGTTAAGGTATTATAGATTTAAGGAATTTGAGTTAGCAAGGAGGTTTGATCCTTTTCACAAGATCCAAAATAATATTGATTCTAAATTTAAACATCAAATATGCATTGAGGATTTTTGGTTAGACTATAAGAATGACAGAAATTAAAGATGATGACAAATTATTGCACCACAATTATGAAAGTGCCAAGCTTGCTCCTATTGGAGAGCCTGATTGGTCGCAACCATGGAATACATCTTTGGACAGATTGTCCAAACCTGTCATTTTGTTTTCCAAGACATGGTTGAAGGATAGAATTGAAGAGCTTAAGGCTAAGTGAATTGAACCTACATATCCAAAGAAGGGAAAAAAGAGAGTGAGGGAACATCATAATAATCTCCAGTGCTTCTATGAAAAGAAAAGGAATACTCTAGAAGAAAATATTATGGAGAAAGACAAAAATGCTACATTGATGGATCCTTATGCACTAGGGGTGACAATAGCGGTATCATTAGGCATATTTGTAGAAGCAAAGTCATTGAGTCATGATACTAGTATAGAGAAAGCACAAGCTATTAAGGAGTCAACAGGATAGAGGGTTATGAAGGCAATACTAGTAGGGATATCAAAAGGAAAAACTTCAAAACAGAGTGAAGTTATAGGGGCATAGTAGGTAGGTGCTAAATTAATTAACATACCTGGTGCATCTACCTCAGCAGAGAAAAGACAAACATATGCTAAGGTTAAAATAGAATTGGTTGAGGAAACATGGCATGGGTCAAAAATAAATGAAGTCAAACAAGTTACTGAAACTCTCAACGTTGAAGATGACAATAGTGGAAGTGAAGTCAAGGAAGTGGATTTAAGGACGAGAAGAGAAACTGGCATGGAAGAAGAGGAATCCAGTGAATATTCAAGTGAGGAAGAGGAACAAGATACTCAAGCTTATATGGAAGTTGAACAAGGTCCAGTCTCTGAGCAAGAAAATGTACAAGAAGGATTGGGAGCAGTGGATCCAATTGCTACATTGGTACCTCCATAAATAATAAGGGATGTGCAAGATGTAGCACATGAAATAGAAGAATCTAAAAGAGAGGATGCACCTAAAGAAGTAATAAAAGAAACACCTACTCAAACTAAGGAAGAAATAGGAGCTAGTAATTCTAGTGTAGATGTGTTGAATATTCTGAACATGTATGGGGAACACAACGAAGAAGAAAAGAAGGTAGAAAGAAAAGATGAACAAGAAAAAGAGACAAAAGAATCTGATAAGATAGTAGGTTCACCTTCACATGTAGAGCAAGCTGACATGCCTGAAAAGGTACAAAAGAAAGTTGAAACAACAAAGGAAACAATAGATAAACCTTAAAGCAAAGAGAATACAGAGAATATTGATGAAGATAATTTTGAACCTAAAAAGAAAATAGAGGATAAGGGCATGGAAAATATGGAACAAGAAAATAAAGAGGAAGAAGAAGAAAATGATTGATCAGAAAAAGAAGGTGAAGAAGATGAGGGTGGAGGAGATAAACAAATTGAAGAAGATGATAATGAGGGTGAATCTAAACAGCAAAATGATCCAATAGTATAGGAACCAACCCCTCAACAGTAACCTCCTCCATAGTAACAAGAACAACAATAGTAGTAACAAGAACGAGGAGGAGAAAAGCCTCAAGAAGAGGTAATCAATGAAGAGAAAGCTATTAAAAACACAAAAGAGACTCTGGCTTGGTTGGGTGCAGAAGTAAGGAGAGAAAAGGTGGAGGTATAGTTAGTACCCATAGACATCAAAAGTTTATTGGGTAATGCAATGCCAAGAAAAGAAAAGAGGAAGGCCAGAACCATGTCGGCAATACAAAGGGGTCTAGACGGATCTAGGACACTGAATTTGGTGATACCATAGAAGCAGAAAGTCAAAGAAGAAATAATAGTAGATGACTATAAGATACTCAATTTTGACCTAGGACACACAACAAGGGAGCAACATATAAGTGAGTGGGAGGATATGCATTAGGCTACTGCAGAAATGCTAAGGAAAAATAAAGATGTGTTGGCAAGAGACACTATATGGACTCATTAATGTTGTCATTGATGGCAACAAAGGTTATCCCACACATCCGCAAGACATGATAGGTCCTCACCAGAAGTCAGATTGAAGAAGTGTTGAGGTCCGGTAAGCAAGAACAGAGCAGTCAGTAAGGTCCGACAGACAGGTCCGGATCTCTCAGTAGAAGTATCTCAGTGAAGTGCGGATTTGGAGAAGTCAAGAGGAGTATCTTGATTGATAGATTCTAGGGTTTGAGCCTCTAGTGTGGAAAGGATAAAGAAATATGAATGCTTGAGTGTCAGGTTCCCAAGTGACAGTGTGAACAGACGAAGAACTGACTGGCAGAACATCAGACATTATTTCAGATGTGTTACTGATGATGGAAAAAGTTCTTAAGGCATAAGTAATGTTTGGCCGATGTGATTGATGACTTCTACAAGTATATCCTTGATCCACATTACTTGGTAAGCCAGGATTCAGCCGACAGATCAGAGTTTGTGAAAGGATTGACGAGTCCAGATGCTGACTAGAAAGGTGATGAAATCACTTGTCTGAATATATATACAAGATGGATTTAGTTGTGCGTTGTGTCGTGGTTTTTGGTGATGTGCAAAGAAAAGCAGTAGAGCCAAATAAAAGCAAAAAGGAAGGTCCAATATGTGAAAGGAGAGCAGCAAAAGAAGAGGAAAGATGAAGTGCAACAGATCAGTGTACAGAGCCTAACTAGAACTGAACTCTAGCATATGTTGATGCTCCTTATTAGTTCAAGTATTGTATTACACTCTTTATAAATTGTAGACAGTGTGTCTCTTGTAGGCAGTGTGCCTCTTGTGAGCAGTGTGCTTGGCAGTGAGCCCTAATTGGCAAGTGCCATTTTGTATTTCCATTCTTCTAATAGAGAATACAATCTTGGATTAATCACCCCATGGATTTTTTCCCTTAACAGGGTTTCAATGTCAAAAATATTGTGTCATGTGTATTTCTATTTCATGGTTATGTTTGCCTTTTTGAATTAATACTGCATTGATTATTAAGAAAGTTCAGAAAGCAGAAATAATTAGGATAACTGATTCACCCCCCCTCTCAGTTATCAACAATTGGTATCAGAGCCAAGTTCCTCCTAATAGAGTCTAACAGCTTGAGGAAGATCTGGGAATTCAAATGGATGTATATGGTTTAAGGGAGCAACTCAAGACTGCCCTTGATGATCTTGAGTAGTCAAACTCTGAAGTCAATGAATTAAAGGAAAGACTCAAACAGGCTGATAATTTCATGAGAGAACTAAAAGACAAATTAAGTCTCTCTATGAAAAAGAGAAAGGAGCTACTTCAGCAATTGGCAAGTCAAGGTGAAGCCAATGATACAAATGAAGATTTGAAGGAGAAAACCAAGTTATGTGAAAAGTTATCAAAAGAAATCATTATGGTAAGACATGAAATGGAATCAGGAGTTATGAAGTTTACCCAGGAGATTGAAGAGAAAAGAAAAACTCAAGATAATTTAAGACAATCTCTCAAGGTAAAATCAGAAGATTGCCACAAGATGGATAGAATTATCAGACATCTTGAATCTGATCTTGAAGATGCTAAAGATAATGAAGAAAAACTTGAGGATCAAATTGTCTCTCTCAAAAGGGATCTTCAAACAACAAATGAATATAAAGAGAAATTCAAGATAAGTTCTGCTCAACTTGAAGTTCTTCTTGAAAGCCAAAAGAGGGTAGATGACAAGTGTGGTTTGCAATATGAGAAAGGAGAAAGCTCTGGATCTGGTCAAAAGAATTTTGGATTAGAAAATCTAAGGAACAAGCCTAGAAGACCTCCGGTAAGGCAGCCTAATGCTCAAAGATATCCATCCTTCAATGGATACTGCCACAACTGCAATAACTTTGGTCATAAAGCTAATCAGTGTGGAAAGAGAATGAATCAGACTAACTCATCCTTCTCTAGACAGTGTTTCAACTACAAAAGGTATGGTCACAAATCTCATGAATGCAGAAATATGCAAATGAACAAATCATTCAATGGCAGATGCATTGCATGTAATAGAATAGGTCATATGGCTAATCAATGCAGATCAAGAGGATATCAATCAAATATACATAGAAATGTTTGCCAAATTTGCAATAGATCCGGTCATATTGTAAAATTCTGTAGAAACAAGAATCAGGACAAAAGAGGTCCGGTATATCATAATCAGAATCAAGACAAAGGAAAAACAAAGGTGAATGCAGATGAAGTCAAAAGTGAAATGAACAAGATTTGGGTAAAGAGAAGTATAGAGAATGTAGAGATGGATCTGCACCAGAATCTAGTGCTGATATGCCTTCTGGAAATTAAAGGGTGAGCTCTGGCTCAAGGAGAGTCACAAGGAAAAATGTTTTTCCCCCAACCAGACTTTCAGTGCCTAAATTCGGCACAAGAGGTGTTGCAGATTAAAGGGTCTTCAGAGAATCATCTAAAATAGCTTTGGTAAAAAGGTAGAAGATCCACAAGAAGTTTTGATCAGGCAAATCTTTCAAGTTTGATCCAGTTTATCACTCTTCCGGTAAAAATAGGAGCTTCTCAGATTAGATCCGGTATTGAGGAATCTTAATCTATGGACAAATGGATTGTCTGAAGAAAGGTAAGAAAGCCTGTAGGAAATCACCAAGGACAACTCTAAGTATATCACTGTGATATGGAAAGATACATATTTTAGAGTAAAGAAAATAGAACAACCGGAACAACTTAAGTTACGCATTTATTGCAATGAAGAATTAGGGTTTGCACAAAAGTATAAGGGCTCATTCACTCATCATTTGCACATTCACATTTGAGTAGAAGAGGAAAAGAGCTTCGCAAACAAGTCTCCTTCATCTCCCACAAGGATCAACAGCGGAATTCAAGTCAATTAGCGATCTTTTCAGCTCATTCCAGGAACCCTAAAAGCTTAAGAGGTATTTTCCACTTTTGAAATCCATTTCTGAATCCTTTTAAGATGGACACACCAAATGTTGTAAAGATCTCTGATAGGTTGCGTCCTAAATTTAGAAAGCATCCCTATAAATCCCTAGAAGTTGATCCCCTAGGCACATTCTCAAGCATTCCGCATGGGGTTTTACACATAGAAGATGTTAGGGCATATGTTCATGCAAACATTGAAGAATTTGGGGAATCCAAACTAGTTGATATCTATCACAAACACCTGATAGATGACTCTTTTGAGCTCAAACCTCAGTATAAAGCTATCTGGGAAAAACATTTTGCACAGTGCATTCACTTCCCCTGTTTTGTAGAAGACGAATGGGTCCAATACGTATTAAGCAGAATACATGATAACTTCATATGGTTGAATAGACCATTCAAGCTCACAAAAGATGACATTAGGGTAGTTACTAGATTGCACTCATCCGGTGGGATACCTGTTCTAAAATCTGTCAAAAATCAAACGGTGACTGAGGCTACCAGATCAAAGTTTGATAAGAGGGCAATGACAATTGAGGATATCACTAATCCGGATATCAAGTTTGCATCCATGATTATCAGATACAAAATATATCACTCTAGCAGGGAAAACTCAGTACCTGGAACTGCAATATACACTGCCTATGAAATGTTAAGAAAGAATGCTGACTATGATCTCTGTGAGCTTCTGAACCAACTTCTGGAAAATCTACAGAAGATAAAGAAAGACAAGAAGAACTCCTTCAAATACGGTGGCTTGATACTATGTCTGTTCTTCTATTATATGAATGAGCTACCTGGATCTAGTGGCTGGATATGGCAAAATGACAGACCAGTTGCCATACAAATTAGGGATTCTTTGCATGGACTTGGTGATGTTAAGGCACATAATACAACACTCTGGGGCTATTTTAAGAAATTTCAGAGTATGATGCAAGTAAGAGAGAGAATCCTCCAAGCTCTAGTTAAAAAGTATAAAGATACTATTTGCTTCATGGTAGAAACTGATTAGTGCCTTATGGAGGCAGTGGAACCAAGAATAGTATGGATCATGCTGATGGGGTATGAAGTTGATGAGAAAATTGTTGAGCTGCATATTGAACACATGTTAAGTCATCCAAAAGATCCCAAGGTAGAAAGGTTTGAAACCTTTGAGGAGCTAAGTGTAAAGATTCATGTGGAACTCAAACAACTAGAGATCAAGAGGAAGGTAAGAAAAGAAGTTGAAGATGTTGCAAAAGGCTTTGGCATATCAAAGGAGGCACTTGATGCCAATAGGGAAAAGATGGAAAGGACTGAGGAAGAGAAGAAAAAGGCAGAAAAGAAAAGTGAGGAAAGTGTTCTAGTAAAATCTTCCACCCGGACTAGATCATCAAAGAGATCTGCACCTACCACTACCAAAAGCTCAAGGCCATAAAAACTGGAAGTAAAATTATCTAGCAAAGGAGAGAAAAGAACAAAGACAAAAGCCACAAGGGCTTATGCTAGTCAAAGGGATGAAGAGGAGACTGAATCTGATGAAGAAATCAGGAAAGTGAAGAAAAAGAAGAAAACATCCAGTGAAACCTCTACCAGATAAGAGGAAGAAGAAAAGACAGAGCAATATGTTGAAAAACCCACTCTTCACATTGATGACATAATCAAATCAGTCACAGTGGATGGAAATCTTTAGCCAATGATTGAGTTGTATGATGATTATGGTGAAGCAGATTAGAAGATATTGCAAGATGCCACAATCAGGTACCTAAATATCTACAACAGAGCATTTATTGAAATTATATCTCTAATCCCCAAAATCTTGGAGAAGGAACTAGAAATAAGAAAGAACAATGCCCAATCCAAAGACCTGGAAATCTAGGAACAGATAGCAATTCAGCTATATCCTTCAATTGATCCCAAGAAAATGAATATGGTATTCAAAGATTGTAAGGATGAGTTTAGAAGCAAAGCAAGGATGCATCAACTTATGCTTGGAGAGACTGACAAAGTTGCAAAAGAGACAGAAGAGATCCTCTGGAATGTATTCAAAAGATTCAACATTCCAATTATAGAGGACTTGGGTACTGACCCCTCGACCACAAGTGTTGCAGAAGAGTCTACTGAGAAAATGATAGAAGAGGTAATGAATACCAGTGCAGAAACAACTAAGGACTTGGAATCCTTTGCTCCGGAAGAGGTGGCCCATGAACAGACTAACATTTCTCCTCTGGATTCCCCTGTTGACCCCGGATCTATAGAAGAAGAAATAATAAAGGAGAAAGAAAAATAGGTGAAAAGTAAACAAGGAAGTCAAGCTGAAAAGAACATAAGTGACACTACAGAAGAGAAAAAGAATTTGTCTCCGGCAAGAGACACTACAGAATCTGTCAAAGACTTCTTGACAAAAGAAACTAATGAGATGGATGAACCGGAATTACTAAAAGGGCCATTAGATTTTGACTCTCTATCTCCGGTACAAACAATGAAGATAGCTTCATTTGCAAATGTTAAGGCCAAAGAGAAACTACTGAAATCTCACATGGAAGACTGTGAACTTATAGAGGTAGCATTCGGAGTGTTAGAAAAGATCATGCAATCTTTTCAAAAGGATCCCACAGCCTCTTCCTCCGGTAATCTCAAAACACTAGTTAATAGTGTTAGCAAACATTTTAATTCTCTAGAGAAATCAGTTGAGGAGAAGGTCAGGAAAGAATTTTTGGATAAGAGATTATTAGAGCTGAAAGGGTTAATATCAAATGACAGAAGAGTTATGGGTATTGGGATAAAAAGTTTGGAAAATGCCCTTAAGGATGGATGTGATGTATGCAAATTTTGTATATCCTGGTCTAAAACAACAGTGGAGATTGAGAAGAAAATGAAAGAACAGGAGGATAAACTGATAAAACTTTCTCAAAATTTTGATCCACTTACTACATCCATAATAAATCAAGAATGTCAAATGATTGCAGTTTTGAATGAAACTAAGAAGATTGAAAAAGAGAAGAAAAATAGAATCAGTAGGTTGAGTGAGCTCAAAGGGATAATTGTCCCTAAGTTAGAGGCCATGCATGAGGCCATAAAAGAAGCTCAAATCACAGCCCGGACAAATGATCCAACATATCTAAAAAGGGCAAATGCGTTTGCATTCCTGTTGAGTGGTCATATATCAATTTTGGACAAAATGAAGCAAAGTTAGGCTACATAATTCATTCAATTGTAAACAACTTTTGCAGACATACTTCAGTATATGTAAGTATTCCATATATATATACTTATGCGGACAAGATTTTGAGAATTTTGGTGTACGGACCCTACCCTTTTCCATTGATGTCAAAGGGGGAGTGAGGAGCAATGAAAAAATGAGGAATCCAACTAAGGGGGAGCTTCAGTAAATGTACATAGAGACAGAGCATCAGCCAAGGGTGAGTATAGTGTGACACCTAGTCATTTTTCACTAAGTGTTTCCATCAATGCCAAAGGGGGAGATTGTTGGCAAGAGACACTATATGGACTCATGAATGTTGTCATTGATGGCAACAAAGGTTATCCCACACATCTACAAGACATGAAAGGTCCTCACCAGATGTCAGATTGAAGAAGTGTTGAGGTCCAGTAAGCAAGAACAAAGCAAACAGTAAGGTCCGACAGACAGGTTCGGATCTCTCAGTAGAAGTATCTCAGTGAAGTGCAGATTTGGGGAAGTCAAGAGGAGTATCTTGACTGATAGATTCCAGGGTTTGAACCTTTGGTGTGGAAAGGATAAAGAAATATGAATGCTTGAGTGTCAGGTTCCCAAGTGACAGTGTGAACAGAGGAAGAACTGATTGGCAGAGCATCAAACATTATTCTGGATATGTTACTGATGATGGAAAAGGTTCTTAAGGCATAAGTTATGTTTGGCTGACGTGATTGATGACTTCTACAAGTATATCCTTGATCCACATTACTTGGTAAGCAAGGATTCAGCCGACAGATCAGAGTTTGTGAAAAGATTGACTATTCTGGATGCCGACTAGAAAGGTGATGAAATCACTTGTGCGGATATATATACAAGATGGATTTAGCTGTGAGGTGTGTTGTGGTTTTTGGTGATGTATGAAGAAAAGCAGTAGAGCTAAATAAAAGTAGAAAGGAAGGTCTAGTATGTGAAAGGAGAGCAGCAAAAGAAGAGGAAAGATGAAGTGCAGCAGATCAGTGTACAGAGCCTAACCGGAACTAAACTCCAGCATATGTTGATGCTCCTTATCAGTTCAAGTATTGTATTACACTCTTTATAAATTATAGACTGTGTGTCTCTTGTAGGCAGTGTGCCTCTTGTGAGCAGTGTGCTCGGGCAGTGAGCCCTAATTGGCAAGTGCCATTTTGTATTTCCATTCTTCTAACAAATAATACAATCTTGGGTTAATCACCTTGTGGTTTTTTTCCCTTAACAGGGTTTCCATGTCAAAAATATTGTGTCATGTGTATTTCCATTTCATGGTTATGTTTGCCTTTTTGAATTAATACTGCATTGATTATTAAGAAAGTTCAGAAAGCAGAAATAATTAGGATAACTAATTCACCCCCCACCCTCTCAGTTATCAACAAGATGAACATGAATATTTGAAAGGACACATTGTCCAGTTACAACAATTCATTAGGGGGATATATTGATCCCAATGCTACAATACCAGAGTTACCTAGTGAAATAGTAGTATTGTCAAAAGATGAAGTGAAGGATATGGAAAATAAGAGGCTTGAGGCCAATATTTTTGAAAAATGGTTTAGAGCATTCATGCAAGAAGGAGAAGAGGTGATCAAACAAGCAATGACATGATGGGAATTGGCTGCAACATAAAAGAATAAATACAGTGTGCTTATATATAATTGTTAGTTTAGAAAAGAAGAATGCAATTTTGAATTGGGACAACTAAAGGTAATTGAAGAAAGAGCAGATGAATTAATACATGAAGGAGTCATTACTCCTCAGATGGAAAATCAAGTACCATAGGCTAGGTTGGAGTTAAGGTTTGAAGATGATAGTCTCAGAACATGCATCACAGTCACTTAGGGTTTAGAGGAGAAAGCAGATAGCATGATTAGGTTACATAAGAGGATAGTTGAAAAGCTCATAGATCATGAATGTATGGACATACCAGCATATGAACTCCAAAGGACATTGAAAGAATTCAAGGCCATCTTTGCACCATGTCTAGAGAATCTAGATGTCTATTTAAGTAAACAAATGATTGATTCAATAATGGAGACAAGTGCCAAGACAAAGAAATATAAGAAGAAGGTTGAAGATTCAGGTAAAGAAGAGAAGAAATTGAAAGAAGGGGTCATAATGCAAGAATATATATGGACAAGGAGTCCAAGGGGAAATCGCACCTTCATAGAAGGTGTAACAAATAATTTCAAGATATATTTGAAGGACTAGGAAAGTATAAAAAAAAGGCAAATAATACTAATGAAAGAGTCAATTGAAAGTTATCTACGGGCAAGGTCAACAAAATAGAAGAGGTTAAAGGGGGAATCATGTTTTGAAAAGATTCTAATGGCATCCTTTGAGGAAGGAAAAGATACCACAAAGATATTTTGAGAAATGGTTAGGAATGAATGTACACCCCTAATCAAGAAAGTATGAATAATGACCATAGATTGGGTTTTGTAGCCATAGTAGTATGAAGCTTTAAATTCTATATAAGGAGCTCTACTACTTGTATATTATTTACACAGGGATTTTTGAGTTGTAGCTTACACTTGTAATTTGTTTGAAAATTTGAATAGAGAAATATTTCTTTTAGTTTAGAAGAGGAGGTCGCCTGTGTCTACACTAAGGAATGCGCAGATGTCTGGTTTCTTTATTGTATATGTAAAAGTGTCTGTAAGTTTTCTGACAATTTGATTAATGAAAAAAAAGCTCATTCATACATTGTAAATTTTATATGACTGTGTGCTTTAAATACAAGTATACGTGGAATTCTACATCTATTACAGAGTGTTTTCTGACTCTTACTAGTATTTGGAGTATTATCGTTTGAAAGCTTTCAATCTTTGATGTGTGTTTGTGAAAATACTCAGGACTCTGCATTTAAAGATTTAGTATGTTGATTTGATTCATTTGTGGTATCTCTTAAAGACGTGAGTAACAGAATGTTTAGATCCTGTAGTGAAATGATTTTCAACCTAATTTTCTCTAACTTTTCCCCAAACATTTGAAATAATTAGCTTAAATGCAGAAATTTTAAGGAAATTGTCTTACATTTGAAAGAAGCCTGAAGAATTGTGTTAATATCTGACAATTTTCATATCAATTTGAAATGTAAAGCTTGTTTTACTATAAATCATACAAGGCTTTGTGATACAGTAGCAAGTTTATGCAAAGGAATGAATAATTTGTCTATATTTGTAACAATTTACAGAATTTGAGTCCAGTAAGTCATAGATTATCTTCAATCAAGAAAGGCCCCTTGAATATTACAGTTTCAGATCAACCTGCTGAATTGTCCACAAGGTCAAGCCCTGACCATACAGAAACTTGGGATTAAGAACTCTTAGGTGATTTCTTCATATCTTTCAAGATAGTTTAGGTTTATTTTTGTGAATTTTAACTTTTGTTATGAATGTGTAAAACAATCAACTTTTTTGGCGCTAGAAGGAGGGCCTGAGTGGAGTTAAGGTAGGATTTAAGCAAAATTGGCTCATAACAGTGGTAGGGTGACCAAGTCTAGATCTAGTTTAGAAGATATCTTTGTGCAATTACCTAATAGAAGGAAGAATAAGGATCCTTTGATTTGGAATCCTAGAATATCACACATAGGAGGCTCATCTAGAATGCCTCCTAGATCACCTTTTAATATCCATAGCATAGTGAGTCTTGACAGTTCTTCATTTAGATCTTTGAATCTTGGTTTAAGTCCTCCTAGGGGTCCAAGTCCTCCTAGAGGTCCTAGTCCACCTAGAAATCCAGGTACTCCCAGAAGTCTAAGCCCACCACGTGGCCCTGCAATGGCCTATTTCAATGTCAATTCTCCTATAGCATTCAATGATTACAATGAGATGCCTAAAAATCCTAAAAAGATATGTCCTAAATATCAATTGCATCAAGATCCAGAGGATCACATTAGGATATTCAAGGAGGCATGCTTTAGAGCCAGGTTAGAATATGAGGATGTTGTGTGTAGATTGTTTCCTTACACCTTTAATGAGCAGGCTTCTAACTGGTATGTTAACTTGCCTAATGGTTATATTTCTTCTTGGGAACTTATGGAAGAGGCATTTTTGTCTGGGTTTAGGGGACTAGTTGATCCTTCCACCTTATATCATAAATTGGCTACAATTCAGAGAGGTGAGGGAGAGTTGATTGATAACTTTAATGATAGGTTTCAAAAGGCTTACTCTCAATTAGTTGCTCCTTACACAGTGAATGCAGATGCATTATTAGCCATGTATTATGTCACTCTTGATCCACTAACTGCTATGTTTGTCAAAATAAAAGTTGTTATAGATACTATATCCAAAGCTTATAAGGAAGTAGCCTCAATAAACTAGGAAATGAGACAAACAACCTATAGTCCTTTTTTTAATGGAGGAAACACTCAGATGCAAAGTCAAGCACAACCTTGGAATGGAGTTCCTATGCATCATAATCCATTATTGAATCCAATTCCTACATACACACCTGTGTATAATTTGTCCCCAATCCAAACTCTAGTTCCCTATACTGGTAATAGTACCAATAAAAATCAAAATAATGGTCAGTCATTCTTCCAACCTCCTTAGGATACATTTGTGGAAAAGGCACAAGAGGATACGGAAGAAATCAAAGAAATTATTGCACACTTGAGAAGATTGACCACTGAAATGACACAACTAAGAAATGAAAATTTCTATGAGAGAAATAATCAAGGATACAGTCAGAACCATAACCAAAATTATAACCAGGGTCAGGGTTCAAATCAAAACCAGAATTATATTCAAAGTCAAAATCACAATCAAGGATAGACATTCTAAAATAGAGGACATGCTGTAGATAACAAGACCTGGGGTAATAACAATAGAAATCAGAATCAACCAAAGCCACCTAGGACATGAAACATAGGGCCAAATAATGGCAGTCTAGCTTCTGCATTTGAGAGTTTAGATAATTAGGAAACAAAATAAATAGCCAGAATTCAAATGGCCAATGCAGCATTAAAAAACTAGTGTACGATTCATAATACAAGTGCACATGCTGAATTAGATTGCCCTCAGTTTCATCTGGTGGCTAGCATTTTCAATGTGGATGTACAAGCTCCCACATCTGAATTTCTCATTCCCAAAGGTAATGAAATACTGCCCTCAAGATTTGAGACTGCTTTAGTCTTAGAAACTTTCACCTTTGCAACTAAGGAGGAGGAGGATCAGCTGTTAGAGGATGAACCTTACTTTTCTGAGAACTTATACCCTGAATTAGCCTTAGTATTGGATGCATTTTAGTTTCCCTTTGAAACTAAAAATGAAGTGTTATACAAAACAAAAGAAGTACAGGCTTTTCAATAGTCCAACAAAAATCATACTTACAATTTGAGAAGTAATACTAGGCCTGGAGGTCCTTTCACTACTTCCACTCCTCCCAACAATTTCAACACTCCTCCTGATCAGCATGCTAGTAATAACCCTACTACACTAAAGGCTCATCATCATGGGAATGGTGGGATAGTAGCATCAAAAGTTCAAACAGGGAAAACAGAGACAGTGGAAACAATGAGGTTAATGAGTTACTTGTCTAAAGAAATAAAAAAAATCAAGGTTAGTATACCTTTATGTGAATTGTTGAACAGTCCAAGGGTGAGAAATGCTTTCATAAAATCCTTGGATATGTTTGTGGTAGGTGAAGTTTCTGCTGATATGAATGTTCCTAGTAAAGATCCGCAGTCCAAAGACAAAAGTAAGAAAACTAAATAGCCTTCCAACACTAACATGGTCATGTATGCAGATAAGAGGGAAGCACCTCCCTTCTTGTTAAGCATTAGGATGTTGGGAAAGAACATACATAATTACATGGTAGATTCTAGTGCATCAGCCAATGTAATGCCTTTAGGCATATGCAAAACTTTAGGGCTGACCCCTACTAAATCTGCCAAGGTTGTTACACAATTAGACAAAAGTGAGGTCAATACGATAGGAGAATTAATGCATATTCAAATCCAGTTAGCCTTTGATCCTAGGGTGAGTCAGTTTATTGACATTCAGGTAGTGGATATACCTGTGAATTACCGGATGTTGTTAAGTAGGGACTGGTCCAGAACGTTAAATGGATATATGGCCACTAATTTTTCACACATGTGCTTACCTTGGAGAGGTGTTCCAAATTAGTTTAGGATAGAAGTTGAGCCAAGAATGAAACACATGATTACAGAATATAATAGATCAAATGACATATTATATGCTTCTGTTGAACCAAGTGTTTATAGAGTCACTAATAGAGGAGTGCAAATTGAAGAAATCCTGATGTTGAATTTTAAAGAAAAACCTGTTAGTAAAGAAACAGTAGTGTTTATTGAGTCTGATTGCAATTCTTTTGATGAGGAAGACAATGTAGTAAATAGTTTTGGTCAGATCATAAGGCAGGAAATAGAAAGGCGCATTGAACAAAAAATTCCAGTTCAGTGCAAGTTGTACAAAAGTATGTGCAGAGTCCATAATAAACCTCATTCTGAAGAGAATTGTGGAATGTGCAGAGACATTATAGAATATCAATACATAAAGTACACAAAAGGGATGGAACTGCAAGAAGGAAAGGTTAATCCTGGGAAACCAGAGTTGTGTTTTCAAGACAATATAAATATATCAATTAAGGATTTAGAGAAAGAAACAAAAGACAAAAGTGTTTGTCATTCTGATTTACAAGTTGAGAATATAAATATGCAGGTAGATCAAAATGAATCACCCATGAAGAAACAAGATATTATAGCGTAGGTAATAGAAAGGGTGAGACATGCCAAAATAAAAGGTCAAATAAATAAAGAAGGCATGTGGACACTGAAATGTGATGGGTCTAAGTCCAAACAAGGTGTAGGTACAGGGGTTGAACTTATAGATCCTAATGGTAAGTCATTTTTAGCAGCATATAGGTTACAATTTCCTTGTACTAACAATGTAGCAGAATATGAACCTTTAATTTATGAACTTGTTATGGCTATCAAGAAAAGAGTAAGAATGATCAGAGTTTTTTTAGACTCTGAGTTAGTGGTCAGACAAGTGAGAAAATTATATGCATGCAATCATAAGAAGATGGTTTGTTATAGGCATAGAGTGTGGGATTTAATATATTCATTTGATGCCTTTAACATAGAACATATCCCTAGGGAACTGAATCATAGACCAGATGCGTTAGCAATTGCTACTAGCACTTTAGAGCCTTTAACACTGTCAGGTCTAAAATGATTTGTTGTTGAATTAGTGAATGTCTCGAGCATACCAGATAATGTTACTCATTTTCAGGTATTTGAAGGGGATCATCAAATTGTGGATTTTCTCACCTGTAGTGAAGTGTTTGAAGCTCAAATCATTGATGAATCAGAAAGGCCTGATGTGTCTTGGGATGAAGAAGACATAATAAACTTGAAAAGTAATTTCTTACCTAAGGGGGTAATTGAGTTGGAAAATATTTTTGACTTTGATGGGGTAGTTAGACAGAAAGATTTTCCCAAAATTGAAGGGGGTAAATGTGATCCCTATAACCTAGAAATAGAGCAAAGTCCACATAATGTACTGATTGGAAAGGCTTGTTCTGAGAAGTTAAGAAAAGAAATTGTGGATGTTTTGAAAGAATACAAACATGTAATAACATGGACATATGAAGATTTGAAGACATATGATACGTCCATCATAACTCATGTAATACCCTTGAAACTAGAAGTTAAACCATTTAGGCAGAAATAGAGGCCTGTGAATGCTATTTTGGAGCCTTTAATCTTTAAGGAATTGAAAAAATTGTTGTCAGCTAGAATAATCTTCCCAGTAAGACATTCAACCTGGGTAGCTAACTTAGTACCTATGAGAAAGAAAAGTGGCGACATTAGATTATGTGTTGACTTTAGAAATTTAAACAAAGCCTCTAAAAAAGATAATTATCCCTTGCCTCCAATAGATGAAGTGCTGCAAGCAGTAAATAGAGCTAAGATGATGTCTTTTTTAGATGGATTTTTAGGATATAATTAGGTCTTAGTTGATAAGGAGGATAGGTTGAAGAATACATTCACTTGTAAGTGGGGTAATTATGCATATAGGAGAATGTCGTTTGGTTTGATCAATGCAGGTGCCACCTTTCAGCGAGCCATAGACATTGCGTTTTAGGATTATCAGCTAAATGCATTGTTATTTATATGGATGATTTAACTATGTACTCTAAAGATTGTCAACTCATGTACAAGATTTGAGAAGGGTGCTTAAAATATGTGAAAGGTACAGGATTTCTCTTAATCCAAAGAAATGGTCATTTGGTGTAACTGAAGGAAAATTGTTAGGACATGTCATTTCTAAAAATGGGATATCCATTAATCCCGACAGAGTAGAAGGAATAAGAAAATTGCAATTACCTAATAGTAAGAAGGAATTAAAATCTTTTTTTGGTAAGATTAACTTTTTTAGGAAGTTTATTACAGGGTTTACAGAGATTGTGCAACCATTAAACGTGATGCTCAAGAAAGATACAAAGATAGAATGGACACCAGTAGCCAAGGCCACATTTGAATATATTAAGGAGGCTAAATCTGATGCTCCTATGTTAGTAAGTCCAAATTATACCAAGCCATTTTACATACATTCTTTTACATCTACACATTTAGTTGCAGTTGCCTTTGTGAAGCCTACCTTTTCATTCCCTTATATTTGACTACTTTATTTTACTGTTGATGATACTTACTAGACTTGCGGGACTGTTGATCCTAAATTTTAGGACTATTAGACTTTATGCTTTATGTGGATTTATTATGTTTAGCAGGATTATGATGTGATTTGACCTAGATATTGGTTCACTGTTGATTTTAGACATATGGTTTATATTATGATGTTATTGGAATACTATTCATGTGATGTTAGTTAGAAATTTATTATGTGACTCTATCTTGGGAGGGATTTTTGAAATGCAAATTTAGAATTTGATTATGATGTGATTTGTTGATGCTTATATGATCATGTGATGATGTGAGTGTATGTTTCACTTTTCTTCAGCTATTATATACATGTCGAATTAACATTTCATTTGAGTGTGCAGGTGTTTCTAATGAGGCCACAAAAATTCAGAGATCATCCCACACACTGTGTTGTTTTCCCATGTGAAGCCGATCTAGTTCCAAGAGGAACCAAGATCAACTATGTTTGCATGATGAAATTTTGTAATGTTGTTGCATGGTGTTAGTTGGGTTAGGTCTACCCTTCTTTTATTTGAGTTCTAATTTATGTTGTAAGTTGTAGTGTCATTTGAATTTCATTTTTGAGTTATAATTTTTATGACCCCTTTTTATGTGTTTTTACTCAACCTTTGGTGCTCAAAATGGGTTAAACTTGACCCTGGATTGTACCCTTAGGGTCTAGGGGTCATTTGGGCTTGTGTAACCTTAGGTAAACTTCCATTTGGTCACTTTAACTTCACCCTAAAGTAAAGTGACGAAAATGGAAGCTTGGGAGGGGGAGGATGAGTGGGTCAAACACTCAACCTCTTCCTTTCCTCTTCCCTAGGTTTGGGGAGTCTTCAAGACCCCTTAATTGTGGAGGACTCTACTCCAAGTCTCTCCCATAATTGGTGAGGGTACCTTGGGGTTGAGTGGTCCTTCTTAGGAGGAGAGGATTGGGGCACATGTGGCACCCACTACTTCTTAAGCTCCACCTTTCTCTCCCACATGTTTAAGAGAGGACAAGTGGATGGGAGAGAGACCTTAGGGGATGGGTGAATGACATGTGTCACCACCCCTTTCCAAGAGTCTTGCTTGTATTTGGGGAGGAGGAGTGAGGAGGTGACATGTGTCACCTTCCCATTCCTCATGGCTCATGAGAAGAGCCTATTTTAATCCTTCTTGATGAGAGGGATGGGGTTGTTAAATTTTTGGCAATTTTTTATTTTAATTATTTTGGGGAAAAAGTTGGAGGAAGATTGGTGGCTCAACTTGGAAAAGGAGTTAGAGGAGCTCTTCTCAACTATCTTCCAATTGGGCTTTATAAGGTAGGAATTCAAGGCTAATGCCTTCCCTCATGCATTTTATTTACTTGTGTGATGATATGTGTGAGTTTCTATTTTGAGTTTTTACTTGTTGTTGTGGGGAAAATTTGTATGGGAGTTGTGAGAGCCTCTCCTACTTGGGAGAAGATGCTCAACAAGTGTGGGGTGGGGGAGGAGTGAACCTCCTCGGGGTCATTTCCTTGTTTTTATGGAGTTTTGGCCTTGAGGGCAATTTGTGAAATTGAGCAATATATGTTTATGAGAAAATTGTGATATGGCTTGAGAGCTAAGAGAAAGTTGTGAAACCATGTGTATAAGTGTGGGCTTGAGGCCTTGAGAGATTTATGTATTGGGAAGTTTTAGGAGTGGCACTCTTGAGTTGAGTGATGTCCACTCCCCTACCCCATTAAACTCACTTTGAGTGAGTTTTGTGTTGTGATAGCCATTGGAGTAATTTGTTTTTGCGTGTCGAATGCAGTGTTGTGATGTGGTTTGAGTTTTTCTAGTGTGAGGATGAGCTCCTAGCTCCGGGGTGACTCATGAGTGAGTCAATATTAGGGAGGAGAGAAGTTTGTGGTGGCTTCTTCCCCTGTTTTGTGTCTTTGTAGGATATTGGGAGCTATGTGAAGTTAAAAAAAATTATCATTGTTCTTAAGAGTTGTTATCTTATTTTTTTAGCTCTTGAGAGAGCATGGCCAAGTTAGGCTTTTGTATCATTTTTATAGATTTCAAAAGAGGAGAACCTTGTTCTCTCTCTCTCTCTCTCTCTCTCTCATGTTGTAAAAGTATGTTTTTACTTGTGTGTATAAACTAATTGCATTTGCAATAGAAATATTAAGTTGCTGATTTTTAAAGCCATATGAATTCAGAAAAAAAAAATATAGAGTGTTGGAGGAAAAATATGTCTTATTGCTATTTTATTTGTATGTTTATTTCTCAAAAAAAGAAATAGGAAAGTTGTTGTTTTATGTATGTGGGATAGAATGAAAATTTTTACATTTTATATCCTTAGAAAAAAAAAAATTAGTTGTTGCTATATATTTGAAGGATTTAATTAAATGCATTTGCTTTAAAAAAAATTAATAATGAATAAATTCTTTGAAGAAATGTTTATGTGGAAATATGTTCTTTTAAGTTTTTACAAAAATAAAAATAAAAAATTCATTTTCTCAATGTAAATCTATTAAAGGAATATGTTCTTTCACTTTATTACATTCAAAAAAATATCTGTGAATTTTATGAATGACAACTATATTTGAAATTTTAGTTATTTAAAGCATATATATATATATTTGAGTGTATATATTTAATATATTTAAATTTAGATTCTTTTTAATATACTGTCAAACAAAAAAAAAGACTGGTTAATGTATACAACATATATATATTGAAATAACACCCATAAAGAAAATTTACTATGTAATGAATGTTAACCAAACTTTATTTAAATTGTTACAGTTTTTAAATAAAATAAAAATTGGAGGGGTTTGGGGGAGGTTCGAACCCCCCCACCATCTCTACTATGTGTATGGGTGTGGGGAGGGGGTGGAGCCCCCACCCACACCCCACTTTGTGGGATGTGGGTGGGGACTCCACCCCCTCCCCACACCCCCTATTACCCCTGCTCACCGCGCTCCCAACTCCCATGCAGACCTTTCCCCGTCGCCGCCGTGACTCTCGTTAACCTTCATGGCCTCCGTCCACCACTCCCTCCGCCGACACCCACACTCCCCCATACTCCACCACTGTGGTCCCTCCATAATCCATCGTCCCTCCACCACAGTTCCATAGACCTGCCATTACATTGTTGAACATTATTTTATATATATATATATATATATATATATATATATATATATATATATATATATATATATATATATATATATATATATATATATATATATATATATATATATATATATATATAACATGGAAACCCTCTAGTATAACCAGAGGTATATGCAAAAATAATAATAATAATAATTTTATAATATATTTAAACACAAAAAAAATTAAATGGGTATACATAATAAATATACCTCTTGACCTTCCATCCATGGAGGCCATTTCCCCAAACCTGCAAACAAATAAAAAAAAAGTAAGAGAGAAGAATGTGAGAGGAAGAAGGAGAGAAATGAGGTGAGAATGGAGGCTAAGGTTTTATCCATCCCTCTCATAAGGATATTATTATTCTATTGAGAGGCTTTTAGGGCAAGATTGTTTTGTTTTAAAAATTAGATTTTATTATTCTTGTTTTCGCTTCCCTCTCTTTATGGATTTGATTTATGGGTTTTTACTTTGTGTATTTAAATTGAGATGCATATTTAGTAATGGAGAAAGTTATAATACATATTGGGGTTTTATTTTAATATTGTAATTTGCGAGACTTTTTAAAAAGTATAGTGATTAAGTTAGAGCATATTATATACATTGTTTCAATTAAATAATTTGCAGTGGGATGTAATTAATCTAGTTAAGTTTTCCCCAATTTAAATATTGTTTTGGAAGTAGTTTGGATTTAATTGTAATTACTTATTGCATGTGGATTTTATCGTAGGGGTTATTTCTACTAATTAATTCAATCTAGTTGTGTTAATTTAACTATTGAAGCCTAAATCATTGTAAATCAGTGAAATTATATTATGGCTTGCAAACCTTTATCAAACAAGGTTAGTGGCAACTTAGTTGTTATTAATTTAATATTCCTTTTTAATTACATGTAGAGCAATTTTATTAGTTTAATAAAGACGTCATTTTAATCCAACCTGGAGACCTAGTAAACTATCTAAGTGAAGTTAGTAAAACATGCTTCCATAATTTGGTCTACCAAGAAATTAGGAATAATGTAAAGTATGCAGTGATAACTCTAATTGATAGAAAACGTGAAGGAGAAAAAATTGATCGAACTTTGTTGAAAAGTGTTTTAAATTAATCTAATTAATTGTTCTACCAATTTAACTAGTATAACATAGGTAATTTAAAATAAACCCAGTAAACCTTCGATCAGATTTAAGTTTAGTATAATAAACCTTAATCACGCCCGTGAGGCGTTATGCTGTCAGATTTTTCTGGAATTTAGGGTTTAGCTAGGTTAGTGAAATTTAACCTTGCTTAGGATCAAATCATTGTTTTTGCCAGTTATCGACATTAGGTTTTGGTATTAAATTATATTTTTCTCATGCACTTGAATTTGGCTTTTGGTTTTGACTTACGTCAGAATCCCATTTTTCACTTAGGTTATCCTAGGGTTTTGATCATTGATCCTAACCCTATTGGAGATGTTAACTTCTCGCATCGACCCCCTAGTTGGTCTTCATTGTGATATAGTGTGCGCAAGTGAATGCATTACCCTAAATTCAACTGTCATGTTTACGCCTTATGCGTAATGCCATCGAGCATACTTACGCATGCGAGGGGGTTTCTAGGGAAGCGTGGTAAAATTTTGATATTTCATGTCATGACCACATGACAAATGTGGACATGACACGTGTGATGCATGTCGTGACCGCATGGGAAATGTGGGCATGACAACCTTGACACAAAAGGGAGAAGATAACAAAGAAAAGCCCATATCATTCATGAGTGCACCTTTGAAGGATGCACAATTGAAATATCTAGACACAGAAAGACAAGCATTTGCATTAGTAAGGGTAGTGAAAACGTTTAGGCATTACATCTTACGAAGTCAAGTTAAAGCTATAGTACCAGATGCAACAGTAAAAATGCTACTAATGTAGAATGAGCCTGGAGGGAAAAGGGCCAAATGGATTACAATATTGCAAGAGTTTGATATGGAGATCATTCCAATGAAGCTGGTTTGAAGACAAGCATTAGTACAATCCATAGCAAACACTGATCCAATTTTGGTAAAGCAGCAGTATGTATTAAACTCTAATGATGCATCAGGCTGGTATGATGATTTGAATACATTTCTAATATTAGGTAAATATCCAAGTAAGATGAAGTCTTCTCAGAGAAGAGCTTTAAACATTAAAGCACAAAGGTACATGGTACAAGGAGGTCTTGTACTCAAGAAGAACCATGAAGGTATATATTTAAGATGTTTAAACATAATTGAAGCAGATAAGGTATTGTCAGAGTGGCATGATAAGTATGGAACTACTCATGGTTCTCATTTAGCTACTATGCATAAGATATTAAGAGTGGGATACTATTGGCTAGTAATGTTTAAAGATACAGAGAGTCATATTTGAAGTTGTCACAACTGTCAAAATATAGTAGACAAGGGAAGGAATCAGGCTAATCCATTATAGCCAGTCATTGAGTCTAGGCCATTTGCACAGTGGGGCTTGGATTTCATTGGAGTTATAATTCCTCCCTCATCTGCAAGACATAAGTTTATATTAACAATGATAGACTACTATACAAGGTGGACTGAAGCCACATGTTCAAGTTTTCTACTACTGAGGCAGTTATCAAATTTATTAAAGAAAATATCATAACAAGGTTTGGAGCTCCATATTTGCTGGTATGTGATAATGGTCGTGCATTTTCTTCTCTAAAATTTTCTAAATGGGCATTTGAATATGGGATTGTTTTAAAATTTTCTACAAATTATTATCCTCAGGGGAATGGTTTAGCTGAGTCCACAAACAAGATTTTATTGGATATAATTAAGAAACTAATTGTAAAAACTCTTAGAGAGTAGAATACATTGTTAAAATATGCGTTGTGGGTAGATAGGACTAAGGTTAAGTCAGCCTTAGGCAATGCTCCTTATCACCTAGTTTATGGGACTTATCCCATACTTCTAGTGAATTTAAGAATACCTATCTGGAAGTGTCCTAATGAATATTTAGGATTTGACGATCACAGAGAAGCCAAGTTAGTCCAAATGTTACAATTGGATGAAAAGAGAGATCAAGCTATTGAAAAATTTGCTAAACATCAAGTAGTGGTCAAAAGATGGTTTGACAAAAGAGAAAGAGTCAAAACATTTAGAATATCAGACTTAGTGTTGTGCTAGGATAAAGCACATGAAAAGAAAGGAAATCATGGGAAATTCGACAAATTGTTGTTAGGTCTACTACAGGTCACAGAGATAATAGGAGCTAATACGTTCAGGCTTAAAACCTTGACTGGAGAAGATGTTCCATTACCTATTAATGGCCAACATTTGAAACATTACTTCCAGTCTTGAGGTGATGGTGGTTTTCCTATTGTGTATCATAGTGTAAATAATGTACAGTTATTTTTGTTTTTTGTTTTTGTTTTGTTTTGTTATTTTGTTGGTTTGTGTGTTGTGTTTCCTTGGTAGGGATGTTTGTTTTGTTTTGAAGTATACATGAGTAGATTAACAACCACTGAAAACAATAAAAATTTTAGAACATTCAGGCTAATTATTTGAAACTTATGCATAACTTGTTGTGACTTTCATGAATATAGAAAATGGTTTGGCTTATGAAGTTTTGTATTCAATAACTGTGGGTTGAGTATTCAAGGGAAGTTTCTCACAATGACACACCTAAAATCCTTGGATTTGTTGAACATACCAGTGTAGGTGTTAAGTGAAAAATCAGAGGTCACCCTTGCTACCATTACAATTCTCAGCTTAATTTTAGCAAGTGATCACACCTTGCATTATAAAGTTACAATGATAATATCTTATAAAGTCTCTATCTTACAAAAAATAAAAGAAATAATAATAAATAAACAAATAAAATGGATTTTACTAAAAATCTAAATTAATCCATCTAAGTAACTCTACCGGGACTATAAACGCTTGCTAGCAGTGGGGCTCTACTTAGGAGAACTGTAACAATAACCTTGTCGGGGCTATAGACATTTGCTACCAGCAAGGCTCTATCTAGTTGGCTATGAAGGAATGACATCAACTATGTAGTATAATATTAGTCACTAGTTTATTCAACTTATTTTCAAGATGAGGATTATTAATCATATGCACCCACTTAAACTCAGTTAGAAGATTCATGCACCTTATTGAATACATTAAGTCTCAAGTTAAATAATGGTCTACAGAAAACAAAGTTGGAAGTTATGAATTTATTTCATTTAGTTTTCTTTAATGGTTTTAATTTAATTATTTTGTTTGGTTTCTAGTTGTTGTGATGATCACAACATGACCCATTTTACCTCTTAGCAAAATGAGGACCCTTGCTGTGGTTGTGGCTTTTTACTTGGGTGTGGTCCTGCTTAGTGGTAAAGGGAAAAGAGGTAAAGATTTCAAACCTTGTTAAAAAATGGAAAATTTAGCATTAAGTGCCAGAGTGGAATAGATGTGAATTCTTTGTCAAAAATGAATAAGGGTTGCTTTTAGAACCATTTCGCAATTCCTAATATTCTGCAAGACATGCGTGTTTTTGGTAAAATGCATTATAGAAAGGTTTTGTATGTTACATGTACAAGGTTGTTTGTATGTGGAGTCATTGTATTAATCATGTTGTGTGTTCAAGTTTATTTATTGTGGTACTCTATATGCACGTGTTTAGAGTTTTATTCTTTGTATACAAGTCGGACCCGATAAGTTTCAGAAGTGGAGTGGATAAATGGCTAAGTTTGCATTATATCTTGAGTTGTATGTTTGTTGAAAAGGAAAGATACAAGGTGATATACAACATGATATACATGCCGTGGAGCCAAAGAGAATATAGAATTTGGTTTTATTAAGGGGAGGAAAAAGGTATGTTTCATTGTATGTATGTTGTATGTTTCGGGTTTACATCTTTGGCATACATACAACGCAGATTTCAAAAGATAATTAAATTGGATGTAGGTGATGCATCATAGCTTAATGTTTTTTGGAAATATGCATTTGCTTTGTATATATGTATGGATCCAAAAAGGTTATACAATATGGTTAAGAAAAAATGAAAAGTCTAGGATGATTGTATAAGAGTTTGCATGTATGGAAGCTTGTATCTAAGGGCTGATACAAGTGTCATTGTTTCGTCGAAATACAAGTGGATAGGTAAAGTGGGCCACATAGGTTCTATCTCACAGTTGTATATTGCATAGACAAGAGGATATACAAGAGCATATACAAGCTGATATACAAGCAAAGATGCAAGGAACTGCGATACAACACAGATTTCAAAAGGAAGTTAAATAAAGGTAAGGCTTTGTATGTTTGGGCGATTGTATGTTAACGATATACAATCCCAATATACAAAGAAACGAAAGAGATCATCAAAGAGATAAATGGTAAAGAGCATTTGTATGGGTCACAATTGTATAAACATTTGTATCCATTTTACATACATTACGATATGCAAACAAAAGATACAATGATGAATATAAAGAAAAAGTGTAACATTGTTTATAACCTATTGGATGTAGGCTTGTATATTGTAAAGATGCAAATTGACATACAAGAAATAATATACAAGGGGGGATACAAGGAAGCATGATGTATCCAAAAAAAATAGATTAATGGATAGAAGGTTTAAAAATAAAACATTGAAGAAGAAGGCCGAGGCCGTAGGTACATTGATTGCTGCAATTAATGGTGAACTAACATTGAAAATGGTAAAATTTAATGGGCTAGGGTAAATAAAAGGTTGTTTTTCTTTTAGATTTGCATTGTTAAAATTAAAATTGCAGAAAGAGGAACTGTTGCAGAAATTGAACAAAAATTCATCGCGAGACAGAATCTCAGAAGTGGGAACAGAGTAGAAAATGGTAAAGTTGGTCAATGATTGTAAGGTTGAGCTATCAAAAATATAGGTATTTATCTTAAATGTCGTTATAGTTCAGTTAATTGAAAATGCAAAGTGATTATCAGTAATTTCATTTTAAAATGCAAGAAAATGTTAAATTACTATGTTTGATAGTTAATTAGCTGGTTTGGGTTAAATAGTATGAAAGTCAAAACTGGAAAAGACAGACGGGGGTTAGCGTAAATGTAAAAAACAAAAAATTCATGGTAAAACCCTAGGTAAGAGAGTAAAATGACAAGTTAAAAAATGTGTTTTTATAGGATGGCCCCAAAGCAGAAAAATGTGGATATAGGGGGTGAGGAAAAGATTAAAAAGGAAAGAAAGCCCCATAAAGAAACCGAGAAGGAAGAGTTACCAATATACAGAGGATACCCTTTGTTTCTCGGCACAAGTGGAGTAGGGACATACACTAGCATAGGGAATTATGACATGGATGATGTTTTGTAGAAGATCACAGAAGCTGATGCTACACCTGACATGAGGTGTATATGGGAAAGTGGATTATATAGAGCTACAGGTTTCCTGTTCGCTATGGAAGCTGAGGACCTATGTCTGGATTGTGTAC
Source organism: Cunninghamia lanceolata (assembly GCA_027924645.1). Taxonomy (NCBI): domain Eukaryota; kingdom Viridiplantae; phylum Streptophyta; class Pinopsida; order Cupressales; family Cupressaceae; genus Cunninghamia; species Cunninghamia lanceolata. Next base: position 8,199,620 of record BSBN01000348.1, read on the forward strand.
ACTTATATGACCTAGTTGTTACAAGTATGGGCCTAACTGGTGTTATCATTGATGTCAAGGATTGGATGAGCTGTGTGTTGAGGATATTAAGAAAATTAGTCCTATCAAAAGCAAAGAAGAATAGTGAAGATAGTGAAGCTCTACGAAGTGAAGATCCCAGCTAGAAGAAGATAAGAGAATCTGCATGAAAGGGTTTGTAGATATCTGTCTAAAGATGATCCAGTCAAGATTTGAGAGGTCCGCATGAAGATTTGGAGAAGTTATGGGCATATGAGTAAAACCAGCTCTGGTAGATGTTTAGAGGTGACAGAGTGACACAAATAGGTCTGGTGAGATCTAGAAATGCAATATCTTGTTCTGCGGATTTGGTGGAGTGTTTAGGAAGCCAATGTGAATTGACAACTCAATTGGTTCATGGTTTGGAGGTCCGCAAGCATTTATTCCAATGTGACAGTGATGACAGACTGTGTTCTTGAGGTTCCAGATAAAGATGAGAATAATTTTAGTAAGTAGAAGTGGTGTGGATGTTCATGGTGATTCAAGAAAGCTTGTGGAGGTCTCTAGATTGTGTCCAATTCATGTTCACGGTCCGCATTGAAGATTGAGCTTGTAATTAAAGATTTACTTCCAGGTGATGATGTTCTTCCTAATCATGGCCAACCGGATGTTTACACATCTTGTGGATGATCTTGAAGATGTTCTACGAAGCATGGAATAATCCTCAAAGAAGATTGAAGTCCCAGATATGTGTCGCCGATAGTGTGGTGATACGCATGAAGTCCTTGTAATAAATTAAATTGTATTTATGTATTTGCTCTGTAATAAAATAAAGTATGTATTGTGCCGACTTTGATGATTATCCCAAAGTTGATGTCTTTTATAAATAAGAGTTGTGAAGTCATTTCAAAGTATCTCATTGATGATGAGTGTGTGGTAGAGAGGAGAAGAGTGAAGAGCAGAGAAGTATTGAGCTTAAATGGAACTGACTCAAGCATGGTGAAGATGCTAATCTCCAGTTCAAGTATGTAATAGTTAAATTATTCTATAGACAGTGTATCTCCTATAGGCAGTGGGCCTCTTGGGAGCAGTGTGCTCGAGCAGTGAGCCCTAATTAGTAGGTGCCATTTTATTCTTCTTATTCTTTTAGTAGAGAATACAATCTTGGGTTAGTCACCCCATGGTTTTTCCCTTCACTGGGTTTTCAACGTTAAAATCTTGGTGTCATATGTGTTAATGTGTTTCTTCTCTTGAGTTATTGCATTGTGTTTCCATGATTGAATCATTATTATGCTGTAGAAATATGAGAAGGATTTAATTGTTTAAAGAAAAGAAAATTTTGAGACAACTGATTCACCCCCCCTCTAAGTTGTCTGTCCTAATACCAACAATTGGTATTAGAGCTAAGTTCCTCTAAAAAGAGCTTAATCGCTTGAGGAGATCCAGGATGTCTTCCTATAAGAAGGATAGTCCAAGGTTTAATGGAACTAATTACACTCATTGGGAAAGCCACATGGAATGTCACTTGCAATGTATGGGAATGCAATAGTGGACCATAATATCAAAGAAGTATGTTTCTCCAAAGAATGGTCCAACAACTGTAGATGAAATCAGAGATGTTGAAGATAATCTTCGAGCTAAAGAAGCCTTACTAAGTGTCTTATCTAATTCAGAGCTGACAAATGTTATAGATTTAAAAACTACATATGAGATTTGGGAAAAACTGGAACTTCTGCATGAAGGAGACAAATATGTTAAATGTACCAAACTATAGAGTCTGAAAGGAATATTTAAAAACCTGAAGATGAATGAAGATGAGAATATCACTACATTTATGCCAAAAATAAATGAGCTTGTTTGTGGCATTAGGTTTGCTGGTGGAACCTTGGATGAAGATGAGATTGTTGCCAAAGTTCTCATATCCCTACCTCCTGCTTACAAACACAAGGTTACTGCTATTGAAGAATTCAGATCTTTATCAAATGTCACAAGAGATCAATTGGTTGGAAAATTAGCTAAATTTGAATTGGTTGAGTTTGGAGATGCACCCCCCAAGATTGAATCTGCATTCAAAGCTAGTGCCTCTGTAAAAGGCAAACAAAGGTATGATCCAGGAGAGAACTCCTCAAAGAAACTATAATGGTATGAAAAAGAAAGAAAAGATGTGGAAGAAGATGAAGCAAAAGCTACTCAACTTGAATCCCTTATTGCAAAAAGATTGTCAAGAGGATCTGGTAAGTATGAAGGAAAATTGCCCTTCAAATGTTTCAACTACAACAAGATTGGTCATTTTGCTTCAAGGTGTCCAAAAAGATTTTCAAGGACTAATCCAAATAGATCAAGATTTCAAAATAAATGTTACTATGTTCATGAAGATGATGATGATGAAGGAGTAACAAATGATGAATCAGAGACAGGAAACAAATCCAAAAGTGAGTGGGTGTTTATTACCATCAAGGAAGAAGATCCAATGCCCATTGAATCTGTCAATCATAAAATGGTAGAAAGAGGTCTAGCTGCCCAAGTTGAAGGAAAGGATGAATGGGTCATTGATAGTGGATGCTCCCACCATATGACTAGTGACAAAAATAAGTTCATAGATCTGGAAAGATATGAAGGAGGATTTGTAAAGTTTGGTGATAATTCTGCTGGCAGAATCAGATGCAGAGGGACTATTTCTTTTGATGGAAAGAACAAAACCAATGATGTACTATATGTTGAAGGTCTGAAGTACAATCTTCTCAGTGTTGGGCAGTTGGTGGACAAAGGCTATGATCTCTGATTCAAAAATAGAAAATGTAAGTTCTTTGAAAGTCCTACAATAGAGGTTGCATCTGGTATTCAAACAAAAGGTAACATCTTCCACTTGGTTGGTACTGGCAAAAGTTGTTTATTTGTTCAAATTGATTAGAGTTGGTTGTGGCATAGGAGAATGTGTCATGTAAATTTTGATAATATCATCAAGATAAGCAACACTTAGGCTATAAGAGATCTTTCAAGACTGGTGAAACCTACTAATAGTTTGTGCAAAGAATATTAGTTGGGTAAGCAGAGCAGAGTCACATTCAAAAGTAAGGAACAATCTTCTACCAAATTGTTGGACTTAGTACATACTGATCTATGTGGACCGGTAAGAATCAGGAGTTTGCAAGGTGATAGATATTTCATGTTACTAATTAATGATCATTCCTGGATGATGTGGGTGACTTTCCTGAAAGAGAAATGTGAGGCTCTTGAGAAATTCAAAATATTCAAGGCTATGGTAGAGAATGAAACTAGGTTAAACATAAAATGTCTTAGGTCTGATAGAGGTGGATAATTTAGATCTGGAGAGTTCATTGAATTCTATGAGAAACATGGGATAAAAAGATAGTTATCTGCTCCAAGGACTCCACAGCAGAATGGAGTAGTGGAGAGAAAGAACTAGACCATCGAGGAAGCATCTAGAACCATGATGATGGTGTTGGAAAGAGACACTATGTGGTTTCATGAGTGTTGTCATTAATGGCAACAAAGTCCATCCCACACATCCACAGGACATGGTGTGTCTCTACTAGAAGTCAGATTGAAGAGTATTTTGGTCTGGTGACCAAGAACAAAGCATGCAGCAAGGTCCAACAATCAGGTCCGGATCTCTCAGAGAAAGTATCTCAGTAAAGTATGGACTTGGAGAAGTCAAGAGGAGTACCTTGACTAATAGATTCTAGGGATTGAGCCTCTAGTGATGAAAGAGTGAAGAGATATGAGCACCTAAGTATTGGGTTCCTGTTTGACAGAGTAGACTGAGGAAGAACTGAGTGGTAGAAAATCAAACCTTAATCTGGATGAGATATTGATGGTAATAAAGTTTCTTTAGGTATCATTCATGATTGGCCGACATGATTGATGACTTCTATAAGCATCTCTTTGATACTCATCACTTGGCAAGCAAGGATTTAGCCGACAGACTAGAGTTTGGAAAAATATTGAGTATTTCAGATGCCGACTAGAAAGTTGATGAAATCCTTAGTGCTGATATATATACCAGATAAATTTCAGTATGAAGGTGTGTGTGGTGTGTTTTGAAGTGCGAAGAAAAGTAGAGAGTAGTGTGGAAGCAGTAATACAAGTCTGGTATGTGACAGGACAACAGCACCAAAGAAGAGGAAGAATGAAGTGCAGCAAATCAGTGTATTGAGCCTAACCGAAACTAAACTTCAGCATATGTGGATGCTTCTTATTAGTTCAAGTATCTTGTTACTTTCTTATACCTTGTAGACAATGAGTCTCTTGTAGGAAGTGAGCCTCTCGTGAGCAGTGTGCTTGGGCAGTGAGCCCTAATTGGCAAGTGTCATTTGTACTACCTTATTCTTTTAACAGGGAATACAATCTTGGGTTAATCACCCTGTGATTTTTCTCTTAACATGGTTTTCCACATCAAAATCATTGTGTTATGTGCATTGAGTTTATTTCTACTTTCATGGTTATGCATGCTTATTTAATTTGATGTTGCACTAGTTGTTAAAGAAGAACAGAAAGTTAAAATAATCAAGATAACTGATTCCCCCCCTATCAGTTATCAATAATTGGTATCAGAGCCAAGTTCCTCCAAACAGAGCCTAATAGCTTGAGGAAGATCTGGGAATTTCAGTGGATGTGTATGGTATGAGGGAACACCTTCAGTCTACCTTAGATGATCTTGAGAAATCTCACTCTGAAGTTAATAACTTAAGAGAAAGACTCACACAAGCTGATGATTTCGTAAATGAACTAAAGGAGAAACTAAGTGTCTCTATGAAAAAGAGAAAGGAACTACTTCAACAATTAGCAAGTCAGAATGAAGCCAATGATACAAATGAAGATCTGAATGAGAAGAACAAATTATGTGAGAAGCTATCAAAAGAGGTCATTATGGTAAGACATGAAATAGAATCAGGGGTTATGAAATTCACCCAAGAAATTGAAGAGAAGAGAAAAACTGAAGATAATCTAAAACAATCTCTCAAAGAGAAATCAGAAGACTACCACAAAATGGATAGAATAATTAGGCATTTGGAATCTGATCTAGAAGAAGCTAGAGGTAATGAAGAACAACTTGAAAATCAGATTGACACTCTAAAAAGAAATCTTCAAACAACAAATGAATACAAAGAGAAATTCAAGATAAGCTCTGCTCAACTTGAAGTTCTTCTTGAAAGTCAAAAGAGAGTAGATGACAAGCAAGGCTTGGGGTATGAGAAAGGTGAAAGCTCTGAATCCAGTCAGAAGAACTCCAGATCAAGAAATCTAAGGAACAGACCTAGAAGACCTCCAGTAAGGCAATGTAATGCTCAAAGATATCCATCCTTCAATGGATATTGCCACAACTGCAATAACTTTGGTCATAAAGCAAATTAGTGCAGAAGAAGAATGAATCAGACTAATTCATCCTTCTCTGAATAGTGTTTTAAATGCAAAAGGTATGGTCACAAATCTCATGAGTGCAGAAATATGCAAATGAACAATTCATTTAATGGTAGATGCTTTGCATGTAATAGAATGGGACATATGGCTAATCAGCGTAGATCAAGAGGATCTGGTATGTTCTAAGTAGAATGCACGATAACTTTATATGGTTGATGAGGCCATTCAAGATAACCAAGGATACCATTAGGGCAGTTACCAGATTGCACTCATCTGGTGGGATACCTTCTCTCAAATCTGTCAAGAATTAGACAGCGAGTGAGGGAACCGAATCAAAATTTGACAAGAGAGCAATGACAATAGAAGATATCACTGATCCGGATATCAAGTTTGCATGTATGATAATTGGCTATAAGATATATCACTCCAGCAGGGAGAATTCAGTATCTGGAATAGCTGTGTATACTGCTTATGAAATGCTAAGAAAAAATGCTGATTATGATCTCTGCGAACTTCTTCTGAGCCAACTGTTAGAAAACTTACAAAGGATCAATAAGGACAAGAAAAACTCATTCAAATATGGTGGTTTAATATTGTGTCTATTCTTTTACTTTATGAATGAGCTATCCGGATCCATTGGTTGGATATGGCAAAATGATAGACCAATAGCCATACAAATCAGAGATTATTTGCATGGAATTGGTGATGCCAAGGCACAAAATATAACACTCTGGAGCTACTTCAAGAATTTTTAGAGTATGATGCAAGCTAGAGAAAGAATCCCTTAATCATTAGTTGAGAAGTACAAGGATACATTGCGCTTTATGGTGGACACTGATCAATGCTTGATGGAGGTAGTGGAACCTAGAATAGTGTGGATCATGCCAATGGTGTATGAAGTTGATGAGAAAATCCTAGAACTACACATCCAACACCTGCTGAGTCAACCCAAGGATCCTAAGGCAGAAAGGTTTGGAACCTACCAAGAGCTGAGTGTAAAAGTTCATGTTGAACTTAGACAGCCAGAGATCAAGAGAAAAGTAAGAAGGGAAGTAGAAGAATTTACTAAGAGGCATGGAATTTCAAAAGAGGCAGTTGATGCCAACAGAGAGAAGATGGAAAGGGCAGAGAAAGAGAAACAAGATGTAGAAAAGAAAAGTGATCCAGTGCAAGCCCCTTCCCAGACTAGATCCTCCAAGAGCTCTGCACTTGCCACCTCTAAGAGCTAGAAAGCATCAAAATCGGAAGTCAGAACATCCGGAAAGGGAGAGAAAAGAACTAAGACAAAGGCCACAAGGTCTTATGCTGGTCAAAAGGATGAAGAAGAGACTGAGTCAGATGAGGAGGTCAAGAAAATGAAGAAGAAGAAGAAGAAAACATCTGGTGAACCCTCTACTGGTGAAGACAAAGAAGAGAAGGTAGAGGAATTTGTTGAAAGGCCTACTCTATCCATTGATGATGTAGTCAAATTAGTCACTATGGATGGGAATCTAAAACCAATGACTGAGTTCTATAATGAATATAATGAAGCTGACTAGAAGATCTTGCAAGAAGCTATATTCAGGTATCTGAATATCTATAATAAGGCATTTATTGAAATAATATCTCTAATTCCCAAAAGCCTAGAGAAGGAACTAGAAATAAGGAAGAACAATGCCAAGGCAAAGGACCTTGAGATCTGGGAAAAGATAGCTATTCATCTCTATCCTTCAATCACTCAGAAACAAATGAATATGATCTTCAAAGATTGCAAGGATGAGTTCTGGAGAAAAGCTAGAATGAATCAGCTTATGCTTGAAGAGACTGACAAAGTGGTAAAAGAAATAGAAGACATCCTCTAGAATGCATACAAAAGATTCAATATTCTTATTATAGAGGACATAATTGATGAACCTTCTGAGGAAGATCCTACAAAAGCAGTTGCTGAAGACTCAAATGAGTTAAGTGAGGAGAAGACCAAGGACCTGGATTCCTCTATTCTGGAAGAGGAAGTCCATGAAGAAGTTAATATCTCTCATCTAGATTCCTCTGCAGACTCCGGATCTAAAGGAGAAGAAAGAATAGAGGAGCAAACCAGTCAAGAAAAAGAAGTAAAGGAAAGGAAAAAAAACAAACTAAGAAGACCCCAGGAGAAAGTTATGAGACTGCAGAAGGGAAGAAGACTCTATCTCTGGCAAGAGACAGTGCAGAAACTACCAAAGATTTCTTGACCAAAGAGATGATGGAATTTGATGAACTAGAACTGCTTCAAGGACCATTCAATTTTGATTCCCTCTCCCCAATCCAAACCGTGAAGCTAGCATCCTTTACTCAAGCAAAGGCAAAAGAAAAACTTCCGAAGTCTCACATGGAAGACTGTGAGCTCATAGAAACTGCATCTAGTGTATTGGAGAAGATCATGCCATCCTTCCAAAAGGATCCTTCGACCTCCACATCTAGTAATCTAAAGTCTCTTAGAAATTATGTTCATACACATTTTGATTCTTTGGAAAAGTCTATTGCAAGGTGTGACCCTTGGTCTTCTTGTTTAGTGGTACACTGCGGTGGTTTGTGACAAGGGCTTAACCGCCTCCCATGCTTGTTAAGTCAAGTGGTTGTATCGGGCATTAACAGGTTGATCTTTTGGTGCATCGGCAACTAACAGTTGGTATCAGAGCCGAGGTCACGGGTTCAAACCCTGCGCTTGCACTGGGGGGATTGTTGCAAGGTGTGACCCTTGGTCTTCTTGTTCAGCGCTGCGCTGCAGTGGTTTGTGACAAGGGCTTAACTGCCTCCCGTGCTTGTTAAGTCAAGTGGTTGTATTAGGCATTAACAGGTTGATCTTTTGGTGCAACAGCAACTAACAAAGTCAGCTGAAGATAAAGTCTGGAAAGAATTTTTGGGAAAGAGATTCTATGAGGTGCAGGGTCTAATAACAAATGATAGGAGAGTTATGGATATTGATATAAAGAGCCAAGAAAATTCTCTTAAAGATGGTAGAGATATATATAAATTTCATTTATCCTAGCCTAAAGTGACCAAGGATATTGAGAAGAAACTAAAAGAGCAAGAGGATAAATTGACAAGTTTATCTCAAAGTTTTGATCCTCTCTCCTCTTCCATAGTAAATCAAGAGTGTCAGACTATTGCAGTCATAAATGAAATAAAGAAGCTTGAGAAGGAGAAGAAAAATAGAATAAATAGGTTAAGTGAAATTAGAGGGATAATTATCCCTAAGTTAGAGGCCATGCATGAGGCCCTAACTGATGCTCACACCATAGCCCGGACTAGTGATCTGACAGATCTAAAGAGCACATAAGCTTTTGCATTCCTGTTGAGTGGTCACATCTCAATTTTGGATAGGATGAAGAAGAGTTGGGTGACAGGAGTGGTACAGTTGAAGACCACCTTTGCAAATAGACTTCAGTCTATGTAAGTATAGCATGCATATATACTTATGCGGCTAAGTATAGATTGTTTTTGGGAAATTTTGGTATACGGATCCTACCCTTTGCAATTGATGTCAAAGGAGGAGTGAGGAGTAGTGAAAAATATGGAATCTAGGAGAGGGGGAGCTCCAAAAAAGTGTACATTAGAATAGAGAATGAGCCAAGGGGGAGTATATTGTGACAGTCATTTTTCATTAAGTGTTGCCATCAATGCTAAAGGGGGAGATTGTTGGCAAGAGACACTATGTGGTTTCATGAGTGTTGTCATTGATGGAAACAAAGTCCATCCCACACATCCACAGGACATGGTGTGTCTCTACCGGAAGTTACGTTGAAGAGTATTTTGGTCTGGTGACCAAGAACAGAGCATGCAGCAAGGTCTCACAATCAGGTCCGGATCTCTCAGAGAAAGTATCTCAGTAAAGTGCGGACTTGGGGAAGTCAAGAGAAGTACCTTGACTAATAGATTCTAGGGATTGAGCCTCTGGTGATGAAAGGGTGAAGAGATATGAGCACCTAAGTATTAGGTTCCTATTTGACAGAGTAGACTGAGGAAGAACTGACCGGCAAGGCATCAGACCTTAATCCGGATGAGATATTGATGGTAATAAAGTTTCTTTAGGTATCATTCATGATTGGCCAACATGATTGATGTCTTCTATAAGCATCGCTTTGATACACATCACTTGGCAAGCGAGGATTCAGCTGACAGACCAAAGTTTGGGAAAATATTGAGTATTTTGGATGCCGACTAGAAAGTTGATGAAATCCTTGGTGCAGATATATATACCAGATTAATTTCGGTATGAAGGTGTGTGTGGTGTGTTGTGAAGTGTGAAGATAAGTAGAAAGCAGTGTGGAAGCAGTAATATAGGTCTGGTATGTGATAGGACAACAGTACCAAAGAAGAGGAAGAATGAAGTGCAGCAGATCAGTGTATTGAGCCTAACCGGAACTGAACTTCAGCATATGTGGATGCCTCTCATCAGTTCAAGTATCTTGTTACTTTCTTGTACATTGTAGACAGTGAGTCTCTTGTAGGCAATCAGCCTCTTGTGAGTAGTGTGCTCGGGCAGTGAGCCCTAATTGGCAAGTGCCATTTGTACTACCTTATTCTTTTAACAGGGAATACAATCTTGGCTTAATCACCCCGTGGTTTTTCCTTTAACAAGGTTTTCCAAGTCAAAATCATTGTGTTATGTGTATTGAGTTTATTTCTTCTTTCATGGTTATGCATGCTTATTTAATTTGATGCTGCACTAGTTGTTAAAAAAGAACAAAAACTTAAAATAATCAAGATAACTGATTCACCCCCTCTCAGTTATCAACAGATGGAAGCAAATGTTCCTCAAATCTACTGGAGAGAAGTTGTAAGCGCTACTGTTTATACTCTTAATCGTGTAGAAATCAGAAGCAATACTGGTAAAACCCCTTATGAACTCTGGTTTGGCATCACTCCTACTGTGAAGTATTTCAGAGTCTTTGGTAGTAAATGTTACATTAAAAGAGATGAAGACCTAGCAAATTTGATGCTAGAAGTGATGAAGGAATATTCTTGGTTTATTCTACTCAAAGCAAAGCATACCGGTGTTATAACAAGAGATTGAGAGAGATTGTAGAAAGTACAAATGTGAAGGTTGATGAAGGCATTGAAAAACCCTGAAGGTTTTATGAATATGAAGAAGATGATCAAAATGATGTTTTGATCCAAGAAGTTCAAGCCCCTTCTGAAATTCAGATCCAGACTGATCTGGAGAATATTGAGATACAGGAAGAAGAGATAAGTTTGAATGAACTTGTCCAAGATATAGTAGTGCAAGAAATTCTCAAAATTCCTAGGAATGTAAGACTAAATCATTCTAAAGACCGGATCATAGGTGATAGAAGCAAAGGTGTTCAAATAAGAAGAAATATTGCTCAAGATTCAGATAAGTATTGTTTGATTTCAAAGATTGAACCAAAAATAGTAAGTGAAGCATGCAATGATGAAAGCTAGGCCAAAGCAATGAAGGAAGAGCTAATGCAGATTGAGAAAAAACACACTTGGGATCTTGTTCCCAGACCTAGAAACAAAAATGTGATTGGGACCAAACGGGTCTTCTAGAATAAACTGAATGAAGATGATGAAGTAGTCAGAAACAAAGCCAGATTGCTCTGTAAGGGTTATTCTCAAGTAGAAGGAGTTGACTTTGAAGAAACTTTTGCTCCGGTGGCAAGAATTGAAGCAGTCAGATTATTTCTTGCCTTTGCTGCCTTCAAAGATTTCAAAGTATATCAGATGGATGTCAAGTCTGCCTTCCTGAATGGCGACTTGGAAGAAGAAGTATACATTGAGCAACTAGATGGATTTCAATTGTTTGATCATGGTGATATGGTCTGCAAGGTTAAGAAAGTACTGTATGGACTCAAACAAGCCCCAAGGGCCTGATATGAAAGATTGGATAAACATTTTTTGAAGGTTGGTTTCAACAAAGGTACTGCTAACAGTAACTTGTACTTCAAGATTGATAATGAAAATATCTTGATTGTTGAAGTATTTGTTGATGATATCATTTTTGGATGAAGAGATAGTATGTGCAAGACTTTTACAAATCAAATGCAAAGTGAATTTGAGATGTCTATGTTTGGGGAAATGAATTTCTTCTTGGGTCTACAAATCACTCAAAAAAAAAAAGGAATCTTCATAGCACAGACCAAATATGTGAAAGAATTGTTGAAGAAGTTTGGGATGGAAGATTTAAAACTAATGAATACTCCCATGGTAACCAGATGTAAACTGAGCAAAGATGTTGAATCTCTTAAGGCTGATCAGAAAATGTACATGTCAATGATTGGAGGACTACTGTATCTTACTCAAACTAGACCTAACATTATGAATGTTATTAGTCTTGTTTCCATATTCCAAGCTGATCCCAGAGAATCTCATGTCATGGAAATCAAGATAATTCTTAGATATCTAAAGGGAATAGTTGAGTATAGTTAATGGTATCTTAGGGATCATGATTTCTCTCTTCATGCATATACAGATGCGGATTGGGTAGGAGATGTGGATGACCGAAAGAGTACCAGTGGTGGTGCATTCTTTTTGGGGAAAAGATTGGTTTCTTGGCTAAGCAAGAAACAATAGGCAATATCTCTGTCCAGTGTAGAAGCAAAATATATTGCAGCAACAAGTTGTTGTACTCAAGTATTGTGGATGAATCAAATGCTATATTGTGGATGAATCAAATGCTAAGAGACATCAGAGTGGAGTATGAGGAACCTATCACAATCTTTTGTGATAACTCAAGTGCATTAAATATATCAAAAAATCTAGTGTTGCATTCAAAGACAAAACATATATCCATCAAGTTTCACTTTTTGAGAGAGTAGGTGAACAAGAATGAAGTCAGATCAGAGTTTGTTTCCTCAAAGGATCAGATTGCAAACATTTTTACTAAACCTCTACCTAAGGACTCTTTTGAGTATCTCAGGGAGAAGTTAGGGGTTATTACCCCACCAGTTTTGAATTAAGGTGCATTGATGTGCATCAGTCCAGTGGATCTCACAGTCATATCTTGTGGTCTAGATTGATGATAGGAAGCTGCTACTCAGGGGAAGCAGTCTGTATGATTCTAAAGTATTGATGCAAGTATGTTCCATTTGCCATTGATTTCAAAGGGGGAGAGAAGACATGTGAAAAACAAAAGTGGTTTCTGATCAAAGGGGGAGCAGTAAAGAAAGAGAAGACACATGAATGATTTTTGTTGATAGAGGGAGCTATGTTAGTTAGTGAGGAGAAGTTATTGTCTTGGTGGATAAAATAGTTTTTCACATCATATGTTGCCATCAATGACAAATGGGGAGATTGTTACAAGTATGGGCCTAACCAGTGTTGTCATTAATGTCAACATACTCCTGTTGCATTGATGTCAAGGATTGGATGAGCTGTGTGTTGAGGCTATTGAGAAAATTAGTCCTATCAAAAGCAAAGAAGAACAGTGAAGGTAGTGAAGCTCTATGAAGTGAAGATCCCTGCTAGATGAAGATAAGAGAATGTGCATCAAAGGGTTTGTAGATATGTGTCTAAAGATGATCAAGTCAAGATTTGAGAGGTCCACATGAACATTTGGAGACGTTATGGCCATAATAGTAAAACTAGTTCTAGTAGATGTTTAGAGGTGATAGAGTGACATAAATAGGTCCAGTGAGATCTGGAAATGCAATATCTTGTTCTACGGATTTGGTGGAGTGTTTAGGAAGCCAGTGTGAATTGACAACTCAATTGGTTCATGGTCTAGAGGTCCACAAGCATTTATTCCATTGTGACAGTGATGACAGACTGTGTTGTTTTGGTTTTGGATGAAGATGAGAATGATTTCAGTAAGAAGAAGTGGTGTGGATGTTCATGGTGATTTAGGCAAGATTTTGTCTAGTTCATGTTGACGGTTCGCATTAAAGATTGAGCTCATAATTGAAGATTTACTTCTGGGTGATGATGTTCTTCCTAATCATGGCCGACCGGATATTTACACATCTTGCGGATGATCTTGAAAATGTTCTGCGAAGCATGGCATGTTCCTCAAAGAAGATTGAAGTCCTATATATGTGTGGCCGATAGTGTGGTGATATGCATGAAGTTCTTGTAACAAATGAAATTGTATTTGTGTATTTTCTCTGTAATAAAATAAAGTATGTATTGTGCTGACTTTGATGATTATCCCAAAGTCAATGTCTTGTATAAATAAGAGTTATGAAGTCATTTCAAAGTATCTCACTGATGATGAGTGTGTGGTAGACAAGAGAAGAGCGAAGAGCAGAGCAGAAGTATTGAGCTTAAATGGAACTGACTCAAGGATGGTGAAGATGCTAATCTCCAATTCAAGTATGTAATATTTATATTATTCTGTAGACAGTGTGTCTCCTATAGGCAGTGGGCCTCTTGTGAGCAGTGTGCTTGGACAGTTAGCCCTAATTGACAGGTGCCATTTTGTTCTTCTTATTCTTTTAATAGAGAATACAATCTTAGGTTAGTCACCCTGTGGTTTTTCCCTTAACTAGGTTTTCCACATTAAAATCTTGGTGTCATATGTGTTAATGTGTTTCTGCTCTTGAGTTATTGCATTGTGCTTCCATGATTGAATCATTATTATGCTATAGAAATATGAGAAGGATTTAATTGTTTAAAGAAAAGAAATTTTTGAAACAACTGATTCACTCCCCCCTCTTAGTTGTCTATCCTAATACCAACACCAGTTACCAGAAGAGTAATACACCAAGATAGGGTGATTGCAGACTTATCTACAGAGGGGATTGCAAGAACATTTGGTGTAGAGATACATGAAAAAATGGTAGCTATTGATATTGACCAGTACAATGAGGATTTGAATGAACCCAAGGCCATGGCAAGACTACATAAGATCCTGCAAAGAATAGACTTCAAACAAGAGATTACATGTGATGATTACAATGTTAAGCAAACTAGTGGGATTGAGGGATGCCACTAAGTGTGAGCCTTGGATGTTCGTTGTTATACAATTCATGAGGGAAGCGAAAAAAGAAAAGGGACAAATTCACTGGGCTAAGGCTATTAGCACATCCATATGGAAACAGGCAATGTTAAGAAAACAAAAGATGATGCCTTTCTATTTGTCCTTGTATGTATTATATTCATGTGCAACAATGGTTCAGCCATATATATATGGGATTGACAGAATTGGAACCCTAGGGAATGGCCAAGACCAAAAGCTTATATATGACCATTATCCTGATTTACAGGAGGATAATGCATTAAGAAAGTATGCTTTAGTAAACGATGTATTTTATACATACATGGTCAGAGTTTTAAGAGAAGAGCAAGATAAGAGGTTGTCTACAAATGCAGAGGATACAATTGGTTTGCATAGTTCATGGTACAATCAATTCCAGAACTTCACTTATATCAGAATTGAGGGCTTTGAAGGAAAGCCTTTCATGTTGCCTAGGTATCCTTCTAACAATTTGATTGTTTTAGAGTTCTCAAGGTAGAACTTGAATGCCTTCAAAATGTATAAAAAAGGTATAACAGGGGGAATCTTAAGCTCCCTTGGGCAATTGGTAGATATTCATGTTCCAGTGAAGAAGTGGCTGGCTACTTAGAGAGGGAGTTAAGGTATTATGGATTTAAGGAATTTGAGTTAGCAAGGAGGTTTGATCCTTGTCACAGGATCCAAAATACTATTGATTCTAAATTTAAACATCAAATACACATTGAGGATTTTTTGTTAGACTATAAGAATGACAGAGAAGTGAGAATGAGAGCTCACAAAAGACTGAGAGTAGAGCAAATGGGGTCCATGGGAGACATTTATATCCCTCTAGAAATGAAAGATGATGACAAATTATTGCACCATAGTTATGAAAGTACCAAGCTTTCTCCTATTGGAGAGCCTGATTGGTTGCAACCATGGAATACATCTTTGGACACATTGTCCAAACCTGTCATTTTGTTCTCCAAGACATGGTTGAAGGACATAATTTAAGAGCTTAAGGCTAAGGGAATTGGACCTACATATCCAAAGAAGAGAAAAAATAGAGTGAGGGAGCATCAGGATGATCTCTAGTGCTTCTATGAAAAGAAAAGGAAGATTGTAGAAGCAAAGATTATGGAGAAAGACAAAAATGCTACATTGATGGATCATTATGCACTAGGGGTGACAATAGCAGTATCATTAGTAACATTTGTAGAAGCAAAGTCATTGAGTCATGATACCACTATAGAGAAAGCACAAGCTGCTAAGGCATCAATAGGACAGAGGGTTATGAAGGCAATATTAATAGGGATTTCCAAAGGAGAAACTTCAAAATAGAGTGAAGTTATAGGGGCACAGCAGTTAGGTGTCAAATTAAGTAACATACCTGGTGCATCTACCTCAGTAGAGAAAAGACAAACATATGCTAAGGTTAAAATAGAATTGGCTAAGGAAATGCTGCATGGGTCAAAATTGCATGAAGCCAAACAAGTTACTGAGACTATCAACGTTGAAGATGACAGCAGTGGAAGTGAAGTCAAGGAAGTGGATTTAAGGATGGGAAGAGAAACTGGCATGGAGGAAGAGGAATACAGTGAATATTCAAGTGAGGAAGAGGAACAAGATACTCAAGCTTATATGGAAGTTGAACAAGGTCCAGTGTCTGAGCAAGAAAATGTACAAGAAGGATTGGGGGTAGTGGATCTGTTTGGTACATTGGTACCTCTAGAAATAATAAGGGATGTGTAAGATGTATTACATGAAATAGAAGAATCTGAAAGAGAGGATGCACCTAAAGAAATAATAAAAGAAATACCTACTCAAACTAAGGAAGAAACAGGAGCTAGTAATTCTGGTGTAGATGTGTTGAATATTCTGAACATGTATGTGGAACACAGCGAAGAAGAAAAGAAGGTAGAAAGCAAAGATAAACAAGAAAAAGAGACAAAAGAATCTGATAAGATAGTAGGTTCACCTTCACATGCAAAAAAAGCTGACATGCCTAAAAAGGTACAAAAGAAAGTTGAAATAATAGAGGGAACAACAAATAATCCTGAAAGTAAAGAGAACACAGAGAATATTGATGAAGATAATTTTGGACCTAAAAAGCAAATAGAGGATAAGGGCATGGCAAATATGGAACAAGAAAATAAAGAGGAAGAAGAAGAAAAGGATTCATCAGAAAAAGAAGGTCTAGAGGAAGAAGATGAGGGTGGAGGAGATACAAAAATTGAAGAAGATGACAATGAGGTTGAATCCAAAATGATCCAATAGTACAGGAACCAGCCCCTCAACAGCAACCTCCTCCACAGCAACAAGAATAACAACAGTAGAAACAAGAACAAGGAGGAGTAGAAAAGCCTGAAGAAGAGGTAATCAATGAAGAGAAAGCTACTGAAAGCATAAAAGAGGCTCTGGCCTGGTTGGGTGCAGAAGTAAGGAGAGAAAAGGTGGATGTACAGTTAGTACCCATAGACATCAAGAGTTTATTGGGCAATACAACACCAAGAAAAGAAAGGAGGAAGGCTAGAACCATGTCAGCAATACAAAGGTGTCCAGATGGGTCCAGGACACTGAATTTGGCCATACCACAGAAGGAGAAAGCAGAAGGAGAAATAACAGTAGATGACTACAAGATACTCAATTTTGACCTAGGACACACAACAAGGGAGCAACATATAAGTGAGTGGGAGGATATACACCAAGATATTGTAGAAATGCTAAGGAAAGATAAAGATAAACATGAATATTTGAAAGGACACATTGTCTAGTTACAAGAATTCATTAGGGGGATATTTGATCCCAAAGCTACAATACCAATGTTACCTAGTGAAATAGCAGTATTGTCAAAAGACAAAGTGAAGGATATGGAAAATAAGAGGCTTGAGGCCAATATTTTTTAAAAATGGTTTAGAGCATTCATGCAAGAAGGAGAAGGAGTGATCAAACAATTAGTGATAGGATGGAAATTGGCTACAACAGAAAAGAATAAATGTAGTGTTCTTATATATAATTGTCAGTTTATAAAAGAAGAATGCAACTTTGAATTGGGACAACTGGGGGAAATTGAAGAAAGAGCAAATGAATTAATACATGAAGGAGTCATTACTCCTCAGATGGAAAATCAAGTACCACAGGCCAGGTTGGAGTTAAGGTTTGAAGATGATAGTCTCAGAAGATGCATCATAGTCACCCAAGGTTTAGAGGAGAAAGCAGATAGCATGATCAGGTTGCATAAGAGGATAGTTGAAAAGCTCATAGATCATGAATGTATGGACATACCAGCATACAAACTCCAAAGGACATTAAAAGAATTCAAGGCCATCTTTGCACCATGTTTGGAGAATCCAGATGCATATTTAAGTAAACAAGTGATTGATTCAATAATGGAGGAAAGTGCCAAGATAAAGAAATATAAGAAGGTTGAAGGTTCAAGTAAAGAAGAGAAGAAATTTAAAGAAGGGGTCATAATGCAAGAATATATATGGACAAGGAGTCCAGGGGGGAATCGTACCTTCATAGAAGGTGTAACAAATAATTGCAAGATATATCTGAAGGAGTAGGAAAGTATTAAAAAAAAGGCAAATAATAGTAATGAAAGAGTCAATTGAAAGGTATCCATGGGAAAGGTCAACAAGATAGAAGAGATCAAAGGGGGAATCCTATTTTGAAAAGATTCCAATCACATCCTTTGAGGTAGGAAAAGATACCACAAAGATATTTTGAGAAACGGTTAGGAATGAATGTACACCCTTGATCAAGAAAGTATGAATACTGATTGTAGATTGGGTTTTGTAGCCGTAGCAGTATGAAGCTTCAAGTTCTATATAGGGAGCTCTGCTACTTGTATATTATTTACACAGGGATTTTTGAGTTGTAGCTTGCACTTGTAATTTGTTTGAACATTTGAATAGAGAAATATTTCTTTTAGTTTATAAGAGGAGGTCGCATGTGTGTACACTAAGGAATGCACAGAATGTCTGGATTCCTTATTGTATCTATAAAAGCGTCTGTAAGTTTTCTAGGAATTTGATTAATGAAACAAAAGGTCATTCATACATTGTAAATTCTATATGGCTGTGTGCTTTAAATGCAAGTAAACTTGGAATTCTACGTCTATTATAGATTATTTTCTGACTCTTACTAGTATTTGGAGTATTATCCTTTGAAAGCTTACAATCTTTGATGTGTGTTTGTGAAAATACTCAAGACTCTGCATTTGAAGATTTAGTATGTTGATTTGATTAATTTGATGTATCTCTTAAAGACATGAGTAACATAATGTTTAGATCCTATAATGAAATGATTTTCAACCTAATTTTCTCTAACTTTTCCCCAAACATTTGAAATAATTATCTTAAATGCAAAAATTTTAAGGAAATTGTCTTACATTTGAAAGAAGCATGAAGAATTGTGTTAATATCTGACAATTTTCATATCAATTTGAAAGGTAAAGATTATTTTACTATAAATCATACAAGGCTTTGTGATACAGTAGTAAGTTTATGCAAAGGAATGAATAATTTGTCTATATTTGTAACAATTTGTAGAATTCAAGTCCAATAAGTCATAGATTATCTTAAATCAAGAAAGGCCCCTTGAATATTACAGTTTCACATCAACCTGCTAAATTGTCCACAAGGTCAAGACCTGACCATACAGAAACTTGGGATTAAGAACTCTTAGGTGATTTCTTCATATCTTTCAAGATAGTTTAGGTTCATTTTTGTGAATTTTCACTTTTGTTATGAATGTGTAAAAACAATCATCAACAATATTCTTGATGAGGTGATGAAATATGTTAGGTACATAGTGGTGGATGGGTTGATCCTTTAGAAAAATAGAACTTTTTGGTGCTTGAGTCTAAAATTAAGGAAAAGATCTTGAGGGCTTTCCATGATACACCACTAGCATGACATCAATGTTACTACAAGACTTACAAGAAAATATGTTAGAGGTTTTCATGGAAGGGGCTGAAAGAGGATGTTCACAAACATATTAGAGAGTGCATGATTTTCCAATAGAACAAGGGAGAGAAAATTTATCCAGCAGGACTACTTTAACCACTACCGATTCCTGAGCAAAAGTGGGAGAGTATATGATGCACTCAAGGTAGGAGGGTCCGGTGAGGGATTCTCCAACCTTGTAGCCTTCATCAATTAACACCATGATCATATAGATATGCAGTAGAAGCTTACAGTTGAACAATAGAAAGATAAAAGATATTCATGAACATATAACACAAGATATATCCTGGGAAAACCCTAACAGGGAAAAACCCAGCCTTCAAAGCTCATTCCTCTTATATTATAACTTCTAATCAAATTACACATGACTCAAGGGCTTTACAAATGATAGGCCACATCCTAGGGATTATAAAATATTCACACAACAATATTCTTTCATGATTTCTTTCATCTACAACTCAATTCTTTGCTCTGCAACTCATTTTGTCTCCTGTTCTACCTTCCACTCTGTTCTGCTACTCCATCGGATCAAAACAACTTAAGATCTCTTCCTATCTTCACTCCATCAATCACTTCCTTACTATTTCCTTGTAAAAAATCATTATCCTTCATCTATATCCTTCGTAAGCCTTCAAGTCATCATCAAGTTAGCCTAATTGCAATGACTAGTTTATGAAATGTGTACACAAAATAGGCCGGGACTAAACATAAGGCACTGCTCGACAAATGCATAGAACTTTGTGCAGATCTCACTGAAGGTTAGCTAGGTCCTACACTTCATGGAACAATGCTCCTTTTTGATCTGCAAGTCACGGATTCATTCCGCGAGTCCATTTAGACTCCACTGAACATAGTCAGCACTTTTCTGCAAAAATATTCAATCTTCTAATAGTGATATCTCTCCAGAATCAAAGCTAAATGATCTAAATTCTTGATATGTTATAACTATGTCTAGATGTTAAGTCCAGCTCCATAGCTTCTCATACTCAAATGCGGTAAAAGCGGTATCTCCCAATTCACTGTCTCAATACTCTATTTTCACTGTCAATTGTCTCAACTGTTTTGAATTCTTCCAGATGCTCCTGTA
Organism: Cunninghamia lanceolata; assembly: GCA_027924645.1. Classification (NCBI taxonomy): domain Eukaryota; kingdom Viridiplantae; phylum Streptophyta; class Pinopsida; order Cupressales; family Cupressaceae; genus Cunninghamia; species Cunninghamia lanceolata. Next base: position 8,219,970 of record BSBN01000348.1, read on the forward strand.
TTAGACCCTTGGGTTTATTTTAAAAGTGAGCCTCTTAACTTTGGTTTGTATTATGACAATATCCAAATAGGTTCAGCGATTTTTTCACAAGTACTTGCAACTACCTCAAGGTCGGCCGTCTACCCAAGTCCACCCTATAAAACTACCTCAAAAGTACTCTAGATTTGGTGATCTATTTTTAGGTACTTGTAACTTCCTCTAAGTCAGTGATCTGTTTAAGTCCACCCTGTAAAACTTTCTCAAGTTCATCATCTTCGTCATGGTCTAGGTTCGGCGGTCTACCTGCAAGCCTTGCACTGCCTCAATGATCGGCAGTCTGAGAAAGTCTTCTCCGCAAGTTGCCTCAAGATCAATGTCTACTTCAATCAAATTCATTCATGCATCCTTTGGAACAATCAGTTACTTTCTTTCGATACAGTCAACATAGTCTTGAATTTATCTGTACACATTCTGATCTCTAATTTCAGATACCATTTCCTCTATACTCATCAGGGTCTCATAGTTTCTTCTCTACATATACTTCTCCTATACTGTCCTCTATTTCTTTATCCAGAATATCTTGTCATTCCCTCTTTCTCTTCCACATAAATTTCCTTTCTCTGCTATGTTTCACACTTGTTCATACAAACTTACTCTATATTGCTTTCTCAGATGATTACAAACTTTCTCATGCACTATTTTGGATGATTATTCTACAACAAAATTCTTCTCAAGATTAATGCTTCTCCCTCTTCTAGTTTCTCTATCAAATTTGATGTCTCAAAAGGTTCCTCTTCCTCTGCATAAGCTATCTCTATATCAACAAGCTCTTCTTCTTCTACAGAAACTGTCTCTGAATTATGCACTGCTTCTCCTTCATTAGCCTCTCCTTTAACAAATTCTTCTTCACTTTCACTACGTGATTCTTTTCTCCAAACTTGAAAACAGGTTCCTCTGAATGGTCTTCTATCAAATCCTCTTTCATTTGTTCTATATCCTGCATTGTGATAAGAATTGTGACTCCTGTCATTTCTCCCTCTGTAGAATGAATTGTTGTCCTTGTTTTGATCTACATAAGGTCTTCTTTCTCTACATCCTAATCCAACACATCAATACTTCAATCTATACCTCCCTCTGAACATACAAGTAACATGTTTCTATTCATGTCCATCAATCCATTCATAATTATTCTATATACAACCTGTCATAGATCTTCTCCTCCTCATTTTATTCCAACACATCTTTTGGAGGGAATTTTTTTCCACTGGGTTTTCTTCCTTTCTCCACTTTATGAGAGATTGCATTGTACTTAGCTATCTCATTAGGCCTAATTGTTGAGACCCAAATTTTTCTTTGTACTCACCTAAACTATGCTTAAGAGAGAGTGTTAGTGTAGGATATTATTAGGATATTCCTACACATGTAGTGCTTTGCATGGTTTCTCCTATATTTGGAGTTATGCTTGCTTAGGTGTACTTTTTTACATACAGTTACATGGTGTTCGTATGCCATCAATCTTAGTTAGTGGAGTTGCATGCACCTATATTCTTATGCTCTTTTACCACTATCCTAGGCGGGAATTGCACTTCCTCTTCTCTATATATGTACATCTCATTGTGTGTTAATTCATTGTGGTTTATTCCGATTATTGCTTTCCATCTTGTTTTCATACTCTCATTTTCTAACTCTTGTAGAAGCGTTTGATTGCATGTCTTTCGTGGCTTGATCAGTGCCATCATTTCATGAGTAGATCTCAATTCTCATAGTTTTTTTCTATTTTAATATTCTTTAGTCTTCTATTTGGGGGTTAGAACTATTGTGGGTCAGCTATGGTTTTTTTGACATTTTTTTGTTGTAAAGGATTTCCAAGGTCCCTTCAAAATCCGTTTGTACAAATTTTTAATCAAAACCTACTAGGGTGGCAATGTACATATATTGGAATACTTCATATTATAAATTTATCTTGTGGAAAATGTAAAAGGTGAGTACAATAAATACCTTTTATTATGTCAAGAAATATAAAAGGTTGTCAAAAAAATTATGATCATTTAAAGTTTAATATAAGTTGTATTTTAAATAAGAATGTGTTGTTTCTATGAGAATAAACAGTATTTTGTGTTCAACTATTGGGTCATTTGTGTTGGATATAAAGGTTAGAGATAACAAGATTCATGGTTACCAAAGGGCATTGAGATCATTTAGCTTGCATGTAAGTTATATTTTAAATAAGAATATGATGCTATTCTAACAACAAATGATATTTGTTTCTTCAACTACTAGAGATTCCATGATAAAGTTTTGGTCAAATATTTAAAAATCCATTTTAGGGGCCCTTCTCACTAAACGTGTTGATGTGACAATTTGCATGATAAGTCACAGCTCCAAACATTAATTGCAGATAGATAAGAATCTATATCACATAAAAAGAAAATGAAGGTCATACAATATTCCATATAACTACTACATGGTTACATTCCATATAACTACTACATGATTACAAAGTTATCCTACACGACTGACCACTGACCACTCTCCCTTACGTACTTAAAGTTCAACGTTCTTCATAAGGAAGGATATATAATGTACACTCTACTTAAATATCATCCATTTCATTGATCAATAGAAATTTTACACCTCATTCACAACAAAAAGTGGTAAATAGTTGTCCTACTTTTATTGGACAAAATTGATCTTTGAAATTTACATTTAGAATAATACATTGAATATAAAATTTTGAGATGTTTTTTATTGCTGTGCTAGGGTTTCTCTGAAGCTATTTTCCATTGTTCTTTCTAAGCATCATACCATGCTCTAGGTGCATGAATTATACCCTTTCCTACTATACGTCCTCATTTATTGCGGTAATTTAGCCATTTAAATGCCTCTTACTTCTTCTGACCCAACACTTGTTGCTGGTGTTGGCGGTTTCACATCTCTGCACAATGGCTCCTCCACCAACCAAGCATCCCCAGAAGTTTGTCCCGAAGGTGTTCCATGAGGTAAGCCCTTAGTTTCTCCTGCTAATGTGATTTTGCCCACGTAGGAATTTGATTATGCTTATTTATGGTTACAACATCATACTCTTATTGGTTACTTTGTAGGAAGAACTCCCCCTAAATCTATGCTCAAGGAATGGGTTCAAAAGGCTTGGGTCCCTCATGGGGTCCACCTTCATATGGTCCAAAATCTGACCAAAGGCTATTTCCTTTTCCGCTTTGCAGAAGTTAACCATGTTCAGGCAATTTTGAACCATGGTCCTTGGTATGTTCAGTCTTCCCTGTCAAATTTTCAACAGTGGACTAATGATTTTGTGGCTTCAAATGATACCAAACACCAGGTCCCTATGTGGATTGAATTCCCTGGTTTGCCTTTAACTTGCTTACATTTCTTGCATGATATTGCTTCTTCTCTAGGAAGAGTCATTTGTATTGAACCAGACAGGTTCTTTCAAGCATGTCCTCAAAAATGTGTCTGTGTTGAGGTGGATCTTTCCAAAGACCTCAAGGATTTAGTGACATTCAAATTGGCCCCCTTCAGCACACTCAGAAAGTCACATACTTTAATTTTCCAAATACATGCTACTGTTGTCAGTCAGTCGAGTATAAAATTTAGGATTTCCCTCTTGTTGTGCCTCGAACCCGAGCTCCATCTAGGGAGGCTATTCGGCCAGGTCCAGTGGAAGCTATGTCCAACGAGGTGGTTTCCAAACCAGTGGACAATTGGCCCACTGTTACCACTCGTAAACACAAAGCTAAGGCATCTGTGGATGCTCTCAAAGCTGCTGAGTCAGCTAAGGATGTTTAAAAGCCTTCTATGAATGGCAGGAAGGACAAACTCATTAATCCTACTATGCTACCATCGCAACAAAGGTCACCGGCCAGGGCACTAGCATGTGCCAATCCATCTTTGTCATCTCGCAAGTGCTCTTGTAGCTGAGAGCTTCCTGAGGAGGGTGAAATTATTCAGGAGATTAAAAACAACAAATTCCTCCTCTCTAATTTTGGTCAAACCCCACCAAATTCCTGCAAAATAGTTTTTCTTCCTTTGAAAACCTAGATTCTGGGAAATGGTGGAGGATTTTAAATGATTTTTCTCTCTTAGAATGTTCGAGGTCTAACTAATCTCTCTAGGAAGTACTCTATTTGAGCTACTCTACAACACTATGCTTCTCTTGATGTTATGTGCCTGCAAGAGGTTAAAGTTATAGGGTTTCTCTTATCTTCAGCTTGCCATTGTAGTTGGCCAGCTAGTAAATTGTACTCCACCACCCATGAAGTTGGCAAAGGTGGCGTTGTTACCCTTTTGTCCCCTCGGTGGCATGATTCGATGGTGGCTCATGGGGTGGACCCCACCAACCGTTTAGTCTAGACTCTTCTTAACATTGATAATTTGGGTTTATTAATGTTTATGCATCAAATGATGCGACAGAAAGATCTGCTCTGTGGTGGTGGATTCTGGATTCTTTTCCAATTGCCACCTAGCTTATTTGTGGGGATTTTAATATGGTTGAAATAGCACATGATAAAGATGGTGTTCTGCCTTTTCGCTAGACAACTGGGGAAAGAGAAGTGTGGTTTCATATGTATAGTAAATTGGGCCTTTTTTATCCGAATGTTGGTCACCATCAATCCAATCCTTTCTGGCATAGTTGGTGTAATTTTTGAACTGGATCTAACAAGGTCTTTAAACACCTTGATTGTGCCATGATCTCAACTCAATCTTTCTTTTATTTGGGTATGTCATCCACCCTTCCTGTTCAGCCATTAGTGGATGTGACGTTGTCATACCACTTTCCAATTCAATTTTCCATTGAATGGCAACTCACACAGCCACGTGCCATGAAATCTCAGTTTTTCTTGAACACCTCCTTACTTGCTCACCAACCCACCCTGGCACACATTGCAACTATATGGAATTTAGAATGCCACCCTTTGCATTCTACTGGATGGATAAAGTGGTGGAATGACGCTATCACCCGCACTGCGAGGTTTCTTCACATCTATGGCCTTTAGCTTGTCACTTTCAAGAGACGAGATTATGAGGCTACAATTATTGCTTTGAAATTTGCCTCAATGGCCTTGGCAGCTGACCCTTTTTCTCCTTCTATGCAAATCAATGTCACCAATTTAAAGCATCAAAAACAAAAGGCTGATAGTCATGCTCCTCGAGGAGCACAACTCAAAGCCAGGATGCACTGGCTAAAGATTAGAGACTGTGTTTCAAATGAATTCTTTCTCGCTCTTCGAGATAGACGTTCCTCACATGGTATTAAGCAAATCAAAGAAGATATTGTTGTTCATATTGAACTTCCAAACATTCTCTAGGCTTTTGTAAGGAATTATGAAAAAGTTTTCACATCCCAAGATTATACTTCTGAGTGATAGACTGCACTATAGGATAGTCTTGCAGTTGTTCCAATACAACTCTCCTTAGCCTAGACTCACTTCTATGATCAATTATTGACCATTGGAGACCTAAAGGAAACTGTCTATTATATGGCTGATGGCAAAGCTCCAGGAATTGATGGCTTTCCTTGTGAGTTATACAAAGCCCTTTGGGATTGCTTGGGAAAGGATTTGCATAATGTTTACCTTGAAGCTTTTCATTCAAATTCTTTAGGAAATCTTATTAATCAAGGAAACATTAAGTTCATACCTAAAGATGGCGATCTAGAGTATATTTGCAATTGGCGACCCATTACGCTCCTCAATGTCTCCTACAAGATCATTGCCAAAGACCTTTCGCTCAAACTCCGCAACCTACTTCCTTTGATAGTCCGCCCTGAATAGATTGGTTTTATTAAATCTAGATATATTTTAGATAATATCATTACAGCTTGGGAGGGAATGGAATGGGCAAGAAAATTAAATCAAAAAGCTATTTTCCTAAAAATTGATTTTGGAAAGGCATATGATCGCATTAAATGGTGCTTTATTCTTGCAATGCTTGTTGCATTAGGGTTTGGGCCTTCTTTTATCCAATATGTCAATATGCTCTTCTCTGATGCCTTGGCATGTATCACTATCAAAGGCCAACAATCTCATACCTTTGGCCTTTTTCGCTCAATCTACCAAGGTTGTTCGCTTCCTCCAACCCTATATGTTCTAGCAGCAGAAGGTTTTGGATACCTTCTTGTACATTCTGTATCTAATGGGCTTGTTCATGGAATTTCTCTTCCTAATTTTTCCAGCTAGCTAGATAATGGTCATTTTGCTGATGATTCCTTTTCACCATTACTAGAAGAAAAAAAACACCATAAAAAATACTCTTGGATGTCTAGAGACCTTCTACCTAGCCTTGGGTTCTTCCATCTAGTGGCACAAAAAATTATGTTACATGCAGTCAATTCTTCCCATTCTTCTTTGGTTCCAACAATATGGCTGGCACTGGGTTGCTCATGGTGAAATTTTCTGATTCCTCAGTATTCCTTTTGCCTTCCATGGCAATTTTGCTAAACTTTGGCAAGTTGTTCTTACCTGTGTGGAATAGAAGCTTGCAGTCTGGATTACAAAGCCACTATCTCTAGCTGGTAAATTCCAAGTTTGTTCTAGAATCTTGGCAGCAACCCATGTTTATTACTCTTCTTGATGGGCATCTTCAAAAGCTTCATATGCCAAACTGGAAAAACTTTTGAGAGATTTTCTCTGGACCTCTTCTGAAACTCGCCATGGCTTTCACTGTGTTGCATGGGAGTTTTGTTGTTTACCTAGAGATTCTGGAGGTCTTGGTATTCTTTATACTCAATGACAAGGCACTCCCTTTGCCGTCAAGTGGATCATTCATGTTCTCACTGGCAATGAGGCATGGAAGGTTTTACTCAGGCACAACATTGAAATAGGACATCCTTTGCACAAGCCTGCTTGGAAAGGGATTGGCTTTTCAACTCTCCTTGTCATGAGAGAGCCAATTTAGATCTTAGGTGTATTTGTGGTTAAAAGAATTTGGAAAGCCTAGGAGAAAGTTAAACCTTGGCTATGTTGGTTTGGTGACGGATTTCGTGCTAGCCTTTCCTTCAATCACCTTAATATTTGGTGGTCACCTCTTTTATACACTACAGGCCAGCCTTTGGCCAAATTGCATGGCTTAAAAGCTCTTAGATTTCATTAAAAAGGTATTCAAACCTTACAGGATATGTTTCATCGGCCCACAATGAGCCTCATGGCATGGGAGCCCTTTCGAGTCAAATTTGGCCTTCGGAGAACTAATCAGGTTACTTATGATAGAGTTATCACAACAATTCCAGTGGCAATGCTTCACAAAGTTGGAATTCAATCCACCAAGCCTTGGTGGAAGGACTGGAAATGGTATCCAGAAACACCAATGCATCATTATAAGCCAAGGCTTGCTTACAGATGGATCTCACCCCATTTGCCAATGATAGGTACACTTAATAAGCGATGGCTCATTCATAGGTCAATGGCAATTTGGCATAACAGATTTAAAACTATTTGCTCTACCATTCTTGAGCCAAAGTTAGCTCATTTTGCCTAGTACATTCTTTTTTAAGGGCTGCCAGTTGGAGCTAGGTTGTTTCATCTTGGGGTTCAGGATCCCTGATGTCCTTTTTGTGGACAACCTGAGATGTTTGAACATCTCTTCTAGTATTGCACCAGAGTCTAACAATTCTAGCTATGGATTCATGATTTCTTTCACCCTTTCAGACCAGAGCCTTTATCATGGAAAATTATCCTTCTGGGAGATTTACTTAGATTTGGCATATATTTAGGGTGGAGATTCTTTTTATATTATGGAAAGATCATAATTCTTGTATATTTTCAGATAGTCACATTGGAACATCTATTTCTCTTTACAATAAAACTATTATCTATTCTAATGTTCTTCTGCAAATATAAGTTCAAGCAAATAAGGTTGCCTTGGAAGTGTCTCACTTACAAGAATTACTAGATCATTGGGGAAATGTCCCTTGTACTGTGGCACGAGTTCCTCCATCTCCTTCCTCTTTCAAAGCCCGTTCTCCTGCCCAGGGCCACGGACGAAGAAGTTGATCGGCCAAAGACTCTCGATTCCGCTCCCAGCCTGCTCAACGCCGTGGACCTCACTGTCTCAGATGCTCGGCCTCTCCACGTAATCATGGATGGACTTCAGGATGTCCTGCAAGTGCTATAGGGGATAATGTGGGTTGGCCTACTAGAGGTACTGTTGGTTGGCCTTCATGTGATAATGTAGGATGGCTTGCTCCTGGTTTTTCCAATCCAACCAACACTGGTTGGGATAGTACTAAAGTTTTTCCACGGTTGAATTTGGCTATCTCACCTCAGCACAAGGAGCCAAATCTATAGAATGAAAACCATGAGAATGATGATGGTTAGGCACCACCAGATGTCACACCAGACCCCGCAACAATATGGGGGAACCTGGATGATAGGGATCCACCATCTACAGACGTGGCTTTGGCAGCTTAATTCTGCTTTCTATTACGTTTTCATAATTTTTGTTATGTTTTAATGGGTGTGCACCCTTTGATACTTTGATACTCTAAAAATTTGTAGACTAGGCCCATATAACATTCGGGGTGTGCCTTTACACCACCCATCTATTTTTTGTGAAGATGTTTTTATTTACCTATAATAGATAGATTGACATTTTCATAAAAAAAAAATTGAATCACCTTCGTTAGGATAATCTGCATTATAAATATTAACAATCTAGACATCAGTGGCGCTTAGATTAGTTTATAACAGAAACTTTTACATTATTCCCCAATAGACTTATTCGGTGTTATCGGCAAATACAGACGTGCTCCAGAGTCCAGGTGAGCAATCATTCATAAATGCTTAAATAAGTCAGCAGTCAACTCTTTGTTTGTCCTTCATATATGTCTTCCATATAGCTATGTTTTTTTAATTATTGAGTGCATTCGAAGAGATGACTACATTTTTGGTGGCGTATATTTGTTTGATTGTTGATGCGTTTAAGTCTTGTATTGATGCTTTATATATGCTCCACAACTAAAATTTTAAATTAGTTTGACTCTTCTTTTCTTTTCTAAAAAATGCTTTTAAAAAATGCATTTACAAGGAGAGATAAGCAGTCAAAGACCGTGACTTTGTTTTCAAACTTCTCAGTTTGGAATCATATATTTGAACATTTTAGTTTAATTGGGAATGACGATGATTAATGATGGAAATATCATAAAATTAGTGTGTTCGCAGTTCAGATCCTCGTCAGGAGGGAGAAGCAAACGAAGTGAAGAGTTTAAGTAGAGGTAAAACAATATGCTTTGCTAATGAATGTAGTGTCTTCCATGTTCAGCCTCATAATTGGTATGTCACATTGATAAGCACAAACTAGGAGAATTTATTAGAGGCACAAGAGTTCTATATTGCTGCTCATAAATTTTAAATATAATATTTTTAAACTTTGAGTCCATTAAGTTGGACTTTATCGATTACCTCATTTCCTCAAGGTTAAGGGGAGCATTTCAATCTATTTACAAAGGTTTTTTTTGCCATTCGGGTTTAATTGAGTCGAAGATCATTAAATGTCAATCTTGGTGATAGGTTATTTGGAGTAAAATCTAGTTGTTTCGAAATGTTGCAAAATTGCCCATGAGCTGAGTCATAGTCAATACCATTTACTAGTTTGAAGAAACTACAAAAAAGATTCTTGAAATCTTAAAATATTGAAGAGGTAAGGAGTTTAAGAGTTTACTTGTAATCTTACATGACAAAACTACATCCCCATCTCGAAATATTCAAGAGGTTGAGAGTTTTGGTCTTTGCTCATAGTTTTGTAACTACATTATAGAATTGTGTCCCCTTCCCAAAATCTTGAAATATTCAAGAGGTGGGGAGTTTCAAGATTTTCTCATAGTTTTGTAACTACATAACGAAAATACATCCTATCCCAAAATCTTGAAATATTCATGAGGCAAGGAATTTCAGACTTTGCTCCTAATTTTGTAACTACATTACACAACTATATCTACATCAAAAAGTCACAAAATATTCAAGAGGTGGGAATTTTGAACTTTGTTCATAGTTTTGTAACTACATTATGGAACTATATCCCCATCCTAATCTCAAAATATTCAAGAGGTGGGGAATTTTAAACTTTACTCAAAGTTTTGAAACTACATTATGAAGCTACATCTTCATCGTAAAATCCAAAAATATTCAAGAGGTGGGGAATTTTTTACTTTTCTCACAATTTTGTAACTAAATTATGGAACTACATCTGCATCCCGAAATCCTAAATTATTTATGAGTTGCGGAGTTTTGGACTTTGCTCACAATTTTGTAATTACATTACAAAGCTACATCTCCATTATGAAAACTTGAAATATTTAAGAGGTGAGGAGTTTCAATGTTTTCTCACAATTTCTATCTACATTATAGAACTAATCCTCATCTTGAAATCTTGAAATATTAAAGAGGTGGGGAGTTTCATACTTTGCTCTTAGTTTCATAAGTACATTATGAAGCTATATCCCTAGCCCAAAGCCTTGCTTGCACTACGAATGCAATTTAGAACTCTACCATATGAAGAACTAGCTTACAAGTGTATTCAAAAAGTTCACCTAACAAGATGCACATGATGGATCAGAGGGGCTAAAAGTAGTTCACACCACTTTATCCAACATCTTCATTGCCTATAGTTAAAAGTGGAGCATTGGAGCAAAGTATGGTCACTTGTCAAAGCTTAAAGCACTGAAAGAAATTTATTAACAAACTAGGATATATTGATTCACATGTAAAGAAAAATGCACTATTGCAACCTCACTTTTTGAGACATGTCATAATTTGCAACGTAAGATTAGATCAATGAGGGGTGCTTCTTTCTACAAACTAACTTCTTTTGAATATGATGAAATTTGTTTCCATTAATGTTTGATTGAATACTAGTCTTGCATTGATGAAGCTGAGACAAATGGCTACCCAAAGCCTATGAGGTCATGTTTCTATCCTGTGACAATCTCCACACTTCTATCAAGGGACTATTTCAAAGTGAATATGATGTCCAAACAAGTCTAAATTTTTGGCTTCACTATTATACTATATTAAAGGCTCTTTTGTATAAATTTCACAACATAATATTAAAGGCTATTCTAAAGACCAGGAAGAATTTTTGTATGGTTAACAACATTATACTCCTTTCAAAAGAATTGTTCCCGTAAACATATTATCAATCACTCCGCAGGTCACTAAGGGTGATCTATATACAAAGTCTTTCAAAAACTATTCAATATGATAAGGAACCTAGTGTCTAAATAAGACGAAATTAATCAAGTCGATTATTCCAATTTACATAGGTCTCCTCTGTCTAAGGATATGATAAGTTTCCTACCCTCATCTGGATAGATGCTTGAACAAGAACATAAATAAAACAACGAAATGACAGATCATGTAAATTGTTTTAACATGCCTTAGAAGTAGACGTTTTATGAAATGCAAGGATTGTAAGAAGCATACAAAATGAAAAATAGCTATAGGTTATGTTGGAATATTTAATATTCCATCAGTCAGCATTTAATTCTCCTGTCCCCACGTCACACTTGGAGATTTCCAAAATCTGCCAGCATTCATTTTGGCAGGTAGTTTTGAATTTTTGAATGGAGTTTTGAGCACTTATTTTTCATGGGTAAGTAAATGAGACAAAATAGAGGGAAAAGGTATGGCCCGTAGGAATCAGTCATAACCTGCAATAACAAAAGTAAAGAGTAAGAAAGAAAGAATGACACAGAGAGAAGAAAAGCCTGCAGCAGCAGAAGGAGTGTGAAGGAGAATATTACAGAGAATAGAAGGTTTTGTGTGCAATGGCACAGGGTATGCACATGCATCTATGGAGTTCCTATAGGCAGCTCCAGAATCAAATAGGTTGCAGCTCCAGTGATTGGGGCAAATCAAACAATAGAGCAGTAGCTCTGCATCAGTTTGTAAGAAAGCTTTGAATGTATTTTAAACTTGAAAATATAAATATATTTTGATGTCATTGTGTATTCTCTCTCTCTCTCTCTGTTTGTGTTTGTTTTCTGCTGTCCACTTTGTTGTAGCTTTGTTTTGGATAGCAAGCAAAATCCCCTTGCTTGCCAACAAGTGGTATCAGAGCCCTATTTTTCTAGGTAGTTAGAAACTTTTTGTGGGTGTTTTATATAAGCCCTAACTTGTCTAGGCATTATCAGCCTTCTCATATTTGAGAAGCATGGCAAGTGGGGACAGCAAAGGATGGCAGCATCCACCTACATTTGATGGGTAGAACTATGACATCTAGGCTAAGAAGATGAAGACAATACTGGTTGCTAATGACCTATGGGAGTTGGTCATCAATGGGTTCATAGACACCATAGACCCAGCAGCTTATGTAGCCCTATCTAATGCTCAAAGAAACTAGTTGAAGGAAACAAGAATGAAGGATGCAAAATCCCTCAATCTAATTGAGGCAGCCTTGATAGAGGCTATTTTCCCTTGCATTGCAGCAACAAATTACTCAAAATAGGTATGGGAAATATTGCAAAACAGCTATAAGGGAACTGACAAGGTGAGATCAGTGAAACTCTAGCTTTATGAGAAATTTTAAGACCCTGCAGATGAAGGACGGTGAGTCTATTTCAGACTTTCACACTAGGGTTTCTACTATGATAAATCAGCTAAGGATAAATAGAGAAACCATGGATGATCAAAGGATTATTGAGAAAATTCTAAGGAGTCTACCTTCTATATTTGACCCTATTGTCATAACCATTGAAGAGACTAAGGACCTATCTAAGATGACAATGGATGAGTTTATGGGTTCTCCACAAAGCCATGAGCAGTGGTTGAATAGATCCGCTCCTTCCCTTGAGCAAGCCTTCAAGGTTCAAACCAATGCAAGAGGTAGGGGAAGTGAAAGAAATAGAAAAGATAGAGGTCAAAGAGTTAGAGGAAGAAGCAACTCCAGAAGAGGATGTTCAAACAACGAAGAAGAGGCAAGTAGCTCATAGCCAAGCTTTCAAGAAAAAAAGAAGAACAATTCTAATCAGAGGTATGACAAAAGCAATGTTCAATGTTATTACTGTCATAAGTTTGGTCATTATGCTAATGAGTGTAGAAAGAAACAACGTGATCATGGAGGCCAAAATGCTAATGTAGCAAATGAGAACAAGGCTGAAAATGAAAAATAGTCAAATGTATTTATTGTTTGCAACCTTGCTGAGAGGAGTAGTGATGAAGTATGGTAGCTAGATAGTAGTTGTAGCAACCACAAGAGTGGAAATAAAAACTGCTTTGCCTCCATAGATAGCAGCATATAGACTGAAGTAAAAATGGGAAACAATGAGTAAGTTCCTGTCATGGGAAAAGGTACAGTCAACATTTTGTCCAAGAATGGTGAAAGGAGGGTGATCCAGGATGTTTATTATGCCCCTTACATAAAACATAACATATTGAGCATTGGACAGATGGTCTAAAATGGTTATAAAATCTTGATGGAAAATGGAGAGTGCACAATATTTGACAAAGGAGGTAGTAAGAATGTGATTACAGCATTTTAGATGACAAGAAATAGAAAGTTTCCTCTTAGGATACACATAGAGTCTCCGGTACCGTGTCCGGCGCTATCTCTAACGTAGTTCCCAGTACTATCTCCAGAGGCCACAATAATGGGACAACAATCAACCTTTAGGATAGTCATCAAAGACCCATCCAAATTGTTGCATTTGAGGTATGGGAACATAAGTTTTTTTGGTTTGAGTTTATTGTCCAAGAAAGGCATGGTTAGATGGCTACCAAACATTGTAGAGCCCGATGGAAATTGTGAAGCCTACATTTTAGGAAAGCAGCATAGACAACTCTTTAAATTAGGGTGTTCAAGGAGAGCAAAAGCACCATTGGAGTTGGTGCACTCAAATTTGTGTGGTCCCACAAAAACCCACACCTTGGCTGGAAATACTTATTTTCTGACATTCATAGATGATTATAGCAGAAAAAATCTAGGTTTATTTTTTTAAGAACAAATCAGAAGCCTTTAAGAAATTCAAGTGGTTTAAGGCATTAGCTGAAAAGCAAAGCGGCCACTATATCAAGGCCCTAAGAACAGATAGAGGGGGAGAGTATATCTCTAAGGAATTTCTAAATTTCTATAGGAATGAAGGCATAGAAACACAGTTTACAACTAAGTATACTCCATAGCAAAATTGAGTGGCTGAATGGAAAAAACAACACGATTCAAGAGATGGCAGCAAGCATGCTGAAAGTAAAAGGACTATCGCATGATTTTTGGGGTGAAGTTGTAGTAACAACAGTCTACCTATTGAATAGGTGTCCTACAAAGGTTGTTCATGATAGGATTCCACAAGCGGCATAGACAAATAGAAAATGAAGTGTTGAACACCTAAGAATCTTCAGGTGTGTGGCATATGCATTCATGCCTAAAGAGAAGAGGCAAAAATTTGATGATAGAGGTGAGAAATATATCTTCATAGGCTATGGTGAAGAGTCAAAAGCCTACAAACTGTATAATCCCATCACCAAAAATGTTGTGATCAGTAGGGATGTTGAGTTCATTGAGAATGAAGCATGGGATGGAACAGTGGATAGCACCACATGTATTTTCATTACAATACCCCTTAAAGATGAAGAAGCTCTAGAGGATAGCAACTCTAGAGGAACTACGGAGAGCAGCAGCTCGGGGAGAAACTACCATAGACAGCACCAGAGGTGTTCAGTAGAGCAGCTCCAGAGGTGGATAGCAGCATAGCAGCTCCAGAGATCAACAGCTCTGGAGGTCTGCAACTCTGGAGATCTACAATTGTAGAGTTTAGTAGAGCAACAGCTCCAAAGGTCAGCAATACAGTAGCTCTGGAGGTCAGAACAATAGTAGCTCCAGAGGTAATTCAGACCCTACACTCGCATCATTGATGCCACGGGGGACAAAGAGTGTGAAGGAGATTTATGACAGCACAAGGTATGTTGATATGGATGAGAATTTAGATTTTGCATTATTTTCTTGTAGTGATCCAATGCACTTTGAAGAAATTGTGAAAGAAGAGAAATGGTGTAAGGCCATGGATAAAGAGTTGGATACCATAGAGAGGAATGCCATATGGCAGCTAACTTATTTACCCAAGGGTAAACAAGTGATTGGAGTTAAGTGGGTCTATAAGACCAAGTCTACTACTGAAGGAAAGATTGAAAGACATAAGGCAAGGCTAGCTGTCAAAGGGTACAAACAACATCCTAGAAGAGATTATAATGAGACATATGCACCAGTTGCAAGGATGGAAACAGTTCGGGTAGTCATAGCAATAGCAGCCCAACACAAGTGGAAGGTGTTTTAAATGAATGTAAAGTCAGTCTTCTTGAACAGAGTACTAAAAGAGGAAGTGTATGTGGAGCAGCCACCTGTCTATGAAGTCCTAAGGCAAAAGGACAAAGTATATAGGCTTCAGAAAGCCCTCTATGGACTGAAACAAGCACCTAGGGCATGGTACAACAGAATAGACTCATATTTAGTGAGTAATGGCTTTAGCAAAAGCAACAGTGAGCCCACTCTTTACATCAAAGCAGCTGAAGGAAATATTTTTATTGTTGTTTTGTATGTAGATCTGATTTTTACTGGCAATAGTGATCTCTTCACTGTTGATTTGAAAGAGGCAATGAAGAATGAGTTTGAGATGATAGACTTAGGTCTACTAAAGTATTTCCTTGGCATTGAGGTCAAACAAATAGAGCATGGCATATTTATTTCACAAACTAACTATGCCAAACAGATTGTGAAGAGATTTAAAATAGAGAATAGTAAACCTACCTCTATACCAATAGCTACAAGTTTGAAATTGAGTAAAGAGGATAGCAGCAAGGAAGTAAACCCAACCCTCTACAAGAGTATGGTTGGAAGTCTCATCTACTTAACAGCCACTAGGCCTAATTTGATGTATGTTGTAAGCCTAATTTCTAAATTCATGGAGAAGCCTAAGGAAACACATTGGCAAGAAGGAAAGAAGATGCTAAGATATGTGAATGGCACAATAGGTTATGGCATCTTATACAGTGTTTCTAATGAGTTGAAGTTGGCTGGTTTCATGGATAGTGATTGGGTAGGTAATGTAGATGACCAAAAGAGTACATCCAGCTATGTATTTCACATGGGTTCAGGCATGATATCATGGGCATCCAAGAAGCAGCCCATTGTCTCTCTCTCTCTATAGTAGACGCTGAGTATATTACAGCAAATGTAGCAGCACGTCAAGCTATTTGGTTGAGAAGGATTCTTACAGCAACCATTCATTATGACAATGTTTCATCAATAGCCCTGACAAAGAATCCAGTCTTCCACAGACGAAGCAAGCACATTGAGATCCGTTATCATTTTATAAGGGAGTTGGTAGAACGAGGAGAGATTGAGTTATAGTATTGTAGATCCAAGTAGCAGCTCGCTGACATTTTAACAAAGGCACTGCCAAAAGATTCTTTTGAACACCTAGGAGATAGGCTTGGCATTGTTGACAGCTCCAGAGGTGTGCAACCCTTGAAAGAAGACAGCTCTAGAGGTTCAGGTCCAAAAAGACAACAACAGAGTTCTAAAGGTTCAACCTTGGAAAGTATGTGCATCTCTGGACATGGTCTGGAGATACAGAAATAGAGCTCTAGAGATGAAGGAAGTTAGCTCTGGAGATGCAGACAGAGTGCTCCGGAGATGTAGAAAAAGGCTCCGTGGGTGATCCAGAATGGCAGAAACAGTTCTAGAGATCTGCTCTGGAAAGGCAAACTTACAAATGAATGATAATCTGTGCACAAGTTAGATCTCAAGAATAATGAAAGGACATTTATCAAGCATAAAGGAATGGTGATTCATCAGTCCATAGTTGCAAGTTTCCTGATCACCATGCATGCACAATGTGGAAGCATAGACAAGGTAAAAATTCTATTTTACAAAATGCCAAGAAGAGATTTGGTTTCATGGAATTCCACGGTATGTAGGATAAGCACAAAATGGATTTGTAGAAATGGCTTTAGAAACTTTTAGACAAAAGTAGTCAGTATGCCAGTGAACTACTTGGACTAATATCTCAAAGGGATGTCTTCTCATGAAATGCAATAGCCGTGGAATATACACAAAATGGATACATAAATAAGTGTTGTAGCCAAGAAGATATAAAACGTATAAAGATATAAAATGCCTATTTATTGAAAACCATCTAGCTCAATACCTAGCCGCATGCAGACTCAATTTGCACTTGAAAAGAGTCAGATTGATGTTCAACACTGTCAATGTTAAACTTTGAAAAAGGATCTAAAATATATTGTTCATGAAAGTGGAGTATGTCATCAATTAACACTACATGAACACTAGCAATCCCCAAACAAATAAACATGTCAAATGATCAGTTAACTAAAAGTATCATTCTCTTTGAAGATCTCAGTCGATGTCCTAGGCTAAACTTCATCCTTTAAACAATCAACAATTAAGAAAGCTATAAACTTTATCAACAGTTAGAGTCATATATTTCCTTATCAACATGCCTAGAAAAAGACATCACAATTCCTCCAGAAACAAGCAAAATGAATATAATCATAGATAATTTCTTGTCTTAAACCATTCTTCTCATTCACATAGCGTAACAAATTCTTAAATAGCATTTCTCTAAACCAATAAATGGGATCTACATTTCTCTGCTCTAAAGTTTATTTCTCTTGTACAAAGATGAAGTCAAAACTGCTTGTAGAGCTGATGTAAACTCACCTGCAAGTGCACCGTATTGATCTACATAACCAACTAAACTTTGCCACACCTTAATTGAGCTTTTTTCTACTATCTGCCTTGATTTTTTTTCTTTTTATTTCCCCCATGATATAGACATCCCTCCTGATTTAATATTATTTGCAGAGCATCTTTCATGAAACGGTCCAAAAAAATAAAATAGGAAAGTGCCACTAATTCCATTAACTCCACTACCCTTAAATAACTTCTAAGATGATTCTTCCACTTCGAATTCCGCCACCAGAAAATATAATTCGAGAACATAAATTATAATTTCTAATAAAATATTAAATCTATTAATTTCATAAGAGACGATTAAGCCTTACACCCCTTTTTTTTCCATACGAGTGAATGAAGTGGTTGTCGGTGGGTTCCCTATGCTACACATCTACTTGACGCATATTTTCAAAAGTGGCATGTTTGACAACTTTTCTCCATTGTGCCATTGGTCGAGAGACATGAGTCAACCCGCTTGTGGTCTGGCTATATTCAAAGAACAAAGTAGAGGAAAGTGTACCATTGAGGACACATGGCAACACTGCACAGCATATTTTAGATTGACTAAGTTGTTGAATTTTTAAGGTATTTTTACAACTAGTAGTTTAGGATCAACCACAAAGAACTATAATAAGCAATCTTCTTCTAATGGTATTGGCATTCAAGTCTTTTTAATGTAGTCAAGGTTGAAGGGTTCAATTAAAGATGGTAAAACTTGTTGATGTTTTTATCTGTATGTGCAAACTACACTACACATAGATCAGCACCAACCATGGGAAATCTTACAAGCGTGGGATTTGATTTGTAAGATAACCTCTAGGATTTTAGAAGCCAGTCTTCGTATGATTCTCAAAGAATTCTTTTAACTTTATAGAGAAAAGAGGAGACAAACTTTAGAAAATAAAACTATCCTAGGCCACTATGCCAAATAATAAAAGTTATATTAATACTATTTGCACAACATTCATGGTTCAAATCATAATAATGTATTATGGTAGCAAAGAGCATAAAAATGCATTATTTCAAACCATTCACATATATCATTCATTGAATTAAATAAACACAGGGCAAGTATGAATATGTAACTATTAGAAAGAAACCTCAAAAGAAAAAATGTTTAGGTACATAATATCAATTTCTCTTCATTGATGAATTGAGAACAAATTATAAAATATCTTTAATTTATGTTTCTACCTAAAAAGATATAATAAAATTATAATACTATCAAACATAGAAATGACTTAATCACAAACAAACATACATACATACATATATGCTTCAACAATGAAGACAAAAATATAGGCAAACTCAAAAAGATTCAAGTCTAATTGATAAACAAACATGAAATATGTGTTAAGAATGTTGCACTACTTGTGATGTTTCCTACTACTATAGATTTGAGTGTGGATGCATGTCATCCTTTCTTAAGAAGGTTCACAAAGGATCTTATCCTATCTAGTACATCGTTATGACTCAAATATTAAAGATCTACATCATTATGACTCAAATATTCTCCTTTAATAATTTTCACTTTGGTAAAAGAGGATACATGCGGTTTGAATTTTCTATTTTTTGAATCCATTAGAAACATCATAAAGACAAAAAATTTTTTTGTGTCTAATTAAAAACATCTTAACCGTATTAAAATAGATGCCCAATATTGTCACTTCGAATGGAAAAGGTGGCCATTTTGGGATAGGCAATCTTGTCAAGGGAAATAGATTATTGTTTGAAGATTCCTACTAGCATAGATTTGCATCATTCTTGTGGCCTTTGTTCATATTCAATGGTTTGTTTTCGAAAGGGATAAATTAGTGCCTTGCAACATCTCAAAAGAGGATGTGTATATTAATGGTCTTGCAACATCCCTAAAGAAATAACAACTCCAAGTTGTAAATTTACAAGCCCTTTTCATGAAAGAAACACCTATTGACTCGAAAATAAAATAAAAGTAGCCACTTTTATCGTTTCTTCATTTCATTGTGCAATGTGACGTGTATTTTACTCCTTTTTTATACGCGTGGACCTACATTTGATTCTATCTAATCTTCCTCGTCAGATGATTTGATGGGATTTCAGGAAAAAAATCCTTTCTTAAACGCAAGAACATGGCACTTTTCAAAAATTCCTAAAGACGAAAGTTCCTAGGTAGCACAGTGTAGGATTGTTAAGAATCTTAGAAACTTTAATAGTTATTTTTGGCGGTGCGGGTCAAGAGAGAATTTGGAGCGTAACCCTACTTAGAGGAAAAAAAATACAAGGCATAATGGATCTTACCACTCTTCAAATCGATTTATTATTAACGTCTGTGACATTAATTAGCCAGCAGGGCCAGCATTTTATATAGAGAGGGGCATTTTCAAGAGCCGGCAAGTTGTTGGGAGGTTTAGTGTTGTGCAAAAGGTAGTTTTGCTTGAGGTTTAGGGTTGCGCAAAACGAGCACACACGTCTCCTGTTCCGGTTGTATTAACATCGCTATGCCTGTGCGCGTTTACTTTTCTGTTAGCATTGGATGTAAAGAGGACCTTCCACAAACGAGCGAATTGGATCCCCGGAAAATTCATCCTCCTCGGGGCGCTCACCATACAACTTCTTGCTTTCGGGACCGGCACAAATATCGGTCGTTTACAGGATTTAGCCTAACAGATAGGGGAATTGTACGAAGTTCCTTTTCTACTGATCATTAACGCCTGTGAACTACATATTTGTGCAATCTTAGGGTACTTTCATATTTGTGGAGTGCTATAATATTATTCAGTGAACTCTATCATTATTATCCCACAAATGCCTCGTTCTTAGCACTCAAATTTTATTCTACCTTATTATAAAATTTATTGTATATGCTTGTTAAAATTGGAGATTTTGGAATAGATTTTTCTATATGCCAAAATTATGGAAATAAAAATCTTTTAACTAGGTACATATATGAACAAACGTGTCTCTACATCACAGCTGCTGGTAAATATATAAATAGACGTGTCTCTATATGACAGCCATGTCTTTATGTTAATAGATGTTTAGGGAGTATGATTAAATAGGTTTATATTTCCAACACTCCCCCATAAACATTATTTCATCACACATAGAAATCCGATGATGGGGCTGCCTAAATGACAAATAAGCTTTTTAGCAACCCATGTACAAATGGAGAACATTTAGCACCAATACCTTCATGAAAATATGCAAACTTATCGCTACTCAAATATTTGGTTAAGACAACTATATCACACTTTGATTATCACCATACATAATTATGGGATTAGGTTGTGGGTGCTGAAAATCCTTAAGAAGTTTTCTAGAAGCCATATTACATTACATGTTTCCATAGCAACTGCTTTATATTTGAGGTTAATATGATCAAGTCTTTCATGCCACAATTGATTACTTTAAGAAACACTTGAAACTAAGGCTTTAAAGGAGTTTGTCCTTAAATATAATAGTCCTTTTGCATATCCATCACATACTAATTTTCCCTTGATAACCTTTGTTCATATTTTTCTTCTTTTTGAAACATTGGCTCTCAAAATGACCAAGACAATTGTAATAATAACAAACCTTTCCTTTCCTCTAATCATCATTATCCATAACAAGATGCCTTTTTGTAGTTCGATCAATAAAGGAGATGATGTCTGATAAGACAAAAATGTATTTCATTTGATGACGCCTTTTCTCCAAAGTTGTTAGCAAGACTCAAATTTATAGAGATAGCCCTCAATATGTCATTTACCATTTGCAATGATCTTTGCGATCAAAACCTTTATAGATTTAGAAATAATCTCTATGATCAACAATGCAAATTTTTAAATTTAGCAATGATCTCTACAATAAATGCTACAACCTTTTTCAATTTAGCAATGATCTCTACGATCAACACTACAACCTTTTAAATTTAGCAATTATCACTACAATCAACACTACAATCTTTTAGACTTAGCAAGATCAATACGATCAATGCTACAACTTTTTAAAAATTTGTCTAACATCTCTTAGTACTCCCCTCCACAACCTTCAAGAATACAAGAGCCATTAGACAAAAAAACATCAGATAGTACATAAGAGTTTGTGTAAGTAGAGGTAAAACAACATGCTTTATTAATGAATGTAGTGTCTTCTATATTCAACCTCATAATTGGTATGTCACATTGAGAAGCACAAACTAGGGAACTTTATTAGAGGCACAACAGTTCTATATTGTTGCGCTTAAATTTAAATATAACATTTTTAAACTTTGAGTCCATTAAGTTGGAGTTTGTCAATTACCTCATCTCCTCAAGCTTAAGAGAGCATTTCAATCTATTTACAAAAGGTTTTTTGTCATTCAAGTTCAATTGAGTCAAAGATCATTAAATGTTGGTCTTGGTCATAGGTTATTTGGAGTAAAATCTAGTAACTTCTCAAAGCATTACAAAATTGAGCATGAGTTGAGTAATAGTTATTACCATATTAGTTTGAAGAAACTACAAGATGATTCCTAAAATCCTAAAATACAAAAGAGGTAACAAGTTTTAAACTTTTATTGTATTTTTGAATTAGTAAACTACATCCCCATCTTGAAATATTCAAGAGGTGGGGAGTTTTAGGCTTTGCTTATGGTTTTGCAACTACATTATAGAACTATATCCCCATCTCAAGATCATGAAGTATTTAAGATGTCGGGAGTTTCAATCTTTGCTCATAGTTTTGTAAGTACATTATGAAACAACATCCTATCCCAAAGACTTGAAATATTCATGAGGCAAGGAATTTCAACCTTTTCTCCTAGTTTAATAAGTACAATAGACAACTATATCCCCATCTAAAAATCCCAAAAATATTCAAGAGGTGAGGAATTTCAGACTTTCCTCATAGTTTTGTAACTACATTCCCATCCCAATCTCACAATATTCAAGAGGTGGGTAATTTCAAACTTTTCTTGGAGTTTTCTAACTACATTATGAAGCTACATGCCCATCCCAAAATCCCAAAATATTCAAGGGGTGAAGAATTTTGGAATTTTCTCATAGTTTTGTAACTACATTATGGAACTACATCCCCAACCCAAAATCCTAAAATATTTAGGAGATGGGGAGTTTTGGACTTCACTCACAAATTTGTAACTACATTACATAGCTACATCTATTAGTGTGCCTTGTTTAAAACTATGAGTATTACATTGTTTAAGCGGGCAGTTACCAGGCCGGTTATGCAGTTTCAACTGTCAGCTTATAACTATCAACTCCCCACATAATATAAATATATGGATCTAATGTGCATTTGACACCGAATGAATAAAGTATTTTACTGTTTTTTGAGTCGGTATCAGAGCAAACTTGTGCAATGTGAAGCATGAGGCGTGCCGACGTGAATAGGTGAGCAATCTGCTCCACTACTCCCACAGGCCTAGTCAATGCAAAGGCGTTCAATCTACCGTAAACATTTCTGTGGAGACAACGTATAATCTGGTGGATGCAGGCAGTAGCATAGATGGAGATAACTGGTGATGGAGTTCTACTAAGGTATGCAGACAGCAAGGAGGAAGCGCCCAATGTGTAGGAAACAACGTTGGTTTGGAGGCCTTTGCAGGCAGATTAAAGTGGTATTTTCTTGCAATGAATTTTTAAATCTTTTTCCAATCATGGCTTGAAGGTTTCCAAAAGACACGAGTACCTAATTCACATGTTCTTTGTGTTCAAGAGTCTTTCCTTTTATTGCATCCAACATATATACTTCATATAGCGATCCTATTTGGAGCAGATGGCATAGATTTACTGTTGCGCGTGAAGGAGGAGAATAGCATGAAAACAAGATTTAATCCTATGCTGTGAGAAGGCATTGACATCTGTTGTATAGGGTTTTCAAAGAGCATCTTATGGAGTATTATTATTGCAGTGCACAGAAGACATAAGCATTATTATTCTCTAAATCTCCAGGCCTTCATCAATTAAAAAAGAGTAAAGTAGAAGGCATCTTAGAGGAGGTGGGCTATTCTTAAATATCATCCACTTCAACAGTCAAAGGTCAATTTTGGCCAATAAAAATAGAACAAATATTCACCACTTTTTGTTGTGAATGAGGTGTAAAATTGCTATTAATTGTTTGAGCATTGAAGTGGATGATATTTAAGTAGAGTGGAGGAGGTGGCTAGTCACTAATGGATCAGGAATTTCACGGTTCAGTAGTATATGATAAATGAATGATATGACATTGATGATTAGGAGTCGTGGATGCTCATAATTGGAGAAAGTAATTAGGGTTGAAGTGAAGTGCAACATATGTAAGTTCATTATTTCACATTTATGCTGAAGTTTGTTTTAGTTGTCTTCTACAATCTCACATTAGAAACATTCTGGTGCAATTAGGTGAAACAAAAAAACAAAAAACCAACAAATAGATCAATTGGTGAGGATATTTAAGTTGTTGAAAGTGATTACAGGGTCAAACTTCATAAGAATATTTTTTTTGTGGATTTGTTTGTAAGATGTTGGGGTAAGTATATATTCCTGAAAATATTCTTGGTGTTAAAAAGGAAGGAAGAAGTGATTGAAAAAGATTGATGAATTAGAGTCAAATTTTCTTCATTGAAATCTACAAATCTAAGGAGGTAGAAGGTTGACTAGTGTATGGGTCCAGTATTAACATGGCCACACATTATGTTCTCGATGCCATCCATGCTATCCATAGAAATTTGAGAGACTTGCATACTTGTGCTATTGAAGAGTCTAATGCAAATGGATAGAGTGTAACCGCATCATATTGGAGGTAGGCGGCATCAGAGGATGGAGGATTTTCCATCATCTCAAGTTAGCTTCTCGCTTTGAGATGATGCTTCACATGAGAAGCATTTTTGGTTTTGGTTGTTTTGCTTTTCTTTGTTGATACTGACAGATTTGAAGAATGTATGTTTTGTGAATAATTTGTTTTGGAGATAGGTTTTGGATTTGGTGTTGAGCTAAATGTGGATTGTTTTCTAGCAAGCTTCAATGAGTATATGATTGAGAATTATACCCTTTCGTGATCACTAGACAATGGCAGAGATCTGTCGTATCTCTTAGGGTTCATTGTCGAATAATTCAAGACTTTGTGATTTGAGAGCTTGGGACTAAAGAGCTCAAGAACACAACTCAAAGATATGACTTTCCAAGGGTAGACGAGACAGCATGATGGAGCCCCGCTTGGTTCAGGATTTGTTCTTTCGGAGAAGATCTTCTATAAAATATGTATTCATATTATGTAATCATCTTTGTTGAGTATTTTACCATTAAGGGGGGGTACTTCAGTACTATTGTAGGAACAATGTAATAAGGGGGGAATTTTAGCGTGCCATGTTTAAAACTATGAGTATTACATTATTTAAGCAGGCGGTTACTAGGCCGGTTATGCAGTTTCAACTGTCAGCTTATAGCGGTCAACTCCCCACATAATATAAATATATGGATGTAATGTGCATTTGACATAGAATGAATAAAGTATTTTACTGTTTCTTCAACATCACCATCTTAAAATCTTGAAATATTTAAGAGGTTGGGAGTTGCAAACATTGATCACAATTTGTAACTACATTATAGAACTAATCCTCATCTTGAAATCTTGAAATATTAAATAGGTTAGGAGTTTTAGACTTTATTCATAGTTTCATAACTAGATTATGAAGCTACATCCCTATCCCAAAGCCTTGCTTGCACTATGAACGCAATTTAGAACTCTACCATATGAAGACCTAGCTTGCAAGTGCATTAAAACTATTTGCCTCACAAGATGCACATGATGCATCTATTAAAAGGTTTTAGAAACTTCATAGAAAGTGCAATCAGAGGGAGTAAAGCTAGTTCAAACCACTTTGATCAGCATCTTCACTACATATAGTAAAAAGTGGAGCATTGGAGTGTTGTATGGTCACTTCACAATGCCTAAAGGAATGAAACATTTTTATTAAATTTTAATATTTTGATGACCCTGTTACATAGGTATGCAAAGCATGGAAGTAGAAATAATCTTGTGAGTTGTTTGATAGTATAACACAAGAAATATGGTTCATGGATTGCCCTAATGGTAGAATTGTGGTGGTAGTATTCACAGTACAAGTTTCATATATTATTAACAAAATAGGATATATTGGTTCACATGTAAAACAAATGCATTATCACAAGCTCACTTCTCAAGGCATGCCATAATTGGAAACCTAAGATTAGATTAGTAAAGGGTTCTTCTTTCTACAAACTAACTTCTTCTGCATATGGTGAAAGTTGTTTCCATTAATGTTTGATTGGATCCTAGTATTGCATTGATGAACCTATGTCAAATGGCTACCCAAAGTGTATGAGGTCATGTTTTTGTCATTTTATAGCCTCTGCACTTCTACCAAGGAACTATTTCAAAGTGAATGTGACATCCAAACAAGTGTCAATTTTTGGCTTCACTATTATGCTATTTTAAAGGGTCATTTGTATAAATTTCACAACATAATATTTTAATGAATTGAAAACTATGCCAATTTGGAAATTTTATACATAATTTACTTTAGATATTTGTAAAGTCTACAACAAGAAGTGGGATAATAATAGGGGAAGGTGAAAATTTTCTACACCTTTATATTGTAAACTATTATCTTTTGTAAGGCAAATTTGGTAGTTTTACATAGCATTGTATAGTGAATGGATAGATACTTTGTGCTTGGATTTTGAAGAATAAGAACATTTTTAAAACTTTGTGGCTACTTTGTTCCTCATGATTTGGTGTTATTCTTGTCTAATGCAAGACCTATTCTTTAGCTAGTCTTTGTATCCATGTAAATGCAAAATAGTAAAATTATTATTCATGGGTTGATCTATGTATTGAAATTAAACAAGTTGATTTTCTTTTTAATTATGTGCATACCATTTTCGTTTGTTACATCCTTGACTTTCCCTAATGGTCATTTATTTTTACTTTGGATCTATGGTTTCCTTCTTTCCTTTCTTTTTGTTTCCATTCTATAGTTTTTAGTGAAAAGTACTAAAATTTTAAAAAAACCTATCATATGAGGGAGTTTCCCCTCTAAAATGTAGAGGAAAATCAACCATCACACCATGATTTATCCTACTATTAAAATTTCCCATTACTACCTATTGAGAAAGTCAAAGATGTTAGCCATTCCTTTGGCATAAATTTATATGGAAGGGAAGTAGATAGCCACCCTTCTCTTGAAAGGAGATGAAAATCTGCCCACGGCTTTGAATATAAGGCCTTGACAAGAAGGAACATAGCAGTTGATGTTTTTCATCATGAAGAATCCTTATTTTTAAATTTGAACTTGTTCTAGTGAATTGGAAATGGTTCTCTCCAAGAATACAAAGTCAAGTTTGGAAGAAAAATTAGAAAAGAAGATCAAAGAAGGAATAATTACAAATAAGACTACTTCTAATTTCTTCTAACCCCTCAAACAATGGCAAGACTCACAATATATAATCATATCCTCTGAAAGAGAAAAGTATAATTTCAAGTCTATTCAACCCAAATTAAGTCATAGACCAACATGTACCATTGTTAACTTTCTAAGAAATAATTCCTAGCCTCCAACAAATCTTTGTTAGAATAATTAACTCTTATCCTATAGATTCCTTAGGAGAATAAAATATTCTATTTTCTTCAAGAATTGAATTCCCTAAGTGTAAAATGCATGCCATTTATATCCTCACAATAAATAGGGGAGATATCTCTTTTACAGAATTTGTCTCCATCAGTTATGTCCCATATCCCTTCATGCTTGGAAAATTTGATACATAGGTCAAAAAGGTCCTTGAAACTCCAAGGGTCACTTGAATGGTCTAGATATAGTCTCATTATCATAGTTATGGACATACAAATGGATGAGGAATACTAAATTTGAGGTGAAAAATCAAATTTAGAGACATAAATCCAATTAAAATTAACTCTAATAGAATTCCTAACATAATATTAATACAACCATATAAAAATATTGCGATTCCCTATTTAGGAATGGTAAAATTTAAACATTAGATTAAAAATTGGTTCCCAAAATATAATTTTATGCTTAGTTGAAAGAGGAAGTCAAATATTATATCACTTCAAGTGATTGCATGATCTATTCAGTGAAAATAAGGCATGTGACAAGACGGATATACAAGTGTCAAGATTTTCCACCATTTACTTTTGATTTTCCAAAAATATCTCTTAAAAGACTAGAAATTCACCTCTTATTACACAAATAATTTACTATATAGGCAACCATGAACAAATAATCTTTTTATGTTTAAGAGAATGCCCCTAAAATAAAGTTCAGTAGTCCTTGGAAAAATGTGGACAATGCAAATGGATAGATGAATGTATTTAGGGAATGATCAAAATTGCCTAAGGAAATGCTTGGGAAAGATACATGGACATTAGTGCAAAAACGTGTGTCCGTCAAAACAAATTGCATGGGAGACAAGGTCATTGCTCAAGTTTAAAGTTTGATCAAAGAACCAATACAAGTGGAGTTTAAAATCTATGGTGTTCAAAGGGTGGTGAGTGGAAGAAACTTCATCGGTATTAAGTTAACCATTAGGGTGAAATCGATGACTAGAAATTGGGATGGTAGTTTATCTAAACCATGGTGCATGATAAATTTCTAAAATTGGCATCTTAAATGATTACCAAGTTCACTCCTATGCTCAATCTATCAGAAGTGATTGAGGCTCTTACTCTCATGGCTCTCAGCCTCTAGGGAACATAGATAATGCATCTTGCAATTAGTCTTAGCCTTTGTTGCTACCGTACACCTTTTCTCATGGATGTGGTTCTCCTAATTGGCTAGAATCTAGCAAGTTTCCTTGCTTGGAATTGGCCATTTATCCTATTCATGCTCAACAACCTTTTGGAAACATTTCCTAAGGAGGAGAGTGCTCTTATTAGTTGGGATCCAATTGATGATTTCATCTTTGATGATGTTTGGGGAAAACTAGATGATAAAGACCCTTTTCCATTGGTGTTTCTATAGTTGCTTAGTATTTTTGTTTATGTATTTGTTCTTGGACCTTTGATCTGTCGTATTTGTTTTGTATATGTTTTCTCACATAGACTTTGAGGGTGTGCCTTCTTACCACCTTCCCCTTTTTTGTGAATATTGTACTACTCTTTTTGTAGTTAATTAAAAGTATTAAATATGACTTATTTATCAAAAAATATCATCAAGCATAGGATGGAAGGTAATAAGAAAAAGGAAGGTAGTGAGCCATGCAACTGATGGTAAATTAAACAATGCATGAAAAACAATAGAGTATCCAAAGATAATTGCTAGGCATGCAAACTAAAAGAGATCGGGTTTATTTAAGTTATAGAGTGTGTTTTGGCCACTACAACTTCTACTTCAAATTAACTTAAGCCAAGTGCACTGTACATAATTTAAATTAGGTAATTTATAGTTTATTTAAAATTAAGTTTATGTGCTATGGTTTAATCTTCCCACTAGTAGAAGAGGTAAAATAATATATGGTAGAGTTCAATGGGGCTGATAAGTGCTGAGGGAAGGGACATGATTTAAGTGTTCTGACCTATAATGGAATATCAACATGATGTTAAAATAAAGGTACCAAGGTTTTATTTGAAATTTCAAATGCGTAGTTCAAAGGTAATAACTATATGAAGATTTATCAATACAAATATGGATTTAGAAAATAAAAAAATGTTATGGCCAAAATATGCACTAGGATGAGCTCTAAGCCAACCAAAACAAAGATGATCTGTCACATAGAGATAAAGAAAAGTGACCATGTGATCTAGGAGCATAAATTCTAGAGGCCATAAATTTTGATCTAGGTAGCCAATCAAGCCCCTTTATTTTAAGTGAAGAGATCAAAAAGTTATATGATCTAGTAATAGAGTCTATCACATTGACTATGGGCTAAATTTTGGAGTAAAATTCAATCATCTAAGGCTTAAAAATTACAATTTAATGATTTTTGGGGGTTTGTTAGACTTTTATATGCTTAATAATGTTATGCTTGAGTTTTATCTTCAATCAAATTTCAATCTGAAGGTTTATTTAGTTGTTTAGGAGTTATGGGAAAAAATTTAGGGGCATATTTGCTTAAATTTAAAATTACTAAAAATAGTATTTTTTTTTTTTTAATTTTTGGATTTTTTTTTCTATTTTTTGGCAATTTTAGTTTCTATTTTCAAGATAGTTCCTTTAAAGGAAGGATTGGATGTATTTATTTTTAAAAATTGGGTGAACAATATAGATTTTTTGTGTTTTACTGTGAAAAAAACACTCTTGAATTTGTGGTTTGTTATGGTATCATCATTTCGTATTGAAGCAAGCTAAACCTTGGGGACAAATTCAAAGTTTAAGCATGGTTCCAATAGGGAAAGGAGGTTATTCACATAAGAGTAGGAATATGCAAGTGTTATGACTACAAGTGGAATTATTTACCATAATTATTGATAAATAGAGATAGAGGAAAGGAGGTCAAGATCATTCAAATGAAGAAAGAAAGAAGGGAGAAGATGTTGGAGAAGAAGATCAAACATTCATTATAGGAGAAGAGAGACAGAAAGAAACCATCAACAATTGAGGAAAGGATGAAAAGGGAATTAGAAGAAAGGAATGAAAGAATAAAGATTAAGGTTTCATAATATGGTGGTAGTCTAAAACTAGAGGATTTCATAGACTAGTTCAAGAGTATGGAGAAATTTTTGAATGGAAAAGTATGCAATAGGAGAAAGTAAATTTTGCATGCACAAGATTGATAGGATATGTAATGATATGGTGGAATCACTTCCAAAAGCAAATACAAAGAAATGACAAGGACAAAATCAATACATGGAGTAATATGGAGGAGAAGTTGAAGAGAATGTTTTATTCCATAGGATTATATGTAGGTGTTTTAAATTTTTACGAGAAATTAAAATTTATTAAATGAAAACTTTTAGATCAACAATGAAGAAAGAATTTGAGATGATGCATTTATAATTGATGAAATATTTTTTGTATAGATGCTAATTATATGAATGATGACATTTTTATATCTCCAAAGAAGTATGGAAATGATGTATTGAAGATATTTATGTAGAAACCAAGAACATTGAGTGAATGCAAGTACTGATTTGAGTCACTCGAGACAAACATGAGCATGCTCAACTTGCAAGTATTGCAAACAATGGACAATTGGATTGCAAAATATTGGATAATAAATTAGCTTCCAACAGGTAATATATATAGGGAATAATCAACTAAGAATAGTCAAGCCAATAATAGAAAATGCTCACTAAGAAGTGGTGCTCCAAGAATTGGAAAAGTAACCACTTAACTTAGACAAAGCTAATCTAGGCATGCCAAGTATAGCTCAAGGGTAAAAATAGACTCCTAAAGCCTAGCTTAGGTGGGCTAAATGAAGATGGGTCCTGGCAACTAGGTCTGATAAGGTACTCATGTACAATGCAATGTAATGTAATCTCTCATAAAAATGGAGAAATGGAGAAAACCACGTGGGAAAAAAATCCCCTCCTAAAAGAGAGAAAAAGATAAAAAAAAGAGGACTAGGAAGCCTCCTCAACGATGATTATAACTCTACACCGAGCCTAAAACTATGTTGCCCTGAGTGTGATGATATAGATATGACCCACCATACGAGAGTAAAAGAGACTATGTAGCCCCCTACAATGAAGTGGCCCCTATGCAAAAAGAGGATGCCCATGTATGAATGCTGAAAATGATCCATTTGTGGCAAATGGAATTTCTCCCATTAGGAAGTAACAACTCTAATGGTAAATGTTGAAGTAACTCCAACTCAAAGAAGAAAGTTGAGGTGGTAAGTCTCATTATGTATCTTGTCTCAGAACACTACTCAAATGTCTCCATACTATTGAACACCCAGAATACTGAGGGTGGGGGGCGTGAATCATTATTCTATTATTTCTTTTACTTATTAAATCATTAATCAATTTCCCATATTTGATAATAACAAAGTAAATTAAGCATAGAAGAAATAACCACAAAGAATCACACATAAACACTAGGATTTTATGTGGAAAACCCTAAACAGGGAAAAACCACAGTGAGTGTTAGCTCACAATAATTATGTAATAACAAAACTGAATTACAAGAAGGTTCACTGCCTTAGGGCTCACTACCTAGGGCTCACTACCTAAAGAAATGCTCACTACAAGAAGGGCTCACTGCCAAAACAGGCTCATTGCCTAGAGAATGAAAGAAGGAAGAAGAATGGCTCACTACTAGGTTGAACTACTTAGATTGCGTCTACACATGCATGGTTACAGTTCCAATTAAGCTTAGAAACACTATCTCAAAACTCTTCATCTTGACTGCTCTATTTCACTGCTCTACTTTTACATTAAGCAAGATCTCTCTTCTTTTGTTTTTGTTGCCTGCATTGTACTTCACATTCACATTTGTATCACATCATTCGAACACCAAATTTGATCCCATATATATCCGCAACACTTAGAATCTTCAAATTAGGTTGACCTAATAAGGTGTAGTGTGTAGTCATGCCTTGAGTAATTTGTCATCCAAATTCATTCACCAATATTCTCAGTGGACCCAAACAACACTTGAATTACATTCACATATGTCAACCTCAACTATTCCACCACTTAGGATTAAGTTCTAAGTGATAGAACTTACCGCATAAAATTATCATGTCGACCTCTAATATAGACTCCCACTAGTTCAATTCCTTTGTCAAACTACATCTTTTACTGTGGACCACAAGAATTGCTCAAAATCATATCAAATACTCTTCACACATCCCCAACCTTGCCTTTAGAACTACAAGGCATTCTATCATCTTGCGGCAAAATGCGGAGCATCAGAACTTGGACTTTGTCACAGTCAAAGTTTGTCAAGCTTTGTAGCAATACTGAGCAGCTTGTAACTCTCTTTTTAGTGGACTTCAGACTATACAACTCTAGATTTCTAACACCAGAGGAATGCAAACCAAAACAAGTGAGTGTTCTTCTCTAGTTAGTACTGTATTATGCTCTGCCAGACTTAAGCTCTTTGAAGATGTACTTCTGGAACTGATCAAAGTCTAAAACTCTAGATATAAGATCATCTGATGACTGTAAACAACATACCAGAACTGCATCATTTGATTTTCAACTGCAGACCAATGTTAGCCATTACACTCTCTCTATCACTGTCTCTTGTATACTATCAAACACTTATCCAAAATGACTAAGTCTTCTTCACCAGACCAAAACTCTCTTCCAATCTTGTTCCTTTTCTTGTTTCCATCAATGAAAACACCCTCAAACATCATGCACAATGATTATACCAATAGTGTCTCTCTCTTAATGATGTTTGCCAAGTTGCCAATAATCTTCCCCTTTTGTATTGATGGCAACACTTGATGTGAAAAACTGTTACAACTCCCCCTTTCTCTTTACACACTGCTTCCCTTAGCTTCATGCTTCTTTTCTTACTTTTCAAGTGTTTTTCACATACTTCATTTCTTCTCCCCCTTTGACATCAATGGAAAAAGGTGTATGATACAAAGATATGTACAAGTTGCCAAAATTCCAAATACTATTTTTCTACTCTCCACATATATATACACGTGAAATCAAAATATCTTACTGTTGTTTAGGGAGAACGTCTTTGTAGATCTTCTTTAGTTGCACCACCTATTCATCCCAACTAGCCTTAGCATCACTCAAAACTAGTATGTACCAATTAATCTAGGACACTAACTCTTCTACTTTCTTTACGGTAGCAAGGGCCTCAGAGATTTGCCTTGTCTTATCTGCAACCACTGCTAGCTTGGTTAGGGATGCAATCTTGAAGCTTGCTACCTCTTGGAGCTAACTCATTATATGCTTTATGACCTCCCTCTAGGTCTACAATTTATGTATATTAGAATGAATAGTCTCAATATGTGCCCTTTGATTGCCAATAGCATCTTTTACTGGGACATAAGTTCTGGATATCTTCATTATTTGAACTTCCCATCTATCTATTTTATCTTTTATATCCTTAGTCTTATTTGGCCATGTAAGACAAAATTGATATAGTTCACTAGCTTCTTTATGGGCCAATTGTGCCTACTCTACACTTTTGTCTAACAAAATTTTATCTTGAGAAAAGTTGTCAGTAAGCTCAACTAACCTTTTGTCATCAATATTTGCCCTTTCTTTTTTGCAGCCTTTTCAAGGGACTCAAAATGAGAATTGATTGATTCCATCAATTTTTTCATTTATGCAGCATGGGCCAAGGATGTATCTCTCCTTATTCCAGGCATCAGTTTTTCAAAAATTATTGATGCATCTTCAATCAGATCACTATCCTCTATATGAGACTTCAATATTTCTTCTTGTGTAGTAGCTCGAAAGATTGTCCCTAGTCTTAATTTATGCAAAGGGGATATTTTAGCAAGGTTGATAGGTCCTTTCAATAGCTTAGGTGAAGTCAAAATCTGAGCTTTCTTCTGCTTCTTTGAAAACTCTCTCAAAGAGTCAGCAGTGTCTCTATTCTCTTCAACTTGAGATGCCTCAACATCTTGTCTTTCCTGAGGAGTTTCTTGACTGTGCTCTTGTTCATTTCTTTCTTGTTCCAGAGTAGGATTGTCTACCATTTGTTCATTTATCTCTTCTCTCTTTTCTTCTTGTCTCTTAGGTATATTCCCTTCTGGAGCTACCTTTGCTTCTTTAGACTTCTTTTCTCCCTCAGTCTCTTTCATCTCTTCAACTTTCTTAGAGTTTACCGGAGGAGGTATTCCACCTTGATCCATACTCTCTTCTGCATTGACTTCATCTTCATTCCTTGTGTCCATTGGAGGATTAAATGTACTTTGTTCCACATTTGTCCCTGGAACTACATTATCTACACCAGTATTTTGTTCCTCTTCATTAGTGCTAGTAGTAGTTGAAATTTCTAGCTCATGTAACACTTTTAGTGTTATTTCCTGTGCCTCCTTTACCAATTTCTCATTGTCACCAAACATCAGAGCATTGAATCTCTTCATGGTTCTAAATTCATCACTATGTTTCTTAGTGACTTCATCCTTTTCTTCTCTTGTGATGTTTGGGCATAGTTTTAGTAAGACATATTCCTTTATTTCAGAATATTTGTCCATGGCCCCTTCTTTTCTTGTTGTCATTATGCTGGCCAAACTATCTGGTAACTCGTCTATAACTTCAATCAATATTTTGAAAAACATATCCAAATATCTTACAACTGTTGTTTCAACGACTACCTTATCTGCATCTAATCTTTAATCATACATATCAGCAATAGGTTTCAGGGTTCCATGCTGAGCAAATACATTGACTATGGCTTCCAAGGATATAGTTTCTTCTTCTTCCCTCATCTCAGTCTTCTCTTCTTTCTTCTTCTTTTTATCCTTAGCCTTTCCCCAGGGCTTCTCAGTAGTGGCTTCATCTGTTTTTGCCCTTTTTTCTTTAGCTTCCTCATATTTTTTTGTTTCCTCTTCCTCTTCTTCTCCTCCAAGTCTTACATATACTCTCTTTGTAGCCTTTTCTTTCTTTCTTTTCTTCTTCTCTTCCAGTTTCTCTATAGGCTCTGTCTTTTCTTTCTCCAGTCCAGAGCTCTTAGAGGTAGCTACTATGGAGGTTGAGGCTCTTGTTATTCTCCTTGGGCTAGATGTAGGATTTTCTTTCTCAGATTTCTCCTCTTTCTTCTCCAGAGAACTCGATGTTTGTCCTATTGGAGTACTTGTAGCCTTTGATGCCTCTGGCTTGGCTCTTGTTGAACACTTATTTGTTCATCTGTAAATCCTTGGCTTTTGACAAACTCATCTCCCATTTTTCTTACATTCTTCTTAATTTGTAGTTGTTTTTGATGCAGAGTACACAACGGAAGTCAAGCAATTGACGCCTCCTTCACACAATGGGCTTCAATTCCAAAATTATTGCTTAGTTAGTTTTAGCAACCCTTCGCCAAGACTTACCCCGTCGGCATAACTTAAAACTCTTCTGCCGATCTGCATCTCTTCCCGATATGCTTAACATCGAGCTTTGTCTACAACAAGACTTTCTCTATCGGCACCATCTCCAAACTTCTCTCTAATGTACCGATCTTGCTGATGTTTTTTTTTGACTTTGACTTCAATCCATGCTCGTCGGCCAGACAAGTCACTATCGGTGAAGCCTGACTATGGTCTGCCAACATGGTGTTTCCTCCTGATGCTTCAGTCAGATACTAATCATCGGTGAGGCCTTAAACTCTTTCACTGATAAGCCGATGGGTTGTCTACTTGTATATGCATTAGTGGACCTGCTTTCACTGGTAATCTAATGTATCTTCAACCCGGTTTCACTAATATGGCTGGGCATCCCTTGTATCCAACACAATGTATCTTCTCAATGTACGTTCGCAACATACATTCTCAATATGCCTCTACAATATACACACTCAACATGCATTTACGAGATATACACAAAATGTTCTTCAACATGTATTTGTGATATACACATGAAATCTATATTCGGTGAAGCAACACAAATCTTACAGCAATGCACTTGGTCACCCCGACTATGCTTCAGGTAGACTACTACTTTCACCCAGAATACTAAATACTCTACCAATAACCCCCAGTCTTGCTGATGATACTCCAACACTTAAGCAAAACTTCACTTCACCTAACTTTCGATTAAATCCTAGCACATAGAAATGCTAGGCTCGACTAGCACATCCCATGCTCGATCCCAACACTGAACATAAACAAAAACAAAAAGAACACAAACTATACAAATAGACCCATTCCACTAATTTCAAAGAAATCTCATCGGTGGAATGGCTTAGTAATCCATCTGTATGACAAAATGGAAACTAATTACAGTGACACGGTGAAAGAACACAAAACAAAACAGGATATTTTATTTATTTTGGGAACTTCTGCTTTGAAAACAACTCTTCTATCTTCTCACTATTGTTCTACCACAAAACCACACAATTAGTATACTACTCTTCTTCTCTACTTCTTTCCTTCTGTTCACTGAACTGTTTATACATGTTCTTGTTCATGATAGTTTGCATCGGTGGGAATACCAACCGTCCTACAACTTTCAATCCATTCAGTTACAATGTGTTTGCTCTTCCACTACCAGACACTATGACTTGTCCTATTCCACTTGGACTCACACATGGCACTAGGCCTTAAAATTGGTCACTTGGACCTTATACAACACCAAAACATCAAAAAGAACATGAAATTAATTAAAGTAACTAGGTACCCCTGCACCATACTCCTGGGGCTCAAAAGAACTCAAGTCCATTGAGGAACCAAGTCTAAAATATTAACCCCATGCTTGATGATGTCTTCCTCGCTCATCCAGGTAGCATCTTCATCATGCAAACCACGCCATTTGACCAGATATTATTTGTAGGTTTTATGTCTGGTCTTCTTCTAAACCTTTGTGTCCAAAATACATCCAACTGTACTGGCTAACTCAGTGGGAGATCAAAAATCCATTTTGCATCCCCTACTTCTATCACATCTGAACCAGTAACATTGTCTCCTCTGAATGGAAACAGGTTGGACACATTGAAAATGGGTGATATTGCTAAGCCTGGAGGAAGTTTAATTTTGTATGCATTAGGCCCAAACTTGTGTACAATCTTGCATGGACCTATCTTCTTCATGAGAAGCTTCATGGGTTGCCCCTTTGGAAGTCTTTCTTTCTTCAGATATGCCATTAGCAGATCCCCAACTTTGTATTGGACATCCCTTTTCTTCTGATCAGCTCGCTCCTTGTATTTCCCTGTGTTCTTCTGGATAGTTTCCCTTATAGCATCATGGATATCCTTCATGCTGACTACAAAATCTTCTCCTTGTGCACTCCTTTTCTCCATATTCTGGAGATCTCTCAACTCCAAAATTCCACTAGGGTGAATCCCATATACAACTTCAAAAGGATTCTTTCCTGTGCTCCTATTAACAGAATCATTATATGCAAATTCTGCCTATGGGATGATCATATCCCATGCTTCTCGATGCTATTTGGTCAAACATCTCAAAAGATTACCCAATGATCTATTCATGACCTCAGTTTATCCATCCATCTAAGGGTGATAGGCTGACGTGAAAGATAATTAAGTGCCCAATTTCTTCCACAATGTGCACCAAAAATGTCCCACAAATTTGGGATCTCTGTCAGTGACAATATTCAATGGCAAACCATGAATTCAAACAATCTCCTTAAAGAATAGACCAACAATGTGTGAAGCATCATTGGTACATTTGCATGGCACAAAATGAGCCATTTTACTAAATCTATCAACTACAACAAATACACTTTCAAAACCTCTTTGAGTATAGGGAAGACCCAAAATAAAATCCATACTAATGCACTCCCATGGCCTTTACGGAATTGGAAGTGGTTGATAGAGACCTGCATTTGATGAAGTCCCTTTTGCCCTCTGGCAAATATTGCAACTTTCTACAAATTTCCTGACATCTGTTTGCAGTTTAGGCTAGAAGTAAAGCCTTCTCACTTGTTCCAACATCTTGTCTAGTCCAAAATGACCTCCAAGACTACTGCAATGCTTCTCTTTTATGATGTTCTCCCTCATGGAACACCTAGGCACACACAACTAGTTGCCTTTAAACAATAACCCCTGCTGTAGCAAAAATTTAGAAAAATTAGAATGATAGGAATCTGAAAACTATGAACCAACTGCATATATCTCCTTGAAGTCCTCATCATCCTGGTACATATTCTTGAGAGAATCCACTCCCACACTTTGCAACTGGATTTCCTGTATAGTACACACTATTCTACTCAGAGCATCTGCCACCTTGTTGGCTTGTCCCTTCTTATGTTTGATGGAAAGAGTATATGCCTAGAGTTGTTCAACCCACTTCATATGCCTGTGGTTTAGCTTCTCCTGCAAATTTAGAAAACTCAAAGCATGATTGTCAGTATAAACAATGAATTCCTTAGGCAAGAGATAATGTCTCCATTTTTTCAATGCTTGAACCATTGCATACAATTCTAGATCATATGTGGAATACTTCCTTTTAGTGTCATTCAACTTCTCACTAAAGAAAGCAACATGTCTGCCTTCTTGACTCAAGACAACACCAATGGCAAGGTTACTGGCATCACATTCCACAATAAACAACTTATTAAAATCAGGCAAAACCAAAATGGGTTTCTCTACTATTTTCTGCTTGAGAATCTCAAAAGACTCATCAGCTACTTTATTCCAAACAAACTTACATTTCTATCCTCCTTTTATGGTATCCAGAATTGGTGCACAAATATGATTGAATCCTCTTATGAATTTCCTATAAAAAGTTGCTAACCCATGAAAACTTCTCACATCACTTATTGTTCTAGGTGCTGGCCAAGACAGAATAGCATTTACCTTTTCGGGATCCATTTTCAAACTACCCTGGGATATCACAAATCCAAGGTATGTGAGTTCTTCCTTCATGAAGACACTCTTCTCCATATTGATCATCAGTTTCTCCTCATGCAGCTTCTTCAACACCTGTTCCAAATGCTGCAAATGTTCTTCCTTTGTCCTGCTGAAAATCAAAACATCGTCAAGATAGATAACAACAAATTTACCAATAAAATCTTTCAATACCCCATTCATTAGATGCATGAAAGTGCTTGGAGCATTGGACAGTCCAAATGGCATTACCACCCACTCATAAAGACCCTCATTAGTCTTAAAGGCTGTCTTCCATTCATCCCCTTGTCTAATCCTAATCTGATGGTATCCACTTTTGAGATCAATTTTAGAAAATTACTGAGCTCCACCCAAACAATCCATGAGGTCCTCTATTCTGGGCATAGGAAACCTATATATGATGGTGATCTTATTGATGTCCCTCGAATCAGTGCACAACCTCCATTTTCCATCCTTCTTGGGAGCTAAAATTGTGGGTACAGCACATGGACTAAGATTTTTCTTCACCAAACCCTTATCCAACAGTTCTTGTACTTGTTTAGCAATTTCCTCATTCTGAGTAGGTGTCATTTTATAGGCTAGTTTATTTGGCAATGTGGATCCTGGGATGAAGTCAATCTAATGACTTATGTCTCTCACAGGGGATAGTGTATTAAGCATATCCTCCACCATGATACTCTTATACTTGTCTAACAATTCCTGCACTTCCGTAGGGACTTTTTCCTTGCTATTTTTAGACAAATTAGAATTGTCCTTAGGTTTCACAATTAGAGCATACCCCTGGGTTCCCTCTTCTTTTAGAGTATGGAGAAACTCTTTCCCATTGACAACCATGACACTTGAGCCTACATTCTTCTCTACACCCTCTTCTGGTAAAGGATCCATCTTATACTGTCTACCATTCTTGGTGATAACAAAGGAATTGGATTTACCATCATGCTGGGCTTGTACATCATACTACCAAGGTCTTCCTAACAGTAAATGGCATGCATCCATGGGAATTATATCACACAACAATTTGTCCCTATATTCCCCTATCTGAAATTCTACCCAAGCTTGTTCATCAACCAAGACTTGTTGCCCTTTGTTCATCCAGGACACTTTGTATGGACTAACATGTGGCAATCTTTTCAAATTCAATTTCTCTACCATTTCTACTGAAACTAAATTTTTAGTTGAGCCAGAATTAACAATTACCTTACACCTTTTGTCGGAAACCTTACATAGAGTTCTGAATAGTGTCTTCCTTTGGGGTGGTTCCTTGTTCTATGGTACCTTCAACATCATCCTTCTCATCATGAGATTCTCTCCATCTTGTGCTAAAGCTGTGCTTCCCATAGGTGAAGTCACACTCTGACAATCTTCTTCTTGAATCAGCTAGCTCCTTCTCTCTCCTCCATGAGAGCTTGAGGCTTTCTCTGGACATTTTCCTGCTATGTGCCCAATTTGGTTACAATTATAACATCTTCCCGTGAAGATGTTAGGACCTCTGCCTGGTCCACCAAATCTACCTCTTCCATTGGGTCTCCTTCCTCTGAAACACCCTCTAGAACCAGATTATCCACTATGTTCTTGTTGACTAGGCTCCCCTTGATTCTTCTGCAACTGATTTCTGCCACTGAAACTATTTCTACCCCTGAAATTTCTTCCACCTCTGCCTCTATTTTGTTGTTCTCCTTTTCTTTTCAATTTCTCTTCTACTCTCAGTGCCACTTGGAAACACTTGTCCATGGTTTCTGGTGTCAAGATGGTAATCTCATCTTGTATACTATACTTCAGGCCATTGATATACCTGGCAACTCTTTCTTTCTCATCCTCAGCAAGTCCACACCTCAGAGACAATTTGTGAAATTCCTCTGTATAGGTGGATACATCCATATCCTTCTACCTAAGGTTCTACATTTTCCTATATATCTGCACTTCATAATCCGCTGGTAGGAACTGAGCCTTGATCCTTTCTACCATCCGATTCCAGGATGAGATCATGCTCTTGCCACTCTTCACCCTTTCTCCCTGGGTGTAGTTCCACCATGTGAGTGCAGCACCTTTCAATTTCATCTTTGCAAACTTTACTCTTTTATTCTCTGGTACTTCCTTGTACTCAAAGTAATTGTTCAAAGCCTCAACCCATTCAATGACTTCGTCTATGTCCATCTTTCCACTAAACATTGGAATGTCCATTTTTACCACGGACGACTCCTTACCAAGTGATTTTATGGCCTCCAGAAATTATTTCTGGTTTGCAAATATATCTGCCTGTTCTAGGGTTATTTCCTCTTCCCCATCTTCTTCTTCTTCATAAGATTCACCGTCAAATTTCTTTCCTATCTTCAGTGCCTTCAACTTAGCCTGGAGTGTTTCCTTGACTCCAACCTTGATCATTTCTTCCATCTCTTGGAACTTCTTAAGAACTTCTGTTGTCATCCCCTTTTGAGACATGGCACTGGCCTCTCCTTCACTCTCTCTATCTAACATAAACATTCACAGATCTTTCAGAGTACGTCACACACATAATGTCCAAAGTTGTGATACCAAAATGATGCAGAGTGCACAACGGAAGTCAATCAATTGACACCTCCTTCACACAATGGGCTTCAATTCCAAAATTATTGCTTAGTCAGTTTTAGCAACCCTTCGCCAAGACTTACTCCGTCGGCGTAACTTAAAACTCTTTCACTGATCTGTATCTCTTCCCAATATGGTTAACACCGAGATTTGTCTACGGCAAGACTTTCTCTATCGGCACCGTCTCCAAAGTTCTCTCCGATCTACTGATCTTCCTGAATTTTTTTTTTGACTTTGACTTCAATCCACGCTCGTCGGCCAAACAAGTCACTATTGGCAAAGCCTGATTAAGGTCCGTCAACACACTATTTCTTCTTGATGCTTTGGTGAGACACTAATCATCGGCGAGGCCTTAAACTCTTTCACTGAATAAGCTGATGTGTTGTCTACTTGTATATGCATTAGTGGACCTTCTATCACTAGTAATC
Organism: Cunninghamia lanceolata; assembly: GCA_027924645.1. Taxonomy (NCBI): domain Eukaryota; kingdom Viridiplantae; phylum Streptophyta; class Pinopsida; order Cupressales; family Cupressaceae; genus Cunninghamia; species Cunninghamia lanceolata. Next base: position 8,261,994 of record BSBN01000348.1, read on the forward strand.
TAATGTATCTCCAACCCGGTTTCACCGATACAGCTAGTCATCCCTTATATCTGACACAATGTATCTTCTCAATGTACATTCACAACATACATTCTAAATATGCCTCTGTAATATACACACTTAACATGCTTTTGCGAGATACACATGAAATGTTCTTCAACATGTATTTGCGATATACACACGAAATATATATTCGGTGAAGCAACACAAATCTTATGCCGATGCACTTGGTCACCCCGACTACTCTTCGAGCAGACTACTACTTTCGCCCAGAATACTAAATACTCTACCGATAACCCCTAGTCTCGCCAATGATACTCCAACACTTAGGCAAAACTTCACTTCACCTAACTTTTGATTAAATACTAGCACATAGAAATGCTAGGCTCAACTAGCACATCCCACGCTCGATCCCAACACTGAACATAAACAAAAACAAAAAGAACACAAACTGTACAGACAGACCCATTCCACTGATTTCAAAGAAATCTCGTCGGTGGAATGGCTCAGTAATCCATTCGAATGAAAAAATGGAAACTAATTACAGTGACATGGTGAAAGAACACAAAACAAAATAGGATCTTTTATTTATTTTGGGAACTTCTGCACTGAAAACAACTCTTTTATCTTCTCACTGTTGTTCTACCAATAAACCACACAATTACTATACTACTCTTCTTCTCTACTTCTTCCTTCTGTTCACTGAACTGTTTATACATGTTCTTGTTTGTGATAGTTTGCATCAGTGGGAATGCGAACCGTTCTGCAACTATCAACCCATTCAGTTACAATGTGTTTGCTCTTCCACTACCAGACACTACAACTTGTCCTATTCCACTCAAGCTCACACTTGGCACTAGGCCTTACAATTGGTCGCTTGAACCTTATAAAACACCAAAATATCAAAAAAAACATGAAATTAATTAAAGTAACTAGGTGCCCCTACACCAGTTTTTGTTCCATAAACACTTTGAGAGATAATTCTTCAAATGTTCCAAATCTTCCCTTCTTAGAGTCTTTTGTTTTTCTTAACATCAAATCAGCCAATCCAATCAAAACTTTCTCTTTGACTTCATATCCCATGGTTGGGACCCATACAATTATTGGTCTACAGCCTCCATAAAACTGATGCCACAAAGATACAATGCAAGTTCAGTTCACAAAGATAGAAGGAAGAGATCTTAAAAGTGCAACCATCAAGAAGCTATAGGAGATCATGGTAAGTAATGCTTATAAATGAAGAGATAGTATGTGAAGGTATATAGTTGATAGTAGTGAGTTCAATCATGAACAATATCAACCCCATGATACATATTGCTTCAACCATATGTGTAGCAACAATTGTAAAAATGAGTATCATTATCATACATGAATGATCTAACTGATGAGTAATGCAGTTGAACCTATACACAAAAATGTCCATGCTATACAGAAAGTGAAGGAGTGATAACCATTGAATATGGTATGTATGTGAATACATTTGATATAGTATTTATAAAATATAGTAAGCTTGATAGGATGTCAATAAGCCATGTCAGAGAGATTCAATACAAGACATACCGAGTACATACAGAATGATATGAGCATGGAAATTGATGAAAGAATACATATTTTAGTTCAGAGATAGTAATAAGAGGATAAAGTTTCAATGTTCATATTTATCTACAGGAGATGCAAGGAAGAACAACATGTATATTTAAGTCATTTTATATCTTTCATAAGTCAAAATAGAGAATTACATTATGTATGTGAATTCATATGGAGTAACAAAGAAGTTAAAGCCACAATCCTTCTATTTTGAACAATGAAACAACAATTGATAGAAAATACATTTGAAGCAATATATGGAGTCCTCAGCCTCAATGATGAACAAGAAGTTATGACAGTGTAAGTTTTGCATTATTCCTTCATAGAATAAGTTTGAAATTAAACTTTCTTAATACAAAACTAAGAAAAAGCAAGAAATGTCATATACAATGAACCTTCAACCATGGCCTATAGTATTGTTTAGGCATGATAGAAGAATATAGGTAATATCATATATATTGTGGGTTCACAAGTGGCAGCCAAAGAATGTAGTTTTCTTCACAAAATGTCAAAACCCTTACATATTTAATAGAGGAAAATAGATATAGAGAAAATAAAGAGATTTGAGCTCATGAGGGTTTGGTAAAATTTAGAAGTGATGAAGTATACTAGATATAGTCACGGGCTTGTAATGGAGAACATATTTTTCTCACACCAAGTTAAACCCACTTGGGGTTTCAAGTAAGAGTCTCAAATATAGAAGATCCATGAGAGGTTTCAAGCCATACAAACAAGAAAACACTCAAAAATGATGAAACATGCAAAGCATAGCCATGACCTGTAGAAGATTCATAAATATTCATCAAACCATTCTGTCAAAAAGAGCATTAATCAAGAATATGCAGGTAATATCATATGCAACAGTTATGATGGTCGTAGCTTGTCAGAATACAGTGGGTTTCATAATATTTTTACAGAATATAAGAGGAAAAATGCATCTCATTTCATGATTTCTTGAGCTTATATTTGGCACTTATCAAATGAGAAATAAGGGGTCATGAGGAGTTCAGAGGTAAAGCTTCCATTATTTTGGTTTTTGAGTGAAGATATGGATACATGGGGCCACGGGTTTTGCCCTTCTAGGGTCTCAAACAAACTTGACCCAGTTTCCATGGTGGCCTCAAGCATAGAGGAAGAATAAATAACAATGAGAAACAAAACTATGCATCTAAAGTTTATCATGATCGCGGTTAAAAGACAAAAACATGAGTTGAAATGTAGAATATGGTTCAATGTTGTAACAAGAAAGTTTACCTCTCAAGAATCTTCAAAGCATGCACTGAGAGACAACAAGAAATTGAAGGGTTATAGTTGAAACCCTAGTTCCCATGGTGGCCAGCGGCAGAGCCTCTTTTCATCAAAAGTCAAAATGTAATGTTTTGTTTTAGGGTTTCCCTTTATTCCCTAAATCAATGTGGCATTTTATCACATTGAATTAATTTTTATTTCCTCAACTAATACCCTCGAGGTATCATTTATCCCCTTTGCATGTTTCATTGTCTAGGCTTTATGCCTTAGGTCCCTTTGCCACATATGCCTAATATGCCTTAGGATTTTTTGTAAAACAAATGGAGGACAGACCTTAGGCATTTTTTTTTCAAACATTCAAGTATGCCTTCAAACGTTTATGATTTTTTTTATATAGAAAATCAAATGCCCAAATAGAGAGATGTATCATACTTGGTTAAATAATCATATAAGCCTTTTATTATTTTTTGTAAAGAATCAAATCAAGACAAATTAGGACATAAAACTGCAAAATCCACTGTAAAACATTATTAAATCAATTCTTTAATAAATTGTATTAATAGTTGTTATAAATGCAGTTAAAGCAGAGTGAATATAGATCAAATCTTTCTTTTCTAGATTTGCTTTATTCTGGGTGAATTTGAGGAAAATATGTATAAAAAGGAGCTTTTATTGATCAGGTAAAGCCTGATTTTTAGGTGTTTTTGGTGGGACCACTTTGGAGAGCATTGTGATAGCTTTTACAGTTAATTTGGACTAATTTTGGCTACTTTTTTGGAGGCTTTTACTTGGAGCTCGAAAATGGATCAAGATGGCTATTTTGAGGAGTTTTCTCAGCTTTTTCCTTGGGAGATTTTTTTGGAAGCATATATAGAAGAAAAAAATTAGTTTTTTTCTCAGTTTAGAATATTGTTTCTTCCTCTCTTGTTCACTTGCAAAGAGTTTTGTAAACACCTTTTGTACGCAGATTCTTAGTTTGATATACTCCTTTCTTATCAATAGAAATAACGGAGCATTCCTATCTCAATTCTTGCCTCATTTTGCAGTAATAGTTAGATGTTATCATTGTGATTCTATCTTTTGGATCCTTTTCTATGTCATATTATTGCAAGCATGGGAGTAGAAAGTTCATATGATGCAGGTTGCATGTTGTGTTTGATTTCAGACCTTCATGGAAATCAATTTTGTGTTGTATGCACATGTGAGATTGTGATAGTTATTTTCTTGAGAACCTATTTGTGAGTGAGATCATTGGAATAAGTTAAAATTATGGAAAAATATTATTAGGTTTTAGGGTTTCATTTTTAGCTAGCTTCTTAACCTTTTCCTTAGAAAGTCATTTAGATTAGCTGAAGTTACCAAGAGAACCATCTCACTCTAGAGGTTCACTCCAAGTTTTAGGCAACCCACAAGCCTAGGAGTGTTCCCATGTGTCAACAGGTAGCTAAGTTGATAGTTAGCATTTGGGTGCATACTTTGTTGATAACAACAACCACTTCCCAATTTCTAACCCTTTTAGATCTTGCCTGCATTATGCAATTTTGATAAATCAAAAGGATAAATTGACTTTCTTGGGCACCCTAAACTCAATGGTGAGCTCATATTTACACCAACATGCTCCAAGATGAACCTAAAATACAAGGCCACAAAGAGAAAACCATCCCAAATCTAGTATTTCTATCAAGTTTTTCTTATTCTCTAGGTCATCATATGATGCAAGAGAAGAGCATACTCAACTTTTCAATATCTACTATGATTTACATCCTAGATCTCTCAAAACTACACTAACATAAAGAAATCCTAATAGCTTTGATACCATGTAAGAGTTGGCTATGAAGGTAGCCAACCAAGATCTAGGAGCTTCAATGAAAGCACAAGAGGGATTCAAACGTGAGAATAATTATGTTCTATAAAATAATGCAAATTACATAATGTACATGATATGTCTTACTTATAAAGACAAGGTTGAGAGGTAGGATTAACTAGGATGATGACAAGTGTCTTAATCCTATGACATGAGATAACTAAAGGATACTATGCCAACTATAGGATAAGATCACAAGAAAACCAAAAACATCTAGACATATCCTAAGTAAACTTAACATGTGAACATGTGTGAATAGGTGAATAGGTCCTAACTAATTACTAGTTAGATAACGTTCCTTATTCATACTACAAAGGGAAAACTAGATAGGTAATACCCATGTTCACACCAACATTTTTAGAGACCTTAGACTCATTCTAACAATATGAGAAATTATCTAGTGCCATAGCATTGTTTTATCTACAAGTAACTTTCTCTCAGAAGAAAGAGCTCACTTATGTACCTAGAAAGTATGGCCATCAAAAGTAGACATAATACTCCTCTTTGTCTGTGGTTCTATGGAGAAGGCATAGATTCTATAAATCTATTCACTATAGGAATAGAAGAGATAAACAAAGTTCCCAACACAAACAACCTTAGAAAGAACCACATCTCCCTAAACCATCTTATACCCATACCTAGAGAAAATAACCTACACACTCACTTCATTGAAATGCTAACTGATAACATGTTCTACGCCAAACTAGGAGCTTGCAACACACAATTTGTACACTTCATTCATCCATATGGGATTTGAATATAGACTCTACTACAGCCAACTATGCTCAAGTGAGAGTCATAAAAAAGGTACACCTTCCTACCATCATATTATTCATGCTTAAAAAATCACCCCTAATGGGAGTTCATATGGAAGGAATCTCTAGAATCTATCAACCACACACCTTTCAATCATGAGTTGCTAAGGCCTAAACAAGGGCATCTGTATCATCATGAGAATATTTTTGAAAATCATCATATAAGTCATTTTTTTTCTTCTTCTCCTCTTTGTAATCTCTATAGTAGTTACTAGGCTTCCCATATTTCCAACACTTATCCCTAGAGTTTCTAGGAGATTTGGATATAGACTTTTTTTTCTTCTTGTCCTTTCTACCTTTCTCCTTTAGTCTTCCATGCACAAGTAGGACCTCTTTAGTAGATTTAAAAGCTTTTTTCTACGTCTCCTCTAAGAGTAATGTAGCCACTACCTCATCCATTTTCAGTTTCAAGGTAGTGCTCCTAATTGCCATCACCATTTAATCCCAAAAGTTTTGGCAAAGAACATAGAAGTGTTAAGCAATGCTCCTTCTCCTCTATTTTAACTCCAATTGAGTGAAACTAGGTCACAATCATATTGAATGCATTAAATTTCTCAACTAGAGAAACACCATAATCTATTCTCAAGGTATAAGCTTCTTTCTTAGGAAAACTTTGTTAACTGGGGATTTAGCGTAGTACAAGTCTCCCAACTAGTTATAAAGAGCTTGTGTAATGCCTTATACATGTATGTTTAACAAAATTGAATATACCAAGTAGAGCCTAATGAGGCCCTTCACCTTTCTATCTAATATATCCCAATTATCTTGTGACATTGTAGTGGGTTTAGATATATGTACACTAGCTCATAGATTTTTGCCTATAAGGATATCTTGTATATTGAGCTTCCAAACCTCAAAGTTAGTTCTTGTGAACATGTCCACCTCGGCCACAAGATCTCTTTTATCAACTCAACTCAAAGTATTAACCATTTGTAGAGAAAAAACCTACACTCCTAGGAAACTCAATGTATTAATCAATAATTAATGGTTACAATACACTTGTATAGTCTAAGCCTTTATATTAGTATCACCAACAAGATATTTGGAGTTATTATGCTAGAATAAGAGTACCTACAAAACTCACTATGAAACCTTCATCTCAAGAACCCAAAAAATAGGAGAAGAAATGCATGAAACCATCAAATGTTAATTAGGAAATTACGAGCTAAAACTACCCAAATGTGTTTCCTCAAAATCCAATGTCTAAACCACAAGATGAGTCAATAGAGTAAAAATAACATATTCCTTCCACCTAACATAATCTCATCAAAATCCACTCACCAGCTTGGGTTCTCCATTTTAGATATGTTATCTCTATTTAAAGATGACTTTTGACATGTTATAACATTCGTCAAAAGTTACTAAAGAAATGTAATAACATAACATGACTTTTGACATGTCATAACATAAAGGTCTCTATCTGACACATGTGGAAAAATTCAAAAGTAGATTTAAAAACAAGAATTTGCACACCCTCTATATTGATATTCTTGTTTCAACAAAAATATAATAATTTGGATATGTACAAAAACATTGTCTTGTGGCATAATATTACTCTTATAATTAATCCAAATTAAAAAAATTAATAATAAATAAAATATGCATGCCCTAGATATCAGTGTTAATAATACGTTTTTAAGAAATTGTGAATTTATCTTTTTTTATTAAAATTATGGGTTATGGTGTTATATCAGTCATAAAAAATACTATAAAGCATACAAAATAATCTAGTAAGAAATGTTTAAAAATGAAGAAAATTACTTTAGAATTTTAAAAAATATATATTTACAATTGACACATGAAATATAAAAAAATGTTAGTTCACATCATGTTCAAATTCTTAATAGTTTGCTTTCTATAAGTGATAGAAAGTAAAAATTTGGTTACAAATGTTGACTTTAGTGTCTCACTTTAAGCCAAAAAGTGGGAGACACAATTGTCGGATCACCCAAATCTATAGAACAATAATCACCACCATTTTTATTTCTTTAAATCTTAATTTTTCTACTAGTTTAGTTTTTTAAGTGAGCATTAAACTCTCTAAGTTGAGTAAAGACCCTAGATTTACTTCTAAGAGAAATGTACCCATATGATTCTAGAATAATCATCAATAAATGATCTATAATGTAAATATTTTCACAAGGAACACTTATAAGACCAAATATATCAAAATGAATAAGATCCAATAATCTTGAAGATTTATGAGAGATATAAGAAAAAAGAACACACATCTACTTACCATAAATTTAATGTTCAAAAAAATCAATTTCAAGAGAACAATTAGTGAGCCTCTCTCAAATATTATATATTTTTATACTTGTAGACCTTTCTCTCCAATATGGCCCATATTCTTGTTCCATAGAATAATCTTCTTGATAGGTAACTTGCTCTTTGAGGTATGAGCATGTTTAGGTACCCAAAGTGCACTACCATTAGATTTGGATACAATACACATCTTTATTGGAGGTTTTAATGACAAAGGTGTAGAATTTATAGACCTTTTCATTGCATGTACTAAAGAACTATTGCACTGTATTGTGCTATTATAAAGCTAAAAGAGAGTATTGGAACATCCAACCTCAAGTTTTGAGCACCATAGATCCTAATGCCATTTTACAAGCTCCACTACCAAAGATAAGTAGCACACCTGCATCATTAAATTTATTTAAATAAAATAGTTTCTATGCCAACTCTGAGATATGTATAACTCCATTGATTTTCTTGATTATTCCATTAGGAAATAAAATCTTGACTCTCCGATGAACAATAATTTGTTAAGATATGAGTTATTTCCATGTCATGTGGAAATGAGGCTTTGGAGTTAATCATTCATGCACCCTCACATGCATACATTGCCAAGGTCACAAAAAAGGAATCTCTTGCATCCCCTTGAGAAGATTTATTGAAAACATTACTAGATTAATTCCTTCCATCTTTTTCTCCTGCTTGCAGTCTCTTCTAAAATGACACACCTTGCCATAATTCCAATATTTTACCTTGAAATTTTTAGGAGACTCAGATCTTCCTCAAGATTAAGATATACTCTTATATTTTTTATTATCTTTTTCTTTTCACCATCCATGAATAGCCAAGCCTCCTTGGTAGATTTAGTCATCTTCTACCTCATCTCCTTTTACAAAAAAATAGCCACAACCTTATCGAGCACAAATTTTGACATTATTCTCCTAATGATCATTACTATGTTGTCCAATGATTTTGGAAAATAATACATAAGGGTCATGCATCAATACTCCTCTTCCATATTTAGACCCACTGACTATAATTGGGTCACAATCATATTGAATGCATTCAAACATATAGTCATAGAATCACCATCACCCATTCTCAAGGTTTACAACCTTTTCTTTACAAAATCTTGTGAACTAAGGATTTAGCTTGGTATAGGTCCCCCAACCTTTTCTAGAGGGCTAGTGTGATAGATTCTTGACAAACATTCACTAATACAAAATTTTCTAAGAAAATCCTAATGAGGCTTCTCACATTTCTATCAAACACTACTTAATCATTTGATGACATGAAAACTAGATTGGATATAGATAATATAGTCCATAGATCTTGATCTATGAGAAAATCCTCTACTTTAAGCTTCTAAATCTAAAAGTTAGTGCCATTGAATTTTTTCATCTCTAATTTAAATGTACCTACTATCTTCCTTGAAAGAAGATCTCCTCTATGGATTCCCTTACTCAAATCATGATTAATTTAAATATATTTGTCTTACCATGAAAGATCCAAGTTGATTAGGCTTTGATACCAAATGAAAGGAATATAAGGTTTGGAAGCACTTCCTACACTAATCTATGAGAATTAAATAAAGTATACACAAAATAAACACCATAATATGATGATATACCCTAGGAAAGTTCTTTCGAGAAAAATACCAATGTTGAAACTCAAAACCAATGTATTAATTAGCAACAATATTAGTTACAATATAATTTAGGCAAGGAGCTTTCATAGAAAAAATCACCAACAATAAATTTGGAGAAATCCTAATAGCATAATTGTACCTACAAACTCATTATAAAACCTCTCTCTATAGCATCGAATGAACAAAAGAAAATTGACGAACCACAAATGGTGAAGCACAAACCATGGGCTAGAACCATAATACAATATGTCACCCAAATCAAGGGTCCAAATTCTAATGTTTGAATCCCATGATGAGTCATCATGCTATATTTAGTAGATGCTCTTACATTGTCATAGCTTACAATAAATGCATCATAATCTACTCACCAAATTGCACATTCCATTTTGACTCTACTATCTCCATTCAAAGATTCTCTATGACACATTATAACATGTGTCATAAAGTTGGTCAATATTCCTAATCAATAATGTAACTCTATATAATCACACTAATACGCTTCATAATATCTCATGCATGACTATCATTGTTATAGATGCTCTTACACATCATTCATGGAAAGATATTCTATTACATTCATTTACACACATTATAATAAGACATACACATGATAATAATGGCCAACCCATAGTGAGGCGCCCTTTTCCATGAGGAGTTATAAATAATAAATAAATAAATAAATAATAAATAAAACATTAGAATTGCAAGGTATATGACATGCCTATCCCAACACTCATTCTCTACATAAAGACACATAAACAAGGTGAAGTCTAAATAATTTTCTTATATGCAGATGATTTAATATTTATGATAAATTGAAATTTGTTAAATGAAAAGTTTTTGATCAACAATCAAAAAAGAATTTGAGATGATGAATTTAGAATTGATGAAATGCTTTTTTGGTGTAGAGGTTAATTATCATATGAATGATGACATTTTTATATCTCAAAACAAGAATGGAAATAATGTATTGAAGATATTTAGAATGTTCAATAGTAAACCTACATGTACACCAATTGCGAAAAGGTAAAAATTGAGCAAAGATAATTGTAAAAACAATGTCTAGATAAAATCTCTTATAAAAAAAATTGGTTGAAATAGTTTACTCTCTAGGTTTATAGAAACACTAAAATACATTCACTTGCAAATAGGAGAAAGAATATTAATATATGTTAATGACACTAAAAATCATCACATTTTATATACTACCTAGATAATTTTAAGTTAATTAGATACACAAATAATGAATGGGCATATAATATTGATGATATGGAGAGCACTTACGAATATATTTTCCATTTCGACTTAGGGCAGTATTACGGGCTTCAGAAAACTAGCCCATTCTATCTATTTCAATAGATGAAATTGAATATGTAACAACCATATCTGCCTCATGTCAAGTAATTTAGTTGAGAGTTCTTGCAAATTTAAACCATGAGGGTAAAAATTGAAAGCAATGTCACGTTTCAGGCCAACTTATCAGCACAAATGAATTTAGGTATATTTCTAACTAAAAGTCATTTATGTGAAAATATATGTTCTAACTAGATTCATTCTTAAAAAATTAGATCGAGGCCACAACTTTTCCAACTAGAAGCATCCACTAGATACTTATGTAGCCTCACTTTGGGGCTAATTTACTAAAAAAACTAAATTATTTGAAAAACATGATGTTCTAACTCCTATTTATCTAAATAATTATTTAAAAAAATCTAAATGTACACTTTTGTAGATCTATAAGTGTATTTTGTAAAAATATTATAATTTTTTTAAACATTTCAATTAGTTTTATATTATATTTTTTATTTTAACTAAAGTAGGTTATTAGAACCAAAATATAATGTTGATTGTCCTCTCAAGAAAATACTAAAGTTTATGAAAAAATTATAAATTATAAAAAATATGATGCACTAAAGGTAAGATGAAATAATTATTTTCCTATTTTGAATAAATAGTTAAGACAAAAGATATCATCCCATCAAAATAGTTGTGTTTTCATTCAAACAACTTCTAAAATTTATTTAAAAAACATATATTTATCGAAATGAAAAAACTAATCCATGCCTTAAAGTTTCAAGTTATAAATATCTTAAAAATTTGAAGGAAAAAAATGAAATTTACTTTAACATTTTATTAGTAACAATTTTATAAAAAAAATACATTCAAATATTTTTCTTTTTTTAAAATAAAAATGTAAAATACACTAAAAAAAAGTCTACATTTTCTTTGTTTACATCATTTAAAAATTTAAAACATATATGTCACTTTGTGGTGATTCAAGTAAAAAAGTTAGATCTGTGTTGGCCATTTCCTTTATAAAAGTGTGACACAACATTGAACATTCACCCATGAAAAGGCATAACAACAAAAATTTATTATGGAAACTCAACAATAGCATAGTTGAAAAACTATATTTTCCATAGAAGAAGCAAACACATTGAAATAAGAAATAACATTATTAGAGAACTCATTGCAAATGGAAAAATTAACTTTTATATAATTTAACTTTGGACATAGGGAAAGCAAGAGAAGTAGAATCATGTCTATTGTATGTTGCACAATAAATAAATTATATTTTTAGTTTGTACAAATTCTCTATTTGTGCAAAAAAGTTAATTACATTCGTTGTCTATTGAATTGTCTGGGTTTTGGTGCTGTGGGTTAATCGAAGACTGTAGCTCCCCTATTCTAAACAAGCTTCCCATTGTGAGACATATAATGAAGTTTGTGCCAATAACTCTTACCATAGCTCCCATGTTTTGAACAAGCCTTGTATTGAGACATACTTTTCATTTATTAATTTCATTGTATAATGTGACATGTATTTTAAGGTTTTTTTATATATGTGGGCCGACATTTAATTGTAACTAGCCTTCCTCCTAAGAGATGATTTGATGGGCTCTAGCACAAAAGGAAACCTTCATGAATGCTATAACATGTAACTAGCCTTCATCTTAAGAGATGATTTGATGGGCTCTAGCACAAAAGGAAACCTTCAATGAATGCTATAACATGACACGTATATAAAAATCCCAAGATGAAATCTCAAGAATCTTAGAAACACTTTTTTTGTGGTGTTAATTGCATGCACCAATATAAATTTTGTTGAAAAGATTTGAAAATATGACGAAACCCTAAAACTTATATAAATGCACCAACAAAAGATTAAAGATAAAGACTATTTGCATTAAATAAATTGTTACCTAACTCTTTAATATGTGGTTGCTCAATTTTTCCAACAATAGCTCCAAGCTCCTGGTAAATTGTGTGTAATGTGGGCGTGTGTAATCGGTAATTGGGAATAAGGTAGTGTTTTTTATAATGTTTGGTAAAAGCAGTTTGAGAGCAGTTGAAGGGTAAAATTGATTGAATGGTGAAGTTGTTTAATATTTTTAATTTGTTTAAGTTTGTGAATAGGTTTAGGTTTAGGTAAATAATAAATTAAATTAGTTAAATTTAATTTATTATTTATTTAATTTATTATTTACGGGAGGGAATGTAAAAGGGAAGATTTAATTAATTAATTAAAAGTAATTAAATCTTATGTGATGGTTAAGGATTAGGATTAAGGATGGGTTAAGGACACTTAGGGATAATAGGGATAATTAGAGATTTGGTACATTTTGGATGTCTACATTAATAAAGAGAGGAGTTGGAGCATGACTGTAGTTAGAGAGAAAATAGATGGGATGATGAATCTTTTGTTGGAAAATTAAGGTTTACATTTTGTAATAAAGTAACTTTAGTGACTTAATGTTAGTAATTAAGATATTTAGTTAGTTTGTCATATGGTTGTTTGGGGAAGTTGTATGGGAATACAATACTTTAAATAAGAATTTGCATAATACGTTGCAAAAAAGTTCTAAATAAGCATTAATATAATTTATATATTTTTGTGTTATTTATGAGAGAAAATGATTTAATTTTTTTAATATTTTTTACTACAATATAGTATTAGAGCTGATGGTGTAAATATTTGTATAATATCTTCAGTGCTCATGGAATCTCCTTCTGAAATTATGAAAGATGCATTTTCATAAGTGCAAAGGCATAAATGGTGTTGAACATTTCATTTTTTCATGCTACTACATTAAATTTGAGGTTATTTACTATTTATTTTTAAAAATTGGCATTGAAATGTTGGTCGAAGTGATGTGCTCTACTACAAAAGAGGCATTAATATTTATTTGTACATTCGTAAGGGACGGAAATAGCATTTAATTTCTAATATTTCCCTATCGCTATTGGAAATGGTATTGAAACTTCTCATATTGCATTCTCATTTGCATTGAACGTTGGCAAAGAGAAAAAAAATAAATAAATGATGTTTGATGGATATGTACAAAAGGCCATACAAAGGGCCATACTAGATTATATTTTGACATGGGGAATGAGGAAATTGCAACAAATTAGAAAGAAGTATTTATTGTTGAAGTTTAATTCAAAAACAAAGTCTTTTATGGGGTTACTTAAAAATATAGTGTGAAAGAGTTGGTTAATAGTGGTGTATAATGACATTTTGATTTATCAAATTTTTATGTGCTTTTATTTCGAGGGGCCTTTTTCCTATATGTATTTTATTGATTAGGTTTTTAGAGTTTCTTATGGTGTATTTGATAAATAAAATCTAACAAAGGATGAGAAGACGCTAGAGAAACTAGAGGTTGAAAGAACCTTATCATATTGAGCTAGATTCTTACTCAAAGATGACACTTTGCATGAGAAGCAATAGTTATATATGTATGTCCCTTTTTAGAGCAAGGGGGGCTTGATAGTTTTATGTTTTGTGGATAATTGAGTATCTCTTGATCCACGAAAGGAGTGTTGTTGTGGATATGTCTTAATTCGTAGCTAAAGTATTGCATAGTGTTACTTTGGATAGTTGTGTATATCTCGATTCACATGCATATTGGTATTCTTGTGGATAGTTGAGTATGTATTGATTTGCAAGAGGAGTGGGGTACTTGTGAATAATTGAGTTTGTCTCAATTCACAAGTATTGTTGGATAATTAGGACATTTAACTAGACATGAACAATTTGGAGTGTTATAAGGAGATTTGGCGGCTAGCTAGGACATTTAGAAACACGTGTAGTTTGGGGTGTTATCAATAAGCAAAGAGATATGGTGGAAATGCTTCCACATATTTCTAGTATTGTTTCTTGTTTTTAATTTTTGTATTCTTTTGTAATGTAAACCTTAATTAAGCTTTTATATTTTGTAGTAAAGTCCCCTTAATTACCTAGTGTTAGTAATTATATTGTTGGGAGTTACTTTCCCAAATGGTAATTTGGGGAAATTGTACAAGAATGCAATATTTTATAAACAATTATATAATACATTGTAAAAAAACATAAATAAACATTAATATTATTTATATATTTTGATATTATATATGAGAATAAAATAATTTAATAATTTAATTTTTACAATATTTATGCCCCCAATTTTCAACATCCTCGTCCTGTTCATATGGCTTCATTAATGTCGTGACGTTAATTAGGCGGCCAGTTGATGGGAAGTTTCCGCTTAATGGTGTAATCAATCAATGCTTCATTATTTGGCTGTATTAACATCCAAAGGGCTGTGCACGTTTACTTTTATCAATTGGAGCAGGAGCAAACGTCAGGAGTCAGCTTTTTATATTGTGGGTGGCGTCATCGTAAACAGCTCTTGGAATGAGCCCAGTAACTTCTGATGTCTGTTGGGTTTGAAATCTTACAATGTAGGCAACGACAGAGATTCCAGATAAATTCTTCACTTAGTGAGATTGAAGAAAAAGGTTAGAAAGTTTCCCCGAAAATTTGCTGGCCAAAAGGTAATCCTACGTAGAAGCGCAATGGAACCATTGTCTATTTTTACTTCACTATGCCTGTATGGATCTTTTTTGGTAGCAGTGGATGTGCCACAAAGAGTGCCTTTCAAAAAAGAACAAGTTGGATCCCAGCAAAGACTCTCGTCCTCGGCGCTCTCCCAATACAGCTTCTTGCTTTAGTGATCGGCACAAATGTCAGTCTTTGTCCTTGTCAAGGTATTCTCACTGCCTCTGAACTGACTATTTTTGTTTTCTTGGGGTACTTTTTTACCAGAATGGTTGCCCCACGTTCGGCAGACAACTTGGCAGCCATTGCAGCGTTAGTAATAGGTTTATACTTCCCAATTAAGACATTCATCTCCAATAAGTCTAAACCTCTCGATGATTCCAGTGATGTAGTTTTTCACTGGATTCTATTTATATTTATAGCACTTCTTATTCTTTTTCTAGGCTGCACAATTATAGCTGGCATTACTGTTCACCGTATCCTGAAAAAAAAGATAGCTGTAATTCTGTCAACTGTCCAAGATAATGAAATGCAATGAACCACAGACATAGATGAAAGAATGTCCAGTTCGTGGAATGATTTTGAAGATGAGTTGATTAAGTCATGGATTGTTGCTCGCCTTTCACAACCAGATTATGTAATAGCCAGATCAGTTTTGACTTCACCAGTGGGAATGTTCGTCACAGGTTCCATCGTAATGGTTTCCATGCTAAATCCTTCTGTAGTCTCTTTAAGAGTTATTAATGAATTTTATAAACCCCTAATGCCACTAGTTTCAATAGTATATGTTTACGTCCTAGTGGAATGCATTGTTGTCTACTGGAGATGGTATTTGTCATTTCTCATTCGCAAGAAATGCTTTTGTTTTGAAGAGTTTTGGGCACAGGGCCTTTCAGAAACAATTGACATGTATGATCTCCAAAATCAGCTTACAACATCAAACTTCTTTCTCGACATGTCCATGACAGTAATCGTAGCCCTTCTTAGATTGCATAAGTTACTGCATTTGCTTCAGGTACTTCATATATTGGTGGTTTTACTAAGCAAAATCACTTGGCTTTTATCAGAGATTGTTTGGCAAGATTTTCCGGCAGTGTCACAAGCATGCGAGGTATTTGCTGCAGAGGATTCAACCCACATTACCAAGGTATCGTTATAAGTCGTATGCTCTTATATTAGAACGCCTCTGCATGCTTGGTGAAGATCCTTCAGATCTGTGGAGAGCCAATGAGAGCGCTATTAACAGGATAGCCCTTCTTTTCAAGGAAAGTGGTGATAATTGCAGCATCACCACTTCTTTATTCACCCCATTTTCTTTGGAATAGGTGGTGTATAATGAAAAATTTGGATTTGCTAATGGAAATGATCAAACAGTGAAATGCATACCATAAATCCAAATCATTCAATACCTCAAATATGCAAGATGAGCTCGATTGATTGATCAATTTGTTGTGTTTATTACTCGATTCCGCAGCATAACGTTGATAAGAAGATAAATGATGGATGATTGATAGTTGATAGATGCAAGCTAGATGGATTGAAGATGATGGATGAGGGCTTGAGAGGAAAATTCAACAGAACGAGGTTGCATGAAGAAGAATTTCTGAATCTCCTCTAATCTCCCCTAAATGGTTCAAGAGAGGCTTGCTTTATAGGATTGGTTTGGTTCAGATGAATGGCTAGGATCAATTAGGGCTTAGGATGAAATGGATGGCTAAGATTAAGTTAGGTTTCTTTGCACATTAAGAAATTGTAGTCAATTGATATGTGTCAAAGGAAATAGTTCTCATGTGTAATTGTGTTCACAAATAGTAGTACATGTGATTGTGTACATAAAAAATATATTAAATGAGTTGTACTACAACACATAATTAAGGGGAAATGGACAAGTGTCAAGGTGAGATGAAAGGTCATGTGACTTAATTCAAATTAAATATTTGAATTAGTTGGGATATAGTTGGGAAATTAATTAAATAAATAAGATTTTATTTAATTAATTAGGTAAATGAATAGGATGGGATAAGATATGATGTGAAAATTAATTAAATAAATAAAATTTATTTAATTAATTGGGATGATGATAAGATAAATGGGATTATGGATAGAATTATGAATGGGAAATTAATTAAATAAATAAAATTTATTTAATTAATTGGCTAAGTGGAATTAAGTAAATTAGGATGGGAATTAGGACAAAAATGGCTTATGATGTCTAGGATAATGTTTTAACAAGGTGTTGCAAGACATGAACAAATTTGGGACAAATTTGGGTGTCTACATTTTGCCCCTATTTGAGATGATGTTCGAGATGATCAGATTTACATCAAGTAACATCATTTCAAAGAAGCTAAGGGTATGGATAGAGGAAAATGGATATAGATGGAAAAATAGGATGATGATGCCCCCTCGAGAGGATAGGTGGGTTGGACAAATACGGGTATGCTCTCGAAAAGAAATGGCTTGGCTGCAAAAGAAAGATAAGGGGATAGATAGAAGAAATGAAGATGTGTTATGCTGCAATGAATATGAGGAACCATGATGTTTGATATAACACTAGACGTTATGCACTAAGGTATAAGGACCAGGGTGACAATGTGTCTTGTGCCCTAGCATAATACAACCTTGTCAAGATACAAGTTATGAATATTAGCTAGATTGATACCGATATGATGCAAATGCAAGATAAAGAGATAACACACAAGCAAGCATGCACAAATGATTAAAAAAAAAACAAGGTATTGCCCCTGTCAAGCTGTAAACCAATGATTAATTGTTTGATTGATTATTTTGTTGATAATGATAATAGTGTTGTCATGGTGGGGAAAGCTATATCCCTAGATCAACACAATGTTGTTTTCTAAGTTGGTTGGCTAGTTGGTTGACTGATTTAGCTTACAACAAGGCTAGGATCAAGACCATTGATTGCATTTGGATAACTTGGCTTGATTGATTAACTTGATTGGTATAGCTTTAAGGATTGACTTGCACTTGGATCATTGTTTGGATTGATTTGATGATTGAAGGATGATTAGATGAAGTGATGGATGAAGATTGATGAAGGATTGATGATTTGATTTGAAGTAAATGGAATTGATATGAATGGATGATTGGAGTGAAGGAAATGAATTGATTGAATGCTAGATTCATTGGAAGAAGTTGTTTATTGATGATGTGGGAGATAGATGACAGAAGAAATGATGAGAGGAGAAAGAGGAAAATCATTTGTGCCTGAATCTGGGCATTTCCTTCATACTCCAGATTGCCTACATACCCCATATCCATGGGATCAAGGCACTTAACGATGGAAATGAGATGTAGTTTTGATTTGTGTTTATTGATGATGATGAAAGATCGGGTTATGGATTGAGATTGATTGAGTTATGGATATATGACATGTTGATGATGGGATGATATGTGGTGGATTGAGCTACTTTTGATTTGTTGGAGTGATTGGATTTATTTTGATGGCTGGCTTGATGTGCTTTGGTTTTGATGTTTTCTATTATTGGGTTGATTGTTTTAATGATTGGATTGTTTTGAATGATGATAGTGATGGTGTGATGATTAGAGTGTCCACTCAATCTAAGCATAAGCAAGTGTTCTCAGTGTCTTCAAAGGATGTAAAATAAACAAGGTATTGCCCTTGTCAAGTCATAAACCAATGATTGATTGTTTGATTAATGATGATAGTGTTGTCATTGCGGGGAACACTATATCCCTAGATCAACACAAGGATGTGGGAATGATATATCCCATTGATGATGATTGATTTAGTTTATGACAAGATTAGAATCAAAAACTTGTTTATTTGATTGGATAATGTTCCTTGATTGATTGGCTTGCTTGATATGGATTAGTGTGACTTGGATTTAAGATCATTGCTTAGATTTATTTGATTGATATGATTTGAAGAAGTGATTGATTGAAATGGATGAATGAATGTTATTGATAGGAAGAATTGATGATGGTGGTGATTTTGATTTAATGTTGGAGTGGATTGTTTTGGATGATATGATTGGTTTTATTACTTGGATTTTTTGTTGGATATTTAATTTTTTGGATTTTTTGACATATTTGATTTTTTTGTGTTTTTTTTGGGATATTTTGATTTTTTTTGTTTTTTTTGAGATATTTTGAAAAATACCAATGGATTTACAATTTGGGTAGCCTTTGTGCTTGATACCAATGACAAGGGAAGACCAAGTCTAGGTGCATGGATGGATGAATTTGATTGGATGGATAAAAGGATGGATGATAGTAAATGGGATGGAAGGCTCATGATATATGGATGGATAAAAAGGATAAGCCGTGGAATGGAGAGCTTATGATAAATGGATAGATAAGTGGATAGGCTCATGATAAACAGATGGGGATAAGCTATAAGATGGAAAGCTTATGATAAGGGTACACCATAGTGGATGGATCATAAGGGAGCTAGGATGTGATCTCCAAAGGCTACGTTGCATAGGAAGAATAATGTGCCCCATTCTAGGTGGTAATGCTTAGGATTTTTACATGACAAAGTTCATGACCAAGGGATGACATGATTAGATTTTACATGGCACTTATGACGATAGAATGACATGATGGATTGGTTTAAATGGGATGGATAAATGGTTAATAGATAGGAATTGGTTTGGAAATAAGGTATGTCAAGAAATATCCAAACATGTTTCAACATTTTGCCCCCATGTCTTCATCAAAATTAAAAGGTGGAAGGATGGATAAATGGGTTGAATAGGATAGGCATGTTTATGTAATGGCTAAGGATGGTAGGATGGTATGGTAATGGTAGGACATGATAGGATGGAAAATAATATAATAGGATAGATAGTTTGGAAATGGATAGGTTGGATGAGACAATGTGCCCCCAAGTGTAAGTGACATAGAAGATCAACCTACACATGACGCCTGTTTGCCAGGTTTTCATCATGGTACTTATCCAAGGCACCTATTTACTAGGTTTTCACTGTTGGACAAAGGGATTTCTCTTTACTGTTATGATTTTTGATTTTGATTTTTTAATATTTATTTTTAGATGGGATGACAATTACACATGGCGCCTGTTTGCTAGGTTTTCACCATGGTAATGGATAGGAGGGACTCAAGTGTCTAGTGCTATGAGAGGTGATAGTGTCCTATTAGAGATGGATGATGTCTTTGCATGGACCATGTCATTATGTTCATCGATGTTGATAAGGGATTGCATGAGAGAGATGGATTAGGTAGATAGTGGATTAGGATGTGGATTATGTAGGGCTTATGGAAAAGGATGAAAAGTTTATGCAAAAGCATGGACCATAGGAAGGTGATTGGGGAGATATGTAGGATAATGGATGGAAGATGGGGAGATGTAGTTATGTAGAGGTGCTGTGGAGTGGAAGGGAACCGTGACCAATAGGTACACCCACCATGATAAACATTGAAGCTTTTGATGAGATGGTGCTATAGGAAGCAATGGAGACGTTTGCTTAGGAGATGGTTGATGAAGTGATTTAGGAACCCACATAGATTTAGTATTTTTAGTACTTTTGTTTTTCTTGTGGGATTTTTGAAGGGAATGGAAGTTTTGGATGGAAATAGGCTCTTGGATGGATCTAGGTGGTTGGGATTCTTGGGATGTGGATGAGGATGCCTCATTTGACTTTCTTGCTATTTTCTTAGGAACCCAAACCATTTTTATTTTGGGCTTTGCATTTGGAGGTAAGGGTTTAGATGGCTGCTTAGATGAACTTTGCTTTGATTTTGATTCTTTATGTCCTAAGGTATGGAGACCTTTAGGATTTTTGGTAGGATTTTCAGCTTTATAGCTAGAGGCATAAAAATTTTTGCTTTTGAATCCCATGGGGTGGGTGGAGTGGATGGAATGATTGGAAGCTTTATGCTTAGGCAATGTGTGCATTTGTTGGTCATGATTAGGGATATAAGGATACTTATGAATGATATGTATGTTAGGTATTGGAAGTAATGGTAGTAAAGTGGATGGAGGGATATTTGGAGTTGGTAAAATTTGAGGCAAAGTGGTTGGAAGAAGGTGTATGGTCACATGCTTTTGACATTTATAGGATGATGGAGGTGGAATGGCAACATATGTTTTGGGTAGATGATTGGGGGTGTGATGGAAAGTGGTAGATTTAGGATGCATGAAGGGAATACCAACATGTTGGCCTTTTTTACCTTGCGGTGTGTATCAAAGGCCATATGAGCATGGGGCGACCTTGACATAGTTTGGCTCCAAAATACCTTGTTCACAAAGACCTAGGCCTTTACCTTTGTAGTTCATGTTTTGGAGGATGCGATTGACTATGGGACTAGGTGTGCTTAGGGAACTAGACTTGAGTTCTTTATTGGATGGAGAAGGTGAGGTAGAAGACAAAGGTTGTTATTGTCGTCAGGAAAAACACTCATGGAGGAAGGTGGTAAGACCACTAGGACATGATAGTGGATTTGAAGTGGAGTCAATGGTAGATGTGGAAGGAGGATCATTAAGATCTTGATTAGCATTGTGTTCACTAAGATCCAAGTTATTTGTTTGATCTTCTATGCTTATGTGTTCTTGAGAGGCACATGTCTCATTATGACAAGTGAATGTTTGCTCATTATGGATAGGGCTAGATGGAGAATGGATAAGAGCAGTTTGGATATCTTGCTCATGGATGGTTATGGGATTATGGATAGGATTAAGGTGCTTTTGAATAGGTTCTTCATCATAGAGATCATCTTGATCATGAGAAAGATAAAGTTTGGCTAAAAAGATCATCATGCTCTTCATGATCTTAGCTAGAACCTTGATCATAACTATGAGAAAAAACAGGATTAAGTGGGCTATAAAAGGGATAAATTTGCTCATGAATGAGATCATGGTGATGGCTAATATCTTGAGGGAAAACCATATGTAGGTCGTGTTGCAAGTATGAGGTGAACAAGTGTTGTCATTGATGTCAACATACTCATATTACATCGACAAGAAGGATTGGATGAGCTGTGTGTTGAGGATATTGAGAAAATTACCCTCAGTCAGGAACAGTGAAGAACAGTGATGAGAAGAAGGCAAATATATTGGATAGGTTGAGAACCGGAGGATGCAGATTAAAGGGTTTGCAGATATGAGTCTTGAGATGCTTCAGTCAAGTTTTCAGAGGTCCGCATGAAGACCTGAAGAAGTTATGGCTGTCTGTGTGGAACCGGTTCCGGCAAGTGCTTAGAGGTGACAGAGGATCACAGAAAGGTCCGGTGAGGTCCGGAATTGTACAATCCTAATCTGCGGATTGGAAAGAGTATTTGGGATATCCTTGTGATGTGCCATCTCGAGTTGTGTATGATTTGGAGGTCCGGAAGTACCTCTTGCATTATGACAGTGGCGACAGACTGTGTTCTTGAAGTTCCGGATAGGAAGACAAGAGATTCCAGCAAGTAAAGGAAGTGTGGATGTATCCAGACATTCAGGCAGGCTTGTTAAGTTTTCTGGATTGTGTTGAGGTTGTGTTATTGATCCGCATTGATAGTAGAGCCCGAAATTGAAGTTATTCTTCCAGATGAAGTTCTTGCTCTGCTTAGCCGACCGGATGAGTTGTTCATCCTGCGAATGTTCTTGTGGTGGCCGACCGGATGTGTTATTCATCTTGCGGATACTCTTATGATTGTTTGCCGACTTAGATGTTTGATCCTAAGTCGATGTCTTGTATAAATAACGGTCTGTGAGTTCATTTCAGGGTGTGGTGTGTGGATGAGTGTGGCATAGCGAAGAGAAGTGCGAAAGGCAGAACAGAGGTTTTTGGGCTTAATTGGAACTGATCCAGACATGGTAGAGATGTCATTCTCCAGTTCAAGACTGTGACTTTTATCACTTTGTAGACAGTGTGTCTCCTTGTAGGCAGTGGGCCTCTTTGTGAGCAGTGTGCTCGGGCAGTGAGCCCTAATTGGCATGTGCCATTCATTTTTCTTTATTCTTCTAACAGAGAATAATTCTTGGGTTAATCACCCCGTGGTTTTTCCCTTAACCGGGTTTTCCACGTCAAAATCTTGGTGTTCAATGTGTTGATGCCTATCTGCTCTTTATGTATTATGCTTCCATTGATGATTAATTGATATGCTACTAACTAACAACAAAGAATCAAGTGTTTGAAAGAGCAAGAAGTTTTATACAACTGATTCACCCCCCCTCTCAGTTGTATGCCCTAGATCCAACAATTGGTATTAGAGCTAAGTTCCTCTGATAGGAGCTTAACCGCTTGAGGAGATCCAAGATGTCGTCATACAAGAAGGATAGTCCGAAGTTCGATGGAACCAACTTCACTCTCTGGAAAGGTCGCATGAAGTGTCACTTGGAATGTATGGGAAAAGCATATTTGGCTATGGTTTCAAAACCATATGTACCTCCACAAGGTGGTCCGACAACTCTGAATGAAATCACAGAAGCTGAAAACAATCTGCTAACCAAGGAAGCTCTTCTAAGCACATTGAATGACTCATATCTCTCGAATGTTATTGACCTACCAACTGCATATGAGATCCTGACTAAATTGGAACTTCTGTATGAAGGAGATGAGTTTGTCAAAAGTGCAAGGTTGCAAAGTTTGAAAGGAAAATTTGAAAGATTGAAAATGAGAGATGATGAAAACATCACTACCTTTATGCCAAGAGTGAATGAGCTGGTATGTGGAATCAAAAATGCTGGTGGAACTTTAGATGAAAATGAGATTGTCTGCAAAATCCTAAGATCTCTTCCTGCTGCCTACAAAATCAAGGTTGCTGCCATTGATGAATTCAGAGCCCACACAACTGTCACAAGAGAACAACTGGCTGGCAAACTAGCTGCATTTGAAATGACCGAGTTTGGAGATGATCCTCCCAAGACTGAATCTGCTTTCAAAGCCAGTGCCTATGTGAAAGGCAAACAGAGATTTGATCCGGGAGAAAACTCATCAAGGAAAATGTCATGGTATGATCAAGCAAGAAGAGACATGGAAGAAGAAGAAGCAGAAACAGCTCAACTTGAAGCCCTCATTGCAAAGAGACTGCCAAGAGGATCCGGTAAGTATGAAGGAAAACTACCCTTTAAGTGTTTCAACTGCAATAAGATTGGTCATTTTGCTTCAAGATGTCTGGAAAGATCTGCAAGGTCTAATACTAACAGACAAAGGTTTCAAAAGAATTGCTATTATGTTCATGAAGAAGATGACAATGAAGGAGTAACAGATGATGAATCAGAACTAGGAAGCAAATCCGGAAATGAGTGGGTGTTTATTGCCATCAAGGAAGAAGATTCAATACTCTCTGAATCTGTCAATCACAAAGTTGTTGAAAAAGCTTTGGCTGCTCAGGTGGAAGAAAAGGATGGTTGGGTTATTGACAGTGGATGTTCTCACCATATGACTGGTGACAAGAATAAGTTCTTGAATTTGGAAAGGTATGAAGGAGGAATGGTAAAGTTTGGTGACAATTCTGTTGGCAGAATCAGAGGCAGGGGAACTATTTCCTTCGATGGAAAGAGCAAAACAGGTAACATACTGTATGTTGAAGGATTGAAGCACAATCTTCTTAGTGTTGGTCAGTTGGTGGACAAGGGCTATGATCTCCGGTTCAAAAATGGAAAATGCAGAATCTTTACAAACTCCAGAACTGAGATTGCATCCGGTACTCAGACAAAAGGTAATATCTTTCATCTAGTTGGTTCAAATAAAAGTTGTTTGTTTGCTCAAATTGATCAGAGTTGGTTATGGCATAGAAGAATGTGCCATGTAAATTTTGATAACATCATCAAGATAAGCAATACTCAGGCCATAAGAGATCTTCAAAAATTGATGAAACCTACAAATAGTTTGTGCAAAGAATGTCAGCTAGGTAAACAAAGCAGAGTCTCTTTCAAAAGCAAAGATCAGTCTTCTACCGGACTGTTGGAATTAGTACATACTGATCTCTGTGGTCCGACAAGAATCAAGAGTCTGCAAGGTGATAGATATTTCATGTTGTTAATTGATGATCATTCCCGGATGATGTGGGTTACCTTTCTAAAAGAAAAATCAGAAGCATTTGAGAAGTTC
The DNA here is from genome assembly GCA_027924645.1 of Cunninghamia lanceolata. Classification (NCBI taxonomy): domain Eukaryota; kingdom Viridiplantae; phylum Streptophyta; class Pinopsida; order Cupressales; family Cupressaceae; genus Cunninghamia; species Cunninghamia lanceolata. Next base: position 8,287,264 of record BSBN01000348.1, read on the forward strand.
AAGATCTTCAAAGCTATGGTAGAGAATCAAACCAGATTGAAACTAAAGTGTCTAAGGTCTGATAGAGGTGGTGAATTTACATCTGGTGAATTCATTGATTTTTGTGAGAAGCAGGGTATAAGGAGACAGTTGTCTGCTCCTAGGACTCCACAGCAGAATGGAGTGGTTGAGAGAAAGAACCGGACCATTCAGGAAGCTGCCAGGATAATGATGTTGGAAGCAAATGTTCCTCAAATGTTTTGGAAGGAAGCTATCAGCACTGCAGTCTACACTCTCAATCGAGTTCAAATCAGAAACAACACCGGTAAGACCCCCTATGAACTCTAGTTTGGCATCACTCCTACTGTGAAATATTTCAGAGTATTTGGTAGCAAGTGTTATATTAAAAGAGATGAAGATCTAGGAAAGTTTGATGCTAGAAGTGATGAAGGAATTTTCTTGGGTTACTCCACTCAAAGCAAAGCATACCGATGTTACAATAAGAGATTGAGGAAGATGATAGAAAGCACCAATGTGAAAGTCGATGAAGGAATTGAGAAGCCTTCAAGATTTTATGAGTTTGATGAAGATGACCAAGACAGTGTTCAAGGACCTCAATCCTCTCCGGTGAGACAGAGTCAGCCTGATCTCGTAAATCAGGAAGAAGAGATAGGTTTGAATGAGCCTGATCAAGAAGCAGCAGTGCAGGATACTCCCAAAATTCTAAGGTATGTAAGACTGAACCACTCTGAAGATCAGATCATAGGTGACAAAAGCAAAGGTGTACAAACTAGAAGGAATGTTGCTCAAAATCAAGATGAATGTTGTCTGATTTCAAAGATTGAACCTAAAACAATAAATGAAGCCTGTAATGATGAAAACTGGACCAAAGCAATGAAAGATGAATTGATGCAAATTGAGAAAAATCATACTTGGGATCTTGTTCCCAGACCTAGAGACAGGAATGTAATTGGAACCAAGTGGGTCTTCCGGAACAAACTAAATGAAGCTGGTGAAGTAATCAGAAACAAAGCTAGATTGGTCTGCAAAGGCTACTCTCAAATAGAAGGAATTGACTTTGAAGAGACTTTTGCTCCGGTGGCAAGAATTGAAGCAGTCAGATTACTTCTTGCATTTGCTGCCTTCAAAGACTTCAAGGTATATCAGATGGATGTCAAGTCTGCCTTCCTAAATGGTGATCTGGAAGAAGAAGTCTACATTGAACAACCGGATGGATTTCAATTGTCTGATAATGATGATATGGTCTGCAAGTTGAAGAAAACTTTGTATGGATTGAAGCAAGCCCCAAGAGCATGGTATGAAAGGTTGGATAAGCATCTTGTGTAGATTGGATTCAACAAAGGTACTGCTGACAGTAACTTATATTTCAAAATTGATCATGAAAACATATTGATTGTTGAAGTGTTTGTGGATGATATCATTTTTGGAGGAAGAGATAGTATGTGCAAAACTTTTGCAAATCAGATGAAAAGTGAGTTTGAAATGTCTATGCTTGGTGAAATGAATTTCTTCTTGGGTCTGCAAATTACTCAAACAAAAGAAGGGATTTTCATTTCTCAGACCAAATATGTGAAAGAATTGTTAAGAAAATTTGGTATGGAAGACTCAAAACCTATGAACACTCCTATGGTAACCGGATGTAAGTTAAGCAAAGATGATGACTCTCCAAAGGCAGATCAGACAAAATATAGATCAATGATTGGTGGATTGTTGTATCTCACTCAAACTAGACCAGATATAATGCAGGCTATTGGTCTTGTGGCAAGATTCCAGGCTGATCCTAGAGAATCTCATGTTATGGCAATCAAAAGAATTTTTAGGTACTTGAAAGGAACAGTTGAGTATGGTCTATGGTACCCTAGAGATCCGGATTTCTCTCTTCATGCTTACACAGATGCAGATTGGGCAGGAGATGTGGATGACCGGAAGAGCACTAGTGGTGGAGCATTCTTTTTGGGGAAGAGATTGATTTCTTGGCTAAGCAAGAAACAAGATGCAATATCTCTGTTTACAACTGAAGCAGAATACATTGCAGCAGCAGGTAGTTGCACTCAAATCTTATGGATGAAGCAGATGCTAAGAGACATCAAAGTTGAATATGAGGAGCCTATCACAATTTTCTGTGATAATTCAAGTGCAATTAATATTTCTAAGAATCCGGTATTGCACTCTAAGACTAAGCACATATCTATCAAATTTCACTTTTTGAGAGAACAAGTAAACAAGGAAGAAGTCAGATTGGAGTATGTTCCCTCCAAGGATCAGATTGCAGATATCTTTACAAAACCTCTTCCCAAGGACTCTTTTGAATATCTCCGGGAGAAGTTAGGGGTCATGGCCCCTCCGGTGATAAACTAAGATGCACTGATGTGCATCAGTCCGGTGGATATCACAGTCATATCTTGTGATCCGGATTGATGATGGGGAGCTGCTACTAAGGGGGAGCAGCTGGTATGATTCTGATGTATTAGATTTGCAAGTATGAGCCCTTTGCCATTGATGTCAAAGGGGGAGAGAAGACATGTGAAAAACAAGTGGTTAATGATCAAAGGGGGAGAGAAGACATGTAAAAAGTTGTTGTTGATAGGGGGAGCTGTGACAGAAAGGAGAAGTTCTTGTCTTGATGGTTTTTCACATCACATGTTGCCATCAATGACAAAGGGGGAGATTGTTGCAAGTATGAGGTGAACAAGTGTTGTCATTGATGTCAACATACTCATATTACATCGACAAGAAGGATTGGATGAGCTGTGTGTTGAGGATATTGAGAAAATTACCCTCAGTCAGGAACAGTGAAGAACAGTGATGAGAAGAAGGCAAATATATTGGATAGGTTGAGAACCAGAGGATGCGGATTAAAGGGTTTGCAGATATGAGTCTTGAGATGCTTCAGTCAAGTTTTCAGAGGTCCGCATGAAGACCTGAAGAAGTTATGGCTGTCTGTGTGGAACCGGTTCCGGCAAGTGCTTAGAGGTGACAGAGGATCATAGAAAGGTCCGGTGAGGTCCGGAATTGTACAATCCTAATCTGCGGATTGGAAAGAGTATTTGGGATATCCTTGTGATGTGCCATCTCGAGTTGTGTATGATTTGGAGGTCCGGAAGTACCTCTCGCATTATGACAGTGGCGACAGACTGTGTTCTTGAAGTTCCGGATGAGGAAGACAAGAGATTCCAGCAAGTAAAGGAAGTGCGGATGTATCCGGACATTCAGGCAGGCTTGTTAAGTTTTCTGGATCGTGTTGGGGTTGTGTTATTGATCCGCATTGATAGTAGAGCCCGAAATTGAAGTTATTCTTCCAGATGAAGTTCTTGCTCTGTTTAGCCGACCGGATGAGTTGTTCATCCTGCGAATGTTCTTGTGGTGGCCGACCGGATGTGTTATTCATCTTGCGGATACTCTTATGATTGTTTGCCGACTTAGATGTTTGATCCTAAGTCGATGTCTTGTATAAATAACGGTCTGTGAGTTCATTTCGGGGTGTGGTGTGTGGATGAGTGTGGCATAGCGAAGAGAAGTGCGAAAGGCAGAACAGAGGTTTTTGGGCTTAATTGGAACTGATCCGGACATGGTAGAGATGTCATTCTCTAGTTCAAGACTGTGATTTTTATCACTTTGTAGACAGTGTGTCTCCTTGTAGGCAGTGGGCCTCTTTGTGAGCAGTGTGCTCGGGCAGTGAGCCCTAATTGGCATGTGCCATTCATTTTTCTTTATTCTTCTAACAGAGAATAATTCTTGGGTTAATCACCCCGTGGTTTTTCCCTTAACCGGGTTTTCCATGTCAAAATCTTGGTGTTCAATGTGTTGATGCCTATCTGCTCTTTATGTATTATGCTTCCATGGATGATTAATTGATATGCTACTAACTAACAACAAAGAATCAAGTGTTTGAAAGAGCAAGAAGTTTTATACAACTGATTCACCCCCCCCTCTCAGTTGTATGCCCTAGATCCAACAGGTCATAGATAGGTGGAACTTAGAGGTTCTTTAATCTTGATTAAGATTAAGGTTCAAAGTTTCCACATGTTTAAGATTATGCTCTTGACATACCTCTTGACTTTGGATGGAAGCGGAAGGCTCTTGAGTGGATTTGATAGACTCTTGAGGGTTATAGACATGAGGGCATGATGGCTCTTAGCTTAGGCTTGTGGTTGGAGACTCTTGAATAGACTTGTTGGCTTGTAGGTCACATGATGAGCTTAAAGGGCTAGGTATGTTAATGGAAGGCTCTTGAAGAGGCTCAAGGATATGCAAACCACATGATGAGAATATAGGATTGGACATGACCTTTGGAAGTTCATTGGTAGGCTCATGAATGGGTGTTTGACATGGGGGTAGTTTATTCCTAGCTAGTAGCCAATGGATTACATCCTTCGCAAGGGTATGGGTGGATGGGCAATATAATGGATGGACGATAAGGGTAGATGGCATTGGATTAGGATTAGGATTAGATGGATGGATAATGGGATTGGATGGATTAGGATTTGGACTAGATGGAGGTGACACATGGGATTGGGATGATGTGGCATGTTTACAGAGGCTCTGTATGTACATCTTAAAGAGGAGTGGCCTAAATATGGGGCATACATTTGTATTATGACCTTTGATCTTATGGTAGGCACAATAATGATGTTCATTGTATGGACTTCCCTCACATGATTTGACTTCAGGAAGTTCAATGAGTTTTGCTTTAAGCATTTGTCATAAAATATACTTAACATTTTTATTTGGTGGAGGATTGGAGGCCCATGGTGGTAAAGGTGATGAAGGGCTTGATGGGCTAGAAGATGGATTAGGAGTAGGATGACATGGTGGTGTTGGGATAGGATTAGTTGGCTCATGTGTCGACATGTGATTGGATGATGGAGGCCACTCATAGGATGCATTAGCTAGGTTGGTATCTCCCTTGTCAAAGGTAATTATGTCTTGTTGCATTAGGCTCGCATGGTTTATGTACAAAGGGCCACTTGGAGATGCATGTGCTTCTTGTTGCAAAGGTGGACTTGGGCTCATTTGTACTTGTTGGGGAGGCCATTGATAGTCTTGGTAGCTAGGTGTAATGGTAGGATATGTAGACAAAAGATGTTGAGGTGGACTCAAAGATGCAGGGATTTGATCTTGTTGGCAAGGTTGACTTGTACTCACTTGATTTATATACAAAAGGCCATTTGGACTTGCATGTTGTTCTTTTGAAATCACTTGATTGCCTTGTGGATGGGCTTGATAGTGTATTAGAATGTCGGCATGAGAGATTGAATAAGCTTGAGGTGGATATTCATAGGTTGATGTGACATTGACTTGGTGGATAGGTGGATTAGGTTGATAGGAAGTGGATGGCTATGAGATGTGGCTATAAGGTGGATTAGGTTGATAGGAAGTGGACGGATATGACATGTGGCAAGATGGATTAGGTTGGGAGTGAATGGCTAAGGATTGTTGTACTTGTCGAGCTTGACTAGTGGCTAAAAGGTGTTGGACTTGAGGTGATTGGCTTGCGTGGGGTTGAGCTTTTTGGATGAAGAATTGTAATGTTTCAATAGCATCTTGGTTTAGGGATTGTGATCCTTGATAAAGATTTTGGAGGAATCCTTGGAATTTGATTTATGGGTCTTCTGGTGTAAACATGTTGTCACCCAAGTGTTTATCTTAAGTCCTTTTAGCAAGTGCTTGTTTATGATTTATGATGATGTGGATGAAATTAAGTTGGATATGATGTGTGTTGACTAGGATGAATGTTTAGATTGATTTGTTTATGTGTTTGGTGTTTAGAGCTTGATTTGGCAATGTTCAAACAAATGATTATGCATATACACACGAATCACTCACACAAGACACATAAGCAAGTTGTTAGTTTGAAAATTAAATGTGATGATTAAGCAAGCACACATGGAAGACACATCAACAAGCCTAATGCCTAGTCAAGTGGGTATGGCCAAATAGGCCTTAGGCTAGATTGCACAAGGTTGACTATGGAATTGAAAGTGAAATCCTGCCACACAGTTGGGAAAAAGGGGTAACCCACCCTTCACCTTCACTTCCCAAAGGTATAAAGTTCTTTGGGGCTTAGCCAAGAGTGACAAGATTCCAACTCCCAATGAGGGTGTCTTTTGATTTAGCCTTAATTGAGGTCATCCCTTGGAGTGGTGTGTCTCCAAGTAGGCCTCCTAGATAAGGTATACAAAAGCAAACCAAGTGAGCTATCACTTGATTCACACTCACAGTTGTTAACTGACCCTTTAAAAATGAGATGTGTGGAAGACAATTCAATCACTTGTTCGTTTTAGATCCAAATCCAAATGTGATGGAAGACACTTGTTCATTTTATGCCCAGTTTCAATGATGTGATTGCAAACAAGTTGTTCATTTTTATGCCCAAAGTCCAAATGTGTGATCAAACAAGTTTGGAAGATAAGAGATGAAATGATTGCACCTGGTTAATTCGCTATCCAAATCTACTGTAGATGATAATGCCAATGCTGCTCCAGCTCCTTAGATGCCCCTACAAGTCACCAATTCTAAAAAGAAACAAGTAAAATTGCAAAGAAGATGATTATATGAAAAAGATGAAATATGATAATGAAAATGATCTAATGTAGAAAATGGATTGCATAAATAGAATGGTCAAGAGATTCTAAGCAATTTGAAAAGAAATTTTGTTGAAATCCGATTGATTTTACTCAAGATATGCTCAATTGAAGTTTCCAATGAAGCTGAACTTTGACTGATAAAAAAGATGATAAAATGATATAGTCGCCTAACAAAATTTGCTCTGTTATGAAGTTCATCCTCTCAGCTTTCCAACGAGTCCAATTTTGTGTAATTTCGCCTCCGTATGTGAATGTTATGCAAATTTGAAAAAAATAGCCTCCTTTGGCATGTAGGGGCAAAAGAGAACCTGGCTGTTAACAAAATCACTAGCAGTAAAGTTTTTATTCCAGTCACATGTGAGGGTTTGTCTCTGGCAGTTGGTGTAGGCAGTTTATGTCTGGCAGCGTCCTTGGTTATTCATGTGACCAAAGGCCAAGTGGATGGCAAAGATAAAAAGATAGGGTCCAATGCCTCCAATCCCCAATAAAACCTTGGGCTGTACCCCTTCCCAGCCCCGAATGGACTGCTGATTGTAGGTGGTCGACAGCTTGGTTGAATAAAGGTCGTAACTGCTGATGATTGGATCAGCCAGTCAAATGGGTGTTTGACTACGCTGTTGAGGTCAAAACCCCATTGAAAAACCTACGGAAGACATGATTCAAAAGACTCTGGTTTTATAGTAAAAACTGCCAGTATGTTAAAAGGTCATTGGTAAAATCTTTGAAGCCGTCGAATGAATTTTAATTCTCGTGACCACTATTAGGCCTCTAAGGACAGGTTGAACACCACTGGTAGTATAAATGACTGCCAAATTGTTGTCAAACTTAAAACGGCCGTAGAGAAACAATAGACCACCAGAAAATTTGAACAGTCAATATGATGCGAAATAGACCATGGGAAAATTTATTAACTGCCGATGTTGACTGTTATGTCAAATGGTAGAAAAACACTGTGAATAATTGTCTCATGAAGAAATTTTGTGGTCGCGGGTGTATGAAAGTTTTTAGAGAGATCGCCCTAGGAAATTAAACGTTGAGATCTTAAAACTATTGACTGTTTATCGACAGCAATCAAAGGCTTCAAACCGCCAAGAAGATTTATAAATGCCACTGCCAAAGACTTCAAACCATCAGTTTATGTGCTACGGACTTCTAAACCACCTGCCAGAATGAAAACCCTCCAGTATCAGGTTGAAACCCACCGTGTATGGTGTGAAATCACCATTGATCATGAAAAAACCACTATAACAGGCTGAAACCGCTTGTAAGTGGTAGAAGACCGTGGATTTAAAACCAAAACCACAGTTTTGAATACTATTTTCGGCTGTTTGTAAATGCAGGTCGGTGATTTAAAATTAATCATTGGTCAGTGAGTTTAAACGGTCGCCTGAGATTGTGTGCAAAGACGACGAAGTGTATACTGTCACCGGATTAAAGTAACTGATTCCTATAACCTTTGTTAGCGATCGACGGACACGGGATGGCACGGGATGGATGATTGTCATACCTGTTTGTTCTCCATATAGATATAATGTTTTAACTATTAAGGGTTGATAAGAACCCTAACTTTTTCCTGGCGTATATATGCTTGATTGATGGCTTAAATATGTTCCAGAACTCATTTGAACTTCTCCGTTTGGAATTGTATCTTTATTATCCTAGAAATACTTATTAGCTTTCAATTTTTTTCTATTTTATTGTAAAGTCTTATTGTACTATTGTGATGCCACATGCTCATATTCATGTGCTAAATTTGCTTATGTACGAAGGGTATCAAATAGATTATTAAATTTTCTAAAATAATTATAAAGTCTAATGTAAGTATAAAAAATGTTCATCTTTGATTAAGTTGGTTTGGTCTATCAATAAATTTTATTGGTTTATAAGGAATTTATTTATATTAAGTTGAGGTTGGACTAAATCTCCTAATATGCAAATAGTAGAATAAATATTAAGATAGAATCTCTATCCTAAACAAATTTGACAAAATTAGTACTCAAAGTTCAATATTCTTTAGAAGGAACAATATATAATGTAACGCCTTTCTATGCAGTTTTTTTTCTAAACTTTACATTTAAAACATGAGAGTCAAATATACACAAGAAGACCATGAGTGTGATTCTACAACATTCAAATGCATACCTTTAGATACTAGCATCATTCATGACAAAAAATACTTCAAAGATCCATCACAAAACAAGAAAAATCCATGTAATGAATTAAAAAGGATTTCTCAAATACACTTTGAAGCAATTTTACAAGTTCTTTTGAGGACTAACTAATCAATACAAAACTATGTCAAAAAATGCAACATATAGAATATATACATTATATCCCCCCCCTAAGCTCATCTAGAAAGCTATAGAAACACTTAGATCATCAAGAGGAATTTACATTCACTTTTTTCTCCTTAGTTGCAACATCTGTAAGCTTGGATAAAAAAAGTTTGAGCTACAAGGGTTAATCCCCTAGAACAAAATTGATCAATGGAGACACACAAGTAATGTACTTGATATGACAAATCCTAGACCTACCAACCCTTTAATAAATCTTCGAAACAAGTGTATATATGTTATATATCAGCTCCTAAATTATGGGCACATGTGAAAAATCACGTCAACTCAGTGAAGCACCATACACATTAGTATACAATTGCATATAAAATAGAAACACTTGCATAAATGAGAAAATCTATTTTGGATAAGGATTTGGTAGTTAAAAATAGAGGAAATTTTTATTAAATTGTTACATGTTATCAATTTCAAGTTGTAGGACTACAAAACAACTATATTTGCTCATATAACACACATCACCCCTCCTTTAAAACTATTCCTTGTCTATACTCATTAAAAACATCTACTATTCAACCTCATATTATAAATTTGGCATGAAGCAATGAACAAGAAGGATGGATTCCCATAGACACCAAAATGATAAAATAAATGCCAAGAGGGACAAATGGTGAGACCAGAAGTCTAATCCACATTGATCCCTACATTTAAAATCTTGTACATGGTATACTGATGGAAATAATCCCATTTAAATAGTCATTGCTTCATTTGTAGAATGGCCCACAACCATACACTAATGAGCCTAAAAATACTTCCAAGAACACCAAGAATTGACTCAATGTTAAAAATGAAGGTGCAAACCACACAATAAAAATCTAATTCAAACCTTATTAAAATTCTTCTAAATAAAGTAGAATCAATAGAGATCATGACAAAAATAAAACCCACTCCATAGAAATAACATGCATTAAGAACTGAACACATAACACAATATATAACATGGAGAAAACCCTTTCAGATATAAAAATCTACCAAGAAAAGAGGCTCCAAGTTGTATTATCTTCAAATATGAGATTACAATACATACACTTCCTCTTCTTCTTTAGTCTTCAATCTAGCGGCACCTGTTACTCTCAACTTTGCTAAAAATGTAGTACAAATATCCTTATAAAAGGGGGTTGCCTTCTAGGAGAAGAAAACTAACATAATATCGACAATCAGATCTATGATCAATGACAAACAATCTAGATTTACAATGAAAAAATATAAATAAATTATGGTTTTGAGGGTGATGCCCCAAACCCCTACTAGGGCACGTAGCCCCGGACCCCCCTCCGAGGGGATGATCGCCCCAGACCCCTCACATGGGGGAAACTCCCTTGCGACCCCCCTATTGCAGATGAATTAACATCAGGTACAAGTTATAAACATGCAGTTGAAACAAGATCATTGCTGGTGAAACCTTTCATCCCTTATGGGGGTAAAAGCACAAACCTGTGTCACACTTTATAAAAGAATTGGCCAACAACAAAAAAAATTCTGAACTTCAACCACATAAAAGTGGTCTTTATGTTTTAAATTTTAAAATGATGTAAACTAATGAAATGTAGAAATTTTGATGGAGTTTATTCCTATAATTTTTTAGATTTTTTAAAAATTATTTTCATTATTTTGTAATTAATTTAAGAACAAATTTTGGAATGCTAAAAGTTTTAGGAAGACGTGACGTCAAGAAACAAATTGAAAAAAACATCATTTCTCCCTAATTTTTTTTTATCGAAATAGGTAACTTTAGTATTTAGTGCATGAAAAAAAAATTCAAATTTTGATGTATATTTTTCTTGTAATAACGTTTTAAAATCAAACTTGTCAGAATTTTATAGTTTTCATGGGATGTCAACTATTTTCTTTTTTTTTAATAATTTTCAAAAAACAAATTGTACACTTTTGAAGAGGACTCTCTCCTCTAGTGCATCATATTTAAAAAAAAAAAAATTAACATGTTTTATTATTTTTTTTTAATTTCTAATCAGCCTCTTTTTTAACTTTAACAACCTACTTGCATTATTTTAAAAACAAAATATATTAAAACTAATCAAAATATGAAAAAAAATAAATATTTAGATTCACCACTCCGAGCTCTACAAAAGGGTATTTTTCTTTTTGCTGAAAATCCATTATGATAGGAGAAATACCCTATTAAAGTTGAATGTTTCAGAAAAATTGTGAAAGAAGGTGAGTTGGCTTCCAAGTAGGCAACCAACTAGACATACTCAATTGAGCAAGTTATGGATGAGCAGATTTCGCCCAACAAGGTTTCGGTTGTAACTTTATCGAACATAAACTTATCAACCGGTACATAGTCGGTCAACAACTTATCAGCCAAAAATAATCGATATATATATATATATATATAATGTATTCAAGCTTTTTATAGATCTATATAGATATCTATATTGATTGGACATGTGACATGATTTAGAATGGGTTTTTTTCAAAGGCTTGGTCATTTATTTTTGTCCAATTGTATTTAAATTTGTTCCATGTGGAATTCATAATTTACATTTGATACTCCACTTAAATGTACATGTTATATCATATGTATGATTTCAATAGAAAACCTAGTGACTTTAGATCATATATTTTGCCTAAATTCCTTTAAAAATCATAGATATTTCTAATTGCATTTTTATGTTGGACACATGGAATTCTTTTAAGTTCACTTAAATCTTTGATTTCATTTATTGAATCTTAAAGATCTCATGTATATTTAATATACAAAACATAGTGATTTCATTTCACATGCAATTGTTAAGTTCACTTTTATTTAATCTTTGATTTCATTTGTTCAACTAGACACTTATATGTTAGATCATGTATTGAATTAACATACATAATATGCTAGATCATGTATTCAATTAACATTCATTATATGCTAGATCTGGCATATAGAATTCAAATAACATACATAAAGTTCCGTAATGCAAAGATTACTTTAAAAATTGTCCCCAGACTCTCATGTAAGCTCTGTACCTACATAGTAATTGAGGTAAAAACCCTGCCAAAATACAAGAAAACAAAATAAATTCAAACCTAGCATGACATTTATAAGAGAATTGCACCAGTTAACTCTTTATAGTTTAAAAAATGAGTATTAATCATACCTAAATACTGACAAAAATTAAATCTAATCTTCATCTTCTGCCTCATTCTCAGCAGTGTTGAAATAGTGTAGCTCGTACATACATTGTGATCTTTATTGGAAGCTATCACTCACAACCAATCCCTAACATTATGCTTTTTCAAATACGTCTCTATCATGTAAGTTTCAAATATCTGCAAATATGTTAATTAATCCTCTGGTTAACTTGAGTAATTAGGTTGATACTTAAACATTTGTAGTCATGTCACTAAAAAATAAAGGACTATGTGGCATGAGCTCAGGTATAAGTTTAGAGACATCGTAGAATATTTAAGCATCCATAGATATAAACATATCATTATTTAAATAAAAGTAAATAACCAATGTAACATGGAATGTGCTCAAGTGACCTTCATAGTGGAGACTTGTGTCCAGAACCCAAAAGATGTGTTACACGTTTATATGTACAAATCTTGAATGTTTAATACAACTTAAAATAAATGTAAATAACCAATGTAATATGTAATTTACAAAACATCTAGTACAACTTTAAAAATTCATTTGGTGTTTAAATGGTGAAGAATAGATACATGTTGTCTCTAGTTTTCTTTATTTTTTATGTTACTAATTTGTGACATTCAATTTTTTTATTATATTATCCAAGATCTATCTAGGCATGTTGTAATTTATTTTCTTTCATTTAGAGTAGCAACTATGATTTTCTATAACCTTTGGTATGTTACTTACCTGTATCATTTTGTTAATTGTTCTTGTATGGGTTCTTAGGATTGGTCTTTCTTGTCCACCTTGGTGCATTGAGATATTCATAATGATGTATAGCTTGAGACCACATGTAATGGGATCTTTGGTAATTATTTGGATTGATTTCTTTTGAATATATAGTTGTCATGGGAAGATCTCTAGATACCTATATATTATGTGCATAGTGAGATTTTATCAATTTCCAATTGCATATAAATGTTCCATCTAGAATTATTAAGTTTAAGAATAGATTTGATTTGATTTACATTCAATTAGACACATGTATAGCTCATCATCTAGTTTGAATTCTTTGCATGCACAATCAAATTCATGTGTATTAGACTATATGGAATTCTTCAGTTCAAGAATAGATTTGATTTCATTTACATTCAACTGGACACAAGTATAGCTCATTATCTAGTTTGAATTCTTTGCATGCAGAATCAAATTCATGTGTATTATATTATATGGAATTCTTAAGTTCAAGAATAGATTTGATTTAATTTACATTCAACTAGACACAAGTATAGCTCATCATCTAGTTTGAATTCTTTGCATGTACAATCAAATTCATGTGTATTAGATCATATGGAATTCTTAAGTTCAGGAATAAATTTGATTTCAATTACATTCAACTAGACACAAGTATAGCTCATCATCTAGTTTGAATTCTTTACACGCACAATAAAATTCATGTTTATTATATTATATGGAATTCTTAAGTTCAACAATATATTTGATTTCATTTACATTCAACTAGACACAAGTATAGCTTATCATCTAGTTTGAATTCTTTGCATGCACAATCAAATTCATGTGTATTAGATTATATGGATTTCTTAAGTTCAAGAATAGATTTGATTTGATTTAAATTCAACTGGACACAAGTATCGCTCATCATCTAGTTTGAATTCTTTGCATGCACAAACAAATTCATGTGTATTAGATTATATGGAATTTTGAACTTCAATAATAGATTTGTTTTCATTTACATTCAATTGGACACAATTATAGCTCATCATCTAGTTTGAATTATTTGCATGCACAATAAAATTCATGTGTAAATATTAGATTATATGTAATTCTTAAGTTCATATAGCATCATATATATGCACAATTTATAGAGTATTTAACTTTATTCACCACCACTTAATTTCAATTACATACTTTCAATATTACACTTTACCTATGATATAGTGATTTGAACCTATGAATCCTTTTATTGTCCTCTAGATAGGTGTTTATACATGTGTTATAGAGACTTGAACTATGAGAACCAAGATAGTGTAAAGACTATCAAACACGAGATTACAAGTGACAACAAATAATTTGTATTAACAAATAACAGGTATAAATAGTAGAGGTTGCATACCCAACTCTCCATGAAACATGGATAGGTAGCAATATTCAAAGCAAGAGAACAACGTAAATACCCTAAGAAATAGAGGTGATGTGTCAAGTCTATTGACACCTATTACAAATGACTCACCGAGTTGAAAATGTCAATTGGCATGTGCTATAAGTCACCTAACTATGATTGAGTTAGTGTTAACTCATGTAGTTATACACCAACACCCCCCCTTAAGCATAGCTTAGGTGAGTTTATGAATGATGAGTCCCAGTAGTGTGCCATTTTAGGTACTCATTTACAAATGTATCTCTTAGAAAATAGAGAAAGAAAGAAAACCCTGTGGGAAAAACTTTCCTCCAAAAAGAGAGAAAATAAAAAGAGGACTAGATAGCCCCCCCAGAAGATGATGATGCCAATGTTGATTTTGATGTAGATATGTAGAACTTCTGAAGCATGTTGAAGTTGTAAAACTTGCCCTTCTCTTGATTTCAAGAGCAAACTGATTGAAGTAAGTAGTGTTTTAAAGGATAAAGACTAGGATGTAGGTCTAAGAAATGTACAAAATATTTCAATACAAGGATGTGCATGCACACATACGAATGAGGTAAGAATCAATGTGATTCAAGTTGTAATGTTGCAACCTCCTTACTATACTTTATAGATCAATGTTCTTACATTTCACTTTTACACTTTCAATATCTTGACACTATATGACTATTTTTACAAACTAAGAATGCAGGAGAGTTCAATTTTTCTACTATATAGATATAATTGAGCTGAGCCGAGAGTTTACACTAGGCTCTAAAGTAGCATCATGATTATCTTCTTCACCAAATGTGAAATACGAAAAGATGAAGGCACACGCAAAGTTGCAAACCTTGCTGGTGCAGGAGCACCCCTTCAACAAGCTAAATATACATTTGAGGGAGAAGACTAAGGTTTAATACGTTTTATGCATTTTATGTTATCATGTAGTATTAGTGATGACATTTCATGTTTGTAAGAACTGACCCCACCATGAGAAATGAAGTCCCAAATTTGGCATCCCAATAAGCCAATTTGGACATCATTAGACATTTGGGGTATGTGGAGGATTAAATCAATGTGTCGCATGATTAGGTGTTTTGTTGTCTTAATCCAAACAGGTGTCGAGTGATTAGTTAGGGTTTTTGATTATAATCTTGGTTTAAGCAAAATCAGAATAGGGGAGTTATAAACAGAAAAAAAACCAGGCAGAGGAGTGAGAGAGGAGGAGGTTGTTGGTTTTTCCATCCTCTGGAATTATCAAATGTATGAATCTCTATAAGAATGAGAAAATAGAAATTCGGTCAGTTGTGTTTTACAAATTCTGGATTCCATGTAAATTCCCTATGTATTAAATTGTCCTGTGTACATTATCCATATAGAATTGTTTTGTATTTAATTTAGTCTTTCTGTTGTCGAGATGTACGATTGAAGCCATTCCACTGGTGGATTTCTGTGAAATCAATGGAATGGACTTGTAAAATAGTTTTCTATTTTGTTTTCCTTTTGTTCGTGGTCATGGAAGATTAGAAATTGTGAGATTTGTTACAGAGGAGGTTATCGGCATGTGATTCAGATACACAGTTATGTATATATGTCAATTTCATACCGGGAACAGTTTGTGAGTATATCAGATTTGTATGCGAGTATTATCCTGTGTATATTCTATGAAGAAATGTATGTGTAAGAGTCCATTCGGGTTAAGTTAGTGTTGTTCGTTAAACACATGAGTAGTGTGTATATCACTATGTACCTGAGTACATTTCATGTGTATATCACATTTGTATGCGAATATACATTTCATGTGTATCTTATATTTGTGTATCAGGTTGAAGCATATCGGGGAAATCAATAGTGGATAGTCATAGGTGGTTGAACCAATTAATAGGTTCAATGGTTCAACAGCTACAACAGGTTCATGTGGTTCACTGGTTCATCGTAGCAAGTGTCACCGACAGGTGAACCAATGGGTGAACCGGTTCAATGGTTCAACGGTTCATTCGGTTCACCAGTTCAACAAAGGAGCATTAGGTTCAATGGTTCAATGGACTCAGAGGTTCAATCAACAAAGTTTATGCGATGGGCGTAGGTTGAACCAGTTCAACGGTTCAATGGGTGTTGCGGTTTCATCGCTGATAGCATTAAGTGTGGTGATAGTTGAACCAGTTCAACGGTTCAATGGGTGTTGCAGTTTCATCGCTGATAGCATTAAGTGTGGTGATAGTTGAACCAATTCAATGGTTCAATGGTTCAAAGAGTTCAGCAGGTTCAACGAGATACCAAGGTTCATTCAGTTCAATGGGTTCATGGGTTCATTGAACTTGGAGGTTTCATGTGGTTCAAAGGTTCAACCACAAAGACAGTTCAGCAAGTCTGATCTACAAAACTGAATGTGTTGGGTTTACTCAGATCAGGAAGGCCGATAGCTCATGTGTTGTCAATAGGCAACCGATGCAAAGCGCATACACTAGTATAAGGTATGCGATAGTGTGATATCTGACCGATGGGTAAACAAACAATGACAAACGTATGAGGGTGAGGGGTTGACACCTAATTTACTATGTTTCTGCATCAATTGGTATCAGAGCAAAGGAGTATCCTTTGGGTAGAAGAAGAAGACAAGATGTCAGACGAAGAGGGGTTAGAAGAGTACCCAATAAAGATGACCAACGCTAAGTTGGTGGCCTTAGTGCGAAAGCAAATGGCAGAGAGAAAAGTAGCTTAGGCTCAGAATCAGGCTTTGAAAGAAGAAGTAGAGAAGTTGAGGGACAGAGTTGAGAAGGGAGAAGAAGATTCTGGTAAGCGAGAAGACAAGGATGAAGAGGAGATCCCTAAGTAGGAAGAGATAGAGGTTCTTGCAGACTAGAGACCCTTACTTAACACCCTCAAATCCATGGAGAGAAGGACCATGGATATGAAAGTAGACCTGCCAGTGTTTGCAAGAAAAATGGAACCTGATTCAGTGATGGAGTGGATAGACTCCTTGAATAATTTTTTCGAGACTGAGGAAATCCTAGACCACCAAAGGGTGAAGATGGCTCAATCCAAAATAAAAGGGGTTGTACTAGATTGGTGGAATTTCATCCAAGATGATAGAGTGAAAGAAGGAAAGAACATAATTTCTACTTGGAAGAGGATGATGGCTTTAGTGAAGGAGGCCTATGTTCCATTGGAGAACATCCAATACATAAGAGGAAACAAAACTTGAAGGAAAAGGAGTTAGATGTCAGCTCATACACAGAAGAGTTCATGAAACTATGTGTCAAGATAAAGGTGAAGGAGAATGAAGAAGAGAAGGTGGCAAGATACCTCAATGGATTGAGGTTTGCCATCCAAGAAGACATAAATCTGCATAACCCAGAGATAGTCCATAAGTGCTACCAATTGGCACTCAAAGTGGAAGAGAAATTCAAGAGAAGACAAGAGCAAAATAGCAGAGGAAGAGGAAAGTAGCAAAGGGGAGGAGGAAGTCCTTTCAGAGTCAGAGGAAATGGATTTGGATACCAAGGTGAATCAAACTAAGAGAGTAGCAAAGGAGACAGTAGTCAAACCCAAGGGGGAAGTTACAATCAAAGAGGAAACTTTAGGGGCAGAAGACCATTGTTTAGAGGGAGATCTTAGGGCAGAGGACCTATCAGATGTTACAATTGCAATCAAGAAGGCCATATATCCAGCAAATGTCTAGGAAAGGCAACAACTTCAATCGGAGAAAGGAGGATAAATCTGATCCAAGAACCTGATTGTCAAAGTGTGACAAGCTCCAACACTTTTCAAAGTGTGAATGCTCCTGACAGTTATGGATATCCTGAGAAAGGAGAATCTTTTATGATTAGGAGAGAAATGACCACCATGAAGGTGCCTGATAGAGAACCCCCACAAAGGAAGTCTCTCTTCAGAACTACTTGCAAGGTAGGAGGAAAGGTATGTAAAGTTCTGATTAATTCTAGATCCACTAAAAATTTTGTGTCATTTGAAATGGTAGAAAAGATTAAGCTTAGAAGACTGCCACATCCTTGCCCATACAAGATCTCATGGCTCACCCATGGACAACAAACAGTTGTGGAAGAACATGCTTGGGTGGAGTTTCAAATTGGACCATACAAGGATAGGTTATTGTTTGATATTGCCAAGATGGATGCTTGCCATCTCCTATTTGGAAGACCATGGCAGCATGACTTAAAAGCACACCATAATGGAGTTAGAAACACCTATTCAATTACCAAGGAATGGTAAGGTGATAGAGTTGCTACCATTGATGGAGAATGAGGTGGAATCAAAAGGGAAAGAAGTCAAGGTGATGATGGTGGAAGGCAAACAATTCATGAAAGAGATAGTAGAAGAAGGAGTAGTTGCATATGCTCTAATTCCAAGCCTAAAGGTGAACAAGGAGCAGCAACAAGAAGTCAAGGGAGAGAAGAGGTAAAGGGTCATAGATCTAGCTGTCCAAGAGCTATTGAACAAATACAAAGGCATCATCTCTGATGGAATGCCAAGGTCCCTACCACCTATGAGGGATATCAGTCATTGCATAGATCTGATCCCAGGATCTACACTTCCAAACAAAACAGCATACAAGCTTACCCCAGAATAGAATGCAGAGGTAGCAAGGCAAATTGAGGAGTTGTTGGAGATAGGCCTAATTGGCAAGAGTTTAAGCCCATGTGCGGTACTGGCTGTACAAGAACCAAAGAAGGAAGGCACTTGGAGACTTTGTACTGATTCAAGAGCTATCAACAAGATAATAATCAGGTATAGGTTCCCAATTCCTAGGATAGAAAATTTTCTCGATTGCCTGGGGGGTGCTAATACTTCACAAAAATAGATTTAAATACAATATAGAAATGAAGAGTGCCAATACATATGGCATTAACTTTGACAACCGTCACAAATAAAAAAACTTTTTCAAAGAGATTTTCCCTCCTATTTGGCTGTCGTCAGGTGGGGCCCTCGAGGTTGTTTGAATGCCTTTGGGCATGATCAATGGTGACCGTTGGGTGTGTTGGGCCATTGGACGCAAGGTTGTCAGTAGTTTTGTGGTGGGGAATGCCACGTCGTGGCTGAAGACTCCCACATATTTCCTCTTGACCACGTCTAATGTGGTCATTGGTGCCACGATCTACACAAGCTTGTATGGTCGTTTGGCTCTGTCAGTTGTGAAGAGCAGAGGATGGCATCCAAAGTGGATGCCTTTGCTCCTGTGGCGTCCCTCCTCATTGGCCTTAATGGCCTCTGCAGATGTCATCCAATTTCTGTCTTCTTTGGTCGCTATGTGCAATATGATATCATCCTTTTATAGCCGCTTATGGATTCTCTCTGCCTCAACCTTTGATGCCGATGTTGATGCTTGTATAAAATGGCCTATATGGCCACTACATATGTCGTCTATGAGCTTTCAAAGAAATTTGGCCAATGCAGCCTATGTAGTGCTTGCAAGAGAGGATCCACACTATCCTATGTGGGTGTTTGAAGACAACAGGAGCACATAGAAATGTTAAAAAGAAAACAACCGAAATGAAGCAAAAAACTAAGAGATGCAAACTTGATTCACACAATGAGAAAACAAGATTTGATGCTGACCACAATGCTCTGATACCATGTGAGAACCAAGATGATGGAAAGACTATCAAACATGAGATTACAAGTGAGAACGAACAATGTGTATTAATGAATAACACGTATAAATAATAGAGGTTGCATACCCAACTCTCCACGAAACAAGGATAGGTGGTGATATTCAAAGTAAGAATAGTATAACTACCCTAGGAAATAGAGGCGATGTGTCAAGTCTATTGACACATATTACAAATGACTCACCAAGTTGAAAATGTCAATTGGCATGTGCTATATGTCACCTAACTATGTTTGAGTTAGTGTTAACTCATGGAGTTATACAACAACATGAACAATCTTGTCAATGATATTAGAAGTCATTATTAAAAAAAAAGAATAATTCAAAGTTTTCTTAAATTTTATTAGACATATAAAAACATGTGACAAAACTATCAATAGTGGACACATCCAATAAGAGACTAATTTGAAATACAAATATTGTATAAAAACTATATTTTAATTCGTAAGATTCAATAGATATAAATTAAATTAAACTATTCATCATTTTTAAAAGTTATTGCACAACATAATTTATCTATTTTTCCATACATTCCCACATATGTTATAAAAACTATTCCTATCAATGCCTAGGGTGTTGACATAATTTCTCAATCATTAATAACATCACATTTAAAAGAAACATTTCAAAAACAAATTGATATTTTTCCATTAAACACAATTTAACTTTAACATATAATTTATACATACATAGCATGTTTCAACTATATGTATATATGTGCAAGTGAATTTATATACACAGGTATAAGTAAATTTATATGCATCTACAAGTAAACATATATACACATTTAAACTATAAGTTAAAACTTGATTTTATCCAAATTAAGACTCATATTTTAAAAGGAAAACATCCATATAGATCTATATAACCAAACATCTAAATGTGCATATATACATGTATCATATATATAAAGAAATAACATAAAGTCTAACTCCAACATGTAAACTCAATAACATAAAGTCTAACTACAACATGTAAACTCAATAATATAAATTCTAATTGCAACATGTAAACTCAATAACATAAAGTCTAACTGCAACATGTAAACTCAACAACATCTAAACTCAATATAACATCAAGTCTAACTACAACATGTCATGAGAGTTCAGAAAAACATAACAAAGAAGATGAATACATCTAACTGCAACATCATTACTCGTGCCTCCTATGGGTAGAACTGACCTCACTTAACCCAAGACTAGAATGATGAGCCCTGTCCTGAACCTCGTGTATCTAATCCCATCCATCTATGAATATTTGAGTGATGTGTAGATCCTTGAACATAAAAATTATCTCTATTAAATTAAATTTATATATAAATTAAAAAATATAGAATCTCAAGTATATGTTCAAATTTTATACAATTAAATACTAAATACCTCGCATCCAGCCTCAACCACATCCACTGTCTGCTACACAGTGTCATGTCCTAACACCTCTCTCATCAGTCCCTAATGTAAGATTGATTAAATAAGAGTCAACATGTGCATGATACACAAAACTAAATTTTATAATTTAAATATATATTATTTATTTAACAAATAAACTACACTAGATATTAAAAACAAAATTTAAAATACCTCATCATCAGCAACTTGTGTAGCTCCATGGATGACTCTCCCAATCCCACTAAGGTTAGATGAATCAAGGTTCATCGCAATTTTGTCATCAAACAAAAGTCCATGGAATGATCCTGGTGCTTATGGTGGCACAATACCAGCATTAGGTTGTGATGGAATTTGTTGTGAAGGCACTGTGTCAGTCATATGTGTAGCTTGGTGATCACTATGTTGACTGACAAATATGGACACGATCTTGAGAAGGATCTCGTACTCTGAACTGACAAATTGATATGCAGAAAGTAGATCTTGCACCAAACATGTACTCAATCTACATAAAGCACCCTCTCCAGAAGTCTACACAACATCATGTGGTGAAACTATGTCAACACGTATGCAAGGATCATAAATGGGATAAGTCAAATCAACTAATCCTATGTTGGTGCATGGATGCAACATATATCTACCAACACGATCTGATGCTAAGCAATCAACA
The DNA here is from genome assembly GCA_027924645.1 of Cunninghamia lanceolata. Lineage (NCBI taxonomy): Eukaryota > Viridiplantae > Streptophyta > Pinopsida > Cupressales > Cupressaceae > Cunninghamia > Cunninghamia lanceolata. Next base: position 8,309,105 of record BSBN01000348.1, read on the forward strand.
TCACTGGCAATCAAACCTAAACTATCAAAAATGTTCTATCTCAAAAAATGAGCGATGATGCAACTGCCACCTCAATTGATTGTCCTAGATTCAACATTTTGGGAAGTACCAAAAGGTTGGGACCTACTAATGCCCTCTTATCAATAGGTGGATCCTAATTAGGATGTCAAAATTTCTCTGATAACCTCCTAAAGTCCTATCCCGCATGTCGAGGGATAGATGTGAAATCAACATCAAGTCATAAATGAACTGCAGCATATAATTGTTTTCAAAAATATAAGAGCAACTCATCATTGTGAGGCCATCTATGATGTGTTTCTAACCACTTATGATATATAATTGGTGCAACAACAACATCTATACACCTGGTAACAAAATAGCCCCAAACTCTATCTAGTGCCTGATAATGTGGAAACATACTATGCACCATATACAATGAAACAACCCTATTAACTACTGGCCATTTCACTATCCCAGTAATAGTACTAGCAAGTGACATAAAAATCCTCAATACTCAAATCATCAAAGGGATTATATTATTTGACTATGTCAATCATATGGGCAAACTCTACTCTAATCCCCACCAATCTGTCTCTATTAGACAAGTTTGGTGTACCATGGATCATCTGATCTAAATATTTTAAAGCATTATTTAGTCTATTGAGAGTGGCAGCATATAATTCACTCCTAACACTATGCACATCAGCACTATTATGCTCACTATTATGAGCATCACTATGATGAGACACCATATTAGATGCCATGTATGCAAATTTTTGCATTTTAAAAAATTTGAACATAATGTATTTAATTTATAAAATGAAAATACATTCATTTTTTACATTTAAATTAATAAAACTAAAAACATTTAAAATCTAAGAATTGAATACACATGAACAATCTACACATTTAAATTAGTTACAAAACTATATAAACATTTAAAATTAAAAAAATAAATACATTCAATCTAAACATTTATATTAAATCAAGACACAAGAAGGACTATTTAAAACATGAAGCAGCCTACGTGTTCTTAAATACTAATTAGTTATTGTGGGTCACATACACCAAGGCGAGCAGGTTTCAAGTATGTCCACATATTTCAAATACATAGGCAAGTTCAGATCCACATGTACATCAAGATTAGTTTTGTAACCTAAAGGCAAAATCTAACTCCCACAACCCACTCTCTAGATCAATTTTTGCACACAGCATACTAGATTGCCATAAAGCAAGGAAATTACTTGGATTTTACATAGGTGTATGAATGTGTTAGGAATTGTATTCTAATTGCCTAAATGTTTTTTTTTTTAATTTTCTACTTTAAAGCAAATTCTATGTTAATACATAAAATAAAAAAATAAATACCAAATGCAACTAAATTTTTTATCTTCTCATTTCAATATATAGATTTTGAGATGAATGCAACTAAGATGCAAGAAAAAATGCATATTTTTACAAATGATTTAGTTTTATTGAATAATTCTTATATAAAATGATAACTTTTCAAAAATGCAATTTTGCAACTTTTCAAAATAATAAGAATACAACTGTTTACAATTTGATAAGTTTCCATTTTATTAGTATTAGGATTTTAATTTTAAAATTCAATATAAGGTACATTATAATTTCTCTTCAATGTCTTTACCTAAAATGCAATCTAGGTTTTTAAAAAATTTCAAACTAATAGTGTAGTTAGATTTCATATCTTGAATAAAAATGCAAGTTTTATTGAAATAAATGTAAATACAAAACTCACTAATCTATTTCTATAATGGCAAAGCTATCCTTTTGGGTTGAAATACATTAAAGTTCAAATTTCCCATTTTGAAGAAATAGATTTTCCCTATTGAAATGAATGTAAATTTGACAAGACAAAGTAAATGCAAAATAACTACATTTGGGGTTTTCATTGGTTTTTGGATGGACAAAAGTGCAATCCTATTAAACATATAATGGTGTTAGGAAAATGACAACTAATTCAACAATGAATGACCTAGTTTTAAAAAGGGTCCTTTAGCAACCAAAATAGAGGAGGCAAATACGATTTTAAATATTGGTAATGGGTTGTCCAATCACTTTTGAATGAGGGATTACATGATATAGAACAACCATTTACAATCCAAAGACTAAGAGAATAATTTTTTTTGAAATGTTTAGGCAAGAAAACCATAAAAAGAGATGACTTTTCAAGCGAGGTTTCTAGATAGAAATCCCAATTTGACAAGAATGGATTCAACATAGTTATAAAGTTAAATAATCTACTACAACCATGAAGAAATGCAATCTAAATTTAATTCATTGAGCATTCAAGATATATGTTAAACTAATTTACTCTAATTTTAATTGAAGATAAGAAAAAAAAAATTTAATCTAATCTACTTGCAAAATAAATGGGAAAATTCAAACCTAAAGTGAAGTGATGTAGTTGTGGAGTTAAATGAAGTAAATTTTGTCCTCAAATTGAGCTCTTTCTCTAATTTTAGAGAAAATAATACATCCAAAAGGTTCCTAAAGTTGAGCAAGGATGAGAAATCAACAAATAAAGGTTGTATATGAAGTCAAATGGTTTGGGATGTCTTCCTTTAGTTTTCAAATACTAAAAAATGGGAAAATTGATGAAGATTTATAAGAGAAGAAGATGGTAGATTAAGGGTTTAGGGTTAATAAGGATTGGGAAGGAGCATTACAATATCTAATGAAATTCAAGGTTTGAATTCTAGAATTAGAAATTTTGCCCCTTTGAAATCATGTGAATGCATGGCTTTTTAGCAACTGATAATCTTGAAACCTTTGCAACTATTGTAAAATTGATTTTATTGCATCTTAACTAAATTGGTTGCATATTATTCATAGTCATGTCTTTATGCATAACCATGCTTCTAGTTTTGATTATGTCCATCCATCAATAGCTCTCTACCATGTACTCTATGCAAGAATATTGGCCTACAATAGAATAAAAGAACCAATAATTCTATGGAAAAGGATCCCATGCTAACCTAGATAAAGAGCATCCATTTCCAATTGCAAATCATTATTTTAGCCAAGGAAGATCAAAGTTCAGATATAACTTCTACATAATAGATTTTCAGTATGCCTGCTCCTAGAGGGAACTCAATTCAACGTTCTTGAGTCACTCTAACCTATGAATGGCTAGAATTGAGAGAGGTAGTACAACATTCTTTTGTTACCTATCCTTTATCCTATATGAACTTTGATAGTTTGTCCAAAATCTCTCCTTTCATATGATACAATCTTTTTAAAATTCCAATTGTATTTTACAGTAAACATGCCTAAATACATCTATATAGTTCTGTCATATTTAAGTGCTGACCTTGTATAGCAATATGTACTCAATTTTAAAAAACCAGGTATCATATGGAAGGAGAAAAGATTGTATCATATGAAAGGAGACATTTTGACCAAATTGTAGAAATTCATATAGGATTATGATGATATATAATTTTTATATGATTTACTTATACTTAGGCATGTCATAGTAGAATTAGGGTTTTATACTATGAGAAGAGTTTTTGCAGTTGGAAAAATATGGAATAGTACAATATGGTACCTGGAGTAGAGTTAGAATATGGAACAATATAGTACCTAGAGGTGGCATAGTGCAGTTGACAAGCCTATGGGTTTGCTGGCTATTGTGGGCTCCAGGCAGTACACTTCAAAACTATATCAATCCAGGCAAAAATGACATTTTTGCCTTTTTTAATTTTTATTTTCTATTATTATGCCCGAATCCTAACCAGGCATAAACTTACTGCCCAATAATGTTTCGCCTGAAAACATACAACCACATAGGCTCCACATATGCATAATGTGGTTTCAAGCATAATGAAACCAGACAAACTTTTCATGCGTAAACTATCCATCCAAAACTATTTATTTGGATGAAAGTGTGACACACTATTATGCTTTTATCCATGGGTAATTTATAAGCAATAATAGGAATTATAAATTACATAGGATTTAAAGGGTAGATGGCACCTTAATCCTAATATTTGCCCACTTGACATCATACATTATAAATACCCATAGGAAAATAATAAAATAATCAGGCACTAGACACAAGGCCCACGACCTCTCTGTACCAAACAAATTTCTTTGTGCTCATAGGTTTGGTCAAAGCATCTGCAACATTCTCCCAATTGTCTACCTTCTCCAGCTCAATCTGTCCACTTGCAACCATTTCTCAAGCAAAGTGATACTATACATCAACAGGCATAGTGCGAGCATTATCAATTAGATTCTTGGTCAACCAAATAGCACTATGTCTATCAAAACTAATTTGAATGATTCTGTAATCAAAACCAATGCATGTACACAATCTCCTTAACCAAACTGCCTCCTTAGAGACATGGCCAACAACCATATACTCTGCTTCGGTGGTGGACAAAGCAACCGTTGGCTTCCTTTTGCTCATCCAGCTCTCTGCTCCCCCAAACCATGTAAACACATAGCCACTGGTGGACCTTTAACTATCCAAGTCACTCCCCCAATCTGCGTCAACAAATCCCTGTATGTCTAAAGTTTTGTCAGCACTATCAGTACTAGACTAAAACAAATGGTAATTAGAAGTACCTTCTAGATATCTGGTGTAGTCATGACAGGAGGGTTCACAGAATGAACTGTCCAAATCATGCAACAAGAGTAAACACAACAGAAACAATAAAAAAAAATTGAACATATGTAGATTCAGTCATTCAGTATATCAAAGAATTCAAATACATTCTGGCCGGCAACATATGGGCTTATAATTCAGCTCACAGGCCTGATTACATACATGCACTAGATACAGCTTTGAAGCTCCTTCACAAAGAATCTAACTATCAAACTTTGAAATCATGATAACTACTTTCCTAAGGATCTATTACATCTTTATATATCATTTCTAGACCAATAGATTCCTCCACGTTGGCTAAAGAAGGTCACAAACTCCAATGAAGAGTTGTAACATGTTCACTGATAGGTCAGACTTAAATGTATAGAACACTTCCTCAAATGAATGGAACTACATGTAGACCTTCGAGGAAGGTTGGTCATGAACCGAGGATCATTGAATGATGTGTCATTAGGATCTGCAAGTCAATGAATGATCCACAAGCCTTCTCCTTTCACTGATTATCAGGAACTATTAGAATGCTCTGCTCTGAGCAAATAGTTGATCTTCTAATAGTGATATCTTTCTGGTAACTTATCAAAATGCTCTAAATTATTTATATGATGTAGATGAATGAATGTAGATGCTAGCTCTAGATTCGCAAGATGTGAGATGCCAATACCGAACCACAAGTTGAATTGCTTCTAACTGAACTGTCTGAACTGAACTAGAAAATGAAAGAACTCAAATGCAAACAAACTGAAATGCAAATATTTTTTGGTTGATGCAAGATTGCTCTTGAACTAGGTATTGTCCCGCATCAGACATCCAGGGTTATTGAAAAAGTGAGTCCCTCACTTTGTTGGGGCTAGGGGAAAACCAAGATGATCCACCTCAGCCTAAGATATCCATGATGAATTTTCTTCCAATCTACCTTTCCACTTCACAAGGTATTCTTTGTATTATCTTCCTCTAGTGCTGTGTCGAACTCTGCTATCCAAAATCTCTTCTATCTGCTCCAGTGCTTGTTGTGGTAACTACTTCTTAAAGTCCTCTTACATGCTATCACTGAACTCTACTTCATGATACTGATATAGAATCTGCAATGTTGAAAATAGGTGAAATACCTAATGTCTTTGGTAATTCCACTTCATATGCATTTCCTGAATCAAATTTTTGGAGTATCTTACAAGGTCCAAACGTCTTCATCTTCAACTTGTTATATGTCCCAACTAGAAATCTTTCTTTTCTCAAGTACACCATCACTTCATCTCCCACTTCAAATTCCTTATGTCTTCCCTTCTCATCAGCCTTCTCTTTGTACTTACTATTCATATCCTCCAAATGATTCTTCACCTGATTATGCATTGTCTTCATGTGATCTACATATTCTTCCACTTCTGCACTTCTCTTTTCCTTTGTACTGATTTCTCTTAATTTTGTAACTCCTCTAGGATTCACTCTAGTCATAATCTCAAAAGGTGTTCTTCTAGTACTCTTGTTCATTGAATTATTGCATGCAAACTCTGCTTGTGAAAGAATCAAATCCCAACTTCTAGTTTTCTCTCCAACAAACATCTCAACAAATTTCCCAAACTCCTATTTACTACCTCTATCTGTCCATCTATCTATGGATGAAAAGTTGAGCTGAACTTCAAGTCTATCTTCATCTTCTTCCAAAAGTAACCAACAAACTTTGTATCTCTGTCTAAAACTATACACTTAGGTAATCCATGCAATCTTACAATCTCCTTGAAAAATAGGTCTGCTACATGTACTGCATCAATTGTCTTCCTACAAGGTATGAAAGGAGCCATCTTTGAAAAACTGTCAACCACTACAAATATTGAATCATGTCAACTCTATGTCTTAGGTAATCCCATTACAAAATCCATGCTTATGTCTTCCCAAGGTCTCTCCAGTACTATCAAAGTTTTATACAATCCAGTGTTCTAACTACCCCCTTTTGCAACTTGACAAACTCTACAACTCTGCACAAATCTCTGAGCATCCTTATGAATATGTGGCCAAAAGTAATTTTCACTTACTAAAGCCACTGTCTTATCAATGTCAAAATGTCTTGCCAATCCCCACTATGCTTTTCGTTGATCAAATTATCCCTCATTGAACTTCTAGGTATGCACAACTAACTTCCTTTGAATAACATATCCTCTTAAATGAAATAGTCTAACCACTTACTCCTATCTATCGCAATAGGTTCTTTACAGGCTTTCCAAGGTTCTACAAAATCAGTGTCTCCCTCATACATATTCTTCAATTCATCAAAACCCAACACTTCAACTCTCATCTCTATCAACAAGTTTCTTCTTCGACTCAAGGAATCAACAACTTTGTTTGATTTTCCACTCCTATGCTTCAACACAAAAGTATAACTCTGCATGAACTCTACCCATCTCATATCTCTCTGATTCAACTTACCTTGACTATTCAAATACTGCAAAGCTTGATGATCTATATACAACACAAACTCCTTAGGAAACAAGTAGTGTCTCCACTTCTTCAAGGCTTGAATTATGGCATAGAACTCTTGATCATAAATTGAATATCTTCTCCTTGCATCATTCAACTTCTCACTAAAATATGCTACTGGTCTACCTTTCTAACTTAACACTGCTCCAATTGCATTTCCACTTGCATCACAATCAACTTGAAATAACTTATTGAAATCCAGTAATGCCAAAATAGGTTTCTCTGTCACTTTTTGCTTCAACAACTCAAAACTTTTATCTGCTCTCGATGTCCACCTGAAATATTTTATGCCACCTCTCATTGTCTTTGTTATAGGGTTACAAACTATGTAATGCCCCACAATGCAACCCTAAAGATAAGTTTAACTAAGCAATAAAAATGACGAAATATATTTTTTTTTATAGAAGTGGTAATAACAAAACATAACATGGTCTAATAACAAGTTAAACTAACATCTCTAGGGGTTACATAGCTACATTACTGAAATATAACAACAACTAACAACATACATAGTTTAATCATATACACCAACTAGCATCTTTCATTATGACATCCAAATACATCAAGAAGTTTGAATTAAGATTACAAGTACAAAATAGTATATCTTACAAGAGGAATTACATAGTTTCATTGATACAAAAGCTCTCTTTCTAGATACATCAATTACATAACGATTTCTCTTGATACGAAAGAGCTAAATACAAATAGTACAAATGTCCGTCTTCGATATAGGTGCTAAACTAGAATCAAGAGAGATACATCTTCTTTACACATGAGCCACAATGCCAGAAAACCAATGGAATAGAGCACAACCACCCAACCATGTGGAACCCTGAGGTCCACCCCCTGTGGTAGGAGATAACAATGAGGTTTCACTAAGTCAAAGATCACAAGGTACAAATAAGAAGATACAAAATATACACACAAACATAGATCAACAATGGATAACACTACTCTAAAGGCAACATCAGAAGATAACAAAAAGGAATTAACTAAGTTGCAATAGGAAAAGTGTAATCGCATGGCCCTAGCATGGGTTATCCTGTCTATCTCTCTCTAGAAACTAGCCCCCATCTATAGTTATCCTGGTAGCCTCTCCCTAGGTACCAACCCCATAGGGTGACACATGTGGAACTAACACATCCTCTCATGAAGACAAGGAGGTCGATCTTGCCAACCAGGCCTTCTCATCCCATCCTTAGCCTAAGAAAGTTCTATAGGCATGGGTGACGCATCATAATTATCTTATTATGTGTTTTTCTACCCAACCCATCTAGGTTAATTATTATGTTATCACTTGATTACAACTTTCATGGGGTTATCTAGACAACCACTTTGGGCACCAGTCCCACCATGAAAGCCACTCTCCTACATAAAACTAGTACCCCTATCAAGCTAAAAAATAAAAATCACCAAAATGACATGCATGATAATGACACTACAAGGTATCTATCCTCTTGCATACAAATCATATCTCAAGGAACAACTCTTGAATCCTTGTCCCAAAAATTTTAGTTGAAATAGTCACAACAACCATAAACAACATGAAACCAGAGCAAGGCATGGATCATCTTGCTCCCAAATTACAACCAACTACATAAACCAACACAATATTTTGTTTCATGCTCAATACAATAATGAACCCCATATTCAAGAAGAACTCTACAACCACATCACGAACATGACATCAACATGAGTTCAAGACAAAACCACAAAAATAGGTACTCCGAACAAGGCATTACCCATCTTGCACGTGTATCATAGCAACATGAATAAGAAACCATATTTCAAGGATACATTTCATTCAACTCATAAGATGCACACAAAGCCAACCCCACACAATCAGACCCTCCTAGGCCTCTAGAAACCACTTTCCCCAAATGACACAATGCATGACACCATTAAAATGCAATGGTCACACATCACAATCACTTTCAAAACACATCATAAACCAAAATCCCTCATCAATACTTCAATAACAAAACCATAGATGTAACATATAATCTGATGCACTAATAATGGTCTTAAAGAATGTAACATTATTCCAAGCATGATAAATCATCTAACAACATAAGATAGCTCTATCCCAACAATGGAGAAAAATAATAACTTGAAAGGGTTACCAACAAAAAATTCAGTCAAACAAGATACTACCCATTATTGGACTAAACCTCTTTCTACACTAATGTGGATCATGTTAAAATTCTTGACAACTTTGTGATTTCTACTAAAAATAATTGCATAAGAAAAACATAAAGGATCATAAAGTAGATTAAAACCGATCATCCATTTAAATCTTTAGAAAGTATATAAGTTAAATGCTAAACAATTTATACTATATAAAACTCATTAATTAAATAAAACTTGGTAAATAAATATATTCTAATTAGTTACTAATTGAATAATACTTTTTAATATTCTTATATTTAAAATATGCAATAAAAATATCAATATCCACACTCAAAATTTAAATCACATCTACATTCAAATCTTTTAAATGAGGCATAAAATAATAAATCAATAAAATATTTTAAAAGGGTTTGCTTTTTTTATTTATAAAATAATGCTTAAATATATCATATCCCTAAATAATAGAGATAAAATAAAATAGTACTTAAATATAACACATCCCTCAATAGTAGGGATTTGATTTCTCATAAATAAAATAACACTTAAATATAACACATCCTGAAATAATAGGGATTTGATTTTTCATAAATGAAATGTAATAATACTTAAATATGACACATCTCTAATAATAGGGATTTGATTTGAAATATAAAAATACTTAAATATAACACATCCTAATAATAAGGATTTGATTTGAAATATAATAATACTTAAATATAACACATCCTAATAATAGGAATTTGATTTTTCTATTAAAAAAATACTAAAAAAAAATAACACATCCATAAAACTATTCTTCCCTATTAAATAGGGAGTTGACATCACACCTTCAAATAAAATCAAATTAAAATATTATTATGCTCTTAACCATACAATTACCTGAAAACTAAATACTAATATAACATCTCCTAAGCCAATACTAATATGAGAATATAATACTAAATAAACTACATAATTTTACAAATAGATAATAAAATTAATATTTATCTAACTAAAAGAAATCTTCTATTTCTACCACAACACATTTTTTTTTTTTTTTCAATTATACAACTAAGAAAATCTACCCATTTAATTAGAGATAATATTGATTTTAGAAAGTTGCTAATTTTACCAATAAGCTCATTTATATAAGAGAAATTAGGCAAGATATATATTTTAATATCATAAAATTTTTATGTGGAGCTCTAGTTGATGGCCATGGAAAGAAAAAGGTTGAGAAGAATTTCATATCAGGCAAAAAAAATAAATGCTTTGATCAAGGTTCTGAAATTGCATTGCTTCCTAGTGAGTCTACCTACAATTTGCTTCAACAATGGTTTATGTTTCAAGCTATTGCCATAAGGAAGCCCCAGCTATATGATGATCAATGATACATGAAGAATATCAAAGAGTTATAAATAGGTAAAAGAATTTCATTGTTTATATCACTAAAATCCAAATCTGAACTTCCTTGATTCCCCTAAATTTTCTTGCAACAATTAATAATTTAATAGGAAAAAATTGAGAAGTCTTCTCAGAGCCGTATAGCTGCCAAGAGGATGGAAGATCTAAACATAAAGTAAATTGTCAGGAGAAAATTTCTTGGTAAAAAAAATGTATAGATCACAACTTAAATTCATAAGCAAGGACGAGGTTTTAGGCAAAGGAAAGATTTGCAAAAAAAGAGCCCTCCCCTTAGCAGATATGCTAAGTTTGAAATATGTTTCCAGGGATTAATTAGTGCATGAGGAAGTCATACAATTGTAGCCAAGCAGAAAAGAAGATTGAGAGTTTAAATAAAAAAAATTATCTTAATTGGTCACATCATTGGAGGCACTCACAGGTCTCTAACAAATGGCATGAAAAATTAGATGAAATGGTTTGATTGAAAGCGCAAATCGATATCTGGGAAGAAGGAACTAGGTTTGCACTAATGACCATCTGCTAAGAACTATTTTTAGAGGTAAATAGAAATATTCACCCTCTAGAATAGATGTCCAAGAAAGGAGAATTACAGAAATAAAATAAAATTGTTCAACAGGCGTTGATTGGCATGAAGCTGTTGATAGAAGAAAGTTGATTTCAACAAGAGTGAACATTGCTAGAGTACTATTGTCAAATTGCCAATGTGAAGAAAATGGTGGGGAAAAATTGATGTGCAATATTATCTCAAAACATATAACCACATGCAACCATGGATTCTAGACAGGCAACAATTGAAAGAGAGAGAGATAGAGAGTTTCCATTTAACAATAGACATATCTGGATTAACTTCAAACTTCTAAGTCTTCTTCCCTGATTTCTTCCTGTTTCCAATCATTCTTTACCAAAACTCTCCCTAAAATTTTTCATAGAACCCCATTCAAATATCCCCACTATCATAAAAATAGATAAGCAAATTAATTCGCCACTTCCACACTTTTGCTATAGGAATCCACTACCTCAAAATTTAAATGCATTCCTAAGACCACTAACATGAATAGTTTTTTTTTTCAAATTTCTAACAACCCACTCCAACAATAAATTAATGGAAAAATAAAATAAAATCTCTCATGTCAGATAACATCAATAAAGTACTAAATATAACAATATTATTATTATTGCTAGCTTTCAAAGCTACTAATTTAATTTAATATAAAAAAACAACTAATTAATATTCTCAATCTTCTACGTTAATTAAATAACTAATATTGATGTATATATATAAACTTATTATTATTCTTATAACAATTAATAAATCTCCAACAAATACACATTAACTATATAACCAAAATGATCAAACATCAACACATCTATACACATAGATCACTTATTCTATAAAATGAACCAAATGACTATAATCAACAACTTAATACCTTGGTCACTAAGTTTAATAAAATGAACCTTAAACTACAATAAACAAATAATAACAAATACATACCAAAGGATAACCAACACTTGACAACCAGTACCAAAATATATGGATGACAACAAACTGAAGACATTGGCTGATAGAGGGAACCCCATGTTATCTTCCATCCACATTATCCATTAGTGTAAAGGCATGCTTAGACTTGCTAAATCATGTGGAGTCGATGCCTAGTACCTGCAATCCTGCAACAAATATATATATATATATATATATATATATATATATATATATATATATATATATATATATATATATATATATATATATATATATAATAGGCACACTGTGATAGGGAATTGCAGCATAGTAGGGTACTTAACATAAGTAATACTACACTGTCTTTTCACAAAACACATCAAAAATATCAACATTAACCAAGTTCATAAACAACCTGATAACACATCATCAAATAGTTGCATAAATCACATACTAAACTAATCTAGATAATCAATTAACCCATAAATGATCACATCATAAGCATAATGTGTTAATCATAAACATCAATAGTGCCATCATAATAACCATCAATGAGTGTCATCAACTACATCATAATAGTAAACCTACCTTCAACCTATCCAACATACCCTAAGTATTTCAAGTATTTTACCTTCATCTAGATGCTTCATAGTCCAACCACCTACACATACAAGGTAAAACTAGAGGGGAACTATATCCTGCCCCACTAAAACTTGACTTCCTCCTGGAAGTCATAGACTAGGGTGGAAACATAACATATTAGTATTGAAATTTCCTATTGCCAGCATATGCATCCATATCAAACAATTATTCATAAGACAGAGACAATCATTCAATAAAGACAAGAAGAACATCAATTCTTTACATTTAAGGCATATCATGTGATCTACTTGTATCTAATCACACATATTTTGAAAGTTTCATATGATTTAGAGAATTACATTCACATATAATCAAGGGAAAAATACATCTCATATCTTATTTCCACTATGCTTTCGTCTATTTACCAACATACACTGTACAATTCTCCGCAGAGTCCTCCCTTGAACATACTATCAGTAGTTTGGTATAAACATGATAGAAACAACACTTAACACAAAACGGGGCCAACAGAAACAAACATTTGGAATAGCCACCACAGAGATTTTAAAAAAAATAAAGGTAAACCTAAGTGGGAAAATAATCAAATCCAACTTTAAGTCATGGAGTGCTGGCAATTTCCAACAATTTCAATTTCCAACAATAAATCAAGTATAAAGGAAAGAGTTTTGGTGACCACTCTTGTCATAAAAAAGTTCAAAGAAAGAAAATTCACTGCTTACCCCCAAGAACACATGGAACAACCATTTAAATTTTCAAAACAACCAAATTACAAAGCAAATTCACATCACGAAGTGACTAATTTTAGCCACAAAAAGGGAGTATCTGCCACATAACACTCAAAGACACAAGGTCCCAAATGCGTTAGAGAAGATACACCATACACATAGACAATTAAGTTATCTACATTCTCATATATAATCTACTTTTATACAAGGATTCAAGGCAACACAGTTGCTACTTATATAGAAACAACTATCTTTAATACAATACAATTTCTTTTTACTAAACTACATAAATATGCAATTGCTTCCTTATGCAAGAAGATATAAAAGGAATATATGATATCAAACACAAGAATAATTCAAAAACTATAATTGACTTACATTATCACATTCTTGATCTCATAGTTCCAACACAAGCTCCCATTTGATCTCCTGCACACAGTTCTTACACAGGCATATACAATGATAACTTTCATAAACTATAATAGATCTTCCACATGTGGTCATGCCCAACTAGGAAATAGATGTCAAGTTATCAACAACCACATTAAGATACCCCACACATGACAAGATCACATAACCACATGACTCACCAAATGATTAAATCATACCAATACTTAATTACATGCACTAACAGTAACCATGCTTCTTTCTTATAATGCACTAGTGACCACGAGATTAACTCAAAGACTCAACAAAACAACAAGAACTAACATTCAGGGAAGACATATTGTCAAATATATCATCACATTATCATAGAAAAGGAAGAGAGAACACATAAGTAAACAAGACATAATCAAAGGAAAAGTCTATAAACTTATCAATCTTCTAATGTCATACTAATGCACACAGGTGAAAGGTACCATTACCAACTCACCACAAAGAGAAAATCACTTAACCTAGAGCAACAACAACAATCTAGAGGTCTCAATGTTGCAACCTAGGCTCTAATCCCAAGTGTAATGCCCTGCCATGCAACCCTAAAGATAATTTTAACTAAGCAATAAAAAGGGCAACTTATTTTTTTTTTCTATAGAAGTGGTAATAACAAAACATAACATGGTCTAATAGCAACAAGTTAAACTAACATCTCTAGGGATTACATAGCTGCATTATTGAAATATAAAACAACCAACAACATACATAGTTTAATCATATACACCAACTAGCATCTTTCATTACGAAATCCAAATATATCAAGAAGTTTGCCTTAAGATTACAAGTACAAAATAGTATATCTTGCAAGAGAAATTACATTGTTTCATTGATACAAAAGCTCTCTTTTTGGATACATAAATTACATAAGGATTTCTTTTGATACAAAAGATCTGAATACAAATAGTACAAATGTTCATCTCTGATATAGGTGCTAAACTGAAATCAAGAAAGATACATCTTTTTTACACACGACCCATGATGCCAAAAAACAAATGGAATAAAGCACAACCACCTGATCATGTGGAACCCTGAGGTCCACCCCCCATGCTAGGAGATAACAATGAGGTTTCACTAAGTAAAAGATCACAAGGTACAAATAAGCAAATACAAAATTGACATAGAAACACATATTAACAATGGCTAACACTGTTAGATCTAGGGCACACAACTGAGAGGGGGGGTGAATCAGTTGTACAAAAACTTGCTTTTAATTCAAAAACTTAAATCCTCTTGTTATTTAATAGCATATTAATTAATCACTCATGAAAGCATAAAGCATAAACACCAGAGAAGATACACATCAACACATGAAACACCAAGATTTTGATGTGGAAAACCTGGTCAAGGGAAAAACCACGGGGTGATTAACCCAAGGATTATTCTCTGTTAGAAGAATAAGAAAAATAGATGGCACATGCCAATTAGGGCTCACTGCCTGAGCACACTGCTCACAAGAGGCACACTGCCTACAAGAGACACACTGTCTACAAAGTAACAAGTATTACAAACTTGAACTGGAGATTGACATCTTTACCATGTCTGGATCAGTTCCATTTAAGCCCGGAAACTCCTGCTCTATCTTTCGCTCTTCTTCGCTATGCCACACTCATTTACGCCAAGACACACATCAAAATGAATTCACAATCCCTTATTTATACAAGGCATCAACTTAGGAACAATCATCTAAGTCAGCAAACACCTATAAGATCATTTGCAAGATGTGTAATACATCCGGTTGGCCTGTTTTAGGAAGAACACCAATATCTGTGGTTATTCTTCAAATGCAAACTCAAACTTTAATGCGGACCGCCAATAAGAATTGTATACAATCCAAAGATCACCAAAACCTTTCCTGAGACATCAAGAACATTTGTACTTTCTCAGCTTACTGGAATTCTTCTCTTCTTCATCCGAAACTTCAAGAACACAGTCTGTCATCACTGTCACAATGAGAAAGGTGCTTCCAGACCTCCAAACCATGAAAAAATCTATTTGTCACTTCACAAAGACTTCTTCAACACTCCCTCCAATCTGCAGAGTGAGATCATGCAATTCCGAAGCTCACCAGACCTTTCTGTGACCCTCTGTCACTTCTGAACACCTGCCGGAACCGGTTCTACTAGAGCGACAATAACTTCTTCAGATCATCATGTGAACCTCTAAAATCTTTACTAGAACATCTCAAGACTCATATCTACAAACCCTTTAAATCACATCCTCTGATCCTCAACCTATTTATGACTTTTTCCTTCTTGTCATCACAGTTCTTCATTGTTCTTGATTGAGACTTATTCTCTCAATATCCTCAGCATATAGCTCATTCAATCCTCCTCATTAATGCAATATGAGTATGTTGACATCAATGACAACACTGGTTATCCTCATACTTACAACAATCTCCCCCTTTGTCATTGATGGCAACATATGATGTGAAAAACCATCAAGACAAGAACTTCTCCTTTCTATCACAACTCCCCCTATTAGCAACAACTCTTCACATGTCTTCTCTTCCTTTACTGCTCCCCCTTTGATCATCAACCACGTGTTTTTCACATGTCTTCTCTCCCCCTTTGACATCAATGGCAAAGGTCTCACACTTGTAATTCTAACACATCATAATCATATCAACTGCTCCCCCTTAGTAGCAGCTCCCCATCATCAATTCGGATCACAAGATATGATTGTGATATCCACTGGACTGATGCACATCAGTGCATCCTAGTTCATCACTAGAGGGGCCATGACCCCTAAATTTTCCCTGAGATACTCAAAAGAGTCCTTGGGAAGAGGTTTAGTAAAAATATCTGCAAGCTGATCCTTGGAGGGCACATACTCCAATCTAACTTCACCCTTGTTCACTTGCTCTCTCAGAAAGTGAAACTTTATAGATATATGCTTAGTCTTAGAATGCAACACCAGATTCTTAGAAATATTTATTGCACTTGAATTATCACAGAAAATTGTGATAGGCTCCTCATATTCTACTTGAATATCTCTTAGCATTTGCTTCATCCATAAAAGTTGAGTGCAACTTCCTACTGCTGCAATGTATTCTGCTTCAGTTGTAGATAGGGATATTGCCTCTTGTTTCTTTCTTAGCCATGAAACCAACCTTTTTCCCAAAAAGAATACTCCTCCACTTGTACTCTTCCTATCATCCACATCTCCTGCCCAATCTGCATCTGTATATGCATGAAGAGAAAAATTATGATCTCTAGGATACCATAGACCATACTCAATTGTTCCTTTTAAGTACCTAAATTTTTTTTTGATTGCCATGACATGAGATTCCCTGGGATTAGCCTGGAATCTCGCCACAAGACCAACAGCCTGCATTATATCTGGTCTAGTCTGAGTGAGATACAATAATCCTCCAATCATTGATCTGTACTTGGTTTGATCTGTCTTAGGAGAGTCATCATCTTTGCTCAACTTACATCCGGTTGCCATGGGAGTGTTCATTGACTTTGAATCTTCCATTCCAAATTTCCTCAACAATTCTTTCACATATTTGGTCTGAGAGATAAAGATTCCTTTCCTTGACTGAGTAATTTGCAGACCCAAGAAGAAACTCATTTCACCGAGCATTGACATTTCAAACTCACTTTTCATTTGATTTGCAAAGGTTTTACACATACTGTCTCTTCCTCCGAAGATGATATCATCAACAAATACTTCAACAATCAAGATGTTTTCATGATCAATTTTGAAATATAGGTTACTATCAGCAGTACCTTTGTTGAACCCAATCTTCAAAAGATGTTTGTCCAGCCTTTCATACCATGCTCTTGGAGCTTGCTTTAGACCATATAGTGCCTTCTTTAATTTGCAGACCATATCACCATGCTCAGATAACTGAAATCCATCCAGTTGTTCAATGTACACCTCTTCTTCTAAGTCACCATTCAGGAAAGCAGATTTGACATCCATCTGATACACTTTGAAATCTTTGAAGGTAACAAATGCAAGAAATAGTCTGACTGCTTCAAGCCAGAGCAAAGGTTTCCTCAAAATCAATCCCTTCTATTTGAGAGTAGCCTTTGCAGACTAATCTGGCCTTATCTCTGATTACTTCACCGACTTCATTTAGTTTGTTCTGGAAGACCCATTTGGTTCCAATCACATTCTTGTTTCTAGGTTTGGAAACAAGATCCCAAGTGTGATTTTTCTCAATTTGCATTAACTCTTCGTCCATTTATTTTGTCCAATTTTCATCATTGCAAGCTTCATTTATTGTCTTAGGTTCAATCTTTGAAATCAGACAACATTCATCTAAATTTTGAGCTATATTCCTTCTAGTTTGTACACCTTTGCTTTTGTCACCTATGATCTAATCTTCAGAGTGGTTCAATCTTACGTACCTTGGAACTTTGGGAGTTTCTTGCACTTCTGCTTCTTAATCATGCTCATTCAGACCTGTCTCTTCTTCCTGATTTACCAGATTAGTCTAAATCTGACTTTCAGGAGAGGATGGAGCTCCTTGAACCAAAACATCATTCTGATCATCTTCATCATACTCATAAAATCTTAAGGGCTTCTCAATACCTTCATCAACCTTCACATTTGTACTTTCTATCATCTTTCTCAGTCTCTTATTGTAACACCAGTATGCTTTGCTTTGAGTGGAGTAACCCAAGAAAATTCCTTCATCACTTCTAGCATCAAACTTTCCTAGATCTTCATCTCTTTTAATGTAAACACTTGCTACCAAATACTCTGAAATATCTCACAGTAGGAGTGATGCCAGACCAAAGTTCATAAGGAGTCTTACCGGTATTGCTTCTGATTTGAACTTGATTGAGAGTGTAGACTGCAGTGCTAATAGCTTCTTTCCAAAACATCTGGGGAACATTTGCTTCCATCATCCTGATGGTGATAGGTTATCATTTGATGTCAAAAGTGTGTCTTGCAGGATCTTGGGTTGATCAGGAGTTTAGTCAGTGTGAATGTTTGGTCATCAAGGTTGGAACAAGGATGAGTTGATTATAAAAGACAAAACAATGAAATGATCTTTGTTTGAAGTTTACAGATGCAGATGTTACTGGCATACTCTATATCAAGGTTGTTGGTTTCATGAGTGGTTTGGTATACAATTGATCTACATTTGATATGGTGTGATCTCACTATTCAGTAGCATAGTCTTCATTTGATCTCAGTTGCAGTTGTGAGTTGATCTTCATGCAATCAGTGTTTACTTCACAGTGTTTGTTCCATGATAGTATATTCATGTTTGCAATCTCTATTCCCATGATGGTATGCTATGTTTGCAAGTGATGAGTAGTCTTCATGTTGGTATCCTCAGGATCTCACTTGTTGAGTTTATCTTGTATCAGGAGAATGTTATATGGCAGAGGTATGTATTAAGAAGATATATCTTCCTTGAGTTAATTATGATGTCTTGTGATCAATCTTGGAGTTGATTCTTAGGGAAGATGTTCAAGATATGTGTTGAGTTATCGACAAGTCTTAATTCATCATATAAGGTGCTTGCCAGTTACAGTGACATATTAAAGTATTGTCTTCACTATATGGTTAAGAGAATCTCAGTGGAACAATATATGATGTTTGTGCTTCAAATGTTGAATATTCATAATATAGGAGTTCATGTTGCTTGGAGTTTATTTGAGAAGTTGAGTTGTTCATGGTTTGGACTGTGTAGGGGCATCAATTTTTTATTCTCTGAGGTTTGTTTTTGGAGGCATCTCCTATTTAGGATGTGAGCATAAGAGAACAAAAATAAGTCCTAAGTTCAGTCTCAAAGCTCATCTCATAACCGTCACTCACCAAATACACTTTAAGTTATATTGGAATGTTGACTTGTGATTAAAGGTTTATCACTTAAAAGTCACCTGCCAAAGGGTTCCTAAACATTTATCAACCGGCCCCTTGACAATGATAACATGGAAGACCGGTCATCGGTTAATATGGTTGAGCGGGAATATAAACGTTGAAATGTTTTAAAGGAAACAAAACAAGTTTTGAGCCCGATGCATGGTTGATAAGAAAAAGGCATCGAATTGCCTCTTTTAGAGGAGCTTGTAAAAAGCCGATCCCCAAGCCTTTTATGGCTTTTAATTTTTTTTTAGAAACTTTGTTTAATTTCTAAAGTGGTCGGCCCATACCACGTTAGAAGTTTTAAAAATGGAGATTTTAATTTTAAAAGAAAGCTTTCAACTTCCTTTTTATGGTGGGCGTGTAGGTTGTGGAGTATATGTTTTAAGTTTAGAAACTTAAAGCCATCGGCCCCCATGTCATATTTCTATGACATTTGAAATAAAAATAATAAGGTGATTTTTTATATAAGCATGGGCACGAAATTGAAGGAAAGAAAAAGTTGTTTTTAATTTTAATCTTTGAAAAATGAAATATTATAGCTCACTCTCTTAAGGCAGATTTTATTGGAGAGTTTTGTTTTTTTGAGGGACTAAAAAGCTAAGAAGGAGATTTTTTGTGATATTATATTTTTTATAAAGGAAAGTTTCTTTTTCAGATATTATTCTTGAGAATAATATGTAAGGAGTTAAATGATTTTTATCAGAGAAGACAAAGAGATTTTTTTTTTGAAGATGAACAAAATTTTGAAGAAGATGAAAGAAATTTTGTTTGAAAAGATATATTATGTTTTTGTTTGGAGATGGAATTTTCTGTGAGATGTTTACAGGTGCTTTGTTGAGGTAAATTGATTTATTGAAAAATAAATTGTTGAAGACATTCAATCTAGAAATTGAAAAGAAGATGAAAGGTTTTGAAAAGAAGATTGGAGAGATGATTTTGTTTCTTGTAGGGAATATGAATGGGTTTACAGATGGATTTTTGGAAGAAGAAAATGAAAATAAGTGAAATTATGAGGAGTGTAAAGAGAAATAAAAATGAAAGATCAATTGATTGCAGGGTTATTGTGAAATGTTTTCTTTATAACAGATTGATTTTATTTTTGACAGTGGTAATATTGAAAATCACTAAATTATCTTGTGTAGAATTTGAAGGGTCATTTGCAGAGAAAATGAAATATTGTAATTTTTGCTATGTGAAGTTTTTGAAAAGAATTTCTAGGTGCTTCAACAAGACTGAGGAAGATGTAATAATATGTTTCAGATGCAAAGTCAAATTAACTTTGTTGCACGGGATTGATTTTCTTTTGAAGAATATGAAAGGTCATATGAAAATGATTTTGCAGATTGTTGAGAGGTATTTTTATATTAATTGGCTTCACATTGACAGAGATGTGTGTGTGTGGAATTGAACAGAGAAATGAAGACATTTGCTAATAAATCCTTTTGAAGAGAAAAGAATAATGATAAGATGATACTGGGTTTGTAATGCAGAGATAATCAGCTGAATTATTATGCAGGTGTGAAGGAATTGAGAATTGAATGGAAATAGAGTATCCCTCTGATTTGGTTTATAACTTCTATTGGTGATTTGGTATGCCAGTGAGGCTTATAGGTCAGTGTAACCTTAATATTTGTCAATGAGACAATTTGTATTACCAGTGAGGCATGTTTTTCAGTTAAGCCAGTGAGGCAATTTTGGAGTGGTTTTTCTACCCCTGGAGGGTTTTCCACTCATGCAATTCTTGTGTCTTGATCTTGTCTCTGTGGATATATGTTTTACTCATGAGTTTTTGTTTTTCATTCTCAGTTATGTGCACATGTATGTGAGAAATCAATGATAGCTCTCTCTTCTTGTACTCTGCAAGTTAAAGTTTGTAAAAAGATTAGAAATTTCACACAACACTGATTCACCCCCCCTCTCAGTGTTGTCCTTGACTCCTACACATCATTGTCCTGGATGCTTCCTGGATGGTCCGGTTCTTTCTCTCAACTACTCCATTCTGTTGTGGAGTCCTAGGAGTAGATAACTGTCTCTTTATACCATGCTTCTCACAAAAATCTATGAATTCACCAGATGTGAATTCACCACCTCTGTTAGACCTCAGACATTTTAGTTTTAATCCGGTTTGATTCTCTACCATAGCCTTGAAGATTTTGAACTTCTCAAACGCTTCTGATTTCTCTTTTAGAAAGGTAACCCACATCATCCGGGAATAGTCATCAATCAATAACCTGAAGTATCTATCACCTTGCATACTCTTGATTCTTGTCAGACCACATAGATCAGTATGAACTAACTCCAATAATCTGGTAGAGGACTGATCCTTGCTTTTGAACGAGACTTTGCTCTATTTACCCAGCTGACATTCTTTGCACAAACTATTTGTAGGTTTTACCAATTTTGGAAGATCTCTAACAACCTGAGTATTGCTTATCTTGATGATGTTATCAAAATTTACATGACACATCCTTCTATGCCATAACCAACTCTGATCAATTTGAACAAACAAACAACTTTTATTAGAACCAACCAAGTGGAAGATATTACCTTTAGTTTGAGTACTGGATGCAATATCAGTTCCGGATCTTTCAAGTATTTTGCATTTTCCATCCTTGAACCGGAGATCATAGCCTTTGTCCACCAACTGTCCAACACTAAGAAGATTGTGCTTCAAGCCTTCAACATATAGTACATTACCAGTTTTTTTTCTTCCATTAAAAGAAGTAGTTCCTCTTCCTTTGATTCTACCAGCAGAATTATCACCAAACTTTGCCACTCCTCCTTCATACCTTTCCAAATCTAAGAACTTGTTCTTGTCACCTATCATATGGTGAGAGCATCCACTATCAATAACCCAATAATCCTTTTCTTCAACTTGGGCAGCCAAAGCTCTTTCTACAACCTTATGATTGACAGATTCAGAGGATATTGGATCTTCTTCCTTGATGGCAATAAACACCCATTCATTTCTAGATTTGTTTCCTATCTCTGATTCATCATCTGTTACTCCTTCATTATTATCTTCTTCATGAACATAATAACAATTATTTTGGAACCTTTGTCTGTTAGAATTTGACCTTGTAGATCTTTCTGGACATCTTGAGGCAAAATGACCAATCTTATTGCAGTTGAAGCACTTAAAGGGTAATTTTCCTTCATACTTACTAGATCCTCTTGGCAGTCTCTTTGCAAAGAGGGCTTCATGTTGAGCTATTTCTGCTTCTTCCACTTCCATGTCTCTTCTTGTTTGATCATACCATGATAGCTTCCTTGAAGACTTTTCTCCCAGATCAGATCTTTGTTTACCTTTCATAGAGGCACTGGCTTTGAATGCAGATTTAGTCTTGGGGGGATCATCTCCAAACTTGATCATTTCAAATGCAGCCAGTTTGCCAGCCAATTGGTCTCTTGTAACAGTTGTATGGGCTCTGAATGCATCAATGACAGCAACCTTGATTTTGTAGACAGCAAGAAGAGATCTGAGAATTTTGCCAACAATCTCATTTTCATCCAAAACTCCACCAGCATTCTTGATTCCACATACCAGCTCATTTACTCTTGGCATAAAGGTAGTAATATTTTCATCATCTCTCATTTTTAGTCTTTCAAATTTCCCTTTGAGACTCTACAACCTTGCACTCTTAACATACTCATCTCCTTCATGTAGAAGTTCCAGTTTAATCCAGATCTCATAGGTAGTTGGTAGGTCTATAACATTTGAAAGCTCTGAGTTAGTTAATGTGCTTAGAAGAGCCTCTCTGATCCGCAGATTGTTTTTAGCATCTGTGATTTCATTTAGAGTTGTTGGACCACCCTGTGGAGGTGTATATGCTTTTGTGACCATGGACAAGTATGCATTTCACATACACTCCAAGTGACATTTCATGCGGCCTTTCCAAAGAGTGAAGTTGGTTCCATCAAACTTCAGACTGTCCTTCTTGTATGATGACCTCCTAGATCTCCTCAACCGGTTAAGCTCTTTTTAGAGGAACTTAGCTCTGATACTAATTGTTAGATCTAGGGCACACAACTGAGAGGGGGGGTGAATCAATTGTACAAAAACTTGCTTTCAATTCAAACACTTAAATCCTTTTGTTATTTAATAGCATATTAATTAATCACTCATGAAAGCATAAAGCATAAACACCAGAGTAGATACACATCAACACATGAAACACCAAGATTTTGATGTGGAAAACCCGGTCAAGGGAAAAACCATAGGGTGATTAACCCAAGGATTATTCTCTGTTAGAAGAATAAGAAAAATAGATGGCACATGCCAATTAGGGCTCACTGCCCGAGCACACTGCTCATAAGAGACAGACTACCTACAAGAGACACATTGTCTACAAAGTAACAAGTATTACAAACTTGAACTGGAGATTGACATCTTTACCATGTCTGGATCAGTTCCATTTAAGCCCAGAAACTCTTGCTCTGTCTTTCGCTCTTCTTCGCTATGCCACACTCATCCACATCAAGACACACTTCAAAATGAATTCACAATCCCTTATTTATACAAGGCATTGACTTAGGAACAATCATCTAAGTCGGCAAACACCTATAAGATCATTCGCAAGACGTGTAATACATCCGGTCAGCCTGTTTTAGGAAGAACACCAATATCCGTTGTTATTCTTCAAATGTAAACTCAAACTTTAATGCAGACCACCAATAAGAATTGTATATGATCCAAAGATCACCAAAACCTTTCCTGAGACATCAAGAACATCCGCACTTTCTCAGCTTACTGGAATTCTTCTCCTCTTCTTCTGGAACTTCAAGAACATAGTCTGTCATCACTGTCACAATGAGAAAGGTGCTTTCAGACCTCCAAACCATGAAAAAATCTATTTGTCACTTCACAAAGACTTCTTCAACACTCCCTCCAATCCGCAGAGTGAGATCATGCAATTCTGGAGCTCACTGGACCTTTCTGTGACCCTCTGTCACCTCTGAACACCTGCCAGAACCAGTTCTACTGGAGCGACCATAATTTCTTCAGATCATCATGCGGACCTCTGAAATCTTGATTGGAACATCTCAAGACTCATATCTACAAACCCTTTAAACCACATCCTCTGATCCTCACCCTATTTAGGACTTTTTCCTTCTTGTCATCAAAGTTCTTCACTATTCCTGATTGAGACTTATTCTCTTAATATCCTCAGCATATAGCTCATTCAATCCTCCTCATTAATACAATATGAGTATTTTGACATCAATGACAACACTAGTTATCCTCATACTTGCAACAAACACTACTCTAGAGGCAACATCAAAAGATAAGAAAAAAGAAGTAACTAAGCTACAGTAGAAAGAGTGTCATCACATGGTCATAGCATGGGTTATCCTGGCTATCTCTCTAGAAACTAGACCCCATCTATGGTTATCCTAGCAGCCACTCCCTAGGCACCGGCCCTATAGGGTGACACATACAGAACTGACACATCCTCTTATGAAGACAACGAGGTCAATCTTGGCAACCAGGCCTTCTCATCCCATCCTTAGTCTAAGAAAGTATGATAGGCCTAGGTGAGACATCATAATTATCTTATTATGTGTTTAACTACCCAACCCATCTAGGTTAATTATTATGTTATCACTTGATTACAACTTTCAATGGGTTATCCAGGAAGCCACTTTGGGCACCAGCCCCACCATGAAAGCCACTCTCCTACATACAACTAGTACCCCTATCAAGATAAAAAAAATAGAAATCACCAAAATGACATGCATGATAATGACACTACAAGGCATCTATCCTCTTGTATACAAATCATATCTCAAGGACCAACTCTTGAATCATTGTCCCAAAACTTCTAGTTGAAACAGTCATGACAACCATAAATAACATGAAACCAGAGCAAGGCATGGGTCATCTTGCTCCCAAATTACAACCAATTACATAAACCAACATAATATTTTATTCGATGCTCAATACAATAATGAACCCCAACATTCAAGAAGGACTCTACAACCACATCACGAATATGACATCAACATAAGTTCAAGACAAAACCACTAGAATAGGTACTCTGAGAAAGGCATTACCCATCTTGCACATTATCATACCAACATGAATAAGAAACCATATTTCAAGAATACATTTCATTCAACTCACAAGATGCACACAAAGTCAACCCCCACACAATTAAACCCTCCTAGGTCTCTGGAAACCACTTTCCCCAAATAACACAATGCATGACACCATTAAAACGCAATGGTCACACATCAGAATCACTTCCAAAACACATCATAAATAAAAATCCCTCATCAATATTTCAGTAACAAAACCACAGATGTAACATATGATCTGATGCACTAATAATGGTCTTAAAGAATGTAACATTATTCCAAGCATGATAAATCATCTAACAACATAAGATAGCTCTATCCCAACAATGCAGAACAATAATAACATGAAAGGATTACCAATAGAAAATTTAGTCAAACAAGATACTACCCATTATTGGACTAAACCTCTTTCTACACTAATGTTGATCTTGTTAAAATTCTTGACAACTTTGTGATTTCTAATCAAAATAATTGCATAAGAAAAACATAAAGGATCAAAAAGTAGATTAAAATCAATCATCCATTTAAATCTTTAGAAAGTATATGAGTTAAATGCTAAACATTTTATACTATATAAAACTCATTAATTAAATAAAACTTGGTAAATAAATATATTCTAATTAGTTGCTAATTGAATAATACTTTTTAATATTCTTATATTTAAAATATGCAACAAAAATATCAATAACCACACCTAAAATTCAAATCACATCTACATTCAAATATTTTAAATGAGGCATAAAATAATAAATCAATAAATTATTTCAAAAAGGTTTGATTTTTTTGTTTATAAAATAATGCTTAAATATAGCATATCCCTAAATAATAGGGATGAAATAAAATAATGTTTAAATATAACATATCCCTTAATAATAGGGATTTGATTTCTCATAAATAAAATAAAACTTAAATATAACACATCACGAAATAATAGGGATTTGATTTTTCAAAAATGAAATATAATAATACTTAAATATGACACATCCCTAATAATAGGGATTTGATTTGAAATATAATAATAATTAAATATAACACATCTTAATAATAGGAATTTGATTTTTCTATACAAAAAATACTAAAAAAAAATAAAACACATCCATAAAACTATTCTTCCCTATTAAATAGGGAGTTGACATCACACCTTCAAATAAACTCAATATAAAACTATTATTATGCTCTTAACCATACAATTACTAGAAAACTAAATACTAATATAACATCTCCTAAACCAATACTAATATGAGAATCTAATACTAGATAAACTACATAATTTTACAAATAGATAATAAAATTAATATTTATCTAACTAAAAGAAATTTTCTATTTCTACCACAACACATTATTTCCTTTTTTTTTTCAATTATACAACTAATAAAATCTGCCCATTTAATTAGGGATAATATTGATTTTAGAAATTTGCTAATTTTACCAATGAGCTCATTTGTATAAGAGAAATTGGGCACGAGATATATTTTAATATCATAAATTTTTTATGTGGAGCTCTGGCTGATGGCCATGGAAAGACAAAGGTTCAGATGAATTTCATATCAGGTAAAAAAAAATGCTTTGGTCAAGGTTCTGAAATTGCATTATTTCCTAGTGAATCTACCTACAACTTGCTTTAGCAATGGTTTATGTTTCAAGCTATTGCCATAAGGAAGCCATAGCTATACGATGATCGAGGATAGATGAAGAATATCAAAGAGTTATAAACAGGTAAAAGGATTTCATTGTTTATATCACTAAAATCCAAATCTGAAATTCCTTGATTCCCCTAAAATTTCTTCAAAGAATTAATATTTTTACAGGCAAAAATTGAGAAGTCTTCTCAGAGCCGTACAACTGCCAAGAGGATGGAAGAACTCAGCATAAAATAAATTGTCAGGTAAAAATTTATTGGTAAAAAAAAATGCATAGATCACAACTTAAATTCATAAGCAAGGTTGAGGTTTCATGCAAAGGAAAGATTTGCAAAAAGGAGCCCTCCCCTTAGTGGATATGCTAGGTTTGAAATGTGTTTCCAGGCATTAATCAGTGCATGAGGAAGTCATACAATTGGAGCCAAGTAGAAGAGAAGATTGAGAGTTTAGATTAAAAAAATTATCTTAATTGGTCACATCATTGCAGGCACTCATAGGTAACTAACAAATGGCATGAAAAATCAGATGAAATGGTTTGATTGAAAGCACAAATCGATAGTTGGGAAGAAGGAACTAGGTTCACACTAATGACTATCTACTAAGAATTATATTTAGAGGAAAATAGAGATATTCACCATCTAGAATAGATGTCCAAGAAAGGAGAATTATAGAAATAAAATAAAATTGTTCAACAGGCATTGATTGGCATGAAGCTGTTGATAGAAGAAAGTTGATTTCAATAACAGTGAACATGATGAAGGGGTAAATAACAAAACACACACAACATAAATTAAACACAAAAAAATAGAACTTTCTTTTATTGATCTGGGCAACTCACTACATTACAAAAGCTCAATTACAATCAGAGGATGAATCCTCTATTGGCTGCAACACATTACAGCTTTCCCAACCTCAAGACTCTAGAATCTTCATCCTTCTGTAACCCTAAATCAGCTAGGGTTTTTGTTTTCCCACCTATTCTTGACTCTACACTTGCCCCCTTAACTCTACTACTGCCTAGGGTTCCCAAAATAGTCTTAAATAGCACTTTTTGGCAGCCTCCAACTAAATTTCAAAATTTGCAACTCCCTCCAAAGGTAGGTCAACTTTCAGGAAGCATAACTTTTAATTTGGGTGACTGATTGACGAACTGTTTTAAGCGCCAGAAAGCTCACGATGTGAACTATCATGCCAGAAATTTGTAAATAGATTTTTCTCAACGTTTCAGGATGTTATGGGATGTTTTAGTGCCTCATATCTCGTTTCAAAAATTTTTAAGGGCTTTTAGGAAAACAAAAACTTTAATATCTTTTAGCTCACAAATGAACTTTACCTGATTCCTTTGCCAAAGGTCTTATATTTTCATTATGTAACTTTTTGTAAGTTTTTGCTTCAATCAATTCCCAAATGCAAACTTTCCTAAAATGGTAGGTACACTTTCCAAAATAGGCAGGGTACTATTTTTAGTAGTTTTGGAAAAATTGAAAGTCCTACATCATTATTCTGGATATTATGGAACTAGAAACACTAATTATGGAAAGAAATGAAAACAATTACAATTATTTTGAATTAAGTTTTTTTTGGGTGATGCAAGACTGCCCTTACACCACTGGATGCTCCTACATCAGATACCCATGATAATTTGAGAAGTGACCCTGTCACATCTCAGATGTTTGTGTGAGGAAAACCCAAATGGTCAACCTCTACCTTAGACAACCAAGAAGAATATTCAACAGGCCTTCCTTTCTATTTTACTAGATATTCTTCATATTTCCTGTTTTGAGTACTTCTTACCACATGACTATCCAAGATCTCTTCTATCTCCTCCATTGAAGTAGATACCGGAATACTCCACTGTGCTTCTATTGGTCTATCCTCTATTCCACCTTCATGATATTATGATAAATCAACAATGTTGAAAATAGAGGAAATGTTGATCCCACTTGGCAGCTCTACCTCATATGCATTTCTTGAATCATATTTTTCAAAATTCTGCATGGTCCAAATTTCTACATTTTTAGCTTATTGTATGTTTCAATTGGGAACCTTTCTTTTCTCAAGTGAACCATGACTTCATCTCTTACTTGGAATTCCTTATATCTCCTCTTTTGTTCTGCCTTAGCCTTGTACTGAATATTCATCTTATTAATCTTCTTTTTCACCTCTTCATGTAAATTCTTCATGTGTTCTGCAAAGTCTTCAGCCTCGGCACTTGTCTTTTCTCTATTGTCTAGATTCCTTACCTTTGAAGCATATCTTGGACTAATGCCATATACAATCTGGAAAGGTGATTTACTAGTACTCCTATTAACAGAATTGTTGTAAACAAATTTTGCTTGTGCTAAAATCAAATCCCATCCCTTGGGCTCATCTCCTACTAATCATCATAGTAGGTTACCCAAACTCCTATTCACCACTTCAGTCTGTCCATCAATCTATGGATGGTGTGCAGAACTGAACTTCAAATCTATCTTCACCTTCTTCCACAATGTCCTCCAGAAATAATCAACAAACTTGGTATCTCGATCTAAAACTATGCTCTTTGGTAGACCTGTAATCTCACCACCTCTCTAAAAAACAATTTAGCAATATGAACAACATCATTAGTCTTCTTAAAAGGAATGAAATGTGCCATTTTCAAGAATCTATCCACCACCACAAAAATGGAATCATGTCCTCTCTATGTCCTTGGTAAACCAAGAACAAAGTCCATACTAATATCATCCCAAGGCTTCTCTGGTACAGGTAGTGGCTGATATAGACATGTATTCTAATTTGCTCCTTTCGCTATCTAACATACTCTGCAACTCTGCACAAATTTCCTCACATCCTGCTGCAATTGTGGCCAATAATAATTTTCACCAACAATAGCAATGGTCTTATCTCGACCAAAGTGTTCAGCCAATCCTCCACTTGTTCGTAAGAGACACTATGTGGCTTCATCAATGTTTTCATTGATGGCAACAAAGTCCATCCCACACATCCACAAGACATGGTATGTCTATACCGGAAGTCAGATTGAAGAATATTTTGGTCCGGTGACCAAGAACACAGCATGCAGCAAGGTCTGACAATCAGGTTTGGATCTCTCAGAGGAAGTATCTCAGCAAAGTGTAGACTTGGGAAAGTCAAGAGGAGTACCATAACTGATACATTCTAGAGAATGAGCATCCATTGATGAAAGAGTGAAGAGATATGAGCACCTAAGTGTTGGGTTCCTGTTTGGTAGAGTAGACTGAGGAAGAACTGACCGATAGAGCATCAGACCTCAATCCAGATAAGAAATTGACAATGATCAAGTTTCTTGAGGGATCATTCATGGTTGGCCAACATGATTGATGACTTTTGAAAGCATCTCTTTGATACGCATCACTTAGTAAGCAAGGATTCAGCTGACAGACTAGAGTCTAGGAAAATATTGAGTATTCCGGATGCCGACTAGAAAGATGATGAAATCCTTAGTGTGGATATATATACCAGATGGATTTTGATGTGAAGGTGTGTGTTAAGTGTGGTAGTGTATGAAGAAAAGAAGAGAGTAGTGTGGAAGCAGCAATACAGGTCTGGTATGTGACAGAACAGTAGCACCAAAGAAGAGGAAGAATGAAGTGTAGTAGATCAATGTATTGAAGCCTAACTGGAACTGAACCTTAGCATATGTGGATGCTTCTCATCAGTTCAGTCACCTTGTTAGTTTATTTATACCTTGTAGATAGTGAGTCTCTTGTAGGTAGTGAGCCTCTTGTGAGCAGTGTGCTCAGGTAGTGAGCCCTAATTGGCAAGTGCCATTTTGTGCTTCTATTCTTTTAATAGAGATTACAATCTTGGGTTAGTCACCCCATGGTTTTTCCCTTAACAGGGTTTTCCACATCAAAATCATTGTGTTATGTGTATTGATTTTATTTCTTCTTTCATGGTTATGTGATTTGATGATGCACTAGTTGTTAAGGAAGAACACAAAGTTAAAGTAATTAAGATAATTGATTCACCCCCTGTCAATTATCAATAATTGGTATAAGAGCTAAGTTCCTCCAAACAGAGCCTAATAGCTTGAGGAAGATCTAGGAATCTCAATGGATATGTATGGTATGAGGGAACAACTTCAGTCTACCTTAGATGATCTTGAGCAGTCTCACTCTGAAGTCAATAACTTGAAGGAAAGACTCAAACAAGATGATGATTTCATAACTGAACTAAAAGAGAAACTAAGTGTCTCTATGAAAAAGAGAAAGGAACTACTTCAACAATTAGCAAGTCAAAGTGAAGCCAATAATTCTAATGAAGATCTAAATGAGAAGAATAGGTTAGGTGAGAAGCTATCAAAAGAGGTCATTAAGGTAAGACATGAAATGGAATCAAGGGTTATGAAATTCACCCAAGAAATTGAAGAGAAAAGAAAAATTGAAGATGATCTAAAACAATCTCTCAAAGAGAAGTCAGAAGACTGCCACAAAATGGATAGAATAATCAGCATTTAGAATCTGATCTTGAAGAAGCTAGAGATACTGAAGAACAACTTGAGAATCAGATTGACACTCTTAAAAGGGATCTTCAAACAACAAATGAATACAAAGAGAAACTCAAGATAAACTCTGTGCAACTTGAAGTTCTTGTTGAAATCCAAAAGAGGGTAGATGACAAGCAAGGCTTGGGGTATGAGAAAGGTGAAAGCTCTGGATCCAGTCAGAAGATCTCTGGATTAGGAAATCCAAGGAAGATGCCTAGAAGACCTCAGGTAAGGCAACCAAATACTCAAAGATATCCATCCTTCAATGGATACTGCCACAATTGCAATAACTTTGGTCATAAAGCAAATCAATGCAGAAGAAGAATGAATCAAACTAATTCATCCTTCTCTAGACAATGTTTTAACTACAAAAGGTATGGTCACAAATCTCATGAGTATAGAAATATGCAAATGAACAATTCATTCAATGGTAGATGCTTTGCATGCAATAGAATGGGACATATGGCTAATCAATGTAGATCTAGAGGTTATTAGTCAAATATGCAAAGAAATATTGTTTTCTACAATGGCAATAGATCTGGTCATATTACCAAATTTTGCAGAAGTAAAAATCATGACAAAAAGGGTCCGGTACATCATAATCAAAATCAAGACAAAGGAAAAGGAAAAATGAATGCAGATGAAATTCAAAAGGAGATGAACAAGATTTGGGTGAAGAGAAGTATAGAAAATGTTGGGGATGGATCCGCACTAGAATCTAGTGCTGATATTCCTTCTGGTAACTAAATGGATGAGCTCTGGCTTAGGGGGAGTCACAAAAGAAAACAATTTCCCCCAGCCAGTCAATTGGTGCCTGGAATTGGCACATGGAAGGTTGTGGATTAAAAGGGCTCTCAGAGAAACATCTAAATAACCCTTGGTAAAGATTTGAAAGATCCGTAAGGAGTTTGAAAAGGTTAATCATCCAAGATTAATCTGGTTTGACAGTCATCCAACAAAAGCAAGACTTTCACAGTTAGATCTAGTACAATTCAAAATTGAAATATTTGGATTTGTGGTTACATGGAATGATTGGAGAAAGGGTGATACATTGTAAGTTGTCATTCTAGGTGCATCTCAGTCATCCGGAAAGATCTCTCTCAAAACAAGGAAAACAAGGCAACCATAATAACTTAAGTTATGCATTTATTGCAAAATGGAATTAGGGTTTGCACATAAATAAAAGGGTTCTTTTATTCATCATTTGTACATTTGCATTTGAGAAGAAGAGAGAAGGAGCTCTACAACAAAATTGTCTCAAACCTCTCGAAGATCAACCACAGAAGTCAATTCATCCAGCAATCTGTTCTGGCTCATATCGTGAACCCTAGAAGCGTAAAAGGTATTTTCCACTCTTGAATATCTCTCTTCGAATCTTTTGAAAGATGGCTACTCCAAATGTTATAAAGATCACTGATAGGCTGCGCCCTAAATTCAAGAAACATCCCTACAAATCCCTACAAGTTGATCCCCTAGGCGCATTTTCTAGCATTCCGTATTGAGTTCTGCATGTAGAAGATGTTAGGGTTTACATATACACAAAGATTGAAGAATTTGGGGAATCCAAGCTGATGGATATCTATCACAAGGAACTGACAGATGAATCATTTGAACTTAAACCCTAACACAAGGCCATCCAAGATAAGTATTTTGGACACTGCATTCATTTCCCCTATTTTGCTGAAGATGATTGTGTTCGGTATGTTTTGAGCAGAATGCATGACAACTTTATGTGGTTGATGAGGCCATTCAAGATAACCAAGGATGCAATTAGGGTGGTAACCAGATTGTACTTATTTAGTGGGTTCCCTGCTCTCAAATCTGTCAAAAACCAAACTGTCAGTGAGGCTACCAGATCAAAATTTGACAAGAGGACAATGACAATAGAGGACATCATAGATTTGGATATCAAGTTTGCATCTATGATAATTGGCTATAAGATATATCACTCTAGTAGGGAGAATGTAGATTATGATCTTTGTGAGCTTCTTCTGAGCCAACTATTGGAAAACCTATAAAAGATCAAGAAGGACAAGAAGAACTCATTCAAGTATGGTGGGCTAATATTGTGTTTGTTCTTTTACTTTATGAATGAGCTACCTGGATTCAGTGGTTGGATATAGAAAAATGATAGACTAGAAGCCATACAAATATGAGATTATATGCATGGGCTTGGTGATTCCAAGGCACAAAATACAGCACTCTGGGGCTACTTCAAGAACTTTCAAAGTATGATGCAAGCCAGAGAAAGAATCCCCCAATCATTGTTTGAGAAATACAAGGATACAATGTGCTTTATG
Organism: Cunninghamia lanceolata; assembly: GCA_027924645.1. Classification (NCBI taxonomy): domain Eukaryota; kingdom Viridiplantae; phylum Streptophyta; class Pinopsida; order Cupressales; family Cupressaceae; genus Cunninghamia; species Cunninghamia lanceolata. Next base: position 8,343,326 of record BSBN01000348.1, read on the forward strand.
GTAGACACTGATCAATGCTTAATGGAGGCAATGGAACCAAGAATAGTGTGGATCATGCTAATGGGGTATGAAGTTGATGAGAAAATCCTAGAGCTGCATATCCAACACTTGCTGAGTCAGCCCAAGGACCCTAAGGTAGAAAGGTTTGGAACCTTCCAAGAGTTGAGTGTAAAAGTTCATGTTGAACTAAGACAACTTGAGATGAAGAGAAAAGTGAGAAGGGAAGTAGAAGAATTCAACAAAAGGCATGGAATATCAAAGGAGGTAGTTGATGCCAACAAACAGAAGATGGAAAGGGAAGAGAAAGAAAGGCAAGAAATAGAAAAAGAAAGTGCTCCAGTGCAAGCCCCCTCTCGGACCAAATCCTCCAAAAGCTCTACACCTGCCACTTCTAAGAGCCAGAAAGTATCAAAACCAGAAGCCCAGACATCTGGAAAGGGAGAGAAGAGAATAAAGAAAAAGGAAACAAGGTCCTATACAAGTCAGAAGGATGATGAAGAAACTGAGACTGATGCGGAAGTCAAGAAAATGAAGAAGAAGAAAACATCTGGTGAACCCTCTACTAGTCATAGCAAGGAAGAAGAGACATAAGAGTTTGTTGAAAGGCCTACTCTGTCCATTGATGATGTAGTCAAGGCAATTACTATAGATGGGAATCTGCAACCAATGATATAATTTAATGATGAGTATAATGATGCAGATAAAAGGATATTGGAAGAAGCCACAGTTAAGTACCTAAACATATATAATAAATCATTCATTGAAATCATTTCTCTAATCCCCAAGAGTTTAGAGAAAGTACTTGAACTCAGAAAAGATAATGCCAAGGAAAAAGATATGGAGATCCGGGAACAAATAGCTATTCAGCTCTATCCCTCCATCACTCCAAAGAAAATGAACATGATTTTCAAAGATTGCAAGGATGAGTTCCGAAGCAAAGCTAGAATGAACAAGTTTATGCTCAGAGAAACTGATCAGGTGGCTAAAGAGACTAAAGACATCCTTTGGAATGCCTATAAAAGATTCAATCTCCCTATTGTAGAGGACATAAGTGATGAAGCCTCTGCCATGGATGTCAAAGGATCAAGTACATCTAAGGAAGATTCTGCTAAGAAAGTTACGGAAGAGACAAAGGAGACAAGTAAAGAGAAGACTAAGGACTTAGATTCCTCTATCCCGGAAGAGGAAGTCCATGAAGAAATAGACACCTCTCTTCCAGATCCCCCAGCAGACTCCAGAGTTGAAGGAGAAGAAAGAAAAGAAGAGAGAATCCGTTAAGAAGAAGAAGTGAAGGGAAGAGAAGTAGATCAAATAGAGAAGACCACAGGTGACAATGCTGAGGCTACAGAAGGGAAGAAAACTTTGTCTCTAGCAAGAGACACTACAGAAGCAGTCAAAGACGTCTTGACAAAAGAAATGATGGAATTAGATGAACCAGAGCTACTTCAAGGACCATTCAATTTTGATTCCCTCTCTCCGATCCAAACAATGTAGGTAGCATCTTTTGCTCAAGCCAAAGCAAAAGAAAAACTTCTAAAGTCACATATGGAAGACTGTGAGCTGATAGAGATTGCATCTGGTGTGTTGGAGAAGATCATGCCATTCTTTCAGAAGGATCTTTTGGCCTCTTCATCCAGTAATCTGAAATCTCTTGTTAATTATGTTAATACACATTTTGATTCTTTAGAGAAAGCAATAGAAGAGAAAGTCTGGAAAGAGTTTTTGGGTAAGAGATTCTCTGAAGTACAAGGGATAATAACAAATGATAGGAGAAATATGGATATTGGGATAAAGAGCTTAGAAAATGCTCTTAAAGATGGCAGAGAAATATATAAATTTTGTTTATCCTGGCCTAAAGTGACAAAGGATATTGAGAAGAAACTGAAAGAACAAGAGGGTAAACTATCAAGTTTATCTTAGAATTTTGGTCCTCTCACCATATCGATAATAAACCAGGAATGTCAGACTATTGCCATTCTAAATGAACTAAAGAAACTTGAAAAGGAAAGGAAGAATATAATAAGTAGGATGGGTGAACTTAGAAGGACAATTATCCCCAAATTAGAGGCCATGCATGAGGCCCTAACTGATGCTCAGACCTCAGCCCAGACCAGTGATCTGACAGATCTAAAGAGGGCAGAAGCTTTTGCATTCCAATTGAGTGGTCACATCTTAATTTTGGATAGGATGAAGTAGACTTGGGCAATAGAATTTGTCCAGTTGAAGATAAATTTTGGAGATATACTTCAGTATATGTAAGTATAACATGTATATATACTTATGTAGCTAAGTATAGTTGGATTTTTGGGAATTCTGGTTTGTGGATTCTACCCTTTGCCATTGATGTCAAAGGGGGAGTGAGGAGCAGTGAAAAATGTGGAATCTAGGTAAGAGGGAACTCCAGAAAAGTGTACTTTAGAATAGAGCATCAGCCAAGGGGAAGTTTAGTGTGACACTTAGTCATTTTTCACTAAGTGTTGCCATTAATGCCAAAGGGGGAGATTGTTGGCAAAAGACACTATGTGGCTTCATGAATATTGTCATTGATGGCAACAAAGTCCATCCCACACATCTGCAGGACATGGTATGTCTATACTGGAAGTCAGATTGAAGAATATTTTGGTCTGGTGACCAAGAATAGAGCATGCAACAAGGTCTAACAATTAGGTCCGGATCTCTTAGAGGAAGTATCTCAGTAAAGTGTGGACTTGGGGAAGTCAAGAGGAGTACTATGATTGATACATTCTAGACATTGAGCCTCCGGTGATGAAAGAGTGAGGAGATATGAGCACCTAAGTGTTGGGTTCCTGTTTGGCAGAGTAGACTGAGGAAGAACTAACCGACAAAGCATCAGACCTTAATCTGGATAAGAAATTGATGGTGATCAAGTTTCTTGAGGGATCATTCATGGTTGGAAAACATGATTGATGACTTCTATATGCATCTCTTTGATACACATCACTTAGTAAGCAAGGATTCAGCCGACAGACCAGAGTCTAGGAAAATATTGAGTATTCCAGATGCCGACTAGAAAGATGATGAAATACTTGGTGCAGATATATATACTAGATGGATTTTGATGTGAAGGTGTGTGTTAAGTTTGGTAGTGTATGAAGAAAAGTAGAGAGTAGTGTGGAAGCAACAATATAGGTCTCGTATGTGATAGAACAACAGCACCAAAGAAGAGGAAGAATGAAGTGCAGTTGATTAATGTATTGAAGCCTAACTGGAATTGAACCTCAGCATATGTGGATTCTTCTCATCAGTTCAGTCACCTTGTTAGTTTATTTATACCTTGTAGATAGTGAGTCTCTTGTAGGTAGTGAGCCTCTTGTGAGCAGTGTGCTCAGGTAGTGAGCCCTAATTGGCAAGTGCCATTTTGTGCTTCTATTCTTTTAACAGAGAATACAATCTTGGGTTAGTCACCCTGTGGTTTTTCCCTTAACAGGGTTTTTCACATCAAAATCATTGTGTTATGTATATTGATTTTATTTCTACTTTCATGGTTATGTGATTTGATGTTGCACTAGTTGTTAAAGAAGAATAGAAAGTAAAAGTAATTAAGATAATTGATTCACCCCCCCTTAGTTATCAACACCACTATGCTTCTCCTTTATTAGATTCTCTCTCATGGAACTCCTCAGAATGCACAACTAGCTTCCTCTAAACAACATGCCATCTTGGATTATGAAATCCAACCATTTTGTCCTATCCAAAGTTACAGGTCCAAACAAGCTTTCCAGGCCTCTACAAAATCTAGATCCTCAAGATACAAACTTTTGAGCTCATCGAACCCAACAACCTCTATCTTCATTTTTGTCAACAAATTTTGCCTTTTGCTCAAGGCATCTACAACTCTGTTGGACTTCCCACTCCTGTGCTTCAAAATAAAAGTATAACTCTGCAAAAACTCAACCCATTTTAAGTGCCTTTGATTCAATTTTCCTTAACTATTAAGATACTACAAAGCCTGATGATCAATATATAAAACAGACTCCTTTGGCAACAAATAATGTCTCCATTTCTTCAAAGCTTGAACTATTGCATAAAACTCCTGATCATAAACATAATACTTTTTCTTGACATCATTAAGCTTCTCACTAAAATAGGCAATGGGCTTACCTTCTTGACTCAAAACAACTCCTATACCACTACCACTAGCATCATAATCTACTTGAAATACCTTATTGAAATCTAGAAGTGCCAAAATAGGTTGTTCTACAACTTTCTGCTTTAATGTATCAAAGCTCTTGTCTACTCCTTTACTCCATCTAAACTCTTTTCTATCCCCTCTCATTGTCTCAGTTAGGGGTGCACAAATGCTACTAAAATTCCTAATAAACTTTCTGTAAAAACTTGCCAAACCATGGAAAGATCTTACCTCCGTTACTTTCCTTGATGTAGGCCATTCAATGATAGCCCTTACTTTTGCTGGGTCCATCTTAAGACCTTCCTCTGAGACAACAAATCCCAGGTATACCAACTCCTTCTTTGCAAAACTACATTTCTTCAGATTAATCAGTAACTTCTCCTCTCTCAACTTCTCTAAAACTCTTCTGATATGCATCAGATGCTCATCCTAGGTCTTACTGAAATCATCCAAATAAACAATAACAAAACTTCCCAAAAATTCTTTTAGTACCTCATTCGTAAGCCTAATGAATGTGCTCGTTGCATTGGTTAGCCCAAATGGCATGACTAACCACTCATACAAACCTTCTTTGGTTTTGAAGGCTGTCTTCCACTCGTCTCCTTCTTTGATACGAATCTGGTGATACTCACTCTTCAGGTCAATCTTCATGAAGTACTTGGCTCCACTCAAATAGTCCATTATGTCATCCATTCTGGGTAATGGAAATCTGTACTTGATCATGATCTTATTGATGGCTCGAGAGTCTGTATACATTCTCCACTCTCCATCTTTCTTTGGTGCTAGTACTCTAGGTACCACACATGGACTTAGGCTTTCTCTTATCAATCCCTTCCTCAACAACTCCTAACCTTGTTTGTTTAACTCTTCACTCTCTACTGGAGTCATTCTATGGGCTGCCTTGTTTGGCAAACTAGCTCCTGGTATCAAATCCATTTGATGACTTATCTTCCTTACTGGTGGTAAACCTTCTGGTACATTATCAGAGATAATGTCCTGAAATTCTTCCAACATATCTGAGACTTCTGCTGGTACATCTTCACATTTTTCTTGACTGATCTTAGGAATCAATGCAAAGTAATGATGCTCATGCTTCATACCTTCCAAAATTTTCTAGCATCTACCAAGCAAATTCTAGTAGTACTACATACCTTTTCTTCCACCTCCTTCAAGGGTTTCAACTTATGACAAAATCCATCCTTTGTTAGGGAATATGTGTTTGCATGGCCATCATGGACAACACTCCTATCATACTGCCATGGCCTCCCCAATAGCATATGACATGAATCCACCGGTATGATAGCACACAACACCTCATCATGGTAGTCCCCAATCTTGAACTTCACTAAATACTACTCATTAACCAAAGCTCGGTGGTCCTTCTACAACCATGTGATCTGATATGGATGTGGATGGTTTCTTCTTGTCAACTTCAACTTGTCAACCATCTCCCCTGAAACAAGATTGTCAGTACTTCCACTATCAATAATAATGTCACAACACTTACCTTCACATTGGAACTTTGTGCGGAATAAACTCTTCCTTTGATTGGGTTCTTTCTCCTCATTCCGCAAAGTTCTTCTGACAACTAGGGTTCCTCCCATTTCAACATCTTTATAACACTCACATTGCATATCTTCATCTACATGTGCAACTCCTGCATTACCTTCAGGTCTTCTATATGTCCTTCCTTGATGTTGCAAACACTCATATGCTTGATGCCCTTCTTCTCCACATTGGAAATGGGTTCCTTTGAAGCCTGCTCTTCCAAGTCCTTGCCTAGGTCTGCCTCTTCCTCTTCCTCTTTTCTCACCATTGTTCTGGTCATGAGGGCGGTAGGTATTATCCCCTCTCTGATTTCAACTGATGCCAACTTCTTCACTTTTCTTTTGATCTTCATTATGGCCTCCATAGGGTCTTCCACCAGTCCTTCTACGTCGACCTCTTCCCCTTTGCTTGCTATTAAATCTTTTATTTAGCTTGTCTTCCACCTTTAGGGGAAACTGGTATGCATCTTCTATGGTGGTCATTCTGACTAGGCTCAGCTCCTCTTGAATACTTGGTCTCAACCCATTAATGTAACGAGCTACCTTCTCCTTGTTGGGCTTTGCATGACCTGTCCTGATAGTAATTTTATAAAACTCTTATGTATACTCCTTAACAGATTTGTTACCTTGCTTTAGTCGTTGCAACTTCTTCAGCAACTCCATCTCATAGTCCATAGGAATGAACTACTTCTTCAGTTTCTCCACCATCCGATCCCATCTAATGATCCTTCCTTTTCCTCTTCTGTTCCTCTCTAATTGGACCTCCTTCCACCAAATACTGGCATGGCCCTTCAACTTTATTTTTGCAAACTTGACTCGATTTGGTTCCTCCATATCTTCATATTTGAAATACTTCTCCATGTCATTGACCTAATCAATAAGCTGTTTTGGATTTAAATCTCTAGAATATGTAGAAACTTTGATCCCGAGCCTTTTTCCGATCTTTGAAATGGCCCTCAACAACCTAACTTCTGTAGGATCTCCTGCAGCTTCTTGTTCTTCCTCAAATAGCTCCTCTTCAGCTTCATCTTCCCTTTCTTCTCTTGTTCTCAGATCAAACCCTCTTCATAGCTCCTCTTGCAATCCATCAATTTGCCTTTGCAAGGTTCTAAAACCCTCTTCCGTTGAAGCATTCCTCCCAACACGAATTCTTTGTGGAGGCATCTTGATCTCCGTAACAAACCCACAACCTCAGGTCCTGGTGCAAATTGCCTCAAGATCGGCGATCTGTCTACACACTCAGGAACCCTTGCTCTGACACCACTTGATGAAGGGGTAAATCAAAAAACACACGCAACAAAAATTGAACACAAAAAAAATAGAACTTTCTTTTATTGACCTAGGTAACTCATTACATTATAGAAGCTCAATTACAATAAGAGGATGAATCCTCTACTGGCTACAACACATTACAACTTTCCCAATCTCAAGACTCTAGAATCTTTAGCCTTCTGTACCTAAAATCAACTAGGGTTTCTATTTTCCCACCTATTCTTGACTCTACACTTGCCCCCTTAACTCTACTAATGCCTAGGGTTCCCAAAATACTCATAAATAGCACTTTTTGGTGCCCTCCAGCTAAATTTTAAAATTTGCAACTCCCTCCAAAGGTAGGTCAACTTCTGGGAAGCATAACTTTTGATCTAGGTGTTTGATTGACGAACTGTTTTAAGCGCTGAAAATCTCGTGACGTGAACTATCATGTCATAAATTCATAAATAAATTTCCATCAACTTTTCAGGACATTATGGGATGTTTTTGTGCCTCATATCTCGTTTTAGAAAATTTCAAGAGCTTTTCAGAAAATAAAAACTTTAATATCTTTCAGCTCACAAATGATCTTTGCCTGATTCCTTTTCCAAAGGTCTTGTATTTCTATTATGTAACTTTCTATAAGTTTTCGCTTCAATCTGTGCCCAAATACAAACATTCCTAAAATGGTAGGTACACTTTCCAAAATAGGCAGGGTACTATTTTTAGTAGTTTTGGAAAAACTGAAAGTCCTACATCATTATTCTTGATATTATGGAACCAGAAACACTAATTATGGATAGAAATGAAAATAATTACAATGATTTTGAATTAACTTATTTTTGGGTGATGTAAGATTGCTCTTACACCACTGGATGCTCCTACATCAAAACATTGCTAGAGTACTATTGTCGAATTGCCAATGTGAATACAACAGTGGGGAAAATTTGATGTGCAAGATCATCTCAAAACATATAACCACATGCAACCATGGATTCTAGACAGTCAACAATTGAAAGAGAGAGAGAAAGAGAGTTTTCATTTAACAATAGACATATCCGGATTAAATTTGAACTTCTGAGTCTTCTTCCCTAATTTCTTCCTCTTCCCAATCCTTCTCTACCAAAACTCTTCCTAATATTTTCTATAGAACCCCCTTCAAGTATCCCCACTATCATAAAAATAGATAAACCAATTAATTCACCACTTCCATACTTCTGTTACAAGAATCCACTACCTCAAAATTAAATGCATTCATAACACCACTAACAGGAATAGTTTTGTTTTCAAATTTTCGACAACCCACTCCAACAATATATTAAAGGAAAAATAAAATAAAATCTTTCATGTCACATAACATCAATAAAGTACTAAATATAATAATAATATTATTATTGCTAGCTTTCAAATCTACTAATTTGATTTAATATAAAAATCAACTAATTAATATTCTCAATCTTCTACATTAATTAAATAACTAATATTGATGTATATATATAAATTTATTATTATTATTATAACAATTACTAAATCTCCAACAAATACACATTGACTATATAACGAAAATGATCAAACATTAACACATCTATACACATATATCAATTATTCTATAAAATGAACCAAATGACTATAATCAACAATTTAATACCTTGGTCACTAAGTCTAATTAAATGAACATTAAACTACAATAAACAAACAATAACAACCACATACCAAAGGATGACCAACACCCGATGACAAGTACCAAAATACATGGATGACAACAAACTAAAGACATTGGCTGACAGAGGGAACCCCATGTTATCTTCCATCCACATTATCCATTGGTGTAAAGGCACGCTTAGACCTGCTAAATTAGGTGGAGTTGATGCTTGGTACCCGCAATCCTGCAGCAAACAAAAGTGTCGAATACAACATATATATAATCATCCAACAGGCACACTGTGATAGGGAATCATAGCGTAGCAGGGTACTCAACATGAGTAATACTACATTGTCCCTTCACAAAACACATCAAAAATATCCACATTAACCAATTTCATAAACAACCTAATAACACATCATCAAATAGTCGCATAAATCACATACTAAACTAATCTACATAATCAATTAACCCATAAATGATCACATCATAAGCATAATGTATTAATCATAAACATCAACAGTGCCATCATAATAACCATCAATGAGTGTCATCAACTACATAAAAATAGTAAACCTACCTTCAACTTGTCTAACATACCCTAGGTACTCCGAGTATTTTACCTTCATCTTCATGCTTCATAGTCCGACCACCTACACATACAAGATGAAACTAGAGGGGCACTACATCCTCCCCCCTAAAACTTGACTTCCTCCTAGAAGTCACAGACTAGGGTGGAAACATAACATATTAGTATTGTAATTTTTTATTGCCAGCATATGCATCCATATCAAACAATTATTCATAAGATAGGCACAATCATTCAATAAAGACAAGATGAACATCAATTCTTTACCTTTAAGGAGTATCATGTGATCTACTTGTATCTAATCACACATATTTTGAAAGTTTCATATAATTTAGAGAATTCCATTTACATATAATCAAGGGAAATATACATCTCATATCTTATTTCCACTATGCTTTCGTCTATTTACCAACATACACTGTACAATTCTCCGCAGAGTCCTCCCTTAAATAGACTATTAGAGGTTTGATATAAACATCATAGAAACAACACTTAAGACAAAATGGGGCCAACAAAAACAAACATTTGGAATAGCCACCACAGAGATTTAAAAAAAATAAAGGCAAACCCAAGTGCAAAAATAATCAAATCCAACTTTAATTCACAGAGTGCCGGGAATTTCCAACTATAAATCAAGTATAAAGGAAAGAGATTTTGTGACCACTCTTGTCATAACAAAGTTCAAAGAAAGAAAATTCACTACTTACTCCCAACAACACATGGAACAACCGTTAAAAATTTCAAAACAACCAAATTACAAAGCAAATTCACATCACGATGTGACTAATTTTAGCCACAAAAAGGGAGTATCTGCCACACAACACTCAAGGACACAAGGTCCCAAATGTGTTAGAGAATGTACACCATACAGACAGATAATTAAGTTTTCTACATCCTCATATATAAGCTACTTTTATACAAGGATTTAAGGCAACACAGTTGCTACTTATATAGAAACAACTTTTATCTTTAATACAATACAATTTCTTTTTACTAAACTATGGAAATCTACAATTTCTTCCTTATGCAAGAAGATATAAATTAAAACTATAATCATCCAATAGGCACACTGTGATAGGGAATCATAGCGTAGCAGGGTACTCAACATGAGTAATACTACATTGTCCCTTCACAAAACACATCAAAAATATCCACATTAACCAATTTCATAAACAACCTAATAACACATCATCAAATAGTCGCATAAATCACATACTAAACTAATCTACATAATCAATTAACCCATAAATGATCACATCATAAGCATAATGTATTAATCATAAACATCAACAGTGCCATCATAATAACCATCAATGAGTGTCATCAACTACATAAAAATAGTAAACCTACCTTCAACTTGTCTAACATACCCTAGGTACTCCGAGTATTTTACCTTCATCTTCATGCTTCATAGTCCGACCACCTACACATCCTCCCCCCTAAAACTTGACTTCCTCCTAGAAGTCACAAACTAGGGTGGGAACATAACATATTAGTATTGTAATTTTTTATTGCCAGCATATGCATCCATATCAAACAATTATTCATAAGATAGGCACAATCATTCAATAAAGACAAGATGAACATCAATTCTTTACCTTTAAGGAGTATCATGTGATCTACTTGTATCTAATCACACATATTTTGAAAGTTTCATATAATTTAGAGAATTCTATTTACATATAATCAAGGGAAATATACATCTCATATCTTATTTCCACTATGCTTTTGTCTATTTACCAACATACACTGTACAATTCTCCGCAGAGTCCTCCCTTAAATAGACTATCAGAGGTTTGATATAAACATCATAGAAACAACACTTAAGACAAAATGGGGCCAACAAAAACAAACATTTGGAATAGCCACCACAGAGATTTAAAAAAAAATAAAGGCAAACCCAAGTGCAAAAATAATCAAATCCAACTTTAAGTCACGGAGTGCCGGGAATTTCCAAATATAAATCAAGTATAAAGGAAAGAGATTTTGTGACCACTCTTGTCATAACAAAGTTCAAAGAAAGAAAATTCACTACTTACTCCCAACAACACATGGAACAACCATTAAAAATTTCAAAAAAACCAAATTACAAAGCAAATTCACATGACGATGTGACTAATTTTAGCCACAAAAAGGGAGTATCTGCCACACAACACTCAAGGACACAAGGTCCCAAATGCGTTAGAGAATGTACACCATACAGATAGATAATTAAGTTTTCTACATCCTCATATATAAGCTACTTTTATACAAGGATTTAAGGCAACACAGTTGCTACTTATATAGAAACAACTTCTATCTTTAATACAATACAATTTCTTTTTACTATACTATGGAAATCTACAATTTCTTCCTTATGCAAGAAGATATAAATTAAAACTATAATTGACTTACATTATCACATTCCTAATCTCATAGGTCCAACACAATCTCCAGTTTGATCTCCTGCACATAGTTCTTACATAGACATATAGAATGATAACTTTCATAAACTACAATAGATCTTCCACATGCGGTCATGCCCAACTAGGAAATAGATGTCAGGTTATCAACAACCACGTTAAGATACCCAGTACATGACAACATCATATAACCACATGACTCACCAAATGATTAAATCATGCCAATACTTAATTACATGCACTAACAGTAACCATGCTTCTTTCTTATAATGCACTAGTGACCACAAGAGAAACTCAATGCCTCAACAAAACAACAAGCACTAACATTTAGGGAAGACATTGTTGATAACTAAGAGGGGGGGGGGGTGAATCAGTTATCCTAATTATTTATGCTTTCTTAACTTTATTAGTAATCAATGTAACATTAATTCAAATGAACAAACATAACCATGAAATGGAAATACACATGACACAATATTTTTGACGTAGAAACCCTATTAAGGGAGAAAACCACGAGGTGATTAACCCAAGATTGTATTTTCTGTTAGAAGAATGGAAATACAAAATGGCACTTGTCAATTAGGGCTCACTGCCTGAGCACACTGCTCACAAGAGACACACTGCCTACAAGAGACACACTGTCTACAAAAAGAGTGTTATACAATACTTGAACTGATTGGAAGCATCTACATATGCTAGAGTTTAGTTCCGGTTAGGCTTAGTACACTGACCTGCTGCACTTCATCTTTCCTTTTCTCTTATGCTGCTCTCCTTTCACATACTAGACCTTCCCTATTGCTTTTCCTCTGCTCTTCTTTTATTCACACATTATAAACAACCACGACACTTCTCACAACTAAATCCATCTTGTATATATATCTGTAAAAGTGATTTCATCACCTTTCTAGTCGGCACCTGGAATAGTCAGTCTTTTCACAAACTCTAATCTGTCGGCTGAATCCTTGCACATCAAGTAATGTAGATCAAGCATATACTTGTAGAAATCATTAATCATGTGGGCCAAACATAATTCATGCCTTGATAATCTTTACCAACATCAGTAACACATCCAGAATAATGTCTGATGTTCTGTCAGTCAGTTCTTCCTCTGTCATACTTCCAATCAGGAACCCAATAGTCAAGTATTCATATCTTTTTCCTCATCTGTCACCGGAGGCTGAATCCTTGGAATCTATCACTCAAGGTAGTCCTATTGACTTTCCCAAATCCACACTTCACCAAGATACTTCCTCTTAGAGATCTGGACCTGTCTGTCAGACCTTGCCACATGCTCTGTTCTTGTTTATCAGACTACAACATTCTTCACTCTGACTTCCGGTAGAGACACACCATGTCTTGCGGATGTGCGGAATGAACTTTGTTGCCATCAATGACAACAATCATGAATCCATATAGTGTCTCTTGCCAACAATCTCCCCCTTTGGCATTGATGGCAACACTTAGTGAAAAATGACTAAGTGTTTACACTATGCTCCCCCTTGGCTGATGCTCTATTTTTATATACATTTTTGGCAGCTCCCACTTAGTTAGATTTCTCATTTTTCACTGCTCCTCACTCCCCCTTTGACATCAATGGCAAAGGGTAGGTTCTGCACACCAAAATTTCCAAAAATAGTCTATACATGTCCGCATAAGTATATATACAAGTTGTACTTACATATACTTAAGTATGTCTGCAAAAGTATTCTTCAATTGGACGAGTCCTACAGCCCAACTCTGCTTCATCCTATCCAAAATTGAGATGCAACCACTCAACAGGAACGCAAAAGCTTCTGCCCTCTTGAGATCTGTCGGATCATTAGTCCAGGTGGTAGTCTGAGCATCACTTATGGTCTCATGCATGGCCTCTAACTTAGGGATGATGATCCTTCTAAGTTCACCCATCCGACTAATTATGTTCTTCCTTTCCTTCTCAAAAATCTTTATTGCATTTGTAATTGTAATAGTCTGACACTCTTGATTTACTATGGAGGATGAGAGAGGATCAAAACTTTGAGACAAACTTAGTAGTTTATCCTCTTGCTCTTTTATTTTCTTTTCAATCTCCACTGTTGCTTTGGACCAGGAAATATAAAATTTGTATACTTCTCTGCCATCTGTAAGAGCATTTTCTAAGCTCTTTATCCCAATATTCATATTTCTTCTATCATTAATGATCAACCCTTGTACCTCTGAGAATCTCTTATCCAAGAACTCCTTCTGAACCTTTTCTTCAGCTGACTTCTCTAGAGAATCAAAATGTGTGCTAACACTATTGACTAGAGTTTTGAGATTACCAGATGAGGACGCTGTGGGATCCTTCTGAAGTGATGGCATAATCTTTTCTAGCACTCTGGAAGTAGCTTCTATCAACTCATAGTCTTCCATGTGAGACTTTAGGAGTTTTTCTTTAGCCTTTGCATTAACGAATGAGGCTATCTTCATTGTTTGTATCAGAGAAAGTGAATCAAAATTAAATGGTCCTTGTAGAAGCTCCAGTTCATCAATCTCCATTGTTTCTTTGTTCAGGAATTCTTGGACAGTTTTTGCAGTGTCTCTTGCCGGAGACAAATGTTTCTTCTCTTCTGCATTCTTAGGGCTATCCCTTGGAGCTTTCTCTCCTACATTCTTACCACTAGCAGTTGTGGTTTTCTCTATTGGGGTCTTCTCTCCCTCTGCAACCTTGGTACTGTCAACTTCTTTTTCCTTCACTCTTGCTTCTTTCACCTATATTCTATCTTCTCCTTTAGATCCGGAAGCTGTAGGGGAAACCAGAGGAGAGATATTTATTTGTTCATGAGCCATCTCTTCCAGAATAGAGGATTCTGAGCCCTTGTATTTACCAAAGTCCTCTGGGATGGGAATGTTGAACTTTTTAAGAGTATTTCAGAGGATCTCTTTAGTCTTTTTTGCCACTTTGTCGGTTTCACCAAGCACGAGCTAATTCATCCTGGCTTTGCTCTGGAACTCATCCTTGCACTCTTTAAAGATCATATTCATTTACTGTGGAGTGATTGAAGGGAAGAGCTGAATGGCAACCTGTTCCCAGATCTTGAGATCTTTTGCTTGAGCATTGTTCTTCCTCATTTCAAGCCTTTTCTCTAAGATTTTGGGAATTAGAGAGATAATTTCAATAAAAGCTTTGTTGTAGGTGTTCAAAAACTGAACTTTGGCTTCCTCCATAATCTTTTTATCTGCTTCATTATATTCATCATAAAATTATGTTAAGGGTTGCAGGTTCCCATCCACAGTGACTGCTTTCACTAAAACATCCAAGGATAGAGTGGGTTTTTCAGCAAATTCCTCTTCCTTCTCTTCTTCTCCTTGATTAGTAGAGGGTTGGCCAGATGTTTTCTTCTTTTTCTTCATTTTCTTGATTTCTTCATCAGATTCAATCTCCTCTTCATCCCTTTGACTGACATAAGCTCTTGTAGCTTTTGTCTTTGTTCTTTTCTCTCCTTTGTTGGATGATTGTGCTTCTAATTTAGATGACCTTGAGCCTTTGGTAGTGGTAGGTGCAGATCTCTTTGATGATCTAGTCCAGGTGGAAGGTTTTACCAGAGCACTTTCCTCATTTTTCTTTTCTGCCTTCTTCTTCTCTTCCTCAGCCCTTTCCATCTTTTTCTTGTGGGCATCAAGTGCCTCCTTTGAGATGCTAAGGCCTTGGGCTATATTTTCTACTTCTCTTGATTTCAGGTTCTCTGAGTTGCACATGAATCTTTACACTTAGCTCCTCAAAGGTTCTAAACCTTTCTGCCTTAGGATCCTTTGGCTGCCTTAGCATGTGTTGAACATGCAGCTCCACAATTTGTTTATCAACTTCATACCCCATGGGCATGATCCATATAGTTCTTGGTTCTACTGCCTCCATTAGGCACTGATCAGTCTCTACCATAAAACATACTGTGTCTTTATACTTCTCAACAATAGACTAGGGAATCCTTTCTCTTGCTTGCATCATGTTCTGGAAATTCTTGAAGTATCCCCACAGGACTGTATTTTATGCTTTGACATCACCAAGTCCATGCAAAATATTCTTTGATTTGGATAGATACTGGTCTATCATTCTCCCACACCTAGCCATTAGATCCGGGAAGCTCATTCATAAAGTAGAAGAATAAGCACAATATTAATCCACCATACTTGAATGAATTCTTTTTATCTTTCTGTATTTTCTACAGATTCTCCAAGAGTTGGTTCAAGAGAAGCTGACAAAGATCGTAGCCTGCATCCTTTCTTAGCATTTCATAAGCTGTGTAGATGGCCATTCCAGGGACTAAATTTTCCCTGCTAGAATGATATATTTTATATCCAATGATCATGGAGGCAAACTTGACATCCGGATCAGAGATGTCATCTACTGTCATTGCTCTTTTGTCAAACTTGGATCTGGTAGCCTCACTTACAGTTTGATTCTTGACATATTTAAGAACAGGTATCCCACCGGATGAGTGTAATCTGGTAACTGCCCTGATGGCATATTTTGTGATTTTGAACGGTCCATTTAACCACATGAAGTTGTCATATATTCTGTTCAAAATATACCTGACCCATTCATCCTCAGTAAAACAGGGGAAATGTATGTATTGTGCAAAGTGCTTATTCTGGAGGCCCTTGTATTGGGGTTTGAGCTCAAATGCATCATCTATCAATTGTTTGTGAAAGATATCCCTTAGTTTGAATTCCCCAAACTCTTCAACATTTGCGTGTATGTAAACCCTAATGTCTTCTATGTGCAAAACACCATGCGGAACACTAGAGAAGGCTCCTAGGGGATCTACCTCCAATGATTTGTATGGATGTTTCTTAAATTCAGGATGGGGCCTATCAGAGATCTTTACTATATTCAGAGTATCCATCTTCCAAAAGATTTGCAGAGAGATATTGAGAACGGAAAATTCCTTTTGCGCCTTTCGGTTTCATGGAGTTGGCCAGATTGATTTCTGGATGAATTGACTTCTGCAAATGATCTTCAATGAACTTGAGGAATTTTGTTGCAGAGCTTCACTTTTTGTTTCTTCTTGAATGTAGAATGAACAAGTGATTAATGAGAAAACCCTTATATTGCTTTGCAAACCCTATTGTCATGTTGCAAAAAATGCTCGACCTAAGTTATTTCGGTTGGCCTTATTCAGATGACTTGAAGAACCTGGATCAGTCTTGATCTTTAAACATCATGCGGATCTTCCAAATATTAACCATAGTTTGTTTGGATGTTTCCCTTATGAACCCTTCAATCTGTAACTCTTCTTGTGCCAGTTCTGACACCAATTGACTGGCTGGGGGAACAAGGTTTCCTTTGTGTCTCCCCCTGAGCCAGAGCTCACTTTTTAATTTTTGGAAGGAATATCAGCACCAGAGTCTGGTGCAGATCCAGCCTCTATATTCTCTATACTTTTCTTTACCCAAATCTTGTTCATCTCACTTTTAACTTCATCTGCATTCACTTTTTGTTTCCCCTTATCTTGATTTTGATTATGATATACTGGACCTCTTTTTTCCTGATTCTTGCTTCTACAAAATTTTGCAATATGACCAGATCTATTGCAAATTTGGCAAACAACATTTCTTTGCATATTTGATTGATATCCTCTTGATCTGCATTGATTAGCCATATAACCTATTCTATTGCATGCAAAGCATCTACCATTGAATGATTTGTTCATTTGCATATTTCTGCATTCATGAGATTTGTGACCATACCTTTTGCAGTTAAAACACTGTCCGGAGAAGGATGAATTAGTCTGATTCATTCTCTTTCTACATTGATTAGCTTTGTGACCAAAGTGATTGTAGTTGTGGCAGTATCCATTGAAGGATGGATATCTTTGAGCATTAGGCTGTCTTACTGGAGGTCTTCTAGGCCTGTTCCTTGGATTTTTTGATCTAAAATTCTTCTAACCGGATCCAGATCTTTCTCCTTTCTCATATCCCAAACCACACTTGTCATCTACCTTCATCTGACTTCCAAGAAGAACTTCAAGATGAGTAGAACTTATCTTGAATTTCTCTTTATACTCATTTGTTGTTTGAAGATCCCTTTTGAGAGAGAATTTGATCCTCAAGTTTTTCTTCATTATCTTTAGCATCTTCAAGATCATATTCAAGATGTCTGATAATTCTATCCATCTGGTGGCAATCTTCTGATTTCTCCTTGAGAGATTGTCTTAGATTATCTTCAGTTTTTCTTCTCTTCAACTTCTTGGGTAAACTTCATGACTCCTGATTCCATTTAATGTCTTACCATAATGATTTCTTTTGATAACTTTTCACACAACTCAGTTTTTTCCTTTAACTCTTTATTTGCATTATTTGCTTCACCTTGTCTTGCCAATTGTTGAAGTAGCTCCTTTCTCTTTTTCATAGAGAGACTTAATTTGTCTTTTAGTTCTCTAATGAAATCATCAGCCAGTTTGAGTCTTTCCTTTAATTCATTGACTTCAGAGTTTGACTGTTCAAGATCATCAAGGGCAATCTTGAGTTGCTCCCTTAAACCATATGCATCCATTTGAATTCCCAGATCTTCCTCAAGCTGTTAGGCTCTGTTAGGAGGAACTTAGCTCTAATACCAATTGTTGATAACTGAGAGGGGGCGTGAATCAGTTATCCTAATTATTTTTGCTTTCTTAACTTTATTAGTAATCAATGTAACATTAATTCAAGTGAACAAACATAACCATGAAATAGAAATACACATGACACAATATTTGTGATGTGGAAACCCTGTTAAGGGAGAAAACCACGGGCTAATTAACCCAAGATTGTATTCTCTGTTAGAAGAATGGAAATACAAAATGGCACTCGCCAATTAGGGCTCACTGCCCAAGCACACTGCTCACAAGAGGCACACTGTCTACAAAAAGAGTGTTATACAATACTTGAACTGATTGGAAGCATCTACATATGCTGGAGTTTAGTTCCAGTTAGGCTCAGTACACTGACCTGTTGCACTTCATCTTGCCTTTTCTCTTATGCTGCTTTCCTTTCACATACCAGACCTTCCTTACTGCTTTTCCTGTGCTCTTCTTTTATTCGCATATTATCAACAACCACGACACTTCTCACAACTAAATTCATCTTGTATATATATCCACAAAAGTGATTTCATCACCTTTCTAGTCGGCACCCGGAATAGTCAATCTTTTGACAAACTCTGATCTGTCGGCTGAATCCTTGCACATCAAGTAATGCGGATCAAGCATATACTTGTAGAAATCATTAATCATGTTGGCCAGACATAATTCATGCCTTGATAATCTTTACCAACATCAGTAACACATCCAGAATAATGTCTGATGTTCTGTCAGTCAGTTCTTCCTCTGTCATACTACCAATCAGGAACCCCATACTCAAGTATTCATATCTTTTTCCTCATCTGTCACCGAAGGCTAAATCCTTGGAATCTATCACTCAAGGTAGTCCTCTTGACTTTCCCAAATCTGCACTTCACCAAGATACTTCCTCTGAGAGATCTGGACCTATCTGTAAGACCTTGCCACATACTCTGTTCTTGTTTACCAGACCACAACATTCTTCACTCTGATTTCCGGTAGAGACACACCATGTCTTGCGGATGTGTGGAATGAAATTTGTTGCCATCAATGACAACAATCATGAATCCATATAGTGTCTCTTGCCAATAGACATATTGTAAAATATATCATCACATTATCAGAGAAGAGGAAGAGAGAACACATAAGTAAACAAGACATAATCAAAGGACAAGTCTATAAACTTGTCAATCTTCTAATGCCATACTAATGCACAAAGGTGAAAGGTACCATTAAAAACTCACCACAAAGAGAAAATCACTTAACCTAGAGCAACAACAACAATCTAGAGGTCTCAATGTTGCAACCTAGGCTCTAATACCAAGTGTAATGCCCCACCATGCAACTCTAAAGATAAGTTTAACTAAGCAATAAAAAGGGAAAAATATATTTTTTTTCTATAGAAATGGTAATAATAAAACATAACATGGTCTAATAGCAACAAGTTCAACTAACATCTCTATGGATTACATAGCTGCATTATTGAAATATAACAACCAACAACATACATAGTCTAATCATATCCACCAACTAGCATCTTTCATTATGACATCCAAATACATCAAGAAGTTTGCATTAAGATTACAAGTACAAAATAGTATATCTTACAAGAGGAATTACATAGTTTCATTGATACCAAAGCTCTTTTTTTGGATAGATCAATTACATAAGGACTTATTTTGATACAAAAGATCTAAATACAAATAGTGCAAATGTCTATCTTCGGTACAGGTGCTAAACTGGAATCAAGAGAGATACATCTTCTTTACACATGAGCCACGATGCTAGAAATGTTAGATTCGGGATGGACAACTAAGAGGGGGGAGGTGAATTAGTTGTCCAAAACTTATCTCCCAATTAAACACTTAAATCCACTTTGCAGTTTAGCAGTATAATAATTTATCAATCATTGAAACATAATGCATTAAACCAAGAGCAACAACACATCAACACAAAAGACACCAAGATTTTGACGTGGAAAACCTAGTTAAGGAAAAAACCATAGGGTGATTAACCCAAGATTGTATTCTCTATTAGAAGAATAGAAAGAACAAAATGGCACATGCCAATTAGGGCTCACTGCCCGAGTACACTGCTCACAAGAGGCTCACTGCCTACAAGAGACTCACTGTCTACAAAATAATTAGTAACACATACTTGAACTGGAGAATAGCATCTTCACCATGCTTGAAACAGTTCTATTTAAGCCCAATACTTCTGCTCTACCTTTTGCTCTCCTCCTCGCTACCACACTCTCATCTCCCCAAGATACACTTTGGAATGACTTCACAATTCCTTATTTATACAAGACATCAACTTAGGAATAATCATCTAAGTTGGAAAACATCTACAAGAACATCCATAGGATGTGTAGCTCATCCGG
Organism: Cunninghamia lanceolata; assembly: GCA_027924645.1. Taxonomy (NCBI): domain Eukaryota; kingdom Viridiplantae; phylum Streptophyta; class Pinopsida; order Cupressales; family Cupressaceae; genus Cunninghamia; species Cunninghamia lanceolata. The sequence continues at coordinate 8,363,841 of BSBN01000348.1, forward strand.
TTGGCCAATCTTAGGGGGAACACCATCATTTGAAAGTAATTCTTCAATTGCGAGCTAAAACTCCAATACCGACCACCAAAATGAACTGGACATGATCCAAAGAGCTCCACAAGCTTTCCTAAAACACCAAGAACATCCACACTTCATCTGCTTACTAAAATCCTTCTCTCCTTCATCTGGAACCTCAAGAACATAGTCTGTCATCTCTGTCACAAAGGAATAGATGCTTGTAGACCTCCAAATCACAAACCAATCGAGTTGACACTTCATAAGGACTTCCTAAACTCTCCACCAAATCTGCAAAACATGATAATGTATTTCTGGATCTCACTGGACCTAACTGTATCACTCTGTCACCTCTAAACACTTGCCGGAACCAGTTTAACTTTAGTGGCCACAAATTCTTTAGATTTGTAGGTGGACCTCTAAAATCTCTACTGGATCACCTCAAGACATATATCTACAAACCCTTTAAACTACATCCTCTAATCCTCGTCTTATCTTGGACTTTTTCCTTACTGTCTTCATTGTTCTTCATTGTCCCTGATATGACCAATTTTTTCAATATCCTTAGTAGTTCATCCAATCCTTATCATTAATGCAACAGGAATATGTTGACATCAATGAAAACACTGGTTAGGCCCATACTTGCAACAATCTCCCCCTTTGTCATTGATGGCAACATATGATGTGTAAAACTATTTTAACCATCAAGACAAGAACTTCTCCTCACTATCACAACTCCCCCTATCAACAACAACCATTCACATGTCTTCTCTCCCTTTACTGCTCCCCCTTTGATTAGTAACCACTTGTTTTTCACATGTCTTCTCTCCCTCTTTGACATCAATGGCAAAGGGCACATACTTGAAATTCTACCACTTCAGGATCATACCAGCTGCTCCCCCTGAGTAGTAGCTTCCCATCATCAATCCAGACCACAAGATATGACTTTGATATCCACCAAACTAATGCACATCAGTGCACCTTAGTTCATCACAAGAGGGGCAATAACCCCTAACTTCTCCCTGAGATACTCAAAAGAGTCCTTAGGTAGAGGTTTAGTAAAGATTTCTGCAATCTGATCCTTGGATGGCACAAACTCCAATCTAACTTCATTCTTGTTCACTTGCTCTCTCAAAAAGTGAAACTTGATGGATATATGTTTAGTCTTTGAATGCAACACTGGATTCTTAGATATATTTATTGCACTTGAATTATCACAGAAGATTATGATAGGCTCCTCATACTCCACTCTTATGTCTCTTAGCATTTGCTTCATCCACAAAACTTGAGTACAGCTACTTACTGCTGCAATATATTCTACTTCAGCTATGGACAGAGATATTGCCTCTTGTTTCTTGCTCAGCCAAGAAACCAATCTCTTCCCCAAAAAGAATGCTCCACCACTAGTACTCTTCCAGTCATCCATATCTCCTGTCCAATATGCATCTGTATAAGCATGAAGAGAAAAATCATGATCTCTGGGATACCACAATCCATACTCAACTATCCCTTTTAGATATCTAAAAATCCTCTTGATTGCCATGACATGAGATTCTCTAGGATCAGCTTGAAATCTAGCAACAAGACCAACAACATTCATAATGTCAGGTCTAGTCTGAGTGAGATACAACAATCCTCCAATCATTGACCTACACTTTTTCTGATCAACCTTAGGAGAGTAATCATCTTTGCTCAATTTACATCCAGTTGCCATGGGAGTAGTCATTGATTTTGAGTCTTCCATCCCAATTTTTTTCAACAATTCTTTCACATATTTGGACTGAGAAATGAAGATTCCTTTCTTTGTTTCAGTGATTTGTAGACCCAAAAAGAAATTTATTTCCCCAAGCATGGACATCTCAAATTCACTTTTCATTTGATTTACAAATGTTTTGCACATACTATCTCTTCCTCCAAAAATGATATCATAAAAAAACACTTCAACAATCAAGATGTTTTCATGATCAATTTTGAAATACAAATTACTATCAATAGTACCTTTGTTGAAACCAATCTTCAAAATATACTTATCCAATCTTTCATACTAGGCTCTTGGGGCTTGCTTCAGTCCATACAGAGCTTTCTTTAACTTGCAGACCATATCACCATGATCAGATAATTGAAATCCATCTGGTTGCTCAATGTATACTTCTTCTTCCAAGTCTCCATTCAGGAAGGCAGACTTGACATCCATCTGATATACTTTGAAATCCTTGAAAGCAGCAAAAGCAAGAAATAGTCTGACTGCTTCAATTCTTGACACCAGACCAAAAGTTTCTTCAAAATCAATTCCTTCTATTTGAGAGTAACCCTTGTAGACCAATTTGGCTTTATTTCTGATTACTTCACCAACTTCATTCAGTTTGTTCCAGCAAACCCATTTGGTTCCAATCACATTCTTGTTTCTAGGTCTGGGAACAAGATCCCAAGTGTGATTTTTCTCAATTGGCCTCAGTTCTTCCTCCATTTCTTTAGTCTAATTTTCATCATTGCAAGCTTCATTCACTATCTTAGGTTCAATCTTTGAAATCAGATAATACTTATCTGAATCTTGAGCAATCCTTCTTGTTTGTACACCTTTGCTTTTATCACCTATGATCTGATCCTCAGAGTGGTTCAGTCTTACATACCTGGGAACTTTGGGAGTTTCTTACAGATCTGATTCTTGGTCAGGCTCATTAAAACTCATCTCTTCTTCCTGATTAACTGGATCAGTCTGGATCTAAATCTCAGAAGGGGCTTAGACTCCTTGGATCAAAACATTATTCTGATCATCTTCATCATATTCATAAAAACTTGAGGGTTTTTCAATTCCTTCATCAACCTTCACATTAGTACTTTCTATAATCTTTCTCAATCTCTTGTTATAACAATGGTATGCTTTACTTTGAGTAGAGTAACCCAAGAAGATTCCTTCATCACTTCTAGCATCAAACTTGCCTAGATCTTCATCTCTTTTAATATAACATTTGCCACCAAAGACTCTAAAATACCTCATAGTAGGAGTGATGCCAAACCAAAGTTCATAAGGAGTCTTACCAATATTGCTTCTTATTTGTACTCGATTGAGAGTATAGACTGCAATGTTGACAATTTCTCTCCAATAGATCTGAGGAACATTTGCTTCCATCATCATTGTCTTGGATGCTTCTTGGATGGTCCGGTTCTTTCTCTCAACTACTCCATTCTACTATGGAGTCCTAGGAGTAGACAATTGTCTATTTATTCCATGTTTCTCATAGAATTCTATGAACTCACCAGATGTGAATTCTCCACCTCTATCAGACCTTAGACATTTTAATTTTAATCCAGTTTCATTCTCTACCATAGCCTTGAATATTTTGAATTTCTCAAGAGCTTCTGATTTCTCTTTCAGAAAAGTTACCCACATCATCCAAGAATGGTCATCAATTAATAACATGAAGTATCATTCACCTTGTACACTTCTGATCCTTGCCAGACCACATAAATTAGTATGAACTAAGTCTAATAATATGGTAGAAGATTATTCCTTGATTTTGAATGAGACTCTACTTTGTTTACCCAACTGACATTCTTTGCACAAACTATTTGTAGGTTTCACCAATTTTGGGAGATCTCTTACAGCGTAAGTATTGCTTATCTTGATGATATTATCAAAATTCACATGACACATCCTCATATGCCATAACCAACTCTGATCAATTTGTATAAATAGACAACTTTTACCAGTACCAACTAAATGGAAGATATTACCTTTTGTTTGAGTACCAGATGCAATCTCTATTTTGGAGCTTTCAAAGATCTTACATTTTCCATTCTTGAATTGGAGATCATAGCCTTTGTCACCAACTATCCAACACTGAGAAGATTGTGCTTCAATCCTTCAACATATAGTACATTACGAATTTTGTTCCTTCCATCAAAAGAAATAGTTCCTCTTCCTCTGATTCTGCCAGTATAATTATCACCAAACTTTTCCACTCCTCTATCATACCTTTCCAAATGTATGAACTTATTTTTGTCACCTATCATATGGTGAGAGAATCCACTATCAATGACCCAATCATCCTTTTATTCAACTTGGACAGCCAGAGCTCTTTCCACAGTCTTATGATTGACAGAAACAAGGGACATTGGATATTCTTCCTTGATGGCAATGAACACCCAGTCATTTCCAGATTTATTTCCTATCTCTGATTCATCATTTGTTACTCCTTCATCATCATCATCATCTTCTTGAACATAGTAACAATTCTTTTGGAACCTTAGCTTGTTAGGATTTGGCCTTGAAAATCTTTCCGGACACCTTGAGGCAAAATGACCAATCTTATTGCAGTTAAAACAATTAAAAGGCAATTTCCCTTCGTACTTACCAGATCCTCTTGGTAGTCTTTTTGCAATAAGGGCTTCAAGTTGAGTAGTTTCTTCTTCTTCTTCTAGGTCTTTTCTTGCCTTTTCATACCATGATACTTTCCTTGAAGAGTTCTCTCCTAGATCAAACCTTTTTTTACCTTTTACAGAGGCACTGGCTTTGAATGCTGACTCAGTCTTGGGAGGGGCATCTCCAAACTCGGTCATTTCAAATGCAACCAACTTACCAGCCAATTGATCTCTTGTGACAGCTGTATGGGCTCTGAATTCTTCAATGGTAGTAACCTTGATTTTATAAGAAGCAGGAAGGGATCTAAGAACTTTACCAACAATCTCATCTTCATCCAAGACTCCACCAACACATCTAATGCCACAAACAAGCTCATTTACTCTTGGCATAAAAGTAGTGATATTTTCATCTTCTCTCATATTCAAAATTTCAAATTTCCCTTCCAGACTCTGTAGCCTTGCACATTTAACATACTTATCTCCTTCATGTAAAAGTTTCAGTTTTTCCCAAATCTCAAAAGCAGTTGGTAGATCAACAACATTTGAAAGTTCTAAATCAGATAATGCACTTAGAAGAGCTTCTATAGTTCGTAGATTATTTTCAGCATCTGTGATTTCATTTTGGGATTTTGGGCCATCCTGTGGAGGAGTATACTTCGTTGAAGCCATGTTCCAGTATTGTATTCCCATACATTGCAAGTGACATTTCATGCCATTTTTCCAAAGATTAAAATTGGTTCCATCAAACTTCAGACTATCCTTTTTATAGGATGACATCCCGGATCTCTTCAAGCGGTTAAGCTCTTTTGGAGGAACTTAGCTCTGATACCAATTGTTACATTTAGGATAGACGACTGGGGGGGGGTGAATTAGTTGTCCAAAAATTATCTCCCAATTAAACACTTAAATCCACTTTGCAGTTTAGTAGTATAATAATTAATCAATCATTGAAACATAATGCATTAAACCAAGAGCAACAACACATCAACACAAAAGACACCAAGATTTTGACATGGAAAACCTAGTTAAGGGAAAAACCACAAGGTGATTAACCCAAGATTGTATTCTCTATTAGAAGAATAGAAAGAACAAAATGACACATGCCAATTAGGGCTCACTGCTTGAGCACACTACTGACAAGAGGATCACTTCCTACAAGAAAATCACTGTCTACAAAATAATTAGTAACACATACTTGAACTGGAAAATAGCATCTTCACCATGCTTGAAACAAATTCATTTAAGCCCAATACTTCTGCTCTACTTTTTGCTCTCCTTGCTACCACACTCTCATCTCCCAAAGATACACTTTGGAATGACTTCACAATTCCTTATTTATACAAGACATCGACCTAGGAATAATCATCTAGGTCAGCAAAACATCTACAAGAACATCCGCAGGATGTGTAACTCATCCCGTCGGCCAGTCTTAGGAGGAACACCATCATCCAGAAGTAATTCTTCAATTGCAAGCTAAAACTCTAATGCAGACCACCAGCACTAACTGGACATGATCCAAAGACCTCCACAAGCTTTCCTAAAACACCAAGCACATCCACACTTCATCTGCTTACTGAAATCCTTCTCCTTCATCCAGAACCTCAAGAACACAGTTTGTCATCTCTGTCACAAAGGAATAGAAGCTTGTGGACCTCTAGATCATGAACCAATCGAGTTGACACTTCAAAAGGACTTCCTAAACACTCCACCAAATCTATAGAATAGGATAATGCATTTCCAGATCTCACCAGACCTAACTATATCACTCTGTCACCTCTGAACACATGCGGGAACTAGTTTAACTTGAGCGGCCACAACTTCTTTAGATCTTCATGCAGACCTCTGAAATCTCTACTAGATCACCTCAAGACATATACCTACAAACCCTTTAAAACGTATCCTCTGATCCTTGTCTTATCTTGGGCTTTTTCCTTACTGTCTTCATTGTTCTTCACTATTCCTGATATGACCAATTTTCTCAATATCCTCAGCAAACAGTTCATCCAATCCTTATCATTAATGCAACAAGAATATGTTGACATTAATGACAACACCAGTTAGGCCCATACTTGCAACAAGAAAACTATTGGAATAAAGCACAACCACTCGATCATGTGGAACCCTGAGGTCCACCCCCATGCTTGGAGATAACAATGAGGTTCCACTAAGTCAAAGATCACAAGGTACGAATAAGGATATACAAAATTGACATAGAAACATAGATCAACAATGGCTAACACTACTCTAGATGCAACAACAGAAGATAACAAAATGGAAGTAACTAAGCTGCAGTAGGAAGAGTGTCATCACATGGTCCTAGCATGGGTTATCCTAGCTATCTCTTAAGAAACTGAACCCTATCTATGGTTATTCTGACAGCCTCTCCCTTGGTACTAGCCCCATAGGGTGACACATGTGGAACTGACACATCCTCTCATGAAGACAACGAGGTCAATCTTGCCAACTGGGCCTTCTCGTCCCATCCTTAGCCTAAGAAAGCACTATAGGCATGGGTGAGACATCATAATTATCTTATTATGTGTTTAACTACCCAACCCATCTAGGTGAATTATTATGTTATCACTTGATTACAACTTTCATGAGGTTATCCGGGAAGCCACTTTAGGCATCAGACCCACCATGAAAGCCACTCTCCTACATACAACTAGTACCCCTATCAAGATAAAAAAATAGAAATCACCAAAATAACATGCATGATAATGACACTGCAAGGCATCTATCCTCTTGCATACAAATCATATCTTAAGGACCAACTCTTGAATCATTGTCCCAAAAGTTTTAGTTGAAACAGTCATCACAACCATAAACAACATGAAACCATAGCAAGGCATGGGTCATCTTGCTCCCAAATTACAACCAATTACATAAACCAACACAATATTTTATTCCATGCTCAATACAATAATGAACCCCAACATTGAAGAAGGACTCTACAACCACATTACAAACATGACATCAACATGAATTCAAGACAAAACCATACGAATAGGTACTCTGAGAAAGGTATTACCCATCTTGCACATGTATCATACCAACATGAATAAGAAACCATATTTCAAGAATACATTTCATTCAACTCACAAGATGCACACAAACCCAACCCCCACACAATCACATCCTCATAGGCCTCTAGAAACCACTTTCCCCAAATAACACAATGCATGACACCATTAAAACGTAATGGTCACACATCACAATCACTTCCAAAAAAACATCATAAACCAAAATCCCTCATTAATACTTCAATAACAAAACCACAGATGTAACATATGATCTGATGCACTAATAATGGCCTTAAAGAATGTAACATTATTCCAAGCATGATAAATCATCTAACAACATAAGATAACTCTATCCCAGCAATGCAGAACAATAATAACTTAAAAGGGTTACCAACATAAAATTTAGTCAAACAAGATACTACCCGTTATTGGACTAAACCTCTTTCTACACTAATGTGGATCAAGTTAAAATTCTTGACGCCTTTGTGATTTCTAATCAAAATAATTGCATAAGCAAAACATAAAGGATCATAAAGTAGATTAAAACTAATCATCCATTTAAATCTTTAGAAAGTATATGAGTCAAATGCTAAATGTTTTATACTATATAAAACTCATTAATTAAATAAAATTTGGTAAATAAATATTCTAATTAGTTACTAATTGAATAATGCCTTTTAATATTCTTATATTTAAAATATGCAACAAAAATATCAATATCCACACCCAAAATTTAAATCACATTTACATTCAAATCTTTTAAATGAGGCATAAAATAATAAATCAATAAATTATTTTAAAAGGGTTTGATTTTTTTATAAATGAAATATAATAATACTTAAATATGACACATCCCTAATAATAGGGCTTTGATTTGAAATATAAAAATACTTAAATATAACACATCCTAATAATAGGGATTTAATTTGAAATATAATAATACTTAAATATAGCGCATTATAATAATAGGAATTTGATTTTTCTATAAAAAAATATTAAAAATAAATAAAACATATCCATAAAACTAATCTTCCCTATTAAATAGGGAGTTGACATCACACCTTCAAATAAACTCAAATTAAAACTATTATTATGCTCTTAACCATACAATTACTAGAAAACTAAATACTACTATAACATCTCCTAAACCAATACTAATATGAGAATATCATACTAAATAAACTACATAATTTTATAAATAGATAATAAAATTAATATTTATCTAACTAAAAGAAATCTTCTATTTCTACCACAACACATTATTTCCTTTTTTTTTAATTATACAACTAAGAAAATCTGCCCATTTAATTAGAGATAATATTAATTTTAGAAAGTTGCTAATTTTACCAATGAGCTCATTTATATAAGAGAAATTAGGCAAGAGATATATTTTATTACCATAAAATTTTTGTGTGGAGCTCTGGCTAATGGCCATAGAAAGACAAAGGTTCAGAAGAATTTCATATCAAGTAAAAAAAAAAAATGCTTTGATCAAGGTTCTTAAATTGCATTGTTTCCTAGTGAATCTACCTACAATTTACTTTAGTAATGGTTTATATTTCAAGCTATTGCCATAAGGAAGCCCCAGCTGTATAGCAACCAAGGATAGATGAAGAATATCAAAGTGTTATAAAAAGGTAAAATACTTTCATTGTTTATATCACTAAAATCCAAATCTGAAATTCCTTGATTCCCCTAAGATTTCTTACAACAATTAATAATTTTACAGGAAAATTTTGAGAAGTCTTCTTAGAGCTGTACAACTACCAAGAGGATGGAAGAACTCAACATAAAATAAATTGTCAGGTGAAAATTTCTTGGTTAAAAAAATGGATAGATCACAACTTAAATTCATAAGCAAGGTTGAGGTTTCAGGCAAAGGAATAATTTGAAAAAAGGAGCCCTCCCCTTAGCGGATATGCTAAGTTTGAAATGTGTTTCCAGGCATTAATTAGTGCACAAGGAAGTCATACAATTGTAGCCAAGCATAAGAGAAGATTGAGAGTTTAGATAAAAAAAAATTATCTTAATTGGTCACATCATTGTAGCCACTCACAGGTCTATAACAAATGGCATGAAAAATTAGATGAAATAGTTTGATTGAAAGTGCAACTCGATAGCTGGGAAGAAGCAACTAGGTTTGCACTAATGAGCATCTACTCAGAAGTATTTTTAGAGGAAAATAGAAATATTCACCCTCCAGAATAGATGTCCAAGAAAGGAGACTTACTGAAATAAAATAAAATTGTTCAACAGGTGTTGATTGGCATGAAGCTGTTGATAGAAGAAAGTTGATTTCAATAAGAGTGAACATTGCTGGAATACTATTGTCAAATTGCCAATGTGAAGACAATGGTGGGGAAAAATTGATGTGCAAGATTATCTCAAAACATATAACCACATGCAACCAGCAACAATTGAAAGAGAGAGAAAGAAAGTTTCCATTTAACAATAGACATACCCAGATTAAATTTGAACTTTTGAGTCTTCTTCCCTAATTTCTTCTTCTTCCAAATCCTTCTCTATCAAAAATCTCCCTAAATTTTTCCACAGAATCCCCGTCAAATATTCCCACTATCATAAAAGTAGATAAACCAATTAATTCGCCACTTCAACACTTCTGTTACATGAATCCACTACCTCAAAATTTAAATGCATTCATAACACCACTAAAATGAATAGTTTTTTTTTCAAATTTCTGACAACCCACTCCAACAATAAATTAATGGCAAAATAAAATAAAATCTCTCATGTTAGATAACATCAATAAAGTACTAAATATAACAATATTATTATTATTGCTATCTTTCAAAGCTACTAATTTAATTTAATATAAAAATCAACTAATTAATATTTTCAATCTTCTACATTAATTAAATAACTAATATATATATACTTATTATTATTATAACAATTAATAAATCTCCAACAAATACACATTGACTATATAACTAAAATGATCAAACATTAACGTATATATACACATAGATCACTTATTCTATAAAATGAACCAAACGACTATAATCAACAACTTAATACCTTGGTCACTAAGTTCAATAAAATGAACCTTAAGCTACAATGAACAAAGAATAAAAACCACTTACCAAAGGATGACCAACACCCGACGACAAGTACCAAAATACATGGATGACAACAAACTGAAGACATTGGCTAACAGAGGGAACCCCATGTTATCTTCCATCCACATTATTCATTGGTGTAAATGCATGCTTAGACTTGCTAAATCAGGTGGAGTTGATGCTTGGTACTTGTAATCCTGTAGCAAACAAAAGTGTGGAATACAACATATATATAATCATCCAACAGGCACATTGTGACAGAAAATCGCAACATAGTAGGGTACTCAACATGAGTAATACTACATTGTCCTTTTACAAAACACATCAAAAATATCCAGATTAACCAAGTTCATAAAGAACTTGATAACACATCATCAAATAGTCGCATAAATCACATACTAAACTAATCTAGCTAATAAATTAACCCATAAATGATCACATCATAAGCATAATGTATTAATCATAGACATCAATAGTGCCATCATAATAACCATCAATGAGTGTCATAAACTACATCAAAATAGTAAACCTACCTTCAACTTATCTAACATACCCTAAGTATTCCAAGTATTTTACCTTCATGTTCATGCTTCATAGTCTGACCACCTGCACGTACAAGGTGAAACTAGAGGGACACTACAAACTAAACTAAAATTTCTGATGAACTTTTGGTAGAAACTAACCAATCCACGAAATGATCTAACCTCTTCAATGCTATCTAGTGTATGCCATTCAACAATCACTCTCACTTTCTCAGGGTCCATCTTCAATCCTTCTGTAGAAATCACAAATCCCAAATATACCAACTCTTCCTTCATGAAACTACACTTCTTTATGTTTATCAACAATTTATCTTCTCTCAACCTTTGCAAAACTTGTCTAATATGCCACAAATGTTCTTCTTTTGTCTTACTAAAAATCAAAATATCATCCAATAACACAATCACAAACTTCCCAAGAATTTCTTCAAAACTTCATTCATCAATCTCATAAAAGTACTCATTGCATTTGTCAATCCAAGAGACATCACTAACCACTCAAACATTCCTTCATTTGTCTTAACAACAGTCCTCCATTCATCACCTTCTCTGATTCTAATATGATTGTATCCACTCTTCAAGTCTATCTTTGTGAAATATTTTTCTCCACTCAAACAATCCATGATATCGTCCATCCTAGATAAAGGAAATGTGTACTTAACTATGATCTTGTTTATTTCTCTAGAATTAGTACACATTCTCCATTCTCTATCCTTCTTAGGTGCCAAAACTGTAGGTACTACACAAGGGCTCAAACTTTCTCTAATCAAACCTTTCCGTAGCAACTCTTGTATCTATCTATTCAATTCTTCATTTTCTACCGATGTCATCCTGTGTGCTGCTTTGTTAGGCAAACTTGTTCCTGGTATAAGATCCATGTGATGATTGATACTCCTTATAGGTGGTAATCCTTCAAGTACATTATTTGATATGATGTCTTCATACTCTATCAACAACTCTCTTATCTCTTCCAGTTCTTCTTCTTTCTTCACTACTTCAGACTTTTTAGGATTCAAGGCATAACACATACTTTCCTATTTCAAAGCATCCAAAAATTTTCTTCCATCTACCAAATAGATTATAGCATTCCCACATACTTCACTCTTAGGATCATCCTCCAAATGGGATCAAATTAATTCTCCTTCCATTTTCTATTATGGTATATGTATTCTTTCTCCCATCATGCATAGCTTTCTTATCATACTACCAAGTTCTACCCAATAAGATATGACAAACATCCATAGGCATAATATCATACAAGACTTCATCATGATAATATCCAATATGAAATTTCACCAAACATTGTTCACTCACCAATACCTTATGATCATCCTAAATCCATGCTATCTGATAGGGCTTAGAGTGTTTTAATCTATCAAACTTCAACTTTGTCACCATCTCCCCTGAAACTAGGTTATCCGAACTAGCACTATCAATCACAACTTTACAACACTTAACTCTTGATTTGCATTTGGTTCTGAATAGACTTTTCCTCTGTGATGGTTCCTCATTTGTCTCTAATTGAAATAGTGCTCTCCTCGTCCCCAAGGATTCTCCTTTCTTGGGTTTACCAATAGAACTAGGTGATTAAATGGGTTCTTCTTCAACATAGGCTGCTCTCCCACTGTTTTCAATCCTCTTAATTGTACTACCCTGATTACATTCAAATGCTCTATGTCCTTCACCTCCACACTTGAAACAAGTACCTTTGAATGTTCTCTTATAAAATCCTCTACCTTCTTTTCTATGTCCTTCATTCTAGTATGCACTAGGGTTTCCTCTCTGGTAAAAATTTATGTCATCTCTCCGATAAGCAATGTTATCTTTGTCATCCTTCTTTAATGGGATATCAAACATGTTCTACTCCACAAATGATCTATCATATGTGGAAAATGTTTTACCTCTCTGAAATTTACCTCCTCTGCCTCTCTCTCTTTAATCATTCTTCTTATTCAGCTTCTCTTCAACTTTCAGGGCAAATTGATATGCTTCTTCCAAAGATGTCATCCTTACAAACTTTAGTTCTTCTTGAATGTCCAATCTCAATCCATTGATGTATCTAGCCACTTTCTCCTTGCTTGCTTCACTATGTCCTATCCTTATGATCATCTTATGAAATTATTCAGTGTACTCCTTCACAAATTTCTCCTTTTGTCTTAGGTTTTGCAATGTTTTCAACATCTCCAACTCATAGTCAGCAGGTATGAATTGATTCTTCAACTTTGTCACCATCCAGTCCCACTTTGTAATCTTTTCTTTTCCACTTCTATTTCTTTCCAACTAAACTTCTTTCCACCATATGGCAGCATGTCCTTTCAACTTTTTCTTTGGAAATTTCACCTTCTCCAGATCTTCAATTTCTTCATATTCAAAGTATTCTTCCATGTCATTTATCTAGTCAATCAATTCTTCAGGATTCAAATTACCAGTGTAGTTTGGTACATCAACTCTAGGTCTTTTTCCAATCTTTGAAATAGCTCACAACATCTTTATCTGATTGGATTCTTCTTCTTCGTTGCCTTCCTCATCATCACTTTCGACATTAGGTCTAGGTGTCAATCCTATTCACCTATCTTCCTCAACAGAATCCAAATGAATTTGCATTATTCTCATCAATTCCATCATCTTAACCATTCTATTAGTCATTGTACCAATAGGAGGAACTCTCCGCAGGGGCATCTTCCTAGGATCAAGTGCAGACTACCTCAAGTTCGGTGATCGGGCTACAAACGACAACTGCCTCTCAAACAAAAATTACTTGTGCATAGGTAACCTACCTCAAATCAGCGATCTGCTTACAACAAGGTCTTATAGAATCCCTTTCACCAATTCACTCCAAAGAATCAAACTTTCGCTCTAATACCACTTGGTGCAGTCATGGCAGGAGGGTTCATAGAATGAATTGTCTGGACCATGTAGCAAGAGTTAACACAATCAAAATAACACAGGAATATGGAACATATGTAGATTTAGTCATTCAATATATCAAATAATTCAAATACATTCTGGTTGACAACATGCGGGCTTACAATTTGACTCACAGGCCTGATTACATACATGCACAAGATATAGCTTTGAAGCTCCTTCATAAAGAATCTAACTATCAAACTTTTAAATCATGATAAATACTTTCCTAAGGATCTATTACATCTTTATATATCATTTTTGGACCAATATATTCCTTCATGTCAGCTAAGGAACATCACAAACTCCAATGAAGAGTTGTGACGTGTTCACTGATAGGTCAGACCTAAATGCATAGAACACTTCCTCAAATGAATGCAACAACATGTGGACCTCTAGGGAAGGTCATCCATGATCCAAGGATCATTGAATGATGTATCATTAGGATCTACAAGTCAAGGAATGATTCACAAGCCTTCTCCTTTAAATGATTATCAGGAACTGTTAGAATGCTCTTCTCTGAGAAAACAATTGATCCTCTGATAGCGATATCTTTCTAATAACTTATCAAAATACTTTGAATTCTTGATATGATGTAGATGAATGAATGTAGATGCTAGGTCTAGATCTATAAGATGTGAGATGTCAATACTAGACCACAAGCTAAACTGCTTCTGACTGAACTACCTGAACTTAACTGGAAAATGAAAGAACTAAAATACAAACAAACTAAAATTTAAATGTTTTTTTGTTGATACAAGATTGCTCTTGAACTAGGGATGCTCCTGCATCAATATCTAAACACCCTCTTTGCATAATTCCAATTTTGTCTACCAGGGTTACACATAAATCATCTCAAAACTCATACTTCTTTGACAATATCTAGTCTGGTACAAATCATTGCATACATCAAACTCCCTACAACACTAACATATGGCACATTAAACATATCCTCTAAATCATCCTTATTATTTGGACACATATCGAATCAAAGCTTAGTACCAATGGGTAAAAGAACTCTGACTAGGCTATAGTCCTGCATACAAAATCTTTATAAAATGCTATTCGCATACTTACTTTGTGCTAACCAAATCTTTACGTTAGCTCTATCCCTTTTGATCTCCATACCCAGAATATACCTGGCTTCTCCAAGATCCTTCATATCAAATGCACTTGAAAGTTGGGATTTCAGTTCACTAATCATACCCTCAGTATTGCTAAAAAAACATGTCATCAACATACAATGCAATGAATGTACACATAATGATCCTCCTCACTTCTAACAAAACCCAATTTCAACACAAATGAGTCAAATTTTTGGTACCACATTCTAGGGGACTATTTTAGACCGTAAAGAGATCTCTTCAATCTACAAACCCAATGTTCTTTCCCTTTTACCTCAAAACCTATAGGTAGTTGCATGTAAATTTCTTCCTTAATATCTCCATGCAAAAATACAGTCTTTGATAAATAGTAAAATGCTTGATTGATATCTTATTTGATGATCTATACAAGCATTTATACAAGAGAAACACAGTTAATAAAATTGTAACTGTATACCTGCTAGCTGTAACTATATAGCTATTGTCTCAACTAAGTAGTTGGTTACTTATTAAACAATGTAATATGAAGCATTATGCTAGCATCCCCCCTTATTACATTGTTCTTGCAAAACAAATCACTAAGGTGACTTTATTTCTAATGATTACCCCCTCTTAAGGTGTACGTTTCACAAATAACAAAACATGTTGATTACACAAAACAAATACACATTCTTGAGAACATTTGTTCTTTGAAGAAATAGACCCTTACTTAGGTGGACCTCTGTCAAGCTACCTCTTCACCCTTGTAAAGGTGTAGCTGAGTTTGAATTCTTGAGTTGCTAGATTACTACTTCCCTGAACTCCTGAGTTAAAGATCCCCCAAATTATTAGGCAACAATCCATGTTGAGCTCCACAAAGCTCCATCAAGTTGTCTCATGACATTCGTAAAGGTATAATTCTCGATCACAGACTTTCAAACTATCTGGACAACAATGTTGATAACTGAGAGGGGGGGTGAATCAGTTAACCTAATTATTTCTTCTTTCTGAACTTTCTTATTAATCAATGCAACATTAATTAAAATAAGCAAACATTACCATGAAATGGAAAAATACATGACACAGTATTTTTGATGTGGATACCTTGTTAAGGGAGAAAACCATGGGGTGATTAACCCAAAGATTATTCTCTGTTAGAAGAATAAGGAAATACAAAATGGCACTTGCCAATTAGGGCTCACTACCTGAGCACACTGCTCACAAAGGAGGCACACTACCTACAAGGAGACACACTGTCTACAAAAGAATGTTATACAATACTTGAACTAATTGGAAGCATCCACATATGCTAGAGTTCAAATCTGGTTAGGCTCAGTACATTGATCTATTGTACTTCATCTTTCCTCTTCTCTTATGCCGCTTTCCTTTTACATACCAGACCTTCCTTACTGCTTCTGCTCTGCTCTGCCTTTTTTTGCATATCACATATTACCACAACACTTCTCACAACTAAATCCATCCTATATATATCCGTACAAGTGATTTCATTATCTTTCTAGTCAGCACCCGGAACAGTCAATCTTCTCACAAACTTTGTTCTATCGGCTGAATCCTTACACATCAAGTAATGTGGATCAAGCATATACTTGTAGAAATCATTAATCATGTCAGCCAAACATGATTCATGCCTTCATAACCTTTAACACCATCAGTAACACATCCGGAAAGTAGTCTGATGTTTTGTCAGTCAGTTCTTCCTTTGTTCACACTGTCACTTAGGAACCCGGTACTCAAGTATTCATATCTTTTGCCTCATCTATCACTGGAGGCTAAAACCTTGGAATCTATCACTCAAGGTAGTACTCTTTACTTCCCCAAATCTACACTTTACCAAGATACTTCCTCTGAGAGATCTGGACCTGTCTGTCGGACCTTGCCATATGCTTTGTTCTTGTTTACCGGACTACAACATTCTTCACTCTGACTTCCGGTAGAGACACACCATGTCCTGCGGATGTGTGGGATGAACTTTGTTGCCATCAATGACAACAATCATGAATCCATATAGTGTCTCTTGCCAACAATCTTTCCCTTTGGCATTGATGGCAACACTTAGTGAAAAATGACTAAGTGTTTACACTAGGCTCCCCCTTGGCTGATGCTCTGTCTTTATATATATTTTTCGGAGCTCCCCCTTGGTTGGATTCCTCATTTTTCACTGCTCTTCACTCCCCCTTTGACATCAATGGCAAAGGGTAGGGTCCGCACACCAAAATTTTCAAAAATTTTACTATACTTAGCCGCATAAGTATATATATATACAAGTTGTACTTACATATACTTAAGTATGTCTGCAAAAGTGCTCTTCAACTGTACAACTTCTGTCACCCAACTCTGCTTCATCCTGTCCCAAATTGAGATATGCCCACTCAACAGGAATGCAAATGCATCTGCCCTTTTTAGATCTGTCAGATCATTTGTCTGGGCTGTGATTTGAGCTTCACTTATGGCCTCATGCATGGCCTCTAACTTAGGGACAATGATCCTCCTAAGTTCACCCATCCGACTGATCATGTTCTTCCTTTCCTTCTCAAAATTCTTTATTGCATTTGTGATTGCAATAGTTTGACACTCTTGATTTACTATGGAGGAAGAGAGAGGATCAAAACTTTGAGACAAACTTAGTAGTTTATCCTCTTGCTCTTTTATTTTCTTCTCAATCTCTACTGTTACTTTGGACCAGGAGATACAAAATTTGTATATTTCACCGCCATCCTTAAGAGCATTTTCTAATCTCTTTATCCCAATACTCATATTTCTCCTATCATTAGTGATTAATCCTTGTACCTCTGAGAATCTCTTATCCAAAAACTCCTTCTAGACCTTTTCTTCAGCTAATTTTTCTAGAGAATCAAAATGTGTACTAACACCGCTCATTAAGGTTTTGAGATTACTGGAAGAGGAGGCTGTGGGATCCTTCTGAAGAGATGGCATGATCTTTTCCAGCACTCCGGATGCAGCTTCTATCAACTCACAGTCTTCCATATGAGACTTTAGGAGTTTCTCATTCGCCTTAGCATTTACAAATGAAGCTATCTTCATTGTCTGTACCAGAGAAAGAGAATCAAAATTGAATGGACCTTGTAGAAGCTCCGGTTCATCAATCTCCATTGTTTCTTTGTTCAAGAATTCTTGGATAGTTTGTGTAGTGTCTCTTGCCGGAGACAGATGTTTCTTCTCTTTTGTAGTCTTGGAGCTGTCCTTAGGAGTTTTCTCTCCTTCACCACTAGCAGTTGTGGTTTTCTCTGCTGAAGTCTTCTCTCCTTCTACAACCTTAGCACTGTCATCTTCTTTTTCCTTCACCTCTACTTCTTTTTCCTATGATTTTTCTTCTCCTTTAGATCCAGAGACTGTAGGGGAAACCGGAGGAGAAATGTTAGTTTGTTCAGGGCCCACCTCTTCTGACATTTTCTCAAGAGTTTCTTCTACAACATTTGTAGTGGAGGGATCAGTACCCAAGTCCTCTATAATAGGAAGATTAAATCTTTTGAAGGTTTTCCAGAGAATCTCTTCAGTGTCCTTGGCTACCTTGTCGGTCTCACCAAGCATAAGCTGATTCATCCTTGCTTTGCTCCTGAATTCATCCTTGCAGTCTTTGAATACCATGTTCATTGTCTTGGGATCAATTGAAGGATATAGCTGAATAGCTATCTATTCCCGTATCTCAAGGTCTTTTGCCATGGCATTGGTCTTTCTCATTTCCAACTCCTTCTCTAGACTCTTAGGAGTTAGAGAGATAATTTCAATAAAAGCTTTATTGTAAATGTTCAGATACCTGATTGTAGCTTCCTGTAGGATCTTTTGGTCAGCCTCATTGTAATCATCATAGAATTCGGCCATTGCTTGAAGGTTTCCATCCATAGTGACTGATTTGATTACACTTTCTAGGGACAGGGTGGGCTTTTCAACAAATTCCTCTATCATTTCTTCCTTGTCTTGGCTTGTGGAGGGCTTACCGGATCCTTTCTTCTTCTACTTCTTTATTTCCTTTACCCCCTCATCTAATTTGGTTTCTTCTTCATCTCTTTGACTTGTATAAGCCCTTGTGGCTTTTGTCTTTGACCTTTTCTCTCCTTTGCCAGATGCTTGGACTTCCAGTTTTGAGCTTTTAGCAGGGACAGGTGCTGGTCTCTTTGAAGATTTGGTCCGGGTGGAAGTTTCTACTGGAGCACTTTTCTTGCTTCCTTTTTCTGCCTCTTTCTTCTCTTCATCAACTTTTTGTCTCTTTTCCCGGTTGGCATCAAGTGCCTCCTTTGAGATCCCAAGGCCTTGTGCAATATGTTCTACTTCTTTTCTCACCTTCCTTTTCATCTCTGGTTCTCTGAGTTCCACATGGATCTTTACACTCAGCTCCTCAAAGGTTCCAAACCTTTTTGCCTTTGGATCTTTAGGCTGACTCAACATGTGTTGAACATGTAGCTCCACAATCTGTTCATCCACTTCATACCCCATGGGCATGATCCAGACTGTCCTTGGTTCTACTGCCTCCATTAGGCACTGATCAGTCTCTACCATAAACTAGACTGTGTCTTTGTATTTCTCAAAAAGGGACTGGGGAATCCTTTCTCTTGTTTGCATCATGTTCTAAAAGTTCTTAACGTATCCCCACAAAGCTATTTTTCTTGCCTTTGCATCTCCAAGTTCATGCAAGTAATCTCTGATCTGGATAGCTACCGGTTTGTCATTTTCCCATACCCATCCATTTGATCTGGGAAGCTCATTCATGAAGTAGAAGAACAAACATAGTATCAGTCCTCCATATTTAAAGGAGTTCTTTTTGTCCTTTTTGATCTTCTGTATGTTTTCCATTAATTGGCTTAAGAGGAGTTCACAGAAATCATAATCTGCATTCTTTCTCAACATCGGATAGGCCATGCATACTGCAGTTCTAAATACTGAATTCTCCCTACTGGAATGATATATCTTATATCCTATTATCATAGATGCATACTTGAAATCCAGGTTAGTAATATCTTCAATGGTCATTGCCCTCTTATCAAATTTTAATCCGGTGGCCTCTGTGACAATGTTATTTTTGACAAACTTGAGGATAGGAATTCCTCCGGAGGAATGTAAACCAGTTACTGCCCTAATTGCTTCCTTGGTGATCTTGCAAGGTCTATTCAGCCACAGGAAGTTATCATGCACCCTACTTAAAACATACCAGACCCATTCATCTTCTTCAAAGCAGGGGAAATGAATGAACTGATCAAAATGCTTTTCTTAGATGCCCTTATATTCTAGTTTAAGCTCAAAAGCATCATCTATCAATTGTTTGTGATAGATGTCTCTTAGTTTGAATTCCCCAAACTCTTCAATATTGGCATGTATGTAAACCCTAATGTCTTATGTGTGTAAAACGCCATGCTGAACACTAGAAAATGCACCTAGGGGATCTACCTCCAAGGATTTATATGGATGTTTCTTAAATGAGGGCCGAGGTCTATCAGAGATCTTTACTATATTCAGAGTAGTCATCATCAAACAATCTTACTGAAGGATATCAAGAATGATAAATACCTTTTACTCAAGTTAGGGCACACGAAGAAATCCGAATAGAGCTATATGAATAGTTGCCTTGATCTTTTGGGAGAAGTTGTTTGCAGAGCTCCTTTTCTTTCTTCTTCGCATGTGAGTGTACAAGTGTGTAAATGACAGACAAATGAACTCTTTTTTTCCAAGAAGCCCTAATTTTCACCCTGCAATAAATGCACAACCTAATTCATTCCAGTTTGCCTGGTTTTCCTTGTTTAAGGAGGAAGAAACTCATCTGGATCATTATGATTCCCTTGTGATCGATGTTAGTGATGAATCATCATATCCACTTGTCCTTCTGATCATCTTATGTATCTGCAGATCAAGCTGCATCAATTTGGATTCATATCAGGACAATCTTGTGAGAAACCTATTTTACCAGAAGACTTGCTTAACCAGACCAATTCTAAAGGAATTGAACCTTTTAAATTTTCTTACAAATCTCTCAGATCTTTACCTGAACTTATTTACATGTTTCTCTAGAAACCCTTTGATCTGCAGCTTCTCATGTGCCAATTTCAGGCACCACTTAACTGGCTGGGGGAACAAGGTTTTCTTTGTGTCTCCCCCTGAGCCAGAGCTCACCTTTTAGTTTTTGGAAGGAATATCAGCACCAGAGTCTAGTGCGGATCCAACCTCTACATTCTCTGAACTTTTCTTCACCCAGATCTTGTTCATCTCATTCCTAACTTCATCCACATTCACCGTTTGTTTACCCTTATCTTGATTCTGATTATGATATACCGGACCTCTTTTCTCCTGATTCTTGCTTCAATAGAATTTTGCATTATGACTTGACCTATTACAGATTTGGCAAACAACATTTCTTTGCATATTTGACTGATATCCTCTTGATCTGCATTGATTAGCCATATGACCTACTCTATTGCATGCAAAGCATCTACCATTGAATGATTTGTTCATTTGCATATTTCTGCATTCATGAGACTTGTGACCATACCTTTTGTACTTAAAACACTGTCCGGAGAAGGATGAATTAGTTTGATTCATTCTCTTCCTACACTGATTAGCTTTGTGACCAAAGTGATTGTAGTTGTGGCAGTATCCATTGAAGGATGGATATCTTTGAGCATTGGGCTGTCTTGCCGGAGGTCTTCTAGGCCTGTTCCTTAGATTTTTTGATCTAAAATTCTTCTGACCAGATCCAGAGCTTTCTCCTTTCTCATATCCCAAACTACACTTGTCATCTACATTTTTTTGACTTTCAAGAAGAACTTCAAGTTGAGTAGAACTTATCTTGAATTTCTCTTTATATTCATTTCCTATTTGAAGATCCCTTTCGAGAGAGACAATTTGATTCTCAAGTTTTTCTTCATTATCTTTAGCATCTTCAAGATTAGATTCAAGATGTCTGATAATTCTATCCATCTGGTGGTAATCTTCTAATTTCTGTTTGAGAGATTGTCTTAGATTGTCTTCAGTTTTTCTTTTCTCTTCAATCTCTTGAGTAAACTTAATAACTCCTAATTCCATTTCATGTCTTACCATAATGACTTCTTTTGATAACTTTTCACATAACTTGGTTTTCTCAGTTAGCTCTTCATTTGCATTATTTTCTTCACCTTGTCTTGCCAATTGCTGAAGCAACTCCTTTCTCTTTTTCATAGAGAGACTTAATTTATCTTTTAGTTCTCTCATGAAATCATCAGCCTGTTTGAGTCTTTCCTTTAATTCATTGACTTCAGAGTTTGACTGTTCAAGATCATCAAGGGCAGTTTTGAGTTGCTCTCTTAAACCATATGCATCCATTTGAACTCCCAGATCTTCCTCAAGTTGTTAGGCTTTGTTAGGAGGAACTTAGCTCTGATACCAATTGTTGATAATTGAGAGGGGGGGTGAATCAGTTATCCTAATTATTTCTTCTTTTTGAACTTTCTTATTAATCAATGCAACATTAATTCAAATAAGCAAACATTACCATGAAATGGAAAAACACATGACACAGTATTTTTGACGTGGAAACCCTATTAAGGGAGAAAACCACAGGGTGATTAACCCAAAGATTATTCTTTGTTAGAAGAATAAGGAAATACAAAATGGCACTTGCCAATTAGGGTTCACTGCCCGAGCACACTGCTCACAAAGGAGGCACACTGCCTACAAGGAGACACACTGTCTACAAAAGAATGTTATACAATACTTGAACTAATTGGAAGCATCCACATATGCTAAAGTTCAGTTCCGGTTAGGCTCAGTACACTGATCTACTGCACTTCATCTTTCCTCTTCTCTTATGCTGCTTTCCTTTCACATATAAGACCTTCCTTACTGCTTCTACTCTACTCTGCCTTTTTTTGCATATCACATATTACCACAACACTTCTCACAACTAAATCCATCCTATATATATATCCGCACAAGTGATTTCATTATCTTTCTAGTCGACACTCGGAACAGTCAATCTTCTCACAAACTCTATTCTATCGGCTGAATCCTTACACATCAAGTAATGTAGATCAAGCATATACTTGTAGAAATCATTAATCATGTCGGCCAAACATGATTCATGCCTTCATAACCTTTAACACCATCAATAACACATCCGGAAAGTAGTCTGATGTTCTGTCAGTCAGTTCTTCCTTTGTTCACACTGTCACTCAGGAACCCGGTACTCAAGTATTCATATCTTTTGCCTCATCTATCACCAGAGGCTAAAACCTTGGAATCTATCACTCAAGGTAGTACTCTTTACTTCCCCAAATCTGCACTTTACCAAGATACTTCCTCCGAGAGATCCGGACCTATCTGTCGGACCTTGCCATATGCTCTGTTCTTGTTTACCGGACCACAACATTCTTCACTCTGACTTCCGGTAGAGACACACCATGTCCTGTGGATGTGTGGGATGAACTTTGTTTCCATCAATGAAAACAATCATGAATCCATATAGTGTCTCTTGCCAACAAATAATTCCTATTGAGTTCACCAAATCCCTTTACCTATCTCCAAAAAAAAAGTTCACGATATATGCATTCTTGAAATCTGTCAACATCAAAAAGAAAATATGAAAAAACATGAGTTCCTCATATAGTACACCATCTCTAAGTGAGAAGCTGACTTGAGATGATGAAAATGTCCTCCATCCTCCAATGCTCCTAGCCTCCAATTGAAGGCTTAAAGGGCATATCCAAAAAAATTAAGAGCACCATCTGGTGGATCCTTATCATCTTTAACACAGGAAAAGTTAACTTCATGTGATCTATCTTTGTCTTTTCGTCTAAGAACATCATTGGTTCAAATTCTACAAGACCAAGCTATGTGACCCTTTTTCTTATAGTACAAACATTTAATTTCCCCTTTGTTTGTATATAACCTTTTATTATTGCTTGAAGAATATAATATATACTCATGATGAGAATCAACTTTTGTATCTTCTTCATTTGTTGTCTTTTCTTCTGCTAAAAGGGCTGAAATCATATATTCTAGGGTTTGAGAACATATTTGACTAATTGTAAAAATTACATTATTGTATTTTCAAGGCAAACTATTTAACAAAATAGCTTTACTACTGTCATCATCTACTAGGTCCTTAACTTCTACTAGTTGTCTAATGAGAGACCTTGAATTACTTATGTGATTTGACATAGTGATTCCATCTTCCATCTTAAATCTAAATAATTGAAGTTTTAGAGAAAACTTTACATTAACGACTTTTGCTCCAAAAAAAAAAATTTATATTATCCCAAATTTCTACTGATGACTGATCTAAATCAATATGATGTAATTTAGTGTCGGAAAGAGCAAGCCCAATAATAGTCTTGGCTTTATCATCTATAGTATTCCAATCCAATAACTTATTTGGATTAGTAGGTGCTTTTTCTTTTCCACACACTATTCCCCATCAATTTTTATTCATTAGTTGCATTTGAATTTTCATTTTGCAAGTATGAAAATTGAAACCAAAATACTTCTCTAATGAAATCTCTATTTTAAAATAATACTAACCTTATCTCCTTAATGCATATAAAAATGTCTACAATTTTCTATAATAAAATGATTTCAAAGTTTGAATAATATACCAAGCTTTCTAGATTGAACACCTTCTACACATGCATGGATTTTGAGGGCAATAAACAATAATAAAGGATCCATCAAGAATCCCACCTTTCACCTACTCTACATGGACTTCTCCACATGCAAGAGCTAAGATCGCTCAACAATGGTACAAGCAAAGACTGGTGACCATTGTCTCAAACATATGGCTATCTTTTCACAGGAGCATTAGGTACTCTTTCTCTAACACCATCCTATCACCTTCCATGCTTTGTACACTGAGGATCCATGCATATACATAGGTTTCTCAATCTTCAAAACATCTCTGTATTTCATACAGGCACAATGAACTCATCTGGCTCTTATACCAAATGATAAATAGTAAAATGCTTGATTGATATATTATCTGATGAACTATACAAGCATTTATACAAGAGAAATATGGTTAATAAAACTATAACTGTATACCCAGTAGTTGTAACTACATAACCACTATCTAAACTAAGTGGTTGGTTACTTATTAAATAATGTAATATGAAATGTTATGCTAACAGTCTTAACATCCATTCACTCTATTTCCCAATCAAAAGCTACAACAATGATAAGAGAAATCAAATAGAAGTTAATTTAGTAATAGGAGAGAATATTTCACCGAAATGAACTCCCTCTCTCTAGGAGTAGCCCTTGGCTACTAGTCTAGCCTTGTACTTCTCTAATGAACTTTCTACTCCAAACTTCTTCTTGAAGACCCACTTGCAACCTATGGTGTTTGTTCCATTGGGAAAATGAACAAGATCCCAGGTGTTACAAGAGTTTAAAGCCATCATCTCCTCTTACATTGCTAACTGCCAAGACTCACTATCATCTACATGAATAGATTCCCTGTAGGATCTAGGCTCATCATCAGTACTCAATAAATAAAATACACAACATAAATCTAGTGGGCTATACCTGTCAACTAGATTCCATTGTCTTGTGGATCTTCTTAGAGGTGGAGTAAGAGACTCTTCTAGTTCTTCTGCATCATTTTCTGCACCAAATTCTTCTATTATAAAAGATTATTCCTCATTAGAACTTTCACATGAGTCTTTTTCTACTTCTTCACCCCCCAATCCATTATTATGTTCTTCTTGAGGTGCATCTTCATGCTTTAATTCAAAGTGCACTCTCTTCACCTTTTATTCTTTTTCCTTTGGTTGTTTATGTTATGAAATAATACTAAGTTCCCTAAAAATAACATCTCTATATCTTTCGGGTTAGTGGATTCTAAAGCTTATAACCTTTTACATTATCACCATATCCAATGAAATTATACTTTTTAGATTTTGGATATAACTTAGTTTGTTTTTATTTAGGCACATGAACATAAGCCTCATAGCCAAATAACCTTAAAAGTGAAACAAAAGGTTTCTTACCTATCCACATTTCATAAGGAGTTGAAACAAGATCCTTACATAGAGATTTGTTAACCAAGTAGTTCACAGTACACATAGCTTATACCAAAAAGCATTTCTTCAACTATGATTCATTCAACATATTTCTATCTCTTTCCATTATTTTCTAGTTCATACTTTCTACCACTACATTCTGTTGTGGTGTATATGGAGTTTCCTTTTGTCTAACAATAGCTGCATGCTTACGTCACTCATCAAATTTCATAGAACAATAATCCCCTCCATTGTCATATCTTAAAACCTTTATCTTATGGTCTGATTGCTTTTCAACTAAAACTTTCAATTCCTTAAATTTAGTGAAAACTTCATATTTGTGATGCATAAAATAAATCCAGGTAAACCTTGAGTCATCATCAATGAAGGAGATAAAATATCTAGATTTTCCAATTGATTCAACATCCACTGGACCAAAAACATCTGAATTAATAAATTCAAATTTATCATTAGATTTATTACTTCCTGAAGGAAATGGAGATCTATTCTTTTTTTGAAACACACAATGTTCACAAAATTTGAAGCTCTCATCAGAATTGGATAAATTGTATAACAATTTTTAATTAAGATAGTCTACAAACCATATTGACTTATATGGCCCAATCTATGGATCCCTAACATACATGTACTTTTAGTATTTGCCTTAGATGTATAAGAGGCATTACAAATAGTAGTGAATTCTAGGTTAAACAGAGTTCCCAATCTTTTACCCTTCACTACCACCAAGTTTGCTCTCACCAATCTGCATCCATGCTTATAAAATGTCACATGCATTCCCAAATCATTCAACTTTGAAACAAAAATCAAATTTCTAGTTAGTACAAGAACATGCAAAACACTAGAGAGGGTTTTAATTCTCCCATTACTGAAACACAACATTACCTTCACTTATCCAAGAATAGGATAAGTACAGTTGTCTCCAAGGTACACATTTCCTCCATCATACTCTTCATATGTGGAAAACCATTCTTTATCTGGGGTCATCTGGTATGAGCATCCTGAGTCAACCAACCAATGATCATAAGAAACAACATTGTATGTAGAAAGAAAAAATCATCACTTGCATCCAAAGACTTATTAGTAGCGTAATTCCATTATTTCTTCAGGTTTCTACATTCTTTTTTCACATGTCTTCTCCTTTTATAGTTCCAACACTTGACTCTATTCTTCTTTCTAAGAGTCTTAGAATGACCTTTAGACTTGTCTTTAGAAGCCTTTTGATCAACTTTTGGTGCTCTTTCCATAGACCTTCCCTAACACTGAGAGTATCCCTTGAACAATCTAAACTTTTCTTCCTTCGTTCATGTGACAACAAAACTGAAACAAGGGCATCCAACTTTAGATCTGTGAAGTTAGTAGTGATAGATAAAATAATATTCTCCCACGACTCAAAAAAAGAATAGACAAGAAATATACATTTATCTTCCTCATTCACATCAACATCTATAGATGATAGTTGACTCAATAAAAAATTAAACAAAGTCAAATGCTCTAAAATTGATTCACCCTCTTTTATTTTCATGGAAAATAATTTATTTTTTAAATAATGCTTGATTACCATACTCTTGGCTTGATAGATCTCACCCAGATGCTTCCACACGCTATGTGGAAACTTTTCACTCACAACATTTAGTAGAACATAATTTGCAAGACACAAGAAGATTGTTCCTCATACCTTTTTATCCAGTCTATCCCACTCATCTTGAGAAACATCATCAAGTTTCTTCTCTTTCATAAAAACCAACCATTGATTTGTTTCCTCTAGTAAATTCTCTATTTTTATCTTCCACAATTCATACCTCATGCCATTAAACTTTTCAATGTCTAGTCGAGAGGTAGAAGCAACAATGGATGCATTCATGATATCTACACAAGATCTGCAAACAAAAAAGAACCAAATCTCCCATTGTAGCTAAAAAAATTCACACTACCACCTAAGAATCAAAACTTTCTAGGATCATTTACCAAATGTTAGAGATGAAAGTGGAAACCACACAACAAAAACCTGATTCAAACCTTATTAATATCTTCTAAATAAAGTAGAATAATTTTAGATTGCAACAGAAATAAAACCCACTACATAGAAATAACATGCATTAAGAACTGGATACATAACATAGTATGTAATGTGGAGAAAACCTATTCAGATAAAAAAACTCCACCATGAAAAGAGGCTCCAAGTTGTATTATTTTCAAATATAAGATTACAATAGATGCACTTCCTCTTTTTTTTCAATATTCAATCTAGCAGCAACTGACTCTCAACTCTACTAAAAATGTAGTACAAATATCCTTATAAAAGGAGGTTATCTTCTACGGAAAGAGAAATGACATAATATTGACCATCAAATCTATGACCTAATGACCAATGGTCTAGATTTATAATGATAAAATATAAATAAAATGTGGTTTCAGGGGCATTGACCCCAAACCCCTATCAAGATGCATAGCCCCCATACCCCCCAATGGGGGATGATTCCGCTACACCCCTCAAAGGATGGAAACCCCTTTGTTACCACCATTGTGGATGAATAAATGTCAAGTACCAGATATATACATACAACAAGATCATTGCTGGTGAAACCTCTCATCTCCTATGGATAATTTACAAGTACTAATAGGAATAATAAATTACATAGGATTTACAAGGTTGATGGAACCTTAATCCTAACACTTGAGTTACCACATGCTCTATTGCCATCTAATTATGTAGGAAACATCACAAAACATGGTGTTAGGGGTTAA
This sequence comes from Cunninghamia lanceolata, assembly GCA_027924645.1. Lineage (NCBI taxonomy): Eukaryota > Viridiplantae > Streptophyta > Pinopsida > Cupressales > Cupressaceae > Cunninghamia > Cunninghamia lanceolata. The sequence continues at coordinate 8,392,600 of BSBN01000348.1, forward strand.
ACTAATATGTGAGTAATAAGGCATAACATCATAGAGTATATAGTAATAAACATCCACCAAGAAAACATGGAGACCACAAGATAACTACAAACTAGGTAATTGTGTTAACCAAAATGTGATTCAGACATAATGTGGGTCAGTCAAACTCTAGATAACATATGCACTACACCCTTGCTAAACGCATCAACTAAATCACTCCCATATTTGTAAGGAAAGCCAAGTAGGCAAGAGTGAATGTGAAAACTACTCTCTTCATGTAGAAGAGGGGTGTCATAGGTGTGAGTAGAGTTGTGTGTATGGTTGAATATTCAATTGTTGAGTTTGTGTACCTTATGATGAGATTGAGACTTTACCTAATATTTTCCTATGTTTGAAAGAATTATTGGGTTTATATGCCTCATGATGAAGCTAAGGGCCTCTTTGATGTTTATTTTTGAATGAAAGTTGAATGTTTCATGCCTTGTGACAAACTCAAGGGCTTAAATGTTTAAAGTGGTTGGATGGATTTCATGTGCAATTAATCCTAAATGAATGTAAGTTTTTAATTTCCTAATTTTTAGATATGATTTAATTACTATGAAAGAGAAATATGCAGGTAAACTATATGGATTTTCCTAATGAAATTTAATCTATGTTATGTGTGCTTTCCAAGTTTTGAAGCTTCTAATCTAAATTTATGACTACTCTAAGTAAAACAAGGAATTTATTCTAGGAAAAGTAAATAACTATATTTTAACACTAAATTCTATTAAGAGAATGATAAACAATGTTTTACTTCCTCAACATCAAAATGTGAGATAATTACAAGTAAACTAATAAGATAACCTATATGAATAGGGTTGTAGTGTCAGTATTATGCCTTTAGAAATCTTGTAACATTTGTCTCCTACTCTACAACAGGGGGTCCTCCTCTTGGCAACATGGATAAAAATAGGGAGTTAAAGGAAATGGACTAGCTTTTGAAGCTTTTAGAAAAATATAAATGGATTGAGATTTGAACCTATTCTAGAAATAAAAATACATACAAGTTCATGTGTAGAGCATAAAATGCTAATGGGAGTAGCTTTACATAAGCTTGAGAAATACAAGAATACAATACTGAATTTACCTCCTAAGGGAAATCTTTGAATCTTTGTAAAAACTGAAACTAAAAAAAAACTAAGAGGCTCAAAGACCTATGAAGAAGCTTGTTAAAATTCTTGATGTGTGTCCTTGACAATGAAGACATGAGGAGTATTTATAGGTCTAGAGTCCACACCAATGGTGGTGGTGATTGGGTAGATAACTAAGATTGACTATGGAGTGATCTAGTTTCTAGATTAGAAGAGAATAGATGATAAAAGAGAGATCATAGAAGACTGATTGTGATTGAATAAAATAGTTATTGTGACTCTAGAATTAGATCGGGGAAGTTAGGGGTTAGTTGCGCATGGAGGAATCCTTAATCACAAGCCAAAAATAGAGGTAAATTAGGCTAAACTGGATGAAATTTCACATTATAAAAGATGCTAGTAGGGCAATTCGCCGAGTGACCCACACGTAGGTTGTAAGGTTGCCTCTTAGTTTATTTATATAGTTTTAGTTTTACAAAGATTCAAGGCTTTCCCTTAGGAGACAAATTTAGTATTGCATTCTTATATTGTTCAATCTTATGCAAATCTCTCCCCAGTAGCATTTTTATGCTCTATGTAAGACCTTGTGTGCCTTCTTATTTGTCTAATACCTTTAAAGCTCAAGCTGTTTCCATTTTTATAAAATATTCCAAACTCAGTCCATTTCCTTCAAGTCCTCATTTTTATCCCTATTGCCAAGAGGAGAACCTCACTACTATAGAGGAGGAGATGGTTTCTACAAGTCTTATAAGCACATAAGAACACATATTTTGGTGAACCCAACATGAAGGATAAATAATTTTAGATAATTCTTTTATTTCTCCCTTTGTTTTTCCTCACTTTTGCTTCACATGCCAGATTCACCAACACATATTTTGGTGAACTTGACATGAACAACAAAATTTTTTGATGGGATCTAGTGGTGCCCACATGGAGTTAAGGTTTCAAGTTAAAAATTAGCAGGCTTTTTTCATTGTAAACCTTCAAAAATTTCTAGGTCCATCGACAAGAGTAGACCTTTGTCTTAGCGATCACATTGTTCATAGTGGTTTGTTCCTTGCATCGGTGAGATAGTGATCATCGGTGGCCCATTTTTTGTTCTCACCGATAGGCTGATGAAAATACAAGAGAACATCCAAAGTGTCATCAGTGAAATGATGCACATCAGCAACCAAGTCCGATGTCCCTCCGATAGCTTGATGAGATATACGAAAGTGGCTTTCAGTCGGCGTGCTATGGAAGTCTCCTTTCGATGTGTTCGGTCAATCTGCTGATCGGCGAGATATGTGACATTAGTGTGCTATGGATATGTCACTCCAACAGACTGGGTCACACCAACGAAGGTTGGTATCGGCCTGACTAGCAGCATCGGCATGCTTGGAGGATGTTAGTCTGACACTTGGGGTCACTTCAATAAGGTCTTGGCATCGGCGGGAGATGGAGCGATAGATCACTAGTGGGTGGATAACTGGTCGCGTCAGGGAAAAGTGTACGACGTTAGGTATACCAGTGGTTTGGTATATAAAGCGATCAAAGGACCACTACAGGATGAATGCGGGATAATTAGATCTCACGAATTTGAAGAGTTAGGAAAAGAAAAGGCTGCCTATGTGGTGCGATATCATTGGCAATGGACTTTTCCATGTTGCTGATGTGGATTTTCAATCTGTATGAGTGGATTTGGAGCTCGATTAATGATTGTCTATTGGCACCATTTTTGCGTGCTCATTCCACAGTCAACCAACCTTACTACACGGTGACGGAAAAAACATCACATCTATTTGTTTGCTTGAGGTTTAGGTTGCTTGCACTGCTAGCTTTCATGGAGGATCTGATGGCTTTAGCGACAGAAATTTATTGGAGGATCTGATGGCTTCAGTGACAAAAATTTATTGAAGATCTGATTGTTTTTGTTGAAAATCTTAAGAGGATGATCTATTCATTTATGAAGTCTATCAGTGTGTAGGTGGCTGGAAGCTTGTGTGCTCCTTAAAAATGTATCAATGGCCATTCTACAAGGGGATTTTTTTTTGGGATTTCTCATGCTTTGACCTTGAACACAAGGTGTTCGCATTTTGAAAGGCATTTTTTGTTGCAGATTCGGTCCTTGATCTGGTGTTTCAATCTTTCTTGTTTTGTAAATGATAGGTTCCTATATGATGACTTTCTATGCAAATTGAATTTAAATGAAAAACACTTGGTGTGTGTATTGTTTATGATTGTCTCCTGTATGTTATTTGTTTTCCTTTCAAACAAGGTTGTAAAGGGCTTCCAAGTTTTTTAGTATATACTTGCTATACTGTGTGTCTAGTTTTGGCATCTGCTCAAGGGGTGGATTAAATAGGCTTTTGATCAGATACAAAGGAAAATGGACTGCATCATAGGATTTGTAAAGTATGATCATAGGTAATACTCTTTCTTGGATATATTATTGTTAGGCAGTAATGTTTTACCTAAGTCATCTGGACATGAAGTCATGTTGTCATAGGAAAACATTTACATCCATAGATTTGACTCTGTTGCCCAGATAAGGCACTCGTCTGGGAATCTGTTTGTTCAAAGGGTCTAGGAAAATCCCATAATTCCAAACATAAATACAAACCATTTCAAAACTCCAATCTGTTAGTTTGTAGGACTAGAAGTAGGACCCTACATTCTCTCACCTACAACCAGTTAGATATGTCCAAGAGCATTGCCAAACTTGTGATTTGTCATGCAAAACTTGGTCCAAACATGAGAGTATTCTTCCTGTGACTGAAAAGATAAATATTTCTCTTGGCTGAGTCAAAGTTAAATCTTTAGCTATAGGGATACCCCCCTTGGTGCAGCAGAACCAGAAGTGAAGGGGAGGCAGCTCACGCAACCTCCTGTATTTGTTGTTCGAATCTACCTATGCATTGGAATTTGCAAACCCTCTACCAATTTGGAGAGAAAGAACCAACAAAGTGGTGACTCTGTTGGGGACTAGATTTAAAGGTGTTATCTTTTTGCCCATCTGAGTCACTAACAAAGTGCCGACTCCACTGGGGATGTAATGTCATATCCATAAAAGTTTGAGTCTAAAAGATTGAAGAATTAGACCTAGAAGTGCCTTGTTGCAGTAACCTTGAAAAGTTGTACATGTGGTTCTGCTATTGGAGAATCTAGGAAGAAAGAAATGAATTTTCATCTTCATGTTATTTGAATCTCATTCCTCTACCAAGGAGGTGGCGACTCTGCACAAAAAGAACCTGATAAAGGACACAAGATGTGTTAGATTTTCATACTTTCAGTTAGGGAAAGGAATTTGCAGTAGTTGCAACATATCCAGGTATTTTTATAAGTTTTAAAAGATTCCCTATTTGGTGAAATAGCAATAGTTAAAAGGAAAATATTGGTAATAAGCTTGCATTCTTTGTACTTACTGAGAATGTAGTTTGTATTTTCAAATGAAGTATGTAATGTTGTCGAAAGATTCATTTAGAAGACTTTAGGCAATTTCAAACAACAATTTGTATTTTAAAGGCCTAAGGTCATTATTGTGAGAGGAATTCTTAGTTGAGAAGAGGGTTGCAAAAATACATAAAGATTTATTATCAACCCATGTACCCTTGTGAGGTGTCAAATGCAATAATGTATAGTGATCAATCCCAACCATGTAATAAAAGAAGTTTCAGCATTGACAGATATAAGCCCATCAATTTCAATGGTATTTCTGGTTATCCAGATGCTTTTCCATCTAAGATCAGAAAGTGTTTGCCTAAGTTTAGTGGTATAAAGAATGAATTAGCTAAGAGACACTTGCAGTAGTTTAGAAATGTAATAGATGACTTTGAGGTTGACCATGAAGATGTAGTTATGAGATTATTTGTTCAATCTCTAGATGAAGATGCAAGGGACTAGTTCTCAAACCTTCCAGCATACTTTGTCAGCTCGTGGCAAGCATTTAAATTTACATTCCTAAAATAGTATGGTGAAATAATATCTAAATATGCAGTTATCAGTGATTTCATGTATATCCATATTGAAAAGGATGAGTTAATTCCAGCCTTTAACCTCAAATTTATGAAGGCATTGAAAAGAATTCCAGAATGTATGAGACCTAATGATGCATTATACCTAGTGGTCTATTTGGGAGCATTTGATAAGAAAATGAGTTATAGATTGAGAGGTAAGGAGCCCACTACATTGCATTAGACACATGAATTTGCAATAGACATTGAAAATAATTGGAGGTATGGAATTCAAAAGGGTTATTTCTCTACAAATTTTTGCTACCCTATGGTCCTCAATGTTAGTGAAAGATATAATTTATATGTTGAAAATAAATGTCAAAGCACTCACACCCCTGTTGTCCTAGTGTATGCATTAGTCAAAGGCAATGATGACTCTACTATAGAGGAGGATGTCTTGATTTGCCCAGCAAATGAAGTTGATGGTAATAATTTTTCAAGTGATATTCATATGCCAGTCCTTATAAAAGAGCCTTCATGTTTAAATGATCCATTTGTGCATAGTTGTGATCATATCGATCAGGAGTCAATATCAGTCTCATCAGGAAGCATTAGAGGGCTAGAAAGTGATATAGATAATTCAGCATTAGAATGCATTGAAGTAGCAGAAATCTTGTATGTGGGGCAACCATATGATAAAGATTATATCCATGATCAGTTCATGGATCAGGTTTGTTCTTCTTATGACTCTAGATTTGCTAATGTTGAAGAAGAGTTGGATTGTCATGAAGAAGAAACAGAGACCTTCGCAATGAGTATGAATCCTCTTTATGATGAGCCCTTAGACGCATTGAACATTGTGAGTCATAACCTTCATTGGTGTAGAATTAACCCTCTTTTTGCAAATGATGATGAATGTGAGGAGACAACTGACATAGGTGTTGCATCAATTTGTGAAGAAGGGACATATGAACCAAAGATAGAGATCTTCAGCTCTTGTGAGGGTGCTATGGATATGCAAACTATGGATAATGAATGTTCAGCATTAGTTGTTCCAGATGTGTGTAGCTATGGGTGTGTGGATCAGGTTTGGTTTTCAATGTCAAAAAATGATATAAATGATATTGAAGGTCTCATATATTTTGAATGTTTTCAGTTTCTAGATCAGCTGGATGAGTGCCTGGTAAGGTGCAACAGCTAGGTAGATAATGAGGAATGCCACATGCAATATGATGATATACTATTTAAGGAATATAACATACATATGTTGCCTAATGCTAAAGGATATTATAGTATGTATGGTTATGTTCTTGATTTTAAAGTGCAGAGTGACAGAGGCAGGTTTACAAAAATGGTGAAGTATGTAATTGACAAGATTGGCTTATGGGCAAATTATGTTGATGTTTTCAGTTGTGGAGGGGGTCATTTAGATCAGAATTGGGCATTTGATAGAAGATTGTGGTTCTTCATTTTTGGCTACCCAGGGCTGCCAAAATAATGTTTAAAATATGATTTGTGATGCAGGTTTGTGTGGCATTCGACTCTGTTGCCCAATGGATGAGGTCTAGTATGCATTTCAGAGATTTGGAGTTCTTGCCATGCCTGTAAGTGGCATGCATCCCCAAACAGAGCCAATGGTGGTGCCCACATGGAGTTAAGGTTTCAAGCTAAAAATTAGCATGCATTTTTCATTGTAAACCTTCAAAAGTTTCTAGGTCCATCAGTAAGAGTAGACCTTTGGAAACGTGATCATGTTGTTCACAGTGGTTTGTTCCTTGCATTGGCAAGATAGTGATCATCAGCGGCCCATTTCATGTTCTCACCGACAGGCTGATGAAAATACAAACGAGTATCCAAAGTGTCATCAGCGAAGCGATGCACATCAGCAACCAAGTCTGATGTCCCTCTGATAGGCTGATGAGATATACGAAAGTGGCTTTCGGTGTGACATAGTGCATCAGCAGCCAGGTCCAGGGTTTCTCTGCATGGGCCAATGGAGATCCAAGGTGCACATTGCCGAGACCTTGCCTATCGACGGCCAGGTCTGATGTTTCTCCAATGGCCAATAGGATATGTGCAAGGTGAGCCATCGGTGTGACAATGTGTATTGGCATGCTATGGAAGTCTCCTTTCGATGTGTTCGATCATTCCACCGATTGGTGAGATATGTGACATCGGCATGCTATGGATATGTCGCTCTAATAGTCTGGGTCACACCGATGAAGGTTGGTATCGGCTTGACTAGTGATATCGGCATGCCTAGAGGATGTCGTGCCAACACTTGGGGTCACTCTGATAAGGTCTTGGCATCGACAGGAGATGGAGCAATAGACCACTAGTGGGTGGATCACTGGTCGCATTAGGGAAAATTGTGCAATGTTAGGTATACTAGTGGTCTGGTATAGAAAGTGATCAAAGGACTACTACAGGATGAATGTGGGATAATTAGATCTCACAAATTTGAAGAGTCAATGAAAGAAAAGGATGCCTGTGTGGCACGATATCATTGGCGATGGACTTTTCAATGTTGTTGACGTGGATTTTCAACCTGTATGAGTGGATTTGGACCGTCAATCTTGCATATTTGGAGCTTGATTCTATGGCTGAGTTTAAAGCTTCAAATGAATACCTATTAGCGTCATTTTTGCGCACTCATTCCACACTCAACCGACCTTGTTGCACGGTGATGGAAAAAACATCACATCTATTTCTTTGCTCGAGGTCCAAGTTGCTTACGCCACTAGCTTTCATGGAGGATCTGATGACTTCAGTGACAAAAATTTATTGAAGATATGATTGTTTTTGTTGAAAATCTTAAGAGGATGATCTATGCATTTATGAAGTCTATCAGTGTGTAGGTGGCCAGAAGCTTGTGTTCTCCTTAAAAATGTATCAATGACCATTCTCCAAGGGGATGTTTTTTGGGGGGTTTCTCCTGCTTTGATCTTGAACAGAAGGTGTTCACATTTTGAAAGGCATTTTTTGTTGTAGATTCAGTCCCTAATCTGGTGTAACAGTCTTTCTAGTTTTGTAAATGATAGGTTCCTATATGATGACTTTCTATGCAAATTGAATTTAAATGAAAAACACTTTGGTGTGTGTATTGTTTATGATTGTCTCATGTATGTTATTTGTTTTCCTTTCAAACAAGGTTGTCAATGGCTTCGAAGTTTTTTAGTATATACTTGTTATACTGTGTGTCTAGTTCTGGTGTCTGCTCAAGGGGTGGATTAAATAGTCTTTTGATCAGATACAAAGGAAAATGGATTGCATCATAGGATTTGTAAAGTATGATCATAGGTAATACTCTTTCTTGGATATATTGTTGTTAGGCAGTAATGTTTTACCTAAGTCCTCTAGATATGAAGTCATGTTGTCATAGGGAAACATTTACATCCATAGATTTGACTCTGTTGCTAAGATTAGGCACTGGACTGGGAATCTGTCTGTTCAAAGGGTCTAGGAAAATCCCATAATTCCAAAGATAAATACAAACCATTTCAAAACTCCAATCTTTTAGTTTGTAGGACTAGAAGTAGGACCCTGCATGCTCTCACCTACAACTAGTTAGATATGTCCAAGAGCATTGCCAAACTTGTGATTTATCATGCAAATCTTAATCCAAACATGAGAGTATTCAGCCTGTGACTGCAAAGCTAAATCTTTCTGTTGGGTGAGTCAAAGTTAAATCTTTAGCTATAGGAATAACCCCCTTAATGCGGCAGAACTAGAAGTGAAGGGGAGGCAGCTCACGCAACCTCCTGTATTTGTTGGCCAAATCTTCCTATGCATTGGAACTGGTAAACCCTCTGTCGATTCGAAGAGAAAGAACCAACAAGATCTTTCATGTTTGTGCACTTTTATTACATTCCACATTCATATTTTACTTTCTTTTCCATCTCATTCATTTTATAGTGTTTGGTACACCTTCAAACTAGGAGAAAATCACATAGAGTCTATAAGTATTAAAAAAACACATGGGCCTACATGGTAATCCAATGAGCTGTAATACTAAACACCTACATGTAAGCATGTAATTGTGACCTCTTAACAATCATTCTTCTTGGTGATGCATTGATGGACTTCCCTAATTAATTTATTTTTATCCTTCACCCTAGCAAACTTTTCTTGGTCTTGTTCCTTCTTCACCTCCCCTTGTCAACATTTCATATTTTTCTCTTTTTGGCCCTATAAACATAGCCTAATAGCCTTGTAACTTGGAAAATGCATCTTCCCTTAGACCATTTAACCCATTTCAACCCTCTAGAGGCCCTTAATTGATCTCCCAGTCCTTTCCCAACCCCCAAAAATAGCCTTTCTTCTCTCTTTTCTAGGTCGCCCCCTTGGATTTTTGGATCTCACCTAGGTGTCCTTGGTTCTCTCCTAAGTGACCCTACATCATTTTTTTTATTTTCAAGTGATAGAAGTCATTTCTAGCCTCCTAAGATCATTCTCCACCCTTCAAATCACTCCCTAGTTCTCTCTTTTTTGGGTCACCCCCTTTTAGTTTAGGGTCTTCCTAGGTGAACCTATTGGTAAAAGACATGACCTTATCATGTTTTGAAACTTGATTTCTTCTTCAGTTTATGCTCAAATTAGCTTTGGTTTTGCTCTAATTTGCATGCAAATTTAACCCTCATTAAGCCTATCCTATTATTAACTTATTATTCTATCCTAATCAACCATAATTAGCTCCCATTGATTTATTATTATCTCAGCTTGCTCGCATGCTAACTCCTATTCCTCCATGAGTGTTAAGCTATCAAGATTAGTTCAATGCCTAATCAATTGAGTTCACTCCCTAATCAACCATGTTAACTCTTCAATCAAATTGAGTCAACTCCTCAATCAGTCTCACCTTTTGTGATCTCCTCAAAACTATAACACCCTCTCCTATATACAATATGGTATACATATTCATTGTTGTAGCCATTGAAAAAGGTTTGCTTTTTCTCTCTACTTAGCATCTTCATGTCACCGCCTAATATATGTGCCTTTTTCTTTTTAGTATTATTTCCAAAGCTTGCAAAAGATTCATTTAGCATTGTTACACTCACAAATTGCCAAACCCATGTGCTTCATAGATTTCATAGCTCATTCAATCATAGCTATCATAGCTCATTTTAAATAAATTGCTACCCCATCCTTCTCACCAAGAGAAGTACCTCACTACCATATAGGACAAGGAATGTTACCATACAAAATATTTTAGAGGATGTGTTAGGCTCATGAACTAAATGATTCAGGTTCTTCATGTTTTAAGTAGTTAATTAAATCACACTTTTCTCTTGGAAAAAGTAATCTTGTAATTGCAATTTTCATGATAGGATTTATTTCAAGTTGATTAGGTTAGTATTGGTTACATTAGTTACATTAAAATTCATAGATTAGATTTCATTCCTGTATTCTCAATTCCAAGGTTAGATCTAAATTTATCTCAAAAAAGTTGTGTAAAAACATAGTGTAGATTGCATTTGGAAAAGTCATGTTAAAAATGAAATCATATTTCAATTATTAGTTAATTAGATCAATTTCAAATTTAATTGGAAAAGAGACCAAAAATTTTCTTGTGTTCATAATTTGTTGCATTCATAAAAAATAAAAGAACATTAGGGAACTAAGGAAAATCAAACCCTCAATTTGATCATGATGTAGAACTCATTTATGCAATGTTAGACCCTTGATTTGATCATGATAAATACTTCACAAATCAACACCAAGAAAAACATAAAACAAAACCTTTGACCATGAGTCAAAGTCAATCCAGGTCAAAGAAAAGTAAAACTTCTACTCTAGGTCAACTTAAGTCAACTCCCTTATCCAAGCATACAAATGTGCCCTAGTGTTAGAGGTGAGTGGGTTAGGGAAATCCTTCAGGTGATAGATGAGATATATCCTAGGCCACAATTAGCATAACAAAAATAGAAGAGTAATAGCACACTCGTAGGATAATTAAATAGAGACATCAAGTACAATAGCACATTCAAGATATCAAGGATATGTTACAATGCACTGGAATCATTAATAACGCAATATCTATCTAGACATTGGAACTTAGGGAATCCAAATAGGAGATTGATAGCTAGTGACCCTTTGGGTCATAGAGTTATCTCCACCATTGCAGTCTTAGAACAAACATCAATACACACAAGGCCCCAAAACAAGGTAACTACTCTCCATGATGTTCTGATTCCACAAGAACACAATCACCCCCAAGTTATGCCTCAACTTGACTGACATTTTCAACGAGAGGAGTGACTTGGAGGTTTCTCATGACAAGGAGATAGTTCATGTGCATTCAAATGGTAGGTTATTGAGAGTGAAAAACCTGTTCCATCCCTTCCCAAATGGTGATGATATTATCCAAAATAAATCTAGGCTTAATGAAACCAATCTAATTAGTCCAAATAATCAAAGGAAGCATGGAGTAGAGCTTGATAGTATTTGCCTTAGAAATAATCTTGTAGGAGACATTCCACAGTGTGATTGGCTACCAATTATTGATATATCTAGGATCGTCAGCCTTAGGTATGAACTTAATATTACCTTTATTAGTTAGCTTGCCCAATGAACTAGTTTGCATGGCTTCAAAATAGACATTATGCAAGTCACTACCCATAGTATCCCAAATGATTTTATAAAACTCACATGGGAAGCCATCTAAGCTGAGGAATTTGTCATTGGACATAAAAAATGACCTCCTTAAGATCACCTTGAGTGAGGATCTTGTCACATATAATGTGTTGGGCATTTGATAGATGATAAGGGATGAAAATGAGATACTATTGCAAGGAAGTTCTTGAGTAGGCATATAATCTTAAGTCACAAAAACCTATGAACATACTGTCGAACAAAGGCTTGAAGAATATTGAGTAACTCCTAGGGAAATTAATCACCTTCTCAAATCTTCTTAACAAATTGGGATATGTGAAAAGATCGAAGGGATCGAAAATATTACTTTGTGATTTTATCCCTGATTTGAGACAATGGAGTCAAGATTTGATTTAGAATCCTCGAGCTATATGAGGAGAAACAATCTGCTATCACAATTGAGTGATCCAAAGATAGGTAGTGGAATCAAATGGATGAGATTAAATTAAAGTTGTAGTTACCTAGTGGAGCTCTTGAGTGGTAACTTTGTACAAGTGGTGTGAAAATGGGCAAGCTGCCACCATAAATGTAGAGGAACCATGAAGTATGAGTTATTGCATCATTAAACAAAGTAATCCACCCTAGACCATGTAGAGGATGTGGCTCCAAATTCTAGACATGTTGAATGTGAGCTAACATGGCTTTGTGTTTGAGAATAGACATGATTAGAAAAAAACTAACTCTTCATTGCTTTGGGTTTGGAAATCAACCACTCGATACACAATCGTATCAAGGAATGACCATAGAAGACAAAATTTGCCAATAGCTAAATTGGAAAGGAATTATATCTAGAAAAAGTAAAAAAGGATTGAGATTATATCATAGCTTGATCTAGACACTTTAAGACCTTGTTAGGTCTAGCTCTCAAATTACTCTGTGTATTATGTCATATGATCATGGTGGTGGCTAGAATTGGGGTTGAAAAGACCCAATTTATTACACAAAATCCCAAGCCTCTCATTTACTAGTTGTCCAATGGATGGACAAGGATTCACCTTTATCATAAGTCATCTTGATCATATTAAAATCCCTGCATAGAACCCAAGTGGTGGTAGGCATTGAATTGGAAATCCATCTCCAAAGACAAGATATCTCTATGACATCATTGGGAGCATAAACATTAATAATCCTAAAGGAATGGTTATTAATGTTACTAGATTGTGCTTCGAAGCCCAATTAGGATGAGCTATAAGAGTTGTTTTCTAATGCTTTCAGGAAGCAAGTGACTTCAAATGAATCAAGAAGAAAGAGAATATCAGATCAAAATAGTCAAGAGAGAAGCTTTAGCTTCTACATTTTATCTAACATGTTTATTCATTATGCAAATACATGTACCTAAAGACCATTCATCTATACCATTTTCATTCGAAATATATAGGCTTAGATATAATATGAAGGGTCACATTACCCTTGTAATTAAAAAAAAAGAGCTATGTGGTGCAGTCATGGTAGAAGGGTTCACAGAGTGAACTATCCAGACTGTGCAGCAAGAGTAAACACAATAGAAACAACTCAAAGAAATAAAGCAAATGTAGACTTAGTCATTCAATATATCATAGGATTCAAATAGAATCAGGCTGGCAGCATGCAGGCTTACAATTAGGGCTCATAGGCCTCATTACATACATGCGCAAGATAAAGCTTTGAAGCTCCTTCACACAAAATCTAAACTTAAGTCTTATGATTCAATTGTTAAATACTTTCCTAAGGATCTATTATATCAATATATATCATCTCTGGACCACAATATTCCTCCACGTCGGCGAAGGAAGATCACAAACTGAAATGAAGAGATGTAATGTGTACACAGATAGGTCAGACCTAAATGCATAGAACACTTCCTCAAATGAATGGAATAATGTACAGACCCTCGGGGAAGGTAAGACATGAACCAAAGATCATCAAATGATGTGTCATTAAGATCTACAAGTCAATTAATCCTCTACAAGTCTTCTCCCTTAGCTGATTTTTTGAGACTGTTAGGATGCTCTATCTGCTCAAGAAAATAGTCGATCTTCTGATAGTGATAACTTTTTGGTAACTAATCCAAATGTTCTGAATTATTGATATGATGTAGATCAATGAATGTAGATGCTAAGTCTAGATCCACAAGGTGTGAGATACAACTGTGGTAGAATACCAGACCAAAAGATGAAACTACTTTTGACTAAACTGCCTGAGCTGAATTAGAAAAATGAAAAGAAACAAACTACAAGCAAAATAAAATGCAAATGTTTTTGGTTGATGCAAGATTGCTCTTGAACTAGGGATGCTCCTACATCAGACATCCGGGGTTATTGAAAAAGTGAGTCCGTCACTTTACTGGGGCTAGGGGGAACCAAAACAGTCGACCTCAGCCTGGGAAATCCATGGTAAATCTTCTTCCAATTTGCCTTTCCACTTCACAAGATATTCTTTGTATTGTCTTCCTTTATTGATGCGTCCAACTCTGCTATCCAAAATGTCTTCAATCTACTCTGGTACTTAGCGTGGTAACTACTTCAAGTCTTTTTCCATGCTATCACTAAACTCTGCTTCATGATTTTGATATAGGTCTGCAATTTTGAAAATATGTGATATACCCAACGTCTCCGGTAACTCCACTTCATATGCATTTCTTGAATCAAATTTCCTAAGTATCTTACAATGTCCAAACTTCTTCATCTTCAACTTGTTATATGTCACAACTGGAAATATTTCTTTTCTCAAGTACACCATTACTCATCTCCAACTTCAAATTCTGTATATCTTCTCTTCTCATTTGCCTTTTCCTTATACTTAATGTTCATATTCTCCAAATGCTTCAACACCTAATTATTCACTATCTTAATATGATCTACAAATTCTTCTGCTTCTGTAACTCCTCTTTTCTTCCATGCTGATATCTCTTAGTTTTGCTACTCCTCTAGGGTTCACTCTGATAACAATCACAAAAGGTGTTCTTCCGGTACTCCTCTTTACTGAAGTATTGTATGCACTCTGCTTGTGAAAGAATCAAATCCCATCTTCTTGATTTCTCTCCTACCAAACATCTCAACAAGTTTCCCAAACTCCTATTTACTTCCTCTATCTGTCCATCAGCCTGTGGATGAAAAGTTGAACTAAACTTCAAATCTATCTTCATTTTCTTCCAAAGTGTCTTCTAGAAGTATCCAAAAAAATTTGTATCTTTGTCTAAAATATACTCTTAGGTAATCCATGTCATCTCACTATCTCCTGAAAAATAGGCTAGCTACATGCATTGCATCAGTTGTCTTCTTACAAGGTATGAAATGAGCCATCTTTGAAAATTTGTCAACCACTACAAATATTGAATCATGTCCCCTCTATGTCTTAGGTAATCCCATTACAAAATCCATGCTTATGTCTTCCCAAGGTCTCCCAGGTACTGTCAAAGGTTTATACAACCCAATGTTCTGACTACTCCTTTTTGCAACTTGACAAGCTCTACAACTCTAAACAAATCTCCAAACATCCTTATATATCTAAGACCAAAAATATTTTCACTCACCAAAGCTACTATCTTGTCAATGCCAAAATGTCCTGCCAATCAACCACTATGTTTTTCTTTGATCAATTATCTCTCATAGAACTTCTAGGTATGCACAAATGACTTCCTTTGAACAACAAATCTTCTTGAATGAAATAGTCTAACCACTTACTCCTAGCTATCACAACAGGTTCCTTACATGATTTCCAAGGTTCTGCAAAATCAGTGTCTCCCTCATACATGTTCTTCAATTCATCAAATCCCAACACTTCAACTCTCATTTCTGTCAACAAGTTTCTTCTTCTACTTAATACATCAACAACTTTGTTTGATTTTCCACTCCTATGCTTCAACACAAATGTATAATTCTACATGAATTCTACCCATCTCATATGTCTCTGATATAATTTTCCTTAACTCTTCAAATATTACAAAGCTTGATGATGTGTATACAACACAAACTCCTTAGGCAACAAGTAATGTCTCCACTTCTTGAAGGATTGAATTATGACATAGAGCTCTTGATCATAAACTGAATATCTCCTCCTTGCATCATTCAAATTCTCACTAAAATATGCTATAGGTCTACCTTCTTGACTTAATACTGCTCCAATTGCATTTGTACTTGCATCACAATCAACTTAAAATACCTTATTGAAATATAGTAATACCAACACAGGTAGCTCTAGCACTTTCTGCTTCAACAACTCAAAACTTTTATTTTCTCTTGATGTCCACTTGAAATCTTTTGTCACCTCTCATTGTCTATGTCATGGGATTACAAACTCAACTAAAATTTCTCATGAACTTCTGATAGAAACTAGCCAATCCATGAAATGATCTAGAACCTCTCCAATACTCTCTGGTGTAGGTCACTAAACAATTTCTTTCACTTTCTTAGGGTCCATCTTCAATCCTTCCACATAAATCATAAGTCCCAAATATACCAACACTTCCTTCATGAAACTACACTTCTTGATGTTTATCAGCAATTTCTCTTCTCTCAACCTCTACAAGACTTGTCTAACATGCCACAAATGTTCCTCCTTTGTCTTATTGAAAATCAAAATATCATCCAAGTATACAATCACAAACTTACCCAAGAATTTCTTCAGAATTTCATTCATCAATCTCATGAAATTACTCAGTCCATTTATCAATCCAAAAGGAATCACTAACCACTCATACAATCCTTCATTTGTCTTAAAAGTAGTCTTCCATTCATCTCATTCTCTGATTCTGACCTAATGGTATCCACTCTTCAAATCTATCTTTGTGAAATGTTTCTACTCCACTCAAACAATCCATGATATCATCCATCCTAGGTAAAGGAAATCTATACTTAACTGTGATCTTGTTTATTTCTTTGGAATCAGTGCACATTCTCCTTTCTGCATCCTTCTTTGGTACTAGCACTATAGGTACTGCACAAGGACTCAAGATTTCTCTGATCAAACCTTTCCTCAACAACTCTTGTATCTATCTATTCAATTCTTCATTTTCTACTAGTGTCATTCTATGTGTTACTTTGTTGGGCAAACTTGCTTCTAGTATAAGTTCCATGTATGACTAATACTCCTTATAGGTGGTAATCCTTTAGGTACATTGTCGTATATGATGTCTTCATACTTTGTCAGCAACATTCTTATCTACTTCAGTTGTGTCTCTTCAGTCTCCTTCTTCAATACTTCAGGCTTCTTAAGGATCAAGGCATAACAAATATTCTCATGTCTCAAACTATCTAGGAATTTCCTTCCATCTACAAAACATATTCTACCATTCCCACATACTTCACTCTCAAGATCATTCTCCAAAGGGATCAAACTAATTCTCTTTCCATTTGCTGTTATAGTACATGTATTATTTCTCCCATCATGTATAGCTTTTCTATCATACCGCCAAGGTTTGCCCAACAAGATATGACAAACATCCATAGGCATAATATCACATAAGACTTCATGTTGATAAGATCCAATATGAAATTTCACCAAACATTGTTCACTCACTAGTACCTTATGATCATCCTGAATCCATGCTATCTGCTAGGGCTTAGGGTGTTTCAATATTTCCAACTTTAGCTTAGTCACCATCTCCTCTAATACTAGATTATCTGAACTACCACTATCAATCACTACTGTACAACACTTACCTCCTAATTTGCATCTAGTTCTGAACAAACGTTTCCTCTATGATGGTTCCTCATTTGCCTCTATTTGAAATAGTGTTCTCCTCATCACCAATGATTCTCCTTTCTCTAGATTGCCAAATGAACTGGGTGATTCAATAGGTTCCTCTTCAACATAGGCTTCTCTTCAACTATTTTCTACCTCTTTCTTGTACTACCCTGATTACACTCAAATGCTCTATGTCCTTCACTTCTAAACTTGAAACAAGTACCTCTGAATGTTCTCTTATCAAATCGTCTTCCTTCTCCTCTATATCGTCCATTTCAGTATGAATTATAGTTTACTCTAGGATGAAAATTTCCATCATTTCTCTGGTAAGCATTGTTATTTTTATCATCCTTCTTCAACAGGCTGTCAAACTTGTTCTGCTCTATAAATGATCTATCTCCTCCGAAATAAGTCCTAGCTCTCTAAAATTTACCTCCTCCACCTCTCTATCTCTGATCGTGCCTCTTATTCATCTTCTCTTCAACTTTAAGGGCAAATTGATATGCTTCCTCCAAAGATGCCATTCTTAGTTACCAAACTTAGCTCTTCTTGAATGTTCAATCTCAATCCATTGATGTATCAAGCCACTTTATCCTTGCTTTCTTCACTATGTCCAGAACATGTTATGATCATTTTATGAAATTCTTCAGTGTACTCCTTCATCGATTTCTCCTTTTGTCTTAGGTTTTACAATCTTTTCAATAGTTCCAACTCATAGTCAATAGGTATACATAGATTCTTCAACTTTGTCACAATCTAGTCCCACTTTGTAATCTTTTCTTTTCCTTTTCTATTTCTTTCCAACTGAATTTCTTTCCACCATATAGCAGCATGTCCTTTCATCTTTGTCTTTGCAAATTTCACCTTGTCTAGATCTTCAATTTCCTCATATTTAAAGTATTCTTCCATGTCATTTATCCAGTCAATCAACCCTTCAGGATTCAAATTACTAGTATAGTTCAGCATATCAACTCTAGGTCTCTTTCCAATCTTTGAAATAGCTCGCAACATCTTTACCTGATCTGATTCTTCTTCTTTATCACCTCCTAGGATTTTGCTAGTTTGTTCAATAGATTGAAATTATTCTTCATCATCGCTTTCAACATTATGTCTTGGTATCAATCCTCTTTATCTATCTTCCTCAACAACATCCAAACAAATTCACATTGTTTTCGTCATCTCCATCATCTCATCCATTCTACCAGCCATTGTTCCAATAGTAGCAGCTCTCCTTGATGGCATTCTTACTAGGATCAAGTGCAAACTACCTCAGACTCGGTGATTGGGGTACAAGGTGACAACTACCTCATAATCGGCAATCAGTTGTAACACAAGTAACCTGCCTTAATTAGACGATCTATCCACAGTAAGATCATATGGAATTCCTTCACAAACTTCACTCAATTTGCTTCCAAAGATTCAAACATTTGCTCTGATACCACTTGGTGTAGTCACAGCAAGAGGGTTCATAGAGTGAACTACCTAGACCGTGCAGCAAGAGTAAACACACTGGAAACAACTCAAATAAATGAAGCAAATATAGATTCAGTCATTCAGTATATCATAGGATTCAAATACAATTGGACCAGTAGCATATGAGCTTGCAATTAGGGCTCACGGGCCAGATTACATACATGCGCAAACATAAAGCTTTGAAGCTCCTTCGCACAAAATATAAACTGAAGGCTTATGAACCAATTGTTAACTACTTTCCTAGGGATCTATTACATTAATATATATCATTTCTGAACCACAAGATTCCTCTGCGTCGGCCAAGGAAGATCACAAACTCCAATGAAGAGTTGTAACTTGTACATAGATAGGTCAGACCTAAATGCATAGAACACTTCCTCAAATGAATGGACTAATGTGCATACCCTCAGGGAAAGTTGGCCATGAACCAAAGATCATTGAATGATGTGTCATTAAGATCTGCAAGTCACAGAATCCTATTCAAGTCTTCTCCCTCAACTGATTGTCTGAGACTATCAGGATGTATCTAAGAAAATGGTCGATGTTCTGATAGAGATAACTTTCCAGTAACTGATCTAAATGCTTTGAATTCTTGATATGATGTAGATGAATGAATGTAGATGCTAATTTCAAATCTGCAAGGTGTGAGATGCAACTATGGTAGAATACTAGACCAAAACCTGAAACTACTTCTGACTGAACTACTTGAGCTCAACTGGAAAAATGAAAAGAAACAAACTACAAACAAACTAAAATGCAAAAGTTTCTAGTTGATGCAAGATTGCTCTTCAACTAGGGATGCTCTGGCATCATTATGGAAGGTGAAATTTTTTTTTTTAAAAAGAATTTTTTGGCAGGGTCATAACTCCTTGCTACTTTATCAGAATTCAAAGTTTTTGGATTTGTTAGAAAGATAAACCAATTATCTAGTTCGAGTTGTAGGTTGCTAAGGCTAAAATCTAAAGCTACCTTGGAGGTGGTTTACCCTAATTCTACTCCGAAGGCCTTTGAAATGCAATTTACTAAGATGTAGAAAATATGAGAAAAAAAATTATTTTCAATATTTTCCCAAAAATACAATTATGGACTTTATCAGAAGTCTTTCAAGGTACACAAAAATAGGAGAGGAGTCGAACTGAAGTGCAGGGTCATGAAGGGAGAGATATTTGGAGTTCTATTTTGACATGACTATTTTTGGTAGTTTCATGGTCAAGGACTTTGAGACTTGGAGTTCCAAGTTATTTTTGCTCATCTTGGAGGAGTTTTGGGGCCTAAATATTAGGCTTTTCACTTGTGCTCACCCATCAACTTGAAGTTACTTTTCAAACTCATTCATGCATATTTTTGAGTTCAGTTGAGCTAGAGTTGACTGTCCATTGATTTTTTTGGGACAATTTGGTATTATATGGAAAAATCTTATGTTGTTTTATCCTTAGTTCTCGATTCTATGTTTTTTCTTGCACATTGCAGAAAAGCCATACAATTTTATAACCCATTTATTTTTAGATTATAGATAGCAGTAGTTTTACAGGTTATATTCTTGTCATTTTGTAGTGCTTTCCTTCTATTGTTGAAAAAATATTAACATTTTACCTTCTCAGATTTATGTGAATGTCTTCATAAATAATTTTGATAAAATTAATGTGTTTTAAGCAATCAAAACCTTTAATTTTTGTCTCATTCATTGTTGTATATGCACAAAAAGTAATTCATATCATAGGTCTTAGGTTGTGCTTTTGTTTATTTTTCCTTCAAAGTTGTGCAACTTAGCTTTCCTTACAAAAAGACTGATAATCAAGCCTTCTTCTAAATTACTAATGTGGTCAAATTGCCCTTTCATGAGTTGTGTAAATAGATTTTATTGAAAAGATAGTTGTGAATTATGCTGCCCCTTCTAACATCATTTGGTGCATCACCTTATAGAAGTAGCTTTTGCTTTCAACAGTTATCCTTTTACCCTTTCCCCATGAAAATTCCATTAGTTTCTAGAAAAATTAAAAGGGGAACCAACCCATAATCTTGAGACTCATCTTCACTATAAGCATACCCACAGGCTCGAAGATGTTTCCATGTTTCATGGGATTACTGAGCATTCAAGCTTAGCATCTGGGTACAATCTCCGTTACAACATTTTTTAGCACACCCAGTGGGACATTGCAACTCATTTTAGTCAAGACTTCAAATCTTTTTTTACTTCTATTCTGGTATATGTAGCAATATTTTTAGCCTTTTAGAGGTAGATATTATACCTGGTGACTCTAATCTCTAATTTTTGAAGATTTAGTGAATTCTAGCACATGAGAAGAGTGCAGACAAGAGGAAGTTGTTCTTCTTTTGATTATTTACAACTTTCACCTCCAAGGAGAAGAGGTAGAATATCAGCAAGGGCATCTAGTCAAACACTAAGGACCAGATCTACTCCTCCAAGGACTGCATAATTTGATCATAGGAACTTGGTGATAGATCTTTAGACTCAGACTTTTTAGATACCTCAACAGATACCTCAAGCTCCACCAATGGTGAGAGCATATCCATTTTTTATATTTAATATTGGCATCCCACTGCTACTTGCAGCACATGATGACATTGCTATAGGAGCCTTGAGAGGCTTACCTTTCTTTATGGGTGAGGATCAGACCACCCCAATTGAGCATATAAAAGATGTAGCCATATTGTGTGCAGTAAATCACATAACATAGGAAAATGTCACAATCAAATTGCTAGCTACATATCTGAAAGAAAAGGCCCTTCAATGGTTCAAAGGTTTAGTTGTTGGTTCTGTCATATCCTGGGACTTACTGGGAGATGCTCTAAACAAACAATTTTAAGACAAATCAGATAATTTGTCTTTGATGGAGAAGCTAAGTACAATAAAAATAGCTCCCCATGAGCATATGGCCGATTTTAATTTTAGATTTCAAAGGACATGGAACAAAATCCTGGAAATGGTAAGACCTACAGTCGAACATGCTTTTATGTATTTTCTTAGAGTATTAAATAGCAATATTTCTATTATGATCCAATCAATGAATGGAAATTCATTACCAACTGCTTATGCTATTGCAATTAGAGATGAGAACAACCTGATTTAGGTAGAAAAAATAGCTCCAAGGCTATCAATGCCTATCTTTCCCAAAATACAACCATCAATTCCATTACCAATCCCACCTTTAGCTATTCTACCTATTGTACCAACTTTGGGTTACATAGCTATAGCTCAAAATAATCATGTTTTGGCCCCTTCCCAAGAACTTCAAGAGATAAAAGGGTTATTACAGAATTTTAGTAATGAGTTGGTTAATATAAAGAAGTAGCAAGGCCAAAATTCTACACCCTACCAACCTCCATACCAAGCAAATAGGCCTTCAAATCAAGCTGACCCTCAACCTCAAAGGATGAATTACAATCCAAAACCTTTTCAACCATATAATCCAAATACTATAAGTTCATCAAGGGAAATCGTTCCCATGCAAAATAATATGGTTCAATACCATGAGTGGTGCTTTCCATGTAGCCAACCTCATAGTCAGTCATATTGTCAAAATGGAGTGTTAAATCACACAATTATGGTACAAAATTTTGTTGTTGATCAACAAAATAGTGGGCAAGTGACTAATGAAGTGGCTTTGATGAATTGGCAAAGAGAAAAGTTTTGTGGTGTCAATCAGCCTCAAAGGCAAGGTTGCAATAAATCTTATAACTCTATAGCAACAAATACAAGATCCAAGAAAAGGGCTGTAGATTTGGGACAATGGCCCGATCTAGTGAAAAATTAGGTTTCTTCAAGTCAACGTCCAGGTATGACACATATTCCCTTATAGTAAGTTCAAATTTTGTGAAGGCAACAAGCTGTAATAGGTAAAGATCAACAAAAAGTTTAAACATGGCCACAAGTGCAAGGAGAGGCTGCTATTCCAAAAGTATAGCTGAAGGGAAATCCACCTTCTTTTAACATTTTAGATCAAATGAATAAATGCAATATTAGTATTTCAATGTGGGACTATTTGTCTATTCCTGGCTCGAGAGATTTATTATAAAATGCATTAACAAGTCTCACTTTGTCAAATGAGCCAAGTAAGGATTAGCCAAAGGTGAATATTGTAACTGATCAACCAAAAGTAAAACCAGTGAATAAGTTATAGCCAAACCAAGAGGTCAAGCCACCTCCTTTTTATGTCACTTTGATTATTGAGAATCATCTTGTCCACAACTGTATGATAGATTCAGAGGCTAGCAGTTTAGCAATGCCAAAGAAAATTGTTGACCAGTTGGGTTTAAAAATATGAACCACTCTCAAAAGGAGTTGTTCAATTAGATGGTACAATCATCAATATAGTAGGAGTGATTAGAAATTTAAATCTTACATTACATGCTTGTATAAATTTTGTAATTCCACAAGAAGTGTATATTATAGATTTTCCTTCTTATTTTGCATTGTGTCCTGCAAGAGATTTTATAGCCAAATTAGGAGGATACTTGTCCTCTAATTGGTCGCATTTGTTTTTTAGAACCAGATACGGTACAAAAGTCACAATAAAATCTAAGTTTCTAGCTAAGGATCACATTGAGCCATATGTTCCAAATCATGTTAATGCAAATATCACATTTCATGAGCATAATCAACATGATTAGCTTGTTCTCCAAGATCCTGACACCCTTGTTGAAGGTATTGTAGACCTATTCTTAGATGAATTGCCATCCAAGAATCATGAGGTTGATAAATATGAGCACATAGAACAAGTGGACTTGGGAATTTACAGGAACAAGGTATTGCTATCCCAAATCTGATTAAAGATGCAAAAGGGCAGAAAAAATAGTAGTCCAATGAACTTTGGAGATTTTTAGTTTGATGGATCAAGGAGCAAAGTTTGTGCCAGAGGTGGTGCTATGCTATTTTCTCCAAGTGGTGAAAGGTATTTTTTAGCTTTTCATTTTTCTTTCAGCTATTCAAATAACATTGTTGAGTATGAGGCCCTTGTTCATGGCCTAGAATGGGCTAGGAAGTGAAATGTTAAGTGTCTTCAAGTGTTTGGAGATAGTGAATTAGTGGTTAATCAAGGAATATTCATGCCACTAAGAATGACTTTTCAAAACTGTATAAACATAGAGTATGGGGCATGATTAAGGAATTTGTTGAATTTTATTTGTTGTCCATACCAAGAGCTCAAAATAAACAAGCCGATAAACTCATTGCCATGGGAGCTGAGTTTGATATTCCAACTGAAATAAAAAATATTGCTATTCAGCACTATGTGAAAGTTGTTGTTAGACCTGCTGTGGCAGATAATAACATTTATTGGTAGGTATTTGATAGTGATGAATAGATTGTCAATTTCATCATTGAAGAAGCTGGATTTTAAGCTTCTAATCAGCAAAAATTGTGTCAGTAGTATGAAGATCAGATTCTTCAACTTAAGACCAATAAGTTTCCAAAAGGTTTAGTAACTCTTGAATCAATCTTCAACTCAGATGATGAAGTCAAAAAAGAGAAAACTAGTTTATCTATCAAACATGAGCATTACGAATAGATTGAGATTTTTAAAGGCAGGATGTTAAAGCTTGGCAAGGTATGTACCTTAGAAGAAAAACATGCATTTGTTTTACTTTCTCAAGAATTGGCTGATGTGTTTGCTTGGGAGTACCATGATTTGAAGGGTTTTGATCTTGAATTAGTTTAGCATACTATAGAGCTAGAGCCCAAGGTAAAACTGGTAAGACAGAAGCAAAGACCTCTGAATCGAAAGTTGGAGCATTTAATGAAGGTTGAGTTAAATAATATTATTGAAAGTAACATCATTTTTCCAATCAAGCATACTTCATGGGTGTCTAATCTTATCCTTGTAAGAAAGAAGAATGGAGAAATTAGACTTTCTATTGATTTAAGGAACCTTAACAAAGCCTCTCTTAAGGATCATTACCCACTGCCATCTATGGAACAAATTTTGTAGGTGGTATCTTGATCTGATATATTCTCTCTTTTAAATGGTTTTTCAGGTTATAACCAGGTTTTGGTGAAGGAAGAGGATCAATTCAAAATGTATTTACTACCAAGTGGGGTACTATGACATATAGGAAGATGCCATTTAGACTGTCAAATGCGGGAGCTACTTTTCAAAGAGCTATGGACATGGATTTCCATGGTTTGATGAAAAAAATTCTAATGGTTTACCTAGATGGCATTATTGTTTTCTCTAAAAATGCAAGTGATCATTTAGTTCATTTGAGACAGATATTTGAGAGATGTAGAGAATATGGGGTTTCACCTAACCTTAAAAAATGCATTTTTTTGTCCATGAGGGCAAACTGCTTAGACATATTATTTCTATGCATTGCATTTCAATAGATCCTAAAAGAATTTTTGCTATTCTGGCATGACCATTACCAGCTGACAAGAAAGGCTTGCAAAGTTTTCTAGGTATGACGAATTTTGTAAGAAGATTTACTCCTAATATTGCAGCTCTTTTAAAACCACTAACTTCTATGCTTAGAAAAATACTAGTTTCAGGTGGACTAAATAAGGAAAGAAGAGTTTTGAGGAGATAAAGGAGACTATAATTGTTGCTCCAACACTCATCAACCCAAATTTTTATAAAGATTTTATTCTTTATGCACTCAGAAGTCTTGATATTATTTCAGCCATGTTATGTCACGAAAAGGAAGAAGGATTAGAGCAGTCCATTGCATTTTTCAGCCAAGTTCTTTAGGATTATGAGGTAAAGTACTCTTTTGTTGAAAAGCATGTTCTAGCTATGGTTAGAAATTTGGAAAAATTTAGGCATATGGATTCCAAAAACAAGATCCAGTTGCTGGTTGCTCACCCTACTATTAAGGATTTCTTGTTGAGTAAAGATATAAATGATAAACAGGTAGGTTGGATAACCAAAGTAATGGAGTATGATGTTAATATCAAGGTTACAAAGTTAGTTAGAGGCAAAGGCCTATGCGAACAACTGGCAAGAAATGAAGTAGATAGAAAAAAACTAAGGGAGTAGACTATTTTGGTGCTAGAAGATGAAGAACCAACTACTATTCCATTTTCTTCTACAAACTAGATTCAACAAATGATACATTATCTTAACATTGGTGACTATCCTGAAGGTTTGGACAATGCAAAGAGGAGAAATTTTAGATTGTAGGCCATTCCTTATGCTATCATAGATGGAGTATTGTATAGGAGGGACTTTCATGGAGTTTTGTTAAGGTGTGTTGAGCCAAATCATATTGATAAAGTTTTAGAAAAATTTCATGATGGACCTTTTGGAGGTCATTTTGCTACTAGAACAACAACCCTTAAGATTATGAGAGTTGGATACTTTTGGCTAGATATATTTAAAGATACTCAAGCTTGGGTCAGATAATGCACTAAATGTTCTTTATTTATAAGAAAACAAAGGCTTGCAACATTACCTTTACATCCAATTCAAGTGGAACAACCCTTTGCCAAGTGGGGGCTTGATTTTATTGGGCCTATTAACCCACCCTCAAGTGTAGGTCACAAATTAATATTGTCTGCAAGTGATTATTTTACAAAATGGTTTGAAGTTGTAGCATTGAAGGAAGCTAATGAAACTTTAGTTCTCAACTTCTATCAGGACCTACTTGCAAGGTTTGGTACTCTTGATTCAATTATTTCTGATAATGCATTGGTATTTATTGGTTTGAAAATAACTGATTAGTCTATTAAGAATAACATATACTTGAATACATCATCCAATTATTACCCCCAGATCAATGGACATGATGAATCTACTAATAAGAACTTGATCAAAATTATGAGAAAGATAATCAAGGATAATCAAAGGACTTGGCATGACAAGTTGAAGCTAGCCTTGTGGGATGATAGGATCACTCCTAAAAGAGCTACAAGTAACTCTCCTTTTGTTTTTACTTATGGTAAAGAGGATATAGTTCCTATTTTAGTCGAGTTACCTACACTAAGTCTTATTAAAGAGAGATTTGTTAGAGGAAGATCCTATGGAAATCAGACTTGGACAACTAATGGAACTGGAGGAGACCAGAAAGGAAGCATTAAGAAATTTATAGATTCATCAAGATCAAATGAAAAGAACTTTTGATAGAAAAGTAGTCCCAAGAATGTTCAAGGAGGGTGATCTTATTTTCAAGTGGGATGAACTTAAAACTAAACCTGGTAAGTATGGCAAGTTTGATGTCATGTTGGATGGACCTTATGTGGTTACTAAATGTAAACAAAATAATACTTTTCCACTTTCAAAGCTAAATGCAAAGGTGTTACCCATTCCAATGAATGGGATTAACCTAAAACAATGTTTCTAAATATCAAAAGTTGTAGTTGTACCATAGTACAGTAGAGATTTTCTGTTAATAAGTGTTGATAGCACATCTTTTTCAGTACTATTTTATTTCTTCCAAGAAGTGTTGTTGCATAGTTAGTAGGCCTTGTTTAGAGCCATGGCAGTTTGTTTTTAGTTTTATTTTGGTCTATTGTTTGATTTCTAGCAGCCAAGTTACAGATGGTTTTCTAAGTGTTTCTAGAAAGAAAAGACTCTATTGCCCAATGCACATAATAGGCAATTGTCCACAAGAGTTTTAGCAAGAAAAACTAGCTAACTTGGCAGCCCAATTAGGCTAGACTGTAAGAGATGTTTTCTAATACTTTCAGGAAGCAAGTGACTTCAAATGAAGTAGCAACGAAGAGAATATCAAATCAAAATAGTCAAGAGAGAAGCTTCAGCCTCTACATTTTATCTAACATGTTTTTTTCATTGTGTACATATAGATACCTGAAGACCATTCATCTATGCCATTTTTATTCAAAATATAAAGGCTTACATATAATATGAAGGTTCACATTATCCTTGGAATTTTAAAAAAAAGAGCTATGGAAGGTGAAAATTATAAAAAAAAAAAAGAAATTTTTGGTAGGGTCATAACTCCTTGCTATTTTATTAGAATTCAATGTTTTTGGACACGTTAGAAAGATAAACCAATTATCTAGTTCGAGTTGTAGGTTGCTAAGGCTAAAAGCCAATGCTAACTTGGAGGTAGTTTTCCCTAATTCTACTTTGAAGGCCTCTGAAAATGCAATTTACTAAGATGTATAAAATATAAAAAAAAAAAAGAAATTTTTTTTTTGATATTTTCCCAAAAATACCATTTTGGACTTTATCAAAAGTCTTTCAAGGTACACAAAAATAGGAGAGGAGTCGAACTGAAGTGCAGGGTCATGAAGGGAGAGATATTTGGAGTTCTATTTTTGACATGACTATTTTTGGTAGTTTCGTGGTCAAGGACTTTGATACTTGGAGTTCTGAGTTATTTTTTCTCATCTTGGACGAGTTTTAGGGCCTAAATTTTAGGGTTTTCACTTGTGCTTGCCCATCAACTTGGAGTTACTTTTCAAACTCATTCATGCATATTTTTGAGTTCAGCTAAGTTAGAGTTGACTGTCCATTCACTTTTTGCAGACAATTTGGTATTATATGGAAAAATCTTATGTTTGTTTTCCTCAGTTCTTGATTCTATGCTTTTTCTTGCACATTACAGAAAATCCATATGGTTTTGTAACCCATTTCTTTTATATTTATAGACATCAACAAGTTTACAGGTTATATTCTTGTTAGTTTTGCACTGCTTTCCTTCTATTGTTCAAAAAAGATTAACATTTTACCTTCTCAGATTCATGTGAATGTCATCATGAATGATTTTGATAGAATTAATGTGTTTTAAACAATCAAAACATTTAATTTCCATCTCATTCATTATTGTATATGCACAAAAACCAATTCATATCACAGGTCTTAGGTTGTGATTTTGTTTATTTTGCCTTGAATGTTATCAAACATAACTTTCCTTATAGAAAGATTGATAATCAAGCCTTATTTTTAATTACTAATGTGGCCAAATTGCCCTTTATTGAGCTATGTAAATATATTTTATTGAAAAGATAGTTGTGAATTAAGATGCCCCTTCTAATATGATTTGGTGCATCACCGTATAGAAGTAGCTTTTTCTTTCAACAGTTATCCTTTTACCCTTTTCCTTTCAAAATTCCATTAGTTTCTAGAAAAATCAAAAGGGGAACCAACCCATAATATGGAGACTCATCTTCAATATAAGCATACCCACAGGCTCAAAGAAGTTTCCATGTTTCATGGGATTGCTTGCATTCAAGCTTCGCATCTAGATGCAATATCTATGACAACAATTAACATTGAAAAGAGTCCAAAGTACATAGTTTGTGGGGTCACATTAATGATCAACCAATAGTTGATGCCATGTGGAGAGAGAGAGGTGACAACTCCACGTTGACCAGCTTCATGGTTAATATAGAGAATATGGCTAGAAGGCCAAATAACATGGCAAGCTACAGAAAGCAAAAGAACATAACACTTTAACCACTTAGAGGAAAAGAATGTATAAAACTAGAAATTGAAAATGAATATCATGAACATATTATTTCCATGGGAGGTCTATGAGACCTTGTACATTCCATGAAATATGGTTCATTTAACGAGTGTTGAAAGACATCTCCTCGTTATTTATCTCTTCAAGAGAAGAATAATTATTTTGTATCACAATGGCTAATTCCTCAAAGCTCTGAATTTGGAAGTTGATTTGTACTGGCTGCCATTGCCTTAGCACATATTCGTTAACCTCTAATTATCCAGATGAAAATTAGGACCTCCTTTGATTGACAAGAGGAGGGGAAGCATGTTGGGCAATGACAAGTGGCAGTTGAGTAACAATTGAAGTCACTAGTGGAGCATTAGATATTGTCATCACATTTAGTGCTCTCAAACATTGGAGGTTTTGTGGGCTTAGAGGGGGGCTTGGAATTACTAGTGTTCTTGGCTTTGTGATAAACCACTATAAACCAACCTTCCTATTCTTTTGAAAGAGGTGACAACCTAGAAGAGGGATGCATAGAAGGTTTGGGCCACTGAGATGGTAGAGGATAATCCTGATTCTTGTGTTCAAAAAATTGACATTGATAACAAGTGTTGAGAAGATTAATATACTAAACATGCTAAGAGTATGTCCACTAAATCATGAGGTCTTTGGAGAGGTCCACCTCAACACAAATTCATCATTTAGGATGAGTTGAAAAGAACTTCTTAGGTTCTAAGTAAACTACAAAACTGAAGAAGATACCCCAATGAGGAAGTTCTAGCATGAAAATGGTAAACCAAGGAATTCAACCCAAACAAGGACTTGAAAGGACTTCTCATTAGAGTTGGTGAAGTCTCGAGTCCAAGGCTTGAAAACAAGAAGGGAGGAGTGGACCAGCCATGGGCCTCAACTAAGGAAAGCCTCAACATGGTTGGCTTTAGGAAAATAGTAAAGGAAAACCCATTGATGAGGTTTTGCATGATGTCTAAGTAGATCCCATGTGGGATCTAGGCATTGCAAACCTAGCCTTAAAGAATGCTTTTAGGAGAGACTCTACCAACAAAATCTAATTAAAGTGAAATTTCCTAGTCATTTGTAGGCATTATCAGACTTTGGAATGTGAAGAATAACATCTAGGTGTGTTTCAAGGGATGTACCTTGTGGAATACCTTGGGAATTTTTTTTTTAGGATGTTTGAGCAAGGGTGCCATTAGTGATCATCGTCAAACTTTAGCTCTATTAGTAGTAGTTGCAGAGGAATATATAAAGGAGAAAAAAATGCTTGTGGGCCTAGTGATTGAAAGCACACTATAATAATGCTTCTGCTTGTGTCAGGAGAGGAAGGCATGTGAATAAGAAAGTTCAAAGGGTGGGGAGTTGGCTACCCCCTATGGCTGGCATTCTGAAGCTCAATACTGATGGTTCTTCAAGGGGCAATCATGGACCTGCTGGGATTGGTGGGGCTAGCAGGGATTTTTCAGGATCGGTGGTTTTTTTCTTTTTTGTTCATGAAGGAGTACAGATTATCAACCTTATGGAAGGTTTGGTGATCCTCTATGCTTTAGAGAGGGCTTATGCTTTGGGATGGTGCAAGGTTATCTGTGAGTCTGATTCATAGGTTTTGATTAATTTGCTAAATAAATAGAAGGTATCTGATGTTAGTTGGCAGTTGGCTATGATGGTGCAGCAGATTCTGCAGATACGTTCTTTGATGGAGATGGTGTGTTTTGTCCATATTCCAAGGGAGTGGAATAGGGAAATAGATTGTTTGGCTAAGTGGGCCTCTGAGCATTTCGATGGCTGGAAGATTGATGGGTGGGAGCAGGTTCCTCATGAGCTCCGACATGACTTGGAGAGGATTCTTACCGAGGATGGGAATGGTATTGGTGAAGGATGATGTTGTTTCATGCTTTGTATGGTTGTTTCTTATGATTCCTGGGGCCTTGGCCCTTTGATGTTTTGTAATTCTCTTTTCTGAATTTCAATTAAGTTTTTACCCCTTTTTTTTTTAAAAAGCACACTATAATAAATGCAAGGAAGTGCTAAGGATATATTGCAAAAAGCTATAGTTTGAAATACACACTACAAAGCCAAGACAAGTAATTGATTTCAATATTTTTACATGCTGTAAAGATGCAAGCATTTCCATAAATAAATTAATTAATTTTACCAAAAATATGTTTCAATGAGGTTGGTACAAAATAGCTGGTGATAGCTTACACCATAAAATTAGTCTGAACAAAATAGGGGATGAGGAAAAATTATATAGAAGCTTCATAATCCACTCAAGAGACATACATATTCAATAGTTTAAATAGATAAAATCTTACTTATGGACATTGCCAACTCCATTATATCAAAACCTACTTCTTGATTTTATCATAGACTTCTTCATGAGACAAATCATCATTATCATTGTATTATAGGTATTTTATCCACAATAACACTCATGGAAAGTTTGAAATTGTTGCAAGTATGGGCCTAACTAGTGTTGTCATTGATGTCAACATACTCCTGTTGCATTAATGATAAGGATTGGATGAGCTGTGTGTTGAGGATATTGAGAAAATTAGTCTCAATCAGGAATAGTGAAGAATAGTGAAGACAGTAAGGTAAAAGTCCAAGATAGGATGAGGATTAGAGGATACAGTTTAAAGGGTTTGTAGATATGTGTCTTAAGGTGGTCCAGTAGAGATTTTAGAGGTCCGTATGAAGATCTAAAGAAGTTATGGTCGCTCAAGTAAAACCAGTTTTGGTAGGTGTTTAGAGGTGACAGAATGATACAAACATGTCTGGTGAGATCCACAAATGCATTATCCTATTCTGCAGATTTGAGGGAGTGTTGATGAATTCTTTGTGAAGTGTCAACTTGATTGGTTCATGGTTTGAAGGTCCACAAGCATCTATTCCTTTGTGATAGTGATGACAGACTATGTTCTTGAGGTTCTGAATGAAGGAGAGAAGGATTTCAGTAAGCAGATGAAGTGTGGATGTTCTTGATGATTCAAGCAATCTTGTGGAGGTATTTGGATTGTGTCTAGTTTGTGTTGGTGGTCTGCATTGGAGTTAGAGCTCGCAATTGAAGAATGACTTCCGGATGATGGTGTTGTTCCTGAGACTGGCCGACCGGATGAGTTACACATCATGTGGATGTTCTTGTAGATGATTTTTGACTTAGATGATCATTCCTAAGTTGATGTTGTGTATAAATAAGGGATTGTAAAGTCATTTCGTAGTGTGTCTAGTGGAGATGAGAGTGTGGTAGCAAGGAGAAGAGTGAAAGGTAGAGGAGAAGTATTGGGCTTAAATGGAACTAATTCAAGCATGGTGAAGATGCATTTTCCAATTCAAGTAGGTGATACTTATTATTTTGTAGACAATGTGTCTCTTGTAGATAGTGAGCCTCTTGTCAATAGTGTGCTTGGGCATGAGCCCTAATTGGTATGTGCCATTTTGTTCCTTCTATTCTTCTAATAGAGAATACAATCTTGGGTTAATCACCCCATTGTTTTTCCCTTAACTAGGTTTTCCACATCAAAATATTGGTGTCTCATGTGTTAATGTGTTTCTACTCTTGATTTATTGCATTGTGTTTCCATGATTGATTTATTATTATGCTACTAAACTACAGGTGGAATTAAGTGTTTAAAAAGAAGAAAGTTTTGTACAACTGATTCACCCCCCCCCCCCTCTCAGTTGTCTGGCCTAAATCTAACAAAAATGAACATAACCAATAATCTCTAATAATCTTTTAGAGAGCTTACCTTGGTTTTTTTAACCTAATGTAGATATTGCATAATGATTAGGAAATTAGAACCCTCCTACTCCTAGGCATCCTTAATATCCTCCTTCACAAGATAGGTTGTGACTGCTATAGACAACATCCCAACACAACTCAAGTTTTGAGCAGCATTAAGCACATTCTACTTCCCTATATATTACTTTGGATTGAGCAACATATCTTCCATGGTTTTCCTAACACACCATGCATATATATTTTAAATATAAAACAAAAGATAAATTCAATAGCTATTTACACACCAAAGTTTTAATATTTAATAATAAACATAATATTTATGTTATCATTTAACAATAGAAATAGCTATTAAATAAAATATAAACAATAAATAATTTATTTTCATTTTAAAATAATAAAAATATAATATAAAATAACATTTATTATTTATTTTTAATTAGATATGTGATATAAGTGAAATATGGACCTATGTAAATGAAAGAAAATGAAAGAAATAAAATTATTTATTATTTTAAAAATAAAATAACAATAATAAATTATAAATTAACCAAATTAATATAAACAAACTAGTGGCAAAAACTAAAATATATAAAAATTATAATAAATATTGTTAGTACTACCAAAATATTTGTAGAAGTGAAAATAAAATAAAAAATTGAAATGGATAAGTAATGACAACAAAGGATTGAATGAATTAATAATCTAGTAGTAGTAGTGGTAGTAGTTATTATTATTATCATCCTATTTTAACTTATATTAAAGCAATAAATAGTCTAGGGAAGGATGGTAAAAAGTCACACACATTCTTATAGTCTTTCCACCGCATACGGGATCCCATGCCCAATAAATCATGTGAGGAAGAACAACCTCTATGATAGCCTGGAAAGCCTCATGATCCATGTACAAGTATTATTTTAAATAGATCCTTAAAATAAGAAGATTGGGTATTTGGGAAACAATAAAGACAGAAGATCAAACTTCAAAAGAACAAAAACCAAAAAATCCATAACCTTCTGCTATAAGAGAAAATTTTCCCTCGTACAGTATAGTTGTGTTGTTGCCATTACAATGGGGACCCTATTTCCTTGTCTTCCAGATGAAGTTGGGATTGAATGCATGCTCAGGGTAAAGTTGAACCATCATCATAAACTCAAGGGTGTGTGCAAAAGCTGGAATGCAGTATTGAACAATCCCCAGTTTTATCAATAAAGAAAAAGATTAAAGATTTCAGAGAAATGTACATTTCATCCAGAATGATAACACAGTAGCAGTATATGAACCAGTAAAGAAAACATGTAAAATCCTTCCCCCCATTTCCTATAATAGAATTTTATCCATCGATCACTTCAATTTTGTGAAACAAAAACTCGTTTTGATAATATATCTCCTTTCAAATGAGGACGTGATAAGGAAGAGAAATTATTTATGGTTGTATGATTTTTCTTGTTCCAAATGGTGTGAGGGTGCTTACATGCCTGGATGAGGATGGAGGACTGATTTATTATCTTGGCCACTGCAGTGGATGAGGATGGAGGACTGATTTATGTGGTTAACAACACTCTCCCTTGGTTTGATGTTTTCATCCCCAAATGAACTTGTTTAGAGGGTGGTTGGAGAATTGGCCCCTACCTATTAATTGGGCTATAGTAGTTGGCCAAAACATCTTTGTGGACACATGGGATAATGTTGAGGGTTGAGCTTTGTATATTCTCACATTGGCTTAAACAATAAAGTCTATTGTATTATTGTGATCACAAATGCTATCAAACTAATTTTGAGTAACCATTGAGGACTTTAAAACTCTAGCAAAGATATAATTTAAAAAAGAAGAATAACTATACAATGCAAAATTCTATCATTGTTATCCTTCAAATACTTCATTCTTATCTCTCAAATTTTATTCTACTTTATTGTAAAGTCTATTGTATTATTGTGATGCCACAAATGCTCATACACATACATTAACCATATGCTAACTTTTTCTTTTAATTGAGATATTCATTTATCAAAAAGGTGTAACTATATATATGAATCAGCTCTTTCAGACATGTTACTCTCACTCCTAAAGATGTCGATGGTTTTGGCCCTCTTAGTTATAACACACTCGAGGAGGAATAATTCTATTTAGAAACCATATTCTAACTTTGCCTAAATGTAGAGGAAGTAAAACTTTATTAGAGAGAATTATTTAAAAAATTAATAATTACAAAGTCTAATGTAAGTATAAAAAATGGTCAACCTTGCTCAAGTTGATTTGGTCTATCAATAAATTTGTTTGGTTTATAAGGAATTTATTTATATTAAGTAGAGGTTGAACTAAATCTCCTATGCAAATGGTAGAATAAGTATTAAGATGTAATTTCAATTCTAAAGAAATTTGATAAAATTAGTACTTAAAGTTCAACATTCTTTATGAGTAATAATATATAGAGTAGCATCCTTTTATGCAATTTTTTTCTAAATTTTACATTTAAAACATGAGAATAGAACATAAATAAGAAGACCATGAGTGTGGATCTATGACATTCAAATCCATGCCTATAGATACAAGAATCATTCATGACCGAACATACTTCAAAGATCCATAACCAAACAAGAAAAATTCATGTAGTGCATTAAAAATGATTGCTCAAATACACTTTGAAGCAATTTTACAAGTTCTTGTGAGGAGTAATTAATCAATACTATAGTGTACAAAATTTGATTTAGTGAGGAAAAGCATGCTTCTCCCTACCAAATGATTTCAACGACTACACTAGGAACAACTAGCTCACCTAAATGAATTTAATCAACTACAATTTTAACACAAGAGCATATTTTCTACTAGTTGTGCTTATGTGTTTTACACTTGATAAAATACATCTTCTAATCAAGTTAAAACACTATGTTGATTGATAGGAATTATATTTTAATACAAACATAACACATAATTCAACTAAAAATAGATATAAATGTAAGTGGGAGGTCAAGAAGAACCTATGACAGAAGCATAGAGCCCACTGGACTAGACAACAACATGAGTTGTGGACATCTATGTGTCACACTATAGTTTGTAGACATTATGGAAAATAAAAGAAATTAGATTTATTCTCAGTTATTTCACATAACTTGAACATGAGAAAACAATAGCAAACCCAAGGACTTTTTAGGGGATAGATAAAAGAGAAAACCTAAAGAAATGTTATCTATAAACTTAATAGAATCGTATGAAATGACAAGCAAAAGGAAAAGTTTACAAAACTAGTGCGTGGTTAAAATATTTTCATTCAAATCTATAACCTACAAGAAAACATGGAAATGTTGGGTGTATTTGGGGGATCACATTCAATTCAAGCCTTTGTGTAGGTTTTCCAACCTCCATGGACAACTAATGATAGAAATACTGAAAATAGAGTGTGTGTTATTAAGTCTCTAATATATCTACAATAACAACAATAGTGATAATGATAAACTAAGGATGCTCAAGATAAATTAAACTAGAGAGAGAGAGAGAGAGAGAGAGAGAGAGAGAAAGAACCCACAAGAAAATTAAAACACAATCACCTTGAAAGTAAAGATGAGAGCCACCTAGCTGAGAATGAGGCACAAGGATGAACCCAATAGTTGATAGTTGTTCCAGAAACCCTATGAAAATCACCAAGAATGCTACAAGAATGCTCAAATATGTGATAGAATGCTAGAATTATCAATGGAGTTGCACAAAAAAATTCACATGATTATCAAGAATGAATTCAAAAAGGTAACTTGGAAGAAAAGAGAAGATGAGTCTAAACAAGCTCCATTTGAGGGTCATAGAGGCTTTATAAAAAATATTGCATGCCATGGAAGGTGGCAAGGAATGCTAAAAAATAGTCACTAGGCAGTAGATGGATGGAGGATGTTAGAGCATCATGTGGATGTCTATGCGTAGCACTAGTTTTTGAGTGATATCCTATCCTAAACTTTTAGATCACATTAGGGAAACCTCAAAATTGTAACTTTTAAACAAAATTTTACAAAAAAATCATGAGGGCTAAAACAAAAAATAAACACAAGATTTTATTGCTTGGAAAAGGCTAAAGTAGGGCTGAAAATGGACCTATCGCATCCTAGGGGAGTGGGCAATAAAATGATAAAAAAATATGTGGCTTGAAATTACAAGGGTATGCAATTTTTGATGATATGTTTGGCCCCCACTTTAGTAATCTTATGATCCTAAGTGATATGCTCCAATAAAGTACATGAAAGAAATAACATTAAAAAGGATTACCTAGAAGGGATACTGTGAGGATACAAAAATATATTTAGTAATAGGTTTAGAAAACAAATTATATAATTCACATATTTCCAAATTCTCTTAGAAGGGTTAATATCCTCACCCTGTTCCAAAAGCTCCCATTTTGACCCACGCAGGGAGGATGCTATGTCAAGTCTTTATGTTGATTTTACACCTGTCCGTTGTTTTTTACTTGAAAGTTTCTAAGGCATGTTAGTATATCAATTCATGCTTATCCTAGGACCATTTGTACTCCAAGACAAGATTAAAAAGAAGAGTTCTATGAACTAGCTTAATGAAGTGAGTGATTAGCAAATAGAAGAATCGTCTATGATGGAACTCTACTGAACTAAACTAAAGGAGAACTTAATATAACAACCAACCATTATTAAAAAGTTGTGTTGTACATATGTAGGTATGTGGATAGAATATAATATAGATGAAGCCATGAATTATAGCAATGGGGGGCAATTCCTCACAATAGCATAAGAAACATGGTGTAGGGCTAGATTTAATCGTTAAAGTCATCACTATTCTTTTTAGTGAAAGGTTTTGCTTCCTTGATATTTTCTATTATAATGTAGAAAGTAACAGTGCTTCTTGTTGATGCCCAAAAGAGTATTGATGCACGCCATCCCATGTTGAATTTTAAATGTTGTGGATGCCTCATTTGCATCACCTATGTAGAAGGAATTAAGTATAACCTTGATTTAATAATTTTTATAAAAGAAACTGCAAGCCACAAGGTATTATTATAACTTTGTAACATCCATATCTAGAAGATAGATCATACATCATCATAGTTCAAGGAAGGGAAACTTGGGGTTAATCTGCCTTGAGATACTTTTAATGATAGAATCCATGACAACCTTGCTCTGGAATATGCATGCCAGAAAGCTAAAAATGTATACCCAATGTTTGTTTTGGATCTATGGTTTTTGGAACCAGACCCTAGCACTCCTATTGGGTTTTCTTGTATGGGTATCAATTGTTACCATTTTCTGACCAGAGATTAAAAAGTAGCTGAGCAGATGCGACATTATCATTTTTTGAGAGAGGTTTGATTTACTTCTATTATGAGTAAGTTGCATAGTTATTATGTTTCAATCTTAAATGTAGTTTAGTTGTTCAGGAAAGAAAGAAAAGTTTCAAATCAATCATTGCATTGCAGAATAGTCAAGTGAGATAAGTATTTCATTCATCACAATGGTTATTCATTTACAAGTTGAAATACAAAAAGGAATAAGCATTGCATTGAAAGAAATGATGACATATCAGATGTCCCACACAAGCTGTGGGTTATAGTGAAACACATGTAGATATAATTAAAATACTATGCATCTAATAAATGAGAAAGGAAAGACATAGCCATCATTGCCTTGTTTTGTCGATCTTTAGAGTAGCCTCTCATCTTGCTCCTAATTTCAACATGTACCTAAAAAATGTGGGAACGGTCCCATTAGAAGCTCCCATTATGAAAATCCTTTATCTATCAGAAGAGGCATAATACTTTGATTATATTGCATTAATCAAATGAACATCATCTATATGCAGAAGGAACTAAAAAGAAGCAAACATGGAGCATCATTATTTTATTCTAATATGTTTGTTTCATGTGTAGGTATAGGATAAGTCATGTAACTGATTAAAGACATTCAACATGTGGTGTTAAATGGGCTCCAACAAGGGTTGAGCCCAACATGTTTCTTCCCCTTAATCTTAGAAGGGATGAATAGAAAATAAAGAATCATTGTTCACATTCACATGAAAAGATCAAGGAAAAATAAAAGCAATCATATGCATCAATTGTGTTCTAGGACATAGTCATGATTGCAGTTCAAGTGATGAAATGCAACCATGAAAATGAGTGGAACTGTAAAGAGACTCTATTTAATGGACATGGTAGCTATCATCATCACTTTAGTTCACATTGGAAAAGTGAAATTTAGAGTATCATAAGTGCATATATGGATCAGTCTGTTGCCATGCCACAATGGTGGAATAGAATGTAGATTGTATTGCATAGATTGAATCAATAAAACAACAATCATGGAATAGCTAGAGAGCATTGCAAATCAATTGATTTCTTATCATATCAAGTCATGAAGAGTAATCAAGTTTTAGATTTGCATGATGAAGGAAAAAATGTTATGGTGTCATCATTCAATAATGCTATCATGTTGTGTTCAAAGACATCATAAGTCTGCTACAGTGACAAGAGTATGTAAATGTCCATAAGCACCAATAGGATATCATATATTGCAGATTAGATAAGCATCTTTTTACAAAGATCAATGATAGTCCAACTATTTGATACCTCATCTATCATTATATGGAAAGAAGAAGCCATTTGTCATTCATAATGACATGTGAAGCAAAGTGCCAACTATGTTTTCTTTGATTGCACCACTATGTAAATAGCATATACATGGGGCAGCCAAGTCATGTCTTGATAGAGCTATAGTGAAATAGACTACACTATTGATCAGAAGTGTTATCATGTTGTGTTTGGGATGTCAGATAATCTACAGATGTCATCAATAAAGACTTTTAGAACCAAAGTAGCCAATGAAGGATGCCATTCCATGAGTGGCATATGCATACAAACAAATGAACTCAGTCAACATCATGTGTATGTGTTACAGTTTAAGTAATTATCTCAGGTCTATGTATATCAAATAGATGTCACCATATAGTAAGAAAGAATGATATCATCCAAAGAGGCATGTGGACATAGTTGCCATCTACAAAGAGTGCAAACATCATTTCTACTTGAGAAAAAAATGCATACATGTGATGAGATAGAGGGAAAATATCATGTGTTGCTACAGGAGCACCAATCAAGTCATGCTTCAGTTACAAATCAAGCCAACTGAAACATTCAAATAAACATTTATAGATCAGTATGATAAAAAATGCTATGAAGAGGTGTCATGATAACATGTTAAATGAACGCCAAGTAAATCTACCATGACTATAGGAGAATCAAATAAATGTAGAGTTCATAATGTTAGTCATATAAATGTCATGATACAGCTGAATAGAAAGATAGCCCTCGATGTTGGAAATGGAACTTGCAGGAAAACTATTTGTTTCTTGAGAGTCATACAAGTTTTGCACACTACCACAATGGTTTTGATCCATGAAATGAAGGAACCTGTATGCAGGAGTTGCGGGTTCCCAAATATCATATATAAAAATGCAAGTGAAAGGTAAAGTTTGTTCAAACCCTCTTAGGGTTCAAAGAGGAAAAGTGTGATATACTATGGTTTATGCAGATTCAGAGTGTCAGGAAGAGGGTTTTGAACCATGAAGGACAAAACCTATTCATTTTGTGCAGATGAAATTACAGGCCGTGGCCTCTCAAAGCAATGTATACAAAAAGAAATGAAAGAGTGAAATTCTTGCTCAAACCCACTAAGGGTTTCAAAAGGTAAATGCAAACATAGTGTTTTTTTATATAGCTACAGAGTGTCTAGTGTAGGTTTTTCGAGCCATAAAAGGAAAGAAACATTTGATTTATGTATAGGAGTGATAAGCTTCAGCGCTGTCAAAGTATCATTTTTTCCATCAAAACTCAAAAACCCATCAACCAATACAAGCTACAGAAAAACAAGACGTATGTCCGTAGGTTTTAAAACCCTCAAAATACACAGAAATTGGAAATGCTCTTCAAAAATTACAGATACAGAGAGAGAGAGAAAGAGCCATCTTACCTATGTATGAAGGTCGTATATGGAAAGGCAAAGATTTAAACCTTTTTCTTACTTCATTTTCCTTGCTCAAAGATGCGACCATGGCATCCAGATGTAATGGAGAGTCTGTTGCAAGTATGAGGTGAACCAGTGTTGTCATTGATGTCAACATACTCATATTACTTTGACAAGAAGGATTGGATGAGATGTGTGCTGAGGATATTGAGAAAATTAGCCTTAGTCAGGAACAGTGAAGAATAGTGATGAGAAGAAGGCAAATGTATTGTATAGGTTGAGAACCGGAGGATGCAGATTAAAGGGTTTGCAG
Organism: Cunninghamia lanceolata; assembly: GCA_027924645.1. Taxonomy (NCBI): domain Eukaryota; kingdom Viridiplantae; phylum Streptophyta; class Pinopsida; order Cupressales; family Cupressaceae; genus Cunninghamia; species Cunninghamia lanceolata. The sequence goes on from BSBN01000348.1 coordinate 8,433,838, forward strand.
ATATGAGTCTTGAGATGTTTTAGTTAAGATTTCAGAGGTCCGCATGAAGATCTGAAGAAGTTATGGCTGTCTGTGTGGAACCGGTTCTGGCAAGTGTTTAGAGGTGACAGAGGATCACAGAAAGGTCCGGTGAGGTCTGAAATTGTATAATCCTAATCTGTGGATTGGAAGGAGTGTTTGGGATGTCCTTGTGATGTGTCATCTTGAGTTGTGTATGATTTTGAGGTCTGGAAGTACCTTTTTGCATTGTGACAGTGGTGACAGACTGTGTTCTTGAAGTTCTGGATGAGGAAGAGAAGAGATTCTAGTAAGTAGAGAAAGTGTAGATGTACCTAGTCATTCAGGCAGGCTTGTGAAGGTTCTTGGATCGTGTTGAGGTTTTGTTGTTAATCCGCATTGATGGTAGAGCCCGAAATTGAAGATATTCTTCTGGATGAAGCTCTTGTTCCGACTAGCCGACCGGATGAGTTGTTCATCCTATGAATGTTCTTATGGTGGCCGACCGGATGTGTTATTCATCTTGCGGATACTCTTATGGTTGTTTGCCGACTTAGATGTTTGTTCCTAAGTCGATGTCTTGTATAAATAATAGTTTCTGAATTCATTTCGAAGTGTGGATTGTGTGGATGTGTGTGGCATAGCGAAGAGAAGTGTGAAAGGTAGAGTAGGGACTTTTGGGCTTAAATGGAACTGATCTAGACATGGTAGAGATGTCATTCTCAGTTCAAGATTGTGATTCTTATCACTTTGTAGACAGTGTGTCTCCTTGTAGGTAGTGGGCCTCTTTGTGAGCAGTGTGCTCAGGTAGTGAGCCCTAATTGGCAAGTGCCATTCTTTTTCTTATTCTTCTAACAGAGAATAATCCTTGGGTTAATCACCCCGTGGTTTTTCCCTTAACTGGGTTTTCCACGTCAAAATATTGGTGTTCAATGTGTTGATGTTTATCTGCTCTTGTGTTTATGCATTATGCTTTCATGGATGATTAATTGATATGATTTTAACTAACAAAGAAGAATCAAGTGTTGAAAGTAAAAAGCAAGTTTTTATACAACTGATTCACCCCCCCTCTCAGTTGTATGCCCTAGATCCAACAATTGGTATTAGAGCTAAGTTCCTCTGAAAGGCGCTTAACTGCTTGAGGAGATCAAGGATGTTGTCATACAAGAAGGATAGTTTGAAGTTTGATGGAACCAACTTCACTCTCTGGAAAGGTCGCACGAAATGTCACTTGGAATGCATGGGAAAAGCATACTTGGCCATGGTCTTAAAACCATATGTACCTCCACAAGGTGGTCTGACAACTCTGAATGAAATCACAGATGCTAAAAATAATTTGCGGACCAAGGAAGCTCTGCTAAGCATATTGAATGACTTAGATCTCTCAAATGTTATTGACCTACCAACTGCATATGAGATCCTGACTAAACTGGAACTTCTGTATGAAGGAGATGAGTTTGTCAAGAGTGCAAGGTTGCAAAGTCTGAAAGGGAAATTTGAAAGATTGAAGATGAGAGATGATGAAAACATCACTACCTTTATGCCAAGAGTGAATGAGCTAGTATGTGGAATTAGAAATGCTGGTGGAACTCTGGATGAAAATGAGATTGTTTGCAAAATCCTCAGATCCCTTCCTGCTGCCTACAAAATCAAGGTTGCTGCCATTGATGAATTCAGAGCCCACACAACTGTCACAAGAGAACAATTGGCTGGCAAACTAGCTGCATTTGAAATGACCAAGTTTGGAGATGATCCTCCCAATACTGAATCTTCTTTCAAAGCTAGTGCCTATGTGAAAGGCAAATAGAGATTTGATCTGGGAGAAAACTCTTCAAGGAAGATGTCATGGTATGATCATGCAAGAAGAGACATGGAAGAAGACACAGAAACAGCTCAACTTGAAGCCCTCATTGCAAAGAGACTGCCAAGAGGATCCGGTAAGTATGAAGGAAAACTACCCTTTAAGTGCTTCAACTGCAATAAGATTGGTCATTTTGCTTCAAGATGTCTGGAAAGATCTGCAAGGTCTAATACTAACAGACAAAGGTTTCAAAAGAACTGCTATTATGTTCATGAAGAAGATGACAATGAAGGAGTAACAGATGATGAATCAGAACTAGGAAGCAAAGCCAGAAATGAATGGGTGTTTATTGCCATCAAGGAAGAAGATTCAATATCCTCTGAATCTGTCAATCACAAGGTTGTGGAAAGAGCTTTGGCTGCTCAAGTGGAAGAAAAGGATGATTGGGTTATTGACAGTGGATGTTGTCACCATATGACTAGTGACAAGAATAAGTTCTTGGATTTGGAAAGGTATGAAGGAGGAATGGTAAAGTTTGGTGACAATTCTGCTGGTAGAATCAGAGGTAGGGGAACTATTTCCTTTGATGGAAAGAGCAAGACAAGTAATGTACTATATGTTGAAGGATTGAAGCACAATCTTCTCAGTGTTGGTCAGTTAGTGGACAAAGGCTATGATCTCCAGTTCAAGAATGGAAAATGCAGAATCTTTACAAGCTCCAGAACTGAAATTACATCCGGTACTCAAATAAAAGGTAATATCTTTCATCTAGTTGGTTCAAATAAAAGTTGTCTGTTTGTTCAAGTTGATCAGAGTTGGTTATGGCATAGAAGAATGTGTCATGTAAATTTTGATAACATCATCAAGATAAGTAATATTTAGGCTGTAAGAGATCTTCCAAAATTGATGAAACCTACAAATAGTTTGTGCAAAGAATGTCAGCTAGATAAACAGAGCAGAGTCTCCTTCAAAAGCAAAGATCAGTCCTCTACCGAATTGTTGGAATTAGTACATACTGATCTTTGTGGTCTAACAAGAATCAAGAGTCTGCAAGGTGATAGATATTTCATGTTGCTCATTGATGACCATTCCCAGATGATGTGGGTTACCTTCCTAAAGGAGAAATCAGAAGCCCTTGAGAAGTTCAAAATCTTCAAAGCTATGGTAGAAAATCAAACCGGATTGAAACTGAAATGTCTAAGGTCTGATAGAGGTGGTGAATTTACATCTAGTGAGTTCATTGACTTTTGTGAGAAGTAGGGTATAAGGAGACAATTGTCTGCTCCTAGGACTCCACAACAGAATGGAGTAGTTGAGAGAAAGAACCAGACCATCTAGGAAGCTGCCAGGACAATGATGTTGGAAGCAAATATTCCTCAAATGTTTTTGAAAGAAGCTATCAGCATTGTAGTCTACACTCTCAATCGAGTTCAAATCAGAAACAACACTGGTAAGACCCCCTATGAACTCTTGTTTGGTATCACTCCTACTGTGAAATATTTCAGAGTATTTGGTAGCAAGTGTTATATTAAAAGAGATGAAGATCTAGGAAAGTTTGATGCTAGAAGTGATGAAGGAATCTTCTTGGGTTACTCCACTCAAAGCAAAGCATACCGGTGTTACAATAAGAGACTGAGGAAGATGATAGAAAGCACTAATGTGAGAGTTGATGAAGGAATTGAGAAGCCCTCAAGATTTTATGAGTTTGATGAAGATGACCAAGATGGTGTTCAGGTTCAAGGAACTCAATTCTCTTCGGTAAGTCAGAATCAACCTGATTCGGTAAATCAGGAAGAAGAGATAGGTCTGAATGAGCCTGATCAAGAAACAACAGTGCAGGATACTCCCAAAATTCTAAGGTATGTAAAACAGAACCACTCTGAAGATCAAATCATAGGTGACAGAAACAAAGGTGTGCAAACAGAAGGAATGTTGCTCAAAATCAGGATGAATGTTGTCTGATTTCAAAGATTGAACCTAAAACAATAAATGAAGCCTGCAATGATGAAAACTGGACCAAAGCAATGGAAGATGAATTGATGCAAATTGAGAAAAATCATACTTGGGATCTTGTTCCCAGACCTAGAGACAGGAATGTGATTGGAACCAAATGGGTATTCTGGAACAAACTGAATGAAGCTAGTGAAGTAATCAGAAACAAAGCTAGGTTGGTATGCAAAGGCTACTCTCAAATAGAAGGAATTGATTTTGAAGAGACCTTTGCTCCGGTGGCAAGAATTGAAGCAGTCAGATTATTTCTTGCATTTGCTGCCTTTAAAGACTTCAAGGTATATCCGATGGATGTCAAGTTTGCCTTCCTAAATGGTGATCTGGAAGAAGAAGTTTACATTGAACAACCCGATGGATTTCAATTGTCTGATAATAATGATATGGTCTGCAAGTTGAAGAAAGCATTGTATGGATTAAAGCAAGCCCCAAGAGCATGGTATGAAAGGTTGGATAAGCATCTTGTGCAGATTAGATTCAACAAAGGTACTGCTGACAGTAACTTATATTTCAAAATTGATCATGAAAACATTTTGATTGTTGATGTATTTGTGGATGATATCATTTTTGGAGGAAGAGATAGTATGTGCAAAACTTTTGCAAATTAGATGAAAAGTGAGTTTGAAATGTCTATGCTTGGTGAAATGAATTTCTTCTTGGGTCTGCAAATTACTCAAACAAAGAAAGGTATCTTCATTTCTCAGACCAAATATGTGAAATAATTGTTGAGGAAATTTGGTATGGAAGATTCAAAGCCAATGAACACTCCCATGGCAATCAGATGTAAGTTGAGCAAGGATGATGACTCCCCAAAGGTAGATCAGACAAAGTATAGATCAATGATTGGTGGATTGTTGTATCTCACTCAGACTAGACCAGATATAATGCAGGCTGTTGGTCTTGTAGCAAGATTCCAGGCTGATCCTAAAGAATCTCATGTTATGGCAATCAAAAGAATTTTTAGGTACTTAAAAGGGATAGCTGAGTATGGTCTATGGTACCCTAGAGATCTAGATTTCTCTCTTCATGCTTACACAAATGCAGATTGGGCAGGAGATGTGGATGACCGGAAGAGCACCAGTGGTGGAGCATTCTTTTTGGGAAAGAGATTGGTTTCTTGGCTAAGCAAGAAACAAGATGTAATATCTCTGTCTACAACTGAAGCAGAATACATTGCAGCAGCAGGTAGTTGCACTCAAATCTTATGGATGAAGCAGATGCTAAGAGACATTAAAGTTGAATATGAGGAGCCTATCACAATTTTCTGTGATAACTCAAGTACAATTAATATTTCTAAGAATCCAGTATTGCATTCTAAGACTAAGCATATATCTATCAAGTTTCACTTTTTGAGAGAAAAAGTGAACAAGGAAGAAGTTAGATCGGAGTATGTTCCCTCCAAGGATCAAATTGTAGATATCTTTACTAAACCTCTTCCCAAGGACTCTTTTGAATATCTCTGGGAGAAGTTAGGGGTCATGGCCCCTCCGGTAATGAACTAGGATGCACTGATGTGCATCAGTCTAGTGGATATCATAGTCATATTTTGTGATCCAGATTGATGATGGGGAGCGGCTACTAAGGGGGAGCAGCTGGTATGATTCTGATGTGTTAGAATTGCAAGTATGAGCCCTTTGCCATTGATGTCAAAGGGGGAGAGAAGACATGTGAAAAACAAGTGACTGATGATCAAAGGGGGAGTAGTAAATGAGAAGAAGACATGTTACTGATAGGGGGAGCTGTGACAGAAAGGAGAAGTTCTTGTCTTGATGGTTTTTCACATCATATGTTGCCATCAATGACAAAGGAGGAGATTGTTGCAAGTATGAGGTGAACCAGTGTTGTCATTGATGTCAACATACTCATATTGCATTGACAAGAAGGATTGGATGAGATGTGTGCTGAGGATATTGAGAAAATTAGCCTCAGTCAGGAACAATGAAGAATAGTGATGAGAAGAAGGAAAATGTATTGTAAAGGTTGAGAACCAGAGGATGCAGATTAAAGGGCTTGCAGATATGAGTCTTGAGATGTTTTAGTTAAGATTTCAGAGGTCCGCATGAAGATCTGAAGAAGTTATGGCTGTCTGTGTGGAACCGGTTTCGGTAAGTGTTCAGAGGTGATAGAGGATCATAGAAAGGTCCGGTGAGGTCCAAAATTGTATAATCCTAATCTGTGGATTGGAAGGAGTGTTTGGGATGTCCTTTGTGATGTGTCATCTTGAGTTGTGTATGATTTTGAGGTCTGGAAGTACCTTTTTGCATTGTGACAGTGGCGACAAACTATGTTCTTGAAGTTCTAGATGAGAAAGAGAAGAGATTCCAATAAGTAGAAAAAGTGCAGATGTACCTGGTCATTCAAGGAGGCTTGTGAAGGTTCTTGGATCGTGTTGAGGTTTTGTTGTTAATCCGCATTGATGGTAGAGCCCAAAATTGAAGATATTCTTCTGGATGAAGTTCTTGTTCCGACTAGCCGACCGAATGAGTTGTTCATCGTGTGAATGTTCTTGTGGTGGCCGACCGGATGTGTTATTCATCTTGCGGATACTCTTATGGTTGTTTGCTGACTTAGATGTTTGTTCCTAAGTTGATGTCTTGTATAAATAATGTTTTATGAGTTCATTTCGAAGTGTGGATTGTGTGGATGTGTGTGGCATAGCGAAGAGAAGTGTGAAAGTTAGAGCAGGGACTTTTGGGCTTAAATGAAACTGATCCGGACATGGTAGAGATGTCATTCTCAATTCAAGTTTGTGATTCTTATCACTTTGTAGACAGTGTGTCTCCTTGTAGGTAGTGGGCCTCTTTGTGAGCAGTGTGCTCGGGCAGTGAGCCCTAATTGGCAAGTGCCATTCTTTTTCTTATTCTTCTAACAGAGAATAATCCTTGGGTTAATCACCCCGTGGTTTTTCCCTTAACCGGGTTTTCCACATCAAAATCTTGGTGTTCAATGTGTTGATGTTTATCTACTCTTGTGTTTATGCATTATGCTTTCATGGATGATTAATTGATATGATGTTAACTAACAAAGAAGAATCAAGTGTTGAAAGTAAAAAGCAAGTTTTTATACAACTGATTCACCCCCTCTCTTAGTTGTATGCCCTAGATCCAACAGAGTCAACACTATAAAATAAGTGGTAAAGAGTTTATCAGAAATGGCATATGAGTCAATGCTCTGAGAAATTATTTATCTCAGGAAATCATCTCAAAATGAAGGAATGTCATGCCCACATTTCCCATGCAGTCACAACACGTATTCACGCGTGTCATGTCCACATGCATCATGTGGTCATGATTTGAACTATCAAAAAAATTTCCTTACTATTCTAAAAACCCCCTCGCATGTGTAGGCATGCCCAGTGATGTACGCTTAAGGCGGAAACAATACAATTGTCGACGGGGTACCAAGTACATGTGCGCACACCCTATGCAAGAAAATGCGTGGTTTCCTAACTTAGGTTAATCTCATGAATTACATTTGAACAACTGTTGTTTTAGATGATAGATGATTTTTCAACAAAGCACAATCATCTATTCATTTGCCCTCTCTTCCTTTTCTTGAAATTTAATTTTGATTGTATTTCTATCACGTTCATTTTACCGTATCTCTTAAATTTAATTTTGATCGTATTTCTATCTCATTCTCCTTCCCATTGTGCAAGATCTTCTTATCCTATCTTTTTTTCTTTATGTTCTTTATCGAACAGCAATAACACTACATCCTTTACATTATTCCTAATTTCTTGGTAAACCAGATCACTTACACAGGGCTGGTTAACTTCACTTGACTCAGTCCCCCTATGGTTCTGCTCTAGGTTTTAGTTCAACATTTGAATTAATTTTAATAATCAACCTATTCCTAAACAGGATTAACGGTAGGTTAAACTTACTTAGTTCTCTTAGCCCTGTTCGAAAATGCCGTACATTTTCTCCCCTTTGTTTTCCAAGGTTAGCTGTTCTTTCTCTTTCTCTTTTTTTTTTTTTTTTAAATTGGACGTTTATTCTCTAAATCTACAATTGAGTTTAAAATGGCCACTCATGGAATGCCTGTGAGGGCTTGCTTGCGTTTATTTTCAGTGTCCTTTGTAAATGAAAGGATCATATTTTCCTCTTCATTTTCCTGTTAAGTAATTTGTGATAATTGTTGAAACTTTTGAGAAAACACTTACTTAAAGTTAAAATATATTTACCTATGCTCTTTTTATATTATAATTATATTTCTCCTTATAAATTTAATATATATATATATATATATATATACCGCCATTATCTCAGTTCACTTTAACTCACAATTTCATTAATAAGTTCCTTAACTGTAAAGAGAGTATAGAATATAATAAATAAATAAATAAATAAATATATATATATAATTTATTAAAACATATTACTATCCAATAATTCATTAAAAACAGAGCAATGAGTTAATTTGTTTTTGCAAATATAAACATTTTCTGAATTACAACTGTGAAATTAAGCATCTATTCAATTTGTATTATACAATATGCATAAATAAATCCCACTTTCCTTGATTTAAAATTTCTATTTCAAGTAAAATGTTTTAAACTACATATAGATTGCCTTCAAATGAATAGTGAATAGTGAATAGTAAAAGTGAATAGTGAATAGTGAATAGTAAATAGTGAATAGTGAAAAGTGAATAGTAAAAGTGAAAAGGTCCCCATCCTAGGAAGAGACCATCAAGGTGGCGGTAATTTCAAAAGCAATACTGCAACCCAAATTTCATTTCTTTCATGGTAGCAAAATTACAACTTCGCTTATAACAAATGTAAAATTAATATTTCCACTAAGCTTACACAGAAATAATACTTTTACAAACTTAATTAAAACATCAACTAACTCACAACTTTGTAAGTAGAAGAAAAAGGAACTAGATAATTTTAATATCCTTTTAAAAATAAATTTTCTTTTCCTTTTCTTATTTCTAAATTGTAAAACTTAATGAACAAGAAAATTACAACTATCAACCCAAGAACAAAGAGGATTTCCTCACAACTCCAAAAATAACAATTTATACAACAAGAGGGGGATAATTTTCTCCTTTTAGAAAATCGACAAGGAAGGAGCTATTAAAAGATTAGGCTCTCCTTAAGACTTAAGGAAAATAGAATATTTTCTAAGATCCAATAATCTTCTCCAAGCTTCACAATAAGCTCCCAGAAAACTTGCATATCACACAAGGGAAAAAATACCACACAAGCTGCTCTCCTCCCTACTGTAGACCAGTAAGAGGGTCACCCCCAAGTTAGGGAGATCATCCACACACCTAGGGTATTTCAAAAATCTACTTCACAACAAGGTATAAACAACACACCAAAACACACATACACCCAAGGAAATTTACACAACACAAAAACTCAACAAAGGTGAGATTAAAGAGGGTAGGGAAGTAGACTCACTCAACTTAAGGGTGTCATTCTTCTCAACATTTTATCATAGCTTTTCTCATGGCCTCAAGCCAACAAAATTAACTTTTCTCATGGCCTCAAGCCAACCAAATAATCAAAATCCCAGGGATATCACAATTAGGCTCTTAAGCCTTATAACCATTTGCTTAAAATTCATAAAAATGCCCTCAAGGCTTCCATTTTCCAAGAACAAGAATGTACCCGAGGAGGTTCACACCTTCCCTTCCCCACACACGATGAGCATTGTCTTCCAAGTGGAAGAAGGTCTGTCAACATTCCAATAAAATTTCCCCACAATAACAAAATTTACAACACAAGTAAAATAAATAATTTTCACACATCCTTCATGCAACAAATAGAAATACAAAGGAAATGCCATGAAATCCAACCTTAAAAAGCCCTTTAATGGATGAAGTTGATGTAGAGCTCCACTAGAATCTCCTCTCTAATTTCCTTCCTCCAAAAGAAGAGACTTCCTTCTAAAAAAAAACAATCTCTCTATGATCACAAGCAAGGGACAATAAATAGGGGATATAGGATGGCTAGAATAATTTTGACATTATGAGGCTATGAAGAGGAGAATAGAGAAGGAATTGGGCATTATGAGGATGCCAGAAGAAGATTTCCTAGACGAAATTAGGCATGATAAGAATGCAAGAATGAAGTCCCCCTACAAGAATGAAGTCCCCCTACAAGAAATGAAGTCCCCTCCTGCAAGAATGAAGTTTTATTCCCCCCTAATTGCTTAGAGAAGGGTCTTATTTATAGATTTTCTGAAAAGGAAATGGAGGGTGAGGATCAAGAGTTGAGATTAAGGGCTCTCATTATTTGAGAATTTTAAATTCATAGTGGATGAATTAAAAATTTATTTTTTTGGGAAGAGTGGATTATGACAAATTAAATTTTTAATTCCATTAGTGGAGGACAAAATGAATTAAAGATTCTTTTTTAGATAATGGAGGATATTAGCTAATTAAATATTAAGAATATTTAAATATATGTAATAAAATAACCCCACTCGTTTTTCCACTATCTCAAGTTGGATTAACAAAATAACCCCACTATCCCAAGTGGGATAAAAAAATATCCCCACTATCCCAAGTGGAATTAAAAAAATATCCCCACTATCCCAAGTGGGATTTAAAAAATAATCCCACTCATGAAGGACCACACCACTTTATGGGGACTCTCACCAAAAGTGAGGGAACAAGAAGATAAGCTCCTCCATTATTGGTGGACCATGGAGTCATTTCAAGCCTTGGTAATGGAGAAGGGATGGGCTTAAGTGTTGGTCCCACTCATCCTATCCTTCCCATGCCTCTAAATTCGTCACTTTACTTCACTGTGAAGTTAAGGTGACCATACGGAGGTTACCAAAGGGTTACTCAAGTCAAAAGTCACCCTAGGCCCATGGGGTATAACCTAGGGTCAATTTAAACTTAGTTAGGACACCCAAGGTCAAGTTAAGACACAAGAAAAGTGTCACAAATTTTAAAATTCAAAAATAAGATAAACTTCAAAAATAATTCTTACAACACATATCATAATTCAAATTTACAAGAGGGTAGACCTAACCCATTCAACCTCATGTAAGATAACATTACAACATTGCACCAAACACAGAGTTGATCTTGGTTCCTCGTGGAACTAGATCGGCTTTACAAGAGATTACAACATAAGGTGTGGAATGATCTCCAATATTTATGGTTTTGTTAGAAATACCTGCACACTCAATCTCAAAATTAATTCCACATATACATATCATAGCCGAAGCAAATTTAACATATTAATGAGGATGTATAACCAATCACTACCTATATCCATCTGGCAACCATATTATATAATAATCAATCATTTTATCATTTTAATCTAAAGCTAAGTGAATAATAGGATACACACCAGTCGGACAAGGGTGGGCCTTACATACTACCCCCTAGGAAATGACTTACTCTCGGAAGTCATCAAGAGGAGGTTGGAAGCATTTTCCTTCAAACTTCTTTCCACTAGACAAGGTAAGTATAGAAGATAACATATGCAATAAAGAACTCTTCTCAAGAAAATAAAGCATGGTAACTAAATGTTATAAAGGCTTAATTCCTTTCACAAAATACACTCTATGGGTTGAAATTCAACACATATAATCGCGGGATCATCAATCTTCTATACACATGTATAGAGAATCTTAACACATCACATTACAGGTTTATAGAGAAAATACTAATTCATATGCAATTACATCAAATACAGATCTTACACAAACAAACATTTTCATTCATCCACATTACAGGAATTAACTTCACAAGGCTCACATAAAGGTTTAGGGGGATGTCATAGTCTCATCATAGAACCAAGTAACCAATAACTAGTGCCAAGTAACCAATAACTAGTGCCAAGTAACCAAAGATCCAAGAACCAAGTAGAATGATGGTCTCAGGGCCACGCGCCTAGGGGCCTCACCATACATTCCCACAATGGCCTACCTCTTGTTTGTATAAGGGGTTTAGCCTCCAAGAGATAACCAATATAAGAACAAGATCACTAGGAAGGTAAGTGGATATTGACCAGCCCATACTAGTCCACACTTACCCCCATCCTCAAAAGTTTCCCACGTCTGCTTCCCTATATACACTCCACCAGAGGTCGCTCCATCAACATGGTGAGAAGAACATCACAACACAAGACTAGCACTAGAAAAATAGAAAGAACCTAGCTTAGCCAACACAGATTTCAAAAAAAAGACAAGAGGAGAAGTTTCCAAAACTAAAATAAAACAATAAATAAATGCGCGCAATTTCAACATTAAAACAATGTAACCATAAGAGTCATGTGAAAATGGAAAGATCAAATAATGTGGCTAAGCTACTTTCAGAAAAGATAAAATAACATGGTTGTTCCATACAAAACAAGATACAAAAGGTCACCAAACAACCAAAAGAAATAATCGCAATCCAAGAAAGTGCACATTACATCACTATGTGACTAACATTAAGTCACCAATAAGGAAGGAGGGAAACACGGTCACTACATGTGTTATGCAAACACAACCAATACAATAACATCATGTAGGTAAGTATTATCAATGCACCTTCACGTACTCTTACGTGGAATCGTGCCCTTCTCAAAGGTAACACGTCATCAATATAGTATATCGTGCCCTTCTCAAAGGTACATGTCATCAATATAGTACATCGTGCCCTTCTCAAAGGTACACGTAAGATACCAAGGTAAGAATAAACCTACACAAGTAGCATGGCCTCGAGCAAATCACATGCCCATACCAAAACATAACCAAGATCCCATGTCAAATGTCAATAGTATCGTCAAGGAAATCGAGCATGATAGGATAACACTATGGGCCTCTCAACAGTCCATTCACTAAGGAGAAGTATGGGGTACTTTGGCATAGGAAGGTATGGTTGGTTGGGTAATCCCAAACCCATGCCACAACACGTCGCCATAGCTTCCTAAGTTCTTCCTCTCCACTACTTAACTCCACACATGGAAGGTCTCCAACTCCAAGATTGGACCTTACAGGGTGTACATACAAATAGCCACACAAGCATGAGTCCATCATACTTGTAGTTATACACTCAACCCATGGATGGATACCTAGTATCGCAAGCTCATGAGTACACTAAGCATGTACAGGATAATCACAACACATAGCAAACATGTTCATAACAGGTATTTACATCCACAAGGTAACACATAACACAGTTCTCCTTTTTGCAGGCTTTTCCCATAACTATATCTGATCACTGCCCTATCTTTCTTCATTGGCAAGATCAATGTCAATGGGGCCCCTTCCCTTTCCGCTTTGAAGCAATGTGGATTAAGCATAAGGACTTCAAACAACTTGTGTCTCAATGGTGGCAAATTTCTATCCAGGGTACTCCTATGTTTAGACTTTTTAAAAAGCTCATGCATATCAAACAAGAGGTGTGTGGATGGAATAGATATAGTTTTGGTCATGTGTTTTGTCAGAAGAAAAATATAACTGGAAAACTAGCAGAGATTCAGCAGTAGATCGATCAGGGAGATGTTTCAGAAGACACTACTAAGAAAGAACATGATCTGAGGGCGGACTAGCGGAATCTTATGTGCCGTGAAGAGGTCTTTTGGAAGCAGAAATCCAGGATTCAGTGGCTCAAGGAGGGAGATCGGAATATAGCTGTTTTCCATATTTTTGCCATGAAACATAGGAAGGCTAACTCCATCTCAAAATTATGTTTGGAAAATGGAGATGCTATCACTGAAGATAAGGAGATTGGAGAACAAGCTGTGAAGTTCTTTAGGACTTTGTTGATTGCACCAGCCAATACTGTTGACAATGGTAGGGCTATAAATCAATTCATTGACAAAATCCCCTGTCTGATAACCGAGGAAGATAACCTGGAAATACTAAGGCCTATATCCAAGGAGGAAGTTTGTGTTGTTTTATTCTCTATGGGTCCCTTCAAAGCTCTAGGTCGGGATGGATTCCCTCCTATTTTATTCCAAGAATATTTGGATATTGTGGGGGCTGATCTCACCGCTGCGGTTCGAGATTTTTTCAAAACTGGTAAAATTTTAAAATAGCTCAATAACACCTTTATTGCCCTTGTCCCCAAAAAGCTGAAACCCACCAATCTTTCAGAATTTAGACCTATTAGCTTGTACAATACTGTCTACAAGCTTTGCACCAAAGTTCTTGTCATGAGACTGCAACCTTTCTTAGATAAAATTATTTCCCCTTCTCAAAAAGGTTTTGTCCCAGGTCGTCAAATTTTGGATGCTGTGATCTCCACTCATGAAACTATTCATTCTATGGATAAGAGTAGAATTCCTGGCATGGCCCTTAAGCTGGATATCTCAAAAGCCTACGATAGGGTCTCATGGACTTTTCTGTTTCAAGTTATTAGGAAATTTGGGTTTAATGGTAAAATTCACCTCCTCATGTGGAGGGCCATCTCTTTCACCAAATTCTCAATCCTTGTTAATGGGGTTCCTAGGGGTTTCTTCTCTTCCTCAAGAGGACTCCGGCAGGGGGATCCCCTCTCTCCTTACTTGTTTATCATAATGGCAGAGGCTCTTGGGAGATTCATTCAAGCTAATGTGGCCTCTAAGCATCTTGCGGGCATCAAACCTACTTCCTCCCTTGCCCCTATGTCGGTGCAGCAATTTGTTGATGATACCATCCTTTTTGGCATCACTTCTGTGCTGGAAGCTCAGAGATGGAAGAATATTTTAAACCTTTATGCCATGGCTTCTGGACAAACCATTAATTTCCAAAAGAGTAATGTATATTTTTTTAATACTCCTACTGCTCTCCGGCAGAAAATCATTCATATCCTGGACTGTGCTAAAGATGATCTTCCTGCAATCTATCTGGGTCTCCCATTTACGGTTAAAGAGGTTTCTCAAAATTTCTGGAATAGCCTATTGGAAAGAACCCAGAAGAAAATTGATCAGTTGGAAGGGGAAAGCCCTTAGTAGTGCCGGTAAATTACAGCTTCTTCAGGCCTCCCTGCAAGGTATACCCACTTATTTCCTTTCTCTTTTTAAAATTCCTACTTCTATTGCTAAAAAGTTGGAACAGATTCAAAGAAAATTTCTATGGACGGGAGTAGAAGACAAACAGAGAATGTCCTTGGTCAGCTCAGAAAATGTTTGTCTCCCTAAATCCCATGGAGGTTTCAATGTTAGATCCATTCATAATATGAATAAAGCCCTATTTGCAAAAATCAACTGGAACCTGATTCATCAACATAAAGACGGGTGAAATCATGCAAGCCAAATATCTGCATGTCACTGACTGGTCCAACTTCCTCCAACAGAAGGCTTACCTAACGGGTCTATCATATGGAACAAAATGCTGAAATCCAGAAGCCTTCTCTCACAAGGGATTCGATGGAAACTGGGTAATGGTATGTCTATCAAGTTTTGGATTGATACTTGGATAAAAGATAAGGCTATCATTACTCAGGGGGATTATGGTGAAATTACTGACATTGCTAAGTTTTTTGGTGATAAAGTCAGCGATTACATGTTAAATAATAATGGTAAGAGGAGCTGGAAAAATTTATTGGACTACTGCATACATCGCCCTGATCTTGCCTCTAGAGTTCGGGTTGTTCAAAAGTTGATTCAGGAAGTTAGAATCCCTCTCTTCCCTCGTGAAGACGAGTAGTTTTGGTGGCCGGATAAGGATGGATGTTTCTCTGTTAAGTCTACCTATCACTTATTGGTTCCTGAGGGTCATAGAAAGGAGATATGGAGAAAAGCTTGGAATCATTGTCATGCCCACTTTTTCCATGTGGTTATAACACGAATTACACACGTGTCATGTCCACATGCGTCATGTGGTCATGATACGAACTATCAAAACTTTTCCCTTACTACTCTGAAAACCCTCTCGCACGCATAAGCGTGCTCGGCGGTGCATGCTTAAGGCGAAAGCAATACAGTTGACGGCGGCGTACCAAATACATGTGCGCACACCCTAGACAAGGAAATGTGTGGTTCCTTGACTTAGGTTAATCTCACAAATTATATTTGAACAATAGTTGTTTTAGGAGATAGATCATTTTTTAGTAAAGCACGGTCATTTGTTCTTCTTTCCATTTTCTGGAATTTAATACTAATTTCTCCTCCTTCAGACTTAGCATTTTCAACCAAATCTATTCATTTGCCCTCTCTTCCTTTTCTTAGAATTTAATTTTGCTTGTATTTCTATCACGTTCATTTTACTGTTTCCCTGAAATTTAATTTATATATATATATATATATATATATATATATATATATATATATACCACCATTATCTCAGTTCACTTAACTCTCATGCAACATTACAACAATACAACATTACAACAATTTACCAAACACAAGGTTGATCTTAGTTCCTTGTGGAACTAGATCAGCTCACAAGGGATACAACATAGGGTGTGGAATGATCTCCTGTATTTGTGGTTTTGTTAGAAATACCTGCACACTCAATTTCAAAGTTAATTCCACATATAAATATCATATCCGAAGCAAATTTAATACATGCATTTCTAAAGCATACCACAGTTCTTATAAACATAATAAAATCACATGACAATTTTCTATCTAACATCACCCATTTAGTTTTCCTTTAACATAATAAGATTTTAATAGTTTGAAAATCCAGGAACAACAGTCCCATAAATATAAAAATACCCACAACAATAAGCTAAATAGTCACATGTATAGAAATGAAAAAGTGTAGGCCTCACATACTCCCCCCCTAAGACTGTACTTCCTCCTAGAAGTCATCAAAGAGGTGAGGATAAAAGGAACTCATAAGATTTTAAAGTATGATATTAAATGTTATAAAGGCATAATCCTATTCACAAAGCACACTGTATTTATTGAAATCAACATAAGGAATTTCATGTTCATCAATCATTATCACACATGCATAAGGAATTCACACATCATACAACCTGTTTATATAGAACATCAACTCATATACAGATACATCAATTACAAATCTGACATCTAAACACATATTTTCATTCATCCACATTACAGGGATTAACTTCACAAGGCTCACATAAAGGTTTAGGGGGATGTCATAATCTCATCATAGAACCAAGTAACCAATAACTAGGTAGAATGATGGTCTTAGGGCCATGCACCTGGAAGCCTCGCCATACATTCCACAATGGCCTACCTCTTATTTGTATAAGGGTTTAGCCTCCAAGAGATAACCAATATAAGAACAAGATCACTAGGAAGGTAAGTGGATAATGACCAGCCCATACTAGTCCACACCTATTCCCATCCTCATAAGTTTCCCATGTCTTCTTCCTTATATACACTCCACTAGAGGTCGCTCCATCGACATGGCGAGAAGAACAACACAACACAAGACCAGCACTAGAAAAATAGAAAGAACCTAGCTTAGCCAACACAAATATCCAGAAAAGCCAAGAGAAGTCTCCAAAACCCAAATTAGAATAAATAAATAAATGAATAAATGCGCGCAATTTCAACATTAAAACAATGTAACCATAGGAGTTACATGAAAAAGGAAAAATCAAAAGTTGTGGCTAAGCTACTTTTAGACAAGATAAAATAACAAGGCTGGTCCACACAACCAAGATACAAAAAGGTCACCAAACAACTGAAAGAAATAATCGCAATCTAAGAAAGTGCACATTACATCACTATACTCCACAAGATATACAAGGGCAAGGAAGAGTCCAACACAACCCTCACCACCTAAACCAACTAACTCAAGAGGACAATTGACCAAGAGGATCACAACCACCACAAAATACAAGCAGAAGACTTCGATACTCATGTGACAAGAACATCATGATGACAAAACAAGAGGATGGGTATTCCTCCAAGGTGAAGGTTAGTCGACAAACCACAACCTCACTCTCTCGTAGTTACATGTAGTAGGACAAGGGTCAAACCATGCTCTGATGGAATTGTTTGCCGTTGCGCCAAAAGCTCGAGCTATCAATGCTCGCTACAAACACCAGACTTAACCCAGATCCACGGGAGGCTCACTACCATGTCACGAATCCCAAGGTTAGCGTTGAATGCCTCACTAACAAGGGGGCAGCTCACTGCCAACAATCCCCCCCTCAGTGCAACCTGAGGGATTCAAACCCGTGACCCATGGCTCTAATACCAATTGATGGAATCGTTTGCCGTTGCGCCAAAAGCTAGAGCTATCAATGCTCGCTACAAACGCTAGACTTAACCCAGATCCATGGGAGGCTCACTACCATGTCACAAATTCTGAGGTCAGCATTGAACGTCTCACTGACAAGGGGGCAGCTCACTGCCAACATGCTCAACCCACTCTATGTTGGTCTAAACAACATGCAAACCCCAGAGCTCCCAATGTTGAAACATGTGCTCTGATACCAAATGTCATGCCCACTTTTTACATGCGGTTATAACACGCATTACACACGTGTCATGTCCACATGCGTCATGTGGTCATGATACGAACTATCAAAACTTTTCCCTTACTACTCTGAAAACCCTCTCGCACACATAAGCGTGCTTGGTGATGCACGCTTAAGGTGAAAGCAATACAGTTGACGATGACGTACCAAATACATGTGCGCACACCCTAGACAAGGAAACGCATGGTTCCCTGACTAAGGTTAATCTCACAAATTATATTTGAACAATAGTTTTTTTATGATATAGATCATTTTTCAGTAAAGCACAGACATTTGTTCTTCTTTCCATTTTCTAGAATTTAATACTAATTTCTCCTCCTTTAGACTTAGCATTTTCAACCAAATCCATTCATTTGCCCTCTCTTCCTTTTCTTGGAATTTAATTTTTCTTGTATTTCTATCACGTTCATTTTACCATTTCTCTGAAATTTAATTTAAATATATATATACCGCCATTATCTCAGTTCACTTAACTCTCATGCAACATTACAACAATACAACGTTACAACAATTTACCAAACACAAGGTTGATCTTAGTTCCTCGTGGAACTAGATTGGCTCACAAGGGATACAACATAGGCTATGGAATGATCTCCTGTATATAAATATCATAGCCGAAGCAATTTAATACATGCATTTCTAAAGCATACCACAGTTCTTATAAACATAATGAAATCACATGACAATTTTCTATCTAACATCACCCAATTAGTTTTCCTTTAACATAATAATATTTTAATAGTTTGAAAATTCGGGAACAATAGTCCCATAAATATAAAAATACCAACAATAGTAAGCTAAATAGTCACATGTACAGAAATGAAAAAGTGTAGGCCTCACAATCATAAACTTGTTCCGAAAATCAACATATTCTGGTGGGCCTTTGTTCACAACAAAATTTTGACTCAAGACAACTTGTAGAAGAGAGGTTTCACTTTGGTCAATAGATGATGTCTGTGCTGTGATAAGGAGGAAACTATTTCCCATTTATTCCTCCATTGTGACTTTGCCAGGGACATCTGGAATTTGATCCTAAGTAATTTTGGTATTCAGTGGGTTTGCAATTCTGATATCAAGGAAGTTATTAGCAGCTGGTATCCCCCCTCTTCTCATCCCTGGCTTATTGATTTATGGAATCAAACTCTGTCGTGTTTAAGCTGGACTTTGTGGAAAGAGCACAATAATAGGATTTTTAGGGATACTACTAGAGATGCCTCTCAGGTTGCTCACACTTTTATTAAGACTCTTCTGGAAAGTGTCACTATGGCCCATATCTGACCTACAGAGAAACCACTGACCCATGCAGAGGAACAAATTGCGGCGAATTGGAAAATTCTCAATCATATCCCTATTCATAACAATGTCAAATTGTTGCAAAGGCTTAATACTAGAGGGAGTCCTCTGACTCCTAACTGGATGAAACTTAACTTTGATGGGGCTTCTAAGATAGACGGTACAGCTAGTGGGGGAGGGTTCATAAGAGATGACAAAGGGCGGGTGTTTGCTGTCTATGATGGTGGTCTGGGCTATCAAACCAATAACTATGCTGAGGCCATGGCTCTTCTTTGGGGGATTAGATTGGCCATATCCCTTGGTATCAGGAATTTGTACATCCAGGGGGACTCAAAAATGGTGATTGATGCAGTCAATAATGTGTCAGTTGTTGGCATCAAGTTGAAAGATATTATTAGGGATATACAGATTCTCCTGCAGAAGATTCCTAGTGTGAATATCTCCCATATTTACCGTGAGGGCAATGGAGTTGTAGATACCTGTGCCGATCTGGGACAACGGTATTCAAATTGGCGGTGTTGGTGCCAATTTGATCATATCCCTCCTAATCTTAAGGCACTCATTCTTAAAGAAGTGTTGGGGTATTGATGAGTTAGATTTGTTGGAAAGCCAGCTCATATTGTCAGCTCCTTGGGAGGGGGTTGACATGGTTCTTGAAGTACAGGTACTTTTGTACCTTCTCCATTGTCATTTCCGCTCCTTGCTTTCAAAAGGTGAGTGGGCGGCTGGATCATCATGGCATACGCTATGTGATTATGATTAAGTATGGGATGGGTAAGCATTGCAAGGTATCTCATATTTATGATAATGCGTGTGGTGTTATTACCCACATTATTAGCCTTGATCATGCCAGTAATGCTACTGTAAACACGACTGAGGAGATTGGGGTTTTTGTGACATACTCTGTAATTCTGACATGGGTGGAGACCAAATCAGAACCAAGCCTGTCTCTTGTTGTGAGTTCAAAGACAACTTGGTGGTCTGACATTATTGCAAAGAGTGTGGGATT
The DNA here is from genome assembly GCA_027924645.1 of Cunninghamia lanceolata. NCBI lineage: Eukaryota > Viridiplantae > Streptophyta > Pinopsida > Cupressales > Cupressaceae > Cunninghamia > Cunninghamia lanceolata. The sequence goes on from BSBN01000348.1 coordinate 8,454,300, forward strand.
AGTCCCTATCTGGAGTGGCTCAATGGTTATAACGAAAATATCTTTGAACAATTTGCCAGGTCTTAGCAGAACTGGTGGGTTTCGGTGGGCAGCATTAGCTTTGAAATTTCTGAAAGAGTGATCGCTATGGCCACTGGTATGTCTACCCAGGGTTTGAAACTATAGAGGAAAACTAAAATTGTGGACCTTTCTAGTCAGAAGCTCTTCCTTGGAGATGGAGAAGAATTAGTCCCTTATCAGGGGGGATTTGACAGAGCCAAGCTGCCTGAGCCATGGGACGGTGTTTGTTTTCTCCTCATGAAGTACTTCACCCTGGAGGGGCACTTCACCAGGTTATTTAACTACCACCTTCCCCTTTTAAATCATTTCGATCGCAATGTTCATATTAGCTTTCCATTTTATCTGCTTTCCTCCCTTGAACATTCTGTCCTTAGGGTAAGGGCTAAATTGGGAAAAAACCCTGCTAAAAGACCCATCCCTCTTCACCAGGGCCTTATTCTCTACCTCTATAATTATCATCTTGCCCTTGAACCTGCTAAGTCCATTCAAACCAACAGTGGGGAACCCTCCTCTAACCCTAAGGATACTTCTGGTGATGAACTCGGGCCATCCCCTGCTCCTACTAAGACCAAAGACGTTGCCTTCTCCACTCCTGAGGATATTCCTACTAATACTCTGGGTTCTACTGTCAGTACGAAGGGCAAAAAGAGAAAGACTATTGCTGGGGATATAAGCATTGGTAGGGCTGTGGTTGGGACCCCTCAAAATCCTGGTAGGACCCCGGTGGGCCAGAGCAGGTCTTGTTCTTCTGCCAAGGTTTTTAAGGATAGTCTCCCCTCTGGTGTTAGGCGGTCTGGGCGTATCGCTGGCAAACCCGTTCTTAAAACAAAACTAATTGAGTACTCTGAGAGCAGTTCGGAAGACTCCACCCGGGGGGAAGAGGATAAGGAAATTGAGGTTCAGGACATATCTAGGGATGCTGAAGGCAAACATGAGACTCATGATACGGGGGCTACCACTGAGGAAGTTGCTGACTCTGCAAACAATGCTGACGAAGCGGGTGAAATGTTCGTGGAAGAGGCTGATGATGATATGGACACTGATGCTGGTCTGGGAGTTGATCTGGTGGGTCTGAGGGCTCGTATCGAGAAGCTGGAGCAGAATCTCTCCACTGTGCTCAGGAGTTCTATTTTCCTTAACATTTCTGTGTTGAAAAACCTGGGGGTGCCTGTCAATGCTGACAATGATGATCTTGCTAAGAATTTGGATGACATTGTTAAGTCCATGGTTAAGCAAGAAGAGAATTTTCCTCCTTAGTTTCTGTTTATATTTTGTTACTACTCTGCTTCTCTACTACTCTATTTTTACTATCATGGTTATCGGCTGGGTGTGCTGGTTATGATGGGTTTTCTATTTTGATGGTTCTAATTTAAGGCACTTTTTGTGCTTGCTACCTTTGTGGCCTGTCTGCTTTTTGTAAGGGTTCAGCCCCTTGTTTTGCCGCCTTATATTATCAAAAACACAATTCTCCTTTAATGTTCATTACTTAGTGAAGAAGGACAACTTTCATACCCCAAAGTCACGTAATAATTACCATAAAGGTTCTCTAAGAAATTTACTCAAACATCAACTCAAATTAATCCATCTAGAGCATATTGGAATCCAACCATGACTTCACATTGAGAGATAAGGCAACACCCTCAAGTAAGTACACCAATTTACTAGCTATGCTTGATAGATCATAATTGAACCCAAACAACATTATTTCAACTCACAAGATGGTGACTCACAACACATCACATATCATAGAGTTAACGATATCCCATATAACACTACATATGCACTATGAAACCACCACACATTTATCTAACACAAGGTTCATAAAGTAGAGGCATATCACAAGAAGAATCTAATAGCAAGATCATGTCTCTAATTTTACTATTCTACTATATGGAGCCTAAACATCTTTTCTACACAAGGTATGCATAACATGATATCAATTTCACACCAAAAAAAGGTTATAAAATACAAAATTTTATTTTGTAGAAGTACTTTACAAAAAAGGTCACCAAGCACACAAATTCCTCTTTGAACAATTTAAGGACATATGTTAATTCTTAACAATTTGCCATGCATAAAACTAATTTTCACCTCTTTCTTTCTTAGTATTTTTACAAGGTAATCTAATGCAATCACACACGTCACAACTTGCACTCATAAAATTTAAAGGAAGATACACTTCATGCAATCTTTTCTAGTTATCAATCCAAAGGAAACAATGCCAATTTCTAATGATAGCAAGGGTTGGGGATTCAAAAGATTATGCCATTCAACCTTATGATAAACACATGTCAAGTTCACAAGACAAGAATAAATCAAATGGGCATTAAGATGTCACTACTCTCCACAAAAATACACTAGGGTGAGGAAGGTTCCAACGCAACCCTTACCACCTAGACCAACTGACTCGAGAGGACAATAGATCAAGAGCATCACAACCACCACAAACACAAGCAGAAGACTTCAATAATCATGTGACAAGGCCATCACGATGATAAAACAAGAGGATGGGTATTCCTCCAAGGTGAAGGTTAGTCAACAAACCACAACCTCACTCTCTCACAGCTACATGTAGTAGGACAAGGGTCAAACCATGCGAAACCCACTCCATGTCGGTCTAAACAACATGCAAACCCTAGAGCTCCCAATGTTGAAACATGGGCTCTGATACCAAATGTCATGCCCACATTTCCCATGCAGTCACAATACATATTCACGCGTGTCATGTCCACATGCATCATGTGGTCATGATACGAACTATCAAAAATTTTCCCTTCCTACTCTGAAAACCCCCTCGCACACGTAGGTGTGCTCGGCGGTGTACGCTTAAGGTGAAAACAATACAATTATCAGCGGGGTACCAAGTACATGTGCACACACCCTACACAAGAAAATGCGTGGTTTCCTAACTTAGGTTAATCTCATGAATTACATTTGAACAATAGTTGTTTTAGGTGATAGATCATTTTTCAACAAAGCACGATCATCTATTCATTTGCCCTCTCTTCCTTTTCTTAGAATTTAATTTTGATTGTATTTCTATCACGTTCATTTTACCGTATCTCTGAAATTTAGTTTTGATTGTATTTCTATCTCATTCTCCTTCCCGTTGTGCAAGATCTTCTTATCCTATCTTTTTTTTCCTTTATTTTCTTTATCAAACAGCAATTACACTACATCCTTTACATTATTCCTAATTTCTTGGTAAACCAGATCACTTACATAGGGTTGGTTAACTTCACTTGACTCAGTCCCTCTAGGGTTCTGCTCTAGGTTTTAGTTCAACGTTTGAATTAATTTTAATAATCAACCTGTTCCTAAATAGGATTAACGGTAGGTTAAACTTACTTAGTTCTCTTAGCCCTATTTAGAAATGCCACACATTTTCTCCCCTTTGTTTTCTAAGGTTAGCTGTTCTTTCTCTTTTTTTTTTTTTGTTTTTCAATTAGACGTTTATTCTCTAAATCTACAGTTGAGTTTAAAATGGCCACTCATGGAATGCCTATGAGGGCTTGTTTGCATTTATTTTCAGTGTCCTTTGTAAATGAAAGGATCATATTTTCCTCTTCATTTTCTTGTTAAGTAATTTGTGATAATTGTTGAAACTTCTGAGAAAACTCTTACTTAAAATTAAAATATATTTACCTATGCTCTTTTTATATTATAATTATATTTCTCCTTATAAATTTAATATATATATATATATATATATATATTACGCCAGTATCTCAGTTCACTTTAACTCGCAATTTAATTAATACGTTCCTTAACTGTAAAGAGAGTATAGAATATATATATATATATATATATATATATATATATATATATATATATATATATATATATATATATATATATATATATATATATAATTTCTTAAAACAGATTACTATCTAGTAATTCATTAAAAATAGAGCAATGAGTTAGTTTGTTTTTGCAAATATAAACATTGTATTTCTGAATTGCAACTCTGAGTTTAAGCATCTATTCAATTCGTATTATACAATATGCATAAATAAATCCCACTTTCCTTGATTTAAAATTTTCATTTCAAGTCAAATGTTTTAAAATACATATAGATTGCATTCAAATGAATAGTGAAAAGTGAATAGTAAAAGTAAATAGTGAATAGTAAAAGTGAATAGTGAAAAAATAAATAGTAAAAGTAAATAGTGAATAGTAAAAGTGAATAGTGAATAGTGAAAAGTGAATAGTGAAAGTGAAAAGGTCCCCATCCTAGGAAGAGACCCTCAAGGTGGCGGTAATTTCAAAAGAAATACTACAACCCAAATTTTATTTCTTTCATGGTAGAAAAATTACAACTTCACTTATAACAAATGTAAAATTAATATTTCCACTAAGCTTACACAGAAATAATACTTTTACAAACTTAATTAAAACATCAACTAACTCACAACTTTGTAAGTAGAAGAAGAAGGAACTAGATAATTTTAATATCCTTTTAAAAATAAAATCTCTTTTCCTTTTCTTATTTCTAAATGGTAAAACTTAATGAACAAGAAAATTACAATTATCAACCCAAGAACAGAGAGGATTTCCTCACAACTCCAAAAATAACAATTTATACAACAATAGGGGGATAATTTTCTCCTTTTGGAAAATCGACAAGGAAGGAGCTATCTTTTAGGCTCTCCTTAAGACTTAAGGAAAATAGAATATTTTCTAAGATCCAATAATCTTCTCCAAGCTTCACAATAAGCTCCCAGAAAACTTGCATATTACACAAGAGAAGAAACACCACACAAGCTGCTCTCCTCCCTACTGTAGACCCGTAAGAGGGTCACCCCTGAGCTAGGGAGATCATCCACACACCTAGGGTATTTCAAAAATTCACTTCACAACAAGGTATAAACAACACACCAAAACACACATACACCCAAGGGAATTTACACAACACAAAAACTCAACAAAGGTGAGTTTAAAGAGGGTAGGGAAATAGACTCACTCAACTCAAGGTTGTCATTCTTCTCAACATTTGATCACAGCTTTTCTCATGGCCTCAAGCCAACAAAATTAATTTTTCTCATGGCCTCAAGCCAACCAAATAATCAAAATCCTAGAGATATCACAATTAGGCTCTCAAGCCTTATAACCATTTGCTCAAAATTCATAAAAATGCCCTCAAGGCTTCCATTTTCCAAGAACAAGAATGTACCCAAGGAGGTTCACACCTTCCCTTCCCCACACATGATGAGCATTGTCTTCCAAGTGGAAGAAGCTCTGTCAAAATCCTAATAAAATTTCTCCACAATAACAAAATTTACAACACAAGCAAAATAAATAATTTTCACACATCCTTCATGCAACAAATAGAAATACAAAGGAAAAGCCATGAAATCTAACCTTAAAAATCCCTTTAATGGATGAAGTTGATGTAGAGCTCCACTAGAATCTCCTCTCCAATTTCCTTCCTCCAAAAGAAGAGACTCCCTTCTCAAAAAAAAATAATCTCTCTATGATCACAAGCAAGGGACAATAAATGGAGGATATAGGATGGCTAGAATAATTTTGGCATTATGAGGCTATGATGAGGAGAATAGAGAAGGAGTTGGGCATTATGAGGATGCTAGAAGAAGATTTCCTAGAGGAAATTAGGCATGATAAGAATGCAAGAATGAAGTCCCCCTGCAAGAAATGAAGTCCCCTCCTACAAGAATGAAGTTTTATTCCCCCCTAATTGCTTAGAGAAGGGTCTTATTTATAGATTTTCTAAAAAGGGAATGGAGGGTGAGGATCAAGAGTTGAGTTCAAGGGCTCTCATTATTTGTGAATTTTAAGTTCATAGTGGATGAATTAAAAATTCATTTTTTGGGGAAGAGTGGATTATGATAAATTAAATTTTTAATTCCATTAGTGGAGGACAAAATGAATTAAAGATTTATTTTTGGATAATGGAGGATATTAGCTAATTAAATATTAAGAATATTTAATTATATGTAATAAAATAACCCCACTCCTTTTTCCACTGTCCCAAGTGGGATTAACAAAATAACCCCACTATCCTAAGTGGAATTAAAAAATACCCCCACTGTCCCAAGTGGGATAAAAAAATATCCCCACTATCCCAAGTGGAATTAAAAAAATTCCCACTATCCCAAGTGGGATTAAAAAAATATTCTCGCTATCCCAAGTGGAATTAAAAAAATATCCCCACTATCCCAAGTGGGATTTAAAAAATAATCCCACTCATGAAGGACCACACCACTTCATGGGGACTCTCACCAAAAGTGAGGGAACAAGAAGATAAGCCCCTCCATTATTGGTGGACTATGGAGTCATTTCAAGCCTTGGTAATGGAGAAGGGATGGGCTTGAATGCTGGTCCCACTCATCCTATCCTTCCCATGCCTCCAAATTCGTCACTTAACTTCACTATGAAGTTAAGGTGACCATACGGAGGTTACCCAAGGGTTACTCAAGTCAAAAGTGGCCCTAGACCCATGGGGTATAACCCAGGCTCAATTTAAACTTAGTTAGGACAATCAGGGTCAAGTGAAGACACAAGAAAATGGTCACAAATTTTAAAATTTAAAAATAAGATAAACTTCAAAAATAATTCTTACAACATATATCATAATTTAAATTTACAAGAGGGTAGACCTAACCCATTCAACCTCATGCAAGACAACATTACAACATTACAACATTGCACCAAACACAAAGTTGATCTTGTTTCCTCGTGGAAATAGATCAGCTTTACAAGGGATTACAACATAAGGTGTGGAATGATCTCCAGTATCTATGGTTTTGTTAGAAATACCTGTACACTCAATCTTAAAATTAATTCTACATATACATATCATAGCTGAAGCAAATTTAACATATTAATGAGGATGTATAACCAATCACTACCTATATCCATCTGGCAACCATATTATATAATAATCAATCATTTTATCATTTTAATCTAGAGCTAGGTGAATAATAGGATACACACCAGTCGGACAAGGGCGGGCCTTACAAGGAAATCCTAAAAAAGAGTATAAAATATGTCAGTAGGCCTTTTACCTTCCTTCTCATGCAAAGATCTGGTGAGGCCACGTTTAGAGCACCATCAAAATCTATTTTTTATGCCCGAAACCCTAGCTTTAGGGTCGACCACAGCAGAGCTTAAAAGGGTTCGAAATGCCAAGTCAAATGATGTGAAATGATAGGATGGATTTTGGTTTTGTTCTTAGGGTTTCATTTGACCCTAATCAAATGATGGCATTATTGTCACATTCTTTTCATTGTTTGTATCCCGAACTAATACCTTATGGTATTAAGTGTTCACCATGGTGCCTAAGTCATATAACTTAGTGAGGTTGAGCCCATTGCTCGCTCAACGTTTTAATGTTTTTAATATATTAAGTCACCTTAGAAATGGAGCTTAAATTAATGATATAATGTGAGGTTGAGTTAAGGGCTTCCTCAAATATTCCATGCATTTCTATTTTTTATGATTTTTTTTAAGAAAAATCAAGTGCTGTAATGACAGAATGGTGAAGTTATTAGCCATAGTGTTTTGTTTTCCTTTTAAGAACCAAATCGAATAGGAGATCAGAATCAAACTACGAAAGCATTGTAAAGTTAGTTTTAAAGAAATCAATTATAAATTAATTTTAAAACATAACTATTTTCAGGCAGTGAATAGGCTATAAAACAAATCAGATATTTCTTTCAATTTGTTTTATTTTGATTCATATAGGACAACATATGAGGATTTCATGAGCAAGAGAAAGTAACTTTATGGTGGTGACACATTAGGAGATCCTTTGGCATCATGATTTGGCAGTTTGGACTATTTTTTAGTGCTTTCATTTTTGCTTTTTTTAGTAGCTTGAAAATGGACTTGGAGTCTATTTTTAGGAGCTTTTATTCTAGCTTTCAGGGGGGATCTTTGACAAAATATATCTAAGATTTTCCTTCCTTTTGGGGGTTCCAATCTTAGTTTTAGTTTTAGAGATCAAAGTATAGAGAGACATGGTCTTCTTCTCACATCGAGAGTGTTGTACTCATTTGTTTCACTGTATTCATTATTCCTTCAGTTATTGTGCAACAACCTTCCTTCATATTTTGTCTGAGTATTTGCAAGTTGATCTGATGTTGCATTGTGATGAAAATTTATTTGTTGCTTTGTCTTAGCTTGTGATTTTCTTTGGCAAAGTCTTGGTTTAATTCAAGTTGCATGTTGTGTCTTCCAGACCTCCATGCAAAATATTTATGAGTGAAGTAAGCTAAGTGTTGTGAGGGTCAAAGTTCAATAACCTGCTTGTGAGTAAGATCTGTTAAGTAATTTCATCTTTAAGTTAATTAGATTTCATTTCATTTAGTATATCTTTCTATCCCTTTTCCCTCTGCAAATCATTTAGATTAGGAAATCATAAAGAGAACTAGCTTAGTCTAGAGATTCATTCTCATTATAGGACACCCACATCTGAGAATGATTCTAGGTTTCAACAAGTACCTAAGTTTTTGTGAACTTAGCAGGGTGCATACTTGATTGACAATAGTTTTTGGCATGCTCAGTGGGACTCTGGAAGCAATTTTAGAGAGATTTGTACCCTCATAGCTATTGTTCTAGTATAGGTAGTAGTTTTACCAGCCTTTGGAGGCTTTCAATATACCTGGTGACTCATTTCCTCTACTTTGGAATGTAGATTAGTACTTTTAGCCTATGAAAACCAGGTCTAATATAGACCCCTTTGATTATTTATAGTTGTCTACACCTATAAGGAGAGGCAGATCGGCAAGTAGAAGAACTGAGTCATCAACGAGATCAAAGTCTACACCTTCACGATTCAGTTCTGCAAGTTTGGTCAAAAGAAGTAGAAGTCCAGTGCTAATAGTCCATATACCTATAATGGATAGGTAGTATTCATTTGCTTCTTTTAATGGAAGGAGTCCACTACAAATTGCCCAAAGAGATGATATTCCAATGGTAGCCCTTAAAGGATTGCCTTATTTCACCAGAGAGGATCATACCACTATTGATGAATACATTCAAGATGTAGCAACCCTTTGTTCCATGTATAATGTCACTCAAGAAAATGTGGCAATCAGACTTTTGGCTACTTCGTTAAAAGGAAAAGCCTTATAGTGGTTTAGAGGACTTGGTGTAAATTCAAGAACATCGTGGGATCTACTAGGAGACAGATTGCACAAGCACTTTGAAGACAAATCTTATCATCTCCCATTGTCGGAGTAACTGAGCACCATCAAAAGGGCACCCCATAAACACATGACTTATTTCAACTACCAATTTCAGAGAACCTGGGATAAGTTTCCCACAATGGTAAAACTATTACCAAGGCATGCATTTTTGTTTTATCTTAGAGCTTGGAATAGTGAAATTTCCATAATGATTGAGTCTATGGGAGGGACCACCCTTCCAGATTCTTTTGAGATTGTTGTTAGAGTAGAAAACTACCTTATTCAAATGGGGAAGATAGCCCCTAGGCCCCCTTTACCCATTTTCCCTAAAATCCAACCATCTATGCCAATGGTAGTACCTCCTCTAGCTACTATCCCACCTATTCTAGCAATAGGATATCAAGCAGCCCAAGAAACCGCTATTCTAGCTCAAACCCAAAATACCCCAAAGCTTGAAAATACATTAAGGACAATTGCAAATAAGCTGGTAAATATGGAGAAATGCTTGCCTTACCAAAATTAGTATCAACCCAATTAGCAAAATGCCCAATTTCAACCCAATTAGCAATATAGGCAACCCTTCTAGGCTGATGCTCAGGGTCAAAGAATAAACTACAATTCTCGACCCTTCCAAGGTTACAACCCGAATACTGCCAGCACCTCCAAAGAGCTTGTTCCCACATAGAATAACTTGGATCAAGATAGTGACTGGCGTTACCCATGTCACCAACCACATAATCAAGCTACGTGCACAAATGGAGTGAGAAATCAGGCACTCATGGTTCATAAAAACTATGCAAGTTTGGAAGGAGTTAATGGTTAAGTTTCAACTCAACAAAATAAGGTTGATGTAGTCTCAATGAATTGGGAGGAATCTAATTTTTGTGGTATAAATTATTTACAAGGTCAGAATCAGCAAAGTACACATGTTTCAGCCAACACGAGGTTAAAATTAAGAGTTGTAGATGTTAATTAGGAAGCTACTATAGTACAACAGTAGGCTGTGAGGGACAAAAATCAAGTTTATCCATCACAAACTACATCTGTACCATAGTAGAAAGTATAAATTATGTAGAGGGACCAAGCTATACCAGTGAAAGATTAGCCCAAAATGCAACATTAGACTTCACAAAGGCAGATTGATGCAACTGCAACAAAAGGACAGTAGGAGGTGAACCCTGTTTCTTTCAATATAGTTGATCATCTCAAGAAAGCTATAGTGAGTATGTCAGTTATGGATGCTTTACACATTCTTGGCTAAAAGAATTTGCTGCAAGAAGCATTCGCTAAGAGAATGCCAAGGTTGTACTTGCCAACAGTTTAGAGATGAAGAGTGGGCAGCCAGTAAATGAGGTAAAACCCCCATCTTTCTACCTAAGTCTCATTATTGGTGATAAGATTGTTCATAACTATATGGTAGACTTAGGATCAAGCATTTTAGTCATGCCCAAAAGTGTAGCTGACTCATTAGGTGTAGTTTATGATCCCCTTGAAAAGTAGTTTAGTTAGATGGGTCTGCACTTAGTACTATGGGGATAATAAAAAATCAGCAACTCACATTGCATGCTTGTCCTAAATTTTCCATCCAACAAGATATTTACATCATTGATCTTCTGCCTTGTTTTGTAATCTGCCTTTCTAGGGAGTTCACAACCAAATTGGGTGGGTTTCTTTCCTTTGATTAGACTCACTTGTTCTTTAGAATAGGGTATGGTACAAAAGTAACAATACAGTCTGAACCACTTGCTAAAGACCACATTAAGCCCTATGTTCCCAGCCCAATAAATGCTAATCTATACATCACTTGTGGCTAGCAGGATGAACCCATGAACCTAGATCCCAATGCACGTATAGAAGACAAACTTAGATGATTGGGCAGCTGAAGATCATGAAATTGACCCTTTTTGTCACATAGATGAAGTAGGATTAGGCATCTATATGATATAGGAACCTGATGCAGTGATTCCTAATCTGATTAAGGACCAAAATTAGTCAGAACAACAAGAAGATCAGCTTTGGAAGCTATAATTTGATGGATCAAGGACCAAGTCGAGTGCTAGTGGAGGTAATATGTTGATTTCACCTCAAGGAGACAAATATTATGCTAGCTTAAGGTTCACTTTTAGCTGCACAAACAATGTAGCTAAATATGAGGCCCTGATCCATGGTTTAGAGTGGGCTCGAAAAAAATGTATCAAATCTGTTCAAGTTTATGGGGATTCAAAATTGATTGTTAATTAGGTTAGGAATTTGAATGTTGCTAAAAATGATTTGCTCAAAAAGTACAAGCATAGATTGTGGGATTCAATTGAATTTTTTGATGCTTTTAATCTAATTTCAATTCCCAGGGATCAAAATAAGTATGCAGATAGGATTGCAGCCTTGGGATCTCAATTTGAGATTCCTGACCAGATTTAGAATATTGAGGCACAGTGATATGTTTAGATAGTCGTCAGACCTTCTGTACCTGACAATAATGTTTCATGGCAAGTGTTTAATAGTGATGAACAAATCTTAAGTTTTTTAAGTGCATAAGCTGAATATGCAACTGATAACCACCATAAATATCAGTAGCAATTTGAAGATCAGATCATTTAGTTGAGATCTAATAATTTACCCAAAGGACTAGTCACATTAGAATCAGTGTTGAACACTGATGATCAGTTCAAAAAGGATAAGTGCAACATGACAGTGAAGCAAGAACACTATCAGACCATAGAAATTTTTAAAGACAAACTGTTGAAACTTGGAAAGGTATGTACTAGAGAAGAACATCAGTCTTTTGTCCAATTATGTCAATATTTTTTTGATGTTTTTGCATGGTAGTATAAAGACTTGAGAGGTTTTGATCCTAGTTTGGTCTAGAACACCATAGAGTTAGAGCCTAATGCCAAGCCTATTAGTAAAAAGAAGAGACCCCTCAATTCCAAACTTGAGCACTTAATGAAGGTTGATCTGAATAAACTAATTGAAAGTAGTATCATTTTCCCAATAAAACATACCTCTTGGGTTTCCAATTTGGTCCCAGTCAAGAAGAAGAATGGTGAAATATGACTTTGTGTCAATTTCTATTATCTAAATTAGGCCTCATTAAAAGACAACTACCCTCTTCCTTCCATGGAGCAAATATTGCAAACTATTTCAGGTTCTGATAGGTATTCCTTGTTGGATGGTTAATCTAGATATAATCAAATTCTCGTTAAAGAAGAGGACCAATATAAAACTCTATTTACAACTAAGTGGGGTACTATGGCCTATTGGAAAATGTCATTTGGTTTGTCCAATACAGGGGCAACCTTTCAGAGAGCAATGGATATGGCTTTCCATCATCTCATGAATAAAATAGTGCTGGTCTATCTAAATGATATAACTATTTTTTCCAAAGATTCTAAAGATCACTTTGACCACTTGAGATAGATTTTTTAGAGCTGCAGGGAGTTTGGTGTTTCATTGAACCCCCAAAAGTGCATATTCTTAGTTCATGAAGGTAAACTCCTCAGTCATTTTGTTTCAAGAGAAGGTATTTCTATCGATCTTTGGAGATTCTCTAAAATTTTAGATTTGTCGCTACCTGCACATAAGAAAGGCTTGCAGAGCTTTCTTAGAAGAATTAACTTCATTAGGAGGTTTATTCTAAATATTGCAGCTTTGTTACAACCTCTCATTGCCATGTTAAAGAAGAATGTGTCATTCAACTGGACTAATGAGGGAAAAGGAAGCTTTGAGTAGATCAAGGAAGCTCTCGCTTCTGCCCCCACACTCATTAATCCTAATTATGAGAGGGATTTTATTTTGTATGCTTTTAGAGGAGCTGACACCATTTTTGCAATGTTATGTCAGCAAAATGGTGAAGGTCTAGAGTAGCCAATTATATTTTTTAGCCAGGTATTGCATGACTACGACATAAAGTAATCTTTTGTGGAAAAACATGTTTTTTTTGTTGTAAGGAGCCTCTAGAAATTTAGACACATGTTGTCTAATAACAAAATTCACTTAATGGTTTCTCATCCCACTGTTAAGAGTTTCTTATTAAATAGAGATATAAATGATAAGAGGGCTGGTTGGATAACTAGAGTTATGGAATTTGATTTTGATATCAAAGTGACCAAGCTGATTAGAGGTAAGGGCTTATGCGAGCATCTTGCTAAAAGTGAAGAGTTTTATCAAGAACGTCAAGAGAACACCAAAATAGTGTTGAATAATAATGAACCATCCACTATACCATCTTTTACAAATAGATAGGTGCAACAAATGATGCATTATTTATAGTTCGGCCAATGCCCTGAAGGTTTAGATAGAGCAGGAAGAAGATATTTGACGTTACAAGCTACTCCTTATGCTATCATTGATGGTATTTAAAATAGGAGAGATTTTAGTGGTGTATTTCTGAGGTGTGTTGGACCTGATCAAGTTGATAGGCTATTAGAAGAATTTCACAATAGACCTTCAAAAGGTAACTTTGCAGCTAGGACAACTGCCTTGAAGATTATGCAGACTAGTTATTACTGGCTAGACATATTTAAAGATTCTTTTTCTTGGGTGAGAAGATGTGAGAAGTCTTCCTTATTTGTAGGTAAGCAAAGGCTTATTGCCTTACCCTTGCATCCTATTGAAGTTGAACAACCGTTTGCAAAATGGGAGTTGGATTTCATAGGACCAATAAACCTGCCTTCAAGTACAGACCACAAGTGGATTTTGACTACCATAGACTATTTCACCAAGTGGACCGAGGCTATTTCCTTGAAAGAGGCAAATGAATCTACTATCCTAAGTTTCTATCAGGATCTGGTATCAAGATTCGGTAGAACAGATTCAATCATCTCAGATAATGGTCTAGATTTCATAGGATTGAGAATTTCATATTGGTCTATTAGAAATAATATCTATTTGAATACTTCCTTTAACTATTACCCATAGAGTAATGGGTAGGCCGAATCTACCAACAAAAATCTGATAAGGATCATCAAGAAGACTGTTAAAGACAACCAGAAAGCTTGGCATGAAAAGTAAAAGTTAGCTCTTTGCGTTGATAGAATTGCACCCAAAAGGGCTACTGGTTGTTCCCCATATGTGCTTACTTATGGAAAAGAGGCTTAGTTACCTATTTTAGTTGAATTGCCTACATTGACTTTCATCAAAGAACTTGAACTACTAGAGGAAAAACCTCTAGTAATCAGGCTAGCTCATCTCATGGAGCTGGAAGAGACAAGGAAAGAGGCCTTAAGAAAACTTGATATGCATCAAACTCAAATGAAGAATGAATTTGATAAGAGAGCAAGACAAAGGAACTTTATTGATGGATATTTGGTGTTCAAATGGAATGAATTGAGGAGCAGGCCTTTGAAGCATTCTAAATTTGATGCGATTTTGGATGGGCCTTAATGTTATCATAGAGTGCAAAGAAAATAATCCATTTCAGCTGTCTATCCCAGTTAATGGGATCCACCTCAAGCATTGCCTTTGAGGATAAAAACTTCTTTTGTATATATTAGAGTAGAGTTGCAGTGAATAAGTGCTCATCCACATTTGTTTTCAGCATTTTGTTTTGGCCATCAGGACCTGTTAGTTTTCTTTTAGTAGAATTTTGTTTTTAGTTTTTTGTTGCTATTTTAACTATTGGAGAGCTAATTTATAGTGTTTTCTAAGTTTCTGAGAAGGACGGAGTATGACTCAATGCCCAATGGATGCTCAAGGTAACTAGTCAAATGCTTAGTAGGCAAGCATATAGCAAAAGTCACCAGAAATGTTACCATTTTTTACCACAACTAAAAAATTGGCTGAGCAGATGTCACATTATCATTTTTTGATAGGGCTTTGATTTACTTATGTTATGAGTAAGTTGCATAGCTATTATGTTTCAATGTTAAATGCAGTTCAGTTGTTCAAGAAAGAAAGAAAAGTTTTAGATCAATCATTACATTGCAGAACAGTCAAGTGAGATAAGTATTTCGTTCATCACAATGGTTATTCATTTAAAAGTTGAAATACATAAAGAAATAAGAATTGTATTGAAAGAAATGATGACATATCACATGTCCCACACAAGCCATGGGTTATAGCTGAACACATGCAATATATAAATAAAATACTATGCATCTAATGAATGAGAAAGGAAAGACATAGCAAGCATTGCTTTGTTTTGTCAATTTTCAGAGTAGCCTCTTGTCCTGTTCCTGATCTCAACATGTACCTAAAAAATGTGGGAAGGGTCCCGTTAGAAGCTCTCATTATGAAAATCCTTTATCTATCAAAAGAGGCATAATACTTTGATTATAGTGCATTAATCAAATGAACATCATCCATATATAGAAGGAACTGAAAAGAAGCAAACATGGAGCATCATTGTTTTATTCTAACATATTTGTTTCATGTATAGGTATAGGATAAGTCATGTAGCTGATTGAAGACATTCAACAAGTGGTGTCAAATGGGCTCCCACAAGGGTTGAGCCTCGCATGCTACTTCCCCTTAATCTCAGAAGGGATGAATAGAAAAGAAAGAATCATTGTTCACATTCTCATGGCAAGCTGAAGGAATAAGAAAAGAAATCATATGCATTAGTTGTGTTCCAAGAAATAGTCATGATTATAGTTCAAGTAATGAAATGCAACCATGAAAATGAGATGAACTGTAAAAGAGACCACATTTAATGCACATGGTAGCTATCATCATCACTTCAATTGACATTGGAAAAGTGACATTCACAGTATCATAAGTGCATATATGGATCAACCTATTTCCATGCCACAATGTTGGAATAGAATGCAGATTGTATTGGATAGACCGAATCAAGAAAACATTAATCATGGAACAACTAGAGAGCATTGTAGATCAATTGATATCTTATCATATCAAGTAATGAAGAGTAATTAGGTTGTACATTTGCATGATGAAGGAAACAATGCTATGGTGTCATCATTCAATAATGCTATCAAGTTTTTCTCAAAGACATCATAAGTATGCTACAGTGACAAGAGTATGTAAATTTTCATAAGCATCACCAAGAAATCATTTATTGCAAACTAGATAAACATCTTGTTACAAAGATCAATGACAATCCAACTATTTGATACCTCATATGTCATTATACAAAAGGAAGAAGCCATTTGTCATTCATAATGACATGTGAAGCAAAGTGCCAACTATGTTTGCTTTGACTGTAGGACTATATAAATAGCATATACATGGGGTAGCCAAGTCATGTCTTGATAGAGCTACAATGAAATAAACTACACTGTTGATAAGAAGTGTTATCATGTTGTGTTTGGGATGTTAGATAATCTACAGATGTCATCAATAAAGACTCTAACAACCAAAGCAACCAATGAAGGATGCCATTCCATGCATGGCATATGCATACAAACAAATGAACTCAGTCAACATCATGTGTATGTGTTATAGTTTAAGTAATTATCTCAGGGCTATGTATTTCAAATAAATGTCACCATATAGTAAGAAAGAATGATATCATCCAAAGAGGCACGTGGACACAGTTGCCATCTACAAAGAGTGCAAACATCATTTTTGATTGGGCAAAAAATGCATATAGTTGATGAGATAGAGGGACAATATCATGTGTTGCTAAAGGATCACAAATCAAGTCATGCTGTAGTTACAAATCAAGCCAACTAAAAATTTCAAATAAACATATATATATATATATTAGTATGATAGCAAACTACTATGAAGATGTGTCACAATAACATGTGAAATGAATACCAAGCAAATCTACCACGGCTATAGGAGAATCATATAAATGTAGAGTTCGTAATGAAAGTCATATAAATGTCATGATACAACCGAACAAAAAGATAGCCCTCAATGTTGGAAATGGCACTTGCAAGATAATGATTTGTTTCTTGAGAGTCAGACAAGTTTTGCACACTGCCACATAAGGGTTTTGACCCATGAAATGAAGGAAACTGTCTGCAGAGAGCCGCGGGTTTCCAAATATCATATATAAAAATGCAAGTGAAAGGTAAAGTTTGTTAAAATGCTCTTAGGGTTTTAAGAGGAAAAGTGTGATATACTATAGTTTATGCAGATTTAGAGTGTCAGGAAGAGGGTTTTCAGCCACGAAGGACAAAACTTATTGATTTTGTGCATATGAAATTACAGGCCGTGGCCTCTTAAAGTAATTTATGTAGAAAGAAATGAAAGAGTGAAATTCATGCTCAAACCCTCTTAGGGTTTCAAAAGGTAAATGCAAACACAATGATTTTTATGTAGATACAGATTGTCTAGTGTAGGGTTTTCAAGCCCTAAAAGGAATTGAACATTTCATTTATTAATAGGAGTGATAAGTTTTAGCACTATCAAAGTATCATTTTTTCCATCAAAACACAGAAACCCATCAAACAATACAAGCTATAGAAGAACAAGAGGTATGACCGTGGGTTGTAAAAACCCTCAAAATACATAGAAGCTGCAAATAGTCTTGAAAAATAATAGATACAGAGATAGAGAGCCATCTTACCTGTGTATGAATGTTGTATATGGAAAGGTAAATATTTAAACCTTTTTTCTTACTTTATTTTCCTTGATCAAAGATGTGAACATGGTAGCCAGATGTAATGGAGAGTCAACATAGAAAAACAAGTGGCAAAGAGTTTATCAGAAATAGCATATCAGTCTGAGAAATATTTTATCTCAAGAACTCATGTCAGAATGAAGGAAATTAGAAAAAATAGTATGAAATACATCAGTAGGCCATTTCCCTTCCTTCTCATGCAAAGATCTGGTGAGGCCGCATTCAAAGCACCAACGAAAACTATTTTTTATGCTTGAAACCCTAGCTTCAGGGTTGGCCACAATAGAGCTCAAAACAATTCGAAATGCCAAGTCAAATGATGCGAAATGATAGGATGGATTTTGGTTTTGTTCTTATGGTTTCATTTGACCCTAATCGAATGATTACATTATTGTCACATTCTTTTCATTATTTGTGGCCTGAACTAATATCTTATGGTATTAAGTGTTCACCATGGTGCCTAAGTCTTATGACTTAGTGAGGTTGAGCCCATTGCTCCCTCAATGTTTTAATGCTTTTAATATATTAAGTCACCTTAGAAATAGAGCTTAAATTAATGATTTAATGTGAGGTTGAGCTAAGAGCTTCCTCAAATATTTCATGCCTTTATATTTTTTATGATTTTTTTTGGAAAAATCAAGTATTGTAATGATAGAATGGCGAAGTTATAAGCCACAGTGTTTTGGTTTTCTTTTAGGAATCAAATTGAATAGGAAATAAAAATCAAACTGCCAATGCGTTGTAAAGTTATTTTTAAAGCAATCAATTATAAATTGCTTTTAAAACATAACTTTTTTTAGATAGTGAATAGGCTAATAAAACAAATCAGATATTTCTTTTGATTTGTTTTATTTTGAGTCATATAGGACAAAATATGAGGATTTCATGAGCAAGAGAAAGTAGCTTTATGGTGGGGACACATCAGGGCATCCTTTGGCATCATGATTTGTTAGTTTGTACTATTTTTTAGAGCTTTATTTTATGCTTTTCTAAGTAGCTCGAAAATGGACTTGGATTCTATTTTTAGGAGCTTTTATTCCAACTTTTAGGGGGATCTTTGACAGCATATATCTTAGATTTTCCTTCCTTTTGGGGGTTCCAATTTTAGTTTTAGTTTCAGAGATCAGTGTGCAGAGAGACAAGGTCTTCCTCTCGCATCGAGACTGTTGTACTCATTTATTTCACTATATTCCTTATTCCTTTAGTTATTGAGTAGCAACCTTCCTTCATATTTTGTTTGAGTATTTGCATGTTGATGTGATGTTGCATTGTGTTGAAAATTTATCCTTTGCTTTGTCTTAGCTTGTGATTTTCTTTTCCAAAATCTTCATTTAATTTAGGTTGCATGTTGTGTCTTCTAGATCTCCATGCTACATATTTATGAGTTAAATAAGCTAAGTGTTGTGAGGTCAGAGTTTAATAACCTGTTTGTGAGTAAGATCTATTAATTCCATATTCAAGTTAATTAGGATTCATTTCCTTCAGTATATCTTTCTATCCCTTTTCCCTCTACAAATTATTTAGATTAGGAAATCATAAGGAGAACCAACTCACTCTGGAGATTCATTCTCATTATAGGACACCCACATCCAAGAATGATTCCATGTTTCAACAAGTTGCTAAGTTTATGTGAACTTAGCAGGGTGTATACTTGATTGACAACATCAATAGAATTCATTTTTTTACATCAAACAGTTCTTTTGTGCTGCTTGTGCTTCGATATTTTGTTGCAATAAATATGACACGTGTATACCCTGTAATCCTTGAGATGTCTGCTAATTGTGACACTTTGTCAACAATTTTTGAGTTGTATACATGCCTTTGATACCTTTGACTACCTAGCCATGTATGATGCTAGTAAGAATTTGATGGGATGCTTCAGAAATTATGACCACATATGCTAAACTCATTCTTGGTATGTTAATATTACCTTATAGGAATTATCAATGTAGTTTTGGTAAGCAAGCTTAGGTCTTTGAATAAGTAGTTAGTTAATTGGAAAGTAGTTATTTTATTTACAAAATTTCAAGTTTCCATGGTGAGTGTTAAATGATTGTTTGACATATGATGGTAAATTCATATAGCTAAATTAAGGAGATAGTCATGCACATATATTGCAATTTGAGAATATTTCAGTTACTATGAAGAAGATTGGTTAGAATGATTAGCCAAGATGATAAAATATGTTTTAAAACAACCTCTTGTTATAACAACCTCTTGATAAAATATAAGTAATTAGTCAGAGGGATGTTTTGGGTAGACTATTACTTTTTGGTTCTTTAGCATTCTCACCCTATAAGGTTAATATACGATGACCTCTGTCTTATTTTAGTACAAGAAGGTATATATGTTAGCGATGGTCTGTTGGATTTATTTCTCTTATTATCTCTTATTTTTGCATGAAATTGTGAAACTGAGAATATGTGTGAATAGATGGCAAATCTTAGGATTATTGTATCTTTTATTGGATGAACAAGTTGATTTGAGAAGTCAAGTTTTCCAAACTACGTAGCCTTTGCACTTTCATGTAGGCAAGGACATCTAGGATGAGCCCCCAAGGCATAGCTTGAGCCCTTAGGACCTGTCTTCTTTTCTCTTTCATTCAATCATGTGGACTCCTTCAATATAATATTACTCTCTAAAAATATACCCTAACCATTTTTCAAATAATAATGTATTACGTTATGAAATCTTGTTGCTATGTCCTTGACTCTTAATTATTGCCATTATGTGTAGGTTTTTTTCTGAATCAACATTTATATAAGTTTTGTTTATTTGTTTTATGTCCTTGTTCATATGACTTGGGCATGACATTAGTTATCAAAGCCAAGTTTTACACCTCTTGGAAGTGTTTGTAAGTGTTAACCTTGAGAGTGCACATGTCTTGTCCTATTTATAGTCCTTGTGTTATTTGCCTTAAATGTGGACTAGGATGATGATCTGTCTTCTCAATATGATGTGATTATTTTTATTTGGGTTGATCATGGATTAGTATATGAATCGTCTGGTATTATTGCATGTGAAATTTAACATACTAGATAAGAAGTTTCCATTAGCACTATATGCATCTTGTGATACCTTACATGTTGCATGCGGGTAACTCCATGATACTATATTTATGTGCCTTGGTGTACTATATAGTGACTTCAATTTACTCATATTAGAAAGGATAACACTAAGTAATGTGATAAAATTATTAGGTAATCTAGCAGCATTCAAGACTATCCTATTTTAGGTTATGAAATGATGGTGAATTAGGAATCATACGTCTATCGACAATTAGATGGTAAATCAAATATAACATAATTATATTGTTTGGTGATTTGAAGATTTATTGTCTTGAAAGTATTTCGTAGTGCTCTTAGATCAAGGTAGCATATACCTAGTGACCTATGGAATATTCTTGAAAATGAGATCCATTGCATAATAGATTGTATATAAAATTTTATTTCAGGTACATTATGTAATGAACTAGAAAGGAGTGATGTTTTGTTTGTACGATGTTGTGAATGTGAGCAACAAACAAAGTAATTATCCTTAATGATGTTGTGGTGTTGAATGTGTATAATGTTGATATGTGTTGTGATGTGCAAATACCAGTGAATGTTGTAGTCATACCTCAAGCATGTGATATAGGGTATCTAGCTTAAGAAAAAGGGTATTATGGACATAATGTGTGATCCACTTACGCATGACATTGGTGATAATTATATATGTATGTGAATAACAATGTTTGGCCTAGCATAAAAATGTTAAACAATATGCATTTGATGTGTGTTGTTTAGAGATGTGTGTTACTTTTCATGTTCTTATGTGTTGCGATGTTTCACCCCTAGTGTTGGCCCTTCCACATAGATGAGAATAGGCTAGTGTAACTAGGGGTTGAGGGATGAGTGAAGGCCTTTATTGGGACATAACGTGTTTTAGGGTGAGATATGTGGGCCCTATTTGAGTTAATTCTCTCATGGTCACAATTGGAGTCTAGTCCCTCTCCTCCCCCACATTAGAACCACTATAATTGGTTCACAGTGCAAACCCTTTTCCTTTCTATTATTTCATGGGTTGAGGATGGGTTGTAATGTACCCTGAGCCTATACTCATCTCTAGTTATAGACACTTGATAGTTCATATGGCATGAGCATTCAGGACACTATTGGTGTTGGGTAATTGATGTCATCATGGATTTCTAGTACTTGGGGAGCTTGTAAAAGTTATGAGATACCGACACTACATTGGATTTTGATATTTAATATTGGTTATAAACAAAAGGGAATGGTAACTTCAAGCATTGACACATTATGTGCTATCAGGATGTTTAGAGAGATGATAATCATGAATTAAGATAAGTATGACATGGTAACTTAGATGGAAACTTGATAAAATGACAGTTTGTGTGTAAACAGATAATAATAATTGATACTTTGTTACAAGGATGACATGACTTTTGATGTGGTTATCAGTATAAGTATGAGGTGTATTGTCTTCTACTTGGGGTAAATATAGATGACATTATACATGCATGATATCTCAGACTCATGGTACATTATAGCCATATAGGATTGTGGGTTCTCTTTTGTGAGGAGGACGTTAGATCTTATAGATGACTCATTTGTGGTAAATGTTAGTGGACCTTGGTATGATGGTAGGTTCTAGATTATGTGGGACATGATACTTTTTGTAAAGATTTTCATGCAGATATATAATCAGGATGTCCCAGGTTGTGTGGGACATACTTATTATGACATGGTGATTTATCATTGATTTTTATGTGGTTTGAGACCACCATACTATTCTATGTGGTTTGAGACCACCCTATTATTTCATGTGGTTTGAGACCACCATATTATTTGATGCGGTTTGAGACCACCATATTATTCTATGTGGTTTGAGACCACCATGTTATTACATGCTATTATCTTATGTGGTTGAGAGAATGGTATGATTTATCTATTTCGGTGGTAGTAAGTCCACCCAATTCCCCTCCTCCCCTTAGGTGGCCTTGTTATAAAGTCACATGGTGATCGTAATGTGCTTATGTATTAAAGCCAAGAGTATTTTGTTACTTTGGGTTAATTAGCCATTTTAATGTTGAGATAGTTATTTTGCCTCAAGGACATGTTCTTCGATAAACTTAGGATGATGCAATGATTGTTATTTGATCTCCACTTCTTCTACAATTTATTTTATCTGAATTCTTTTATTTTTGTTTTTATTAAGGTTTAACTTATGAGCTTACTTTACTTCTATATCTTTCTTTTTTTGAGGCACTTTAATGTTGCAACTACTAGTATGTGTGGAGTAATGTGACTAATGTTTACTATCATATCCTAAAGGGATCACTGGCAGTCTATATAGGGGAGTAGATGGCCTTGGAAATCTATTTCATACTAGGAAATGTATGGTGGGATCTTTGAGAGGACCTTGAGACCATCTTTCCTAATTAGTTATTTGGCACTATGGTATGGATGGTATTGGTTTCCAATTGAGGTGAGATTATATGGTGTTATGCTACTTGGATATTGGCATAGTGATTCTACATAGCATGGTTATTCATTTATTGGTTATTTGGTTCCATGACACTATGGATTACTCAGTGGCATATTAGAGATGTCCTCCCCATAATACCCATTCTTAATGAGCCTTGTCATGTCAGTCATGTGATGTCTTCTGATGAGTATAGATTGATGCTTGTGAGTATGGTCTTCATCATGTTCTTCACCTAGGAGAGGTATGTGATATGAAAAAGTTTCTAATTTGAATGATGTGTTATACATGGAGTTAAAATTATGTGATATGTAACTGCTAAGTATTGTTGTGAAGAAATGATTTCTACTATAAATTTGATAAATTGAAGTAATCTTGATAGTTAGCATTAAAGAACATGTCTATTTGGTTGAATATTGTGAAATGAATTATGTAGTTCTACAATGTATAGATGTGACTCCATGTTATGTTTGGAAAGTGGTGTATTTTATTGTTGTTGATCTCAAACACTATTGTTTTGATGTGTTGTAAATGAATTGCATTGCTTTATTCTCTCCTCCTGAGGATTTCCAAGATGAAGTCTAGTCATAGGGGGTATAATGTAAGGTTGTCCAATCCACTTTGTTTGGATTACTTTTATTCACATGCATTATCTAATGTGTAAGGATGATAAATGCCTCTTTGCATAGATTTTTTTAAATCTCAATAGGTCATAGTCTTTACTCTTTTGCATGAGTTTTAGTGATAACACTTTTATTTATTTTAAGACTGAACTATATTGAATTCAAGAAGAATCATATTGATGTTTTGTTGTTGGCCTATTTCTTAGTGCATTTTAGTAGAACCATTTCTATGTTACTTGTTGGGATTGTCCTTTCATCTGTACACTTTTAGTATACTCTTAAATAGGATACAGTATGCGATAAATCATATTATGGTTGTTAGGACCATCACTATAGATGTAAATTAATCCTTCTTGATTGTAGGTGAATGAATAGTGAATAGAGAATTAAAAGAAAGAGATAATAAATATATATCTATATACATTAATATGGACAGATAAGAAATAATATGTGTAAAAATAAATAATGTAATGTGTTTTAAATAAAGGTTAAAAAAAAGGGGTGGGGGTGATTTTTATGGTGAAGAAAAAAATGTGAATGTTGTTTTTCAACAAGTTATGTAAATAGAGATTTATTGTGAATGATAATATTTCTATTGGACATTAGTTATTTCAGTATATAGTCAAGTAATTATTAGAATGAGAAAATCCATGCATAGGAGTAAAATTATATTTTTAGAATATAGTGCTTTGCTATAAGGGTTTATCATGGATAATTGAGTGAGAAGTTATATTAGTAATAAGGTATGGTGTCGTTAATTATTAATAGTGTTTGTTAACTATAAAACTATAATTAATTTAATTGATCTCTCTTTTCAAACACCCATAATAAATGGAGCTAAACATCATGGATATTGATGACTGCTGGTACAAGTGTGTGTTTTTCATGAAATCATTTTTATGGTGTTAGTATTGTTAACCTAAAGTGTGTCACGGTAACCACCTTACTGTACAAATATGTTTATTAGTTCCTGCCAGGGAACTATAGCGATGGGCTATGCATTATTTCCGGTTATTTCAAACAGTTTTTACCAATCGCAATTCATATTTCTATGATACTAGTTTATTTTTCAATGTTTGGGCATGGAAACTTGCATATTTCTTATGGCAATTGCGCAATAAAATGTTTTTTTCCCGTTGTCATTGGCTACCAAATATCTTCAAATGAATTCCAACGCGAGAGAAGGCGCGACTACCAAAGATAATCTTCATATAGTTTATTTTGTCAGATTCTCGTTGGTAATCGGTGCTCCCGGATTTTAAGGCAAGAGAAGACACGACTTCCCAACCTCTGCTGCATTTCCCAGTTTTTGCAGATTGTCAGAAAGGTGCTGCCAACTACGCAGAGAGGTGTTCCTACTTCACCAAATGCAACGAACAGTTGTCTACCCTGATCAATAATGTTCAACATGCCATGTGTAGGCATTGAAAAATTGGCTGCTTGACAGTTCTCAGCATAGGTGGCTGGCATTTAGGGATTGTGTAAATGGTTTGTTGGATTTTTGTCAAATAATCCTTAATCTCTCCATTTCTACTTTGAATCCACTACATACCCTAAGTCCTTAGTATTTGCTCTGCCAGGAAGCCTCTTCACAGCTACGGTCTCACCATTGTCCAAATTTGAGCTGTAGACTTTTACAGGACTACCAGTGGCAATTATACCAGCCTCATTAAGGAAGTCCATAATTTTGTGCATATAAGTATATCTTACTCATCTGTACCTCTTTTCTCCATTTTAATTTAATGAAAATATAAAATATATCTTACTATTTTTTAAAGTTAGTTGAATGCAATCTCCCTAATTTCTTAGTTTTTAATAGGCAAACATCAATAACACATACTACCCAAGTTACAGTTTACATCAGAAAACAATTGCTGCCGAGATTGATAAAAATAGAAGCCCTATTTTTTTTAAGCACAAAATGGGCAAACATTGCCAGGTAATCATAGCTTTGCTATGGCTGGCCATGGACAGGTACCCTGGTTATGCTAGGCAAATCCACCATAGTAAGATCTGAAGCATTGAATTTGCTCACATTCAGTGTAATTGGGGTGTCATTGATTCACTCCCCGAGCCTTGTAATTTCGTCTATGGCCACATTTAAGGCTTCTATTATCTGGTTGTCAGAAATGCTTCTTCTCCTTCCATCGTATTGTATGGTAATCTGACAGAAACATTCTATTCCAGTTTTCTTTTACAACTGGTATAATAAATATAGTAATCGTTATTTCAATCTATTATTGTACGAATGCTTATTTCACTTCTTCACCGCCCAAATTTGAAAGTACTTGTTAAGAAGATGAAAATCATGCATACCACTCAATACAACTACTGAGTTTGTGTAATTGGAAGGTGGAAACACCCATAATTATTGAGCAGATGAGACTAATAAAAAAAAACAAAAAACTCCATGGGTAATCAAACGTTTTGCTTGCAGTTACTATGTAGTTGACTGTCTATTTTGCAGGTTATGTAGAGGTGATC
The DNA here is from genome assembly GCA_027924645.1 of Cunninghamia lanceolata. Classification (NCBI taxonomy): domain Eukaryota; kingdom Viridiplantae; phylum Streptophyta; class Pinopsida; order Cupressales; family Cupressaceae; genus Cunninghamia; species Cunninghamia lanceolata. The sequence goes on from BSBN01000348.1 coordinate 8,480,633, forward strand.
AATGGTGTGGGTTGGAGGAACTAAAACCTTTTGATTTCAGTAAATGGAAATGTACTTCAAACCAAAACATTTTATTCCTTATTGGTAGGCATTGCCTCATCCAGATTTCTATTATTATTGAGCTATTATAGTTTCCATGTCAGTATTATCTGTTTAGTACTCTAAGTATTTTTTAGGGGAAGAAGATAAAGGTAACGATAATGTTGATTGCTGCTTTGGGTTTTTCACAGGGAACGATGTTTTATTGGCAAAGTTTTTATACTTCAGAAGGCCATTCACTAATAGATAATTTTGACATTTTCAATATCTAGTAATAAAACAAAGATTCCATAGCTTAACTATGATATATATTATTAATGTATAGTTTTAACATTTATATTAGTTTTTTGGTGGGAAAGCTGGGAAGTGCCATAGCCTAACCCAACTATTTGGCCTCACAAAAAAATCTTTTTCTTTGTTTCAACCAGTTCTTGAGCAAACAGACCAATGACTTTCTCTTGTGAAGAAAGAGGCTTTTTATATCTAACAAGTTTATTAGGTTTCTGTTGGTTCCGTTTTAATTGGGATTTTGTTCGAATGACACAGTTTTTGCAATAAGTAGTATATAACTTGATTGTGCAATAAATCTTTAGCTGTTAAATAATAAAAAAGTATATTATGTCAACTCTTAGCTTTATTGTGTGTAATTCCCATAAGTGTTGCATTCGATGAGTTGACACCTCTTGGAGGCTCTCTATCAAACAGGCCACGTGCCTTATCACCTCCTAGAGGCTCGTTGTGAAGTAGGATACGTGCCTTATCACCTCTTGGAGGCTCTCTGTCAAACAGGCCACGTACCTTATCACCTCCCAGAGGCTCTCTGCCAAATAAACTACGTGCCTTATCAGTGCTACCATAATCGCATGCATGGACAACCTTATTGGGTAAAAAAAATGTTGGCATTTTAGGGTTGACTGTGACATAACCATTGAAGGTTAAAAGCTTGTAGCACTCTCCAAATTGGCACTTCCTTTCTAAACCATAACACACCCTATGTGCTTCTTCAACAATGCCTCTTCTTGTCAGTGTTGCACCTCATGACGATTCTTCAAAACCTCATGATGGGATTCTATTGAGTTGAGTGATGTAATGTTTAAAAAAATTATGAAAGTTCTGGCAAAGTTTATGCTTCAGATAAAATTTGATCTCCAATCATTGTATTATTTTTCTGGTGTATGCTTTCTATGATGTTTGTGGGTTAGAGTTTCCAACAATACATTTGTCAATCACAGATGGAAGGGCTTGCAGTGAGCAGAAATGAAATTTACATTCACTGATGCATCTTTACTACATGGGAGTGTTTTTATATGTCGTTTTGATATGATAATCAAAATAGAATGTTTTATGTTTTAGTAAGTTTGGAGTGGCAGGGAAAGAATACATAAATGTTTTGGAATTATTTTGAATTTACACCTGCCAGTTGCATTTTCTTGAAAGTTATAGAGCCTTTTCAACAAATCCATTTTGTGAGAGGTACAAATCTCTATCACCGAAAATGGGTTCTTGGTAATTCCCTTGATAAGGTATGTGCTCCCTCCTATGCTGAAAATTATCCATTCTTGCAAATATTAACAAATATTAAACTAAGTAAATGTTATATATATATATATACTAGTGTGACCTTACCGTATGAGTGTTTTGCATATGTTTACTATGCAATTGTGACATTTCTCCAAGCATAAAATTTTCTTGTAAAATCAATGTTTTCTCTATAAAACTGGAAGGCTACATGGGTGTCTGTCTCTGAATGGTCTATATATATATATATATATATATATATATATATATATATATATATATATATATATATATATATATATATATATATACACACACTAGTGTGACCTTACTGTATGAGTGTTTTGCATATCTTTACTATGCAATTGTGACATTTCTCCAAGCATAAAATTTTCTTGTAAAATCAATGTTTTCTCTATAAAACTGGAAGGCTACATGGGTGTCTGTCTCTGAATGATCTATAATCATTATTTGCTATGGTGCATCTCCACTAAGCACTCTTTACCTCACACTTCATAAAAAAACCTGCTATCTATGCTCAAATATCTGTCAAACGAAAAGGCACTCTATATCGCTATGGAGCATACTGGCATACTTGGCCTTAAAATTCCTCTTCAATTTTTAATATTCTATTATGAATGGTAAAAAAATAAGGAATTAAACACATTCTCCAGCTTTGTTAGGATTCTATTCATAGTGAGATGGAAAAATAATATCGGAAAACTAAATTATTCTCTATTTGAGAAAAGTGTTGAAGTCTTGCATATTTTCTGTTGATGTTTATTTTTCAAATCCCATCTTATCAGAAAATCATCTTGGTTTTAGTTATTTGAACTTCTGGCGGAAAACGGGAGGATGGGCGCGGAAGGTTCTGGCGCAGGGTTTGCAGCCCGCGGCCTGTGAGGCCGTGGTTGCATGGTGCCTTTCTCCTTTGCATGTGCGTCAGGGGGTGCGATCGGTGGTTCCTTGCTTGCTGGGGGATCTTTTTAGGGGGCGGGAGGACTCTTTCTGTCCGTTTTGTGCCTGTTTTGTCTTCTTCTGCTCGGTTTTTGGCATTCGACTCGCCTGTAGGTAGCAGTCAAGGCGGTGTGTTGGGCTTGGTGTTTGGTGTGGAGGAATGGCTGGGGTTTCGAAAAGTTTGGTGTCAGCTGGGGTGAAGCGGTCGCAGGGTTTGCCTGAGGGCTCTTCTTTTGTGGGTGAGAGCTCCAAGCTTAAAAAAGTGAATGGTTGTTTGCCGCGGAGTCTTGACCGTCCGGTTCTGGTTATCTCCCCTGAATCGGTACAAGAGGACTTATCTTACTGGAGCCAACATGTTTTGATCTGTAAGTTCCTAGGTGTTCGTATCCATCTATCGGCCTTGGAGGCCTGGATTCGCCGATCCTGGCAGGTTGAGGGTGATTTTGATATTCTGGTGGCGGCAAATGGTTATTTCATGGTTGATTTTTCATGTATTGTCAATCGAAATCATGTTTTTGAGGGAGGGCCATATTTTTACAATCATGTGGGTCTGTTCATGAAGCCTTGGCACGGAGGTTTTAACGCAGCAGAGGATATGCCTTCCCGGTTTCCGGTGTGGGTCTGTTTGCCATGGCTACTGTTAGAGTTTTGGAAGGAGGATATTCTGCTTCAGATTGCTGCTCTGCTGGGGAAGCCGGATACCATTGCTTAGAATACTCTGGATAAAAAGGTGTTTTCCTATGGCCGTATTTGTGTTGAAATTGACCTAAACAATCCTTTGCCGGATTCTGTGGAAATTTGTCTTGGCTCTGCTTCGTGGATTCAACGGTTAGATTATGAATCCCTTCCTTTTCGTTGTCGCTTTTGTCATGAGTATGGGCACCTCCAGCGCCAATGTCCTCGGGCACCCAGAGCTACAGGGGTTTCTTCTCCTCCTCCATCCGAGCCTTTGGCAGAGAAGGGGGATAAAGGCAAGTCCCCTGTGGTTGAGGGTGGGACCGATAAGGATGGATTCATTCCTGTTAAGACGAAGGCTAAAGGAAGGGGACATAAGCGGACCTACAAAGATAGACAAAGTGATCAAGCATCCAATCATTTTGAGGTCTTGGATAATCAGGGCTTGGAAGAGGGGATCCCTGTTGAGTTTCCTGTCGGGGCCTCTGGTATGGATACAGGGCTGGAGCAGGCGATTGTTGTTAAGGATTTTTCTCTGACTTTGGAACAGGAGAATTCTGGGCTTCCTGGTGCCTCTGCAGATCCGCAGGATGACATTATATTAGCTGATTTAGCTAAGGCGGTGGTGTCTGCTAGTAAGGGGCGGGGATCATCTCATGTTCTGGGGGTGTTACAACGCCCTCTTAAGAGGGGGCATCTTGAGAATTCCTCAAAAGCTGGTCGTAAAAAAGATGTGGACAAGATTAAATCCACTGGGGATTTGTTGGTGGAATCTGGGTCGGTTAAGACCATTGATGCCCTTTTCTCTCCACCTTCCTTATGATTATTCTTTCATGGAACGCAAGGGGGTTGAATAGCACCCCCCGTCAAAAGGCTATTCAGGATTTGATTGTGGTTCATTCTCCAGATATCTTTTGCATTTAGGAGACTAAGCTTCGGGTGGACTCCATGCTTCAGTATGCTTCTCGTATTTGGGCTTCTGGTTAATGTCAGTGTATTGGTTCTAAGGGAAACTCTAGAGGTCTAGGTTTTTTCTGGGATCCACGTAAGGTTGTTCCTCGCTGGTGGGTTGCTAGCCATTCCTCCATTTCGGTGGTGGCTTCAGTTTTGGAATCTGGTGAGACTATTCTGGTTAGTAATGTTTATGCTCCGATTGATATTCGTGGTAAAATCCAGCTTTGGGCCCACATCAGGCTTGTTAGGTCCTGTGTGCCTTTTCTTCCTTGGATATTAGCTAGTGATTTCAATTCTGTGTTGTGTTTGGAGGAGAAAAGAGGGGGGCTGCCTAGGCTTGGCCCTGCTTCTGATCTTTTCCGGGCCAATGTGGATTCTCTCGCTCTTGTTGATGTTAAACCCTCTAATGGTATTTTCACTTGGAACAATAGACGGAGTGGCCCAGAAGCGATTTCTGAGAGGCTGGACAGATTTCTTGTTTCTAGTTTTTGGATGGGCGGTGGCATGGTCACTTGCTCTGAAATTCTTGATTGGTGCGGCTCTGATCATTGGCCAATTAAGTTTTTTGCTTCTTCTTTTCCTTCTCCAAAGAATCCTCCTTTTAAATTTCAGCTTATGTGGCTTCGGGAGCCGCCCTTGTATGACCTAGTTGCCCAGTGGTGGCAGGATGGGGCCCCTGAGTATGGTACAGCTATGTATTGTCTTGTTAAGAAGCTGCAATTCATCAAGTATCATCTCAAGCGATGGAATCGATCATGTTTTGGTAATCTGCGGGCCAAGAAAAGGGAAGCGCAAGATCATCTTGCTGTTATTACTCGTCAAATTCGAGATTTGGGATTTTCAGAGGCTCTGGGACATGCTGAGTCCCAGGCTCTGAAATTGGTGGAGGAGTGGGAGCTCCGTGAGGAGATTTTCTGGAAACAAAAGGCACGGATTGATTGGCTTCAAGAGGGTGACAGGAACACTGCTTTCTTCCACCATTCTGTGCAAGCTCGTCGGAATAAGTGTTATATTTCTTCTCTTGTTAACTCTGAGGGTCTTTCGATTTCCTCACAGCAGGCTTTGTCTAGAGAGGCTCATCAATTTTATTCTGCTCTTTTTACTGAAGACTCGACTCCTGCTGAGGCTGCTGAGAATATGATCCTTGCAGGCATTCCTTCTTTGATCTCTAATGATTTGAATGCTTCTCTTACTTGTCCAATCTCCTTGTCTGAAGTTGAGGATGTTGTGTTTGGGATGAATAAGGGGAAAGCTCCTGGCCCTGATGGCTTTCCAATTGAATTCTTCCAGGTGTTTTGGGATATTGTGAAGCTGGATTTGTTGGAGGTCGTTCGGGAGTCTCTCCATAGTAAGCAGATGCTTCGGGCCCTGAATGCTACTTTTTTGGTTCTCATTCCTAAAAAGGAAGGTGCTAATAGGCTTGAACTCTTTAGACCTATTGCGCTCTGTAATGTGGTGTACAAGATCATTACGAAATTGATCGATGAGAGGCTTAAACAGTGCCTGCCCGTTGTCATTTCGGAGGAGCAAGGTGGCTTTGTGGTAGGTCGGCAAATTCTGGATGGGGTGGTTGTAGCCTCTGAGGTCATTCATTCCATGGCGACTTCTTCGGAACGGGCTATGTTCATCAAGTTGGATATGGCCAAAGCTTATGACAGAGTTAAATGGAGTTTTCTTCAGAAGATTATGTTGGCCTTTGGTTTTTCTCCAGATTGGGTGAGTTGGACTTTGAGCTGTGTTACTTCCCCTTCTTTTTCAGTTATTGTGAATGGTGAACCTTCAGAGCCTTTTGGTGCTACTAGCGGCCTTCGGCAGGGGGACCCGCTCTCTCCTTATCTGTTTATCATTATGGCGGAGGGGCTGAGTCGATTTCTTAAAGGTAAGGTCTCCCAAGGCTTGATTCATGGCTGGCAGTGGGGCTTGGGCCTTCCAATGACTTCCCATCTCCAGTTTGTGGATGACACTTCTCTTATGGGGTTGGCTCGTATTCGAGAAGCTGAATCTTTTAGGCAAGCGCTGGATATTTACCTTGCTGCTTTGGGTCAAAAAGTAAATGAGCAAAAGTCTTCTATTTTCTTTTTTAATACGCCTCAGGCTATCCAACGGAGGATTGCTGCTATTTTGTGGTTTCAAATTGGGTCTCTTCCCTTTGTCTATTTGGGTATTCCTCTGGCTGTTGGGCGTCAGCCTAGGTCCTCCTGGCAGATGCTGCTTGACAAACTAAGGCGGAAGGTGACTCATTGGACTCATCGGTGGCTCTCTATGGCTGCTAGAGTGACTCTTCTCAAGTCGGTTATCCAGGCCCTTCCTATTTACAGATGTTTTGTTCAAGTGGCCCCTTTGTATTTCCTTAGGGATTTTGATGCCCTCTCTCGTCAATTCCTTTGGAGTGGTAACTTACTTTCTTCTAAGTGGAGCCTTGTTAAGTGGGATTCTGTGTGTAGACCAAAGCAGGAGGGTGGTCTTGGGTTACGCTCTGCTATTTGGAACGGGCAAGCTCTTGCTGCTAAGCTTTACTAGCGTTGGTGTACTAATCAGCATCAGTTATGGGCCCGTATTCTCACCCATAAATATCTTAGGGGTGTTGCTTCTTGTGATGTCCCGTGCTATCCTCTGGAGGGGAGTGGGTCTATGATTTGGCATACCTTAAAAGCTGGGGCTCAGTTGATTAAGCGTGCTCTTTTTTGGATTTGCCATTCGGGGTCACAGACTCTTTTTTGGTTAGATTCTTGGGATGGCCACCCTCCTATTCTCTCTTCTCTTCCTCATCTCCAGTCTCTCTCTGAGGTTTTTACTACAGCTGGCTAGGATACCGTTGAGCATTATAAGTGTGCACAACATTGTGGTTCAGCGGTAAGGTTTCGTTGGAAGCTTCCCTCTGAGTGGCCTCCTGGGGGGGCTGAGGCGGATAGGTGTGAGCCTGCTCAGCTTTTAGCTTCCTGTGCTTGTAATTCTTTGAAGGGGCCCGATGTCTTGGCTTGGGATGGTCCTGATTTATCTGGGAAGTACTCTGTGTCTGCTGGCTATAAGCAACTTGGTAAGTAGTTGTTTGGGGCCATTGAGGTCCCTTGGTGGAAGCATGTCTGGCACAAGTTGTCGTGGCCCAAGTACAATTTTTTCTTGTGGCTAGTTGCTCAAAACCGCTGCCTTACCTGGGATAATTTGTGTAAGCGGGGTCTCCAAGGCCCTTCTATGTGTGTGATGTGTCATCTCTATGAGGAGAGTGTCTCTCATCTCTTCTTCCAATGTCCCTATGCTAGGGAGATTTGGCATTTTTGGTGGAGGGTGTGGAATATGCCCTGCTGGCATGTCTCCTCCTTGGTTGAGTTTGTGGACCGGTGGGGCAAGGCCCCTGTTTCTACTACCTTCCTTCAGGCTGCTTGGGCTATTGGCCCTTCCTTTATTTTGTGGAACCTTTGGTTGGAGCGGAATCGTTGGATTTTTCAGGTGGCAATAAATATGACTTATGCATACCCTGCAATTCTTGAGATGTTTGCTACTTGTGACACTTTGTCAATAGTTTTTGAACCCATGCCTTCGATGCCTTTGAGTACCTGGTCATGTACGATGCCAGTGAGAATTTAATAGGATCCTTAAAAAATTATGACCACATATGTTAAACTTATTCTTGGTATGTTAATATTGCCTTATAGGAATTATCAATGTGGTTTCGGTAAACATATGATGATAAATTCATATATCTAAATTAAGGAGATAGTAATGCACATATGTTGTAATTTGAGAATATTTTAGTCACTATGAAGAAGATAAGCTAGAATGATTGGTTAAGATGATAAAATATGTTTTAAAATAACCTGTTGTTATAATGAGTTATAATATTGTTATTGTGAGAGTGATTAGTCAGAGGGATGTTATCTCTCTCTTATTTCAGTACAAGAAGGTATATATGTTAGTGATGGTCTACTGGATTTATTTCTCTTATTATGTCTTATTTTTGCATGAAATTGTGAAACTGGGAATATGTGTGAAAAGATGTCAAATGTTGGGATTATTGTATCTTTTATTGGATTAACAAAGTTGTTTTGAAAGGTCTATTATTGTATCTTTTATTGGATTAACAAAGTTGTTTTGAGAGGTCTAGTTTTTTGAACTACGAAGCCTCTGCACTTTCACGTAGGTAAGGCCATCTAAGATGAGCCCCCTAGACATAGATCAGGCCCTTAGGACTTCTCTTCTTCACTCTTTCATTCAATCATGTGTACTCCTTCAGTGTATTATTACTCTCTAAAAAAAAAATCCCAACCATTTTGCAAATAATAATGTATCACCTTCTGAAATCTTGTTGTTATGTCCTTTACTCTTATTTATTGCCATTATGTGTGGGTGTTTTCTAAATCAACATTGTTGTAAGTTGTGTTTATTTGTGTTATGTCCATGTTCATATGACTTGGGCATGATATTGTATGAAGATGGATGCATAAGAATGGCTTGGTTAAGACTTCCTTTTCTATAAAAAATGAGGGATGGGGATTTCAATGGCTAGGCTTGAGAGTTCAATTGTGTGATGTGGACGACTAAGATTAAGAGATGATTTAATTCATGGCCACTTCATTTAATAAAAGGTAGTAGTGTGACAAGTGTGAGGATAAGGGTGAAGGTGACATACTTTACGTAATGAAATTAATTAAATTATGTGGTAGTGGTGAATTTGAACAAATATTTTATTTATTTAAATGGGTAATGGAGGAGTAAGTGGGAATTAATTAAATAAATATTATTTATTTAATTAATTGGCTAGTGGGAGGATAAATGTGATTAATTGATATTAAAGAGTTGACTCGATATTAGAAATAAAGGTGCAAACCATATAATCAAAATCTAATTCAAACCTTATTAATATCTTCTAAATAAAGTAGAATCAATAGAGATCGCAATAGAAATAAAACCCACTCCACATAAATAACATGCATTAAGAACTAAAAACATAACATAGTATGTAACATGGAGAAAATCCTTTTAGATAAAAAACTCCACCGAGAAAAGAGGCTCTGAGTTGTATTATCTTCAAATATGAGATTACAATACATGCACTTCCTCTTCTTCCTTAGTCTTCAATCTAGCGATGCCTGTTACTCTCAACTTTACAAAAAATGTAGTACAAATATCCTTATAAAAGGGGGTTGCCTTCTAGGGCAAGAAAACTGACATAATATTGACCATCAGATCTATGACCTAATAATGAATGGTCTAGATTTACAATGATAAAATATAAATAAAATGTAGTTTAGAGGGTGCTACCCCCAAACCCCCACCAGGTCGCGTAGCCCTGGAACCCCTACTGGGGGAATGATCCCCTGGGACCCCTCGCATGGTGTAAACTCCCTTGTGACCCACCGTCATGGATGAATTAACGTCAGGTACTAGATATAAAAATGCAGCTGAAACAAGATCGTTGTTGGTGAAACCTCTCATCCCTTATGGGTAATTTATAAGCAATAATAGGAATAATAAATTACATGGCACCTTAATCATAACATTCTCCCACTTGATATCGTACATTGTAAATACCTATAGGAAAAAAATAAAATAAACATGCACTAGAAACAAGGCCCATGGCCTCTCTGCACCAACCAAATTGTTCTATGCTCATAGGCTTGGTCAAAGCATCTGCAACATTCTCCTAAGTGTCTACCTTCTTCAACTCAATCTATTCATTAGAAACCATTTTTCTATCAAAGTGATACTGTACATCAACATGCTTAGTCTGAGCATGATCAATTAGATTCTTAGCCAAACAAATAGCACTCTGGTTATTAGAACCAATCTGAATGATACTGTAATCAAAACCAATGCATGTACACAGTCTCTTTAAACAAACTGCCTCCTTAGAGACATGGGTAGTAGCCATATACTCTACTTCGATGGTGGACAAAGCAACCATGGGTTGCCTTTTTCTTATACAACTCACTGCTCTACCAAAAAAAGTAAACACATAGTCACTGGTGGACCTTTGACTATAAAAGTTACCCACTTAATCTGCATCAACAAATCCCTATATGTCCAAAGATTCATTAGCACTCTCAATACCAAAATTAAACCAAATGGTAATTAGGAGTAGTTGCTAGATATCTAAACACCCTCTTTGCATAATTCTAATATTGTCTACCAGGGTTATACATAAATCTACTCAAAACTCCTACTTCTTGGGCAATATTTGGTCTAGTGTAAATCTTTGCATGCATCAATCACCCTACAACACTAGAATATGGCACATTAGACATATACTCTAAATCATCCTCATTCTTTGGACACATATCTAATCAAAGCTTAGTACCAATGGGTAAAGGATCTCGAACTGGGTTGCAGTCATGCATAATAAAATGGTATTCACATACTTACTTTGTGATAAACAAATCTTTTTGTTACCTCTATCCCTTTTGATCTCCATACCCAAAATATACTTGGCTGCTCCAAGATTCATCATATCAAATGCACTTGAAAGTTGAGATTTCAATTCATTGATCATACCCTTAGTATTTCTAAAAACCTACATGTCATCAACATACAATGCAATGATCAGAATAGAATCATTAATGCAGTGAATGTACAAATAGTGATCCACCTCACTTCTAACAAAACCCAATTTCAACACAAATGAGACAGAATTTTGGTACCATATTCTGGAGGACTATTACAAACCATAAAGAAACCTCTTTAGTCTGCAAACCCAATGTTCTTTCCCTTATACCTCAAAACCTATCTAGGTTGTTGCATGTAAATTTCTTCCTTAAGATCTCCATGCAAAAATGTAGTCTTGACATCCATTTTCTCTATTTCCCAATCAAAAGCTATGGCAATAATAAGAGAAATATAATAGAATTTAATTTAGTAATAGGAGAGAATATTTCATCGAAATGCACTCCCTCTCTTTTGGAGTAGCGCTTGGCTAGTAGTCTGACCTTGCACTTCTCCAATGAATTATCTACTCCAAACTTCTTCTTGAAGACCCACTTGCAACCTATGGCCTTTCTTCCTTTGGGAAAATGAACAAGATCCTAGGTGCTACAACAGTCTAAAGCCATCATCTCCTCTTGCATGGCTAATTGCCAATACTCACTATCATCTACATGAGTAGATTCCCTTTAGGATCTAGGCTCATCGTTAGTACTCAATAAAGCAAATACGCAACAAAAATCTAGTGGGCTATACCTATCAACTAGGTTCTATTGTCTTGTGGATCTTCTTAGAGGTGGAGTAAGAGACTTCAAGTTCTTTTACATGATTTTCTCTACCAACTTCTTTTGTTATAATAGATTATTTTTCATCAGAACTTTGACTCGAGTCTTTTTCTACTTCTTCACCCCTCAATCCATCAATATATTGTTCTTGAGGTGCATCTTCATGCTCTAATTCAAAGTGCACTCTCTTCATCTTTTCTTCTTTTTCCTTTGGTTGTTCAGGTTTTGAAATAATACTAAGTTCCCTAAAAATAACATCTCTAGATCTTTCGAGTCAATGGATTCCAAAGCTTATAACCTTTTACATTATCACCATATCCAATGAAAGTACACTTTTCAACTTTTTGATCCAATTTAGTTCATTTTTCTTTACACACATGAACATAAGCGTCACAGCCAAATGCCCTTAAATGTCAAACAAAAGGTTTATTACCCATACACATTTCATAATGAGTTTAAATAAGAGCCTTACATGGAGATCTATTAACCAAGTAGTTCACAATACACATAAATTCTGCCCAAAAACATTTCTTCAACTGTGATTCATTCAACATACTTGTGACTCTTTCCGTTATTGTCTAATTCATCCTGTGTGCCACTCCATTCTATTGTGGTGTATATGGAGTTGTCTTTTGTCTAACAATGCATGCATGCTTACAGAACTCATCAGATTCCTTAGAATAGTATTCCCCCCATTGTCAGATCTCAAAACCTTTATCTTATGGTATGATTGCTTTTCAACTAAAACTTTTAATTCCTTAAATTTAGTGAAAACTTCATACTTTTTATGCATAAAATAAATCTAGGTAAACCTTGAGACATCATCAATAAAGGAAATAAGATATCTAGATTTTCCAATTGACTCAACATCCACTAGACCAAAAACATCTGAATGAATAAGTTCCAATTTATCATTAGATTTATTATTAATTGAAGGAAATGGAGATCTATTGTGTTTTCCAAATACGCAATGTTCACAAAACTTCAAACTCTCATGAGAATATGATAAACTATCTAACAATTTTTATTTAAGATAATATTCAAACCAAATTGACTTATGTGGCCCAATCTACAGTGCCATAACATACATGTATTTTTAGTATTAGCCTAAGATGCATAAGAGGCATTACAAACAATAGTGAATTCTAGGTTAAACAAAGTTCCCAATCTTTTCCCCTTTGCTACCACCAAGTTTCATCTCACCAATTTGCATCCATGCTTATCAGATGTCACATGCATTCCCAAATATTTCAACTTTGAAATAGAAATCAAATATCTAGTGAGTCTAAGAACATGTAAAACACTAGGGAGGTTTTTAATTCTCCCATTACTAAAACACAACATTACCTTCACTCCTCCAACAATAAGATATGTATAGTTGTCCCTAAGGTACACATTTCCTCCATCTTACTCGTCATATGTGGAAAACCATTCTTTATGCAGGGTCATGTGGTATGAGCATCCTGAGTCAACCAACCAATGACTATGAGAAATAACATTACATGTAGAAAGTAAAACCTCATCACCTACATTTGAAGACTTATTAGTAGCAGAATCCCATTATTTCTTTAGGTTTCTACATTCCTTTTTTACATGTCCTCTCTTTCTATAGTTCCAACACTTGAATCTATTCTTCTTTCTAGGAGTATTAGAATGGCCCTTAGACTTGTCTTTAGACCCCTTCTGATCACCTTTTGGTCCCCCTTCCATAGACTTTTCCTCACACTGAGAGCATCCCCTAAACTGTTATGAGACTTTTTCCCCAAAATAGAAAATAACGCTACTTTATGAATAAGACTTTGAGATTATAAGAGGATAAAGTTTATTTACCCTTTATAATTAAAAGGGAGATGGAAAAATAAAAGATATTATGATCCTTTGGTTAAAAAAGAGATAAATAAATAATAATTATGAAAACTCCTTTTAAAAGGGAGGAATTATTAAGTTTATTAACTAATTGTTAATAACAACCTTTGTGAAAGGGTGTGATGGTTTAGAAACCACCTCTTAAAAGGTTATATAATGCATTTCTATGAGACATGGAATGGGCATGTAGAGATCACTCAAAAGAAAGAAGAAGATGGAAAAAACTCAAAGAAGGTAATGAAAGAAAGGAAAGACATCATGAAGGAGAAGGATTATACATTTGATAGGCAGTGGGCATTAGAGAAGGGACACATAGTGTGTGTCCAACTCGGGGTACAACATACACTCATGATTGTCCTAGCCAAGGCTTGTGTGTGCACTTGTGTTGAGCATGTTTTGTTGAACATGGCTCTGGAACACTTGTGTGTGTGTGTGTGTGTTGTAAAGCACGGTGAGTTCTGCATAAGAACTTGTGGGTTCTGAACAAGAACCAGATTCCTCCTAGAAGTGCTCACTTGCTAAAAGGGGGTTGAGTCTATAATCTATTCTCCAGAGTGAAGTTTGGAAGAACTTCCAAGATTTAAAAGATACGTATCTATTCCTTTCTATGATGGAAATTAATGAAGTACTGAACTTATATAAAAGATATTGTTGGGCTTTGATGTTAATATGATTATGTGATTATGTTATCTAATTTGTTTTGTTGATGATTACTTAAGAGTTCTTAGTAAATTATAATCTATTGTAATTTACATTTGTTATTACATCTCTTTTAACATCGTTGAATATATTATTAGCTATAAGAAAATCCCCTGCAAGTTGTTAATTAATTTTGGGAAAACATAGTGTTACATTTGGTATCACAGCCAAGCTAGTCCTAAATAGATAACTATGTCTCCTATGGGATACAAAATAAATGCAAGTGAACAAACAATAAAACAAAGTTGCACTCTATCTCATGCACATAATCAAAATCAAGTCCAAGAAGAGTAGTTATTAACTTCAAATAGTGTAAAAAAAAATGTTGTTACATCAGTTTCTACTTAAAGCTAATACCACAGAGGAATTTTCTACTAAATTTGATTTATGGCCTAGATTTGTCAATGCTTGAGAATAGAGAGAAATTGCTCTAGTGGATTATATTTTTAACCTATGGTAAAACTCACAATAAGAAATTAGATTGTAAAAAAAATCCTCTTTACTTATTAGAGGTTTATTAACACATAAATTTGGAGGTTGAAATCAATTTGTGTTGGCCAAACTTGACTAGTTATCAAATTATTGATAAAGGAATTAAAGATATTTGTCACCAATAAATTGATGACAAGCATCCAAACTATACATTTAATTATCTAAAACAAATTAATTTTCAAGAAAACACAAACCTAAAAATAAAATATAAACATACATTAAATTACAAAATATAAAATAATTATTACTAAACACCATGTTTTCAATAGTTAAGAAGAGATGTATGCAAGAGATGAAAATAGAGACAAGGCATGCTAACTATTCAAACAAAATATCTCAAAAGTATATGCCTAACATAAAATCACATTGATCTCAAAAGTATATGCCTAACATAAAATCACATTGATTGCACAAAATACACGAAATGGATCTGCTGAAAACGCATTTAATAAATCTCAAGCAATTTTTAGTATTGGCTTCATAAAATCACATTGATTGCACAAAATACACCAAATGGATATGCTAAAAACGCTTTAATAAATCTCAAGCTTTTAGTATTGGCTGTATAGTCAAATGCCTCACTCTTACCAACATCCTCATGGCTTGTACCAAGATAGGTGCCATATTAAATAGTTTGAATATCCATCAAAACATAATCAAGAATGATATTATAGTCACAACTATTGCTAGACTTGAATATAAACTGCATAGGCATATAAGAGTGTGGACTATTCAACAAAAAAAAATAACATATTCTTCATGAATTCGGATATAGAGATGTTTTAAAAACATCAACCTCCCACTATAACGAGTTTAAGTTGGCCTCAAGAAACATCTTATTGTTCATATTTACAATCAAAATTCTAATTCATAGTGTGTTTTTCAATGCTTCTTACAACATGAAATATCTCGAGAGTTTTTTCTCATTTAATTCTAACTTTTCTTTTCCTTTACAACGGGCTATGAGGTAATAGGATGCAACACTTGGTATCGTCACGTCCTTCGCTATGACAAAGCATTAGCATAGAGCTCTTTTTTAATATAAATAATTCAACATTTCTTTTCTATTTAATTTTGAACTGATGAAAGCATATAAGGAATTCAATATAATTTTAAAGAGGGTCATCATTTTTTAAAAGAGTGCCATTATCTTTTTAAAGAGAGGCGTATCATTTATAGAAGAAGAGATGCATCCTTCATATAAATAAAGTCTAGTTGTTTTATGTAGTCAGAGTCAGTTATGATAGAAGTCAGGAAGACACGAAACTGAAAAACAAAACAATACAAGTGAAGAAAAAGATTATCACATAGGATTGATGAATTATTTCTATTTGTCCGTGTTCCTGGCAGTAAACACTTCCTCCAAACGTCCACAATAAATACATGTTTATTTTCTAGATCCTTCACAATCTAATCTGTTGTGCCCATCATTATCAATCTTTACTCTTCCTTCACACCCAATGTATTCCAATCAGCATTATCCTTGAGAAGATCGCCATAACAATGATCATTTGTCTCTTAGTGAGAACACATGACAATCCATACAATCAATATTTAAATACATTTTACGTTAATTTCGACTTCCTTCTGCCATTGTAGGTAGCGTAGAAACTACCAATTGGAAGCGCAAATTCCCCTTCTCTCTCTGAGATGAGCTACTGCAAATACAAACACACGATCTCCAAAATAGGGACTGGTAGCATTTTCTAGTGAATGAGCCATAAGAGTTTGTATTAGGGTGTTATTATAGTGGGATTTATTCTTCTTAGCCATATTCTGAAATGCACAGTGAATCCGTTACTAGTCCACAAAATCAATTTTGACTTAATATCATCTCATGCTTAATGTTTATCCATTATATATACGAGTATGATATATTTGTGGTCATGGGGAGCACGGAAGGTGTCCCCTCCTTTGGGAGAGGAATGAAAAAAAAAGAGTATTAGTGCGTATGACAGTGTTGGTCTTTACAAGACATGTGCTTGGTATAAGTTTTATACAACCAAAAATCTAATAGGAAGGTTAGAAGAGTATTATAAGGTTAGAGAAGTTTAAAATGTTTAGCCTTTTATATGTAGTGAAAAAATATTTAGTTTTAGTGAAGAATTTATGATATTGTCTTATGGGAATATTATGTGTGACTTCAACCTTAGAGTCGTGCCTTGATTATTTACTAGCTAGGGCATTCTTATATTTTATGCAAGTTATTTTTTAAGATAACACACTCATATTAGATATATAGTGCGTGCATATTACAAAAGGTCAAATTATATTATCTATAATGATATACATTTTCTCTTTTATGGAATTATATAAACTACAACCTAGCATATGGACATTAATATGAAGGTTATTGAATCAAAACCATGAAGTGTGTATATTCTTTTATCATTTAAAGAGAAATGACACCATGAAATGGCTAGGAGATTAGCCTAACACATTCTTATGATCATATTTCCCTCAATTGGCCATTGAATTATGCCTTGGATGTCCAAATCTCATTATTGGTAACTTGTGTAATCTTTAGTAAACCACACAAGGTTAATATAAAGAGAATCTAAGCCAATCCTATACTTAAGTGAGCAACTCCAATAGCATTAAAACATAACATTGTTTCCTTAACTACATATTTATGAATATAAATGGAGATCTAATAACCTAATATATATATTGAAATAATTAGCAACAAACATGAGTGGAGTTTCATGAAATGTGTTGTTAAGTGAGACAAATACCCTCAAACCATATAGATAGTGAATCTTTCCTTCAATGGTTGGTAAAAGAATAAAATAAATCAAGGTGTATCAATTGAATAAACCATTTTTTATGTTACAAAGAACTTGGAGTCACAAAAATATATTTCTAGGGTGCAAAAGCATTTTTGTAAATAGAGGAGGTATTTTATACATATGGAGCATTGTATAGTAATTGCTATATGGTAAAGAAATACATTCAAAATGTATTGTGGTGAACCATGATTAAAGGTTGGACAAATATTTCTTTTGTTTTTATGTATTGGCAACTTGTGAAGGGTGTTTAGAATCACAACTTTGATAATTCACTTATGTGAGTATAGTAGTTAGAGTAACCATGAAGTTTTGGAAAGATTTATTTATACATCATGAGATCTCAATTAAGAGATGACAACCTTAGTCGTATTAAGTTTAAGTCTTGTTAAAACCATTCAATTTGGCTCATACTCTCTTGTATACAAAAAGTTATCTTCAAAAACATTGAGTTAATAAGTTACTCTTTCTAATAGACAAAATTGTAAATCCATTCCAAATTGCATTTAGATTTATGTCTATTTTAGGATGTGGTGTTACTATATACTTGATGATAGCTAAAAACACAAACATGACACCTAGATTTATTTAACATAAGTTACATTGTGGACCCATAACCCATAGGTCCTAGGATCATTTTCACATATTAAACTTTGGAAAATATGATGTTGTTTAGTTGCAATGAAACAATGCTTTTACAAGATATGAAACTAAAAAGATTATCTTAGCATCTGTCATGAGGACATGTTGGAATTTACCAGGGGAGAGCCAATCCCAAATTCAATCCATTCTTAGATTAAATATTTAACTTTTTGTGATATGCAAATTCCTCAAGAAGTGATTTGGAAAAGAGCTAGTTTATGTAATGTTTAAATGTTCAACATGTTTTATATTTTATAGAATTTTTTTTTTAATTTTATTATGCTGTCAAACTTTTAGAAACACATCAAGGTTATTAAAATTCATATTAGGAATAAAATTCTTGAGCTCAGTGTTGTGAGTAAAAATCTAATCATCTTACAAATCCTAGGACAAGGATATTTAATTAGAATTCCTATGATCTTACTATATACTTCATTAAAATATAACCCCAAAGAAAGCCATAGGATGAAAAATCGATGATCGTAGCTATTATAATTTAAAGACTTGAAGGGCATAGAAATATTGGTAACCCATCTTCTGAAATATTGAGTTTTTAAACATTGTTTGGGGATTTGGGTTTGGAATATCAATTAAAAGAACTTAAATTGTGTCTTTAATTATTTTACGAAGTCATAATTACATGGTTGTGAGATCAATCAATATGGAAAAGATGAAGAGAGATGTGCAATTAACCTAATTACTTAAAGGAACTATTACACCTAGTGTTTATCTATGAAGTACTTTATGATGGTAATAGTTGTTGATGTTTTGTTGCCTAAGTTTCCTTGTAAGATTGTTTTGTACCATCTTTGTTTTATTGTACTTCATTATTGGACTTGATCAACCCAATAACCTTGTACATGTTTTGATGTATTTGTTTCTATCGAATTGTATTTGGTATATAAAACTTAGAGGATATTCATGTAGTCTAGAATGCATGACTATCATCTTTGAATATCTTTTTTGTATATGGTACTCAATGATGAGTGACTACATCATATGGGATAGGCATTTCATTCATTAGGTAAGTGCTATGTGATTTCATGATAATTACTTTTGTATATTAGAGTAACACCTAAAGATTGAAATATTTGTATTAAAGATTAGGTTACACATTAATGACCAAATTTAGAAGATTATTTGATAGGAGATTTATTGTATATACTTGTATGAGCTTCTCATGTATAAATTCATGATCTATTTCAATTGACAATGTGCTTATAGTTCTAATCATGTTATTTATTAACAAATTATTTCTATGGGATTTAATTGTGGTTTTAGTTAAAGTAGAAGAGTTATTGAAAAGATCTAAATTTTTTGAGAAATATGATTATAGATGAAGTTAAAATAAAATAGATTCACTGGGATATTGATAGTATTACATCCACATTTGACTAATTATTTTTGGTGAATTATGTTGTAGTTTCAACTTGAGCTACTGAGGACAAAAACTAATTCACAGGGGGAGAATTGTTATAGGACTTTTTCCCCAAAATAGAAAATAAGGCTACTTGATGAATAAGACTTTGAGATTATAAGAAAATAAAGTTTCTTTGCCCTTTATAATTAAAAGGGAGATGGAAAAATAAAGGATATTATGATCCATTGGTTAAAAAAGAGATAAATAAATAATAATTATGAAAACTCCTTTTAAAAGGGAGGAATTATTAAGTTTATTAACTAATTGTTAATAACAACCTTTGTGAAAGGGTGTGATGGTTTAGAAACCATCCCTTAAAAGGTTATTTATGGCATTTGTGTGAGACTTGGAATGGGCATGGAGAGATCACTCAAAAGAAAGAAGAAGATGGAGAAAACTCAAAGAAGATAATGAAAGAAAGGAAAGAAATCATGAAGGAGAAGGATTATAGATTTGACAGGCGGTGAACACTCGAGAAGGGGCACACAACTTGTGTTTAACTCGAGGTACAACGTACACCCACGATTGTCCTGGCCAGGGCTTGTGTGTGCACTTATGTTGAGCATGTTTTGTTAAACATGGCTCTGGAGCACTTGTGTATGTGTGTGTTGTAAAGCATGGTGAGTTTTGCATAAGAACTCGTGGGTTCTAAACAAGAACCAGATTCCTCTTGGAAGTGTTCACTTGCTGAAAGGGGGTTGAGTCTATAATCTATTCTCTAGAGTGATGTTTGGAAGAACTTCCAAGATTTAAAAGATATGTATCTATTCCTTTCTATGATGGAAATTAATGAAGTACTAAACTTATACAAAAGATATTGTTGAGCTTTGATGTTAATATGATTATGTGATTATGTTGTCTAATTTATTTTGTTGATGATTACTTAAGAGTTCTTATTAAATTATCATCTATTGTAGTTTACATTTGTTATTACATCTCTTTTAACATCATGAAATATATTATTAGCTATAATAAAATCCACTGCAAGTAGTTAATTAATTTTGGGAAAACATAGTGTTACATTTCTTCCTCAATTCATGTGAAATCAGAACTAAAACAAGGGCATCCAACTTTAGATATGTGAGTTTAGCAGTGATAGCCAAAATAACAATCTCCCATGACTCATGTAAAGAATAGAGAATTAATATGCATTTATTTTCCCCATTTACATCAACATCTATAAATGCTAGTTTAGTCAATGAAAAATTAAATGAATTCAAATGCTCTGTAATTGATTCACCCTCATTAATTTTCATAGAAAACAAATTACACTTTAAATAAACAATGTTTACCATACTCTTCGCTTGATAGATCTCCCCCAGATGCTTCCACAAGCTATGTGAAGACTTCTCACTTGCAACATTCAGCAGAACATAATCTGTAAGACATAGCTAGAGTGTACCTCATGCCTTTTTTCCAGTCTATCCTACTCTTCTTGAGCAACGTTGTCAAGTTTCTTCTCTTTGATAAGAGCCAACCACTTATTTCTTTCCTCTAGCAAATCCTCCATTTTTAGCTTCCACAATTCATACCCCATGCTATTGAACTTTTCAATGTCTAATGGAGAGGTATAAGCAATAGGAAATGCATCCATGATATCTACACAAGATATACAAAAAAAAAACCAAATCTCTCGTCATAGCTAGAAAGCCTTCACACTACCACCTAAGAATCAAAACTAGCTATGATTAGATACCAAACGTTAGAACTGATGGTACAAACCACATGACAAAAATTTGATTCAAACCTTATTAATATCTTCTAAATAAAGTAGAATCATTAGAGATTGCAACAAAAATAAAACCCACTACATAGAAATAACATACATTAAGAACTGAACATATAACACAATATGTAATGTGGAGAAAACCCATTCAGATAAAAAAACTCCACCAAAAAAAGAGGCTCCAAGTTGTATTATCTTCGAATATGAGATTACAATACATGTACTTCCTCTTCTTTAGTATTTAATCTAGCGGCTCCTATTACACTCAACTCTGCTAAAAATGTAGTACAAATATCCTTATAAAAGGAGGTTGCCTTGTAGGGAAAAAACTGACATAATATCGACCATTAGATCTATGAGCTAATGACAATTGGTCTAGATTTCTAATAATAAAATATAAATAAAACATGGTTTTACGGGCGCACCCCCAAACCCCTATCAGGGCACGTATTCCCCAATGCCCCAATGAGGGATGATTCCCCCAGACACCTCATAGGGGGGAAACCCCTTGTGACCTCCTGCCATAGATGAATTAACATTGAGTACCAAATATAAACATACAATTGAAACAAGATCACTTCTAGTGAAACCTCTCATTCCTTATGGATAATTTACAAAAAATAATAAGAATAATAAATTACATTAGACTTACAAGGTTGATGACAACTAAATCCTAACATTCGAGTCACCACATGCTCTATTGCCATCTAATTATTTAGGAAACATCACAAAACATTATGTTAGGGGTTAAACTAATGTGTGAGTAATAAGGCATAACACCACAGAATATATAGCAATAAACATCCACCAAGAAAACATGGAGACCACAAGATAACTACCAACTAGGGTTCTTTGTTAACTAAAATGTGACTTAGACATAATGTGGGTGAGTCAACCTCTAGATAGCATATTCACTACACACTTGCTAAAGGCATCAGCTCAATCATTCCTACATTTGTAAGGAAAGTGAAGTAGATAGGAGTGAATGGGCCAATTACTCTCTTCATGTGCAAGAAAAGTGTCATAGGTGAGAGTGGAGTTGTTGTGTGTATGGTTGAATACTAAATTACTAAGTTTATGTACCTCATGATGAGACTAAGACTTTCCTTAATGTTTTCCTATGCTTGAAAGAATTGTTGGGTTTATATGCCTCGTGATGAAGCTACGGGCTTCTTTGATGTTTGTTTTTGAATGAAAGTTGAATGTTTCTTGCCTTGTGACAAAATTAAGGGCATGAATGTTAAAAGTCTTAGAATGGATTTCACGTGCAATTAATCCTAAATGAATGTAAGTTTTTATTTTCCCAATTTTTAGAGATGATTTAATTACTATGAAAGGGAAATATGCATGCAAACTATATAGATTTTCCTAATGAAATTTAATCTAGATGTTATGTGTGTTTTCCAAGTTTTGAATCTTCTAATCTAAATTTCTAACTCTCCAAGCAAAACAAGGAATCTATTCTAGAGGAAAAGTAAATAACTCTACGTTAACTCTAAATTCTATTAAGAGAAAGATAAAACAATGTTTTACTTCTTCAAGAGAAAAATGTGAGATAATTCCTAGTAAATAAATAAAAGAACCTATACATATAGGGTGCCAATGTTAGGATTGTGTCCTTAGAAATCTTGTAGCAATTTTCTCCTCCTCTACAATAGCTTGGGGACTTAAAGGAAATGGATTAAGTTTTAAAGGATTTAGAAAAATATAAATGGATTTAGATTTGAACCTATTCTAGAAATAAAAAGACATACAAGTGTTATGTCATAAAATGTCCCGTAGGACTTTTATCTACTAAGTTTAGCCCCCAGTTCCAGTGAATTTGATTTTACATGTTAAGTTTGAATATCGAGACAAAATGGCCTTAAACCCATGTCAAAATGGACTTAGGGGACATTGTAGAGCTTTAACCCTAACCCAAAATAGGTCCTAGGACAAGGGCACTCATGCCCTTGTCCTGTCCTATTTTTGCGGGGTCCCAAATTTGAATGTTGGCAAAGTGACCATTAAAGGTGTTCCTTTCCAACATATTAATTTTAATTTACAAAATTAAAGAAAGAATGCAGATATAAGCATGTTTAGGGTTTAATTAGTAAACTAGAAGTGAACTAGAGGATGATTTTGATATTTTAGCAAACTTATAATTTTAGAGCATTCAAGGCATTCATTGTGTTGTAGAGTAGAATATGGTTGTTGTGTTTGTTATTGAATATTTGGCTTCATCTTCTAATGTTGTAAAGGATCTTTATCAATGTAAGAACTACACCTCTGAGGTGATATCTATTTCTACTTCAATCAATCATTTATCAATTTGTTTTTTCCTTTGTCCTGTAAGGATATGCACTCTCTACCTAACAATGGTGTTGGAAGGTTTGAATGGCATTCTAGGGTTTGACTAAGGCAAGATCCTAAACATCACAAATCCCAACTCCTCTCCTTGTGATTGCAGGTGTCAGGTGTTAAATTCTACAGATTAGAGTTGTAAAGGAGTGTTGTAGAGAATAAGGATCTCAAATTTGATGGAAAAAGGTAGAAAAGGGCACTATTAGGGCTTGGGCACTAGTCCCTTTGCACTCCAAGTTTGTAGAGCCTAAAATCTCAAGAACAATGATACTTAGTGGCAGAAGAGGTCTAGAAACCCTCAAAAAAATTACTACCTTGGGCTTGGGTGTGAATCCCTTTGCCCCTGACATTTCAGGACTTTGAGCTTCAAAATCTAGTATGTATCTAACCTTCATTTGGTATCTTTGTGTGTGATCTTTCTGGAATTCATTTGTTTGTTTATGATTTTGTACAATTACGGTTTTGAGCATAATTGGCCTTAAATTAACATAATAATCAACAATTTCAAAATTTCCTTATCATTACAAGTGACAACCAACCTGTAGATGAATCCTCTTGTAGAAGTGGTGATTCAACTTGGTTAAATGTCCTTGAATGTGTGTAGATAAAGGAGGATCTAACTATATCATCCATCAAACCCTTGAGCCCCTCTTTTCCTATATAACAAAAAGCTCATTTGTAGAGAATAAAATGCTAATGGGGGAAAGTTTACATAAGCCTGAGAAATACAAGAATACAATACTAAATTTGCCTCCTAAGGGAAATCTTTTAATATTTGTAAAAACTAAAACTAAAACAAAAATGAAGAGGCTCAAAGACCTATGAAGAAGCTTGTTAAAATTATTAATGTGTTTCCTTGATAATGAAGACATGAGGGTTATTTATGTTGGCAAGAGACGCTATGTGGCTTCATGATTATTGTCATTGATGGCAACAAAGTCTATCCCACACATCTGCAGAGCATAGTATGCCTATACTAGAAGTCAGATTGAAGAATGTTTTTGTTTGGTGAACAAGAACAGAGCATGCAGTAAGGTCCAACAGTCAAGTTTGGATCTCTCAGAGGGTGTAACTTAGCAAAGTGTGGACTTGGGAAAGTCAAGAGGAGTATCATGACTGCTATATTCTAGAGATTGAGCCTCTGGTTATGAATCATGGAAATGATATGAGCATCTAAGTGTTGGGTTCTAGACAGGCAGAGTAGATTGAGGAAGAACTGACCTACAGAATATCAGACTTCAATCCGGATGAGTAATTGATGTTGATCAAGCTATTTGATGGATCATACATGGTTGGCCAACATGATTGATGACTTTTATGTCTATGTTTTTGATACGCATCATAGATTAAGCATGGAATCAACTGACAAATCAGTGTTTTGTAAATATCTTGAATATTCTGGTTGCCAACTAGAAAGATTTTGAAATCCTTGATGCAGATATATATACCAGATGGATTTTAGTATGAGGTGTGTGTGTATAGAAGAAGTGTGTGAAGAAAGGCAGAGATAAGTGTGGAAGCAGCAGTACAAGTCCATTATGTGACAAAATAGTAGCACTGAAAGCAGAGGAAGAATGAAGTGCATTAGATTAGTATATTGAGCCTGACTAGAACTGAATCTCAACATATATGGATGCCTCTCATTAGTTCAAATACCTGGTTACCTTCTATAAACTTTGTAGATAGTGAGTCTCTTGTAGGCAGTGTGCCTCTTGTGAGTAGTGTGCTCGGGCAGTGAGCCCTAATTGGCAAGTGCCATTTTTGTACTTCTTATTCTTTTAACAGAGAATACAATCTTGGGTTAGTCACCCTGTGGTTTTTCCCTTAATAGGGTTTTCCATGTTAAAATCCTTGTGTTATGTGTGTTGATTTCTTTTCTGCTCTCATGATTATATATGCTTATGTGTTTTGATTCTACTCAAATTATAAAAGGAAAAATAAAGTAAAGTTATTAGAGATGACTGATTCAACCCCCCCTCTCATTTATCTACCTTGTTTCCAACAATTGATATCAAAGCTAGGTTCCTCTAAATAGAGCCTAACAACTTGAGGAAGATCTAGGAATCTCAATGGATATGTATGGTATGAAGGAACTACTTCAGTCTACCCTAGATGATCTTGAGCAATCTCACTCTGAAGTCAATAAATTGAGAGAAAGACTCAAACAAGCTGATGATTTCATAAATGAGCTAAAAGAAAAATTGAGTATCTCTGTGAAAAAGAGAAAGGAACTACTTCAACAATTAGCAAGTCAAACTGAAGCCAATTATACTAATGAAGATCTGAATGAGAAAAACAAGTTATGTGAGAAGCTATCAAAAGAGTTCATTATGGTAAGACATGAAATGGAACTAGGGGTTATGAGATTCACCCAAGAAATTGAAGAGAAAAGAAAAATTGAAGATAATCTAAAACAATCTCTCAAGGAGAAGTCAGAGGATTGCCACAAAATGGATAGAATAATCAAGCATCTAGAATCTAATCTTGAAGAAGCTACAGATAATGAAGAACAACTTGAGAATCAGATACACACTCTTAAACAAGATATTCAAATAGCAAATGAATACAAAGAGAAATTCAAGATAAGCTTTTCTCAACTTGAAGTTCTTCTTGAAAGCCAAAAGAGGGTAGATGACAAGCGTGGCTTGGGATATGAAAAAGGTGAAAGCTCTAGATCTAGTCAGAAGAACTCTAGATTAGGAAATCTAAGGAATGGGTCTAGAAGACCTCAGGTAAGGCAACCAACTACTCAAAGATATCCATCCTTCAATGGATACTGCTACAATTGCAACAACTTTGGTCATAAAGAATCTCAGTGCAGAAGAAGAATGAATTAGACTAACTCATCCTTCTCCAATAGTGTTTCAACTACAAAAGGTATGGTCACAAATCTCATGAATGTAGAAATATGTAAATAAACAATTCATTCAATGGTAGATGTTTTGCATGCATTAGAATGGGACATATGGCTAATCAATGCATATCAAGAGGATTCAGTAAAATATGCAAAGAAATGTTGTCTACCACAATTACAATAGATCTGGTCATATTGCCAAATTTTGCAGAAGTAAGAATTAGGATACAAAAGGTCCGGTACATCATAATCAAAATTAAGATAAAGGAAAAGGTAAAGTGAATGCAGATGAAGTTCAAAGGGAGATGAACAAGATTTGGGTGAAGAAGAGTACAAAAAATGTTGGAGATGGACCCGTACTAGAATCTAGTGCTGATATTCCTTCTGGAAACTAAACAGATGAGCTCTGGCTCAGGGGGAGTCACAAAGGAAAATAAATTCCCCCAGCCAGTCAATTGGTACCTAAATTTGGCACATGAAATGTTATGGATTAAAGGGTTCTCAGAGAAATATCCAAATAATCCTCGGTAAAAATATGAAAGATCCGCAAGGAGTTTTGAAGAGTTTAATCAACAAAGATTGATTCGGTTTGACAGCCATCCAGTAAAGCAAGATCTTCATAGACAAATCCAGTATGATTCAAAATTAATCTGTGGACTCATGGCATGATTGGAGGAAAGAATATACATTGTCAATTATCACTGAGAATGATTCTAAGTGCATCTCAGTGATTTGGAAAGATCTCTATCAGAACAAAGTAACCGAATGACTTAAGTTGTGCATTTATTGCAAAAGGAAATTAGGGTTTGCGCAGAGATAAAAGGGTTCTTTTACTCATCATTTGCACATTTGCATTTGAGAAGAAGAAAGGAAGAGCTCTATATCAAGTTTTCACAACGTTGTCAAAGATCAACTGTAGAATCTGATTCAACCAGTGACCTATTCCGTCTCTTATTGTGAACCCTAAAAGCGCAAAAAGGTATTTCTATTTCTGAATATCTCTCTCTAAATCTTTTGCAAAGATGGCTACTCCAATGGTTGTTAAGATCACTGATAGGCCATGCCCAAAGTTCAAGAAACACCCCTACAAGTCCCTAGAAGTTGGTCCCTTAGGGTCTTTTTCTAGCATTTTGCATGGGGTTCTGCACATAGAAGATGTTAGGGTGTACATCCACACCAATATTGAGGAATTTGGAGAATCCAAGCTGATGGATATCTACCATAAACAATTAATAGATAAAACTTTTAAACTCAAACCTCAATACAAGGCCATCCGAGATAAGCATTTTGGACATTGCATCCACTTTCCTTGTTTTGCAGAAGATGAATGGGTCTGATACGTTCTTAGTAGAATACATAACAACTTCATGTGGTAGATGAAGCCCTTCAAGATAATGCAAGATGCAATTAGGGAAGTAACTGGATTGTACTCATCCAATGGGTTGCCTACACTCAAATTTGTCAAGAACCAGATAGTAAGTGAGGCTACTATATCTAAGTTTGACAAAAGAGCCATGACAATAGAAGATATCACAGATCTAGATATCAAATTTGCCTCTATGATAATTGGTTATAAAATCTATCACTCCAAGAGGGAATATTCTGTTTCTAGAACTGCAATTTAAACAACATATCAGATGCTAAGGGAAAATGCTGATTATGACCTATGTGATCTTCTAAACCAACTATTAGAAAACTTGTAGAAGATCAAGAAGGATAAGAAGAACTCATTCAAGTATGGTGGCTTAATACTATGTCTATTCGTTTACTATATGAATGAGCTACCTGGATCAAGTGGTTGGGTATGGCAAAATGACAGACTGGTTGCCATACAAATCAGAGACTATATGTATGGGCTTGGTGATGCCAAGGCTCAAAGTACTGCACTCTAGGGGTACTTTAAAAACTTCCAAAGTTTGATGCAGGCTAGAGAAAGAATTCCTCATACAATAGTTGAAAAATATAAGGATATAGTATGCTTCATGGTAGACACTGATCAATGCCTAATGGAGGCAGTTGAGCCCAGAACATTTTAGATTATGCCAATGGGATATGAGGTAGATAAGAAAATCGTAGAGTTGCATGTCCAACACTTGCTAAGTCAGCCTAAGGACCTTGAGGCAGAAAGGTTTGGAACCTTTCAATAATTAAGTGTAAAGATACATGTTGAACTAAGAAAACTAGAGATGAAAAGAAAAGTGAGAAGGGAAGTAGAGGAAATTGCCAAGAAATATGGCATATCAAAGGAGGCAGTTGATGAAAATAGAGAGAAAATAGAAAGAGCTGAAAAAGAGAAACAAGAAGCAGAAAAAAAAAGTGTTCTGGTACAAGCCTCCTCCTGGACTAGATCCTCCAAGAGATCTACACCTGCCACCTCTAAGAGCTCAAGAGCCTCAAAACTGGAAGCCAAGACATCCAGAAAGGGAGAGAAGAGAATGAAAACAAAGGCCACAAGGTCATACATAAGCCAAAAGGATGATGAAGCAATAGAGTCTGATGAGGAAGTTAAGAAAATGAAGAAGAAGAAGAAAATATCTGGAGAATCCTCTACCAGTAAAAACAAAGAAGAAGAGATGAAAGAATTTGTCGAAAGGCCTACTCTCTCTATTGATGATATCATCAAGGCAGTCATAGTGGATGGGAACCTACAACCAGTTACTGAATTTTATGATGAATATAGTGACACTGACAAGAATATTTTGGAAGATGCTAATGTCAAGTACATAAACTTTTATAATAAAGCATTCATTGAAATCATCTCTCTAATTCCCAAAAGTCTAGAGAAGGTACTTAAACTGAGAAAGGAGAATGCTAAGGCAAAGGACCTAGAGATCTAAGCACAGATTGCTATTCATCTCTATCCTTCCATTACTCCAAAACAAATGAACATGATCTTTAAGGACTGCAAGGATGAGTTCCAAATAAAAGCAAGAATGAATAAACTTATGCTTGGAGAGATTGATCAAGTAGCAAGAAAAATAGAAGACATCCTCCAGAATGCCTTTAAAAGATTCAATCTTCTTATTATAGAGAACATAGATGAAGAACCTTCTACCATGGATGTCAAAGGATTAAGTGCATCAAAAGAAGAATCTACTAAGAAAAATATAGAAGAGTCAAAAGAGATAGCTGAAGAAAAGTCTAAGGACTTGGATTCCTCTGTTCCAAAAGAGGAAGTCCATGAAGAAGATAGCATCTCTACTCTAGATCCCCCTGTAGACTCAAGAACTAAAGGAGAAGGAAGAAAAGAGGAAAAATTGAGTTAAGAAGAGGAGGTAAAGGGAAGAGAAGAACAAACAGAGAAGATCCCTAATGATAGTTCTGAGGTTGCCAAAGGAAAGAAGACTCGGTCTCTAGCAGGAGACACTGCAGAGGCAGTAAAGAGCTTCTTGAACAAAGAAATGATAGAAATAGATGAACATGAATTATTTCAAGGACCACTCAATTTTGACTTCCTCTCTCTAGTCTAGACAATGAAGATAGCATCCTTTGCCCAAGCTAAGGCAAAAGAGAAGCTTCTAAAGTCTCACATGGAAGATTGTGAGCTGATAGAGATTGCATCAGGTATGCTAGAGAAGATCAGCCATCCTTCCAAAAGGATCCTTTGGCCTCTCCATTCGGTAAACTTAAATCTCTGATAAACTCTATCAACACTCATTTGATTCCTTAGAGAAATTGACAGAAGAAAAGATTCGAAAAATTTTTTTAGGAAAGAGATTCTTTGAAGTACAGGGACTCATAGCTAATGATAGGAGAACCTTGGATATCAGGATAAAGAGCCTAGAAAATCCTCTTAAAGATGGTGGCGAAATCTACAAATTTTGTCTATCTTTGTCCATAGTGACAGAAGACATTGAAAAGGTGGAAGAACAAGAGGGTAAACTATCAAGTTTATCCCAAAATTTTGATCCCCTCACCACATCCATAATGAATCAAGAGTGCCAGGCTAGTGCCATCATAAATGAAATAAAGAGGCTTGAAAAGGAGAAGAATAATATAATAAGTAGGATGAGTGAACTTAGAGGGATAATTATCCCTAAGTTAGAGGCAATGCATGAGGCCTTAACTGATGCTTAGACCACTGCCCGAACCAGTGATCTGACATACTTAAGAAGGGCAGAAGCTTATGCATTTTTGTTGAGTGGTCACATATCAATTTTGGACAGGATGAAGCAGATTTGGATGACAAAATTTGTACAGTTGAAGACCACCTTTGTGGATATACTTAAGCATATGTAAGTATAACATGTATATATACTTATGCGGCTGTGTATAGGTTGATTTTTACAAATTTTGGTGTATGGATTCCACCCTTTTCCATTGATGTCAAAGGGGGAGTGAGAAGTAGTGAAAAATGTGGAATCTAGCTAAGGGGGAGCTCCAATAAAAGTGTACATAAGACAGAGCATCAACCAAGGGGGAGTTTGCTACGACATTTAGTCATTTTTCACTAAGTGTTGTCATCAATGCCAAAGGGGGAGATTGTTGGAAAGAGACACTGTGTGGCTTCATGATTGTTGTCATTGATGGAAACAAAGTCTATCCCACACATCCGCAGAGCATACTATGCCTATACCGAAAGTTAGATTGAAGAATGTTTTGGTTCGGTGAACAAGAACAGAGCATGCAGCAAGGTCTGACAATCAGGTCTGGATCTCTCAGAGGGTGTAACTCAGCAAAGTGTGGACTTGGGAAAGTCAAGAGGAGTATCATGACTACTATATTCCAGAGATTGAGCCTTTGGTGATGAATCATGGAAAAGATATGTGCATCTGAGTGTTGGGGTCCAGATAGGCAGAGCAGACTGAGGAAGAACTGACCAACAGAGTATCAGACTTCAATCCGGATGAGTAATTGATGTTGATCAAGATATTTGAGGGATCATACATGGTTGGCCAACATGATTGATTACTTCTATGTCTATGTTTTTGATACGCATCATAGATTAAGCATGGAATCGGATGACAAATCAATGTTTTGTAAATATCTTGAATATTTCGGTTGTTGACTAGAAAGATGTTGAAATCCTTAATGCAGATATATATACCAGATGGATTTTGGTATGAAGGTGTGTGTGTATAGAAAAAGTGTGTGAGGAAAGGCAGAGATAAGTGTGGAAGCAATAGTACAAGTTCGGTATGTGATAGAACAACACTAAAAGCAGAGGAAGAATGAAGTACATTAGATCAATACATTGAGCCTAACCAAAACTGAACCTTAGCACATATGGATGCCTCTCATCAGTTTAAATACCTGGTTACCTTCTATAAACTTTGTAGATAGTGAGTCTCTTGTAGGTAGTGTGCCTCTTGTGAGTAGTGTGCTTGGGCAGTGAGCCCTAATTGGCAAGTGCCATTTTTGTACTTCTTATTCTTTTAACAGATAATACAATCTTGGGTTAGTCACCCCGTGGTTTTTCCCTTAATAGGATTTTCCACATTAAAATCCTTGTGTTATGTGTGTTGATTTCTTTTCTACTCTCATGATTATATATGCTTATGTGTTTTGATGCTGCTCAAATTATAAAAGGAAAAATAAAGTAAAGTTATTAGAGATAAATGATTCACCCCCCTCTAAGTTATCTTCCTTATTTCCAACAATTTACAAGTCTAGAGTCCACACCAATGGTGGTGGTGATTGGGTAGATAACTAATATTGACTATGCAGTGATCTAGTTTCTAGATTGGAAGAGAATAGAGGATAGAGAGAAGATCATAGAAGACTAATTGGGATTGAATAAAAGGGTTATTGAGAGTCTACAATTAGTTAGGGGAAGTCAAGGGTTAGTTCTTCATCGAGGGATCCTTAATCAGAAGCCAAAAATAGAGGTAAATTAGGCTAAAGTGGAAGAAATCTCACATTATAAAAGATTCTAGCAGGGCAAGTCACATGGGTGACCCACACATAGGTTGTAAGGTTGCCTCTTAGCTTATTTATTTATTTTAGTTTTACAAAGATTAAAATATTTCCCTTAGGAGACAAATTCATTATTGCATTCTTATATTGCTCAATCTTATGCAAATCTAACCCCAATAGCATATTTATGCTCTATGTAAGACCTTGTGGTCCTTTTGATTTCTATTTAGTAGCTTCAAAGCTCAATCCATTTCTATTTTTATCCCCATTTTTATCCCTATTGCGAAGAGGAGGACCTCACTACTATAGAGGAGGAGATGGTTTCTACGAGGCTTATAAGGACATAAGAACACATATTTTGGTGAACCCAACATGAAGGATAAATACTTTTAGATAATTTTCTTTTGTTTCTCCCTTTGTTTTTCCTCTCCCTTGCTTCACATGCCAGATTCACCAACACATATTTTGATGAACCTGACATGAACAACAAAAACTTTTGATGGGATCTTTCATGATTCTACACTTTTATTACATTCCACTTTCATATTTTTTTCCATTTCCATCTCATTTATTTTATAGTGTTTGCTACACCTCAATCTAGGACAAAATTACATAGAGTTTGTAAGCACTAAAAAAGCACACTGGCCTACATGGTAATCCAATGATGAGCTATACATACATGTAAGCATGTAATTATGACCTCTCAATAGTCATTCTTCTTTTTGATTCATGGATCGACTTCCCTAATTCACTCATTTTCTCCTTCCCCCTAGCTAATTTTTCTTTGTCTTGTTCCTTGTTCACCTCCCCTTTTCAACATTTCTTCTTTTTCTCTTTTCAACCTTATCAACATAGCCTAAGAGCATTGTAACTTAGAAAATTCATCTTCCCCTAGACCATTTAATCTATTCTTATCTCACCTTCATCTCATGCTAACTCCCATTCCTCCATGAGTGTTAAGCTATCAAGCTTAGTTCAATGCCTAATCAATTGAGTTCACTCCCTAATCAACCCTATTAACTCTTCAATCAAATTGAGTTAACTCCTCAATCAATCCCACCTCTTGTGATCTCCTCAAAATTATAAATAGCCCCTCCTATATGCAATATGGAATGAAAATTCATTATTGTAGCCATTCCAAAAGCTTTGCCTTTTCTCTCTACTTAGCATCTTCATGTTGCAACATGATGTATAAGCCTTTTGTTTTTAAGTATTATTTTGAAAGCTTGCAAAAGTTTCATTTAGCATTGTTATGCTCATGAATTACCACACCCATGTGCTTCATAGCTTTCATAGCTCATTTCAAATAAATTGCTACCCCATCGCTGTCACCAAGAGAAGTACAATGTTTCTATATAGGACAGGGAAGGTTACTGCACAAAAGATTTTAGAAGATATGTCAGGCTCATGCACCAAAAGATTAAAGTTCTTCATGTTTTAAGTAGTTAATTAAATCACACTTTTCTCTTGGCAAAAGTAATCATGTTATTGCAATTTTCTTGATAGGATTTATTTCAAGTTGATTACATTAGTATTTCTTAAATTAGTTACATTACAATTCATATATTACATTTCATTCATGTATTTTTAATAAATTCATGTTAAAAGTGCAATCATATTTCAATTATTAGTTGATTAGATCAATTTTAAATTTAATTGGAAATAAAGCCAAATATTTTCTTGCATTCATAAAAAATACAAGAACATTAGGGAACTAAGGAATCTCAAATCGTCAATTCAATCATGAGGTAGAATTCATTTATGCAAAGTCAGACCCTTGATTTCATCACGAGCAATACTTCTCAAATCAACAACAAGACAAACATAAAACATAAACTTTTACCATGAGTCAAAGTCAACTCTATGTCAACTTGAGTCAACTCCCTTATCCAAGCATATGAATGTGCCCTAGAGTTAGAGGTGACTGGGTTTGGGCAATACTTGAGCTGATCGATGAGATATATCCTGGGCCATAATTAGTAGAACAAAAAATAGAAGAGAAAGAACACACTCGTAGGATAATTAAATAGAGACATAAAATAAAATAACACATTCAACCTATCCAGGATAGGTTACAGTGCACTAGAATCATCAATGAGAAAATTGAATATCTATCTAGACATTGGAACTTAGGGAATCCAAATAGAAGATTTATAGGTAGTGACCCTTTGGGTCATAGGGTTTTATCCACCATCACGGTCTTAGAACAAACATCAATACAAACTAGGCCCCAAAACAAGTCAACTACTCTTCATGATGTTCTAATTCCACAAGAACAAAACTACCCCTAGGTTACGCCTCTACTTGACTGGCATTTTCCATGAGAGAAAGAGTAACTTGGAGGTTTCCCATGACAAGGAGAGGGTTCATGTGCATGCAAATGGTAGGTTGTTGAGAGAAGAATGCCCATTCCATCCCTTCCCAAATGGTGATGATATTATCCAAAATAAATCTAGACTCAATGAAACTGGTCTAATTAGTCTAATAAATCAAAGGAAGCATGATGTAGATCTTGAGAATCAGTGCCTTAGAAATGATCTTGTAAGAGATATTAAACAGTGTGATTGGCTACCAATTATTGATAGCTTTCGGATCACCAGCCTTGGGTATGATCTTAATATTACCTTTATTAGTTAGCTTTCCCAATGAACTAGTTTGTATGGATTCAAGATGTTGGGAATTAAGGTATCTCAACCTTGGTAATTCCTAGCATTAATTATTTGATTATGTATTTATTTAATTGCCTATGATGTATTTTGGGTTGCACATCCTATTTCATCATTTAGTATGAAGTGGCATAGTGAGTTGTCACACCACTTGTAATGTGACTAAGATGGTCAACTCATCTGAAGTGGACATAGGCATCCCATATTGTGGTAGAGCTTTTCTGCCATGTGTTGGCATCTTGTGTAGTGTGTAAGGAGTTATGATGCATAAGTGTTATGATGGATTCCTATGACAGATTCTATGACGCATAAGAGTTAAAAATAGAAGATTCTATAAGAGGTGAAGACATGTGTCAAAGAGCATCTTTGGATGCCCAAGGGAGGTTATGACATGTTGTAAGAGGAATATGCTATTTTTAGTCAGTGTATGACAAATTCTCTTACAGCTATAAGTGTTGTCAGCTATGATGGATTCTATGATAACTGTAAGGTGTGTAAGAGCATCTGTCATAGCCTATCTTGGGAATAGACACCAACTTTGGGATGAGGTGATATGACAAGTATAAAATCCATGTTGTGATGATAGACAAGTGTCCTTTGGCATGGGTTTTACACCATGTGGCCAAGATGGACGCCCATCTCAAGAAGGTTCCTTTTTTACCTTGTAAACCCTATTTAAACAGGTGCTTGGATGGGAGATGCATAGAGTAATTGACAGGTACTGTTATGCTACTGGAATATCTCTAGATACAAGTGTCGAAGACTTCTGAGAAGACTTGCATTGCAAGTGTGTTGCAAACATTCTTTGTTTTGATAATACATTGTATAGGTTTTGGAGTGGGGTTTTTCACCTAAAAGAGTTTTCCCATGTTATATCTTGTCTCTCTCTCTCTTCTGTCTACATTATGTGTGTATGTGTATTGCTGCAATATCTCTATTATTGTTTTAATATCACTGTAATTGTAAAGGTTGTAAAGAATTTGCATACTATTTCCCTCATTAGATTAGTGTAGGAAGCGATTTCCACACACCTATCTTCCTTTCAGTTGGTATCAGAGCTTGATCACCTTTGGTCCTAGTTGTTTGGTAGGGCTTTTTTGAGTTGATCTTAGATTGAGTGGGAGTCTATGCAGAGTATTCTAAAATCTTGTT
Organism: Cunninghamia lanceolata; assembly: GCA_027924645.1. Taxonomy (NCBI): domain Eukaryota; kingdom Viridiplantae; phylum Streptophyta; class Pinopsida; order Cupressales; family Cupressaceae; genus Cunninghamia; species Cunninghamia lanceolata. The sequence continues at coordinate 8,516,477 of BSBN01000348.1, forward strand.
GTAGGAAGGAGATGGTAGGAACATCTGAAGGAGTAGAGGTGGAGAAGTTTAGTGACACCAATTTCGAGTTGTGGAAACTTAAGATGAAGACATGCTTGTTGATCGAGACCTATGGGAGGCAATTTCTAGTGTAAAACTAGCGGCAATATCGCAAGATGATTGGGATCTCAAGGATCGTAAAGCTAAGGGTCTTGTGAGACTCTATTTGGCTAACTCTATCTTATTAAATGGCCATGAGGAGAAGACCATGAAGGAGCTGTGGAAGAAACTTAGTGATGTTTATTAGGCCAAATCCCTAGTAAAAAATTTATTCCTATGGAAGAAGCTATATTCTCTATGGATGGAAGATGGAGGATCTGTTGCAGAGCATCTAAATGCTTTTAACATGCTATTTTCATTGTTTACATCCATTGGAGTGAAAATGGAGGAGGAGGATCGATGTATGTCCTTGTTTTGTTCTTTGCCAGATTCATCGATTCATCTTGTTATGGCCATTAGGAGTACCACATCCACTTTTAAAATGGATGAAGTGGTGTCTTCATTGTTATCTGAAGAGACATGAAGAAACTCATCTAAGTCAGACAAAGAGTCTCTTACGGTTCATGGAAGACCCAAGGAGAAAGGGAAAAAGAAAGACAAAAAACCTGAGATGGGTAGATCCAAATCCCGTGGAAGATCCAAATCTCCTAGAAAGTCTAAGGGTCTCTATTGGAACTGTGGTAAATCTAGACATTTCTAAAAGGAATGCAAAGTGGAGAAGAAGAAAAAGGAAAAGAATGTTGTAGATTCTGATTTTGACAAGTCACAAGATGATGGTGATTATTTCAATGCAACCTTGGCCACCCATGCATCTGATGATGTGTGGTTGATTGATTCTAGTGCATCTTTCTACATGACCTCACATCGAGATTGGTTTACAAAGTATGAAGAGTTTACTGGTGGAAGAGTGTACCTTGGTGACAATTTTCATCTGAAGATAGTTGGCCATGGAAGAGTCACAATCTGATTCCCTGATGGATGAGTGAAGGGGATCTCTGGCATCATACACATCCCATGCTTGGCACAAAACCTGCTCTCTGTAAGTGAATTGAATGATGTAGATGTGCAGGTTGTCTTTTTGAAAGAAGGATACAAGATGACTAGAGGATCTATGGTGCTTGCAAAGGGTACTTGGAGAGGTACTCTACTTGAGCTGAAGGCATGCACTTCAAAGTGCAATAGTTATTCTAACTCAAAGAAATAAGTTGTAGTTGTTTCATCCCCACCATTGGAACCAACAGTGAAAAGATCTGTTGTATCAAATTCTGATGGTAGTGCATTTTGGGTACCTAAGGGCTCATGCTTTGGAAGTCAAGCTTCCTACTGAGAAGACAATGCTATTGTAATGAAACAACTTTCAAAATAAGGAATATAATAGTAAATATGATGCAAATACTTAATAATAATATGCCACTTCAAGGGGACAACCTCCTAATCTACTTCGAGGGGGATACCTCCAATAGTCTTCAGTAAGAACATAATACACAATATCATATGAAATGAGACTCACTACCTCCTATATATACCTATTCATGCCTAGGATATCACCTAGGCTGACCTAAACAACTAAATAACAATGTACTAATGATAATATGACTTAATTAAGAGTTAAGATAGCCATAAGCCAACTATTCATAACCATATATGCTATGGAAGTAAGGGCATAACATGCCCCACACCTTTACAAAGGCATTGTCCTCAATGTTGAACAGTTGTGGTAGTTTCTTCATATAATCTTCATCATCACATGTGGTAACTTCATCTAGAAAATACTCTCTTATAATGAGGTAACTTAGAACTGTTGATGTCCTCATCTTCTTCATGCGTGTTTGGAAAATTAACTTTAGCTCCAAGATGTGTCTTCCCTTTGCATCTAGCTCTTGTGGTGATGAATGTGTTCTTCCTTTACTTGAACCTTTTGATTTGCCATAGAGGAAGAGGTGAGGAATAGTACATAGTACCCTTGCATTGGTTGAATAGCTTGATTAGGAACTGTTGTGATGTTCACAACACGCCCCATTATGCTCCTTAGCAAAATGGGGACCCCTGCTGATGTCTTGTTTTTTTGCTTCTGCTTGTGTTTTTCTGCTTTCTGGCGGTTTGGTAAAAATGAAGGTCAGGTGCATCATCATCATGATATTGAATAAGGAGGGTCATCATCATGAGGTCAGTTTGTCAAAGTTCATATTTTGTTTCTGTGACCTCATATTTAAAAAGAGCTTGAAATTCCATGCAGGTTTGCCTTTTACTTCACTTGAAAAATTCGTCCATATGTGGAAGTTATGCACGGTCAAAGTTTTTGGTCAAACCTGATAATCGCAAGTGATCATCATATTTTTCATGTTGACAAGATCATCATGATCTTGGTCTATCACCTGATAAAAATCATGCAGTCGCAATATCCGGACGTCAATCTTAGGTGGTAGTGTCCTTTACCCGTCAAAAGGCCTTATGCACATCGTGAGCATCATGATTTTAGGAAGGTCATATTCTATAAACTTGGTTTTGCTGTAGAGCATCATCATCATCATATTTGAACCCCCCCCCCCCTTTGATAATATCCTGAGGTTCAAATATCATGATGACGTCAACTTTAAGTCACGGTAAGTTTCCCCCGTCGAGTGGTCTTTTGTATCGCGAGCATCATCATGATATTTCAACATTACCTGATCTTATAATATCATGCTGATCACCCTGACTTAGAAAAATCCACCTTCGGCATATTTGCATGTGCATGTTTAAAATTCTATCGGAGGGTCATCATCATGATATTTGCTGAACTTCACTAAGATGATGATGACGACTTCATATCATCCTGATCTTTCACAAGAGGGTCATTCACTGAAATTCGCTAAGTGATGGAGACATCATCATCATAACTTAGAATAAGAGGATCATCATATTCATATCCTCCTGATCTCCTTTTGCATGATCATGATGATCACCCTATCTATTCAGAAGAAGGTGATATTCCATTCCTCAAACAGCATGATCATATTTTACAATATCACCCTAGCGCAAATATCATGATGACTTCAACTCGTCCTTGTGCTCCGAAGACGAAATATGATGATGACGTCATCATGATAATTTGATGAGGAGGATCATCATCATATTTTTTATCCTGTCATATTGTCAAGATCATCATGATCTTGTTTGTCCACCTGATATTTCGTAAAGTCCTCCTACCGATGAAGTAAGACCTTTTGAAAATATCCTGATGATCCTCATCATCCTGATTTCCCTTCGGCAGGATATTTTCCAAAACATGATCCAGTTAGCGAAATATCATGATGATGTCATGTTCTAAGTTTAACGAATGCTTCGGATATCATGATGACGTCATCCTGATCTGATAAACGAAGAAGCTAGTATCCTGCTGATCATCATCATCACATTTTCCCTTCGGCAGGATATTTTCCAAAGCACAATCCGGTTCCCAAATATGATGATGACGTCTTATTCTAAGTTTGACAGAAGCCCCAAATATCCTGATGACCATCATCATCCTGATCTTTCGAGAGGGTTGCCTTGGCCGCAAAGGGGTTGTATTACATTCATCATCCTGATCATGCTCCTTAGTTGACCCGATGAATTTTGAGCCGTCTGAACGCATTTTAGGCACGTTTTGAGAGTATTCTGGATCTGATTTCCACAATCTTGCGCAGTCACCTGGATTTAAACGGTTATTTTAATTTCATGTTGTTTATGTGATAAATGAAATACTTATTGCTTGTCTTGTCTTGCAGGCTTGCAGTTGAGGAAGCAGCTGGAAAGTCAACACAGTGACCTCATGGAGGAAGGAAATCTGATCTCAGGAGCAAGAAGATAAGGATAAAGTGCGAAAAGTCAAGGCCATTCAAGTGAAGAACAAGGTTGCAGCTGAAGGTATTACTGCAATAGACAAACAAAAGTTATTACCCAGCTGCCGGAACTTCTCAGAAGGGGCAATATTTCACCCAGATTTGACACTGCTCAGAGATATTTTTGAGAACTGGTTCACCTGTATTTATTGTTGTAACCAAGGGTTTGAACCAGGGGTTCAGTTAGGTTTTTGCTGTAGTAAGGACAATCAGAATGTCTTTATATTGTGCCTCTCTACACTGTAATACTTTACAACAGGGATTCTAGGAAAATAACAAGGGTTACAACAGGATTTTTTCTAGAAGCATATAGCAAGTTAGCATAGTTTAGAAGTAGAAGAAGGAGGTCACCTGTTTGTCTGCAGGAAGGTGCGCGTGGGATGTCTGGCTGCCTTACTGTATCTGTAAAGCTTGTAAGTTCTCTGTAGTATGATCAATGAAACTAAGAGTCATTCCTACATTGTAAATCATGTATGACTATTCGTTTCTAATACAATAGAATCTGGAGTTCTGCATCTATCTTCTGAGTGTTCTCCTGCTCTTCTTTGTGTTTTGAAATATCTTCTTTGAGAGCTTGCAATTTTAAATGTATGTTTGTGAAAATGCTCAGAACTTACATTTAAGGTTTTTACTGTGGATTTGATCAAATTACTGTGGTATTTACATAGTGCATAATAGAAATAATTAGATCCTTCGGTAGATTAAATGAGGTATAGATTAGATCTTTCTAACTTTTCCCAACCCATCTGAAATATCTAGCTGAAAACGTAGAAATCTAAAGGAAATTGTCTCAAATTTGAAGAAGCATGTATAACAGAGCCATAAGTAGACAGTTTTCATAAATAGATAAAGAAGAAAGCTGCAAAAAATTCAAGAAAACCATCTAAAACTTGCAGCCCGGTAACACTTGTATGCAAATGAACAGAATACTTGTTGAAATCTATGACCTTTTTGCATATTCTTAGTCCAGTAAACCACCAAACAAACCTAAACTACGTAAGGCCCCTTGAACATTACAGCTTCACATTGACCAACTGAACTTGACCAACCGAACCATTGTAGACTTGGGATTAGTTGAATCTCAAATGATTCCTTCTTATCTTTCAAGTATAGTTTCAGTTCATTATATGTGAATTTTAACTTATTATTATGATTGCATCAAAACGATCATCAACAGGAACTTCTTCTCCTTTAACTTCTTCTTCATCATCTTTTTCTTCTTCTTCTTCTTCTTCTTCTTGGTTGCTTGAAACCTCCTTTCTTGGTTAATTCATAAAGGCATTTAACATGCTTCGTATGTCTGATATATCTCCTCTTAGGCCACACATCTTCAAACTGATTGAGGAAATTTCTTCCTTGACCTTACTTACTTCTTCATTGGGATTAATATCCACTATTGTTTCCCCATCCTTATCAGAGGATTTCCCCAGTGTGACAAAATTCTTTTTGCCTCTTGTTGCAGGACCCGTATGATGGAAACCAATATTTTTGAAATAAATCACACAAATTAAATGTAAATTCTCTAAAATTTTTATTGTAACTTACTAGGGCAAAGATACCACTTACCTAGGAAAAAATCCAAAAAATTAATAGATTTACAACATTGAGAGCAAATTCATTGGAAACACTAATTTTGCAATAAATCACTTATTTTTGCTTTAATTTCTCTAATTTTTGTACCATAGGCTCCACTATTATGTCTTGAGAAACCCAATAAAAATTATGCTTCAATTCAGCAAGATGTGAGAGATATGTAGATCTCAAATAAATTGTGTAGAAATCATAATTTTGCAATAATTCTCTCAAATATGCTCCAATTCCTCTGACATCTGGACTGTACCTTCTTTAATATGGTCTTCAAAAACCCTTTAAAAATATTTCAAAAAATTTGCTAAATTATGAAAGTTATACTCTTCCCAAAATTGCCTCCAATATTGAGAAAAAACCTTGCCTCTACGGTGCCAAGATCATGCTTTGATACCACTTGTAATGGAACAACTTGGACAATAAGGAATATAATATAAATATGATGGAAATACTTGATAATAATATGCCACTTCAAGGGGATACCTCTAATAGTCTTCAATAAGAACACAATACTCAATATTATATGAAATGAGACTCACTACCTCCTATATATACCTATTCATGCCTAGGATATCACCTAGGCTGACTTAGATAGCCCTATAGAAGCCTTAGGCTGACCTAAACAACTAAATAACATGTACTAATGATAATATGACTTAATTAAGAGTTAAGATAGCCACAAGATGACTATTCATAACCATATATGCTGTAGAAGTAAGGGCATAATAGTTATGGCATAAGAGACTTGGCCACATTGGTGAGAAGGGTCTTAGAACAATGAAAAATAAAAACCTCATCTAGGGGTTAGATGATTGTAATCTCAATTTCAACTTTTGTGAACATTGTATATATGGAAAGAAAAACCATGTTCAGTTTTACTCAAGTTCTCATAAGTCTTTAGGTGTGTTGGGATCTTATTCATTCTGATGTGTTTGGTCCAGTTAATGTTCGTCCAATCTCTAAATATATATATTTTGTATCTTTCATAGATGATTATAGTAGAAGGGCATGGATTTATTTTCTTAGAAGAAAATTTGAATTCTTTAGTCGATTCAAAGATTTTAAAGCCTTTCTTGAGGATCAGACTAGTAAAAAGATTAAGTGTTTGAGAAATGACAATGGTGGTGAGTTCTGTTCATATAAAATTTAATAAGTTCTGTAAAGAACATGGGATTGAAAGACATAAGACAACTCCATACACCCTGTAGAAAAATGGAGTTGCAGAGAGGATGAACAGGACACTGATGGAGAAGGCTAGGAGTATGCCTAATGGAGAAGGATTCGAATAGAAGTTTTAGGCTGAAGCTATTGCCACTACTTGCTACCTGGTAAACAAGTCTCCTACATCATCTCTTGTTGTTAAGACTATTGCAAGGTGTGGCCCTTGGTCTCCTTGTTCAGCGTAGCACTGCGGTGGTTTGCGACAAGGGCTTAACCACCTCCCATGCTTGTTAAATCAAGGGGTTGTATCAGGCATTAACAGGTCGATCTTTTAGTGTAACGGAAACTAACAATTGGTATCAAAGCCAAGTTCCTCTAAAAGGAGCTTAACTACTTGAGGAGATCCAGGATGTCATCCTACAAGAAGGATAGTCTAAAGTTTGATGGAACCAATTTTAATCTTTGGAAAAGTCACATGAAATGTCACTTGCAATGTATGGGAATGTAGTACTGGAACATGGCTTCAACAAAGTATACTCCTCCACAAGGTGGCCTAAAAACTCAAAATGAAATCACATATGCTGAAAATAATCTACGGACTATAGAGGCTCTTCTAAGTGCATTATCTGATTCAGAGCTTTCAAATGTTGTTGATCTACCAACTACTTTTGAGATTTGGAAAAAACTGGAACTTCTGCATGAAGGAGACAAGTATGTTAAATGTGCAAGGTTACAGAGTCTGAAAGGGAAATTTAAAAATCTGAAGATTAGAGAAGATGAAAATATCACTACTTTTATGCCAAGAGTAAATGAGCTTGTTTATGGCATTAGATGTGCTGGTGGAGTCTTGGATGAAGATGAGATTGTTGGGAAGGTTCTCAGATCCCTTCTTGCTTCTTATAAAATCAAAGCTGCTGCCATTGAAGAATTTAGAGCCCATACAGCTGTCACAAGAGATCAATTAGTTGGTAAACTGGCTGTATTTGAAATGACCGAGTTTGGAGATGCCCCCCAAAGACTAAATCAGCATTCAAAGCCAGTGCCTCTATAAAAGGTAAGCCAAGGTTTGATCTGGGAGAGAACTCTTCAAGGAAACTATCATGGTATCAAAAAGCAAGAAAAAACTTGGAAGAAGAAGAAGTTGAAACTACACAACTTGAAGCTCTTATTGTAAAAAGACTACCAAGAGCATCTAGTAAGTATGAAGGGCAATTGCCTTTTAAGTGTTTTAACTGCAATAAGATTGGTCATTTTGCCTCAAGCTGTTTGGATAGATTTTCAATGCCAAATCCTAACAAGCCAAAGTTCTAAAAGATTTGTTACTATGTTCATGAAGATGATGATAATGAAGGAGTAACAGATGATGAATCAGAGACAGGAAACAAATCCAGAAATGACTGGGTGTTCATTGCTATCAAGGAAGAAGATCCAATATCCTCTGTATCTGTCAATCATAAGACTGTGGAAAGAGCTTTGGCTACCCAAATTGAAGAAAAGGATGATTGGGTTATTGACAGTGGATGCTCTCACCATATGACAGGTGATAAAAATAAGTTCATATATTTGCAAAGGTATGAAGGAGGAGTGGTAAAGTTTGGTGATAATTCTGCTGGTAGAATCAGAGGTAGAGGAACTATTACTTTTGATGGAAGGAACAAAATTGGTAATGTACTGTATGTTGAAGGATTGAAGCATAATCTTCTCAGTGTTGGACAGTTGGTGGACAAAGGCTATGATCTCAGATTTAAGAATGGACAATGCAAGATCTTTGAGAGTTCTGGAATAGAGATTACATCCGATACCCAAACAAAAGGTAACATCTTCCATTTAGTTGGTACTAGTAAAAGTTGTCTATTTGTGCAAATTGATCAGAGTTGGTTATGGCATAGGAGGATGTGTAATGTGAATTTTGATAATATTATCAAGATAAGGAATACTCAGGCAACAAGAGATCTTCCAAAGTTGGTGAAACCTACAAATAGTTTGTGCAAAGAATGTCAGATGGGTAAAAAAAGTAGAGTCTCATTCAAAAGAAAGGAACAATCTTCTACCAAATTATTAGACTTAGTTCATACTGATTTATGTGGTCTGGCAAGAATCAAAAGTGTGCAACGTGATAGATACTTCATGTTACTAATTGATGACTATTCCTGGATGATGTGGGTAACCTTTCTGAAAGAGAAATCAGAAGCTCTTGAGAAATTTGAAATATTCAAGGTTATGGTAGAGAATGAAACTAGATTAAAATTGAAATGCTTGAGGTTTAATAGAGGTGGAGAATTCACATCCAGTGAGTTCATAGATTTCTGTAAAAAACATAGAATAAAGAGATAGTTGTCTGCTCTTGGGACTCCACAGTAGAATGGAGTAGTTGAGAGAAAGAACCGGACCATCTAGGAGGCATCTAGGACCATGATGATGGAAGCAAATGTTCCTCAGATCTATTGGAGAGAAGTTGTCAGCACTGCAGTCTATACTCTCAATTAAGTACAAATTAGAAGCAATACTAGTAAGACTCCTTATGAACTTTGGTTTGGTATCAATCCTACTGTGAGGTATTTCAGAGTTTTTGGTAGCAAATGTTACATTAAGAGAGATGAAGATTTAGGTAAATTTGATGCTAGAAGTGATGAAGGAATTTTCTTGGGTTACTCCACTCAAAGTAAAGCATACCAGTGTTATAACAAGAGATTGAGAAAGATTATAGAATGTACTAATGTGAAGGTTGATGAAGGAATTGAAAAACCCTCAAGATTTTATGAATATGATGAAGATGATCAGAATAATGTTTTGAGCCAAGGAGTCCAAGCCCCCTCTGAGATTCAGATCCAGACTAATCCGGTAAATCAGGAAGAAGAGATAAGTTTTATTGCGCCTGATCAAGAATCAGAAGTACAAGAAACCCCCAAAATTCCTAGGTATGTAAGACTGAACCACTCTAAAGATCAGATCATAGGTGATAAAAGTAAAGGTGTACAAACAAGAAGAAGGATTTCTCAAGACTCAGAAGAGTATTGTCTGATTTCAAAGATTGAACCTAAGACAGTGAATGAAGCTTGCAATGATGAAAAATGGACTAAAGCAATGAAGCAAGAGCTGATGCAAATTAAGAAAAATCACACTTGGGATCTTGTTCCTAGACCTAGAAACAAGAATGTGATTGGAACAAAATGGGTCTTCTGGAACAAACTAAATGAAGTTGGTGAAGTAATAAGAAATAAAGCCAGATTGGTGTGTAAGGATTATTCTCAAATAGAAGGAGTTGATTTTGAAGAAAGTTTTGCTCTGGTGGCAAGAATTGAAGCAGTTAGACTATTTCTTTCTTTTGCTGCTTTTAAGGATTTCAAAGTATATTAGATGGATGTCAAGTCTGCCTTCTTGAATGGTGACTTGGAACAAGAAGTTTACATTGAGAAACTGGATGGATTTCAATTGTCTGATCATGCTGATATGGTCTGCAAATTGAAGAAAGCACCGTATGGACTGAAGCAAGCCCCAAGAGCCTGGTATGGAAGATTGGTTTCAACAAAGGTACTGTTGATAGTAATTTGTATTTCAAAATTGATTATGAAAATATCTTGATTGTTGAAGTGTTTGTTGATGATATCATTTTTGGAGGAAGAGATAGTATGTGTAAAACCTTTGCAAATCAAATGAAAAGTGAATTTGAGATGCCCATGCTTGGGGAAATGAATTTCTTTTTGGGTCTACAAATCACTCAAACAAAGAAAGGAATCTTCATTTCTCAGTCCAAATATGTGAAAGAATTATTGAAGAAATTTGGGATGGAAGACTCAAAGCCAATGAATACTCTGATGGCAACTAGATGCAAATTAAGCAAAGATGATGACTCACCTAAGGGTGATCAGAAAAAGTATAGGTCAATGATTGGAGGACTGTTGTATCTTATTCAAACTAGACCAGACATTATGCAGGCTATTGGTCTTGTTGCTAGATTCCAGGCTAATCCTAGAGAATCTCATGACATGGCAATCAAGAGGGTTTTTAGATATTTAAAAGGGACAGTTATGTATGGATTGTGGTATCCCAGAGATCATGATTTCTCTCTTCATGCATATACAGATGCGGATTGGGTAGGAGATGTGGATGACCGGAAGAGTACCAGTGGTGGAGCATTTTTTTTAGGGAAGAGATTAGTTTATTGGCCTAGTAAGAAACAAGAGGCAATATCTCTGTCCACTATAGAAGCAGAATATGTTGTAGCAACAAGTAGTTGGACTCAAGTTTTGTGGATGAAGCAAATGCTAAGAGAAATAAGAGTGGAGTATGAGGAGCCTATCACAATCTTCTGTGATAATTCAAGTGTAATAAATATATCTAAGAATCTGATGTTGTATTCAAAGACTAAACATATATCCATCAAGTTTCACTTTTTGAGAGAGAAAGTGAACAAGAATGAAGTCATATTGGAGTTTGTGCCATCCAAGGATTAGATTACAGACATCTTTACTAAACCTCTACCTAAGGACTCTTTTGAGTATCTCAGGGAGAAGTTAGGGGTTATTGCCCCTCCAGTGATGAACTAAGGTGCACTGATGTGCATCAATCCAGTGGTTATCATAGTCATATCTTGTGGTCTGGATTGATGATTGGGAGCTGCTACTCAGGGGGAGCAACTGGTATGACTTTGAAGTGGTGAAATTGCAAGTATGTGCCCTTTGCCATTGATGTCAAAGGGGGAGAGAAGACATGTGAAAAAAAAGTGGTTGCTGATCAAAGGGGGAGCAGGAAAGGAAAAGAAGACATGTGAATGGTTGTTGCTGATAGGGGGAGTTGTGATAGTAAGGAGAAGTTCTTGTCTTGATGGTCAAAACAGTTTTTCACATCATATGTTGCCATCAATGACAAAGGTGGAGATTGTTGTAAGTATGGGCCTAACTGGTGTTGTCATTTATGTCAACATACTCTTGTTGCATTAATGATAAGAATTCGATGAACTATTTGCTGAGGATATTGAGAAAATTTGTCATATCAGGGACAATGAGGAATAGTGAAAAAAGTAAGGTAAAAGTCCAAGATAGGATGAGGATCAAAGGATGTGGTTTAAAGGGTTTTTAGATATGTGTCTTAAAGTGATCCAGTAGAGATTTTAGAGGTCCACATGAAGATCTGAAGAAGTTGTGGCCACTCAAGTAAAACTGGCTCTGGCAGGTGTTTAGAGGTGACATAGTGATACAGACAGGTCCGGTGAGATCCAAAAATGCATTATCCTATTCTGTAGATTTGAGGGAGTGTTTAGGAAGTCTTTGTGAAGTGTCAACTCATTTGGTTCACAGTTTGAAGGTCCACAAGCATCTATTCCTTTGTGACAGTGATGACAGATTGTGTTCTTGATGTTCCAGATGAAGGAGAGAAGGATTTCAGTAAGAAGATAAAGTGTGGATGTTCTTGGTGATTCAGGAAAACTTGTGGAGGTCTTTGGATCGTGTCCAGTTCATGTTGGTGGTCCGCATTGAAGTTGGAGCTTGCAATTGAAGAATAACTTCCAGATGATGGTATTCTTCCTAAGACTGGCTGACCAGATGGGTTACACATCTTATGGATGTACTTGTAGATGTTTGTCGACTTAGATGATTATTCCTAAGTCAATGTCTTGTATAAATAAGGAATTGTGAATACATTTCAAAGTGTATCCATTGGAGATGAGTGTGTGGTAGTGAGGAGGAGAGCGAAAGGCAGAGCATAAGTATTGGGCTTAAATGGAACTGATTCAAGCATGGTGAAGATGCTATTCTTCAATTCATATATGTGATACTTACTATTTTGTAAACAGTGTGTCTCTTGTAGGCAATGGGCCTCTTGTGAGTAGTGTGCTTGGGTAGTGAGCCCTAATTGGCATGTGCCATTTTGTTCTTTCTATTCTTCTAATAGAGAATACAATCTTGGGTTAATCACCCCATGGTTTTTCCTTTATTCAAGTTTTCCATGTCAAAATCTTCGTGTCTTATGTGTTGATGTGTTGTTGCTCTTGGTTTAAATGCATTGTGTTTCCATGATTGAATTGTTATTATGCTATTGAATTACAAAGTGGATTTAAGTGTTTAAATTGGAAGAAGTTTTTGGACAATTGATTAACCCCCCCTCTCAGTTGTCTATCCTAAATCTAACAATTGGTATCAGAGCCGAGGTCATGGGTTCAAACCCCGCGTTTGCGCTGGGGGGGATTGTTGCAAGGTGTGGCCCTTGGTCTCCTTGTCCAGTGCAACGCTACGGTGGTTTGTGACAAGGGATTAACTACCTCCCATGCTTGTTAAGTCAAGTGGTTATATCGGGCATTAATAGGTTGATCTTTTGGTGCAACGGCAGCTAACAAAGACACCCATGGAGGTGTGGTCTAGTAAGAAGCCTTTAGTAAGACATTTTCATGTTTTTGGTTGTGAGGCATATGCTCATGTGCCTAGGAAGAAGAGGTCAAAATTAGAGAACAAGGTTGTTAAGTGTATCTTCATTGGCTATGGTGTCAGTGTGAAAAGATACAAGCTTTGTGATCCTGTTGCCTAAAAAGTGTTGTATATCAGAAGTGTTATTTTAAGAGAGTTAACACCTTCTTCTATTGCTTTATAGCCAGAAGAGAAACAAAAGAAAGAGGATGTGGTTCAATTTCTCACTACCCATGAGAAGACTAAACCAACAAACCTTGTGAGACCTAATGATGAGGAGAGCTCTAGTAGATCTAAAAGCTTAGAAGAAGAAGCAGAACCTCAACCTCATCCTTTGAGGAGGTCTACACGAATAAAAAAGAAACCTGATAGGTTTGGTTATTCATTGCTTAATTCTAGTTGTGCTTTTGCCTTGCTTACTAACATTGATGAGCCTAGAACTATGATAGTGGCTATGGGCATGAAAGATATAGGTTCCTGGAAGGAGGCCATGGAAGATGAGATGGCTTATTTGGAGAAGAATAAAAATTGGGACATGGTACCTTTGCTTGAAGGATGAACACCTATTGGTTGTAAATGGGTGTTGAAGAAGAAATTAGGTGTAGATGGTAGTGTTGAAAAGTACAAGGCCAGATTGGTTGCGAAGGGGTAATCACAAGTGGAGGGAATTGATTATGGTGAAATTATCTCTCACGTTGCAAAGGATACATCTATTTGGTTCTTGTTATATCTTGCAACTTCTTATGACTTAGAGGTGGAATAGATGGATGTGAAGGAAACATTCCCTCATGGTGATATAGAGGAAGAGATTTACATGTCACAGCCAGAGCATTACATAGAAAAAGGTAAAGAAAATTTGGTTTACAAAATGAAGAAGTCTTTGTATGGTTTGAAGTAATCTCCTAGGATGTAGTATATAAAATTTGATGTCTTTGTGTTGTCCCCTAGATTTCTGAGGTTAAAATCAGATCATTGTGTGTATTAAAAATTTGACAATGATTGCATTCTCATAATTACATTGTATGCTGATGATATGTTGTTAATTGGGAATGGTAAGACTATGATTTCTGATTTGAAGTCTCAGTTGTCAGCACAGTTTGAGATGAAAAACTTAGGGGCAGCCAGGTACATTCTAGGAATGGAAATCAGAAGAGACAGAACAAACATAAAACTTTGGTTAATCCAGAGTAAGTATGTGAAGACTGTGTTGGATAGATTCAACATGGCAAGTTGTAGACCTGTTGGTAAACAAATTTGTCACTGTGAAATAACTGTTGAAAATGACCCGTTGCCCTTAGAGCAGTGACTAAATTGTCCCAACAGTTGGAGAGATTGCAATAAAGCAACGATCTTCCTCTGCATTTGAGAGGGGCAGGTCCCTCATATGATGGGGGTATTTTGTAGTTTTTGTGTACTTTTAACCTGAAAGTACATAAAGGGTAAAATACAAAACTAGAGGAAAATAACTAATAGAAATCCCAACAATAGACATACGAATCTCAACTGAGATTTCACAATGGATATGACAAATTACAAAGGGGAATTAACATAAAATATGTTTTTATGTGCAATGACAATATAAGAGAGATGATAAACCTCAACATACGAAAAGATATGCCACCTCAATACATTCGAACCAAGATACCAAGATAGGAACATTATTCATTACATCAATCACATAAAATACCAATGGTTTGTACAATCACATAGAAGGATAACTGATTTAACATACAAGAAATTAACAATGAAAACACATGAATACATTTAGAACATACGAATGAAAAGCATTCTTCATTATCTCCTTGAAACTATACAATTCCAAAAATTCTTCTATACATAGTGTCAAGCCAAAAATTCTTCATATAATCTCTCTGAGAAGTTCTCAAAGTTTTCCCCTCACAAAATATCTCCCACTTGATAGTTGTTGTGAGTAAAACTCTACAACGATTTGTGTGGTAAGAAGAAGGTGCATCACCTCTTTAGACTGGCTCTTGTAATCTTGTAAGATAGAGTTTAGTTTTCTTTCTTTTCTAAATTTTTTTTTTAGGTAGTTATTATAACTACCTTCTTTCCTCCATCAGCCTTTCAAAGGCATTTCTAAACTTTGTCGATGATTTATAATACTTTCAAAATCTTTGATGAGAATTTAAGATACTTTGGAAACTAATCAAATTCTCCAATGATCAAAACAATTTTACTTTGCCAGTGTACTTTAGATGGCTTTCAAATCTTTGTCAGATGAGAGAAAAAATTTTAAAACTAATTGCATCAGCCGATGATAAGAGAGTTTCCTTCGTCAGTATTTTAAGATAGTTTCACAACTTCCATCGGTAACTTACATGAGTTTTAGAACTTATTAACATACTCGACACAATATAAAAATGTTACACTTTGTGTATACCTTCGTACATACTTTGCATGCTTCTCATCGGCACTTTCAAGGGTAGTTAAAACAATATCGGTGGTTGAAGATAAATTTATAAGTATTTAAATTCTCTGATGATAACATCAAGTGTCCTCCATTGGCTTTTTAAAACTAGTTTTGAAACCTTTTAATTTAGTCGACAGTAGCTCTCGAAACACCTTTCCATGGCAAAAGTAGTTGATGTTGATAAAGCTTTGTCAAACAAGTATCCTCTCAAATTCTCCTTTCATCATCCCTTTTAAGGTGGTTGATAACTAGAGACTAGTTAGAAAAGCAACCGCTCCTTTTTTTATCAGTTTTCTTGAAGGAATTTACAACTTCATAAATTAAATATTCAAATCAAGTTACTTTGATCGATAATAAGGGAAAAATTCCTCCATCGGCATTCCATATGTTCTTCATAACCTCCATTCACAAGAGCTTTTGACACCTTGTGATTTTTATTTTGTTGTCCTTCTCAAAATCCTTACAGCCCCATGATGACATGCAAAATGTTTTAATTGTGCTCAATACCTTTCAATACCACCTCTAGAAATTATGCCAAAGTACTTACCAATCTTTTGAGAATAATTCTATAAAAAGAAACCTTCGTTGTTGACATGTTAAGGACTTTTTTGGGACCAACACTTGAAGTCATTCATGATACAAGTAAACTTCCCCCTTCATTGGTGTTGTTGAAGACTTGATAACTTCACAGGTGCCGATTTAAAACCTTTGAAACTAATTACGTTGCTTTGACCTTACTCAAAGATAATTGCATGATTGATCTCCAAGCGTGAAGATGGTGAAAGATACATAACTATTTACTGGGATAGTATTTTGATGCAAAATCTTTCCACATTGTCTATAATTGTGCCATGAGATCCCGTACCATGTGATTCTTCTCTAGACTTTACAGAAACTATGATTTAAATGTTTCTATAAATTGCTCACCTGAAAAATTGAAGTTTTAAAATCTCCCAAATCGTAAGACTTCTTGACCCCAAAAGTTACCACATTAGGCAAAATGGTCATATAAACATTTCTGTAAAATGAATTCTTTCCAATTCTTGCAGACTCTGAAATTTAATTATTTTTGTGATTTCTGACATAGTAGAACCGCTTCCAATAGTTCAACTGAAATAGTTGAAAAATTCCTCCTTCAAATTGGAAAGCAACTTAACACTCAAAGAGAATTAGTGACTAGGGATGACTCAACATAGTAACTTTGACGCAAAAGTTTAAAATTTTGGTAAGTTGAAAATGAGGCCAACAAGACCATTGTGTGTTCCTATTTCTTTGGGGACAAAGTTATCCCTTAATGATTATCCAAAGTTTTCTTCTGAAATAGAGGACATAAGCAAAGTACCTTACGCTAGTGCTATTGGTAGCTTGATGTATGCTATGAACTGTACTAGACTAGACATTGCACAAGCAGTGGGAGTCCTTAGTTTGTTTATGGCTAATCTTGGATGGGTACATTGGGATGCAATGAAGAGAGTGTTCAGATATTTGCGAGGTACATCTAAGTATTCCTTATGTTATCATGGTCATCCTACATGACCTCCACATTCTGTAAGTATTTGTGGATTTGTGGATTCTGATTGGGTAGGTGACATTGATAGTAGGATATGCACCAGTGGTTATATGTTCACTATATTTGGTGGTGCAATTAGTTGCATGAGTAAGTGGCAACATGTGGTTGCTTTGTCCATGATAGAAGCTAAGTATATGGTAGCTACTCATGCTTGTAATAAATCCCTCTGGCTTAAGAGATTGCATATTCAGATATTGGTGTTGGTGCAAGATAGATTACTATCTATTGTGGTAGTCAGATTGTGATTTGCTTAGTAAAGAATCCAACTTTCCATGCTAGAACAAAGCATATTGATGTATAGTTTCATTTAGTGCAAGACATGGTAGAGGATGGAAAGGTGACATTAGAGAAGGTAGATGTAGATTAGGTGAACAAAATGAAGTGAAAACACAAACTAAATGCATAAAAACACAAAGTTATACCTCACATGAAGACCCAATCTCATCAAGGGAGGAGGAAGCCTACACCCAAGAAATCCTAGATTAGATAACCCTATTTGATTCAAATGTGAATTGCTCTTACTTTCAACACAAATGTAGATGAAGGATTAGAGGATAGATAGATTAGAGATTTGAGAGAAATTTGAGCATGGTTTTGATGAAAGAAGAAGTTGTTATGAATGGCTTGGGTGAGGATCAAAAGATGAGATCAATGGCTCTCATTTTTTGTGAATCTTTAATACATAATGGATGAATTAAAAATTCTTTTTTGAGAAGAGTGGGTTATGACAATTGAATTAAGAATTCAATAGTGGAGGATAGTGGGTTATGACAATTGAATTAAGAATTCAATATTGGATGATAGTGGGGAACAATTGAATTAAGAATTCAATAGTGGATGATAGTGGGGAATAATTGAATTAAGAATTCAATAGTGGAGGATAGTGGGGAATAACTGAATTAAGAATTCAATAGTGGATGATAGTGGGGAATAATTGAATTAAGAATTCAATAGTGGAGGATAGTGGGGAACAATTGAATTAAGAATTCAATAGTGGATGATAGTGGGGAATAGTTGAATTAAGAATTCAATTAGTGGATGATAATTTAATTAAAGATTTATTTTTGGATAATGGAGGAGATTAGCTAATTAAATATTAAGAATATTTAATTATATGTGCAACATGGTGCGGTGGAAGAGATGAGGTGGAAAGATGAGGTAGATTGATGAGGTGGATTTAGGACTTAGGATAGAGGGAAATTGAAATAATAAATATTGCATATTTATTAAATCAATTGGCTAAGGTTTTAGACTATTGAATTAATGAAATTAATTCAATTTTGAGGATAATATGATGGAAAATAGGATAATGAAGGGATAATTGGCTAAGGCTTTAGACTATTGAATTAATGAAATTAATTCAATTTTGGGGATAATATGATGGCAAATAGGGTAATGAAGGGATAATTAATTAAATAAAAATTTAATTAATTGGTTAGGAGGGAAATTGACATGTTTAGGGATGTCGGGAGTCGGTTCGATGGTAGAAGACATTTTTAGGTGTCTACATTTGCCCCTCTTTGAGATAGTGTTGCGGCTAAGGAACATCATTTCAAAGAAGTTAAACATAGAGTTGGATTGGATAGAAAAAAGATTTTGGCTTAGAAGAATAGGGTAAGGTTTGGGGATAATTTGGTAAGGGTGATGCCCCCTTGAGAGGATAGGCAGGTTGCAAGAACATGGTTGTGCTCGCGAAATGGATGGAACAGATTGGTAAATGTGGTTGGAGGATAAGAGGTAAGATGAAAGTGTGATAATGTTGGGAGATTAATTGGTGGATGATCATTGTGCTGAAAATGATTTAGAGCAATCCTAGGTTTGATATAGTAAAGTGGATATTTTCACCAAGGTATAGAAGACCAGGGTGATGATGTTTATCAAACAGTTGCATGGACTAGACATGCAAACAAAGGGATGATCCCATGCATGCCCAAGATAGTACAACCTTGTCTAGATGAGGGAAGGGGACTCATAGCATAAGTCCTTAGTACACAAAAGGTATGATGAACCTTAGATGCATAACAAGATCAATTTGCTAGAACCGACCCTATGATCAATCAAGATATGAATACTAGCTTGGAGTAATGAGACCAACCCACAAGCATTGCATACAAAAGCAAGACTATGCTCCATTCTAGATGTTTTCGCCACATACTATGATATAATAAGATCAAGGTAGCTTTGATGTGATCATCGAATAGGACAAAAGATAAAAATCAAAAACCAAAAGACCAACGAACCAAACAAGTAACTATTGTATCTTGTGCCAAAATGGATGATGATTTGATAGATTCTACCTATCGTAGGAAAGATATATCCTAAGGCAGGAATTGATAGATGATTGGATGATGTTTAGTTGATGTTGTAAAATTGGCTCAAGATATGATATTGACAAGTTGTGATTGATGTTGATTTGATAGTTGATGATTTTGATTAAGGGACAATGCTTTGATAGGTAATGTGAAGCTTAGATCTAGCGTAAACTTAGTGAGGATAGATGTGATGATGATGTGGGATGATGATAAATGTGACAATGATGAGAGTGTGATGGAATTTGATTTTTGTGATGGATAGGTTATTTTTGGAAGTTTGTGTGTTTTCGATTGTTTTGGTATATTTTGATTTTTTGATGTTTTTGTATTTTTTGATTTTTGAAAAGGAATGGTTTATTATGAGATGGTTGCATTGGATTTCATGTGGATAACCTTTGCGCTAGATACCAATGACAAGGGAACACCAAGTCTAGAGGTGAAAGTGATGGGGTTGGAGAGGGAGATTGGATAGCTGATGCATGATAGATGAATGGACAAGTGATAGGGATGCATGTTAGATAGATGGAAGATAAGGATGAGGGGTAGGATAGGTATGCATGATATATGGATGGGGGATTGCAGGATTTTCTCCAAGGGCTAGGTTGCAAGGAATCATATGCCCCAATGTCTAAAGAAGTTTGCATGATGGGCTCATGTGTGAATGGATGGTCTTTGTAATAGATGAATGGAGGATATACCTGGAAAGGAAGTATGCCAAGAGGTCTCCAAAGCATGTTGTTGATATGTTGCCCCTTATCTTTATCAAGATCTAAGGTGGGAGATATAGTGGATAAGAATATGATAGGATAAGGATAAGACAGTGGATAAGATGTGCAAGGATATTATGGATGTGGATGAAGGATACAGTTTTGCCCCCAAGTGTAGGGATACAAAATGAATGGAGAAGGGATTACGCATGATGCCCACAAGGGGTTTTCATCCTGGTACTTGCCCAAGGCACCACAAGGAGTGGTTTTCACCATTAGATGGATTTTTTCTCTTTACTATTTTCTTGATTTTTGTTGATTTTTTTTTTTCTTTTTTACTTTTTTGATGGAATGGGGACTCTAGCGTCTGTTTCCATAGCAAGGAGAAGATTGTCCCATGTTGGATAGCATTATGGATTATGATTGCATGGATTGTTGGAAGATAGGAGGAGATGAAATGGATGGTGGATAATGGATTATGCAAAAGCATGGACCATAGGAATGTGATGGGGAAGATATGTAGGATAGTGAACGAAAGATGGAGAGATGGGGGTATGTGGGAATGTTAAGTGATGGAGGGGAACCAAGACCAATGGTTGCACACACTGTGATGTATTTGGAAGCTTGTACTTTGGATGTGGAGTTGGGAGTAATGGGGATTGGGATGGGGGATTTTTGTATGATCGATTTGGGGTTTTAGGGACCCAAATAGACTTAGGATTTATGGGATTTTTAGATGTGGGGCAAGATGTTTGGGAGTTTGGAGTGGATTGGGATGTAGATGCCTCATTTGTTTTGATTCATCTTTGCTTAGGGACCCACACCATTTTTGTTTTTGCTTTTTCTTGTGATGGTGTGGGCTTTGATAGCCATTTGGATTTTTAATTTTGCTTGGAATGGATAACATCTTTAGGCTTTTGTGCTTTATGCATTGAGGCATTCAAATTATTTCTTTTGAATCCCATGGATTTGGGGGAAGCTTCATATTTGAAAGATGTGTGCTTTTGTTGGTCTTGATGGGGAATTTTAGGGGATTTATGGGTGGAGGGGTAAAACGTGGATTTGAGGATGGGGATATTAGGAGTTGGGAGGATGGGAGGATAAGAGGATTTGTGGATAGGGATGTTTGGTGTTGGTAGGATAGGAGGTAGAGTGGATTTGATAGGGATCTTTGGAGTTGGAAGTAGTGGAGGTAAATTTGATGGAGGAAGATGGATGGTCACATGCTTTTGCAAATGATAGGATGATGGAGGAGGGATGGCAACATATGTTTTGGAAGTGCGATGAGATGCACCATGTGTGCGATTGGATGAATGGATTTTGGAAGGTGTGTGGGTGGTACCAACATGTTCATTTTGTTTGTCTTGGGATGTATAGCCAAGGCCATGTGAAGATGGATGAAATGTGGTATGGATGGGCTCCAAGATGCCTTGCTTATGAAGGCCTAAGCCTTGGCCTTGGTAATTCATGTGTTGGAGTATGCGACATGCAATGGGATGTTTGTTGCTTTGGAAACAAGACGCGAGTCCATTATTTGTTGGAGAAAGATAGGTGGTGGATGGAAGTTGTTCACCTCTTACAAGGGAGTCACCACGGATGAAAGTGCTTGTGCCAAGTGGATAAGGGATTTTGGATGGGATTGGTAGATGGAGGTGAAGGATTCATGGGGGATGGTGAAGGGGTGGTAGAAGATGGGGTGAGATCAATAAGTTGATCAATAGATGGGAGGGGATCGTGGATGGGATTAGATGGGATGGTTAGATCTTGATTAGGATAAGGGGTTGATGTTTCAACATGCTTTGGATTTGATTCTTGACATAACTCATGTGGTTTGATAGAAGTGGGAGTGACTTGGATAGATGTGATAGGTGCTTGGATGGATGCAATAGGTGTTTGACTTGTGTGTTCTTAAACATGGCTACATGATGGTTATTGACTTATGATAGTGGGTTGTTCAATAGATTTGATGGATGTTGGATTGCATGAGGGTGTTTGATTCCTTGCTAATAGCCAATGGATGGCATCCTTCATGAGTGTATGGGTTGAAGAGTAATATAATGGATGGATAATGATGGTGGTTGGTGTGGGATTAGGATTGGAATTGGATATGTGGGTGATGGGATTAGGTTGTGATGGTTCATGGATGGGTTCAAGGATAGGTATTGGACTAGATGATGGTGTTGGAGGGGTGGGGGATTCCTTTTCTATGCTTGGTGATGTTCTTTGGAAGAAATCCCACAAGGATTCTTTGGATGTGATAGTTTTGGGACTTGGAAGATTTGATGGTGGATTAGATAGTGGATGGGTGATAGGGATTGGTGGATTGGGAGATACATAAGGTGATGGATTAAGGTTGATAAGGTTGGAGGGATATGGTGATGGTGGGATTGGAGGATGGGGATTAGGAGATGGGGGATTTGGTTGTTGATATGAGGTTTGGATTTCGGATATGAGGTGTGCTAGATTGGTGTTCCCTTGATCAAAGTTAGCATGACAAAGGTTGGGGGATTGATAAGGTGGATGTATGGATTGATTGGATAAGTATGATGGCATGGATGTGTAAGGGGATGGTGATTGATATGAGGGTAAAGTTTGATATGATGAAGGTTGATATGATGGAAGTTGGTATGAGGTTGAAGGTTGATATGAAGATGATGGAGGTCGATATGAGGATGATGGAGGTTGATATGATGGAAGTTGATATGATGACGATTGATGGGAGGTTTATAGTGTGGATATGTAAGATGTAGTTTGGTATGAAGGTTGAAAGAATGAAGATTGATATGATGTGGATGGGGATGATGTGTAGGGTGTTTGTTGATATGATGAAGGTTGGTATGAGGTCAATGGTGTGCATATGTAAGATGTTGAAGGTGGATATGATGAGGGTTGATATGATGAAGATGGGGGAGGGGTTTGGGATTCTCCAATGATGAGGTGTGCTAAGGGTATATCTTTAATTTCATTTTTGAATTGTTCCTTAGCATTAGGATCCATGTGCGCATAGACTTTTCTAATTCTTTGTACTTGTTGTATTGATTCATAAAGATCCATTCTGTGGGAGATAGTATGGGATGATGGGGGATGAAGGATGATGGTGATGTTGGGAATCAAAATTTCAAGACCATAGGATGATTTGATTTGATGAATGGTTTTCTATGCTTAAGATAGACTAATGATCTTAAGCAAGAGGGTTGATTGGGTTGATTTGATTAGGTGATCAATTAAGGTCTTGATTTTTGATTGGGTTGATTTGGATTTGGAGTTTGATAATGATGTTGGGGGATTTGGATGTTGATTGGGATCGATGTTGATTTGATGTGATGATGACTTAGATATGGTTAGGATTTGATATGGAATGATTAGGGATGATTAAGATAATGATTGTGATGATGTTGATAGGATGAGGATGAGGGATGGAAATGTGACTAGGATGTGCTTAGGGATGATTGTGATTGAGGTTGATTTGACAAGAATGGAGATAATGATGTTGATTGGATAATGATTTGGATAGAAGGATGATGATTTGATGATGTAGAGTGACAAGGATGTGATTAGGATTGATTTAGGATGAATTCAATTTTTCTTGGCAAGTAGACAAACAATCAAGCACAAAAACACAATGGCTAAAGGTTTGATTTATGAAAGATTTATCAAGCATGCACAACCTAAGGTGAAGCAAGGAGAATACTTGTTGAACAAGTAGAGGGATTTGGGCCACTAAAAAAAAGGTTCGTAGTGGGGGAACATCCAAGGGATTGGCACCTCACGAGCATCCAATAAACCACTTAAGGTTTTGACTAGCTCTACTAGGAGTTTAATATACCTCGAGGGTACTACTTCCTTTCAAACTAGCACTGAATGGTAAGCGCTCATACCGATTAGACTTGGCTTTTGCCTTATCCTTAATTTACATATAGCAGACCGAATGAAAGTACCGCTTGGGGTCGCCAATGAGTTCTCTGAATGGATGTGTCTCAAGGGCAGGCCCATGTTCTAAAAAGAAAAATAGAATAGAACCATTTCTCTTCACCCAAGATCCTTTTGAAGGCAAGGGGAGATGATACTTTGATTCTACCCTATGGGATAACACAAATGTGCAAGTGCACAAGACATGACAAACAAGAGCTAATGTTCATTTTAAGCCCAAAATCCAAATGTGTTTGCAAACAAGATGAGAAGATAAGAGAGGAAATGATTGCACCTGGTTAATTTGCTATCCAAATTGTTGTAGATGTTGATGTATGATGTTGTTCCAGCCTTGTATGATCACCTGCAAGTCACTAGAATGAAAACGGAGCAAATAGACTAACCCAAGATGCGACCTGCAACAACTCACCCCTAAAACTTGCAAAACTTTGCTAAAACAAGGGTTAGAAAATGAAGATTTTGACAACAAAACCTTCACAAACTGACGATTGGATCCGAGACCAGGCATGCCAATGTAGATTAGGTGAACAAAATGAAGTGAAACACAAACTAAATGCATAAAAACAAAAAGTTATACCTCACATGAAGACCCAATCTCATCAAGGGAGGAGGAAGCCTGCACCCAAGAG
This sequence comes from Cunninghamia lanceolata, assembly GCA_027924645.1. Lineage (NCBI taxonomy): Eukaryota > Viridiplantae > Streptophyta > Pinopsida > Cupressales > Cupressaceae > Cunninghamia > Cunninghamia lanceolata. Next base: position 8,541,107 of record BSBN01000348.1, read on the forward strand.
CTCCTAGATTAGATAACCCTATTTGATTCAAATGTGGATTGCTCTTTCTTTCAACACAAATGTAGATGAAGGATTAGAGGATAGATAGATTAGAGATTTGAGAGAAATTTGAGCATGGTTTTGATAAAAGAAGAAGGTGTTATGAATGGCTTGGGTGAGGGTTTCATTTATAGATTTTTGAAAAAGGAATGGAAGGTGAGGATCAAAAGATGAGATCAATGGCTCTCATTTTTTGTGAATCTTTAATTCATAATGGTTGAATTAAAAAATCTTTTTGAGAAGAGTGGGTTATGACAATTGAATTAAGAATTCAATAGTGGAGGATAGTGGGTTATGACAATTGAATTAAGAATTCAATAGTGGAGGATAGTGGTGGACAATTGAATTAAGAATTCAATAGTGGATGATAGTGGGGAATAATTGAATTAAGAATTCAATAGTGGAGGATAGTGGGTTATGACAATTAAATTAAGAATTCAATAGTGGAGGATAGTGAGGAACAATTGAATTAAGAATTCAATAGTGGATGATAGTGGGGAATAATTGAATTAAGAATTCAATTAGTGGATGACAATTTAATTAAAGATTCATTTTTGGATAATGGAGGAGATTAGCTAATTAAATGTTAAGAATATTTAATTATATGTGCAACATGGTGGGGTGGAAGAGATAAGGTGGAAAGATGAGGTGGATTGATGAGGTGGATTTTGTGAGGTGGATTTAGGACTTAGGATAGAGGGAAATTGAAATAATAAATATTGCATGTTTATTAAATCAATTGGCTAAGGTTTTAGACTATTGAATTAATGAAATTAATTCAATTTTGAGGATAATATGATAGAAAATAGGGTAATGAAGGGATAATTGGCTAAGGCTATAGACTATTGAATTAATGAAATTAATTCAATTTTGGGGATAATATGATAGAAAATAGGGTAATGAAGGGATAATTAATTAAATAAAAATTTAATTAATTGGTTAGGAGGGAAATTGACATGTTTAGGAATGTCGGGAGTCAGTTCGATGGTAGAAGACATTTTTAGGTGTCTACAGTAGACACTTTGAAGAATGTTGTAGATGCATTGATGAAACCAGTGGGCATAGAGAAGTTCAGATGCTGCTTGGAGTCTATAGGCCTCTCGACCTATAACAGTTAAATCATGTTACTCATATTGGCTCTTACAAGGTGTTTGACAAGTGGGAGAATCTTGGGAATTAAGGTGTCTCAACCTTGGTAATTTGTAGCATTAATTATTTGATTATGTATTTATTTTATTTCCTATGATATATTTTGGGTTGCACATGCTATTTCATCATTTAGTGTGAAGTGGCATAGTGAGTGGTCACTCCACTTGTATTGTGACTAGGATGGTCAACTCATCCCAAGTGGACATAGGCATCCCATATTGTGGTAGAAATTTTCTGCCATATGTTGGTATCTTGTGTAGTGTGTAAGGAGTTATGACAGATTCTATGATGCATAAGAGTTAAAAACAGAAGATTCTATGACATGTGAAGACATGAGTCAAAGAGCATGGCATGCCCAGTGGGACTGGAATGAAAGACTTGGGTCTTTGTTTTCACTGAATTTATACCCTATGTTTTGTGGTTTCGGTGGTAAATCACAGAAATATCTACTCATGAGAGCGTGAATCTTCCACCCGGTGACTCTACTGGAGACTCTTTCTTGGATCTTTGCCTTTATAGACCATGGAAGCCCCAGGTATCTATGTGCAACTACACATTCCTACAAGGGATCTACCTTTTGTGACTTGGGATTCAAGTCCTCTTGTTCTTCAAGAGTAGGGTCGGATTCCTGAGACAACATGGAAGGCATTGTCTCACTTTCTGGGAGATGGATGTGTTTGTCCTATAGATCACATTCAAGATGTTGCAAGTTTGTGCTCCATTCACAATATCATGACTGAGAATCATGCCCTCTTGTTGCTAGCATCTTCCCTCAAAGGCAAAGCAAAAGAATGGTACATAAGTTTGGAGCATGGTTCAATCACTCGTTGGGACCATCTAGGTGGACTCATCTACAATTAGTTCAAAGAGAAGACATATGTTAGCACCCTCACCTAGAATCTCATCCCCATTAAAAAGCATCCAATGGAGCCCATACATGATTTCAATTCAAAATTTGATAAGGTATGGAAGAAATTCTCTATTGATATAAGGCCATCTCTAGTTTTCGTATTGTTGTATTATTTAAAGGCTTTAGACCCTAAAATATCTATTATGATAAAAGCCCTAGGAGGTGAAACCCTGCTCTAGTCATATGACCTAGCTATTAGAGCTTAAAATAACCTCACAGAGGCTACTAAAAAATCTCCTCTACCTTTAACACCTTTGATGCGACATACAAATTACCTATCTTAGACTCCTTGTAGCCAAATGCATATATATTTTAATCCACCCACCCTCCCAGCTAATTTGTCAAATCATGAGCAGATGTGTGTGGTAAAAATATTTATAAAGACACTCTCCCATGAGATCAATGAGCTTAAAGATCAAGCCATGTATAATTCTGATCCAATTTTCATGTCTCTAAGTCTGTATGAGCAACAATATGAATATAATCAGACGATGCCCAATCATCTTGAGAATTATATTTTACAAGCCTTTGTAGCTACAAACTAGTCCATAGAAGCCATAGATCAGGTTCTTTGTCATTTTGACATTAACGAAAGTCTGAGTCTCAAAGATCAAGATACAAGAAAGGAAGTGACTCCTGTTTATTCAGTGTATCCTTATGATCATGAGCATCATGTATCCATGGCAAAGAGTGACTCAGAAACTCAGATAACTAATAAAAGAGATCCAAAGGATGCTTATGAATTGCAACTTCTAGAAGCTGAAAGGTACTTCATGAGGGGATTTGAAGCTAAAAAGTACTAGGTAGAGGATGATCCACAATCCATATCTCATCTTGAGGATGAAGTTGTAAATGAAATTTTTGAATCTACAAATACGAAGTGTCTTTATTTCTATCATGAGGTTTCACATTTTGAAGAAGATAGCACAGAGATGCAAGAGGGGCAGCAAGATGGAGATTTGTTCTCAATTTTGCAACAAGGGTATCGACTATTGGATGAGGAAGATGCCACCATTGAGCAAGTGAATGGTTATTTTACAAGGCCTTCTATATCAAACCATGAAATGAGGTTGAAGGAGCCACATGTGCAAGAGTTGATCTATTTTATATTTTTGAAAATGGGTACTCTCTTCTTCTTGATGAAGATCCTCAGATGCAAGGAAAGATTCATGATAATATGGTCTCAAGAGATAGCTGGAATTGTGAAAACTCACATACTGGGTCACATTCTACACCTTTCTTCATGCATGAAGGAATCTCAATCAGACTCAAGGTTGTGATTGGAAAATCTATCACCTGCACACCTGGTTCTGATACTATCATGGGTCATGAACTTGTTGAAGAGCCTGCAAAAGAAGTCATTGATGAATTACAGTCAACAGAAGATTTTAAATGCAAGTAAAGAAATGAGCTTCAATCCTTGATTTTCCCATCCCACCCTCCACTAAAGGAAGAACAACATGCAAATCAGCTTGACTAGTATTTTTGTGCAAAAGAGGAGCCTCCAAAAATAAGGCGGGCCAAAAGGTACAAGTTCCTGATATTTTTCTTCGTGCATTTCATTTGGTCAATTCTTAGTTTGATGTGGATTTAGTGGAACAATAATCAGATCCGACAGTTATTTTTTTGTCCCAGTGAATAGGCATATCCTTGTATGTTTCAGTTGTCAGTAATTTAGTTTGTGTTTAGAATAAGCTACAATAATAGCATAAATTTTCAGATTTAGTTGTTTGTTTTCAATAAGTCTCAGCCTCAATAAAGAATGAAGGGTTAGTTTCTATGGTTCAGCTATGGTCAATTTCAATAGTCATCGATTGGTTAGTTGTAAATTTTAGTTTTGAGTTCAGTTAAGGGAGATGTTTGGTTCAAAAATGTTTTAGTTCAGCTTCATGCATTTCTGGGGTACTTTGCATCAATTTTGGTTGCAAGTGTTAGTTGTAGTTCTATTTTTGAGTGTTGGTTTGTTCTTGTGTCAGATATATGACTCTGTTGCCCAATGGATAAGGTATGGTTTTGAATCCAGAGATTTAGGAGTCCTTAGTGGGCATCCCATTTCCCCAGCCCGTCGTCAAGAACTATTGTGGATTTTCTACACACCATTCTAAAACTTTTTGATTTGTCATATTAGTATGGCTCTAGTTGTCTTATATGACACAGTTGCTTCCTAAGGCTTTACATATTCAAAGAGGTGTAGTGGATTAATGATACACCAATTTTATGTTTAATAATGATACATGACCTCTCCATAATGTGATATCATTGCATAGTTACAATCAGAGGCATAACCACATAAATGATATGCTGCCCTATTGTTCCACTAAAAGTGGAACTATTAGTTTCAGGTCAAGATATAGCCTTAGCATTGTAAATAAGACAAAGTAATAATCATAGTTTCAAAGGCGCTCAGCCTCATACCTAGTCAAGGCACCAACCATTAAGACTCATACATAGGAACAAACAAAGAGTCGACCATGTTGATGATGCACAAGCAATGAATCTTGACCATTAGAGGAACTCTAGTGGTAGTTGGTGGCACTTCTATGAGGATATATGCAATCCATATGAGTAAGGATCAGGCCATTCTAATGAAAGCTGTCACCTTCTAAAGTCTCTAATGAATGCAAGACCATTATTGAGGATGAAACAAAAGAAGCCAAGGCCTGACATAAACACATGGTGCATGGCCTTTGTGTCATGTTGCTTATGATACAAAATTACACTATCTTCAAAGAAGCCGTCAGAGATACAAAGTTAGGATTTTAATGCACAACAATAACACTCAGGCATTATTTGATGAAACAAATCAATGGCTAGCAAACATTTGAAATAAATGAAAGAGAGAGCTACAGAGCATGCCAAGTGCCATACCCACTCTCATTTGACAAGGAAGGAGAGGAAAGATTCTCTCAAAAGAGCGTCAATGCACCACATAGAGGCAACGGAGCTCAAATAAATCAAATGTTTTATTTCATTTTGTAAATGTATCAAAGTGATAAGAGTCATGTGAGCCTCAAAAAGCTAAGCCATTATTTTAATATGAATTGAGTCTCATTTATAATGGTAGGCCCTCTTCATAAAGCTAAATGCTTTATTTAAAATGCAAAAGAGTCTTTTCCATGGGAAGTTTAAAGGTAACTTTAAAATTTTTTCAAGGGAGTTATATAGTGGGACCCTCTAGGCAAAGTCAAACTTTATTAACATAAAGAATTTTTTTTTACTCTTTCCTGATGGGCGATCAAAGAGATGAATCCCTAAGTTTCACACAACCTCTCATTTTTTCACGATAAGAAAAATGGTGAACAACAGGAGTAAGTTTTTCATGATGAAAGTAGAGATGAAGGCAAAGATATTTTCCAGCCATGGAAAACTCAGATCAACTAGATACAGTTATTTCCCAGATTTTGTGCCAAATTTTATGGGGGCAGTTGAGAAAGATTTTTCAAAGATCACAAAGGGGATTTTGTTTTGGCTTATAAATATCATATCTAAGTTAGAGTTCCACACAAAGATAGTTCCACAGATCAGAGATTTGAGTAGTAGATCAAAGATTTTTTTTTGCCTCAATTTGCTTTTCATAAGGAATGTAACATTTTATTTTGTGCATATTTGCCTCTGTAAAATTCTTCTTCATTCAATAATGTGAAATACTACTTTGTGTAGTTATGAATCTATATCTCATTATTTCTTCTAGTTTCTATTTCTTTGCCTCTAATGAATCTAAGTTTAAACTGGGTAATTAATCATGAAGCTGCTCTTTAGTTTACCAGTTAAATCATTTGGGGTTTAATCATTATGTTGATTTGGGTAAATGTTAAATCCAATGCATCTCCTTAGGAATGTAGTTTAATATTGTATTTGTAATCTTGTTTCTTTCCTTTTTTCCCAAACCCCATTAAAAAAGGAAGAGAGATCTTCCCTAAAATCTGGAGGTTACTCTAAGAAGCAATCCCATGTTTTCAGAGTTTCCCATGTTGGTGCTGGAACCCGCGCAATTTTATACATGAACAAAGAATCTTTGAGAAAGGCATCCTTGGGTGCCCAAGGAGGTTATGACATGTTGTAAGAGGAATATGCTATTTTTAGTTAGTGTATGATAGATTCTCTTACAGCTGTAAGTGTTGTCAGTTATGACAGATTCTATGATAGATGTAAGGTGCGTAAGAGCATCTATCATAGCCTATCTTGGGAATAGATGCCCACTTTGGGATGAGATGATATGACAAGTGTAAAATCCATGTTGTGATGATGGACAATTATCCTTAGGCATGGGTTTTTGGCCATGAGGCCAAGATGGACACCCATCTAAACAAGGTTCCATTTTTGTCTTGTAAACTCTATTTAAATAGGTGCTTAGATGGGAGATGCACAGAGTAATTGACAAGTAATGTTGTGCTAATAGAATATCTCTAGATATGAGTGTCAAAGACTCCTGAGAAGACTTGCATGCAAGTGTGTCATAAACATTCTTTGTTTTGATAATACATTTTGCATGTTTTAGAGTGTGTTGTTTTTCATTCGAAAGGGTTTTCCCCACGTTATCTCTCTCTCTCTCTTCTGTCTACATTCTGTGTGTATGTATATTGTTGAAATATCTATGTTTTTTTAACATCATTTTAATTGTAAAGGTTGTGTTAGATTAGTGTAGGAAGCAATTTCTGCACAACTAGCTTCCTTTCACAAGATAGACATTGTGCAAGTCACTAGCCATAGTATCCCAAAAGATTTTATAAAACTTGCATGGGAGCGATCTAAGATGAGGGATTTGTCATTGGCCATATAAAATGACCTCCTTAAGATTACCTTGAGTGAGAATCTGGTAACATATAATGTGTTGGGCATTTGATAGCTGATAAGGGATGACAATGAGATACTATTGCAAGGCAAGTTGTTGAGTAGGCATGTAATCTTGAGTCACAAAAACTTGTTCATAGTGTTGAAAAAAGGCTTGAAGAATATCGGGTAACTCCTCAAGAAATTGTTGGCCTTGTCGAGTCTTCTTAATAGATTGGGATGTGTGACAAGCTTGAAGGGATTTAAAATACTACTTTGTGACCTTATCCATAATTTTGAGCTAGTGGAGTTAAGATTTGATTTAGGATCCTCGAGCTATATGATCATCAACAATATACTTTTGCTATCAAAATTGAGCCATAAAAATCTAGGTAGTGGAATTAAACAGGTGAGATTTCAAAGTGGTAGTACCCTAGTGGAGCTCTTGAGTGTTGACTTTGTACAAGTTGTTTGAAAATGGGCAAGCTACCACCATAAATGTAGATGAACCATTAAGTATTAGTTATGGCATCATTCCACAAAGTACTCCACACTAGGCCACATAGAGGATGTTTCTCCAAACTCTAGACATGTTGGATGTGAGCTAACATGGCTTTGTGATTAAGAAGAGACATGATTAGAAAAAAATAACTCTTCATTGATTTGGGTTTGGAAATATACCACTCGATACAAAATTGTATCGTGAAATGATTAGAGAAGATAGAATCTACCAAGGGCTAAATTGGAAAGGAATAATAGCTAGGAAAAGTAAAAAAGGATTGAGATTATATCATAACCTGATCTAGACACTGTAAGACCTTGTTAGGTCTGGCTCTTAAATTATACCATGTGTACTATGTTGTATGATCATGGTGGTGGCTAGCATTGGGCTTGAAAAGAGCCAATTTATAACACATAAAAAACCAAGCCTCTCATTTACTAGTTGTCCAATGCATGGGCAAGGATCCATATTTATCATAAGTCATATTGATCATATTGAAATCCCTACATAGAACCCAAGTTGTGGTAGGCATTGAATTGGAAATCCATCTCCAAAGGGAAGATATCTCTATGACATCATTGGGAGCATAAACATTCATAATTCCAAAGGAATAGTTATTAACATTGAAAAGAGCCCAACGTGCATAGTTTGTGGGGTCACATAGATGATCAACCAATAGTTGATGCCACATGGGAGAAGAGAGGTGACAACTCCACCTTCACCAACTTCATGGTTACTATAGACAAAATGGATCGAAGGGCGAATAAAATGGCATGCTACAAAAAGAAAAAAAACATAACACTTTAACCTCTTGGAGGAAAAGAATGTATAAAACTAGAAATTGAAAATGAATATGATGAATAGATTATTTGCATGGGAGGTCTACGAGACCTTGTACATTCCATGAAATATTGTTCATTTAATGAGTGTTGAAAGATATCTCCTCAGTATCTATCTCTTCAAGAGACTAATAATTGTTTTGTATCACTATGGCTCATACCTCAAAGCTCCCAATTTGGAAGTTGATTTGTACTAGTTGCCATTGCCTTGGCACATATCTGTTGACCTCCAATTGTCTAGATGAATTTTAGGAATTCCTATGACCCACAAGAGGAGGGGAAGCATGTTGTGCAATGATAAGCGGAAACTGAGTAACACTTGAAGTCACTAGTGGAGCATTAGATATTGTCATCACATTTGATGCTCTGGAACATTGGAGGGCTTTGTGGGATTAGAGTGGGGCCTGGAATTACTAGTGTTCTTGGCTTTGCGATAAACCAATATAAACCAATCTTCCTCTTCTTTTGCAAGAGGTGACAACCTAAAAGAAGGATGCACAGAAGGTTTGGGCCACTAAGAAGGTAGAGGATAATCATATATCTTGTCTTCAAAAAAATGGCATTCATAACAAGTGTTGAGAAGATTAATGTGCTAAACATATTAAGAGTATGTCCACTAAATCCTTGAGTTATTTGGAGAGGTCCACCTTGAAATAAATTGAGGATGAGTCGAATAGAACTTCGTAGGCTCTAAGTAAACTACAAAACCTAACAAAGAAGATACCTAAATGAGGAAGTTCTAGCATGGAAACGGTAAACTAGGAAATTCCACCCAAATGAGGACTTGACAAGACTTCTCATTAGAGTCAATGAAGTCTCAAGTCCAAGGTTTAAAAACAAGAAGGGAGGTGGAGACTATCCATGAGGCTCATATTAGAAAAGCCTCAACATGGTTGGCTTTGTCAAAATAGAAAAGGAAAACCCCTTGAGGAGGCTTTTCATGACATCCAAGTGGATATCATGTGGGGTCTAGGGATGCCAACCCAGTCTTAAAGCATGCTTTCAAGGGAGACTCTACCGACAAAATATTTGATTAAAGTGAAATTTCCTAGCCATTTGTAGGCATTATCAAACTTTGGAATGTGAAGAACAACATCTAGGTGTGTTTCAGGGGATGTACCTTTTGGAACACCTTAGGAATAAATTTTTGAGGATGTTTTAGCAAGGGTGCCATTAGTGTTATCATTGTTGATCCTTTAGCTCTAGCAGTAGTAGTTGCAGATTAATTAAAGTTCAAGGCCACATAAAGGAGAAAAAATGTGTGTGAGCCTAGTGATTGAAAGCACACTGTAATAAATGAAGGAAAGTGCTATAGATATCTTGCAAAAAATAATAGTTTGAAATAGACACCAGAAAGCCAAGACATGTAATTGATTTCAATATTCTTACACGTCGTAAGGATGCAAGCATTTCCATAAATTAAATTAATTAATTTTACCAAAAATATGTTTCAATGAGGTTGATACAAAATAGTTGGTGATATCTTACACCTTAAAATTAGTCTTAATAGAATAGGGGATGAGGAAAAATTACATAGAAGCTTCATAATCCACTCAAGATACATACATATTCAATAGTTTAAATTGATAAAATATTACTTATGGACATTGACAACTCCATTATATCAAAATCTACTTCTTGATTTTAACATAGACTTCTTCATGAGACAAACCCGAAATTTTAACATAGATTTCTTCATGAGACAAATCATCACTATCATCGTAGTAGCTATTTTATCCATAATAATGCTAAAGGAAAGTTTAAAATTAACATAACCAACCATCTCTATTAATCTTTTAGAGAGCTTACCTTTGTTTTTTGAACCTAATGTAGATGTTGCATAATGATTAGAAAATTAGACTCCTTCACAAGATAGGTTGTGACTGCTATAGACAACTTCCCAACACAACTCAAGTTTTGAGCAACATTAAACACATATGTTTCCCTATCAACTACTTTTGATCGAGCAACATATCTTCCATGGTTTTCCTAATACGCCATGCATATATATTTTAAATAAAAAATAAAAGATAAATTAAATAACTATTTACATATCAAAGTATTAATATTTAATAATAAACATAATATTTATGATGTCATTTAATAATAAAATAGCTATTAAGTAAACTATAAAGAATAAATAGTTGTTAAGGGTGTGGTTTAGTGGTTAAGTCACTCAGTTGTAGTGGCGGCCACCAGGGTTCAAAACCCTCGTTGGGCTGACAAGCTTGTAGGCTTTAGACCTTCATTGAGGAAATGAGCTCACGCTAGCGGTACCGGTCATGTTAAAAATATTATTAGGTGCATTATCTTAAAAAATATATAAAGAATAAATATTTTTTTTAATTTAAAAATAATAAAAAAAATATAAAATAACATTTATTATTTATTTTTAATTAGATATGTGATATAAGTGAAATATGGACCTGTGTCTTTTAAATAGATTTAACTAAAATAGGTATACTAATATAAGTAAATGTAAGAAATAAAACTATTTATTATTTTAAAAATAAATAATAATAAAAAAATATGAATTAACCAAATTAATATAAACAAAATAGTGAAAAAATTAAAATATATAAAAACTATAATAAATATTGTTAGTACTACCAAAGTATTTAAAAGTAAAATTAAAAAAAATATTGAAATCAATAAGTATAACCTTTATTAATAATGATAATGATGATGATGATGATGATGATGATAATATTTTTTCATCAAAGAATATATAAACATTAAATAATTTATTTTCATTTAAAAATAATAATAAATATAATATATATGTGATATAAGTGAAATATGGACCTATGTCTTTTAAATAGATTTATTTAAGATATGTATACTAATATAAGTAAATGAATGAAATAAAATTATATATTATTTTAAAAGTAAAATTATTTATTATTTTAAAAGTAAATTAATAATAATAAAAAATAAATTAACCAAATTAATATTAACAAATTAGTGGACAAAAATTAAATATATAAAATTATAATAAATATTGTTAGCACTACCAAAATATTTGTAAAAGTAAAATAAAAAATATATATTGAAATGGATAAGTATAACCTTGTATGAAAATTTTAAATAATAATAATAATAATAATAATAATTATCCTATCAACATTTCATCTTTTTCTCTTTTTGGCCTTATTAACATATCCTAATAGCATTGTAACATAGAAAATACATCTTCCCTTAGACTATTTAACCCATTTCAACCCTCTAGAGGCCTCCAATTGACATCCCGGTCCTTTCCCAACCCTCAAAATTAACTTTTCTTCTCTCTTTTTTGGGTCACCCCCTTGGATATTTGGATCTCTCTTGGGTGAACTTAGCTCTCCCCTAGGTGACCCTACTGGTAAAATGAGGGAATACCCTCATATGCATCATTTTGTTAATTTGCAAGGACTAGATGTTATCTCTAGCTTCCCAATATCATTCTCAGCCCTTCAAATCACTCCCAGGTCCTCTCTTTTTTGGGTTGCCCCCTTTGAGTTTAGGGTCTCCCCTAGGTGAACCTATTGGTAAAAGGGGTGACCTTTTTATATTTTGAAATGTGATTTTTTCTTCAATTTAACCTTGAATTAGCTCTATTTTTGCTCCAATTTGCATGCAAATTCAACTGTAATTGAGCCTATCCTATGATTAACTCATTATTATATCCCAATCAACCATAATTAGCTCCCGTTGATTTATTCTTATCTCACCTTCCTCTGATTTAAACTCCCATTCCTCCATGAGTGATAAGCTATCAAGCTTAGTTCAATGCCTAATCAATTGAGTTCACTCCCTAATCAACCTTGTTAACTCTTCAATCAAATTGAGTTAATTCCAGAATGAATCCCACCTCTTGTGAGCTCTTCAAAACTATAAATAACCCCTCCTATATGCAATATGGAATGCAAATTCATTGTTGTATCCATTCAAAAAGATTTTATTTTTATCTCTACTTAGCATCTTCATGATCGCCGAATGACATATGAGCCTTTTGTTTTTTAGTATTATTTCTAAAGCTTGCAAAAGATTCATTTATCAAATTGTTACACTCAGGAATTGCCAAAACCATGTGCTTCAAAGATTTCATAGCTCATTCAATCATAGCTCTCATAGCTCATTTCAAATAAATTGCATATGCCATCCCTATCACCAAGAGGAGTACCCACGCTGCTATGGAGGACAGGGAAGGTTAACACACAAAAGATTTTTGAGGATATGCTAGGCTCATGAACTAAAGGATTCAGGTTCTTCATGTTTTAAGTAGTTAATTAAATCATAATTTTCTCTTGGAAAAAGTAATCTTGTTATTACAATTTTCCTGATAGGATTTATTTCAAGTTGATTAGATTAGTAGTACTTAAATTAGTTACATTACAATTCATAGATTAGATTTCATTCCTATATTCTCAATTCCTAAGTTAGATCTAAATTCATCTTGAAAAAGCACAAAAACATAGTATAGATTGCATTTGGAAAATTCATATTAAAAGTGCAATCATATTTCAATTATTAGTTAATTAGATCAGTTTTTAATTTACTTGGAAAAGAAACCAAATTTTTTCTTGCATTCAGAAAAAATACAATAACATTAGGGAGCTAATGATATTCAAACCCTCAATTCGATCACGAGGTAGAATTCATTAATGCAATATTAGACTCTCGATTTAATCATGAGGAATACTTCACAAATTAATACCAAGAAAACATAAAACAAAACCTTTAACCACAAGTCAAAGTCAACCTAGGTCAAAGAAAAGTAAAATGTCAACTCTAGGTCAACTTGAGTCAACTCCCTTAGCTACACATATGAATGTGCCCTAGAGTTAGAGGTGAGTAGGTTAGGGAAATCCTTGAAGCGATAGATGAGATACATCCTAGGCCATAATTAGCATAGAAAACAATAGAAGAGGAAGAACACATTCATACCTAATAATTAAATAGAGACATCAAATATAATAAGACATTCAATCTATTGAAGATAGGTTACAATACACTAGAATCGTCAATGAGAAAAATTAATATCCATCTAGGCATTGGAACATAGGGGATCTAAATAGGAGATTGATAGCTAGTGACCCTTTGGGTCATAGGGTTATCTCCACTATCACAATCTTATAACAAACATCAACATATACTAGGCCCCAAAACAAGACAAGCACTCTTCATGATGTTCCGATTCTACAAGAACACAACCACCCTCGTGTTACGCTTCTACTTGACTAGGTTTTGCCACGAAAGAGGGAGTGATTTGGAGGTTTCCCATGACAAGGAGAGGGTTCATGTGCATTCAAATGGTAGGTTGTTGAGACTAGAAATCCCATTCCATCCCTTCCGAAATGGTGATGATATTATCCAAAATAAATCTAGACTTAATGAAACTAGTCTAATTAGGCCAAACAATCAAAGGAAGCATGGAGTAGAGCTTGAGAGTCAGTGCCTTAGAAATAATCTTGTAGGAGACATTCGATAGTGTGATTGGCTACCAATTATTGATATCTCCATGATCACCAACCATAAGTATGAACTTAATAATGACTTTATTAGTTAGCTTTCACAATGAACTAGTTTGTATGGATTCAAGATAGACATTGTGCATATCACTATCCATAGTATCCCAAAATCCTTTATAAAACTCACATGGGGAGCCATCTAAGATAAGGAATTTTTCATTGACCATAAAAAACTAGCCCCTTACAAGATCACCTTGACTAAGAATCTAGTCAAATATAATGTGTTGCACATTTGATAGTTGACAAGGGATGACAACGAGATACTATTGCAAGGCATGTTGTTAAGTAGGCATGCAATCTTTAGTCATAAAATCTTGTTCATAATGCCAACCAAAGGCTTGAAGAATATTGGGTAACTCTTGGTGTAATTGATGGTCTTCTCAATTTTGCTTAATAGATTGGGATGTGTGACAATCTTGAAGGGATTTAAAATATTCATTTGTGACCTTATACCCAATTTTTAGCTCGCGAAGTCAACCTTTTATTTAGGATCCTCAAGATATATGAGAATCTACAATCTATTTCTACTATCTCAACTAAGCCATCCAAGGCTAGGTAGTGGAATCAAACGAGCAAGATTTCAAAGTGGTAGTGCCCTAGTGGTGCTTTTGAGTGCCGATTTTGTACAAGCAATGTAAAAATGGGCAAGATGCCACCCATAAATGTATAGGAACTATGAAGTATGAGTTATGGTATCATTGCACAAATAAATCCACCCTAGGGCATGCAGAGGATGTGGCTTCAAATTCTAGACATGTTAAATGTGAGTTGACATGGCTTTGTGATTAAGAAGAGACATGATTAGGAAAAACTAACCCTTCATTGCTTTGGGTTTGGAAATCTTCCACTCAATACAGAATTGTATCGGGAAATGATCAGAGAATAAAAAAAATCTACCAATGGCAAAATTTGCAAGGAATAATAGCTTGAAAAAGTAAAAAAGAATTGAGATTATAGCATATCTTGATCTAGACACTTTAAGACCTTGTTAGTTCTAGTTCTCAAATTACTCCATGTGTACTATGTCATATGAACATGGTGGTGGCTAGTGTTGGGTTGAAAAGCCCCAATTTATTACACATAAAAAACCAATCCTCTCATTTACCTATTCTCTAATGCATGGAAAAGATCCATATTTATGAAAATTCATCTTGATCATATTAAAATCCTTGCATAGAACCAAAGTGGTGGCAAGCATTGAATTGGAAATGCATCTCCAAAGGGAATATAGCTATTTGATATCATTAGGAGCATAAATATTAATATTCCCAAAGGAACGGTTATTAACATTGAAAAGAGCCCAAAGTGTATAGCTTGTGGGATCATATCGATGATCAAGAAATAGTTGATTTCATGTGGGAGAAAGAAATGTGACAACTCCACTCTGACCAACTTCATGGTTACTATAGAGAAAATGGCATGAAGGCCAAATAACATGGCAACCTGCAGAAAGAAAACAACATAACACTTTAACCTCTTTGGGGAAAAGAATGTATAAACCTAGAAATTGAAAATGAATATCATGAATAAATTATTTCCATGGGAGGTCTACAAGACCTTGTACATTCCATGAAATATAGTTCATTTAACAGGTGTCAAAAGAAATCTCCTTGCTATCTAGCTCTTCAAGAGAAGACTAATTATTTTGTAACACTTCATTTGATACCTCAAAGGTCCCAATTTGGAAGTTCATTTGTACTTGTTGCCATTGCCTTGGAGCATATTTGTTGACCTCCAATTGTCCAGATCAAATTTAGGACCTCCTCTGACCCACAAGATGATGGGAAGCATGTTTTGAAATGATAAGTGGCAGATTAGAAGTCACTAGTAGAGTATTAGAGATTGTCACCACATTTGATGCTCAAACATTGGAGGGTTTTCTGGGATTAAAGGGGGCCTTGGAATTACTAGTGTTCTTGGTTTTGTGATAAACCACTATAAAAAAACCTTCCTCTTATTTTGAAAGAGGTGGTGACCTAAAAGAGGGATGCATAGAAGGTTTGGACCATTGAGAGGCTAGAGGACAAACCTAAATCTTGTGTTCGAAAGATTCATACTGATAACAAGTGTTCAAAAGATTAGTGTACTAAGCACACTAAGAGTAATAGGTTTGACCAAAATAAATGTCCATTGAATCCTTGAGATCTTTGGAGAGGTCCACCTTGACACAAACTTATTGTTGAGGATGAGTTGAATAGAACTTCTCAAGTTCTAAGTAAACTATAGAACCTAAGGAAGAAGATACCTCAATGAGGAATTTCTAGCATGGAAAGGCTAAACCAAGAAATTCAACCCAAAGAAGGACTTGACATGAATTCTAATTAGAGTCAATGAAATCCCATATCCAAGGTTTGAAAACAAGAAGGGAGGAGCGGACCAGCCATGGGCCTCAACTAAGGAAAGCCTCAACATGGTTATCTTTGGAAAAATAGAAAGGAAAAACCCCTTGACGTGGTTTTGCATGACATCCAAGTGGATCCCATGTGGGGTCTAGGCCTTGACAACCTAATCTTAAAGCATGCTTTCAAGGGAGACTATACCCACAAAATATCAAATTAATGTGAAATTTTCTAGCCATTTGTAGGCATTATCAAACCCTAGAATGCAAAGAACAACATCTAGGTGTGTTTCAAGGGATGTACCTTGTGGAACAACATGGGAATAAATTTTTGAGGATGTTTGGTAATGGTACCGTTAGTGATCATTATTGAACCTTCAACCGTAGCAGTAGTAGTTATAGAGAATGAAAGGTTGATGCCAGAAAAAGGAGAAAAAAATGCTTGTGGGCCTAGCGATTGAAAGCACATTGTAATAAATGCAAGTGCTAAGGATATCCTACAAAAAGATATATTTTGACATACACACAACAAAGATTTCATTATTATTACATGCTATAAAGATGCAAGCATTTCAATAAATAAAATTAATTAATTTTTCCAAAAATATGTTTCAATGAGGTTGATACAAAATAGTTGGCAATAGCTTACACCTTAAAATTAGTCTTAACAAAATAGGGGATGAGAGAAAATTACATAGAATCTTCTTAATCCACTCAAGATACATACATATTCAATAGTTTAAATAGATAAAATCTTACTTATAGACATTGACAACTCCATTGTATCAAAACCTACTTCTTGATTTTAACATAGATTTCTTCATAAGGCAAACCTTAAATTTTAACATAGACTTCTTCATGCGACAAATCTTCGCTATCATCGTAGTAGGCATATTTATTCACAATAGCACTCAAGGAAAGTTTGAAATGAAGATAACAAACAATCTCTATTAATCTTTTAGAGAGCTTTCCTTGGTTTGTTAAACCTAATGTAGATGTTTCGTAATGACTAGGAAATTAGAAGCCTCCTACTCCTAGGCATCGTTAATATCCTCCTTCACAAGATAGGTTGTGACTTCTATAGACAACATCCCAACACAACTCAAGATTTGAAAAACATTAAACACATTCTACTTCCCTATCAACTACTTTGGATTGAACAACATATCTTCCATGGTTTTGCTAATATGCCATGCATATATATTTTAAATAAAAACAAAACATAAATTCAATAGCTATTTACACATCAAAGTATTAATATTTAAAAATAAACGTAATATTTGTGATGCCATTTAACAATAAAATAGCTATTAAATAGAGTATAAAGAATAAATAATTTATTTTCATTTAAAAATAATAAAAATATAATATAAAATAACATTTGCTATTTATTTTTAATTATATGTGATATAAGTGAAATATGGACCTATGTCTTTTAAAAAGATTTATCTAAGATAGGTATACTAATATAAATAAATGAAACAAATAAAATTATTTATTATTTCAAAAATAAAATAAAATAATAATAATATAAATTAACCAAATTAATATAAACAAATTAGTGAAAGAATTTAAAATATAAAAAAATATAATAAATATTGTTAGTACTACCAAAATATTTGTAAAAGTAAAAATAAAAATAAAATATTGAAATGGATAAGTAATGACAACTAAGGATTGAATGAATTAATAAGCTTGTATGAAAAGTAGTTGTTGTTATTATTATTGTTGTTGTTGTTCTTGTTATTATCCTATTTTATCTTATATTAAAGTAATAAATAGTATATATTAAAAAAAGAGAAGGATGGTAAAAAGTCACAGCCATTCATACAGTCATTCCACCACGGCTTAAGGGATCCCATGCTCAATTTATGAATCATGTGATGAAGAACAACCTATATGACAGCCTGGTAAGTCTCATGATCTGTGTAATAGTGTTATTTTAAATAGATCATTATAATAAGAAGATTGGGTATTCCCGAAATAGTAAAGACAGAAGATAAAATTTTAAAAGATCAAAACCCAAAAATTCCATAACCTTCTGCTATAAGGGCAAGTTTTACAATGGGGGCCCTGTTTGATTGTCTTCCAAATGAAGTTGGGATTGAATGCCTGCTCATGGTGAAGTTGAATCATCATCACAAACTCAAGGGTGTGTGTAAAAGCTGGAACGCCGTATTGAACAATTCCCAGTTTTATCAAGAAAGAAAAAGATTAAAGATTTCGGAGCAAGGCATATGTTTCATCCAGAATGATAACAAAGTAGCGGTATACGACCCTATGGAGAACAGATGCAAAAGCCTTCCGCCCATTCCTATAATAGGAATTTTATCCATCGATCACTTCAGTTTTGTGAAACAAAAACTGGTTTTGATAATACATCTCATTTCAAATGAGGACGTGATCTCGAGGAGAAATTATTTATGGTTGTACGATTTTTCTTGTTCCAAATGGCATGAGGGTGCTAACACGCCTGGAAGTCGATTGGTTTTTGCCACCGCAGCGGATAAGGATGGAGGACTGATTTATTTAGCTACGTTTTACAGTGTTAACAACACCCTCCCTTGGTCTGATGCTCCCATCCGCACTGCTGCAGTTTACGATGTGGAGAAGGATAAATGGGAGGTTCTCCCCGATACGAACTTATCTAGAAGGATAATCAGCTGTAGAGGTGATTATGCTCACGGCAACTTTTATGTGATACCGTGTATGCACTCTTCGCCCTCCATTCATGTTTTTGATTCCAACATGAGAAGTTGGAAAACTATCAAGAACAGATCTGTCAAATGTCGTTGGGTTGTAAGTGCATTTGGACGCTTGTATGGCTTTTCTAAAAGAGGACTCATTGAGTACGATTATAGCCAAGATAAGGTAAACATTCTAGGGCCTCTTCCAACGGAGAATTGGCCCCTACATACTAATTGGGCTACAGTAGTTGGCCTCAACATCTTTGTGTGCACACGGGATAATGTTGAGGATCAAGCTTCGTATATGCTTGTATTTCCAAGTGAGACGAGAGGAGCAATGAAGTGGATTCGCATGGAGAGCCCACTAGGTTCTCATGAATGGAATGTCCATAATGTTGCCACAACGCTTAATCTTTGAATGTAAATATGTCATCCATGTAATGCTTTGATTGCGATGTGAACTTTTTCATTTTTTTTTTAATAAGGTATACTCTGTTTGGCTTGAATTTATAATAAAGGTAAACCATAAAGCAGTTCTGGAAGCATTTCTTAAATTTCTTGGGTTGCTTTAGGTACTTCCAACATTTAATGCTTTCTTGGTTTCCACCATTTCCCTAAGTATTTTTGTTAACTTCATCACTACTCCAATACTAAATAGTTAACATTCTACAAATTTTGGACACGCATTGCAGAAGCATATCAAACTAAGGTATCGATTATTTAGCTAAAAAAAATGAAGCAAGTTTATCTAGTTCATGAAGAATGGGATTACTAACAATATATTACGCTGGGGCTTTTGCTACTACATAAGTTTGAAGGCTTCACTCTGATTGATAGTCAAGAACTTATCAAGTGATAGTGTCTATTTAAATGCTTTAAATATGGATGTTTTTGTTCATGAATTTTTCTACAATGTCTAAAGATTACCTACTTCAATATTACTCAACAAAATTAAGTGTTTTTATTAACCATTTCCATTTGTCAATGTATTGTTATAATTTTTTTGTTAGTTAATGTAGGTTTTCTTTAAAGTCTTCCTTTTAGATAGAAGAAATAAATAATTTGAGTTGAAAGATTAGTTATAATAGGCTATCAAGTAGTAATGTGGGGGTGTATCTAGGAATGCTTTTGTATAATAGTTTTTGTTGTAGTATCTTTATGGACATTCAATAAAATAGAGTTGGCCAAATAGAGTCTTATAAGACCCTTAGCATTTTGATCTGTCAAATCCTAGTCAAGTCTTGTTTCATGCTACAGGGATACACAAGAAGCCATCATAAAGTTGTCGACTTCAAGGATCAAACCAAGGAATAAATAACCACTGGATAATGCTTGAGAAAGAGTTTGCATAAAGAGAGAGATACAAAAAGATTGAAGATGCTTCAATTTATATGAAGTTGATATATTACAAATGTACAATAGTCTTGCTTATATAGGCAAGTGTAGGAGAAGGTAGGTAAAACTACCCGAATAGAAAAACTAAAACTACTTAAATTATTAAATAATAATTATTGGTTGCCTATGTAAACTTAAGCAAACATAAATAGGTAAAACCCTGTTTACTCCACCCCCACCCCCCATGCCCCGTTAACTGCAACTTAGGGAGAAGAATTATTATGCAAATGATGAAAGACTAATATGAAGAATGTAATATGGGTCTTAGCAACTAGACCATGCTAGGTACCCATGCACAACTAATCTTGCAACTAATCTCTTGCAAATGGAGAAAAGAAGAAAGCTACGTGGGACAAAATTTCTCTCTAAAAAAGAGACAAGGCAAATCATGTACAAGTGAAAGATGAAGCGATGTATGGAGGTCTCAACAATACCCCCCTAGAACTACATCCATCCAAAGAATACGATACAATCACCCCTCCAATGAAGTGATAGTTAGAGACATCATTGCCTCTCCCCCCCATAATGAAGTATCCTCAAAAACCATTGAAGTATGCTTTAAGCCAAAAGAGAATCCAATGATGACAAACAACATGTCTCCCATTGGGAAGAAAGAAATCCATTGGTGTGTGTAGAAGAAACTCCATATTCATGATGAAATGAGAAGGAAGAAGTTCCATAAATGAAATCTCAAAAGAAAAGTCAAGTGCCTCCAAAAGTGTTTCATTAAGACTAGGAAGATCCTCAATCAAAGAAAAAACAATGGATGAATCATCCTCCAATGTAAAATCTGCAAAGAGAAGTTATATCTCCTCAAGTATGTCCTCTAGATTTGAAGTAGTACAATGAGAAGCCAAGTTGTATATGCCTAAAATGAAACAATCCTCAAACCACAAATTTGAAGAACCAATAAAGTCCTGTTGTGTTGAAGTCCTGGAATCCATGTCGACTGACAAATCTAATCTAACAGGGAATGGAGGAATCATGATTAGATCCATAAGGCCATTTGATGGAACTGGATTACTCCTCACACTTAAAGGATTATCATCATCAATGAAGTGATTAAATGTAAATACCTTGGACTGATGATCAGCTTTACCCACTGCAAACATCTCTCCTATAACACAATGAATGAACATTGAATCTGAAGTAAACTCAACTATGTTGCCTACCTATGTAATTTGATATATTGAAATTAAACATCGGGCAATCTCAAGAATGCAATGAACATTAGCCACCAAACTATCACCCAAATCAATATTACCTATTGCAACAACATGAAGGACCTAATTATTTGCAATCAAGAGTCTATCATAATATGTCTCTCTAAGAGTTCTTAGAACCATAAGATCAGGTGAACGAGTAATATGAATTGAAGCTCATGAATCAATAATCCATCTGACATCCCTAGATGCATGAGTATTAATCAATGCATGACCCTTTCCTTTGTAACTAGGGAAAATATCCTCATGTTTGGTAGAAGGAGAAGAAGATGAACTAGGTAAAGAAGGAATGGCAATATGATGTTCCTTGAGTAATTGTTTCAACTCATGAAATTCCTTCTTGTAGCAATTTTGTTCACTATGCTCATCCTTCTTACAAAAGGTACACTTGGGTCTCTCATTCTTAGGATTATCTTCTTTAGAAGAGGTGGTGGAAGTCTCACTATATTATATCTTTGGTTTATTCTTTTTCTTCTCTTTCCCCTTGGGTGAAGTGACAGCCAATGCATGAGATTTAGTGACATCATTTTGACAAAGTTTAGATTGTTCCCTATTCAACCTATCACAAAATGTCTCAAAAGATGACATAACAAATTTGTAACCCAACCTATCCATAGTGTAATCAAATGAAGTGGGAAAATATGAAAAGACACCCATTAATTTAGACAAAATCAAGAATATGCATTCATTATTAGTTTTCTCTCTTCCACAACCCATCAACTGAGAATGTAAATATTTGAACTTAATCAAATAATCCTCAATAGAATGAAATGTGTCGATAGAAAGAGTTGCGATTTCTGCTTCTAACTGCATACCTCTAATATCACTTCTAGAACTGGAAAGACATCCTTAAGGTTATTCCATACCTCTCATGGTGTATTGTACCCCTCAATGTGGAAGAATAAGGAATCTAAAATATATAGTAGAATCAAGCCCATCACCTCATCACACTTATTCCGATGTGTAAACTTCTCAAACTCCCTAGTGAGATTTGGTTTTTCTTCATTCAAGGTTGACCATAATCCCTTCGACCAAAGTAATTGTTGCATTCTCACTTTCCATGTATGATAATTATGAGGAGTAAGAACCTCAAATCCTCATTCAACCATGTGAACCACAAAAGATTGAGAAAAAATAGCCAAAAACTGAAAGAAATTGAACTGGAACTCCCTATATAAAAAATAGCCAATGGGGCCAAAAAATGAAGCAATCTAATTTGGTACAAAAGATGTTGGGCCCACTGATTGGGCTAGGTGATAGCCTATGTCTTGGCAGGCTACCAATTTTCCTTCATTGTGAACCCTAAATTGCATTTGATACTTTGTAATGTTTATAAAGTATTTTCCAAATATATTTGAATCGACCAATTTCAAGGTTTCAGAAATCTCCTCACGACTTTATCCTTAGTGAAACATTTGCTGCAATTGGAGTAGCGAATGAAGTTAACATGGCTGCGATGTATATGAAAATGTGTTGCTGGAAAGTATAGACTATGTGGTCATTGATTATAACAAAGGCTTAGTAATCTTAGGCAAAATAGAAATTTGGATAAAATTTCAAATGCCAATACTTATTGTACCTCAGACCAGAATTCATGAAGGCAAAGATCGATGCCTCTTTGATTAGATGCAGGCACATATTGATGCCTATGTGATAAATCTCTTCTCTAGCAACTCAATTCTCCAATACAAGCTAGAATCTCCTTGGTTTAGGTAGTAATACCATGCAGGGATACATAGGAAGTGATCATGAAGCTGCAGACTTTAGGGATCAAACTGGGGATTAAACAACCACCAGAGGATGCTCGAGCAAGAGTTTGCATAAAGAGAGACATAAAAAAGATGAAGAAGATGCTTGAATTTATAGGAAATTGATATATTACAAATGTACAATAGCCTTTCTTATATAGGCAAGTGCTGGAGAAGGTAGGTAAAACTACCCGAATAGAAAAAATAAAACTACCTAAATGATTAAATACTAATTAATGGTTGCCTAAGTAAACTTAAGAAAACATAAATAAGTAAAACCCTATTGACTCCAACACATGCCCAATGGAATGTTTCCAGATACAACAATGTATAGATCTCTGTGATGTAGAGTACATAGTGGAAGCGGAAACATTATCAATTTTTTTTGAACCTGTCGAACCCGTTGAACCTTCGAACTCACTATCGACAAGACTTAATACCATCAGCACACTCAAAAACTATTCTGCCGACACACTGATCACTCTGATGTCACCTTCAAACCACACTCGTCGGCAAGACTTAGATCATCGGTGAACACTTATGAATATTGGTTGATGTGTCGATACACTTGACTTCATTTGACTACCCCCGACACTTCGGTGTGACCACACCCCGTCAGTGAACTCCTTGTTTATTCTCCCAATATGCTGATATATGTTGTCTTCAGTGAGACCAAAGCCATTCTGTATTGATGCACCTCCTATCGGTCCAACACCATTGATCGGTATAACTTCCAAAAGCTTCCCCGAGGGGCTATATTACACTGATGACAACTTCTGTAACTCTACAACTACGCAGACACTAAACAAGTATACATAAACAAAAACTCAATAGAATAGAAAACAATCTAACTCTAAGGAAGTCATTCCACTAATTTTGAAGAAATCTCAACCAGTGGAATGCTTCTAATTTACATCTCTACAATTGAACTGAATAGAACTTTTTATTGCTTCTTCTTAGGAAAAAAAATATACATACATCAATCTTCTCTACCTCTGTGTTTGTGTCCCTTAACGAACACAACCCTGCTATATAGAATCTCATATCGGCAGTTACATAAGGTGGAAAGCGTATCACCCTACAACCACCTCTTCCATTCCGTTACATCCATTCAAATCGGTTACAATCTTTAATGACACGTATATAGACTCAATGATATACCGCTACTCAGCCAACTATGATTCAATATGGCGCTAAGGCCTTACAAACATGAAAAGACAACTTAGACAAAATAGAGTAGGGATCCTCCTGATCCTCAGTGTCTCAGGGTGCTTCTGCACCATACAACCAACCAACAAAGATTTCCAAGTCACTTGGAAATGTATCTGCATAACAAAATGGTTTTCGTCTCCATTGCTGTTTGTCCTGGTCCTTATCTTTCACCCTACCTCTTCAGCTTTAGGCTTCAAATCTTCACATCAATGGAATAGTGGCGACCAACCAACCAACAATGGCAAACTACTATCAACATTTTAGAGTATCTTACGGCTCCTTCTACTCCTAGCAATTGAGTACTCTCAGACTAATCAAATCCTCAATGATTACAACACAATGCTCAATCAGATGTCCATCCTACATGCTGCTATAGACCCATTCCTCTTGTCCAACAGCAGATCCTGGAGATGCACTACCACTCTCTCTCACAGTGGCATCACTCTATACCCTCTTCCAGCCAAACCTCTGTTGATGAATGGTCACCACAGACCTCATCATCATCTGCCCACACACTATAGGAATCCTATTACTTCTTGAAACTAGATGGCATGAGCATCTGCAACAGTCTAGCAACTACTGTCAGCCTTCAAAATACTTTCTATGATCTCTATTTTCAAAATGGTCACCAACCAAATATTTTTCTTCAACTCTTCATCTGCCTTCTTAGTGATAGAAATCAAATACACAACTGCCTAGACCATTTGCTAGCTTTGATAACAATATGATGTAGAGTGCACAGTGGAAGCAGAAACTTTATCAAATTTTTTTTGAAGCTTTGAACTTGTCGAACCTGTTGAACCTTCAAACTCACTATCGGCAGGACTTAATACTGTCAGCAAACTCAAAAACTATTCCGCCGACACACCGATCACTCTGATGTCACCTTCGAGCCATAGTTGTCGGCAAGACTTAGATCAACAGCAAACACTTATGAACATTGGCCGATGTACCGATACACTTGACTTCGTTTGACTACCCCCGACATTTCGGTGTGACCATTCCCCATCAACGAACTCCTTGTTTATTCTCCCAATATGCTGATATATGTTGTCTTCGGTGAGACCAAAGCTGTTCTGCACTGATGCACCTCCTATCAATCCAACACCGTTGATCGGTACAACTTCCAAAAGCTTCCCCGAGGGGCTATATTACACCGATGACAACTTTTGTAACTCTGCAACTACGCAGACATTAAACAAGTATACAAAAACAAAAACTCAATAGAATGGAAAACAATCTTACTCTAAGGAAGTCATTCCACTGATTTTGAAGAAATCTCAACCAGTGGAATGCTTCCAATTTACATCTCTGCAATTAAACTAAATAGAACTTTTTATTACTTCTTCTCAGGAAAAAAAATATACATACATCAATCTTCTCTGCCTCTATGTCTATGTCCCTTAATGAACACAACCCTATTATATAGAATCTCATATCAGAAGTTACATAAGGTGGAAAGTGAATCGCCCTACAACCGCCTCTGCCATTCGGTTACATCCATTCAAATTGGTTACAATCTTTAATGACACATATACAAACTCAATGTTATACCGCTACTCGGCCAACTATGATTCAATATGGCACTAAGGCCTAACAGACATGAAAAGACAACTTAGACAAAATAGAGTAGGGATCCTCTTGATCCTTAGTGTCTCAGGGTGCTCTTGCACCACTCTATCAACCAATATATCCTCCATATTGAGTTTCCACAACTCAAGCCTCCATTGATCTTTTCAATCTCTATCCTCCCATATGTGCTCGTCATCTCTTTCTTGCTACAAAAATTTCAAAATCCTTTTGACAATCTTGCACTCAAATGAAGATCAATTTAAAAAACTGTCTACCCAACAACTAGAACCAAATTTGATTAGGATCTGATACCAATATAAAGGAAGCAAGGTACATAGAATACAATTCCTACATTGATCTAATGAGAAGAGTTGTACAATTTTTTATATGTTAATAGTTATAGTCATGAAGAAACACAATGCAAGGAAGATCAAATAACATCACATGAATATACAAATGCTCACAACACAAGATATATGTGGTGAAAACCATTTTAGGTAAAAAACCCATACTCCAAAGCACAACCCAATGTATTAATCTATAAACAATGAAGGTTACAATACACTTCTGGAGCCAAGCTCTTACATAAGTTCACCACTTTTGGCAATGTAGAGTAATTGTGGCAACATAATAGTACTTGCAAATGAACCATACACACTACTCCAACAAGCACCTTATTTATAGAGTTTTAAGGCCAAAATGGGAAGATTCTAGAGGTGGATGCCAACATGGCCGCATGGCCCATTTTCCAATGCCCGTGTACCTACAATGACATATGTATAACATGCACTTGATCCTCTTATAAGGTCGTCATAACATGCAAGTTTGACTTTCCTAATTTTGGGCACTCCATCCAAGAATAGGGTATGACATATGTTCTGACACATTTTATAACTGTCCTAGAATCTTGCTGGGATAAGTTGCGATTAACTTGCAATCGTAACCAATTCATGTGTCTCCAAAGTTCTTGGAATGTGTTCCCCAATGCATAAGGACTTTGAGAGATTAATTATATTACATTGACTTATTGCAATCAATTCCTAACTGATAGGGTCAAACTTGGGCACTAACTTTTGGGGTGGGGGCCATGAATACTTGGTTGACTTCTCCTAAGTCTATTTTGAGTGTTTGATAACTCCTAGTGAGTGGGAGTTAAACTTGGGCATCCCCTTTTGATGGGGACTTATATTTAGACTTGGAGTTGTTCTTTTTTATGTACATGAGTGGATATTGTTGAGACACCTTCCATGGATATAATGTTGGAGTTAAATAAAGTGTTAAGAGACACATGAATTGGATATTGCTTGCATAATTATATAAAATCTTGCATGGACTTGCATATTTGTGCATGTTACTTGCATGGTGATGCATGTTGTTGCATGTGGTTGCATGTTACTTGCATGTGTTTGCATGTTGCTTCTATGGAGTTGCATATGCTTGCATGTTGTTGCATGTTGCTTCTATGGAGTTGCATGTGCTTGCATGTTGCTGGATGTCACTTGCATGTGCTTGAATGTTGTTGTATGTCACTTGCATGTGCTTGCATGTTGTTGCATGTCACTTGTATGTGCTTGCATGTTGTTGCATGTCACTTGCATGTGCTTGCATGTTGTTGCATGTCACTCCTATGGACTTATATGTGCTTAGATGTTGTTGTATATCATTCCTATGGACTTGCATGTCAGTTATATGATCTTGCATGTTGTTGCATGTTAGTTTTGAGAGATTACTTGCAGAACACTCCAACTCCAAAAACTTGCAGAATGGTACATCTTAGTTTTTTAGATAATGGGCATTAATTGCATGTTGAATCAAGTGTTTGCATGCCACTTGCATATACTAAACAAGGTAATTCAAAATAACTTTGGGGACATCAATCTTGCATGTTGTTTACATGTGATTGGTGTGTGTTGATCACTTTAGTTAACAAAAAGAGATTGGGCAAAATTGGATGCCCAATTTGAGGACTTTCTATTGTTTCTTTTATTTGGAAATGTATTTGATGTTGGCAAAGTTATCTTGGGCAAAATTGGGCACCCACATCTAGGATAGGCAGTTAAAAGGAAGCTTGACATAGTTTAACTTTTGTCTTCTCTATTTGGAGCGCTTGGGTTTTGCATGAGTATTTGTTCTCATGTTATCAATTACAATTGATTTTAATTTGAGTTTCAAGATTTCTAATTAAGAATCTTTTGAATTAAGAATCTTTTGTATTAATTTAAAAGCCCCATATATTTTCTAAAGAGTTTGTAAAAGACTTAGAAGAAAAAAAAGGTTTGAAGATTGAAGAAGCTTTTGAAGTGCATCAAGGAATCAAAGGATTTAAGTATTGAATGTAATCTTTCATAAGAGACTTAATACAAGCATAAACACCTTTGGTGTGGAGTTTTTTCCCTTAGGGGTTTCTCCACGTAAATACGTGGCTTCTTATTGCAAGCTATTTTCTTCTACTATATCGATTAAATTGGAGAAATACTCTAACATCTAAATTGAAAGTAATTTTAAGATTTACACATGCTATTAATTTCATATTTGAAAACATTTTAAAGGTACATAGCTACAACATTACCTTGTTCTCTCTCCCCTTTTCCAACAAATCTATCATTTATGACAACACTTATAGCTATAAGAGAATCTGTCATAATTGACTAATACTAGCATATTTCTCTTACAACTTGTCATAGTCAAACTTAGGCACCTATATATGCCTTCTCAACACACAAAGATGCTTTATGATGTGTTGTACAATTTTTGAACTTGAAAATTTAAAACTTTCTTGTTCTTATGCTATCTCATATTATTGAGTCCAAATCCCATAATGCATTATATGCCATCTTGAGATACATATGAGGTCATATTGTTATCTCATTTTGGTTTTGTCGTCTCAGCCTAGTTAGAGTATTATTGTTGCACCTCACTCATATAGATATGTTTCAAAGAATAGTGATAGTGAGTTGGTTGCAAATATAAGGAAAATTTTCTTCTTGTTTTCCCTATATGTCATTTGGCAAAACACATGTCACTATAACATGTAGAGTTTCAAATACAAACCTTGCTAAGGAATGGAGAAGGCATGTAAGAGAGAGGATTCTAAAATGGAAGAAGTTCCTAGTGCGAGTCTCCTTGATGTGGAGAAGTAAAACGGGCAGCCTTCAAGGAAGAGGTTCCATGATTAATATAGCTCCAAAGCCTCTGATTTGTATGGCAGTACGAGTATTCCTAGCTCAAGAAAGAAAATAGATTTTCAAATTGCATGGCAAACTTCTGTGATGGGATCCTCTGCACAAAGAAAGATCATTGGTTTGAGGGTCATGTTACTAAGTTCTGGATACTCTTCAGAGGAATGTGTGAAGACTGGGCTTCTTTCTCCGTGTTCACAAATGAAACTTGATCTGGAGATTGTACATTCTTTCTCCTTGGTGAAACCATTAAAGTGGAATGATCATTAATATTCCCATGCTTGTAAAAGAGATTGAGACAGTAATTAAATGCTCTTGCATATTGTGAAATCAATTTTTGACCCCACTCTAAGAGAGTGATTAAACCTTCCTACCGACAGGCCACTTGACTTCTCAATCTCAGAAAGAGGTCATACTTCTATTGCGGTGAGAGATATGACCATATGAGAAATTTTTAATGACGGTCTTACTTGTGTTTCATCTTTCCGATGGAGCATAGAGACAAGATTAGCCTTCCGCATGCTGCACAGATTCTTGATGGTTGTAGTTCCCCATCCTTCAACTAATGAAGAATCTATTATCTTATACACAAACTCCACCCTCTTTGACACATTGTAGAGCCTATAGGTGAATACAACATTGGAGCTTCAGAAAGTTATGACCCAAAAATTCTATCAATGTCATGGTCTCTAATTATTGTCAATTCAAATATAAATGAGGAAATAAACTCCTTAGATGTGAAAAATGTGAATCTCGAAGAACCAAAAATACAATGATAGTAAAGATTGCTTGGCAGCCATTATATTCTTGGTGAAGAGAACTCTCGTTATTCAGGTTCTAAGAATATTTCTAGCACAATTGAGGATCTTTTCATTGTTCATCCAAGAGCTCCTGTGAGAGTTGCAGGGGTATAGTAACTAGATGTGTAATTTTGTTTTCTCTTTGACCCCCCTTGCACTTTGGTGCATGAGTGAGACTCGATCAGATTTCTGTTATTCATTTTCTTGTAGAGTTGGGAGCTTTGTAAGGGAGTAATAAGGAGGCTTTGTACTTCTTTATATCTTGAGAATGGAAGAGTTGTTGTTCCTATGTCTGATTAGTTTCCTCTATGTTTGTAATCTCTTTTACTTGGCTCTTGGCGTACAAGTTTAGGAGACTCTATTCTTCTTTCTTTTCATTCACATTGTTTTTCAGGGTTTCTATTATGTTCCTATGTTTATAGATGGGACTCTTTATTTCATTAGTTTTCTCTCTTTTTGTTACCTTCTTGTACCTTCTAGCAATGGTACTCAAAATTATAAAAACCCTATCATACGAGGGAGCTGCCCCTCTCAAATGTAGAGGAGAATTGTTGCAATCACAACAATTTCTCCATTTGCTGGTTGATTTTGTTGCTGCCTATTGGGTGAATCAGGGTGTTTTCTGCAGTGACAAAACTGTTAACCAATAGTTTTTGGTGACTCTACTGGAGAGAGAATCAAACTGCCAGTGTCTTCTTTTCTCATAAATTTAATGGTACCTCCACTGGAGCGGAGGTTGGTGACTCTATTGTGTTTGAAGAGCTCATAAAATGGTTCAATGCAAAGTAGATCAAAGAAGTCAGCCCAAAGCTAAAGGACCAACTATGCCAACTATTGAAGAGATACTATCTGAAGATGATGAAATACTTCATTTATTGTGGAGCAATATCAAAGCAAGCATCTCTAAGGCACAAAAGAAAAGGTTGCATCCATCCAAAGACCACAAATCCACATCACGACTCAGAAGTTTGCATGGGAGGTTTTATTCTCTAAAAGAATATAAATGAAATATTTATCAGTTGCAAGTAGCTCTCAAAGAAGAACCTGAGAGAGAGAATCAAGATTTTGTGTAAACATTTGTTGAGCCTAGAGATTTGCCTGTGCCATGGAATCACAATCAGCAACAAGGAAGAATTTTGAGAGAGGCTGAAAGTAAAGGACTAGAATCTTTCTCCACATACATTCAAAGGAGTGAAGAGGATAATGGAAACGTACTATCAATGGAATCCAATGTCACTCTCATTCCAAGCTGGTGCTTGGAGGGATCGAATGATGAATTTTTATGTGGAGTCTTGGATGGAGATGGTCACATTACTGAAATTAAAATAGATGCAGCCACTGATGTCTCCCATGATATGAAAGAAGGTATGAATGGTTCGGCATCTTCTCTTGAATCAGAAATCTTCAATTTTGATGTTGATGAAAAGGGTCAAGTGATAGAAAGTATTCTTCATGAGGCTAAAAAGGAATCCTTAAATCATAGTTCAGACATGGAAGCTTTTGTCTTTGATAACATTGATTTAGTATTTGATAAAATAGACAAAGATGAGCCTGACCAGGGAGTGGATAAATTGCATTGCTGTGATGATTATTCTTGTGCAAGAGGAGAAGTTCTTTTTACCTCACTAGATCCCATGCTTGTAGAGTGTGATATTCAAAAATCACAATCAACAGTCACACTTGTAGAGAGTGATTCATCATACAATTTGCAAAAAAAATGCTTTATTCCTGATGTTTTCCCTCCAAGTTCTGGTGTTGATAATGAAGTTATGATTGAGACATAGCCAAAGTATGTGACTTTCAAGTTTCATGAAGAGGGTGATAAAGGAGAAGTATTGTAGCCAGAGGTGAGTGATGAATTAATCTTTGAGCCATTTTACTTTGAAGATGCAATCGTGTCTTTTGAAAATGATTCATCAAATGAAGGTTGTATGTGCAATGATTTTTCAAAATTTGAGGTTAATGAGGAGAAAGAGAATAGTCAGGTTGATGAAGTTTTGCAGCCTCAAATTTTCTTAGAAGCTTGAGATGGTAACCTTCTTTATGAAGAAGATGTTGTGCTTTCTCATATACCATGTGTTGAGGAAGAATACTCTATTGCTGAATGTCTAAATAAGGATGGTCTAACAACTCTAGTTGCAGCCAATGAACAATTTTTTAACAAGGAGGATAGCTAGAATGACACATGGGAGATATTTTTGAGTAATCTACAGCTAGAATGTCAAGCTCTTGAAGTTCCCACATCAAATCATGAAGAGGAAGAGCTACAAACAAAGAATGATTGTACACGTGAGTATAGAGAAAGTGATGTTGATTTTATGAATGAGGATGTTCAGCCTCATGTTACTTGCATTCCAAAGTGGTGCTTAGAAATTGATTTTCTATGTAGAGCAGAAGTGGTTGTACCTCCCTTGCAGGTTGTGCAGAAAGATGGCTTGGGTGACCAATCTGAAAACTCAGAGTTACCACTAGAAAAATATGAATCAGATCCTGAAAGTAAAAGAGAAATTGTATTCAGGTCCAACAAGCTTGTTGTTCATGGCATGAATTTTTAGTTTCTTTCAGAAAGAGTCTATTTAGATCTGATTCCAATTGAGGACATAGATGAAATGGAAATGAGTTCACCAGAAGTTATAGAATTTTTTTATGAAAGGTGGTTGTTTGGTGCATAGTTCGGTGAGCTCCCATTCTTCCTAAATCTTAGTTTTGCATTCATGGTTCTTAATAGGTTGTTGAATTCGCAAGTGCTTCACATATATTCTCCTCTACTTCACACTGGCATATATTTCTCCTAGCCAGTTAATGGCTTTGCATAATTTCTTGAGAAGTTGGTGGTGTGTTGTACCTAGTCTGGGTACATAGGTGTCTTAGTTTCATTTCATTTCCTATTGTGGGTTGTTTGGTTAGTTTTAGTTTTGGTTTTTCTTAAGTCTCTTGTTGTCTCCTCCTCATCTTTTGTTGTAAGGTTGACTCTATTTGCCCATAGATCAGCATTGGTCTTCACTTGAGATTCTGGAGTTCTTTGCTCCTCGTCACGGAAAACAGTCCCCAATTAGAGTCTGTTGTTGTCCAATTTTTGAACTCAAAAATTTTAAACTTTCCTATTCTTGTGCTATCTCATATTATTGAGTCCAAATCCTACAATGCATTATATGCCATCTTGAGACACATATGAAGTCATATTATTATCTCATTTTGGGTTTGTCATCTTATCCTAGTTAGAGTATTATTGTTGCGCCTCACTCATATAGACATGTTTCAAAGTTCAGTGATAGTGAGTTGGTTGCAAATATAAGGAAATTTTGCTTCTCAGTTTCCCTATATGTCATTTAGCAAAACTCATGTCACTATAACATGTAGAGTTTCAAATACAAACCTTGTTAAGGAATAGAGAAGGCATGTAAGAGAGAGGATTCTAAAATGGCAGAAGTTCCTAGTGTGAGTCTCCTTGATGTGGAGAAGTCAAATGGGAAGCCTTCAAGGAAGAGGTTCCATGATTTATATAGCTTCAAAGCCTTTGATTTCCACAGTAGTATGAGTATTCCTAGCTCAAGAAAGAAAATAGATTTTCAAATTGCATGGCAGACTTCTGTGATGGGATCCTTTGTACAAACAAAGACCATTGGTTTCAAGGTCATGTTACTAAGTTCTAGATACTCTTTAGAGGAATGTGTGAAGATTGGGTTTCTTTCTCCATGTTCACAAATGAAAGTCAATCTAGAGATTGTACATTCATTCTCCTTGGTGAAACCATTAAAGTGGAATGATTAGTAATATTCCCATGCCTACAAAAGAGATTGAGACAAAGTAATTAGATCATCTTGCATATTCTGCAATCAATTTTTGACCCCACTCTGAGAGAGGGATTAAACCTTCCTACCAACAGGCCACTTGACTTCTCAATCTTAGAAAGAGGTCATACTTCTATTACGGTGAGAGATATGACTGTATGAGAAATTTTCAATGACGGTCTTCCTTGTGTTTCATCTTTCTGATGGTTGCCTTGATGGAGCATAGAGACAAGATTATCCTTCTGTATGCTACATACATTCTTGATGGTTGTATTTCCCCATCCTTCAACTAATGAAGAATCTATTAGCTTCTACACAAAGTCCAACCTCTTCGACACATTACAAAGCCTACAGGTGAATACAACATTGGAGCTTTAGAAAGTTATGACCTAGAAATTCTATCAATGTCATGGTCTCTGGTTATTGTCAATTCAAATATAAATGAGGAAATAAACTCCTTAGATGTGAAAAATGTGAATCTGGAAGAACTGAAAGTACAAGGATAGTAAAAATTGTTTGGCAGCCATTATATTCTTGGTGAAGAGAACTCTCGTTATTCAAGTTCGAAGGATATTTCTAGCACAATTGAGGATCTTTTTGTTGTTCATCCAAGAGCTCCTATGAGAGTTGTAGGGGTATACTAGATAGATGTGTAATTTTGTTTTCTCTCTGCCCCCCTTGCACTTTGGTGCATGAGTGAGACTCGATTAGATTTCTGTTATTCATTTTCTTGTAGAGTTAGGAGCTTTGTGAGGGAGTAATAAGGAGGCTTTGTACTTCTTTATATCATGAGAATGGAAGATTTGTTGTTCCTATGTCTTCAATTTCTTCTTAGAAACTAATTATTTCTATGTTTGATTGGTTTCCTCTATGTTTGTAATCTCTTTTACTTGGCTCTTGGCGTACAGGTTTAGGAGACTTTATTCTTCTTTCTTTTCATTCACACTATTTTTTAGGGTTTCTATTATGTTCCTATGTTCATAGCTGGGACTCTTTATTTCATTAGTTTTCTCTCTTTTTGTTACCTTCTTGTACCTTCTGGTCAAAGGTACTCAAAATTATAAAAACCCTATCATACGAGGGAGTTGCCACTCTCAAACACAAAGGAGAATTGTTGCAATCACAACAATTTCTCCATTTTTTGGTTGCTTTTGTTTCTACCTATTAGGCGAATTAGGGTGTTTTTTGTAGCAACAAAACTGTTAACCAACATGATGCATGTTATACCTATCATAAGAATCTTCTACTTCAGACTCTTACATGTCATAAATTCCATCATGTCATAACCTCTTCCACATTGCTCAAGATGCTGACAAATGACAAATTAATGCCACCTCAAATAGGATGCATACATTTCGTCATGTTGACATGTCCATCCAAGTCACCTTCCAAGTGGGATGAAAACTCACCATGCCACCTCACAGTAAATGACTAAATAAGATGTGCATAAATAAATACAATATAGGTAAATAATAAA
Source organism: Cunninghamia lanceolata (assembly GCA_027924645.1). Classification (NCBI taxonomy): domain Eukaryota; kingdom Viridiplantae; phylum Streptophyta; class Pinopsida; order Cupressales; family Cupressaceae; genus Cunninghamia; species Cunninghamia lanceolata. Next base: position 8,576,248 of record BSBN01000348.1, read on the forward strand.
TAAAATGGTAGGAATTTGCAAAGGTTTAGACACCTTAATTCCCAAATACTTCTTGTTTGACTCCCTACATCTAAACATGGTTCCCTGAGTCATATAAACACTCTATTTTTTTAAAAATAATCAACTTTTTCCCTATGACACCACAACCAATTCATTCCTAAAATGACATTATAAGACCCCAATGGTTCTACATATAGTTTGACCTTATTAAAAAGGGAAGGTATCTTCACCCCTACTTCGAAGAGACATTGCTCTACTTGAGCTTTCAGCTGGTTCATGTATTCTACTAACAATGAGTTGGCCATATAGCCAACTCTTTTAAGAATTTTACTCATAATGCTAGGTGTTACAAAAAAAAAATATGGCACCAGTACTTATAAGAATTGAGATTGGAATACCAAATAATTACATGTAGTCTTGATTGGAGTAATATGATCTTTGGATTGATAGAACTATCCACAACTTAATGAATCCTTTGTTGGAAGCTTGTCTGCTAGGAAGGAAAGGGAGGATTCCCTTACCAATTTCCCTGATTCTTAGTTGGGTATTGGTTCGTGTAGTGATCACCTCCACATATGAATCAACCACTTGGAGGTCTTCTCATTTCAATAACTTGGTTACCTTTTTACCATTTATTTTCTTGAATTCATTGTTATTTTTACCATTATGGTTATCATTAGTATTAGTATTCTTCTTAGACCCTTTTCCATTGAATTTTTGTTTGGTACACTAATTCTAATTCTTCTTAATGAAATAGGGTGTATCCTTTGACCATCCAAACATGTTTTGGAACTTATCCCTGAATGCAAATATAGGTTTATACTTTTTCTTTTGCTTGATATCCTTTGCAAACACTAGATCCATTATTGATGGGCTATGGATATCTACCTCACCTCCAATTTGACGGTTCGATCTTATTATGAACTTCCAAATACAGGATCATTTTATTGGAAAATGGGAGAGAGGGCAAGGTAAAGTTGTAGCTATGTAGCTTTAAAATGTTTTCACATCTAAAATTAATAGCATGTGTAAATCTGAAAATTACTTTCAATTTAGATATTATAGCATTTCTCCAATTTAAATAGTGTAGTAGAAGAAAATAGCTTGCAAGAAGAAGACATGTATTTACGTGGAGAAACACTTTTAGGAAAAAAAACTCCACACCAAAGGTGTTTATGCTTGTATTAAATCTCTTGTGAAAGATTACATTCACTACTAAAATTCTTCTAATCCTTGATCCACTTCTAAAGCTTCTTCAATCTTCAAACCTACAAAACTATTATTTTGTAATTCCTATAATGCATTTTTCCTACAAGTTCAAAGCTTCTATATGAAAGCTTCAAATCTTGCTCTCTGGAAAATACATTGTGCTTTTTAATTACAACTTCAAAAAAGCTTCTTTCTTTTTTTCTAAGTCTTTTTCACAATTCAACTCTCTAGAAAATGTATGGGGCTTTTAATTAATTACAAAAGATTCTTAATTGATAAGATTCTTAATTGAAAATCTTGAAACTCAAATTACAATAAATTGTAATTGATAAAAATGAGTCAAATCCTCATGCAAAACCCAAGCAACTTAAGAGAGAGACCCAAGAGAAGGTCATACTTGAGAAAGTGTATATATATTAGTTTTATAGAGAAATAATCTTCAATCCCATTTTAGGCTAAGGATAGCGACAAGATTGTAAAGAGATATATTCACTTTAACAATAGAAAGTTATGCTATAGATTATTTGATATTATGTCAATTGTTGATATACATGAGAAGGTGCATTCAATTCATTGAAATAGGAAATTATAGTTAATCTTTTATAGATTATTAGTTGAATGACTATGGTTTTAGATTAAGATAGATAGTCTTTAATTATAATATCCTTGACATAAGTCACCATAGTCAGCATGATATTGGATAGATAGGTCATTAAGTAGATGACAAGATGTCATAGACCTGTGATTGCAAGGATACAAAGAGTGACTCAATGTATTTTTTATAGTCACCTAAGTTCTCACCTTAGACCTCTCAAAATGACTAGTAGAGAAGGATTCTCTTATGACTTTAAGACCAATATGGTATAATCAAGTTGAAAAGAATTATTTTATTTATATGATATAAATTGAGAAATAAGAGTCTTGTCTCCAAGTCAAGAAAAGAGTGAGTGAACATATGACTATATATCTACATGAAACCTTGGACAAAGTAATGAAAAAGTCACTTCTTGCATTTTTAGTTCATGGTGTACCAAGTAGCTAAACAATCTGACGGGGTCATACATAGCTAGAGCTAGACTAGAGTTGTAAACCTAATTGTATTAGCTACGCCACATCACCAGTTCTCAAATGACATAGAGAATAAGTTGAAGTCATTCTTCTTTTTACAATTATGGTAATCATTGGTACTATTATTCTTCTTAGAGCTATTTCCATTGAATTTTTATTTGGTACCCTAATCCCAATTTTTCTTAATGAAAGACCATAGAATTTAACCATCCAAACTTTTTTTGGGGACTTTTTCCTGTATGCATATATAGATTTAGGCTTTTTCTCTTCCTTGATATCATTTTCAAACACTAGATCCATTATTGATGGACCATGGACATCTACCTCACCTCCAATATGAGGGTTCAATACCATTATGAAAATTTGAATACGGAATAATTCATCACGTTTGTAAGGTAGGGTACATACTTTAAGAGTGTTTTAAATTTTTCCTTGTACTCAATTATAGTCATCTTCCTTGACTCAAATTCTAGAAATCAGTCAACTTCTTATCAAAATATAATTGGGGTAGCCATATCTACCTAAAAATAACTACGAACTGATCCTATGTCATATTCATAGAAGTTATCCCAAATTCAATCTTTTTGTTCATCCACCAAGTAGAGACTTGTCTGGTGTGTTGGTAAGATCCCCAGATTTCCTTGGTTATCTTAGAGTAGTTGAAGGTTTCAAAATACTTTTCCATATCATTTATCTTTGCCTCAACTCCATCTGCTATAATAGTTCCATCCAATTTAGGTGGAGTAATCTTTTTCATATCCTGAGAAAGCTCATTAGAAAGGCATGTCTTCATCTTTTCTTGGCTCATTGCTTCTTCATGATTCTCATTGTTTTCCCAGGACTCACTATGTCCCTCTTGATTACCCTACTCTTGATTCTTCTCCTCACCTTCTTTCTAAACATGATGACCTCTAACTTCTTATTCCAATGCTCCTAACCTCTCCTTGGTCTCATTTAGAGCTATAGGAATTTGGTCCAACATTTTTGTGGCATCATATGTATCTTGACCCAACCCATCCTAACTACCACCAAGGTTGGTTCTAGCTCACAACATGATTGGTCTTGGTAATTCAGAATTTGAATTCATTAGCCTATTTCTTCATTTGAAATTTGCTAAGTTTGTGTAAGATATCATAATTAACATGTCTTTAATATTTCTAATGCAAGGTCTAAAATTAAAAAAATTCTTTCACAAAAGATCATCACACATTTGAGGAATGTGAAAGAAAACCAATTTTTATTCATATAGTAGCATACATATACATCTTTATTTAGATAAGGTTTCTCTTTAGATTATATAGATTTTTAATCACTATTAGATAATGGAACATCTTCAGGTTCTTCTCCATTGGAGTCTAGCAATACCCAACTTGAGGTAGGATGTACACGTAACCTTACTCCTCTTTCACCTCATTACTCAAGAATGATACATTATGTCCATAGCTAAAATGCAAGTTGTGATCCACTGAGGGTTTCTTTGGTTTGGTTACAATGGGAGTAGTAAGCTTCATATGCTACTCCCTTTATAACTTAATTTGATCCAAGGCTTCTGCTAGGTTTTCATTATCAAAGAGCTAAACATCTCCTCTTAAAGTTAAGGGTGATTTAGTTTTTCCTTTTTATTTTTTTTGTTTGGATGTATTTTTCTTTCCACCCTTTTTCTTCGACCTAGACCCTACAATTTTCATGCTTAGAGAATAGATCCATTAGGGTTATATTGGATAATACAAATATACTAATCTTAACTACTTATGAAGTACGCTCATAGGCTTGAGCATTTGAAGTTTACTCTAATACCATGTTTAACAAACATATGTTCATAATAAAAAATTTCACTAAAAACTCACAATTTTTTTATCTAAGAAAACTTTACATATTAGTTCAAAATGATAACAAATATAACCCATCTAATAAATATTCTTAAATGAACATTAAATGAAAGTTCAACTTCTCTATGAGAATGCAAATGAACTTAACATTCTTGCATATTAATAGAAAGAAATACCTTAAATTGAGTATAACAATTCCTAAATATTTTTCTCATAATATAATAAAATAATATAACCACTTATACAAGGCTTGTTGCCAATAAACTAACTTACAATATAATCATATTCCTTACAACGTTCAAAACATAATTGAATAAGAACAACAATGTGTCTCTGTGATGAAGTCTTCAACATTTCTTTTAGTTATGTGGAGGGAGAGCATTATCTTGATACTTTTCCACCATTCATAGACCGATGCTCCATCGTACACCTTCCAACTGGAAGTGACCCTATCTTTCACAAGGGAAATAGATAGATAAATATGCAATCATACAATGCCATCCAAGAACTAGTGTAGTGTATTAACTCTGCTACATTCAATTTGTCATACATTTCCATAAAATCCTCTAGCTAAGCATGATAATTCTAACAAACATGTAACCTATCAGACACTATGATCTAATAATGCAAGCTACATTTGCATTACTTTGATAAAATATTTCATAAATAAAATCACAATCCAATGCAGAGATGTGTTAGACTTAGGGCACACAACTGAGAGGGGGGTGAATCAGTTGTGCAAAAATTTCTCCAATTTCCACATTTAAATCTTCATGGTGATTAGTAGTATATTAAACATGAAACATAATGCATTCAAATCAAAAGAAGAAACTCATCAACACATAAGACACCAAGATTTTGACGTGGAAAACCTGGTTAAGGGAAAAACCATGGGGTGATTAACCCAAGAATGTATTCTCTATTAGAAGAATAGAAGGAACAAAATGGCACATCCCAATTAGGGCTCACTGCCTACAAGAGACACACTGTCTACAAAGAAATAAGTATCACCTTTATGAACTGGAGAATAGCATCTTCACCATGCTTGAATCAGTTCCATTAAGCCCAATATTCTACTCTACCTTTCACACTCCTCCTCGCTACGACACACTCATCACCGTAAGACACACTTTGGAATGACTTCACAATCCCTTATTTATACAAGACATCAACTTAGGAATAATCATCTAAGTTGACAAACACCTACAAGAACATCCACAAGACGTGTAATACATCCAGTCAGCCAATCTCAGGAAGAACACCAACATCTGGTGGTTATTCTTCAAATACAAGCTTTAACTTCAATGCGGACCACCAACATGAACTGGAACCGATCCACATATCACCACAAGATTTCCTGAATCACCAACAACATCCGCACTTCATCTACTTACTGGGATCCTTCTCTCCTTCATCCAGAACCTGAAGAACACAGTCTGTCATCACTGTCACAAAGGAATAGGTTCTTCTGGACCTTCAAGCCACAAACCAATCTACTTGACACTTCACAAGGATGTCCTCAACACTTCCTCAAATCTGCAGAATGGGATAATACATTACAAGACCTCACCAGACCTATCTGTGTCATTCTATCACCTCTGAACACCTGCCAGAGCTGGTTCTACTTGAGTGGTCATAACTTCTTCAGATCTTCATGCGGACCTCCAAAAACTTGACTGGATCATCTCAAGACTCATATATACAAACCCTTTAAATTGTATCCTCTGATCCTCAACCTATCTTGGAATTTTACCTTGTTGTCATCATTGTTCTTCACTATTCCTGATTGAAACTAATTTTCTCAATATCCTCAGCACACAGCTCATCCAATCCTTCTCATTAATGCAACATGAGTATGTTGACATCAATGACAACACCGGTTAGACCCATACTTGCAACAATATCCCCCTTTGTCATTGATGTCAACATATGATGTGAAAAACCATCAATACCAGAACTTCTCCTTACTGTCACAACTCCCCCTATCAGCAACAACTATTCACATGTCTTCTCCTCCTTTACTGCTCCCCCTTTGATCATCAACCACTCATTTTTCATGTGTCTTCTCTCCCCCTTTGACATCAATGGAAAAGGGCTCATACTTGCTACTCCTATACTTCAGAATCATACTTGCTGCTCCCCCTGAGTAGCAGCTCCCCATCATCAATTTGGATCACAAGATATGACTGTGATATCCACCGGACTGATGCACATCAGTGCATCCTAGTTCATCACCGAAGGCGCAATAACCCCTAACTTCCCCCTGAGATACTCAAAAGAGTCCTTGGGAAGAGGTTTAGTAAAGATATCTGCAATCTGATCCTTAGAGGGCACATACTCTGGTCTGACTTCATCCTTGTTCACTTGGTCTCTCAGGAAGTGAAACTTGATAGATATATGCTTAGTCTTAGAATGCAACACTGGATTCTTAGAAATATTTATTGTATTTGAATTATCATAGAAAATTGTGATAGGCTTCTCATATTCTACTTTAATATCTCTTAGCATCTGCTTCATCCACAAAACTTGAGTGCAACTACCTGCTGCTGCAATGTATTCTGCTTCACTTATAGACAGAGATATTGCCTCTTGTTTCTTTCTTAGCCAAGAAACCAATCTCTTTCCCAAAAAGAATGCTCCACCACTGGTACTCTTCCGGTCATCCACATCTCCTGCCCAATATACATCTGTATATGCATGAAGAGAGAAATTATGATCTCTAGGATACCACAAACCATACTCAACTGTTCCTTTTAGATGCCTAAAAATCCTTTTGATTGCCATGACATGAGATTCTCTGGGATCAGCCTAGAATCTTGCAACAAGACTAATAGCCTGCATTATATCTGGTCTAGTTTGAGTGAGATACAACAATCCTTCAATCATTGATCTGTACTTTATCTGGTCTGCCTTAGGAGAGTCATCATCTTTGCTCAACTTACATCTGGTTGCCATGGGAGTATTCACTGGCTTTGAATCTTCCATTCCAAATTTCCTCAACAATTCTTTCACATATTTGGCCTGAGAAATAAAGATTCCTTTCTTTGTTTGAGTAATTTGCAGACCCAAGAAGAAATTCATTTCACCAAGCATTGACATCTCAAACTCACTTTTCATTTAATTTGCAAAGGTTTTACACATACTGTCTCTTCCTCCAAAGATGATATCATCAACAAATACTTCAACAATCAAGATGTTTTTATGATCAATTTTGAAATATAAGTTACTGTCAACAGTACCTTTGTTGAAACCAATCTTCAAAAGATGTTTATCCAGTCTTTCATACTAGGCTCTTGGGGCTTTCTTTAGTCCATACAGTGCCTTCTTCAACTTGTAGACCATATCACCATGCTCAGATAATTGAAATCCATCCAGTTGTTAAATGTACACTTCTTCTAAGTAACCATTCAAGAAAGCAGATTTGACATCCATCTGATACACCTTGAAATCCTTGAAGGCAACAAATGCAAGAAATAATCTAACTACTTCACTTCTTGCCACCAGAGAAAAAGTTTCTTCAAAATCAATTCCTTCTATTTGAGAGTAGCCCTTATAGACCAATCTGGCTTTATTTCTGATTACTTCACCAACTTCATTTAGTTTATTCTGGAAGACCCATTTGGTTCCAATCACATTCTTGTTTCTAGGTCTGAGAACAAAATCCCAAGTGTGATTTTTCTCAATTTGCATCAACTCTTCCTCCATTGCTTTGGTCTAATTTTCATCATTGCAGGCTTCATTTATTGTCTTAGGTTCAATCTTTGAAATTAGACAATATTCATCTGAATTTTGAGCAATTTTCCTTCTAGTTTGCACACCTTTGCTTTTGTCACCTATGATCTGATCTTCAGAGTGCTTCAGTCTTACATACCTTGGAACTTTGGGAGTTTCTTACACTTCTGCTTCTTGATCAGGCTCATTCAGACCTATCTCTTCTTCTTGATTTACCAGATCAGTCCAAATCTGACTTTCAGAAGAGGATTGAACTCCTTGAACCATAACACCATTCTGATCATCTTCATCATATTCATAAAACCTTGAGGGTTTCTCTATTCCTTCATCAACCTTCACATTTGTACTTTCTATCATCTTTCTTAGTCTCTTGTTATAACATCGGTATGCTTTGCTTTGAGTAGAGTAACACAAGAATACTCCTTCATCACTTCTAGCATAAAACTTGCCTATATTTTTATCGCTTTTGATGTAACATTTGCTACCAAAGACTCTAAAATATCTTACAGTAGGAGTAATGCCAAACTAGAGTTCATAAGGGGTCTTACCGGTATTGCTTCTGATTTGAAATCGATTGAGAGTATAGACTACAGTGCTGACAACTTCTCTCCAATAGATCTGAGGAACATTTGCTTCCATCATCATGGTCCTAGATGCTTCCTGGATGGTCTGGTTCTTTCTCTCCACTACTCCATTCTACTGTGGAGCCCTTGAAGCAGACAACTGTCTCTTAATTCCATGTTTCTCACAGAACTCTATGAACTCACCTCAGACATTTCAACTTTAATCCTATTTCATTCTCTACCATAGCCTTGAATATTTTGAATTTCTCAAGAGGTTCTAATTTCTCCTTTAGAAAGGTTACCCACATCGTCTGGGAATAGTCATCAATTAGCAGCATGAAGTATCTATCACCTTGAATACTCCTGGTTCTTGCTGGACCACAAAGATCAGTGTGAACTAAGTCCAATAATCTGGTAGAAGATAGTTCCTTGCTTTTGAATGTGACTTTGCTTAGCTTACCCAACTGACATTCCTTGCACAAGTTGTTAGTATGTTTCACCAATTTTGGAAGATCTCTTACAGCCTAAGTATTGCTCATCTTGATGATATTATCAAAATTCACATGACACATTCTTCTATGCCATAATCAACTCTAATCATCTTGAACAAATAAGAAGCTTTTACCAGTACCAACCAAATGGAAGATGTTACCTTTAGTTTGAGTGCCAGATGCAATCTCTGTTCCGGAACATTCAAAGATTTTATATTTTCCATCCTTGAATCAGAGATCATAGCCTTTGCCCACCAACTGTCCAACACTGAGAAGATTGTGCTTCAAACCTTCAACATATAGTACATTACCAGTTTTGTTTCTTCCATCAAAAGAAATAGTTCCTCTTCCTCTGATTCTACCAGCAGAATTGTCATCAAACTTTACCACTCCTCCTTCATACCTCTCCAAATCTATAAACTTATTTTTGTCACCTGTCATATGGTGAGAGCATCCACTGTCAATGACCCAATCATCCTTCTCTTCAATTTGGGTAGCCAGAGCTCTTTCCACAGTCTTAAGATTGACAAATATAGAGGACATTGGATCTTCTTCCTTAATGCCAATGAACACCCATTCATTTCCAGATTTGTTTCCTATCTCTGATTCATCATCTGTTACTACTTCATTATCATCATCTTCATGTACATAGTAACAGTTCTTTTGGAACCTTGGCTTGTTAGCATTTTGCCTTGAAAATCTTTCCGGACACCTTGAGGCAAAATGACCAATCTTATTGTAGTTAAAACACTTAAAAGGTAATTTTCCTTCATACTTACTGGATCCTCTTGGCAGCCTCTTTGCAATAAGGACATCAAGTTGAGCAGTTTCTATTTCTTCTTCTTCCAGATCTTTTCTTGCTTTTTCATACAGTGACAATTTCCTTGAAGAATTCTCTCCCTTATCAAACCTTTGTTTACCTTTAACAGAGGCACTAGCTTTGAATGCAGATCCAGTCTTAGGGGGTCATCTCCAAACTCTGTCATTTCAAATGCAGCCAATTTCCTAGCCAATTGATCTCTTGTGACAGTTGTATGGGCTCTGAATTCTTCAATGGCAGCAGCCTTGATTTTGTAAGAAGCAGGAAGGGATCTGAGAATTTTACCAACAATCTCATTTTCATCCAAGACTCCACCAGCATTTCTAATTCCACAAACTAGCTCATTCACTCTTGGCATAAAAGTGGTAATATTTTCATCATCTCTCATCTTCAGTTTTTTAAATTTCCCTTTTAGACTCTGTAACCTTGCACATTTAACATACTGGTCTCCTTCATGCAAAAGTTCTAGTTTATTCCAAATCTCAAAAGCAGTTGGTAGGTCAATAACATTTGAGAGCTCTAAGTCAGATAATGCGCTTAGAAAAGCATCTTTGGTCCACATATTATTTTCAGCATCTGCGATTTCATTTAGGGTTGTCAGACCACCCTGTGGAGGTACATACACCTTTGTCACCATGGACCAGTATGCCATTCCCATACACTGCAAGTGACATTTCATGCGACCTTTCCAAAGAGCAAAGTTGGTTCCATCAAACTTTGGACTATCCTTCTTGTAAGATGACATCCTGGATCACCTCAAGCGGTTAAGCTCCTTTTAGAGGAAATTGGCTCTGATACCAATTGTTAGACTTAGGGCACACAACTAAGAGGGGAGGGTGAATCAGTTGTGCAAAACTTTCTCCAATTTCCACACTTAAATCTTCTTGGTGATTAGTAGTATATTAAACATGAAACATAATGCATTCAAATCAAAAGCAGAAACTCATCAACACATAAGACACAAAGATTTTGACGTGGAAAACCCGGTTAAGGGAAAAACCATGGGGTGATCAACCCAAGAATGTATTCTCTATTAGAAGAATAGAAGGAACAAAATGGCACATGCCAATTAGGGCTCACTGCCCAAGCACACTGCTCACAAGAGGCTCACTGCCTACAAGAGACACATTGTCTACAAAGAAATAAGTATCACCTTTATGAACTAGAGAATAGCATCTTCACCATGCTTGAATTAGTTCCATTAAGCCCAATACTTCTGCTCTGCCTTTTGTACTCCTCCTCGCTACCACACACTCATCACCGCAAGACACACTTTGGAATGACTTCACAATCCCCTATTTATACAAGACATCGACTTAGGAATAATCATCTAAGTCAGAAAACACCTACAAGAACATCCACAAGAGGTGTAATACATCCGGTCAGCCAGTCTCAGGAAGAACACCAACATCCAGTGGTTATTCTTCAAATACAAACTTTAACTTCAGTGCAGACCACCAACATGAATTGGAACCGATCCACAGATCACTACAAGCTTTCCTAAATCAGCAACAACATCCGCACTTCATCTGCTTATTGGAATCCTTCTCTCCTTCATCTGGAACCTCAAGAACATAGTCTGTCATCACTTTCACAAAGGAATAGGTTCTTCTAGACCTTCAAGCCATAAAGAAATCTACTTGACACTTCACAAGGACATCCTCAACACGTCCTCAAATCCGTAGAATGGGATAATACATTACCGGACCTCACCGGACCTATCTGTGTCATTCTATCACCTCTGAACACCTACCAGAGCTGGTTCTACTTGAGTGGTCATAACTTCTTCAGATATTCATGTGGACCTCTAAAAACTTGACCAGATCATCTCAAGACTCATATATACAAACCCTTTAAACTGCATCCACTGATCCTCAACCTATCTTGGACTTTTACCTTGTTGTCATCACTGTTCTTCACTATTCCTAATTGAGACTAATTTTCTCAATATCCTTAGCACACAGCTCATCCAATCCTTCTCATTAATGCAACATGAGTATGTTGACATCAATGACAACATCGGTTAGACCCATACTTGCAACAAGATGTGGGTGGATTCTCACACACCTCTATCTCAATCTTGTCAATAGAAGACAACTTGTTCACAAACATGTTGGGATAAGGTACCATTAGACTTGTAAATACAATTATTGTATTATTCCATTTATTATTTTTAATTACCCATAAGGGATGTACAAGTTTCATTGGTATTGGTAAAAATTATTTACTGTCCACAGTAATTATGAAGTTACTGCACTGGTAAGTTCTAGAGTTACCGACGGTAGTTATGGGATGTCATTTACTATGGTAAATGGTAATTGGTCAAAGTGGGATGCCCATTTGGGGAATCTACTATTTTTAGTATATATGACACATGTCATAATGTTTGGTGGGTGTGTGTAAAGAATCTATGATAGCTGCAAGTTGTGATAAGATTCTATGACACTATGACGCATATGATGGATATTAATGAGTCGTAAGTTGCTATGTTTAGCCCCAGGTGCCCATCTTGGGAAAATATACTTTAGTTGTATCTATGACTATTACGACGTGTCATAAGATGCTATAAGATTCCATTCTTGGCTCTAGGTGCCCAATTTTGCATGGGCATCTTTTGCCAAGTGTAGGATGCATGTATGATGGCATTTATTGCTGCATGGGTGGAGATTCCATGGTAGATGCCTATCTTGAAGATTGTAAATTCTATATAAACCATGGCATAGTAGATGAGTTGCATAATAGGTTTAAATATACCTAGGTTCTCCTGGAGTGAAGGTTGAAGGACAAAGGATGTGAATGTATTTGTAATCTCCTTTTGTGAAGATAATATACCTTGTTCTCTTTTCTTGGTGGAGGTTTTTTACCTGCAAGGGATTTCTCCACATTAAATATTGTCTTATGTGCTTTATTTTTCTTCTAGTATATTTTTGTATTGTGGGTTTATTTTCTATGATGCAATCTCCATCTCTTATACTCTATTAAAGATTGTTAAATATACATTTGAATCATATTTCTTTTGAGTAGTTGTGCTTTCATTTCTAACAATTGGTATTATAGCCTAGCCAACTTTGGCTCTTGGGTGGTAGTGTCGTAATTGTAGTTGTAGTGGGAGATTTGGTTGCATTTGTATTATAGATCTTGAGTTGATATTATGGATGCATCCACCATTGCATCAACCTCTCCATTGGACATTGAGAAGTTCAACGAAATGGGGTATGAGTTGTGGAAGCTAAGAATGGAAGATTTGTTGGAAGAAAGAAACCAGTGGTTGTCTATCCTAAAAAAGAAGAAACTTGGCGATGTCTCTCAAGATGAGTAGGATAGACTTGATAAGAAGGCATGGGGAATAATTCTCTTGTGTCTTGTAGATTCTATCTTGTTGAATGTCGCAAGAGGAGAGACCACACATAGCTTGTGGAAACAGTTGGGCGAGATCTACCAAGCCAAGAGTATGGAAAATAAAATTTATTTAAAATAAAAATTGTTTTCCATGAAAATGAGAGAGGGTGATTCAGTTGTAGAGCATTTAATTTGTTGTTGAGTCACCTTGCATCCATAGATGTTGATGTTAATAAGGAAGATAAATGTATCCTACTTCTTTATTCTTTATCTAAGTCTTGATAGAATGTTATACTGACTATCGCTGCTAATCTCACAGATCTAAAGTTGGATGCACTTGTTTCAGTTCTACTATCATAGGAATTGAGGAAGAAGAGTTCTGATAGTTTAGGGGATGCTCTTAATATTAGGGGAAGGTCTAAGGCAAGAGGACGAAAAGGAGATTAGAAAGGGGCTAAGAACAAGTCTAAGTGCCAGTCTAAGACTCTTGGGAAGAAGAATAGAGATAAGTGTTGGAACTACGGTAAAAGGGGACATGTGAAGAAAGCGAGTAGAAACCTAAAAAAAATAGTGGGAGAGTGCTACAAATAAGTCCTCGAATGCAAGTGAATATGTTTTACTTTTTGCATGTAATGTTGTTGCTAATGATCACTAGTTGGTTGAATCGAGATGCTCATTTTATATGACCCCACATAAGGAATGGTTCTCCACATATGCAGAGTATGATGGAGGTAATATCTACCTTGGAGATGACTCTACATATCTGATAGTTGGGAAAGGCAAGGTATTGTTGTGTTTTAGTGATGGGAGGATTAAAACCCTCCCTGGTGTTTTTCATGTTCCTAGATTAGATAGAAATATGATTTTAGTTTCAAAGTTAAATGATTTGGGAATGCATTTAACATTTGACAAGCACGGCTGCAGGTTGGTGAGAGGGAACTTGGTGGTAGCGAAAGGGAAGACATTGGGAAACATGTTTAATCTTGAAGCCACTATAGTTTTTAATGCCTCTTATGTATCTAAGGCTAGTACTTAAAATACATGATAGTTGTGGCACTACAAATAGGGTCACACAATTAATAATGTTTTGAAAACTATTAAGAATAAAGATTTGTTGGATGGTTTTTCTTATTCTGATGAGCACTTTGATTTTTGTGAGCATTGTGTGTTTGGAAAACAAAACAGAAAACTATTTCCTTTAGGAACCAATAAAGGAAAAGATAAGTTAGAAATTATTGATACGGGTGTGTTTGGACCTGTGGATAATGATTCTATCAAAAAATCTTGTTATTTTGTCACCTTCATTGATGATATATTTGAGGGTAGTATTTAAAATACATGATAGTTGTGGCACTGCAGATTCGGTCACACAAGTAATAATGTATTGAAAACTATTAATAATAAAGATTTGTTGGATGGTTTTTCTTATTCTGATGAGCACTTTGATTTTTGTGAGCATTGTGTGTTTGGCAAACAAAATAGAAAACTATTTTCTTTAGGAACCAATAGAGGAAAAGAGAAGTTAGAAATTATTGATACGGATGTGTTTGGACCTATGGATAATGATTCTATCAAAAAATCTCGTTATTTTGTCACCTTCATTGATGATGTATCTATATTTACATGGATTTATTTTATAAAACACAAATATGAATTTTTCATTAAGTTTAAGGATTTCAAAGTCTTAGTAGAGAACCATTTGGGTTTGAAGATAAAAATATTAAGATCTAACAATGGAGGAGAATATTGCTCTAAGGAATTTGATAAGTTTTGCAAGAATGCATGTATTATCAGATAAAAGACAACTATGTATACACCACAACATAATGGTGTTGCAGAAAGGATGAACTAAACAATCATGGAAAGGGCTAGAAGTATGTTGAGTGATGCACAATTGGATAAATTCTTTTGGTCAGGGGTTGCGTGTACTTCTTGCTACTTGATTAATAGATCTCCTTGTAAGGCTCTTGATTTGACACATTATAAAGTGTGGATAGGTAAGAAACCTTCTGTTTCATATTTAAGAGTTTTTCACTATGGGGCTTTTGTTCATGTGCCTAAGGAAAAGAAATCTAAGTTGGATCCAAAATCTAAAAAGTGTACATTGATTGGATATGGTGATAATGTCAAAGGTTATAAGCTTTGGAATCCACTAACCCGTAAGATTATCTATTATAGAGATGTTATTTTTAGGAAACTTAGAGCTATTTTTAAACTTAAGCAGCCAAAAGAAAAAGATGAAAAGGTAAAGAGAGTGCACTTTGATTTAAAGCAGCAAGATGCACCTCAGGAAGAGCAGAATGATCTAGATTGGGGGGTGAAGAAGAATAAAAAGATTTGAGTAGTTCTAATGAAGATGAATTTGTTGTTACAGAAGAAGTTGGTACAAATGATCATGCAGAAGAACAAGTTGAGACACTTACCCCACCCTTAAGGAGATCCACAAGACAACAGAATCCAATTGACAGGTATAGCCCACTAGATTTCCATTATATATTTTATTTATTGAGTACTGGCGATGAGCCTAGATCATACAGGGAAGTTATTCTTGTAGATGATAGTGATTCTTGGTAGTTAGCCATGCAGGAGGAGATGATGGCTTTAGACTCATGTAACACCTAGGATCTTGTTCATTTTCCCAAACAAAGATAGGCCATAGGTTGTAAGTGGGTCTTCAAGAAGAAGTTTGGAGTAGACAGTTCATTTGAGAAGTACAAGGCTAGACTGGTAGCCAAGGGCTACTCCTAGAGAGAGGGAGTTGTTTTTGGTAAGATTTTTTCTCCTATTGCTAAATTGACTTCTGTTAGATTTCTTTTATCCATTGATGTAGCTTATGACTGGGAGATTGAGCAAATGGATGTTAAGAGTGCGTTTAAGATGCATGGAGATCTTGAGGAAGAAATTTATATGCACTAACCTACAGGTTTTGAGGTAAAAGGAAAAGAACATTAGGTTTGCAAGTTGAATAGGTCTCTCTATGGCTTAAAACAATCCCCCAAAATGTGGTATCAAAAGTTTGATTCATTTGTGTTGAAATTCGGTCTTGTTAGGAGTGAGGAGGATCACTATATTTACATTCATTGTATTGATGATTCCATATTGATCATTGCATTATATGTTGATGACATGTTATATCTCAACAACACTAACGGTATGATTAATGAGCTAAAAGATCAACTTTCAGGTGCATTTGATATGAAGGATCTTGGAGCTTCCATGTATATTCTAGGTATGGATATCAGGAGGGACAGAGGTAACAAAAAGCTTTAGTTATCACAAAGTAAGTATGTGAATACCATTTTGGAGAGGTTTAGTATGTAGGACTGTAACCTAGTTAGACTTCCTTTACCCATTGGTACTAAGATTTCATTAGATATGTGTCCAAAGAATGAGGATGATTTTGAGGATATGTCTAATGTGCCATATGCTAGTGTTGTAGGGAGTATGATGTATGCAATGGTTTGCACTAGGCCATATATTGCTTAAGCAGTGAGAGTTTTGAGTAGATTTATGTCTAACCCTAGTAAACAACATTAGAATTATGTGAAGAGCATGCTTAAATATCTTGTAGGTACTCCTAATTATTGTTTAGTTTATTCTGGTATTGATAGTGTTGATAAATCTTGGGACATACAAGGTTTTGTTGATTCAGATTGGGTAGGTGACTTGGATAGTCGAAGGTCCGCTAGTGGCTATGTGTTTACTCTATTTAGAGGAGTAATGAGTTGGATGAGTAAGAGGTAGCTCACAGTTGCTTTGTCCACCATACAAGCAAAGTATATGGCTACTACTCATGTCTCTAAGGAGGCAATTTGGTTGAGAAGACTGTGTATAGGTATTGGATTTGATTGTAGGATCATTCAGATTGGTTGTGATAGCCAAAGTGCTATCTATTTGGCCAAGAATCCTATGTATCATGCTCGAAGTAAGCATGTTGATGTTCAGTATCACTTTGTTGGATAGTTGGTTGGAAATAGATAGATTGAGCTAAAGAATAGACACTCAAGAGAATGTTGCAGATTCATTGACCAAACCTATGAGTACAAACAAGTTCATGTTGTGTAGAGAGGCCATGGGCCTTGTTTCTAGTGCCTAATTATTTTTCCTTTGTTTTCCTATGGGTTGATTTACAATGTATAATGTCAAGTGGGAGAATCTTCAGATAAATTGTCATTAACCTTGTAAATCCCATTATTATATTATTCCATTTATTATTTGTAATTACCCATAAGAGATGTACTAGTTTCACCGGAACTAGTAAAAATTATTTACTGTCGACGTAATTATGGAGTTACTGCACCGATAAGTTATGGAGTTACCTGTGGTAGTTACAGGATTTCATTTACTATGGTAAATGGTAATTGTTCAAAGTGGGGCACCCATCTGGAGAGTCTATTATTTTTAGCATATATGATGCATGTCATAATGTTTGGTGGTTGCATGTAAAGAATCTATGACAGCTGCAAGTTGTCATAAGATTCTATGACACTATGATGCCTATGACAGATATTAATGAGTTGCAAGTTGTTATGTTTATCCCCAGGCACCCATCTTGGGAAAATACACTTTAGTGGTATCTATGATGGTTATGACATGTCATTAGATGCTATAAGATGCCATTCTTTGCTCTAGGCACCTAATTTTGCATGGGAATCTTCTGCCAAGTGTAGGATGCATGTATGATGGCATTTATTGCTACATGGGTGGAGATTCTAAAGTGGATGCCTATCTTGAGGATTGTAAATTCTATATAAACCATGGCATAGTAGATGAGTTGTATAACAAGTTTACAGCTACCCCGGTTCTGCCGAAGTGAAGGTTGAAGGACAGAGGAAGTGAATGTATTTGTAATCTCCTTTTGTGAACATAATACAACTTGCCCTTTTTTCTTGGTGGAGTTTTTACTTGCAAGGGTTTTCTCCACGTTAAATACTATCTTATGTGCTTCATTCACCTTCTGGTATATTTCTGTTTGTGGTTTTATTTTCATTGATTCAATCACCATCTCTAATACTCTATTAAAGATTGTTAAACATAAATTTGAATTAGATTTATGTTGAGTAGTTGTGCTTTCATTTCTAAAAAAACACACAGTAATGCTTTCATTTCTAACAAAACACACAGTAGAGAAATAATAATGAAAAGGACATTGAAACAACTTAGCTTTATGTGAATTAGTCCTCCTATCATTGACTTCGCTAGTTGGTTTAGAATCTTTCAAGCAATTATAAAAACCTAGTCAAGTAGGTGATAGAATGACTTAGACATTATCTTAAGTCCAACGAAATATCGACATAGCATCAACCTATCACAAAATCACTAGCTTTAAGCAAACACATAAATTCAATCATAATCTTACTTCAAAGCACATTTCATATTAGTGTGAAAATTCAAATCTTTAAGTAACTTCTTCTCCCACTCCGAGGTGACAAACATGTTATCCTATTTCAAATGGTTAAAATTCTCTATAGTTCATGAACTAGTCTTGATTTCATTCAAGCACCAAAATATACAAAATTATCCTAATTGAAAAGAATCCCATAGACAAGTTTGATTTTTTGCTTTCCATTAATTAACTAATTTATCTCATGCATAGTTCAACTATATCTCAATAGAGTTTATTATGTCTCCATACTTTGGTGCTAAGAGAGAACATAATAACTCATAAAAACATAGTTTATTCATAGCTATGAGTTCTCTATGTTTTTCTAAATTTCACATGACTTTGGAACAACAAAAGGATCTAATTATCTATCACTATTCAATCACAGTTCAAAACATAGTAAATACTAGCCTTTATAACCCTTTAGTGGACTAAGGGTAAGCATCACATAAGATTCATACTCCACTCAAGATACATATATATTCAATAATTTAAATAGAAAAAAAGATTACTTATAGACATGGACAACTTCATTATATCAAAACCTACTTCTTGCTATTAACACAGACTTCTTCATGAGACAAACCTTCACTTCAACATAGACTTTTTCATGAGATAAATCTTCATTGTCATCATAGTACGTATTTTTATCCACAATAGCACTCGAGGAAAGTTTGAAATGAAGATAACCAACAATATATATTAATCTTTTAAAGAGATTACCTTGGCTTGTTAAACCTAATGTAGATGTTGCATAATGACTAGGAAATTAGAAGCCTCCTCTTCCTAGGCATGTCCTTAGTGTCCTTCACAAGATATGTTGTGACTTCTATAGACAACATTTCAACACAAATCAAGTTTTGAGAAAATTTAAACACATTCTTCTTCTCTATCAACTACTTTGAATTGAGTAACATATCTTCCATGCTTTCCCTAATACTGACTATGGGATCCCCATCAATATCAAAGGCAAGATCCTAAATATGCAGCATCCACATTCTCAAAGTTGGGTTGTTGATTTCGTTGGAAACATAATCTACAAAATTTTCAAACACCTTTTCCACATTCACCATGACCTATTCTTCCTTAGAATTTTCATCATCACAAATAATCAGATATGTGTTATGCTTCACCATCTCTACCTTTAACCTAATGCCATCAATACACTCTAGTTGTAAATAGAAAACAAACATTAAAAAGTCTACAATATCAATATTTACCTCAAAAACTCAAGATTTAGTTGTTTATTGTATTATACAATATCAAATTAGCATTATAAAAATACAAAAAATGTATAGAAAAATTAAAAAACATTAAAAAAAATTATACAGTTTGTGTGAGGAATTATGCTTTTAATTTTGAACAAAAGGCATTTTGAAGTTACTAAAGTAATTACAATAAAATTGCAATAGTTGTTCTTTTAGACAACAATAAAAATCAATACATTAATCAAATTTAAAAATAAGTAACGAAGTTATAAATAAATCCTTACCTAATTATTCTTGAATTCTTTATTCACATCATTAATTTTGTTTCATATATATATATATTAAATTGGAGAATTTTTCAATGGAAGCAGTTGGTGGTTCAACAATTGTGGCAGAGGGTTCTTATTATGCTCCAAGAGACTTTAGCTGTGAAGTGTGATTTTTCTTCTAAGTTGGATGATGAGGATTTACAGGTGGCCCAAATTTTGAAGTTAGTGGAAGGATGTCTATGGCCTCCCAGGCCTAGGAAAAGAGGCCATTCCAAGGGTAAGATTCACAGAGAGGGAAGATGGACTCCTCCACCACTAGGTGTTTTTAAGACTAACACAGATGACTCCTTTAAAGGGAACCCTGGTCATGCTTGGATTGGGGGATTAGGGAGGGAAAGTTCGGGAACTATAATGTTCTTCTTTTCTATTTATAAGGGGAAACATTTGAACAATTTTATGGAGGCCCAACCTAGATTCTTTTTGCTATGGAGAGAGGGTGTTCTTTAGGTTGGAGAAGGGTTGTGGAAATGAATCTAACTCTCAAATTGTTATTAATATGCTGAATGATTAGGTTGTGGAAGGTATGCATTGGCAGCTTGTGTCTGTGGTTAGATAGATTCTCCATTTGAGTCACTTGATCAATTTTTTTTCCTTCGTCCATGTCCCTATGGAGTGGAATAGAGTGGTTGATTGTCTAGCTAAGTGGGCCCTTGATCAGGTGGGGCATTGGAATGTTAGGGAGTCAGATCTTTTATCCTAGCATTATATTCAAACTTTGGAAAGATTGATCTCTGAAAACATAGATGGTTAGTTGTGGTCCCTTTGTGGGGCCTTACCAGTGTGGTGGGATGCTTGTATTCTAGTTTGGTTAGGTGGTGCTTTAGTGGTTCTATTGTTTTAGTGGTATGTTGCTTTCTTTGTTATGTACTCGCGATTTCTTTTATAATAAATTTTTACCCCTCTTTAAAAAAAATTACACATCAGAGTATTAATAATTAATAATAAATGTAATATTAATGATGTCATTTAATAACATAAAATATAAAGAATAAGTAATTTATTTTCATTTAAAATAATAAAAAAATAATATAAAATAATTTTTATTATATTTTTTTATTAGATATGTGATATAAATGGAATATGGACATATGTCTTTTACATAGATTTATTTGAGATAGATACATTTACAAATGAAAGAAATAAAATTTAAATTAACCAAATTAATATAAACAAACTAATAAAAAAAATTAAAAGATAAAAAAAAATTATAATAAATATTGTAGTACTATAAAAATATTTTTAAAAATAAAAATAAGAAAATATAGTTAAAACAATAAGTATTGAAGAAATTAATAACCTTATCACTCAAAAGTTAAAATTAAAAGTATTATTATTATTATTATTATTATTATTATTATTATCAGTAAACGGCCGAGGCCTTGATTTTATTATATTAATTTTCAATAAATTTACATTTTTTCCTCCGTTCGTGCGGGCACTGGTAGGAAAGAATGGGGAAGAAAACCTCCAGTCTGGCCCAGGACATGAGTCTAGAAAATATTAGCAAGTACAGAATTCCTACAAGTGTAGGTTTACAAACTCCCTTTGATGGAGAAGAGAAGGGCATTCCCTTTCTAATACAAGTTAATGGAGGCATACGTCCATGATTCAGAACATGGCTTTTATTATACTTTGATTACATCACTCTTATAAATCGAGCTGATGGGCATACCCATCTTTTACAATACATAAATACTTATCAATGTTTCGTATTCTAATTCCTTATCTTTTGTAAATAATGTATCTTGTTTTTCTTTTAGCTGTCCTTTTGTGTGGTTGTGCCATTGCTTTCTCTTGCCATTACCTTTTATGTCTTGCCCTCGCATTAATGTGTTTTCAAGCCTTCTGGTGTTTGTATCTACTTTTATGAGCTGTTATACTTTCCCTGTAAACCTGCAAAATAGGATAGCATCCCACCACCTCTATTCTTCTAGCTAAATTTTTATGATTCTGTCTATATTAATTCAATGTGCTAGTCCAAGTAAAGAGTTAACTATACTATGATGCTACAAGTATTGACATTTGTGTTAGTAGCCATATTGCAATCAGAACCATTACCACTTTTTACATATTCATTTTCATCATAGACTGATTATTGTTGTTATAACATCATCTTTAGTTTATATTCATATGAATACACACTTTTTTGTTCCTACAAGATAAGAATCTACTACACCAACTCTGCTCACCACACGGTTATAAATAATTCTAAATTATTTCATATTCACCTTATTCATATTCATCTTATATTGCATAAAAAGTACTAAACATTAGATATTCATATTGAGAAGTTACCAACATATGTATTTATTTAGATACTCTCAAATCTTTGGTGACTATACTTTATAGAGGTAGTTTTATTTAGAAAGACACCCATAGTAATTAACAGGTAGAAGCTTAGTGACACTATACTTTATACTTGATTTCCTATTATGAAATCGCTTTTCTTCACCTTCCATGTACTTCTCTCACACATACATCAATTTCTTCGATTTCTTGCCCATCGGCTCCTAGGTTAGCTAATTTATCTGCGTCTGTATTGCCCTCCCGATAGATGTGATTCACTGTATAATCTCCTATATCTTCAAGAGTTTCCATTATTTGTTCTATAGCACTATTTAGTTTCTAATTCATTGTTCTACCCTGTCTTATTGCATTTATTATTATAGATGAGTCTCCTTCAATCGCTATTCTTTTAAGCTTCCATTTTTTGCACCATGCCAAACCTACTCTTATAGCTTCTATTTCAGCTTCATTATTTGTCTTTATTCCTATAGGTTTTGCTATCCTTCCTAATAGCTTGCCTTCCGCATTATGTAGACATATTCCAATTCCCGCCACCCTCGGGTTTCCCCTAGCTACCCCATCAAAGTTCAACTTAATCCACCCTTGCTCCGGTGGTTTCCATTTACAGTTTGCCCTTAATAAGGATTTATTATCAATGCTAGGACCAATCCAGGGTGGAACTTTCAAACATACCACTTTTTCCTCTGGTTGTTGTCTTCTAATGAGAATTCCATCCTAGATTGTCCCGGCATATTTCTATTATTTGTAATTTCTACTATATTTGCCTCTAATTTGTTCAAAAATCTCTCAATGTTCATCTTTTTATCTTGAAAAATTCTACGGTTCCTTTCCTTCCATAATTCCCATATTAACAGAGATGGGATTATGTATCTTATTTTACTATATAAGTCCTCTTTACATGACCTTTGCCAAGAATTAAATACTTCTGTGATATCATTTTGAAGAGTAGTCTTCAAATCTAATTTCTCCAGTACCCAAAGCTAGCATTTATTAGCAAACTCACAATTTAACAAAATATGATTAATTGTTTCACTTTCCTTCTCACATAGGGCACATCTGGAAGGACCATGGTACCCTATTTTTTCAAACCATTCAGCAGTGAGAATCCTTTTTTGTAGTGCAGCCCATGAGAATAGACCTGCCTTAGGAAGATAGTTTTTGTTCCAACATAGATCAATGGGAAGACCAGTGGAAGGGTTATCTATCCCTGAAATAACTCTAAAACCTTCTTTCGAATTATATACACCACTCTTTGAGGCAGCCCATATGATTATGTCCTCCCTAGAACATGGATTGAAGTTCCGTTCTTGTAAAGCTTTGTTTAGTTTTACTTGGAAATGGAGGGGAAGTCTGAATTCTTCTAGAGAATTCCATGCCTAGCTGCTTCCCACACTATTATTAATTTGTGAAAAATAGTCTTTAACCCGCTCACCCTTACTTTGTTTGATCAGTTCAATTAGCTGATCATTCCCAAGAATTTCCCTAAGGGCAGGTTTTCCACCCCATGAGTCATCCCAGAATAAAGCCTTATCCCCACTTTTCACATCCCAAGAAAGGGACTCTAGTACTATATCTTTACACTCTTTTATGAAGTTCCATATGCGTGAGCCTGTCGGATAGTTATCAGAATGGCATACACTTTCCTCATCTTCTCCTAGTAAGTATTTATATCTTAGAATTTTAACCCATTTTGCCTTTGGATTTTTAATCATTCTCCATACTAATTTCGCCCCCAAGGCCTTGTTTTGTAGCATAAGGTCTTTAATTCCTAGACCTCCTTCTTCTTTTGGCTTACAAATCTTATTCCATGCAATTAAAGCTAGTTTTGATTTTTCCTCCGACCCTTGCCAGAAATCTTAATTTTTGTGCTATCTCCTTATTGATACCTGCCAAGATTTTCATGCTCATCATCTGATAAATAGGAACGGTAGAGAGGACTGACCTGATCATAACTGCCCTTCCTGCATTTGATAACCATTTTCCTTTCCATTGATCTAGTTTCTTGGAGATATTTTGAATTGTATTTTCCCATAGGTGATTTGATTTGACCCCCTTATCCAGAGGTAAACCTAAATATTTACACGGAAAGAATCCTTCTTTGAAGCTTAGTATTCGTTTAATCTCATTCTTTTGTCTCTCTTCAGTATTGATGAAAAATATTTCTGATTTTTTCTCATTTATACACTGTCCAGAAGCATTAGCGTAAGTACTTAGGATTTCTTTGAAAGCTTGAGCTTCTTCTAAAAGTGCCTTTCCAAAAAGGTGATTATCATCAACATATTGTTGATGAGTAGTTGCCTCAACTCCCAAAGTAATCTTGATTCCTTTTACCTTATCTTCTTCTTGAAGTTTCTTAATTGCTCTTTCCAAAGCTTCCACCATAATAATGTACAAAAAAGGTGATAACGGATCACCCTGCCTCAAACCTTGAGAACATTTTAAAAAGCCTTCAGGGGACCCATTCACCATGATTGAGAAGTGAGGGGTGGAGATGCATTCAAAAATCATATTGATCCATTGTTTTGAGAATCCAAAAGCTTCCATACATTTACACAAAAATCTCCAGTCCACTTTATCAAAAGCCTTACTGATGTCTAACTTAATCAACATACTCGGATCCTTATTATTTGTTACTGAATGTTTAGCCTCATGAGCAATAATCACTCCATCCAGAATTGACCTATTAGGGACAAATCTAGTTTGTTCTTCAGATATAATTAATGGGAGAAGTTGTTTCATTCTGCCTGCCAAAGCTTTTGAGAATATTTTATACAAAGTGTTGCATAGGGAGATCTAGGTCTGTACTCGTTAAAGTTCTCTGCATTGACCTTTTTGGGAATAAGAGCAATGAGTGTGTTATTCAGCTCTTTAAGAATATGTCCTGAGTTTCTCATTCCCTCTAGAGCATCGGTAATTTCCTTGCCCATAAATGACCAACACTTTTGAAAGAAAAATGTTGGGAATCCATCAGGACCAGGGGATTTATCCGGGTTCATTTCTTTTAGAACCTTGAGAATTTCATCTTCCGTAAATGCGGCATTTAGGAAGTTATTCTGAAGCGGGGTTATTATACGAGGGATGTTTCTTAAAAGCTTGGCCTGGTCCAACATATCCACACTCCCTAAGTTATTCAGAGAGTTTTCAAAGAAAGAGACTGCTGAATCTGTAATTTCTTTCGGATCCTCTATTATATTTCCATTTGTATCTTTGATTTTGGAAATCTTATTTAAATTCCTTCTAGCTTTGACGCTATTGTGACAAAATTTCATGTTTCGGTCCGCTTCCCTGAGCCATGTCTCTCTCGCTCTTTGCCCCCAGAAGGTGCTAATTTGTGAAAGAGAATCATAGTATTTACATAATAGTTCTTGCTCTCTGTTATCGTCTAAAATTTGTTTTCCATCTTCAATAATCTCCTTATTCACATTTTCCATCTCTTTTTCTATAAGGTCTCTTTTCACAAATATATCCCCAATAGTGTTTTTACTCCATTGAGACAGATTTCTTTTTATTAATTTTAGTTTCCTTATGACTTTATATATCTTGGAACCTTCAAACCTTGCCTCTGTCCACCATTTTTTAATTAGATCCAAACATTCCTCATTAAGTAACCACATTTTTTCAAATCTAAATGGGATTTTTTTATTTCTGATTGGTTTTGAAGTTACTAGTTCTATAGGAAAGTGGTCGGAACCGGCAATGGGTAAGACCTCATTAGTAAGATTAAATTCAAAGTTCCTCAGCTCCCCTATAAAAAAGAACCTGTCCAATTTTTTGACTATTAATTATGTGTCTTTACATTTGTTAGTCCAGGTGTATTTCCCTCAGTCTGATTCAATTTCTGAAGCCCCTATAATATTTATCCATTCCTGGAATTCTAAAGTAGTTTTTGATATGTGTTTTGTCCCACCCTGTTTATCTCCCAAGGATAGAATAGCATTAAAATCTCCTCCTAGTATAAATGTTTCGTTCAGGAGGCTCTCAATATAATCCTTAATCTCCTTCCATACAGTTCTCTTTTCATGTAGGAATTTAGGAGCGTACATGTTTATTAGATTAAATTTTAAATCTGACTTTAAACTTTTGATTTGACCTCCCATCCAATTTTTATGTTTTTCATGAATATTGAAAATTATTTCTCTTGGATCCCAAATAAAAGCAATTCCACCCGAAGTGCCTTCTACCTCATAACCTATTAATTCTCTTATTCATATACTCTTTTTTATATTCTCATATCCTTCATTAGAAAGTTTAGTTTCTTGTATCATAGCCATGTTTGGTTTAATTTTCGCTAATTGCCTTATCACAAGGCGTCGTTTGTTACGGGCATTTAAACCCCTAATATTCCAACTAATGATCTTCATGAGGACTCGGGAAGGACCTTCCCCTTCCCAGAGTATAGAATATCGGTAATTTTAACCTGACCTGGTGCCATTCCTTCCTTTGCTCTTAATTCAGCAAGGGATTTTCTTCCTCTTGGTTTGACTAGTTTCCCCGTATCAGTTTCTAACCTGCCCTTAATTGATTTTCCTAAACCTAAAGTTTCTGTATTGTTCCTAATAGTGTTCTCTTTGTTTTCCTCACAAAGTTCTTCATTCAATAGCAAACATAATAATCCTGTTATTATAACTTTACTCCTAGAATCCTCTAGAATAGAGGCAGGGTCTAATCCTAAAAAGTCTAGCAGTGGGCCTTGGTCAATGGTCTCCACTAAGGGGGATTTTTCCATTCCTTCTTTTTGCATTTCTTTTGTCTGATGGCATGATTCGGAGGGGATGTGTTTCAAGTTTTTTTCAATATTAGGAATATCTGCGATCTCTTTTTGGATTCCTTCATTAACATTCATAGTTCTTAACTCCACTGCGAATTTCCTCCCCCTCTTCTTTTTAATTCTATTGATATTAGGGGTGCTCAGACTTCCTCTTTTCATTGCTATACCTAACTACCTATCTTCGTTAGTGATACCAAAGAGGCCTTCTATGGAATCCTTAACCGATGAAAGATTGCTGTTGGGTTTGATTCCCTCAATGGTTGTTGCCATGCCTAATTGTCTATCATCATTATTGAATTCTTCTAGGCAAATTCTGATCTCTTCCTCTTTTTGATTTCTTGTATTATTTATATCTTCTTTCCTAACATACAAGGGATCTTCTATATCATTAAGATCCATTTTCATATCTCCTATCTCATCTAGATTTGGTAAGCATTTTGTTTCCATGTTTTCTTCTCCATTTTCCTGAGTGTTGTTTAATGCTGACATCTCCTTAATGCTTTTAATTAGCAAACTTTTTTGGTGATTGAGTTCCTCTTTGTCACATATTTCATCTATAAGGGTATCCATTAATTCATTGGTGATCTCAACTATTTCTTCTTCTATTTTTTGGTTCTCCTTTAGAAGTGATCTCTCTTGATCTTCTGGACTGTTGGAGATTCTATTCGGGCTGTAAGAGGTAATTTCAATGTTAATTCCTTGCTTGATACTCTAAATGCTAAGGTTATTCTTATGCTCAGGGGATAATGGTAGGGGAGATTTGACCTCAACATTTAAGGTCTCATATATTGATATATCATTTTCAATAGCCAGAAGGGGTTGACACAAAGAGTCTGAAGGGTGTGTGGAGATGCTGATCGGATTAATTTCCTTAGGAGACGTCAGAGTGAAACCTCCTTTATTTGAGTTAAAGCTCACCATCAATTCCGGTGTCTTCTAAATATGAGTGTCAATTTGTCCTAAATTTTTGGTTTCTAGATCCTTTGTTTGTCTTTCTACAAAATCCTCTAGAATAATGGGGTTAATAATAATAGAGTTTGAATTAAAGCATAATCTAATGGGATGAATCCATTTTTTATGATAGTTGATCTTTACTATGATGATTTTTTTAGACTGGTTATTATCATTATCAATAATGCTTAAAAAGTCACCAATTTGTTTTCCTATTAATTTGATAGTTTCTACATCAAATAATTCTATAGGCAGATTTCTAAGAACAATAGCTTTTTCTACAAGAAAGTCCTTAAGATTTATTGGGTTGAATAGGGGAACCCAGTCAAAAATATAAAAATCAGAGTCTTTATACTTAGCTAACCCTTCATATCTAATTTTACTTTTAATATTTCTATCTTTACAATTAATGAAAATAAAATTTTCTAATAAGATAGATATACTTACCTCATTTAGGAGTTGAGATTTCAGCCAAGCTACCAAAACTGTGATGGAGGTTCCTACTCCAGACCATTGGCAAATCAGCCCTGTATCTGCATAAGAATTTTGTCTCTGTTCTATGCATTTTCCAACTAGATCTATTCTAATCATGTTAGGATTCTGAAAGAAATTACCTATTATTTTACCATTGTTACTCTCAATAGTTTTATTATGCTTATGAGGGGGCGTGTATACCTATTTGTTTTGTTCCTGAAACAACCTTGACCCATTGTTACCTGTTAGACCTTCTTTCATATTCCTTCTGTGTGTATGTTCATTCTGTGGGTAGGGCTCTGAGACATTAGTATGGAGCTTATTATGTCCCGCCTTATAGCCCTTATCCTCAAGGGTCCCATTCCTTTTGTGGGGAGGAGAGTATTTCATTATGCCATTGTCTTCCTCTCTAAGCACATCAAATGAATTATTGATAGATAGATTAAAAGGATTATGAGAGTGTTGGTACCTGTTCCCCTTTTTCCTATTTTTTACCACTTGCCAAGTTAGCTTATTCTTCGTTGTGCCCACAGGAGGTGCTTGAGAAGGCAAGATCCTGCCTACCCCCTTTGTAGATAGGGGTTCAAAGGTTCTACAATAGTTCTCAGATCTTCCCCCTTTGGCATCCCCGTAGCTTCTGGCATTTTTCACATATTTGGTTTGTGCGAAAATATTCAATTGTCGGTCCAATGATTGATCTAAGAAAACCTTTGGCAAACAACCTTTTTTTTTTTTTTAGGGTTTACCATAATCACCCTGGAATCGGAATCGGGCTCTACAACCCTAGCATAATTCTTTCGTCTCTCTTTCTTAGATGCCAGATCTTGCTCTTCTGGTTGTTGTGCTACTTTAGGGTCTGTAGGGATGCAATCAGCTAGAGCTAAATCATCAATGAAGGGATTTGGTCTTTCTTGGCTGAATAATGCATGTAGTTTCAAATCAACATTTTGATCCGCTAGCTTCTTCTGCTTAGCTATGAATTCCTTCAGATGATCATATGTAGAGTGAGGCTGCACCGGTGTTCTGCATTCCTTCTTCTTATGTCCGTATAGATAATAGTTATAGCAGTAGCTTGCAAATACCTCTCTCTTTCCTTGTAGGCTAGCACCCTCTGCACCCGAATTAGCCTGTTCTGCCCTGGTTTCTACTTTGCTGTACGAGATCACATTCTTTACTATGTGAAAATGCAAAAGACCAATGTCTACTTTCCTTTTATAAAATGAAGCTTTCCTTTTTGCATGTGAGGATCTCATCTCATCATAGATTTTTTTTTTTTGCAGAACTTTAAATTATAAAACAGTATTATTATTATTATTATTTTTTTATGAATATAGTATTTAACTTATACTAAAACAATAAATAGTATATATTAAAAAGAAAAAAAAAATGATAGAAAGTCACACCCACGCAACCATGGCTTAAAGGATGGGACGCCCAACTTATAAATCATGTGAGGAGGAATAGCCTCTATAACAGCCTCGTAAGTCTCATCAGTGTAAAATTATTTTAAATACATCCTTATAATAAGAAGATTGGGTATTGGGGAAATAGTAAAGACAAGAAATTTTTTTTCAAACGAACACCTTCTGCTATAAGGGCAAATTTTCCCTCATACAGTGTAGTTGTGTTGCTGCCATTACAATGGGGGCCTTGTTTCCTTGTCTTCCAGATGAAGTTGGGATTGAATGTCTGCTCAGGGTGAAGTTGAACCATCATCACAAACTCAAGCTCAAGGGTATGCAAAAGCTGGGAGGCTGTATTGAACAATCCCCAGTTTTATCAAGAAAGAAAAAGATTAAAGATTTCTCAGCAATGCATATGTTTCATCCACGAAGATGGCAATGTAGAGGTATATGACCCGGCGGAGAATACATGCAAAAGCCTTCCGCCCATTCCTATAATAGGAATTTCACTAATAGATTACTGCACTTTTGTGAAACAAAAACTGGTTTTGATCATTAATGTCCTTTCAAATGAGGACATTATGTGGAAGAGAAATTATTTATGGTTGTACGAATTTTCCAGTTGCAAATGGCATGAGGGTGCTAACATGCCTGGAAGTCGGTTTATTTTGGCCGCCGGAGGGGATGAGGATGGAAGTCGGTTTATTTATGTGGAGGGGAACAAATGGGAGCTTCTCCCCGATATGAACTTGTCTAGAGGAAGCTATAGCTGTAGAGATGATTATGCTCACGGCAACTTTTATGTGATACCACCTGTGCACTGTACACCCTCCATTCATGTTTTTGGAAAACCATCAAGAACAGATTCGTCGATTGTTGTTGGGTTGTAAGTGCATTTCGGCGCTTGTATGGCTTTGAAGAAAGAGGACTCATTGAGTACGATTATAGCTAACATAAGGTAAACATTCTAAGGCCTCTCCCAACCAAGAATTGGCCCCTACCTATTAATTGGGCTACACTAGTTGGCTAAAACATCTTTGTGGACGCATAGGATAACGTTCAGGGTCGAGCTTTGTATATGCTTGTATTTTCAAGTGAGACAGGAGGAGCAATCAAGTGGATTCGCATGGAGAGCCCACCAGGTTCTAATGAATGGAATACCCATGCTGTTGCCACAACGCTTAATCTTTGACGGTTTCCTATTCAATTGAATTAGCGCTCACATCGGCTTAAACAATAAAGTCTATTGTATTATTGTGATCACAAATGCTTTTCAATGTAATAAAGAAAGGGCATGGTCTTAAAGCCATGGATATATCATCTAAATCTTGCATTTATCACCTTCTTAAGTTCTCAATCTTTCTTGAAAACATTGATCAATCCAGAGGTGTTACTTGCGAACAATCATTCAGGAATGCTTAGATAAGTCTACATTATCACCACTGTTTGTTCTCCATAGAGATATTATTTTTTAATTATTAAGGGTTGAAAAGAATCCTAATTTTTTTGTTGGCATATATATGCTTGATTGATGGCTTAAATATGTTCCAGAGCTAATTTAAGCTTCTCAGTTTGGAACTGTATCTTTGGACAATTTAGTTGATGTGTGTGCGTATGGCACATAATATGCTAGCAAAGCATTGTCAGATATGTGCCCGAGAATTCAAAGAAGACAGCTATTGGTAGCAATTTATTTAGCATGGAAGGTCCGAGGAATGATTGTATCATGGGGAGCACAATTTAAATTGAGTTCCAATGATGGAACACTCCAACTCAGGCTAGTTAGCCAAGAATAATTTGCGATCCCTAGTTAATTCCCGTTATCCCAAAAAGTTTGGGATCCCTAGTTATTTCTTTCTTACCTTTTAGGATTTGTTTAGTGCTATTATGTTATGCAAAATTTTATCATTGTTATCCTACAAATACGTTATTCTTATCTCTCAAAAAGTCTATGAAAATGTCAAATTTTGATCTCAAATTTTATTCTACTTTATTGTAAAGTCTATGAAAATATCAAAGCTTGAAAATTTGATCACATGAGCTTGAATAACACAATACAATTACACTATCTACAGTAGAATCTAATGAAGATCACCAAGAATGTTACAAGAATGCTCAAACATGTGGTACGATGTTGGAATGAACAATGAAGTTGCACAAAAAATTTCACATGATTAGAAAAAATGAATTCAAAAAAGGCAACTTGGAGGGAGAAAAGAGAAAAAAAATAGTCACTAG
Source organism: Cunninghamia lanceolata (assembly GCA_027924645.1). Lineage (NCBI taxonomy): Eukaryota > Viridiplantae > Streptophyta > Pinopsida > Cupressales > Cupressaceae > Cunninghamia > Cunninghamia lanceolata. Next base: position 8,608,360 of record BSBN01000348.1, read on the forward strand.
GCAGTAGATGGATGCAAGATGTTAGTGCATCATATGTATGTCTATGCTTAGCACTAGTTTTTGAGTGATATCATATCCTAAAGTCTTAGATCACCTTAGGGAAACCTCAATATTTTAACTCTTAAACAAAATCTTACAAGAAAAAAAGCACAAGGGTTAAAACATAAAATAAACACAAGATTTTATGGGTTGGAAAAGGCTAAGGGAGGGATAAAAATGGACCTACAGCATGCTAAGGGAGTGGACACTAAAATGACCAAAACCATGAATGTTGAAATTACAAGGCTATGTAATTTTTTTATCATACATTTCGCCCCCACTTTAGCAAGCTTATGACCCTAAAGTGATATGCTACAATAATGTACATGAAAGAAATAACATAAAAAAGAATTACCTAGAAAGGATATTGCGAGAATGCATAAATCTATTCTAGTAGAGAAATGAAGTCTCTAGGCTGAAAGATCTACGAAACTATAGTATTAGGCAACAAAAACCTAGACAAAAGGCAATATCAAAACCAGATATATATAAAATCTATAAGAAAGAACTTGATAATATCAAATATAATTTACCAAAAAGAGAATTTGAGAAACTCATATAATTTGATGTGCATCAAATATGAACATGAACAAACACACATAACATACAATAAGAGAGAAAAAAAAGACAAGGAGAAGGCATTTCTAGCATTATCTTGCTAGAAGGATGCCAAGTATGGTTCTACGGCGAGCACACTGTGAGGGCTAGGAACCACAAAAAACCTCTTTGAATTAAAAGAACTAGAAAACAATGTTGCGAGTGACACATTAGAAGTAGAAAAAGTAGAAGAAATGGAACACAACCTACTAGCATTGTGTCACTAGGTGACTCACATGTCAACATTAATATTATGAATTACATGGACTAGCATGGCTAGGTGATCTTGATAAGGGTGGTTAGTCTATCATCCATATTTCATCTGCTTACTGAAATCCTTCTCTCCTTCATCTGGAACCTCAAGAACATAGTCTGTCATCATTGTCACAAAGGAATAGATGCTTGTGGACCTTCAAACCATGAACCAATCGAGTTGACACTTCAAAAAGACTTCCTTAACACTCCCTCAAATCTGTAGAATAGAATGATGCATTTCTGGATCTCACCAGACCTATCTGTGTCACTCTGTCACCTCTGAACACCTACCAAAACTGATTTTACTTGGGTGGCCACAACTCCTTCAGATCTTCATGCGGACCTCTGAAATCTTTACTGGATCATCTTAAAACTCATATCTACAAACCCTTTGAATCGCATCCTCTTATAGTCATCTTATCTTGGATCTTTACCTTACTGTCTCCACTGTTCTTCTCTATTCCTGATTAGGACTAATTTTCTCAATATCCTCAGCACTCAGCTCATCCAATCCTTTTCATTAGTGCAACAAGAGTATGTTGACATCAATGACAACACTGGTTAGGCCCATACTTGCAACAATCTCCCCCTTTGTCATTGATGGAAACATATGATGTGAAAAACTGTTTTAACCATCAAGACAAAAACTTCTCCTTACTGTCACAACTCCTCCTATCAGAAACAACCATTCACATGTCTTCTTTTCCTTTACTACTCCCCCTTTGATAATCAACCACTTGTTTTTCACATGTCTTCTCTCCCCCTTTGACATCAATGGCAAAGGGCTCAGAATCATACCAGCTGCTCCTCCTGAGTAACAGCTCCCTATCATCAATCCAGATCACAAGATATGACTATGATATCTACCGGACTGATGCACTCCAGTGCACCTTAGTTCATCATCGAAGGGGTAATAACCCCTAACTTCTCCCTGAGATACTCAAAAGAGTCCTTAGGTAGAGGTTTAGTAAAGATGTCTGCAATCTGATCCTTGGAAGGCACAAACTCCAATCTGACTTCATTCTTGTTCACTTGCTATCTCAAAAAGTGAAACTTGATAATATATGCTTAGTCTTTGAATGCAACACCAGATTGTTAGATATATTTATTGCACTTGAATTATCACAGAAGATTGTGATAGGTTCCTCATACTCCACTCTGATGTCTCTTAGCATTTGCTTCATCCACAAAACTTGAGTGTAACTACCTGCTACTACAATATATTCTACTTCTGCAGTAGACAGAGATATTGCCTCTTGTTTCTTGCTCAGCCAAGAAACCAATCTCTTCCCCAAAAAGAATGCTCCACCACTCATACTCTTCCGGTCATCCACATCTCCTGCCCAATCTGCATCTATATATGTGTGAAGAGAGAAATCATGATCTCTGGGATACCACAATCCATACTCAACTGTTCCTTTTAGATATCAAAAAATACTCTTGATTTCTATGACATGAGATTCTCTAGGATCAGCTTGAAATCTAGCAATAGGACCCATAGCATTCATAATGTCAAGTTTAGTTTGAGTGAGATACAACAATCCTCCAATCATTGACCTGTACTTTTTCTGATCAGCCTTAGGAGAGTCATCATCTTTGCCTAATTTACATCCAGTTGCTATGGGAGTATTCATTGATTTTGAGTCTTCCATCCCAAATTTCTTCAACAATTCTTTCACATATTTGGTATGAGAAATGAAGATTCCTTTCTTTGTTTGAGTGATTTGTAGACCCAAGAAGAAATTCATTTCCCCAAGCATGGACATATCAAATTCACTTTTAATTTGATTTACGAAAGTTTTACACATACTATCTCTTCCTCTAAAAAGATATCATCAACAAACACTACAACAATCAAGATTTTTTCATGATCAATTTTGAAATACAAATTACTATCAGCAGTACCTTTGTTGAAACCAATCTTCAAAAGATGCTTATCCAATCTTTCATACCAGGCTCTTGGGGCTTGCTTTAGTCCATACAGAGCTTTCTTCAACTTACAGACAATATCACCATGATCAAACAATTGAAATCCATCCGGTTGCTCAATGTATACTTCTTCTTTGAAGTCACCATTTAGGAAGGTAGACTTGACATCCATCTAATATACTTTGAAGTCCTTGGAGGCAGCAAAAGCAAGAAATAATTTGACTGCTTCAATTCTTGCCACCGGAGAAAACGTTTCTTCAAAATCAACTCTATTTGAGAGTAACCCTTGCAGACCAATCTGGCTTTATTTCTGATTACTTCACCAACTTCATTTAGTTTGTTCCAGAAGACCCATTTTGTTCCAATCACATTATTGTTTCTAGGTTTGGGAACAAGATCCCAAGTGTGATTTTTTTCAATTTGCATCAGCTCTTCCTCCATTGCTTTATTCCAGTTTTCATCATTGCAAGCTTCATTTACTGTCTTAGGTTCAACCTTTGAAATCAGACAATACTCATCTGAATCTTGAGCAATTCTCCTTCTTGTTTGTACACCTTTGCTTTAATCACCTATGATCTAATCTTCAGAGTGATTCAGTCTTATATACCTAGGAACTTTGGGAGTTTCTTACACTTCTGATTCTTGATTAGGCTCATTGAAACTCATCTCTTCTTCTTGATTTACCGGATCAGTTTGAATCTGAATTGCAGAAGGGGCTTGGGTTCCTTGAATCAGAATACCATTCTAATCATCTTCATCATATTCATAAAACCTTGAGGGTTTTTCAATTCCTTCATCAACCTTCACATTTGTACTTTCTATAATCTTTCTCAGTCTCTTGTTATAACACCGATATGCTTTGCTTTGAGTAGAGTAACCCAAGAATATTCCTTCATCACTTCTAGCATCAAACTTGCCTAGATCTTCATCTCTTTTGATGTAACATTTGCTACCAAAGACTCTAAAATACCTCACAGTAGGAGTGATGCCAAACCAAAGTTCATATGGAGTCTTACCAGTATTTCTTCTGATTTGAACTTGATTGAGAGTATAGACTGCAGTGCTGACAACTTCTCTCCAATAGATCTGAGGAACATTTGCTTCCATCATCATTGTCCTAGATGCTTCCTGGATTGTCCGGTTCTTTCTCTCCACTACTCCATTCTGTTGTGGAGTCCTAGGGGCAGACAACTATCTCTTTAATCCATGTTTCTCACAGAATTATATGAAATCATTGGATGTGAATTCTCTACCTCTATTAGACCTTAGAAATTTTAATTTTAATCTAGTTTCATTCTCTACCATAGCCTTGAATATTTTGAATTTCTCAAAAGCTTTTGATTTCTCTTTCAGAAAAGTTACCCACATCATCCGAGAGTAGTCATCAATTAGTAACATGAAGTATCTATCACCTTGCACACTCCTGATTCTTGCCGGACCACATAGATCAGTGTGAACTAAGTCCAATATTCTGGTAGAAGATTGTTCTTTGCTTTTAAATGAGACTCTGCTTTGTTTTCCCAACTGACATTCTTTGCACAAACTATTTGTAGGTTTCACTAGTTTTGGAAGATCTCTTACAGCCTGAGTGTTGCTTATCTTAATGATATTATCAAAATTCACATGGCACATCCTCATATGCCATAGCCAACTCTGATCAATTTCCACAAATAGACAACTTTTACCAGTACCAACTAAATGGAAGATATTACCTTTTGTCTGAGTACTGGATGCAATCTCTATTCTGGAACTTTCAAAGATCTTGTATTTTCCATTATTGAATTGGAGATCATAGCCTTTGTCCACCAACTATCCAACACTAAGAATATTGTGCTTCAATCCTTCAACATATAGTACATTACCGGTTTTCTTCTTTCCATCAAAAGAAATAGTTCCTCTACCTCTGATTTTACCAGCAGAATCATCACCAAACTTTACCACTCCTCCTTCATACTTTTCCAAATTTAAGAACTTATTTTTGTCACCTATCATATGGTGAGAGCATCCACTATCAATGACCCAATCATCCTTTTCTTCAACTTGGGTAGCTAGAGCTCTTTCTACAACTTTATGATTGACAGATTTAGAGGGCATTGGATCTTCTTCCTTGATGGCAATAAACGCCCAATCATTTCTGGATTTGTTTCCTATCTCTGATTCATCATCTGTTACTCCTTTATTATCATCCTCTTCATGAACATAGTAACAATTCTTTTGGAACCTTGATCTGTTAGGATTTGGCCTTGAAAATCTTTCCAGACACTTTGAGGCAAAATGACCAATCTTATTGCAGTTAAAACACTTAAAAGGCAATTTCCCTTCATACTTACCATATCCTCTTGGCAGACTTTTTGCAATAAGGGCTTCAAGCTGAGCAATTTCAATTTCTTCTTCTTCTAAGTCTTTTCTTGCTTTTTCATACCATGATAGTTTCCTTGAAGAGTTCTCTCCCGGATCAAACCTTTGTTTTCCTTTTACAGAAGCACTGGCTTTGAATGTTGATTTAGTCTTGGCGGGGCATCTCCAAACTTGGTCATTTCAAATGTAGCCAATTGATCTCTTATGATAGTTGTATGGGCTCTGAATTCTTCAATGGTAGCAACCTTGATTTTATAAGAAGCAGGAAGGGATCTGAGAATTTTGCCAACAATCTCATTTACATCCAAGACTCCACCAACACATCTAATTCCACAAACAAGCTCATTTACTCTTGGCATAAAAGTAGTGATGTTTTCATCTTCTTTCATCTTCAGATTTTTGAATTTTCCTTTCAGAATTTGTAGCCTTGCACATTTGACATACTTGTCTCCTTCATGCAGAATTTCCAGTTTTTCCAGTTGTCAGCATCTGTGATTTCATTTGGGGCCTTTGGAACACCCTGTGGAGGTGTATACTTTGTTGTAGCCATGGTCCAGTACTACATTCCCATACATTACAAATGACATTTAATGCAACTTTTCCAAAGATTAAAATTGGTTCCATCAAACTTCAGACTATCCTTCTTGTAGGATGACATCCTGGATCTCCTCAAGTGGTTAAGCTCTTTTAGAGGAACTTAGCTCTAATACCAATTGTTAGATTCAGGACAGACAACTGAGAGGGGGGATGAATCAGTTGTCAAAACTTTCTTTCGAATTACACACTTAAATCCTCTTAGTGATTTAGCAGCATATCAATAAATCAATGATGAAAACATAATGCATTAAATCAAGAGCAGAAACACATCAACACATAAGACACAAAGATTTTGACGTGGAAAACCCGGTTAAGGGAAAAACCATGGGGTGATTAACCCAAGACTGTATTCTCTGTTACAAGAATAGAAAGAACAAAATAGCACATGCCAATTAGGGCTCACTGCCTGAGCACACTGCTCACAAGAGGCTCACTGCCTACAAGGGACACATTGTCTACAAAATGATAAGTATCACATACTTGAACTAGAGAATAGCATCTTCACCATGTTTGAATCAGTTCCATTTAAGCCCACAACTTTTTCTCTGCCTTTCGCTCTCTTCCTCACTACCACACTCACATCTCCACAAGACACACTTTGAAATGACTTTACAACTCCTTATTTATACAAGGCATCGACTTAGGAATAATCATCTAAGTCAGTAAACATCTACAAGAACATCCATAAGATGTGTAATACATCCAGTCAACCAGTCTCAGGAAGAACACCTTCATCGAAAGTTATTATTCAATTGCAAGCTCCAAATCCAATGCAAACCACCAACATGAATTGGACACGATCCAAAGATCTTCACAAGATTGCCTGAATCACCAAGAACATCCACATTTCATCTGCTTACTGAAATCCTTCTCTCCTTCATCCGAAACCTCAAAAACGCAGTCTTCCATCACTGTCACAAAGGAATAGATGCTTGCAGACCTTCAAACCACGAACCAATCAAGTTGACACTTCACAAAGAATTCCTCAACACTCCCTCAAATCTGTAGAATAGGATAATGCATTTCCAGATCTCACCGGACCTATCTATGTCACTGTCACCTCTTAACATCTGTCAGAACCAGTTTTACTTGGGGGGCCACAACTCCTTTAGATCTTCATGTGGACCTCTTAAATCTTTACTAGATCATCTTAAGACTCATATCTACAAACCCTTTGAACTGCATCCTCTGATAGTCATCTTATCTAGGATATTTACCTTAATGTCTTCACTATTCTTCTCTATTCCTAATTAGAACTAATTTTCTCAATATCCTCAGCACTCAGCTCATCCAATCTTTTTCATCAGTGCAACAAGAGTATATTGACATCAATGACAACACCGGTTAGGCCCATACTTGCAATAGTAGGCACGCTACACAAAACTTTTGTAGACATGGAATGCCACTAATCAATGCAAGAATAGGTCACATAAACATCAAGTTGCATCACTAAAAGGAGAAAGGGATATACATGCCTAGGGTCAATATAAAAATAAAGGAGTCAAAGATCATTGCCTAAGTGGTGTTTTCATTGATGTCAACATATTTGTGTTGTCATTGGTGTCAACTATGCTCTTATTTTTGTAATGTCAGAAAATGTCCCCTTGGGGGCTTTTCCCTCATAACGTTTAGCTCCCGTGTGTTTAGTATGCATTTAGGACATTTTAGTTCATATTTTAGCATCCCAATGGAATGAGACCTGGGTTCCATGTTAAATAGGACCTAGGTGGACCCATTGAGCTGTACCCTACCAAAAATAGGGGGGAGGACTTGGGCACCTGCGCCCTAGTCCTGCCCTATTTTGGGGCAACCCTAATTTCTGGGTGTCGGTTAGTGACTGTTATTAGGTCGTTTTGTCAACACGATAAAGTTTGACTTTTAAAATCTTGGTATGAATGCTTGTAGCTACATAAATAAGCATGATTAGGTATTCATTTGTAAACTAGATTATTACTAGCAAGCTATTGTGTTCTCATGGTGATTCAAGGCTTCCTATTGTGTTGCAAGAGTAGATTTGTGTGTTTTGTGTGTTGATATTTGCAGATTTGGGCATCAATTTCCTCATGGAATGAAGAGTCTCTTCCTCCATGAGAGATTCACTAAAATGTGACATATCATTGTGTTTTTATCATTGATTCCTTTAGTTTTTGCATCTACCTCACAAGGGCACACACTCTTTGTCTGACAACAGTGTTCAAAGACTTAAGTGTCCTCTGGGGCTTGACTGAGGCAAGCCTCTAAAAACCACAACCCCCAAACCAAGTCTTGTGATTACCGGTTATAGGTGTCACATCTGGAAAAAGTGGAGTTATAGGAAGGCTTGGCAGGCATCAGGGATTTAGGATCTGAAGAAAAGTTAGACATAGGAGCACTTCCAAGACTAGGGCACTCACAACAGTGTCCTCTGCACATAGATATCAGGAAATAGAAGTTACAAGGTTGATCAGTGTCAGAAGGTGGTCCAAATTCCCTAAAAATGTAGGTACCTTGGACTTGGGCACCCGCACCTTAGTCCCCGACTATTCTACCTCGGACCCTTGAAAATAGGTATTCTGTGATTTGTTATTTTACTCCCATCTGCAAGATCTTTTTCTATCTTTTGTCAATTTGTTGTCGCATATGTATAATTAGGGTTTTAATAGTTAATTGGACATAAGACAAGGAAAAAGTGATAATCAATTCCCTAATCCAAGTTTCCCTTCATTTCCAAGTGACTTACGGTATGATAGTGCTCGCCACTCGACCCTAGATCCTTCAATATTTAGTGGAAAGGAGGGTTTTAACATCTAAACAACAAAGATTAACAAAATCTAATTTTACACTAAATATTTTGGTGAACCCATGTAATTGGACTTAAATTGTAACTTGTTGAGTGTTTGTCTTCAGATTTGGATTGATTTCATTCATTCATTTGGTAATTTATTTTATTGCATTGAGAAAATTTTAAAAAAATTGAAAATTTAGAAAAATACAAAAAAATTGCATTGTTTCGCTTACTAAATTGCATCAATTCTTTCTAAATTTTCCTAATTCATAATTTTTGCATCAGATCTAATATAAAATATAGAAAAATACAAAAAATTAGAAATTTACCTTGCATTTTCATCATTTAATTGCTAGGGTTTTGTGGAAATTTTGATAATTTTATATAACCTAGTATTTCCAAAATCTAGGGTTTGTAGGCAAAATCTTTTATCATATATTTCTACTAATTTTAGAGGCTTATTCAAATTTTAATTTGGCTGTAGTCTATTATTTTAGTGTGAATTTTTATTTAGATTTAAAATATTTGCATTTTTACATGAAAATTCCAACAAAAAACTAGCAATTTTGATGCATTTTCATTAAATTTGGATAGGCATTTTGCATACGAAGGCTTGAAAATCATTTTCAGATCTAAGAGTAAGTAATTTCAATCATAAATCATACTTCAAAACATTCACATAGCATTTTGTGTCAAAATTTCAAACCTAGGGCTTCAAAAATAACAATTTTCACTAAAATCGACATATCGACTCTCTAAACTTGTACTATAGGTGTGTTGTGAAGAATATTTTTGAATTAATTTACCGTTATCAGGGTAATAATTTTCTTCCCCTCATAAAAAGCTTCACAACACCCTTTTAACGGGCTCTTGTAGTGAAAATTTGGTGAAAAACTACACATTTTGACCATTTCTGCCCTAGGGTTTGACCTAGTTTGCACTCCAAGCATGTTGTGATCAATTTTATAGATTTAAGTAACTGATATTATTGATATTATTTTCTATACCTCCTAAAATTTATTACAACACCTCCTTTGCTAGGTCTTGGAATTAAAAAATGATGAAAAATAGCCTATTTTCGCTATATTTTCACTAGGGTTTTACCTTAAGTGGCACTAAAATCATGTTGTGTTGGGTATTTTGGCACCATGTGGCTGTTATTACTGATATTATTTTCTTTCCACCATTATTTTCCTCACAACACCCTTTGTTATGCTCTTTTGCATTGAATTTGGTGAAAAAAAGTGCCTATTTTGGCATATTTTCACTATATTTTTACTTGGCATTATCTTGGATTTGCATCAAGAGCATGTTGAGAGTGATTATATTTCTGTTTTGGACTTATATCAGACATATAAATTGTTTCCCTTGACCGAAATCCTTACATCATCCTTTTGTGTTATTCATTTGCATTGAAAAGTATCAAAAAAATCAAGCATTTTGGGCTGTTTGTACTCTTATCTGTTGCACCAATTTTAAAAATATTTGAAAATCTGATTTGGCATTGATTTGAGCATATAAAAATGGCGGCCTCTAATCACAATGGAAATAATAGGTTCCCTCCTAGACCTTACATGAAAAGAAAAGAACCTGAACCTGAAATTGTCTTTACACCGCATGATAGAACAACTAGAGAAAAAGAAGGACCTCTTTACATTAATGTGAAAATAATAGAAAACCCCATGAATGGAACTCTTATTGATCCTAATTGCATGACTAAATTTTCCACTAAGGAGTTCCTCTTTTGACATCAATTAATGCAAGGTTCTTATGACCCCTCGAGCATGATGATTAAGACGCATAAGGGAACCTTTATCAAGCCTTTGGGTAAGATATCTTTGTTAGTAACACTATCCGGAAAGCATGTCGAACAATGGTTTGATGTTGTCCCCATTTTTTACCTCTTTCACATTAAGTTGGGACATCCGTGGCTAAAAGAAATGAAAGCTATCCCTTCAACAATACACCATTGTCTTAAATTCCCTCTGGACGGCCGTATAATCACCTTCTCTTGAAACAAGTATAAACCTTTGGTTCAAAAAAAACATTACAAGTTGAATTATTTTTGGGATAAAACTAAAGTACCTAGTCCTCCTACACAAGAAATGACAAAAGATAAACAACCCGCATGTGAAGAGAACTTCAGACCAAAAGGACAAGGTCCCTATGCTGGGGTTCCTCCCCCGAAATCCTTACAAGGATCGGGAGGTCATTATCAACAACAAAGTGTTGCACCGTGACAAATGAGGTTTGAACCCTATGCTTCATCTTCTCATTTGCACAAGCCTATGAAAGAGGATAGACCTATCTTGCAAGAGATAAGTGGTAAAATAAAATGAAGTAGAAAAGCAAGAGAAAGAAGAAAAAGAAGACAAGAATATGCTAAACCTTGCCTCTCAATACGAAAACATCAATCCTAACATTCAACCAAACAAATATGATCCTCACAATGAACAACATGATGAACAAGATATGAATTTGGCTATGGTACCATATGTCCCACTATCCTCCAACATTAGAGAGTGGGAAGATGATGACGATGATTTTCTTATTGACAATTTCTAGCCCGGCAGGGGTGCTACAGGTAAGTATCTCTAACCCTTTATCTCTCATGTGATGTGCTTCCCCTATGATGTGTTATGTGTTGTCTAGGATTCTTGGGATGACCTCAGATTCTCTAATAAGGTTTGCGATACCAAGAGACTTCCTCTATCATGACCTTCTTCTATTTGTATCATCATTATTCTAAATTTCTCTCTCTGATTTCATTGTTGTGTGTTGTGTCTTGCGGACATAGCACTGTGGTTGGTGACTTGGGGGAACTCTCCTACATGACTATCCCTAAGACACTTGTTTCTCCTCTCTTATTTATTGTTTCCCTTCCTCTAGTGTTTCCACCTAGTGGGTGGATGACGACAAACATTTATATTGATGTGGACCTATTGTCCCTTTGAGTAATCAAAAAATGGACTTAGTTCCTAATATGATGATGGGGTTGTATATCTTATCTGACACTTGGCTAGAGGAAGCACTAATGCTTTTCACGTAGTGAATTTGATGATGTTCCTATCACATTTACAAACCTTAACAATACTGCTACTCCATGCACCTTTGTTTGCCTTTGAATCTAGCCTTGGTGGTACTCGATTCGAAGAGCTTTGTGATATAGCCCTACAGTTATTCTAAAACTCTAAATTTGTTGTATAACCTTGGCTCTTTGTATGGTTAATCATATGCATTGATGTTGTTGATTATCATGATGTTGTAGACACTAACATGTTTATTACAGGGATGTGTTTCTGGGAACATTTGGCAATCGTAAAATACATGTCACCTCCAGGGGGCATGGGCTTTGTTAAAGTCAGGGTTTGCTTGTGTGTTTTATTCCTACCTTAACATGCTTGATATCGATAACTGATATCAACCACCATAAGGTCTGGCATATATAAGGTAAGTTGTATGTTATAGATGTTAGCAATGTGTTTGACCTCAAATGTAAAGACTTGCACCCCAGGGTAGTGCATCGTGCATCCTGAGTTTGTTTACAATCAATTAATCAATCATGTAAGCCCTCTATGGAGGTGGGATATCAAGCATATCCTTTTTCTTAAGCCCTCTGTGCAGGCGGCGATGGTGTATTTCTCATAGCAGATTGCATCATCCTGTCATTTTCAAAAGTCCTCTATAGAGGCGGGGAGTGGTTCTATGACTAACTCAACCCTTAATCGTGTCTTTGGCGATTGTTGTGATGAAGCCCAATCATTAGTGTGGGCCTGTAATGTTCCTGAGATGGTGTTGGACCTAGAAATAGGTGCACTCAATCAGTTGTTTACTGTGTTTTCTTCATGTCTTCAAGTGTGTGTGTTTTGGCATGCTTGTTTTGTGTGGCATGTTTGTTTCCCCATATGCAGAGACCAGTGCCCTCAGGTGCTTCTTCCTTCATTTTTGGGAGGTTTTGCATGTCTTTCCTATGTGTTACCCCATATATATAGAGACCTGTGCTTTAAGGTACTGCATCTTGTATTATGGGAGGTATGTTTACATTCTAGTATTTGCATTTGCATTTCATATATATGAGAAAGATAAAAGAAAAGATCTCATTTCTATCTTCCATACATTAATGTGTCTTCTATGCATTGACTATCTTCACCATGTTCTACGTGACTGTAATTGTCTTCTTCATGTTTTGTGTGCCCGTTACTATTTTCTATGTGATTGGCATGTCTTCTCCATGCTTGGTGTGTTTTCTGTGTTTGTGACCTTACTCTAATGCATGTATGGGCCTTGCGTTTATACATAAATTAAAGTGGGGGCTAAATGTAACATCAAAAAATGTCCCCCTGGGGACTTTTTCCTCATAAGGTTTAGCTCCCAGGTCTTTAGTATGCATTTAGGACATTTTAGTTCATATTTTAGTATCCTGATGGAATGAGACCTGGGTTCCATGGTAAATAGGACCTAGGTGGACCCCTTGAGTTGTACCCTACCCAAAATAGGGGGGAGGACTTGGGTACCTGAGCCCTAGTCCTACCCTATTTTGGGGTAGCCCTAATTTATGGGTGTTGGTTAGTGACCATTATTAGGTCCTTTTACTGACACGGTAAAGTATGATTTTTAAAATATTGGCAGGGATGCTTGTAGGTGCATATATAAGCATGATTAGTTATTCATTTGTATACTAGATGATTACTAGCAAGCTACAGTGTTCTCAAGGTGATTCAAGGATTCCTTTTGTATTGCAAGAGCAGATTTGTGTGTTTTGTGTGTTGATATTTGCAGATTTGGGCATCAATTTCCTCATGGCATGAAGAGCCTCTTCCTCCATGAGAGCTTCACTACAAGGTGACATATCATTATGTTTTTATCATTGATTCCTTTAGTTTTTGCCTCTGTCTCACAAGGGCATGCACTCTTTGTCTGACAATGGTGTTCAGAGATTTAAGTGTCCTTCGGGGCTTGACTGAGGCAAGCCTCTAAACACCACAACCCCCAAACCAAGTCTTGTGATTGCAGGTTATAGGTGTCACATCTGGAAGAAGTGGAGTTGTAAGAAGGCTTGGTAGGCATCAGGGATTCAGAATCTAAAGAAAATTCAGACACAAGAACACTTCCATGACTACGGCGCTCACAATAGTGTCCTCCATAGACATATCTTGGGAAACAGAAGTTACAGGGCTAATTAGTGCAAGAAGGAGGTCCAGATTCCCTGAAAAAATAGGTACCTTGGACTTGGGTACCTACACCTTAGTCCCCGACGGTTCCACCTCGGAACCCCGAAAATAGGTATTCTGTGATTTGCTATTTTACTCCTATCTGCAAGAGCTTTTTCCATCTTTCGTCAATTTGTTGTCACATTTGCATAATTAGGGTTTTAATGCTTAATTGGACATAAGAGAAGGAAAATTTGATAATTAATTCCCTAATCCAAGTTTCCATTCATTTGCAAGTGACCTAGGGTATGATAGTGCTCACCACTCAACCCTAGATCCATCAATGTTTAATGGAAAGGAGGGTTTTAACATCTAAACAATCAAGATTAACAAAATCCAATTTTACCCTAAATAGTTTTGATACTTGCTTGTGATGAGTTAAGTGTTGTAGATAATAAGCATTTCTAATACCACATAACAGTTTTGTAGATTGTTCTGTATTTCTTGTAGAATTAATATGCTTGTCTACAGATTAGAAGTTATTTAGATGCATCTTTGAAGATGCTATGCTCCAAGTTTGAGTGATGTAGGAGCATCCAGTGGTATAAGGGCAATCTTGCATCACCCAAAAAGGAGTTGATTCAAAATCATTGTAGTTGTTTTCATTTCATTCCATAGTTAGTGTTTTTGGTTCCATAATCTCTTGAATAATGATCTAGGACTTTCAATTTTTCTAAACTGCTAAAAATAGCAACCTGCCTATTTTGGAAAGTTTAATAGCCATTTTAGGAAAGTTTACATTTGGGCACGGATTGAAGCAAAAACTTATAGAAAGATTCATAACTAAAATATAAGACCTTTGGTGAAGGAATCAGGCAAAGATCATTTGTGAGCTGAAAGATATTAAAGTTTCTATTTTCTGAAAAGCCCCTGAAATTTTTTGAAATGAGATATGAGACACTAAAATATCCCATAACATCCTGAAAAGTTGAGGGAAATCTATTTACAAATTTTCAACGTGATAGTTCACATTGCGAGCTTTTTGTCTCTTAAAACAGTTTGTCAATCAGACACCTGGATCAAATGTTATGCTTCCTAGAAGTTGACCTACATTTTAAGGGAATTGCAAATTTCAAAATTTAGCTGGAGGCCGCCAAAATGTGTTATTTATGACTATTTTGAGAACCCTGGGTGGTAGTCGAGTTAAGGGGGAAAGTGTAGAGTCAAGAATAGGTGGGAAAATAGAAACCCTAGCTGATTTGGGGTTACATAAGGTAGATAATTGCAGAGTCTTGTGATAGGAAGTTGTAATGTGTTGTAGCCTATGGAGTGTTGATTCCTCTGATTGTATTTGAGCTTATGTAATGTAATAAGTTGTCCAAATCAATAAATGAAAGTTCTATTTCTATGTGCAATTTCTGTTGTTGTGTGTTTTATGCTTTACCCCCTTCATCAAATGGTATCAAAGCAAGGGTTCCTGAGTGTGTAGACAGATCACCAACCATGAGGTAGTTTGCACGAGGACCTGAGGTTATGGGTTTGCTATGGAGATCAAGATGCCTCCATGAAGAAATCGTATTGCGAGGAATGCTTTGACAGCATAGGGTTTTAGAGCATTGCAAAGGCAAATCGATGCATTGCAAGAGGAGATACAAAGAGGGTTTGAGCCGAGAACAAGAGAAGAAAGCGAAGATGAAGCTAAAGAAGAGCTATTTGAGGAAGAACAAGAAGCTGCAGGAGATCCTGTAGAAGTTAGTTTGTTGAGGGCCATTTCTAAGATTGGAAAGAGACCTAGGATCAAAGTTTCTACATATTGTGGAGATTTGAATCCGGAACAACTCATTGATTGGATCAATGACATGGAGGAGTATTTTGAGTATGAAGATGTGGAAGTTCTAGCTTGGGTTAAGTTTGCAAAAAGCAAGTTGAAGGTCCAGTTACAGAGGAATAGAAGAGGAAAAGGAAAGATCACCAGATGGGATTAGATGGTGGAGAAACTAAAGAAGTTCATTCCTGCGGACTATGAGATGGAGTGCCTGAAGAAGCTATAAGGATTGAAGCAAGCTAACAAGTCTGTTAAGGAGTATATAGATAAGTTTTATAGGATTACTATTAGAACTGGTCATGCAAAGGCCAACAAGGAGAAGGTAGCCTATTACATTAATGGGTTAAGACCAAGCATTCAAGAGGAGCAGAGCCTGGTCAGAATGACCACCATAGAAGATGCGTACCAGTTTTCCATGAAGGTGGAAGTGAAGTTGAATAAAAGATTTGACAACAAACAAAGGGGAAGAGGTCAAGATTGAAGGACTAGTGGAAGATCCTATGCAGGCCAAAATGAAGATCCAAAGAGAAGTGAAGAAGCTGGAACCTGTTGAAATCAAAGAGGA
The DNA here is from genome assembly GCA_027924645.1 of Cunninghamia lanceolata. NCBI lineage: Eukaryota > Viridiplantae > Streptophyta > Pinopsida > Cupressales > Cupressaceae > Cunninghamia > Cunninghamia lanceolata. Next base: position 8,624,439 of record BSBN01000348.1, read on the forward strand.
GATAATGCATACTGCCATCATGACCAGAAAAATGGTGACCAAAGAGAAAGAGGAAGAGGCCAACGTGGGCAAGGACCTAGAAGAGGAGGTTTCAGAGGAACCTATTTCCAATGGGGAGAAGAAGGGCGTTGAGCATATGAGTGTCTGTAACATCAAGGAAGGACAAATAGAAGACCCGAAGGTAATGCACGAGTTTCACATGTAGATGAAGATGCACAGTCTGAGCATTCTGAAGATGCTGAAAGGGGAGAAACCCTAGTTGTCAGAAGAACTTTGTTGAGTGAGGAGAAAGAACCCAATTAGAGGAAGAGCTTATTCCACACAAGGTGTAAATGTGAAGGTAAGTGTTGTGATATTATTATTGATAGTGGAAATACTAACAATCTTGTTTCAAAGGAGAGGGTTGATAAGTTGAAGTTGACAAGAAGAATGCATCCACATCCATATTGGATTACATGGTTGCAGAAGGACCACAAAGCTTTGGTCAATGATCAGTGTTCAGTGAAGTTCAAGATTGGGGACTACCATGATGAGGTGCTATGTGATATCATAATGATGGATGCATGTCATATGTTGTTGGGGAGGTCGTGGCAGTATGATAGGAGCACTGTCCATGATGGCTGTGCAAACACATATTCCATAACAAAGAATGGAGTTCGTCATAAGTTGAAGCCCTTAAAGAAGGTGGAAGAAAAGCTATGTAGTACTGCCAGAATTTGCTTGGTAGATGGTAGGAAATATTTGGACGGTATGAAGCATGAGTGTCATTGTTTTGCATTGATTCCTAAGATTAGTCAAGAGAAATGTGGAGATGTACTAGCAAAAGTTTCAAATATGTTGGAAGAATTTTAGGATATTATCTCTGATAATGTACCAAAAGGTTTACCACCAATGAGGAAGATAAGTCATCAAATGGATTTGATACTAGGAGCTAGTTTGCCAAATAAGGTAACGCACAGAATGACCCCTATAGAGAGTGAAGAACTTAATAGACAAGTTCAAGAGATGTTAAGGAAGGGGCTGATAAGAGATAGCCTAAGTCCATGTGTGGTACCTACAGTACTTGCACTCAAGAAAGATGGAGAGTGGAGAATGTGTATATATTCTCAAGCCATCAACAAGATCATGATCAAGTATAGGTTTCCATTACCCAGAATGGATGACATAATGGATTGTTTGAATGGAGCCAAGTACTTCACAAAGATTGATCTGAAGAGTGGGTATCATCATATCCAAATCAGAGAAGGAGATGAATGGAAGACAACCTTCAAGACAAAGGAGGGTTTGTATGAGTGGTTAGTCATGCCATTTGGGCTAACCAATGCACCAAGCACATTCATGCATCTCATGAACGAGGTACTGAAAGAATTTTTGGGAAGTTTTGTTATTTACTATTTAGATGATATTTTGATTTTCAGTAAAACTTGGGATGAGCATCTAATGCATATCAGAAGAGTTTTAGAGAAGCTGAAGGAGGAGAAGTTGCTAATTAATATAAAGAAATGTAGTTTTGCAAAGGAGTTGGTATACCTGGGATTTGTTGTCTCAGAGAAAGGTCTTAAAATGGACCCAAAAAAGGTGTGGCCTATCATTGAATGGCCTACACCAAGGAGTTCCACAGAGGTATTATCTTTTCATGGTTTGGCAAGTTTTTACAGAAAGTTTATTAGGAATTTTAGTAACATTTGTGCACCCCTAATTGAGACAATGAGAGGGGATAGAAAAGAGTTTAGATGGACTAAAGGAGAAGACAAAAGCTTTGATACATTGAAGCAAAAATACATAGAGCAACCTGTTTTGGTACTTCCAGATTTCAATAAGGTATTTCAGGTATATTGTGATGCTAGTGGTAGTGCTATAGGAGTTGTTTTGAGTCAAGAAGGTAAGAGCATTTCCTATTTTAGTGAGAAGCTTAACGATGCCAAGAAAAAGTATTTTGTTTATGATCAGGAGTTTTATGCAATAGTTCAGGCTTTGAAGAAATGGAGACTGTTGTGATGTTCACAACGTGCCCCATTATGCTCCTTAGCAAAATGGGGACCCCTGCTGATGTTTTGCTTTTTGCTTCTGCTTGTGTTTTTCTGCTTTCTGGCGGTCTGGTAAAAATGAAGGTCAGGTGCATCATCATCATGATACTGCATCAGGTTGGTCATCATCATGAGGTCAGTTTGTCAAGGTTCATATTTTATTGCTGTGACCTCATATTTAGAAAGAGCTTGAAATTCCATGCAGGTTTGCCTTTTACTTTACTTGAAAATTCGTCCATATGTGAAAGTTACGCACGGTCAAAGTTTTGGTCAAACCTGATATTCGCAGGCGGATCATCATATTTTTATATCCTAAGTCATATTGTTAGGATCATCATGATCTTGGTCTATCACCCGATAAAAATCATGCAGTCGCAACATCCGGACGTCAATCTTAGGTGGTAGTGCTTTTTACCCGTCAAAAGGCCTTGTGCGCATTATGCAGCATCATGATTTTCTTAGGAGCATCATATTTTATAAACTTGGTTTTGCTGTATGAGGACATCATCATCATATTTGAAACGCACCCCCCCGATAATATCCTGAGGTTCAAATATCATGATGATATCAACTTTAAGTCAAGGTAAGTTCCCCCCGTCGAGTGGTCTTTGTATCGCGAGCATCATCATGATATCTTTACATCGCCTGATCTTAAAATATCATGCTGATAGTATAAGATCACCCTGACTTAGCAAATTCATCATCGGCATATTTACATGCACATGCTATAAACCTATCGGAGCGTCATCATCATGATATTTGCTGAAGTTCGAAATATGATGATGACAACTTCATATCCTCCTGGTCTCCTTTTGCAATAGGATGATCATCATCCTGATCTTTCACGAGGGTCATTCGCTGAAATTCGCTAAGTGATGAGGGCATCATCATCATAATTCGATAAAGACGATCATCATGTTCTTATCCTCCTGATCGCCCTTTTTGTAATATCAGCATGATCACCCTATCTATTCGGAAGAGGTCAATATTGCATTTCTCAACAGCATCATCATATTTTACAATATCACCCTGGCGAAAATATCATGATGACCTCAACTCATCCTTGTGCTTCGAGATCGAAATATTATGATGACATCATCATGATAATTCGATGAGGAGGGTCATCATTATATTTTTTATCCTGTTGTCAAGATCATCATGATCTTGTTTGTCCACCTGATATTTCGTGAAGTCCTCCTGCCGATGAAATACAACCTTTTGCAAGTATCCTGATGATCATCATCATCACATTTTCCCTTCGGCAGGATTTTTCCCAAACATGATCCGATTGGCGAAATATCATGATGATGTCATGTTTTAAGTTTAACAAAGGACCCGAACATGATGATGACGTCATCCCGATCTGATAAACGAAGAAGCTAATATCCTGATGATCATCATCATCATTTTTTCTTTCAACAGGATATTTTCCAAAACACGATCTGGTTCACGAAATATGATGATGATGTCTTATTCTATGTTCGACAAAAGCAAATATGATGATGATCATCATCATCCTGATCTTTCAAGAGGGTTACCTTGGCCGCGAAGGGGTCATATTCACTTCATCATCCTGATCATGCTCCTTAGGTGACCCGATATCACAATTAGCCCCCTGATCTTAACCAGATATGACGATGACGTCATCCTTAGCATTTCAATGAAGCCTGAATATCATGATGACGTCACCATCATCTTCCTTTCCTCAGCAGCAGGATTATCTTCATATCCTCCTTTCTTCTTCAACATGATGATGATGATGGTGTTGTTCTTTTTCCCCAATATGCAGAAGCGAATATCATGATGATGAAGTATGTTGGCCAACATATTTTTTTGACGCACCGACAGCGATGGTCATGCCGATGGGCGGGAAATGAAGCGGTGGAGTTTTAAAGTGTTTTTTTTGGCGCCTCTGGCATTTTTTCGGTCAGCGATGGTTGACCCGATAAATCTTGGGCAGTCTGAGCGCATTTTGGACGCGTTTTTGAGTGCATTTTGATCTGATTTTCTCAATCTTGCGCTGTCACCTGGATTTAAACGCTTATTTTAATTTCATGCTATTTTTTGTGATAAATGTGAAACTTATTGCTTGTCTTGTCTTGCAGGCTTGCAGTTGAGGAAGTAGCTGGAAGGTCAACACAGTGACCTCATGGAGGCAGAAGATCTGATCTCAAGAGCAAGAAGATAAGGATGAAATGTGAAAAGTCAAAGCCATTCAAGTGAGGAGAAAGGTTGCAGCTGAAGGTATTACTGCAACAGACAAACAGAAGTTATTGCCCAGCTGCCGGAACTTCTCAGAAGGGGCAATATTTCGCCCAGATTTGACAACTGCTCAGAGATATTTTGAAGAGCTGGTTCACCTGTGTTTATTGCTGTAACCAGGGGTTTGAACCAGGGGTTTAGTTAGGTTTTTGCTGTAGTGAGGACAATCAAAATGTCTTTATATTGTGCCTCTCTACACTGTAATACTTTACAACAGGGATTTTAGGAAAGCAATAGTGGCTACAACAGAATTTCTTTTTTAGGAACATACAGCAAGTTAGAATAGTTTAGAAGTAGAAGAAGGAGGTCGCCTGTTTGTCTGCAGTAAGGTGCGTGTGGAATGTCTGGCTGCCTTACTGTATCTGTAAAGCTTGTAAGTTCTTTGTAGTATGATCAATGAAACTAAGAGTCATTCTTACATTGTAAATCATGTATGGCTATTCGTTTCTAATACAATAGAATCTGGAGTTCTGCATCTATCTTCTGAGTGTTCTCCTGCTCTTCTTTATGTTTTGAAATATCTTCTTTGAGAGCTTGCAATTTTAAATGTATGTTTGTGAAAATGCTCAGAACTTACATTTAGGGTTTTTACTGTGGATTTGATCAAACTACTGTGGTATTTACATAGTGCATAACAGAAACACTTAGATCCTTTGGTAGATTAAGTGAGGTATAGTTTAGATCTTTCTAACCTTTCCCAACCCATCTGAAATATTTAGCTGAAAACGTAGAAATCCAAGGGAAATTGTCTCAAATTTGAAGAAGCATGTATAACAGAGCTATAAGTAGACAGTTTTCATAAGTAGATAAAGAGAAAGCTACAAAAATTCAAGAAAACCATCTGAAATTTGCAGCCTAGTAACACTTGTATGCAAATGAACAGAATACTTGTTGAAATCTATGACCTCTTTGCATATTCTTAGTCCAGTAAACCACAAAACAAACCTAAACTACGTAAGGCCCCTTGAACATTATAGCTTCACATTGACCAACTGAACTTGACCAACCGAACCATTGTAGACTTGGGATTAGTTGAATCACCAAATGATTCCTTCTTGTCTTTCAAGTATAGTTTCAGTTCATTATATGTGAATTTTAACTTATTGTTATGATTGCATCAAAATAGTCATCAACAGTTTTCTGGCACTAGAAGGAGGGCCTGCCTGAGTTAGGTTTCATTTCAAACTGGCTAACGACAGTAACAGAGTGACTAGGTCTAGGTCCAGTTCAGGAGATATCTTTGTGCAACTACCTGATACAAGGTGAAGTAAAAGCCCTTTAATTTGGAATCCAAAGATATCGCAAGCAGGAAGTTCATCTGGAACGCCTCCTGGGTCACCTTTTAACATCCGTAGTATTGTAAGTCCTGATAGATCACTGTTCAGATCTTTAAATCTTGGATCAGGCACTCCTGGAGGTCTCAATCCTCCTCTAAATCCTAATCCACCAATCAATCCAGGTATTTCTGCAAGTTCAAGTCAAGCTCAAACACCTACAATGGCTTATTTCGATGTCAATTCTCCCATATTCTTCAATGATTATCATGACATGCCAAAAAATCCAGAAAAGATATGTCCCAAATACCAGTTGCATCAAGACCCAGAAGATCATATTAGAATATTTAAGGAAGCATGTTTTAGGGCTATGTTAGAGCACGAGGATGTTGTGTGTAGGTTGTTTCCTTACACCTTTAATGAGTATGCCTCTAGCTCGTACGTAAACTTACCCAATGGTTACATTTCTTCCTGGGCACTTATGGAAGAAGCATTTCTATCAAGATTTAGAGGACCCATTGACCCTTGTGCTTTGTATCATAAGTTGGCTGCTATAAAACGAGGTGAGGGAGAGCTAATTGATAATTTCAATGACAGATTTCAAAAGGCCTATTCTAGGCTAGTAGCCCCTTATACCATAGATGATGCTCCCTTGTTGGCTATGTACTATGCTGCTTTGGATCCTTTAACTGCCATGTTTGTCAAAAGGAAACCTGACATAGATTCAATATCCAAAGCCTATAAAGAGGCAGCCTCAGTGAACCAAGAAATGAGACATACAACTTACAGTCCATTTGGAGGAAATTTTGGGGTGCAGAATCAGGCACACCCATGGAATGGAGTCCCTGTGCAGCATGCTCCACTAATAAATCTGGTTCCTTCTTACACACCTGTGTATAACCCTACTCCAATCCAGGCTATAACTCCTTACACGGCTAGTACTTCCAATAACAGTCAAAATAATGGTCAGCCTTTCTTCCAACTTCCTAGGGATGTAACTGTGGCAAAAGCACAAGAAGATAGGGAAGAAATCAAGGAGATTACTGCACATTTGAAGAGATTAACAACCGAAGTGACACAACTAAGAAATGAGAATCTCTATGGAAGAAGCAACCAAAACTACAATCCACATCAAAATCACAATCAAGGCCAAAATCAGAATTATAGTCTCAACCAAAATCAGTAGTACAATCAGAACCAAAACTACAATCAGCATCAAGGCCCCAGTCAGGGGCAACCAATGCAAAATAGGGGGCCAGTGATAGATAATAGGACCCAGGGAAATAATAACAAAAATTAGAATCAACCTAGGCCACCCAAGACATGGAACACTAGGCCCAACAACGGTACTCTGGCTTCTCCTTTTGAGAATATAGATAATCATGGGGCAAAACAAATAACTAACATACAAATGGCCAATACAGCACCCAAAAATTGGTGCAGATTTCACAATACCAATACCCATGCTGAGCACGACTGTCCACAGCTCCACTTGGCAGCTAGTATTTTTAACGTAGACGTACAGCCTCCTACCTCTGAATTTCTCATTCCTAAGGGTAATGAGGTAGTACCCTCAGAATATGACACAGCATTAGTCTTAGAAACGATTACCTTCACAACTGCAGAAGAGAAAGAGGATGAATTGCTAGAGGATGAACCATACTGTTGTGAAAGTCTTTATCCTGAATCAGCCTTTGTGTTAAATGCTTCTCAGTTTCCTTTTGAATCTAAAAACGAGATATTAAATGAAACAGAGGAGGTGCAGGCCTTTCAACAGACAAATAAAAGCCACACCTACAACTTGAGGAACAACCCTAGGCCGGGAGGACCTTTCACCACTTCCACTCCCCCGAATAACATCAATACACCCCCAGATCAGAATGCTAGCAACAATCCTGCCATACTTAAAGCTAGTCAGCACACAAATAACGGAACAGCAGTGCAAAAGGATCAAACAAGTAAGACAGAAACAATAGAGACAACAAGACTAATGAATTACTTATCAGAGGAAATAAAGAAAATGAAGGTCAGCATACCTCTAAATGAATTATTGAAGACCCCAGGGATCAGAAATGCTTTTTTAAAATCCCTGGATACATCCATGACAAACATGGTGTCTGCTGATATAACTGTTCCTAGTAGTGATTCACCACCTAAGGAGAAAGGTAAGAAAGTTGAGCAACCTTCCAATAAAAATGTGGTAATACATACGGATAAGAGGGATACTCAACCTTTCTTGTTAACTGTTAGGTTGTGTGGGAAGAATATACACAATTGCATGGTAGATTCTGGTGCTTCAGCTAATGTAATGCCCTTAGGAATATGTAAAACTCTCGGGCTGACTCCCACCAAATCTGCCAAGGTTGTCACGCAATTAGATAAGACCGAGGTTAGCGTGATAGGAGAACTCATGAACATACAAGTGCAATTAGCTTCAGACCCTAGGATAAGCCAAATTATTGACATTCAAGTAGTGAATATACCCGTAAATTATGGAATGTTGCTAAGTAGGGATTGGTCCAAGACATTAAACGGATATATGGCTACTGACTTTTCACACATGTGGTTACCATGGAGAAGTATCCCAAACCAGATCAGAATAGAGGCAGAGCCCAGAATGAGACATATGATAACAGAGTATAATCGAACTAATGAAATATTATATGCTGCTGTTGAACCAGGTGTCTACAGAATTACCAACAATGGGATGCAGATTGAAGAGATCATGATGTTAAACATTAGAAAGAAGTGTGTCAGCAATAGAACGGCACTATTGATTGAGTCTGACGGAAATTCTTCAGATGAGGAAAACAATGCAATAGACAAATTTGGTCATGCCATTAGACAAGAGGTGGAAGAGTGCGTTACACACAATCTCCCAGTCCAATGTAAGTTATATAAAAATAGGTGTAGAGTCCATGGTAGGCAACATTCTGAGGAGAATTGTGAAATATGCAAAGACATCATTGAATATGAATACAAGAAGTGCATAGGGAGGATAGAGTCACAAGAGAAAAATGAGCATCCTGATCCAACACAGAGATATGTTCAGGATAATATAGATACCCTGACCCCAGATTTAGGAAAAGAAATAGAGGACAAGGGTAGTCATCTTTCTGAGCTGCAAACTACAAACACACATATGCAAGATAACCAAACGGAAAAACCCATGAATAAACAAGACAACACTCCACAGGCAATAAAAGAGACAAAGTATGCCAAGGTAAAAGATCAAAAAAGTAAGGATGGCATGTGGACGTTAAAATGTGATGGGTCCAAATCAAAACAGGGCGCAGGTGCAGGTATTGAACTCATAGATCCTCAAGGTAAATCTCATTTGGCAGCATATAGATTACAATTTTCCTGCACTAACAATATTGCTGAATATGAGGCCCTAATTTTAGGACTTGTCATGGCCATCAAGAAAAGGGTAAAAGCCATCAGAGTATTTTCAGACTCTGAATTAGTAGTCAGACAAGTGAGGAAACTATATGCCTGCAATTATAAGAAGATGATTAGTTACAGACATAGAGTATGGAATTTAATGGATTCGTTTGATGTTGTTAACATAGAGCACATTCCTAGAGAGCTAAACCACAGGCCAAATGCGTTAGCAGTTGCTGCTAGTACATTAGAACCATTGACACTGTCAGGATTAAGACGATTTGCTGTTGAGCTAGTTAACGTGCCCAGTATACCAGACAACGTTACACACTTTCAGGTATTTGGAGAGGATCAGCAAATTATTGATTTTCTGACTTGTAATGAGGCATTTGAGGCCCAAATTATTGATGAACAAGAAAGGCCTGAAGTAGCATGGGACGAAGAAGATATGATCAACTTAAAGAGCAACTTCTTGCCAAAAGGAGTAATTGAATTAGAACACATCTTTGACTTCGACGGAATAATAAGACAGAAAGACTTACCCAAAACAGAAGGGGGTAAGTGTGATTTACATAACTTAGGGACTGAGCTAAATCTGCAAAATGTACTAATTGGGAAGGCTTGCTCTGAGAAAATCAAAAAAGAGGTTCTGGATGTTCTGAAAGAATATAAACATGTCATAGCATGGACTTATGAAGACTTGAAAACATTTGATGAGTCCATCATAACTCACGTCATACCTTTAAGAAAAGAAGTCAAACCATTTAGGTAGAAACAGAGGCCTGTAAACGCCATTCTAGAGCCTTTAATCTTTGAGGAAGTTAAAAAACTATTATCCGCTGGAATAATTTTTCCAGTCAGACATTCTGTCTGGGTAGCTAACTTAGTACCAGTGAGGAAGAAAAACGGAGACATCAGGTTGTGCGTAGACTTTAGAAATTTAAACAAGGCATCTGAAAAAGATAATTATCCTTTGCCCCCAATAGACGAAGTACTGCAAGCAGTAAATGGCGCAAAGATGATGTTTTTTTTAGATGGTTTTTCAGGTTATAACCAGGTTTTAATTGACAGAGAGGATAGACTAAAAACCACCTTCACTTGCAAATGGGGAAATTATGCGTATAGAAGAATGCCTTTTGGTCTGATTAATGCAGGTGCCACTTTTCAGAGGGCCATGGACGTTGCATTCCGTGGATTATCAGGTAAATGCATTGTTGTGTATATGGATGATTTGACTATGTATTCCAAGGATGCATCCACCCACGCTGAGGACCTCAGAAAAGTACTCCAATGATGTGAAAGGTATGGGATTTCCCTTAATCCTAAGAAATGTATATTTGGCATAACTGAAGGTAAATTATTAGGCCATGTCATTTCTGAAAATGGAATTTCAATTGATCCGGATAGAATAGAATCCATAAAAAATTTGCAAATACCAAACAGTAGGAAAGAATTGAAATCATTTTTTGGTAAAATTAACTTTGTTCGGAAGTTTATAACAGGTTTTGCAGAGATTGTGCAGCCGTTGAATGCCATGTTAAAGAAAGATGCACAGATGGAATGGATGCCAATAGCCAAAGCCGCATTTGAAGATATCAAGGAGGCAATTTCTAATGCCCTTGTATTGGCAAGTCCAGACTACACATGCCCGTTTTACATCTACTCCTTTGCATCTTCTCATTCTGTCGCTACTGCCTTGACACAGAAAGGTGAAAATAATGACGAGAGGCCCATAGCATTTATGAGTGCGCCTCTGAAGGATGCACAGCTGAGATATCTAGATATCGAAAGACAGGCATTCGCATTAGTAAAGGCTGTAAAAAAATTCAGACACTACATTCTGCGTAGCCAGATTAAAGCCATAGTACCAGACGCAGCAGTAAAGATGTTGCTGATGCAGAACGAGCCTGGAGAAAAAAGAGCCAAATGGATCACCACGCTGCAAGAATTTGACATGGAGATCATTCCCGCAAAGCTGGTTAGAGGGCAGGCGCTGGTGCAGACAATAGCAAACATGGATCCAAATCTGATAAAACAGCAATATGTATTAAATTCCCAAGACGCATCAGGCTGGTACGATGATTTAAGCACCTTCCTGATAGCTGGAAAGTACCCAAGCAAGATGAAGGCTTCTCAGAGGAGAGCTTTGAAGATTAAGGCACAGCATTATATGGTGCAAGGAGGTCTTCTATTCAGGAAGAACCATGATGGAATTTATTTGAGATGCATAAACAGAACTGAAGCTGATAGAGTGTTGACAGAACTACATGACAAATACGGAACCAGCCATGGTTCCCATTTAGCTACAGCACACAAAATACTGAGAGCAGGCTATTATTGGCCCACTATATTCAAAGATACTAAGAGTCACATCAGAAGCTGCCACACCTGTCAGACTGTAGCAGACAAAGGAAGAAATCTGGCCAATCCACTATAGCCTGTGATCGAGTCCAGACCGTTTGCACAATGGGGCTTGGATTTTATCGGAGTCATCAATCCCCCACCTTCTGCAGGACACAAGTTTATATTGACGGTAACGGACTATTGTACAAGGTGGACTGAGGCCACCTGCTGCAAATTTTCCACAACTGAGGTAGTTATCAAGTTCCTTGAAGAAAACATTATCACCAGGTTTGGAACGCCCTATTCATTGGTATGTGATAACGGCCCTGCTTTTTCTTCTTTAAAATTTTCTAAATGGGCATTTGAATATGGGATCATTCTAAGGTTTTCTTCAAATTATTACCCTCAAGGTAATGGACTGGCTGAATCAACAAACAAAATTTTATTAGACATCATCAAGAGGTTAATTGCCAAAAGTCCTAGAGAGTGGAATACCCTATTAAGATATGCACTATGGGTAGACAGGACCAAGTTCAAAACAGCTTTAGGTAGCACACCTTATCACTTAGTTTATGGGACTGATCCCATACTTCCGGTTAATCTGAGAATACCAACCTGGAAGTTTGCCAATGAATATCTAGGCTTTGATAACCATAGGGAAGCCAGAATAGTGCAAATGTTACAACTAGAGGAGAAAAGAGGTCAAGCCCTCGAGAAGTTTGCCAAACACCAAGCGGTTGTTAAGAGGTGGTTTGACAAAAGGGCAAGAGTCAAGACATTTAGGATATCAGACTTAGTGTTGTGCTGGGACAAAGCACATGAAAAGAAAGGAAGCCATGGAAAATTTGATAAATTATGGCTGGGTCCATTACAAGTCTCAGAAATAATAGGAGATAACACCTTTAGACTTAAGACCTTGACTGGAGAAGATGTGCCATTACCAGTTAATGGCCAGCATTTGAAACACTACTTCCAGGCTTGAAGGTTAGGATGAGGCAGTCCTTTCTTTCTTAATGTAAAATGCTGTAGATAATGTACAGTTCTGCTTTTGCTGTTTTCTTCTTGGGTTGGTTGTTTGTATAGCTTGTCTTCTTTTTGTTTCTTTCTGTTTGTACAGTTTTTTCTTTTGCTGTGTTGTTTGTACAGCCTATTTGTTTGGTTTGTTTGTTGTCTCCTCAGCAGGGATCTTTATTTTACTGTAGAATATTAAGGAGCAAAACTAGCAACCATTCAAAACAGTATATAATTTAGGATATTCAGGTTAACCATTTGCAATTTACACATAACTTGTCACTATCATGAATGTAGAGAGTTGTTCATCTTCTGAAGTTTCGTATTCAATAAATGTGATTGAGAATTCGAAGCAGGTTTCTCACGATGACACACCTAAAATCCTTGGGTTTGTTGAACCTACCAATGTAGATATTAGGTGAAAAATCAGAGGTCACCCTTGCTACCATTACAATTCTCAGCTTAATTTCAGCAAGTGCCCACTCCTTCCATCATGAAGTTACAAATTGCTATATCTTATGAAATCTTTCAAAATTAGAAAACAAAAAAATAAATAAATAAATGAATAAAGCAGATTATACTGAAAATCCAGATTAAGCCATCTAAGTAACTCTACCGGGGCTATGGACGCTCGCTGGCAGTGGGGCTCTACTTAGGAGAATTGTAACGATAACCTTGCCGGGGCTATAGACGCTCGCTGGGAGCAAGGCTCTATCCGGTCGGCTATGAGGGAATATCCTCACCTACGTAGGCTAATGTCAGTCACTGGTTTGTTCAACCGATCTTCAAGATGAGGATAATTAATCACATGCACACAACTAAACTGAAAATGGAAATTCATGCATCTTTATTGAACACTTTGAGTCTCAAGCTGAAGAGTAATTTGCAGGAAAGATAGTTGGAAGTTATGAGTTCATTTCACCTAGTTTCCTTGAACACTCTGAATTTATTTGTTTTGTTTTGGTTGCTAGTTGTTGTGATGTTCACAACGCGCCCCATTATGCTCCTTAGCAAAATGGGGACCCCTGCTGATGTTTTGCTTTTTGCTTCTGCTTGTGTTTTTCTGCTTTCTGGCGGTCTGGTAAAAATGAAGGTCAGGTGCATCATCATCATGATACTGCATCAGGTTGGTCATCATCATGAGGTCAGTTTGTCAAAGTTCATATTTTATTACTGTGACCTCATATTTAGAAAGAGCTTGAAATTCCGTGCAGGTTTGCCTTTTACTTTACTTGAAAATTCATCCATATGTGAAAGTTATGCACGGTCAAAGTTTTGGTCAAACCTGATATTCGCAGGCGGATCATCATATTTTTATATCCTAAGTCATATTGTCAGGATCATCATGATCTTGGTCTATCACCCGATAAAAATCATGCAGTCGCAACATCCGGACGTCAATCTTAGGTGGTAGTGCTTTTTACCCGTCAAAAGGCCTTGTGCGCATTATGCAGCATCATGATTTTCTTAGGAGCATCATATTTTATAAACTTGGTTTTGCTGTATGAGGACATCATCATCATATTTGAAATGCACCCCCCCGATAATATCCTGAGGTTCAAATATCATGATGATATCAACTTTAAGTCAAGGTAGGTTCCCCCCGTCGAGCGGTCTTTGTATCGCGAGCATCATCATGATATCTTTACATCGCCTGATCTTAAAATATCATGCTGATAGTATAAGATCACCCTGACTTAGCAAATTCATCATCAGCATATTTACATGCGCATGCTATAAACCTATCAGAGCGTCATCATCATGATATTTGCTGAAGTTCGAAATATGATGATGACAACTTCATATCCTCTTGGTCTCCTTTTGCAATAGGATGATCATCATCCTGATCTTTCACGAGGGTCATTCGCTGAAATTCGCTAAGTGATGAGGGCATCATCATCATAATTCGATAAAGACGATCATCATGTTCTTATCCTCTTGATCGCCCTTTTTGTAATATCAGCATGATCACCCTATCTATTCGGAAGAGGTCGATATTGCATTTCTCAACAGCATCATCATATTTTACAATATCACCCTGGCGAAAATATCATGATGACCTCAACTCATCCTTGTGCTTCGAGATCGAAATATCATGATGACGTCATCATGATAATTCGATGAGGAGGGTCATCATTATATTTTTTATCCTGTTGTCAAGATCATCATGATCTTGTTTGTCCACCTGATATTTCGTGAAGTCCTCCTGCCGATGAAATACAACCTTTTGCAAGTATCCTGATGATCATCATCATCACATTTTCCCTTCGGCAGGATTTTTCCCAAACATGATCCGGTTGCCGAAATATCATGATGACGTCATGTTTTAAGTTTAACAAAGGACCCAAACATGATGATGATGTCATCTCGATCTGATAAACGAAGAAGCTAATATCCTGATGATCATCATCATCATTTTTTCTTTCAACAGGATATTTTCCAAAACACGATCTGGTTCGCGAAATATGATGATGATGTCTTATTCTATGTTCGACAAAAGCAAATATGATGATGATCATCATCATCCTGATCTTTCAAGAGGGTTACCTTGGCCGCGAAGGGGTCATATTCACTTCATCATCCTGATCATGCTCCTTAGGTGACCCGATATCACAATTAGCCCCCTGATCTTAACCGGATATGACGATGATGTCATCCTTAGCATTTCAATGAAGCCCGAATATCATGATGACGTCACCATCATCTTCCTTTCCTCAGCAGCAGGATTATCTTCATATCCTCCTTTCTTCTTCAACATGATGATGATGATGGTGTTGTTCTTTTTCCCCAATATGCAAAAGCGAATATCATGATGATGAAGTATGTTGGCCAACATGTTTTTTTGATGCACCGACAGCGATGGTCATGCCGATGGGCGGGAAATGAAGCGGTGGAGTTTTAAAGTGTTTTTTTTGGCGCCTCTGGCATTTTTTCGGTCAGCGATGGTTGACCCGATAAATCTTGGGCAGTCTGAGCGCATTTTGGACGCGTTTTTGAGTGCATTCTGATCTGATTTTCTCAATCTTGCGTTGTCACCTAGATTTAAACGCTTATTTTAATTTCATGCTATTTTTTGTGATAAATGTGAAACTTATTGCTTGTCTTGTCTTGCAGGCTTGCAGTTGAGGAAGCAGCTGGAAGGTCAACACAGTGACCTCATGGAGGCAGAAGATCTGATCTCAGGGGCAAGAAGATAAGGATGAAATGTGAAAAGTCAAAGCCATTCAAGTGAGGAGAAAGGTTGCAGCTGAAGGTATTACTGCAACAGACAAACAGAAGTTATTGCCCAGCTGCCGGAACTTCTCAGAAGGGGCAATATTTCGCCCAGATTTGACAACTGCTCAGAGATATTTTGAAGAGCTGGTTCACCTGTGTTTATTGCTGTAACCAGGGGTTTGAACCAGGGGTTTAGTTAGGTTTTTGCTGTAGTGAGGACAATCAAAATGTCTTTATATTGTGCCTCTCTACACTGTAATACTTTACAACAGGGATTTTAGGAAAGCAATAGTGGCTACAACAGAATTTCTTTTTTAGGAACATACAGCAAGTTAGAATAGTTTAGAAGTAGAAGAAGGAGGTCGCCTGTTTGTCTGCAGTAAGGTGCACGTGGAATGTCTGGCTGCCTTACTGTATCTATAAAGCTTGTAAGTTCTCTGTAGTATGATCAATGAAACTAAGAGTCATTCTTACATTGTAAATCATGTATGGCTATTCGTTTCTAATACAATAGAATCTAGAGTTCTGCATCTATCTTCTGAGTGTTCTCCTGCTCTTCTTTGTGTTTTGAAATATCTTCTTTGAGAGCTTGCAATTTTAAATGTATGTTTGTGAAAATTCTCAGAACTTACATTTAGGGTTTTTACTGTGGATTTGATCAAACTACTGTGGTATTTACATAGTGCATAACAGAAACACTTAGATCCTTTGGTAGATTAAGTGAGGTATAGTTTAGATCTTTCTAACCTTTCCCAACCCATCTGAAATATTTAGCTGAAAACGTAGAAATCCAAGGGAAATTGTCTCAAATTTGAAGAAGCATGCATAACAGAGCTATAAGTAGACAGTTTTCATAAGTAGATAAAGAGAAAGCTGCAAAAATTCAAGAAAACCATCTGAAATTTGCAGCCCAGTAACACTTGTATGCAAATGAACAGAATACTTGTTGAAATCTATGACCTCTTTGCATATTCTTAGTCCAGTAAACCACAAAACAAACCTAAACTACGTAAGGCCCCTTGAGCATTACAGCTTCACATTGACCAACTGAACTTGACCAACCGAACCATTGTAGACTTGGGATTAGTTGAATCACCAAATGATTCCTTCTTGTCTTTCAAGTATAGTTTCAGTTCATTATATGTGAATTTTAACTTATTGTTATGATTGCATCAAAACAGTCATCAACAGAGACATTATTTGTTGCCCAAATAGTTTATTTTATATACTGATCATCAGGCTTTGCAGTATCTTAATAGTCAAGGAAAGTTAAATCAAAGGCACTTAAAATGGGTTCATTTTTTGTAGAGTTGCACTTTTGCTTTGAAGCACAAGAGTGGGAAGTCCAACAAAGCTACAGATGGCTTGAGAAGAAGGCAAAATTTGTTGACAAAAATGAAGATAAAGGTTGTTGGGTTTGATGAGCTCAAAAGTTTATATCCTGAGGATCTAGATTTTGCAGAGGCTTGGAAAGCTTTTCTGGAACCTGTTACTTTGGACAGGACAAAATGGTTGGATTTCATAATACAAGATGGAATGTTG
Source organism: Cunninghamia lanceolata (assembly GCA_027924645.1). Lineage (NCBI taxonomy): Eukaryota > Viridiplantae > Streptophyta > Pinopsida > Cupressales > Cupressaceae > Cunninghamia > Cunninghamia lanceolata. Next base: position 8,641,498 of record BSBN01000348.1, read on the forward strand.
TTTAAAGGAAGCCAGTTATGCATTCTGAGTAGTTCCATGATAGAGAACTTGATTAAGGAGAAACATAGTGGAGAATTGGCTAGACACTTTGGTCGAGATAAGACCATTGCTATTGTTGGTGAAAATTATTATTGGCCACAGTTGCAATAGGATGTGAGGAAATTTGTACAGAGTTGCAAAGTGTCAGATGGCAAAAGGAACAAGTTAGAATACAGGGTTATATCATCCATTACTTGTACCAGAGAAGCCATGGGATGATATTAGTATGGATTTTGTTCTTGGTTTACCAAGAACACAGAGAGGACATGATTCCATTTTTGTGGTGGTGGATAGATTCTCAAAGATGACACATTTTATTCCTTGAAAGAAGACTAATGATGTTGTTCATATTACAGAGTTATTTTTCAAGGAGGTGGTAAGACTACATGGTCTACCCAAGAGCATAGTTTCAGATCAAGATACCAAGTTTGTTGGCTAATTCTAGAGGACATTGTGGAAGAAGTTGAAGATAGACTTGAAGTTCAGTTCTGCACAACATCTATAGATTGATGAACATATAGAAGTGCTAAATAGGAGTTTGGGTAACCTGCTACGATGCTTAGTAGGAGATAAGCCCAAGGGATGGGATTTGATTTTACCATAGGCAAAATTTTCTTAGAGTAATTCTGTCAATAGGAGTACTGGTAAATCATCATTCCAGATTGTATATGGCAATAGCGCAAGAAATGCTTTTGAGTTAAGGAAGCCAGACAAAGGAGAAAAGACAAGTGCTGAAGCCGAAGACTTTGCAGAACATCTGAAGAATTTGAATGAAGTGAGCTATCACATTAATATGATGAATATTCAGTACAAGGCTAAGGCAGATCAAAAGAGGAGATATAAGGAGTTCCAGGTAGGAGATGAAGTCATGGTTCAAGTAAGAAAAGAAAGGTTCCCAATTGGAACATATAATAAGTTGAAAATAAAGAAATTTGGACCATACAAAATCTTGAAGAAGCATGATTCAAGAAATACATATGAGGAGAGCTGCCAAGTGGGATCAATATTTCCCATGTGTTCAACATTGCTAGTTTAATACAATATCATGAAGGTGGCATAGAGGATGGACCAGAAGAAGAATAGTGGAGTATTTCAGCATCTACTTCAACAGAGGAGATAGAAGAGATCTTGGATATACGTGTGGGAAGGAGTACTCAGAACAGGAAATATGAAGAATATCTAGTGAAATGGAAAGGAAGGCCTATTGAAGATTATTCTTGGTTGTCTAAGGAAGCAGTTGATCATTTAGGTTTTCCTCAAACAAACACCTAAGATGTGATAGGGTCACTTCTCAATTACCCTGGGTGTTTGATGCAGGAGCATCCAATGGTGTAAGGGCAATCTTGTATCACCCAAAAAGAAGTTGATTCAAAATCATTGCTGTTATTTTCATTCCATTCCATAATTAGTGTTTTTGGTTCTATAATCTCTTGAATAATGATGTAGGACTTTCAATTTTTTCAAACTGCTAAAAATAGCAACCTGCCTCTTTTGGAAAGTTTAACTGCCATTTTAGGAAAGTTTGCATTTGGGCGCAGATTGAAGTGAAAAATTACAAAAAGCTTCATAACTAAAATATAAGAACTTTGGCGAAGGAATCAGGCAAAGATCATTTGTGAGCTGAAAGATATTAAAGTTTCTATTTTCTGAAAAGCCCCTGAAATTTTTTGAAACCAGATATGAGGCACTAAAACATCTCATAACATCTCAAAAAGTTGACGGAAATCCATTTACACATTTTTGGTGTGATAGTTCACATTGCGAGCTTTCCAGTGCTTAAAATGATTCGTCAATTAGACACCTGGATCAAAAGTTATGCTTCTCGGAAGTTGACCTACTTTTGGAGGGAGTTGCAAATTTTAAAATTTAGTTGGAGGCCACCAAAAAGTGCTATTTATGACTATTTTGGGAACCCTGGGTGATAGTGGAGTTAAGGGGGCAAAGTGTAGCGTCAAGAATAGGTGGGAAAATAGAAACCCTAGATGATTGCAGAGTCATGTGATAGGAAGCTATAATGTGTTGCAACCTGTGGAGGGTTGATTCCTTTAATTGTATTTGAGCTTTTGTAATGTAATAAGTTGTCCAAATCAATAAAAGAAACATGGATTTTCTATGTGCAATTTTTGTTGTTGTTTATTTTTTGCTTTAGCCCCTTCATCATTGAGCCTCCGATATGAAGAATTGAGTGAGTTATTATCACCAGAGTGAACATTGTATTTGTTTGAGTATTCACTAGCGACATGGAGAATGTATTTTACTCTGCATTCCTTTGCATTGAAGTAGTATGATTTGTGGTTCTAGAGTTAAGTCTGGAATGATGATAAGTGCCTTCAGCTCTAATGGTTCACGATTTGGTGCTCTGCAAGCTATACTTTCTTTATGATAGTAGCTAATAGCACATTGTTCTTGCACTTCAGTTTGAAGAATCTTCCTAACATAGTGGTTAGAGATTGTCCAGTTGTTCCTAGTGATTACAATGTCCTTGTGGATGTCTCTTGATTGTGCTTCTACCTTTGGATTGGTCCACAAAGAGAAATTTAAATCATGGATGAAGACTATTCTTAGAAGACATAATGTTAATGTTACCAAATTTTCACCTACAACTAAAATTGGCAAAGCTGAAACATTTGTTTCATTTTAAGATGAAAAGTTCTTAACATTTTTCTGCTATGTTGGTTTTTGCTTAATTTAAAGTGCTTGGAAAAGAAAAGGTTCAATTTTATGATGCCATTGTTATAACTGAAGAGAAGACATTTAGTTTATCATTTAATGCCTTGGAGAGATTTCATGGATGATAAGGAGTTATTTCATTTTGTATTACAATGTTGCATTGATTTTTACAAATGAGATATACACAAAACTGCATGAGTATTGTATTGAAAGAAAGAAGAGAGATCAAATATCCCACACAAGCTGTGGGAATAGCTGAACCAACACATCATAAGGAATATATCATGCATCTAAAGAACAAGTGATGAAATGAAGCAAATCAAACCAAGCATATCTATCATTGTCTGTTGGAGTCTTGAGTTGATCTTCATTACAACTAGCTCCTCTTTACTCCCGACCTCCAAAAGAACCTGCATTGATTGAGAAAGAGATGTTAGAGCTCCAGATATGATTTTTCCTATGTGCTTCATCAACATAAACATAATACATTATTTATCATGTACTGAATCAGATAATAGAATCATCTATATGCAAGAGAGCCTGAAAAATGAAAAATCATAGGAGCATTTAGCTTCACTATTTTTAATCTAACATGTTTGTTTACTATGCGGGTATAGGTGAAATCATGTTGCTGATCCATTTCTGAAGACATGATAACATGTGGTGCAAAAGTGGGCTCCCAAAAGGGTTGAGCCCAGTGTCCTACCCCTGAATTTCAAGAGGGGATTGAAAGTAATTCATATCCATAGTGCTTAAATCAAAAGATTTTTAGCTGAAGGTAACTCATTAAGTGAATGCAAGAGCCTCAAACTCATTGTTCATTCATGATTATCAGTTCAAACATGATGAAATGAGAATCACATATGAGCAGTGAGCTCATTCAAGGCTATCCAATGATGTGTGAAACTGAGTAAAAGGTATTGCGAACATCATGATGTTATTCCATCTATTTTCTGTCATAATATCATATATTGTCATTTGTATACATTCAAGTCATTATATTAAAACAATAGAAACATTATCAATACAAAAACAACCATTAAATTATAGGGGCAGTCCGTAGTGTAAGTGCTCACATGAAGGGAGCAGAAATCTTTTGTTGATCTAGTAATATAATGCCAACATGGAAGATGCATCATCAACATGTTCATCAAGGTCCTCATCAAAGAAGTAGTTGGACAGTACTAGAACAAGTATTTACCATTTTTGTTGTTAATGAAGTGTAAATTTACTATTCAATGGATGAAACAGCCATAAAGGATCAAGATCGATCTGATCATGACTTTCCAATCAGTCATAAAGTATGTTTTAAATCACGGGACAACATTATTATTGAAGCTAAACAAACAACATCATATTCGAAGTCTTTGCTTCAACATTGTGACATGGTTCAATGCCTTGAAAAGAACTTTCACAAAAGAGGGTTACAGTTGTGTGCTTAATACTTCTTTATGCAATAGAACAAAATATTGAATGAACTACAACAAAAAGTGGTAAAACTTCATAGCATCTGTAGGTACACCTTGCCTTCCAAATGCAAGCATGCTATGCTAAACATCTAGTACAGTGAATAGAATGTTAGACATATCATATACTATGCACCAATGGGCAGATTTTATGTTGCTTGTATGTTGACATTAAGTTAAAAGTGACAGTATTATAAAAACTTAGATCAAGTTCAAAGCTAGTGAAAGGAAAAGCATAAGCTACAGGTGCAACATCTAGAACATGCAATGAGTTTGAGATCAAATTGAAAATATACCAAGTGCATACACAAGTTATATGAGCATAGGACCTCAAGAAAGAAAGTACTATCTCAGTTCAAAGATAGTAGAGGAGAGATAGATCCATATTTTTTCTTCCATGATGGCTATCACCACAGCTAATTGTAACATTGTTATGAAAGGTGAAAGAGTAGTGAAACCCTAGTAGGAAAATACACAAAATGAAACCTTTATGATATAAGCAATAGGTCTTCAACCATAACCTATGAGGTTGTTCAAGTCAAATAGAATACCCATAATGAGAAACTGTGGCCACAAAGGGTTTCACAATCCATAAAGTAGCTGCCAGAGTAAGGAGAGCTTCATTTCACAAGATTTGCATCATTTTATTATTGCTCATGCTCGAATCAAGCTAATTTTACTCAAAACAAAGTAGGTAGAGCTCTTTTACATAGAATACAGAGGTGAATACAAATCTTAAAATGTGTTGTGGGTTCTCAGGCCACAGCCTAAGAATGTGTTTTTCTTCATTATGTCGAAACCCATGTCAATTTGCATAGAAAAAATGAAAAGTGAAGAAAAGAATGGAGGCTTTCGAGTTTGTGCAGGCTTTGAAAATGCTCAAAAGTGAGAAAATATACAAAATATGGCCATAGCTTGAGGAAATACATAGGTTTCATTATGTTTCTACAGTATGTAACAGAAAATAAATGCATTCATCTTGAGCTTCCTGAGCTCTTATTGAGCAATGAAATGATACAGTATTCGAAAGGTAGAAAGTACTACCTTGCTTTTATTTTTAGAGCGAAGATATATACATGGGGGCCGTGAGTTTTGCCTATATATTATCTCCAATAGGTTCGAACTAGTCTCTCATGGTGCCCTCAATGTCAAAAGAATGTAGAAAAAATAATGAAGACACAAAGCAAATACATCAGAAAGCTCCATGGCCATGGATTAAAAGCTAAGGAATTTATGTTTAACATGAAAAATATGGTTCAAATATGTGATAGAAAGATTTACCTTGTAGTTTTCTATCACAATCCTCAAGAAATTGCTCAGAAACAATAGAGAATAGAGGGTTTACAGTTCAAACCCTAGCTTCCATGGCAGCGGCCTAGTAGAGGCATTTTTCCAAAAGTTTAAAGAACAAAGTGAGGTTGAAAACCTAGGGGGTTGGTTGGCTTTGTTTTAGGGTTTCCTTTGTGCCCTAAGTTGACTGGGCTTTTGTCACATTGATTTAATTATTTAGAGCCTCAACTAATGCCCTTGAGGTATTATTATTTACCTTTGTACATATGATGTCTAGGCTTTATACCTTAGAATATTTTGTAACCAAATGAAGGACAAACCCTATGATCCTTCCAATTTTCATTGCACTTTCTATATGCCTTAGAACTTTTATGATTTTTTTATGGAAAATCAAAATGTCCAAATAGAGAAATGTATGATACTTGGCAAAATAATCATATAAGCCTTGTGTTATTTTTTGCAAAAATCAAATCAACCCAAATCGGAGTTAAAACTGCAAATCATTGTAAAACATTATTTAAAGAAACATCCCTATAAATAGCTTTAACAGGAATGCAAAAACTTCTGCCCTCTTTAGATCTGTCAGATCACTGGTCTGGGTTGTGTTCTAAGCATCAGTTACGGCCTCATGCATGGCCTCTAACTTAGGGATAATTATCCCTCTAAGTTCACCCATCCTACTTATTATATTCTTCCTTTCCTTTTCAAGTTTCTTTTTCTCATTTAGAATGGCAATAGTCTGACATTCTTAGTTTATTATGGATGTAGTGAGAGGATCAAAATTCTGAGATAAACTTGACAGTTTACCCTCTTGTTCTTTCACTTTCTTCTCAATATCCATTGTCACTTTAGACCAAGATAAACAAAATTTATATATTTCTCTGCCATCTTTAAGAGCATTTTCTAAGCTCTTTATCCCAATATCCATAATTATCCTATCATTTGTTATTAGCCCTTATACTTCAGAGAATATCTTTCCCAAAAATGCTTTCTAGACTTTATCTTTTGCTGACATCTCCAAAGAATCAAAATGTATACTAATTGAATTAACAATAGATTTCAAGTTACCAGATGAAGAGCCCGAAAGATCCTTCTGGAAGGATGGCATGATCTTCTCCAATGCACTAGATGCAATTTCTATTAGCTCATAGTCTTCCATGTGAGACTTAAGAAGTTTTTCTTTTGCCTTTACTTGGGCAAAGGATGCTATCTTCATTGTTTGAACTAGGGAGTTGGAATCAAAATTGAATGGTCCTTGAAGCAGTTCTGGTTCATCAATATCCATCATTTCTTTTGTCAAGAAATCTTTAACAGTTTATGTAGTGTATGTTGCGAGAGATAGAGTCTTCTTTCCTTTTGTATTCTCAGAACTATCTCCTAGGGTCTTCTCTTCCCTTTACCTCTTCTTCTTGACTGATTTTCTCCTCTATCTTTTCTTCTCCTTTAGATCCGGAGTCTGCTGGGGAATCTGAATGACAAATATTTACTTATTCATGGACTTCCTCTTCTAGAACAGAGGAATCCAGATCCTTAGTTTTCTCCTCACTTATCTCCTTTGATTCTTCTACAGTTTTCTCTATATGATTTTCTTTTGATGTACTTAGTCCTTCATCATCCATGACAAAAGGTTCATCACCTAGGACCTCTATAACAAGAATATTGAATCTTTTGTATGCATTTCTAAGGATGTCTTCAGTTTCTTTTTCCACCTGATCAGTCTCTCCAAGCATAAGCTTGTTCATTCTGGCTTTGCTTCAAAACTCATCCTTGCAATCATTGAAGATCATGTTCATTTGCTTTGGACTGATGGAGGGATATAACTGAATAGCTATTCATTCCCAAATATCTAGGTCCTTTTCCTTAGCATTGTTCTTTCTTATTTCAAGTTCCTTCTCTAAGATTTTGGGAATTAGAGATATGATCTCAATGAAATCTTTATTATAGATGTTAAGATACCTGACTATAGCATCTTGCAAAATCTTCTGGTCAACTTCATTATATTCATCATAAAATTTAGTCATTGGTTTCAGGTTCCCATCCATAGTGACTAATTTAATGATGTCATCAATGTGAGAGTAGGCTTTTCAACAAATTCTTCTACATTTTCTTCCTTGCCTTGACCGATAGAGGATTCATTCGATACTTTCTTCTTCTTCTTCATTTTCTTGACTTCCTCATCGGTCTCAGTTTCTTCATCATCCTTCTGACTTGTATAGGACCTTGTTGCCTTTTTCTTTGTTCTCTTCTCTCCCTTTCCGGATGTCTGGGCTTCCAACTTTGATGTTTTTTGGCTCTTAGAGGTGGCAAGTGTAGAGATTTTGGAGGCTCTGGTCTGGGAGGGGGCTTGCACCGGAGTACTTTCTTTTTTAGTTTCTTGTCTTTCTTTCTCTTCCCTTTCCATCTTCTCTCTGTTGGTATCAACTACCTCCTTTGATATTCCATGTCTCTTGGCAAATTCTTCTACTTCCCTTCTTACTTTTCTCTTGATCTCAGGCTGTCTAAGTTCAACATGAACTTTTACACTCAATTCTAGGAAGGTTCCAAACCTTTCTTCCTTAGGGTCCTTAGGCTGACTTAGTAGATGTTGGACATGCAGTTCCAAAATTTTCTCATCCACCTCATAGCCCATTGGCATAATCCACACTATTCTCGGTTCCACTACCTCCATTAGGCATTGATCAGTGTCTACCATGAAGCACACTATATCTTTGTATTTTTCAACTAGAGCTTGGGGGATTCTCTCTCTGGCCTGCATTATGCTTTGGAGGTTTTTGAAGTAACCCCACAGTCCTGTATTTTGTGCCTTGGCATCACCAAGCCCATACAAATAATCCCTAATTTTTATGGCAATAGGTCTGTCATTTTGCCATATCCAGCCACTAGTTCCCGATAGCTCATTCATATAGTAGAAGAATAGGCAAAGTATCAAGCCACCATACTTGAATGAATTCTTTTTATCTTTCTTTATTTTCTACAAATTCTCTAATAGTTGGTTCAGGAGAAGCTCACAAAGATCATAGTCAACATTTTCTCTTAGCATCTGATAAGCAGTGTAAATTACAATTTTGGGTACCGAATTTTCCCTACTGGAGTGATATATTTTGTAACCAATTATCATGGAGGCAAACTTGATATCCGGATTAGTGATATCTTCTATTGTCACTGCTCTCTTGTCAAAATTTGATTTGGTAGCCTCACTCACAGTTTGGTTTTTGACTGATTTGAGAACAGGTAACCCTCCGGATGAGTGCAAACTGGTTACCGCCCTAATAGCATATTTTGTGATCTTAAATGGTCTATTCAACCACATGAAGTTGTCATGCACTCTGCTCAAAACATACCAGACCCACTCATCTTCTGCAAAATAGGGGAAATGGATGCACTATCTGAAATGCTTATCCCAGATGGCCTTGTATTGGGATTTAAGTTCAAGTGATTCATCTATTAGTTCCTTGTGGTAGATATCCATCAGCTTGGATTCCCCAAATTCTTCAATGTTTGTGTGTATGTAAACCCTAATATCTTCTACATGCAGAACCCCATGCAGAATGCTAGAGAATGCGCCTAAGGGATCAACTTCCAGAGATTTGTAGGGGTGTTTTTTGAATCTAGGGCATGGCTTATTAGTGATTTTGACAACATTCAGAGTAGCCATCTTTCAAAAATATTTAGTGAGAGATTTTCAAGAGTGAAAATACCTTTTTACACTTCTAGGGTTCACGATATGAGCCAGATAAGATTGCTAGTTGAATCGACTTCTGCTATTGACCCTTGAGAAGTTTTGAGGCAATTTGCTTTAGAGCTCCTTTGTTTCTTCTTCTCAAATGCAAACGTGCAAATGATGAAAAAGAGAACCCTTATATTTATGTGCAAACCCTAATTTCACATTGTAATAAATGCACAACTTAAGTTATTCTAGTTGCTTTGTTCTCCTTGTCCTGAGAGATTTTTCTGGATCACTAAGATGCACTTAGAGCTATTCTTGGTGAATATTAGCAATCTATCTACCTTTCTCCAATCACTCCATTTATCCGCAGATCAAGATACCTCAAATGTGAATCATACCAGATCTAACTGTGAAAATCCTGTTCTTACCGGATGACTGTTACACCGGATCAATCTTGGAAGATTAACCTCTTCTAAATTTCTTGCAGATCTTCCATATCTTTACCAAGGCTTATTTAGATGTTTCTTTGAGAACCCTTTAATCTGTAACTTTCCATGTGCCAATTTCAGGCACCACTTGACTAGCTGGGGGAACTTGTTTTCTTTTGTGACTCCCCCTGAGCCAGAGCTCATCTATTTAGTTTCTGGAAGGAATATCAACACTAGATTCTGGTGTGGATCCATCCTCAACATTTTTTGTACTCCTCTTCACTTAGATCTTGTTCATCTCCCTTTGAATTTCATCCACATACACTTTTCCTTTTCCTTTGTCTTGGTATTGATTATGATGCACCTGACCCTTTTTGTCCCGATTCTTACTTCTGCGGAATTTGGCAATATGATTAGATCTATTGCAATTGTAGGAAACAACATTTTTTTGCATATTTGACTGATATCCTCTTGATCTACACTAATTAGCCATATGTCCCATTCTATTGCATGCAAAGCATCTACCATTGAATGAATTGTTCATTTGCATATTTCTACACTCATGAGATTTGTGACCATACTTTTTGTAATTAAAGCACTGTTCAGAGAAGGATGAATTAGTCTGATTCATTCTTCTTCTGCACTGATTTGCTTTATGACCAAAGTTATTGCAATTGTGGCAGTATCCATTAAAGGATGGATATCTTTGAGCATTTGGTTGCCTTACCAGAGGTCTTCTAGGCCTGTTCCTTGGATTTCCTGATCCAGAGTTCTTCTGACCGGATCCAGAGCTTTCACCTTTCGCATACCCCAAGTCTTGCTTGTCATCTACCCTCTTTTGGCTTTCAAGAAGAACTTCAAGCTGAGCAGAGCTTATCTTGAATTTCTCTTTGTATTCATTTGATGTTTGAAGATCCCTTTTCAGAGTGTCAATCTAATTCTCAAGTTGTTCTTCATTATCTCTAGCTTCTTAAAGATCAGATTCCAAATGCCTGATTATTCTATCCATTTTGTGGTAGTCTTCTGACTTCTCCTTGAGAGATTGTTTTAGATTATCTTCAGTATTTCTTTTCTCTTCAATTTATTGGGTGAATATCATAACCCCTAATTCCATTTAATGTCTTACCATAATGACCTCTTTTGATAGCTTCTCACATAATTTGTTTTTCTCATTCAAATCTTCATTAGTATCATTGGCTTCACTTTGACTTGCTAATTGCTGAAGAAGTTCCTTTCTCTTTTTCATAAAGATACTCAGTTTCTCCTTTAGTTCATTTATGAAATCATTAGCTTGTTTGAGTCTTTCCCTCAAGTTATTAACTTCAGAGTGAGATTGCTCAAGATCATCAAGGGCAGACTGAAGTTGTTCCATCATACCATACATATCCATCAGAATTCCCAAATCTTCCTCAAGCTGTTAGGCTCTGTTTGGAGGAACTTAGCTCTGATACCAATTGTTGATAACTGAGAGGGGGGGTGAATTAGTTATCTTAATTAATTAAACTTTATGTTCTTCTTTAATAACTAGTGCAGCATAAAAAAAATAAGCATCCATAACCATGAAAGCAGAAACAAAATCAATACACATAACACAATGATTTTTACATGGAAAACCTTGTTAACGGAAAAACCATGGGGTGACCAACCCAAGATTGTATTCTCTGTTAAAAGAATAGAAGTACAAAATGGCACTTGCCAATTAGGGCTCACTACCCAAGCACACTACTCACAAGAGGCTCACTGCCTACAAGAGACTCACTATCTACAAGGTACAAAGAAAGTAACAAGATACTTGAACTGATGAGAAGCATCCACATATGCTGAGGTTCAGTTCTGGTTAAACTCAATACATTGATCTACTGCACTTCATTCTTCCTCTTCTTTGGTGCTACTGTCCTGTCACATACCGGACCTATATTATTGCTTCCACACTGCTGTTTTCTTTTCTTCGCACTACACAACACACCACACACACCTTCTCATCGAAATCCATCTGGTATATATATCCATACAAAGGATTTCAACATCTTTCTAGTCAGCATTCGAAATACTCAATATTTTCCCAAACTCTAGTCTATCAACTGAATCCTTGCTTACCAAGTGATGCATATCAAAGAGATGCTTATAGAAGTCATCAATCATGTCAGCCAATCATGAATGATCCCTTAAGAAACTTGATCACCATCAATATCTCATCTGGATTAAGGTCTAATGCTCTGTCGGTCAGTTCTTCCTTAGTCTACTCTGTCAAACAGGAACCCAACACTTAGGTGCTCATATCTTTTCACTCTTTCATCACCGGAGGCTCAATCCCTAGAATGTATCAGTCATTATACTCCTCTTGAATTCCCCAAGTCCACACTTTGCTGAGATACTTCCTCTAAGAGATCTGGACCTAATTGTCGGTCCTTGCTGCATGCTCTGTTCTTGCTTACCGGACCAAAATACTCTTCAATCTAACTTCTGGTATAGACATACCATGTCCTGCGGATGTGTGGGATGGAATTTGTTTCTATCAATGACAACACTCATGAAGCCACACAATGTCTCTTTCCAACACTCCCCCCTATTTTGGGTAGGGTACAACTCAAGGGGTCCACCTAGGCCCTATTTGCCAAGGAACCTAGGTCTCAATCTATTGGGATGTTCAAATATAAACTAAAATGTCCTAAATACACTCTAAAGACCCGGGAGCTAAACCTTATGAGGGAAAAGCCCCCAACGGGACATTTTTTGACATTATAGGAACATAGAAAATTCATCTTCCCTTAGACCATTTAATCCATTTGAACCCTCTAGAGGCCTCCAATTGACTTCCCAGTCCTTTCCCAACCCTCAAAATTAACTTTTCTTCTCTCTTTTTGGGTCACCCCCTTTAATTTTTGGATCTCCCTTGGGTGTCCTTGGTTCTCCCCTAGGTAACCCAACTAGTAAAATGAGGGAATACCCTCATATGCATCATTTTGTTAATTTTCAGGGGATAAATGTTATCTCCAGCTTCCCGGGATCATTCTCAGCCCTTCCAATCACTCTCAGGTCTTCTCTTTTTTGGGTTGCCCCCTTTAAGTTTAGGGTCTCCCCTAGGTGAACCTATTGGAAAAAGGGGTGACCTTTTTATGTTTTAAAACATGATTTCGTCTTCAGTTTAAGCCCAAATTAGCTCTATTTTTTCTCCAATTTGCATGCAAATTCAACCGTAATTGAGCGTATCCTATTATTAACTTATTATTCTATCATTGTAATGACTTCTAGGAGGAAGTCCAAACCTTGGGGGGAGAACGGAAGGCATATTTGAAATCCATTTATTAATTATGATATTAGTTTGAAATAAATATGTAGATAATTTAATATTATATATTTGCATATTCTTTTATATCTTTTGGAAGAAATGAGATTAATATTTATTCTGCAACTAATTTCAGTTTATGAGTGTGGCGAATTGAAGAGGAAGAGTTATTTTATTTTTTTCTAGAAGAGAAAAAGTCATATGTTCAGTTTTAAAAGATCAAGAAAGGTAAGTATGAGATGGGTAATTTTGTTTTATGTTTTTTGAATTTTTGGTAAGATAGATCATGTTGGTTGGGAAGAGTTGATGGTTGCAGGAAACAATTTCAACAAAAAGAATATCATAGATTTCACTGACTAGAATCAAGGAGGAAATAGGATTTTGGAAGATTAACAAAATCTTGGTATGTCCATTTCAATGTTCTATGTAAATGATTTTTTTGGTTTCTGTCATTAGTTGAGACTATTTTGAGTTATTAGTTTTCTTACATTTTCTATATACAATTGCAAACCTTTATATTACAATATTTTTCCATATCATGGATTTAATGTGTAAGTCTAATTTTTTTTAGTGTATGGATTTGTCAAGAGTCTCAGACTGAAGCAAGAAATACAGTGATAAAATCTTATGAATTAGACATATTTATATAATATTGTATCTTTCTCTTCACATAGATATTAGAAATGCAAGTTTATAGTGTTAATATTATGCAGAGATTATTGTTTCATTTGTAAACTCTAATCTCTGTTTGGTTTTTTTAATTTTCTTGTGATTTCATATCTATTCCTATCAGAGCTTTCTTTGATCCATTGGTTTAGATTAATCTTTCTAATCCATTTGATTTTTAGGTATCATTAGTATTATATGGCTTTTGAAGCTCTCAAAACTTACATTCAAGGGATTTTTCATCAAAAATATTTTTGAGGTTGTTTTCTTCAACAAATTTTATCCTTTCTTTGAAGAATTTATGGACTTTTATTTAAAATAAAACATCATATTCTTTCATTAACATCTTTTTACATACTCAAAATATTATAAAGCAGTTTATGGGTTTCAAAGGTCTCTATATAAGGTTTTCAAAAAAAAAAAAAGTTTCAAATTTCATTGAGTTTTAAGAAAGTTATCACATTTTTAGTATTGTTGTTGATGTTGATGAATAAAAAGAGAAATAGATAGTTTTGTTGATTGTTTTGAATCAAAAAATGTGGCATTTGAGTAAAAAATGTGGTTTTCTTCTTTTTAGCATGGTTTTGTTTTTTTTTAAATAAAGAATTTATTATATTTTTTCCAAATGTTTAAACTATATATATATATATATATATATATATATATATATATATATATATATATAACAAGTTTGTTTGGAAGATTGTCTAGGTTGTTTCAATGCCCTTCGGGACACAACGTGGTGGTGAGTTCACTTGGTTGTAGTGATCACCACCCGGATTCAAATCCCTACTGGGCCAACAAGCTCGCAAGCTTTGTGCCTTCACTGGGATGCCGTGCTCGTAGGATACTTCTTAGATCCTCTGCTGGGCTGGCATACTCGTAGGCTATGGGCCTTTGTTGGAATAATGAGCTCACGGATTTGAACTAAGGGTACTAAAGCCTGGGTGATAATGTCCATTGGGGATGGAGACCCGCAAGTTGTGGTCTCAAGTGGCAATAAAGCCATGGGAAGAGATCCTCCTTAAGGGTCTCTCTAGGCCCGGACCAGGCTAAAAAACCTGTGTATACCCAAACTAAAAAAAATTAGGTTGTTTCAATTATTATTACCATCACTATCATAATAAAGACATGTTATCTTTAATTAGTAGATCAAATGGAAAGATAAATGTAATACATTCTAGCATGAGACTATATCATGTAGTTAGAATATTCTTAGTTAAGTTGATCTGATGTTTCATCATTATGTAGTATTGTTTTAAATCACAGATTGATTTAACTTTTAGTTGTTTCAATTATAGCCTTCAAATCTAGTGTTTTCCTTGATTCACTTAAATTTAATTATTTACATAAGTTGTGAAGTTTTATTATACAGTTTTATCAAGTGATCTTTATTGTAATTATTATTGATAGTTCTTCATCTAAATATGTATTATGTATATGTTAAAATGAATAGAATGCACTCTTAACTTTTCATGAGGGACATTTTTATCATTTAAGAATTATTTATCTAGAAACCATGTACATTACTTAGCTTTACTTTTAAAGATCACACATTCATGTATCAATGATTTAGTTTTAAGGGATATATTGTGGTTCTTTCTACAATTTAACTATTTAGATTGATTCTATCACAGTTGTTATGATGATAGATTATGTTATAGACCCTTTTGTTATTCCAAAATAATCATGAATACTAGTTAAGTCTTGGATTAGACCATTAAATATATAGTAATTAATTAGATTCGAGAACTTATATTGATTAAAGGTTTTAGTTGAAAATAGAATTGTAAATAATCTATAGTTAATAGTAAAAAACATGTTAGAACTTAATGAATATTCTTCTAATCTCAAGTGAACTACTAATGTTATAGTGATTACAGTGATTTTTTTATTTTTTAAAAATAACAAAAAACATATTATACTATTGAAACTTGATAGAAAAGTGTAATCAAATCTTTTGTATTTATCAGATATGATTCTTGTAGACCTAATGTATCTTTTCTCATTTTGTTAGAACTTTTGGTCAACAAATTATATCTTGGTTAAGCTATATTGAAAAAGGTTACACTTATCCCTATTAAACTAGGTTCTCTCTAGTGGGTAAATAATTGTTTCTTCTTTATAGAGCTATCGAAGATGACTTTTATTATCAATTAGTGGTTAATAAATTTAATTATTTGATGTATTACTTTATTCCTCAGTACTTTATTTCAAGTTCCAACTTAGTGGTATAAGATAGATATCTTCGTATTACTCTAAATGAACTATTTTGGGTACTAGAGTTTTGTTGCCCTGAATCTGATTTAAGTGATTAGAGACTATTATTGTATTAAGGAGTGAATTATTGCTTAAAGACTTTATTGCATAGATATTCATGTACAAAAGATTTGAACTCATTATATTATTAACTTGAAATATTTGTTTATATCTTTGATTACAAAATGTTATAAGAACATGGAATAGATGTTTTGCTTCTTCCTATACTTGTTATTAATGATTAATTGTTAAGAGTAAATATTTTGATGAACCGAGTTACTAATTTTAACATAGTAGTTATATTATACCTTGTAATTATCATTGATAATCTTATCCTATTTAAAGGACATATAGTGTATTAAAGTTATAATTTGATATTATATTGTGAAATCTTCAATAAGTAATTGATTATATATATGAACCATAATTTGTATTCTAGACTTGATGAAGTTTCAAAGATGATATATATTAGAGTAGATTGTCATTTTATTATTTTCTAGTTATGGAATTATCTTGTTGGGGTTAAGAATGTTTGATGACCCCTTCACTCTTTGTACGACAAGGATATCAATTTAATTAAATTTTTTTATTATGATTACTATTAGAAACTATACTTTGGTTGTGAGTTCAAGTCCCAAACTACGAAATCTCTACGCTACATGTACGTTGTCAAGGCCATCTTGAGCCCTCGTGACATTAGGTTGACCCCTTAGGCCTTAGGCTTTTCATTTTGTGAAATTGATATTTGTTTAGACTAGGCAAAACTAATATTTTCACTTAGTGTGCAGATTTAGAACTGATAACTATGCAATCTACCAAAGTTGAGAAAGTATACTCCACCTTGCGAAAGGATGATTTTAAGACAATTATTGCAAATGTGTATTTTTGTATATGAAGAATTGGTCTCTTGTAATTTATTTACAGTGAAATATTAGATGTTAATTATTCAAAATAAGTAAATTTGTTTGTGTAATCATATTACATGTTTTTATTTCTCAATAATTTGTTGTAGTAATGTTATTTTCTTGAGTGGGCATTATACTATCCTATTATTAACTCGTTATTCTATCTCAATCAACCATAACTAGCTCCCATTGATTTATTCTTATCTCACCTTACTCTCATGCTAACTCCCATTCCTACATGAGTGATAAGCTATCAAGCTTAGTTCAAAGCCTAATCAACTATGTTAATTCTTCAATCAAATTGAGTTAACTACTCAATCAATCCCACCTAATATGAGCTCCTCAAAACTATAAATACCCCCTCCTATATGCAATATGGAATGCAAATTCATTGTTGTAGCCATTCAAAAAGCTTTTTATTTTCTCTCTACTTAGCATCTTCATGATCGATCTATGACATATGAGCCTTTTGTTTTTTAGTATTATTTGGACAAAGCTTGTAAAAGATTCATTTATCATTATTACACTCATGAAACCCATGTGCTTCATAGATTTCATAGCTCATTCAATCATAGCTCTCATAGCTTATTTCAAATAAATTACCTACCCCTTCCCTATCACCAAGAGGAGTACCCACACTACTATAGAGGATAGGGAAGGTTACCACACAAAAGATTTTTGAGGATATGCTAGGCTCATGAACTAAAGGATTCAAGTTCTTCATGTTTTAAGTAGTTAATTAAATCACACTTTTCTCTTGGAAAAGGAAATCTTGTTACTATAATCTTATTGATAGGATTTATTTCAAGTTGATTAGATTAGTATTACTTAAATTAGTTTCATTATAATTCATAGATTATATTTCATTTTTGTATTCTCAATTCCTAGGTTAGATCTAAATTTGTCTTGAAAAAGTACAAAAATATAGTATAGATTGCATTTGGAAAATTCATGTTAAGAGTGCAATCATATTTCAATTATTACTTAATTAGATAAATTTTAAATTTACTTGGAAAAGAAACCAAAATTTTTCTTGCATTCATAATTAGTTGAATTCATAAAAATACAAGAACATTAGGGAACTAAAGAAACTCAAACCCTCAATTCAATCATGAGGTAGACTTCATTAATGCAATGTTAGACTCTCAATTTCATCATGAGGAATACTTCATAAATCAACACAAAGAAAAACATAAAACAAAACCTTTGACCCCAAGTCAAAGTCAACCCAGGTCAAAGAAAAGTAAAACATAAACTCTAGGTCAACTTAAGTCAACTCCATTATCCAAGCATACAAATGTGCCCTAGAGTTAGAGTTGAGTAGGTTAGGGTAATCCTTGAGATGATAGACGAAATACATCTAGGCCACAATTAGCACAACAAACAATAGAAGAGCAAGAACACACTCATATGATAATTAAATAGAGATATCAAATATAATAGCACATTCAATCTATTGAGGATTGGTTACAACTCATTGGAATCATCAATGAGAAAAATCAATATCCATCTAGACATTGGAACTTAGGGGATCCAAATAGGAGATTGATAGCTAGTGAACCTTTGGGTCATAGTGTTATCTCCACCATCATAGTCTTATAACACACATCAACACATACTAGGCTCCAAAACAAGCCAACCACTCTTCATGATGTTATGATTCAACAAGAACACAACCACCCTCGCGTTATGCCTTTGCTTGACTGGTTTTTGCCACAAGAGAGGGATTGACTTGGAGGTTGTCCATGACAAGGACAGGGTTCATGTACATTCAAATGGTAGGTTTTTGAGAGTGGAAAGACCATTCCATGCCTTCCCAAATGGTGATGATATTATCCAAAATAAATCTAGATTTAATGAAACCAGTCTAATTAGGCCAAACAATCAAAGGAAGCATGGAGTAGAGCTTGAGAGTAAGTGCCTTAGAAATGATCTTGTAGGAGATATTCAATAGTGTGATTGGCTACCTATTATTGATATCGCCATGACCACCAACCTTAGGTAGGAACTTAATAGTACCTTTATTAGTTAGCTTTCCCAATGAACTAGTTTGCATGGCTTCAAGTTAGACATTGTGCAAATCACTGTCCATAGTATCCCAAAATCCTTTATAAAACTCGCATGGGAAGCCATCTAAGCTAAGGAATTTGTGATTGACCATAAAAATATACCTCCTTAAGATCACCTTGAGTGAGAAGCTAGTCACAGATAATGTGTTGGGAATTTGATAGCTAACAAGGGATGATAATGAGATACTATTGCGAGGTATGTTGTTGAGTAGGTATGTAATCTTGAGTCATAAAATCCTATTCATAGTGTCAAATAAAAGATTAAATAATATTGGGTAACTCTTGGAGGAATTGATGGCCTTCTCATATTTTCTCAATAGATTGGGATGTGTGATAATCTTGAAGGGATTGAAATTATTCCTTTGTGACCTTCTCCCCAATTTTGAGCCTGCAGAGTCAAGCTTTTATTTAGGATCCTTGAGCTATATGAGAACCAACAATCTACTTCTACTATCTCAACTAAGCCATCCAAAGATAAGTAGTAGAATTAAATGGGCGAGATTTCAAAGAAGCAGTGACCTAGTGGTGCTCTTAAGTGTCGACTTTGTACAAGCAATGCAAAAATGGGCAAATTTCCACCCATAAATGTAGAGGAACTATGAAGTATGAGTTATGGAATCATTGCACAAATAAATCCCCCTAGGCCATGCACAAGATGTGGCTCCAAATTCTAAACATGTTGAATGTGAGCTGACATGGCTTTGTAATTAAGAAGAGACATGATTAGAAAAAACTAACTCTTCATTGCTTTGGGTTTTGAAATCTTCCACTCAATATAGAATCGTATTAACAAAATGATTAGAGAAGAAAAAAATCTGCCAATGAATAAATTTGCAAAGAATAATAGCTTGAAAAAGTAAAAAAGAATTGAGATTATATCATAGCCTGATCTAGACACTTTAAGACCTTTTTAGTTCCATCTCTAAAATTACTCCATGTGTACTATGTCTTATGCACATGGTGATGGCTAGTGTTGGGTTGAAAAACCCAAATTTATTACACATAAAAAAGCAAGCCTCTCATTTACTAGTTCTCCAATGCATGGGCAAGGATCCACATTTATGAAAAGTCATCTTGATCATATGAAAATCCCTACATAGAACCCAAGTGTTGGAAGGAATTGCATTGGAAATGCATCTCCAAAGGGAATATATCTCTATGACATCATTGGGAGCATAAACATTAATAAGACAAAAGGAATGGTTATTAGCATTGAAAAGAGCCCAAAGTGCACAGTTTGTTGGGTCATATCGATGATCAATAAATAGTTGATTTCATGTGGGAGAAAGAAATGTGACAACTCCACCTTGACGAACTTCATGGTTACTACAGAGCAAATGGCTTGAAGGCCAAATAACATGGCAAGCTGTAGAAAGAAAAAAAAAATAGCACTTTAATCTCTTTGAGGAAAAGAATGTATAAACATAGAAATTGAAAATGAATATAATGAACAAATTATTTCCATGGGAGGTCTATGAGACCTCGTACATTCCACGAAATATAGTTCATTTAACTAGTGTTGAAAGAAATCTCCTCGCTATCTAGCTCTTCAAGGGTAGAATAATTATTTGGTAACACTACATATGATACATCAAAGCTCCCAATTTGGAAGTTGATTTGTACTGGCTACCATTGTCTTGGAGCATATTCAATTCTCCAGATGAAATTTAGGACCTCCTCTACCCATAAGATGAGGGGAAGCATGTTGGGCAATGATAAGTGGTAGCTAAGTAACAACTGAAGTCACTAGTAGAGAATTAGAGATTGTCACCACATTTGATGCTCCAACATTGGAAGATTTTGTTGACTTAGAGGGAGCCTTGGAATTACTAGTGTTCTTTGTTTTGTGATATACCACTACAAACCAACCTTCCTCTTATTTTGCAAGAGGTGACCACCTAAAAGAGGATTGCACAAAAGCTTTGGGCCACTAAGAGGCTAGAGGACAAACCTAAATCTTGTGTTCAAAAGATTGACACTGATAACAAGTGTTGAGAAGATTAATTTACTAATCATACTAAGAGTAATAGGTTTGACCAAACTAAATATCCACTAAATCCTAGAGGTCTTTGAATAGGTCCACCTCAACATAAACTCATCATTGAGGATGAGTCAAATAGAACTTCTCAAGTTCGAAGTAAATTACAGAACCTAGGGAAGAAGATTCCTCAATGAACAAGTTCTAGCATGGAAATGGTAAACAAAGAAATTCAACCCAAAGAAGGACTTGACATGACTTCTCATTAGAGTCAGTGAAGTCTCAAGTACAAGGTTTGAAAACAAGAAGGGAGGAGCAGACCAGCCATGGGCCTTAACTAAGGAAAGCCTCAACATGGTTGGCTTTGGAAAAATAGAAATGGAAAAACTCCTTGATGAGGTTTTGCATGACGTCCAGGTGGATCCCATGTGGGGTCTATGCCTTGACAACCCAGTCTCAAAGCATGCTTTCAAGGGAGACTATACCCACAAAATATCAATTTAAAGTGAAATTTCCTAGTCATTTGTAGGCATTATCAAACTTTGGAATGCAAAGAACAACATCTAGGTGTGTTTGAAGGGATGTACCATGTGGAAGACCTTGGGAATACATTTTTGAGGATGTTTGAGTGAGGGTACCATTAGTGATCATCGTTGAACCTTCAACTATAGAAGTAGTAGTTATAAAGAATGAAATGTTGAGGCCATATAAAGGAGAAAATAATGCTTGTGGGCCTAGCAATTGAAAGCACACTATAATACATGTAGGAAAGTGCTACGGATATACTGCAAAAAGATATATTTTGACATACACATCACAAAGCCAAGACATGCAATTGATTCCAATATTCTTACACACTATAAAGATGCAAGCATTTCCATAAATAAAACTAATTAATTTTTCCAAATATATGATTCAATGAGGTTGATACAAAATAGTTGGTGATAGCTTACACCTTAAAATTATTCTTAACAAAATAGGGGATGAGGGAAAATTACTTAGAATCTTCTTAATCCACTCAAGATACATACATATTCAATAGTTCAAATAGATAAAATCTTACTTATAGACATTGAAAACTCCACTATATCAAAACCTACTTCTTTATTTTAACATATACTTCTTCATGAGACAAACCTTAAATTCTAATATAGACTTCTTCATGAGACAAATCTTTGTTTTCATCGTAGTAGGTATTTTTATTCACAATAGCACTCAATGAAAGTTTGAAATGAAGATAACCAATAATCTCTATTAATCTTTTAGAGAGCTTACCTTGGTTTGTTAAACCTAATGTAGATGTTGCATAATGACTAGGAAATTACAAGCCTCCTACTCCTAGGCATTGTTAATATCCTCCTTCACAAGATAGATTGTGACTTCTATAGACAACATCCCAACACAACTCAAGTTTTGAATAACTTTAAACACATTCTACTTCCCTAGAAACTACTTTACTTTGGATTGAACAACATATCTTCCATGATTTTCCTAATATGCCATGTATATATTTTTTAAATTAAAAAAAAAAGATAAATTCAATAGCTATTTATACATCAAAGTATTAATAGTTAATAATAATCATAATATTTATGATGTCATTTAATAGTAAAATAGCTATTAAATAAAAAAAAAAGAATAAATAATTTATTTTCAATTAAAAATAATATAAATATAATATAAAATAACATTTATTATTTATTTTTAATTAGATATGTGATATAAGTGAAATGTGGACCTATGTCTTTTAAATAGATTTATTTAAGATATGTATACTAATATAAATAAATGAAAGAAATAAGATTATTTATTATTTTAAAAATAAAATAACAAGAATATAAAATAAACTAGATGTATTAAAAAAATATCAGAGAGATCAATTTGAAGCTATTTTATTTACTATATACATGATTCTTAATTATTTAAGGTTTATATCTTGGCCATCAAATTTTCAACTAAATTAACAAATTATAAAATATTTCAAATTACCAAATCAAATTTAAACTTTTTATTTATTATAAGACTACTACTTTTTTATATAAATTAATTAAGATTCAAACCTAAAACATGTATAAAAATTACAACCCTTCATTTTTTATTTTTTTTGAGTTTATAGGCTTTGTAGAAGGGCTTTATAAAATTGTAGAAACAAGATATATCCAAATATGATGATGGCATATATTTGTTTTACCTCCTTATTTTAGAAATATCATGTTTATTATTAAATATTAATACTTTATTTTACTATTAAATATAAATATTAAAAAGATATTAATTTGAAGTTATTTTATTTAGTTATATTAATATTTTATTTTATTATTAAATATTAATATTAAAAAGATATTAATTTGAAGTTATTTTATTTACTTTTAAATTATTTTAACTTATTTTATTTTACTTCATTTTACTTCAAATTGATATCTATTCACATTTTTCTTCACTCAATCTTATGTCCATCAATTTCCAATGATGATTATCCAAAGTTACCCATATCTTTATTTTTAATATTAATAATTTGATATGTAAAAGACCATCAATTTTAAAGTAAAAGATAAGTGTTTTTTTTTAACACACTCACTCCATTACACTCCACCCCATGCCATTGCCAAATTAATATAAACAAACTAGTGGAAAAAATTAAAAAATATAAAAAATATTGTTGGTACTACCAAAATATTTTTAAAAGTAAAAATCAAAAAATATATTGAAATGGATAAATAATGACAACTAAGGATTCAATGAAATAATAACCTTATTATTATTATTATTATTATTATTATTATTATTATTATTAAAGCAATAAATAGATGGTAAAATGTCACACCCATTGTGTAGTCTTTCAAACGCTTAAGGGATCCCATGCCCAATTTATAAATCATGTGAGGAAGAACAACCTCTATGACAGCCTGTAAAGCCTCATGATCTGTGTAAAAGTATTATTTTAAATAGATCCGTAAAATAAGAAAATTGGGTATTTTGGAAATAGCAAAGACAGAAGATCAAATTTCAAAAGAACAAAAACCAAAAAATCCATACCTTTGGCTATAAGGGCAAATTTTCCCTCATACAGCATAGTTGTGTTGCTGTCATTACAATGGGGGCCTTGTTTGGTTGTCTTCCAGATGAAGTTGGGATTGAATGCCTGCTCAGGGTGAAGTTGAACCATCATCACAAACTCAAGGGTGTGTGCAAAAGCTGGAATGCTGTATTGAACAATCCCCAGTTTTATCAAGAAAGAAAAAGATTAAAGATTTCGGAGCAACGCATATGTTTCATCGAGAATAATAACAAAGTAGCAGTATACGACCCTACGCAGAACACATGCAAAAGCCTTCCGCCCATTCCTATAATAGGACTTTTATCCATGGATCACTTCAGTTTTGTGAAACAAAAACTGGTTTTGATAATACATCTCCTTTCAAATGAGATCGTGATCTCGAGGAGAAATTATTTATGGTTGT
Organism: Cunninghamia lanceolata; assembly: GCA_027924645.1. Taxonomy (NCBI): domain Eukaryota; kingdom Viridiplantae; phylum Streptophyta; class Pinopsida; order Cupressales; family Cupressaceae; genus Cunninghamia; species Cunninghamia lanceolata. The sequence continues at coordinate 8,665,682 of BSBN01000348.1, forward strand.
ACGATTTTTCATGTTCCAAATGGCATGAGGGTGCTAACATGCCTGGAAGTCGGTGGTTGTTTGCCACCGCAGCGGATAAGGATGGAGGACTGATTTATGTGGCTACGTCTTACAGGGTTAATAACACCCTCCCTTGGTCTGATGCTCCCATCCGCACTGCTGCAGTTTACGATGTGGAGAAGGATAAGTGGGAGGTTCTCCCTGATATGAACTTATCTACAAGGATAATCAGCTGTAGAGGTGATTATGCTCACGGCAACTTTTACGTGATACCGTGTATGCACTCTTCGCCCTCCATTCATGTTTTTGATTCTAACACGAGAAGTTGGAAAACTATCAAGAACAGATTTGTCAAACGTGATTGGGTTGTAAGTGCATTTGGACGCTTGTATGGCTTTTCTAAAAGAGGACTCATTGAGTACGATTATAGCAAAGATAAGGTAAACATTCTAGGGCCTCTTCCAACGGATAATTGGCCCCTAGATACTAATTGGGCTACAGTAGTTGGCCTCAACATCTTTGTGTGAACACTAGATAATGTTGAGGGTCAAGCTTTGTATATGCTTGTATTTCCAAGTGAGACGGGAAGAGCAATCAAGTGGATTCGCATGGAGAGCCCACTAGGTTCTCATGAATGGAATTAGTGCTCACATTGGCTAATATTAGAAATTCCTTGCCAAAGCATTGGCCTATGCAATCTTTGCAATAAGGCCACCTCAATAGGGATCCTAAGGCAGTTTTCGATGTCAAAATTTTAGAAGAATAAAAATATTTATTATTTCCATTTAAAATTTATGTTTTTTTTGTTTTCAACTATTATTAATCATATTAATTTAAAAAAATTATGGAAATTATGCTCCAGAAAATAGTTGTTTGCCTCCAAATATAAATATATTATCCATGTAATGCTCTGATTGTGATGTGAACTTTTTCATTATTCTTTTATAAGGTACACTCTTTGGTTTGAATTTATAACAGTTGTAAATCATAAAGCAGTTCTGGAAGCATTTCTTTAATTTTTTGGGTTGGTTTAGGTATTTCAAACACTTAACGCATTTTTTTTCTTGGTTTCCAACATTCTCGTAACTATTTTTGCTGACTTAAGCACTAGTCCAATACTAAAGAGTTAACATTCTTCAAAATTTGGATACACATTGTAGTTGAGCAATGGAGAAGCTAGATAGAACATGTTGGTTTTGAAATCCAACTTACAATTCATTAAACAAGAAAATCATAATAGTGGAAACAACATTTACAATAAATACTCATTTTCAAATAATAATTTACAGTCATGAAGAAAAACTATTGAATATACAGTAGCATCAACACAGTTTTTTATCAATTTTTTCTGACAAGTTACAAAAGTACAAGACAGTCCTTTTTAAAGACATTGTAGCCCTCAAAATAGAACAACAATAAATAATAAACTTCTAGTCTAAAAAAAGCGTGCATATAAAATGCATTTACACTTGTGGCAGTTACAAAACCATTACATGCAATAACCTATATTTAGACCCTAACTTTAAAATTTTACATATTAATGCAATATAGTGGGGAGAAATTAATATTTCAACACTCCCCCTTAATTTTGACCACTTTTTTAAAACTTTGTCTTCAATTTGATCTTTAAATCTACAATTCAAAATTTCTCAAAAAGTTCTTCATTGTCTTCCTTGTGCTTCTGCACTATGCTAAAACAATTCAATTTCTTCAATTTGTTTTTTTTTTTTTGCACTTTGTTGTTCACTATATTTAGCTATTTTGTTTCTATTCAATTTTTTTTCTTTTTTCCAAACATGAGAACACTCATGTCTATAAAACATTCTGAAAATACCCGTGTCTATAATCTGAATATACTTGTGACCTTTTGCCAATCAAGTGCATTCATCTAACCACAATTCATTTTCAAACTAGTTGACATAGATTTATGTTTTAATTCTCTATTACAAGATGTCTTTTCACAATGATTTTTCAAACCACAAATTTTACAAGGATGTAAATCTCAACAATTTTCTTTTCTATGTCATTGTCTATCACAATGGGAACAATGTAGAAACTTCTTTTTTTGAAATGACTTTTTAGTACTTGCAAAAAGATTTATCTTTTCTTTTACTTTACCTCTATACCCTAGACCTTCATACTTAGTCTTCACAATTGGCTCAATGGGCTCTTTGATTCCTTGCCCATGCTTACCCAAACCTTCACCTTTATAACTAATTTTATTAATGATTTTAAAACCATCATTATCATCAAAACAATTATCTATGTTAACAAATTCATCATCAATTTCATCCTTACATTCTTCAGTAAAAGCAACTTTAGCAAAATCAACTTTAACAAACCTACGAAATGATTGATCAAAAGAACACAAATCATTTGTGTCACATGAGACTTCACAAACTGAAGGCTTTGATTTTAAACATTCCTTTAATTTTTGGCATGTTGCAAAAAAATATTTTAACTCATCATTTTGATCTTTCAATTTTGAATTTTTTTCTTCTAGCTTCAACTTTTCTTGCAATTCCAAATCACTATTTGTCTTGTTAATCGCACAAATTTGATCTAAATTTTTACATTTGTTCTTTCCTATTTCTTTTATCCTTACTATCATTTCATTAGTATCCTTTTTAACTCTTTCCAAATCTTTTTTAAGACTCATTAATTCTCCTTGCTATCATTTTCTTCCATTCCTCTTTTTCCTACTTTTCCCATTTGTAAAAATATGATTTTTTTACTAGACTTCAGACTTTTCAAATGCCTTCAAGCTATCTTTCTTTGACTAATCTTCAATATCTTATTTGGCTAACAAACCCTTGGCTGCTAAAATAATAAAATAGTACATGTGGCTAATTAGTGATTTCAATGGCTTCTTCAGTGGCTTGGTGTGGCGTGTTTAGTAAGCTTCTGTCTTCTTTTTTATCTTTAGTACCCTTTGTCTATAGCTACAGCTCCAAATTTACTTTTAATCCTTTTACAAACCCTAGCGTCAATCTGCAAAAAAAATCCTTTATAATAATGTAGCGTCCTTTATAATAATGTAGCGATTTCAACAATATCAATCTCCAATCGATTTTGTTTTAACTTTACTATTTCAACTTCAACAACTATTTCAAATTTAATGTGCCTCTATTCCTTGTTCAGCGATCTCAGATTTACTTCTTCTTCAGGTCTGCAAAAACAGTGACTCAGATGACTTTTTACTTGAAATCTTCGTGAATGGCACTGAGAGTTTTTTTACTTTTGGATTTTTGTCAGCTTCAACTCTATTTTGGTGCTCAAATTTGTGACTTGGACTTGATTCAACAGCTGTGATTTTGCACACATAATCAAACTTACAAACCCTTTTTCTTCAGACGAACCAACAAACACAATAACACATCTTGTTAACCCTAGCACAGCTCTCCTGAGATCATCCTGCTTTGATACTACTTGTTGGTTTTGAAATGCAACTTACAGTTCATTAAATAAGAAAATCATAACAACAAAAATAACACTTACAATAAGTACTCATTTATAAATAACAACTTATAACCATGAAGAAAAAATACTTCATATACAGCAGCATCAACACAAAAAAAAAACTCTATATATTAATCTTCACTTTACATCTTTGCTCAAATTGAGAAACCAACATACATTTTTTTTCATTTTTTTCTAGCTAGTTACAAAAGCACATGGCAGTCCTTTTTAAAGACATTGCGACCCTCATAATAGAATAGCAATAAATAATAAACTTCTAGTCTAAAAATAAGTGTGCATATGGAATGTATTTACATCTATAGAGAGGTTACAAAACCGTTACATATAACACTATATTTAGACACTGCTTTAAAAACTGACATATTAATACATTATGGTGGGGAGAAATGAATATTCCAACAGAACTAAGGTATCCATTATTTGCCCCATAATAAAAGGATAAAAAAATGAAGCATGTCTATCTAAGAATATATTACATCAGTGCTTTTGCTACTATAGATGTTGCAAGACTTCACTCTGATAGATAGTCAAGAACTTCTCAATTGATAGTTTTATATAAATGCTTTAAATATGGATGTTTTTGTTCCTGATTTTTTTTACAATGTCTAAAGATGACTAGCTTGAATGCTACTTAACAAAATTAAGTGTTTTTATTAACCATTTCCGTTTGTGAACGTATATTTCAACATACTATACCTTTCTATTAGTTAATGTAGGTCTTCTTTAAAGTCTTTTTTTAAGATCCAAGAAAAAAATAATCTTAGTTGAAAGATTAGTTATAATAGTCTATCAGGTAGTAATGTGGGGTTGTATCCGGGAATGGTTTTGTATAATAGTTTGTGGGGGACGTCCTGGTGGCCCAGTGCATTGTCCATCTTGTTCTTGGATATATTTTGGGTATGAGTTAGCTTCCACACCATCACAGGAAAGTTTTCTATCCTACTTTTGTTTTTCTCTTAATGATTTTCTTCTAAAACATGTATATTCCAATTATGAGGGACTTATGTTACTGATATTACTATCATTTAGCTAGTTAGTGTCAAAATTATTATGATTTACCTAAATCCTACTGATGCTACTGCTAAGTTTGCTCTTGTTATAGCCAAATATGTTGCTATCATCATAATACTGTTGTCCTTTCAAGTAGATTGTATATTTACAGTGAAATTAGCCCATTGTTATCGAAATTAGTTTGTTGTTGCAGGAAATTAAGTCATTAGCACTCGTTATCTTGTATTGTTTCCAGATATCTATGTTTTTCTTTATGGATTATGCAAGAAGATTTCTAGATTTTTTAATGGACTTATAATGGTGGTATTGAAACCATGTTCTGGGCATATTTGAAGATATATTAGTAGAGAGACATTTTCCAAAGGGAAGTACCAGATCTGTTGGCTATTATTGATGAACATATAAATATTGTTGGTATCGTATGCTGAGGACTTTCTCAAGATCTCTCCTTTTCTCAATAAGTTTATGAAGAAGATCATATAAATTAGTTATTGGAACTTGAAGAATTTGTTACATGAGTATAGTTGATAACTGTTGGTTGCAAAAGATTTGGGCCTTAATGAAGGTTTTCATAAATTTGAGCCCAACAATGAAATCAGAAACCATAAAATAGGGACCAACAATCAAAGATGTACTCGCATGTTCGCTGAATTTTTGGTGTATATCATCCTCTTATAGTCTTTGTCAATCATAGGTGCTATATTTCATTCTTTGAATTTCACTTGTGAGGTATTTTTTCTTGTTTCAATAGTTCTTTTCACTACACTTGCATCAAAATCCGGTTGAACTTGTAATGGAAAGCTGCCATGAAATTATATGTTTGTTTTTTGAGTAACTTTTTTCCTTGTAGAAAACTTATTTTCAGCAGAATAATTTTTGAGAAAAGGTTCATTGTTAACCAAAAGAAGGTACATGTGAGGTACCATGTGGATAGTATGTTTTCCTATGCCTCTATAACAAGGAAGCCATATGCAGAAATCAAGATACTATTAGTTGAAGCAAATTCTGAAACTTCTATAACTGTTGCACTACAGAATTTTGCCCTTTAAGGTTGGAGCCAAAAATAATGTAGAATAAAGGTTAAAGAGTTTCCTACAATACATGCAAGGGAAGAAAATATTGTGACAATAGAGACAATCCCCTATTTCCTTTTCATTGTTTAAAAGTTAGATGCATATATGGTAGGGAAATGATTATCCTTAGTGCTTCAATTGACCTTTCTAGAGACAAATAGTAAATCCACATGATATGCCAATGTTTTCATGTAATTGTGCCTCTCAAAGCCTTTAAACAGCTGAATATAAGACATGGGAGGGTTTAAATCATATCTATGATCTCTTCCTTCGATCCTCCACTTGTCAAGCTTGAGGTTAAAAAACTATTTATAACAAAGCTTGGATCCTGTTGATGTGTTTTCCTTGCACATACAACGCCGAATAAAATACTGGTGTACTCTATCCTCTCTTGAACAAAATCCCTCAAATGCTAAGCTAAGAGATTAGATGAGTAGACTCCAAGGTTCTTGATTAGTTACTTTTGGTGTTGTGACTTGGGATAACTTAGCAGTAGGATGCAAATTACTATTTGACACAAAGGGACTTACGTAAATGCTCAACAATAGGAAACTTGTTTCTCTTGGATCACATGTAGCATAACTTCTTTGAAGGTCTAACAATATGACAACTTAAGATATGATGATGGAAGCTCTTGAATCTAAATCTAACAAGATTTTAAAGAAAATGCAAAAGGAAATGGGTTTAGAAGACTCTAATCTAAATGCAAGCAATCACCACTAATTCACCAGAATCTCAACCACACTTTGCTTCACCATGAGGTAACAACTACGCAAAGGTGATGCCATCTTCTAAGGAAAAATTAAGATTTTTAGATTACTTCTACACATGAAGTAATTGAAGTTAAGCTCAAATAATGTTCAGACTAACCATGCACTACAATCTGCAATCAACAAATTATAAATGGTATGAACTATGGAGACACCAAACATCAATCAGCAACAACAACTTCCATAAAACATAAAACTAAATTGCTAAAAACAAACTAAACTGATCTTATTCTATGAGTGAACACTTAGAAACCATGCAATCATTTGAAACAACACAAATCACCATGAAAATTTTAGCAATGAATTTGTATTTATTTCAGCAGAGTCTTGAGTAACAATTTCTCAGAGCATTCCCCCCTTACAAATGAGAACAAAATGGGCTTATATAGGCCTCAAAATTCAATGGATGGCCAAGATCAAAACTTGAAATCGAGGGCCCATGCTGTGCCATGCAGGCAAGTGGTTACAATATTTACTAAAATTGGACCTTGCATTTATGATGTACCCACTAAGTGGAGTACCCTCATTTAGGACCCTTCCTTTTTGTAGTAAACTCCACAAATCTAATGATGACACATGTAACCTCCTGCATAGGGACACTTGGCAGAGTTTGAATGGTGCACTCTATGATTTGTAGCTTCTCTGTGCATTTGGCAATTGTCATCTCCCAACCAGCCATGGATGTCTGAAACATGCCTATGAAAGTGGAAAGTGTGCAAATATCATTCAACAACTCCCTGGAAATAGCCTGTGTATGCTGAAAATACTTTGCATGCATCTTGTCCTTTAGCAACTATTCATCAATCTCTCCATTGGAATCAACTACCTTGTTTATGAAAACAAGTATTTTGTTTTGCATTTCCTGAAGTACTTCTCTTGTTCGAGTGCTGTCACTCTCAATCTTTCCCAGAACTTGCTCCTTTATGCTGAGTGCATAATACCAGGAATGGAAATTGTATGTTGAACCTTGTTCAACCACTCCTTCATCCAACAATGTGGCATTTGGAGTATAAATCAGCCTTTTCAACTGAGGCATAACTTCCTCTCTTACATTTCTGAATTTTGCACAAGTAATCAGAATATTCTGAACTCTATCAAATATTGAAGAAGCCTCCTTGTACAACTTCACAATTTCATTAATGAAGCCATCAGCTTTGATCTTGAAATCTGCTACCTAATCCTGCAATACTTGAGATGAGGACCTCATTTCTTCCAAATGTGCCACAGACTCCTGTGAAAGCAATGCAGGTGGTGCAATCATCTCCTTAGCCTGGCTTACTAGCCTTATCAACTGCTGAATATAGTGTTGAAATGCTAAGTTATCCTTCTCTAACTGAATCCTTTGTTCTTGTTCCTTTCGTAGTCTTTCTTTGATGACTGCAACTGAATCTTCCAACTCTTCTATCTCCTATTCTGTTGTGGCTGGTCCTAAATCAAAAGTATTGATGTCATATGCACTTGGAACACCATCATCTACCTCTTTGCTGATTTTTGGGACAGCAATATGCACTTGCCTTAACCCCGAGCTACCTCTTGTGATCTTTGAGAATTTAGTAATTTTCTACTTTCCATTGTCAGGTTTGGCCCTGCTCAGCAAGTCTTCCAAACTTAAGATGGGTTCCCTTTCAATAACAGACTTCCCCTTGACTCGATCCCTTAGCCACTCTGGTAAGTCATACAAGTCTTTCTGATTTTCCTCCTGAACTCCCTTCTACTGAACAGTAGGAAGAGCCTCCTCATCAAACTCATACAAATCCTTGTCATTTTGATTTTCAGCCTCTACTGCTATCATGACCACCTCTTGCTCCTTAGACGATCCTGACATAACCTCATCAATCTGATTACCTTGCTTGGTGCCTTGATCAATTTGTACTTCTAAAGCTACCTATTCATCCTATCTCACCTCATCTTCCTCAATGTTTATTATACCATTACCCTCTTGACTTGAAGATGCACTAGTTGCCTTCTGATCATCAATCTTTGCCTTCTTACTTGGCTAAGTATCCTCATGTGGATTAGCACCTTCACCTTCTGAATCACTGGAATCACTGGAGTCACTGCTTGACTCACTACTTGAAGAATCCTTGGACTGATGTGTACTAACTCCTCCCATCAAGTTGTAAGTGAATTGGACATTCTTCTCTTGGAGCCTTCAGATTTGGAAGTCCACATATTTTCTGGTATGCGCTACAATTGGCATCATCAAATCATCATTGCATGTGACTTCCTGTTCTGACCAATTGATGGTGAAGGGCCTATCCCTCTTCTCTTCATATGAACTTTGTGAAAGTCTTTTGTGATTCTCCTCAAGCTGATCTAGAATGTTGATCACTCTTGTTGCTCTGACCAAATCCCAAGATAATCGGTAGCAACCTTTCTTTCTTATCTCTATGTCATCATATGCATCTATCCAGTGATCCTCGAGCTATGGCCTATGCTCGTATTTGCTCCCAAATTTCTGTCTGACTATGCCAAATGGATCAAAGTTACTACGTGCATCATTGTGGCACACCAAGTTGTAAGCCTACAACTCTATCTCTGAATTTTCAGCTGCTTGCAATGACACGCAAGCTTCAAGCTTCCCAACGCTGATTGGAAATTTTGTTGCAATCTTCTTTCTCTTTCTCTGGACTTTCTTGAATACAACCAACTGTCGTGTTACTTCCAACAACACCATTCTGTCAGTGGGGTATCTAGGCAATCTGTAAGGCAATGATGAGAAGCCCTCAACACAGATGTATGTGATTCTTGGAAACTGAATAAACCACTTTCCATATTTTGCTACGAAGTTCATGGCCTCCTTCGACAATCTCGTGCATGTGTTGCCTTGCAACAATCTAACAATGTGCATGGAGAAGGCATCATTAAACCTTCTGTAATGGGATATAGCCTGCAAGTGCAGCTAAGGATAGCAGTCATAAACCTTGAATTGTCCATCTCTGTTTCCCACTCTCCCCTTGCAGTTCAGTCCTGGATATCTCTCATTTCTGGCAAGCATATATATGACATGTTGGTAATCATTTATGTTTAGGGTTTTAAGCTTGAGTGTTTGCTGATTTTTCTCTTTCAAATCCTAAATTTTCTAAGTCTTGGGGTCTTGCATTGTTTTTTCTACTCTGTTAGTGGCCTTCTGTGGTGACTTCCTGGTTGCTCGGTTTTATCTTCGTGCTATAGTATTCATTGGTTGACCAGTCCCCATGTTAAGTCTTGTATATGCAAATGCAAGTTGCATGTAGGCAGGCTTGTGAAATCTTAATCGGTTTCCATAAAATGTTGAAAATTTGAGTTATATGCATGTTTCAATGGTATATCGGGTTGCATATACATTACTGGAATATTTCACAAGACTCCCGGGAATATTCTGCACTTGTATGCCTTTTCAATTGCATATCAGGTTCAAGGTGGAAGATACATTGAGGGAATATTTTGTACAAGATCCTATGTTTGTATGTGCAGGAATGAATGTATGTTAATAATACATCAAGTCTTATGCAATGAAAAATATACAAGGAGGCCCGATATACATCTACTATAGTGTAAAGGTTCATCACCAGCATATACAATGAAAGATGTACAAGGGTGAATGTATCTCTAACATACAAGTCAACATGCAGGCATTGAAAGATACACGGAAAGTATTCATTTATTGAATATTCCGTCGCAGATTCTACAGTTGTATAAAGGGGTTTGTATATTTGTGTTTGTATATTTGACATACAAACAAATATACATTTGCTACAGTGCGGCGAAGGTGATGCATGTGGTAGGGCCCGCGGGCATATACAAACATGTTTGTATATTCGGCATACAGGAGAGGCAGATACAAAGTTGAATGTATATTTGACATACATTGGCGACATACAAGAGGCAATCTAAATCACATATCCTAAAAGATTCCTTGCTTGTATGTTGGGGATTTGTATGTTTGCATATACAGGCCGATATACAAAATGAGGACATAAATTCCGGACCTGAGGGATAAATCAGATGAAGTTAATAATATTTCAGGTCCGCTGCATGTATATTGGGCACTTGTATGTGCCAATATATATTGTGAAGGTACAAAGGCTAGATACAAGCTGGATTTGAACTGATTCTCAAAATGTTCTAATAAAATTTGAGGTCTGACTTGTATATAAGGTAGTTGTATATGCATTTGTTTGTGCATATACAAGGGCAAAAATGGCACAATGAAGAAAGGAAAAGTTAGCGATAGGCGCATGAAGTGCCTACGTGGCATGTTTTCATTGGTTCACGACTTTTCAAAGGTGTTTTGAGCAGTAGATCTCAGCGATGGGGAGGTGATTGACGACTGTGTTTTAATTTTGCTGGAACGATGTTTTTCTTTGTCTGCGGCCCATTTTTGAGTGGGAAAATCTTCAAATGCATCTGCTGTTGCATCCCGCGGGTAGATGAAGCATTGATGGCATAATTGCAAATAGGCATGGGCCAGTGGTTGAATGGTCAAGTACCTGATTTGTGACGGGGAGTCTTCCAGCAACGACACAGGGCTCGAGCTCAACCATTCCTCGCCCTTCTCTTGCTTCTTCCCATTTTGTCCCCTACTGCATTTATTATTTTGAGCGCCATTTCTTGTGCTGTGTATCTGACGGGAAAATTTGACCTCGCCTTGTAATTAATTTTTGCAAAGTAAACCTTCTTGCTGTTTTAAGAAAACGGTGTTACTCTTTTGTGGTTGTTGAAAAATGAACAAGTTTTGGTGCTGTAGTAGGAATACAACTTTTTGGTGACTCTATTTCAGGTGTCTCGTGAGTTTATGAATTGTATGTTGTATGTATTATGCACAGAATCATCAATTTCATGTTGATTTAAATGAGTAATGCTCCATTGCATGTGTTTCGTTATTTGTCTCCAAACTGAATGTGTTTTTTCTTCTGACTCTAAACATCTAAGGGGTGTTATAGATTCTAGAATATAGGTTTTCTATATTGAGTACTTAGTCTCTTACTTCTACTCAAGAAGTAGATTAAATGTTTTGGATTAAGTGTTAAGAAGAATACATTGTAGTAAGGATGTTGGTAAGCAAAAATAACTAAATACTCTCTCTTGGGTATTGTTTGTAAGGCAGACATTTCAGAAGCCCCTTGAAATCTGATTATTGTCTCAAGTCTGTGGTAGATATTCACATATATATGTCTATTGACTCTGAGCCCTAGATAGGCACCAATCTGGTCTGGTATCTCTGTTGTATCCCAAAGCCCTGGTTTTGCATCCAGATATAAATCAAACTCAAACTTCAACTTCAAAACTTTTAGGACTTTAGAAGTAGTTTTAGGACCTAAAATCCTCTGTCTACAACTGTATATAGGCCCAAAGCTAGCCCCTTCACTCTTATCTCATAGTTTTGGTCTACATAAGAGAGGATTTATCTACTTTGTGTCAGCATCCCAGTCTTTGCATAGTTATATCCCATGGGTGTTGAGTAGGGAATACCCCCCTTGGTTCTGTAGAACCTAAAGAAGAAGAGGAGAAATCTATAGAGTTTATCTCCTATACTGTTGGCCCCTGGCCCAGGAATCTTGATGACTAATGATGGCTACCTTGTAGGGATGACTGGGAATAAGCATCCAGTCTGGGAAAATAACCAACAGAATTTGGTGACTCTACTGGGGACTTGTAAAAGAACCCTGATTCCAAAAGGAAAACAATTCCTAGTAATAGGTGGTGACTCCGAACCAATCTCCCAACCAGTAAAGTAAAAATTTGTATGCAAGGGAGAAGATCCCAGCGTAATACTCTGTTTGAGGAGTTACCCACAAAAATGATGTATAGGAAAAAGGGGATTGTTCGAGCCAGTCAAGATGGTTCTCCTAACCCCAGGAAAAATGAATTTATTCAAGACAATCCAGGATCTTCACAGCAAACAATGCCTTATTTTTCAAAACAGAAGCTGAAATCCAAAATGTATATGAGAAATAGCAGGATGGTGCTCTGAGAATAAGGTCAGAGGTGTTTCAAGAACGCCCTTTCCATGACTCCCCTGATAGATTTGAAGAAGTTGAATCCCTAAGGGATGATGATAATGATGATCAGAATATGATGAAACCCTCCTCTTCTATGCCTAGAGAGGAAGAACTAGCTGATGAAATTAAGAGCTTAAGGGCTGAGTTAGAATATCTGCAAGCAGTGAAAATCAGAGATGACATGAGACAGAAAGTGCAAGCCCTAAGAGTTGCTCAGAATGATTCAACTCCTACCCTTGAAAATACAAATATGTAGAGAAATCAGCATAGAAATGAAATCCGTGATCAGTGTAATGATCAAAGACATAATGCAAATAACATAAGAGCTCCATTAAATAATGTAAGAAATCATAATGCAAATAGAAATGCAAATGCTAATCAATTTGGTAGACAACCAATGCAGCTAGATAGATTCAAACAACTAGTTTTTGATGGCATTCCTAGTTATCCAAACCCTATTGACAAACATGTGAGGCTGCAAGTGCCTAAATTTTTAGGAAACAATACCGTCTCAGGTGAGGACCATTTAAAAGCTTTTCAGAATATCATGGACAACTTTGAGGTTGAGCATGAGGATGTTTTCATGAAATCATTCATGCAATCCTTAGTTGACGAAGCCAAGGAATGGTACAAAGGCCTACCTGACGGAAGCATTTCATCATGGGATGAATTTAGGAGAATATTCAAGGAACAATATGGTGACAAAACTGATCCTAGTTTCTTCATTAATGAATTCACTGGCATTGCCAAAGGATCAAATGAACAAGTTGCTGATTTCAATGCTAGATTCATGAAGGTATTGAACAAATTGCCACAGGACTTGAGGCCTAATGAACCTATGTGCATAGTGTTGTACATAAATGCTTTTGATGCCAAGACAGCTTATGGATTAAGAGACAAGGGACCTCACAGCCTCAGGGATGCCTTCAAAATAGCAACTAATATTGAAAATAATAGGAAGGCATCTGGTAAGACAAATAGAAGGGATGATGTGAAAATTCTGCAAAATCCAAACATTAAATCTCAGAGTATCCAAGGTAATGCATCTACTTCTAAGGATAAAATAGATAAATTAACAGATGTTGTTAAGGACCTGAGTTATAGAATAGCTAAAAATGAAAAGGGGATAGATCCTGACAGGCCAGTTCACCAAAGGCAAGAAAGAAGACCATCATTACATGATATGCCGTATCATACTAATTGGCGTGATGGTAAACCCGTCCTCCCACATAGCAATACAAATCCAAGAGCTCAAAATACAAAGGAAACTCTTGATCCTTTGAAGAAAGCTATAAATATTGTTAATGACACCCCATGGTGTATAATCTACCAAATGCCTCATTCACAGTCACAATGTATGATTGCTTAGTCTCTGTATAACAATGTTGTTTCCTGTGATGAATGCAATGAGCTACATTCCATGGAGGATGATAATGTCAATATGTTGTCTACAAATAGAGGATACTCCTTTCATGATGCTAATGGAAAAGTAGATAATGAAATTTAGGTCTGCCAACACTTCCCATATGATGAGGATGAAGAGGACAATTATGCCTATGCTCAGGATTCACATAATTTTCTGAATACTTTGAGGAGACCGTTTGATGAAGAAATTAGTGCCCTCACAGCTGTAGTAGTAGTTCAAGTCAAGAGCAATTACAATCTCAGGAATTCTACAAAATCCAAACATTAAATCTCAGAGTATCCAAGGTAATGCATCTACTTCTAAGGATAAAATAGATAAATTAACAGATGTTGTTAAGGACCTAAGTTATAGAATAGCTAAAAATGAAAAGGGGATAGGTCCTGATAGGCTAATTCACCAAAGGCAAGAAAGAAGACCATCATTACATGATATGCCGTATCATACTAATTGGCGTGATGGTAAACCCGTCCTCCCACATAGCAATACAAATCCAAGAGCTCAAAATACAAAGGAAACTCTTGATCCTTTGAAGAAAGCTATAAATATTGTTAATGACACCCCATGGTGTATAATCTACCAAATGCCTCATTCACAGTCACAATGTATGATTGCTTAGTCTCTGTATAATAATGTTGTTGCCTATGATGAATGCAATGAGCTACATTGCGTGGAGGATGATAATGTCAATATGTTGTCTACAAGTAGAGGATACTCCTTTCATGATGCTAATGGAAATGTAGATAATGAAATTTAGGTCTGCCAACACTTCCCATATGATGAGGATGAAGAGGACAATTATGCCTATGCTCAGGATTCACATAATTTTCTGAATACTTTGAGGAGACTGTTTGATCAAGAAATTAGTGCCCTCACAACCCTCACAATCAGAGGAACATATATTCTTTGTGAACACTGACTGTGATAATTTTAGAGTTGTCTCAGATGTTAAGAAAGGTAAAGAGGGAGACATGTGCATTCAAAAGTCTGATCAACAAGGTCTATGGACAATGTATTTTGATGGAGCTTGTTCAAAGGAAGGCTCAGGAGCTGGGATTGTTTTTCTGTCTCCAGCTGGTAAGCTTCTAAAATTCTCTCTCTTGTTGAAGTTTGCCTATACAAATAATATTACGGAGTATGAGGCTCTGCTGTTAGGATTGAATGTAGCTCTGAAGCATGGAATTAAGATGCTCAAGGTGTTTGGTGATTTAGAGCTTATTGTTTCCCAAGTTAGAGATAAGTATGCATTAAAGAATAAAAGGTTCAAACAATATAAGCATGTTGTTTGGGATACAATTGAATTGTTTGATGCATTTTCAATAAACTGGATAGAGAGATCAAAGAATGTCAGGGCATATTTTCTAGCTAATGTAGCTATAAGGCCAGATGATATAACTCTATCAGATGTTACCGATGTTGAGATCAAACTCAGACCTGTAGTGCCAGATAATGTATGCAGCTGGCAAGTATTTGATGATGATAAAGATTTACTGAGATTTCTACATTGTATTGATGAATATGAGAACCAGGAAATAGATTTTCAAAATTTTGTAGAGGTAGTAGATGGGAAAGAAACTCTCTTAGGGAAGGAAGTAATTCAGCTAAAGACAAATAAAATCCCTAGAGGGCTAGTTGCTTTAGAGAGAGCTTTTGACAATAGGGAGCAACTCATCACAAAGTCATCTCCAACAAACAAGAATGATTTAGAAGAGATAAATTTGGGGACATCTCATGCTCCCAAAAGGGTATACATTGGCAAACAGCTCAAACCACATATCAGATCTATGCTGATTACATTACTGAGAAAGTATAAGCATGTGTTTGCTTGGTCATATGAGGACCTGAAAGCTTATAGAGAGGATTTATTTTAGCATGAAATCCCTTTGAAGCCTGGAGCTTAACCATTTAGACAAAAATAGAGGCCTATCAACCCAACCTTAGCTCCAAAAAATGCAAGAGGAAATTATGAAGCTTAGGGAGGCTGGAATAATCATGCCTATCAGACATTCAACTTGGGTGTCTAACCTTGCCCCAGTCAGAAAAAAGAATGGTGACATCAGACTTTGTGTGAATTTTAGAAATTTAAACGTGTCTTCTTTGAAAGACAATTATCCATTGCCAAACATGGAGGCCATGTTGCAGAAGGTGACTGAATGTGAGCTTCTATCTATGATGGATGGATTCTCAGGATACAACCAAGTGAAGGTGAAAGAATCAGAACAATTCAAGACTACTTTCACTACTCCATGAGGAACATATGTATATGTGAGGATGCCATTTGGATTGACAAATGCAGGTGCCACATTTCAGAGGGCAATGGATGTGGCTTTTGCAGGATTGATTGATTCAATCTTGGCTATGTATCAAGATGACTTAACTACCTTTTCAAAGAAAGAAGAATAATACTATTTGCATTTGGAACAAATTTTTATTAGAGCATTAGAGTATGGCATGTCACTCAACCCAAAGAAATGTGCTTTTGGGGTTGTAGAAGGAAAACTGCTTGGACACATTGTTTCCAAGGATGGAGTCAGGATTGATCCTGAAAGGGTAGCTGCAATTGACAAAATCCAAATCCCTAAAATGGTAAAAGGTGTTCAATCCTTCTTTGGACAGATTAATTTTTTTAGGAAATTTGTTTCTAATTTTGCAGAGACCACCAAGGAGATCTCTAAAATGTTGAAGAAGAATGCAATTGTCAAATGGGAAGATGAAGCAACCAAATCATTTCAAGACATAAAAGAGGCAATAAAGATGGCTCATGTTTTAAAATCTCTAGATTTTTCTAGGCCATTTCGATTGTTTTCATTTGCTTCTTTCCATACTGTTGCTGCATGCCTATTGCAAAAAAATGAAGAAGGGTTTGAATAGCCTATAGCTTTGTTTAGTAGGTCATTGCAGGCTGCTGAATTAAAGTATGATATAATGGAGAAGCAGGCATATGCATTGGTTAGAGTAGTCAAGAGCTTCAGGCCCTATTTGGTAGGCTCACAAGTAATTGCATATGTGCCTCATGCAGTAGTCAAAGATATATTTACTCAGCAGGAGGTAACTGGAAGAAGATGCAGATGGATAAACAAGTTGCAGGAGTTCAACATTGAAATACAGATCACAAAATTGGTAAGAGGACAGGGTTTAGCAAAGCTAATGACACAATCAAATCTAGAGGCATGCCAAGTCAATGAAGTGCATAATGAAGTTATAAATATGTCAGAATCTGAATGGTATAGGGACATAATATACTATTTGTAGAATTTAAATTGTCCTTCCCATCTTAGTGATATCCAAAAAAGGACCTTGAAGCTGCAAGCTATTAAGTACATCATTGTTCAAGGAGAGCTATATTGGAGAAATTATTATGGTGTGTTACTCAGGTGTGTTGATGAAAATCCGGCCAAAGATATTCTCAGTGACATGCACAATGGAGTGTGTGGTGGACACTATGCTGCCTATTTAACAACCCACAAAATCCTCAGAGCTGGATACTGGTGGCCAACTCTCTTCTCAGATGCACACAAAATGATAAGAAAATGTGATCCTTGTCAAAGGTTCTCAGGGAAATCAAGATATGAAGGTGAATTGCCCCTTAGGACTATAGATGTAGAGGCTCCATTTTAGCAATGGGGGATTTATTTCATAGGGGAAATCTCAGAAAAATCAAGTGGAGGGCACAGTTGGATCCTAGTTGCCACTGATTACTTCACCAAATGGATTGAGGCCATTCCAACTAAAAAAGCTACAAGCAAAGTGGTGATGGATTTTATTTTAGAAAATATCATTATCAGATTTGGGGTGCCAATAAAACTAGTTACAGCTAATGCTATGTGCTTTAGGTCTGGTGAATTTGTTGATTTTTACAATAACTATAGAATGAATTTGTCTCATACATCACCATACCATCCACAAGGAAATGGCCACGCAGAGTCAAGCAACAGGAGCCTCATGAAAATCATCAAAAGAATGGTGGATGAAAATAAGAGATCTTGAGATTCAAAGCTGAAATTGGCATTATGCATTGATAGGGTGACAGTGAAAAAGGCAACTGGAGGGTCACCTTATGAATTAGTATATGGTGCAGTAGCTAGATTACCTATGAATAACATCCTGCCAGTTTATAAGTTCATCCAAGGAAATCAGGAGGAGATTGGAGACCCAATGACTAAAAGAATAAATCCGCTGGTTGAACTAGATGAAATCAGAAGAGAAGCACAAAAAATAAACATCAAGAAACAACAAAGAGTTAAATATCTGTTTGATAAAAGGGCTATAGAGAGAAGGTTTTAGATAGGTGATCTGGTCCTTATGTGGAATGCAAGGAGCCAGGATAAGGGCAAGCACGGTAAATTTGAACCCTTATGGACTGGCCCATATCAAATTAGCAATATCTATGGAGATTATTCCTATTTTCTCCAAGCCCTAAATGGTGAACTAATGGAATTGCTAGTGCACGGTAAATTCCTTAAAACCTTTTTCACATAAATGAGTACCTTCTGTGCACACTGTAAATTAGTTGTTAATATTTTGTACATGCCTTGTATAGTCGGTCGTGTTTTGAGTTTTGAGTTTTGTCTGGTCTGTCCCGGAGTAGTCTAGTCCTCGCTGCAGTCTTGCACCTACACGTCCCCAATTAGAGCCTATGTTGGTAATCATTTATGTTTAGAGTTTCAAGCTTGAGTGTGCTGATTTTTCTCTTTCAAATCCTAAATTTTCTAGAGTCTTGGGGTCTTGCGCTGTTTTGTCTACTCTGTTAGTGGCCTTCTGGGGTGAGTTTGTGGTTGCTCAGTTTTATCTTCATCTTGTAGTATTCATTGGTTGACCAGTCCCCATGTTAAGTCTTGTATATGCAAATGCAAGTTGCATGTAGGCAGGCTTGTGAAATCTTAATCGGTTTCCATAAAATGTTGAAAATTTGAGTTATATGCATGTTTCAATTGTATATCGGGTTGCATATACATTAGTGGAATCTTTCACAAGACTACTAGGAATATTCTGCACTTGTATGCCTTTTCAATTGCATATTAGGTTCAAGGTGGAAGATACATTGAGGGAATATTCTATAGAAGATCATGTGTTTGTATGTGCAGGAATGAATGTATGTTAATAATACATTGGGTCTTATGCAATGAAAAATATACAAGGAGGCTCGATATACATCTGCTATAGTGTAAAGGTTCATTGCCAGCATATACAATGAAAGATGTACAAGGGTGAATGTATCTCTAACATACAAGTCAACATGTAAGAGTTGAAAGATACAATGAAAGTATGCATTTATCAAATATTCCATCGCAGATTTTGCAGTTGTATAAATGGGTTTGTATATTTGTGTTTGTATATTTGACATACAAACAAATATACATTTGCTACAGTGCAGCGAAGGTGATGCATGTGGTAGGGCCCATGGGCATATACAAACAGGTTTGTATATTCGGCATACAGAAGAGGCAGATACAAGGTTGAATGTATGTTTGACATACATTGGCAACATACAAGAGGGAATCTAAATTGCATATCCTAAAAGATTCCTTGTTTGTATGTTGGGGATTTGTATGTTTGCATATACAGGCTGATATACAAAATGAGGACATACATTCTGGACCCAAGGGATAAATCAGATGAAGTTAATAATATTTCAGGTTCGCTGCATGTATATTGGGCACTTGTATGTGCCGATATAAATTGCAAAGGTACAAAGGCTAGATACAAGCTAGATTTGAACCGATTCTCAAATTGTTCTATCAAAATTTGAGGTCCGACTTGTATATAAGGTAGTTGTATATGCATTTGTTTGTGCATATACAAGGGCGAAAATGGCAAAATGAAGAAAGGAAAAGTCAATGATAGGAGCATGAAGTGCCTACATGGCATGTTCTCATTGGTTCGTGACTTTTCAAAGGTGTTTTGAGCAGCAGATCTCAACGATGGGGAGGTGATCGATGGCTTTGTTTTAATTTTGCTGGAGCAATGGTTTTCTTTGTCTGTGGCCCATTTTTGAGCGGGAAAATCTTCAAATGCATCTGTTGTTGTATCCTACGGGTAGATGAAGCATTGATGGCATAATTGTAAATAGGCATGGGCCAGTGGTTGAATGGTCAAGTCCCTGATTTGTGATGGGGAGTCTTCCAGCGATGGCACAAGGCTCAAGCTCAACCATTCCTCGCCCTTCTCTTGCTTCTTCCCGTTTTGTCCCCTTCTACATTTATTAGTTTGAGTGCCATTTTTGGTGCTATGTATCTGACGGGAAATTTTGATCTCACCTTGTAATTAAATTTTGCAAATTACACCTTCTTGCTATTTTAAGCAAACGGTGTTACTCTTTTGTGGTTGTTGAAAACTGGACAAGTTTTGGTGTTGTAGTAGGAATACAACTTTTTGGTGACTCTGTTTCAGGTGTCTCATGAGTTTATGAATTGTATGTTGTATGTATTATGCACAGAATCATCAATTTCATGTTGATTTAAATGAGTAATGCTCCATTGCATGTGTTTCATTATTTGTCTCCAAACTGAATATGTTTTTTCTTTTGACTCTGAACATCTAAGGGGTGTTATAGATTATAGAATATAGGTTTTCTATGTTGAGTACTTAGTCTCTTACTTCTACTCAAGGAGTAGATTAAATGTTTTGGATTAAGTGTTAAGAAGAATACATTGCAATAAGGATGTTGGTAAGCAGAAATAACTAAATACTCTCTCTTGGGTATTGTCTGTAAGGTAGACATTTCAGAAGCCCCTTGAAATCTGATTATTGTCTCAAGTCTGTGGTAGATATTCATATATATATGTCTATTGACTCTGAGCCCTGGATAGGCACCAATCTAGTCTGGTATCTCTGTTGTAACCCAAAGTCCTAGTTTTGCATCTAGATATAAATCAAACTCAAACATTAACTTCAAAACTTTTAGGACTTTAGAAGTAGTTTTAGGACCTAAAATCCTCTGTCTACAACTGTATATAGGCCCAAAGCTAGCCCCTTTGCTCTTATCTCATAGTTTTGGTCTACATAAGAGAGGATTTATCTACTTTGTGTTAGCATCCCAGTCTTTGCATAGTTATATCCCATGGGTGTTGAGTAGGAACTACCCCCCTTAGTTCTGCAGAGCCTAAAGAAGAAGAGGAGAAATCTATAGAGTCTATCTCCTATACTATTGGCCCCTGGCCCAGGAATCCTATCGACCAATGATGGTTCCCTTGTAGGGATGACTAGGAATAAGCATCCAGTATGGGAAAATAACCAACATGACATATGAGCTCATATAAAATATTTTTGTTTCCTGCAAAACCTTCAACTGATCATCAATATTGCTGTTGATCATTTCAGCCCAATCTATCATCCTCTTTCCACTTACAATTTCCTCAATGAAGAAAAACATCCATGGCTCGAAATTTGCTGATTGTGGGCAGCCCATGATGCAATTCAGAAATACCACCATATAATTGATTTCTCGATGCAAATCAGATTTGTGAAGTTTTTTAGGCACTCTGCTTACTTGCGATCTTGATTGTATACCCAATTTGCTATTTATCACCTCCATACACTTCTCAAGTCTAGCCAGATAAAGTTGAAAAGTGATCTCCTTGTCGCAGAATGTAGTTGTTTTATATGAGGGAATGTCAAAAGCTTCTACGATTGCCTCCTTTCTCAGATAAGCCAGTACTTTACCCTCTCTGGTCATAATGCATCTCTTTTTAGGATTATAATGCTTGGCACATTCTAGCATTAGGTCTAGACACAACATTGCTGGCAGGAAACAAGTAGCCTGCACACTCCCATTCTTCAACATTCACCTAATTAGATCCGACAGATTGGGTTTGTGTAAATTTTGTCGAATTTCCTCCATGTTGGTCTTCCCAAGATTAGTATCACCAAGGTTTCACCACTTTGATGTGACTTTTATTTCTGGCCACGTTCCCTTCATGTCGCTCCTCATTAGTGCCTGTCTGTCCTTTGCGCTCATTGCTCACCTGCATGAATTTCAGACATTAGTTCGCTAGAATAATGCATAAAAGACAAGCACATAAGACAAAACCCACCACATAACACATGCGGGACTAAAATATGCAATTTGAAACATCCTGCCTTCTCTGGAAAAAAAAACTATAAATGCAAAACTGAAATAGATGAGTGTGTCATGAATATCAAGATCATCAGTTGTAAAGTCATTTCATTACGTTTAAACACCTTTATCCCCACCTCAGCGAATTTCAACCTCAAACTTATATTTGCAAATGCCGGCAAAAAAAAATTGATTTTCAATCGCGAATCACCCCCCTACTAGTTGCCAATGCTCAAACCAAAATAGAAAGATTTTAGATTATATGACGTGGTTCTTTGCTCTGCCCTGATGTGACAAGAAAAGCCTGATTTTACATCACCGATGAAGCAATATTTGAAGTTCGAATGCTCAGACTATCAAGAAAAACTTTTACGCTTTGAAATGCCTATACTATGCATGTATATATCAAGTTGACGCGGTGGGAGATTTCTAAAAGGTTTGAAAGAATGTGCCAACATCCCACTCGCAAAAATAAACCATACACTACCTTACGACTTAAGCCACATATTGGAATTTAAGTGAATATGACACCAAGGATAGAATGGACTGCAACCTAAATGCAATGGTCAATCACTTAAGCATTACTATGCACTATAAATGACAAATACGCACTTCATATACTAATATAACAATGAATCTTTCATCTGTGCATGAACAAGAAATATAGAGATGTTTTACCCTTGCTAGACTATCATGGACAAAGCAGCCATAATGACGCCCTGCACAAATATTTCTTCAAATGCCTCACCAGCAATCATGCCACGCCAATCATAACTCCATGCTCAGAGTATTGAATAAATTTGCTAAGTTTGAAAAATCACCTTGAATGTGCATTTGGGTAGGTATCTAAGTGCTAGATGCACACTGGGAAAAATGATTATGCACTTCTAAAGAGATTCAAAAAATCCTTCATGATGCCCAGCGATACGCTGCCAGGCTGAGGGATTACATACATATCTTTAGGCTTCTATTTTGGGTGAACCAACCTTTAAAGACCACCTGGAGCATTAACTCGACTGTGAATATAATCTAAATCCTGACGGATATCCCCCACCTCAACGGATGTCAGAGTGCCCCATGCACTCTTTGAAATGCAAACCACTTTTGTCGGAGTGCCCAGGTAGACTCATGATGCTCATATGCATAATGTCTAGTGTTTGAGCTTGCAAAGCATCACAAGAAGACTGCCTAAGCGGACTTTTACTATCATGTTGTGTTTGGTTATTTCCCATATTTGCAAAGTGCTTTAAGATGTTCACTTGGGCAGAGTTTTAATATCATGTTGCGTTTGGTTATTTCCCATATTTACAAAGTGCTTTAAGATGTCCGCTTGGGCGGAGTTTTAATATCATGTTGCATTTGGTTATTTCCCATATTTGCAAAGTGCTTTAAGATGTCTGCTTGGGCGGAGTTTTGGATACCCTATGCATAATTCGAAACACTATGCACTATAAAGCAAATGGGAATGTGTGCCTAGACTCGTCTGTATTCTCTACTCAAAAGCATGCCTGGAGTGGACTGATGATACCTACGTGCACAAGCCTTGAAGATGTAAATTACAAAGTAGTAACGTGCTCCCCAACAGTGATCTTGGTTTGAAATTGAAATGAACTTCAACATCCAACCGAAGCCTTAGATAATTTTCTAATTTTCACTCGATCCAAACTCTCACTTCAAACTTCGGGGACGAGATGGCTCTTTTGACCTCTACGATCTGATCGACCTCCCAAACATTCAATGGATCCTAGTATATCCTTCCGTAATTTGTAAAACTACCTCACCTGGGAAAGAGCTCTCAAATAGGACTATTGCCAAAACAACACAGTGCAAACAAACCAAAAGGAGGAGGGTCCCCATCCTCGAATGGGGCGATGTTGCAAAAAGGTCACAACAGATCGCTTTGAGAAATTGAAGATATTTTATTATCCAGTACTTGAATGGTTATTCTCCCATTGGATCCCTTTGAGATATTTTATGATTAATAAAACATCATTTGTTATTATCCAACACATCAATGGTTATTCTTCCATAAAAGTATATTCTCTAATATTTTAATTATTTCCCTAAAAGAATTGGTTTTAATGGTCTAGTTACAATGTGTACCAAATCCCACACACTTATATTAAATACTAAAAAATAAAAAATGAAAAAACCAATTTTAACCAATAAAATTATTTGTTTTATATTTTTATCAGCTTTATTTTCTCTCTATAGGTTGTATACTATCACAAACTATAATAGTTAGATTTCTCCCCACACATTACTTTGCACAAATTTGTTGTTCCTGTGGTTGGTGAATGTTGACCTATTTTCATTTGTCCTGAGTCAAATGGTTCACCTTGAATATCCCCTGAATATCCTTTGGAAATTGATCCTGTAAGCCTAAATCCTTCAATTTATCATGATATCCCTTGCAGAATTTCTCAAAAACATGATTGGATAATCCTTGTAGAAAACCCAGAAAAACTCAGAAATTTTTTGTCTTCAAGTGCCTTCCTTCATAGAGATTTCTTAGTTTTATAGTTAGTCATTTTGTATGCATCTTTGTATGTATTGTTGTATGTATATCTGTTTGTATCGCATATACAAAGGAATATACAAAGGTAGATACAAAAAGGGGAAAGATAAAGATACATCGGTGGGAGATTCACATATCGCCATGACCCAGCTCAAAGTCTCCCCGGCAACCCGATGTATTTGCATTTACAAGGCAGGATACAATGTGATATAAAAAGGAGCAAGATGCATTCCTAGACTTGAACCCAGTTCCAATTTGCTTCATAACAGCATTGAGATCCGCTTTTGTATGCACATGTGATTGTATCATATATAGAAAAGCATATGCAAAAAGGGATATACGAAGGCTCATCGGCAAGAAAATTGTATATCGGAGAGATGCTTTTTGAAGTCTCTTCGATAGGATGATTCACACACAAAAGCATATCGATGGGAAATATGCCTATCGGTAGGACTTGGTTTGTGGTCCCACCGATAGGCCCATGCACATACAAATGTATATCAGTGGGAGATGAACCTATTGGTGAGACTCAACTCAAGGTCTCTCCGATGGCCTGATATATGCAAAATGAAGACCAGAAATAGTGTAGTGGTGGGTCTCAGTAACTCAGCGGTCTATTTTGCAGTGATGGAGCCATAGATTGAGGATCCAATGGAATGATGACTCGTGTCAGGGAGATTCAAAGGTGTTTCAAAAGTGGATTCAAATGGGGATACAAAAAAATACAAAGGGGCATTAGTGACACTTTTGTATATCGGCGTGACAAAGTTTGAGGTCTCCCCGACAACTTGACATATACCAAAATTGCATATGCAAAAAGTGAATGAAGAAATCACATAAGTGCAAAATTAAACAATTTGAAGGACCCAATATGTAGGTGATGTCATACAGATCTCCTCTTCAACCAGGTTCTTCAGGATGGTGACGTTATCATGTATTTCCATAGTGTATCCATTTTGTATGTCTGTATGCCATACAAACGATAGTCCTTTTACAAAGAAGATAAAATTGACGGTGTGTAGGATGGTTGCTGACTTTGGAGATGAATGTGCTGGCTTTGGCCAACAAGACATCTTAGCGGCTGAATTAAATGTTGCAGAGCCCTACTATTCAAATGTATCAAGTGATAAAAAATGTAGAAATTTAAATGAGTAGGGGATTTAAAGTGTTGTAAAAGCTTGTTGAGGAGTGATTTGTCCCATCTGCCATCAATGTAAATCTGATCTCTCAAATGCTCTACTTAAGATATTTTTTGCATTCATGGTTGCCGGTGGATGATTCATCTACTCATGTTGAAGGCCCAAAATAATTTCCACCTCCCCTATTCTAGATATTTCCTGTCATAACTACTTGTAGGTCGGATACACCTTGCTGGCGATGATATTTTCTTACAGAGCCCATGGGGTGAATTCATTGTAACTGACTTGGGTCAAATGCAAAAAGCTAAATATGCATAAACGTGAGATGTAAAAAAGGTTGGAAAATTTAGCATACTTATGCTTCTGATTCCAAACAGAGCATTCCTCTACTGTAACCTTGTCTTCTAATTGAATATATACAGATTATTTTATCTCTTTATGCTAATTTCTATCTTTGTGTAAATCTACAAATGGTTTGTCTATGAATATTGCATTCCTTTCAACTATTTCTTGCATCTTACCTCTGCTAGGATCACTTACATCTATGTATGTTTATCTACTATATCTAGTTATGTTGTGTATTCATCTAGTTCAGTGAGAGCTCTCATATTCAAACCTAGTGTATCACCCCCTTTTACTTTCAAGTTCATCCTTCTAACAATTTTCCTCATAGGTGCATAGATTAGGTTTAGTCTTAGGCTCATTGGATCACTCAGCTAGCAAAGGAATTAGTCTCTCTCTGGGGATTCATCCTCCCTGTAGGGTTCCACACCTAGAGGTCGTCTCAATGTTTCACTAGATTGTTGGAGCCCTAAAAGCTTTCAACTTTGGGTGCAAATCTAGGTGACAATAGTTTATGGCATGCTCGATGGGACAATTGGATGATCCTTTTCATCCTTTAAAGAGTTCTAGTGTGCTCTTTAGTGCATCTTGCCATTCAGGGCAATCTCTCCAACACCATGGTAACTCTATTGAACAAACATGCTCATGAAGGCAACCCAAGCGCCTAAATTTTTTTCAAGGATCGGGATTCTAATGGTTCGTTTGGTCTGTTCAGCTTGCTGAAGCATTTCAATCACCTGGTGACTCCCTGTTATGAACATATTTCTCTGAAGGGTAGACCTGTTTGCTCTTACATTTCCTTGTCCTTAATACTTGAAGATTTCAATTTTTTATGGAAACTATGGCTATCTCCCTCCACCCAACTAGAATCAAAATTTTATTCTTCCATATCATCCTTTTTAGGCCCAAAACACCTTTGGTTTTATGCCATATGCCCCTGCTATTGTAGAATATCAGTATTTTAATGATGCTTACCTCCCAACTACCTAGGATATGTCTCCTTAGCAATCTAATAATGCTTATTATCAACCCCAAGAAGAGTATTTTGATCCTAGTCAGTGCAACTACCCTCCTAACCAGTTCCAAGATGTTGATCCTGTGAATGTTGATGCATTCAATGAGCTCATGAGTAGTTTCATGAAGCTTGATGGACTTCTGAATGATGTAAAAGGAGCAAGAGGGTATAGCTAGCTTCAACGATTTTTTGATCTCAGCATGATAAACGTGTTTGATGTCAAGGAGGTGCTCTTACATCTAATGAGGGAGGTTGAAGAGTATGAAGAAATGAAGGAGTGAGACCTGCAGCAAGAGGCACAAGAGAAGGTTTTTCAAGAAAACATTGGTATAAGGATGACAAATCATGAGCATCAGATGAGGCAAGTAGCTCAAAGATTTATGTCCATTCCTAACTTTGAGTAGCCCCTGTTCTCTCCACATTTTTAGCCTATTCTAGAGGCAGCCCCCAAACATAAAATTCCAAGCCTCAGGTGGGATAATACATCTACGCCTCCAAAACCAGTTCCCATTTTTAAAATCCCAAGTTTTAGAGGCCCTTAGCCTTCACAGGAGCCTATTCTAGTATAAAGTCATTCCTCTATCCCTTGTTATCAGCCCATTTGTTTCCCCATTTGCATGGATAGTTATGATGAAATTGCTAAGATGGAAGAGCATGTGTTTATGACCTGAAGCTTCAAGTGAATCCCTATTCCTGCGCAAACTCAAGTTGTCATTCCCCAAGAACAAATTTGGCCAAAACCCTCTCCCCGCCAAAGAATTCATGAAGATATTCAATACTCTTCCCCTGATGATATGATAATCTCCAAGGGAGGACCTGTTGTCTACCAAGCTCAATGGAAAGATGAGCCAAAGGAGGAGGTGGAAGAAGATAAAACTAATGATGAGTAGTTTGTTCCTACACTCACAGAGAGAGCGTATGGGGAAAACCTTAAGCTGCAGTGGCAACTTGAGCAAAATCCAGTGGAGCTACAGTCAAAGGATGGAGCCCTAAAGGAAAAGATTGTTGAGATCATCCTAGAAGTGGATAATGCTACCCTTCTTCATGAGCTACCTAATTGTGTTGAGGTTGAAGACGATGGGCAGCTAGTTGTGGATATGCAACAACATAGGGGTAATGATGATAATGATAAATTGTTATAGGTTGAGGCTGAATAGGATAGTGAGGTTCCAAACCACAAGGAGGGGCAATTAGGCAGCCCTATACTGAAAAGTGCAGAAGTTGATGATACAGACATGTTTGAAGATCTCCCTTATTTTATTGAAAATGATGATGAGGAGGCTGAACATGGACAAGAGCAAATTGAAGACTTGTTCTTTATTATTCAATAGGATTATCAACACCTTGGTGGAGAGGACTTCTCTTTTGAGCATGTGCATGGCTCATTTCTTAAGCCTGATTTAGAAAATCATAAGCATCTTATCCATAGGGTGGAGCCAGCCATACTCCCAATCATATTTCAAATTGAGCACCAGAAGCTAGAGCTTTGAAACTAGCAGGAATAGAAAGAATCAGAATAGAGGCATGGGATCAACTCTATTGATTTGCATGTCAGTTCAAGGGGATACCCTATCAGGCATGTGGCCCAGTTGGAGATACATCAAGAGGAGTCACCACTTGGCATTCTTGCCTCTAGGCATGAAATTGAGCATCAAAATGAGTGGGATCAGCCCATGTATTCACCACAAGCCAACAACATCATCAATCAGTCCAGGTATATAGGTGAGTTTATCTCCATTTTGGGGGAGGTGTTTTATCAATTTGTCATATGCAAACTTTGACTCAACATAACTCTCTTCCCTTAGATAATTTTGGGGTGATCTAAAAGGCAAACCTGCTTGGAATTTTATGTACTTTCCAACCATGAGGTTAATAATGTGAATTACCACCTTTGAGAACTAACCTCATCATAGTGGTAAATCCACCGCCTTTACAAGGCTACATGTATGATTGATTTTACTAAACCACCCAAAGCAGAAAACAAACAAGCCAAAGCAGAAAGAAAAGTTGGGTCCCTATTTTGTCAAGGCAAAATCAGGCATGTTGTGTAACGACACAATAACTTGCCACCAAAGAACATAACCAAATTCCAATGATTCAAGTGATGTGATCACATTCTAACACAGTATTTTAACTCTTTCTAAGTATAAGTATTATAATTTTAATGAATGATAGGGTTTTAATCATGGCAACAATGCTAGCAAAGGATCAGGTGTGTGCAGATGATTAATTATCCACATCTTGAAAACATGAGTAATTGATGTTAAGCTACATATTTTGGGAACATCCCTTATAGCCAACCTGGATAGAGCCTTGCTGCCAGCAGGTGTCTATAGCCCTGACAAGGTTATCTATACAATCCCCCTAAGTAGAGCCCCACTGCCAACAGGTGTCTATAGCCCTAGTAGAGTTACTTAGATGGCCTAATTTTATTCCTTTTGGATTTTCAATATTTATTCTTTCTGTTCCTATGATGTCATCATGTAAGCTTAATCAGCAAGGCATGGTCACTTGCCGATTTAGGTTGGAGATTACATTGGTAGCAAGGAAGTCCCTTTAGATTTTTCACTTAACACCTATACTTATGCGTTCCACAAACCCAAGGTTGTTAGGTGAGTCATTGTGAAAAATCACTTTAGTTAAGAAGAGGCACCATGATGAAAAGGATATCACAGACCTAATTATTGATACTCCTCAAAATGAGTCATAATCAGAATGTGGGCCCTTTCCCCTTTTTGTGTTTTGGAGGTAGGTTCCAGTTTTCTAGCATGTTTTAGACTTGACTCTTTGTCCAATGGATCCTTAAGGACACCAATCAATTTGTTTAGTAAGAAAACATCCCTGAGAGGTTCCCAAAATGTTGACCTATTTTCCTCTATCCCAAGTCAAATGGTTCACCTTGAATATCCACTAGATATCCTTTGGAAATTGACCCTGCAAGCCTAAATCCTTCAATTCCTCATGATATTCCTCTCAAAATTTCCAAAAAAACCCACTAGGATAATTTCTGCAGAAAACCCAGAAAAACCCAGAAATCTTTTGTCTTCAAGTGCCTTCATTCAGAGAGATTTCTCAGTTTTATACTTAGTCATTTTGTATGCATCTTTGTATGCATCATTGTATGTATATCTGTTTGTATCACATATACAAAGGAATATACAAAGGAAGATACAAAAAAGGGGAAAGACAAAGATACATCCACAAGAGATTCACATATTAGCATGACCCTACTCAAAGTCTCCCCAATGGCCCAGTGTATTTGCATTTACAAGGTGGGATACAAAGTGATATACAAAGGAGTAGGATGCATTCCCAGACTTGAACCCAGTTCCAATTTGCTTCATAATAGCATTGAGATCTGCCTTTGTATGCACATACGATTGTATCGCATATATAAAAGCATATGCAAAAAGGGATATACAAAGGCTCATTAGCAAAAAAATTGTATATCGGAGAGACACTTTCCGAAGTCTCTTCGATAGGTTGATGCACACGTAGAAGCATATTGATGGGAAATATGCCTATCGGTAGGACTTGGTTTGTGGTCCCTCTGATAGGTTGATGCACATACAAATGTATATCTGTGGGAGATGGGCCTATAGGTGAGACTCAACTCAAGGTCTCTCTAATAGCTCGATATATGCAAAATCAAGAACAAACATAGTGCAGCAGTGGGTCCCAGTAACTTAGCGATCTATTTTGCAATGATGGAGCCATAGCTTGAGGATCTAAGGGAATGATGACATGTGTTAGGTAGATTCAAAGGCAATCAAAAGCTGATTGAAATGGGGATACAGAAAAGGATACAAAGGTGCATCGATAATACTTTTGTATATCAGCATGACTCAGTTTGAGGTCTCCCCAACAGCCCGACATATAAAAAAATTGCATATGCAAAAAGTGAATGAAGAAATTGCATAAGTGCAAAATTGAAGAGTTTGAAGGACCTGATATGTAGGTGATGTCATCCAGATCTCCTCTTCAACCAGGTTCTTCAGGATGGTGACATCATCATGTTTTTTCACAATGTATCCATTTTGTATGTCTATATGCATACAAACAACAGTCCTTTTGTAGCAAAGATGAAATTGATGTGTAGGAAGGTCGCCAACTTTGGAGATGAATGTGCTGGATCTGGCTGATAGGGCATCTTAGCAGCTAAATTAAGGGTTGCAAAGCCTGACTATTCAAAGGTCTCAAGTGATTAAAAATGTAGAAATTCAAATGAGTAGGGCATTTAAAGTGTTGTAAAAGCTTGTTTAGGAGTGATCTGTCCCATCTGCCATCAATGCAAATCTGATCTCTCAACTGCCCTGCTTCAGATTTTTTTGCATTCATTGTTGCTGATGGATGATTTAGATGCTCATGTTGAAGGCCCAAAATATCTTGCACCTCCCCTGTTCTAGATATTTCCTGCCATAACTTCTTGCAGGTCAGCTACTCCTTGTTGGCGATGATATTTTTTGATAGAGCCCATGGGTCAAATTCATTGTAACAGACTTAGGTCAAATGCAAAATGCTATATTTGCATAAACATGAAATTTTAAAAAGGTTGGACAATTTTGCGGTCTTATGCTTCTGATTCCAAATAGAGCATTCCTCTACTCTAACCTTGCCTTCTGATTGAATATATGCAGATTATTTTACCTCTTTATGTTAATTTCTATCCCTATGTAAATGTAGAAATGGTTTGTCTATCGATATTGCATTCCTTTCAAACATTTCTTACATCTTACTTCTATTATGATCACTTACATCTATGTATGTTTATTTGCTATATCTAATTATGTTGTGTATTCTTCTAGTTCAATGAGAGCTCTCATATTCAAACCTGGTGTATCACCCCCTTTTACTTTCCAGTTCATCCTTCTACCCCTTTTCCTCCTAGGTGCATAGATTAGGTTTAGTCTTAGGCTCACTAGATCACTCATCTAGCAAAGGAACCAGCCTCTCTATGGAGATTCGGCCTCCCTGCAGGGTCCCACACCTGGAGGTCATCTCAATGTTTCACTAGATTGTTGGAGCCCTAAAAGCCTTCAACTCTGGGTGCAAATCTAGCTGACAATAGTGACCACTAATGTCATTGTCTCGTGTGGCTACATAAGTGGATTTTTTACTTAAATTTGAGTAGTATGGGTTGATCAATGAAATTTGTTTATTAGATATAAGGAATAATTTTCAATCTCTTCCTATTATAATGTGGAGCATATGAAAATAATGGGAGGTGACTTTGAAGTGTATATTGTCTTTTAATTCTATGCAAGTCTAGCATTTTTTTGAAAATTGATCTGTCAGTTTGAGATCAATTTATATGTTGCAAGAATGGGCTCTATAACCTATGGATCTAACTTAGTACATTGTATGTTCAAGGACTATGACTTGATTATCATTGATTCCTACTCTCTATTAATATGTTAAGGACTAATTATATTCAAAAATATCTCAAGACATTGTTGAATTGTAGGGGTTCATGTTTTCTTCAGTCAACCCCCTCGAATGGTCAATTTCATACCCTTGGCAAGTGTTCGCAAACAAGCATCAAATGTGAAAGTACTATAAATGTGAATTTTAATGCAGGTTTGATTATTTTTAATTCTTCAATACAAGTGTTCCTAGATAGGAAAGCTCTTTGATCCTCTAGGATTTTTAATGATTATAGGATGTAAATTAATGTTCAATAAATATCTTAAATGCAAAGATATAACAAATTGTTACACAAGAATGTAGGAAAGTGCTAAGGATATCTTGCAAAAATCTATATTTTGAAATAGATACCACAAAGCCAAGACATGTAATTGATTTCAATATTCTTACACGTTGTATGGAGGCAAGCATTTCCATAAATAAAATTAATTAATTTTACCAAAAATATGTTTCAATGAGGTTGATACAAAATAGTTAGTGATAGCTTACACCTTAAAATTAGTCTTAACAAAATAGGGGATGAGGGCAAATTACATAGAAGCTTCATAATCCACTCAAGATACATACATATTCAATTGTTTAAATTGATAAAATCTTACTTATGGACATTGACAACTCCATTATATTAGAACCTATTTCTTGATGTTAGCATAGACTTCTTCATGAGACAAATCGTCACTATCATCGTAGTAGGTATTTTATCCACAATAACACTCATGGAAAGTTTGAAATGAACACAACCAACAATCTCTATTAATCTTTTAGAGAGCTTACCTTGGTTTTTTGAACCTAATGTAGATGTTGCATAATGATTAGGAAATTAGAACCCTCCTAATCCTAGGCATTCTTAATATCCTCCTTCACAAGATAGGTTGCGACTGTTATAGACAACATCCCAACACAACTAAAGTTTTGTGCAACATTAAATACATTCTACTTCCCTATATATTACTTTGGATTGAGCAACATATCTTCCATGGTTTTCCTAATAAGCCATGAATATATATTTTAAATATAAAACAAAAGATAAATCCAATAGCTATTTACACATCAAAGTTTTAATATTTGATAATAAACATAATATTTATGTTATCATTTAATAATAGAAATAGCTATTAAATAAAATATAAACAATAAATAATTTATTTTCATTTAAAAATAATAAAAATATAATATAAAATAACACTTATTATTTATTTTTAATTAGATATGTGATATAAGTGAAATATGGACCTATGTAAATGAAAGAAAATGAAAGAAATAAAATTATTTATTATTTTAAAAATAAAATAACAATAATAAATTATAAATTAACCAATTTAATATAAACAAACTAGTGGAAAAAATTAAAGTATATAAAAATTATAATAAATATTGTTAGTACTACTACAATATTTGTAGAAGTAAAAATTTTTAAAAAATATATTGAAATGGATAAGTAATGACAACTAAGAATTGAATGAATTAATAGCCTTGTACTAAAAGTAGTAGTAGTAGTAGTTTTTGTTGATGTTATCCTATTTTAACTTATATTAAAGCAATACATAGTAAAGGGAAGGATGGTAAAAAGTCACACCCATTTGTATAGTCTTTCCACCCCTTAAGGGATCCCATGCGCAATATGCACAATATATGAATCATGTGAGGAAGAGCAACCTCTATGATAGCCTGGAAAGCCTCATAATCTGTATAAAAGTATTATTTTAAATAGATCCTTAAAATAAGAAGATTGGATATTTAGGAAATAGTAAAGACAGAAGATCAAATTTCAAAAGAACAAAAACCAAAAAATCCATAACCTTCTGCTATAAGAGCAAATTGTCTCTCATACAGCATAGTTGTGTTGCTGCCATTACAATGGGGGCCATGTTTCCTTGTCTTCCACATGAAGTTGCTATTGAATGCATGCTCAGGGTGAAGTTGAACCATCATCACAAACTCAAAGGTGTGTGCAAAAGCTGGAACGCCGTATTGAACAATCCCCAGTTTTATCAAGAAAGAAAAAGATTAAAGATTTCGGAGCAACGCATATGTTTCATCCAGAATAACAACAAAGTAGCGGTATACGACCCTATGGAGAACACATGCAAAAGCCTTCCGCCCATTCCTATGATAGGACTTTTATCCATCTATCAATTCAGTTTTGTGAAAGAAAAACTGGTTTTGATAATACATCCCCTTTTAAATGATTTTGTGAGCTCAAGGAGAAATTATTTATGGTTGTACGATTTTTCTTGTTCCAAATGGCATGAGGGTGCTAACATGCCTGGAAGTGGGTGGGTTTTTGCCACCGCAGCGGATAAGGATGGAGGACTGATTTATGTGGCTACGTCTTACAGGGTTAATAACACCCTCCCTTGGTCTGATGCTCCCATCCGCACTGCTGCAGTTTACGATGTGGAGAAGGATAAGTGGGAGGTTCTCCCTGATATGAACTTGTCTAGAAGGATAATCAGCTGTATAGGTGATTATGCTCACGGCAACTTTTACGTGATACCGTCTATGCACTCTTCGCCCACCATTCATGTTTTTGATTCTAACACGAGAGGTTGGAAAACTATCCAGAACAGATTTGTCAAACGTGATTGGGTTGTAAGTGCATTTGGACGCTTGTATGGCTTTTCTAAAAGAGGACTCATTGAGTACGATTATAGCAAAGATAAGGTAAACATTCTAGGGCCTCTTCCAACGGATAATTGGCCCCTAGATACTAATTGGGCTACAGTAGTTGGCCACAACATCTTTGTGTGCACACGGGATAATGTTGAGGGTACAGCTTTGTATATGCTTGTATTTCCAAGTGAGACGGGAGGAGCAATCAAGTGTATTCGCATGGAGAGCCCACTAGGTTCTCATGAATGGAATATCCATAAATTTGCCACAACGCTTAATCTTTGACACAAATTAGTGCTCACATTGGCTAATATTAAGAATTAGTGCTCACATTGGCTAATATTAGAAATTCCTTGCCAAAGCATGGGCCTATGCAATCTTTGCAATAAGGCCACCTCAATAGGGATCCTAAGGCAGTTTTCGATGTCAAAATTTTAGAATAATAAAAATATTTATTATTTCCATTTAAAATTTATGTTTTTTTTTGTTTTCGACTATTATTAATGATATTAAATTAAAAAAATTATGAAAATTATGCTCCAGAAAATAGTTGTTTGCCTGCAAATATATATATATTATCCATGTAATGCTCTGATTGTGATGTGAACTTTTTCATTTTTATTTTTTTTTGTATAAGGTACACTCTGTTTGGTTTGAATTTATAACAGTTGTAAATCATAAAGCAGTTCTGGAAGCATTTCTTTAATTTCTTGGGTTGCTTTAGGTATTTCAAACATTTAACGCATTTTTTTCCTGGTTTCAGCACTAGTCCAATACTAAAGAGTTAACATTCTTCAAAATTTGGATACACATTGCAGTTGAGCAATGGAGAAGCCAGATAGAACATGTTGGTTTTGAAATCCAACTTACAGTTCATTAACCAAGAAAATCATAATAGTGGAAACAACATTTACAATAAATACTCATTTACAAATAATAATTTACAGTCATGAAGAAAAACTATTCAATATACAACAACATCAACACAATTTTTTATCAATTTTTTTTGACAAGTTACAAAAGTACAAGACAGTCCTTTTTAAAGACATTGTAGCTCTCAAAATAGAACAACAATAAATAATAAACTTCTAGTCTAAAAAAAATGTGCATATGGAATGCATTTACACTTGTAGCAATTACAAAACCATTACATGCAATAACCTATATTTAGACCCTACTTTAAAATTTTACATATTAATGCATTATAGTGGAGAGAAGTTAATATTTCTAACACTCCCCCTTAATTTTGACAACTTTTTTAAAACTTTGTCTTCAATTTGATCTTCAAATCTACAATTCAAAATTTCTTAAAAAGTTCTAACTTGTCTTCCTTGCGCTTCTGCACTATGCTAAAACAATTCAATTTCTTCAATTTCTTTATTATGTTTTTGCACTTTGTTGTTCACTATATTTAGCTATTTTGTTTCTATTCAATTTTTTTTCTTTTTTCTCAACATGACAAGACTTGTCTAAAACATTCTAAACATACCTGTGTCTATAATCTAAATATACTTATGACCTTTTGTCAATCAAGTACATTCATCTAACCACAATTCATTTTCAAACAAGTTGACATAGATTTATTTTTTAATTCTCTATTCTAGCATGTCTTTTCACAATTATTTTTCAAACCACAAATTTTACAAGGATGTAAATCCCAACAATGGGCTCTTTGATTCCTTGCCCATGCTTACCCAAACCTTCACCTTTATAACTAATTTTATTCATGATTTTCAAACCAACATTATCATCAAAACAACTATCTATGTTAACAAATTCATCATCAATTTCATCCTTACATTCTTCAGTTAAAGCAACTTTAGCAAAATCAACTTCAGCAAACCTACCAAATGATTGATTAGAAGAACACAAATCATTTGTATCACATGAGACTTCACAAACTGAGGCATGTTGCAAAAAATTGTTTTAACTCATCATTTTGATCTTTCAATTTTGATTTTTTTTCTTCTAACTTCAATTTTTCTTGCAAATCTTCATTCCTTTCTTCCAACTCTCTATTTGTCACAAATTTGATCTAAATTTTTACATTTCTCCTTTCCTAATTCTTTTATCCTTGCTATCATTTCATTATTATCCTTTTTAACTCTTTCCAATTCTTTTTTAAGACCCATTAATTCTCCTTGCTAACATTTTCTTTCATTCCTCTTTTTCCAACTTTTTCCATTTGTAAAAAAAATTATTTGCTTACTAGACTTCAGACTTTTCAAATGCCTTCAAGCTATCTTTCTTTGACTAATATTCAATCTCTTATTTGGCTAACAAACCCTTGGCTGCTAAAAATATAAAATAGTACATGTGGCTAATTAGTGATTTCAATGGCTTCTTCAGTGGCTTGGTGTGGCGTCTCTAGTAAGCTTCTACCTTCTTTTTTATCTTTAGTACCCTTTGTCTATAGCTACAGCTCCAAATTTACTTTTAATCCTTTCACAAACCTTAGCGTCAATCTGCAAAAAAAATCCTTTATAATAATGTAGCGATTTCAACAATATCAATCTCCAATGGATTTTGCTTTAACTTTACTATTTCAACTTCAAGAACTATTTCAAATTTAATGTACCTCTATTCCTTGTTCAGCGATCTCAGATTTACTTCTTCAGGTCTGCAAAAACAGTGACTCAGATGACTTTTTACTTGAAATCTTCGTGAATGGCACTGACAATTTTTTTACTTTCGAAATTTTGTCAGTTCCAACTCTATGTTGGTTCTCAGATTTGTGACTTGGACTTGGTTCAACAACTGTGATCTTTTGCACACATAATCAAACTTACAAACCCTTTTTCTTCAGATGAACCAACAAACACAATTTAACACATCTTGTTAACCCTAGCACAGCCCTCCCGAGATCATCCTGCTTTGATATTAATTGTTGGTTTTGAAATGCAACTTACAGTTCATTAAATAAGAAAATCATAACATCGAAAATAACACTTACAATAAATACTCATTTATAAATAACAACTTAGAGTCATGAAGAAAAAATACTTCATTGAGAACTTTATTGGAGGTAGCACTCCAAGGAACTATGGTTGAAAGACGCGACAAAAATACCTCTTTTTTCCATTTGTCAGTCAAGGTGAGAGCTGGGGCCAATTCTATTAAATCCATTAATTTGGGAAATGGGCAGGTATGTATTGATCAATCAGATATAATTGCCGCAGTGCAAAATTTCTTTGCAAACCTTCTTTCCAGTCCATCTTACCAGCGGAACAAAGCTTTAGAGGTGTGTAAGCTCATCCCAAAGTTAATCAAAGAACATCACAATAAGAAACTTTTGAAACCATTCTCCTTAGAAGAAGTAAAATCTGCGGTGTTCTCTTTGGCGGGAGAAAAAGCACCGGGCCCAGATGGATGGACCGGGATTTTCTTTCAGAAATGCTGGGACAACGGTTGGTAGGGATGTTTTCCTGGCTGTAGAAGAATCTAGAAAAGCTAAGAATGTGCTAAAGGAATTTAAGTCGACATGCTTAATGCTTATCCCCGAATCAAAATTTCCCCAAACTTTTGAAGATTTCCAGCCTATCTCTCTGTGCAACTTCATTTATAAGATAATTTCAAAGGCCATAGCGATCAGATTGTCACCTCTGTTGAAGGAGTTGATTTCTAGTGAACAAGGGGGATTTGTACTAGGAAAAGAGACCATGGAGGGCGCCATCCTTACCCATGAAATCTTGCATTCAGTGAACAAGGAAAAGAAGAAAGCTATGGTTGTGAAACTTGATATGTCTAAGGCATATGACAGAGTGAATTGGAGCTTTCTGTTTGATATCATGATGCAAATGGGGTTCTCCAAAGAAGTGGTTAGATGGATTAATTCTTGTATTTCAGGGTTCCGAGCCTCAGTTTTAATTAATGGAAAGGAATCAGGTTTCTTTGAACCCTCGCGTGGCTTAAAACAAGGAGATCCTCTCTCTCCTCACCTCTTCATAATCATGACAGAAGCTCTCACTTGGTCCATAAAGGAAGCAAAGAGAAGGTTAGAATGGCAAGGCATCAAACTAAAAGGTATTCAAGAGCCCTTCACTCATGCTTTGTTTGCTGGTGATACATTACTTTTTGGACAAGCATCTATACGGGAAGCCAGATCAATGGTGAATATAGTCAATTCTTACTGCTACGTATTAGGACAAGAAGTGAATTTTAATAAATCCATGGTCTTTTTCCAAAATGTTCCATTGCTTC
Organism: Cunninghamia lanceolata; assembly: GCA_027924645.1. NCBI lineage: Eukaryota > Viridiplantae > Streptophyta > Pinopsida > Cupressales > Cupressaceae > Cunninghamia > Cunninghamia lanceolata. Next base: position 8,704,730 of record BSBN01000348.1, read on the forward strand.
TCCAAAAGTTGTTACAAGCTACCCTTAATCTCGAATCTCAGGTTCTCCCTGGAAACTATCTCAGTCTGCCCCTATTCATAGGCAGATATAAGAACAATCTATGGGGTAAGGTTTTACAGAATTTGAATACAAAGCTGGCTAAATGGAAAGGTCGCCATCTATCGTTAGCTGGGCAAATAGTTTTGATTAAAGCTGTGTTGTCTGCGGTGCCCGTATACATGATGTCGGCTTTCCCTGTCCCTAAAGGAATTATTGCTAAAATTGATGGTCTCTGCAGAAAGTTTCTCTGGCAAGGCTCTCTTGAAGAAAAGAAAATCCACTTATTGGCCTGGGATAAAGTGTGCAAACCCAAGGCGGAAGGAGGGTCAGGAATTCTGAATATCCAAGCTCAAAACCAAGCACTCGGGGCCAAATTGGCGTGGAACATGTACTTCAAACCTAACGCCATGTGGGTAAAACTAATGAAAGCTAAGTATCTTGACTCGCTGGATAATGAGCGGATCTTCACAGTGCAAAACCCTCCCAAGGGGTCAGCTATCTGGAATTTTTTATTAAAGGGTAGAGACCTCCTTCAGTCTAATCTTACCTAGATCATACATAATGGTGAAAAGGTAGACTTCTGGTTTGACTCCTGGGGCGGGGAAGCTCCACTATCTACGTATTCTGAGCTCTCTGAGGCATGTTCCTTTCTCCAATCACACTGGGGGCACAAAGTTAAAGATTACTGGCAGGTGGTTAGGGAGGGGACGTCAGTTACAGTTGCTTGGAAAGGATTCCTCGACTGTAATTTTCCTTCCTCCCAAAAAGCTCTTCTAAGTCATCTCCTTGGTAGGAGGTTAGTGTTTGTATCTAGCATGGAAGATGAAGTGGTCTGGACAGTAGCTATTTCAGGACATTATTCAGTTAGAGATGGTTATAATCTAGTTGTACAGAGAGCATTGTCAAACTGGCCCTCGAAGCTGTGCTGGGGCTCGTCAATTCTCCCTAGGGCTGGAGCTTTCACTTGGTGTGCGCTTCATAATAAAATTCTCACAGGTGATTGAATCAAAAGACTAGGTTTGGGCTCTAATTTCCCTTGTGTGCTCTGTGGATTGGAGGAAGAATCTTTAGATCACCTCTTGCTCCACTGCCCCTTTGGTAGAGCATGCTGGACCTGGTTTTTCAGGAAGTTAAAATGGACAAGCCCTTTCTCCATATCCTTATATCTTATGTTTAAAAACTAGCCCCATCCGTTTGCTACCTCAACATTAGCATGCCTTTGGGAGCTGGGCCCTTCCATGATTATCTGGCACATCTGGTGGGAAAGGAATCTGCGTATCTTCAGGGAGGAAGCACGATCAATGTTTCAGGTCTGTGGTAAACTTGATGCTACCATAGCGGGACAGGCAGTGGCTTATCTTAGATCTCTTAATTCCTCTAAGTTGGCTTGGACTAAATGGGATGCAGAAGTTATATTGCTCTGGCCCTCAGTTAGATGTTTGGGAGTTGGCATCAATACAGGAACTTCTAAGATCTCCACAATCAGAGATAAAGTTAAATGGACTCCACCCTCTTCTCCCTTCTGTAAGCTCAACATTGACGGGGCTTGTCGAGGGAATCCTGGCCTCTCTGGAACGGGCTGTGTTATTCGGGATATCCATGGAGAGTTGATCGCAGCTAAGTCATCCAAATTACCCCCAGGTACCAACAATGAGGCAGAAGCTTGGGCTCTGGTGCATGGTCTAAATCTGGCGCTTGAAAAAGAGTTGAGGAATGTGTGGATTGAGGGCGATTCCTTGTTAGTAATAAATGCAATTAAGGGGAAAGGCTTAGATAAATGGAAGCTGGCATATATCCTCTCTCAGGCTAAAGCTCTTCTGAACAAACTGGACAATTTTTTCATATCCCACATGCTACGGGAAGGTAACAGGGTGGCAGACTTCCTAGCCAATGTAGCAATTGATAGCGATAAAGACAATGTTTTCTTCCATCGTGGCGCTCCCCAATTACCATGTCATTTGATATCTCTCCTAGCTGCTGACATGGCAGAGGAGTAACTATATCCCTTGACTAGTTCCAAGAGGTTGACAAGCCTAAAGTACAGTCAGATGGTCCTTCACTGGTTTCACCTTGGATTAGGAAGCTGTCTCATTTATTTTCCACATTTATATTCCTGCAAGGATCTCTGACATTCTCCAGGGGCACTTTCCGAAGTTTTTATTGGGTTGAATGAACTAAGATGGATGAAGTCTTGTCAGATGTCCCACCTGCAAGGGGAAGATAGCATATCTACTTTCGCCTTATGGTCATTTATAGATATTACCGTGCTAGGACAGCTTGTTCATGTTTTGACGGCGTAACGGATTATTTCTTCCGCCTCCTCCTACCTACAGCGGACACGTTGACACCAATACTTGCTCTCAAATGGGCTGGCAGAGCACTACTCTCCCCAGTTGTGCAGCTGACGATAGCACATTTACTTCTCCGCCAGCTCTCTTCTCTTTATTGTTTTCTTTCAGGGTCCTTCCAAGCTTGTGTTTCTGAGGGCTCTCTCCTGCGTGGTCTCCTTGCTCTGTCACTTCACCACTTCTCCTGTGCTGCTCCCTCTTTTCAACTGCAATCTCTCGCTGATGATGGCGGACACGCGACTAAATCAGAGGTTGTTTTTCCCTGCCCTTGACTGGGAACCGGAGATTCGGGGGCGAGTGAAGGCGATTGATCTCATGACCCTTATTGATTCTGACTGCACTCTTATGCAGTTTGCAGTTTGAAATATCATGGGACATGCCTGGATCAGAGGCTATGACGGCCGTGTGTTAATTTTCTTAGATATAGTCTCACAACTTCTCTCCAACATAATGGATCTCGTTGTTGATGGAGATTATGTGCACTCTCTGGCGGCAGGCTTATTCTTTAAGAATATTTATATAGTGGATCGTTGGGAGGCGGCCGTGTCTAATTATCGCATGGAGCAAGGTGATGCCCTTATTACCAGGCTATTTAATCTAACAACTCTACGGAATTCTCCTCCATAGCAGGTAATCTACAGAGCTCTGTAGTCCAGTGTCAAATCCTTATGCAGTGAGGACTTAGACGATGCCCTACGTGCTTACTGTTTTCTTTTTTCCAAGAAAAAATGTGAGCAAATTAGGGACGTGTTCACGGCTATTCAGTTTCTCAGAGTCCACGCGTCTGACATGGCCCCGGGGATGCCTTATTATGCCCTGGGGGATTTGGAGGAAGGGGGCAGTCTTCGGCCACAGTGGATATGGAGGCAAGGGAACTGCCGGCGGCTCCGCCAGTGGCCTAAGCTTCGTCAGCGGCCTTCTGTCTCCCCTTGTGCATGAGAACAGGTTGGCGGTGGTCCGTGCTTTGTTTTGTTTTGCTCGTTGTGGGTGGTCCTGTGGTTTTTTTAGCTCCTGCCTCTGTGTTTCTGCTTGAGGGCTCTTCGTAGTGTTGGGGCTTCGTCTTACGTGTTTTGCTCTGGTTTGGCGGTTTGGTCTCCTCTCCATGCTGTTTTAATTCTTGTGTTACCAGGTCTTTCATGGGCCGTGTTGTTTTGTTTTTACTGTTCTATCAGGTCGTTTGACGACCTTTACATGTAATTATTTCGGGATGAACTTCTGGGCATGAAGCCCTTGTTTTTTCCTGTTTAAAAAAAAAAAAAGAAAAAATACTTCATACACAACAGCATCAACACAAAAAAAAAAAACTCTATATATTAATCTTCACTTTACATCTCTGCTCAAATTGAGAAACCAACATACTTTTTTTTTCATTTTTTTCTAGCTAGTTACAAAAGCACATGGCAATCCTTTTTAAAGACATTGCGACCCTCAAAATAGAATAGCAATAAATAATAAACTTCTAGTCTAAAAATAAGTGTGCATATGGAATGTATTTACATCTGTAGAGAGGTTACAAAACCATTGCATGCAATAACACTATATTTAGACACTGCTTTAAAAACCTACATATTAATGCATTATGCTGGAGAAAAATTAATATTCCAACAGAACTAAGGTATCCATTATTTAGCCCATAATAAAAGGATTAAAAAAATGAAGCAAGTCTATCTAAGAATATATTACATTAGTGCTTTTGCTACTATAGATGTTGCAAGACTTCACTCTGATAGATAGTCAAGAATTTTTCAATTAATAGTTTTATATAAATGCTTTAAATATGGATGTTTTTGTTCATAATTTTTTTTACAATGTCTAAAGATGACTAGTTTGAATGTTGATTGAATGTTACTTAACAAAATTAAGTGTTTTTAATAACCATTTCCGTTTGTGAACGTGTATTTAAACATACTACACCTTTCTATTAGTTGATGTAGGTCTTCTTTAAAGTCTCTTTTTCAGATCCAAGAAACAAATAATCTTAGTTGAACGATTAGTTATAATAGGCTATCAGGTAGTAATATGGGGTTATATCCGGGAATGGTTTTGTATAATAGTTTGTGGGGGACGTCCTGGTGGCCCAGTGCATTGTCCATCTTGTTCTTGGATATATTTTGGGTATGAGTTAGCTTCCACACCATCAAAGAAAAGTTTTCTATCCTACCTTTGTTTTTCTTTTAATGATTTTCTTCTAAAACATGTATATTCCAATTATGAGGGACTTATGTTACTGATATTACTATCATTTAGGTAGTTAGTGTCAAAATTATTATGATTTACCTGAATCCTACTGATGCTACTGCTAAATTTGCTCTTCTTATAGCCAAATATGCTGCTATCATCATAATCATGTTGTCCTTTTAAGTAGATTGTATATTTACAGTGAAATTAGCCCATTGTTATCGAAATTAGTTTGTTGTTACAGGAAATTAAGTCATTAGCACTCATTATCTTGTATTGTTTCCAGATATCTGTGTTTTTCTGTATGGATTATGCAAGAAGATTTCCAGATTAATTTTTATTGGACTTATAATGGTGGTATTGAAACCATGTTCTTGGCATATTTGAATATAAATTAGTAGAGAGAGACATTTTCCAAAGGGAAGTACCAGATCTGTTCGCTATTATTGATGAACATATAAATATTGTTGGTATCGTATGCTGAGGACTTCCTCAAGACCTCTCCTTTTCTCAATAAGTTTATGAAGAAGATCAAATAAATTAGTTATTGGAACTTGAAGAATTTGTTACATGAGTATAGTTGATAATGGTTGGTTGTAAAAGATTTGGGCCTTAATGAAGGTTTTCATAAATTTGAGCCCAACAATGAAATCAGAAACCATAAAATAGGGAACAACAATGAAACCACAAACATGGACCAACAATCAAAGATGTACTCGCATGTTTTGCTGAATTTTTGGGATATATCATCCTCTTATAGTTGTTGTCAATCATAAAGGCCTTGGGAAAGGGATTCCTAAAAAGAAAAACATAAAAGGCTGCGAGCAATCTCTAGTATATGTCAACCATGGCCACTTTTTTAAAAATGTAGGTGGTATATTTCATTCTTTGAATTTCACTTGTGGGGTATTTTTTCTTGCTTCAATAGTTCTTTTCACTACATTTGCATCAAAATCAGGTTGAACTTGTAATGGAAAGCTGCCATGAAATTGTATGTTTGTTTTTTGAGTAACCTTTCTCCTTGTAGCAAACTTATTTTCAGCAGAATATTTTTGAGAAAAGGTTCATTGTTAACCAAAAGAAGGTACATGTGAGGTACCATGTGGATAGTATGTTTTCCTATGCCTCTATAACAAGGCAGCCATATGCAGAAATCAAGATACTATTAGTTGAAGCAAATTCTGAGACTTCTATAACTGTTGCACTACGGAATTTTGCCTTTTAAGGTTGGAGGCAAAAATGTTGTAGAATGAAGGCTAAAGAGTTTCCTACAATACATGTAAGGGAAGAAAATATTGTGACAATAGAGACAATCCCCTATTTCCTATGGTAGAGAAATGTTTATCCTTAGTGCTTCAATTGACCTTTCTAGAGACAAATAGTAAATCCACATGATATGCGAATGTTTTCATGTAATTGTGCCTCTCCAAGCCTTTAAACAACTGAATATAAGACATGGGAGGGTTTATCATATCTATGATCTCTTCCTTCGATCCTCCACTTGTCAAGCTTGAGGCTAAAAAACTATTTATAACAAAGCTTGGATCCCTTTGAGAAATTGAAGATATTTTATTATCCAATACTTGAATGGTTATTCTCCCATTGGATCCCTTTGAGATATTTTATGATTAATAAAACATCATTTGTTATTATCCAGCACATGAATGGTTATTCTTCCATAAAAATATATTCTCTAATATTTTAATTATTTCCCAAAAAAATTTGGTTTTAATGGTCTAGTTACAATGTGTACCAAATCCCACACACTTATATCCAATACTAAATAAAAAAAATTGAAAAAAACAATTTTAACCAATAAAATTATTTTTTTTATATTTTTATCAGCTTTATTTTCTCTCTATAGGTTGTAGACTATCAAAAACTATAATAGTTAGATCTCTTCCCACATGTTACTTTGCACAAATTTGTTGTTCCCGTGGTTGGTGACCGTCGACCGATTTTCATCTATCTTGAGTCAAATGGTTCACCTTGAATATCCCCTGAATATCCTTTGGAAATTGACCCTGCAAGCCAAAATCCTTCAATTTCTCATGACATCCCTTGCAGAATTTCTCAAAAACTTGTTTGGATAATCCTTGTAGGAAACCCAGAATAACCCAGAAATCTTTTGTCCTCAAGTGCCTTCCTTCATAGAGATTTCTCAGTTTTATAGTTAGTCATTTTGTATGCATCTTTGTATGTATTGTTGTATGTATATATATTTGTATCACATATACAAAGGAATATACAAAGGCAGATACAAAAAAGGGGAAAGACAAAGATACATTGGTGAGAGATTCACATATCGGCATGACCCAGCTCAAAGTCTCCCCAACAACCCGATGTATTTGCATTTACAAGGTAGGATACAAAGTGATACAAAGGAGTAGGATGCATTCCTGGACTTGAACCCAGTTCCAATTTGCTTCATAACAGCATTGAGATCCGCTTTTGTATGCATATGTGATTGTATCGTATATACAAAAGCATATGCAAAAAGGGATATACAATGGCTCATCGGCAAGAAAATTGTATATTGGAGAGACACTTTCCGAGGTCTCTTCGATAGGTTGATGCACACACATAAGCATATCGATGGGAAATATGCCTATCAGCAGGACTTGGTTTGTGGTCCCACCGATAGGCCAATGCACATACAAATGTATATCGGTGGGAGATGAGCCTATTGGTGAGACTCAACTCAAGGTCTCTCTGATGGCCTGATATATACAAAATGAAGAGTATAAGTAGTTTAGCGGTGGGTCCCAGTAGCTCAGCGGTCTATTTTGTAGTGATGGAGCCACAGATTGAGGATTCAATGGAATGATGACTCATGTCAGGGAGATTCAAAGGTGATTCAAATGCTAATTCAAATGGGGACACATAAACAAATACAAAGGGGCATCAATGACACTTTTGTATATCAGCATGACTCAGTTTGAGGTCTCCCCAACAGCCCGACATATACCAAAATTACATATGTAAAAAGTGAATGAAGAAATTGCATAAGTGCAAAATTGAACAATTTGAAGGACACAATATGTAGGTGATGTCATCCAGATCTCCTCTTCGACTAGGTTCTTTAGGATGGTGACGTTATCATGTTTTTCCATAGTGTATCCATTTTGTATGTCTGTATGCCATGCAAACGACAATCCTTTTGCAGAGAAGATAAAATTGACGGTGTGTAGGATGGTCGCTGACACTAGAGATGAATGTGCTAGCTTTGGCTGACAAGATGTCTCAGCGGCTGAATTACGTGTTGCAGAGCCTGACTATTCAAAGGTATCAAGTGATAAAAAAAATGCAGAAATTTAGATGAGTAGGGGATTTAAAGTGTTGTAAAAGCTTGTTCAGGAGTGATTTGTTCCATCTGCCATCAATGCAAATCTGATCTCTCAAATTCCCTACTTAAGATATTTTTTGCATTCATGGTTGCCGGTGGATGATTCAGCTACTCATGTTGAAGGCCCAAAATATGTTCCACCTCCCCTATTCTAGATATTTCCTGCCATAACTTCTTGCAGATCGGCTACTCCTTATTGGCGATGATATTTTCTGATAGAGCCCATGGGGTGAATTCATTGTAACCAACATAGGTCAAATGCAAAAAGCTATATATGCATAAATATGAGATGTAAAAAAGGTTGGAAAATTTAGCAGTCTTATGCTTCTGATTCCAAAAAGAGCATTCCTCTACTGTAACCTTGCTTTCTAATTGAATATATGTAGATTATTTCACCTCTTTATGCTAATTTCTATCTTTGTGCAAATATTCAAATGGTTTGTATATGAATATTGCATTCCTTTCAACCATTTCTTGCATCTTACCTCTACTAGGATCAAATACATCTATGTATGTTTATCTACTATATCTAGTTATGTTGTGTATTCTTCCAATTCAGTGAGAGCTCTCATATTCAAACCTGGTGTATCGCCCCCTTTTACTTTCAAGTTCATCCTTCTACCCCTTTTCCTCATAGGTACATAGATTAAGTTTAGTATTAAGCTCACTGGATCACTCATCTAGCAAAGGAACGAGCCTCTCTCTAGAGATTTGGCCTCCCTGTAGGGTCCCACACCTGGAGGTCATCTCAATGTTTCACTAGATTCTTAGAGCCCTAAAAGCCTTCAACTCTGGGTGCAAATCTAGGTGACAACAGTTCTAGTGTGGTCTTTAGTGCATCTTGCCATTCAGGGCAATCTCTCCAACACCATGGTAACTCTATTGAACAAACATGCTGGTGAAGGTAGCCCAAGTGCCTAAAATTTCTTCAAGGATTAGGATTTTGGTGGTTTTCTTGGTCTGTTCAACTTGTTAAAGCATTTCAATCACCTGGAGACTCCCTGTTATGAACATATTTCTCTAAAGTGTCGACCTATTTGCTCTTACATTTCCTGGTCCTTAATGCTTTAAGATGTCAATTTTTTATGGAAACTATGGCTATCCCCCTTCACCCAACTAGAATCAAAATTTTATTCCCCTATATCATCCTTTTCAAGCCCAAAACACCTCTAGTTTTATGCCATATGCCCCTGTTGTTGTAGAATATCAGTATTCTAATGATGCTTACCTCCCACCCGCCTAGGATATGTCTCCTTGGCAATCTAATAATGCTTATTATCAAGCCCAAGAAGACTATTTTGATCCTAGTCAGTACAGCTACCCTCCTAATCAATTCCAAGATGTTGATCCTGTGAATGTTGATGCATTCAATGAGCTCATGAGCTATTTCCTAAAGCTTGATGGACTTTTGAATGATGTAAAAGGAGCAAGAGGGTATAGTTGGCTTCAGTGGTTTTATGATCTCAGCATCATAAATGTGAATGATCTTAAGGAAGTACTTGTAGATCTAATGAGGGAGGCTGTAGAGTATGAAGAAATTAAGGAGTGAGACCTGCAACAAGTGGCACAAGAGAGGGTTTTTCAAGAAAACATTGCTATAAGGATGACAAATCATGAGCATCAGATGAGGCAAGTAGCTCAAACATTTATGTCCATTCCTAGCTTTGAGTAGCCCCTATTCTCTGCACATTTTCAGTGTGTTCTAGAGGCAGCCCCCAAACATAAAATTCCAAGCCTCAGGTGGGATAATACATTTGTGCCTCCAAAACCACTTCCCAATTTTAAAATCCCAAGTTTTAGAGACCCTTAGCCTTCACAGGAGCCTATTCTGGTATAAACTCATTCCTCTATCTCTTTTTATCAGCCCATTTCTTTCCCCATTTGCATGGACAATTATGATGAAATTGCTAAGATAGAAGAGCATGTGTTTATGACCTCAAGCTTCAAGTGAATCCCTATTCCTGCGCAAACTCAAGTTGTCATTCCCCAGGAACAAATTTGTCCAAAACCCTCTCCCCTCTGAAGAATTCATGAAGATATTCAGTCCTCTTCCCCTGATGATATGATAATCTCCAAGGGAGGACCTGTTGTCTACCAAGCTAGTTGGAAAGAAGAGCCAAAGGAAGAGGTGGAAGAAGATACAACTAATGATGAGCAGCTTGTTCCTACACTCACAGAGAGAGTGTATGCAGAAAACCTTCACCTACAATGGTAACTTGAGCAAAATGCAGTGGAGCTACAGTCAAAGGATGGAGCCCTAAGGGAAAAGATTGTTGAGATCATCCCATAAGTGGATGATGCTACCCTTCTTCATGAGCTACCTAATTACGTTGAAGGTGAAGAGGATGGGCAGTTGGTCATGGATATGCAACAACATAGGGGTAATGATGATAATGATAAATTGTTGTAGGTTGAGGCTAAATAGGACAGTGAGGTTCCAAACCGTAAGGAGGGGCAAGTAGGAAGCCCTATACTGAAAAAGTGCAGAAGTTGATGATACAAAACTATTTGAAGATCTCACCTATTTTATTGAAAATGATGATGAGGAGGCTGAACATGGACAAGAGCAAATTGAAGACTTGTTCTTTATTATTCAACAGGGTTATCAACACATTGGTGGAGAGGACTTCTCTTTTGAGCATGTGCATGGCTCATTTTTAAGCCTGATTTAGAAAATCATGAGCATCTTGTTCATAGGGTGAAGTTAGCCATACTCCCAGCCATATTTCCAATTGAGCATAAGAAGCCAGAGCTTTCAAACTAGCAGGAAGAGAAAGAATTAGAATAGAGGATGGGATCAACTCTACCGATTTGCATGTCAGTTCAAGGGGATACCCTATCAGGCATCTGGCCCAGCTAGAGATACATCAAGAGGAGTCACCACTTGGCATGCTTGCCTCGAAGCATGAAGTTGAGCATCAAAATGAGTGGGGTCAGCCCATCTATTCAGTACAAGCCAACAACATCATCAATCAGTCCAAGTGGATAGGTGAGTTTGTCTCCATTTTGGGGGAGGTGTTTTATCAATTTGTCATATGCCCATCCCCCCCTCACCTCTTTTTAACTGCCCACATGCATGAGAAACATTGCGAAGTGTTAAGAAAGGGTAGTTAATTTCAAGAACCGGTTAATAGCTTTGTTTAAGGTCATCTCTGACTGGTTAGTTTAGGATAAGAGTTGGTTTCATTTCTACTTTAGGTTTCCCTTTTCCTAAGTGCTTCTACATAGACTACATTGTCATTAGGAGAATGTGGGCCCTTTCCCCTTTTTGTGTTTTGGAGGTAGGTTCTAGTTTTTCAGCATGTTTTAGACTTGACTATTTGCCCAATGGATCCTTAAGGTCACTGATCAATTTGTTTAGTAGGAAAAAATCCTTGAGAGATTGCCAAAATGTTGACCTACTTTCCTCTATCCCAAGTCAAATGGTTCACCTTGAATATCCCCTAGATATCCTTTTGAAATTAACCCTGCAAGCCTAAATCCTTCAATTCCTCATGATATACCTCTCAAAATTTCCCAAAAACCCATTGGGATAATCTCTACAGAAAACCCAGAAAAACCTAGAAATCTTTTGTCTTCAAGTGCCTTCCTTCAGAGAGATTTCTCAGTTTTATACTTAGTCATTTGGTATGCATTTTTATATGTATCGTTGTATGTATATCTGTTTGTATCGCATATACAAAGGAATATGCAAAGGTAGATACAAAAAAGGGGAAAGACAAAGATACATCCATAGGAGATTCGCATATAAGCATGACCCAACTCAAAGTCTCCCCAACGGCCCGGTGTATTTGCATTTACAAGGTGGGATACAAAGTGATATACAAAGGAGCAGGATGCATTCCCAGACTTGAACCCAGTTCCAATTTGCTTCATAACAACATTGATATTTGCCTTTGTATGCACATACGATTGTATCACATATATAAAAGCATATGCAAAAAGGAATATACAAAAGCTCATCAGTGAGAAAATTGTATATCGGAGAGATGCTTTCCAAGGTCTCTTCGATAGGTCGATGCACATGCAAAAGCATATCAATGGGAAATATGCCTATCGGTAGGACTTGGTTTGTGGTCCCTCTGAAATGTATATTGGTGGGAGATGGTCCTATAGGTGAGACTCAACTCAAGGTCTCTCTGATAGCCCAATATATGCGAAATGAAGAGAAAAAATAGTGCAGCAGTGGGTCCCAGTAACTCAGTGATCTATTTTGCAATGATGGAGCCATAGCTTGAGGAGCCAAGGGAATGATGACACATGTTAGGGAGATTCAAAGGCAATCAAAAGTTGATTCAAATGGGGATATAGAAAAGGATACAAAGGTGCATCGGTGACACTTTTGTAAATCAGCGTGACTTAGTTTGAGGTCTCCCCAATAGCCTGACATATAAAAAAATTGCATATGCAAAAAGTGAATGGAAAAATTGCATAAGTGTAAAATTGAAGAGTTTGAAGGACCTGATATGTAGGTGACATCATCCAAATCTCCTCTTTGACCAGGTTCTTTAGGATGGTGACATCATCACGATTTTTCACAGCGTATCCATTTTGTATGTATGTATGCATACAAGCAACAGTCCTTTTGTAGCCAAGATAAAATTGACGGTGTGCAGAATGGTCGCCGACTATGGAGATGAATGTGCTGGCTCTGGCCAATAGGACATCTTAGCAACTAAATTATGTGTTGCAAAGCCTGATTATTCAAAGGTTTCAAGTGATAAAAAATGTAGAAATTCAGATGAGTAGGGAATTTAAAGTGTTGTAAAAGCTTGTTCAAGAGAGATCTGTCCCATTTGCCATCAATGCAAATCTAATCTCTCAATTGCCCTGCTTCAGATATTTTTGCATTCATGGTTGCCAATGGATGATTTAGATGCTCATGTTGAAGGTCCAATATATCTTCCACCTCCCCTATTCCAGATATTTCCTGCCTTAACTTCTTGTAGGTCAGCTACTCCTTGTTGGTGATGATATACCTCTCAAAATTTCCGAAAAACCCATTGAGATAATCTCTGCAGAAAACCCAAAAAAACCTAGAAATCTTTGGTCTTCAAGTGCCTTCCTTCAGAGAGATTTCTCAGTTTTATACTTACTCATTTTGTATTCATCTTTGTATGTATCGTTGTATGTATATCTATTTGTATCGCATATACAAAGGAATATGCAAAGGCAAATACAAAAAAGGGGAAAGACAAAGATACATCCACAGGAGATTCACATATAAGCATGACCCAAATCAAAGTCTCCCCAACTGCTCGGTGTATTTGCATTTACAAGGTGGGATACAAAGTGATATACAAAGGAGCAGGATGCATTCCCAGACTTGAACCCAGTTCCAATTTGCTTCATAACAGCATTGATATCTGCCTTTGTATGGACATACGATTGTATCGCATATAAAAAAGCATATGGAAAAAGGGATATACAAAGGCTCATCAGTGAGAAAATTGTATATTGGAGAGATGCTTTCCGAGGTCTCTTCGATAGGTCGATGCACACGCAAAAGCATATCAATGGGAAATATGCCTATCAGCAGGACTTGGTTTGTGGTCCCTCTGATAGGCTGATGCACATACAAATGTATATCTATGGGAGATGGGCCTATAGGTGAGACTCAACTCAAGGTCTCTCTGATAGCCTGATATATGCAAAATGAAGAGAAAAAATAGTGCAGTAGTGGGTCCCAGTAACTCAGCGATCTATTTTGCAATGATCGAGCCATAGCTTGAGGAGCCAAGGGAATGATGACATGTGTTAGGGAGATTCAAAGGCAATCAAAAGTTCATTCAAATGGGGATATAGAAAACGATACAAAGGTGCATCAGTGACACTTTTGTAAATCAGCGTGACTTAGTTTGAGGTCTCCCCAATAGCCTGACATATAAAAAATTGCATATGCAAAAAGTGAACGGAGAAATTGCATAAGTGTAAAATTGAAGAGTTTGAAGGACCCGATATGTAGGTGACATCATCCAGATCTCCTCTTCTGACCAGGTTCTTCAGGATGGTGACATCATCATGTTTTTTCACAGTGTATCCATTTTGTATGTATGTATGCATACAAACAATAGTCCTTTTGTAGCCAAGATGAAATTGACAGTGTGCAGGATGGTTGCCAACTATGGAGATGAATGTGCTGGCTCTAGCCAATAGGACATCTTAGCAGCTAAATTAAGTGTTGCAAAGCCTGACTATTCAAAGGTTTCAAGTGATAAAAAATGTAGAAATTCAGATGAGTAGGGGATTTAAAGTGTTGTAAAAGCTTGTTCAGGAGTGATCTGTCCCATTTGCCATCAATGCAAATCTAATTTCTCAACTGCCCTGCTTCAGATATTTTTGCATTCATTGTTGCCGATGGATGATTTAGATGCTCATGTTGAAGGTCCAAAATATCTTCCACCTACCCTGTTCAAGATATTTCCTACCATAACTTCTTGCAGGTCGGCTACTCCTTGTTGGTGATGATATAGCTCTCAAAATTTCCCAAAGACCCATTGGGATAATCTCTGCAGAAAACCCAGAAAAACCTAGAAATCTTTTGTCTTCAAGTGCCTTCCTTCAGAGAGATTTCTCAATTTTATACTTAGTCATTTTGTATGCATCTTTGTATGTATCATTGTATGTATATATGTTTGTATTGCAGATACAAATAAATATGCAAAGGTAGATACAAAAAAGGGGAAAGACAAAGATACATCCATAGGAGATTTGCATATAAGCATGACCCAACTCAAAGTCTCCCCAACAGCCCGGTGTATTTGCATTTACAAGGTGGGATACAAAGTGATATACAAAAGACCAGGATGCATTCCCTGACTTGAACCCAGTTCTAATTTGCTTCATAACAACATTGATATCTACCTTTGTATGCACATACGATTGTATCGCTTATACAAAAGGATATGCAAAAAGGGATATACAAAGGCTCATCAGCGAGAATTCTATATCGGAGAGATGCTTTCTGAGGTCTCTTCGATAGGTCGATGCACATGCAAAAGCATATCAATGGGAAATATGCCTATCGGCAAGACTTGGTTTGTGGTCCCTCTGATAGCCTGATGCACATACAAATATATATCAGTGGGAGATGGGCCTATAGGTGAGACTCAACTCAAGGTCTCTCTGATAGCCCAATATATGCAAAATGAAGAGCAAAAATAGTGCAGCAGTGGGTCCCAGTAACTCAGCGATCTATTTTGCAACGATGGAGCCATAGCTTGAGGAGCCAAGGGAATGATGACACATGTTAGGGAGATTCAAAGGCTGTAAGGACCCGACTCATCCTAAATCAAATAACATTAAACTTTGATTTCAAAAATACTGAGGAATAAAAATTTTGATCTGGCAGATGTAGGAAATGTTAAACTCTTCCAGAAGTGCTTAATGTATGCTATAGCAATGCGATGAAACTTGAAATTTAGTTTCCTAGAATCATCAGGTTCTTAAACAATCACCAATTTTAAATCTAGTTAAGAGAGAGTCCATTACGAGAGAAGGGGCATTATGTAGCACAATGGATCAGTTCATACCTTAAGTCATGCATTACATCCTGCATTCTTTTTCGATAGCTTGCTTCTCCTCTAGTAACTGTATCCTTATTATCTGCACAAAGTTAACTTAACAATCTCATGTTAACACAACTCAGTAATCACTACTCAGAGAATTAAGATCACAATGCTAATTGTAGGACACCTTGCATCTAGGCGACCTGAGTACTGGGGGCATCCTTCACCGTCCAGACTGCCTACATACCCTGTATCCACGGGATCAAGGCCCCCTCCTTTGGATGTGACTAACGTGGGGAATGTGAACATGTTCTATTTTGCACTATGTTTGATGTAACTTTGAGCGGGTACCCAGCCCTTTCTAGGGTTATTCCCTGCCCCAGACAGTTCTTCGTTGGCTACCACCCACTCGGTGAAATAGGGATGGGAGTTAGTCCACTACCACAAACACCTAAAGGGGTGTTTGTCAATTAGTCCTAGTGTGAAGGAATCCCTATAAGGTATCTACCCATGAAATCTAATTTGCTTCCCCAAGCCAAATTAGATAATTATCGTGACTAAGTCCGTTCCTGATCCCCTAATACTTTCACCATGATCTGCGAAGGCGAGGTGAAAGCATATGATAGATAGCATTTTTGGATTGGCCTAGTTGCCCTATATGACATTTCACATGTCCTCCCCGATCTATACTCATGTGTCAATAAGCCTCGTTTTCTGATAGTATACTTGGAGTGTTTTTCCAAATGAGCATCATGGTAATCATTAGTTCAATAGAGTCATCCTCTCTTTTTAGTTAATCTTCTTAGTGAGATATCTAAGGAGATTTTTCCTTCCTGCAGATTTAACTTCGACATGTTCCTTATTACTCCCCGACGATCTAGAGGGACGGTGCCCAGACGTCGTTGTTGCAGCTATGTTATGCGCGAGGTACTTGGTTCAATATGATGGCATTACCCATAAACGTGACCTAGAGGTACCGTAAATACCAAACACTGCGATTGGGTTGAATTTGGAGGTTGATTTATATTGAAAGAACTTGCATAAAGCAAAGATACTAGTTTATAGGACATTAACGGAAACAACCAGCTTGAAACAAGTATCATGTATAAAAGCAATATCAACATAATCATTCAGATACAAAACTATTAGTGTTAAGACCACTCTTAAAAGTAGGTTTAACTGATAACTTTGTTATTTAAATACAATTCCAAATACAATATGAATAAATTCCGAATAATCCTTGGGAAACAATATGACCCTTAATGAACAGAGAAACTTAACAAGCTTGCTAATTCATAATTAAGATACTAACTATAAAATTTTATATTATGAAAAGAGTGTTATCGACCAAGGCAGCTCAAGCAAATTTTAGAATTCTAATCCCACATAATAATGTTTATCTAATTCTTAGGATTCTTCTAACAATTTATAGAGTAGAAACAAGATTCAACCATGCAGCGTCTTTACATACATTCATAGACCAAATTACTCACTCATACTTTCACATTCCCGATTATTCGTACAAATAATGTTATTTGTAAACATAAACTAGAAAGGATACTTAAGCTTTCAATCTAAAATGATATGATAATTAAGAAATGATTTTTAATATGGAGCCTGTTTGTGAGAAAGATGCTATTAAGATTTTATCATGATTATGGAAAAGGAGGTTATCCCAAATTATAGGGACGTGATTAAATAGCAACATTGAAACAATAGTATTTTTTCAAGGGTCAAGTCAAAGGAAACGCTTACATGATATCATACTTCACCGATGCTATTTGTGTGATTGATAATTTGAATGACTTATCCTCTATTCACATCATTCCTTTCAGAGATTCATTAATTGTTTTAGAAATTTTATGAACTGAGTATCAACATTGAGCATGTAATGCCTTCAATAAAGTATAATTTATAGAGAGTTTTCTAAGTTGTTTTGACTATAATTAATGAAGCGAGGTCCAAACATGGAAGGAATGATTGTAGCTAATGGAGATGTAATAATCTATAGAGATTTTACATAAGAAGATTCCATAGCACTATGTTAAAGACAAGATTTTCTTATGCTAAAGAATGAAATTAAAACTTATACCCCAAACGTCATTGCATTCCTTCATTTTATTATTCATTATTCTTTACTATATCATTATTTCTCGTATTTTCTATTGAACCTCTACACACATACATTTATCCATTTCTCATATCCACATTCTTTAACTACAATTTCTTTCCACCAATAAATTACATTGCCTTATTTTATCTCACACTAAATTACACATCATTCTAGTAACAAAACTCCAACCCCTTTCTATATATGTATCTTATTACTCACATCATATATACATTAGAAACTTTATACTATACACTTCTTTTATATCATTATGTTCATTTATAAATATTCACCTCTAATTACAAGGTCACCGATGACTTGAATCTCGAAAGGATTATTATTATATATTTCTCTAATATACTTATATTTAAATATGCATTTCATAAGGACACTAGACAATAGCTACTTCAATGGACTCTAATCCGGCAAAGTTAGAGACTCTGTAGGTATATCACGAACTTTAATCATTTATAAATCTTTCAAATATATTATTTATATCTTCCTACATATATTTTATTTATAAAGTGCGAAAACACAGTAAAGGAATAGGAACTGTACCAGAGAGAGGTCATTTTATGGAATGTAATGCTCGCAAGATTTAACAAAATGGATTTGTTGAAAAGGGATCTAATTTTCAGCCAACGGTGATTGGCAGATAAAAAAAATCAAATGTCTTACCCTTTTGCCTATGCCAAGATGGGAGTTTTTGAACAGGGGATGGACATCCATCCAGGCATAATGGAAAGGGGATTCAGCCATGGCATGCGAACTGTTTGACAAAATGACTTGATGAAATGCACTTTCATGATAGTAGGAGATGGTAAAAATGGGTTTGTTGAATTTAGACTTTAAAAACTGTCAAATAAATGCAATGGGCAGGCGTAAAGCCAAATTCCAAACCTTTGCCCACGTCTTTCCTGCTTGTGCCGGATGGGCGCTGAGGAACAGAGTTTGGGCTTCTATCAAAGAAAAATGGAAGGGCGATTTTGTCAGATGTAATTTTCAAGTGACCTGTGCAAAATGTGGAAGCATCTAGACAAGACATGTCAACTGTTTGACAGTATACCTCAGAAAGATGTCATCAAATTGGATTGCAGGATATGCATAAAGTTGAAAAGGCATTTTGAAACTTTCGAGCAAATGCAATATAGGTAGGCGTAAAGCCAAATTTCACAATCTGCAGCAGTGTTCGTCCCTAAATGGGCGCTCAGGAACAGAGTATGGCCGTCTATCAAAGCATAAAGATAAGGGGATTTTTGTCAGATGTTAGGATTGGAAATGCTCTAGTGGACCAGTAAGCAAATCGTGGGAGTATAGCCAGAGCACGTGAACTGTTTGGCAGATTGCCTGAAAGAGGTTCACAAAATTGAATTGTTGAGAAGGCTTTAGAACCTTTCAGGCAAATGGAATCATTAGCTGTGAATCAAATTTCCACAACCTCTGCCAGCGTCCTCTAGTGCCAGTATGGGAAAATAGGGAATCATAGATAATGCATTCGAACTGTTTTGACATAATGTCTCAAGGGGGCGACATATCCTAAAAAGAAATGATGGACAGATACACACAAAATTGATATGCCATCCATTCAACTTCAAACATGATTTTAACAATAAGAACAAAGAAAACACTAAATTACCATGACATACAATCAACTTTAAAAGAGATTTAAGCAACAAATAGTCAAGGTGACACTTAACCTTCCAAATCAGTTGCCTCAAAAAAATGTTGTATCATGTAATGCAATGATTATAGGATCTAAACAGAATAAAACATCATAATGGTTTAAGAACTTATCTGCAAGTATAATGAAGAGGCACAAACAACATGACTCCATACTGAGTGGTGAAATGCTATCGCCAATTGCTATGTAAGTGCAGCAACAAGAATGGACTGCATATGCCAAAAGAGAGGAACTAAAGCCAATGAGAAAAAAAAAAAAAAAAACTTCCCAACCCAAAAACAGAGATCAGTGTCCTTCCTGACAATCAAGGCATTTTATAGCAAATTCCATGCATCCCCACTGTCTTTGTTTAATACGAATGCATCCTCCATTGTCTTATTTTAAGGATAATGCTTTCTCCACTATCTTTGTTTAAGGAAAATGCTCCGTCCACTGTCTTTGTTTAAGGAAAATTCATCTTCCACTCACTAGTGGATTTGCAAACTTATCATCTATTCCTTATGTGAAATCCATTTTGTATTTTAAATGAATATATTGTTATATATTAGTTTTAAAAAAAAGTTGAGTTGTGACATCCTTCTCCCCTAAATTTATGCATCGTCCTGATGCATGCTAGAAATAACATTAAAACTCTACTAGGTAACCTAATTGAGCATATCCTTGTATCTTGTGCTTGAGTCTAAAATGTTGAATGTTCATTTGAATTTTACTGTGTCTAGAATAAACACTTGTAATTCACTTTAAAATTTCCATCATCTAAGATAAATCAACTTTCGAAGTGCGGTCAATAAAAATTTAGGTTCATAGATTCTCCCTTGGTAATCCAAATCTTTATCAAAAATTTTAGTTACATTTGAAGTTTACTCCAACATGTGCTCGAATCCACGAGTAGTGATGCAACATTGTAGATTAGAAGAATTATATTCTCTTAGTCAATCTGAGTACTCAGGAAATAGCCAATCCGAGCTAAAGTGTCCAAAACGAAACATACTGAAATAAAGCCAACCGGGCTCTTTTGTCCTTTGGGCAAATAGGTTCATATGGAACCAGGTCTAACGGACCTTATCGCTACCCGAAACGGGGTAGAATAAATGGTGGCAAAATGGCCTGGTGGTCAAACGGACCAAAACTCTATCCAAGTAAACATGTAAAGACCAATTTTAGAACCTTACCAATATCTTTTGTTCCTCTCTCTGTTTCCAACAACTTTGAATTACACCTTTTGATTTTGCATAATTCTCCAAAATAATGGCCAAATGGCCTACACTAGTCAAACGGATCAAATCTTTATCCAATAGGAAAACACAACAGCCATACGGCTAAATACGACAGAAATCATTATGCTCCAATCCAGGATGCATAAACATAATAGCCAAATGGGCTAAAGAGGACAGAAGTCATTATGCTCTGGCCAGAGACTTTTGACTCCTTCGGGATCAATCTGGATCCATGAGTCACTTCCTGGAGACCACAGTCCGCCCAAGCATTGTGCTGAGGATGTCAACCAGGGAATACAATATCGACTTGTACACACCTTAGTATTGGCAAAGCTGGTACAAGTAATCCACCCCGGGGATTCTTCTAAGTACCAGTGACTTCCATTCCTATTGACATTACTCTTAAAATGAATTCAGGCTCAAGCGCACACATCAAGACTCAAGTGAACGATAACAATTCTAGCGATCATGCATGCTGATTTATCAAAAACTTCTTCCAAACTTTCCATCCATCTCTCTTCATGACTGTCACATCAATTAGTGCCACCTCAGGGCTTGTTATCTAAAAGTAGTGATAGCATCCCAAAATTGATAGTAGCTTCCCAAAATAGGAGTCCATGAATGTCATAAGTTTCTCAAAAGTCAATAGCTGTCTCTAGTACTCATCCTATAGTCTCAAGAATTTATGGAAGCTGCAAGGAAGTGCCAATAACAGAGGAGGACTTAAATTTTGATGATCAGGAGTGTAAGATGAGTAAACTCCATACTCACAACTAGAGATCTGTAAGGAGTGCATAGAGGATAGAGAAAGCTGTGAATTTATGCGTAAATTGGAATATAGAAATGAGAAGATTTGTATACATCTTTTTCAATGTAAAGAACCTCCTAGGTCCATTTTAGCTTCCTCTGGGTCTTTATCTAATGTCGAACGGTACACATCAAAGAGGTCTCGGAAGACATCAACAAATGGTAGCTCAATTAACTTGAGAGTTTTCTAGATGCACAACTATGTATCAATTGAAGATGATGGTGTGGGAGTCCCTTGGTGTGGTGAAGGAAAATCAGAAGCTTCATAAAGGCACAATGGAACGGGTCAATGAATTGGCCACTTTAGCCGACTTGAATGTTTTCCCTGGGGATACTCTGTGGGTTATGGATACTGAAGTTTATGAAAATCGAGATATTGCTGAGGAGCTATTAGAGCAAGAAATGGAAAATGAGCAGTTGGAGGAAGGATTCAAAGGAACACTTTTGACATCAACTGTTCTGCTCAAGTGGTTGCAATAGATGCATGGAGGATATACTTGGAGATACAGTTTTGCCCCCAAGTGTAGGGATACAAAATGAATGGAGAAGGGATTATGCATTACGCCCACAAGGGGTTTTCATCATGGTCTTCTTAGTGCCAAGTAACCGAGAAATAAAGATGGTTTTCAGGGACCTCTCAAGAACCCCTTCACACGTTTCCTAATACCTTGCGTTTGTTTAAGGTGTTATCCTCCAAGAGGAAGATATGCAAGAAACAAACTCATAGATCTAGGGGGTGGATGGATTATGACTATCCCATACCAGTCCCATCTGCAACCCCATCCTTATAGGAGAATCTCCCCAAGTCACCTACTCCCCCATACAACCTGCCAGGGCCCTACCTATATATGGCAGTTTTACAGAAGTCACATTAGTCTACACATGCCAGCAGTTGTAAAATTAAAAATGCCTCAAATCAAGAAGGATGAAGTGAAACAAGTCAAAGTTAAATCCTCAATAAAACAAGCCAAGAAGAAGTGAAGATCAAAGACAACAACTATTACAACATCCCAAGTTCAACAAACAACAAGTCCTTGAGGCAAAAGGACAATTACAAAATTTAAATAAAGAAATATAATACTGCGGGTTAACACTTAAGTAAAATCTTTAACACAAGAATAAATAATGCAACAATCTCATAAAATTTGCACATTACAAGCACCATGTAGCCTTACAATAAGACCACCTAAGGGGAGTATGGAAACTGGGTGGACTTCTATTGCTCCAATAACTAAATCGTACAATGGTCTCAAACCACATAGAGAACAATGATAATCGCCATGTCATGTTAAGCATTCGCCATGAAACTTGAAACAACCTTATCATTCTTCTATATCGAAAATCCAAATGAATAGTCATATGACCCCATATAACCAAGGGCATGCCATTCTAAAATGTTTACGATGCACCACGGAATATGATATTCACTTCACCTTCTAGGGAGGGTTTACTTATGACCTTATCATGTTTCTATCCAAGTTTATCATTTATTGGACAATCATTAGATCACAAGAGGGAAATACTATTAGTCTTATGTCTTAATTCTGACCATACTTTAGGTTAGTGGACCTTAAGGCCTAGTGTCTGAACTAAAAGCTCTGATACCACATGTAAGGACCTGACTCATCCTAAATCAAAAAACATTAAACTCTGATTTCAAAAATACTGAGGAATAAAAATTTTGATCTGGCAGATGTAGGAAATGTTAAATTCTTCCAGAAGTGCTTAATGTATGCTATAGCAATGTGATGAAACTTGAAATTTAGTTTCCTAGAATCATCAAGTTCTTAAACGATCACCAATTTTAAATCTAGTTAAGAGAGAGTACATTACGAGAGAAGGGGCAACGGATCAGTTCATACCTTAAGTCATGCATTGCATCCTGTATTCTTTTTCGATAGCTTGCTTCTCCTCTAGTAACTGTATCCTTATTATCTGCACAAAATTAACTTAACAATCTCATGTTAACACAACTCAGTAATCACTACTCAGAGAATTAAGATCACGATGCTAATTGTAGGACACCCTACATCCAAGGGACCTGAGTACTGGGGGCATCCTTCGCCGTCCAGACTGCCTACATACCTTGTATCCATGGGATCAAGGCCCCCTCCTTCGGATGTGACTAACGCGGGGAATGCGAACATGTAGTTCTATTTTGCACTATGTTTGATGTAACTGTGAGCGGGTACCTTGCCCTTTCTAGGGTTATTCCCTGCCCCAGATAGTTCTTCATCGGCTACCACCCACTCGGTGAAACAGGGATGGGAGTTAGTCCGCTACCACAAACACCTAAGGGGGTGTTTGTCAGTTAGTCCTAGTGTGAAGGAATCCCTATAAGGCATCTACCTATGAAATCTAATTTGCTTCCCCAAGCCAAATTAGATAATTATCGTGACTAAGTCCGTTCCTGATCCCCTAATACTTTCACCATGATCTGCGAAGGTGAGGTGAAAGCATATGATAGATAGCATTTCTGGATTAGCCTAGTTGCCCTATCTGACATTTCACATGTCCTCCCCGATCTATACTCACATGTCAATAAGCCTTATTTTCTGATAGTATACTTGGAGTGTTTTTCCAAATGAGCGTCATGGTAATCATTAGTTCAATAGACTCATCCTCTCTTTTTAGTTAATCTTCTTAATGAGATATCCAAGGAGATTTTCCCTTCCTACAGATTTAACTTCGACATGTTCCTTATTACTCCCCGACGATTTAGAGGGACGGTACCCAGACATCATTGTTGCAGCTATGTTAGGCGCGAGGTACTTGGTTCAACACGACGACATTACCCGTAAACGTGACCCAGAGGTACCGTAAATACCAAACACTGCGATTGGGTTGAATTTGGACGTTGATTTATATTGAAAGAACTTGCATAAAGCAAAGATACTAGTTTATAGGACATTAACGGAAACAACCAGCTTGAAACAAGTATCATGTATAAAAACAATATCAACATAATCATACAGATACAAAACTATTAGTGTTAAGACCACTCTTAAAATTAGGTTTAACTAATAACTTTGTTCCTCAAATACAATTCCAAATACAATATGAATAAATTTTGAATAATCCTTGGGAAACAATATGACCCTTAATGAATAGAGAAATTTAACAAGCTTGCTAATTCATAATTAAGATACTAACTATAAAATTTTATATTATGAAAAGAGTGTTATCGACCAAGGTAGCTCAAGCAAATTTTAGAATTCTAATCCGACATAATAATGTTTATCTAATTCTTAGGATTCTTCTAACAATTTATAGAGTAGAAACAAGATTCAACCATGCAGCGTCTTTACATACATTCATATACCAAATTACTCACTCATACTTTCACATTCCCAATTATTCGTACAAATAATGTTATTTGTAAACATAAACTAGAAAGGATACTTAAGCTTTCAATCTAAAATGATATGATAATTAAGAAATGATTTTTAATATGGAGCCTGTTTGTGAGAAAGATGCTATTAAGATTTTATCGTGATTATGGAAAAGGAGGTTATCCCAAATTATAGGGACGTGATTAAATAGCAACATTGAAACAATAGTTTTTTTTCAAGGGTCAAGTCAAAGGAAACGTTTACATGATATCATACTTCACTAATGCTATTTGTGTGATTGATAATTTGAATGACTTATCCTCTATTCACGTCATTCCTTTCAGAGATTCATTAATTGTTTTAGAAATTTTATGAACTGAGTATCAACATTGAGCATTTAATGTCTTCAATAAAGTATAATTTATAGAGAGTTTTCTAAGTTGTTTTGACTATAATTAATGAAGCGAGGTCCAAACATGGAAGGAATGATTGTAGCTAATGGAGATGTAATAATCTATAGAGATTTTACATAAGAAGATTCCATAGCACTATGTTAAAGACAAGATTTTATTATGCTAAAGAATGAAATTAAAACTTATACCCCAAACGTCATTGCATTCCTTCATTTTATTATTCATTATTCTTTACTATATCATTATTTCTCGTATTTTCTATTGAACCTCTACACACATACATTTATCCATTTCTCATATCCACATTCTTCAACTACAATTTCTTTCCACCAATAAATTACATTGCCTTATTTTATCTCACACTAAATTACACATCATTCTAGTAACAAAACTCCAACCCCTTTCTATATATGTATCTTATTACTCGCATCATATATAAATTACAAACTTTACACTATACACTTCTTTTATCTCATTATGTTCATTTATAAATATTCACCTCTAATTACAAGGTCACCGATGACTTGAATCTCGAAAGGATTATTATTATATATTTCTCTAATATACTTATATTTAAATATGCATTTCATAAGGACACTAGACAACAGCTACTTCAATGGACTCTAATCCAGCAAAGTTAGAGACTCTGTAGGTATATCACAAACTTTAATCATTTATAAATCTTTCAAATATGTTATTTATATCTTCCTAAATATATTTTATTTATAAAATGTGAAAACACAGTAAAGGAACGTGAACTGTGCCAGAGAGAGGTCATTTTATGGAATGTAATGCTCGCAAGATTTAACAAAATGGATTTGTTGAAAAGGGATCTAATTTTCAGCCAACGGTGATTGGCAGATAAAAGAATCAAATGTCTTACCCTTTTGCTTGTGCCAAGATGGGAGTTTTTGAACAGGGGATGGACATCCATCCAGGCATAACGGAAAGGGGATTCAGCCATGGTATGCGAACTGTTTGACAAAATGACTTGATGAAATGTGCTTTCATGATAGCAGGAGATGGTAAAAATGGGTTTGTTGAATTTAGACTTTAAAAATTGTCAAACAAATGCAATGGGCAGGGGTAAAGCGAAATTCTAAACCTTTGCCCACGTCTTTCCTGCTTGTGCCAGATGGGCGCTGAGGAACAGAGTTTGGGCTTCTATCAAAGAAAAATGGAAGGGCAATTTTGTCAGATGTAATTTTTAAGTGACCTGTGCAAAATGTGGAAGCATCTAGACAAGACATGTCAACTGTTTGACAGTATGCCTCAGAAAGATGTCATCAAATTGGATTGCAGGATATGCATAAAGTTGAAAAGGCATTTTGAAACTTTCAAGCAAATGCAATATAGGTAGGCATAAAGCCAAATTTCACAATCTGCAGCAGTGTTCGTCCCTAAATGGGCGCTCAGGAACAGAGTATGGCCGTCTATCAAAGCATAAAGATAAGGGGATTTTTGTCAGATGTTAGGATTGGAAATGCTCTGGTGGACCAGTAAGCAAATCGTGGGAGTATAGCCAGAGCACGTGAACTGTTTGGCAGATTGACTAAAAGAGGTTCACAAAATTGAATTGTTGAGAAGGCTTTAGAACCTTTCAGGCAAATGGAATTGTCAGCTATGAATCAAAATTCCACAACCTCTGCCAGCGTCCTCCAGTGCCAGCATGGGAAAACAGGGAAGCATAGACAATGCATTCGAACTGTTTTGACATAATGTCTCAAGGGGACGACATATCCTAAAAAGTAATGATGGACAGATACACACAAAATTGATATGCCATCCATTCAACTTCAAACATGATTTTAACAACAAGAACAAAGAAAACACTAAATTACCATGACATACAATCAACTTCAAACAAGATTTAAGCAACAAATAGTCAGGGTGACACTTAACCTTCCAAATCGGTTGCCTTAAAGAAATGTTGTATCATGTAATGCAATGATTATAGGATCTAAACAGAATAAAACACCATAATGGTTTAAGAACTTATTTGCAAGTATAATGAAGAGGCGCAGACAACATGACTCCATACTGAGTGGTGAAATGCTACTGCCAATTGCTATGTAAGTGCAGTAACAAGAATGGATTGCATATGACAAAAGAGAGGAACTAAAGCCAATGAGAAAAAAAAACAAACTTCCCAACACAAAAACAGAGATCAGTGTCCTTCCTGACAATCGAGGCATTTTATAGCAAATTCCATGCATCCCCACTGTCTTTGTTTAATACGAATGCATCCTCCACTGTCTTATTTTAAGGATAATGCTTTCTCCACTATCTTTGTTTAAGGAAAATGCTCCCTCCACTATCTTTGTTTAAGGAAAATGCATCTTCCACTCACTAGTGGATTTGCAAACTTATCATCTATTCCTTATGTGAAATCCATTTTGTATTTTAAATGAATATATTGTTTTATATTAGTTTTAAAAAAAAGTTGAGTTGTGACAAAGGCAATCAAAAGTTGATTCAAATGGGGATACAGAAAAGGATACAAAGGTGCATCGGCGACACTTTTGTAAATTAGCGTGACTTAGTTTGAGGTTTCCCCAATAGCCTGACATATAAAAAAATTGCATATGCAAAAAGTGAATGGAGAAATTGCATAAGTGTAAAATTGAAGAGTTTGAAGGACCCGATATGTAGGTGACATCATCCAAATCTCCTCTTCAACCAGGTTCTTTAGGATGGTGACATCATCATTTTTTTCACAGTGTATCCATTTTGTATGTATGTATGCATACATACAATAGTCCTTTTGTAGCCAAGATTAAATTGACGGTGTGCAGGATGGTCACCGACTATGGAGATGAATGTGCTAGCTCTGGCCAATAGGACATCTTAGCAGCTAAATTAAATGTTGCAAAGCCTGACTATTCAAAGGTTTCAAGTGATAAAAAATGTAGAAATTCAGATGAGTAGGGGATTTAAAGTGTTGTAAAAGCTTGTTCAGGAGTGATCTGTCCCATTTGCCATCAATGTAAATCTAATCTATCAACTGCCCTGCTTTAGATATTTTTGCATTCATGGTTGCCAATGGATGATTTAGATGCTCATGTTGAAGGTCCAAAATATCTTCCACCTCCCCTGTTCGAGATATTTCCTGCCATAACTTCTTACAGGTCGGCTACTCCTTGTTGGTGATGATATACCTGTCAAAATTTTCCAAAAACCCATTGGGATAATCTCTGCAGAAAACCCAGGGAAACCTAGAAATCTTTTGTCTTCAAGTGCCTTCCTTCAGAGAGATTTCTCAGTTTTATACTTAGTCATTTTGTATGCATCTTTGTATGTATCGTTGTATGTATATCTATTTGTATCACATATACAAAGGAATATGCAAAGGCAGATACAAAAAAGGGGAAATACAAAGATACATCCACAGGAGATTTGTATATAAGCATGACCCAACTCAAAGTCTCTCCAACAGCCCGGTGTATTTGCATTTACAAGGTGGGATACAAAGTGATATACAAAGGAGCAGGATGCATTCCCAGACTTGAACCCAATTCCAGTTTGCTTCATAACAACATTGATATCTGCCTTTGTATGCACATACGATTGTATCGCATATATAAAAGCATATGCAAAAAGGGATATACAAAGGCTCATCAGCAAGAAAATTCTATATCAGAGAGACGCATTCTGAGGTCTCTTCGATAGGTTGATGCACACGCAAAAGCATATCAATGGGAAATATGCCTATTGGCAGGACTTGGTTTGTGGTCCCTCTGATAGGCCGATGCACACACAAATGTATATCGGTGGGAGATGGGCCTATAGGTGAGACTTAGCTCAAGGTCTCTCTGATAGCCCGATATATGCAAAATGAAGAACAAAAATAGTGCAGCAATGGGTCCCAATAACTCAGCGATCTATTTTGCAACGATGGAGCCATAGCTTGACGAGCCAAGGGAATGATGACACGTGTTAGGGAGATTCAAAGGCAATCCAAAGTTGATTCGAATGGGGATACAAAAAAGTATACAAAGGTGAATCGGCGACACTTTTGTAAATCAGCATGACTTAGTTTGAGCTCTCCCCAACAACCTGACATATAAAAAAATTGCATATGCAAAAAGTGAATGGAGAAATTGCATAAGTGTAAAATTAAAGAGTTTGAAGGACTCGATATGTAGGTGACATCATCCAAATCTCCTCTTCGACTAGGTTCTTCAGGATGGTGACATCATCATGTTTTTTCACAGTGTATCCATTTTGTATGTATGTATGCATACAAACAAGAGTCCTTTTGTAGCGAAGAAGAAATTGATGGTGTGCAGGATGGTCACCGACTATGGAGATGAATGTGCTACCTCTGGCCAATAGGACATCTTAGTAGCTAAATTAAGTGTTGCAAAGGCTGACTATTCAAAGGTTTCAAGTGATAAAAAATGTAGAAATTCAGATGAGTAGGGGATTTAAAGTGTTGTAAAGCTTGTTCAAGAGTGATCTGTCCCATTTGCCATCAATGCAAATCTAATCTCTCAACTGCCCTGCTTCAGATATTTTTGCATTCATGGTTGCCGATGGATGATTTAGATGCTCATGTTAAAGGTCCAAAATATCTTCCACCTCCCCTGTTCCAGATATTTCCTGCCATAACTTCTTGCAGGTCGGCTACTTCTTGTTGGTGATGATATTTTTTGATAGAGCCCGTGGGTGTAATTCATTGTAACTGACTTAGGTCAAATGCAAAATGCTATATATGCATAAACATGACATTTAAAAAAGGTTGGACAATTTTGTTGTCTTATGCTTCTAATTACAAACAGAGTATTCCTCTACTCTAAGCTTGCCTTCTGATTGAATATATGTAGATTATTTTACCTCTTTATGCTGATTTCTATCCCTGTGTAAATTTGGAAATGGTTTGTCTGTCAATATTGCATTCTTTTCAAACATTTCTTACATCTTACTTATGTTATGATCACTTACATATGTGTATGTTTATCTGCTATAACTGGTTATGCTATGTATTCTTCTAGTTCAATGAGAGATCTCATCTTCAAACCTGGTGTATCACCCCCTTTTACGTTCCAGTTCATCCTTCTACCCCTTTTCCTCATAGGTGCATAGATTAGGTTTAGTCTTAGGCTCGCTAGATCACTCATTTAGCAAAGGAATTAGCCTCTCTCTAGAGATTCGGCCTCCCTGCAGGGTCCCACACCTGGAGGTCATCTCAATGTTTCACTAGATTGTTGGAGCCCTAAAAGCCTTCAACTTTGGGTGCAAATCTAGCTGACAATAGTGACCATGAATGTCATTGTCCCGTGTGGCTACATAATTGGATTTTTTTACTAAATTTGAATAGTATGGGTTGATCCATGAAATTTGTTTATTAGATATAAGGAATAATTTTCAATCTCTTCCTATTATAATGTGGAGCATATGAAAATAATGGGAGGTGACTTTGAAGTGTATATTGTCTTTTAATTCTATGCAAGTCTAGCAGTTTTTTGAAAATTGATCTGTCAGTTTGAGATCAATTTATATGTTGCAAGAATGGGTTCTATAACCTATGGATCTAACTTAGTACGTTGTATGTTCAAGGACTATGACCCTATTATCATTGATTCATACTCTCTATTAATATGTTAAGGACTAATTATATTCAAAAATAGCTCAAGACATTGTTGAATTGTAGGGGTTCATGTTTTCTTCAGTCAACCCCCTCGAATGGTCAATTTCATACCCTTGGCAAGTGTTCGCAAACAAGCATCAAATGTGAAAGTACTATAAATGTGAATTTTGATGCAGGTTTGATTATTTTTAATTCTTCAATACAAGTGTTCCTAGATAGGAAAGCTCTTTGATCCTCTAGGATTTTTAATGATTATAGGATGTAAATTAATGTTCAATAAATATCTTAAATGCAAAGATATAACAAATTGTTACACAAGAATGTAGGAAAGTGCTAAGGATATCTTGCAAAAATCTATATTTTGAAATAGATACCACAAAGCCAAGACATGTAATTGATTTCAATATTCTTACACGTTGTATGGAGGCAAGCATTTCCATAAATAAAATTAATTAATTTTACCAAAAATATGTCTCAATGAGGTTGATACAAAATAGTTGGTGATAGCTTACACCTTAAAATTAGTCTTAACAGAATAGGGGATGAGGGCAAATTACATAGAAGCTTCATAATCCACTCAAGATACATACATATTCAATAGTTTAAATTGATAAAATCTTACTTATGGACATTGACAACTCCATTATATTAGAACCTACTTCTTGATTTTAGAATAGACTTCTTCTTGAGACAAATCGTCACTATCATCGTAGTAGGTATTTTATCCACAATAACACTCATGGAAAGTTTTAAATGAACATAACCAACAATCTCTATTAATCTTTTAGAGAGCTTACCTTGCTTTTTTGAACCTAATGTAGATGTTGCATAATGATTAGGAAATTAGAACCCTCCTAATCCTAGGCATTCCTAATATCCTCCTTCACAAGATAGGTTGCGACTGTTATAGACAACATCCCAACACAACTAAAGTTTTGTGCAACATTAAATACATTCTACTTCCCTATATATTACTTTGGATTGAGCAACATATCTTGCATGGTTTTCCTAATATGCCATGCATATATATTTTAAATATAAAACAAAAGATAAATCCAATAGCTATTTACACATCAAAGTTTTAATATTTGATAATAAAAATAATATTTATGTTATCATTTAGTAATAGAAATAGCTATTAACTAAAATATAAACAATAAATAATTTATTTTCATTTAAAAATAATAAAAATTTAATATAAAATAGCATTTATTATTTATTTTTAATTAGATATGTGATATAAGTGAAATATGGGCCTATGTAAATGAAAGAAAATGAAAGAATAAAATTATTTATTATTTTAAAAATAAAATAACAATAATAAATTATAAATTAACCAATTTAATATAAACAAACTAGTGGAAAAAATTAAAGTATATAAAAATTATAATAAATATTGTTAGTACTACTACAATATTTGTAGAAGTAAAAATTTAAAAAAAATATATTGAAATGGATAAGTAATGACAACTAAGAATTGAATGAATTAATAACCTTATACTAAAAGTAGTAGTAGTAGTTTTTGTTGATGTTATCCTATTTTAACTTATATTAAAGCAATAGATAATAAAGGGAAGGATGGTAAAAAGTCACACCCATTTGTATAGTCTTTCCACCCCTTAAGGGATCCCATGCGCAATATGCCCAATATATGAATCATGTGAGGAAGAGCAACCTCTATGACAGCCTGGAAAGCCTCATAATCTGTGTAAAAGTATTATTTTAAATAGATCCTTAAAATAAGAAGATTGGATATTTAGGAAATAGTAAAGACAAAAGATCAAATTTCAAAAGAACAAAAAGCAAAAAAACCATATAAGAGCAAATTGTCCCTCATACAGCATAGTTGTGTTGCTGCCATTACAATGGGGGCCATGTTTCCTTGTCTTCCAGATGAAGTTGGTATTGAATGCATGCTCAGGGTGAAGTTGAACCATCATCACAAACTCAAAGGTGTGTGCAAAAGCTGGAACGCCGTATTGAACAATCCCCAGTTTTATCAAGAAAGAAAAAGATTAAATATGTCGGAGCAACGCATATGTTTCATCCAGAATAACAACAAAGTAGCGGTATACGACCCTACGGAGAACACATGCAAAAGCCTTCCGCCCATTCCTATGATAGGACTTTTATCCATCTATCACTTCAGTTTTGTGAAACAAAAACTGGTTTTGATAATACATCTCCTTTTAAATGATTTTGTGAGCTCAAGGAGAAATTATTTATGGTTGTACGATTTTTCTTGTTCCAAATGGCATGAGGGTGCTAACATGCCTGGAAGTGGGTGGGTTTTTGCCACCGCAGCGGATAAGGATGGAGGACTGATTTATGTGGCTACGTCTTACAGGGTTAATAAGACCCTCCCTTGGTCTGATGCTCCCATCCGCACTGCTGCAGTTTACGATGTGGAGAAGGATAAGTGGGAGGTTCTCCCTGATATGAACTTATCTACAAGGATAATCAGATGTAGAGGTGATTATGCTCACGGCAACTTTTACGTGATACCGTCTATGCACTCTTCGCCCTCCATTCATGTTTTTGATTCTAACACCAGAAGTTGGAAAACTATAAAGAACAGATTTGTCAATTGTCATTGGGTTGTAAGTGCATTTGGACGGTCGTTTGGCTTTTCTAAAAGAGGACTCATTGAGTACGATTATAGCAAAGATAAGGTAAACATTCTAGGGCCTCTTCCAACGGATAATTGGCCCCTAGATACTAATTGGGCTACAGTAGTTGGCCACAACATCTTTGTGTGCACACGGGATAATGTTGAGGGTACAGCTTTGTATATGCTTGTATTTCCAAGTGAGACGGGAGGAGCAATCAAGTGGATTCGCATGGAGAGCCCACTAGGTTCTCATGAATGGAATATCCATAAATTTGCCACAACGCTTAATCTTTGACATGAATTAGTGCTCACATTGGCTAATATTAAGAATTAGTGCTCACATTGGCTAATATTAGAAATTCCTTGCCAAAGCATGGGCCTATGCAATCTTTGCAATAAGGCCACCTCAATAGGGATCCTAAGGCAGTTTTCGATGTCAAAATTTTAGAATAATAAAAATATTTATTACTTCCATTTAAAATTTATGTTTTTTTTTGTTTTCGACTATTATTAATGATATTAAATTAAAAAAATTAGGAAAATTATGCTCGAGAAAATAGTTGTTTGCCTGCAAATATAAATATATTATCCATGTAATGCTCTGATTGTGATGTGAACTTTTTCATTTTTTTTTTTTGGTATAAGGTACACTCTGTTTGGTTTGAATTTATAACAGTTGTAAATCATAAAGCAGTTCTGGAAGCATTTCTTTAATTTTTGGGGTTGCTTTAGGTATTTCAAACATCTAACGCATTTTTTTCCTTGGTTTCCAACATTCCCGTAACTATTTTTGCTGACTTCAGCACTAGTCCAATACTAAAGAGTTAACATTCTTCAAAATTTGGATACACATTGCAGTTGAGCAATGGAGAAGCCAGATAGAACATGTTGGTTTTGAAATCCAACTTACAGTTCATTAAACAAGAAAATCATAATAGTGGAAACAACATTTACAATAAATACTCATTTACAAATAATAGTTTACAGTCATGAAGAAAAACTATTCAATATATAGTAGCATCAACACAGTTTTTTATCAATTTTTTCTGACAAGTTACAAAAGTACAAAGACAGTCCTTTTTAAAGACATTGTAGCCCTCAAAATAGAACATTAATAAATAATAAACTTCTAGTCTAAAAAAGCGTGCATATGGAATGCATTTACACTTGTACCAGTTACAAAACCATTACATGCAATAACCTATATTTAAACCCTACTCTAAAAATTTACATATTAATGCTTTATAGTGGGGAGAAATTAATATTTCAACACTCTCCCTTAATTTTGACCACTTTTTAAAAACTTTGTCTTCAATTTGATCTTCAAATCTACAATTCAAAATTGCTCAAAATGCTCTTTCTTTGTCTTCCTTTGCTTCTACACTATGCTAAAACAATTCAATTTCTTTATTTTTTTTTGCACTTGGTTGTTCGCTGTATTTCGCTGTTTTGTTTCTATTCAATTTTTTTTCTTTTTTCTCAACATGAGAAGACTTGTGTCTATAAAACATTCTGAACATACCTGTGTCTATAATCTGAATATACTTGTGACCTTTTGCCAGTCAAGTACATTTATCTAACCACAATTCATTTTCGAACAACTTGACATAAATTTATTTTTTAATTCTCTATTCCAGCATGTCTTTTCACAATGAGTTTTCAAATCACAAATTTTACAAGGATGTAAATCCCAACAATTTTATTTTCTATGTGATTCTCTATCACAATGGGAACAATGTTGAAACTTCTCTTCTTGAAATGACTTTTTAGTACTCGCAAAAACATTTGTCTTTTCTTTTCCTTTATCTCTATACCTGAGACCTTCATACTTGGTCTTCACAATTGGCTCATACTTAGTCTTCACAATTGTCTCAATGGGCTCTTTGATTCCTTGCCCATGCTTACCAAAACCTTCGCCTTTATAACTAATTTTATTCATGATTTTCAAAGCAACATTATCATCAAAACAAATATCTATGTTAACAAATTCATCATCAATTTCATCCTTACATTCTTCAATAAAAGCAACTTTAGCCAAACTTCAGCAAACCTACCAAATGATTGATCAGAACACAAATCATTTGTGTCACATGAGACTTCACAAACTAAAGGATTTGATTTCAAACATTCATTTTTTTTTTTTGGCATGTTGCAAAAAATTGTTTTAACTCATCATTTTGATCTTTCAATTTTGAATTTTTTTCTTCTAGCTTCAACTTTTCTTGCAAATCTTCATTCCTTTCTTCCAATTCTCTATTTGTCTTGTTAATCACACAAATTTGATATAAATTTTTACATTTCTCCTTTCCTAACTCTTTTATCCTTGCTATCATTTTCTTTCATTCCTCTTTTTCCAACTTTTCCCATTTGTAAAAAAAATGATTTGCTTACTAGACTTCAGACTTTTCAAATGCCTTCAAGCTATCTTTCTTTGACTGATCTTCAATCTCTTATTTGGCTAACAAACCCTTGGCTGCTAAAATAATAAAATAGTACCTTTGGCTAATTAGTGATTTCAATGGCTTCTTTGGTGGCTTGGTGTGGCATCTTTAGTAAGCTTCTGCCTTCTTTTTTATCTTTAGTACCCTTTGTCTATAGCTACAGCTCCAAATTTACTTTTAATCTTTTCACAAACCTTGGCGTCAATCTGCAAAAAAAAATCCTTTATAATAATGTAGCGATTTCAAAAATATCAATCTCCAATGGATTTTGCTTTAACTTTACTATTTCAACTTCAACAAGTATTTCAAATATAATGCGCCTCTATTCCTTGTTCAGCGATCTCAGATTTACTTCTTCTTCAGGTCTACAAAAACAGCGACTCACATGACTTTTTAGTTGAAACCTTCATGAATGGCACTGACACTTTTTTCACTTTCGGATTTGTGGCAGCTTCAACTCTATTTTGGTGCTCAAATTTGTGACTTGGACTTGGCTCAACAACTGTGATCTTTTGCACACATAATCAAACTTACAAACCCTTTTTCTTCAAATGAACCAACGAACACAATAACACATCTTGCTACCCCTAGCACAACTCTCTTGAGATCATCCTGTTTTGATACTACTTGTTGGTTTTGAAATGCAACTTACAGTTCATTAAATAAGAAAATCATAACAGCGAAAATAATATTTACAATAAATACTCATTTATAAATAACAACTTATAGTCATGAAGAAAAAATACTTCATACATAGCAGCATCAACACAAAAAAAAAACTCTATATATTAATCTTCACTTTACATCTCTGCTCAAATTGAGAAACCAACATACTTTTTTTTTCATTTTTTTCTAACTAGTTACAAAAGGACAGGGCAGTCCTTTTTAAAGACATTGCAGCCCTAAAAATAGAATAGCAATAAATAATAAACTTCTAGTCTAAAAATAAACATGCATATGAAATGTATTTAATGCATTATGGTGGGGAGAAACTAAGGTATCCATTATTTACCCCATAATAAAGGGATAAAAAAATGAAGCAACTCTATCTAAGAATATATTACATCAATGCTTTTGCTACTATAGATGTTGCAAGACTCCACTCTGATAGATAGTCAAGAACTTATCAATTGATAGTTTTATATAAATGCTTTAAATACGGATGCTTTTGTTCATGATTTTTTTTACAATGTCTAAAGATGACTAGCTTGAATATTACTTAACAAAATTAAGTGTTTTTATTAACCATTTCCATTTGTGAACGTATATTTCAACATACTATACCTTTCTATTAGTTAATGTAGGTCTTCTTTAAAGTCTCTTTTTAAGAGCCAAGAAGCAAATAATCTTAGTTGAAAGATTAGTTATAATAGGCTATCAGGTAGTAATGTGGGGTTGTATCCGGGAATGGTTTTGTATAATAGTTTGTGGGGGACGTCCTGGTGGCCCAGTGCATTGTCCATCTTGTTCTTGGATATATTTTGGGTATGAGTTAGCTTCCACACCATCACAGGAAAGTTTTCTATCCTACTTTTGTTTTTCTTTTAATGATTTTCTTCTAAAACATGTATATTCCAATTATGAGGGACTTATGTTACTGATATTACTATCATTTAGGTAGTTAGTGTCAAAATTATTATGATTTACCTAAATCCTACTGATGCTACTGCTAAGTTTGCTCTTGTTGTAGCCAAATATCCTGCTATCATCATAATATTGTTGTCCTTTCAAATAGATTGTATATTTACAGTGAAATTAGCCCATTGTTATTGAAATTAGTTTGTTGTTGCAGGAAATTAAGTCATCAGCACTCATTATCTTGTATTGTTTCCAGATATCTGTGTTTTTCTGTATGGATTATGCAAGAAGAGTTCTACATTTTTTATTGGACTTATAATGGTGGTATTGAAACCATGTTCTTGGCATATTTGAAGATATATTAGTAGAGAGAGACATTTTCCAAAGGGAAGTACCAGATCTGTTGGCTATTATTGATGAACACATAAATATTGTTGGTATCGTATGCTGAGGACTTTCTCAAGACCTCTCCTTTTCTCAATAAGTTTATGAAGATCAAATAAATTAGTTATTGGAACTTGAAAAATTTGTTACATGAGTATAGTTGATAATTGTTGGTTGTAAAAGGTTTGGGCCTTAATGAAGGTTTTCATAAATTTGAGCCCAACAATGAAATCAGAAACCATAAAATAGAGACCAACAATGAAACCATAAACATGGACCAACAATCAAAGATGTACTCGCATGTTTGCTGAATTTTTGGGGTATATCATCCTCTTATAGTTGTTGTCAATCATAAAGGCCTTGAGAAAGGGATTCCTAAAAAGAAAAGCATAAAAGGCTGCGAGCAACCTCCAGTATATGTCAACCATGGCCACTTTTAAAAAAAATGTAGTTGGTATATTTGATTATTTGAATTTCACTTGTGAGGTATTTTTTCTTGTTTCAATAGTTCTTTTCACTACATTTGCATCCAAATCGGGTTGAACTTGTAATGGAAAGCTGCCATGAAATTGTATGTTTGTTTTTTTGAGTAACCTTTTTCCTTGTAGCAAACTTATTTTCAGAAGAATATTTTTTAAGAAAAGGTTCATTGTTAACCAAAAGAAGGTACATTTGAGGTACCATGTGGATAGTATGTTTTCCTTTGCCTGTATAACAAGGCAGCCATATGCAGAAATGAAGATACTACGGAATTTTGCCCTTTAAGGTTGGAGCCAAATATGTTGTAGAATGAAGGCTAAAGAGTTTCCTACAATACATGCAAGGGAAGAAAATATTGTGACAATAGAGACACTCCCCTATTTCCTTTTCATTGTTTAAAAGTTAGATGCATATATGGTAGAGAAATGATTATCCTTAGTGCTTCAATTGACCTTTCTAGAGACAAATAGTAAATCCACATGATATGCCAATGTTTTCATGTAATTGTGCCTCTCAAAGCCTTTAAACAGCTGAATATAAGACATGGGAGGGTTTATCATATCTATGATCTCTTCCTTCGATCCTCCACTTGTCAAGCTTGAGGTTTAAAAACTATTTATAACAAAGCTTGATCCCTTTGGGAAATTGAAGATATTTTATTATCCAGTACTTGAATGGTTATTCTTCCATTGGATCCCTTTGAGGAATTTTATGATTAATAAAACATCATTTGTTATTATCCAACACATGAATGGTTATTCTTCCATAAAAATATATTCTCTAATATTTTAATTATTTCCAAAAAAACATTTGGTTTTAATGGTCTAGTTACAATGTGTACCAAATCTCACACACTTATATCCAATACTAAAAAATAAAAAATGAAAAAAACAATTTTAACCAATAAAATTATTATTTTTACATTCTTATCAGCTTTATTTTCTCTCTATAGGTTGTAGACTATCACAAACTATAATAGTTAGATTTCTCCCCATAGGTTACTTTGCACAAATTTGTTGTTCTCGTGGTTTGTGACTATTGACCTATTTTCATTTGTCCTGAGTCAAATGGTTCACCTTGAATATCCCCTGAATATCCTTTGGAAATTGACCCTACAAGCCTAGATCCTTCAATTTCTCATGATATTCCATGCATAATTTCTCAAAAAATTGATTGGATAATCCTTGTAGAAAACCCAGAAAAACCCAAAAATCTTTTTTCTTCAAGTGCCTTCCTTCATAGAGATTTTTTAGTTTTATACTTAGTCATTTTGTATGCATCTTTGTATGTATTGTTGTATGTATATCTGTTTGTATCACATATACAAAGGAATATATAAAGGCAAATACAAAAAAGGGGAAAGACAAAGATACATCGGCGAGAGATTCACATATCGGCATGACCCAGCTTAAAGTCTCCCCGACAACCTGATGTATTTGCATTTACAAGGCAGGATACAATGTGATATACAAAGGAGCAAGATGCATTCCTGGACTTGAACCCAGTTCCAATTTTCTTAAAAACAACATTGAAATCTGCTTTTGTATGCACATGTGATTGTATCGTATATACAAAAGCATATGCAAAAAGGGATATACAAAGGCTCATTAATGAGAAAATTGTATATCAGAGGGATGCTTTCCAAGGTCTTTTCGATAGGCTGATGCACACACATAAGCATATCGATGGGAAATATGCCTATCGGCAGGACTTGGTTTGTGGTCCCACCAATAGGCCGATGCACATACAAATGTATATCGGTGGGAGATGAGCCTATTGGTGAGACTCAACTCAAGGTCTCTCTGATGGCCTGATATATGCAAAATGAAGAGAAGAAATAGTGCAGCGATGGGTCCCCGTAACTCAGCGGTCTATTTTGCAGTGATGGAGCCATAGATTAAGGATCCAATGGAATGATGACTCATGTCAGGGAGATTCAAAGGCGATTCAAAAGATGATTCAAATGGGGATACAAAAACAGATATAAAGGGGCATCGGTGAAACTTTTGTATATCAGCGTGACTTAGTTTGAAATCTCCCTGACAGC
The DNA here is from genome assembly GCA_027924645.1 of Cunninghamia lanceolata. Lineage (NCBI taxonomy): Eukaryota > Viridiplantae > Streptophyta > Pinopsida > Cupressales > Cupressaceae > Cunninghamia > Cunninghamia lanceolata. The sequence goes on from BSBN01000348.1 coordinate 8,744,840, forward strand.
CTGACATATACCAAAATTGCATATGCAAAAAGTGAATGAAGAAATCACATAAGTGCAAAATAGAATAGTTTGATGGACCCGATATGTAGGTGACGTCACCCAAATCTCCTCTTCGACTAGGTTCTTCAAGATGGTGGTGTTATCATGTTTTTCCATAGTGTAACGATTTTGTATGTCTATATGCCATACAAACGATAGTCATTTTGCAGTGAAGATAAAATTGATGGTGTGTAGGATGGTTGCCGACTCTGGAGATGAATGTGCTGGCTTTGGCCAATAGGATGTCTCAGCGGTTGAATTAAGTGTTGCAGAGCATGACTATTCAAAGGTATCGAGTGATAGAAAATGCAAAAATTTAGATGAGTAGGGGATTTAAAGTTTTGTAAAAGCTTGTCCAAGAGTGATTTGTCCCATCTACCATCAATGCAAACCTGATATCTCAACTGCCCTGCTTAAGATATTTTTTGCATTCATGGTTGCTGGTGGACGATTCAGCTGCTCATGTTGAAGGCCCAAAATATCTTCCACGTCACCTATTCTAGATATTTCTTGTCATAACTTCTTGTAGGTCAGCTACTCCTTGCTGGCAATCATATTTTCTGACAGAGCCCATGGGGTGAATTCATTGTAACCAACTTAGGTCAAATGCAAAAAGCTATACATGCATAAACATGAGATGTATAAAAGGTTGGAAAATTTAGCAGTCTTTTGCTTTTGAATCCAAATAGAGCATTCCTCTACAGTAACCTTGCCTTCGGATTGAATATATGCAAATTATTTTACCTCTTTATGCTGATTTCTATCTCTGTGTAAATCTACAAATGGTTTGTCTATGAATATTGCATTCCTTTCAACCATATCTTGCATCTTACATCTACTAGGATCACTTACATCTTTGTATGTTTATCTACTATATCTAGTTATGATGTGTATTCTTCCAGTTTAGTGAGAGCTCTCATATTCATACCTGGTGTATCACCCCCTTTTACTTTCAAGTTCATCCTTCTACCCCTTTTCCTCATAGGTGCATAGATTAGGTTTAGTATTAGGCTCATTGGATCACTCATCCAGCAAAGGAACAACCTCTCTCTAGAGATTCGGCATCCCTACAGGGTCCCACACCTAGAGGTTGTCTCAATGTTTCACTAGATTTTTGGAGCCCTAAAAGCCTTCAACTATGGGTGCAAATCTAGGTGACAATAGTTTATGGCATGCCCGGTGGGACAATTCGATGATCCTTTTCATCGATTGAAGAGTTCTAGTGTGCTCTTTAATGCATCTTTCCATTCAGGGCAATCTCTCCAACACCATGGCAACTCTATTAAACAAACCTGCTGGTGAAGGCAGCCCAAATTCTTAAAATTTCTTCAAGGATCAGGATTCTGGTGGTTTTTTTGGTCTATTCAGCTTGTTGAAGCATTTCAATCACCTGGTGACTACTTGGTATGAACATATTTCTCTGAAGGGTAGACCTGTTTGCTCTTACATTTTGTTGATTGTTTGAACATTTCCTAGTCCTTAATGCTTTAAGATGTCAAATTTTTATGGAAACTATGGCTATTTCCCTCCACCCAACTAGATCCAAAATTTTATTCTTTTGTATCATAGTTTTCAGGCCCAAAACACCTCTTGTTTTATGCCATATGCCCTTGTTGTTGCAGAATATTAGTATTCTAATGATGCTTACCTCCCACCTACCTAGGATATATCTCCTTAGCAATCTAATAATGCTTATTATCAACCCCAAGAAGACTATTTTGATCCTACTTAGCGCAGCTACTCTCCTAATTAGTTCCAAGATGTTGATCCTGTGAATGTTGATGCATTCAATGAGTTAATAAGTAGTTTCATGAAGCTTGATGGACTTTTGAATGATGTAAAAGGAGCAAGAGGGTATAGCTGGATTCAGTGGTTTTATGATTTCAACATCATAAACATGTATGATCTCAAGGTTGCGCTCTTAGATCTAATGAGGGAGGCTACAAAGTATGAAGAAATGAAGGAGTCAGACCTATAGTGAGAGGCACAAAAGAGGGTTTTTCAAGAAAACATTGCTATAAGGATGGCAAATCATGAGCATCAGATGAGGCAAGTAGCTCAAACATTTCCGTCCATTCCTAGCTTTAAGCAACCCCTGTTCTCTACACATGTTCAACCTATTTTAGAGGTAGCCCCCAAACATAAAATTCAAAGCTTCAGGTGGGATAATCCATCTGCTCCTCCAAAACCACTTCCTGGTTTTAAAATCCCAAGTTTCAGAGGCCCTCAGCCTTCACAGGAGCCTATTCTAGTACAAACTCAGTCCCCTATCTCCTGTTATCAGCTCATTTGTTTCCCCATTTACATGGTCAGTTATGATGAAATTGCTAAGCTGGAAGAGCATGTGTTTATGACCTCAAGTTTCAAGTGAATCCTTATTCCTGCGCAATCTCAAGTTGTCATTCCCCAAGAACAAATTTGTCCAAAACCCTCTCCCCTCCAAAGAATTCATGAAGATATTCAGTCCTCTTCCCCTGATGATATGACAATCTCTAAGGGACGACCTATTGTCTACCAAGCTGGTTGGAAAGATGAGCCAAAGGAGGAGGTAGAAGAAGATAAAAATAATGATGAACAATTTATTCCTACACTCACAAAGAGAGCGTATGGGGAAAAACTTCAGCTGCAGCAGCAACTTGAGCAAAATCTAGTGGAGCTGCAGTCAAAGGATGGACCCCTAAGGGAAAATATTGTTGAGATCTGTGATAGGTAAGAAATTAGGTTAATAAGATCAAGCATAGCCATGAAAACCTAACCTTGTCATCATCAAAGAATCTAATCCAAATGAAATCAAAAAATGTAATTCAACCACAATATCACCTAGATTGTATGATTCCTTTTTTATGATGTGGATTGTTTCTTTAACAATGAACAATTATGAAGATAAAAGTTGCCAAGATGGATGGATGATAAAAACTAATATGCTAGATGGATGCTAAAGTGCTCAATATGCTCATGATGATAATGTAGACGCTATATGGAATGCTGGATTAGGTGTAGTATGGAATGAGAGGGTGTTTATATAGAACTCAACCAAAATCAATCAATGGTGTAGATTCAATGGCTATGTGAATGGCTAAGATTGAATGATAGACATAGGTGAATATGAAGATAACAAGTGGAGGGAAGATAAGGCTTATGTGTGCTTGTGTACATAAAAAAGTACATGTGAAAGTTATTAAATAAAAGATGTAGTACCACTTACATTTTTTAAATGAAAGAGGCACACATGTGGGCTCATGAAATAAATGATAAGAGAAATTAAGTAAATAAATAAAATTTATTTTAATTAATTGGAAAGTGGGTTTATAAAAGGAATTTTTAATTAAATAAATAAAATTTATTTATTTAAAAATAGAAGAATGAAGATAATTAAATAATTAAATATTGTTTAGTTATAGCTTAGAGGAAATAGAAGAAATAGATAATGAATTAATTAAATAAATATAAATTTATTTAATTAATAGAAGAAATAGATGTGTTAGGGATATTGCTCAAGTGTGCTAGACAAATGCAGATGATGAATAATGTGATGTTTGAATGCTAGGGATAATGAGTCAATTTTGGGTGTCTACATTTTCCCCCTCTTTGATACAATGTTCATTAGAGCGTTGTGTCAAAGAAGATATGATATTCATTTGATAAACAAGGTTATTCCCTAGTGTAACTAGTAGGTGATGCCCCCTTGAGAGGTAAGCCAGGCTAACCAGGAAGGGCTGGGTTGGCTTGTGATAGAAGGAAAAGATAGAAAACGAGGTTGACATGAAGAAAAAAGGGGTTGGGTGGGAGAAAAAGGGATGATGCAGAAGAAAATAGGCTTTGGCATAGAAGAATTAGGGTATGGATAGGGGCTATAAGTAGGTTTTGCAAGGGAAAATAGGCTCATTTGTGCTCAGTTATGTTCATTTGCTTATAGAGATCTAGAGCTCCTTAAAGTTGGTGTGCGACGAGAGTTGGAGAGATATCAGGATGGTGATTTCATGCAGAGATCATCGTGCCAAGTGAGTGAGGACACATGGATGACTAGAGGGAGCAGGAATACTAGTATGTATCAAAACTTTTGCTAAAAGCATGATTTTGATAGGGTAGAAGTGTCATAAATGCACACACGTCACCATAAGTGACTAGGTCTTAGGATAGGTAGTGCAGGTCTCTTAGGAAGGGAAACAAGTCTCTTAAGGTAGTTAAGGTTTCTTATAGGCGCGGCTTGGAAATAATAGGTCACTTCCGGTTAGCTAGACAAACATAGGCAAAATGTACATAGAGATAAGATCAAGTCATTTATGGGCTAAAAGCAGGCACATATATAAGTTCATCTCCCTTGTAAAGAAAAAATGCTTGCTTGTGGGATAGAGATCACTTATAAGCAAAAGGTATACGCATATAAAAATATAGCTCGCTCTTGGTCAATAAGAAGTCACATAGGGAGAGTAGGTCGCATATGGGCAAAAAATAGGCACAGGTAGAAAAATAGGTCACATGCGATCAGCAGATAGGCACATATGGAAAAATGAGTCACTTAGAGTAGATAGAAGCTGGTATAGCCGTAAACGATCTAGTTTTATAGCAGTTGTATGTAGTGCAAGGGACTGACATGATGAGTGAAATGATGTAGGATATACCACCGCCTTTGTTATCACGAGAGCCACATCCTAGGGATTTGCAGTCGGTGAGATTGTTGGGTGTAGAGGAGCGATTAGTGTTAGAGATCCTCAGATTAGAGCATGTGTCTAGACTGGAGCCGATACAGGAACATCAAGGATTGATGACGGCGATGGTGGAGTGATGGATGAGCGAGCATAGTTCTTTCTTGTTGTCGATAGGAGAGGCTATGATCACACTGGAGGATGTGTTCTAGATTCTACGTATTCCTATTGATGGGGACCGAGTAGATTATGATCCTAATATGGGTCCAGCTACATTTAGGAGATTATTCAGGACACCAAACATTGGAGCAGAGGGCTCAGAGATTCCTATGGTGAGGATGGATGAGTTATGTGATAGATTGCAGCGAGTTGTAGTAGCTATTATCAGATGGCTAGTGGGAGACGGACGGGTGAGAGGGTTTTTGGTAGGATGGGAGATAGTGATGGAGGGGATGTTCGCCTATGGGATGAGCTATGTATGGGTGAAGTGTGTGCTTGGACAACTCTATCATTTCCTGCATGACTATACATATATGTTCAAGGCTAGTATGTCTGTAGGAGTTACAGTTTTGCATGTGTGGGCATATGAGCATATTCCAGTGACACAACCAGAGGGATGGGTGGTTAGAGCAGCAGGAGAGCCTTATGCTAGGATGTATAGAGGAGCTTTTACATACCGGAAGTGCAGAGGACTAGTATACTGGTGAAGGATACTGGATGAGGTAGATAGATTTATATGGAGACCATGGCTAGGATGTGAGAGATGTGATGAGGAGGATACTGAGCTTGTCTATGCTAGGAAGGCAAGATATATTTTTGGATGCGGGATATACATTATAGAGCACTATTTGCCCAAGCGGGTTTTGAGACAGTTCAGGTTACCACAGGCAGTATCAGTTGGTGATGCCATTTTTGGGAGGACTTGACAAGAGGTGTTTGATTGGGGCTAGAGGTTGTGATTGACACGGTATTGGCAGAGAGAGAGGGGCTACAGCTAGTTATATGGAAATGGGGATAGGGTCCTGCAGATCGAGGAACACTACTAGATTATGATGCATACTGGGTGACAATGAGACCGTCGTGGCTGACATAGGTTGGAGAGACCAGTTAGGAGGAGGCATCAACGGGCTCCACCAGTGCAGGCTATTGTACCAGCAGCACTAGGGATACAAATTTAGGGACAGGTGTAGGGATAGCCTCAGATACTTGCACAGCCTCAGGGATAGATATTAGGGGGTGACGATGTTAGGATTCAGTATTTGCTGAGGAGGATTAGAGAGGAGAGGAGATGGAGGCAGTAGGATCAGATGAGATTGAGGAGAATGGAGTTGGATAGACACTAGGCAGTGATTGGCTTATGACATGCTAGGGCTTAGGGTCAGTTACAGGTTAGAGTGTAGGCTAGGGATGGGCAGGATGATGGTGCACTTGCTAGAGTGACAGGGGAGAGAGATGCAGCTAGGAAGAGCAAGCAGATGATGAGATTAAAGCGAGATACTTCCATACAATAGATGCAGGCAATGAGGGTGGAGAGAGATGGTCTACAGATAGAGAGGGATATGGCTGAGCTATAGAGACTATAGGGTGAGGTAGAGTATTCTAGAGGCTTGTACTATGGGGCTGTGCTAGCAGAGCAAAGGTAGCCTAGCTTCAGGAGTAGATCAAAGCTTCAGGGTCATGGAGGACAGGTGGATCTCAATCTGTAGCATCCGTGATGGGCCCACAGAGAGATAAGGGGATAGGTGCAGGACCCAGTGGTGGTGGTTAGGGCGAGGGATCTTCCATTAATCATTAGGGCTACCTTGTTTATGTATATTATGTTGTATCATGATGAGGCCTAGAGCTGCTTGTATATACATTCTTTATGGCTCAGCTTGTATATGTAGATACTTGTATATTGAGACACACACACACACACACACACACACACACACACACACACATATATATAAGATGGCATATTACTTATCTACATGATGTTGTAATGGATACACTGTTGGTATTATGATGGTTATGCATGTTGTATTTTGTATTTTTGATGGATTGTGTATGGGAGTTTATGCAAATGATATGAATGGAAATGTATGATAATGCAAATATGTAAATGGTAATGATATGATATGTAATGGACCTCTATATGCCTAACACATTTGCTTTGTAGGATAAGAGATGTGGAAGAAGGACGATGGAAATGATAGATTTTGGTTAAGGACTATATAGGCAGATAAGGCGATGAATAGATGGTATGATGGGCAGCTTTAAAAGTAATTGCTCAAAATAAAAAGAAATGCAATCCTTATGTTTGATATAGCATATGGATGTTATGCACTAGGGTATAGAAGACCAAGGTGTTGAGATATCCAATGCAAAACTAGCATGCTACAATCTTGTCTGAATGCATGAGGTCAAGATGTTGAGCCAACATGCATAAGATATGAATAGCGACTAGTGTTTTGAGATGGACTTTGATGCTACAAGCAATGGTTTGAGCTTATCTCAACTACACATATTAACACCTTGCTAGTTATATGTATGGAGCTAGTCTTGACATAGAATAGTGTCAAGTTCATAAGAGACTGTTTAGCTTCTCAGATGCTAGATATATTGATATGTAAGATGCTAATCCCAACACATACAAGATACCAATATGCTTAGGAAGAGAATAAGATCATCCCACAGACACGACATACGAAAGTAATAAGACCATGCCCCATTCCTTACTTCATCGCCACATACCAAGATATAGATAGATCAAGGCAGTCTTGATTAAGCATAGAAAAGAGATGAAAGATAAATCAAAAGATAAAACAAAAGATATTGTCATCATGTTCTCTTGCCAAATTTATGTGCTCTTAGATGGATTTAAAGTTGGGACCTTGTTAAGAGGAAAGTTGCATCCTATTTGAAGGTGAAAGATGTTGATAAAATGCTATAGCAAATGTTGGCTTAAGCCATGTGGAACAAATAGCTTCTGGCTTATTCTTGATTAGTTAAAGTGTTGGAGCTTTTAGTATACACATAGTCTGCTTCCTACTTGAGATGATCAAAGAGAATAAGATGGAAGATGAGAGAAGATGAAGAAGATGGGTTGGATCATCTGTGCTTGAGTACTAGAAACTTCCTTCATATTCCAAACTACCTACATACCCTATGTCCATGGGATCAAAGCACATTTACGATGAAGATGAGACATGATGAATATGTAGTTCTGGGTTTTATTGATGATCTGTGTGATGAAAAATAGAAGAATGTCAGATGAAATATTTGAGGATGATTATAAGAAACATGGTGGATAGATGATGAAAAGAAGGCTATCATCTTAGCCTGAATCAGAGTGCTTCCTTTGCATCTTAGATTGCCTACATACCCTGTATCCATAGGATCAAGGCTTTAATGATAGAGCTGAGATGTAGTTCTTACTTATTACACTAGTGAGTGATGTTGAAAGAATCAACTTATTTCTTAGATGCTTGCATTGGTGATATTTTTGTTGATTTTGGATGTTGGTTGAACGTGAATTGATTGCAAAGATACGAATCCTGGTTGCAAATGTTTGCCATGTTTGTCATTGGATGAACACTATGGTTGAAGTTGAAAGTTTGATGTGTTGTGAGCTAAAGTGTTTGATGTGTTATGTGCTAGAGCTGGCGGTATCCACTTCTAAGGCTCAACAAATGCCCCCAGTGTAGGATGAGGTTTATTATGAAGAAGCAACAATGGAGAGTGTGTGCAGGCAAGATTCTAAGGTGCCAAAAAGATATAGTTATCACAACAATGTCTCGAGTAGGATAGCTAGCATTGACAGAGGTGAAGATGGAAAAGATGTTTATTGTGATGAAATGTAGATTATGATGTGGATTATGTAGGATAAGATGGAGAAGTATGCTAGAAAGAGTGGTGATCAAACAGACTAAGCAGATAATGGAGATTGGTCACTACACATAGTGCCTGTTTGCTAGGTTTTCACTATGGTACTTATCCAAGGTGCATGTTTACTAGGTTTTCACCAGAGGATGGATTATTTATCTTATACTATTTTTTTTTTGGTATCCAACGCACCACAAAGTGGTTTTCACTATTGGATGGATTTTTTTTTTGGGATAGGATGACAATTACACATGGCACCTGCTTTCTAGGTTTTCACCAAGGTAATGGATAGGAGGGACTCAAGTGTCTGGTGCTATGAGAGGTGATAGTGTCCCATTAGAGATGGATGTTGTCGCATGGACCATGTCAAATGTTAATAGATATTGGTAAGGGATTGCATGGATGGGAGATGGATTAGGTGGATAGTGGATGATGAAATGGATTATGAAAGGTTCATGCAAGGATAGATGGATGGGGATAGTGGATTATGATGTGGATTATGTAGGGAAGATGGAAAAGGATGGATGAAAGGTTTATGCAAAAGCATGGACCATAGGAAGGTGATTGGGGGTATATGTAGGATAATGGATGAAAGGTGAGGAGATGGAGGTATTTGGGGTGTAATTAGAATGAAGGAAATCATGACCAATGGTTGCACACACTGTGATAAACATTGAAGCTTTTGATGGGAAAGTGGTGTAGGAAGCAACGAGGCTATTTGCTTAGGAGATGGTTGATGAAGTGACTTAGGTACCCATAGATACTTAATATTTTTATGATTTTTGCTTTGCTTGTGGGATTTTTGAATGGAATGGAATGCTTGGATGGAAAGGGATGATTGGGATTTTCCATTTATGATAAGGATGCCTCATTCAGTTGGCTTGCTTGTTTACTTAGGAACCTAGACCATTTTGGTCATAGGCTCTTCTTGTGGAGTTATAGGCTCAGCTAGCTTTTTAGATACGCTAGACTATGATTCTTTGCTTTGATGCCCTAAGGCATGAGAATCTTTAGGATTCTTTCTAGGATTTTTAGCTTTATAAGTAGAGGCATCCAAATTTTTATTTTTGAATCCCATGGATTTGATGGAAGAGGGGTTGACAGAATGAGTGGAAGCTTTATGCTTAGATGGTAGGTGCATTTGTTGGTCATGATTAGGAATGTAATGGTGCTGATGGATAAAGGGACAATTAGGTGTTGGTAACAATGGAGGTGAGGAAAATGGAGGGATATTAGGGGTTGGAAGTAGTGGAGGTAAATTGGATGGTGGAAGATGTACGGTCACATCCTTTTGCAGGTTATAGGATGGTGGAAGTGGAGCATATGGAAATAAAGTTGATGGTGGGAGTTTAGGAGTTGGAAGAAGCAGAGGTAGATTGGATGGAGGTGTTGGCAAGAGACACTATCTGGCTTCATGAGTGTTGTCATTGATGGAAACAAAGTCTATCCCACACATTCGCAGCACATAGCATGCCTATACCGGAAGTTAGATTGAAGATTGTTTTGGTTCTGTGAACAAGAACAGATATGCAACATGGTCTAACAATCAAGTCCAAATCTCGCAGATGGTGTAACTTACCAAGTTGTGGACTTGGATAAGTCAATAGGAGTATCATGACTACTATATTCTAGAGATTTATCCTTCGATAGTAAAGCATGGAAAAGATATGAGCATCTGAGAATAGGGTTCTAGACAGGCAGAGCAGACAGAGAAAGACCTGACCAGCAGAGTATCTGACTTCAATCTGCATGATTAAATGATGTTGATCAAATAATTTGTGGGATCATACATTGTTGGCCGACATGATTAATGACTTCTATGTCTATGTTTTTGATATGCATCACAAATCAAGCATGAATTTAGCCGTCAAATCAATAACTTGTAAATATCTTGAGTATTCTTGTTGCCAACTAGAAAGTTGGTGAAATGCTTGATGCAGATATATATACAAGATGGATTCTAGTATGTAAGGGTGAATATAGATATGTGGAAATAGAGTGCGAAGAAAAGAAGGGATAAGTGTGGAAGCAAAAATAAAAGTTTGGTATGTGATAGAGCAACAACACTAAAGCAGAGGAAGAATGAAGTGCATCAAATCAGTATATTGTGCCTAATCAGAACTGAACTCTAGAATTTGTAGATGCCTGTCATTAGTTCAAACACCTGATTAGTTTCTATAAGTTCTATAGACAGTGAGTCTCTTGTAGCCAGTGTGCCTCTTGTGAGCAATGTGCTCAGGCAGTGAGCCCTAATTGGCAAGTGCCATTTTGTACTTCTTATTCTATTAATAGAGAATACAATCTTGGGTTAGTCACCTCGTGGTTTTTCCCTTAACAGGGTTTTCCACGTAAAAATCCTTGTGTTATGTGTATTGATTTTATTTTTGTTCTTGTAATCATATATGCTTATATGTTTTGATGTTGCACTAAGTATTAAAGGAGAAAAGAAAGTTAAGATATTTGAGATAACTGATTCCCCCCCTCTAAGTTATCTGTCTTGTTTCCAACAATTGGTATCAGATCTAAGTTCCTCTAAATAGAGCCTAACATCTTGAGGAAGATCTAGAAATTTCAATGGACATGTATGTAATGAAGGAACAACTTCAGTCTACCCTAGATGATCTTGAACAAACCCACTATGAAGTCAATAACTTAAGAGAAAGACTCAAACAAGATGATGATTTCATAAATGAGCTAAACGAAAAACTGAGTATCTTTGTGAAAAAGATAAACAAACTACTTCAAAAGTTAGCAAATCAGAGTGAAGCCAATGATACTAATGAAGATCTAGATGAGAAAAACAAGCTATGTGAGAAGCTGTCAAAAGAGGTCATTATGGTAAGGCATGAGATGGAATCAGGCGTTATGAGATTCACCCAAGAAATTAAAGAGAAAGGAATATTGAAGATAATCTAAAAGAATCCCTCAAGGAGAAGATAGATGATTGCCACAAAATGGACAGAATAATTAGGCATCTTGAATCTGATCTTGAAGAAGCTAGAGATAATGAAGAACAACTTGAGAATCAGATAGACACTCTTAAACAAGATCTTCAAACAACAAATGAATACAAAGAGAAATTCAAGATAAGTTCGGTCCAACATGAAGTAGTTCTTGAAAGCCAAAAGAGGGTAGATGACAAGCGTGGCTTGGGATATGAGAAAGGTGAAAGCTCTAGATCTAGTCAAAAGAACTTTGGATTAGGAAATCAAAGAAATTGGCCTAGAACACCTCTGGTAAGGCAACCAAATGCTCAAAGATATCCATCCTTCAATGGATAATTCTTCAATTGCAACAACTTCGGTCATAAAGTAACTTGAAGTTCAAAAGGAGAATGAATCAGACTAATCCATCCTTCTTTGAACAATGTTTCAACTCCAAAAGGTATGGTCACAAATCTCATGAATGCAGAAATATGCAAATAAACAATTCATTCAATGGTAGATGCTTTGCATGCAATAGAATGTGACATATGGCTAATCAATGCAGATCAAGAGGATATCAATCAAGTATGCAAATAAATGTTGTTTGTTACAATTGCAATAGATCCGGTCATATTGCCAAATTCTGCACAAGTAAAAATCAAGATAAAAAGGGTCCATTGCATCATAATCAAAAACAAGATAAGGGAAAAGGCAAAGTGAATGCAGATGAAGTTCAAAGGTAGATAAAAACGATTTGGGTGAAGAAGAGTATAGAAAATATTGGGGATGGATCCACACCAGAATCTAGTGCTGATATTCCTTCTGGAAACTAAACAGATGAGCTTTGGCTTAGGGGGAGTAATAGGGAAAAATAAATTCCCCCAACTGTCAATTAATGCCTAAATTGGCACATGGAATGCTGTGGATTAAAGGGTTCTTAGAAAAATATCTAAATAACTCTCGGTAAAAATATGAAAGATCTGCATGGAGTTTTGTAAGAGTTTAATCATCCAAGATTGATCTGGTTTGACAGCCATCCAGTAAAGCAAGATTTTCATAGACAGATCCGATATGATTCAAAATTGAAACACTTCGATCTGTGGATCCATGGCATGATTGAAGAAAAAGATAAATTGTCAATCCTCACTAAAAATGATTCTAAATGCAACACAGTGATTCAAGAAGATCTCTCTTAGAATAGGGCAACAAGATAACTTAAGTTGTGCATTTATTGCAAAAGGAAATTAGGGTTTGTGCAAGAATAAAAGGGTTCTTTCATTCATCATTTGCACACTTGCATTCACGAAGAAGATAAGAAGAGCTCTGTAAAAAAGTTTTTACAATCCAATCAAAGATCAACTAGGAAATCAAATTCAACCAATGATTTGTTCCAGCTCCCATTTCAAACCCTAATGCATTAAAAGGTACTTCCATTCTGAAAATCTCTCTCTAAATCTTTTGCAAGATGGCTACTCCAATGGTTGTAAAGATCAATGATAGGTTGCATCCTAAATTCAAGAAACATCCCTACAAATCTCTACAAGTTGATCCTTTAGGTGCATTTTTTAGCATTTCGCATGGGGTATTGCACGTAGAAGATGTTAGGGTCTATATCCACGCCAACATTGAGGAATTTGGAGACTCTAAGTTAATGGACATCTATCACAAACAACTAATAGATGAGAGTTTTGAACTCAAACCCCAATATAAGGTCCTCTAGGATAAACACTTCAGACATTGCATACACTTCCCATGTTTTGTAGAAGATGATTGGGTTCGATATGTCCTAAGTAGGATACATGATAATTTCATGTGGTTAATGAGGCCCTTCAAGATAACAAACATGCCATCAGGGCAGTAACTAGATTGCACTCATCCGGTGGGTTACCTGCACTCAAATCTGTGAAGAACCAAACAGTAATTGAAGCTACCAGATCTAAGTTTGACAAGAGTGAAATGACCATAGATGACATCACAGATCTGGATGTCAAATTTTCCTCAATGATAATTGGGTATAAGATCTATCATTCTAGTAGGGAGAATTCTTTGTCTGGGACTGCAATATATGCAGCATATCAGATGTTGATGGAAAATGTAGATTATGACCTATGTGATCTTCTCTTAAATCAACTGGTAGAAAACCTACAGAAGATAAAGAAGGACAAGAAGAACTCCTTTAAGTATGGTTTTTTAATACTGTGTCTATTCTTTTATTACATGAATGAGCTACCCAGATCAAGTGGTTGGGTTTGGTAAAATGACAAACTAGTTGCAATACAGATTAGAGACTATATGTATGGACTTGGTGATGCTAAAGCTCAAAGTACAGCTCTCTGGGGTTACTTTAAGAACTTCCAAAGCATGATGCAAGGCAGAGAGAGGATACCTCAATCCATAGTTGAGAAATACAAGGATACAGTGTGTTTCATGGTAGATACTGATCAATACCTAATGGAGGGAGTTGAGCCCAGAACAATTTGGATAATGCCAATGGGATATGAGGTCGATGAGAAAATCTTGGAGCTACATATTCAACACCTGTTGAGCCAGCCTAAGGACCCTGAGGTAGAAAGGTTTGGAACCTTTCAAGAACTAAGTGTAAAAATACATGTTGAGCTAAGACAACTAGAGATAAAAAAGGAAAGTTAGAAGGGAAGTTGAGGAAATTACCCAAAGATTTGGCATATCAAAAGAGGTAGTAGATGCAAACATAGAGAAAATGGAGAAGGCTAAGAAAAAGAAACAAGAAGCAAAGAAAAGAGATGTTCCAGTGCAAGCCTCCTCCAGGACTAGATCATCCAAGAGCTCTACATCTGCCACTCCTAAGAGCTTAAGAGCCACCAAACTAGAAGCCAAGACATCCGGAAAAGGAGAAAAGAGAATGAAAACAAAAGCCACAAGGTCATACACAACTCACAAGGATGATGAAGAAACAGAGTCTGATGAGGAAATTAAGAAAATGAAGAAGAAGAAGAAAACATCTGGGGAATTGTCTGCCAGTAAAAACAAAGAAGAAAAGGCAGAAGAATTTGTTGAAAAGCCCACTCTTTCCATTGATGATATCATCAAGGCAGTCATTGTGGATGGGAACCTGCAACCAGTAACAGAGTTCTATGATTTCAAGAGGATTCTGGAAGAAGCTACAGTCATGTATCTGAATACTTACAATAAACCATTCATTAAAATCATTTCATTGATTCCCAAAAGTCTAGAGAAGGTACTTGAACTAAGAAAAGAGAATGCAAAAGAACAAGACTTAGAGACTAGGGAATAGATAGCATTTCAACTCTATCCTTCTATTACTCCAAAGCAAATGCACATGATCTTTAAGGACTGTAAGGATGAATTCCAGAGAAAAGCAAGAATGAATAAACTTATGCTTGGAGAAACTAACCAAGTAGCAAGAGAAACAAAATACATCCTATGGAATGCCTTCAAAAGATTCAATCTTCCTATTGTAGAGGAAACAAATGAAGAACCTTCTACCATGGATGTTGAAGGATTAAATGTAACCAATGAAGAATCTTCTGACAAAAATGTAGAAGGATCAAAAGAGATAGATGAAGAGAAGTCTAAGGACTTGGATTCCTCTGTTCTGGAAGAGGAAGTTCATGAAGCAGTAAATACATGTAGCATCTCTCCTCTAGATCCCACTACAGACATTCTAGATTCAGGAACTGAAGGAGAAGGAAGAAAAGAGGAGAAAGTGAGTCTAGAAAAGGAGGTTAAGGGAAAATAAGAAAAACAAGCAGAAAAGACCTATGATGATAGTTCTGAGATCCCAAAAGAAAAGAAGACTTACTCACCGGCAAGAGACACTACAGAGGTAGTGAAGAACTTCTTGAACAAAGAAATGATGGAGATAGATGAGCCTAAACTATTTCAAGGGAAACTAAATTTTTACTCTCTCTCTCTCTCCGCTCCAAACAATGAAAATAACATCTTTTGCTCAAACCAAGGCAAACGAAAAACTCCTGAAATCTCACATGGAAGATTGTGAACTATTGGAGATTGCATCCGCAATGCTAGAGAAGATCATGCCATCATTTCAAAAGGATTCTTTGGCCTCTCCATCTGGTAACTTGAAATCTCTGGTAAATTTTGTCAGCACTCATTTTGAATCTTTAGAGAAATCGGCTGAAACAAAGGTCCGGAAGGAGTTTTTAGGACTGATTACTAATGATTGGAGGACCCTAGACATTGGGATAAAGAGCCTTGAAAATGCTCTTAAAGATGGTGGGGACATGTACAAATTTTGTCTATCTTGGCCCAAAGTGACAGAGGATATTGAAAAGAAGGTGAAAGAACAAGAAGGTAAACTGTCAAGTTTATCTCAGAATTTTGATCCCCTCACTACATCCTTAATGAATCAAGAATGCCATGCCATTATCATCATAAATGAAATAAAGAGATTGAACAAAGAAAAGAAGGATATAGTAAATAGAATGAGTGAACTCAGATGGATAATTATCCCTAAGTTAGAGGCAATGCATGAGGTCTTGATAGATGCTCTGACCATAGCCTGGACCAGTGATCCGACAGGTCTAAGAAGGGAAGAAGCATATGCATTTTTGTTGAGTGGTCACATCTCCATTTTGGATAGAATGAAGCAGAGTTGGGCCACAAAATTTGTACAGTTGAAGGCCACTTTTGCAAATATACTTAAGTATATGTAAGTATAACATACATATATATACTTATACGGCTATATATAGGTTAATTTTTGCAATTTTTGGTGTATGGATTCCACCCTTTGCCATTGATGTCAAAGGGGGAGTGAGGAGTAGTGAAAAATGTCGAATCCAGCTAAGGGGGAGCTCCATTAAAAGAGTGCATAAGACAGAGCATCAACCAAGGGGGAGTTTACTACGACACTTCGTCATTTTACACTAAGTGTTGCCATCAATGCCAAAGGGGGAGATTGTTGGCAATATACACTGTGTGGCTTCATGAGTTTTGTCATTGATGGCAACTAAGTCTATCCCACACATTTGCAGCACATAGTATGCCTATACCAGAAGTCAGATTGAAGATTTTTTTGGTCTGGTGAAAAAGAACAAAGTATGCAACAAGGTTTGACAATCAGGTCTGGATCTCTCAGATGGTGTAACTCGGCAAGTTGTAGTCTTGGATAAGTCAAGAGGAGTATCATGACTACTATATTCCAGAGATTTAGCCTCCAGTAGGAAAGCATTGAAAAGATATGAGCATCTAAGCATTAGGTTCCAAATATGTAGAGCAGACAGAGAAAGAACTGACCGACAGAGTATCAGACTTCAATCCGGATGAGTAAATGATGTTGATCAAGCAATTTGTGGGATCATAAATTGTTGGCCGACATGATTAATGACTTCTCTATCTATGTTTTTGATACACATCACAAATCAAGCATGTATTCAATCGACAGATTAGTAACCTGTAAATATCTTGAGCATTCTTGTTGCCAACTAGAAAGTTGTTGAAATCCTTGATGCGGATAAATATACAAGATGGATTCTAGTATGTAAGGGTGAATACATATATGTGGAAATAGAGTGCGAAGAGAAGCAGGGATAAGTGTGGAAGTAGCAATACAAGTCCGGTATGTGACAGAGCAACAACAATAAATCAGAGGAAGAATGAAGTGCATCAGATCATTATATTGTACCTAACCAGAACTAAACTCTAGCATTTGTAGATGCCTCTCATCATTTCAAACACTTGATTACTTTCTGTAAGTTCTGTAGATAGTGAGTCTCTTATAGGAAGTGTACCTCTTGTGAACAGTGTGCTAGGGCAGTGAGCCCTAATTGGCAAGTACCATTTTGTACTTCTTATTCTTTTAACAGAGAATACAATCTTGGGTTAGTCACCCCATGGTTTTTCCCTTAACAGGGTTTTCCACATAAAAATCCTTGTGTTATGTGTATTATTTTTATTTTTGTTCTTGTAATCATATATGCTTAGATGTTTTGATGTTGCACTAGATGTTTTGGTATCAAAGCTAAGTTCCTTGAAACAGAGCCTAACAGCTTAAGGAAGATCTAGGAATCTCAATGGATATGTATGGTATGAAGGAACAACTTTAGTCTGCCCTAGATGATCTTGAACAATCCCACTCTCATGTCAATAACTTAAGAGAAAGACTGAAACAAGTTGACAATTTCATAAATGAGCTAAAAGAAAAACTAAGTATCTCTGTGAAAAAGAGAAAGGAACTACTTCAAAAATTAGTAAATCAGAGTGAAGCCAATGATACTAATGAAGATCTAGATGAGAAAAACAAGCTATGTGATATGCTATCAAAAGAGGTCATTATGGTAAGGCATGAGATGGAATCAGGGGTTATGAGATTCACCCAAGAAATTGAAGAGAAAAGGAACATTGAAGATAATCTAAAATAATCCCTTAAGGAGAAGACAAAGGAGTACCACAAAATGGAACAGAATACTTAGGCATCTTGAATCTGATCTTGAAGAAGCTAGAGATAATGAAGAAAAACTTGAGAATTAGATAGAGACTCTTAAACAAGATCTTCAAATAGCAAATGAATACAAAGAGAAATTCAAGATAAGCTCAACGCAACTTGAAGTTCTTCTTGAAAGCCAAAAGAGGGTAGATGACAATCGTGGCTTGGGATATGAGAAAGGTGAAAGCTTCGGATCCAGTCAGAAGAACTTTGGATCAGGAAATCAAGGAAATAGGTCTAGAAGACCTCTTGTAAGGTAACCAAATGCTTAAAAATATCCATCCTTCAATGGATACTACTTCAATTGCAACAACTTCGGTCATAAAGCAACTCAATTTAGATGGAGAATGAATCAGACTAATCCATCCTTCTCTGGACAATTTTTCAACTGCAAAAGGTATGGTCACAAATCTCATGAATGAGGAAATATGCAAATAAACAATTCATTCAATGGTAGATGCTTTGCATGCAATAGAACGGGACATATGGCTAATCAATGCAGATCGAGAGGATATCAATCAAATATGCAAAGAAATGTTATTTGTTACAATTGCAATAGATCCAGTCATATTTCCAAATTCAGTAGAAGTAAAAATCAAGATAAAAAGGGTCCAGTGTATCATAATCAAAGACAGGCTAAGGAAAGTTAAAAGGGAAGCTGAGGAAATTGCAAAAACATTTGGCATATCAAAAGAGGCAGTAGATCCAAACAGAGAGAAAATGGAGAAGGATGAGAAAGAGAAACGAGAAGCAAAGAAAGGAGATGTTCCAGTACAAGCCTCCTCCCGGACTAGATCCTCCAAGAGCTCTGCACCTGCTACTCCTAAGAGCTCAAGAGCCACCAAACTGAAAGCCAAGACATCCAGAAAAGGAGAAAGGAGAATGAAAACAAAAGACACAAGGATGATGAAGAAATAGAGTCTGACCAGGAAATTAAGAAAATGAAGAAGAAGAAAACATCTATGGAATTCTCTGCCATTAAAAACAAAGAAGAAAAGGCAGAAGAATTTGTTGAAAAGCCCACTCTTTCCATTGATGATATCATCAAGGTAGTCACTATGGATGGGAACCTACAACTAGTAACAGAGTTCTATGATGAATACAGTGATACTAACAAGAGGATTCTGGAAGAAGCTACAGTCATGTATCTAAATATTTACAATAAAGCATTCATTGAAATTATTTCATTGATTCCCAAAAGTCTAGAGAAGGTACTTGAACTAAGAAAAGAGAATGCAAAAGAAAAATACTTAGAGATTAGGGCATAGATAGAAATTCAGCTCTATCCTTCTATTAGTCCAAGGCAAATGCACATGATCTTTAAGGACTGTAAGAATGAATTCCAGAGTAAAGCAAGAATGAATAAACTTATGCTTGGAGAAACTGACCAAGTAGCAAGAGAAACAAAAGACATCCTCTAGAATACCTTCAAAAGATTCAATCTTCCTATTGTAGAGGAAACAGATGAAGAACCTTCTACCATGGATGTTGAAGGATTAAATATAACCAATGAAGAATCTTTTGACAAAAATGTAGAAGGATCAAAAGAGATAGGTGAAGAAAAGTCTAAGAACTTGGATTCCTCTGTTCCAGAAGAGGAAGTTCATGAAGTAGTAAATATAGGTAACATCTCTTCTCCAGATCCCACTACAGACATTCCAGATTCAAGAGCTAAAGGAGAGAGAAGAAAAGAGGAGAAAGTGAGTCAAGAAAAGGAGGTTAAGGGAAAAGAAGAAAAACAAGAAAAAAAGAGCTATGGTGACAATTCTGAGATCCCAAAAGAAAAAAAGACTTAGTCACCAGCAAGAGACACTACAAAGGTAGTGAAGAACTTCTTGAACAAATAAATGATGGAGATAGATGAGCTTGAACTATTTCAAAGGCCACTAAATTTTCACTCTCTCTGGTCCAGACAATGAAAATAGCATCTTTTTCTCAAGCCAAGGCAAAAGAAAAAGTCCAAAAATCTCACATGGAAGATTGTGAACTATTGGACATAGTATTCGGGATGCTGGAGAAGATCATGCCATCATTTCAAAAGGATCCTTCAGCCTCTCCATATGGTAACTTGAAATCTCTAGTAAATTCTGTTAGCACTCATTTTGAATCTTTGGAGAAATCGGCAGAAACAAAGGTCTGGAAGGAATTTTAAGGAAAAAGATTTACTGAAGTGCAAGGACTAATTACTAATGATAGGATGACCCTAGACATTGGGATAAAGAACCTTGAAAATGCTCTTAAAGATGGTGGGGACATGTACAAATTTTGTCTATGTTGGCCCAAAGTGACATAGGATATTGAAAAGAAGGTGAAAGAACAAGAAGGTAAACTGTCAAGTTTATCTCAGAATTTAGATCCCCTCACTACATCCTTAATGAATCAAGAATGTCAGGCCATTATCATCATAAATGAAATAAAGTGGCTGGACAAAGAAAAGAAGGATATAGTAAATAGAATGAGTGAACTCAGAGGGACAATTATCCCTAAGTTAGAGGCAATGCATGAGGCCTTGACAGATGCTCTGACCACATCCCGGACCTGTGATCTGACAAATCTAAGAAGGGTAGAAGCATATGCATTTTTGTTGAGTGGTCACATCTCTATTTTGGACAGGATGAAGCAGAGCTGGGCCACATAATTTGTACAGTTGAAGGCCATTTTTACGGATATACTTAAGTATATGTAAGTATAACATATATATATATATATACACACACACACACACTTATGCGGTTACATATAGGTTAAGTTTTATAAATTTTGGTGTGCGGATTCCACCCTTTTCCATTGATGTCAAAGGGGGAGTGAGGAGTAGTGAAAAATGTGGAATCCAACTAAGGAGGAGCTCCGGTAAAATAGTGCATAAGACAGAGCATCACCCAAGGGGGAGTTTACTGTGACACTTAGTCATTTTTCACTAAGTGTTGCCATCAATGCCAAAGGGGGAGATTGTTGGCAATATACACTATGTGGCTTCATGAGTGTTGTCATTGATGGCAACAAAGTCTATCCCACCCATCCACAACACATAGTATGCCTATACCGGAAGTTAGATTGAAGATTGTTTTGGTCTAGTGAACAAGAACAGAGTATGCAAAAAGGTCTGACAATCAGGTCTGGATCTCTCAGATGGTGTAACTCAGCAAGTTGTGGACTTGGATAAGTCAAGAGGAGTATCATGACTACTATATTCCAGAGATTTAGACTCTGGTACTAAAGTATGGAAAAGATATGAGCATCTGAGCATTGGGCTCTAGACAAGCAAAGCAGACAGAGAAAGAACTGACCGACAGAGTATCAGACTTCAATCCAAATGTGTAAATGATGTTGATCAAGAAATTTGTGGGATGATACATTGTTGGTCAACATGATTAATGACTTCTATGTCTATGTTTTTGATACACTTAAAAAATCAAGCATGGATTCAACCGACAGATCAATAACTTGAAGTGCATTATCTACCAGAAAGTTGTTTAAATCCTTGATGTGGATATATCTACCAGATGGATTCTAGTATGTAAGGGTGAATACAAATATGTGGAAATAGAGTGCAATGAAAAGTAGGGATAAGTGTGGAAGAAACAATAGAAGTCCGGTATGTGACAGAGGAAGAATGAAGTGCATTAGATCAATATATTTTGCCTAATCGAAACTGAATTCTAGCATTTGTAGATGCCTCTCATCAGTTCAAACATCTGATTACTTTCTGTAAGTTCTATAGACAGTGAGTCTCTTGTAGCCAGTGTGCCTCTTGTGAGCAGTGTGCTCGGGCAGTGAGCACTAATTGGCAAGTGTCATTTTGTACTTCTTATTCTTTTAATAATACAATCTTGGGTTAGTCACCCCATGGTTTTTCCCTTAACAGGGTTTTCCACGTAAAAATCCTTGTGTTATGTGTGTTGATTTTATCTCTTTTCTTGTAATCATATATGCTTATATGTTTTAATGATGCACTAATTTTTAAAGGAGAAAAGAAAGTTAAGATATTTGAGATAACTGATCCCCCCCCTCTCAGTTATCTACCTTGTTTCCAACAATTGGTATAAGAGCTAAGTTCCTCTAAACAGAGCCTAACAGCTTGAGGAAGATCTGGGAATCTCAATGGATATGTATGGTATGAAAGAACAACTTCATTTTGCCCTAGATGATCTTGAACAATCCCACTCAAGAAATATCATGAATGTAGAAATATGCAAATAAATAATTCATTCAATGGTAGATGCTTTGCATGAAATAGAATGGGACATATGGCTAATCAATACAGATCAAGAGGATATCAATCAAATATGCAAATAAATGTTGTTTGTTACAATTGCAATAGATCCAATCATATTGCCAAATTCTGCAGAAGTAAAAATTAGGATAAAAAGGGTCCAGTGCATCATAATAAAAAAACAAGATAAGGGAAAAGGTAAAGTGAATACAGATGAAGTTCAAAGGGAGATGAGCAAGATTTGGGTGAAGAAGAGTACATAAAATATTGGGGATGGATCCGCACCAGAAATTGGTGCTGATATTCCTTCTGGAAACTAAACAGATGAGCTCTGGCTTAGGGGGAGTCAGAGAAAATTAAATCCCCCTAGCCTAAATTTGCAAATGGAATGCTGTGGATTAAAGGGTTCTCAGAAAAATATCTAAATAACCCTCGGTAAAAATATGAAAGATCTGCATGGAGTTTTTCAAGAGTTTAATCATTCAAGATTGATCCGGTTTGATAGCCATCCGGTAAAGCAGGATTTTCATAGACATATCTGGTATGATTCAAAATTGAAACACTTTGATCTACAAATTCATGGCATGATTGAAGAAAAAGATAAATTGTCAATCCTCACTTAAAATGATTCTAAATGCAACATAGTGATTCGAGAAGATCTCTCTCAGAACAAGGAAACTGGATAACTTAAGTTGTGCATTTATTGCAAAAGGAAATTAGGGTTTGTGCAAGAATAAAAGAGTTCTTTCATTCATCATTTGCATACTTGGATTCATGAAGAAGATAAGAAGAGCTCCGCAACAAAGTTTTCACAATCCACTCAAAGATCAACTGGGAAATTGAATTCAACTAGTGATTTGTTCTGGCTCCTATTTCAAACCCTAAGGTGTAAAAAGGTACTTCCATTCTAAAAATATCTCTCTAAATATTTTGCAAGATGGCTACTCCAATGGTTGTAAAGATCAATGATAGGCCGCATCCTAAATTCAAGAAACATCCCTACAAATCTCTAGAAGTTGATCCTTCAGGTGCATTTTCTAGCATTCCGCATGGGGTATTACATGTAGATGATGTTAGGGTCTATATCCATGCCAACATTGAGGAATTTGGAGACTCTAAGTTAATGGACATCTATAACAAATAACTAATAGATGAGAGTTTTGAACTCAAACCCCAATACAAGGCCCTCTGGGATAAGCACTTCAGGCATTGCATACACTTCCCCTATTTTGTAGAAGATGATTGGGTCTGGTATGTCCTAAGAAGTGTTAGTGCCTGAATTGACTGACAGTTTTTGAGCAATTTTCATGCAGGCACCTTCCTTAAAAATGTTCTAAGTGTTGGACTTCCTCAGCATTTTTCAGCTGCAGCATCATATTTTCCTGAGGAGGAGGTCGTCATCATCATGTTTGCTTGGATGGTGGTCAGCATCATCATGTTTTCTGTCAACTTGTTTTTTATCGTCATCATCATATTTCAATATCGGGTGATGTTTGGATATCATCCTGATCCTGCTGATGAGCTACAGTGTGCCCTGATTTGCTTGCGGGGGTGATTTTTCAAGTATCCGGTGATCTTCCAATTATCACCCTGCCCTTTTATGATGATGATGTCACCCCGATCTTCTGAGGGGGTTATTCTCTGAGTTGTTCGACCTGACTTGTTTTTTCTTCAGGGTCATCATCATCATCATCATATTTCCAGTTATCGCCGTGTTGCTTGCGAGGGTCATCATATTTTCTGCCTGCATGATATTTCACCGGGGTGATATTTTTATCATCGGGTGATCTTGGTTATGATCGTCCTGATGATGTTGTTGAAGAGTTCTAAGTATGACCCGATATTCATTGGGGTCATCATATTTTGAACGTCAGGATGATCTTAGTCAATATCATCCTGATGTTGTTGTATCACTTCATGTTCGTTGTTTTATCATCCTGATGATGCTGACGTCATTCTTATGTCGGGGTGGTATCTATTTCTCTGCCTATCTGCATCATGATATTTCTGAAGGGAGATATCCGCCTGTCGGCTTCGTGCATTATCTAGTGGGGGTGATCTTTTCAAATATCTGGCATATTCATCTATCACCCCGATCTTATAGTGGAGCTACAGTGCAGCATGATATTTGTGCATCAGGATGATATTTCCAAATATCCGGTTATCTTTTGAATATCATCCTGATGTCGATATGATGATGACGTCATCAAGGTCCGGGGGGGTCATATTTCTAACACTGATCATCTTGTGGAGATCCCCCGATATTTGCAAACATGATGATGACGTCATCCGGATATGAGGAGGTGCGCAGTAGGCAGATATGCTGATGACGTTAGTAGGATATGACAATGACGTCATCAGGGTGTTCATCGGCCAGACTTTTGGTATCGGCTAAGCAGGAGGATCTTCCTCTGATGGATCAGGTTGTGCCGATGAAGGCGATTATCATGCAGGTTATGTTGCGATATGATGCTGACGTCAGGGTGATATTTCAAGCGACAGGATTCATGCTGTTGGAGGATGATGATGAAGTCTTATACTAGTGTCGTCAGGAGCAAAAGCACTGACATCACATATGCTCATGGCCTAGTATATAAAGTGTTAAAGTGGTCACCGCGGGGTGCATGTGGGATAATTGATATCCTGCATATTTTCAAATATCATGACGATGAATCTTGGCGGGAAATGGTTGCAATGCACAGTTTGACGTCTTCCCAAGGCCGCGGGTTGGTGCGCCATTAACGGCAAAGGTTGCAGAGGTATGGACGGATCTGGTACCTGATTGAAGGTGTACATCAACGGACAGTAGCGCAGGGCTCGAGGTTTCTTCCTGTCTCCTCCCCTACCTACTGCATTCATGTTTGGGCACCAATCTGGTAATGCGTTGAGCGCCATTTTGCTGATACTATGTATCTGGCGGGATTTTTGGTCAACCATGTAATTAATTGCTGTGGTACACTACCTGGCTGTTATAAGCAGGAAGTGTTACTCATTTTTGGTTGTTGAAAGTTGAAGATTTTTGGCCCTGTAATTCAAAACAAGCTGATCTGGTTGCTCTGTACAGCTGAACCTGTGAGTCTATGTATCTCTTGTTGTATGTTTTGGCACGAACCCACTGATTTCATGATTAATCTTATATGAGAAATGCTATCTTAGCATGTGTTTTGTTAATTCTGTCTCTAGTATTGCATGTATTCTTCTTCTGAATCTGGATATTTGGGTAATGTTTAGATTCTAGAGCATAGAATTCCTATGTTGAATGTCTGATCTTTTAACTTCTGCTCAAGGGGTAGATTAAAATGTTTTCAAGTTGAACATTGGGAAGGGTATACTGCAGTAGGGATGCCATAAGTAGAGATAACTTAACACTCTATATTGGGAGATATCTGTAAGGCAGGTATCACATATATCCCCCTGAAATCCAGTTTTAGCTGTTCATGTTGATCATTCACAGGTGTATGTCTACTGACTCCAGGCCCTGGATAGGCACCAATCTTGCTTTGTTTTCGTGTTACAACCATGTCTAGCTTTGCATCCAAACTTAAAATCCAAATCAAAATCTAAAACAACCATTAGGACATTAGAATTAGTTTTAGGAACCTCAGTCCTCTGTCTACAACTGCAAATAGGCCCAAAGCTAGCCCCTTTGCTCTTATCTTTCAGTTTTGGTCTACTTACAGGAGGACTTATCTGCTTTCTGTCAGCATCCCAGCCTTTGTATGCATATCCTCATGGGTGTTGAGTAGGGAATACCCCCCTAGGTTTTGCAGAGCCTGAAGAAGAAGAGGACATAAAATATAGAGTCTATCTCCTACACTGTTGGCCCCTGGCCCAGAGATCCTGTTGATCACTGATGGCTACCTTGTAGGGAAATCTGGGAATAAGCATCCAGTCTGGGAAAAAGTCAACAAGAAGGATACATGATAATTTCATGTAGTTAATGAGGCCCTTCAAGATAATAAAATATGCCATTAGGGCAGTAACTGGACTGCACTCATCCGGTGGGTTACCTACACTCAAATCTATCAAGAACTAGTAATTGAAGCTATCGAAACAAAGTTTGACAAGAGAGTAATGCCCATAGATGACATCACATATCCAGATGTTAAATTTGCCTCAATGATAATTGGGTATAAGATCTATCATTCTAGCAGGGATAATTCTTTGTCTGGGACTATAATATATGCAACATATTAGATGTTGAGTGAAAATGTAGATTATGACCTATGTGATCTTCTCTTAAATCAACTGTTAGAAAACCTGCAGAATATCAAGAAGGATAAGAAGAACTCCTTTAAGTATGGTTGTTTGGAAACCTTTCAAGAACTAAGTGTAAAAATACTATTGAGCTAAGACAACTGGAGATAAAAAGGAAAGTTAGAAGGGAATTTGAGGAAATTGCCAAAAGATTTGACATATCAAAAGAGGCAGTAGATGCAAGCAGAGAGAAAATGTAGAAGGTTGAGAAAGAGAAACAAGAAGAAAAGAAAGGAGATGTTCCAGTACAAGTCTCCTCCCAGACTAGATCCTCCAAGAGCTCTACACTTGCCACTCCTAAGAGCTCAAAAGCCACCAAACCAGAAGCCAAGACATCTGGAAAAGGAGAAAAGAGAATGAAAACAAAATCCACAAGGTCATACACAAGTCACAAGGATGATGAAGAAATACAGTATGATGAGGAAATTAAGAAAATGAAGAAGAAGATGAAAACATCCAAGGAATTCTCTGCCAGTAAAAATAAAGAAGAAAAGGCAAAAGAATTTCTTGAAAAGCCCACTCTTTCCATTTTTTATATCATCAAGGTAGTCACTGTGGATGGGAACCTATAACCAAAAATAGAGTTCTATGATAAATACAGTGATGCTGACAAGAGGATTCTGGAAGAAGCTACAATCAGGTATCTAAATATTTACAATAAAGCATTCATTGAAATTATTTCATTGATTCCCAAAAGACTAGAGAAGGTAATTGAACTAAGAAAAGAGAATGTAAAAGAAAAGGACTTAGAGATTAGGGTACAGATAGCAATTGAGCTCTATCCTTCTATTACTCCAAAGCAAATGCACATGATCTTTAAGGACTGTAAGGATGAATTCTGGAGCAAAGAAAGAATGAATAAACTTATGCTTGGAGAAACTGACCAGGCAGCAAGAGAAACAAAAGATATCCTCCTGAATGCCTTCAAAAGATTCAATCTTCCTATTGTAGAGGAAACAGATGACGAACATTCTACCATGGATGTTGAAGGATTAAATGTAACCAATGAAGAATCTTCTAACAAAAATGTAGAAGGATCAAAAGAGATAGATGAAGAGAAGTCTAAGGACGTGGATTCCTCTAATCCGGAAGAGGAAGTTCATGAAACAGTAAATATAGGTAACATCTCCACTCCAGATCCCACTGCAGACATTCCAGATTTAGGAGCTAAAGGAGAAGGAAGAAAAGAGGAGAAAGTGAGTCAAGAAAAAGAGGTTAAGGGAAAAGAAGAAAAACAAGCAGAAAAGACCTATGATGATAGTTCTGAGATCCCAAAAGAAAAGAACACTCAATCACCGGCAAGAGGCACTGTAAAGGTAGTGAAGAACTTCTTGAACAAAGAAATGATGGAGATAGATGAGCTTGAACTATTTCTAGGGCCACTAAATTTTGACTCTCTCTCTCTAGTCCAGACAATGAAAATAGCATCTTTTGCTCAAGCCAAGGCAAAAGAAAAACTCTTGAAATCTCACATGGAAGATCGTGAACTATTGAAGATTGCATCTGGGATGCTGGAGAAGATCATGCCATCATTGCAAAAGGATCCTTCAGCCTCTCCATCCTGTAACATGAAATCTTTGGTAAATTTTGTAAGCACTCATTTTGAATCTTTAGAGAAATCAGCTAAAACAAAGGTCCGTAAGGAGTTTTTAGGAAAAATATTTACTGAAGTGTAAGGACTGATTACTAATGATAGGAGGACACTAGACATTGGGATAAAGAGCCTTGAAAATGCTCTTAATGATGGTGGGGACATGTACAAATTTTGTCTATCTTGGCCCAAAGTGACAGAGAATATTGAAAACAAGGTGAAAGAACAAGAAGGTAAACTCTCAAGTTTATCTCAGAATTTTGATCTCCTCACTACATCCTTAATGAATCAAGAATGCTAGGCCATTATCATCATAAATGAAATAAAGAGGCTGAACAAAGAAAAGAAGGATATAGTAAATAGAATGAGTGAACTCAGAGGGATAATTGTTCCTAAGTTAGAGGCAATGCATGAGGCCTTGACAGATGCTCTGACCACAACCTAGATTAGTGATCTGACAGATCTAAGGAGGGCAGAAGCATATGCATTTTTGTTGAGTGGTCACGTTTCCATTTTTGACAGGATGAATTGGAGCTGGGCCACAAAATTTGTATAGTTGAAGGCCAATTTTTCGGATATACTTAAGTATATGTAAGTATAACATACATATATATACTTATGCGACTATATATAGGTTAATTTTTGCAAATTTTGGTGTGCGGATTCTAACCTTTTCCATTGATGTCAAAGGGGGAGTTAGGAGTATTGAAAAATGTGGAATCTAGCTAAGGGGGAGCACCGGTAAAATAGTGCATAAGACAGAGCATCATCCAAGGGGGAGTTTACTATGACACTTAGTCATTTTTTACTAAGTTTTGCCATCAATACCAAAGGGG
Organism: Cunninghamia lanceolata; assembly: GCA_027924645.1. Taxonomy (NCBI): domain Eukaryota; kingdom Viridiplantae; phylum Streptophyta; class Pinopsida; order Cupressales; family Cupressaceae; genus Cunninghamia; species Cunninghamia lanceolata. The sequence continues at coordinate 8,773,661 of BSBN01000348.1, forward strand.
GAGATTTTGAGAAAGAGACACTGTGTGGCTTCATGAGTGTTTTCATTAATGGCAACAAAGTCTATCCCACACATCTGCAACACATAGTATGCCTATACCAGAAGTTAGATTGAAGATTGTTTTGGTCCAGTGAACAAGAACATAGTATGCAATAAGGTCTGAAAAATCAAGTTTGGATCTCTCAGATGGTGAAACTCAACAAGTTGTAGACTTGGATAAGTCAAGAGGAGTATCATGACTACTATATTCCAGAGATTTAGCCTCCGGTAGTAAAGCATGGAAAGGATATGAGCATCTAGGCATTGGGTTCGAGACAGGTAGAGTAGATAGAAAAAGAACTGACTGGTAGAGTATCAGACTTCAATTCAGATGAGTAAATGATGTTGATCAAGAAATTTGTGGGATCATACATTATTGGCCGACATGATTAATGACTTATATGTCTATGTTTTTTATACACATCACAAATCAAGCATGGATTCAACTGACAGATCAGTAACTTGTAAATATCTTGAGTATTCTTGATGCCGACTAGAAAGTTGTTAAAATCCTTGATGCAGATATATATACCAAATAGATTCCAATATGTAAGGGTGAATATAGATATGTGGAAATAGAGTGCAAATAAAATCAAGGATAAGTGTGGAAGCAGCAATACAAGTCTGGTATGTGACAGAGCAATAGCACTAAAGTAGAGGAAGAATGAAGTGCATCAGAGTAGTATATTGTGCCTAACTGGAACTGAACTCTAGCATTTGTAGATGCCTCTCATCAGTTCAAACACTTGATTACTTTTTGTAAGTTATGTAGACAATAAGTCTCTTGTAGAAAGTGTGCCTCTTGTGAGCAATGTGCTCGGGTAGTGAGTCCTAATTGGCAAGTGCCATTTTGTACTTCTTATTCTTTTAACAGAGAATACAATCTTGGGTTAGTCACCTCATGGTTTTTCCCTTAATAGAGTTTTCCACATAAAAATCCTTGTGTTATGTGTGCTGATTTTATTTTTGTTCTTGTAATCATATATGCTTATATGTTTTGATGCTGCACTAATTATTAAAGGAGAAAAGAAAGTTAAGATATTTGAGATAACTGATTCCCCCCCCTCTCAGTTATCTACCTTGTTTCCAATAGGAGGAAGATGTATTGTCACATGCTTATGGGGTTTAGAATGGGGTTTTTGATAGGAAATGGTGGACTTAGGATGGATGGAGGAATTACCAATATCTTTAGCTTGGGGAAGCTGGCATTTTGACACTAGGACTAGGAGCACTTGGAGAACTAGACTTGAGTTTCTCATTAGATAGAGATGAAGGGGTTGCGGAAAGCATGAAGATGGAGGATCCTGGAAAAAGATTGGTGATATGAAAGGAGGAGTTGTCAATTGTATCAGAGTTACAAGTCTCTCTTACCAAAGAAGATCCATCTTTTGTATCAGAAATGGATATGGATGAGGATTCTTGCAATGTGTATTCACCAAGACCATTTTCAGTGTATTTGATATGGAGATTGGAAGCGGCTTTGCTAGATGATGGTTTGAGTAGGTCAGATGGATCTACATATGATGATGATGGATATGCCTCGGTGTTGATAGGAATGCAGTTCAAACTTTGGTATTTAGCTTGAAAGGCACAATAAAATTCAAATGGATTGGGATCAACATGGATAGTAATCTCAACAATGTTATGTGAAAATTTAAGACATTGATGGTATGTAGAAGGAACTGCCTTGAGGGCATGTATCCATGGACAACCAAGGATGATGTTATAAGGAAGGTCAATATCAAGAACCTGACAACGAGTTTCAGTAGTGATCGGCCCAACTTGGATAGGAAAGGAAATAATCCCTTCAGTATCTCTCTTGGCATCATCATATACTCTGATAGTAATAACCTTGGAGGTGTCAACATCTTTCTCAGAATATCCCAATTGTTTTATTAATTTCAAGGAACATATATTAAGACCAGTTCCACCATCTACCAAGATTCGTTTGATACAGTGTTGTTTAACAAACACTTCAATGTGGAGGGCTTCATTGTGTGAAGGGTGAATGGAGGGTTGAAGATCTTTGTCAGAAAAGGTTAAATGACAAGGGGTTGCAATGCTAGTGACCATAGATTGGAATTGTGTGATATCAATATCATTAGGCACCGAAGATTCTTGTAAGGCTTTGTCAAGGATAACTTTGTGAGCAAGGGATATGCGAAGCAACTCAAGAATGGATATATGCGTAGGTGTTTTACCAAGGTGATCCAGGATATTATAGTTAGAGAATGGTCGTGGAGGATGGACAGGTGCTCCTTGAATGGTAACTTGACCTCTTCGAGTGGTTACAATGCATGGTCAATGCGGCCAATAGTAGATGATTCATAGTTGTACTGAATGGCATTCCCAGCATGAGGGTTACTTGATTTGTCATGAGATGGAAGTGGATTCTTGAAAGCATCTAGATCATAGTTCAATGTCTGTTGTTGTGTAGGTTGAGTTGTTGAAGGTGTAATTTTGATTAAACCTTGATCAATGCAATCTTGGATAACATGCTTTAAGCCCATACAACCATTTGTTTTGTGTCCTTTAACTCTATGGTAATCACAATACTCATTTTATTTATACCAAGGAACTTTGAAGAGTAGTTCACCGTTGGGTGGTGCATCTAGTAACATAATATCACCCGCTTGGAGAAGCTTTTGAAAGACAACTTCCATAGGTTCTGCTAATGGTGTAAATTGTCGGCAAGGATTTGAAGTTTGTCGTTGTCGTGTTCATTGAAAAGGTTGTGTTGTTGTAGAAGCAACTTGAATGTTAATGGGAGATTTCATAGTTTGTACGTTCTTTGCATCCACAACACCATCATTGACAACATTCTTTTTTTTGTTCCAAAAGCAAGACTTATCATTGGAGTTTTGAGAATAGTCTTTGTTATCGCGAAAGATCTTGATAGTACCTTTAGAAATTAAAGCTCTTTCAATGATGGTTCCTTTGGAAACAAGTTCATTAAAGGTGCTAGCACTTTGCAATTGTAGTTTGAATGACAACTCGGGATGAAGATTTTGAACAAAGATATTGAGTTGTTGCTTCTTAGGTATTTCCCATGATAGTTTGCTAGCCATATTATGCCATTGTTGAGTAAATGAAGAAAAGGCTTCACCATTGTGCTATTTATTATTGAGAAGGTCATTCATGTTTACCTCATGTTCAATGTTAAAAGCAAAGTGTTATCGAAACTTATTTGCTAACTCCACAAAAGACTTAATCCTCGGAGGTAAATGAGAGAACCATTCAAGAGCTTGTCCTGCTAAGCTTCTAGAAAATAGTCTCAAAATATATGTATCATCATGAGCAACATCGAGACATGCCACAAAGAATGCTTGAAGATGGTCTTCCAAATTTCATTTTCCTTTGTACTTGTCAAATTGTGGAATTTCAAAGTGTGACGGAAAAGGTGTCATATGAAGTGACTTGTCAAATAGATAAGCGCATATGTTTTCTAAGGAAAATGTCTTGTTTGTTTGTCCTACCGCTTGGTTGATCATTTGTTGAACATCTGCTGGAGATAATTGTTGTTGTTGCAAAGGGGGTGAAACATGGTATGATGTATAATGAGGTTGTTGTGGGATATATGAAGCCATGACCATTTGTTGAGGTTACATACTCACCATGTATGTCAAAGGATTGGTATGTGACACATATGTGGTTGAGGAGTGCTGTCCTTGAGACACAAGCGGTGGTTGGGTATATTGTGACAGATTAGCACCCATATTTTGCATCACATGAGAAGAGGAAGATGGATTGACATTAGTTAATGGTTGTGAATTTGGAGTTGGGTTTGTGACATGGTAAATGATGGAAGGATTTGTGGATGCAAAAGAAGGATGGACACTTGGATTTGTATTTTGGAGAACATAAGGATTGGTATATGTCATGTGTTGGGTGACAATAGGCAAACCTTGGGTAGCATAAGATGCATTGATGGTTTTTGAAGGATTGTAAGAAGATGATGTAAGTTGCTCAACATAAGTGACTGTAGCACTAGGATTGGCTAAACAATAGGCGGGTCACTCATGTCAATAAAACTAACATTGAGATTGTATGATGTATTGGACAGATTAGTGGAGATAGTGGAGATCATATTAGTGAAAGGAAGCTAGGTGTGCGGAAACACTTCCTACACTAATCTATTGAGGAGAGGGTTGTGCAAATTCAACTTTATCCTAACTATTATAGAAATGTTAAACCATTAACATAAGATATTGTAGAAAAACACAAGAGCCAGAAAGAAGACAGAAGAAGAGAGACAGAGATTTACGGTGGGGATAACCCTTATCGGGTGAAAAACCCCACACTCAGAAACCTGCACAATGTATTAACAAATCTGAAAGAATGTTTACAATACACTTGCAATGCAAGATTCAATGTTCTTCAACACTCATGTCTGGAGTCAATCCGACAACATAACAATACCTATAAACTTGTGATACAAACTCCATCTCCAAGTACCTGTTTAAATAGAACATACAAGGAAATTTTGGACCTTTCTTGGAATGGGTGTCCAATATGGCATCTTGGACCAAAACCCACACCTAGGGACACTTGGTCAACATTGTAGAATGTGTCTGATACTCGTCCACAACTCCCATTCTAAAAAGGTCGCCACTTTCCAAAATGGGCTATTACAGATGCTCTTACGACACTTACGACCGTCATAGAATCTGTCATAGTGGTTACAACTTACAGCTATAAGAGAATCTATCATACACATGCTATTAATAGCATATTCTCTTACAAGACATCATATTCCACCTTGTGGTGCCCAAATAAGCCTCATTCAAAGATGCTTCATGACACATGTCATTACCTATCTTACAACCTTCTATTCTCAACTCTTACATGTCATAGATTCGTCATAGGAATCCATCATAACCGTTTTAGTCAAACATTCCTTACACAACATAGAAAATGTCGACACATGGTACAATATTCCTACCACTAAGTGGGACACCTATCTCCTCATGTGAGGACAAAATACCAAGTTGTCACAATCCATGTAGGATTGACACATCACCGTGCCACATCCCACAATATGACAAAGTGGAATTTCCAATTATTTATAGCATAGGCAATAAAAAAATAAATACAAACATTACAAATGCAGAGAATTACCAAGGTTGAGACACCTTAATTCCCAACATTCTCCCACTTGTCAAACACCTTGTAAGAGCCAATAGAAAAATAAGATTTAACTGCTATAGGCCAAGAGGCCTATAGACTCCGAACACTATCTGAACTTTTCTGTGCCCACTAGTTTCATCAATGCATCTGCAACATTCTTCAAAGTATCTACCTTCACCAAATTTACCTTTCCATCCTCAACCATGTCCCTCACGAAGTGAAACTAAACATCAATGTTCTTGGTTCTAGCATGGAAAGTTAGATTCTTTCCAAGACAAATTACACTCTGACTGTCACAACTGATCATGATGTGACCTGCATCAACACCAATATCAGAACACAATCTCTTAAGCCAAATGGCTTCCTTACAAGCATGAGTTTCTACCATATACTTAGCTTCTATCATGGACAAAGCAATAACTAGTTGTCCCTTACTCATCCAACTAATAGCACCACCAAACAGTGTAAAAACATAAGCACTGGTGGATCTCCTACTGTCAATGTTACCTGCCCAATCTGAATCCACAAATCCATGAATATCAACAGAATACAAAGGTCCTGAAACATTACCATGATAGGAAATGGAATACTCAGAAGTACCCCTCAAATATCTAAATACTCGCTTAACTGCATCCCAATGAACCCGTCCAGGATTAGCCATAAATCAACTAAGGACTCCCACTGCTTGGGTAATGTCTAGTCTTGTGCAGACCATAGCATACATCAAACTGGCAACAACACTAGCATAAGGTACTCTACTCGTGTCCTCCACCTCACTAGGAGATTTTGGACAATCCTCAACAAACAACTTTATCCCCAAAGAAACAAGAACACACAATGGTCTACAATCTGCCATGCTGAATCTGTCCAACACGGACTTCACATACTTACTCTGGCTTAACCAAAGTTTTTTGTTGGTTCTGTCTCTTCTGATTTCCATTCCTAGAATGTACCTGGCTACCCCTAAATCTTTCATTTCAAACTGAGCTGACAACTAAGATTTAAAATCAGAAATCATAATTTTACCCTTCCTAATGAGCAACATATCATCAACATATAGTGCAACAATGAGAATATGATCACCATCAAACTTATAATAAATACAGTGATCCAATTTTGATCTCACAAATCTAATTGACAACACAAAGGCATCAAACTTCAAGTACCATACAAAGACTTCTTAAGTTTGTAAACCAAATTTTCTTTACCTTTTACCATGTAATGCTCTAGCTATGACATGTAGATTTCCTCCTCCAAGTCACCGTGAAGGAAAGTTGTCTTCACATCCATCTGTTCTACCTCCAAGTCATAAGCTGCTGCGAGTGACAACATGAATTGAATGGATGTCAGCTTTGCAATGGGAGAGAAGATCTCACCATAATCTATACCCTCCACTTGTGAATACCCCTTTGCAACCAATCTAGTCTTATACTTCTCAAAACTACCATCTGCACCAATCTTCTTCTTGAACACCCATTTACATCCAACGGGTTTCCATCCAGGAGGCAAAGGCACCAAGTCCCAAGTTTGATTCTTATCCAAAGAAGCCATTTCTTCCTCCATGGCCGCCTTCTAGGAACCTACATCCTTCATATCCAAAGCCTCTAATATAGTTCTAGGTTCATCACTATTAGTAAGCAAAGCATAAGCACAACTAGAATCATGCAATGTAAAACCAAACCTTTCAGGTTGCTTCCTTATCTGTGTAGACCTCCTCAAGAGCTAAGGTTGAGGTTCAGCTTCTTCATCTGAGCTTTCAGAGTTGCTAGAGCTCTCCTCATCATCAGGTCCAACATTGTCTTTCTATTCAATCTTCTCAAGGGTGAGAGGAAACTGAACATCATCCTCTTTCGTTTCTTTTTCTTCTTGCTGCAAAATAGTGGAAGAAGGTGTAAGCTCTCTGAATATGACACTTCTGCTATACAACACTTTTTCAGCCACAGGGTCTCAAGGCTTGTATCCTTTTACACCAACAGAATAGCCGATGAAGATACACTTAACAACTTTGTTCTCCAACTTTGACCACTTCTCCTTAGGCACATGTGCATATGCATCACAACCAAAAACACAAAGATGCCTTACTAAAGGCTTTCTACCAGAACACACCTCCATGGGTGTCTTTCCAACAAGAGCTGATGTAGGAGATTTGTTTACCAGATAGCAAGCAGTGGCAACAACTTCAGCCCAAAAATTTTGTTCTAGACCAACTCCACTAAGCATACTCCTAGCCTTCTCCACCATTGTCCTGTTCATCCTCTCTGCAACTCCATTTTTCTACAGAGTGTATGGAGTTGTCTTGTGCCTTTCAATCCTAGGTTCCATGCAATACTTATCAAATTTTGTTGAACAGAACTCACCACCATTGTCAGTTCTCAAACATTTAATCTTTTTACCAGTCTAATTTTCAGCAAAGGCTTTAAACTCCTTAAACTTGCTATAGACTTCAGATTTGCTTCTGAGAAAAAAAACCCATGTCCTTCTACTGTAATCATCTATAAAAGATACAAAGTATATAGATTTTGATAATGAAGGAACATTAACAGGACCAAACACATTAGAATTAATGAGGTCCAACACACCAGAAGACTTATGAGAACTTGAGTAAAACTGAATATGGTTTTGTTTTCCATAAATGCAATGTTCGAAAAAGTCAAACTCAATATTACAATCATCTAACCCCTTAATGAGGTTCTTATTTTTCAGGGTATGTAGACCCTTCTCACCAATGTGGCCAAATCTCTTATGCCATAACATTGTCTTTTCTGCAGGAAGTTGAACTTCCAATGCACGATTACAACCATCAAGATTAGAAACAACATATTTCTTCACTGCTCGTTCAGATGGTGGGGATGAAGTGACTGCTGCCCTCTTCCTTGAGTCAGAAGAACTATTTCATTGTGCAACGCATGCTTCCATCTAAAACAGAGTACCTCTCTGAGTACCCTTAGCAAGCACCATAGATCCTCTAGTCATCTTGCATCCTTCTTTCGAAAAGACAACCTACACACCTGCATCATTCAAACTACTTACAGAAAGCAGGTTCCATGCTAAGCCTGGGATGTGCATAACCCCACAGATCCCCTTCACTCAACCATCAGGGATCAGATAGAGACTCTTCCACGACCAATGATCTTTAGATGAGAGTCATCTCCCAGATACACCTTTCCACCATCGAACTCCTCATACTTAGTGAACCAGTCTCGATGTGATGTCATGTGGAATGATGCACCAGAGTTGATTAGCCACACATCATCAGATGCATGAGTTGCCAGGGCTGTGATGAAGGTATCATCATCATCTTGTGATTTGTCAGAATCTAAATTAGGAGCTTTCTTCTTTTCTTCTTCTCCTCTTTGCATTCCTTTTAGAAATGCCTAGTCTTGCCATAGTTCCAACAAAGAGCCTTGGACTTTCCAGGGGATCTGGACCTACCCTTCTCATCTTTCTTGTCCTTCTTCTTCCTTTTCTCCTTGGGTCTTCCACGAACTGCAAGGGCTTCTTTGGCTGCCTCAAAAGACTTTCTCCGCATCTTTTCAGATAATAGCGAAGAAACCACCTCTTCCATTTTGAATGTGGATGTGGTGCTTCTGATTTCCATGACAAGATGATCCCGTGAGTCTGGCAGAGAACAAAGCAGGGTCATACACCGATCCTCCTCCTCCATCTTTACACTAATAGATGTCAATTGTGCAACTAGCATGTTAAAGGCATTCATATGCTTAGCCACAGATCCTCCATCCTCCATTCGAAGAGAATATAACTTCTTTCTTAGGAAAAGTTTATTGACAAGGGATTTGGCTTGATGCACATCCCCCAATTTCTTCCAAAGGAGTGTTGCAGTGGTCTCTTCATGGACATTTAAGAACACAGAATCGACAAGACTAAGTCTTATGAGACCCTTAGCCTTCCGATCCTTGAGACCCAATCAGCTTGTGTCATTGTATCTAGTTTAGTGCCATTCACACTTTCCCAAAGGTCTTGGTCAACTAACATGTCTTCCATTTTGAGCTTCCACAACTCAAAATTACTGCCGTTGAACTTCTCTACTTCAAACCTTCCTGATGTGCCTGCCATCTCCTTGCTGCAATAAGATACAAAATGCTCTACACAGACTCCCACTCAACCTAAGATTAGCTCAAAAAACCCCTACCCTACAACTAGGACCAAAGGTGGTCAAGCTCTGATACCAACTGAAAGGAAGCTAGGTGTGCAGAAATGCTTCCTACACTAATCTATTGAGGAGAGGGCTATGCAAATTCAACTTTATCCTAACTATTACAGCAATGTTAAACCATTAACATGAGATATTGCAGCAAAACACAAGAGCCAGAAACAAGATAGAAGAAGAGAGACTGAGATTTATGGTGGGGAAAACCCTTATTGGGTGAAAAACCCCACACTCAGAAACTTGCACAATGTATTAACAAATTTGAACGAATATTTCCAATACACTTGCAATGCAAGCTTCAATGGTCTTCAACACTCATGTCTGGAGTCAATCCGGAAGCATAACAGTACCTGTAAACCTGTGATACAAACTCCATCTCCAAGTACCTATTTAAATAGAACATATAAGGCAATTTTGGACCTTTCTTGGAATGGGCGTCCAATATGGCATCTTGGACCAAAACCCATGCCTAGGGACACTTGGTCAACATTGTAGAATGTGTCTGACACTTGTCCACAACACCCATTCCAAAGAGCTCACCACTTTCCAAAATGGGCTATGGCAGATGCTCTTACGACACTTACGACCGTCATAGAATCTGTCATAGCGGTTACAACTTACAGCTGTAAGAGAATCTATCATACACATGCTATTAATAGCATATTCTCTTACAACACATCATATTCCACCTTCGGGCACCCAAATAAGCCTCATTCAAAGATACTTCAGGACACATGTCATTACCTGTCTTACAACCTTCTATTCTCGACTCTTACATGTCATAGATTCGTCATCGGAATCCGTCATCACCTTTTCCGTCAAACATTCCTTACACAACATAGAAGATGCCGACACATGGTAGAATATTCCTACCACTAAGTGGGATGCCTATCTCCTCACGTGAGGACAAAATACCCAGTTGTCACAATCCATGTAGGATTGACATATCACCGTGCCACATCCCACAATATGACAAAGTGAAATTTCCACTTATTTACAACATAGGCAATAGAATAATAAATACAAACATTACAAATGTAGAGAATTACCATGGTTGAGACACCTTAATTCCCAACAATTAGCAACAGTAGGAATATGAGATGTGGTATCTACATGGGATGTAGCGGATTTCGATGGTTGTGAAGCTTGGACCGTTGGTGTTGTTTGGATAGTTTGGGAAGCTTACGCACTATGGGATATGGGGATAGCTTGTGATGTTTGGGACGTTTGCACTTGGGCCACATGGACAGCTTGTGTTACTTGAGGCATGGAAATGGTCATGGTAGGAGAAGGAGTATGTTGAGGAACATGGAAAGGCGGAATGTTCAAATTTTGTGAAATGAAAGAGAGCACATTGGTTGGCATTATCAAAGGTTCTAGAGTGTACTTCAAGTGTGGTGGATCAAATGAAGTAATGATAGATAGTGAAAAAGATGTGTTGGAAGATGGAGTTTGTGATATGGTTTGGGATGGTGTGACTATAGTGGATGGTCCCTTTACAACAATAGCGGGAGTGTGTGGATCATGCTCTCTAATAGCGGATATGTCAAAATATCTTGGTAATTTAGTGCCCATGTGAGCAAGTTGCAAGAAGTAGCGATTAGGCTCGGATAAGACAAGTCTCTCAACTTGATCCCATACATGTGTATCTCAAAATTCTGATAAGTCTTCTTGGGATTATTTCTTATAAGTCTCCAAAAATGTTTGAGGTTGCATTTGTTGTGAAGATGACTCTCCAATGGTATACCCATGAGGCATAAACATATGAGGAGACATACCAGTTATAAATTGAGTCACATCTCTAAAAGGTGTTGATCTAGATTGTTGCATCTTAGCTTTCATCTTAGCTTGCAATTTGGCTTCCATTTCAACTTGTAATTTGGCTTCTATTTCAGCTCTATATTGACTCCTAGTTTGAGGCATGATGAATGATGTTAAAAACTAAACTTTAGCTTTTCAAGGTTTTGAGACGCAAAAAGATGATGGTTTTCTGATTGTTTGGTTGTTGGTTTTTTTGTTGCTGGTTGCTTTGTTATTGGGTTGCCTGGTTGATTTGTTGGTTGTTTGACTATTTTCTTTGTTGTTGAGTTACTTGGTTGATTTGTTGGTTGTTTGACTATTTGCTTTTTTGTTGAGTTGCTTAGTTGATTTATTGGTCGGACGTCCCTAGATAATAGCTCACACAATCAAGGGAAAAGTTGTTTGCTAAGGTTGGTATGTTGCTAATGTTGCTAAAGCTAAAGCCAAGAGATGATGTTTTGCTAATTGATTAGATTGATTAATTTGATGTTTGATTTGTTGGTTTGGGATCTCAAGAAGATGAAAAGATCACTAAGTTCAATTGGTTGGTAGACTCAAAGCAGGAGACAAAGTCCAGGTATTTGCTAATGATCAAAGATAGGTCTAAAAGCTAATGCTGAGGCTGCACAAGCTAGAATTGTAGCTGATTCAACTGAGTCACTAAGATTCGCTGGTATTTGACCACATGCGACAAGTAATAGCTCATATGCAGCTTAGAAAAGGCCAAAAGTGACTGGTAATAGCTTAAATGCGATCTAGTTTTGGTTCGGATAACAGGCTACAGTGTTAACAAGAGGTGAGCCAATTTGCTATAGGCGACCAATATTGAATCAGAAGTGATTTATTGTTGATCAAAGGCAACGTAGTTTAGACCAAAGGTGGTTGACTATTGTTTAAAGGCAATCTAGTTTAGGCAAAAGGTGACTAACTATTGTTTAAAGGTGATTCAGTTTAGGCTAAAGGTGACTGACTATTGTTCAAAGGTGATTCAATTTAGGCAAAAGGTGACTGACTGTTGTTTAGCAAAAGGTGATTGACTATTGTTTAAAGGCGATTCAGTTGTATGTATGCGGGTAGTTTAAGCTCAGAAGTGATTATGTCTATCAGGAAGTATGTTTGATTTGTTTTTTTTTTTTCAAGAAAAAAGTAATTGCAGTCACTCACACAAACAACAATCCCAAATTTGTACAACCTAGGCTAGGAAAGGACTATATTTGTTGAGTCCCCTAGCCATGCTTATTCAAAGCAGATAGCTTCAGGATCTTGGTAGCACTGGCTCCTCTACATGGCACACACTTCTCATGCATACCAAGATATGGGTTTCCCAAGGCTTGTCCCCCCACCAAACCTTAGGATTGTCCCTGCTATCTCTTATAAGAACAACATGAATCAGTGCGGCTTCAAAGGTCCCACCTTTTATGTCAACAAATAGAAGGTTTTTGGCTACTACACAAAGTTGCTAATAAGGGCATCCATTCGGGTGGCTATATGTGTGGTATTGCTACTCTCCATTATGGAGTCTCCTAGCCTTCAAGGGTTATGCCTTGGAGGGTTTTGGGGAGGTTGGTTGTCGATATTGTTGGCAAGATACACTATATGGATTCATGAATGTTGTCATTGATGGCAACAAAGTTCATCCCACACATCTACAGGACATGGTATGTCTATACCGAAAGTCAGAGTGAAGAATGTTGTGGTCCAGTAAACAAGAACAGAGCATGCGGCAAGGTCTGACAGATAGGTTCGAATCTCTCAGAGTAAGTATCTTGGTGAAGTGTGGATTTGGGAAAGTCAAGAGGACTACCTTTAGTGATAGATTCCAAGGATTTAGCCTCTGGTGATAGGTGAGGAAAAAGATATGAATACTTAGGTATTGGGTTCCTGATTGGCAGTATTGCAAAGGAAGAACTGATTGATAGAACATCAGACATTATTCCGGATGTGTTACTGATGTTGGTAAAGATTATCAGGGCATGAATTATGTTCAGCTGATATAATTAATGATTTCCACAAGTATATCCTTGATCCACGTTATTTGGTGTGCAATGATTTAGCTAACAGATCAGAGTTTGTGAAAAGATTGACTATTCCAGGTGCCGACTAGAAAGGTGATGAAATCACTTTTATGGATATATATACAAGATGGATTTGGTTATGAGAAGAGTCTTGGTTGTTGATAATGTGTGAATAAAAGTAGAGGAGCAGAACGGAAGTAGTAAGGAAGGTCCGATATGTGAAAGGAAAGCAGCATAAGAGAAGAGGAAAGATGAAGTGCAGCAGATCAGTATACTGAGCCTAACCGGAACTAAACTCCAGCATATGTAGATGCTTCCAATCAGTTCAAGTATTATATAACACTCTTTTTGTAGACAGTGTGTCTCTTGTAGGCAGTGTGCCTCCTTGTGAGCAGTGTGCTTAGGCAGTGAGCCCTAATTGGCAAGTGCCATTTTGTATTTCCATTCTTCTAATAGAGAATACAATCTTGGGTTAATCACCCCATGGTTTTCTCCCTTAATAGGGTTTTCACGTCAAAAATATTATGTCATGTGTATTTCCATTTCATGATTATGTTTGCTCATTTGGATTAATGTTACATTGATTATTAATAATGTTAAGAAAGCAAAAATAATTAGGATAACTGATTCACCCCCCCTCTCAGTTATCAATAATTGGTATCAGAGCCAAGTTCCTCCTAACAGAGCCTAACAGCTTGAGGAAGATTTGGGAACTCAAAAGGATGCATATGGTTTAAGGGAGCAACTCAAGACTACCCTTGATGATCTTGAATAGTCAAACTCTGAAGTCAATGAATTAAATGAAAGACTCAAACAGGCTGATGATTTCATGAGAGAACTAAAAGACAAATTAAGTCTCTCTATGAAAAAGAGAAAGGAGCTGCTTCAGCAATTGGCAAGACAAGGTGAAGCAAATAATGCAAATGAAGAGTTGAAGGAAAAAACTGAGTTGTGTGAAAAGTTATCAAAAGAAATCATTATGGTAAAACATGAAATGGAATCAAGATTCATGAAGTTTACCCAAGAAGTTGAAGAGAAAAGAAAAACTGAAGATAATCTAAGACAATCTCTCAAGGAGAAATTAGAAGATTGCCACCAGATGGATAGAATTATCAGACATCTTGAATCTAATCTTGAAGATGCTAAAGATAATGAAGAAAAACTTGAGGATCAAATTGTCTCTCTCAAAAGGGATCTTCAAACAGCAAATGAGAATAAAGAGAAATTCAAGATAAGTTCTACTCAACTTGAAGTTCTTCTTGGAAGTCAAAAGAAGGTAGATGACAAGTGTGGTTTGGGATATGAGAAAGGAGAAAGCTCCGGATCCGGTCAGAAGAATTTTGGATCAAAAAATCTAAGGAACAGGCCTAGAAGACCTCTGGTAAGACAGCCTAATGCTCAAAGATATCCATCCTTCAATGGATACTGCCACAACTGCAATCACTTTAGTCATAAAGCTAATTAGTGTAGAAAGAGAAAGAATCAGACTAATTCATCCTTCTCCGGAGAGTGTTTTAACTACAAAAGGTATGGTCACAAATCTCATGAATGCAGAAATATGCAAATGAACAAATCATTCAATGGTAGATGCTTTGCATGCAATAGAATAGGTCATATGGCTAATCAATGTAGATCAAGAGGATATCAATCAAATATGCAAAGAATTGTTGTTTGCCAAATTTGCAATAGATCTGGTCATATTGCAAAACTTTTTAGAAGCAAGAATCGGGACAAAAGAGGTCCGGTATATCATAATCAGAATCAAGATAAGGGGAAACAAAAAGTGAATGTGGATGACGTTAAAAGTGAGATGAACAAGATTTGGGTAAAGAAAAGTATAGAGAATGTAGAGGTTAGATCCACACCAGACTCTAGTGCTGATATTCCTTCCAGAAATTAAAAAGTGAGCTCTGGCTCAGGGGGAGACACAAAGAAAACCTTATTCCCCCAGCCAGTCAATTGGTGCCAGAACTGGCACAAGAAGAGTTGCGGATTGAAGGGTTCATAAGGGAAACATCCAAACAAACTATGGTTAAGATCTGCATGATGTTTAAATATCAGGACTGATTCGAGTTCTTCAAGTCATCTGAATAAGGCCAACCAGAATAACTTAGGTCGAGCATTTATTGCAACCTGACAATAGGGTTTGCGGAGCAATATAAGGGTTTTCTGATTAATCACTTGTTCATTCTGCATTTAAGAAGAAGAGAGAAAAGGAGCTCTACAACTACTTCTCCCAAAGATCCAGATGATTCTTCATACAGCTCAATCTAGATTTCAACGTGTTTGCCCTAAACAACGTAAAAGGTATTCTTCGTTCTTGATATCTCTTAGTAAGATTCTTTGATGATGGCTACTCCGAATATAGTAAAGATTTCTGATAGACCTCACCCCATATTTAAGAAGCATCCATACAAATCCTTGGAGGTAGATCCCCTAGGAGCCTTCTCTAGGGTTCCACATGGTGTTTTACATACAGAAGATATTAGGGTTTACATACACGCAAATGTTGAAGAGTTTGGGGAATTCAAACTAAGGGATATCTATCACAAACAATTGATAGACGATGCTTTTGAGCTCAAACCCCAATACAAGGGCCTCCGGAACAAGCACTTTGCACAATACATACATTTCCCTTGTTTTACTGAGGATGAATGGGTTAGGTATATTTTGAGTAGAATACATGACAACTTTATGTGGTTAAATGGACCATTCAAAATCACAAAAGATGCCATCAGGGCAGTTACCGGATTACACTCATTCGGTGGGATTCCTGTTCTTAAATCTGTGAAGAATCAAACTATGAGTGAGGCTACCGGATCCAAGTTTGACAAAAGAGCAATGATAGTAGATGACATCTCTGATCCAGATGTCAAGTATGCCTCCATGATCATTGGATATAAAATATATCATTCTAGCAGGGAAAATTCAGTTCCTGGAACTGCCATCTACACCGCTTATGAAATGCTAAGAAAGGATGCAGACTATGATCTTTGTCAGCTTCTCTTGAACCAACTCTTGGGAGAATCTACAGAAAATAAAGAAAGATAAAAAGAATTCATTCAAGTATGGTGGATTAATATTGTGCTTATTCTTCTACTTTATGAATGAGCTTCCCGGATCTAGTGGCCGGGTGTGGGAGAATGATAGACCAGTGGCTATCCAAATAAGAGATTATATTGCATGGACTTGGTGATAACAAAGCACAAAATACAGCTCTGTGGGGATATTTCAAGAATTTTCAGAACATGATGCAAGCAAGAGAAAGGATTCCCCAGTCTCTTGTTGAAAATTATAAAGACAGAGTTTGTTTTATGGTTGAGACTGATCAGTGCCTAATGGAGGTAGTAGAACCAAGAACTGTATGGATCGTGCCCATGGGGTATGAAGTTGATGAACAAATTGTGGAGCTGCATGTTCAACACATTCTAAGTTAGCCAAAGGATAAAATGGTAGAAACGTTTGGAACCTTTGAGGAGCTGAGTGTAAAGATTCATGTGGAACTCAAAGAACCAGAGATCAAGAGGAAGGTGAGAAAAGAAGTAGAAAATGTTGCCCAAGGTCTTGGCATCTCAAAGGAGGCACTTGATGCCCACAGGAAAAAGATGGAAAGGGCTGAGGAAGAGAATAAGAAGGTAGAAAAGAAAAGTAAGGAAAGTGTTCCAGTAGAATCTTCCACTCGGACAAGATCATCAAAGAAATCTACACCTGTCACTACCAAAAGCTCAAAGCCATCTAAACGGGAAGCAAGATCATCCGGTAAACAGAGAAAAGAACCAAGTCTAAAGCCACAAGGTCTTATGTGAGTCAAAAAGATGAAGAAGAGACTGAATCAGATGAAGAGATAAAGAAACCAAAGAAGAAGAAGAAATCATCCGGTGAACACTCTACCGGTCAAGGAGAAGAAGAGAAGGAAGAGGAATTTGTTGAGAAACCCACTCTATCCTTAGATGTTGTAGTGAAAGCAGTCACTGTGGATGGGAACCTGCAACCCTTAACAGAATTCTATGATGCTTATAATGAAGTAGATAAAAAGATTCTAGAGGAAGCCACTGTTCAGTTTTTAAACACTTACAATAAAGCTTTCATTGAAATTATCTCTCTAATTCCCAAAAGCTTAGAGAAAAGGCTTGAAATGAGGAAGAACAATGCTCGAGCAAAAGATCTAGAAATCTGGGATCAGATAGCAATTCAGCTATACCCTTCAATCACTCCACAACAAATGAACATGGTATTCAAAGATTGTAAGGATGAGTTTAGGAGCAAAGCCAAAATGAATCAGCTAATGCTTGGTGAAATCGACAAAGTGGCAAAAGAGACTGAAGAGATCCTCCGAAATGCTTTTAAGAAATTCAACATTCCAGTTATAGAGGACTTGGGTATTGACCCCTCGGCCACAAGTGTTGTAGAAGAGTCTACTGAGAAAATGACAGAAGAGGTAATGGACTCCGGTGCAGAAACAACTAAGGACTTGGAATCCTCTGCTCTGAAAGAGGTGGTCCTTGAACAGACTAACATTTCTCCTCCAGTTTCTCCTACAATCTCTGGATCTACAGGAGAAGAAAGAATTCAGGAGAAAGAAGCAGAAGTGAAGGACAAAGAAGATGATAGTACCAAGGCTACAGAAGGAGAGAAGACTTCAACAGAGAAGACCACAACTGCTAGTGGTAAGAATGCAGAAGAAAAGAAAAATCTGTCTCTGGCAAGAGACACTGCAAAAACTATCCAAGAATTCCTAAGCAAAGAAACAATGGAGATTGATGAACCAGAGCTTCTACAAGGACCATTTAATTTTGATTCTCTCTCTGGTACAGACAATGAAGATAGCTTCATTTGCCAATGCAAAGGTTAAAGAAAAACTCCTAAAGTCTCACATGGAAGACTGTGAGTTGATAGAAGCTACTTCCAGAGTTCTTGAAAAGATTATGCCATCATTTCAGAAAGATCCCACAGCCTCCACATCAGGTAATCTCAAAACTCTAGTCAATAGTGTTAGCACACATTTTGGTTCTCTAGAGAAGTCAGCTGAAGAAAAGGTCTGGAAGGAGTTTTTGGATAAGAGACTCTTCGAAGTACAGGGTCTGATAACAAATGATAGGAAAGTAATGGATATTGGGATAAAGGGCTTGGAAAATGCTCCTAAAGATGGCAAAAATATGTACAAATTTTGCTTATCTTGGCCCACAGTGACCAAAGATATTGAGAAGAAAGTAAAAGAACATGAGGATAAACTACTAAGTCTGTCTCAAAGTTTTGATCCTCTCTCATCCTCTATAGCAAATCAAGAGTGTCAGACTATTGCAATCACAAATGCAATAAAGAATTTTGAGAAGGAAAGGAAGAACATAATCAGCCAGATGGGTGAACTTAAGAGGATCATTGTCCCTAAGTTAGAGGCCATGCATGAGGCCATAAGTGAAGCTCAAATCACAGCCCAGACAAATGATCCAATAGATCTAAAAAGGGCAGATGCATTTGCATTCCTGTTGAGTGGTCATTTTTCAATTTTGGACATAATGAAGCAAAGTTGGGCTACAAAATTTATTCAATTGAAGACAACTTTTGTAGACATACTTAAGTATATGTAAGTATGCCATATGTATATACTTATGCGGATAAGTATAGTTGAATTTTTGAAAGTTTTGATATGCAGACCCTACCCTTTGCCATTGATGTCAAAGGGGGAGTGAAGAGCAGTGGAAAATGAGGAATCCAACTAAGGGGGAGCTCTGGAAAATGTATATAAAAATAGAGCATCAGCCAAGGGGGAGCATAGTGTAAACACTTAGTCATTTTTTACTAAGTGTTGCCATCAATGCCAAAGGGGGAGATTGTTGGCAAGAGACACTATATGGATTCATGAATGTTGTCATTGATGGAAACAAAGTTCATCCCACACATCCGCAGGACATGGTATGTCTATACCAGAAGTCAGAGTGAAGAATGTTGTGGTCTGGTAAACAAGAACAAAGCATGTGGCAAGGTCTGATAGATAGGTCCGGATCTCTCAGAGGAAGTATCTTGGTGAAGTGCGGATTTGGGAAAGTCAAGAGGACTACCTTGAGTGATAGATTCCAAGGATTTAGCCTCTGGTGATAGATGAGGAAAAAGATATGAATACTTGAGTATTGGGTTCCTGATTGGTTGTATGACAGAGGAAGAACTGACTGATAGAACATCAGACATTATTCGGGATGTGTTACTTTGGTAAAGATTATCAGGGCATGAATTATGTTTGGCCGACATAATTAATGATTTCCACAAGTATATCCTTGATCCGCATTATTTGGTGTGCAAGGATTCAGCTGATAGATCAGAGTTTGTGAAAAGATTGACTATTCCGGGTGCCGACTAGAAAGGTGATGAAATCACTTTTGTGGATATATATACAAGATGGATTTGGTTATGAGAAGAGTCGTGGTTGTTGATAATGTGTGAATAAAAGCAGAGGAGCAGAACAGAAGCAATAAGGAAGGTCCGGTATGTGAAAGGAAAGCAGCATAAGAGAAGAGGAAAGATGAAGTGCAGTAGATCAGTATACTGAGCCTAACCGAAACTGAACTCCAACATATGTAGATGCTTCCAATCAGTTCAAGTATTGTATAACACTCTTTTTATAGACAGTGTGTCTCTTGTAGGCAGTGTGCCTCCTTGTGAGCAGTGTGCTCAGGCAGTGAGCCCTAATTGGCAAGTGTCATTTTGTATTTCCATTCTTCTAACAGAGAATATAATCTTGGGTTAATCACCCCATGGTTTTCTCCCTTTATAGGGTTTCCACATCAAAAATATTGTGTCATGTGTATTTCCATTTCATGATTATGTTTGCTCATTTGGATTAATGTTACATTGATTATTAATAAAGTTCAGAAAGCAGAAATAATTAGGATAACTGATTCACCGGGCCCCTCTTAGTTATCACCAGGTATAACACAACAACACCCGTTGTTTGTGGCTTTCGACACAAACACTTTTCTTATATAGCAGTTCAGAAGGACTTGGCTTTAGCCCGTTGCCACTTGGGTCATATCCCTTCTCACACTGAGAAGGCAAGCCCTCTAAAGATAATAACAAGTTCTCATACACCCAAGATCCATTTGATAGGCAATGGGAGAGGATACTTTTGTTATTAAATTTGGGTTACAATCAAGCATATGGAAGCAATCATAAAAGATAAATCAAGCACGGAGCAAGCAATGATTCTTTTTAAGCACCAAGCCCAAATGTTCCTAATTTAGTTAAAAACCACAAGTCTTGGACCGATCAAAGCCACAATAGATATGTTAGTAGTTTGATAACCTCCTTTTCTTGGACAATCGATAAGATGCTGCACAAATACCCAATTAGTAGCCAAAAAATCAA
This sequence comes from Cunninghamia lanceolata, assembly GCA_027924645.1. NCBI lineage: Eukaryota > Viridiplantae > Streptophyta > Pinopsida > Cupressales > Cupressaceae > Cunninghamia > Cunninghamia lanceolata. The sequence goes on from BSBN01000348.1 coordinate 8,794,168, forward strand.
ACTGCAAATGATAAGGACTGAAAACAACATAGTTTACCAGAGGCGATCAACTGTTGATCAAAACTAAACTGTATTCTGCCATAGGTGAAATGTTACAGATTAGAAGCGATGTCGATAACACAAGATGTGGATTGATAAAGCTCATAAGCGATGCGAAAAAGAAAAAAGTGACTGGTTACGTGTCATAAGCGACTCTGATCTGCAAGAAAAATAGAATGCAACAAAAACCCTAGTTTCGCAATAAGCAATTCAAATAGCTAAAGGCAATCACTGTTAGATTAAAACTAATTCAAATAAAGGCATAAGTGACCACTTTTAGCTTATAAGCGATGCAAAATAGACAGGAAGTGACTATTGTTTGCTCATAAGCGATCCAAAAATGCAAAAAGTGGTAGGTTTTAGCTTAGAAGCAATGAGTATATTCAAACATCGACTGGTTTTCAATCAAAAGCGACTGGAACTTGCCGTAAGCACTCAAAAAATATGATATTCACAAAAATAAATTCAAATAGTAAATTTAATCAAGGATGTGAGTCCCACTGGGCGTGCCAAAATGTGATAGGTAAAAAATCAGGTTAACAAGATAAAGCATAGCCATGAAAGCCTAACCCTACCATCATCAAAGAATCTAATCCAAATGAAATCAAAAGCATGCAATTCAAGCACAATATCACCTAGATTGTATGATTCCTTGTTTATGATGTGGATTGCTTCTTCAACAATGAACAATTATGAAGATAAAGGCTGCCATGATGGATGGATAATAAAAGTTAATATGCTAGATGGATGCTAAAGTGCTAAATATGCTCAAGATGATAATGTAGACGCTATATGGAATGTTAGATTAGGTGTAGTATGGAATGAGAGGGTGTTTATATAGAAATCAACCAAAATCAATCAACAGTGGAGATTCGGTGGCTATGTGAATGGCTAAGATTGAATGAGAGACATAAGTGAATGTGAAGATGACAAGTGGAGGGAAGATAAGGCTTATGTGTGCTTGTGTACATAAAAAAGTATTACATGTGAAAGATATTAAATAAAATATGTAGTACCACTTATCTTTTTTAAATGAAAGAGGCACACATGTCGGCTCATAAGATAAATGATAAGAGAAATTAACTAAATAAATAAAATTTATTTAATTAAAAATAGAAGAATGAAGATAATTAAATAATTAAAGATTGTTTAATTATAGCTTAGAGGAAATAGAAGAAATAGCTAATGAATTAATTAAATAAATATAAATTTATTTAATTAATAGAAGAAATAGATGTGTTAGGGATATTGCTCAAGTGTGTTAGACAAATGCAGATGATGAATAATGTGATGTTTGAATGCTAGTGATAATGAGTCAATTTTGGGTGTCTACAAGATCATCCCAGAAGTGGATGATGCTACCCTTCTTCATGAGCTACCTAATTGTGTTGAAGGTGAAGAGGATAGGCAATTGGTCATGGATATGCAACAACATAGGGGCAATGATGATAATGATAAATTGTTGTAGGTTGAGGCCGAATAGGACAATGAGGTTCCAAACGGCAAGGAGGGGCAAGTAGGCAGCCCTATACTGAAAAGTACAGAAGTTGATGATACAGACCTGTTTGGAGATCTCCCCTATTTTATTGAAAATGATGACGAGAAAGTTGAACATGGACAAGAGCAAATTGAAGACTTGTTCTTTATTATTCAATAGGGTTATCAACACCTTGGTGGAGAGGACTTCTCTTTTGAGCATGTGGATGGATCATTTTTTGAGCCTAATTTAGAAAATCATTAGCGTCTTGTCTATAGGGTGGAGCCAGCCATACTCCCATCCATATTTCCAATTGAGCACTAGAAGCCAGAGCTTTTAAACTAGTAGGAAGAGAAAGAATCAGAACAGAGGCATGGGATCAACTCTGTTGATTTGCATGTCACTTCAAGGGGATGCCCTATCAGGCATCTGGCCTAGCTGGAGATACATCAAGAGGAGTCACCACTTGGCATGCTTGCCTCTAAACATGAAGTTGAGCATCAAAATGAGTGGGATCAACCCATCTATTTAGTACAAGCCAGCAACATCATCAATCAGTCCAGATGGATAGGTGAGTTTATCTCCATTTTGGGGGAGGTGTTTTGTCACTTTGTCATATGCCCATCCCTCCCTCACCTCTTTTTAATTGCCCACATGCATGAGAAACATTGCAAAGTGTTAAGAATGGGTAGTTACTTTCAAGAAATAGTTAATAGCTTTGTTTAAGCTCATCTCTAATTGGTTAGTTTAGGATTAGTTTAGGTTTCATTTCTACTTCAGGTTTCCCTTTTCCTAAGTGCTTCTGCATAGGCTACATTGTCATTAGGAGAATGTGGACCCTTTGCCCTTTTTGCATTTTGGAGATAGGTTCCAATTTTCTAGTATGCTTTAGACGTGACTTTTTGCCCAATGGATCCTTAATGCCATTGATCAATTTGTTTAGTAGGAAAACATTCTTGAGAGGTCGCCAAAATGTTGACCTATTTTCCTCTATCCCAAGTCAAATGGTTCACCTTGAGTATCCTATGGATATCCTTTGGAAATTGACCCTGCAAGCCTAAATCCTTCAATTCCTCATGATATGGCTTGTAGAATTTCCTAAAAACTCAATTGGATAATTCTTGCAGAAAACTCAGAAAAACCCAGAAATCTTTTGTCTTCAAGTGCCTTCCTTCACAGAGATTTCTCAGTTTTATACTTAGTCATTTTGTATGCATCTTTGTATGTATGATTGTATGTATATCTATTTGTATCGCATATACAGAGGAATATACAAAGGCAGATACAAAAAAGGGGAAAGACAAAGATACATCCACAGTAGATTCGCATATCAGCATGACCTAGCTCAAAGTCTCCCCAACAGCCCAGTGTATTTGCATTTACAAGGTGGGATACAAAGTGATATACAAAGGAGTAGGATGCATTCCCAGACCTAAACCCAATTCCAATTTGCTTCATAATAGCACTGAGATCCACCTTTGTATGTGCATATGATTGTATCGCATATATAAAAGCATATGCAAAAAGGGATATACAAAGGCTCATTAGTGAGAAAATTGTATATCAGAGAGACACTTTCTGAGGTCTCTTCGATAGGTCGATGCACATGCAAAAGCATATCTATGGGAAATATGCCTATCGACAAGACTTGTTTTGTGGTCCCGCTGATAGGCCGATGCACATACAAATGTATATCGGTGGGAGATGGGCCTATTGGTGAGACTCAACTCAAGGTCTCTCTAATAGCCCGATATATGCAAAATGAAGAGCAAAAATAGTGCAACAGTGGGTCCCAGTAACTTAGAGGTCTACTTTGCAACAATGGAGCCACAACTTGAGGATCCAAGGGAATGATGACACGTGTCAGGGAGATTCAAAGGTGATTCAAAACCTAATTCAAATGGGGATACAAAAATGGATACAATGGTGCATTGGCAACACTTTTGTATATCAACGTGACTCAGTTTGAGGTCTCCCCAACAGCTCAACATATACAAAAATTGCATATGCAAAAAGTGAATTAAGAAATTGCATAAATGGAAAATTGAAGAGTTTGAAGGACTCGATATGTAGGTGATGTCATCTAGATCTCCTCTTTGACTAGGTTCTTCAGGATGGTGACATCATCATGTTTTTTCACAGTGCATCCATTTTGTATGTTTGTATGCATACAAATGATAGTCCTTTTGCAAGAAAGATGAAATTGATAGTGTACAGGATGGTCGCTGACTTTGGAGATGAATGTACTGGCTCTGGCTGACAGGACATCTTAGCAACTAAATTAAGTGTTGCAAATCTTGACTACTCAAAGGTCTCAAGTGATAAAAAAGAAGAAATTTAGATGAGTAGGGGATTTAAAGTGTTGTGAAAGCTTGTTCAGGAGTGATTTGTCCCATCTGCCATCAATGCAAATCTGATCTCTCAACTGCCCTGCTTAAGATATTTTTTGCATTCATGGTTGCCAATGGATGATTTAGATGCTCATGTTGAAGGCCCAAAATATTTTCAACCTCCCTTGTTCTAGATATTTCCTGCCATAACTTCTTGTAGGTCGGCTACTCCTTGCTGGCAATGATATTTTCTGATAGAGCCCATGGACCGAATTCATTGTAACTGACTTAGGTCAAATGTAAAATGCTATATATTCATAAACATGAGATTTAAAAAAGGTTGGAAAATTTTGCAGTCTTATGCTTTTGATTCCAAATAGAGCATTCCTCTACTGTAACATTGCCTTCTGATTGAATATATGTAGATTATTTTACCTCTTTATGCTGATTTCTATCTCTGTGTAAATCTGTAAATGGTTTGTTTATGAATATTGCATTCCTTTGAAGCATTTCTTACATCTTACTTTTGTTATGATCACTTACATCTGTGTATATTTATCTATTATATCTAGTTATGCTGTGTATTCTTCCAGTTCAATGAGAGCTCTCATATTCAAACCTAGTGTATCACCCCCTTTTACTTTCAAGTTCATCCTTCTACCCCTTTTCCTCATAGGTGTATAGATTAGGTTTAATCTTAGGCTTGCTAGATCACTCATCTAGCAACGGAACCAGCCTCTCTCTGGAGATTTGGCCTCCCTGTAGGGTCCCAAACCTGGAGGTCGTCTCAATATTTCACTAGATTGTTGGAGCTCTAAAAGCTTTCAACTCTGGGTACAAATCTAGGTGACAATAGTCACCACTAATGTCATTGTCCCGTGTGGCTACATAAGTGGAATTCTTACTTAAATTTGAGAAGTATGGGTTGATCCATGAAATTTATTTATTAGATATAAGGAATAATTTTCAATCTCTCCCTATTATAATGTGGAGCATATGAAAATAATGGGAGGTGACTTTGAAGTGTATATTGTCTTTGAATTATATGCAAGTCTAGTATTTTTTGAAAATTGATCTATCAGTTTGAGATCAATTTATATGTTGCAAGAATGGGCTCTATAACCTATGGATCTAGCTTAGTACATTGTATGTTCGAGGACTATGACTTGATTATCATTTATTCCTACTCTCTATTAATATGTTAGGACTAATTATATTCAAAAATATCTTGGGACATTGCTGAATTGTAGGGTTTCATGTTTTCTTCAGTCATCCCCCTCAAATGGTCAATTTCATACCCTTGGCAAGTGTTCAAAAACAAGCATCAAATGTGAAAGTACTATAAATGTGAATTTTGATGTAGGTTTGATTATTTTTAGTGCTTCAATATAAGTGGTCCTAGATAGGAAAGCTCTTTGATCCTCTAGGATTTTTAATGATTATAGGATGTAACTTAATGTTCAATAAATATCTTAAAATACAAAGACATAGCAAATTGTTGCACAAGCATGTAGCAAACTAGTCCAACATCTAGGAAGAAAGGGTAGGGGTTAATAATTTAAATTTTAAAAAATTGTTTCTCAAGTTAGATCTACATCATCCAAGATCACCCATGCATGTTGTCAAAATGACAAATTAAGAATGGATATGTGAAAATGTGAGTCAGTAATGGGGCAAATGCATGGGAAGAGATGTAGGTGGGCTAGGAATATAGTTGAATGTATGGAAATGTGTGAAGGTGATTATAAAAGGAATTGGATAAGAATAGTTAAAAGAGCCATAGTTAAAAAAACTATGACACATGCCACTAGATAATTGTATTCAGACATTCTCTCAAAATAAACTCAAAAGTAAATTAGAATTGGCATGAGATGCAAATTTCAATATAACAATTCTTACAATAACCAAATGAAATCAAGTAATATGGTAATTAATTTTTAATTAGAATATACTTAGTTATTGTGGCATCACATATCACTTGATTAAAGAGGCCCACAAGAGGTTTAATGAAATATATGATTTTGATGGTATTCCTAAATATTATTTCATTCAATAGTCGACAGTAAACTTTGACCAAGAAAATAAGACAATTATTTACCACTTTTTTCTATGGATGAAGTATAAATTACTATTGTTTGTATAACTATTAGACCAAATGCCATTCAAGCAGAATTGTGAATCAATATGTTGAAGGATGGATCAAAGTATATTGGAGTCTAACATTTGCTACCATTAGAGAGGTATGAAATTAATTTCCTCTCTTTTGACCTCAAGGTGCCTTACAACTATTCAAATCATTTTTATCTTGAGAGAATTCGCCTGCAAAAGGATGACCATATAAGTTATAGTTTCATTGTAGCTATTTGTTTTTAGTTTCCACTTGATTCACTATGCATTCTTTTAATTTTGATTTTCTTTTGGTTCAAGAAAATCTTCAATTGCTTTTCCTTGAATAGTGCTAGGGGAGTAATTGGGGAGGGTTTTATTATTGTGAGTGTATTGGGTAAGAAGTTGTTTATACATGTCAAAGTGCAACATATGTTAAAATATACAATAGTTATATTTAAGAAGAATCTAAAACCTAACATTATGGATATTGAAGATTGCTTGTACAATTGTATTATCATAAGACAAATCTATTACCACATGGACATCAACATCACCATATTTTCATACAAAAAGAACAAAACTCAAAACACTACAAGGTGAACACATTAATCAAAACAAGTACAAAAAAATAGAATGACAAGAAATTTAAATCCATAATAAAAGATAACATTTGACACTCAAAATAGGAAAAATAGGTACAAGAGTTGCTAACATGAGTCCTATAAACATACTACAAGAATGTACACTAAGAAAAGCATAATTTGTAATGTTAAAAATGCAAGGTATGCAATTTTTTACATTACACTGTGTTGACTTTAATAATTTCTCTCATGTTTTTTGGGTCTTAACCTTAAAAAACATGTCCTCATGTGACATAGTGATGACTCAATCTAGGTATTTCTAAGTATTGCAAGCCCTCAAATATCAAAGTGGATGGCATAGAGATATGTTATGCAATGGAATGAATCTATATTGATATTATAGAATAAGTACATGGGTAAAGGAGAGACATAGACTTATTCTTGGGCTATAAATTTGTCCTTTTACAATCAATAGAGAATATTCTAATTTTAAGGTAATTATTGGTCTTTTGCTTCTTATCTTTAATTCCAAGACATATAAAATTTATATCTTTATTAAGTTTGTGTAGTCTTCAATAATCAATGAGAAGGGGGGTAGATCTAAATCTTTGATACCATGTAAAAACTCCATAAGAGATCATTGGAGAGAAGGATCACTTATAGAAGCAATTACCTTCCATACAAGAAAGAAGCAATTATTATGTAATATTTACCAAAGAATGATATAATGTAACCTTCATTATGAGCATATGACACATCATGTAGAGTGAGGGAACTCATTTATATAGGTAAGGGTGAGACATAAGAGAAACTAAGATAATGACATGTGCCTTAATCCTATGACATGATACATAGAAAGGAAATGGTCTAAGTAAATTTAACTAGACTAGTATGATATGTTATAGTATATATTACCTTGCACATGGGTAAAATATACATGTCGTTAAGCCTAGTTAGGTGTCCTAGATTGATCGAGTCAACTCGTCACCTCTAGCAAGTTATTTCAAGATTCTAATTCAATTCAATCTCTACTCCTTTATATTGTACATACCTTGTTTATCAATTTACTCAATTTTGTCATGAATCAACTAAGAGAACACTAGTATCAAAATTGAAGTAAATTGATAATGAACAAGCATGTACATATAGTGTTGATTCATTGGGTTGAATCAGAAGTCCATGCCAATACTCAAGACTATATATACATGTTTGTTCATTATCAATTTACTCTAATTTTGATACTCAAATTCTCTTAGTTGATCCTACTTTCTAATATCATATCAGAGCTTGTCTAAACTTGGTTGTTCTTTAGTTTGGAGCTACAAGCCAATTTGGAGGCATGTGTAGAGGCCGATTTGGAGGCGTCTGTAGAGGAATTTTCTCATGTTTGGTGGTAGGTCATGAGGCATTTTCTACCCTATTTTGGTGTGAAAAAGATCCTCCTCCAAGGCAGCGGCAAGTTCTAATTCTTAATTACTCCTCGTGATGGCTTCGAGCACAAGAAGCATTGGACTCTTGCAAAGTAGCATCAATATCTTCTTGGCTGGGGCTAAGATGGAGCATCATTTGCAAAACTTGGCATTCATGGGTATAGTCGTTAAGGTCGTGCAGGGCATGCCCTTTTTTGGAAGAAGGTTTTGAGATACCAGGGATCGATCTGAAGACTCTTGTTAGAGTCCTATAACACCTACTAACATTTTCCTATCTGGAGATGCGTCTCCACTCAGTTGGAATAAGCAAGCAACCGCCTCTTTTTACTTTATTTGGTAATTGAAGGATTTAAAGGGTGAAAACCCCCACGAAAGGTCAACCCAAGCCTAATTTTCAAGGCAAAAAGGTGTTGCCAGGAGTCTTTTTGGCACACCTATTTGGAGTTTTACACGGTGGGCATAGGATTTGAAGGTGCAAGGTACCTGTTCCAAGCGCCTGTGCTTTTCCATGCCCCTATTCGCCCCTCACATGGCTGCCATTACCTCTACTACTTCTGGCCACCCCTATAAAAGTCTTGAAGTTTATTTTTGCCCCTATGTAGGCCCTATTTGGTGCCGTCATAGCCATTTTGTCCGCCCCATTCTGCCCCTTCTACCCTAACTCCCCTCCTCAAAAATTTTGCCCTAAATTTTTTTAAAAATGAATTTAAAATTATGCTTTTAAAATTTCAACAAAATAGGAATTTTTTTCTAAAAAGCATTAAAAATTGTTTTTTTAGTGTTAAAATAGGGGTTAAAATTTTGGGGGCAAATTGCCTTGTGGGATTAATGGTTTTTTTTTAAAAGCCCTTGTATTTTCACTTATGAAAGATGAACGGTGTGGCCTAGGTTGGTAGGAGGCCAATACCCCCTCACAATCAACACTATTGTATTCTTCTCTCCATGTAGATTCCAACATGTGGTTGGAAGGCTAGGTTCACTCTCACCATAGTGCATTTTTTTTCTTTTTACTGCACATGTATTAAATAGGACATTTCTATAGGAAACTTGTTTGTGTTATAACTTTTGATCGGTAGCTTAAAATCAAGTGTTTTTTTTTTTCTCAAAAGTTCATACTTTCATATTTCCCATTTATTGTACATAGTTGCATTGTAAAACACACTAACTTATAAAGTACCAAAATTGGGGGATTACCTAATACTTAATTAGGAAGGGTGTACAGAGTCGTGTCTAGAGCACTTCCTTTAAGTCATGTCAAGAGCACTTCCTTGAGTCATGTCCAAAATACTTCCACACTTTTTTCCACATTTCTAGTTAAGGGGGCTAATCAAGCATTTTGGGGGGTATCCATGCACTTATAATTCTACAATTTAATTGGTTATTCATGTATCCAAACTATTGGAAAAGACCATGTGATTACTGTGAAAAGAAAAGGGACACTATAAAAAATTGCATGTTTAAACAGCTAGATGGTTTGAAAATGCTCTATATGATTCATCAGTTATAAAATCTTTGCATTGCCAATTGCATTAGTCTACCAGATTCATGTAAACCAACACTTGCAAAAACATCCCCATCTATTGTTGCTTCATTATATTTTAGAGTTTCTTCTTTGAGAGATTCTAGTACTTCCTTGTAATAGGATAAATATATCAATTTGTTTAGCATTGTTGATTGGGATATATTTCTACCTGATATTACTTATCTATTTGTAGAGTCTCGCATTACTAATTTGGAAGCACACATTGAGGATATTAGTCTTCTCTTTGATAACAATTTCTCTAAAGCTGTATCACCATTATCCTCTTCAGATACTCATACTCTACATTTTTCTACACATGGTTCTAGATTGTCATAATCTTTATCTATTAGGCATGCACCTAATATGATTAGGGTATCCTTCATCATCAACATGGGGATGCTTGAGCAATCTTTGAAGACATCAAAATGGGCATCATCATTTTCGGATTCGCTTCAACATGATTCAGGAACATATATACATCTTGCACATTACTATTCCTAATGGGGAGATATCTTGCATCTTCAGTTCGTTTCATTTCTTCCCAAGGGGAGGAATCTTGTTCATCATTTTTAGATCTACATTTACATCCTTTGTTGAGCATCCAATTTAAGTACAGTAGGACACATATTATGGGTAAGTCTCATAGACCTTCTATCATTTTCTCTCTTATGGGGGGAAACATTTATTCTACTTAGAGAAAAAAGTAGTACTTCTTGTATAATTTTCATGCATATTTTCTTTTTTTTGGAGTGTAGTTTTTCCCCATCAGGTTTTCTACCTTTCTCCACTTCATGTGAGAGATTACTTTGTACATGGGTACCTCATTAGGCATAGTACTTTTAAAGACCCATATTTATTGTGCCCACCTAAGCTTTTCTTAAGGGGGGTGTTACTTTATATATTAGCTTGGACATGGGTAAAATACACATGTACGTTAATCCTAGTTAGGTGTGTTCGGTTGACTGAGTCATCTCACCACCTCTAGTAGGTTTTATGCAGCTAACTCGACACATCTAAGGAGTTTTAGAGTCAAATCCTAATTTGACTCAACCTCTACTCCTATATATTTTACACACATTGTTGATCAATTTACTCCATTTTGTGATTAGCATTCTCTTAGTAGATCTTAAAACTCTAATACGAGACACAAAAAGTAAAAGCTCTAAGGCTCCACAAGGAAACTAGATAGGTACAAAACCCTATTCACACCCACATTAATGGGAAATACATTAATTTATCTATCATATTTGTGAATTCACTTGACATAATGATCTGTAAGATAAATATCACCTACTCCCAACACATTCTCTAGAGTTACAAGATACAATTTGGAACACGAACATTGTGTTTCCTATCTTGATTTAGTATTCAACTAGTGTGCGTGATAGCATTGCATTTTGATGTGGACCACTTTTCATATAGGGAATGATGTCATATCTCTACTTGTGCATCACCTAAATGTCTCTTCTATACCTATTGGTGTTTTTATTAGTGTCTAGGCATTTGCTGAAATGTTCTTATTACTACAACAAATTAGGTGTGTTTTTACCTACTAATTCCCTTAGTAAAATTTGAGCATTATATATCATATCACTAATGCTTTGATATTTAGAAATGCAAATAGTTACATGAACTTATAGAGACATGCCTTGTGGATAGTAGATATGTAAAATGGGAGCACATACATGATCACATCCTCACAAAGTAAATTACTTTATATGTATCCCATGACGATATCCTTTGAGTGGCTAAGATATCTAATTTACATGTATGTTTATGAGTGCTATATACTTTTAGATGCATGTGATCACTCTAGGATTTACATGCACTTTAAGATCATGCTGAAATGTAATAGTGAAATTTACATACCAATGTCATTTCCTATTTATCTTTGTACCTATTTTGAGGGTGTGCTTTCATACATAGATATATCAAAAAATGTTATAATATTATACAATGTCAGATCCTTACCCCTATGTTATCGACCTAATTCATTTCACACCTTTCCATTCATTTTCCACTTATTCCTTTTACATGTTCACACACCCTTATACATTTTCTCTATACATTTGTTCATCACTCATATGTTTGCATTTGTTTCCATCCATATGTCATCCATCAAGATCCATCCCTTTTTCTATCCCATGACTAGATCACTTTTGTGAAGTCATCCTTATAGTTGTGGAATCTTCTTGTCAAAACGACAAGAAATTAGATTCAAATTTAACTGAGTTCTCACCTTCATCCTTCCTACCCAGTGCCATACAAACACAAGTTTATGTGATTGGTGCTTTTTATTTATATTTACAGGCATTAATGAATTTACTCTAATAATCAATGACTTGGGAGCTATATTAGGATATCATTCACATCCCACACACTAATTACTGCACTAACATGGATCTAGGCTCACACTATAAAACTTATAGGACAATTAGCATGACTAAAGAGTGTTGTCTTTCATCATTTTTTCCTTGCTTTCTATCGGTTGACCTTAGAGAATGTGTCCCCATGTGATGTAACAACAACTCAATCTAGCTATTTCTAAATACTATGAGACCTCAGATATTAAAAGAAGGGCAGGACATAAACATATTTTAGGCAAAGTAAGTCCGATCTACTAATAATATAGAACAATTTCATGGGTAAAGAATATATTTGTAGTAAGATACTTGTTCCTAGGCTTCGAATTTGTGCATGCATAATCAATAGAGAATATTTTGAATTCACGGCAATAGTAGTATGTTATTTCCTATCTTTAATTGTAAGGCATATCAAATTTGAATCTCCATCAATTTTGTGTACTCCTCGATTACCAAAATAAATACACACATTTTCTATTTACAACTTCCATTTTCTATTATGTTACTTCCTATCTTTAATTCTAAGGCATATCAAATTAGAATCTACATCAATTTTGTGTACTCCTTAATTAACAAACTAAATACACACATTTTCTATTTATGACTTCCATATTCAATAATTATAAAATAACGAAAATATCCAAATCCAATCTCATAATTAATTCATCTAAATTAATTATAATTAAAAAATTGCATTTTATTAAATTAAGCCAAAAGGTTTGTTTTCCTTGGAAACCCTTTCACCCTAAATAATACTTTAAGGTTAGGTAAATTACTTTGTATTTTATTTATCTAAACAAAATGCAAATACTAAGCATTGGAATGTACACAAGAGAGATGTTATGGAGCTAGTGCCAACTAGTCTTGATGTATGACATGTTTGTGGTTTCTTCATTTCACTATGTATTTTATTTTTATAAAACATGCAATTATTTTCAATAGAATATATAGAAAATTTTGTTTGTGTGTCTACTACTGTTATATTTGGAAGTGTTATTATTGTATGAAGCCCTATTTAGCTCTCACCTCCTATTGGAGAAAGACCGGATCAATAAGTTTCTATTAAGCTTATTTTTTTCTTTCAAAGTAGGATTGAATCTAGTGTGAACATTATTACTGCTACTCATTTCTTAGTTCTATATTTTTTAGTGTTCTTGATTTTTCAAAAAAAATGTCTCTAGTACATGTTGTGGACAATTTTTCAGGGGAAAATTCTGACATGTAGAAGGTCAAGAAATAACTACACCTAATTGAAAAATATTTGTGGAATATTGTGGAAAATGTCTCGAGTACATGTTGTGGACAATTTTTTAGGGGAAAATTTTCACATGTAGAAGGTCAAGAAACAAGTACACTTAATTGGAAAACATTTGTGGAATATTGTCCAAGGAAAAGAGTTGAAGTGTACTACAAATGCTGGAGGCGTAGCTAAGTTGGAAACTCAGGACAACAAATCTAATTTTTTATCTGTTTGTGTCAGTCTTTTATCAGTTTGGGTCTACTGGATTCTCAAGTTAACTTAGTGGATTTAGCCAAAACATCAAAAGAGGTATGAGAGATACTTGAAGATTTGTTTGGTCCAGTGACACATAATGCCAAAGTGTTGATGTAGTAATGAATTGTTGATTTAAAAATGTCACAAGAAGATGAGGTCATCTTGGGAGGTGATTCTCATAGGATAGAAAATAGAGTTGACTATAGGGAGAGTACTATAAGTGTGGTTGATTGCTTGAGGAGATCGAGTATGTTGAAGCCATTAGGAAGATATTTTGCAACCATGCATTCTATTTGGGAGAAGAGCAAAGTGAGAGTTGTAGCTATTGAAGTGGAAAATGAACTAAATAGAGAAAATTAAACTATCTTAATTCACTCCATTCGTTAACCTATGCCAACTCAATATTAGACTAAAGAGTACATTACAAGATAAACTATCCTAATTCCACCCTAATTGATAATCCAAAACTCTTGATATGTTCTAATTGATATGATTAATGCAAATTTCTTATGGATATTAAATGCTCATAGAGGTAGACTTTACTTGCATTCAAAAGGTGTCGTGAAAATGAGGGGAGGAGACTCTAATTTATAGATTTCTAGAGGTTAAGATAGAGGGATAGGATTGATTGAGGAGATCAAGGGCTCATATTTCTTGAGAGATCTCAAGCTAGGTGATATGGAAAAGTGTCAAGAGGAGATTGAATGAGACTGGAGCTCCAAGATTCAAGGAGAAATCAATGGTGGAGAATGAAGGGCTGAATGGATGAATGACCAAGATTAAGTAGGTGGATGAGGTATAAGGACTCTTTTATGAAAAGGTAAGGCTTGGATTTTTTGGAGAATTAAACATTAGGATGAGAAGACATGTGGAATTTTAAATTAGTGGAATAATTCCACATAGAATTCTAAATTTGATGAATAGTGACACATAGACTAGGTGAGAGAACAAATCTAACTATTTGGAAGATTAGCCAATACTTCCAAAGTACCACTTGTCATGTACGTGCATGTACATGGAATAACAGGTGGACTTGTAGAAACATGGGGAGGTGTAATCATAGGTTAACCTAAATTAACCCATGTGCACATGATTAAGAGCGATTAATGATGATTACTAAAAGTAATAAAAATGGATAAAATAGGGAATTAAATAAATAGATAAATTTATTTAATTTTCGGAGTGGATAGGAAATATAGTCTTTGGATAAATATTTGATTTTTAGACTATAGTAGAGGAAAATGAGATGATTAATTATTTTTGGTGTAAAGACAGGACGGGGGAAATATTAATTATTTAAATAAAAATTACTTAATTAATATATGTGTCAGATGGGATGGATAATTATTCAATTTTAGTTGATCAATTATGCAGATTGGGTCAGTAACTTGTATGACCATTTTTAGATGTCTACATTTTACCTCTCTTTTATGTGGTGTCATAACTAAGAGGGTCGACAACATATCAAAGAAAATTAGATTTTTAAATTTTTTTGCCCTAGTCAACCAACGGGAAGATGAACTATGGGTGAGTTGATGCCTGTTGTTGTCAAAAATTGCATGGGTTTTAGTACCAACATGGAAAACTTCAGAGTCATGGGATTGATCCCTGAAGCAACCTCCAAATTTTATAAAAGTTGGCTCTTCCATTTAATGGGCTTTTGAGAAAAGGGTAGAAGAAACAAGATTATAGAAATAAATGCCTAATCCTATGGTGATGCACTAGATTTAAAACCTAACCAATAATACAATGTCAAACCCTAATAGATTTAACTAGGAAACCAAAGAGCAAATACATGATCAATAACACAATTTATAAATTAGATACAACAAAGGCCCAGAATAGAAAATAAGAAGAAAGAATAGAAAATAGGTTCAGATCTGCACAAAAGAAATGTTACAATAACTTGAATAGAAAACAAATTTACAGAGGGAAAAATAACTTGCACAAAATAAATGTTACAATCCTCACGAGAGAGGCAACTGCTGAGGCAAAAGAAATATCTCTACTACTAATAATTTCTTATATGTCTATCTCTATGTAGAACTCCCTCTTTGTGACCTAGATCTCTGATGTTTTTTAACAAAAAACCCTTAGTGAATCTCTTACAACTGCCTAGAAAAATCTATAACTATAATCCATAAAATCTGCTCCTAAATCCTGCTTGAATAACTTCCCTAGCAACTGAATTGGCAATAAATTGAGTCTTCCATGGCTGGAAAATATCTTTACCTCCATTCTTTACCTATAGCATAAAACTTCCCATTCATTCTCCTCTTACAGATGTCATGAAAGATAAAGCTAGGGTTGCATTTGTTTCATTTATCTCATGTAGGAAATAAGAGTCAACTAAGTCTTTATAAAATTCTTTACATTCAATAAATTTTTACTTCATCACTCCTTAAGGGACCCGCCATTTAATATGTCTTAACAAAGATTCTAATCTTTATTTAAAATCTAACTCTTAATTCTCTATGAGTTTTAAAGAGACCCTAAATAATATTAAAAATTAGCTCTATGTGAGGGGCCTCACCATGTATGAGAGACTCAATATTTAAGAAAAGACTAGCTTCTTAGATTCACGTGAATCTTTTGATGTATTTTATAGAAAAATGAAATGGAATTCATTTATCTTCTCTCCACCTGCTCAGCATGGCACTCATTTGAAACAAAACCTTCATCTCCTTCTTATTAAACTCCCATATGAGTGACAAGTGGCTCACTACAGTGCCTTGCTTCTGAACTCGCTGGAACCGTTGGATTGGAACTGCATCAGATAGTTTTTGTAGATTCTTTGCATCATGAGTCTCTTGCTTAAGACAATACCATTCTTGATATGGTTTGAGCCTTCTTTCCATTAGAAAGGACTACACTATATTTTCTAAGGCAAGAACCACTCTTGCTTAGACAACACCTGTTTAGAAGGTGACCTGCTCTATCTCTTATACTAGCACCATGATGTTTAGACTATGCCTTCTTATTTCTTAGTTTTGAGTCTTTAAGTTATGAAGCTACTCTTTATTTTATGGCCAATCCTTCAAATTGAATGTGGCATGCCTTATATCAAACCTAACATCGATGCCTTATACTAGGCCGCATGACTCAGATGGAGTGTCATTTTTCATTATCAAGGCTTGAACCATCTTTGTTTCAATATGTAAGTCTTTAGCTTAAAGCTCAAAATAGTGCCATGATGAGTTGTCTCCAATCTAACCAGAGGCCACTCCAACTGATATGAGATGTGCCTTTGCAAATGCATAAATGCATCGCTGCTCTCATTGTCAAGGACAATGCCTTCATATTCATTGGCTTGTATAGAAACTCTTCTTAGCTAAGTTCCATGATTTATTATCTGGCACTATATTTCTATATGGCTGACTGGGCTTATCTTAACATGGTTGTGTTATCATAGTCAAGGCTATATTTTGAAAGAGATAATGCTTTTGATTGAAGATAGCCAAGTTAGATTCTTGCTTGCACTTGAATCGACTAAGGTTCTTATAAGACTAAGCCTTATTTGGAATGTTGACATCCATGAATGTGGGCAGCTCTTCACTTAGAGCTCTTTTCCTGATGTGGCTCATGCTGTTGAGATGTTTATGAGGTAGCACTATCCATTTTATCTGTAGCTGAGACCTTATTTGTGTTGACCCACACTTGTGATATGGAGGATACCTCATATCTCAGGTGTCTCATCCATTTTATCATAGAACACTCAGCTTTCTAGAGCGAAATGGTCACTACATATGAAAATGGGTAGAGTTATATTCACTGGCTACACCTTTTGAATCTTCATGGCCAAGTGCTTTTATTATCAAGTAGCACTCCATTCTCAACAAGTATAGTACCATAATATGGACTTATACTATTATTCATTAAGTGACTACATGCCCAATCTACTATTTGATTGCCATTGAAACTTTAATGAAAGATTAAGGCTATGAAACCTCATCTACAAATTACTTAATATGGTGTTTGAAAAGTTTCGAGATGGTGTGCAAAATTGAATAGAAGTTAGTAAATTTTTTTTGGCAATCTCTTAAGGATACTATGTTCAAATGGTTTTGCTCTTTACCTTTGAATCCAATACACTCTTTTTTGTAGCTAGTTGGTAAATTCTTAAAACATTTTCAAGAAAACATTTGGACCTTAAGTCTCTTTGATTGATTTAGTTCATTGTAAGCAAGGTGTGAAAGAGAATTTAACTAGGTTTATTAGTCGATATCAAGCTCTTTATTCACAAATTCAATATTAAACGAAGGATGAAGATGTTCAGAAGGTATTCATTACAAATATACAACCTAACATCCATGATAAGATTATCCTGATGAAGTATAACTCTTTTCAACATCTATGCACTAAAGGCTTTGAGATTACTAACTTTCATCTAGTCAGTATGAAAACCAAAACTCATTTGCTCAAGTTAGTCAATCCACAGGTGGACCTTCACAAAACAACTTTAAGATAAATAATAAGAGTTTTATCAAGATTAATGGACAAAATTCAAATAATTTTTAGAAGTGTCTACTATCACTAATCTAAAGAGGACACCATTTCATAAAAGCCAATTCACTCTGATATTTGACTCCTTACATTCTATCATGAATCAAGATATGAGTAATAACCTCTTGAAGCTTCCTCTAATTAAACCACTAGATAATAATAGAATGCAAGGACATTTTTTTTATGCTTTTTGTCGCTTTCATCGACAATAAGGACATGATGCCCAACAATGTATGTGTCTTAAACATGATATACAAGACCTCATCGACTCGAATGTTATACAAGTATCTAGTGTGAATGATAATGGAAATAAGTCAGTTGCTCCTCTAAATTAGAATTTACAAATCTTTACTAATCCCTTTCCTAAGCATGCTAATAACAACATGATGGAACAAAATATAGTAGAAGTAGAAGATGACTATTTGTATTATGATGAAATAGTGGTTATGATAGAAGTGGGAAAGGAAAATTTTGATAAGTCACCTCATCCATGAAGAAATGATATTTATGCTAAGGATCCTTCTCCGTTATCCCTTCAAGGATCAAGAGTTAACTGAAACATGTTGGAAAAACAAATTGAACAACCAAAGAATGAGATCATGATATAGGAAAAAGATGCTACAATGCAACATATTCCATTTAACTATGATAGATGAACTCAACAAAATAAGAGAGCTAAAGTTTAGAAAAGAGTAAGACAATTATCATCAGTAGGAAATAACAGTGGTTTTCCTCCTCATAAGAAAAAAGATCTCACATACACAAGGATTTAAGAAACAAGTAGCACATGAATGTTCTAGGAAGAAAGAAAAATCTAATATGAACCACTCAAATTTCACATAAAACTTGATGGAACATCTTTCCAAGATGCTCACAAGTTCCAGATTCTAGTATGGTTGTACATTCAAGTAAGTATTTCTAACCCTTTCCTTCTTGTGTTGTGTTCACCTCGTGATGTGTTATGTGTTGTTTAGGCCTCCTTGGATGACCATTGATACTCTTGTAAGGTTAAGGATACCATGAGACTTCCTCTGTTGTGACCATTCTTCTACTTGCATCATCATTCTTCTATCTTGCTTCTCCTCTATTTTCATTGTTGTGGGTTGTGTCTTAGGGACATAGTGTTGTTATTAGTGACCTAGGGGTACCTTCCTACATGACAACCCTAAGGAACTTGTTTCTCCTCTCTTGATTTATTGTTTAACTTCCTCTAGTGGTTCTATCTAGCTAGTAGATGACGAAAAACAAATAATACTTATACGGACTATGTGTCCCTTTAGTGAGTAAGAAAAAATGGACCTAGTCCATTTATGATGACAAGGTTGACACACACACACACACACACACACATATATAGTATCTGATGCCTGGCTAGTAGAATCACTCCATATGATATTTTGATGATGTCTAATATTTTCTAACAAACCATAACAATATTGCTACTTTGGGCACTTTGTTTATCTTGGGTGTGTATATATATATATAGTATCTGATGCTTGGCTAGTAGAATCACTCCATATGATATTTTGATGATGTCTAATATTTTCTAACAAACCATAACAATAATGCTACTCTATGCACTTTGTTTATCTTGGGTCTCACCTTGGTTACACTCGGTTCTAAGATCTCTATGGTATAACCCCACAATTATATTCAGTTTTCAAATTCATAGTATAACCTTGGCTCTTGATGTGATTATTTTCATGCATTATTTTTATCACGTGGTGTGGTTATTATCTTATAGAAAAATCTCTAACCTCTCTTCTTGTAGGAAATTGTGTGTTTGTGGGAACATTCAAAGATCATAAAGTACATGTCACCTTTGGGGACATGGGCTTTGCAAAATCTCTTATTCCCTTGTGTGTTATCTTCCTACCTTAATGTGCTTGATATTGGTACACGATATCAACCACCTTAAGGTGCAGGCATATATAAGGTAGGTTGTCTGATGGTTTTGTTACTAACGAAGCATGTTTTCATACATTGATCTATTGCGTATACCTCCTTCTCAATGTAAGGTGTCTTTGTGATGCAAGTGGGATTGTATACCTTTGAGCACATGCTTACTTTTCACAGTAAGGTGTCTTCGTGACATGGGTGGGGTTGCATTTTGAAAGCCCTCTACAGAGGCAGGATGGTGTATCTCTTGAGCTAGTGCACATCCTTTTTATTTCAAAATTCCTCTGAGAACATTGGGTTGGTATATCCACCCATAACCATGAATTTGGTGGTTGTTGTAGCATAAGCCCAACCATCAGGTGTGCCTGTAATGTGCCTAAGATGGTGGTGAACCTAGTAATAGGCTCCTTCCATCACTTGTTTGCCATATTTTAGATGTATAATATGTCTTTGGCATACTATACGACACTCATGTCTTCCATGTGTCTTCCATGTGTCTTCCCCCATGTTGGAGTTTCAAGATGTGTGGTGAAATGCCCCTCCTACACTTAGTTTTTGTATGGCATGTTTGTTCCCAAGTATAGTTTCAAGACGTGTGGTGATGTGTCCATCCTATGCTTTGGGATTTGTATGGTGTGTTTGTTCTCAAGTGTAGTCTAAAGACATGTGGAGATGAGTCCCTCCTACACTCTAAGATTTGTATTGCATGTCTATTTCCCCATATGTAGTTTCAATACGTGTGGAAAAATACCCCTCCTACATTTTGGGTTCTATGTTTACGTTCCATGTACTTTCATTTGTATTCATATATATATGAAAATGAAAATAAAGAAATAATCAGTGCATTCATTGTATTCATCATGTTTTGCATGTCTTCAATGTTGTCTTCTCCATGTTTTGTGTGACTATTACTATCTTCTCCATGCTTTGCGAGCCTATTACTATCTTCAATGTGTTTGTCCTATCTGCAGTGTGTTTTCTCTAATGTCTACCTGAGACTAGGGGCTAGAAATATTTCTTCAATCTTTGCATATACATTAGCTTCATGTGCCTTGCATGTTTGTTGTGTTTTCACTATACTTTAATGCATGTACGGGCCTTGCGTTCATACATACATAAAAGTTGGGTCTAAATGTTATATCATAAAATGTGCCCCTAGGACTTTTACCTCCTAAGTTTAGCTCCCAGGTTCCTTGTTTTACATCTTGCTTGTTCATTTTAACTCCTGGCAGAAAATGGCCTGAAACCCATATCACATGGGGCTTGAGGGACATTGTGTGCTTTAGACCTAACCTAAAAAGGGGACCTAGGACATGACCACTTGTGCCTTGTCCTGCTCTATTTTAGGTAGGTCCCAAATTTGAATGTCAGTTATGTGACCATTAGTTAGGTCCCATGCTGACATCTTAAGTTCAAGTTACAAAATTTGTAGCAAGAATGTGTGTTATTGCGTATATAAGCATGTTTAGGGATTCATTTGAAAATGAGGAGATGATTATGAACTTTTGGCGCACTTATGATTTTAGAGCAGTCAAGATATTAATTATTGTAGAGAAGAGCTTTTTTATTATGTTTGCGGTTTTCGATTTTAGCTTCATCTTCTCATGTATTGGAGAATCTTCATCTGTGTGAGAGATACACCTCTAAGGTGATATATATTTGTGTTTGAATCATTTATCAATTTGTTTTTTCCTCTATCGCATAGGGATACGCACTCTTTATCTAGCAATGGTATTTGGAAGACTTGAATGTCCATTTGAGGCTTCACTAAGGCAAAGTCCAAAACACCACAACTCCAAACCACACTTCTTGTGATTATAGGTTACAAGTATCAGATTCACAGAGTGGATTTATAGAGGAAAGTTGTAGAAGATAAGGATTTTGGATCTGGAGGAAAAAAGCAATTTGGAGCACTTTCAGGATAAGGGCACCTTGGGAAATGTCCTCTGAGGTTATAGACACAAGAATGTTTATGACAATGACAGTCAACATCTGAAGAAGCCCTAACATCCGAAAGAACAACATGCCTTGGACTAGGGCACCTAGGGTAGTGTCCTTCGCATCTTCCATGATGGAAATAAATGGAACAATGATTATTAGTGCCAAAAGGAGTCCTGCATTCCTTGGAGATAAATGTACCTTGCACTTGGGTGCCTAGGGCATTATCCTCAACTATTCCACATCATGAACTTTGAAAGATGGTTAGTAATTAATCTCTATATACTATCTTAATTTGTGAGCATTTGTCATAATTTATCAATTTACTTACTATTTTGCATAATTAGGGTTTTTAGCATACTTAAGCATTAAACTAATACATTAATGATAATTTCTGAATTTCCACATCATTCCAAGTGACACCTAATATGTAGGTGAATCCTCTCACAAAAGTTGTGATTCAACTCGGTTTAATGTCCTTGAATGTTTGTAGTGAAAGGAGTATCTAGCCATTAAACTCTGTTGTCGCTCTTTTCCTATAAAATAGTTCTATTGTGCAAATTTGCACACCATTCCAAAATTTTGATGCATGGTAGTTTGGTAATGATCAATTCTTTCAAGATGTTCCATTTCTAGACATATGTTACACAAACACTATTCCAAAATCAAGTGCAGCCATAAGATATATATCGAAGCCACTCCATAGCAAATGCAAGGTGCCATCTATTTAGAGATGGTGATGAATGTTATGAAGACAAATCGAGCAGTTTGTATAATGCATTGTGGTCACCTTATAAAGTAATGCAGCATAAGAATAGGAACCTATCTCCAATCAAGAACAAGCATCATATAAAAGAAGACCTAGCATTAATGGAGCGGCATTATAAAAGTATGGTGCAACCTATACAAGTCGACCTATATACAAATAAGAAGAAAGTAGACAACAATGTGAAATATGAAGCACAGCTCTCTTCATAGTGTTAGCCTTAATCATGAAGCTCCATCGTAATATGAAGCATAACATTATAAATATGTCATAGCCTTCAACTATAGACGTTGTGATCCAAAGTTGGAAGTCTTTTAGTGAAGAGGATAAAAGTTCAGCCTCTAAGGATTTCATGCCAAAGATGATGTTGTGTCCTCCATATGGTGTTCATTCTAGTCAATGGGGAAGCACATTGATAAGTGATGGCACATGTCTATATAGAATTTCAAGGTCCCAACTATGCAGATGGATAGGCCTCCAATAAAGAGTCACAAGGCTAATATGTTGAGCACAAATATAAGGATTAAGGCACTGCCATTTCATAGAGGCATGCTGCCATTTAAAGGAAGGCATCAGTTTGTTAGGGTCATTTCTAGATCCACATAAAGCCTTGTAACACAAAGGCACCATATCTCAAAGGAAGCCACTATAAAAATGATGATGTCTAGAAGAAGCAAGCACAACCACTCTAATGTTCATAAAATCCTATAGAAGCAGAGGTTTAGCCTCTTTCTAATACTCAACATTAGAAGGATCAAGTGTTGCTATAAAAGAGTTATGGCACCATCCTTGATTGAGGCATGCCAGGAGTCATATTAGTCCTAGGACATGGTTTAAACAATGACACATCCACTTCATTTAAAATTAAAGACAAAGCTTATAAATGATGTGCATGTCAAGTTTATAGTGTGGGTAAGTCTCTATGCAATGAAGGCGGCTATCCATGGGAAGCCCATAGCATAATCTCCAAAGCAATACATATTTCAAATATCAAAAGTATCATAAGCTATAGATTGTGCAGCCATTATATTCATGGGTTCAGCAAAATCAAGTGAGGATCATCCTATAGATCTAGCCTCAGCCAGCATTAAGGACCAAAGCACTAGTCATGAGATTCAACACAACATCAGGCATGAGATTCAACATAGCTCAATCCAAAGATGATGGCTAGACTAATTGAAAATGGTGCAGCCATTAAACAAATAGCCCGAACTATGAGGTTCAAGGCACTAGCCATATACAGATCAAAGTCTTAGCAATAACAAAGACGCAACTTTAATAATCAAGTACATAGTAATCAAAGGCAAAGCAAGGTAGATCATTTTTAAGGCATAGCCAAGCAAAGATGATGGAACAACCATGCACTAAGGGCTCAATCTTTTTCAAGTGGCAGAACTATTTCAATTAAAATGAAGGCATCACCTTGCATTAGAGGGCGTAGAGTCTAACATCATGAATTCACAATAAATAATAGAAATCAAAGTCACTATGAATTAGAGTGCGGCCATAAGAAAGCTCATGCTAGCCTTAGTAAGGTAAAGTCACAATTTTAAAACTCCCTCAAGAACTCAAACCTCTAGATAAGTCCAGTCAACTATAACAAGAGTCTCAGCCAGTATGGTATCTAGGGCTCCATTCTAATGAGTCAAGGAGCACACCATGAGAAGAGCAATGACCATGGGATAACATTAGCACTAACATGAAACATTCTACATTCAATAGTAGAGTAGTATAAAAACTCATGTAGGCCAAAGGCTCAATGATGTAGAAACAAATTGAAATGAATGCAACAAAATAACAACCATCTGATGCAAAGGCTAATCAATGGCTCGTACAATAGTGAAAAGGGAGCCGTGAAAGGTGCTACTTGGTGCAAACACTCTCATTTGATGGGAAGGCAACAATTTTTCCTCCCAGAAGAGTGGGAATGTGACATGTGGGTGAAGCGGAAGCTTGTTTCTAATGGGAGAGTTTATACATCATTTTATTAATCTTTTAAAAGGTTATAGAAAATGGTGAGTCATGTGAGCCTGTGTAGAGTCATTTTTCTAGATTGAATCTATTATTATTTAAATGGTGGGACCCTTAGGGAGAAAATTAAGATGTTATTAAATGTGACTCTTATTTGACTCTTATATGCCTCACAAGAAAACAAGTAGCCCCTCATTAATAAAACTGACTCTTTATTTTCACGGGAACCTACAACAAACCATGGCAAGGAAATGAGTTGGAATAAAGGTCACATAGGTCAAATGCATTTTCTAGCTATGGAGGAAAACAAAAGACCTAGTTAAGTGGAGTTTTAGTTATCGGAGCCAAAATCAGAGCTAGGTTTTATGGATTTTCAGTTAGAAATATTTGGGGGCAATTGCAAGAGATTTTCAAAGGGTTTTGGTTGTAAATATAGGAATCCAAGATAGAGAAGAGGAACAACATAAAGACCATAGAGGTTTTTAGTAGCAGTACATACATTTTCTTTTTCCTTAGCAGTTGCCTCTTAATGAGGTATGTAACATTTTATTTTGTGTAAGCAATTTTGCCTTCGTAATTTTGTTCTCTTCTCAAGCAATGAAGAGTGGTGGTGTTTTGTGTAGATCTAAATTTGTCTTTGATTCTTGCTTCTAATCTCTATTATTATCCTTTGTTAAATCTAATTTAATATGCTGGGTTATTAATCATGCTGATGCTCTTTGTATACACCTAAAAATGACATGACTCTACTTAAATAAATATTTTAAATATTTATTTCATTATTCATATTCCTCTATAAATAAATAAATAAATAAATTTATTTATTTGATTCACTTCCTCTCATTTAATTAAATAAATTACATTTATTTAATTAATTAAACTCATCTACTCCAACTTCATTCTTCTAAATAATTAAATAATTTTAATTATTTAATTAAAATCTTTTATTCTTCCAAATTTAAATAAAATGCAATTTTATTTAAATTAAATCTTAAATCTCCACAAAAATAAAATATATTTAAATATTTTATTTTATTCCTCGAAATTATCTACAAATAATTAAAGAAATCTATTTATTTAAATATGCTTTCTTATCTTCAAAAAAATATTCTTCTTGTCATACAAAAGTAAAAGCTAAGTTAAAGCAACTTTGTTCTTAAATTAGAAAAAATAAATTCTAATTTAAGAAAAACAAATCTTAGTTTCATCGAGAAAGCATTTAACTCAACAAAGCTTCTTTTTGAATGACACATGTCCTTCTTCTATTCATGCACATTCGCACGAACATTCTCCTCCATTGATCTTCTCATTTCTTCTCAACCATTAATCTTCTCTCACACAACTCTATAAATACAACCCTCTTCTTCATTTCATCTCCATCATTTGAGTAAACTTATGCTACATAAACACTAGCGCACATTTGGCACAACTACTACCATTACTTCACATATCACTTATCATCCATCAATAGTGTGTTAAAGCTCATCTTCAATCACACAAAGTATCCTAGCCAACTTCTCCTTGTCATCTTGAGGGTTTTGAAGTGAGGAAGCAAGCTTCCTGAGGGACAACATTCATCTCCATCAAGATCAAGATAGAAAAGGCGAGCAATGGAAGGTGTAAGGTAAAGGTTGTAAGTATCATCTTGTTATTATTTTAAAACCTTTTATCTTCTTATTTCATTGGTGTTTGGGTTTATATTTTTAAATTGATTATCCCATTTTTACCCTTACATTTTTGGTGCCCACTGTGGGGTTCTTGCCCCTTTATCTAATCAAAATCTAAGTTTTTCTTAGTGACAAGTTCTGTACAGGTGTCGTACAGGTTCTTGACAGGTGTATTTGGCACATTTATCTTCTCAACTAGCACTTCTACCTCCAGTTGCAGCACACATAGTACTCCAGTGCATCTAACCTCCAAGACGGTGCATCTACCTTCTGTTTCAGCACCTATGAAAATACAACGCATTTATCCTCTGAGACTGCGCATCTGATCGTTGTTCTGATGCCTGCATAATACCTACGCATATACTTTCCATTGTGATGCTTTTATACTGTTTGACGCATATGTCTCTTCTTATAGCACTTTTGACACCTATCTTAGTGCATCTATACAATGACGCATGCTAGCATTTCTACACATTCAGACTGCATAGCAATGCTTCTATCCTGCATTGTGGTTTTAGGGTTTCATCTAATTTTTATGTTTAGGCTAACGTTTGTCTTGTAGGATTAGAGGCTAGATTAGATCATTTAGCTGCATTAACTAGTTCATTTAGATTAATTAAGGGAAAAAGTAACAAAAAAATGCATGCATACAAATTTCACATAGTCCATAACTAGGAAGAGAGTAATTGAACCACTGCTATATCTGCATATTGCTATCTTCTTTAGTTAGATCATTGCTATCTTACAAACAGGAATGAACATTGTTATATCTTAAACACTTCAAAGTTAACAAATGCATGAGTGCCCAAGTAGATAGCACATTTAGTTTTTTTCCTTTTAACTAGGTTTGGATTAATCAGTGTTCTATGTGTTTATCGAATGACAATAGGCTTATGCTCTCGCCTTAACTGGGTGACCAGAATGCCAGACTTGTTATTCCATTTGTTTAACCTTTAGAGGGGCATGTCCTTGGATGCACATTTGTCCAAGTGGGAATGACCCTGAGTGGAAATAGGCTAAAGCCAAGCCCTACTGATCCACTTTAAATAAACTGTGCTTAGGGTGAAAAACTCCTACAATGAGTGCTGCTATGTTACACTAACAACCAACCTCCCTCAAAACCCTCTAAGGTGTAACCCTTTGAGGCTAGGAGACTCCATAATGGAGAGTAGTGCCGCTGCACATGTAACCACTTAAACAGTTGCCTTGACTACAAACCATTTGTGTAGTATACCAAAAACCCCTGTTTGTTGACACAAAGGGTGGAGCTCTTGAAGCGGCCTCGATTCATGTGATTCTTAGTAGAGGTAGCAGGGACAATTCTATGGATTAGTGGGTGTATGAGCCTAAGGAAACTTGTATCTAGTATTCATGAGAAGTGAGTGCCGTGGAGGGGAGCCGGTGCTACCAGATCTTGGAGCTACACACTTTTAATATGCACAGCTAGATGATTCAACAAATAATGTCCTATCCAGCCTAGGGTGTACTTGTTCTTGAGTCAAAATAGTCCAAAAATACAAAAAAATAACAAAAGATAAAATCATGAAAACTTCTATGTGTTTGTTGTGTCTTTCGCCATAATTAAACATCAGAATTCAAGAAAAGACCAAGTTTTCAAACCAAAAATTAGAAAAGCCTTGAAAAACTATCCAAAAACACTAAAAAACCAAGCTAAAACTAGAGTTGTGCATTTGTCATGACCTGTGGTGCATTTGACCTGACTTTCAATACATTTAAACTCTGTTGTAGCGCTTTTGAAAAATCATCAATATTGTGCATTTGATCAGACTTGTGGCACATTTGAACTTTGTTGCAGTGCATTTACTATTGCGCATCCAATCCAGAGAGTAAATCCATACCTTCTAAGAGAAAAATTTTCAACTTTTCAAAAACCATTTCAAGTCTTTCTCAGTTTTCCCAAAAATCTAATTAAAATCTTGCAAGACAACCATTTCCCTCTTTTTCTGCACCATAGCTACTTTTTCATCCAAACTCTCACAAAATTCTTCCAAAATCCAACAAGGTTAGAACCAAGCTCTTCTTTATCACATTAAACCTAAAAAAAACCTAGTGAGTCTCCAATATCAAGGATCACTTATCCTTTTCTCTGGGAACTCTACTAGGGGGTTGTGCAAGACTAGTCCACATCAAGTAAATGGATTTCTATCATCCTTGCTTTGACTATCATTTTGTTCATCCACTTGGTTGACACCAACTGATCTAAGAAGAACCTTGCTAAAATCTTGTCACCTTCTATCACCTTGTTCAAAAACTTTCTCACTCCATCCCATCTATTTTTCACCTTGCATGGTCTTAATGTGGTCTCAAAAATAAAAACAAATTGAAATGGCTGAGAAAATTGTTGAAACGCACACGAAAGTGATGAAGAAATTTCTATGGATGAGATCCTTCAAATGCAACATGACCCAAAATTTCAATGCCTATTGGAAAATGTACTTGCCCAAGACCCTACCTAATTCTTCTTACACCTAGCAAATCTAGGAGTCAATCTCCCTAAAGATTTTGATGTAGAGGCTCTAAAAGAAACTAAGGAAGAAAGAAACCCTAAGGGAAGTAGACATGAGGAAGTACCCATAGACAAAAGAAAAGCAACCATTGATTCCATGGATGCCCTGAGTCTAGTGAACCAACAGATCCAATCTTTACAACAACAATTCACAGACATGAAAATAGGGGCATCGACTAAACATTACATCCTAAAGGATATTTTACCATATCCTTTTGATAGGACCTTGATCAAGATACCTTTCCCTTCTAAATTTGAGGTTCCAAAATTTGATAAATATCGAGGAAATGGTGATCCAAGGGACCACATTAGGGAATTCAATGCTGCATGCCTTGAGGTCACACACAATGACACTTACCTTATGCGACTATTTCCAAGAAGCCTAGGAGGACAAGCCATGGAGTGGTTTTCTAGACTACCACCCCACATTAAAACATTCAACGAACTTGTGGACAAATTTTTCACTCACTTCCCTTACAATATTGAGCACAACACCTCAATATTGGATCTTTGTAACACCAAGCAAAAAGGTGGAGAGTCTTTCGCCACCTTCCTACAAAGATGGAGACAACTGACAAGTAAGTGCCCACACCAAATGCCTAAAAAACAAATGTTGGAAATGTTTATCCATAACTTACAACCGACCTAAGCTATTAGATACAAATCCAATGTCCTACTTCCTTTAGGAAGGTCATTGAAATGGGTCTCATCATTGAAAAAGCTTTAATCACCAAGGGTCAAATAAAGCTACATAAGGACACTCCTAGTACCAACACCAACATGGATAAACCAAGATTCTAGACAAAGAATAAAATCATTGTGAATGATGGGGTGGTAGATGCCAAGAACGTGGCACCTAAACAACCAATCTTCAACTTATCGACTCCTTAAAACAACCCCCCACAAAACAAACCAAGAAACACAGAATTACGGTTTATAAATTTTCAACCTAGGAGAAAGTTCACACCTTTGGGAGAATCATTGGAAACTACCCTATAGAAGTTAATCACAAATAAGATCATAACACTTCCCTCAGCATGAGAATACAAACCAAAATTCAAACCCCATTGGTGGAACGACAACGATTTCTATGAGTACCACCAAAACAGGGGGCACAAAACTAATGACTACATTGCATTAAAACACACCATCCAAGATTTGATAGAGCAAAACAAAATATCCCTTGATGGACATACCTCTAATTGTGATCATCAAGCATTCAAGGATCCTCTTCCTAACTACAAGCAGGGAGGACCTTCCAACAAAAACAACAGTGGATCTAACAACACAAATTACACAAATGTCAACTTTGACTATGTTGTTAACCATATCTCAGAAGGTGATTCACACATCAATGTGATCATTATAAACAAAGATCTAGATTGTAATGTTACCACCCACAGTAATAGAGTCACTCTTAGAGGAGCCCCCGCCACTATAGCTAATCAGTAAAGTATCTTGGATCAACTCCATAAGACACCTACACATATCTCGATTCTGGAACTTCTGCGTCTATCCCCGTCTCATAGGACCATACTTGACAAAGCCTTAGCGGAAGCCTCCATTCTTATGAACCTTTCTAAAGAATAGTTTCAAGCCATGGTAGGTCACATAACCTCACCTCATTCCCTATCATTCACTGAAAAGGATGATATGTCCATCACACAACCTCATAACGCCTCTCTTCATACCGAAGCCTTCATACACAAACACAAGATAAAGAGAGTCCTAATCAATGGAGGAGCTGGTTTGAATATTTGCACCTTTAAGCTAATCCTCACATTGGGGTTTTTGGAGAAGGCTATAGATCCAAAAAATAAAATCACTATCAAAGCCTATGATGAAGAGGAGAGAACTTCTAAGGGAATTGTTACTTTATAGATCAGAGTGGGACCTGTAGTAAAAGATGTGGCTGGACAAGTCCTCGATATGGAGCTAGCATATAACATTCTTCTTGGGAGACCATGGATTCATGCTCTGAAAGTAGTACCGTCAACATACCATCAGTGTATCAAGTTCCCCTATGAAGGTCAAGAGATCACTACACAGGATGAGCCCAATCCATTTCAGTATGCAACTCTATTCGATCTATACCTGAAGTTATGATCCCTAACAACCATGCCTCTGCTTCATCTTCATCTCATGTTGGCCCAGCATCACTTGCTTCCTCTTCAATAGCTCCTCAACCTAACCTTAGGCTTAAAAATAAGGGCTTGGGTGAGTACACAATCTCCTAATCCCTCTGTTTAGCGTAACTCCCCCTATCTCCTAGATCCTATGGGAAACCTATCATGAACAAATCCAAAGCAGAGAAAACTACCAAAGGTCTGTTGGTCAAATGGGGAAGCCTTGAAGATGAAAGTGATGAGAAAGATATCCTACAATGGTTATACAAGGATGAAGGCAGTTCATCGACATAACATGACCATCACACTATACAAACTAAACAATATGGTCAAGGTTTCCAAATACTACAAAGAATGGGATACGAAGGACATGGTCCACTCAGTTTATGAAAGGATGGTATCACTAAACCCATCCAACCCCATACCTTAATAGCCCGAGACACTACAGGGCTAGGTTACACTGGCACATCAAGAACCGACAAAGAAAATAAGAATAAAGGCAAACAACCAGAAACATCTACTAGCAATCTGGTTGAACAAATTCAGCAAATGCAATTGGGGAGTGAGACTAATTCTAATGAATATGAATGGGATAGCCTCTCTAAACTATCTTGTGACAAAAAAGACATCGATGTTGTCCACGAGTATGACCCAACCCATGCTAATGAGACACAAGGACCCAAGGCTAGACTGCTAGAGTCTGTCCTGCATAATAACGATAGTGAAAGTCATGAGGAAGGAATGATACCCCCCTTGACGGATCCGCTAATAGAGAGTACCATCACAGAATTCATCTGTGCTTTTAACAAATCTATCCTAACCATCAACACCATCGAACCAGACCAACCCAACGATCCCTTACCTTTGGTACACCCTGAACTCATAGATTGGGACCTACAAGGCACTACCCCTGAGCTCAATACTTTTGAAAATGATGAAGCTATCATAGACTATCTTGAGCTTAGAGATCATATACCTGCAAGGGACCACAGAGTTAGCTATACTATAGAACTCAACAAGAAGGCCTACTTTGGAGAGAGTACCAAGCCTTTTAGTCTCAAAAATGTCAAAATGAAAGAACGATCTAATGGTGAAAACCATTCTGCGACAGTGTTAGATCATGAAAATAGTAAAAATGAAGATGTATCCAATAGTGAAAACCTCTCTGAGTTGCCGAAGGATGGAAGGCTTGATCCTCTACCCAATCTTACACATCAGGAGAGATCTTCAATCTTGATAGAACCAGCAGAGCCGATTAACGTCAGCACAGGTGATAATCCCAGAATGATTCATATGGCAAAGGCTTTAGCAAAAAAAGAAAAACTAGCATTCACTAATGTCTTCAAGAGAAAACAAATCAACTTTGCATGGACATATGCTGACATGCTAGGGCTAGATCCGAATCTCATAATGCATCATTTATCTTTAGCTCCAAGAGCTAAACTAGTAAAGAAAAAACTCAGAAAGATGCACCCGCATGTGGCCCTCATGGTGAAGGAAGAGCTAAAGAAACTATTAGATGTCAAATTCATCAAACCAATAGACTATCCTGAATTGGTTTCGAACATAGTACTAGTCACCAAACTAGATGGTAGAGTCTGAATATGTAATGACTTCAAAGACTTGAACAAAGCTTGTCCGAAAGATGATTTCCCCTTGCCAAATATTGACATGATTGTAGATCTCACGGCAGGGCACACCATGCTGTCACTAATGGATGGTTTTTCTGGATATTACTAGATAAAAATTACACCTAAAGACCAACACAATACTGCATTCACATGTGCTTGGGGCACCTACTGTTGATGTGTCTGGCCATTTGGTTTGAAAAATGCCAGCGCAACATATCAGAGAGCTATGACTACAATCTTCCACGACATGATGCACACTATAATGGAAGACTGCATTGATGACATTCTGGCAAAATCACTCACAAGAGGACACCTAGCAGTACTGGACAAAATCTTCAATCGACTCAAAAAGTTTAATGTGCACCTCAATCCAAAAAAGTGTGTATTTGGAGTTACATCAGGTAAGCTACTGGGATACATAGTGTCTGCAAATGGAATTGAAGTTGACCCAGCTAAAGTGAAGGCCATCATGGAAATGTCACCTCCTAAAAATCTCACTCAATTAAGGTCTCTACAGGGAAAACTGCAATCTATCAGAAGGTTCATTTCTTAATTGGCAGACAAGTGCCACCCATTTTCTCACCTTCTACATAAGAATGTACCTTTCAAATGGAATGATTCATGTGAGCAAGCATTTCAGCAATTGAAACAATACCTAATGAAGCCACCTGTGTTGATGCCACCGATTCCAGGTAAACCATTGCTATTGTACATCTCAGCTACACTAACAACTCTGGGAGCTCTCCTTGCACAAAAAAACTATGATGGGAAAGAACAAGCAATCTACTATATCAGTCAAACACTTGTTGAGTATGAACTGCAATAAACAACAATCGAAAGAGCATGTCTTGTTGTGGTCTTCGCCTCACAAAAGTGGAGACATTACATTTTGTCACATTCTATCAAACTGATAGCAAAGAATGATCCACTCAAGTACTTACTCAACAAGGTAGCTTTAATAGGTAGATTGTCCAAATGGGTCATGCTGCTCAACGAGTTTGATTTTGAATACGTAGATAGGAAAGCAATAAAAGGCCAAGTACTTGTAGATCAACTGGTAGATGCACCTCTAATGGCTGATAACCATTTGAGCTTTGAATTTCTAGATGAATCTATCTTTCACATAACGACAACAGTCTAGAAAATGTAGTTTGATGGATCATACACTCAGCATGGATCAGGGGAAGGTATCTTGTTGATCACACCTAGGAGACACCATTCCCAAATCATACAGATTAATGTTTCCCTGCACTAACAACATGGTAGAGTATGAATGCCTTGTCATTGGTATCAAGCTAGCAGTTGAATGGAATATCAAATAAATTTAGGTGTATGGTGATTCACAGCTGGTCATAAATCAAGTAAATGATGACTACCAAACAAAAGATGAGAAATTAATCCTTTACAAATGAATGGTAGATGACTTCAAAGAATACTTCATCAAGATCTCTTTTGAATAGATACCAAGGATTGAGAACAAAGCTGTAGACGCTATGGTAATGATCACATCTCTCCTTGATATTCCAGATAATCAATCACATTATGAGTTCTTGGTAGAGCTAGTGTCCTATCCTGTATATGACACCCCTGAATCCCATATTATTTGTCACATTGTCAAAACTGATTCCCCCCTCTATGGAAAAATATTTGTCTATCTTAAAGAGAATACTCTCCCACCTGATCTCTCCAGTAACCAAAACTGAACCTTTATCTGTCAGGCATCCCGACATGCCATTGTCGCCAATACCCTATATCATCAACATCTCGATGGTACTCTCCTTAGATGTCTTGATAGCGAGGAATATCAAACCGCCCTAAGAGAAGTGCACGACAGTATATGCGGGACCCACTCTAGTGGACCTACCCTAGCCATTAAACTCATATGCATGGGATACTACTAGCCAATTATGGAACAAGATTCCTATCATTTTGTAAAGAAGTGCAAAACGTGCCAAATCCATGGGAACCTGATACATCCACCAGTATAGGAGCTACAGCCATTAAGGACTCCTCGGCCTTTCTGTCAATGGGGACTCGACTTAGTGGGCAAGATCCATCCTCCTTCATCCACTAGCCATAAATTCATAATCACTACCATTGAGTACTTCACAAAGTGGATTGAAGCCGTGCCCTTAGCCAATATCACAGGCAAGCAGATTGCCTCTTTTATCCTAAATTATATCATTTGTCGCTATGGTGTCCCTTCATCCATTATCATGGATAATGGACGACCTTTCAAAAATCAAGATGTCAGGGAACTATGTGACAAATTCCATATCCAGCACCACTTTTCAACCCCCTATTACCCCCAAGGCAACAGCCAGGCAGAGGCATCAAATAAAAGTATCCTAAAAATCCTAAAGAAGACTGCCAATGATGTCGGCTGTGATTGGCATGTCTAATTAAATCCCACATTGTGGGCCTACCACACAAGCATCCATACACCCACAGGTGCAACACCATACTCCCTGGTCTATGGATATGGAGCTATCTTGCCCATTGAAGTTGATATCCCATCCTTGCAAGTTTTATTAAGAGGCCTCATATCTGATGAAGAGTACAGAGTGTCCAGACTTAAAGAGTTAGAGCTACTCGAAGATAGAAGGAAACATGTCTTTAACCACCTAAAAGCGTATCAACAATGGATGTCTAGAAGCTACAACCATAGGGTAAAGCCCCAAGTATTCCAAGTTGGTGATCTAGTCCTCAGAGAAAATTATAGAAATCAGCAAGATCATGAAAAGAAAGGAACATTTGAACCCAACTGGTTAGGTCCCTATGTTGTCATTACAGCCTATGGGTCAGGAGCATATCAATTGGCTACATTTGAAGGTGAACTGTTCGATGATCCTATCAATAGCATGCATCTTCGCAAGTTCTATACCTAAAAACCCCAACGTAAGGGAGTCCTGAAAAAATCCAAAAAAATTGAAAAAGTGATCAAAAAATAAACAAAAAAATCAAAAAAATAGAAAAATAACAAAAAATTGTCCTCTGGTGAAAACCTGGCACACAGGCACCTAGGATAGGTACCATGATGAAAACCTGGTAAATAGGCATCATGTGTACTTTTAGCTTCCATGCAAATAAAAGAAAGTGGTGAAAACCTGGTAAACATGCACTATTTGTGACAAACCACTTCCTCCATCTATTGTGACTTCATGTCTCTTGTGTCCATCATATCGTTCATCTCAAACCAGTCCTTTGAACCATTGTCAAACTACATCACTTTTGAGCTATCACCTAGGCAAGGCCATTCTTAATGTGTCCCCAAGGCTTCACTCCACTGTCCCATTCATCCCATGTCTAGTCCTTCTGTCTGTCTGAGTCCATGCCATTTTTGCATCTTTGCGATTGCCTAGGTCTTAGGTCCATCAGGTTTACCCTGAACTACGTTGCCTCTATGTCATCACGTAGGCAAGGCCATTTAGCAATGAGCCTCCGAGGCACTAGGTCAGTCCCTTAGGGTCTGTCTCTCCATGTCTATTTTTTTTATCACCCATAATAAGATGGTCCATTGTCTAAACTGGGGGCAACTCCTTGACCTAGTTTCAGATTTGGATTCTTGAATACCACATATTCTTAGAGGATACCAATAAAGGATTGTGATACCTTTCACTAAACAAGCAAGCACAGTAAAAGCAAGCTTCCCAAAACAAAAATCTTGACGCAGAAACATCAACTTGTCCAATGCAAAATAGAGCACCATACCGAAACACTCAAACTAATTCTCTATCAATTATGGCAAAAAGAAACATCTAATGCAAGAATGCTTTTATGAATAGGTTAACTTAACAAAGTCTTGGATTTTTTTCATTATGTCATCCTACGCTACTCAAGGATCCCAAAAGCTAGAGATGCTATGATGGGGGCATAATCTTTTTCTTTGTCTGTTGCTTGTGGATTAAACTTTAGTAATGTGATGACTTTCTGTCTAATGACATGATCAGCAAAAGATCATTGAGGACTCCGAAGTCTGAACATGAAATGGGGCAATCCTTGTCTATTGAAAAGAAAGAGGTACATAGGTCATCTAGATTCAAGTTTGACTAGATGCTTGTATCAACTTGCTATATCAAAATCCATGTAAGGAATACTCAGGTCATCTTGGTCTAATTATACCTAGATTCTTGTCTTTTCTTACAACATTTCAAAAAGAGAAAATACCAAAAAGTGCCCAATGATGAAAGCAAAAGACTTGCAGTATCAAGATGACACTCCATATCCATCCCCTATCCAAAAATCCATATCATCCATGTAATAAATAAATCCTATAGTATATCAAAATGAAACCCTATATCTCTTCATTTCTTCTCTTCCACTCGTCTATACCATCTCTATGTCAATCACGTACATTAGGACATACATAATCATTTGCATACATAATCAGAGCATTAGGTCATCCACATAGATTTGCATCAGTATATCATGGGAAAAAATAAAAAAACATAGACATATGCATATAGAACTGCATAATCATATCCATAAATGTTTGCATATCATATCATCCTAATCCATCTAAGTATGCATCACATACACAAAACATCATAAGAGTGCATCCATAGCATATAAACATAAAAAACACATGCATGTAGAACATCAATAAACCACATCATTGTATAGTCATCAAAACATGTCCAAATGTGCAGTATATCAAAATATCTATCCATCTCTCAAAGTCATACAATGTATACAAAGAACAACAAAATAGTGATACATGTCTCGTGGCAAATATAGTACATCTAGGCTATCTCAGCCATAAAAAAGTGTATATCAGATCAAAAATTAGTACAAGTATCTAGGTCTAGCTAACCCCCCTGCCATGGAGCAATGTTCCCTGCACTGGCCTCTCCTCTATCTCCCCCTGACTGCTGGGGGCCCCTGACTAATCCCACAGATTGAGACTCACCTGCTGTCTGAGATGCCCCTGACTAGCTCCTGAAGCTAGGTGCATGATGCTCTGCTGACACTGCTCCATGATAAAAAAAACCCCTATAATATTGGGCCTGAGCCTGCGCTCTGGCAAGCTCACTCTGTACCTGGGCTAACTATGTATGTGCCTGCTGCACCTGTGAAACTAGAAATCTAGATGTACTATCTATACCCATAGCCGCCATAGCTGTATCTCTCTCTGCTCTCATTGCCCGCATGCTAGCCAAGGCTGCATCTCTCTCCCTGGATAGCTCTGATATCCAGCCTACATATGCATCTTTATGAGAATCTGCTACTCTGAGATGAGCCCTCAGATGCCTAACCTGTGTCTGTAATGATACCATAGCTTGCTTCTCTAAGTTAGGCTACGGAGCCTACCCTCGGAGCCTACCCTACCTACCCCTATCCATGTCCCTGTGCCACTTGATGTGTTGGTACCTGACTTGGCACCTACTGCTGGGCTACCTGTTGGGGTGGCGACATCTATCTCTATTGTACCACCTGCAGTGCTAGTGCCTGTGCTTGTCCAATAGCTTATGGCTATGCAACTGCCTGCTGCCCCGAAGGTCCCTCCCAAAACCTCCTCCTCCATCTCGGTTTGCCAGCTCCTCCTCCGTCTCCTCCTCCATCATCTCCTTGACCTCCTCTCCCCCTCCTTTGTCCCCTTCTCCTCATGTCAGTTGCACCCTCATCATCTAAATCCTCCTCATTGATATAAGCAGCTAACTCTCCTAGTCCTGAGTATCTAGGAAAGGGATG
Source organism: Cunninghamia lanceolata (assembly GCA_027924645.1). Taxonomy (NCBI): domain Eukaryota; kingdom Viridiplantae; phylum Streptophyta; class Pinopsida; order Cupressales; family Cupressaceae; genus Cunninghamia; species Cunninghamia lanceolata. The sequence goes on from BSBN01000348.1 coordinate 8,832,233, forward strand.
AGCGGCGAACCACTCCTCATAATCTGGTGTCATTGTAGCATCCACTATCTCCCTCCTCATAGACCAAGCTGCATAAGGGATCTACGAAAAATCTGCCAAGGCCTCGTCGTATGACGCCATGAGACCCCACCTGAATCTCTCTGTATGAGTCCTTGCAAAACGTGCCTCTCCCTATGGTCTGCTCTGTACTCTAACAAACTATCTATGAACTTTGCTAACAATCTACCTCTCTAGTATGTACCTGGTCCTCCCAATCAGCCATTGCGTCTAAAAGTAATAAAGTAACTCATCAGCCTCATCCTCCCATACCTCGCAGTCTAGGTATGGGCACCAGATAACTACATCCAAGTTATCCAACGCATCTCCAGTACTCAAGCTTTCCCAGCTTGTGCTGAGAAATCACACCTGCATAACCATAACTATAGGGCTCACCCCTTTGCTAGTGAAAGAGACATATCAGCCGTGTGATCGCAATATGCTCCCATAACCAAAACTATAAAAGAGATACACCTGCCGACAAGATGGCCTCTCTATGATACACCACCTGGTGTATATCCCCGTATAAATGTGCTAATATGCACACACCCCATGCATATCGAGTCCCATCAGTGATCGTGCTCTCTAACACCCTCCCCCAGCCAATCAAGAAGCCATGTGACCTATCGGGGCATACTACGCCACTAATCAATCCTGCCACTATGTCTGGGAAGTAGTCATAATAGTCATGTATGTCCTTCCACGAAATCACCTGCTCTACCAACCTTGGGTCATCAAAAATGCGTCTACACTTCACCAAGCCAGCGTCCTACTGTGACTCATACTCGACCAACTCTCCCTGAATCGGGAGGTGTAGAATCTGATACATGTCCTCAAGAGTGATCACCATCTCCCCCGTAGGAAGATGGAATGTGCCATCCTCGCTGTAGAATTGCTCCACCATTGCAATCAACATCGCTCGGTTCATGCGAACCTCAAGCATGAAGCAAACATAATGCAAACCCATCGCACCTAGAGCCTCATGATCTATCTCAATCAACATGTATCACTACAACAATGGCAACAGGAATTGCTCTCATGATATAAGGTTATCTCGGATATCCTCCTACAATCAGGCAAAGCATAACATCAAAGAAATCCATATCCAAGATAACCTACTCAAAGAAATCAAACTATCCTATCATTGACTTAGCATATCAAATTAATCAAAATAGTATATCATCTCTTGACTAGATTCTCGGCACTCTCAGAGATCTCTTATCAACAGCCGCATCAATCAATGTGCCAATTGAGCTAATTTCATTACATCAACTAATTTTTCTCGTGTAAATGCATCGATCTAGGTGGCAAATGCACCGATCCATATCATATGTGCCTCTTCACCGTGAATACACCACCCTTTGATGTGTATGCACCATTTTGGCACATGCGTCACTTCTCATGTCACATGCGCAGCTTAGAAATAGATGCGCCAAACCATCATATGCACCGTAAGATTGATCAGATGTGCTACTTAGAAGCATATGCACCATTTCAGAGAGCATATGCACCGAATGACAGTTTGGCGCATCTGTCCTAGTTAGTTTTCCTAAGCATTTATTTCCCTAATAAATGACTTTCAGCAAATTTTGACGAAATACATACCGGTGCTCGTACCTCCACTGGCTAATCAAACTGTCAGACTCACTCAAACCGGTGCTCCTCATGTGGAATATCCATCTCTCTACCTGCCATACTCTTCTAAAACTCTCAAAGACCAATCAGCTAAGGACAAGTGTGCAAATGAATAGAACTTGTGGACCCAGCTCCTATATATAGCAGGTGAACCATATATGACTGTGTGACAACTGTGACTACTTCCCATGTCCATTTCTCTGAACCATATCCCATTTTTCTCCATCCTAACTTGATTTTCACCTTCTTCTTTGTGAGGGGGCATCCTATCATTAAACTTGTACCAGGGCAAAACTAGGGCATGTATCACTCTCGAAAAATATTATTCTTTGAAACAATGTGATAAAACACATTGCATCAAAGAGGGGAAAAATGTATACACCTAAAAATGACACGACTCTACTTAAGTAAATATTTTAAATATTTATTTCATCATTCATATTCCTCTATCAGTAAATAAATTTATTTATTTATTTATTTGATTCACTTCCTCTCATTTAATTAAATAAATTACATTTATTTAATTAATTAAATTCATCTACTCCAACTTCATTCTTCTAAATAATTAAGTAATTTTAATTATTTAATTAAAATCTTTTATTCTTCCAAATTTAAATAAAATGTAATTTTATTTAAATTAAATCTTAAATCTCCACAAAAATAAAATATATTTAAATATTTTATTTTATTCCTCTAAATTATCTACAAATAATTAAATAAATCTATTTATTTAATTATGCTTTCTTATCTTCAAAAAGTCCTTATCTTCAAAAAATATATTCTTCTTGTCATACAAAAGCAAAAGCTGAGTTAAAGCAACTTTGCTCTTAAATTAGAAAAATAAATTCTAATTTAAGAAAAATAAAACTCATCCTCATCAAGAAAGCATTTAACTCAACAAAGCTTCTTTTTGAATGACACATGTCCTTCTTCTATTTGTGTAGGTTCGCACGAACATTCTCTTTCGTTGATCTTCTCATTTCTTCTCAACCACTAATCTTCTCTCACACAACTCTATAAATACAACTCTCTTCTTCTTCATTTCATCTCCATCGTTTGAGTAAACTTATGCTGCAGAAACACTAACACACTTTTGGCACAACTACTACCATTACTTCACATATCACTTATCAACCATCAATAGTGTGTTGAAGGTCATCTTCAATCACACAAAGTATCCTAGCCAACTTCTCCTTGTCATCTTGAGGATTTCGAAGCAAGGAAGCAAGCTTCCTAAGGGCCAACATTCATCTCCATCAAGATCAAGACAAAAAAGGTGAGCAATGGAAGACATAAGGTAAATGTTGTAAGTATCATCTTGTTCTTATTTTAAAACCTTTTATCTTCTTATTTTATTGGTGTTTGGGTTTATATTCTTAAATTGGTTATCCCATTTTTACCCTTACACTCTTTAGTTTTCTAGTGAATCTTTTAGGGTTTCATCATTGTGTTGTTTGGGGTAGGTAATGAATCTAGTGCATTGCCATAGTAGCAATTTAGGCATTTCATTTAATCTTGTTTTTTCTTCTCTTTTCCCAAAAACCTTATAGAACAACTAGCTTATTTAAAATCTGGAGGTTATTCTAAGAGTCAATCCCACATTCTCAAAATCTCCCATTGTTGGTCATTATCTATAAAAATAAACATCAACAATTTTTGGCACACCTGATGGGACTAGAATCAAATATTTGGGTCTTTGTTTTCCTTAATGCTTTCCCTATGTTTTGTGGTTTTGATGGAGAATCACAAAAATATCTGCTTATGAGAGCATGAATCTTCCATTTGGTGACTCTACTAGTAACTCTTTCTTAGATCTTTTCTTTTGCAGACCATGGCAACCCCAGGTATCTATGTGCATCTAAATATTCCAGCAAGGAATTTGCCTGTTGTGAATTGTGATTCAAGTGTTAGAATCTAAAAAGATTATTAACCCAGAAAACTAGTGCAAAGAATAGATATCTAAACTATGAATGCAAATGATACGAAATCAAAATAGCAACACAGAGTTAGTCTCCAAGAGAGTAATGCAAATTCTAGAAGCAAAATATCATTGAGATGATGTAAAAGTAAAAGATATAAAATACAAGCCAGGTAGCATGCTTATATAGACTAGGAAGAGGGAGGAGGTGGCAACACCGACCAATGAGGAGCAACCATCTATCGGACTAAAGATAGCAAGGTATTTTCTCAAGATAGCTAATGGATGCTCACATGTAGGAAGGTGACACTTCGCAACCACTCACCTAATAAGACATTCTTTATTTACCTAAGTGAGATTAATAGAAGTGTAGGAAAAACCTAGGAATATAGGAAAAAATAAATAACCCAACTAGGAAATAAAAACCTACACTAACATCAAGTCCTTTTCTTCTTCAATAGCAGAGTCAAGTTCTTGAGACAACATGGAAAGCAGATCTAAATTTGTCTTTGATTCTTTCTTATAATCTCTATTGTTGGCCTTTGTTAAATCTGATTTGTTATGCTAGGTTATTAATCATGCTAATGCTTTTTAGTTTTCTAGTGAATCTTTTAGGGTTTCATCATTGTGTTGTTTGGGGTAGGTAATGAATCTGAATTTATCCTTTGATTCTTGCTTCTAATCTCTATTCTTAGTCTTCGTTAAATCCGATTTATTATACTAGTTTATTAATCATGTTGATGCTCTTTAGTTTTCTAGTGAATCTTTTAGGGTTTCATCATTGTGTTTTTTGGGGTAGGTAATGAATTAGGCGCATCGCCATAGTAGCAATTTAGGCATTTTATTTAATCTTATTTTTTCATCCCTTTTCCCAAAAACCTTAGAGAAGAACTAGCTTCTTTAAAATCTAGAGGTTATTTTGAGAGCTGATCCCATGTTCTTAGGATCTCCCATTGTTGGTGATTATATGTAAAAATAAACATCAATAGTTTTTGGCACACTTAGTGGGACTAGAATCAAAGATTTGGGTCTTTGTTTTCTTGAATGTTTGCCCTGTATTTTGTGGTTTTGAAGGAGAATCACAAAAATATCTGTTTATAAGAGCACAATCTTCCATTTGCTGACTCTACTAGTGACTCTTTCTCAGATCTTTTCTTTTGCAGACCATGGCAGCCCCCAGATATCTATGTGCATCTAAATATTCTGGCAAGAAATTTTCCTTTTGTGACTTGGGATTCAAGTCCTCTTCTTCTTCAGCAAAAGAATCAGGTTCTCGAGACAACATGGAAAGCATTACCTCATTTTCATGGGGATGGATCAATTTCTCCAGCATACCATATTTAGAATATTGCCAATTTGTGCACCATTCACAATATCATAGCTTAGAATGAAGCCCTTCTCTTGTTGGCATCTTCTCTCAAAGGCAAAGTAAGAGAATGGTATAGAAGTTTGCATCCCAGTTCAATCACAGGATGGGATTAGCTACGAGAGCTCATCTTCAAGCAATTCCAAGAATGAACAGATGTCATCTCTCTCACCTAGAATCTCATCACAATCAAGAGGCATCCCTCAGAGAGCATGTGTGATTTTAATTCAAGATTCAATAAGGTATGGAAAAAAAATTAGTTGATATGAGGCCTCCTCTAGTTTTTGTATTTCTATACTATTTGAATGCTCTAGACCCTAAAATCTTTGTTATGATACAAGCCTTAGGAGGTGAAACCCTACCCCAATCATATAATCTTTCTATTAGAGTTGAAAATAACCTCATGGAGGCTGGTAAATTGCCTCTCTACCTTTAGAACCATTGATTCCTCATACAAATGTCCCATCTCAGGCTCTTGCTTATAGCTAGATGCATAAGTGTTCCAATCCACCCACCCTCCCTCTTGATTCATCAAAGCATAAGTAGATGATTACAATAAAATAACTTTTGAAATCCTTTGCCCATGAGATAAATGAGCTAAGAGATCAAGGCTTGTGTCAAGATAAGTCAATTTTCATACCTCAAAACCCTTATGAACAACAATAGCAATGCAACTAGTTTGTATAAGAGATCCTCCCACAAGGATAGAGGAGACCCAATTATTTTGACAATGGTGCTTTGCAAGCCTCTATAGCTACAAATCAGCCAATAGATGTCACAGATCAGGTTCTTTGTCATTTTGATGTCAAAGAAAATTTGAGTCTCAAAGTTCAAAATACAAGAAAAGAGATAGACAATGTTTATTCAGTATTTGTAGCCAATCCTGAGCATCATGCACATGTGGTAATGTGTAATTTAGAGACTCAGTCAAGTGATGAAGGAAATTTAGAGGATTCTTATGACTTAACCCTTCTAGAAGCTAAAAAGTACTTGGAAAAGGGCTTTGAAGCTGAAAAGCACTAGGAGAAAAATGATACATCATCTGTACCACATCTTGAGGAGGAAGTTGCAAAAGAAATTGATGTTCAATCTACAATTAAAGGGTGTTTTTATTTATATTATGATTTTTCACATCTTGAAGGAGATGGTTCAAAGATGCAGTCACATGAAGAGGAGGATGGGATAGATTATAATGTCTTGATTCTCTTTGAAGCTCAAAAGTATTGGCCATCAGAGGATACAAAATATTTACCTTAGCCTATAAAAGAACAAAAAGTAAGTCCTCTTGTGCAAAAGGGTGAAGATGAGTCTAAGAATGATTCTTTTTGGGATTATCTAGAAGTTTTTTGTTTAAATTTGGGTGATCATGATAAAAAAGAAAAGTGACTTTCATGATAATGATGCATCAAGAGACCCTTGTAATGAAGAGTTGCATGAAGAGTTGCATCATATAATATTATTCATTCAAGAAGAAATTCCAATTGGATTCAAGACAGTTATAGGTAGCTCTATCACATTCAAGTCAAAGTTCGAGGCTACTATGGATCATGAGCATACAATGGTACAGACAAGAGAAGTCACCGAGGAGTCCAAGATCATAGAATCTTTCATATGTGAACAAATAGGTTAACTCCATCACTTGATTTTCTCTTCCCACCCTCCACTCAAGTAAGAACAATATACAGATCTATTTGACTAGTATTTTCGTGCAAAGGATGAGCCTACGAAATGAAGGAAGGAAAAAAGGTACAAGTTCTTGATATTTTCTTCATTCAGCTTATTGTTATATTATCAATACATTATGGATCAAATGGAATAGAATCATTAGATACAACATTTATTTTTCCATCCTTGTGAATGGGTATGTCCCTATGAGTCTAATTTGAATATAGTTTAGTCTTAGTAGCACAGTAATAAGTTACAATTTCAACATAAATAGATTTTAGATTTCTATTTATTTTCTTTCAATAAGTCTCAACTATAACAAAGGATCTATGGTCAATTTTAGTGGTCATCAGTTGTGGTCTCAGTTATAGTGTGAGTCATTGTTCAACATGATGTTTAATTTCATAATCAATGTATTTAATGGGCAGTTTGCATTAGTTATAGTGGCACAAGTTTTAAGTGCCAATCTATTTTCTTTTTGATGGGTTGTTTAGTCTAAGTACTTGACTCTATGACCAATAACTAATGCTCCGATCTATGAAGTCATAGATCCTGTGATTCAGTATGACTAGGCTCACTTTCCAAGTAAGATGCTAAGAACTATTGTGCAAATTTGCACACCATTCAAAAATTTTGATGCATGGTAGTTTGGTAATATTATGATTCTTTCAAGAGGTTTCATTTCTAAACATATATTGTACAAAGACTATTCCAAAATCAAGTCCAGCCATAAGGTATATATTGAAGCCACTTCATAGCAAATGCAAGGTGCTATCTATTCAGAGATGGTGATGTTATGAAGAAAAATGGAGCAATTTGTATAATGCATTATGGCCACCTTATAAAGTAATTGTTTATAAGAATAGGTGCCTATCTCCAATCAACCACAAGCATCATATAAAACAAGGCCCATCATAAAGGAGTAGCATTATAAAAGTATGGTCCAACCTATACAAGTCGGGCTATATACAAATAAGAAGAAAGTACATAGCAATGTGAAATATGAAGCATAATTCTCTTAATAGCGTCAGCCTTATTCATGAAGCTCCGTCATAGTACAAAGAACAACATTATAAAGATGTCATAGCCTTCAACTATAGATGGCACGATCCAAAGTTGAAAGTATTTTAGTGAAGAGGTTAAAGGTTCAACATTTGAGGATTTCATGCCAAAGATGACGCTACATGCTCCATATGGCGTTCATTCTAGTCAATGGCGAATCACAATGATAAGTGATGGCACATGTCTATATAGAATTTCAAGGCACCAACTATGTAGATGGAGTGACCTCCAGTAAAAAGTCGAAAGGCTAATATGTTGAGCACATATATAAGGATTTAGGCATTTCCATTTCATAGAGGCATGTTGCCATTCAAAGGAAGGCATCGACCCGTTAGGGTCATTTCAAGATCGACATAAAGCCTTGTAACACAAAGGCACCATATCTCAAAGGAAGCCACTATAAAAACGATGTTGTCTAGAAGAAGGAAGTGCAGCCACTCTAATGTTAAGAAAATCCTATAGAAGCAGAGGTTTAGCCTCTTTCTAATACTTAACATTAGAAGGATCAAGTACTTCTATAAAAGAGTTATTGTTTCGTCCTTGATCGAGGCACACCAAGAGTTGTATAGGTCTCAACACATAGTTTAAAGAATGACGCATCCATTTCATTTCAAATTAAAGACTCAACTTATAAATGATGTGCAAGTCAAGTTTATAGTGTGGCGTGGTCTCTATGTAGTGAAGGCAGCCAGCCATGGGAAGCACGTAGCATAATCTTCAAATAAATACATATTTTAAAGATTAAAACATCATTAGGTATAAATGGTACAGCCATTCTATTCATGGGCTTGGCCAAATCAATTGGGGATCATCCTATAGATCTAGCCTCAGCTAGCATTAAGGACCAAAGCACTAGTCATGAGATTCAACACAAAATCAGGCATGAAATTCAACATAGATCTTTCCAAAGATGATGATGAGTCTGATTAAAGATGGTGCAGCCATTAAACTAATAGCTTGACCTATGAGGTTCAAGGTGCTATCCATATACAGATCAAAGTCTTAGCAATGATGTATGCCTTGAACATAAAACTCACGCAGACGTGAACATAAAACTCATGCAGCCCAAAGGTTCAATGATGTAGAAACATAATGAAACGAATACAGCAAAATAGCAACCGCTCAATGCAAAGGCTAATCAATGGCTCAGATAGTAGTGAAAAGGAAATCATGGAAGGTGCCACTTAGTGCAACCATGCTCATTTGAGGGGAAGGTAATAATTTTTCCTCCTGGAAGAGTAAGAATGGGACACGTGGGTGCAACAGAATCTTGTTTTTCATGGAGAGTTTATACTTCATTTTATTATTTTTTTAAAAGGTTATATAAAAAATGTTGAGTCATGTGAGCTTGTGTAGAGTCATTTTTCTAGATTGAGTCTTTTATTGTTTAAATGGTGGGACCCTCAAGGAGAAAAGTAAGGCTTTATTAAATGTGACTCTTATTTGACTCTTATATGCCTCACGGGAAAACAAGTAGCTTATAAAAGTGACTCTTTATTTTCATGGGAAGCTACAACAAACCATGAGAAGGAAATGAGCTGGAATAAAACTCACATAGGTCAAATATATCTTCCAGCTAGGGATGAAAAAATAAGACCCAGTTAAGTGGAGTTTTAGTTACCAGAGCCAAAATAAGATCTGAGTTTTATGGATTTTTAGTTATAGATATTTGGGGGCAGTTGCAAGAGATTTTGAAAGGAGTTTGGTTATAAATACAGGAATCTGAGACAAAGAAGAGGAACTACATAAACACTGCTGGTCTCTTACAATGATTTAAGAACTAAGCCCATAAAGTTGTGACTTAGAGATTGGACATCTAACATGAATAGTTGTCTTAATCACTATGAAGATGCATTTAACTTGTCAACCCAGGGACTTGAACTTGAAATGGGTTAGCACAGTATGTGCACCAGGAACTCCAAAGTAGCCATGTTCATTCTACAGCTAAGAAAGACATAATGTTGAAAGTAAATTGCTTGGAAAGAAATAACATAAATGATGAACATCAACCAACAACTATACTAAGCTGAAATGAATGATAGAAAATGAAAATATGGGCAAATAAATAGGAAACTACTCTGTCTGCTTTGGCTACAAGAACAGACACAGAATGGAATTCTAGTGGCTACAGGAACATTCGATGCCAAATTCTAACTGCTTAGTAGAAAATAACAACTAAACTAAAGGATGGAATGCTCACCAAATGGGCCCCCTTGGGTGAGTATCCCTTAAGAGAAATGTAAACTCAGAGATGTGAACTTATAAATTCATTTTATTCATTGGAAAACATGAGTAGAACCGAGTAACATAACTGTATTACTAGAAAACTTAATAATGCAAGTACAACCTCAGATTAATCAACCCCTCAAAAGGAGCATCTGAGTCTTATTTATAAAAAGAAAAACTACAAACCAACTACCTAGGAAGGCGGTCAACTCCAACAGAATAGGAGGATGCCACTTTAGGGAAAGCATAGAAAGTGGAGAGGAGGTTATACATGCATGGAATCTAGTCAAGCGTGCTGACTTTAACATAGATCTAGCACAACAAAAACTCCTATATTCGCTCAACAAGCAATTAAGACCAATTACAAGGCAGTTATCTTCCCTCCATTTGACATTTGAATGACCACCTTGTGTTGACTTTGATGGCGAGTAACCAATTGATAGAATCTTCCTCAACTTTATAGGCTACTAATTATATCTGCATAACAATATTAGTACGCACAATAATTGCATATATGTAACTATCTTAGAGTAACATTCATTAAGAATATGTAAAATTAACATAGATAGTTCATATAGCATGTCAATATCTTTAAAGATTATAAGAAATAATCTATGCCCAATATCTTATGGTTTTGAGGAAATGTCATGAAAAGATCAAGATCTATGTACCAAAGTCCATGATAACTATAGCAAATGGATAATAAATTCTAACAAAATTGAGTCATAAACTAGAATCATCACTTTCCCCAGCCTAAAACTTTGCTAGTCCTCTAGCAGAAGAAGGGCTTTCTTTTGTTTGGTCAATGCCCTTAAATTAGCAACTACCAGTTGTCCTATATCAGTTTCTATAGTGTGTGAATTAGGATCCCAATACAACCCTTGTCTATCCAATCTGTTCCATGCCATAATAGGATAGGTGGTTGGAAAATTAAGGGAAGCCATAATTGTCCCTTTGTCCTCCCAATCTACAATTATCTATTTTCTCTTTTGCATGTTATAGCATAGTTCTACAGAGAGTGAGGATCTTCTTGTTTTAGTTTATCAGACAAATTGTTCCACCTTTCTGCCAAATGTCCCTTTACAAATTGTCCTATAGTGTTTGCTACCTTCTCATATTCTTTATAACCTACTTCTCTCTCAGGAAAGATTCTATTGCCATAGCTTGGTCTATAAAGCATTCTGTGCCAATCATTGAAAATGCTCCATAGATTTCTAGATTCGTCTCTGATGGATAGGGGAGTGTTGAATTATGTTTGCCTATAAGCCCTAAATTGTTGTCCCCAACTAATATCATTTTCTATCTAGGACATAAATGCCCTTAAATGAACATCCCCAACATACAACAAGGGATTCAAATCATGATCTTTGGACACATCATAATTATGTAAATAGAATTCACACAAAAAATTCTTCATTTCAGGAGGAGCAATCTGATAAGCATTGAAATTTTGAAAAGGAGTCTCAATGGAAGGATTCAAACCTAAAACAATCCTTGCTATTTTAAAAGAAAGATACTTCTCCCTCAAATATAGAGAATAGACCCTTGGAGGAGTCCTGCACTCTAATACCTGAAGCACTGAGGCTGCCATATTATCCACTCTCTCCTTTAAAGTTGCAATTTATGTGTTCTCTTCAATCTCTTCATCTTTCTTTTGAATTTCTTCCTTGAGCTTGCATTTCTCCTTTTTCCATTCTTCTTCTCTCCTCTACATCTTATTCGATTAATTCATAGCTACCATATGCATTGAAAAATCAAAGGTCATGTGTATGCCTACCAAAAGTTTTCCTGGCACTGATGGTTGCCCTTCATATAGCACTAATTGTTGGATAGGTCCGAACAACTGAGAGGGGGGGTGAATCAGTTGTCACTCATTTTATAATTTTTCTTCCTTAAATCTATCTTTACCATTTATAATCAATTTAATAACATGAGCATCAGATAAGCAGAAATAAAAATAACAAACTTGACACCAAGATTTTGACATGGAAACCCGGTTAAGGGAAAAACCATAGTGGGGGTTAACCCACAAGAATTTAATACCCTGTTAAAAGTATTGATACAAAATGGGAATGCACATGCATTTAGGCTCACTGCCCAGAGCTCACTATGTAAGACAATATTACAAATGAAAGATAGAGCTATGAACTGATGATAGCATCTACTTATGTAGGAATTTTAGTTCTGGTTGAGTACAAAAACTGATCTTACACACTTCATCCTTGCTTTATTATTCTTACTGCTCTTCTCTCATTCGCACCTTAGAATTCTGCTCTACTCACATTCACTTTCTTTGCATACACCACACACACTAAACAACCGAGTTCATCGACTATATATATCTACAACAAGATCTGTAATCATTCTACCAGTTGGCTTCAACAGTACTTAGAACACCTAAGAATGTTCTTCCATGTCGACTAGATCTATGCATAACTTGGAGTACATACCAAAACTTACTCTTGCAAATCATTACTCATGTCAGCCATAGTTACTAAATGCCACCATTTATCTAACAAGCAACTTCCATTCATCTAGAAACAAGATCTTCTACAAGGTTTACCTGTTCTTCTTCTATTTGCTCTGTTAGACTGGAACCCAATGCATAGATACTAATAACATTTGATTCCTTCATCACCCAATGACAAAACTCTAGATTTAGAGTGTATTTGCAATGCTATTAATAACCTTGGATCCACAACATACCATGCCTTTCCACCAGAGAAATTTGGACCAAAATATTGGACTCTACTATATGCTCTGTTTCAAACTCCCAAACTTAGATAGATTATCATTCTAACTTCTGGTATGATTAGTAACTATACTCTAGATATGGAGAACAATCTTAGTTTCTATCAGTGACAACACTTATCAATGCTATGCAGTGTCTCTTGCCAACAATCTGCCCCTTTGGCATTGATTGAAACACTTAGTGAAAAATGTCTAGGTGTCTTGGTGCAACTCCTCCTTTGTCTATGCATTCATGCTCTTCACTTATTCTAGTTCCACTCCTTTATTGAACTCCTCTTTTTTCACTTCCCTTCACTCCCCTTTGACATCAATGGCAAAGGGTGTGATCCACAAATCAAAATATTCCAAATAAAGAATTATACATTGTTTCTAACTCAGGGGCAATTAATCCCCAGAGTTCACACATTCTCTTCATAATGTTACTTTTCTCTTTGGCAAGTTTCTTTATTTCCTCAATCAAGTTGATTACTTGACATTCTTGACTTATGGGTGAAACTGTTAGGGGATCAAAATTTTGAGAGAGATTTGACAAATTTTATTCTTGCTCCTTTATCTTGTTCTCAATACTGTTATTAACTCTAGTCCATGATAGACAGAATTTGTACATATCACTTCCATCATTTAGAGTATTCTGAATACTCTTTATGCTAATACCCAATATTCTTCTATCATTTACTATCAAGTTCTTTATTTCACAAAATTTCTGATCTAAGAATTCTTTCTAAACTTTTACCTCCGCAAACTTCTCAAGGGACTCAAAATGTGAATTTACTGAACTTACAAGGTTCTTGAGATGACCAGAGGGGGAATCATTTTGATTATTCTAATAGTTTGGCATTAGTTTCTCCAAAACTCTGGTTGCAAGTCCCAGTAGCTCGTCCTCCTCCATGTGGAGCTTTAACATCTTCTCTCTAGGCTTTACTTGGGTGAATGATGATATCTTCATTAGTTGAATTGGAGAGAGGGCATCTAGATTAGCTAGGCCTTGGAGTACTTTAGGTTCATCAAGTTCAATAACTTCTTTTCCAAGAGAATCTTTTACTGCATCTGTAGTGTCTCTTGCACTTATTTCATAATCAACTTTTTGATCTCCCAATTTCTCAATCCCTGGTTTATGTGCTTCAACATTTGCACAATCTTCTTCCATTTTATCTTTCTTTTCTCTTTCTTCCTCTAACTTTACTTTATCCTTTTCTCTTTTCTTTGTAAAGGAAATTTTTCTTGTTTGTTCATCACTTGCTATTTGATCATGAGGGCTCTGTGAAACAACAACATTGTCCCCTTTCCCTATTGTATCAGATGGATTGGGAGTATCTTCTTAATCAAATATTTTATTTAATATTTCTGTATCCTCCCGAATTGCCTATTCTACTTCTAGAATAGAGGATTCACCAAACTCAGATTGTTGCTCTATGATGTTCTTTTCTTCACCACCTGGCACTTCTTTTGTGACTATGTGAAAATAATACTTCTTTAATGCTTTCAAAAGAATCTCTTGATTTTCTTCAACTATTTCACTTGTTTCTCCAAGCATGAGTTTGTTCATTCTCCTCTTGCTTTTAAAGTCATCTTTGACTTCCTTGAGTATCATATCTATTTCATTAGGAGAAATTTGAGGACACGGATTTATTATCTCATGTTCCCTAATCTCTATGTCTTCACACTTGGTATTTTCTTCTCTCAATTCCAAGATGTTTGCCAGATTTTGTGGTAACTCGGAAGTTATCTCAATTAGTGCCTTGTTGTAGTTATTGAGATATAGACCATTGCTTCCTCCAACACCCTTTTATCCATGTCATTATATTCATTGTAGAATCCAATCATGGGTTTTAGATTACCATCCACAGTGACTGATTTTATCGCATCTTCTAGGGAGAGTGTGGGTTTCTCAACATAGTCTTCATACTCTTCAGTCTTTTCTTTTTTCTTCCATAGGACATTTCTTTGGTTAGCTTTTCTACTTTTGTTCTAGTGACTTTTATTTCCATGATTTCAATGTCAGAGTCTATATCTACTTCATCTTCCCTTATGCTTTCATAGGTCTGGGAAGCTTTTGTTTTCTTCCTTTTCTCACATGTTCTGAATGATTTCACTTCCACTTTTGCAATCTTAGAAGGAGCAGATGCAGTTGAACTTCTAGTAGTTCTTGAAGTGGAAGAGAGTTCCACCGGATCTCTTGTTCATTTCTTATATTATTTTTCTTTCTCATCCTTTTCTATTCTTTCTCTAAATTTCTTCATAGCTTCCTTTGTAAGACCAAGATTTTCAGCTAGCTACTCAACTTCTTTTCTTACTCTCCTATTAGTTTCAGATTCTCTGAGCTAAGTATGCAACTTTAAACTTAGCTCCTCATATGTTCCAAATCTCTCAACCATTGTGTCTTTGGACTTGCTTAGTAGATGTTGAGCATACATATCCAAGATCCTTTCATCTACTTCATACCCCATGGGCATGATCCAAATAGTTCTAGGTTCCACTGCTTCCATTAAACACTGATCAATATCAACCATGAAGCAT
Organism: Cunninghamia lanceolata; assembly: GCA_027924645.1. Lineage (NCBI taxonomy): Eukaryota > Viridiplantae > Streptophyta > Pinopsida > Cupressales > Cupressaceae > Cunninghamia > Cunninghamia lanceolata. Next base: position 8,847,409 of record BSBN01000348.1, read on the forward strand.
ATATCATCTTTGTATTTGTCAACAATTGACTTTGGAATTCTTTCCCTAGAGTGCATCATATTCTGAAAATTCTTCAAGTAACCCCATAGTGTTGTTTTCTGAGCAATGAAATCACCAATGCTACAAAGATAATTTCTAATTTGAATGGCAACTAGTTAATTCTTTAGTCCAGTGTACACCTTTTACCCCAGGCACCTCATTCATAAAGTAAAAGAATAGACATAGAATTAGTGTACCATACTTGAAGGCGTTCTTCTTATCCCTTTTGATCTTGTTCAAATTTTGAATCAATTGTTTATACAAAGTTCACATAAGTCATAATCAACATTTTCTTTTAGCATCTTATATGCAGCAAAAATGGTTGTTCTAGAAACAATATTTTCTCTGCTCGAGTGGTAAATCTTGTATCCAATCACCATGGAGACGAATTTGACATCCAACTCTATAATATAATTTATGGTCATTGCTCTTCTATCAAGCTTAGCTCCGGTAGCATCAGTTACTATCTAGTTTTTCACATCTTTCAACATGGCCAATCCTCCGATTGAGTTTAAACAAGTTACATTTCTAATAAAATCCCTGGTAATCTTGAATGATTTTAACAACAAAATGAATTCATCATATATTTGGCTTAATATGTATCAGACCCATTCATATTTATCAAATGTTGGAAACCCCATAACTTGAACAAAGTGTTTAGCCTATAGTGTCTTATATTTAGGTTTAAGTTCTTCATTTTCATCTATGAGTTGTTTCTCAAATAGACCCACATACCTTGAACCTCCAAATTCATATATATTTGCATGAATGTAAACCCTAATCTCTTCTACATGTAGCACACCATACGGAACACTTGAAAAAGCACCTAATGGATTGACTTGAATTGATTTGTGAGGATGCTTCTTAAATTTGGGTCAATGCCTTTCGGTAATGTCAATAGCATGAGGGGTAGCCATTTCAAACAAATTTCAGAATCAAGGATTTATAGAGAGGTACATTTTTCTTTCGCAGTAATAAGGTTGATCAATTGCCGATTGAATTCATTCTCTGCCTCAGTCTTTGGATTAGTAGTTTAAATGCTCTTCTTTTTATTTACTTCAAATGCAAGGTGATTCAAATAAGTCATCAAGTGATCTTTTAAAGCTCCACATTACCTAATTTACCTTTTTAATAAATGTGTTACCCTAATTGTATCTAGTTACATTGTTTGCATAGTTCTTCCTATATCAATCCGCAAGATTTCCTCTCAACAACTTTTCTTCCAGAAATCCTTCCATAGCTTCTGATCTAATTTAGAGTATTTTCTGTTAATGTGCTAGATTTATGCACCCACTTACTGACCAAGAGAATTTGATGTTCTATGCAACTCCCTCTAAGCCAGAGTTTCTGACTTAATTCCTCGAGGAATTGTCAGCACCGGATTCCGGTGCAGACACATTATCATTGTTTACTGCATCTTTATTTATCCAAATCTTGTTCATTTCACTCCGTATCTCATCCACATCAATTTTCTTTTTGCCTCTATCTTTTTTCTACTCATACAGTTTTCTGTTTACTAGACCTTTTCTTCCATTTACTTTACTTCTACAGAATCTTGTAATATGACCAGATTTATTGTAGTTAAAGTATACAACATTTCTTTTCTTATAAATCTGATTTTCTCTTGATCTGCACGAATTAGCCATATGTCCAAACCCATTGCAAACAAATCAGTAACTATTGAAGGAACTGCTAATTCTTCTATTACTGGAATTATTCATTTTCATACTTTTGCATTCATTTGATCTATGACCATACCTGTTACACTTGAAGCATTGATCGAAGAAGGATGGACCATTTTGATTTACTCTATTTCTACACTGAGTAGCTTTATGACCAAATTTGTAGTAGTTGAAACAATTTCCATTGAATGAAGGATATCTTTGAGCATTTTGTTGTCTTACCGGAGGTTTTCTAGGTTTGTTTCTCCCATTCTCTAGTTGAAAATTCGTATGTCTAGATCTAGAGATTTCACCTTTCTCATACCTAAGATTAAGCTTATCAACATCCTTTTTCTGCCCTTCAATGAGTGCTTCAAGTTTAGTTGAGCTTATCTTGAACCTCTCCTTATACTCATTTGCAACTTCTAGGTCATGCATGAGTGTGATGATCTATCTCTCAAGTTCTCTTTCATTTTCTCTTCTTTCTTGTAGATTAGATTCTAGATGGCTAGCTATCGCATCCAATCTACATCATTCTTCAAAACTCCTTTTTACATTATGATTTAACTCTTCTTTAGATTTCTTCTTATCTTCAATTTCCTTGGTTAGTCTCATCAGCCTAGTTTCCATCTCATGTTTTAGAATAGTAACTTCTTTAGATAAATTTTCAGATTCCTTTGTTTTTTCATCCAAGACCTTGTCTCCATAAGGTTTTCCCAGTTAAAGAGGTTTCTCCTTTCCCTTTGCATTGGATTTGCTCAATTTCTCTTTTAAAATCTCAATGAAGTCTTTTGCCTTTTTCAGATTGTCTTGCAGTTCTTGAACTTCTACCTTGGACTACTCAAGATCATCTAGTGCAAGATTAGGTTGCCCTTGAAGACATATTCATCCATCCTATTGTCTTCCCATATCTACCTTAAGCTGTTAAACTTTTTCAAAGGAAGTTGCCTCTAATACCAATTGCTGGATAGGTCTGGACAACTAAGAGGGGGGGTGAATCAGTTGTCCCTCATTTATAATTTTTCTTCCTTAAATATGTCTTTGCCATTTACAATAAAATTAATTAAATGAATATCACATAAATAGAAATAAAAATAACACACTTGACACCAAGATTTTGACGTGAAAACCCAGTTAGAGAATAACCACGGTGCGGGTTTACCCACAAGAATTAATACTCTGTTAGAAGTATTTTACAAATGGGAATGCAGATGCATTTTGGTTCATTGCCCCGAGCTCACTACTCAAGTGGAGGTTCACTACCTATAGAAAAGATTACAAGAGTTTTATAGAGATTTTGAACTAATAAGATGCATCTGCCAATGCTAGAGATCAGTTCCAGTTAAGTCCAACTACTAATTTTGTACACTTCATCTTTATTCTACTCTTCTCTCTATTCTGCCTTCATTTGGATATCAAATTTCTGCACCATTCACACATACATCTTTTTCACACACAAAGACGAAAAATATCCACAATCATTGGCTATATATATATCCTTATCTTGAATTGCAATCACTTGCCAGTTGGCAACAACAACACTTTGAGATTTTTAAGAAAGGTCTATTCTGTCAGCTAGATCCATACACCAATATTAATGTGTACCAAAAATAACACATCTAGATCATCATAAATATCGGTCACTAACATTCTATATGATACATAGTTCATCAAAACACTTCTATTGGGTCCACACAAGGATTAACATAGGTATGTTTGTTCTTCACTGAATTATTTTATTGTAATAGGATCTAGTATTTAGATGCTCATAACTTTTGATCACTTTATCACCAAAGGCTAAAAACATGGAATTAGATTATCCTGGTGTCCCTTTACACTTCTTTAGATTCGCAATGCATAATGATTAACCGGAGAGATCCGCTGGCCAAAATGCTGGACTTTGCTATATGCTCTGTTTCAGGCTCTTGGACTTAGATAGATTATCATTCTAACTTCCAGTAAGATCATATACAACACTGTGGATGTCTGGAACAGTATTAGTTACCATCAATGACAACTACTATCAATGCTATGCAGTGTCTCTTGCCAACAATCTCCCCCTTTGGCATTGATGGCAATACTTAGTCAAAAATGACTAAGTGTCATAGAGCTATGCTCCCTTTGTTTTTGCATACGTGTCCTTCACTTAATCTGGTGCTCCCCCTAAGTTGAATACCTCATTTTTCACTTCCCTTCACTCCCCCTTTGACATTAATGGAAAACAGTGGGATCTGCAAAACAAAAATTTTCAAAATTTTTGTATACATTGCCACATATGTACAAGTAGCTATAAAGTTCCATTCACATGAACTTGAGGATGTCTGCAAAACTAGCTTTTATTTACACAAGTTCAGAGGCCCAAGTACTCTTCATTCCATCCAAAATTGAAATGTGCCCATTTAACACAAATGAGTATGCTTCTTCCTTTGACAGATCTGATGGAACACTGGTCTGAAGTGCAGTCTAAGCTTCAGATAAAGCATTATACATTATTTCTAACTTAGGGGCAATTAATCCCCAAGGTTCACACATTCTCTTCATAATGTTACTTTTCTCTTTGGCAAGTTTCTTTATTTCCTCAGTCAAGTTGATTACGTGATATTCTTCAGTTATGGGTGAAACTGTTAGGGGATCAAAATTTTGAGAGAGATTTGACAAATTTTGTTCTTGCTCCTTTATCTTGTTCTCAATACCCTTATTAACTTTGGTCCATGATAGACAGAATTTATACATATCACTTCCATTATTTAGAGTATTTTGAATACTCTTTATGGTAATAGCCAATATTCTTCTATCATTTACTATCAAGTTCTTTATTTCACAAAATTTCTTATCTAAGAATTCTTTCTAAACTTTTACCTCCGTAGACTTCTCAAGGGACTCAAGATGTGAATTTACTGAACTTACAAGGTTCTTGAGATGACCAGAGGGGGAATCATTTTGATTCTTCTGATAGTTTGGCATTAATTTCTCCAAAACTCTAGTTGCAAGTCCCAGTAGCTCATCCTCCTCCAGGTGGAACTTTAACATCTTCTTTCTAGCCTTTACTTGGGTGAATGATTCTATCTTCATCAGTTGAATTGGAGAGAGGACATCTGGATTAAGTAGGCCTTGGAGTAGTTTAGGTTTATCAAGTTCAATAACTTCTTTGCCAAGAGAATCTTTTACTACATCTATAGTTTCTCTTGCACTTATTTCAGAATCAACTTTTTGATCTCCTAATTTCTCAGTCCCTGCTTTAGGTGCTTCAATGGTTACAACATCTTCTTCTATTTTATCTTTCTTTTCTCTTTCTTCCTCTAACTTTGCTTTATCATTTTCTATGTTGTCTATAGAGGAACATTTTCTTGTTTGTTCCTCACTTACTATTTGATCAGGAGGGCTCTATGAAACATCAACATTATCCCCTTTCCCTATTATATCAGATGGATTGGGAGTATCTTCTGCATCAAATAATTTATTCAACATTTATGTATCCTCCTAAATTTCCTATTCTACTTCTGGAATAGAGGCTTCACCAAGCTCAGATTGTTGCTCCATGATGTTCTCTTCTTGACCACTTGGCACTTCTTTTGTGACTATGTGAAAATTATACTTCTTTAATGCTTTCAAAAGAATCTCTTGAGTTTCTTCAACTATTTCACTTGTTTCTCCAAGCATGAGTTTGTTCATTCTCCTCTTTCTTTTAAAGTCGGCTTTAACTTCCTTGAGTATCATATCTATTTGATTAGGAGAAATTTGAGGACACATATTTATTAGCTCATGTTCCCTAATCTCTACAACTTTGCACTTGGCATTTTCTTTTCTCAATTCCAAGATGTTTGCCAGACTTTGTGGTAACTCTACAACTTTGCACTTGGCATTTTCTCTTCTCAATTCCAAGATGTTTGCCAGACTTTGTGGTAACTAAGAAGTTATCTCAATTAGTGCCTTGTTGTACTTATTTAGATATAGACCATTGCTTCCTCCAACACCCTTTTATCCATGTCATTGTATTCATCATAGAATCTAATCATGGGTTTTAGATTACCATCCATAGTGACTGATTTTATCACATCTTCTAAGGAGAGTGTGGGTTTCTCAACATAATATTCATAATCTTCAGTCTTTTCTTTTTGATTCCATAAGACTTTTCTTTGGTTAGCTTTGCTTCTTTTGTTCTAGTGACTTTTAGTTCCTTGATTTCAATGTCTAAGTGTGTATCTACTTCATCTTCCCTTATGCTTTCATAGGTCCAGGAAGCTTTTGTTTTATTCCTTTTCTCACATTTTCTGGATGACTTCACTTTTAGTTTTGCAGTCTTAGAAGGAGCAGAGGCAGTAGTAGAACTTCTAGTAGTTCTTGAAATGGAATAGAGTTCCACCGAATCCCTTGTTTGTTTCTTATCTTCTTTTTCTTTCTCATCCTTTTCTATTCTTTCTCTAAATTTCTTCATAGATTCCTTTGTTAGACCAAGATTTTCAGCTGGCTACTCAACTTATTTTCTTACTCTCCTATTCGTTTTAGATTCTCTAAGCTCAGTATGCAACTTTACACTCAACTCCTCATAAGTTCCAAATCTCTCAACCATTGTGTCTTTGGGCTTGCTTAGCAGATGTTGAGCATACATATCCAAGATCCTTTCATCTACTTCATACCCCATGGGCATGATCCAAATAGTTTTGTGTTCCACTACTTTCATTAAACACTAATCAATATCAACCATGAAGCATATATCATCTTTGTATTTGTCAACAATTGACTTCAAAATTCTTTCCCTAGAGTGCATCATATTCTAAAAATTCTTGAAGTAACCCCATATTGCCATTTTCTGAGAATTGAAATCACCAATGCTATAAAGATAATTTCTAATTTGAATGGCAACTAGCTCATACTTAGTCCAATGTACACCTTTTACCCCAGGTATCTTATTCATAAAATAAAAGAATAGACATAGAATCAGTGCACCATACTTGAAGGTGTTCTTCTTATCCCTTTTGATCTTGTTCAAATTTTGAATCAATTGATTCTATAATAGTTCACACAAGTCATAATCAACATTTTCTTTTAGCATCTTATATGCAAAAAAAATGGATGTTCTAGAAACAAAATTTTCTCTACTTGAGTGATAAATCTTGTATCCAATCACCATGGAGGCAAATTTGACATTCGACTCTATAATATCAATTATGGTCATTGCTCTTCTATTGAACTTAGCTCTAGTAGCATCAGTTACTATCTAGTTTTTCACAGTTTTCAGCATGGGCAATCCTCTGGTTGAGTTTAAACCAATTACATTTCTGATAGCATCCCTGGTAATCTTGAACAATTTTAATAACCAAATGAAATCATCATGTATTTAGCTTAAGACATATTAGACCCATTCATCCTCATCAAATGCAAAAACCCCATAACCTGAACAAAGTGTTTATCCTGCAGTGTCTTATATTCGGTTTAAGTTCTTCATTTTCATCCATGAGTTTTTTTTCAAATAGATCCACATACCTTGAATCTCCAAACTCATATATATTTGCATGAATGTTAACCCTAATGTCTTCTACCTGTAGCACGCCATATGGAACACTTGAAAAAGCACCTAACGGATTGACTTGAATTGATTTGTGAGGATGCTTCTTAAATTTGAGTCGAGGCCTTTCGGTAATGTCAATAACATGAGGGGTAGCCATTTCAAATAGATTTCATATTCAAGGATTTACATAGAGGTACCTTTAAATTCTTTTGTGGTGATAGGGTTGATCAATTATTGATTGAATTTGTTCTCTACCTCAATCACTAGATTAGTAGTTCAAATGCTCTTCTTTTTGTTTACTTTGAATGCAAGGTGATTCAAATAACTGATCAAGTGACCTTTTAAATCTCTGCATTACCTAATTTGCCTTTTGAATAAATGCATTGCCCTAATTGTATCCAGTTACATTATTTGCACAGTTCTTATTGTATCACTCCACAAGATTTCCTCTCAACAACTTTTGTTCTGAAAATGCTTCCATAGGTTCTGATCTAATTTAGAGTATTTTCTGTGAATGTGTTATATTTAGGCACCCACTTACTGATAGGGGGAATTTGATATTCTATGCAGCTCCCCCTCAACCAGATTTTTTGACTTAATTCCTAGAGCAATTGTTAGCACTGGATTCTAGTGCGGACACATTATCATTTTTTATTGTATCTTTCTTTATCCAAATCTTGCTCATTTCACTCTGTATCTCATCCACATCAATTTTCTTTTTGCCTCTGTCTTGTTTCTGCTCATCCAGTTTTCTATTTACCAGACCTTTTCTTCCATTATCTTTACTTATGCAAAATCTTACAATATGACCAGATTTATTGCAGTTAAATCATACAACATTTCTTTTCTTATAAACCTAATTTTCTCTTGATCTGCACTGATTAGCCATATGTCCAAACCCATTGCAAACAAATTAGTAACCATTGAAGGAATTGCTAATTCTTCTATTACTAGATTTATTCATTTTCATACTTTTGCACTCATTTGATCTATGACCATAACTGTTACACTTGAAGCATTGACTGAATAAGGATGAACCATTTTGATTTACTCTATTTTAGTATTGAGCAACTTTATGACTAAATTTGTTGCAATTGAAACAGTTTCCATTGAATGAAGGATATCTTTGAGCATTTGGTTGTCTTGTCAAAGGTTTTCTAGGTCTATTTCTCCCATTCTATAGTTGAAAATTTCTCTGTCTAGATCCAGAGCTTTCACTTTTCTCATACCTAAGATTATGCTTATCAACATCCTTTTTCTGCCCTTCAATGAGTGCTTCAAGTTTAGCTGAGCTTATCTTGAACTTCTCCTTATACTCATTTGCAACTTCTAGGTCATGCCTGAGTGTGATGATCTATCTCTCAAGTTCTCTTTCATTTTCTCTACTTTCTTGTAGATTAGATTCTAGAAGGCTAGCTATTGCATCCAATATGTAGCATTCTTCAAAACTCTTTTCCAAATTATGATTTATCTCTTCTTCAGCTTTCTTCTTATCTTCAATTTCCTCAGTTAGTCTGATCACCCTAGTTTCCATCTCATATTTTAGAATAGTAACTTTTTTAGCTAACTTTTCACATTCCTTTGTTTTCTCATCCAAGGCCTTCTCTTCATAATAGTTTCCCAGTTAAAGAGGTTTCTCCTTTCCCTTTGCATTGGAATTGCTCAATTTCTCTTTTAAAATTTCAATGAAGTCTTCTACCTTTTTGAGATTGTCATGCAGTTCTTGAACTTCTACCTTGGACTGCTCAAGATCATCTAGGGCAAGATTAAGCTGCCCTTGAAGATCTTATTCATCCATCTTGCTATCTTCCCAGATCTAACTTAACTTGTTAAACTTTTTCAAAGGAACTTTTCTTTGATACCAATTGTTGGATAGGTCCAGACGACTGAGCGGGAGGGGGGGTGAATCAGTTGTCCCTCATTTATAATTTTTCTTCCTTATATCTGTCTATACCATTTACAATAAAATTAATAAAATAAACATCACATAAGAAGAAATAAAAATAACACACATGACACCATGATTTTGATGTGGAAACCCGGTTAAGGGAAAAACCATGGTGGGGGTTAACCCACAAGAATTAATACTCTATTATGAGTATTTTACAAATGGGAATGCACATGTATTCAGGCTCACTACTCAAGTGGAGGCTCACTACCTATAGAAAACATTACAAGAGTTTTATAGAGATTTTGAACTGATAAGATGCATCTGCCAATGCTAGAGATCAATTCTGATTAGGTCCAAATACTAACTTTGTGCACTTCATCTTTATTCTACTCTTCTCTTTGTTCTACCTTCATTCAGATATCAAATTTTTGCACCTTTCACACATTTTTTTGTACACACACACAAAATATCCACAATCATCTGCTATATATATCCTTATTGTGAATTGCAATCACTTTCTAGTTGGCGACAATAGCGATTTGATTTTTAAGAAAGGTATGTTCTGTCAACTAGATCCATACACCAATATTGATTCATACCAAAAATAACACATGTAGATCATCATAAATGTCAACCACTAACATTATGTCTCATACATAGTTCATCAAAATACTTCTATTGGGTCTGTACAAGGATTAACATAGGTCAGCCTATTCTTCATTGAACTATTCTGTCATAATAGGATCCAGTCTTCAAATGCTCATAACTTTTGATCCCTTTATAATTGGAGGCTAAAAAATTAGATTTAGATTATCTTGGTTTCCCTTTACAGTTCTTTAGATCCACAACACATAATGATTAACTGGAGAGATCTACTGACCAAAATGTTGGACTCTACTATATGCTCTATTTCAAGCTCCCAGACTTAGATGGATTATCATTCTGACTTCTGGTAAGATCAGATACTGCACTGCGGGTGTGTGGAACAAGCTTAGTTGCCATCAATCACAACTCTTATCAATTCTATGCAGTGTCTCTTGCCAACATCCAAATTGTTGTATGTTTGTGTGCATCTCAAGATTGCTACAAATCAAGAGTATTGTTAGAAGTTTGTTATTTTTAGTTAAGAAAGCAATTTGTAATTTTTATTTTTCTGATTGAATAGAACAAACAAGAAGTTTGCATGCCTAGTTGTGTGTCTCCTTTGTTTCCTGTTTTGTTATTCCACATTAGATTTGTGTGTGTTTGGGATTTGCAAATATCCTACAAAAACCATGTGTTTTGACTATATCTAGATTGTTTTTATACCTCTATAAATAGAGGCATTATGTAATGGTTTTATTATCAGCAATAGAAATTGCTTGATTTTCTTGATCACCAAGCAATCCACTTCAGGATGTTTCTGTAATGACTCTGTTTATTATTTTTGTTGAAACAATGATGCATGAATAGAGGACTCAACATGCAAATCCATATCTCTTTCATGTAGATTCATAGAGTTAGTTTGTTGTCTTTAGTTTGGATCCTTATTTAATTTAGAGTGTAGTTTAATAAACCTTGTTTTTACCGCCAAACTAGCAATCTTCTAGTGCAACAATAATGTAATGAACTCCTATCTTCTAAGTGTAGCGAATGCATGAGGATTGCATGTTTAGTTTTCTTTAGTCTTTTTAAACTATTATTAGACACAGCGATGTGTTGTAATGTAAGTTCTTTTATTATATAATCATGAATACAAGAAACAATTTTAAAGGCTATGAAATCTAGAGCTGTGTTGTGTGCTTTTTTCCTGAGTTGATTAGTTTTTATTCTTTCTATTCTTATTGTTACTTTGAATTCAATTCACTATTATAGAGTTGTTTCAGAATCTACATTTGGTATCAGAGCAGGTATTTTCTTTTGGGTTAAAGATTTAGTGGTTGGAATTTCACCAAAACTTTATCATGTCAAATTCTAACTCCTTGCCCATTCCAGAATTTGATGGAAATGAGTATGAGTATTGGTGCATCAAAATAATGACATTTTTGATAGGATAAGAATTGTGGGAGATTGTTGAATAAGGTTATATAGAGCCAGTGGATTGGAATGCCCTCACAACCATTGAAAAAATAGCCAAGAAGGAGTCTTAGAAGAAGAATGCTCAAGCCTTGTTTCACATTCAAATAGCTCTTAATAAGAGCTTATTTCCAAGAATTTTAGGTGCAAAGTTAGCCAAAGATCCTTGGAAGATTCTACAGGAAGCTTGCCAGTGCAGTGACCAATCAAGGTTGTCAAGATGCAAACATTGAAGAGAGACTTTGAGAATTTGAAGATGCAAGAAGCTGAAAGTGTGAGTGAATATTGTGTTAGAGTTAAAGATGTGGTTAATAAGATGGCTACACTTGGAGAAATTGTGAACAACGAGCCTTTGATCAAAAAAGAATTGAGAACTCTCACACCAAGATGGAATCATGTTGCCATAATCATAGAAGAAAGCAAAGATTTGACAACCCTTCAGTTTGATCAACTAGTCAACTCCCTTATGTCTTATGAAGAGAGATTAAGAGATTTATTTGAAGGTGATGTGAAATCTTTTTTGTTCGAATTGCAAATCACAAAGAATGAAGATGTTCGCAGTAGCAACAATAGCAATCAAATCCAAGGTAGAGGTCAAAATCAAAATCAGTCAAGAGGAAATAGAGGTAGAGGTGGCTCAAGAGGAAGATGTGGTCCCAGAGGAAGAGGTAGAGATAGATTTGATAAAACAAATGTCCAATGTTACCATTGTAACACGTATGGCCACTTTGAAAGGGATTACAGATTAAAAGAAGGTAAAAATGTCAATTATGCTCAAGAAGGTAATGAGAATCCTCTAGATCATTTATTTTTATCCTATGCCAAAGCTGAAAATAATAGAAAAGATGTTTGGTATTTGGATTCTGGATGTTCTAACCATATGTTAGGGAATGAGAAGTTATTTTCAACAATGGATGAAAGTTTCAAATCCAAGATCCAGCTTGGTGATGACAAATCATTGAAGGTTGCTATAAAAGGAGCAATGTGAAGGTGGGTGCAAAATATGCACAAACACAAAATATCACACATAGAAAATAACTAAGCATGTAAAATGTCAAATGCCAATGCTTGGTGATCAAAGCAATTATAATTGACTAATAAGAAACACATTACAAGATGCCTCTATAAATAGAGGACTGAGAACAATCTAGAACTCTGCACATGGTTTTTCCATTTGTTATATTAAATGCACATGGTCTGCAGGTCTGTAGTCAGTGGTTTGTCAGTGGAAGAAACTTATGAAATAACTATTCTCGTTTGACTGATATAGTGATCTGTAGGGAGAAATTAATACCAACATACTGCCCCTTAATTTTGACCTCAAATGCTTCAACATCTTCATTCCTCAAACTTTGTCTTCGCCTTAATGATTTTGCCAAATAATCTTCAGATCTATCAAAACCTTTAAATAACTTTACACATCTCTTTGTGCTACTGCACTTTCCTATGATACTACGATTATTTTTTCTTCCACGGATGCTACAGCTCTGATTTCTCTTCTTCACTAGTAGCTTCAAATTTTTATAAATCGTATATGTAGCTTTGACTTCTTCAAACCCAGGATCTTCATATCTTTAGCTTTTGGACTGGGGTCCAATCACCTTATCTCTTGATGAAAATCTTCCTTTGTATGTTTTCACTGGCTGCGGCTAGAATACCTTTTCATTTGATAGCGAACTCAAATCTCCTGCTGTGATTTCTATAATGATCTAGATCAATGCCTCAATTCAAGGTAATCCTTCCTTTGATGGGAGCCTACTGGGGCTCTTCATGGTTTGTCTAGCTGACTTTAATATGCTACATGAATTCACCTCCAATAGCAGCATCTATGATAGGATTCTTTGCATCAATAAAACTATGTATTCTCCTTTGAGACAACGAACTGACTTTTATGCGAACAATGCCTCCTCTATTTTTTTACCGTCCCACCATAAATCTCACACAATGCAATCTAGAGAAAACTAGCCAAATAACTATATCAAACAAATAAAATGCAATGCTATGATCGGTGTAAGAAAAAAAAATTTAGAATTGAGATCTGCAGCTTCAACTCTTTGAATGCTACATCTTCAATTTGTTTTTATCTTGACTGCAACAATGTTCAACCAGTGCCTTTATGACTCCTCCCAGAAATCTTTTAATGGCAACAACTTTAACTCAATTTCCTTCCTTTTAATCAGTGGCTATCATCTTCAGCTCCATAATCTTCAACCCTGTAAACATAGACAGACATGGCTCTGATTAGCTAGGTGCAAAATATGCACAAACACAAAATATCACACACAAAAAATAACCAAATATGCAAAATGCCAAATGCCAATGCTTGGTGATCAAAGCAATTACAATTGCCTAATAAGAAACACATTACAAGATGCCTCTATAAATAGAGGACTGAGAACAATCTAGAACTCTACACATGGTTTTTCCATTTGTTACATTCAACGCACATGTTCAATGCACATGGTCTGCAGGTCTACAGTCGGTGGTTTGTCGGTGGAAGAAGCTTATGAAATAACTGTTCTCCATTGACTGATATGGTGGTCTGCAGTGAGAAATTAATACCAACACTATGGAAGTCCATACAAAAGAAGGTATGAAGAGTGTTAAAGACATTTATTACACTCCACAGTTAAAGCATAATTTGTTGAGTGTTGGACAATTGTGTGAAAAGAATTATAAAGTTGTGCTTGAAAATCAGCAATGTATAATTTATGATAAGAATCCGGGCAATAGAGTGGTTACAGTTGTGCCTATGACAAAGAATAGGATGTTCCCATTGAAGTTTGGTGAACATAACAGTAGCCTTGCTAATATGGTATATGAACATACAAGTTGTTTGTGGCATCTTAGGTATGGGCATTTAAATTTTCACGGGTTGAAGATTCTAACATCACAAGCATTAGTTTATGGTTTACCCAAGGTTGAAGAGCACAAGGAGATTTGTGAAGGATGTGCTAAAGGCAAGCATGCAAGGGAAAAGTTTTCAAAGGGCAATGCATGGAGGGCCCATTACCCACTTCAGCTTATTCATTCAGATATTTGTGGTCCTATACAAACAAAGAGTTTGGGTAAGTCATCATATTTTATCACTTTTATTGATGATTACTCACAAAAATGTTGGGTGTATTTTTTGAAGACCAAGGATGAAACCCTTGACACATTCAAGAGGTTTAAATCACTTGTGGAAAATGAGAAAGGGTGCAATATCAAATGTTTAAGAACCGATTGTGGAGGAAGAGCCTTTCAAGATTATTGTGATATGCATGGCATCAGAAGGCAATTGACCATTGCCTACACACCTCAACAAAATGGTGTAGCTGAAAGGAAGAATCATATAGTGGTGGAGATGGCATGGAGTATACTATAAACAAAGGGATTAACCAATTCTTTTTAGGGAGCTGCAATTGCTATAGCAATATATATTCTCAATTAGAGTCCCACTAGTGCACTTGAGAAGATGACTCCGTATGAAGCCTGGTATGAGAAAAAACCAAATGTTAATCATTTCAAAGTTTTTGGTTATTTAGCATATGTTCATGTTCTTGATCAAAAGAGACAAAAGTCAGATCCCAAAAGTGAGTCATGTATTTTTGTGGGATATAGTGAGGAAAGTTAGGCTTACAAGTTATATAATCCTCTCACTAATAGGATTATTGTGTCAAGAGATGTGAATTTTGATGAAGGGGGGGTTTATGGTCATAAAAAAGGCCATATGGAGAAGTCAAAATCTGTTATAAATGATATTATTATTGATACTTTTGATCATGAGCAGCCCACTAACATTTCAGTTCCAATTGCTACAAGTCCACCAAGTAGCCCCTCATCAATTCCAAGCTCAAGTCCAGTTTCAAGTCCAACTTCGATAAGGAAGGTAAGAAGATTGAGTGATATTTATCAAAGGAGTGCAAATCAGGCACATGAAGAAAATCCAATAGGTGAGACAGTTAATTTTGATTTATTTACCAAGGCTAATTTTGAACCATCATGTTTTGAAGAAGCATGTACTAATGAGGTTTGGATGCAAGCAATGCAAGAAGAGATAGATTCCATTCACAGGAATGATACTTGGGAGCTTATAGAGCTTTCACATGACAAGAAGACGATTGGCACCAAATGAGTCTACAAGACCAAGTTTAATAGTTATGAGATTGTTGAAAGGTATAAGAACAAATTAGGTGCCAAATGCTTCACACAGAGGTATGGGCTTGATTATGAAGAGACATTTACACCAGTTGTAAGACAAGAGACCATCAAAATATTGATTTCATTAGCAACTCAAAAGAAATAGAGCATACATCATGTGGACATAAATAATGCCTTCTTGATTGGGTACTTAGAAGAGGAAGTATATGTGGAGCAGCCACAATGTTTTGAAGTGCAAAGAAAAGAAAATGATGTCTACAAGTTGAAGAAGGCTTTGTATGGCCTCAAGCAAGCACCAAGAGCATGGTATGCCAGGATTGATGGATACTTTCACGATAATGGCTTCAACAGAAGTAAGAGTGAACCTACCCTTTACATCAAACAAGAAGGTAATGATATTCTCATTATAAGTTTGTATGTTGATGACTTATTGTATATGGGTAGTAGTTTTAAGATGAAGGATGATTTCAAAGTTGCTATGACAAATGAATTTGAGATGAAAGATTTAGGTTTCATGAAATATTTTCTAGGAATGGAGGTTTAGCAAAGTGAGAATGAAATTTTCATTTGTCAAACAAGGTATGCCAAAGATATGTTGAAAAAATTTGATATGGTTGATTGTAAACCAGTCTCCACTCTAGTTCTTCATAGAGTTGTGTTGTGTAGAGATGATGGTGCTAAAATAGTTGATGAGACAGTTTATAGGAGCATTATTGGTAGTTTGATGTTTTTAACTCACACAAGATCTGATATTGCTTATTCAGTTTCACTTGTTTCAAGGTATATGATAGAGCCATTTAAAATACATATGAAGCCAGCCAAGAGAATTTTGAGGTATGTGGGAGGCACTCTATAGTTTGGTATTCATTACTACACTTCTAAAAGCTTCAATCTTGTTGGTTTTAGTGATTCTGATTGGGGAGGTAGTTTAGATGACCGAAAGTCTACATCTGGTAATTGGTTTTCTTTTGGTTTTGGTTTAATTACTTGGAGCTCAAATAAGAAAAGTATAGTTGCCCTTTCTTCTACAGAAGCAGAGTATGTTACAGTCACTTCAGTAGGTACACAAGCATTATGGCTTTAGAAACTTCTTGAAGAAATTGGAGAGATTCAAGTTCAACCCACAGTGATTTTTTGTGATAACATTGGTGCCATTAAATTGGCCAAGAATCCAGTCTATCATAGCAGGACAAAACATTTTGATTTAAAGCATCATTTTATCCGAGATGTAGTGCAAAAGAAGGTAGTAGAATTGAAATACATCAACACTAAAGAACAAATAGCGGATATCTTCACCAAAGCAGTTGCAAAGGATCAATTTTTTGGTACTCAGAGATCAGATTGTGATCCCTCTCAGCATCAAGGGGGAGTATATTGAAACAATGGTGCATGGATAGAGGACTCAACATGCAAATCCATATCTCTTTTATGTAGATTCGTAGAGTTAGTTCGTTGTTTTTTTGTTTGGATCTTTATTTAATTTAGAGTACAGTTTAATAAGCCTTGTTTTTCCCACCAAACTAGCAGTCTTCCAGTGCACCAATAATGTGATGAACTCCAGTCTTCTAAGTGCAGCGAATGCATGAGGATTGCATGTTAAGTTTGCTTTAGTTTTTTTAAACTATTATTAGACATAGCGATGTGTTGTAATGTAGGTTCTTTTGTTATATAATCATGAATACAAGAAACAATTTTAAAGGCTGCAAAATCTAGAGCTGTGTTGTGTGCCTTTTTCCTGAGTTGATTGTTTTTTATTCTTTCTGCTGTTATTGTTACTTTTAATTCAATCCGCTGTTATAGAGTTGTTTCAAAATCTACAATTTTGTGTCTATTTATTTGATATATTGTGTTTGTGCATATGTTGCACCCACCTACAATTGGTATCAGAGCTGGTTGATTGTGGGAGAGCTGTGCCAGGTTATAGAGATATGTTGGTTTGTGTTCTACGTTTTTCAGGTTGATTATGTGAGGAAGCTTGGTCCTTCAGATTGAAGGAAGATTACAAATTTGGAGTTGTTTGCAGTAAAGAGGCCAAAAAGAAATAGCTGAAGTAAGCATTCAAAAGTGTGAAATTGCAGACTGAAGCTACCTACAAATAAAAAGAAAGGAGGAAATCGCTGTAAAGGAGGAGTTTGAGATCGCTGAACAAGGAACAGAGGCGAAGCAAATTTGAAGCCGTTGAAATCGAAACAACTACCAAAGGAGAATACACAGTTTGATCGCTGTAAAGAATCCTATCATAGACGCAGCAAATAAAAGGATTATGTTGATTGTGTTTGCAGATCAAGGGTTCACTGTTTGAAGGCACGCATAAGTGGACGCTGTCAAAGTGAAGATACATGGTTACTGTGAACAGAGGTCCTGCTAAAGAAACCCACCATAGGAAGATTGTATGAAGCCAGTCAACAAAGGAGATCGTAGATTTGAAGGAGGCTGATTTGGATTTTTGTAGCCGCCAAAGATAATATAGCCGTCCAAGTTTGCAAGGAGAAGGTATGGCTAAGGAATCGCTGAACAAAAGAAGGCAATGTTTAGATTTGTTTGCAAGGTTTAAAGTAGTTGCAGAAGACAAATTTTGAAGTCAACAAAAAATTAGAAGTTTTATAATCATTAAAAAAAAAAGTCTCTAACAATGTGATTGAGGCTCTTGTCATTTTATATGCTGTGGAGTGTGGTTGTGCTCTTGGGTGGAGACAGGACATTTGTGAGTCGGATTCTCAGGTTGTGGTGACTTTGCTGAAGAGGCAGCACTTAGAGGATGTCAGGTGGTATTTAGCTATTATTATAAAACAGATTCTTAATTTGTGTGCTTCCTTGGATTCTGTTTCTTTTTGTCACATTCTCCCAGAATGGAATGGGGTTGCGGATTGTTTGGCTAAATGGGCTTCTGATCATTTGCCGAATTGGAATACTGTGGAAAGGGGCCAATTATCCCCAGATTTGGCTCAAAAGTTAGATCAATTAGTGGAGATAGATAAGAATGTGTAATGTTCTTGTTTTGTATTGCTCTTTTTTGAATTGAATAAATTTTTACCCCTCTTTTAGTGAAAAGAAAACAAGTCTCTAAACTGCTAATAGGAAGGAAAGTTTAAAGAAGTACAAATCTTAGAAAAAAGGGGGGAGTTGATAAATCAAATTGCCAAAGGAGAAAGCCGCTGATTGAATGGCAAAATGAAATAGTTGCAGTCAAGGTAAACTATTGGAAGATTAGATCTATGGTTTGTTAGAGTCATGGATCGAAGAAGTCAATAAGATTTGTGAAAGTCATGGAACGAAGAAGTCAATAAGAATTTTATCGCTGTCAAAAAAAAAGGTTTAGTTCGCTATTGAAGTAAATCAATGATTTGAAGGGTGAGATCACAGAAGAAAATCATTGGAGCTCAAAGGAGCAGATTGCCAGAAAAAGACAAAGGAATAAAAAAAAAGATCTTTGAGATCGTAGAAGATAGCCAGCAGGCATTTACAAGGTCTGAAGACATCATCAAAAGAGTTGATTTTTTTTTGAAGATCATGGACTTGTAGAAGTCAAAGCTAAAGTCAATTTCAAAGAAATCAAAGGCAGATCGTAGAAAAGAGGTGATCATCCCATCTGCACTGCTGCAGTTTACGATGTGCAGGTGGAAAAGTGGGAGCTTCTCCCTGAAATGCACTTCTCTACAGGGAGATTCGGTTTTAGAGGTGCTTATGCTGACGGCAAGTTTTATGTGATACCGCCTGCGTCCTCTGCGCCCTCCATTCATGTTTTTGATTCCTACACGAGAAGTTGGAAAACTATCAAGAACAGATCTGTCAATTGTCGTTGGGTCGCAAGTGCATTTGGGTGCTTGTATGGCTTTTCTGAAAGAGGATTCATTGAGTACGATTATAGCCAAGATAAGGTAAACATTCTAGGGCCTCTCCCAACAGAGAATTGGCCTCTACATACTAATTGGGCTACAGTAGTTGGCCCCAACATCTTTGTGAAGATCTTTGTATACGCTTGTATTTTCAAGTGAGAAAGGAGGAGCAATCAAGTGGATTCATATGGACAGCCCACCAGGTTCTGATGAATGGAATGACCGTGCTCTTGCCACAACTCTTAATCTTTGACAGTTTCTTGTTCAATTGAATTAGTGCTCACATTGACTGATATTAACAATTTCTTGCCAAATCATGAGCCTATGCAATCTTGGCAATAAGTCTTAAATACTAGAAATTACACTTCCAGGGGCAATGAGCATCTCGATAGGGATTCATAAGTCTAAGGCAGTTTTCAATGTCTAAATTTTAGAATAATAAAAATATTTATTGTTTCCATTTAAAATTCATGTTTTTTTTTGTTTTTAATAAAAAAATTATAGAAATTATGCTCCAGAAAATAGTTGTTTCCTTGCAAATATATTATCAATTGATAGTCAAGAACTTATCAAGAACTTTTCAATTGATAGTTTTTATATAAATGCTTTAAATATGAATGTTTTTGTTCATGATTATTTTTACAATGTCTAAAGATGACCTGCTTCAATATTACATACAAATATTAAGTGTTTTTATTAACCATTTCCGTTTGTCAACGTATATTTCAACCTGTTATACCTTTCTATTAGTTAGTTATACCTTTCTATTAGTTAGTGTAGGTTTTCTTTGAAGTCTCCTTTTAAGATGGAAGAAACAAATAATTTGGGTTTAAAGATTAGCTATAATAGGCTATAGGTAGTAATGTGGGGGTGTATCCGGGAATGCTTTTGTATAATAGTTCCTGGGGGATATCTTGGTGGTCCAGCGCATTGTCCATCTTGTACTTGGATATATTTTGGGTTTAAGTTAGTTTCCACACCTTCACAGGAAAGCCTATACTTTTGTTTTTCTCTCAACGATATTCTTCTACAACTTTATATATTCCAATTATGAGGGGCTTATGTTACTGAAATTACTATTATTTAGTTAATTAGTGCCAAAATTATTATTATTTAGCTGAGTCCCACCAATGCTACTACTAGTTATAGCCAAATCTACTGCTACCATCATAATACTATTGTCCTTTCATATAGATTGTACATTTACAGTGAAGTCAGCCCATTGTTATCGAAATTAGTTTGTTATTGCAAGAAATCAAGTCATTAGCACTCATTATCTTATATTGTTTCTAGATATCCGTGTTTTGCTGTAGGGATTATGCAATAAGATTTCTAGATTTCTGATTGGACTTATAATGGTGGTATTGAAACTTCCGCTGGGGAAAGGTTACAAAGTCTGCATGCAAAAAGCTTCTTCAGATTGGCCGTCAAATTTGTGCTGGGAAAAGGCTTTACTTCCTAAAGCAGGAGCATTCGCTTAGTGCGCTCTTCACAACAAAATTTTAATAGGTGACCGAATCAAAAGGCTAGGCCTTGGACCCAATTTTCCCTACGTGTTATGTGGAAATGAGGATGAATCTACAGATCATATTCTGCTTTTATGCCCCTTTAGCAGAGATTGCCAGCTCTGGTTCTTTAGAAAGTTAAAATGGTCCAGTCCTATATCTAAATCCTTGTTCCTAATGTTTAGGAACTGGCCTCATTCATTTTTAAATTCAACCTTAGCCTGTTTATGGGACATAGGCCCATCAATGATCATCTGGCATTTATTGTGGGAAAGAAACCTTCGTATTTTTAGGAAGGAAGCAAGATCTGGGTATCAGGTGTGTGCTAGGTTGGAAGCAGCAATTTCTGATCAACTTGTGGCACATCTTAGACGTTCAAACAACTGTAAGGTAGTTTGGTCTAAGTGGGATGCGGCTATCCTTTCCTCATGGCTGACAGTAAGGAACTTAGGGCTAGACAGTATCTCAAGGGCACCCAAGACCAATACCATCAGAGCTCAGGTAAAATGGATCCCACCCTCCCCTCCTTTTTTCAAGTTAAACTTCGATGGTGCATGCTGAGGGAATTCGGGGCCATCTGGAACAGGATGTGTTATCAGAAATGAATTTGGGGTCATGGTCGCAGCCAAATTGACAAAACTACCCATAGGCACTAACAATGAGGCAGAAGCATGGGTGTTGGTTCATGGCTTATAGTTGGGTAGTGAAAAAGGTATAAATAATGTTTGGATTGAGGGCGATTCCCTGATAGTAATCAACGCCATCAAAGGAAGAGGATTAGATAATTGGAAACTCAATTATATTCTCTAGCAGGCTAGGACCCTCCTATTCAGTTTTGATAATTTTCTCATCTCACATACCTTTAGGGAAGGCAATAAGGTAGCAGACTTTCTAGCAAATGTAGCAATTGAGAGTGAGAGTGCCTCAGTGTCTTTTCCACCTGGAAACCAAATATACTCGAACTCTTTGTCAAGTGTTCTATCATATGAGATGGTAGATGAGGTGGGCAGTACCTCCATTTGACTTTTCAATTGTCATTTTAGCTCCTGCGTGGCTCTTTCAAAAGTGACTCATTTTCCTAGCTTGCTTTCTCCTAAGGAAGTAAGGTTTGAAGTAGGTGGCAGGATCAAGCTTGTTTCTTTTTGGTGGGCTTCAGCATTCAATTGGCTTGTTGGAATGGCACCCACCATCTTAAAGGTGGTTTATTTCCTTCTTTCAGCGACTGACAAGCTAGGAGTGATGGATTGTCAGACCATAAGTGGATTTGTGAATCGAGTCAGTCTATGGCGGATCAGGAGTAATTGGAGGCAAGTGGAGATTGCGATTCCATCCCATTTGAATCTCTTAGTTAAGGGAGGTGACAAGCCTTAAATGAAATGCCATTTAGATTTTCATTTGGCGGCGCAACAGATTCATCTCGTCTGTCTGGGGGCTTTAGCAGAGGACACGTTGCATGTTTTATCTAGCCTCCTCCCTTGGATAGTGTACTTCTTTTCTTGCCACTAGGACTATCTGTAGTGATGACATTTTTGAAGTCCTACGCCATCTTTTGTCTGCTTTGTCAGATTTGGGAACATGGGAGTTGGTTCATGGCTTACAGCTGCGCAGTGAAAAAGGTATAAAAAATGTTTGGATTGAGGGCGATTCCTTGATAGTAATCAACACCATCAAAGGAAGAGGATTAGATAATTGGAAACTCAATTATATGCTCCAGCAGACCAGGACCCTCCTGTTCAGTTTTGATAATTTTCTCATCTCACATACCTTTAGGGAAGGCAATAAGGTAGCGGACTTTCTAGCAAATGTAGCAATTGAGAGTGAGAGCACCTCAGTGTCTTTTCCACTTGGAAACCAAATATACTCAAACTCTTTGTCAAGTGTTCTATCATATGAGATGGTAGATGAGGTGGGCAATACCTCCATTTGACTTTTCAATTGCCATTTTAGCTCCTGCGTGGCTCTTTCAAAAGTAACTCATTTTCCTGGCTGGCTTTCTCCTAAGGAAGTAAGGTTTGAAGTAGGTGGCAGGATCAAGTTCGTTTCTTTTTGGTGGGCTTCAGCATTTAATTGGCTTGTTGGAATGGCACCCACCATCTTAAAGGTGGTTTATTTCCTTCTTTTGGCGACTGACAAGCTAGGAATGATGGATTGTCAGACCATAAGTGGATTTGTGAATTGAGTCAGTCTATGGCGGATCAAGAGTAATTGGAGGCAAGTGGAGATTGTGATTCCATCCCATTTAAATCTCTTAGTTAAGGGAGGTGACAAGCCTTAAATGAAATGCCATTTAGATTTTCATTTGGCAGCGCAACGGATTCATCTCTTCTATCTGGGGGCTTCAGCAGAGGACACGTTGCATGTTTTATCTAGCCTCCTCCCTTGGACAGTGTACTTCTTTTCTTGCCAGTAGGACTATCTATAGTGATGACGTTTTTGAAGTCCTATGCCATCTTTCGTCTACTTTGTCAGATTTGGGAAGTTATTCTTTCTACTTATGGTGTTCTTGGCCTATGTTAGGCTCATTGCCACTCTACTTCAAATGATATCTCTCTTTGGTCTATTGCCTATTTAACCGTGCTTC
Organism: Cunninghamia lanceolata; assembly: GCA_027924645.1. NCBI lineage: Eukaryota > Viridiplantae > Streptophyta > Pinopsida > Cupressales > Cupressaceae > Cunninghamia > Cunninghamia lanceolata. The sequence goes on from BSBN01000348.1 coordinate 8,870,629, forward strand.
CCTTCCTGCTTCTGATTCCTTCCTTATTCAAGGTTCATCCCATGGCCGATACATGCCTTAACCAAAGATTGTTCTTCCCAACGCTCGACTGGGAACCAGAGATTCATGGGAGAGTTAAGGTGGCAAAATTGATGGTTCTGCTCAACTCAGACTGCACCCTCACTCAGTTTGTAGTTAGAAACATTGACGAGGGGTGGGTGCTCAATTTCTTAGATGTGGTTTCATAGCTTCTTTCAAACATTATGGACCTAGTTATGGATGGTGAATATGTACATGCCTTAGTAGCAGGATTGTTCTTCAAAAACATCTATACTGTTGAACGATGGGAAGCGGTTGTGTCTTCTTACAGAATGGATCAGGGTGATGCTCTAATCGGTGGCCTTTTCAATCTTACTGCTATGCATTCCTCTCCCCTACAGTAAGCAGTCTATAGGGCTCTACAGAGTAGCCTTAAATCCTTGTGTAGTGATGAAATTGACGCAGTGTTGCAGTCTTACTGTTTTATGTTTAGCAAGAAAAAATCAGAGAGGATCAAGGATGTGTTCACAGCCATCCATTTTCTCAGGCTCCATGCTTCAGATGTGGCTCCAGGTATGCCTCGATATGCTCTAGAGGATCCTAATGATGGTGCATAGTCTTCAGCTTCTGTGGAGCTGGATGAGCAGAGATTCCCAGCAGCCCTGTCAGTGCTTGAGTCCTGGGGTGGTGGTTGGCGGTTTTGGTGTTTCAGTGTCACTCTTGATGTGGGTTTGGGGTTTCTTTTGGTTTGAGGCTAGTTTTTTGCTATGTGGTCTGTATCCCACCTTTAGTTTTTGCCTAGGTGACATTTTCTCTGCTTTCCCATTTCTTTCGTGTGTTTTCGTTCATAATGGCTTGCTTTTGATTTACTGTTACTGGACTTGGCTTTGGCCACAATCTTATGTAATATTTTTAAATCTATATTAATCTTTGGGTGGCTCCCCACCTTTCTCTATTAAAAAAAAAATGGTGGTATTGAAACCATGTCCTTGGCATATTTGGATATATATGAGCAGCGAGAGACATCTTCCAAAGGGAAGTAGCAAATCTGATAGCTATTATTGATGAACATATAAATATTGTTGGTATCATATGCTGAGGACTTCCTCAAGGCCTCTCCTCTTCTCAATAAGCTTATGAAAGAAGACCAAATACATTAGTTATTGGAACTTGAAGAATTTGCTGAGGCCATGGGCATAGTTGAGAATGGTTGGTTGCCAAAGATTTGAGCCTTGATGATGGTCTTCATAAATTTGAGGCCAACAATGAAATCAGAAACAATAAAATAGGGACCAACAATGAAACCATAAACATGGACCAACAATGAAAGATGTAGATGAAAGTTGTGATTTGGCTATAAAACCGCATGGAAGGAGGCAGAGGTAGACAAATAGTTGTCTAGAATGTGGTTTGAGGAGACTAAGGAGTTGTGTTAGACCGTCCCACCATTCCAATAATGGAGTACATGTCAAATTCCAATATAGGTATCGGTCAGCTACCTTGATTATGTTGTATATCCAGCCTGTAAAGTGGATCAAAATATTTAGCGTGATTTTTGGCATTAACAGGCTACGAATTGCAGTTTGAAGGATTATTGGATGTGAATCAGTGTTCAATAAATGTTCTATCAATGTGAATCAATGTTCAATAAATGTTGAATCAATGTTTAGTAAATCCACATGATATGCCAAGATTTTCATGAAATTTTATCTCTCAAAGCCTTTAAAAAGCTTAATATAAGACATTGGAGGGTCTATCATATCTATGATCTCTTCTTTCCATCCTGCACTTTTCAAGCTTGAGGTTTGAAAAATATTTATAACAAAACTCGGATCCCTTTGAGAAATTAAAGATATTTTATTATCCAGCACTTGAATTGTTATTCTCCCACGGGACCCCTTTGAGATAATAAAACATCATTTGTTATTATCCAGCACTTGAATGGTTATTCTCCTATAAAAATATATTCTCTAATATTTTAATTATTTACCAAAAACATTTGGTTTTAATGGTTTATTTAGAATGTGGACCAAATCCCACACACTTCTATTCAATATTAAAAGAATAAAAAATGAAAAAAAAAATTAACCAATAAAATCAGTTTCTCTATATTTTTTATCAGCCTGATTTTCTCTCTATAAGTTGTAGACTAACAAACTATAATAGTTAGATTTCTCCCCACATGTTACCTTGCACAAATTCGTTGTTCCCATGGGTGGTGAGCACTAATGTCATTATCCCATGTGGTTGCATAAGTAGATTTTTTACTTAAATTTGAGTAGTATGGGTTGTTCCATGAAAATTTGTAATTACATATAAGGAATTAGGAGCATAGGAAAATAATGGGAGGTGACTTTGGAGTCTAGATTTTCTTTGAATTCTATGCAAACCTAGTATTTTTGAAAATCGATATGTTGGTTTGAGATCAATTTATAAGTTGAACAAATATGCTCTATAACCTACTCTCTATTAATATGTAACGACTAACTACATTCAAAAATATATTAGGACATTATTGAATTGTAGGGGTTCATTTTTTCCTCAGTCAACCCCCTCAAATAGTCAACTTCATACCCTTGGCAGGTGTTGGTAAACAAGCATCAAATGTGCAAGTACTATAAATGTTGTGGGAGCAAAAGTCCATGATCATCGACTAGAAATCAAACACAAATGCAATGTATTGAAAATGAACTAATTGATTTACAACCAAACACTAGTACAAATAGGTGAAGCTTGAGGAACAAGTCTCCATGAGAATAGGAATGGTGGTGAAATAGGAATCAAGAGAATAGCTCAAGGTTTAACCTCCCTCCAAAATAGCAGCGATGTGTCGAAGATTGATTGACACATTGACTAATGACTCAACAAGAGGACTTAGTCTTTCCACATGTGAGGAAAACCACTAAGTATGATTAATTTAGGTATAACTTGTATGAATTTATACACCAACATCCCCCTTTAAGCATAGCTTAGGTGGGTTTATTAAATATGAGTCCTGACTATGCGCCATTTTAGGTACTCATTTACGAAACATCTCTCATAAAATGGAGAAAGAAAGAAAACCCTATGGGAAAAAACTTTCCTCCTAAAGAGAGAAAACAAAGAGAGGACTTTAGATGGCCCCTCCAGATGATGATGATGTCGATGTAGACCACACGTCATGAAGAGCTCGTAGATGGATGAAATTGCTTTCTATAAAGGGTTTGGTGAAGATGTCGGTGACTTGTTCTGATGACTGGCAAAATACTAAGTTGATAATATGATCATGAATGAGCTCATGAATATAATGCATATGAATCTAAATATGTTTGGTTTGTTGATATTGAACCAGATTCTTGCATATTTGGATTGTACTCTGGTTATCACAATAGATAATTGTAGGTCGTCTGAGAGGAATGCCAAATTTAGAAATGATGCCTTGAAGCCATATGGCCTTAGTAGTTGAGTTAATAGCTCCTCAGAACTCTACCTCTATAGAAGATATATCAATATCATTTTGCTTCTTGCTAGACCAATTGATAGGACCTAAACCAAGTGAAAAACTGTACCTGGAAGTAGACTTGCAATTTTTTGCATCACCAGCCCAATCTAAATCTATGAATCCAACCAAATCAATTGTGGAACCAACTCTATAATGTATCCCAAATGCAATTGTACCATGAAGGTAACTAAGAATCCTCTTAGCTACTTTCCAATGCAACTCATGAGGTTCCTGCATAAATTTGGAAACTAAGCCAACTGCATATGCAATGTCAGGCCTGGTGTGTGTTAAGTAAATGCGGCTACCTACTAGTTGTCTATACAATGTTGCATCAACTAATGGAGTAGGATAGGATGTCTCAAGCTTAACACCAGATAAGAAGGGAGTTGGAGATGGTTTACAATTAGGCATGTGAAAATGCTCAAGTAAATGGAGACCATACTTAGGTTGAGCAAGAACTATCCCTGAATCTAATTAAGATATCTCAATAACAAGAAAGTAATGTAGTAAACCTAACTCTATCATGCCAAACCTTTCTTGAAGTGCCGGTTTTGTTGCCACAATAGCAGAGGAAGCACACACGGTGATTAAAAGGTCATCAACATAAAGTACCAGTATTAACAATGAATCATCATGCTGCAGAAGATACACATTGGGATCTAAATTGCATTGAGTCAATCCTAAAGATAGAAGGTAGGAATCCATCTTACCATACCAAGCTATGGGTGCTTGTTTTAGGCCATAGATACATTTCCTTAGCATACATACTAAGGATGAATCATGAACAAACCCTAGTGGCTATTACATGTAGATCTCCTCCTCAAGGTCTCCATGAAGAAAGGCATTCTTTACATCCATTTGATGTACTGACCACCCATGTACTGTAGCTATAGCAAGTGTGAGTTTGATTGAAGTCATCTTTGCAATAGGTGTAAATGTCTCTATGTAGTCAATTCCTACGACTTGTGAAAAACCTTTTGCAACTAATTGTGCTTTGTAATTGTCAACTGACCCATATGCTACGTATTTAGTCCAATATATCCATTTACATTGAACTACTTTTCTTCCCTTAATAAGAGAAATTAATTCTTGAGTGTGATTTCTGATTAAGGAATCATATTCCTCATTCATGGCAACATCCCACTCACGTATGCCTAATGCTTCTTTAAATGTCTGTGGATGAGACACTGAAGCAAAGAAAGCATGAGATTCCCCCTAAAAGTCTATCTGATTCTATCTATTATCTGCAGTAGTTTGTGCCCAAGAATCTACTTGTGAATATCTTGATGTGGGTAAGTTTGGTGAAAATATGTTAACTTCTAATTCAATCCCTGAACTTGATGAAGATGAGTGCTCTGTATCATCACTATGTGAACTAGAAGAAGTAGAAGAAGAACTACTTTCTGAATTATAAGACTGTTGTAAATGAAATGATCTATCAGAGGTATTCTCATGATCCAAAGAATTAATAGTATGTCAAGGAATGTCAAGAATTGTTTCAAGGGGTGTTTCTTGAAACTTGACACTTCGCTTGATGACCAACTCATGTGTGGTTGGGTGTAGTAGATGATAGCCTTTAACACCTTTTAGATATCCAACAAAGATACAAGGCTTGGATTGTGCATTCATTTCCTTGTGATGTTCTTTAGGAATGCGGGCCATAGCAGGTGAACCAAAAACTTTGAAGTGATCAACTGTCAATTTCCATCCTTTCCAAGCTTCAAATGGAGTGATTCCTTTTAATACTTTATGAGGAGCTCTATTCTGAATATAACATGCACAATGGATAGCTTCAGACAAATAAGATGGTGTTAACCCTTTAGAATGAATCATACAGTTTGTCATCTCCTTTAAAGACCTATATTTACGTTCTACTACACTATTTTGTTGAGCGGTATATGGAACTGTGTGTTGCAACTCTATCCCTTTTGATCTGCAAGACTATTAAAAAATATTAACATATTCTCTACCATTATCTATATGAAGAATCTTGATGACTTTCCTTGACTATTTTTTGGCCAAATCTTTAAAATCTGAAAAGAATCAAACACTTTTGATTTTTGCCTAAGGAAGTAGACCCATGTGAAATGTGAGAAATCATCGATAAATGCGAGAACATATCTAGCATTTGTAAAAGAAGGATGTAGAAAATATCTTCAAACATCACTATGAACAAGTTCTAAGACTTGTTTTTCCCTCCAAGTTTCTCTTTTGTCAAACTTTGCTTCAAGATGTTTACCAAGTGCACATCCTACACATAGTCCTTTATAAACATGACTTTTGGTAATCCATTAACCATTTTTTATTTTCATAGTTGTTTGAGATAATGGTAGTTAAGGTGGCCAAACCGTTCGTGCAATAATTTACTAACTTCATCTAAATAATTTAGTAGTGCCTTTGGAGAAATATCTGTAGTAAAACGTGAGAAGGTATACAATCTGGATTGATGATTGGTTTCCCCTATAGTAACTAATTTATTACTTTGTAGTTTACTTATCTCAACTAAATTTGGAGAGAAATGAACTCTCATGCCCTTCTCTAAGTGTGTTATTTGATACACTGAAAGGAGATTAGTTGACAGTGAAGGAACACTAAGAACTTTTGAAAAAATCTGTCCTTCAATTTCAACAGACCCTCTCCCATTAACCAATGTTGGGGTATCATCACCTAAGTTGAATGAAGATATTCTGGATGGCTCTAAGGATGTGAATGCAACCTGAGAAGAACCCATATGATGAGTAGCACTAGAATCAATAATCCATGATGTAGATGAAGATGAAGATGATGTAACAACTAGAGCTTTGCCTTTTGATTTCTCTTTTCCCTTGTTATTATCCTAAGTTGATGTAGATGATGTTAAAAAAATAAGGGAGTCCAATGTTATTCTTTTTGAGAATATTTGAGACTTTCAATTTGCTTTTTCATGCATTTATGTTCATCATGGCCTAGTTTTTTACAAAAGGCACATATTATCCTCTCTATAATGTGCTTACTTTGTTGAAACGATTTATCCTTTTTGATAGCATCAATTTTATTTGCTTTCTTACTATCCTTGTCCTTCATAGTGTTTTTCTTCCCATTTGAAGTTTGTGGCTTGTCATTCCCTACAATTAGAGCCTGAGGCTTCATAGACTTCAAAGAACCCATTTGAATTAGTTTCTCCTATTCACTTGTGAGATCTGAAATGAATTTATCTAGAGTGGGCATTTTCCATGATGCTCCAAGAGAACTTTTAGTAGAATAGAAAGTTGATACAGACATAGAAAATTTTGGACATAATTTGGAAAGTACTGAAACGATTAATTGATCCTCTTTCTTGTCAATTCCACAATCTTTTAACTATAACATTAAAGATTTAAACTTTATGAAGAAATCTTCTAAAGTTGAGTAATTTCTAGGACTAAGACCTAAGAGCCGATTTTCCAATTCATGACTTCTGAGTTCATCAATTTTTCCAAATAGTTTTTCTAATGTATCCCACACTTCATTAGGTGTAGTTAAATTTTCAACATGAAACAATAATTCTAGAGATAGATTTAAACATAGAAAGACAAATGCTTGATCACATTTGTTGAAAAACTTTTCTTTCTCTTTAGCCGCATTAGGTTCTTTTTCTATTCCCATAGTTATCCTATATAGACCCTTATTTTTTAGCACAAGACCAACTTTAAGCTTCCAATCTTGATAATTGAAAGGTGTTAGTGGAGGAATAGGAACTGTACACTGCATGATGCCTTTTAGTCACACAGATAGTAGATGCAGAAAACTTGAAAGAGAAAATAGAGAAAGTGAGACGTGATACATGGAAAAGGTAACACTCTCACAAAAAACACTTCCCTAAGTGTGCAATATGAACACACATATTTCCCCCTTGATTATTTGTAGTTTCCCCCCCAGATTACACAATTTATTAAAGAAGTGTTTTTGTCACTCTAAACTAACTTGCACTGGCACTTTATAATCATAGTACATTGATAGGCTATAATGATAGAGAATGACAAATTAGGTACTTTTACCTTTTGAATGATTCGATTACGAGATCATATGCAAAAGTTATAGCCTTTACAATTTTTGCATATGGCAAAAATTACACCTTCAAAAAATATTTTCAATGTGCTTGAAAATAAAATTTTGTGCAAACTAATATATGGAGAAAAAAACTTGATAGGGAAAAAGTTTAGCTACAATGTAGCTACAGGGGTGATTTTGGCCTCCTTCGATGAGGTGTGATGAGCACAGGGTTTGGCCTCTATGTGAGGCACATCACCAAATAAAAATCAGCCTCTATGTAAGGAATGAATACCACATAAAAATCAGCCTCTGTGTGAGGCACGAATACCAAAAAAAAATGCCTCTGTTGAGTCTTTCTCAGCTATGATTTGACCTCACTGGGGTGAGAGTCAATGAGCACTCCTAATGATGATTATAATGTGCAAAAAAATCCATTTCAAATGTGCTTTGAAACAAAATTTTACCTCCTCAATATGTAGTGATAGAAGGCTGGATTGAGCCTAGCATGCAAGAAGAGTTGTAGAGATTCACCAATGGTGCTATGAAATCAATGAGCAAATGGTTTGATGCTATTCCAGCCTCTCTGATACCATGTGGGAGCGAAAGTCCAAGATCATGGAGTAGAAATTAAACCCAAATGCAATGTACTGAAAATGAACTAATTGATTTACAACCAAACACCGGTATAAATAGGTGAAGCTTGAGGAACAAGCCTCCATGAGAATAGGAAAGGTGGCAAAATAGGAACCAAGAGAATAGCTCAAGGTTTAACCTCCCTCCAAAATAGCAGTGATGTGTCGAAGATGGATCGACAAATCGACTATTGACTCAACAAGAGGACTTATTCTTTCCACATGTGAGGAAAACCACTAACTATGATTAAGTTAGGTATAACTCGTACATGAGTTTATACACCAACAAATGTGAATTTTGATGCTAGTACATTTATTTTTAGTGCTTCAATATAAGTGTTCCTAGATAGGAAAGCTCTTTGATCCTCTAGGATTTTGAATGATTATTGGATGTGAATCAATGTTCAATAAATGTCTTTAAATACCAAGACATAACTATAAATTGTTGTACAAGCATGTGCCAAGTCAACTCCAAACATCTAGGAGGAAAGGGTAGGGTTAATAATTTAAATTTTAAAAGTTTGTAAGATGTTTTATGCGTTTGTTGAAATGACAAATTAAGAATCGATATGTGAAAATGTGAGTCAGGGAAAATGCACAGGAAAAGATGTATGTGGGCTAGGAATATAGTTGAATGTGTGTAAATGTGTGAAGGTGATTATAAAAGTAATTGGATAAGAATTGGTAAAAGAGCCATACTTAACAAAAGTATGACACTTGCCACTAGATAATTGTATTGAGACATTCTCTCGAAGTAAACTTGAAACTAAATAAGAATTGGCATGAGATGCAAATTTCAATATAACAATTCTTACAATAACCAAATGAAATTAAGTAATATGGTAATTAAATTTTAATTAGAATCTACTTAGTTATTATTGCATAACATATCATTTGATTAAAGAGGGCTACAAGAGGTTTAATGAAATATATGATTTCAATGGTATTTCTAAAACAATAAACTTTAACCAGGAAAATAAGACAATTATTTACCACTTGTCGGTGTGGATGAAGTATAAAATTACTATTGATTGTATAACTATTAAACCAAATGACATTCAAGTAGAATTGTGAATCAATAGGTTGGAGGATGGATAGAAGTATATTAGAGTCTAACATTTGCTACCATTAAAGAGGCATGGCATGAATTTCCTCTCTTTTGACCTCAAAGTGCCTTGAAACTATTCAAATCAATTTTATCCTGAGAGAATTTCCCTAAAAAATGATGACCATATGAGTTACAATTTCATTGTAGCTATTTATTTTTAGTTTCCACTTGATTCACTATACATTCTTTTAATTTTGATTTTCTTTTGGTTTAGGAAAATGTTCAATTATTCTTCCTTGAATAGTGTTAGGGGTGTAGCTATTTATTTTTAGTTTCCACTTGATTCACTATGCATTGTTTTAATTTTGATTTTATTTTGGTTCAGTAAAATGTTCAATTATTCTTCCTTGAATAGTGTTAGGGGATTAATTATGGAGGGTTTTATTATTGTGAGTGTATTGGGTAAGAAGTTATTGATACATGTCAAAGTGCAACATATATTAAAATATACAATTTAGTTACATTTAAGAAGAATCTAAAACCTAACATTATATATAGAAGATTGCTTGTACATTTGTATTATCACAAGACAAATCTATTACCACATGGACATATACATGACCATATTTTAATCCCAAAAGAACAAAACTCAAAACACTACAAGGTGAACACATTAATAAAAAAAAAGTACAAAAAATTAGAAATAGGTACAAAGGGTCCTAACATGAGTCCTATAAACATACTACAAGAATGGACACTAAGACAAGCATAATTTGTAATGTTAAAATTGCAAGGTATGCAATTTTTTACATTATGATGTGTTGTCTTTAATCGTTTCTCTCATGTTTGTTGGGTCTTAACCTTAAAAAACATGTCCTCATTTGACATAGTGACAACTCAATATAGGTATTTCTAAATACTGCAAGCCCTCAATTATTAAAGTGGATGGCATGGAGATATGTTAGGCAAAGGAATAGAGCTATATTGACATTATAGAATAAGTACATGAGTGAAGGATAGGTATAGACTTATTCTTGGGCTATAAATTTTTCCATTCATAATCAATAGAGAAATTCTAATTTAATGGTAATTAGTGGTCTTTTGCTTCTTATCTTTAATTCCAAGACATAAAATTTATATCTCTATTAATTTTGTCTAGTCTTCAATTATCAATAAGAAGGAGGGTAGATATAAATCTCTGATACCATATAAAGAACCCATAAGAGCTCATAGGAGGGAAGGATCACTTATAGCACAAATTACCTTCCACACAAGAGAGAAGAAATGATTATGTAATATTTGTCAAAGAATGATATAATGCAACCTTCATTATGAGCATATGATACATCATGTAGAGTGAGGGAACTGATGTACCTATAGGCAAGGGTGGGACATAAGACAAACTAAAATAATGACATGTGTCTTAATCCTATGACATGGGACACATAAAGGAAATGGTTTAAGTAAATTTAACTAGACTAGTATGATATGTTAGTGTATATATTACCTTGCACATGGGTAAAATACACATGTCATTAACCCTAGTTAGGCATCCTAGGTTGATCAAGTTAGCTCACCACCTCTAGCAAGTTTTGTTGAGCTAATTACTGGATTGTTAGAGTCGACTCCTAATTTTACTCAACCTCTACTCCTATATACTGTGCACACCTTTTTTTATCAATATACTCAATTTTTTATCCATCAAATAAGAGAATGCTAGTATCAAAATTGAAGCAAATTGTTAATGAACAAGCATGTACGTATAGTGTTGAGTCACTAGGTTGAATCAGAAGTCAATGACAATACTCAAGACTATATATACATGTTTGTTCATTACCAATTTACTATAATTTTGATAATAGCATTCTCTTAGTTGATCCTTCTTTCTAATATCATATCAGAGCTTGTCTAAGCTTGGTTGTCGATTCATTTGGAGCCGCAGGCCGATTTTGAGACATGTGTAGAGGCCAATTTGGAGGCATGTGTAGAGGAATTTTCAAGTGTTTGGTGGTAGAGCATGAAGCATTTCCTACCCATTTTGGTGTGAATATAAGTCCTCTTCCGAGGAAGTGACAACTTCTAATTATTAATTACTCCTTGTGGTGGCTTCGAGCACAAGAAGCATTGGACTCTTGTAAATTAGCATCAATATCTGCTTGGTTGGACCTAATATGGAGCATCGTTTGCAGAACTTGGCATGAATAGGCATAGTCTTTGAGGTTGTGTAAAGCATGCCTTTTTTTCAAAAGAAGGTTTTGAGATGACAGGGATCAATCTAAAGACTCTTGTTGGAGTCCTATAACACCCACTAATGTTTTCCTATCTGGAGATATATCTCCACTTAGTTGGGATAAGAAAGCAACCACCTCTTTTTCCTTTATTTGGCAATTGAAGGATTTGAAGGGTGAAAAACCCTAGCAAGGGTCAACCCAAGCCCGATTTGCAAGGCAAAAAGGTGTGGCTAGGAGTCTTTTTGGCACCCCTATTTGGAGTTTGTTGGTAATATTTTATGTTTAAGGTTACAGGATGTGCACCTCCCTAGAAATCTAGAAAATTTCCTAAGTGTTGGCCCTTCTCAGTGTTTCAAAACATCATCATGATATTCTGAAGTAGGTGGTTGTCATCGTCATCATGTTTCCATGCATCACCCTGATATTTCTTACGAGGGTCATATTTCACACCAGCCTGATCTTCTGCCTATGGGGTGATATTTTAACATCGGGTGATCTTAGTTAAGATCATCCTAATGCTGTTATTACTAGGTTTCAAGTATGACCCGATATTTTGTAGGGTCATCATATTTGAATATCGGGTGATCTTTGTTAAGATCACCCTGATGTTATTTTATCACCTTATGTTTGTTCCAGCATCATGATGATGTTGACGTCAGGGAGATATCCGCCTGTCAGCTTCATGCATTGTCTAGTGGGGGGTGATCATTTCAAATATCCATCATACTCATATATCACTCCGATCTTATAGTGGAGCTATAGTGCAGCATGATATTTGTGCATGAGGGTGATATTTCCAATTATCCAGTTATCTTTCGAATATCATCCTGATGCCGACATGATGGTGATGTCATCAAGGTCCGGGGGGTCATATTTTAACAGCAGTCATTTTATGGAGATCCCCCGATGTTGCCAATATGACGATGACGTCATCCGAATATGAGGAGGTGCGTGATGGGCAGATATGCCGATGACGTCATCAGGATGTTCAATTATCAGGGTGATATCCTTTAGGATTTTTGTGGACATGAGGAGGATATTTTGCATCATGATGATGTGAAATATTGTGGTCACTTTTCATATCGGTCAGACATGCCGATGGCTCACTGATGCTAGAGGTCTGGCCAACAAGTGATGGTGAAGAGGCTTGATGACGTCATCAGGATGCTCATCGGCAGGATATATGATGTTGGGAGGATAAACATAGGGTTTGCCGATGAAGTAGTCTGGCTGATGGAGGATGACGACAAGGGTTAAGATGGCGTCGTTGGGAACAAAATCGTAGACAATATATATGTAACCGGCCTAGCATATAAAGTGTTATAAGGATCGCTACAGGGTGAATGTGGGATAATATATCCCCATGTAGTCTGGTTTGAAAAGTCAACAAGTTACTGCTGCGTGTTATGAATATGGTGGCTAACTTTTCAATGCGATCAACACCACAGATCTCGATGGGAAGCAAGGTGGTTGATGGCGACATTTGAAAGAAACATTTTTCTTGATGCATGAACGTGCATTTTGGCGGGAGAAGGTTTGCAAGGCACACAACTACTGCATCCCGAGGCTATGAGTTGGTATGCCATTAATGGTGAGATTGCATAGAGGTATGGGTCAAGAGGACACGCCAACTACCCATTTTAGACAGAAGATCTCCATGTGGTGATGCAGATCTAGATCTCACCTGCCCCTTCCCTCCTATCTGTGTGGCTGCATTGAATGTTTCAAGTGCCCCCTAGCGATGCACTACACCTGGTGATGTCTTGGGGACTGCCATGTGATTAATGAGGGAGTACATCATCCTACTTTATAAGCAGATGATGCTACTCAGTTCAAGGTTGTTGAAAACTGGACATATCTGGCTCTGTAATAAAATACAACTGGTTTTGGTTGCCCTGTGTAGAAAATCTTGTGAGTTTATGTATCGCTTGTTGTATGTCTCATGCATGAATCTACTGATTTCATGATTGCTTTTATATGAGTAATGCTGTATTTGCATGTGTTTTGTTAATTCTGTCTCCAGTATTGCATGTGTCTTTCTTCTGAGTCTAGATATCTAAGGGGTGTTTGGGACTCTAGAATACAAAATTTCTATATTGAATGCTTGATCTTTTAACTTCTGCTCAAGGGGTAGATTAAAGTGTTTTTAGATTAAGTGTTGGGAAAGATATACTGCAATAGGGATGCCATAAGTATTGGATAACTTAACACCCTATTTTTGGGAGGTATCTGTAAGGCAGATACCACATCCCCTTAAAATTTAGTTTTAGTTGTTTATGTTGAGCATTTACAGGTGTATGTCTACTAACTCCAAGCCCTGGATAGGCACCAGTCTAGCTCTGTGTTGAGGTTATACACCAGGTCCAGGTTTGCATCCAAACATAAATCAAACTCAAACTTCCAAATAAAACCATTAGGACTGTAGAATTAGTTTTAGGATCCAAAGTCCTCTGTCTACAACTAAACAAAGGCCCAAAGCTAGCCCCTTTGCTCTTATCTCACAGTTTTGGTCTACTTACAGGAGGACTTATCTGCTTTGTGTTAGCATCCCAGTCTTTGCATAGTTATATTTCATGGGTGTTGAGTAGGGAATACCCCCCTAGGTTTTGCAGAGCCTGAAGAAGAAGAGGATATAAAAATAGAGTCTATCTCCTACACTGTTGGCCCCTGGCACAGAGATCTTGTTGATCATTGATGGCTACCTTGTAGGGAAATTTGGGAGAAAGCATCCAATCAGGGAAAAAACCAACAGAAATTGGAGACTCTGTTTGGGATAATTGATTAAAATAGAATATATATTTGTGGCCCAGTTGAGTCACAACAGAAATTGGTGACTCTGCTGGGGAGGCAATGTCATATCCATGAAAGTTTGAGTCTAAAGGATTGAAGAATCATACCTGGAAAGTGTTCTGTTGCAGCAAGCAAAGGAAAAAGTTGTATGTGTGACTCTGCTGGTGGATGACCCAGAAAGTAAAAGAATTCAATTTTCAACTTCAGCTAGTTTGAAGCTCATTCCTCTGCCAAGGAGGTGGCGACTTTGTTGAACGAACCTATCAGCAGCTGCAACATATCTAGGTATTTGTACAAGTTTTTGAAAAGTTCCCTATTTGGTGAAATAGCACTGGTTAAAAGGGAAACATTGGTGAAAGTAGAGCTTGCATGCTTTTGTTAGAACCTACTATGTATTTCAAAAGGGCATGCAATATTGTTCAAAAGACTCATATAGAGGACTTTAGGCAGGTTGAAATAGCAGTTTGTATTTTAAGGGCCTAAGGTCATATTGTGATTGAAAATCTGAGCAGAGAAGAGGGTTACAAAAGCATAAAAAGATGTATTGTCAGCCCATGCACCCTTGTGAGGTGTCAAATGCAATAATGTATAGTAGTTAGTCCCAACCATATAATAAAAGAAGTTTCAACATAGACAGATATAAGCCCATAAATTTCAGTGGCATTTGTGGCTACTCAAATGCTTTTCCATCTAAAATTAGAAAGTATTTGCCCAAATTCAATGGTATAAAGGATGAATCAGCTGAGAAACACTTGCAACAGTTTTTAAATGTGGTAGATGATTTTGAGATTGACCATGAGGATGTAGTCATGAGGCTATTTGTTCAATCTCTAGATGAAGATGCAAGGGATTGGTTCTCCTACCTTCCAGCTTACTTTATCAGCTCTTGGCATGATTTTAAATCTGCATTTCTAGAACAATATGGTGAAAGAATTTCTAAATATGTAGTTATTAGTGATTTTATGTATATCCATATTGAAGAAGATGAGTTGATCCCATCCTTTAACTTCATATTTGTGAAAGTATTGAATAAAATACCAGAATGTATGAGACCTAATGATGCATTGTGCCTAGTTGTCTATTTGGGAGCATTTGATAAGAAAATGAGTTATAGATTGAGAGATAAGGAGCCCACCACATTGCATTAGGCACAACAGTTTGCAATGGACATTGAAAACAATTGGAGGTATGGAATACAAAAGGGTTATTTTTCTAAAAAAATTTGTTGTCCTGCAGCCCCCAATGTTAATGAAAGATTTATTTCAAGTGTTGAGAATGAATGTCAAAGCACTCACACCCCTACTGTCTCAGTTTTTGCATCATTCCAAGTTGATGATGTTTATGTTATAGAGGAGGATGTCTTGATCTACCCAGCAAATGGAGTTGATTGTATTGATTTCTTAAGTAATATTTGCATGCCAGTCTTAAACAAAGAGCATTCATGTTTAAATGATCCAGTTGTGAAAACTTGTGATCATGTGGATCAACAGTCAATATCGGTTTCGTCAGGAAGTGTTAGAGGGTTGGAAAGTGATATAGATAGTTTAATTTCAGAGTGCATTGAAGTAGTAAAAATTTTATATGTGGGGCAATCAGAGATTAAAGATGATAAAGATGATATCCATGATCAATTCATGGATCATGTTTGTTCTTCTTATGACTTTAGATTTGGTAATACTGAAGAAGAATTGGATTGTCATGAAGAAGAAGCAGAGACCTTTGCAATGAGTATGAATCCCCTTTATGATGAGCCTACAGATGTCTTTGATACTGTGAGTCTTGACCTTCATTGGTGCATAATTAACCCTCTTTTTGAGGATGATGAAGAATATGAGGAGACAGTTGATGTAGGTGCTACATCAGTTTGTGAGGAGGGGACATATGAATCAGATATCTTCAGTTCTTGTGAAGATAGTATGGATTTGCAAACTATGAATAATGTATGTTCATCATCATTTGATCTAGACATGTGCAACTTTGGGTGTGTGGATCACGATTTGTTTTGAATATCAATAAATATTGGGGGTCTCATATTTTCTGAATGTCTTCAATTTTTGGATTAGTTGGATGAGTGTTTGATGATGTGCAGCAGCCAGGTAAATGATGAAGGATGCCAAGAGCAATATGATGTACTGTCTGAGGAGTATGACATGCATATGTTGCTTAATGCTAAAGGATTTTATAATATGCATGGCTGCATGTTAGATTTTAAGATACAGAGTGATAGAGGCAATACTACAAGTGGCAAGTTGTCAAAAATGGTGGAATATCTAATTGAGCAGATGACCTTCTGGGCAGATTATGCTAATCTTTTTAGTTGGGATTGGGATCTTTCAGTTTGGAATCAGGCATTTGGTAGGATAAAGTTTTGGTTCTTCATTTTTGGCTACCTGGGGCCGCCAAAATAATGTGTGAAAATGTGATTTATGATGCACATCAGTGTAGTTTTATGACTTTGTGCCCAATGGATAGGGACTGGTCTGCATCCCAAAGATCTAAGGTTCTCGCTGCAGTCTTGCACTTGCATGTCCCCAATCGGAGCCTATGTTGGTAATATTTTATGTTTAAGGTTATAGGATGTGCACCTCCCTAGAAATCCAAAAAATTTCCTAAGTGTTGGACCTTCTCAATGTTTTTCAGCATCATCATGATATTCTAAAGTAGGGGGTTGTCATCATCATCATGTTTCCATGCATCACCCTAATATTTCTTACAAGGGTCATAATTCACACTAGCCTGATCTTCTGCCCGCGGGGTGATATTTTAACATTGGGTGATCTTAGTTAAGATCATCCTAATGCTGTTATTACTAGGTTTCAAGTATGACCCGATATTCTGCATGGTCATCATATTTGAATATCGAGTGATCTTTGTTAAGATCACCCCGATGTTATTTTATCACCTTATGTTTGTTCCAGCATCATGATGATGCTGATGTCAGGGAGATATCCACTTGTCAGCTTCATGCATTGTCTAGTGGGGGGTGATCATTTCAAATATCTGTCATATTCATATATCACCCCAATCTTATAGTGGAGCTATAGTGTAGCATGATATTTGTGCATGAGGGTGATATTTCCAATTATCTGGTTATCTTCCAAATATCATCCTGATGCCAACATGATGGTGACATCATCAAGGTCCGGGGGGTCATATTTTAACATCAGTCATTTTATGGAGATCCCTTGATGTTGCAAATATGACAATGACGTCATCCAGATATGAGGAGGTGCGCGATGGGTAGATATGCCGATGATGTCATTAGGATGTTCAATTATTAGGGTGATATCCTTCAAGATTTTTTTGGACATGAGGAGGATATTTCACATCATGATGATGTGAAATATCATGGTGACTTTTCATATCGGCCGAACATGCCGATGGCTCGCTGATGCTAGAGGTCTGGCCAACAGGTGACGGTGAAGAGGCTTGATGATGTCATCAGGATGTTCATTGGCAGGATATATGATGTCGGGAGGATAAACATAGGGTTTGCCGATGAAGTGGTCTAGTCGATGGAGGATGACGACAAGGGTTAAGATGGCATCGTTGGGAACAAAATTGCCGACAATATATATGTAACCGGGCTAGCATATAAAGTGTTATAAGGATCGTTGTAGGGTGAATGTGGGATAATATATCCCCATGCAATCTAGTTTGAAAAGTCAATAGGTTGCTACTGCGTGTTAGGAATATGGTGGCTAACTTTTCAATGCGATCAACACCGTAGATCTCAGTAGGAAGCAAGGTGGTCGATGGCGATGTTTGAAAGAAAGGTTTTTCTCAATGCATGAATGTGCATTTTTGCAGGAGAAGGTTTGCAAGGCACGCAACTACTACATCCTGAGGCTGTGAGTTGGTATGACATTAATGGTGAGATTGCACAGAGGTATGGGTCGAAAGGACACACCAGCTACCCATTTTAGATAGAAGATCTCCATGTGGCGATGCAGATCTAGATCTCACCTGCCCCTTCCCTCCTGTCTGTGCGGCTGCATTGAATGTTTCTGGTGCCCCCTGGTGTTGCACTGCACCTGGTGATGTCTTGGGGACTACCATGTGATTAATCAGGGAGTACATCATCCTGCTTTATAAGTAGATGATGCTACTCAATTCAAGGTTGTTGAAAACTAGACATATCTAGCTCTGTAATAAAATACAACTGGTTTTGGTTACCCTGTGTAGAAAATCTTGTGAGTTTATGTATCTCTTGTTTTATGTCCCATGCATGAATCTACTGATTTCATGATTGCTTTTATATGTGTAACGCTATATTTGCATGTGTTTTGTTAATTCTATCTCCAGTATTGCATGTGTCTTTCTTCTGAGTCTAGATATCTAAGGGGTGTTTGGGACTCTAGAATACAGAATTCCTGTATTGAATGCTTGATCTTTTAACTTCTGCTCAAGGGGTAAATTAAAGTATTTTCAGATTAAGTGTTGGGAAAGATATACTAAAATAGGGATGCCATAAGTATTGGATAACTTAACACCCTATTTTTGGGAGGTATCTATAAGGCAGATACCACAACATCCCCTTGAAATTTAGTTTTAGTTGTTCATGCTGATCATTCACAGATGTATGTCTACTGAATCCAAGCCCTGGATAGGCACTAGTCTAGCTCTATGTTGAGGTTATACACCAGGTCCAGGTTTGCATCCAAACATAAATCAAACTCAAACTTCCAAATCAAACCATTAGGACTGTAGAATTAGTTTTAGGATCCAAAGTCCTTAGTTTACAACTGAACATAGGCCCAAAGCTAGCCCCTTTGCTCTTATCTCACAGTTTTGGTCTACTTACAGGAGGACTTATCTGCTTTGTGTCAGCATCCCAGTCTTTGCATAGTTATATTTCATAGGTGTTGAGTAGGGAATACCCCCCTAGGTTTTGCAGAGCCTGAAGAAGAAGAGGAGATAAAAATAGAGTCTATCTCCTACACTGTTGGCCCCTGGCCCAAAGATCCTATTGATCATTGATGGCTCTCTTGTAAGGAAATCTGGGAGAAAGCATCCAGTCAGGGAAAAAACCAACAGAGTTTTACATGGTGAGCATAGGATTTGAAGGTGCAAAACACATGTTCCAAGCATTTGTTCTTTTCCATGCCCCTATTCTCCCCTCACATGGCTATCATTATGTCACAAGTATGTCTAGTTAGTGTTGTCATTGAAGTCACCAAGCTTGTGTTGTCATTTGTGTTAACTGTATGTGGAAAGGAATATGCAGAATTGTGAGAAGTTGGTAATAAGGTGATGATGAGATAGTGCTGAATATGTTGTTGGTATATTTTGGTTCTTGGTTTCCAAGTGCTTTTGAGAAAATTTGAATAATAAAGGAAATGGTGTGTTATAAAGGTGCTTTGGCATAAGAGTGGTGTTCTCTAGTTTTTCTCTGCATTCCTTCTATGTTGAATATTTGATCATGCGGTTTGGATATATTCTTCAAAGGTGCTTTTAGGTTCTACATTCAAATTTTGGTGTGTTGGATCGTTATGTAGAGGTAGGTGTCTTCACTAGTGTGTGAACTATGTTTGACTTGGAAGAAGGTTTAAGTGGTACAGGATACAATCCTAAGATTCAAACTTTGGCACTTTGGGAAAAACACAAAAGCACACAAAATCCAAGGTTATTAGATGTGGTCCAGTAAATGAGAGGAATTGTAATGGTCAAAACACTAAAGACACATCAGCATTGGAAGCAGCCACCTTGAGAAAGCACTCAGCCATGTTCACCCAAGTTGTTTTCAAGAATATGGAACACAAAATGATTGAGTATGAAAAAAGCATGATAGAATGAATGAGCAAGTGAACAAATTGTATTTGGAAAATATTAAGTTGAAACAAGGAGTAAAAGGAATTGATTCTTCTCAGTGTAAGAAAATTGTTCCTTATCAGCCTCCTGTGTCTCAAGAAGTTGGTGTTAATATTGTCCCTACTAATCAGATGAATGCTTTGAAACAAAATTTGAAAAAAGAGATTTAGGAAATAAAGAAAACAAATGAGGGTACACAAGGGGAAGGGAGATCTAAGATTTTTTATGTATTTCAAAGGGTCCTAGAACATAGAGTCAAATTAGTGTTGGATAAGATAGGAGACATACATAGTTTCTATGACTCTTTGTCCCAAGAACTAGAGTAAATGAAGATTTATGTACCTATTTCAGATCCTCTATTTCAAAAGTGGAAAAATGTCCATCAAACTCTGATAACATTGTGCAAATTTTTGCAAACGAACCTAGATGCCCATGTTCCTTTGAAACCCATAGAAAAAATGGTTAAAATGGTCACTGATGAATTCCAATGTGTCTAGAGAAAGATAGAAAATAAAATCCAAGATGGAATTATTTTGCACTTTCAAGCATTAGTTTCTCCCAAAAATTCTTAGTGAAAATAATCATCTCAAAAGTTTTGAAGACTAGAAAAATGAGTGTGATCAAATGGTTTCTCATATGATTGGTCATTTGCAAAACAATGAGGAGCTAAGTGTTCATAGATTCAATGTGATCCTAGACAGGATAATTGCACTATATGCTGGGCATGCAAAATTCATCACTGAGGTCAAAATACTGTTGAACAAAAGATGGAAAGATCATTTGGCAAACATGTTATAGATTTAGGAATACAAATGGAAAAATGATTACACAATGTATTAGTGGGAAAAAGAATATTTGGCTCCTTTAAAGGATTAGCCATGATAAAAGTGTGATGAAGCAATTAGACCTCATGCAACATGGCTCTGCTGGATCAGTCAACCCTCAATTGACTTTCAACAAGCTTTGGATATACCCTAGTTCTTTCTCGTGTTTTCTTTTATGTTTTTCTTTCATAAATTGTATTTGTATTTTGATTGATCTTATTAAGACAAGAAAAAGAAAGAAAATCAATGTAAAATTGTAATATGAAGGGGTGGGTAATTGAAAAGCCATTTTGGAGTGTAAATGGTCTGAATCTTGTCACTTCCTTCATGCCTATAAGAAGAAAACCAAGACCAATTGGAGAGGGTTCTAGGAATTGAGTTTTGGAAAACAAAGACATTGTAAAGGCCCATTTCTTGAAGCAAAGTAATGGAAAGACTGCAAATGTAATCTGTTGCCTGAATTCTGGTGTCAATTGTTTGTTGAATTTATTGGTAAAATTTTATCTGGTTGTCTCTAATTTGGTTTTTAGATCAGTATATCAAGTGTATGTATTATTTATCAAAACATAATCCTATTTTGTGTGGTCTATTTACTAGGTTACTTCAAGTAAGAACTAAATTCCTTTAAGTAAGGCATAGTAACCTGAAGTATTCATTTGGATCAATAAGAAGAACCAAATAATTGATATCTTTGCATGTTTATGCCAGCCATAAACATTATAGTGCCAAACAATTTGAATTGTAGCTAGAAGGAAGACACATATTCATTTGTATTTTTGACTCTATTTCCCTATGGAAGAAAAGGCATTGATCATTTCAATTCCAAATCAATTTCCTATATATTATTTCCAACACAATTTTTGTTTTTTGTTTATAGGAGTAGTAGTGGTTAATATAGTTTGAAAGTAATATATTTTAGACCTTTATGCCAATTTGAATTAGATTGAAAAGGATTATTTAATTGACAAAATTATATGAAATTTATAATCTTCTTAATCATCACTAATCAGTATTGAGAAGTTAACATTTAGTGGTGATAAAGACGTACACCCACCTAGGCATAGCAGAGCCTAAAGACTAGGGAATTTGAACCATTTTTTGGTTCATTCCATTCGTTGGCCAAATTAGTTGTTGAACCTTATCATAGAGCCTGACATACTTTTAGGGTTTCATAATCTATAGATTTGAGAACCAACAACGCACAAGAAAGATGTTCCCTTGTTTGGTGGATCTAACTATACATTCTGGAAAATAAGGATGGAATGTTATCTACTTTCTCTTGGATATGAAATTTGGAAGTTTGTTGAGTCTGCATATGCTATACTTGAGAATGGTCTTAGTATTGGTAATGAGATCAAGGCTTATGCAAATAATGGGAAAGCAAGGTATGCTATTTTAAGTGGCCTTAATAATTTTGAATTGGTGAAAGTTATGAATCTAAAAACTACTAATGAAATTTGGGAAAAGTTAAAAAGCATTTATGAAGGAATATTTATGCAATTTCCTACTTTCACATATATTAGAGTTGGTTGTTTTAATGGGAAACCATACATACCAAGGTATCTAGGAGACAAGCTAATATTGATGGAGTTATGTAGACAGATAATGACTGTGCATAACAAATAAGAAGAAGCTCATAGAGTTGGTTTTAAGTTCCCAGTCACCATTGGCAAGTATTCAATATCTACAACTCCAAGAGCCAAAGCAATGGAGACTGAAATACAGTGGGTGACCATGAAGAGGTATAAGAAAAGCAATGACTTTGATTACTAGAGTATGAAAGATAAGCTATAAGGGAATTATACTCATGTTCACAAAATTGAGGATATACGGGTAGAATGTAGAAGTGATGAAGATGTAAGGAAGCTTTACTTTAGTCGGCTTACCTTAGAACAAGTCAGAAACTTTGAACTGGCTGATATCCTTGAGGACATGCAAGAAGTAGGTGATATAGTTGGTGTTGCATATGTGAGTAAAAAGATTGCTAACTCTCCTCTTCCACCAATTGAGTGGTCATAGAAGGAGATGACTTCAAGAAGAGAAAGGTTTCAACATATTCTTCCAAACTGGGGTGTGTGATAGGACTACATTGTGATGTGTACAACTTTTCATAGATGAGATGATGTCATATATCTACTTGTGCATCACCTAAATGTATCTTCTCTACCTATTGGTGTTTTTGTTAGTGTTGATGCATTTTTTGCAACATTGTTATTATAAAAAAAATGTAGGTGTATTTTTACCTACTAATTATCTTAGTAAAATTTGAGCATTATATGTCATATCACCAATCTTTGATATTTAGAAATGCAAACAATTACTTGAGCTTATAAAGACATGCCTTGTGGATAATAGATCTACATAACAAGAGCACATACATGATCGTGTCCTCACAAAAGTACATTGCTTTATATGGATCCCACAACGATATCCTTTGAGTAGCTAATATATCCACTTTACATGTATGTTTCTGAGTGCTATATACTTTTAGATGCACGTGATCACTCTAGGATTTACATGCACCTTAACGTCATGGTGAAATGTAATGGTGAAATTTGCATACAAAGGCCATTTCTTATTTATCGTTGTACCTATTTTTAGGGACTACATTAATAGATAGATATATCAACAAATGGTATAATATTATACAATGTCAGATCCTTATCCCTATGTTATCCACCTACTCCATTACACAACTTTCCATTCATTGGCCACTTTTTCCTTTTACATGTTCACACACCCTTATATATTTTCTCTATACATTTTTTCATCACACTTATGTTTGCACTTATTTCCATGCATATGTTATCCATCATGGAGATCCATCCCTTTTTCTATCCCAGGACTAGTTCACTTTTGTGAGGTCACCCTTAAAGTTGTGGAATCTTCTTGTCAAAACAAGGAATTAAATTCAAATTTAACCAAGTTCTCACCATCATCCTTCCTACCTAGGGCCATATACACACAAGTTTAGGTGATATGTTGCTTTGTCTGTATAGTTAAAGGCATTTAATGTAGTTATTCTAATAATGAATGATTTGAGAGCTATATTAGCATATGATTGATGTTAATTGGTACACTAACATGTATCTTGTCTCACACTATAAAACTTATATGACCATTAGCATGAGTAAAGAGTGTTGTCTTTCATCATTTTTCTCTTTCTTTCTAAGGGTTGACCTTAGAGAATGTGTCTCCATGTGATGTAACAATAACTCAATCTAGCTATTTCTAAATACTATGAGACCTTATATATCAAAAGAAGGGCAAGACATAAACATATTTTAGGCAAAGTAACAAATAGAGGTCTTCTAATATTATAGAACAAGTTTATGGGTAAAGAACATATTTGTAGCCATATACTTGTTCATAGGCTTCAAATTTGTGCATGCATAATCAATAGAGAATAGTGAAGTAGCCCTAAATCTATCATGTTGAAGGATTGCTTCAGATCATTATTTAAATCATCGATTAGATTGTTTGAGCTTACTAAGACTACAAGATCATCCACATACAAAATTAAAATAAAAATCTCTATGCCGACCCTCTTAATATACAAATTAGAATCTGAGGGGCTACAGGTGAATCCATGCTGCAATAGGTGACCATCAATTTTAATGTACCATGTGGTAGGAACTTGCTTATGACCATAAATGGATTTGATGAGATGACATACTTTATGAGGATGATGTTTGTCAACAAAACCTTCTCGTTGGGTTATGTGTACTCCTTTTAGATCACCATTTAAGAAAGCACTCTTGATATCCATCTACTAAAGTTCCCATCCTTTCTGCACTATCAATGCATAGACAACTCTGATTGTTTCGATCTTCATAGTGGGTGCAAATGTCTCTTCATAATTAATGCCCTCCTATTGAGCATATCCCTTTGAAAAAAGTCATGCTTTGTATTTGCCAATAGATTAATCTGCCTTTTTTTTTTAAAATCCATTTACAACCAATTGGTTTCTTTCCTTCAATTAGATCAACAAGTTCATATGTATGATTTTGTATCAAATAATACTACTCTAAATCCATGGCCTTCTTCCACTAAAGTTAACTTAGTGCCTCTTGAATTGTGTTAGGTTGGTGCTGTCAACAATTGAACTCATGAGTGCAAGATTTACTTCATTTCATGTATGACTTCTTGTTTTGATCCTTGATGAAGTATCCAAAAAGAGTGTGCGGGTTGGAATCCCTAATAGTGCTTTGGAGCCACTTTAGACATTGATGTTGTTGCTGCTGATGTGAAGAATTATGTTTTAGAAGGCCCAGATCAATGAAAAATTCTCTTTGCAACTCATCTTCTTCATGAGAGGATTCTTGATATTCATCATTTGACTGTGAGAGGAATCTATGAGAGGTGGTAGGATTTAGCTCCTCTTTGTGTGTCAATGAGTCAAATGATGACTCATCTAATACCATGTCTCGACTCTCATAAATATTTTGTGTTTTAGGATCTCTGATATGATATACTTTGGAGGTAGTACTGTACCCCATAAAGATACATTGGAGTGTCTTGGGATCAATCTTCTTCCTCTTGTTAGTTGGTACATGCATATATGCTTTACAATCAAATACTCTAAGATTATAAATTGAAGGCTTATGACCACTCCATACATCTTCTAGTGTCTTTTCTTTCATGATCTTTATGGGTGCTGTAGGAGTCAAGGACAACATTGAGAGGGGGGGTGAATCAGTGTTGTGTGAAATTTCTAATCTTTTTACAAACTTTAACTTGCAGAGTACAAGGAGAGAGAGCTATCATTGATTTCTCACATACATGTGCACATAACTAAGAATGAAAAACAAAAACTCATGAGTAAAACATATATTCATAGAGAGAAGATCAAAACACAAGAATTGCATGAGTGGAAAACCCTCCAGGGGTAGAAAAACCACTCCAGAATTGCCTCACTAGCTTAACTGAAAAACATGCCTCACTGGCAATACAAATTGTCTCACTGACAAATATTAAGGTCACACTGACCTATAAGCCTCACTGGCATACTGTTTAGAAGCACCAGCTTCAAGGAGCACCAACCCCTACTATAGAACAAACTGAAAACAAAAATTAAGAGGGTTTCTCTATTTCAATATAGAACATTTCTTCTCTCTCATGTGTCTGTCAAATGTCCATTCTGCTCAAAATCAATCCTACATCCGGATACACTTAACAACCCTTTTTCTGATTTGCATCACCACACACACTTTAATCCATCTGCCAAGCCAATATATACAAGATGAAAAACCTTTCATATTCTGCACAAGATAATTCAGAGATCTTCAATATTGCTTCTATCAAAAATAAAATCAATCTGTTATGTATAAAACATTTCACAATAACCCTGCAACCAATTTATATTTTATTTCTCTTCATACTCCTCATAATTTCACCTACAAGAAAATATTTCTCTGTGCCTATTCAAAAATAAAATCAAACCCCCAAAACAAACTTTTGATCTTCCATCTTCAAAACTTGATTGCTTTATCTCTCTGTCTGAGAAAAATAAAATCTTTCTCATAATATTGATCTTCCTCAATTGACATTTCAATCTACAAAATATTTTTTTTATCTACAAGAAAAACAATAAATTAATTTGCTCCTGTCAAATGCTTCATCTTCTACAATTTGTGCATGATGTTTCATATTCTCTAAAACAAAAAAAAAAACTTTCAATCTGATTATCTTTCCTTCAAACAAATTCTTCGTTAACCTCTTCAAATTCTTCTTCAAAAAAAAATCTTCTCAATCTGAATATCCAATCTTCTCATTTAATCAATCTTCCTGCATGATCTTGCATGATCCTTCATATTCCTGTATATATAAAAAAAAACTTCATCTTCTCCTTCACAAGACTCTTTAATCTGCAAACATCTGTGTATTAAACAAAAATAATTCATATTCTCTTTGCAATTTTTCACAAAAAATAAAAGCCTTGATTTTTCTCACATCATTCAATCCTTCAATCTTCCTTAGAAAACCTTTCACCTTCACTAAAATCTTCAATAGCATTTTAGAAATAGTTTCCCAAAAATATTGCTTTTTAAAAAACCAACTATCTCCTATAAAGGCTCCTTGCAAAACTCAATATATATTTCAAGCCTTTTAAAAAATAGAAATTTAAAAAGTTTCCAAAAAATCTTTTATAAACCATGCCCATTTATAAAAAATTACATTCTTAAATGTCAGAAAATATGACATAGGAAACAACCACCAAAGTTTCTAACTTTAAACAATAAAAAAAAACTCCCCCTTTTTTTTTGAATGTATCGTGGACCCTTCATAATACTTAAAGCATTTTCAATGCTTTTCAAACTCATAAAAAACTCTAAGAAAATCCCGCTCCACTTTTGGCGCTCAAGTCTTATTTAAAGGTTTCTACTTTGTGTGCTTTTTGAAATTCAAATTCTTTGATTACATTTGATGCCCGCACACATAACACTTCCACCTTCCACCGATGCTACTGGTCTGCAAGAGAGAGGGGCCGGTTATCTTATGAAGACGACCCCCTTAAGTGTTCACTTAAGTGGTCGGTCACCTTTGATTGCAGGTCAGTGAGGAGTTATAACATAAAGTAAGACTGTCAATCTCTTTAAGACTTCAATCAAACATGAAGACCCCTTTTCACTCAATAAAGATTTAGGAACACGAAGCACCAATATGCAATATGATATGTTCATCAAACATCAACTTTGTGTAAATATTCATCACTTTGAATATCCACACCATTGTCAATGATCCCTTACAAATAACACCCACACAAACAAGAACAAGTCTCTTCAATAATTTCATTGCAGAAACACAATCTCCTCACAAAACCTTGTCATGTCAAATGTAGCAATGAAGACCCAACAACAACTCAATGATCAATCAATCAACAACTTCAGTGACAAGAGTGACTCTCTGAATTTTTTCAAAATATGAATTCCATTCTATGCAAGAGTAATAGAATGACTATTCACTTCTGATATTCAATATAAACAACTCCATTTAACATGATCAACATCACCGAAGGAAACAACAAAGAATTCAACTCAACTCCGAAGAATACCTGATCTGAATTGTTCTTGCATTACTGAAGCATGTGAACTTTGTCATACCAAGATGAAGAAATCATCTCTCTTTGTGGTAAACATGAACCAAACAACCTGTAACAATCTTGAGGTACATCCACAACTATAAACAACCCTACAAGACCACAAATGATTAACTAACAAGTATTTTGATCAACAAACAACCCACCAAAACTGATACATGCTTATTAGCCCTTGAAGACACCCTGACATCTTGTCATATGAGGACCAAACATCTTTTTGACATCAATGACAACTCTTACCATCAAACTCCCCCTTTGTCATTGATGGCAAAACTTTATGATGCAATTTATCTTTCTCCCCCTTTTTGACATCCGATGATAAAGACAATTAACTCCACTGAAAGATGTTAAAGCTTGATCATCACAAACATATTGCATTATGAAGGCTTTGAAGACATAAACTCTTGTTATCTTGTTGTCTTCACTAAAAATTAGAACCACTTACCAAAATCTTTGAAACCACTTGTCTTTCCTGAACATCAATATTACAAATAATTCTTGACCCAAATGACAAAACTTCAAAGAATCTATTTGCTTCCCCTATGATAAAGTTCACAACTCATAAAAACCACTGGTAGACAATACAAGAATAATCAGCATAGCACAACTCAACTCAACACTGATCCACTTCCTGAAAAAATCCTGAAGCAACATATCAACCTTCTGAACACTTTTGCAAAGAAATCATAAACATACCAATATTCTTTGATAAACAGATTTGCAGGCAAAAAAAAAAAAAAACATGAAGACTCCTTATCACACAGTTCCCAACACAAGATGCCAAGATGACCATGTTTTATAAGACCTTTACTTGCCTCTAATTAGATGAAATACAAGATTCACCATCAATGTCATAGCTTGAAACACATACCTGATACCGCTTCAAAACAGGAGGCACACAATTTGCAGTCAATACCTTTCTGAAACATGTCAAATTATTAGGCAAATGATCAATTCTAAAAGAACATTCATTCTGTAACCAATCTATTCTTGCACAACCTTTTTGACATGAAAGAATGAAAACCATCTTGTTGTTCCTGCACATCTCTTTACAACACACTGTCAAATCTGATATGTACAAAACCAAGATGAAACATACTGCAATCAACAAGAACTCTTGCCTCTTGACTAAAACAAGATATTATTGCAATAACACTTTCCAAAACACTTTGGATTGCAATACCATGACAATTCAATCTTTGTAATCAGGATTATTAACAATTTGTGCATTTGAACTCCTGAAACACCTTTTTTAATATCTTGAAAGCATAATAAGCCAATGAACACCTATATCACTGTCATACACTAAACATCAACTATTTCACAGCATGGCAAGAATGATAGACAGACAGGATCATTATATCAAATGGTCTCCTTCCTGAAACTTCTTGGGGTTAACTTATAGAACATTTGATACCTCCCCCTTACTTCATGCTATGTTATGCAACAGATGAAATGACTTGTGCAAGATGCACAAGCTTATATTCTAACTTCTCTTTACCTTCTTTCTGCTTCCAAATTTTCATAGGTGCTTTCTTCCTCCAAACCTTTTCTTTCCATTTCAACTTTTTCAAATCAGGTGAAGCATACATTTTGCAACTCTGTGCTTTGTGTCCAAGAGTGTTGCAATTATAACAAACTATGTCAAAATCATAATCAAATGAATGATAGTACCTTTGAGTACTCATATTAAACTTCCATGAAGGATCATACCTTCTATGCACTTTGCAATTACTTTGTATGTGTCCAACATTATTGCACTTGTAACAAATAATGTCAGTATTCCTTCTGCAAACAATTGCTTTGTGTCCAAATTGATTACAAGCAAAACAATAGCCATTAAAAGAATAATTATACATGTACATGTATGCTTGTCTAACAGCAAGTTTTCTGAAATTCCTTCTTTGATTGTGTACAAATTCATCTCTGGTTTTCTGTTCAGCTTAACTCTTCCTTTTATCTTCTGTGGCAACAACATGATGACTTAAATCAATTTTCCTTTTAGGTGTCTGTCTAGCTTTTGAACATTCTCCTTCTTCAGTACTCTTTTCAAACAACAGATTCTTGTGCAACTTAGAGGAAGCCTTTTCTAACTCCTTTCTTAAAGAGACTATTTCTGATTCTAGTTTTAGATTCTCAATCCTTGTAACTTCAAGGTCAGATATTGAGACATCAGCAATCCTCTTAGCTTCTTCAATTTCTATCTTTAATCTATCAATTAGTTTGTCTGAATCATCAATATATGACTTTAAACTTATAATTTGACATTTGGCATCTTCAAGATCTGTAGATACAATTTGAAGTTCTGAAAGAGCATTGACTTTAGATTCTCTTTCTTGTTGCAGCTGCAAGTTTATTTTCTAATTCTCTCTCTTATACTTCTTGAGCTCACTCAGAGCATATATAAGCTCTCCTTCCATATCAATTTCACAATCTTCTTTATCATCATCACTTGTGATGCTGGCTTCTTCTAAATTAGATTGGGATTGAACTTCAATTTCTTCATTTGAAAGTTTCCTTTCATGGTCATTTTCATTAGACATCAAATTGTCTTCTTCTTTATCAGTTCCTTGATAAATTCTTATCAATTCTTTCCAGATATCCTGAGCTGTTTCACATTGCACAACCTTACAAGAAATATCATTAGATAAACCAGATAAAATAACCCTCTTGGCTATATGATTGCATTTAAGAGCCTCTTTGTTATTTGCAGAATAACCATTCTCAACTGACATTAAAACATCATATCCTAATGAGGATAAATATACTTGCATTCTAACATAACAAACTAAAAAATTTGAACCATCAAACTGAGGAACATCTGAACCAATATCGGATTCAACTTGGAGAACATCTTTATCCACTGACTTTATATCAACATCTGGATTTGATATGAATGATGTCTTTTGAACCTTTTGACTAGAATGAAGCTTGACATTTTTATTCTTATTTCTTCTGCACTTACCCATTGAACTCCACACACAGGACCTACCCAAGCTGATTAAGCTTCAAAAGGGGAACCTTGCTCTGATACCAATTGTAGGAGTCAAAGACAACACTGAGAGGGGGGTGAATCAGTGTTGTGTGAAATTTCTAATCTTTTTACAAACTTTACGTTGCAGAGTACAAGGAGAGAGAGCTATCATTGATTTCTCACATACATGTGCACATAACTAAGAATGAAAAACAAAACTCATGAGTAAAACATATATTCACAGAGAGCAGATCAAAACACAAGAATTGCACAAGTGGAAAACCCTCCAGGGGTAGAAAAACCACTCCAGAATTGCCTCACTGGCTTAACTGAAAAACATGCCTCACTAGCAATACAAATTGTCTCACTGACAAATATTAAGGTCACACTAACCTATAAGCCTCACTGGCATACTGTTTAGAAGCACCAGCTTCAAGGAGAACCAACCCCTACTATAGAACAAAATGAAACAAAAATTCAGAGGGTTTCTCTATTTCAATACAGAACATTTCTTCTCTCTCATGTGTCTGTCAAATGTCCATTCTGCTCAAAATCAATCCTACATCTGGATACACTTAACAACCCTTTTTCTGATCTGCATCACCACACACACTTTAATCCATCTGCCAAGCCAATATATACAAGATGAAAAACCTTTCATATTCTGCACAAGATAATTCAGAGATCTTCAATATTGCTTCTATCAAAAATAAAATCAATCTGTTATGTATAAAACATTTCACAATAACCCTGCAACCAATTTATATTTTATTTCTCTTCATACTCCTCATAATTTCACCTGCAAGAAAATATTTCTCTATGCCTATTCAAAAATAAAATCAAACCCCCAAAACAAACTTTTGATCTTCCATCTTCAAAACTTGATTGCTTTATCTCTCTGTCTGAGAAAAATAAAATCTTTCTCATAATGTTGATCTTCCTCAATTGACATTTCAATCTACAAAATATTTTTTTTATCTACAAGAAAAACAATAAATTAATTTGCTCTTGTCAAATGCTTCATCTTCTACAATTTCTGCATGATGTTTCATATTCTCTAAAACAAAACAAAAAAACTTTCAATCTGATTATCTTTCCTTCAAACAAATTCTTCATTAACCTCTTCAAATTCTTCTTCAAAAAAAAATCTTCTCAATCTGAATATCCAATCTTCTCATTTAATCAATCTTCCTGCATGATCTTGCATGATCCTTCATATTCCTGTATATATAAAAAAAAACTTCATCTTCTCCTTCACAAGACTCTTCAATCTGCAAACATCTGTGTATTAAACAAAAACAATTCATATTCTCTTTGCAATTTTTCACAAAAAATAAAAACCTTGATTTTTCTCACATCATTCAATCCTTCAATCTTCCTCAAAAAACCTTTCACCTTCACTAAAATCTTCAATAGCATTTTAGAAATAGTTTCCCAAAAATATTGCTTTTTAAAAAATCAACTATCTCCTATAAAGGCTCCTTGCAAAACTCAATATATATTTCAAGCCTTTTAAAAAATAGAAATTTAAAAAGTTTCCAAAAAATCTTTTATAAACCATGCCCATTTATAAAAAATTACATTCTTAAATGTCAGAAAATATGACATAGGAAACAACCACCAAAGTTTCTAACTTTAAACAATAAAAAAAAACTCCCCTTTTTTTTTTGAATGTATTGTGGACCCTTCATAATACTTAAAGCATTTTCAATGCTTTTCAAACTCATAAAAAACTCTAAGAAAATCCCGCTCCACTTTTGGCACTCAAGTCTTATTTAAAGGTTTCTACTTTGTGCGCTTTTTGAAATTCAAATTCTTTGATTACATTTGATGCCCACGCACATAACACTTCCACCTTCCACCGATGCTACTAGTCTGCAAGAGAGAGGGGCCGGTTATCTTATGAAGACAACCCCCTTAAGTGTTCACTTAAGTGATCGGTCACCTTTGATTGCAGGTCAGTGAGGAGTTATAACATAAAGTAAGACTGTCAATCTCTTTAAGACTTCAATCAAACATGAAGACCCCTTTTCACTCAATAAAGATTTAGGAACATGAAGCACCAATATGCAATATGATATGTTCATCAAACATCAATTTTTTGTAAATATTCATCACTTTGAATATCCACACCATTATCAATGATCGCTTACAAATAACACCCACACAAACAAGAACAAGTCTCTTCAATAATTTCATTGCAGAAACACAATCTCCTCACAGAACCTTGTCATGTCAAATGTATCAATGAAGACCCAACAACAACTCAATGATCAATCAATCAACAACTTCAGTGACAAGAGTGACTCTCTGAATTTTTTCAAAATATGAATTCCATTCTATGCAAGAGTAATAGAATGACTATTCACTTCTGATATTCAATATAAACAACTCCATTTAACATGATTAACATGATCAACATCACCGAAGGAAACAACAAAGAATTCAACTCAACTCCTGAGAATACCTGATCTAAATTGTTCTTGCATTACTGAAGCATGTGAACTTTGTCATACCAAGATGAAGAAATCATCTCTCTTTGTGGTAAACATGAACCAAACAACCTATAACAATCTTGAGGTACATCCACAACTATAAACAACCCTACAAGACCACAGATGATTAACTAACAAGTATTTTGATCAACAAACAACCCACCAAAACTGATACATGCTTATTAGCCCTTGAAGACACTCTGACATCCTGTCATATGAGGACTAAATATCTTTTTGACATCAATGACAACTCTTACCATCAGGTGCCTTGTTGAGAAGATACATAGTTGTCTATACTACTTCTACCTAAAATTGATCCTCAAACTTAGCTATGGAAAGTATGCATCAAGCCATCTCCATGATAGTTTGATTGTGATGTTTTGAAATTCCATTCTTTCGAGGTGTATAGGGAGAAGTCAGGTGTTGTTTGATTCCATAATGCTTCAAAAATGCCACAAACTCCTTCGATGAGAATTCCCCCTTGATCTAAGCAGTGGAGAATAATAGACTACCCTATCTTCTTTATAACTCATTGGTGGAAGTCCTAAAAGTTCACAAATGCTTCACTCTTTTGCTTGAGAAAGTACACCCATAACTTGTGAGAGAAGTCATCCAAAAATAATTGGAAATACTAGAATCCTAAAAATGAGGTAGGTAGGGGTCCACATAGATCGATATGCACAATCATAAGGTGGGTCTTGGCATGGAAGGTACTCAATTCAAACAAATCCCGATGTTGTTTACATATAAGGTATCTATGACATATAGATAAAGAATTTGAAATTTGAGGAATTCCTCTTAGCATTTCCTTAGAACTAAACTAATATAGGGAGCCACCAAAAAGGTACCCATATCGGTAATGCTAGAGTAGATTCAACTGTATAGGCAAATAGAGCAATTGCAGAAGATGAGATGACATCTAGTGCAAATAATCTATACTTCATAAAATCTCTAGCAATTATCGTGCCTTCTCTTGAGATTGAGCAGGTTTCTATGCCTTCCTTGACCTAGAACTCCACTTTAATCTTAAGATTCAAAAGTGGACTGATAGATATGAGATTCGTTGTCAAACCAAGATCATAGAGTACCTTCATGAGAGTACAACTGCTTGATTTAAGAGGAATTATGACTTTTCCAATTCCTTCTACAACATACTCCTTATTGGAGATACAATCCAAACCCTATCTCAAGTTGGTTGATCAACTTCAGTGTATCAAACAACTCATGATTACCTGTCATATGCTTGCTTGCACTAGAGTCTCACAACCAAACATCTCTTCTTGGCTGCGAGGTTTGGGATACTAGAACAAGATTCTAATTGGTGTCACAATTGGTTGTTTCTAGTTCATCCTCATCTAATGCATCATCTTGTTGGGCGTTGACATGTTCTTTCTACTCCCAACCTCTCCTTGGTCTCACTTAGGGCTATAGGAATTTGGTCCAACTTTTTTGTGGCATCATCTACAACTTGACCCAACCTATCCTGACTACCACCAAGGTTGGTTCTAGCTCACACCATGATTGGTCCTAGTGAAATTTGCTAAAGTGTAAGATATCATAATTTACAATATATAATTAACATGTCTTTAATATTTATAATGTAAGATCTAAAGGTATAAAATTTCTATCACAAAAGATCATCACACATTTGAGGAATGTGAAAGAAAACCAATTTTTATTCATATAATAGTGTACATATACATCTCTATTTAGACAAGATTTATCTGGGTTATATAGATTTTTAATCACTATCAGATAATGGAACATTGTCGGGTTCTTCTTCTCCATTAGAGTCTAGTAATACCAAACTCAAGGTAGGATGTACATGCAGGTATCCCTCTTTCACCTTATTACTCAAGAATGAAACATTACATCCATAGCTAAAATGCAAGTTGTGAAGCACCAAGGGTTTCTTTGGTTTGGTTATGATGGGGGTAGTAAGCTTTGTACACTACTCCATTTCTAACTTAATTTGATCCAAGGTTGAAATGCAAGGGTTTCATTATTGAAGAGCTAAACATTTCCTTTGAAAGTTAAGGGTCCTTTAGGATTTCTATTTCTTTACACCCTTTTTCTTCAACCTAGACCCTATAATTTCTGTTCTTAGAGAATAGATCCATTAGGGTTTGATTGGATTGATGCATATAGGTTGTCATTGATTTCAATAGTGGTATGAAGTACTACAGCGTGGAAGGTTGCAGATGATGTTGAAGGAGATTACAACAGTATGATGATCAATGAGAACATTAGAATAAGCATTCTGAGATAGATAAGTAATGCGATGAATATGTGATGAGATACTCAAAGGAGAAGATAGAGAAACCTAATCAGAAGAGTTGTGAAGTAAAGGAGATAGAACAATATCATTTGTACATAGTCATACCTTATCTATTGAAGTTCATGTGTAAGTTCACATCTTAGTTATGTTTAATAAGTTGAGTTGGATTCGTATTGTATGATGATGATATGAAATCATAATGATTGACACTGGATAAAGAAAGTTGTCAAAGTTTGAAGGAAATTTTTCCTAAGTAAAGTTCTAGTCCGTAAAGGAGTCATAGGCTTAGATAAATGTATTGCACATCTCCATTGTTGAAGATTCTACCTTAAGGATAGGAAGATAAGAAGAAATAGGTGTAAGAAATGTATATTTCAAATGTCAAAAGTGGAAAGTCAACGCAAAATATTTTAACGTCAGAAGAGTGAAGGCAGTTGTGAAACAAAGTAAGTACATTCATGGAGAGATAGGAGAATGCTCTACATTTCTCCGCATACAAAGATATGACTTGGGGGTTTGGATAACAAGTATGAGTGTTAGGTATGCATTTATCAAGATTCAAGTAATTCTATGGTCCATAGTTGCATCTCCTGAGTCTGTTGTGTGAAAACATGCCTTATTACTAAGTAAAGTAAGGAGAGGAAGATAGTTGATGTTACCATAGTTCACCGAACAATCATAATTGATCTTGTTGATTAAATGACAAGCTCTTATGATTGGGTAGTATGTGATGTTCAAGTTTCAAGTAATTGTGTTCACTACAAGTATGATTGTTCACAAGTTTGTGTATGCAAAGGTCATTAAGGACATCGACATTAGAGTTCAAATATTTGTGCTAGCATAATACATCTTGAGATGACAAAGAAGTGAACATGAACATTATTACAAGTCATATAACATTCAGTATGTGGTCCACATGATGAAATTTTGTCTCTTCTAATACCGCTTTGGGTCTAGAGTCAAATAGAAGGAAGGATAGGTGTTGAGGTGCCAACTTGGTGCATAATCAAGACTTTGTGGTGTATGCACTAACTTGAAAGACTGTGTTGTTGGCCTCATTCTTGAACTCAACCAATTTTAAACTTTTCACAGGTTGTCAAATACTTTCCAGAATCACTGCCTTGATACTTTCTAGAATTACTGCATTGAGTCTTTTTATCCCTACAACCTTCTCAAATCGATGGTCTTTACAACAAACGCCTTATTAGTTTCAGACTACTTGTCAAACTCAAAATGTTGGTTTTTATGTCATAAATCCTCCATATCAGGTCGCTCCCTGCTATTAGTCTAATTATTGTTGCTAGTAAATCATTGCATTATTTTCAAGAGCTTTGGCATTATGTCAATTTAAGTGCCCAGATGAAAGTCAATTTATTGGTTCATCCATCGGCCAATTGTGCAGGTTAAGTCATGGTCATGAAAACAATTAAATATGAAAATCTCTTGATGTTCATGCAAAACCGTCCTACAACAAGTTTTCTGATTCAATTTTGCCTAATGTGGCTAAGATTTCCCTTCAGGGACTGGGAGATTTTAATTTTTCCTGTTCCAATGTCCCAATTTGCCGAAAATATTAAATTTAAGGTTTATGAAACATAAGGAGGAACAGGTTTGCATGCAGCTTCTAGGGATTACTTCACGTCCCACCACCGCTTTTCAAGTTAAAATTCGCCTCCAGTCAGAAGTTCTTGAAATATTCTTCTTCAGATAGTTTCATTTTTAAATGATGACACATAAATATATTTGGTGAATGTTCTAAAGCTCAGAAATCAAGAAGATATGTTATTAAACGAGTTTGTTGCGTAGACTAATTATTTATCTCAAGGTGAAAAGTGGGAAATATATAAAGTTTACCGGCATATTGGGTGGTTTCATACGGGTGAAATATTATTCCTTGGCAAGTTTTACTATTATCTGGGTATTTAAGAAATCTGAAATTTTAATTATATCATGTATTATTCAACGGGAGGTTTTACCCACTTAATAAATACTCGCTGGGAAAATTAAAGGTTCGCAAAATTCACTTCTTCGTGACTTTTAAACTTGACCAATTTGCCGAAAACATTTATTTGGCTGAAAGGATGTTATGAAAG
Organism: Cunninghamia lanceolata; assembly: GCA_027924645.1. Taxonomy (NCBI): domain Eukaryota; kingdom Viridiplantae; phylum Streptophyta; class Pinopsida; order Cupressales; family Cupressaceae; genus Cunninghamia; species Cunninghamia lanceolata. The sequence goes on from BSBN01000348.1 coordinate 8,908,414, forward strand.
GGTTTTCCAAATTTTCAAAGCCATGGCCAAATTAACATAAAGGTTAATTTTGCAAATGAGAAGTTTTAAAAGTGAAGGGGGAAAAGTTTACCTTGTCAGAAATTGTGAAAGTTTATTGGAAGGTGAAATTACTCTTATCAAGAAAGTTTACACTTTGAATAAAATATTTCGTTCATAATAGTTATAATTTGCAAATTTTATTATTCTATATTCAGAAAGAAGATATTTATAATTGTATATCATTAGGGTGTATCAATTTGTAATCATAAATTTAAAATGCAGCCTTGCATTTAATACATTGGAAAATAACTTGTAGAAATATTGAAAAGAAAAATAAAAAAATTGTTGGCATGACTTCCAGTGCCCTTTTTAATGTGTTATACCAGCTTAAAATAAATAAATGAAATTCTAGGTGGCAGCCAGCTGTGGGTGCTCTTTTAAAAAAATCCATGTTGTTTTTAATTAGATTAAAACAATAAAAATTAAAAAATTAAAAAAAGAATGTAAATTTGTAAAAATTTTAAAGGTCTTCTTTATTCACCAAATCTAACATATTTTACACATGGTTATAATAGAAAATGTTTTTAAATAACATTATATAAATCACAGAATTAAATGATAATTTCAAGAAGCAAAGAGGAATTATATCAAAATAATGGCAACTATATGAAAAATGCTACAAATGAGATCACATTGATTAAAGACATTCCTATCCAAATAAAAACAATTAAATAAGAAATAGCATAAATATATTAATTTCAACATTATTTATATGATAATAGTTAAATAAATAAAATCAATTCTAAACTACACAATTAACATTGCTCTAAACTTTTAACCATTTCAATTAGAAGTAGGATGTTCAAAAATATTTAAAAAGGATATAAAATTAAAAAAAATAAAATTCAATACTCAATAGATCAAGAAAGCCTCCTCTAAACATTTATAGATACACCAAAAATTAAACAATGAAAAACATGATGGAATAAGTTTAAAAAATCTTAAGGAAGGAAAATATTTTTCAGGGAAAACCATCCATAAATTCCATAAAGTCTAATTAGTTACTGTTTTTGAGACGATGATATTACTAAATGAAGGGTAAAGATTACTTTTCCCACCTAAAACCCACTTTCCTGACCATCCTGGAGAGTGGTGGTCAATCTGTTAGGAGACTTCTGTGACTACACTGCAAAACCACGGCCTACAAATCGTCCACCCAATTTCCCATCTGTAGAAGTCAGAATCATGTTAAAATCCCACAGATTTGAATACATTGGACACCTAATGTTAATAAAATTTGGAGAATTCAACATCTGCTCTCGATTTTCAGCGACATCAGTGTTTGCACTGCATACTCACTATACAGGTATTCATCCTGCGTGGAAGAAGATAACGTCAGGTCTTTGCCGCTGAAGGAGGCTGGCAAAGAGCTGACATTGGATTGAATACATTTTCTCATTGGTTATAAACTCATAATTGATATTCGTCCAAAAAACAAACAAAACAGAAAAGTAGGCGCAGCAGAAAAAACGACCAACAGAAAAACCGGTGGAATTTTCCCAGCAGAAAATTGTGGGAGCTGCAGATTTGCACAAACACAAAATATTAGACATAGAAAATAACCAGACATGTAAAATGCCACTGCCAATGCTTGGTAATCAAAGCAATTACAATTGCCCGATGAGAAACACAGATTAAAAGTGTCTCTATTTAAAGAGGTTTAAGAACAATCTAGATACAGTCAAAACACATGGTTTTTCCATTTATTACATTCAACGCACATGTTCAATGCACATGGCCTGCACTGGTCAGTGAGTTTCTGCTTTAAATAACCTTTGACTGTTTGATGGTGGGAGAAATTAATAGCAACATACTCCCCTTAATTTCTATTTCAACATCTTTCATTTTCGGAACTTTGTCTTCTCCTTAGTGCCTTTGCCAAACGTTCTTAGTTTCTACCTCAAATATTTCAACATCTTCATTTTTGGAACTTTGTCTTCTCCTTAGTGCCTTTGCCAAACGTTCTTCAGATCTATCAAAACTTCAAATAACTCTCCACACGTCTTCGTGCTGCTGCACTTTGCAATGATACTACAATTGTTTTTCCTCCACAGATGCTACGGCTCCGATTTCTCTTTCTTGACTTGCAGCTTCAAATTTTTTCTGAATCCTATATGTGGCTTTGACTGCTTCAAGCCCATGATCTTCATATCCTTAGCTTTTGGACTGGGGTCCAATCACCTTATCTCTTGATGAAAATCCTCCTCTATATGTTTTCACTGGCTGCGACCAAAATACCATTTCATTTTGACAGCGAACTCAAATCTCGTGCTGCGATTTTTTGCAGCGATCTAGACCAACGCCTCAATTTACATCTGATTTACTTCAAATCTATGGATCCTTTCAAAATAACTGGACCTCTTTTTGTTTATACTCATTTCTTCAATAAAGTCTCTACCATTTTTTTTTTAAAGTGGTTGTTGCCTCACTTCACACCTATTTTGGTGACTAACTTTGGAGCCAGTCTTCACTCATTTTTAGCTGCGACTCCTTATGGCAGCGCCTAAATGGTCAACTTCATAAATTCCAAACCCTGCGACTTTCTTTGATATTTTATATTCCTCCATATATTGCAGCGAGCTTTATATTTTGATTCCAATCACTTCCTTAAGAACTGCTACCTAAATGTTCTTTCTTTCTCTTACACCTCTTTTCACTTAGCAGCGTCTGACTTTATACTTAATTTCTGTTTTTTTCCTCTACTCTTTTCAATTTCTTGCAGCAAGACAAAACGATAACCGCATCTTGGCTTTTTTGAGAACATCAAACTTTATCTGCTGCAGGCTTATTTTTACTCCTTACCATCTTGTTTTTCCTTGGCAACCTTCAACATAGAAGCTGCGGCTTCTTTCTGCAGCTTGTTTCTACGATCTCCTTTTTCCTCCTCCACGATCTGCAAAAAAATCTTGTTCTGATCTGCAACACAATTTCCTTCCTTTTAATCAGCGGCTAACATCTCCAACTCCATAATCTTAAACCCTACAAACACAGACATATCTCTAATAACCCTAGATCTTATACAAACATGGCTTTGATACCTCATGTCAATATGTTTACTTCTTTTATGAATTGACAATGCTATAGCTGAGTTGTTGTCACAAAAGATCTTTGTTACCTCTTCTTATTCTTGCTTGAGATCTTTCAACATTCTTCTCATCCAAACGACTTGACATGATGCACATGTGGCTGCTACATACTCTGCTTCAACTCATGAAAGAGTAACAATTGGTTGTTTCTTTGAAGCCCATGAAACTACACCTATTCCAAAATGAAAAACATAACTGGAAGTGCTCTTCCTATCATCAATGCATCATGCACAATCACTATCAGTGTATCCTACAAGATTGAACTCATTTGATGTTGAGTACTGAATACCATAGTTCCTTGTTTCACTCACATATATGAGAATTCCTTTTCCTGCTTGCCAATGAGAAATTTTTTGAGATTCTATGAACTTTGAAATAAGACTAACTGCATACATAATGTCTAGCCTTGTGGCTATTAAATACATGAGGCTGCCAACAAGTCTTCTATACAAAGTTGGATCAATGTTGGCTACTTTGTCATCAGTGCTTAATTTCAATCCTGTGACAATTGGTTTTGGAGCTGATTTGCAATTTGTCATATTAAACCTCTTCAAAATGTTATTTGCATACTTAGATTGGGAGATGAATATACAATTATCATTTTGATTCACCTCGATGCCAAGAAAATACTCCATGAGTCTTAAGTCAGTCATTTCAAACTCCTTTTTCATAGCTCCTTTGAACAAATCAATTTCCAAATCACCTATGAATATCAAATCATCAACATACAAGCAAACAATTATGATCTCACCTTGCTCATTCATCTTGGTATATAGTGTAGGTTCACTATTGCACCTATTGAAACCATTTTGCAAAAGATAAGAGTCAATTCTACTATACCAAGCTCTTGGGGCTTGCTTGAGTCCATAGAGTGCCTTTTTCAGTTTATAAACTTTGTCTTCTTGACCCAAAATCTTATACCTAGGTGCTGCTCCACATAAACTTCTTCTTCAAGGTAACCATTCAAAAAAGTTGATTTCACATCCATTTGGTAAATTGGCCATTTGTTTTGAGCTACTATTGCAAGTATAGTTCTCACAGTGTCTAATCGAGCTATTGGAGCAAATGTCTCATTGTAATCAACCCCGATCTATTGTGAATATTCCTTTGCCATTAGTCTTTCTTTATGTTTTTGTACATCACCATTTGTATCTAATTTGGTTTTGTAGACTCACTTCACTCCTATGACATCTTTATCTTTTGGAAGACTCACTAACTCCCATGTTTGATTCTTTTCAATTGCATCAACTTCTTCATCCATTGCATTTACCCATTTTTCATGTTTGATAGCATCTTCATAATGAATTGGATCTTCTACTTCTGAATAAAATGCAAAAAGAGAAATCAGACCAGCATTGTTCTCACCTTCATTTTGCTCATAAATGTCTCTAACTTCTAATTTTTTGTCTCCTCAAGCTTGCCAATGTAGGATTTGACATATCACTTGAACTTGGACTTGTGGAATGTGGACTTGATGGTCTTGCACCTTGATTGCCACTTGTACATAGTGTTTGTGTTGATAATTGAGAGGGGGGGTGAATCAGTTATCCTAATTATTTCTTCTTTCTGAACTTTCTTAATAATCAATGCAGCATTAATTCAAATAAGCAAACATAACCATGAAAAGGAAATACACATGACAGAATATTTTTGACGTGGAAACCCTGTTAAGGGAAAAAAACCATGGCGTGATTAACCCAAGATTGTATTCTCTGTTAGAAGAATGGAAATACAAAATGGCACTTGCCAATTAGGGCTCACTGACCGAGCACACTGCTCACAAGAGGCTCACTGCCTATAGGAGACACACTGTCTACAAGAAAGGAAGATAACACAATATTTGAACTGATGAGAAGCATCCACACATGCTGAAGTTCAGTTCCGATTAAGCTCAGTAAACTGATCTGCTGCACTTTATTCTTACTCTCTCTTGATGCATCTGTACTGTCACATTCTAGATCTCTTCTACTATCTTCACTATGCTCTTCTACTTTTCTTCGCACTACACAATTCACCACACATACTCTCGCATCTAAATCAATCCTATAAATATCCACACAAGTGATTTCATCACCTTTCTAGTCAGCATCCGGAATAGTTAATAATTTCCTCAAACTCTGATCTATCGGCTGAATCCTTGCACACCAAGTAATGCGGATCAAGCATATACTTGTAGAAGTCATCAATCATGTCGGCCAAACATAACTTATGCCTTAAGAACCTTGTCCATCATCAGTAACACATCCGGAATAATGTCTGATGTTCTGCCAGTCAGTTCTTCCTCTGTTCACATTGTCACTTGGGAACCCGACACTCAAGCATTCATATTTCTTTATCCTTTCCACATCGAAGGCTCAAACCCTGGAATCTATCAGTCAAGATACTCCTCTTGACTTCCCCAAATCTGTACTTCACTGAGATACTTCTACTGAGAGATCCGGACCTGTCTGTCGGACCTTACTGACTGCTCTGTTCTTGTTTACCGAACCTCAACACTTCTTCAATCTAACTTCCGGTGAGGACCTATCATGTCTTGCGGATGTGTGGGATAACCTTTGTTGCCATCAATGACAACATTCATGAGTCCATATAGTGTTTCTTGCCAACAATCTCCCCCTTTGGCATTGATGGCAACACTTAGTGAAAAAATGACTAAGTGTCACACTATACTCCCCCTTGGCTGATGCTCTGTCTCTATGTACATTTACCGAAGCTCCCCCTTAGTTGGATTCCTCATTTTTTCACTGCTCCTCACTCCCCCTTTGACATCAATGGAAAACGGTAGGGTCCGCACACCAAAATTTTTAAAATCTTGTCCACATAAGTATATACATATGGAATACTTACATATACTGAAGTATGTCTACAAAAGTTGTTTTCAATTGAATGAATTCTGAAGCCCAAATTTGCTTCATTTTGTCCAAAATTGATGTATGACCACTTAACAGGAATGCAAACGCATCTGCCATTTTTAGATCTATTGGATCATTGGTCCAAGCTGTGATTTGAGCTTCTTTTATGGCCTCATACATGGCCTCTAACTTAGGGACAATTATCCCTCTGAGCTCACTCAACCTACTGATTCTATTTTTCTTCTCTTTTTCAAGCGTCTTAATTTCATTCAAAACTACAACCATTTGGCATTCTTGATTTATTATGGATGTAGTAAGTGGATCAAAATTTTGAGAAAGTTTTATCAGTTTATCCTCCTGTTCTTTCATTTTCTTCTCAATCTCCACTGTTGTTTTAGACCAGGATATACAAAATTTGTATACATCACCTCCATCCTTAAGGGCATTTTCCAAACTTCTTATCCTAATACCCATAACTCTTCTGTCATTTGATATTAATGTTGCAAGTATGAGGTTAACTAGTGTTGTCATTAATGTCAACATACTCATATTGCATTGATAAGAAGGATTGGATGAGCTATGTGCTGAGGATATTGAGAAAATTAGTCTCAATCAGAAACAGTGAAGAATAGTGATGAGAAGAGGGCAAAAGTACTCAATAGGTTGAGGATCAGAGGATGCGGATTAAAGAGTTTGTAGATATGAGTCTTAAGATGTTCTAGTTAAGATTTCTGAGGTCCGCATGAAGATATAAAGAAGTTGTGACTGATCAAGTAGAACCAGTTCTGGGAGATGCTCTGGAGTGACAGAGTGTTACAAAAAGGTCTGGTGAGATCCGGAAGTGCATTGTCATATTCTGTGGATTGGAAGGAGTGTTTTGGATGTCCTTGTTATGTGTCATCTCGATTTGTACGTAGTTTGGAGGTCTGAAAGAACCTGTTTCAGTCTGACAGTGGCGATACACTGTGTTCCTAAAGTTCTAGATGAAGAAGAAAAGAATTCTAGTAAGTGGAGGAAGTGCGGATGTACCTGGTCATTTAGGCAAGCTTGTGAAGGTTCTTGGATCATGTTGAGGTTGTATTGTCAATCCGCATTAGTGTTAGAGCCCAGAATTGGAAATATACTTCCCGATGAAGATGTTCTTGTTCAGGCTAGCCAACCAGATGAGTTATTCATCTTGCAAATATTCTTGTGGATAATTGCTGACTTAGATGATTGTTCCTAAGTCAATGCCTTGTATAAATAAAGGTTTGTGAATTCATTTCGAAGTGTGTCGTGGAGCGGATGAGTGTGGTATAGCGAAAGAGCGAAAGGTAGAGTAGGTGTGTCTCGGGCTTAAATGGAACTGATCCAGACATGGTAATGATGTCACTCTAGTTCAAGTTTGTAAAACTTATCATCTTGTAGACAGTGTGTCTCTTGTAGGCAGTGTGCCTCCTTGTGAGCAGTGTGCTCGGGCAGTGAGCCCTAATTGGCATGTGCCATGCATTTTTCTTATTCTTCTAACAAATAATAATCCATGGGTTAATCACCCTGTGGTTTTTCCCTTAACCGGGTTTTCCACATCAAAATCTTGGTGTCTAATGTGTTGATGTTTATCTGCTCCGGTGTTAATGTTTTATGCTTTCATGAATGGTTAACTAATATGCTATTAACTAACAAAGACGAATCAAGTGTTAGAAGTAGAAGCAAGTTTTTGTACAACTGATTCACCCCCCCTCTCAGTTGTGTGCCCTAGATCTAACAATTGGTATCAGAGCCAAGTTCCTCTAAAAGGAGCTTAACCACTTGAGGAGATCCAGGATGTCATCATTAAAGAAGGACAATCCGAAGTTTGATGGAACCTGTTGTGATGTTCACAACACGCCCCATTTTGCTCCTCAGCAAAATGAGGACCCCTGCTGTTGCTTTGCTTTTTTTGCTTCTGCTTGTGTTTGTTCTGTCTGGTGGTAAAGGGAAAAGAGAGTTAGATTTGCAAACCTTGTTAAAAATATAGAAAATTGCATTTTCAGTGCCATTGCATAATATGGTTGGATTCTTTGTGAAAAATGAGCCAGGGTTACTTTTTGAACCATCTTAAAATTTATCATATTTTGCAAGTTATGATCATTTAGGTAAAATGTACTATCAGGTTTTGCATGATAAACAGTCAGTTGTTTGCCTTTTTTCTTGTTGGCATTCGTTTTAAATTTTGAAAAATTTCATACTTAGTGGTTCCGGGTCGTGGGCAATTTTGTCTGGGTTCCACTCTGTATGTTACATTTGATTGTTTTGCAGAAAATACATCGATTCATTTTAATCACCATTAATTATTCATTGGAAGTGTTTTTATAGGTTTGAACCTGCGCGTTGAACCATCCGATTGAACCTTTTTTGGTTCAATGGTTTGGGGTTCAATGGGTTCGGCGGGTTCAAATGTGCAAAGTTCGCGGGGTTCATTTTCTTTTTAACAGTCGCTATGCATCGTTGAACCGCCGCATTGAACCTCTCGCTTGAACTCTTTGGCGGGGTTCAATGGTTCAAAGTTCAAAGGGTTCAGGTTCAAAACAAGGGCTATCGGCATAGTAGTGGTCGTCGGCCAGGTTTTTCTGGCCTTCGCCGATGTAAGAGGCTCTCGCCAATAAGTGATGGACGAAAGGGGGGTCATCGGCGGAGATCTCACCGATGTAAAGGCATCGGTGAAATCTGTGCAGTCGGAGCAGGGCATTTGGGGTGCGCCGATGGGCCGTCTCACACCGATGGAACATAAGAAGAGCAATGTCGGCGAGACTTACGCCGATCGAAGGTAACAAGAGGTATCGGCTAGAGAACGGATATTGGTGAAAGTTTTAAGTAGCTTCACCAATATCGTTGGTCACGCCGATAGATGAGGGAGGGCTTAGGTTTAGGGGCCATTTCGGCCAGACAGCGGTAGTCGGAGTATGGTTTAGGACCTTTGCTGATGGGCAAGGTCAAGCTGATGGAAGAAAGGGAGAGAGGACTTAGCCGAAATGCGAAGGAAGGGAAGACATCGGCGGGACTCTTGCCGATATAAAAGCATCGGCTGAGGAAAAGGCATCGGCGGAGAAGATTTGGAGCTCGCCGATAGGCAAGCCTCACGCTGACGAAGGCGATGAAACAAGAGGCATCGGCGGAGGAAATAAGGAGCTCGCCGACAGCAGAAACTCTCGCCGATGGAACAAAGCAAAGAGACATCGATGAAACAAGGGGCATCGGTGGAAAGAATATAGAGTTCACCGATGGCAAATCTCTCGCCGATGAGGAGGAAATAAAGAGAAAAAACCATTGGCCCATGCATTTTGAGACACGCCGATGGGCAATATCAGCCCGATAAGCATAAGGAAAAAAGCAAAAGAGAAAAGGCCATCGGCCGAGGTAATGCCATCAGGAGGAGGAGTTTATGAGTCACCGATGGGCGATCTCTCGCCGATGGAGAGCAATGAAAGAGCATTGGTATAAGGTAAGACATCGGCGGAAGAAGTTTAGAGCCCGCCGATAGTATAATCTCTCCCCGATAGAAAGAAAGTGCAGGCCGATAAGGCTATATCAGTAACACTTGCGCCGATAGAGGAAAATAAGAGCATCAGTCAAGGTATTGTGATCGGCGGAGAAGATTTAGAGTTCGCCGATGGCGAATCTCTCGCTGATAAGAAAAAAATGCAAGCCGATAGAACGGAAATAAAGGCCATCCGCCAAACGATGAAAATCGGCGGAGAAGTTTAGACTTATGCCGATACTGTGGATCACGCCAATGAAAGAAAACAAGGAAGAAATAAAGCGATGGAGGCCATCGGCCAAATGATGAGTATCGCCCAAGTATTTTTTGGACACGCCGATGGCGATTATCACGCCAATGGGTGGGAAATGGAAAGCGGTGGAATTTTAAACACATTTTTGGCGCCCGTAGCATTTTTTCTAGTCAGCGATGGTTGACCTGTTTGGTTTTGAGCAATCTGTATACATTTTGAACGCATTTTTGAGGGTTTTTGAGCCAGATTTCCACATCTTTTTTTTGCAGTCACCCTGATTTAAATAGATATTTTAGGTTTCTCGCTGTTCATTTGATAAATATGGTACTTATTGCTTGTCTTGTCTTCTATGCTTGCAGTTGAGGAAGCAGCTGGAAATTCAACACAGTGACATCATGAAGGAAGAAAATCTGATCTCAGGAGCAGGAAGATAAAGATGAAGTGCGAAGAAGTCAAGGTCAACCAAATGAGGAACAGGGTTGCAGCTGAAGGTATTACTACAACGGACAAATGGAAGTTATTACTGAGCTGCCAAAGCTTCTCAGAAGGGGCAATATTTCGCCCAGATTTGACACTACTGAGAGATATTTTTGAAGAACTGGTTCACCTATATTTATTGCTGTAACCAAGGGTTTGAACCACGGGTTTAGTTAGTTTTTTTTTGCTGTAGTGAGGACAATCAGAAAGCCTTTATATTGTGCCTCTCTACACTGTAATATTTTACACAGGGATTTTTAGTATTTTGCCAGAATTGTAGAGTCTTTCTGGGCATAGTTTAGTTCAAAGGAGGTCACCTGTTGTCTGCAGTAAGGTGCACGTGGAATGTCTAGCTTCCTTACTGTATCTGTAAAGCTTGTAAGTTCTCTGTAGTTTGATCAATGAAACTAAGAGTCATTCCTACATTGTAAATCATGTATGACTATTTGTTTCTAATACAATAGAATCTGGAGTTTTGCATCTATCTTCTGAGTGTTCTCCTACTCTTCTTTGTGTTTTGAAATATTATCTTTGAGAGCTTGCAATTTTAAATGTATGTTTGTGAAAATGCTCAGGACTTGCGTTTAAAGTTTTTACTGTGGATTTGATCAACTTGCTGTAGTATTTACATAGTGCATAACAGAACAATTAGATTCTTTGGTAGAGTAAATGAGGTGTAGATTAGATCTTTCTAAGTTTTCCCAACCCATCTGAAATATTTAGCTGAAAACGTAGAAATCTAAAGGAAGTTGTCTCAAATTTGAAGAAGCATGCATAACAGAGTTAAAGGTAGACAGTTTTTCATAAATATATGAAGGAGAAAGCTGCAATAATTCAAGAAAACCTTCTAAAACTTGCAGCACAGTAACACTTTTATGCAAGGAATGAAAAGCATTGACATATCTCATGATCTTTTGCATAATCTTAGTCCAGTAAACCACAAAGAAACTCTAAACTACGTAAGGCCCCTTGAACATTACAGCTTCACATTGACCAACTGAACTTGACCAACTGAACCATTGTAGACTTGAGATTAGTTGAATCTTAAATGATTCCTTCTTATCTTTCAAGTATAGTTTCAGTTCATTATATATGAATTTTAACTTATTGTTATGATTGCATCAAAACAATCACCAACAGTTTTCTGGCGCTAGAAGGAGGGCATTTCTGACTCAGGGTTTATTTGAAACTAGCTAATAATAGTAATAGAGTGACTAGGTCTAGATCCAGCTCAGGGGATATATTTGTGCAACTACCTGATATTAGGCGAGGTAGGAACCCCCTAATTTGGAATCCAAATATTTCGCAAGTAGGAAGTTCATCTGGAACACCACCTAGGTCACCTTTTAACATCCGTAGTATTGTGAGTCCTGACAGATCACTGTTCAGATCTTTAAATCTTGGTTCAGGCACTCCTAGAGGTCTTAATCCTCCTGTAAATCCTAATCCACCAATCAATCTAGGTATTCCTACAAGTTCAGGTCAAGCTCAAACACCTGCAATGGCTTATTTCGATGTCAATTCTCCCATACTCTTCAATGATTATCATGAGATGCCTAAAAATCTGGAAAAGATATGTCCCAAATACCAGTTGCATCAGGACCTAGAAGACCATATTAGAATATTCAAGGAAGCATGTTTTAGAGCTAGGTTAGAGCACGAGGATGTGGTGTGTAGATTGTTTCCCTACACCTTTAATGAACTAGCCTCTAGCTAGTATGTAAACTTACCCACCGGTTACATTTCTTCCTGGCTGCTTATGGAAGAAGCATTTCTGTCAAGATTTAGGGGACCCATTGACCCTTGTGCTTTGTATCATAAATTAGCTGCTATAAAACGTGGTGAGGGAGAGCTAATTGATAATTTCAATGACAGATTTCAAAAGGCCTATTCTAGGCTGGTAGCCCCTTATACCATAGATGATGATCCCTTGTTGGCTATGTACTATGCTGCCTTGGATCCTTTAACTGCCATGTTTGTCAAAAGAAAACCTGACATAGATTCAATATCCAAAGCCTATAAAGAGATAGCCTCAGTGAACCAAGAGATGAGACATACAACTTATAACCCATTTGTTAATGGAAGAAGTTTTGGGGTGCAGAAACAAGCACAACCATGGAATGGAGTCCCTATGCAGAACACTCCACTATTAAATCCGGTTCCTTCTTACACACCTGTGTATAGTCCTACCCCAATTCAAGCTATAACTCCTTACACGGCTAGCACTTCTAATAACAGTCAAAACAATGGTCAGCCTTTCTTCCAACCTCCTAGGGATACAACTGTGGCAAAAGCACAAGAGGATAGGGAAGAAATCAAAGAGATCACTGCACATCTGAAAAGGTTAACCACAGAAGTGACACAACTAAGAAATGAGAACCTCTATGGAAGAAGCAACCAAAACTACAATCAACATCAAAATCACAACCAAGGCCAAAATCAAAACTATAGTTTCAATCAAAATCAGTAGAACAATCAGAACCAAAACTATAATCAGCATCAAGGCCCCAGCCAGGAGCAATCAATGCAAAATAGAGGACCAGTGATAGATAATAGGACCTGGGGCAATAATAATAGAAATTAGAATCAACCTATGCCACCCAAGACATGGAACACGGGGCCCAACAATGGTACTCTAGCTTCTCCTTTTGAGAATATAGATAATCATGATGCAAAATAGATAGCTGGCATACAAATGGCCAGTACAGCACCCAAAATTTGGTGCAGATTTCACAATACCAATGCCCATGCTGAGCACAACTGTCCACAATTCCACTTAGCAGCCAGCATTTTCAACATAGATGTGCAACCTCCTACCTCTGAATTTCTCATTCCCAAGGGTAATGAGGTAGTACCCTCAAGATATGACACAGCATTAGTCTTAGAAACATTTACCTTTGCAACTGTAGAAGAGAAAGAGGATGAATTACTAGAAGATGAACCATACTGTTGTGAGAGTCTTTATCCTGAATCGGCCTTTGTGTTAAATGCTTTTCAGTTCCCCTTTGAATCTGAAAATGAGATATTAAATGAAACAGAGGAGGTGCAGGCCTTTCAACAGACAAATAAAGGCCACACTTACAATTTGAGGAACAACCCTAGGCCAGGAGGGCCTTTTACCACTTCCATTCCTCTGAATAACATCAATACACCCCCAGATCAGAATGCTAACAACAATCCTACCACACTTAAAGCTAATCAACACACAGATAATGGAACAGCAATACAAAAGGATCAAACAAGTAAAACTGAAGCAATAGAGACAACAAGATAAATGAGTTACTTGTCAGAGGAAATAAAGAAAATTAAGGTCAGTATACCTCTGAATGAATTATTGAAGACCCCAGGGATCAGAAATGCTTTTATAAAATCCCTGGATACATCCATGACAGACGAGGGGTCTGCTGATATAACTGTTCCTAATAGAGATTCACCGCCTAAAGAGAAGAATATGAAAGTTGAGCAGCCTTCCAATATAAATGTAGTAATACATGCAGATAAGAGGGATACTCCCCCTTTCTTGCTAACTGTTAGATTGTGTGGGAAGAATATACATAATTGCATGGTAGATTCTGGTGCTTCAGCCAACGTAATGCCCTTAGGAATATGTAAAACTCTCAGGCTGACTCCCACCAAATCTGCCAAGGTTGTCACACAACTAGATAAGACTGAGGTTAGCGTGATAGGAGAGCTCATGAACATTCAAATGCAATTAGCTTCAGACCCTAGGGTAAGCCAAATCATTGACATTCAAGTAGTGGATATACCCGTAAATTATGGAATGTTGCTGAGTAGGGATTGGTCCAAGACATTAAACGGATATATGGCCACTGACTTTTCACACATGTGGTTACCTTGGAGAGGCATCCCAAACCAGATCAAAATAGAGGCAGAGCCCAGAATGAAACATATGATAACAGAGTATAATCGAACTAATGAAATATTATATGCTGCTGTTGAACCAGGTGTCTATAGAATTACCAACAATGGGGTACAAATTGAGGAGATTATGATGTTAAACATTAGAAAGAAATGTGTCAGCAATCAGACAACATTATTCATTGAGTCTGAGGGAAATTCTTCAGATGAAGAAAACAATGCAATAGACAAATTTGGTCATGCCATTAGACAAGAGGTGGAAGAGTGCGTTAAACACAATCTCCCGGTCTAATGTAAGTTATATAAAAACAGGTGTAGAGTCCATGATAGGCAACATTCTGAGGAGAGTTGTGAAATATGCAAGGACATCATTGAATATGAATACAAAAAATGCATAGGTAGGGTAGAGTTACAAGAGGAAAATGGGAATCCTGATCCAACATAGAAATATGTTCAGGATAACATAGATACCTTGATCCCAGGTTTGGTAAAAGAAATAATGGACAAGAGTAGTTGTCTTTTTGAGTTGCAAACTAAAAACACACATATGCAAGTTAACCAAACAGAAAAACCCATGAATAAACAGGACAACACCCTACAGGCAATGAAAGAGGCAATGCATGCTAAGATAAAAGATCAAAAAAGTAAAGATGGCATGTGGACGTTAAAATGTGACGGGTCTAAATCAAAACAGGGCGCAGGTGCAGGTGTTGAACTCATAGATCCTCAGGGTAAATCACATCTGGCAGCATATAGATTACAATTTTCCTGCACTAACAATATTGCTGAATATGAGGCCCTAATTTTAGGACTTGTCATGGCTATCAAGAAAAGGGTGAAAACCATCAGAGTATTTTCAGACTCTGAATTAGTAGTCAGACAAGTGAGGAAACTATATGCCTACAATTACAAGAAAATGATTAGTTATAGACATAGAGTATGGGGTTTAACAGATTCGTTTGATGCTTTTAACATAGAGCACATCCCTAGAGAGCTGAACCATAGGCCGGATGCACTAGCAGTTGCTGCTAGTACATTAGAACCATTGACACTGTCAGGATTGAGACGATTTGCTGTTGAGCTAGTTAACGTGCCCAGTATACCAGACAACGTTACACACTTTTAGGAATTTGGAGGGGATTAGCAAATTATTGATTTTCTGACTTGTAATGAGGCATTTGAGGCTCAAATCATTGATGAGCAGGAAAGGCCTGAAGTAACATGGGACGAAGAGGATATAATCAACTTAAAAAGCAACTTCTTACCAAAAGGAGTAATTGAATTAGAACATATCTTTGATTTCGACGGAGTAATGAGACAAAAGGACTTGCCCAAAACAGAAGGGGGCAAGTGTGATTCACATAACTTAGGGACTGAACAAAGTCCACAAAATGTACTAATTGGGAAGGCTTGCTCTGAAAAAATTAGAAAAGAGGTTTTAGACATTTTGAAAGAATATAAACACGTCATAGCATGGACTTATGAAGACTTGAAAATATTTGATGAGTCCATCATAACTCACGTAATACCTTTAAGAAAAGAAGTCAAACCATTTAGGCAGAAACAGAGGCCTGTGAATGCCATTCTAGAGCCTTTAATCTTCGAAGAAGTTAAAAAATTGCTGTCTGCTGGAATAATTTTTCCAGTCAGACATTCTGTCTGGGTACCTAACTTAGTACCAGTAAGGAAGAAAAACGGAGACATCAGGTTATGCGTAGACTTTAGAAATTTAAACAAGGCATCTGAAAAGGATAATTATCCTCTGCCCCCAATAGACGAAGTGCTGCAAGCAGTAAATGGCGCAAGAATGATGTCTTTTTTAGATGGTTTTTCAGGTTATAACTAGGTCTTAACTGATAGAGAAGATAGATTAAAAACCACTTTCACTTGTAAATGGGGAAATTATGCATATAGAAGAATGCCTTTTGGTCTGATCAATGCAGGTGCCACTTTTCAGAGAGCCATGGACATTGCATTCCGTGGATTATCAGGTAAGTGCATTGTTGTGTATATGGATGATTTAACTGTGTATTCCAAGGATGCATCCACTCACGCTGAAGACCTCAGGAAAGTACTCAAGCGATGTGAAAGGTATGGGATTTCCCTTAATCCTAAGAAATGTATATTTGGCGTAACTGAAGGTAAATTATTAGGCCATGTCATTTTTGAAAGTGGAATTTCAATTGATCCAGATAGAATAGAATCCATAAAAAATTTACAAATACCAAACAGTAGGAAAGAGTTGAAATCATTTTTTGGCAAAATTAACTTTGTTCGAAAGTTTATAAAAGGTTTTGCAGAGATCGTGCAGCCGTTAAATGCCATGTTGAAGAAAGATGCACAGATGGAATGGACGCCAGTGGCCAGAGCCGCATTTGAAGATATTAAGGAGGCAATTTCTGATGCCCCTGTATTGGCAAGTCCAGACTACACAAGCCTATTTTACATCTACTCCTTTGCATCTTCTCATTCAGTCGCAGCTGCCTTGACACAGAAAGGTGAAAACAATGAAGAGAGGCCCATAGCATTTATGAGCGTGCCTCTGAAGGATGCATAGCTGAGGTATCTAGACACCGAGAGGCAGGCATTCACATTAGTAAAGGCTGTGAAAAAATTTAGATAGTACATTCTACGCAGCCAAATCAAAGCCATAGTACCAGACGCAGCAGTAAAAATGTTGCTGATGCAGAATGAGCTTGGAGAAAAAAGAGCCAAGTGGATCACCACGCTGCAAGAATTTGACATGGAAATTATTCCCATGAAGCTGGTCAGAGGGCAGGTGTTGGTGCAGATGATAGCAAATACAGATCCCAATTTGATAAAGCAGCAATATGTACTGAATTCCCAGAGCGCATCAGGCTGGTATGATGATTTAAACACCTTCTTGATAGCTGGAAAGTACCCAAACAGGATGAAGGCTTCTTAGAGGAGAGCTTTGAAGATTAAGGCACAAAATTATATGGTGCAAGGAGGTCTTCTATTCAGGAATAACCATGATGGAATTTATCTAAGATGCATAAACAGAGCTGAAGCTGATAAAGTGTTGACAGAACTACATGACAAGTACGGAACCGGCCATGGTTCCCATCTAGCCACAACACAATAAATACTGAGGGCGGGCTATTACTGGCCCACGATGTTCAAAGACACTAAGAGTCACTTCAGAAGTTGCCACATCTATCAGACTGCAGCAGACAAAGGGAGAAATCAGGCCAATCCACTACAACCTATGATTGAATCCAGACCGTTTGCACAGTGGGGCTTGGATTTTATTGGAGTCATTAATCCCCCATCTTCTGCAGGACACAAATTTATACTAACGGTAACAGATTATTGTACAAGGTGGACTGAGGCCACCTGCTGCAAATTTTCCACGACTGAGGTAGTTATCAAGTTTTTTGAAGAAAACATCATCACCAGGTTTGGAACTCCCTATTCATTGGTATGTGATAATGGCCCTGCTTTCTCTTCTTTAAAGTTTTCTAAATGGGCATTTGAATACAGGATCATTTTAAGGTTTTCTTCGAATTATTACCCTCAAGGTGATGGACTAGCTGAATCAACGAATAAAATTTTATTAGATATAATCAAGAAGTTAATTGCAAAAAGTCCTAGAGAGTGGAATTCCTTGTTGAGATATGCATTATGGGTAGATAGGACCAAGTTTAAAACAGCTTTAGGTAGAACACCTTATCATTTAGTTTATGGGACTGATCCCATACTTCCAGTAAATCTGAGAATACCAACCTGGAAGTTTGCTAATGAGTATCTAGGCTTTAATAACCATAGGGAAGCCAGAATAGTGCAAATGCTACAACTAGATGAGAAAAGAGGTCAAGCCATCGAGAAGTTTGCCAAACACCAAGCGGTTGTTAAGAGGTGGTTTGATAAAAGGGCAAAAGTCAAAACATTTAGGATATCAAACTTAGTGTTGTGCTGGGACAAAGCACATGAAAAGAAAGGAAGCCATGGAAAATTTGATAAATTGTGGCTGGGTCCCTTACAAGTCTCAGAAATAATAGGAGATAACACATTCAGACTTAAGATCTTGACTGGAGAAGATGTGCCATTACCAGTTAATGGCCAGCATTTGAAACACTACTTCCAGGCCTGAGGCAAAGAGCAGTTCATTTTGGTGTAAAGTGTTGTAAGTAATGTACAGTTCTTTTTTTTGCTATTTTCTTTTTGGTTGGTTGTTTGTATAGTTTGTCTTCTGTTTGTTGCTGTTTTCTGTTTCTTGTTGTTTGTTTTGTTTTGTTTGTACAGTTTTCCTACTTTTTTTGCTTTTTGTACAGCTTGTTTGTTTGGTTTGTTGGTTGTCTCCTCAGCAGGGATCTTTGTTTTACTTTAGAGTATTAAGGAGCAAAATTAGCAACCATTCAAAATAGTATAAAATTTAGGATATTCAAGTTAACCATTTACAATTTACACATAACTTGTTATTGTCATGAATGTAGAGAGTTATTCATCTTCTGAAGTTTTGTATTCAATAAATGTGATTGAGAATTCAAAGCAAGTTTCTCATGATGACACACCTAAAATCTTTGGGTTTGTTGAACCTACCAGTGTAGATATTAGGTGAAAATTCAGAGGTTACCCTTGCTACCATTACAATTCTCAGCTTAATTTCAGCAAGTGTCCACTCCTTGCATCATGAAGTTACAAATTGCTATATCTTGTGAAATCTTTCAAAATTAAAAGAAAAAAAAGAGAAAAAAAATAATAAATAAAGCAGATTATACTGAAAATCTGGATTAAGCCATCTAAGTAACTCTACCAGGGCTATAGACGCCCGCTGGTAGTGGGGCTCTACTTAGGAGAATTGTAACGATAACCTTTCCAGGGCTATGGATGCTCGCTGGCAACAAGGCTCTATCCAGTCGGCTATGAGGGAATATCTTCACCTACGTAGGCTAATGTCAGTCACTGGTTTGTTCAACCGATCTTCAAGATGAGGATAATTAATCACGTGCACACAACTAAACTGAAAATAAAAATTCATGCACCCTTATTGAATACCTTAAGTCTCAAGCTGAATAGTAATCTACAAGAATGATAGTTGGAGGTTATGAGTTTATTTCATCTAGTTTTCTTGAACACTCTAAATTTAGTTGTTTTGTTTGGTTGCTAGTTGTTGTGATGGTCACAACACGCCCCATTTTGTTCCTCAGCAAAATGAGGACCCCTGCTGTTGCTTTGCTTTTTTTGCTTCTACTTGTGTTTGTTCTGTCTGGTGGTAAAGGGAAAAGAGAGTCAGATTTGCAAACCTTGTTAAAAATATAGAAAATTACATTTTCAGTACCATTGCATAATATGGTTGGATTCCTTGTGAAAAATGAGCTAGGGTTGCTTTTTGAACCATCTTAAAATTCATCATATTTTGCAAGTTATGATCATTTAGGTAAAATGTACTATCAGGTTTTGCATGATAAACAGTCAGTTGTTTGCCTTTTTTCTTGTTGGCATTCATTTTAAATTTCAAAAAATTTCATACTTAGTGGTTCCGGGTCATAGGCAATTTTGTCTAAGTTCCACTCTGTATGTTACATTTGATTGTTTTGCAGAAAATACATCGATTCATTTTAATCACCATTACTTATTCATTGGAAGTGTTTTTACAGGTTTGAACCTACGCGTTGAACCATCCGATTGAACCTTTTTCGGTTCAATGGTTCAGGGTTCAATGGGTTCGGCGGGTTCAAATGTCCAAAGTTCGCGGGGTTCATTTTCTTTTTAACAGTTGCTATGCATCGTTGAACCACCGCATTGAACCTCTCGCTTGAACTCTTTGGTGGGGTTCAATGGTTCAAAGTTCAAAGGGTTCGGGTTCAAAACAAGGGCTATCGGCATAGTAGTGGTCGTCAGCCAGGTTTTTCTGGCCTTCACCAATGTAAGAGGCTCTCACCGATAAGTGATGGACAAAAGGGGGGTCATCGGTGGAGATCTCACCGATATAAAGGCATTGGTGAAATCTGTGCAGTCGGAGCCGGGCATTTGGGGTACGCCGATGGGCCGTCTCACACCGATGGAACATAAGAAGAGCGGTGTTGGCGAGACTTACACCGATCGAAGGTAACAAGAGGTATCGGCTAGAGAACGGATATCGGTGAAAGTTTTAAGTAGCTTCACTGATATGATTGGTCACGCCGATAGATGAGGGAGGGCTTAGGTTTAGGGGCCATTTCGGCCAGATAGTGGTAGTCGAAGTATGGTTTAGGACCTTTGCCGATGGGCAAGGTCAGGCCAATGGAAGAAAGGGAGAGAGGACTTAGCCGAAATGCGAAGGAAGGGAAGACATTGGTGGGACTCTCACCGATATAAGACCATCGGCCGAGGAAAAGGCATCGACGGAGAAGATTTGGAGCTCGTCGATAGGCAAGCCTCACGCTGACGAAGGCGATGAAACAAGAGGCATTGGCGGAGGAAATAAGGAGCTCGCCGACAGCAGAAACTCTCGCCGATGGAACAAAGCAAAGAGACATCGATGAAACAAGGGGCATCGGTGGAAAGAATATAGAGTTCGCCGATGGCGAATCTCTCGCCGATGAGGAGGAAATAAAGAGAAAAGACCATTGGCCCATGTATTCTGAGACACGCCGATGGGCAATATCAGCCCGATAAGCATAAGGAAAAAAGCAAAAGAGAAAAGGCCATCGACCGAGGTAATGCCATCAGGAGGAGGAGTTTATGAGTCGCCGATGGGCGATCTCTCGCCGATGGAGAGCAATGAAAGAGCATTGGTATAAGGTAAGACATTGGCGGAAGAAGTTTAGAGCCCGCCAATAGTATAATCTCTCCCCGATAGAAAGAAAGTGCAGGCCGATAAGGCTATATCGGTATCACTTGCGCCGATAGAGGGAAATAAGAGCATCGGCCAAGGTATTGTGATCGGCGGAGAAGATTTAGAGTTCGCCGATGGCGAATCTCTCACCGATAAGAAAAAAATGCAAGCCGATAGAATGGAAATAAAGGCCATCAGCCAAATGATGAAAATCGGTGGAGAAGTTTAGACTTACGCCGATACTGTGGATCACACCGATGAAAGAAAACAAGGAAGAAATAAAGTGATGGAGGCCATCGGCCAAATAACGAGTATCGCCCAAGTATTTTTTGGATGCGCCGATGGCGATTATCACACCGATGGGCAGGAAATGAAAAGCGATGGAATTTTAAACACATTTTTGGTGCCCGTAGCATTTTTTCTGGTCAGCGATGGTTGACCCGTTTGGTTTTGAGCAATCTGTATACATTTTGAATGCGTTTTTGAGGGTTTTTGAGCCAGATTTCCACATCTTTTTTTTGCAGTCACCCTGATTTAAACAGATATTTTAGGTTTCTCACTGTTCATTTGATAAATATGGTACTTATTGCTTGTCTTGTCTTGTATGCTTGCAGTTGAGGAAGCAGCTGGAAATTCAACACAGTGACATCATGAAGGAAGAAAATCTGATCTCAGGAGCAGGAAGATAAAGATGAAGTGCAAAGAAGTCAAGGCCAACCAAATGAGGAACAGGGTTGCAGCTGAAGGTATTACTACAATATATAAATGGAAGTTATTACTGAGCTGCCAAAGCTTCTCAGAAGGGGCAATATTTCTCCCAGATTTGACACTGCTCAGAGATATTTTTGAAGAACTGGTTCACCTATATTTATTGCTGTAACCAAGGGTTTGAACTAGGGGTTTAGTTATTTTTTTTTGCTGTAGTGAGGACAATCAAAAAGCCTTTATATTGTGCCTCTCTACATTGTAATATTTTACACAGGGATTTTTAGTATTTTGCCAGAATTGTAGTCTTTCTGGGCATAGTTTAGTTTAGAGGAGGTCGCCTGTTGTCTGTAGTAAGGTGCGTGTGGAATGTATGGCTTCCTTACTGTATCTGTAAAGCTTGTAAGTTCTCTGTAGTTTGATCAATGAAACTAAGAGTCATTCCTACATTGTAAATCATGTATGACTATTTGTTTCTAATACAATAGAATCTGGAGTTCTGCATCTATCTTCTGAGTGTTCTCCTGCTCTTCTTTGTGTTTTGAAATATTATCTTTGAGAGCTTGCAATTTTAAATGTATGTTTGTGAAAATGCTCAGGACTTGCATTTAAGGTTTTTACCGTGGATTTGATCAAATTGCTGTAGTATTTACATAGTGCATAACAGAACAATTAGATCCTTTGGTAGAGTAAATGAGGTGTAGATTAGATCTTTCTAACTTTTCCCAACCCATCTGAAATATTTAGCTGAAAACGTAGAAATCTAAAGGAAGTTGTCTCAAATTTGAAGAAGCATGCATAACAGAGTTAAAGGTAGACAATTTTTCATAAATATATGAAGGAGAAAGCTGTAATAATTCAAGAAAACCATCTAAAACTTGTAGCACAGTAACACTTTTATGCAAAGGAATGAAAAGCATTGACATATCTCATGATCTTTTGCATAATCTTAGTCCAGTAAACCACAAAGAAACTCTAAACTACGTAAGGCCCCTTGAACATTACAGCTTCACATTGACCAACTGAACTTGACCAACCGAACCGTTGTAGACTTGGGATTAGTTGAATCTTAAATGATTCCTTCTTATCTTTCAAGTATAGTTTCGGTTCATTATATGTGAATTTTAACTTATTGTTATGATTGCATCAAAACAATCACCAACAGAACCAACTTCTCGCTCTGTAAAGGTCGCATGAAATGTCACTTGGAGTGTATGGAAAAAGCTTACTTTTCCATGGTCACAAAAGCATATGTACCTCCATAAGGTGGTCCGACAACTCTAAATGAAATCATAGATGCTGAAAACAATCTGCGGACCAAAGAAGCTCTTCTAAGTGCATTGACTGACTCAGAACTCTCAAATGTTATTGATCTACCAACTACCTATGAGATCTAGGTTAAACTGGAACTTCTACATGAAGGATATGAGTTTGTTAAGAGTGCAAGGTTGCAAAGTCTCAAAGGAAAATCTGAAAGATTGAAGATGAGAGATGATGAAAATATCACTACTTTTATGCCAAGAGTAAATGACCTGGTGTGTGGAATCAGGAATGCTGGTGGAGTTCTTGATGAAAATGAGATTGTTTGTAAAATTCTCAGATCCCTTCCTGCTGCCTACAAGATCAAGGTTGCTGCCATTGATGAATTCAGAGCCCATACAACTGTCACAAGAGAGCAATTGGCTAACAAACTAGCTGCATTTGAAATGACCGAGTTTGGAGATGATCCCCCCAAGACTGAATCTGCATTCAAAGCCAGTGCCTATGTGAAAGGAAAACAAAGATTTGATCTGGGAGAAAACTCTTCAAGAAAGCTGTCATGGTATGATCAAGCAAGGAAAGACATGGAAGAGGAAGAAGTAGAAATAGCTCAACTTGAAGCCCTCATTGCAAAAAGACTGCCAAGAGGATCCGGTAAGTATGAAGGAAAATTACATTTTAAATGCTTCAACTGTAATAAGATTGGTCACTTTGCCTCAAGATGTCCAGAAAGATCTACAAGGTCAAACTCTAACAGACAAAGGTTCCAAAAGAATTGTTATTATGTTGATGAAGAAGCTGATAATGAAGGAGTAACAGATGATGAATCAGAGATGGGAGACAAATCTGGAAATGAATGGATGTTTATTTCCATCAAGGAAGAAGAACTAATATCCTCTAAATCTATCAATCATAAGGTTGTAGAAAGAGCTTTGGCTGCCCAAGTTGAAGAAAAGGATGATTGGGTTATTGACAGTGGATGCTCTCACCATATGACAGGTGACAAGAACAAGTTCTTAGATTTGGAAAGGTATGAAGGAGGAATGGTAAAGTTTGGTGACAACTTTGCTGGTAGAATCAAAGGTAGGGGAACTATCTCTTTTGATAGAAAGAGCAAAACTGGTAATGTATTGTATGTTGAAGAATTGAAGCACAATCTTCTCAGTGTTGGACAGCTGGTAGACAAAGGTTATGATCTCCGGTTCAAAAATGGAAGATGCAGGATCTTTGAAAGCTCCAGAACTGAGATTGCATCTGGTATTCAAACTAAAGGTAATATCTTCCATCTGGTTGGTTCTAATAAAAGTTGTTTATTTGTGCAAGTTGATCAGAGTTGGTTATGGCATAGAAGGATGTGTCATGTAAATTTTGATAACATCATCAAAATAAGCAACACTCAGGCCGTAAGAGATCTTCCAAAATTGGTGAAACCTACAAATAGTTTGTGCAAAGAATGTCAGCTAGGTAAATAGAGCAGAGTCTCTTTCAAAAACAAGGATCAGTCCTCTACTGGATTACTGGAATTAGTTCATACTAATCTATGCGGTCTGACAAGAATCAAGAGTATGCAAGCTAATAGATATTTCATGTTACTGATTGATGATCATTCCCGGATGATGTGGGTTACCTTTCTAAAAGAGAAATCAGAAGCTCTTGAGAAGTTCAAAATTTTCAAGGCTATGGTAGAGAATCAAACCTGATTGAAACTGAAGTGTCTAAGGTCTGATAGAGGTGGTGAATTCACATCCGGTGAATTCATAGACTTTTGTGAGAAGCATGGTATAAAGAGACAGTTGTCTGCTCCTAGGACTCCACAGTAGAATGGAGTAGTTGAGAGAAAAAACTGGACCATCCAGGAAGCTTCCAGGACAATGATGATGGAAGCAAATGTTCCTCAGATGTTTTGGAGAGAAGTTGTCAGCACTGCAGTCTACACTCTCAACCAAGTTCAAATTAGAAGCAATACCAGTAAGACTCCTTATGAACTTTGGTTTGGTATAACTCCTACTGTGAGATATTTCAGAGTATTTGGTAGCAAGTGCTACATCAAAAGAGATGAAGATCTAGGAAAGTTTGATGCTAAAAGTGATGAAGGAATTTTCTTGGGATACTCCACTCAAAGCAAAGCATACCGGTGTTACAATAAGAGACTGAGAAAGATGATAGAAAGTACAAATGTGAAGGTTGATGAAGGAGTTGAGAAGCCCTCAAGGTTTTATGAATATGATGAAGATGATCAGGATGGTGTTCTAGTTCAAGGAGCTCAATCGTCCTCTGAAAGTCAGAGGAAGACTGATCTGGTAAATCAAGAAGAAGAGGTTTGTCTAAATGAGCTTGATCAAGAAACAATAGTGCAAGAAACTCCCAAAGTTCCAAGGTATGTAACTCTAAACCATTCTGAAGATCAAATCATAGGTGACAAAAGAAAAGGGGTACAAACAAGGAGGAGAATTGCTCAAAATTCAAATGAATATTGTCTGATTTCAAAGATTGAACCTAAGACAATAAATGAAGCTTGCAATGATGAAAACTGGACCAAAGCAATGGGGGAAGAGTTGATGCAAATTGAGAAAAAGCACACTTGGGATCTTGTTCTCAGACCTAGAAACAAGAATGTGATTGGAACCAAATGGGTCTTCCGGAACAAACTAAATGAAGTTGGTGAAGCAATCAGAAACAAAGCTAGATTGGTCTGCAAAGGCTACTCTCAAATAGAAGGAATTGATTTTGAAGAAACCTTTGCTCCGGTGGCAAGAATTGAAGCAGTCAGATTATTTCTTACATTTTCTGCCTTCAAAGATTTCAAGGTATATCAGATGGATGTCAAGTCTGCCTTCCTAAATGGTGATTTGGAAGAAGAAGTATACATTGAACAACCGGATGGATTTCAATTGTCTGATCAAGATGATATGGTCTGCAAGTTGAAGAAAGCACTGTATGGATTAAAGCAAGCCCCAAGATCATGGTATGAAAGGTTGGATAAGCATCTTGTGTAGATTGGTTTCAACAAAGGTACTGCTGACAGTAATCTATATTTCTAAATAGATAATGAAAACATTTTGATTGTTGAAGTATTTGTTGATGATATCATTTTTAGAGGAAGAGACAGTATGTGTAAAACCTTTGCAAATCAAATGAAAAGTGAGTTTGAAATGTCAATGCTTGGTGAAATAAATTTCTTCTTGGGTCTGCAAATTACCCAGACAAAGAAAGGCATCTTTATCTCTCAGACCAAATATGTGAAAGAATTGTTGAGGAAATTCAGAATGGAAGATTCAAAGCCAATGAACACTCCTATGACAACTGGATGTAAGTTGAGCAAAGATGATGACTCTCCTAAAATAGATCAGACCAAGTACAGATCAATGATTGGAGGACTATTGTATCTCACTCAAACTAGACCAGATATTATGCAGGCTGTTGGTCTTGTGGCAAGATTTCAAGCTGACCCCAGAGAATCTCGTGTCATGGCAATCAAAAGAATTTTTAGGTACTTGAAAGGAATAGTTGAGTATGGTCTTTGGTATCATAGAGATCAGGATTTTTCTCTTCATGCATAAACAGATGCAGATTGGGTAGGAGATGTGAATGATAGGAAGAGTACAAGTGGAGGAGCATTCTTTTTAGGAAAAAGATTGGTTTCTTGGCTAAGCAAGAAACAAGAGGCAATTTCTCTGTCTACAACTGAAGTAGAATATATTGCAGCAGCAGGTAGTTGCACTCAAATTTTGTGAATGAAGCAAATGCTAAGAGACATTAAAGTAGAATATAAGGAGCCTATCACAATTTTCTGTGATAATTCAAATGCAATAAATATTTCTAAGAATCTGGTGTTGGGTAAGTGCAGGAAGATGGGGGGCCAAAAAGGGGTCTTAAGTGGCCACTTTTTTTCTGAAATCAGGAAATACTAGCCTTGGATGAGAAATTGAGCATAGTTACACTCAAAATTTAGAGATGCAACCAAAACAATGTTCGTAGTGCTCCGAGTCTACTTTCTAAACTACTATTTTGTTTTGAAAATGGCATAGATTAAGGGGTTCAAAAGAGGGAGCCACAGAAATTGGTGTTGTTTATGTCAAAAAAACATAACATAGCATGTTTTGTGGCTCCCTTAAAAGGTCAACTTTTTTTTGGTATTTTTAAAATTGCTTCAATGAGAAATTAGCTAATAGCATGTAGTGTATGCCCAATTTTTCTGATAATTTTTTGATGAATATTTGATTTTTTACTAATTTTCAAAGTGGACACATCCTAAAAAATAAAATTTTGGCCGTGCTACCCCTATAAATTTTGAAAACTAATTGAAAATCATTTTTTTATTTTTTTAATATTTGTAGAATGGAGTCTAGTTTCTAAATATGTAATTTTTTTGAAATTTGAATGAATAGTTATTTTACAATGAAAAAAAGACCAAACAGTGGTTTTTGCCTAAAAACGAACACACAAACAAAAGAAATTAAAGATGAAAGGCTTAACATTGTTAAAATGTGAAAAAAATCACATCGTCAAATAGCTAAGAGAAAGCCTAACATTACCCATGTGTTCGATTTGTTCGACCTTGAAACACGTGCAAATCTAAGGGTTAGCACGAATGAAATTATGTGAAATTTTGAAGAATATAGAAAAACACGTCTGTGACTATTCATAAGGCACTCCAAGCCTTTGAGTTGCAAATCCAAAGCAAATCCCAAGCCCAAAGCTTGGGATTCCCAAAGAAAGAAATAACGCGAGCGCGTTATAACGTGCTTGCATTATGTTTTGCCTTGCATTTTTCTTTCCCGCAAGTCTGTTGTTTGTCATGTTTGACATAACACGAGCGCGTTATAACGCGCTCGCGTTATGTTCCCCTCAATTTTTTTTACGTTCAAGGTTATTAATCATGAGGGTTAAGGGATAAGGGATAGAGTTGGAGGGTTTAGGGATAAGGGATTAGCATTTAAAGTATAGTATCAAGCCCATTAAGGGTCTAGGAATAGGGATAGCGTTTAGGGTTTAGGGATGAGGCATGACAAATTAGGGCTGAGGGTTTAGGGTTAAGGGATAGGGTTGAGGGTCGAGGGATCAGAGTTAAGGGTTGAGGTTCAAGGGTCAAGGGTTTAGGGATAGGGTTTAGGGTCAAGGGATTAGCGTTAAAGTAGAGTGTGGAGGGTGTAAGGATTAGGGATAGGGTTGGAGGGTTTAGGGATAAGGGATTAGGGTTTAAGGTATAGTATCGAGTCTGTTAGGGGTTTAGGAATAGGGATAGCATTTAGGGTTTAGGGATGAGGGATTATAGTTGAGGGATGATGGATTAGGGTTGAGGGTTGAGGGATTAGGGTTTAGGGATAAGGTTTAGGGTTGAGGGTTGAGGGATTAGGGTTTAAGGTATAGTGTTGAGGGTTGAGGGTTTATGATTAGGGTTTAGGGTTGATGGATTAGCATTTAATGTCGAGGTTAGGGTTAGAGTGTCAAGGGTAGAGGGATTAGGGATAGGGTTTAGGGTTGAAGGTTTAAGGATTGAGGGTTGAGGCTTTACGGATGAGGGTTTAAGGCTTAAGATATAGTGTCAAGTGTTGAGGGTGTAGGGATAGGGTTTAAGTTTTAAGGGTTAAGGGTTGAGGGATAGGGATTAGGGTTTAACGTATAGTGTTGAGGGTTGAGGGATCAGAGTTAAGGTTTGAGGGATTAGGGTTTGACGTTGAGGGTTGAGGGCTGAGGTTCGAGGGTCAAGGGTTTAGGGATAGGGTTGAGGGTCAAGGAATTAGCGTTAAAGTAGAGTGTGGATGGTATAAGGATCAGGGATAGGGTTGGAGGGTTTAGGGATAAGGGATTAGGGTTTAAGGTATAGTATCAATTCTGTTGAGGGTGTAGGAATAGGGATAGCATTTAGAGTTTAGGGATGAGGGATTAGAGTTGAGGGATGACAGATTAGGGTTGAGAGTTGAGGGATTAGGGTTTAGGGATAAGGTTTAGGGTTGAGAGTTGAGGGATTAGGGTTTAAGGTATAGTGTTGAGGGTTTAGGGATAGGGTTTAGGGTTGAGGGATTAGAGTGAAGGGTTGAGGGATTAGGATTTGACATTGACGTTGAGGGTTTAGGGTTTAGGGTTTAGGGTTAGGGTTGAGAGATGAGGGATCAGAGTTAAGGGTTGAGGGATTAGGGTTTGACGTCGAGGGTTGAGGGTTGAGGTTCGAGGGTCAAGGTTTTAGGGATAGGGTTGAGGTTGAAGGGATTCGGGTTAAAGTAGAGTGTGGAGGGTGTAAAGATTAGGGATAGGGTTGCACGGTTTAGGGATAAGGGATTAGAGTTTAAGGTATAGTATCGAGTCTGTTGAGGCTTTAGGAATAGGGATAGCATTTAGGGTTTAGGGATGAGGGATTAGAGTTGAGGGATGAGGGATTAGGGTTAAGGGTTAAGGGATTAGGGTTTAAGGATAAGATTTAGGGTTGAGGGTTGAGGGATTAGGGTTTAAGGTATAGTGTTGAGGGTTAATGGTTTAGGGATAGGGTTTAGGTTTGAGGGATTAGGGTTTAGGGTTGATGAATTAGGATTTAATGTTGAGAGTTGAGGGTTGAGGGTTGAGGGTTGAGGTTGAGGGATAGGGTTAATGGTCAAGGGATTAGGGTTAAATAAGAGTGTCGAGGGTAGAGGGATTAGGGTTTAAGGTATAGTATCAAGCCTGTTGAGGGTCTAGGAATAGGGATAGCATTTAGGGTTTACAGATGAGGGATTAGAGTTGACAGATGACGGATGACAGATTAGGGTTGAGGGTTGAGGGATTAGGGTTTAGGGACAAGGTTTAGGGTTAGGGTTGAGGGATTAGGGTTTAAGGTATAGTGTTGAGGGTTTAGGGATAGGGTTTAGGGTTGAGGGATTAGAGTGAAGGGTTGGGGGATTAGAATTTGACATTGAGGGTTGAGGGTTTAGGGATAGGGTTGAAGGTCGAGGGATCAGAGTTAAGGGTTGAGGGATTAGGGTTTGATGTTGAGGGTTGAGGGTTGAGGTTTGAGGGTCAAGGGTTTAGGGATAGGGTTGAGGGTTGAGTAATTAGGGATAAAGTAGAGTGTGGAGGGTATAAGGTTTAGGGATAGGGTTGGAGGGTTTAGGGATAAGGGATTAGAGTCTAAGGTATAGTATCGAGCCTGTTGAGGGTTTAGGAATAGGGATAACATTTAGGGTTTAGGGATGAGGGATTAGAGTTGAGGGATGAGTTGAGTGTCTAGGAATAGGGATAGCGTTTAGGGTTTAAGAATGAGCGATTAGAGTTGAGGGATGATGGATGACAGATTAGGGTTGAGGGTTGAGGGATTAGGGTTTAGGGACAAGGTTTAGGGTTTAAGGTATAGTGTTGAGGGTTTAGGGATAGGGTTTAGGGTTGAGGGATTAGAGTGAAGGGTTAAGGGATTAGAATTTGACGTTGAGGGTTGAGGGTTTAGGGATAGGTTTAAAGGTCGAGGGATCAAAGTAAGGGTTGAGGGATTAGGGTTTGATGTTGAGGGTTGAGGGTTGAGGTTCGAGGGTCAAGGGTTTAGGGATAGGGTTGAGGGTCGAGGAATTAGGGTTAAAGTAGAGTGTGGAGGGTATAAGGATTAGGGATAGGTTTGGAGGGTTTAGGGATAAGGGATTAGAGTTTAAGGTATAGTATCGAGTGTGTTGAGGGTTTAGGAATAGGGATAGCATTTAGGGTTTAGGGATGAGGGATTAGAGTTGAGGGATGAGGGATTAGGGTTGAGGGTTGAGGGATTAGGGTTTAGGGATAAGGTTTAGGGTTGAGGCTTGAGGGATTAGGGTTTAAGGTATAGTGTTGAGGGTTGATGGTTTAGGGATAGGGTTTAGGTTTGAGGGATTAGGGTTTAGGGTTGATGAATTAGGGTTTAATGTTGAGAGTTGAGGGTTGAGGGTTGAGGGTTGAGGTTGAGGGATAGGGTTAATGGTCAAGGGATAAGGGTTAAATAAGAGTGTCGAGGGTAGAGGGATCAGTGTTTAAGGTATAGTATCGAGCCTGTTGAGGATCTAGGAATAGGGATAGCATTTAGGGTTTAGGAATGAGGAATTAGAGTTGAGGGATGACAGATGACAGATTAGGGTTGAGGGTTGAGGAATTAGGGTTTAGGGACAAGGTTTAGGGTTAGGGTTGAGGGATTAGGGTATAAGGTATAGTGTTGAGGGTTTAGGGATAGGGTTGAGGGTTGAGGGATTAGAGTGAAGGGTTGAGGGATTAAAATTTGACATTGAGGGTTGAGGGTTTAGGGATAGGGTTGAAGGTTGAGGGATCAGAGTTAAGGGTTGAGGGATTAGGGTTTGATGTTGAGGGTTGGGGGTTGAGGTTCGAGGGTCAAGGGTTTAGGGATAGGGTTGAGGGTCGAGGAATTAGGGTTAAAATAGAGTGTGGAGGGTATAAAGATTAGGGATAGGGTTGGAGGGTTTACGGATTAGAGTTTAAGGTATAATATTGAGCCTATTGAGTGTTTAGGAATAGGGATAGCATTTAGTGTTTAGGGATGAGGGATTAAAGTTGAGGGATGAGTTGAGGGTCTAGGAATAGGGATAGCGTTTAGGGTTTAGGAATGAGGGATTAGAGTTGAGGGATGACGGATGATAGATTAGGGTTGAGGGTTGAGGGATTAGGGTTTAGGGACAAGGTTTAGGGTTAGGGTTGATGGATTAGGGTTTAAGGTATAGTGTTGAGGGTTTAGGGATAGGGTTTAAGGTTGAGGGATTAGAGTGAAGGGTTGAGGGATTAGAATTTGGCATTGAGGGTTGAGGGTTTAGGGATAGGGTTGAAGGTTCAGGGATCAGAGTTAAGGGTTGAGGGATTACGGTTTGATGTTGAGGGTTGAGGGTTGAGGTTCGAGGGTCAAGGGTTTAGGGATAGGGTTGAGGGTCGAGGAATTAGGGTTAAAGTAGAGTGTGGAGGGTATAAGGATTAGGGATAGGGTTGGAGGCTTTAGGGATAAGGGATTAGAGTTTAAGGTATAGTATCGTGTCTGTTGAGGGTTTAGGAATAGGGATAGCATTTAGGGTTGAGGGATGAGGGATTAGATTTGAGGGATGAGGGATTAGGGTTGAGGGTTGAGGGATTAGGGTTTAGGGATAAGGTTTAGGGTTGAGGGTTGAGGGATTAGGGTTTAAGGTATAGTGTTGAGGGTTGATGGTTTAGGGATAGGGTTTAGGTTTGAGGGATTAGGGTTTAGGGTTGATGAATTAGGGTTTAATGTTGAGAGTTAAGGGTTGAGGGTTTAGGGTTCAGGGTTCAGGTTGAGGGATAGGGTTAATGGTCAAGGGATTAGGGTTAAATAAGAGTGTCGAAGGTAGAGGAATTAGGGTTTAAGGTATAGTATCGAGCCTGTTGAGGGTCTAGGAATAGGGATAGCATTTAGGCTTTAGGAATGAGGGATTAGAGTTAAGGGATGACGGATGACAGATTAGGGTTGAGGGTTGAGGGTTGAGGGTTTAGGGACAAGGTTTAGGGTTAGGGTTGAGGGATTAGGGTTTAAGGTATAGTGTTGAGGGTTTAGGGATAGGGTTTAGGGTTGAGGGATTAGAGTGAAGGGTTGAGGGATTAGAATTTGACGTTGAGGGTTGAGGGTTTAGGGATAGGGTTGAAGGTCGAGGGATCAGAGTTAAGGGTTGAGGGATTAGGGTTTGATGTTGAGGGTTGAGGGTTGAGGTTTGAGGGTCAAGGGTTTAGGGATAGGGTTGAGGGTCGAGTAATTAGGGATAAATTAGAGTGTGGAGGGTATAAGGTTTAGGGATAGGGTTGGAGGGTTTAGGGATAAGGGATTAGAGTCTAAGGTATAGTATCGAGCCTGTTGAGGGTTTAGGAATAGGGATAAAATTTAGGGTTTAGGGATGAGGGATTAGAGTTGAGGGATGAGTTGAGTGTCTAGGAATAGGGATAGCGTTTAGGGTTTAGGAATGAGCGATTAGAGTTGAGGGATGACGGATGACAGATTAGGGTTGAGGGTTGAGGGATTAGGGTTTAGGGACAAGGTTTAGGGTTTAAGGTATAGTGTTGAGGGTTTAGGGATAGGGTTTAGGGTTGAGGGATTAGAGTGAAGGGTTAAGGGATTAGAATTTGACGTTGAGGGTTGAGGGTTTAGGGATAGGTTTAAAGGTCGAGGGATCAAAGTTAAGGGTTGAGGGATTAGGGTTTGATGTTGAGGGTTGAGGGTTGAGGTTCGAGGGTCAAGGGTTTAGGGATAGGGTTGAGGGTCAAGGAATTAGGGTTAAAGTAGAGTGTGGAGGGTATAAGGATTAGGGATAGGTTTGGAGGGTTTAGGGATAAGGGATTAGAGTTTAGGGTATAGTATCGAGTGTGTTGAGGGTTTAGGAATAGGGATAGCATTTAGGGTTTAGGGATGAGGGATTAGAGTTGAGGGATGAGGGATTAGGGTTGAGGGTTGAGGGATTAGGGTTTAGGGATAAGGTTTAGCGTTGAGGCTTGAGGGATTAGGGTTTAAGGTATAGTGTTGAGGGTTGATGGTTTAGGGATAGGGTTTAGGTTTGAGGGATTAGGGTTTAGGGTTGATGAATTAGGGTTTAATGTTGAGAGTTGAGGGTTGAGGGTTGAGGGTTGAGGTTGAGGGATAGGGTTAATGGTCAAGGGATAAGGGTTAAATAAGAGTGTCGAGGGTAGAGGGATCAGTGTTTAAGGTATAGTATCGAGCCTGTTGAGGGTCTAGGAATAGGGATAGCATTTAGGGTTTAGGAATGAGGAATTAGAGTTGAGGGATGACAGATGACAGATTAGGGTTAAGGGTTGAGGAATTAGGGTTTAGGGACAAGGTTTAGGGTTAGGGTTGAGGGATTAGGGTTTAAGGTATAGTGTTGAGGGTTTAGGGATAGGGTTGAGGGTTGAGGGATTAAAATTTGACGTTGAGGGTTGAGGGTTTAGGGATAGGGTTGAAGGTTGAGGGATCAGAGTTAAGGGTTGAGGGATTAGGGTTTGATGTTGAGGGTTGAGGGTTGAGGTTCGAGGGTCAAGGGTTTAGGGATAGGGTTAAGGGTCGAGGAATTAGGGTTAAAATAGAGTGTGGAGGGTATAAAGATTAGGGATAGGGTTGGAGGGTTTACGGATTAGAGTTTAAGGTATAATATCGAGCCTATTGAGGGTTTAGGTATAGGGATAGCATTTAGTGTTTAGGGATGAGGGATTAAAGTTGAGGGATGAGTTGAGGGTCTAGGAATAGGGATAGCGTTTAGGGTTTAGGAATGAGGGATTAGAGTTGAGGGATGACGGATGATAGATTAGGGTTGAGGGTTGAGGGATTAGGGTTTAGGGACAAGGTTTAGGGTTAGGGTTGATGGATTAGGGTTTAAGGTATAGTGTTGAGGGTTTAGGGATAGGGTTTAGGGTTGAGGGATTAGAGTGAAGGGTTGAGGGATTAGAATTTTGAATTGAGGGTTGAGGGTTTAGGGATAGGGTTGAAGGTTGAGGGATCAGAGTTAAGGGTTGAGGGATTATGGTTTGATGTTGAGGGTTGAGGGTTGAGGTTTGAGGGTCAAGGATTTAGGGATAGGGTTGAGGGTCGAGGAATTAGGGTTAAAGTAGAGTGTGGAGGGAATAAGGATTAGGGATAGGGTTGGAGGCTTTAGGGATAAGGGATTAGAGTTTAAGGTACAGTATCGTCTCTGTTGAGGGTTTAGGAATAGGGATAGCATTTAGGTTTTAGGGATGAGGGATTAGATTTGAGGGATGAGGGATTAGGGTTGAGGGTTGAGGGATTAGGGTTTAGGGATAAGGTTTAGGGTTGAGGGTTGAGGGATTAGGGTTTAAGGTATAGTGTTGAGGGTTGATGGTTTAGGGATAGGGTTTAGGTTTGAGGGATTAGGGTTTAGGGTTGATGAATTAGGGTTTAATGTTGAGAGTTAAGGGTTGAGGGTTTAGGGTTCAGGGTTCCGGTTGAGGGATAGGGTTAATGGTCAAGGGATTAGGGTTAAATAAGAGTGTCGAGGGTAGAGGGATTAGGGTTTAAGGTATAGTATCGAGCCTGTTGACGGTCTAGGAATAGGGATAGCATTTAGGCTTTAGGAATGAGGGATTAGAGTTAAGGGATGACGGATGACAGATTAGGGTTGAGGGTTGAGGGTTGAGGGTTTAGGGACAAGGTTTAGGGTTAGGGTTGAGGGATTAGGGTTTAAGGTATAGTGTTGAGGGTTTAGGGATAGGGTTTAGGGTTGAGGGATTAGAGTGAAGGGTTGAGGGATTAGAATTTGACGTTGAGGGTTGAGGGTTTAGGGATAGGGTTGAAGGTCGAGGGATCAGAGTTAAGGGTTGAGGGATTAGGGTTTGATGTTGAGGGTTGAGGGTTGAGGTTTGAGGGTCAAGGGTTTAGGGATAGGGTTGAGGGTCGAGTAATTAGGGATAAAGTAGAGTGTGGAGGGTATAAGGTTTAGGGATAGGGTTGGAGGGTTTAGGGATAAGGGATTAGAGTCTAAGGTATAGTATCGAGCCTATTGAGGGTTTAGGAATAGGGATAACATTTAGGGTTTAGGGATGAGGGATTAGAGTTGAGGGATGAGTTGAGTGTCTAGGAATAGGGATAGCGTTTAGGGTTTAGGAATGAGCGATTAGAGTTGAGGGATGACGGATGATAGATTAGGGTTGAGGGTTGAGGGATTAGGGTTTAGGGACAAGGTTTAGGGTTTAAGGTATAGTGTTGAGGGTTTAGGGATAGGGTTTAGGGTTGAGGGATTAGAGTGAAGGGTTAAGGGATTAGAATTTGACGTTGAGGGTTGAGGGTTTAGGGATAGGTTTAAAGGTCGAGGAATCAAAGTTAAGGGTTGAGGGTTAAGGTTCGAGGGTCAAGGGTTTAGGGATAGGGTTGAGGGTCGAGGAATTAGGGTTAAAGTAGAGTGTGGAGGGTATAAGGATTAGGGATAAGTTTGGAGGGTTTAGGGATAAGGGATTAGAGTTTAAGGTATAGTATCAAGTGTGTTGAGGGTTTAGGAATAGGGATAGCATTTAGGGTTTAGGGATGAGGGATTAGAGTTGAGGGATGAGGGATTAGGGTTGAGGGTTGAGGGATTAGGGTTTAGGGATAAGGTTTAGGGTTGAGGCTTGATGGATTAGGGTTTAAGGTATAGTGTTGAGGGTTGATGGTTTAGGGATAGGGTTTAGGTTTGAGGGATTAGGGTTTAGGTTTGATGAATTAGGGTTTAATGTTGAGAGTTGAGGGTTGAGGGTTGAGGGTTGAGGTTGAGGGATAGGGTTAATGGTCAAGGGATAAGGGTTAAATAAGAGTGTCGAGGGTAGAGGGATCAATGTTTAAGGTATAGTATCGAGCTTGTTGAGGGTCTAGGAATAGGGATAGCATTTAGGGTTTAGGAATGAGCAATTAGAGTTGAGGGATGATAGATGACAGATTAGGGTTGAGGGTTGAGGAATTAGGGTTTAGGGACAAGGTTTAGGGTTAGGGTTGAGGGATTAGGGTTTAAGGTATAGTGTTGAGGGTTTAGGGATAGGGTTGAGGGTTGAGGGATTAGAGTGAAGGGTTGAGGGATTAAAATTTGACGTTGAGGGTTGAGGGTTTAGGGATAGTGTTGAAGGTTGAGGGATCAGAGTTAAGGGTTGAGGGATTAGGGTTTGATGTTGAGGGTTGAGGGTTGAGGTTCGAGGGTCAAGGGTTTAGGGAAAGGGTTGAGGGTCGAGGAATTAGGGTTAAAATAGAGTGTGGAGGGTATAAAGATTAGGGATAGGGTTGGAGGGTTTACAGATTAAAGTTTAAGGTATAATATCGAGCCTATTGAGGGTTTAGGAATAGGGATAGCATTTAGTGTTTAGGGATGAGGGATTAAAGTTGAGGGATGAGTTGAGGGTCTAGGAATAGGGATAGCGTTTAGGGTTTAGGAATGAGGGATTAGAGTTGAGGGATGACGGATGATAGATTAGGGTTGAGGGTTGAGGGATTAGGGTTTAGGGACAAGGTTTAGGGTTAGGGTTGATGGATTAGGGTTTAAGGTATAGTGTTGAGGGTTTAGGGATAGGGTTTAGGGTTGAGGGATTAGAGTTAAGGGTTGAGGAATTAGAATTTGGCATTGAGGGTTGAGGGTTTAGGGATAGGGTTGAAGGTTGAGGGATCAGAGTTAAGGGTTGAGGGATTACGGTTTGATGTTGAGGGTTGAGGGTTGAGGTTCGAGGGTCAAGGGTTTAGGGATAGGGTTGAGGGTCGAGGAATTAGGGTTAAAGTAGAGTGTGGAGGGTATAAGGATTAGGGATAGGGTTGGAGGCTTTAGGGATAAGGGATTAGAGTTTAAGGTATAGTATCGTGTCTGTTGAGGGTTTAGGAATAGGGATAGCATTTAGGGTTTAGAGATGAGGGATTAGATTTGAGGGATGAGGGATTAGGGTTGAGGGTTGAGGGATTAGGGTTTAGGAATAAGGTTTAGGGTTGAGGGTTGAGGGATTAGGGTTTAAGGTATAGTGTTGAGGGTTGATGGTTTAGGGATAGGGTTTAGGTTTGAGGGATTAGGGTTTAAGGTTGATGAATTAGGGTTTAATGTTGAGAGTTAAGGGTTGAGGGTTTAGGGTTCAGGGTTCAGGTTGAGGGATAGGGTTAATGGTCAAGGGATTAGGGTTAAATAAGAGTGTCGAGGGTAGAGGGATTAGGGTTTAAGGTGTAGTATCGAGCCTGTTGAGGGTCTAGGAATATGGATAGCATTTAGGCTTTAGGAATGAGGGATTAGAGTTAAGGGATGACGGATGACAGATTAGGGTTGAGGGTTGAGGGTTGAGGGTTTAGGGACAAGGTTTAGGGTTAGGGTTGAGGGATTAGGGTTTAAGGTATAGTGTTGAGGATTTAGGGATAGGGTTTAGGGTTGAGGGATTAGAGTGAAGGGTTGAGGGATTAGAATTTAACGTTGAGGGTTGAGGGTTTAGGGATAGGGTTGAAGGTCGAGGGATCAGAGTTAAGGGTTGAGGGATTAGGGTTTGATGTTGAGGGTTGAGGGTTGAGGTTCAAGGGTCAAGGGTTTAGGGATAGGGTTGAGGGTCGAGAAATTAGGGTTAAAGTAGAGTGTGGAGGGTATAAGAATTAGGGATAGGGTTGGAGGGTTTAGGGATAAGGGATTAGAATTTAAGGTATAGTATCGAGTGTGTTGAGGGTTTAGGAATAGGGATAGCATTTAGGGTTTAGGGATGAGGGATTAGAGTTGAGGAATGAGGGATTAGGGTTGAGGGTTGAGGGATTACGGTTTAGGGATAAGGTTTAGGGTTGAGGGTTGAGGGATTATGGTTTAAGGTATAGTGTTGAGGGTTGATGGTTTAGGGATAGGGTTTAGGTTTGAGGGATTAGGGTTTAGGGTTGATGAATTAGGGTTTAATGTTGAGAGTTAAGGGTTGAGGGTTGAGGTTGAGGGATAGGGTTAATGGTCAAGGGATTAGGGTTAAATAAGAGTGTCGAGGGTAGAGGGATTAGGGTTTAAGGTATAGTATCGAGCCTGTTGAGGGTCTACGAATAGGGATAGTGTTTAGGGTTTGGGGATGAGGGATTAGAGTTGAGGGATGACGGATGACAGATTAGGGTTGAGGGTTGAGGGATTAGGGTTTAGGGACAAGTTTTAGGGTTAGGGTTGAGGGACTAGGGTTTAAGGTATAGTGTTGAGGGTTTAGGGATAGGGTTTAGGGTTAAGGGATTAGAGTGAAGGGTTGAGGGATTAGAATTTGACGTTGAGGGTTGAGGGTTTAGGGTTGAGGGATTAGAGTGAAGGGTTGTGGGATTAGAATTCGACGTTTAGGGTTGAGGGTTTAGGGATAGGGTTGAGGGTCGAGGGATTAGAGTTAAGGGTTGAGGGATTAGGGTTTGACGTTGAGGGTTGAGGATTGAGGTTTGAGGGTCAAGGGTTTAGGGATAGGGTTGAGGTTCAAGGGATTAGGGTTAAAGTAGAGTGTAGAGGGTGTAAGGATTGGGGATAGGGTTAGAGGGTTTAGGGATAAGTGATTAGAGTTTAGGGTATAGTATCGATTCCGTTGAGGGTGTGGGATTGAGGGTTTAGGGTTGAGGGTTGAGGGTTGAGGGTTGAGGGTTGAGGGTTTAGGATTAGGGTTTAGGGTTGACAGATTAGCATTTAATGTTGAGGTTAGGGTTAGAGTGTTGAGGGTAGAGGGATTAGGGATAGGGTTTAGGGTTAAAGGTTTATGGATTGAGGGTTGAGGCTTTAGGGATGAGGGTTTAAGGCTTAAGATATACTGTCAAGTGTTGAGGGTGTAGGGATAGTGTCAAGTGTTGAGGGTGTAGGGATAGGGTTTAAGTTTTAAGGGTTAAGGGTTAAGGGATAGGGATTAGGGTTTAAGGTATAGTGTTAAGGGTCGAGGGATCAGAGTTAAGGGTTGAGGGATTAGGGTTTGACGTTGAGGGTTGAAGGTTGAGGTTCGAGGGTCAAGGGTTTAGGGATAGGGTAGAGGGTCGAGGAATTAGGGTTAAAGTAGAGTGTGGAGGGTATAAGGATTAGGGATAGGGTTGGAGGGTTTAGGGATAAGGGATTGGGGTTTAAGGTATAGTATCGATTCTGTTGAGGGTGTAGGAATAGGGATAGCATTTAGGGTTTAGGGATGAGGGATTAGAGTTGAGGGATGACAGATTAGGGTTGAGGGATTAGGGTTTAGGGATAAGGTTTAGGGGTTAGGGCTGAGTGATTAGGGTTTAAGGTATAGTGTTGAGGGTTTAGGGATAGGGTTTAGGGTTGAGGGATTAGAGTGAATGGTTGAGGGATTAGGATTTGATGTTGAGGGTTTAGGGTTTAGGGTTTAGGGTTTAGGGTTAGGGTTGAGAGATGAGGGATTAGAGTTAAGGGTTGAGGGATTAGGGTTTGACATCGAGGGTTGAGGGTTGAGGTTCGAGGGTCAAGGGTTTAGGGATAGGGTTAAGGTTGAAGGGATTAGGGTTTAAGGTATAGTGTTGAGGGTTGATGGATCAGAGTTAAGGGTTGAGGGATTAGGGTTTGACATTGAGGGTTGAGGGTTGAGGTTCGAGGGTCAAGGGTTTAGGGATAGGGTTGAGGTTCAAGGGATTAGTGTTAAAGTAGAGTGTGGAGGTTGTAAGGATTAGGGATAGGGTTGGAGGGTTTAGGGATAAGGGATTAGAGTTTAAGGTATAGTATTGAGTCTATTGAGGGTGTAGGATTATGGATAGCATTTAGGGTTTAGGGATGAGGGATTAGAGTTGAGGGATGACGGATTAGGCTTGAGGGATTAGGATTTGACATTGAGGGTTGAGGGTTTAGGGATAGGATTGAGGGTTGAGGGATTAGGATTTGACGTTGAGGGTTGAGGGTTTAGGGATAGGGTTGAGGGTTGAAGGATTAGGATTTGACATTGAGGGTTGAGGGTCAAGGATCGAGGGATCAAAGTTAAGGGTTGAGGGATTAGGGTTTGACGTTGAGGGTTGAGGGCATTTTCTATCAAGAACTTGATTATGAGGGCTTGCCCCTTCATTGTTATGCCTATCATATGGTGGAGCATCTGGCAAGCCCTTGCAGGAAAAAGATGTGATCGATGCAAAGGATGTGATGAATCTATAGCAAGACAAAACGTGAGCATGTTATAGCGTGAGCGTGTTATAACACGCTCGCATTTTGTATTTCTATTGAAACGGTAAAAAAGTGGTTACCCCCGTGATCCAGGCCCACATGCTCTATTTTCTTACTGATTCTGCGTGTGCTCTAACAAAAAAGAAGTGCTTTCATGCTATTGGGAAGTTCACATGCACATTTGACACATTGTACCACCTTTGCATGATCTTTCCACCACCTTTTCTGCGTTGCCAACTTGTGAAGGAGGAAATAACATAGTTTTCACACCAAGTTTGATATATATCTATTCAAGTTTCAATTTTTGTAGTGTTGCAATGTTAATTGTGATTCAATTTTAGGAATTTAACATTGAAAAGGAAGCAAGTGGTGGAAAACTCAAATTGTTCAGGAGTTTGATGCAAGAAGATAAAAACACTACATAATTGGGTACTCTCTCCATTCAAATCTTCATTGTTTAGGTATGTCAAGTCTTTACATGCATGTTCTTTACATTTTCCTTATTTCAGATTGAATTACTTTATCATGCTTTATCATACATGTTTAAAATAGACACATTCCCAATCAAGAAAGCAGCCTACAATCTCACATGATGCCATGTATATTTTCTACACTTGGGCTCTTTAATAATTATGTGTAATAAACAAACCTTAACATACCATGATGTCAAACTATACAAGAATAAATCCTTACAACATAAAAAAATTACAATCCCACTATTATCTTGTATTCATTTCTTAGGAACTAATATTGGTCTCTTTATCATGCTACAGACAAATTCTCCATCAT
The DNA here is from genome assembly GCA_027924645.1 of Cunninghamia lanceolata. Lineage (NCBI taxonomy): Eukaryota > Viridiplantae > Streptophyta > Pinopsida > Cupressales > Cupressaceae > Cunninghamia > Cunninghamia lanceolata. The sequence continues at coordinate 8,949,559 of BSBN01000348.1, forward strand.
GCCGAGGAAACGATCAAGAATTAAACCAACACAGGAAGAGATAGAAGTTAAGAATGCAAAGAATGCAGTGGCTATGAGGGAACTTCATGAGAAGAGGAAATTGGCCACGATAAATGAAGACATACTAATTGAAGAGGAACCACAATCATCACAAAGAGATATGGTATTGGCGGCACAAAGAGAACGAATGCAAAAACTTCGTGGTACAAGAGATTTGAATACTATAGTTGGAGACACGTCCTTTACCACAAGTCAACATGTAGGGACACCATCTACTACATCTCAAGTTGAGAGTACATCATCACTCACATGTGATGAAGGAGGTACGCCATCGTTCCCACCTCAACCTCAAGGTATGTCATCTATTCCATCTTCGATCAAAGGTATGCCATCTAACCCATCTCATTTAAATATTGATGAAATTCCTAATGTTGAGATGAATTTACCTAACTTGACACCACCTAGAATTTTGCATAGAAAACCAAAGTATTTAATTGATATTGATGAGAATATTTTGTAGCCAATGGAAGGTAAGATTCCAAAATGCACTTGTAGAAGATATGCTAATAAGATTTGGAGATTGTTCTTTGAAAAGTTAATTAAGACTGCAAGATGTCAACTATTTGTTGAAATGATGCGAAGTATAAAGTATAGGTCTATCATGAAGATTTTTGGGTTGAGAACATCAGAGGCTTCAAGTGAAAAATCTATTGTCAAGAATCTAATGAGTGCGTATGAGAGTGTGGGTAACACCTCACACACAAAAGATAGTAATGCAACACGGCGTGTGATTACATCGACTATAGTAAGTAGTCAAACGAGGAAAGCTCGTCTAATTAGAAAGACAAGTCAAGAATTGAGAATTAATAGGAAAACTTTATCAAGAGTCATTGGAAGATGCCAAAGAATTGAGGACACTAATGCCAATGAATTATGGGCGTTCTCAGGGAGACTACCACGAAAAGATAAACCAATTGCTGAAGCATTGAGATCACTAATTGAAGACTTTTGGAAGAATTACACAAGGGTATCTCTGAATCAAAGGGATGTGGTAAGGAGAATCGGTAGTCAGAACCGCGAGCCACATCCAAAGCATTTTTTGGATGAGACTCAAACACAGTTTTATGGTAAATTTCTAGAGAAGTATCCTCAAATTAAAATTTGTCAAAGATATTTTGAATTGCTCAAACCTTTCTATGTTAAGATAAATCACACATGCACTACTTGTTGTTGTAGATTACATATTGAATTTTCTAACCATTTTGATGCTTATAGGTCTATATGTTTAGATATGCATACTAACAATGATTTGCAGGGTTGTGCCATATGTGCCCCACCAACATCTTCAAGAGACTTCATATCAAGAATTTTATGTGAAAGAGAGGAAGGTCAAATATTCTACAAGAAATTATGCTTGGATGGCACATGTCATCATTGTGGTGGCTTGCAACATTTGCCAATATGTGAACATATGGAAATAACACATGCGGTTGGAAATGAACTAGTAGAGTTTGGCAAGTATAAAACAGTGGCATATAATACAAAAGATGGTAAAGAAGCAAAGAGGTGTGAATTAGTTATTGAAAAGATTCCAGTGTATCAGTTTATGCCTATATTTCGTGACAGCATAGTGTATGAGTATGCAAGACATGCCCATAGAGCTCGATGGTTGGACTTGCAATTCAAGTTATGCAAGGACACATTTCTGGTTGGTAGCATTGTTTCAGTCATCGACTTTGCAGAGAACTACAGTCTACAGCCACAGCGTGAGGTGCAATCACAATATTACAAGTCCACACAGGTTTCTATATTTGTGCACATCGCATTCATTCATGCGAATGATAGTACAAAGGATGATAGAAAGATCATAAGGGAGTATAATTTCTATATTAGTGATGATCGCACGCATTCTATGAAGTTCATGCAAGGTTTCTTTTAGGTGTTCTACAATGATTTGGCTAGAAGGGGCATATCATTCAGTCACCATATCATATGGTCAGATAACTGTGCGTCACAATTCAAGAACTCACAAAATTTCTATTGGCTGAGTAGGAGGCATAATTTTACAGGTATTCAACATATGTGGAACTTTTGTGAGGCCGGGCATGGAAAGGGGGAGCATGATGGTGCAGGAGCATGTATCAAAAGAGCCATAGCATGAGAAGAGTTAAAGTATAAAGACAATGCAAAGTTGACAGATGCAAAATCGATTGTTGAGTGGTGTAATGCTCCCATGGGTCCAGGTAATGAAGGTAAGTCTTTAGTTCATAGATTTTTTTGGTTGATAGATGATACTAACATTGCACCATATGAGGATTGTTGTACACTAACAGGATCAAATGAGATGCACTCTTTCAGAAGCTCAATTGCAGGTTCATGGAGTATTCGTACATGAAAGATGTCATGCTTTTGTTCTTCCTGTACAATTCAAGTCTGGGATGAGTGCGAGTCAAAGGAGTGGGTTGACGAATGGCAGTTAAGTTATATTAGCCCACTTGACATGTATCGACCCCCAACGGCACTGGAACTAACACAGATGGAATCGTCAGTTGACTTTGACCACATATCATATTTAGTTCAACTAGGTAATATAGGGCACATATATGCATCTAATTCCATCTAGTTCAACTAGGTAATGTCATCTTACTTTGTAGTGTTTTTTTAATGTTGACTAATTTCATCTAATTTGCTACACATATCAATGTAGGGCACATATATGCAGTTATTGCAGATGAAGATAATGAAGAGGGAATAAATTATTACTTATGTCATTGTGTTGAGGCCAAAAAGAAATTGGAGGCCCTTGTTATAGATGGAGAAAACATCAAATACCCTACAGGATCAGTGGTTATTACTGGAACATGGCTTAGAAGGTACCCACATAAGAGTGTTAATATTTGGCTATTTCAGGACTTTGACATGCATCGGAAGATTCTTCATTACTCAAACGTTGTCATGGCATCCAATGTTCATTTGATAAAGTATCAGGGTAGACCTTTGAACAAAATATTGTGGAAGGTGCGTGAGTCTGACCATGAAGCAATACTTGACACAATAAAGAGTAGAGCAGACCCAAATGGTTCATTGGATTAATTTGTAAGTATTCACATTGATTTTGTAAAGTTATGTTACATTGAGTTATAAGGATGCACATTAATTTGTAAGGTTTGTCTTTTTTATTTCCTCCTGCATTTTTACACATATGTACACATTTTTACATCATCCTGTTATGCATTTTTGGTGTCCTACTCCTGATGCGACCAAACTCATAAGTCACCCTACTTCCTCTAGACACCATTTGATGATCTCTCCAATACTCTAGATCCAGGGCGCCCAATCATGATAATGACCTATATACCATTCTCCAAAGGCACTCATAATGAATGAAAAGAAGACCAAGGGTGCCCAAGCTTAATAGACTTATTTCTTTCAATTTTGATGATCCAAACTCTTGCAATATGACATCCACTTTCATGCCTTTAGATCTTCCTTCACATATAGGGTGCCAAATCAAGTTGAAAAATCTACATAAGGGCGCCAAACTGGATGAAAGGAGACATGAAATGTGCCTTAGGACTCCATGCTAAGGTTTGAGCCATTAAAGTCCCTTGATATTAGGCGCTCATGATGATGAAACTTAGAGCTTTTTCCTTTCCTATGCGCTCATCTAAGATGTTTGAATGATAAGGAGCACCTCAACCTCTATAATGTACATTGGGCACCAAAATCAAGGTGATTTTAAGTCACTTTGAGTCATTTGGGGTTAGTTTGAGTCTTTGAGTCATGTTGCAAAAAAGTGTCAATGTTGTCAAGTTACACAAAGCAACTTTTGCATTTTTGGTGTCCTGCTCGTGATGTGACCAAACTGACTATTCCAATGTGTCTAGATGGGTACATTTACGCTAGGCATGGTCCTGTTTTTCACCCAAACATGTCGAAACAGTCTGAGCTACATTGTACTGACGATATCCCTGAACAGTCCAAAGTGCAAAAAGGCTGCAATCTTTGACGAGATGTTACTCAAAAATTGTGTCACTTAGAAACATTATGTCTAATGCAATACGATCACGTAAAGTGCCTCTACAATAACCTCTCTCAGTTTTTTATATCTCTAAGGCATTTCCCCGTGGTGAAAGGTTTTTAGCTGCCCCAAAAATTGTCAAAAGGAGGCAGTGTAAAGTTGCAAAGGGGTGTAACTTTTGTCCTGCTCCTGATGCGACCAAAATAACTATTCCAATGCATCTAAATGGGTACATTTACACTAGGCATGGTACTATTTTTCACCCAAACATGTCGAAACAGTCCGAGCTACATTGTACCCACAATATCCCTAAAGAGTCCAAAGTGCAAAAAGGCTGCAATCTTTAACGAGATGTTACTCAAAAACTGTGTCACTTAGAAACATTCTGTCTAAGGAAAAATGATCACGTAGAGTGCCTCTACAATAACCTCTCTTAGTTTTTTATAGCTCTGAGGCATTTGCCCATGGTGAAAGGTTTTCTGCTGCCCCAAAAATTGTCAGAAGGAGGCAGTGTAAAGATGCAAAGGGGTGTAACTTTTGTCCTACTCCTGATGCAACCAAACTGACTATTCTAACGCGTCTGAATGGGTACATTTACACTAGGCATGGTCATGTTTTTCATCCAAACATGTCGAAACAGTCGGAGCTACATTGTACCGACGATATCCCTGAAGAGTCCAAAGTGCAAAAAGGTAGCAATCTTTGACAAGATGTTACTCAAAAACTGTGTCACATAGAAACATTTTGTCTGAGGAAACGTGATCACATAGAGTGCCTCTACAATAACCTCTCTTGGTTTTTTATAGCTCTGAGGCATTTGCCCGTGGTGAAAGGTTTTCTGCTACCCCAAAAATCATCAGAAGGAGGCAGTGTAAAGTTGCAAAGGGGTGTAACTTTCGTCCTACTCCTGATGTGACCAAACTGACTATTCCAATGCGTCCAAATGGGTACCTTTACGCTAGGTATGGTCCTATTTTTCACCCAAACATGTCGAAATAGTCAGAGCTACATTGTACCGACGATATCCCTGAAGAGTACAAAGTGCAAAAAGGTAGAAATCTTTAACGAGATGTTACTCAAAAATCGTGTCACTTAGAAACATTCTGTCTGAGGCAATGTGATCACGTAGAGTGCCTCTAATATAACCTCTCTCAATTTTTTATAGCTCTGAGGCATTTGCCCGTGGTGAAAGATTTTCTGTTGCCCCAAAAATCGTCAGAAGGAGGCAGTGTAAAGTTGCAAAGGGGTGTAACTTTCATCCTGCTCCTGATGTGACCAAAATAACTATTCCAACGCATCTGAATGGGTACATTTACGCTAGGCATGGTCCTATTTTTCACCCAAACATGTTGAAACAGTTGGAGCTACATTGTACCGACGATATCCCTGAAGAGTCCAAAGTGTAAAAAGGTAGCAATCTTTGATGAGATGTTACTTGAAAAATGTGTCACTTAGAAACATTATGTTTAAGGCAATGCGATCATGTAGAGTGCCTCTACAATAACCTCTCTCAGTTTTTTATAGCTCTGAGGCATTTGCCCGTGCTGAAAGGTTTTCTGCTGCCCCAAAAATCATCAGAAGGAGGCAGTGTAAAGTTGCAAAGGGGTGTAACTTTCATCCTGCTCTTGATGTGACCAAACTAACTATTCCAACACATCTGAATGGGTACATTTACACTAGGCATGGTCCTATTTTTCACCCAAACATGTCGAAACAGTCGGAGCTACATTGTACCGACGATATCCCTGAAGAGTCCAAAGTGTGAAAAGGCAGTAATCTTTGACGAGATGTTACTCAAAAACCATGTCACTTAGAAACATTCTGTTTGAGGCAACACAATCATGTAGAGTGCCTCTACAATAACCTCTCTCAGTTTTTTATAGCTCTAAGGCATTTGCCCATGGTGAAAGGTTTTCTGCTGCCCCAAAAATCGTCAGAAGGAGGTAGTGTATTAAGTCAAGATGAAAGCCTATTCACTTTAGGCACCTATTTTTCACCAAATCACACATGCACCTTGAACAAGTGATGCTACAAGTGGTGAACAAAATGGGTTCCTTGAAGAATTGAGCCCTCCAAGACATCTTGCAATTGCCTAAAAGTCCAAAATTTACATAAGTGAATTAAGGCACCATTTTCCATCTCCAGAGCCTCCTTTGAGCGCCTTAACATGGAGTGAATGTTTTAGTCTATGAAAGATTGCGCCTAAAGAATATAACAACCCCTTGAGTCACTAGGATGAACTAAGTTAACAAAATGAAATTCATTGAGGGAGGCGCACTTGTGTCTTCCTGTTAAAACCTCTAAAAGGTAACCATCTCAACAAGTGTCTCTAATCCCAAGAGAACTCTAGCCTCACCCAAGTCTCGAAGTATGTATGAGAACCTACAACCAATCAATCCATGTTAAGATCTAAATGCAACACCACATTATCATGAAGCTCCCAAGCACATGACCAATGTACTCAATACCAAGAGAACCAACAAGACCACTGTCAAAACTCCAACTACAAAATTAGGTATCCAAACATGACATCATGATCTAACATCTCCTCCTAGAAGATCACATGCACCAATACAGACATCCTAGTCTCAAGAGAACTTGTATCATGCTAATACTCTAATCTAGAATCAAGAGTCCACCAAGACACACTACCAAACACCTCTAAACCAAGGATCAACATCTACAACCACATGAAGATAACCATCTCCTAGAAATAGTAGCCAAGATGTCAAAGCACTCTCACTACAAATAATAATCATAATCCAAGAGTTTATCCATTGCACCCAACCACTATATAAGATCATCCATCACTAGGTGACGAATACACATCACTATCAAAGCAACATCCATCCTCTCATCCCAATGCAACATACCAAAACGCAAATGAGCGCAGACAAGGAAAAATAACAAAGTCATCCCACTACAATCAATGAAGTGTGCATCCCAAAAAAATGCATAACTTGTAGATCCCAACCATTGAAAACATGCAAAATCATCATCACATTAGTAATCATCATCACATTAGTAAACATCATCACATTAGTAAACTAGAAAACATCATTTGCATCCATACTTAAACCAATCTTATTGTTGTGTTTGATGTGTCCTCTTTCAAACAACCATTTAACAAAATTTGAGTCCAAACAATAAATATTTACAACCATAAACATCTCAAAGTCTAAAATTGAAACATTCTATCATCCTTAATCATTTCCATCATGGACCCTTGGTTTGAAAAAATCATTATGCAAGATAAAAACCCTATGCCTATTACCTTGTCTCAGGCTCATGCAAAACCCAAAATGATTAGCCTAGTACCATGTGTCATGTCCCCATTCCCAGCTTGATCATCAAGTGTATAATGGATTAGCCTATTCCTCATTCCTGGAGGCTAATTCCAAATGATGAGGGAATGAATTGGTTTCGGACTAACTCTATCTGTTTGTTTTGCAGGAACAAGGTTAGAACCCTAAAATTTGACTAAGTATGGAAGCTTGGGAGCCTAGGTGCCCATTTCACTCTAGTTTTCCTTGTTGGCAAGAGACACTATATGGATTCATGGTTGTTGTCATTGATGGCAACAAAGGTCATCCCACATATCCGCAAGTCATGATGTGTCTCTACCGGAAGTCAGAATAAAGAAAGTTGTGGTCCGGTGAAGAAGAACAGAGCATGTGGCAAGGTCCGACAGATTGGTCTGGACCTCTCAGAGGAAGTGTCTTGGTGCAGTGCAGATTTGGGGAAGTCAAGAGGACTACCTTTAGTAGTATATTCCAAGGATTTAGCCTCCGGTGATGGACAAGGAAAAAGATATGAATGGTTAAGTACCAGATTCCTGAGAGACAGTGAAAACAGAGGAAGAACTGACTGACAGAGTATCAGACTGCTTTCCGGATGGGTTACTGTTGATGACAGAGGTTGTGAAGGCATGAATCATGTTTGGCCGACATGATTAATGATATCTACAAGTATATGCTTGATCCGCATTGCTTGGTGAGGAAGGATTCAGCCGACAGAATGAGAGTTTGTAAGAAACTAAGACTGTTCCAGATGCCGACTAGAAAGGTGATGAAACTACTTGTGCGGATATATATAGAGGATGGATTTAGTTGTGAAGTGTTGTGTGGGTGTGGAGAGATATGCGAATAAGTCCAGAGAAAGAGAAGAGGTAGCAAAAAGGATCCGGTATGTGAAAGATAGCAGAACAAAGAACAGAGGAAAGATGAAGTGCAGCAGATCAGTGTACTGAGCCTAACCGGAACTGAACTCCAGCATATGCAGATGCTTCCAATCAGTTCAAGACTGTGATTATCATCACTTTGTAGATAGTGTGTCTTCTTGTAGGCAGTGGGCCTCTTGTGAGCAGTGTGCTCGGGCAGTGAGCCCTAATTGGCAAGTGCCATTTTTGTAATTTTCTATTCTTCTAACAGAGAATAATTCTTGGGTTAATCACCCCGTGGTTTTCTCCCTTAACAGGGTTTCCACGTCAAAAATACTGTGTCATGTGTTTCTTATTTCATGGTTAATGTTTTGTGTTTGATTTTATGCTGCTTCAATTAAAAGAAAAGTTCAATAAGGGAAATAATTAGGATAACTGATTCACCCCCCCCTCTCAGTTATCAACAATTGGTATCAGAGCTAAGTTCCTCCTAATAGAGCCTAACAGCTTGAGGAAGATCTGGGATTTCAAATGGATGCATATGGTTTAAGGGAGCAACTCAAGACTGCCCTTGAGGATCTTGAACAGTCAAATTCTGAAGTCAGTGAATTAAAGGAAAGACTCAAACAGGCTGATGAATTCATGAGAGAACTAAAAGACAAATTAAGTCTCTCTATGAAAAAGAGAAAGGAGCTGCTTCAACAGTTGGCAAGACAAAGTGAAGAAAGCAATACAAATGAGGAATTGACTGAGCAAACCAAGTTATGTGAAAAGTTATCAAAAGAAGTCATTATGTTAAGACATGAAATGGAATCAGGAACTATAAAGTTTACTCAAGAGATTGAAGAAAAAAGAAAGGCTGAAGACAATCTAAGACAATCTCTTAAAGAAAAATCAGAAGAATGCCACCAGATGGACAGGATTATCAGACACCTTGAATCTGATCTTGAAGATGCCAAAGATAATGAAGGAAAACTTGAGGATCAAATTGCCTCTCTCAAAAGAGACCTTCAAACAGCAAATGAATATAAAGAGAAATTCAAGATAAGTTCTGCTCAACTTGAAGTTCTTCTTGGAAGTCAAAAGAGGACAGATGACAAGTATGGCTTGGGATATGAGAAAGGAGAAAGCTCCGGATCCGGTCAGAAGAATCTTGGATCAGAAAATCCAAGGAGCAGGCCTAGAAGACCTCCGGTAAGACAGCCAAATGCTCAAAGATATCCATCCTTCAATGGATACTGCCACAACTGCAACCACTTTGGTCACAAAGCTAATCAGTGCAGAATGAGAATGAATCAGAATAATTCATCCTTCTCCGGACAGTGCTTCAACTGCAAAAGGTATGGACACAAATCCCATGAATGCAGAATTATGCAAGTAAACAAATCATTCAAAGGTAGATGCTTCACATGCAATAAAATAGGTCATATGGCAAATCAATGCAGATCAAGAGGATATCAGTCAAATATGCAAAGAAATGTTATTTGCCAAATCTGCAATAGGTCCGGTCATAATGCTAAAATCTGCAGAAACAAGAATCAGGACAAAAGAGGTCCGGTGTATAATCAGAATCAAGACAAGGGTAAACAAAAGATGAATGCGGATGAGGTTAGGAATCAGATGAGCAAGATTTGGGTGAAGAAAAGTTCAGAGAATGTAGAGGTTGGATCCGCACCAGACTCTGGTGCTGATATTTCTTCCGGAAATTAAAAGTGAGCTCTGGCTCAGGGGGAGACTCAAAGAAAATCTTGTTCCCCCAGCCAAACAAGTGGTGCCGGATGTGGCACAAGATGCGGATCAAAGGGTTTGTAGATATGAGTCTTGAGATACTTTAGTCAAGTTTTCAGAGGTCCGCATGGAGTTATGAAGAAGCTATGATCGATCAAATAAGACCTGTTCAGGGAAATGCTCCGGTATGATAAAGGATTACAAAAAGGTCCGGAAAGATCCGGAAATGCACTATCTTGTTCTGCGGATTGGACAGAGTGTTTGAGATGATCTTGTAATATGCCACCTCGATTTATTCATGATTGAAAGATCCGGATGATATCCACAGATCAGGACTAATCCGGGATACTCCAAGCTATCCAGACAAGGCAAACCGGAATGATGTAGGTGAAGCATTTATTGCAGACAGGTATTAGGGTTCGCGGAGCAATTTAAGGGATTTCTCAAAGGTCATTTGTTCATTCTGCACTCGAGAAGAAGCGAAAAGTGGAGCTCTGCAACAAGGTTCTTCAAGCACACCAAGGATCTCCTGCCGAAGCTATTGGATAAAGAAATCAATCCAACCACTCCGTGCAAACCGAAGGCGCATAAGGTATTCTCCGTTTTTCATTACCTCACTGCAAATCTTTGAAGAATGGCTACTCCAAACATAGTTAAGATCTCCGATAGACCTCGCCCCTCATTCAAGAAACATCCCTACAAATCATTGGAGGTTGACCCACTAGGAGCCTTCTCTAGTGTTCCTCACGGAGTTTTACACACCGAAGACATTAGGGTTTACATACATGCAAACATTGAGGAATTTGGGGAATTCAAATTAAGAGACCTCTATCACAAGCAGCTGATTGACAATGCTTTTGAGCTCAAACCAGAGTATAAGGATATTCAGAAGAAACAATTTGAGCAATTTATTCATTTCCCCTGTTTTGAAGAGGATGAATGGGTCCGGTATGTACTGAGCAGGATGCATGACAACTTTCTATGGCTAGATAGACCCTGCAAGATCACAAAAGAGGCAATTAGAGCAATAACTGGCCTATACTCCTCCGGAGGAGTACCTATCCTCAAATCTGTCAAGAACAACATTGTAACTGAGGCCACCGGATCAAAATTTGACAAAAGGGCAATGACCATTGAAGACATCTCCGATCCGGATATCAAATATGCATCAATGATAATAGGATACAAGATCTACCACTCCAGCAGGGAGAATTCTGTATCCGGAACTGCAATATACACTGCTTATGAAATGTTAAGAAAGAATGCAGAATATGATCTCTGTGAACTACTACTAAGCCAATTAATGGAAAACATACAGAAAATCAAGAAGGATAAGAAGAATTCCTTTAAATATGGTACTCTTATTGTATGTCTATTCTTCTATTTCATGAATGAGCTACCCGGAACAAGTGGATGGGTATGGCAGAATGACAAACCTGTTGCAGTCCAGATAAGAGACTACTTGCATGGACTTGGGGATGCAAAAGCGAGAAATTCAGCTCTATGGGGTTACTTCAAAAACTTTCAGAGCATGATGCAAGCAAGAGAGAGAATTCCTCAATCTCTCATTGAGAAATACAAGGACTCAGTGTGCTTTATGGTTGACACTGATCAGTGCCTAATGGAGGCAGTGGAGCCAAGGACTGTCTGGATCATGCCCATGGGGTATGAAGTTGATGAACAGATAGTGGAGCTGCATGTTCAACACATGCTAAGTCAGCCCAAAGATCCTAAGGCAGAAAGGTTTGGAACCTTTGAGGAGCTGAGTGTAAAAATACATGTAGAACTCAGGGAACCTGAGATTAAAAGAAAGGTAAGAAAAGAAGTAGAGCACATTGCTCAAGGCCTAGGTATCTCAAAGGAGGCACTTGATGCCAGCCGGGAAAAGAGGAGGAAGGCCGAGGAAGAAGAGAAAAGCAAAGAAAGTGCTCCGGTTGGAGCTCCCACCCGGACCAGATCAACAAAGAGATCTGCACCTCCCTCAACCAAAAGTTCAAAACCGGAAGTCCAGGCATCCGGTAAGAGATCAAAGGCAAAAGCCACAAGGGCTTATGGAAGCCAAAAGGATGAAGAGGAAACAGAATCAGATGAGGGAGTAAGAGAAGTAAAGAAACAGAAAAAGAAAGGATCCGGTAAGCCCTCCACAGGCCAAGACAAGGAGGAAATGGCAGAGGTAACTGTTGAAAAGCCCACTCTGTCACTAGAGAGCATAATCAAGTCGGTCACGGTGGATGGAAACCTTCAACCAATGACTGAATCCTATGATGACTTCAGTGAGGCAGACCAAAAGACTCTGCAGGAAGCCACAGTTAAATATCTGAACATATACAATAAGGCTTTCATTGAGATCATATCTCTCATTCCTAAGAGCCTAGAGAAGGAAATGGAAGTAAGAAAGAATAATGCTCATGCCAAAGATCTTGAGATCCGGGAGCAGATAGCTATTCAGCTATATCCTCAAATTGATCCCAAGACAATGAACATTATCTTCAAGGACTGCAAAGATGAGTTCAGAAGCAAAGCCAGGATGAATCAACTCATGCTTGGTGAGACTGACAAAGTGGCTCAAGAAACAGAAGAGATCCTCCGGAAGGCCTTCAAAAGGTTCAATCTTCCTGTTGTAGAGGACTTAGGTGCAGAAACAGCTGTTGATCTGGAATCTTCTGTTCCGGAAGAAGTGAGCCCTGAACAGACAAGTGAGGACTTGGGACCCTCTGCTCCAGAAGAAGTGGCCCATGAACAAGTTAGCATCTCTCCTCCGGTTTCCCCTACAGTCTCCGGATCCAAAGAAGAAGAGCAATTACAGGAGAAGGAAGCAGTGGTGAAGGACAAAGAGGTTGACAGTTCTAAGACTGCAGAAGAGAAGAAACATCTGTCTCCGGCAAGAGACACTGCACAAACTGTTCAACAATTTTTGAGCAAAGAAACTCTAGAGATTGATGAACCGGAGCTTCTAAAAGGCCCATTTGATTTTGACTCTCTCTCTCCGGTACAAACAATGAAGATAGCTTCATTTGCAAATGCCAAGGCAAATGAAAAGCTCCTGAAGTCTCATATGGAAGACTGTGAGTTGATAGAGGCTGCTTCCGGAGTACTTGTGAAGATCATGCCATCAATCCAGATAGATCCGACAGCCTCCACTTCCGGTAGTCTAAAAACCTTAGTCAGCAGTGTTGATACACATTTTGATTCTTTAGAAAAATCAGGTGAAGAAAAGGTCCGGAAGGAATTTTTGGATAAGAGATTTTCAGAGATATTAGAATTAATCTCTAAAGACAAAAAGATTGTAAGCATTGGAATAAAGAGCTTAGAGAATGCTCTTAAGGATGGCGGTGATATCTACAAATTTTGTATATCCTGGTCAAAGGCAACAGCAGCATTTGACAAGAAAATAAAAGAGGAACAGGATAAGCTACAAAGCTTATCTCAAAGTTTTGATCCTCTCTCTTCCTCTATAATAAATCAAGAATGTCAGACTATTGCAGTCTTGAATGAAATAAAGAATCTTGAGAAGGAAAGGAAGAACATCACCAACCGGATGGGAGAACTTAGAAGGATTATAATCCCTAAGTTGGAAACCATGCATGAGGCCATCAGTGATGCTAGGACCACCGCCCAAACAAAAGATCCGACAGATCTCAAGCGGGCAGAAGCGTTTGCATTTTTGTTAAGTGGTCACATTTCAATTTTGGACAGAATGAAGCAAAGTTGGGCTACTGAAATGATTCAATTACAGACATCCTTTGCAGACATTCTTCAATATATGTGAGTATGTAAATATGCGGCTAAGTATAAGAAATTTTTGAAAATTTTGATATGCGGACCCTACCCTTTGCCATTGATGTCAAAGGGGGAGTGAGGAGTAGTGAAAAATGAGGAATCCAACTAAGGGGGAGTTCCGGAAATTGTATATAAAGACAGAGCATCAGCAAAGGGGGAGCATAGTGAAAACACTTAGTCATTTTTCACTAAGTGTTGCCATCAATGCCAAAGGGGGAGATTGTTGGCAAGAGACACTATATGGATTCATGGTTGTTGTCATTGATGGCAACAAAGGTCATCCCACATATCCGCAAGTCATGATGTGTCTCTACCGGAAGTCAGAATAAAGAAAGTTGTGGTCCGGTGAAGAAGAACAGAGCATGTGGCAAGGTCCGACAGATTGGTCCGGACCTCTCAGAGGAAGTGTCTTGGTACAGTGCAGATTTGGGGAAGTCAAGAGGACTACCTTTAGTAGTATATTCCAAGGATTTAGCCTCCGGTGATGGACAAGGAAAAAGATATGAATGGTTAAGTACCGGATTCCTGAGAGACAGTGAAAACAGAGGAAGAACTGACTGACAGAGTATCAGATTGCTTTCCGGATGGGTTACTGTTGATGACAGAGGTTGTGAAGGCATGAATCATGTTTGGCCGACATGATTAATGATATCTACAAGTATATGCTTGATCCGCATTGCTTGGTGAGGAAGGATTCAGCCGACAGAATGAGAGTTTGTAAGAAACTAAGACTGTTCCGGATGCCGACTAGAAAGGTGATGAAACTACTTGTGCGGATATATATAGAGGATGGATTTAGTTGTGAAGTGTTGTGTGGGTGTGGAGAGATATGCGAATAAGTCCAGAGAAAGAGAAGAGGTAGCAAAAAGGATCCGGTATGTGAAAGATAGCAGAACAAAGAACAGAGGAAAGATGAAGTGCAGCAGATTAGTGTACTGAGCCTAACCGGAACTGAACTCCAGCATATGCAGATGCTTCCAATCAGTTCAAGACTGTGATTATCATCACTTTGTAGACAGTGTGTCTTCTTGTAGGCAGTGGGCCTCTTGTGAGCAGTGTGCTCGGGCAGTGAGCCCTAATTGGCAAGTGCCATTTTTGTAATTTTCTATTCTTCTAACAGAGAATAATTCTTGGGTTAATCACCCCGTGGTTTTCTCCCTTAACAGGGTTTCCACGTCAAAAATACTGTGTCATGTGTTTCTTATTTCATGGTTAATGTTTTGTGTTTGATTTTATGCTGCTTCAATTAAAAGAAAAGTTCAATAAGGGAAATAATTAGGATAACTGATTCACCCCCCCCTCTCAGTTATCAACATTCCTTACTAAGTGCCTAGCACAAGGATCATCCAAATTAAGCACCTAAGAACCTCAAGGCGCCTATACATGTTTCTAGGGATCCTCCAATTAAGCGCTTAGCATAGATGGATGAAGATTGAAAGTTTTCAAGTTAAAGATGTCCTTTGGGTGAACTCACAGCAATAGGCGCATGTGTTGGTTGGAACTCCTTGGATCTGGCACCTAGGATTGAAAGCCTTTGATGAGGAGAGAAGTCTCAAGGCCTGGTTTGGTTCCCTCACTTGCCTACCCCACCCTCAGAATGTGCCTAACCTTCATAAGGCGTTAACACTCTATTTTGAGTGCCTAGTAGGGGGTAATGGATAGATTGAAGGCTTGGGAGCTAAGGAAAGTCACTTAGATGAGTAATCAAGATTGAAATGAGAAACTCCTAGCCAAGGCGCAAAATTTCTCAATTCTAGCATCCAGAAATCAAATTTAAGTAAGGCGCTCTTTCCATTTGCCAAAGGCTCTATTATCGCCCTTGGTTGATGATCTCTCCAGACACCTGAAATGGCGCCCAATGGATCTTTCAACTTGTATCAGGAAGAAGGGAAGCATTCTCAGTGTTGTTCAGATAATCTAAGTTGTAAAGTTAACAAGGAATAGAGCCAGAGGACAAGGCGCACTTATTGGTCTCCATCACCTCAGAAATGTACCTAATGCAGTTGGTGTCAACTTCCCTCTTTCTAGCCTCCAAATGGCGCCTAGAGTCAAAAAAGGATTTCACTGAATAATGTTAATGTTTTGAGCATCAAACTCTGCTTGGCACATACCTATGCTCTTGCAACCTCAAATTGGCACCTAGGGTTCAGTCATCCTCCTAAGGCGTGGTTCTGCTCCTCCATAACCCTGTTTTGGTGCTTGAACTTGGAGGTACCTTGAAGACTTGGATTAAGATGGAATTCACCTCTAGAATGTTAGGCGCTTGATAGAAGATAAAGGTGCTAGGGTAAAAGAGCTTCAAAAGTTTGATGTCAAGTGTGAATTGAGATAATAGGTGTTGATATCAGTTGACATTACTCCAAACATGCGCCTAAGAGAGATGCAAGTCCCCAAGACCAATTTTGGAACAAGGAACTCCATCAGAGGGTAAGATGATAATCCTTGGAAGTCAAGTGTTTCAAAGATTCTTTGAGAAATTGACAAGTTGTAACCTAGGTGCCAAAACCCCTAAGAATCCTCCTATCTAGCGCCTAGTCAGAAGAACACTAATATTGTGCCTAAGTGAATTTGAGTGTCAATATAGAGTCATCAAACCCCACCAGATGTTCATCCATGTCTCTGCCACCTCAAGGAAGCACCCAGCTTAGGATGGCGCCTAGTCTAGTCTCTACTACCTTCAGTTGGTGCCTAACCCTAAGAGTCTTGCAACTATGACATCATATTGGCACCTAGAACTCATGATGCACGAAATCAACACCTGGGTTCCAGAGAACTCATTTGGGTGCCTACTCTTGGAAATAATCCAGAGCATCCATAAACTCTAATAGGCACCTAATGTTGGCAAGGCGCAACTTCAGGAGATCACCTCAACTTGGCACCCAAGTAAGAAATCTGCGCCTAAGGATCTGTAGAAGGAGTTAAGGTTGTTACAATTACCTAAATACTTATTGGTCAGAAGGGTAGCATTTGGATCCATGTCAAGGCCCCTGGATAAGTTTACCAACTCAGAATGAGTCATCAAATGGAATATTCCCTTGTATATACTTCTTGGGAAATGTGCCTTGGTTCCTCTTTGTGCATTGAAAAATGTGCCTTCACTGCCTTTGGAAGGCCTATAAAAGGAGGAGCCCTCTCATTCATTTGTTATCTAATCATTTTGACAAAATTCTCTCTACAAAGCTATTTAGCTTGTGATCTTGAGGCCTGCGAGTTTCAAGTGTTGGGGTGATGCTCCCTCAACAAGCAAGGTGATGATCCCTTGTGATATTATGAGGTGTTGGCATTCAGTTGACATCATTGAGTTTGATTGAGTTGATCAAGTGTAGACACCATTGTAAACATCAAGGCTTCAAGGCCTTTCTTTTGTATCTCCATTGAATAAGTTGTAACTTCATGCTATTGAAAGCATTATCCATGTAATAAGACATTGCAAGTTGATTGAGTCAAATAACTAGACAAGTACGCAACTCTAAGGTTGGTTCATTCAAGTAGTTATCTTTGATGTATATCTTTGTGTTGTTGAAGTAGTTGATGAATTGATAGCAAGTAAAATTGTTTAAGTAAGGAAAAATTTCCGTAGAACTAGTTGGGTATCTTACACCATGCCTATCCATCAAACACCACAATGCAATCAAAATCCTAACAACATGCCCATGATCCAAGATCAAGTGCAATCATGCAAAGATATTATCAATCACAAGCCTATTAAGAATGAACTAGAGTCTTCTAGTACCATACTTTTCCATCAAACACCATCATGTAATCCATGGCCTATCAAAGAAAATGCAAACATCCTATGTAATACAATCGGACTTTAAATATTTGAAGTAGCCATCCACAAATATCCATTCAAAAGTGGATTTATAATGCAAGTATGGACGCCATCAATAAAAAAGATTTGTATTAACCAAATATCCATATAGGCATACATCAATATATGTCGATATAAGTATAACATATATGCAAAATAGCCATATAGGCTTACAAGAATGCCATATAAGCATACAATGTCAACTATGTACAATACAAAATATATGTCCACAAATGCCATATAGGCATACAACAAAGGAACACAATAAAAAGTCATTCCCCTCTGGCTGGTGAAGAGAATAAATCACGAGCAGCCTTTGATCTTCTAGGGGATGGAAACATCCTTTGATCTTCTAGGGGATGGAAACATGCATGTGGGTGGTCTACTACAAACCTAAGGGCTACTCCTCCTATTTAGTTCTTCCTGCACCTTTACCTGTTACAATAAAAAGTATAGACATTAATATATAGAAATTACATGTTATAAAAAAATGAAACATTTAACAAAATAATCACTTACCACTAACATATAATCTGTCTCCTCGCTTGCCTCAGTAGCAGGAATAGGCCCTGGTGATGTCATGTCCTATAGAAACCATCCAGATAGAAATTAAACTTCAAATCAATAATCTTTTGATTTTTCAAAAATAGACAACTATAACAATGAATGTAAATTGAAATTTACTAATCTGCCTCATACCCCTGTCAATGCCATGGAGCTATGAATCGTAGAGGCCACACCCTACTCCATTGCCCTATGAACATGGGGAGGTGTCTCCGCAGCCTGCATCATCTGGAAATAAAACAACATTATTCAATTACGAAAACTATAATAGTGATGCAAATCATGGCTCCTAACATACACACATGTTCATCTAAACATGGAAGTACACACAATAAAACACACAAATCACATACAAAAATTTAGTAAGTACAATTCATTCATTAAACTATTTATTTTATTACCTCCGTAAAGCTTTAAAGTCCACCACCGCTGGTAGGTGTTGCCATGAAATCTACAGTATTAACCTATTCAACATCCAAAATTAGAAATTAGAATACCATTCATATAACGATGCTACTCACATGTAATATTTATAATTGTTTACTAGTTACATACCTCGACAGTAGATGATCTAGTGAAAAATGCAGGTGGAGAACCACTGAAAATTGCATCAACGCTATGACCCTGAAATTTCATTAAAATCATCAATTTAAATTAGTTAATCTTGTATTTCAAAAATAAAATTTAATAAATTAAATTCAATAAACTTGCTAATATTTACCTAAGTATCAAGGCCAAAAGTCTCACTCAGGAGGGTATCTGTCATCACCATCTGCTCAGCTCCAGATGTAGCCTATGCACCTGCGTCCTGAATGTCCATGGGGTCATAACCACAGGCTGACCCACAAGCCTAGCAAGTATGCGGTGGGACCCTACTCCTCGCACTATCTCCCAACGCACTCTGTGTTGCAGGACTGGCATGCTCTATGATGCTCTGGGTCAAGGCACTAATCAGCCTCAATGTATCGACCTCAACACTCTCCTTCACAATGGAAGGGATAGAAACATGCTCGTGGGCTAGTCTGCTGATTACTTGTCTCACTACCCAATATGGGTCAAGACATGCCCCTGGTCTATCCTATGTTGAGCCCCCACCTCTACCCTGGAAGTCCCGCCTATCAAAATAGTTTGGCACTTTATTGAGGACAAACTCGTAGTAGAGTTTTCTCAAAAAGTATTGCGGGACCTCATTATTATTGCATGGAGGATGGTCAAAAACCATCCACCACCTCTGCTCGAAATTGTCCCTTATCGCTTGGTTGTTGAACCAATGGATAGAGAACCTCTTGCATGTAATGGGCGAAGGTTGATTTGTTTGTGGGTTTGTGAAAATTGAACACAAGTCTAATTTTATAATTTATAATTTTTTGACATCTTGGTATGACAACTTGTCTGCATAGTAATCTCTAAACTCTCTCTTTTTATCGGTCCAACTAGTTATTTGCTTGCTAATTGAATTTACATTTGATAACATAGACTCAAGAGATTCGGCAAGCGAGGACCTATGCAAGGTTGAAGTGGAAGGATCTTTCAACCTTGCAATTATATCTTCAATTTGTTTTTTGTTGTTTTCAATTTGCCCCATTATATTATCTTGTGTTCTAGGGGCATGTCAAGGAATGAATGGAGGAGGTTGTTGTTCTACAGGTATTTCCTCCTCAGGATTTTGTGGATTTTGAGGAGGAGGAGGAGGAGGAGGAGGAGGAGGTGCATTAACATTTCCTAACAATTAATGAAATATACATCAAAAATCAACAAAAACCTACCTATTTAGAAAGAAATTCAAACAAAAAAATAAAGATAACTCACCCCTTTGGCGTGCTCGATGTCGTGGTGGCATTTTGGTGACGAATTGATAAGGTTTTTGTGTTGATTGGCGTTTTGCAGAACACGAGCGCATTTTTGAAGGTTTGGAAGCCGCGGGCAGAGGAGAAAATCAGAATGAAATGAAATTTGATTGCTTTTTTTTTAATTTATGCTAGGTCATAATGCTAGCACGTTATAACGCGCTCACATTATAACGTACTCGCGTTATGGCTTAAATTTTTTTGAAATTATTTTGGCCACTTTTTGGCCCCCCATCTTCTTGCACTTACCCTATTGCATTCTAAGACCAAGCACATATCTATCAAGTTTCACTTTTTGAGAGAATAAGTGAACAAGGATGAAGTCAGATTGGAGTATGTACCCTCCAAGGATCAGATTGTAGATATCTTTACTAAACCTCTTCCCAAGGACTCTTTTGAGTATCTTAGGGAGAAGTTAGGGGTCATGGCCCCTCCGGTGATGAACTAGGATGCACTGATGTGCATCAGTCCAGTGGATATCACAGTCATATCTTGTGATCTGGATTGATGATGGGCAGCTGCTACTAAGGGGGAGCAGCTGGTATGATTCTGATGTGTTAGAATTGCAAGTATGAGCCCTTTGCCATTGATGTCAAAGGAGGAGAGAAGACATGTGAAAAACAAGTGGTTGATGATCAAAGGGGGAGCAGTAAAGGAAGAAAAGACATGTGAAGAGTTGTTGCTGATAGGGGGAGCTATGTCAGAAAGGAAAAGTTTTTGTCTTGATGGTTTTTCACATCATATGTTGCCATCAATGACAAAGGGGGAGATTATTGCAAGTATGAGGTTAACTAGTGTTGTCATTGATGTCAACATACTCATATTGCATTGATAAGAAGGATTGGATGAGCTATGTGCTGAGGATATTGAGAAAATTAGTCTCAATCAGAAACAGTGAAGAACAATGATGAGAAGAGGGCAAAAGTACCCAATAGGTTGAGGATTAGAGGATGTGGATTAAAGGGTTTGTAGATATGAGTCTTAAGATGTTCTAGTTGAGATTTCTGAGGTCCACATGAAGATATGAAGAAGTTGTGATCGATCAAGTAGAACCGGTTCTGGGAGATGCTCCGGAGTGACAGAGTGTTACAGAAAGGTCCAATGAGGTCCGGAAGTGCATTGTCATATTTTGCGGATCAGAAGGAGTGTTTGGGATGTCCTTGTTATGTGTCATCTCAATTTGTATGTAGTTTGGAGGTCCAAAAGAACCTGTTTCAGTCTGACAGTGGCGATAGGCTATGTTCCTGATGTTTCGGATGAAGAAGAAAAGAATTCTAGTAAGTGGAGGAAGTGCGGATGTACCTGGTCATTCAGGCAAGCTTGTGAAGGTTCTTGGATCATGCTAAGGTTGTGTTGTCGGTCTACATTAGTGTTAGAGCCCGGAATTGGAGATATACTTCCGGATGAAGATGTTCTTGTTCAGGCTGGCCGACCGGATGAGTTATTCATCTTGCGAATGTTCTTGTGGATAATTGCTGACTTAGATGATTGTTCCTAAGTTGATGCCTTGTATAAATAAAGGTTTGTGAATTCATTTCGAAGTGTGTCATGGAGTGGATGAGTGTGGTATAGCAAAAGAGTGAAAGGCAGAGTAGGTGTGTCTCGAGCTTAAATGGAACTGATCCAGACATGGTAAAGATGTCACTCTCCAGTTCAAGTTTGTAAAACTTATCATCTTGTAGACAGTGTGTCTCTTGTAGGCAGTGTGCCTCCTTGTGAGCAGTGTGCTTGGGCAGTGAGCCCTAATTGGCATGTGCCATCCATTTTTCTTATTCTTCTAACAGAGAATAATCCTTGGGTTAATCACCCAGTGGTTTTTCCCTTAACCGAGTTTTCCACATCAAAATCTTGGTGTCTAATGTGTTGATGTTTATCTGCTCCAGTGTTAATGTTTTATGCTTTCATGAATGGTTAATTGATATGCTATTAACTAACAAAGAAGAATCAAGTGTTAGAAGTAGAAGCAAGTTTTTGTACAACTAACTGATATGATTCAACCCCCCTCTGAGTTGTGTGCCCTAGATCTAACAATTAACCCTTGCAGCTCTGAGAATCTCTTATCCAAAAATTCTTTCCTGACCTTCTCCTCAACTGATTTCTCTAGAGAATTAAAATGTTTGCTAACACTATTGACTAGAGTTTTGAGATTACCGAAGGAAGAGGCTATGGGATCCTTTTGAAAAGATGGCATGATCTTTTCCAACACTCCAGATGCTACCTCTATAAGCTCACAGTCTTCCATGTGAGATTTCAATAGTTTCTCTTTGGCCTTCGCATTTGCAAATCAAGCTATCTTCATTGTTTGTACCGGAGATAGAGAGTCAAAATCTAATGGCCCTCTTAGTAATTCCAGTTCATCCATCTCATTAGTTTCTTTTGTCAAGAAGTCCTTGACAGATTCTGCAGTGTCTCTTGCCGGAGACAAATTCTTTTTCTCTTCTATAGTGTCACTTATGTTCTTCTCAGCTTGACTTCCTTCTTTACTTTTCACCTCTTTTTCTTTCTCCTTTGTTGTTTCTTCTTCTTTAGATTCGGGGTCAATAGGGGAATCCGAAGGAGAAATGTTAGTCTGTTCATGGGCCACCTCTTCTGGAGCAGAGGATTCCAAGTCCTTAGCTATTTCTGCACCGGTATTCATTACCTCTTCTATCATTTTCTCAGTAGATGCTTCTGCAACACTTGTGGTTGAGGGGTCAATACCCAAGTCCTCTATAATTGGAATGTTGAATCTTTTGAATGCATTCTGGAGGATCTCTTCTGTCTCTTTTGCAACTTTGTCAGTCTCTTTGAGCATAAGTTGATTCATCCTTGCTTTGCTCTTGAACTCATCCTTACAATCTTTGAATACCATATTCATTTTCTTGGGAATGATTGAAGGATATAGCTAAATTGCTATCTGTTCCTGGATTTCTAGGTCTTTGGCTTAGGCATTGTTCTTTCTTATTTCTAGTTCCTTCTCCAAGCTTTTGGGGATTAGAGATATAATTTCAATAAATGCTTTGTTGTAGATATTTAGGTATCTGACTGTGGCATCTTGCAATATCTTCTGATCTGCTTCACCATAATCAACATAGAACTCAATCATTGGCTGAAGATTTCTGTCCACTGTGACTGATTTGATTATGTCATCAATGTGAAGAGTGGGTTTTTCAACATATTCCTCTATCTTTTCTTCTTCCTCTTGTCGGGTAGAGGGTTCACCAGATGTTTTCTTCTTTTTCTTCACTTTCCTGATTTCTTCATCAGATTTAGTCTCCTCTTCATCCCTTTGACTGGCATAAGCCCTTGTGGCTTTTGTCTTTGTTCTTTTCTCTCCTTTACCAGATAATTTTGCTTCCAGTTTTGATGGCCTTGAGCTTTTGGTAGTGGTAGGTGTAGAACTCTTTGATGATTTGATCCAAGTGGAAGATTTTACTGGAACACTTTCCTCACTTTTCTTTTCTGCCTTTTTCTTCTCTTCCTCAACCCTTTCCATCTTTTCCCTGTTGGCATCAAGTGCCTCCTTTGATATGCCAAAGCCTTTTGCAACATCTTCAACTTCTTTTCTTACCTTCCTCTTGATCTCTAGTTGTCTGAGTTCCACATGAATCTTTACACTTAGCTCCTCAAAGGTTCCAAACCTTTCTGCCTTGGGATCTTTTGGCTGACTTAACATGTGTTCAATATGCAGCTCAACAATTTTCTCATCAACTTCATACCCCATCAGCATGATCCATACTATTCTTGGTTCCACTGCCTCCATAAGGCACTGATCAGTTTCTACCATGAAGCCAATAGTATCCTTATACTTTTCAACTATAGCTTGGGGGATTCTCTCTCTTTCTTGCATCATACTCTAAAAGTTCTTGAAATAGCCCCAAAGTACTGTATTCTGTGCCTTAACATTATCAAGTCCATGCAAATAATCCCTGATTTGTATGGCAACTGGTCTGTCATTTTGCCATATCCAGCCACTAGATTCAGGTAGCTCATTCATATAATAGAAGAACAGACATAGTATCAAGCCACCATATTTGAAGGAGTTCTTCTTGTCTTTCTTTATCTTCTACAGATTTTCCAGAAGTTGGTTTAGAAGTAGCTCATAGAGATCATAGTCAACATTCTTTCTTAACATTTCATAGGTAGTATATATTGCACTTCTATGTACTAAGTTTTCCTTGCTAGAGTGATATATTTTGTATCCGATGATCATGGATGCAAACTTGATATCCAGATCGGTGATATCCTCAATTGTCATTTCCCTCTTATAAACTTTGATCCAGTAGCCTCAGTCACCGTTTGATTTTTGACAGATTTTAGAACAGGTATCCCACCGGATGAGTGCAATCTGGTAACTACCTTAATGGCATCTTTTGTGAACTTGAATGGTCTATTCAACCATATGAAGTTATCATGTATTCTGCTTAATACGTACCGGACCCATTTGTCTTCTGCAAAACAGGGGAAGTGAATGCACTGTGCAAAATGCTTGTCCTGGATAGATTTATACTAAGGTTTGAGCTCAAAAGAGTAATCTATCAGGTGTTTGTGATAGATATAAACCAGTTTGGATTCCCCAAATTCTTCAATGTTTGCATGAACATATGCCCTAACATCTTCTACGTGTAAAACCCCATGCGGAATGCTTGAAAATGTGCCTAGGGGATCAACTTCTAGGGATTTATAGGGATGCTTTCTAAATTTAGGGTGCGGCCTATCAGAGATCTTTACAACATTTGGTGTGTCCATCTTAAAAGGATTCAGAAATGGATTTCAAAAGTGGAAAATACCTCTTAAGATTTTAGAGTTCCCAGAATGAGCTGAAAAGATCGCCAATTGACTTGAATTCTGTGATTGATCCTTGTGAGAGATGAAGGAGACTTATTTGTGAAGCTCTTTTCCTCTTCTACTCGAATGTGAATGTGCAAATGATGAGAGAATGAGCCCTTATACTTATGTGCAAACCCTAATTCTTCATTATAATAAATGTGCAAGTTAAGTCATTTCAGTTGCTCTGTTTTCCTTACTCTAAAATATGTATCTTTCCGGATCACTGAGATCCATCTGGAGTGAGCAATAGCAGTCTTTCTACCTTTCTTCAGACAATCCATTTGTCCGCAAATTAAGATTCCTCAATACCAGATCTAATCTGAGAAGCTCCTATTCTTATCGGAAGAAGGATAAACCGGATCAAACTTGAAAGATTTGCCTGATCAAAACTTCTTGCGGATCTTCCACCTCTTTACCAAAGCTATTTTAGATGATTCTCTGAAGACCCTTTAATCTGCAACACCTCTTGTGCCGAATTTAGGCACCGAAAGTCTGGCTAGAGGAAAAGAGTTTTTCCTTGTGACTCCCCCTGAGCCAGAGCTCACCCTTTAATTTCTGGAAGGCATATCAGCACCAAATTCTGGTGCGGATCCATCCTCTACATTCTTTGTACTTCTCTTTACCCAAATCTTGTTCATTTCACTTTTAACTTCATCCGCATTCACCTTTTCTTTTCCTTTGTCTTGATTCTGATTATGATATACCGAACCTCTTTTGTCCTAATTCTTGTTTCTACAAAATTTTGCAATATGACCGGATCTATTACAAATTTGGCAAACAACATTTCTATGCATATTTGATTGATATCCTTTTGATCTGCATTGATTAGCCATATGACCTATTCTATTGCATGCAAAGCATCTACCATTGAATGATTTCTTCATTTGCATATTTCTGTATTCATGAGATTTGTGACCATACCTTTTGCAATTGAAACACTGTCTGGAGAAGGATGAGTTAGTCTGATTCATTCTCTTTCTGCACTGATTAGCTTTTTGACCAAACTTATTGTAGTTGTGGTAGTATCCATTGAAGGATGGATATCTGTGAGCATTAGGCTGCCTTACCGAAGGTCTTCTAGGCATGTTCCTTAGATTTTCTGATCCAAAATTCTTCTGACCAGATCCGAAGCTTTCTCCTTTCTCATATCCCAAACCACACTTGTCATCTACCCTCTTTTGGCTTTCAAGAATAACTTCAAGTTGAACAGAACTTATCTTGAATTTTTCTTGATATTCATTTGTTGTTTGAAGATCCCTTTTAAGAGAGACAGTTTGATCCTCAAGTTTTTCTTCATTATCTTTAGCATCTTCAAGATTAGATTCAAGGTGTCTGATTATTCTATCCATCTTGTGGCAGTCTTTTGATTTCTCCTTGAGAGATTGTCTTAGATCATCTTCAGTTTTTCTTTTCTCTTCAACCTCTTGGGTAAACTTCATAACTCTTGATTCCATTTCATGTCTTACCATAATGATTTCTTTTGATAACTTTTCACATAACTTGGTTTTCTCCTTCCAATCTTCACTTGTATCATTGGCTTCACTTGACTTGCCAATTGCTGAAGTAGCTCCTTTCTCTTTTTCATAGAGAGACTTAATTTGTCTTTTAGTTCTCTCATGAAATCATCAGCCTGTTTGAGTCTTTCTTTTAATCCATTGACTTCAGAGTTTAACTGCTCAAGATCATCAAGGGCAGTCTTGAGTTGCTCCTTTAAACCATATATATCCATTTGAATTCCCAGATCTTCCTCAAGCTGTTAGACTCTGTTAGGAGGAACTTGGCTCTAATACCAATTATTGATAACTGAGAGGGGGGGTGAATCAGTTATCCTAATTATTTCTGCTCTCTGAACTTTCTTAATAATCAATGCAACATTAATTCAAATAAGCAAACATAACCATGAAATGGAAATACACATGACACAATATTTTTGATGTGGAAACCCTATTAAGGGAAAAAGAACTATGGGGTGATTAACCCAAGATTGTATTCTCTGTTAGAAGAATGGAAATACAAAATGGCACTTGCCAATTAAGGCTCACTGCCTGAGCACACTGCTCAGAAGAGGCTCACTGCCTACATGAGACACACTGTCTACAAGAAAGGAAGATAACACAATGTTTAAACTGATGAGAAGCATCCACACATGCTGAGGTTCAATTCCGGTTAAGCTCAGTAAACTGATCTGCTGCAATTCATTCTTACTCTCTCTTGATGCAGTTGTATTGTCACATTCCCGATCTCTTCTACTATCTTCACTCTACTCTTCTACTTTTCTTCACACTATGCAATTCACCACACATGCTCTCACATCTAAATAAATCCTATATATATAACTACACAAGTGATTTCATCACCTTTCTAGTCGGCATCAGGAACGGTTAATAATTTCCTCAAACTCTGATCTATCGGCTGAATCCTTGCACACCAAGTAATCTGGATCAAGCATATACTTGTAGAAGTTATCAATCACGTCAACCAAACATAACTTATGCCTTAAGAACCTTTTCCATCATCAGTAACACATCCGAAATAATGTCTGATGTTCTGCCAGTCAGTTCTTCCTCTGTTCACACTGTCACTTGGGACCCTGACACTCAAGCATTCATATTTCTTTATCCTTTCCACACCGGAGGCTCAAACCCTGGAATCTATCAGTCAAGATACTCCTCTTGACTTCCCCAAATCTACACTTCACTGAGATACTTCTACTGAGAGATCCAGACCTGTCTATCGGACCTTACTGACTACTCTGTTCTTGCTTACCAGACCTCAACACTTCTTCAATCTGACTTCCGGTGAGGACCTATCATGTCTTGCCGATGTGTGGGATAACCTGTGTTGCCATCAATGACAACATTGATGAGTCCATATAGTGTCTCTTGCCAACAGTTTGTTGTACATTTGAAGGACTAGATGCTTGAATGTCTGGCACTGTCCTTACACTTGAAGATAGAAGGATTGTTGAAAAGATTTTAAGGAGTTTACCCATAAGGTTTGAATCCATAGTTATGACCATAGAGGAAACAAAGAACCTCTCACAGTTTTTAGTTGATGAGCTCCATGCATCTCTCATCTCACATGAACATAGACTAAGTAGGTCAGCAAACACCTCATTGGAGCATGCATTCAAGTCACAAGTTTCAATCAACCATGGTAGAGGCAAAGTAAGATCTAATTTCAGAGGTAGAAGAGGGAATTCTTATAGAGGTGGAAGAAGCAGCTCATCAAGCTCAAGTGGAAGAGGCGGTGGCCCAAAATCAAGCCCAAACCCATCTCAAAATCAACCACATGGTGAAAGGTATGACAAAGCTCAAATCTAATGTCATTATTGTAAGAAGTATGGGCATTATTCAAATGAGTGTAGAAAGAAGTAGTATGATTTTAGCAAACCAAATGCAAACTTCACAAAAGATAATCAAAATCAGAGTAATTTGTTCATAGCATGAAATGAAGCACAAGAGAATCAAAAGGATGTATGGTTCTTAGACTTAGGTTGCAACAATCACATGACCGGGAACCTAGAAATGTTCTCAAGTATAGATGAAAGTGTATAATCAGATGTAACATTGGGTAATGACAACAAAGTTTCAATTATGGGCAAATGAAATATCAACATTCTAACTAAACAGGGGTATAAGAAGTATATTTCAGATGTGTAGTTTGTGCTTGGTGTAAAACATAATCTAATGAGCATTGGGCAGCTTGTTCAAAATGGGGTATAGAGTCTTATTCAAAAACAAAGAATGCACTATTCTAAATAAATTTCCAAGTAATCATCTTATTGCTAAAGTACAAATGACAAACAATAGAATGTTTCCCCTAAATATTAAAGATTAAGCCAGATTTGAATGTGGAATATGCTCAAGCACAACCCAAAAGAGGATAAAGAAGAAGTTACAACAGTCACATACACCATCTTTCAAGTAGAAATAAAAGATGAAAATTGGTTATGGCATCTAAGATTTGGGCATCTCAACTTTGGAGGTTTGAACCTACTAAATAGGAAGAGTATGGTAAAGGGTTTGTCATTAATAGAGAAACTGGAAAGAGTATGTGAAGGATGCATCTTGGGAAAGCAACATAGAGAGACAGTTCCAACCAGCAAGTCAATTAGAACAAAAGCACTTTTGGAGATTGTTCATTTAGATTTATGTGGGCCAATGCAAACACCTTCAATTGGTGGAAGATTGTACTTTTTGACATTCATTGATAACTATTCAAGGAAAACATGGGTCTACTTTCTAAGGCAAAGGAATGCAATGTTTGATTTCTTCCATTAATTCAAGGCTCTTGTTGAAAAGCAAAGTGGACACTACATCAAAGCATTGAGAACAGATAGAGGTGGTGAATACATCTCAAATGAATTTCTAAATTTTTGCAAAGACCATGGATTTCACAAGCAATTCACAACCAAGTACACATCTCAACAAAATGGGATAGCTGAAAGGAAAAATAGAACAATCATGGAAATGGCAAGAAGCATGTTGAAAGCATAACATTTGTCAAATGAATATTGGGCTAAAGTAGTAGCTTGTGCAACAAACATTATGAATAGATGTCCAACTAAGAGTGTGAAGAATATGATTCCAAAAGAAGCATGGACTGGAAGAAAACATAGTGTTTCTCACATGAGAGTATTTGGATGTGTGGCATATGCACATGTGCCAGATGAGTTGACAAGAAAATTGGACAAGGGAGAGAAGTGTATATTTGTTGTTTATAGTGATAAATCAAAGGCATACAAACTATACAATCCAATAACCAAGAAAGTTATAATCAGTAGAGATGTGCAATTCATAGAAGATGAAGCATGGGATGGAAGTTTGGAGAAAATAATCAATATTGCAGCCAACTTACCACAAGAAGATAGAGAAGTTTTTTGTTGGTTAAGAGGCAGAGGAGAAATAGAAATACAAAGCTACTGCTCTTTTAATTTCATATTCATGAAAATAGAAAATAGAACATATGAATTACAAAGACTGCATATACAAAGTTTTTTCAAATCCTAGAATAATATTGAAAACACAATATATTACATACAGAACTTTACATATAATAAAAAGAAATAAAATATCTGGTATCAAACCTTGGTTATAAGATAAGGTTTTATTAGAGCTAAGGATTGATGGTGATAGGTTGTCATTGATGTCAAAAGTGTGTTCAGTTGATGTTGCAAAGTTGCCATAGTTGTTAACAGGAGTTGTCATACCACTGAGTTTACAGATGCAGATATCAGTTGGATTTCATGCAAGTTTATTCAAGGTGATGTCATAGTTATTAGTGATGTGTTGAGGATAGTCATAATTATCAGTGATGTGTTGAGGATAGTCTTGTGCTTCAAATGTTGATCATACAGGAATCCAATGACTCATATTACATAGAAGGTACAATGTCTAAAATGCATCATACTGAGGAATCATGTTTTTAGTATTGACATGTTTTTCTATTTCATATTAGAATGTATATGAATCATGTTCATCATCAGGAGTTGTTTCATTCACATCAGACATTCTCACTCACATTGGTGTTATCATGAGAATGTCCTCATGGTGTGTGATTGGTGTTGGATTGAGTTGATCTCAGTATTCAATGGCAATGGCATAGTCTTCAGTTGTGAGTTGATCATCATACAAACAAATGTTGAAATCAGGGAGATTGGTCTCCATAATATCCTTTAGTTAGTTTTAACATGTTCTCAGGATGGATTCTCATGTTTAGTGTATATATTGGTTCATTTCTTCAAAGGTCACCTTTCAGGAGGTAAGTGCAAAAGGTTGTTGCAGAGATATTTGTGTTCATCAAGAGTTGTGTGAAGTTGTTAATAGGAACAGGAGACATCATCTTGTGTATCATAGTAAAGTGGTTTTATCCTATTATCATGTTGAAGTTTGAGTGGTATTGAGATGCTAAGGAATTCAGTTAAACTAGTTGTTGCTTTTCCTTGGTAATGTTGATCAAGTTGTTTATATTGAACATCAGAAGCATTGTTTGTCATCTTGTAAAAAAAAAAAGTCAGAGGAATAAGCTTGTTTAGTTCTTGTTGTATCTCATAACAAGATTGGAATTATTTTTTATTGAAGTTTATAAGCTCAAGGTTTATAAAGGAGTTTAAAAAGTTCTATTTTCATATCTTTATGTTATAATTTCACATTGACCTGTGACAGATGGTCATTTCACTAAACATGACCTGCAGGAGGGTTCAAGACCATAGGGCAACCGGCCCCTTTCCTCCTTTTCACCGATGGACCAAGTCTTGTATATGGGTAGGCTTTCAAAGTCTTTGAATTTAAAATTCTATCACCGCCAAAAGCAAAATGGGCACAGGTTTAAGGAGAAAGTATTATACCTCATTTTTTATGAAAAGCACGAATTTATAGTTAAGACTTTCAAAAGAAGAATTTTCATGTAAAGGAGTGGTCGAGATAACTTGGGATAAATTGGTCTTATTTTTTTAAAAAAGAAAAAGGCATATTTGGCACGATTTATGCTTTTCCTTAAAAGAATTTTTTTTTTGGGGAAATTTGTTTAAATTTCTATTTTTTAAAAGGCTTGAATTCAATATAGAATGTATTTTGAGTTTTTCAAGGAGCCTTTATGGGAGATAGTTGATTTTTAAAAAGAAATATTTTTGGGAGACTATTTCTAAAATGCCATTGAAGAATTTTGTGAAGGTGAAGATTTTTATAGAGGATGAAGATATTATCATTGAAGATTGATTTTTTAAGAAGATAAAGAGTTTGATTCCAGGAATTTGCAGAGAAGGAGATTGCATGCAAAATGAAGTTTCTTTTCAGGAAAATGAAGGTTCATACATGAAGGCAGATTTATTGAAGACATTTTGAGAAAAGAATTTGAAGAAGATTTTATAAGATTGAAATATGAGAGAAAATGAAAAGTTAATTCATTTTTATTGAAGACTCATTTTGATGTTATTTTGTAGATGAAGAAATTTTTTTGTGGCAAATGATCAAGAAATTGAAGAGAATTGAAATGAAAGGTCTCAACTATGAAAAGATATTCTTCCATCTCTAAGAGGGAATATGAATGGGATTTTAGTTTTGAAGATTGAAGAGGTCAGATTTAAAAATGCAAGAATATCAAGGAATATGAAAAGATTTTTCTGTGCAGGTGAAAGGTTATTCAATCTGTATAAAATTGTTTTTTAGGTGCATTGATGACAGGTTTTGAAAGATAGAAATGAAATATACAGATGATGAGAGATTGAATACATATAATGTGAGTGATATTATGCAGATGAATGATGAACTGACAGGATAAAAATCAAATACAGAGATTGACAAGATCATCAGAAAGATAATGTACAATTGCAATGATAATCAGGTGCATGAATCATGAATTTGATTGAACAAAGACATTGAGACTAGTAAGACAGAGATGAAACATACAGAGTATGCAGTGTTGTTGAGTGTATCTGGATGTCAGATTATTTTTGAATAGAATGGGCATTTGACAGATATATGTTTTGTATTGAATGGAAATAGAGTATCCCTCTGATTTGTTAATTACATCTGTTGGTGATTTGGTTGGCCAGTGAGGCACAGTATTCTAGTGAGGCCTTGTATTAGCCAGTGAGGCTTGTTGGTCAGTGAGACCTATTTGTTTACCAGTGAGGTATATCAGTGTTGGAAGTGGGTGCTTCTGTTTAGTATTGGAGTTGGTGCTCCATAAGGAGTTGGTGCTCCTAAATACATATTGTAGCCAGTGAGGCATGTTTTATCAGATAAGCCAGTGAGGCAGTTCTGGAGTGGTTTTTCTAACCCTGGAGGGTTTTCCACTCGTGAAATTCTTTTGTCTTGATTCATATTGATCATCTCTCTATGGTTGTATGTTTTACTCATGAGTTTTGTTTATCATTCTCAGTTATGTGCATATGTGTTTGACAAAGTTATGTGCATATGTGTTTGACAATTCAATGATTACTTTCTCTCCTTATGCTCTCCAAGTTAAAGTTTGAAAAAGATTTGAAAATTCACACAACACTGATTCACCCCCCCTCTCAGTGTTGTCCTTGACTCCTACAAGGATATCTTCAAATAAAGGTTTCAAGCAAGGACATTTCAAGCAAAGTTTTTTCAAGAAGACAAAGGCTTTTCACAGTCAACAATGGCAACAAGCACAAGCTTTACAAACCTACAAATTCCACAGTTTAATGGCAAGAATTATGACTATTGGGTAATCACCATGAAAGCTTTGTTTTGTTCTCAAGATATTTGGGAGGTTGTTGAGAATGGATTTCCAGAGCCAACTGATGCAGCAACATACAATGCATTGACATAAGAAGAGAAAGATCTGTTGAGGGATAATAAGAAGAAGGACTCAAAAGATCTCTTTTACATATTTCAAGTAGTGCATGAGAGCATTTTTCCAAGGATTGTAGCAGCAACAAAGTCCAAACAGGCATGAGATATTCTTCAAACAACATATCAAGGCATGACAAATGTTAAGACATCTAAGTTGCAAATGTTGAGAAGGGATTTTGAAACAATCTTCATGAAGGATTTAGATTCAATAAACACTTTCTTCACAAAAGTGATGGGTATAGCTAATCAAATTAGATCTCATGGTGAAAACACTAAAATTAGTTGCAGCTCTGTTTCTTTCTTTTCCTGATGGAGAAATATTATTGGACTTTTGCAAGTCTCAAGATCAGTGTGTAGAAATTTTCACCAAGGCATTAGGGAAAGAATGTTTTGTGTTTCAAAGAGATCATTTGGGTATCAAAGAAGGCTGTAGTTGTGATTAAGGGGGAATGTCAAAATATTAATCCCAACAACTATTATTATTGAAAAAAGGCTTTTGTTTCTACTTTTTTCTTGTTTCTCCTAGCTCCATCTAGTTTCTCACAAATTTTCTGTAGGTGCTATCATGAATGGATGGGCTCCCATCACCAGCGTATGGAAAAAGGCTAGATTTTCTCAAATCTGGAATGCAGTTAGTCAAGTCCTTTTACAAGTCTCTGTGATGTTTTTAATTAGTGTGCAACATAGAACATGGTAGCTTTGTTTTTCTGTAATTTTAAAAAAGAGCAGCAACTCTATTTTTTCATGTGTGTAATGCTCTGATACCAATTATAGGAGGTGTAGATATGTACGAACACAAAATATCACACACATAAAATAACCAAACATGTAAAATGCCAAATGTCAATGCTTGGCGATAAAAGCAATTACAATTGCATGATGAGAAACATAAATTACAAGTGTCTCTATTTAAAGAGGTTTAAGAACAATCTAGATACAGTCAAAACACATGGCTTTTCCATTTACTACATTCAACGCACATGTTCAATGCACATGGTCTGCACTAGTCGGTGAGAGTAAGTAAGAGAAGCTTTTTCTTTAAATAACCTTTGACTGGTTGACATTTGATGGTGGGAGAAATATATACCAACAAAAATATGGTGAAATAGAAAAACTAACAAATTTTGGTGATTGCAGGTAGGTAAGATGATGATTTTCCAAGGAGCGAAAGATCCCACTAAGAAGCCTATTGGCTAACATGTTTACAAGTCTTCTAACTCTACACTTCATGAACACTTCTCTATTGGGAAATTGTTAAGTTTTAAAACCTTAGGTTTTGACAACTAACTCTTTGTCAGGAAAATTTATGTTGGAATATTAATCTTCTGTCAGAACAACATTAACTCCAGCCTGCCCCCATGTCAGACATGGGGATTTCCAAATCTACCCCCAGCATTCGTTGCTCCTACTAGCATTCATTTTGGTAGGTGTTTTTGAATTTGAAAGAATATTTTGAGTGCCTATTTTCATGGGCAATAAAATGAGACAAAACAGAGGGAAAGAAAGTGACAATGAGTGAAAAAAAAAAAGACTGTAGCAACAACAACACCAGAAGGATGTGAGTGAGAACCTACGGTAGCAAAAGGAATGTGAAGAACAATAATAACAGAGAACAATAGAGAGAAGATAGCAGAAGGGAATGTTGTAGCAGCAACAATGATCTACAGGTAGCTACGAAGTTTCTGGAACAACGGCTCTAGATTTGAATTAGTTTGCAGCTCCATATATTGGGGCGTCTCAGGAAAATAGAGTAGCAACTCTAAATTAAGTTTGTAAGAAGTTTTTGAATGTATTTTAAAGTGAAAAATATAATATATTTTTTTGTCATTGTGTATTGTCTTTGTCTCTCTCTCTATTTGTGTTTTTTTTCTACTCTAGCACTTATTTGGATAGCCATCTAACCTCCCCTGCCTGCCAACAAATGGTATTAGAGCCCTATTTTTCTAGGCAGTTAAAAATTCTTTGTGGGTGGTTTATATAAGCCCTAGTTTGTCTGGGCATTATTAGCCTTCTCAGATTTGAGAAGCATGGCAAGTGGGGACAGCAAAGGATGGTAGCATCCGTTGAATTTTGATGGACAAAATTATGATATTTGGGCTAAGAAGATGAAGACTATATTGTTTGCTAATGACCTATGGGAGTTTGTCATCAATGGGTTCACAAACACCATAGATCCAACAGCTTATGCAGCCCTATCTAATGCTCAAAGAACCCAGTTGAAGGAAACAAGAATGAAGGATTCAAAATCCCTTAGTCTAATCGAGGTAGCCTTGACAGAGGCTAATTTCCCTTGCATTGCAGCAGCAAACTACTCAAAACAGGCATGGAAAATATTACAGAATAGTTACAAGGGAACTGGCAAGGTGAGATCAATGAAACTCCAACTATTTATGAGAGATTTTGATAACCTACAGATGAAGGAGAGTGAGTCTATTTCAAACTTTCACACTAGGGTTTCTATCATGATAAATCAGCTAAGGATAAATAGAGAAACTATGGATGATCAAAGGATTGTTGAGAAAATCCCAAGGAGTCTACCTTCTAGATTTGACCCTATTGTCATAACCATTAAAGAGACTAAGGACCTGTCCAAGATGATAGTGGATGACTTGATGGGTTCATTACAAAGTCATGAGTAGTGGTTGAATAGATCTGCTCCTTCCTTGGAGCAAGCCTTCAAGGCTCAAACTAGTGCAAGAGGTAGGGGAAGAGGATGAAATAGCAGAGGTAGAGGAAGAAGCAACTCCGGAAGAGGAGTTTCAAACAACCAAGAAGAGGCAAGCAACTCATAGCCAAGCTATCAAAAAAAGAAGAATAATTTTAATCAGATGTATGACAAAACCATTGTGTTCAATGTTATTACTGTCATAAGTTTGGTCATTATGCTAGTGAGTGTAGAAAGAAACAACGTGGTCATGGAGGCCAAAATGCTAATGTAGAAATTGAGAACAAGGCTGAAAATGAAAAATAGTAAAATGTATTTATTGTTTGCAACCTTGCTGAGAGAAGTAGTGATGAAGTATGGTATTTAGATAGTGGTTGTAGCAACCACATGAGTGGGAATAAAAACGTCTTTGCCTCTATAGATAGCAGCATCAAAACTAAAATAAAAATGGGAAACAATGAGCAAGTTCCCGTCATGGGAAAAGGTACAGTTAACATTCAGTTTAAGAATGGTGAAAGGAGGGTGATCCAGGATGTTTATTATGCCCAAAGCATAAATCATAACCTATTAAGCATTGGACAGATGGTCCAAAATAGTTATAAAATTTTGATGGAAAATAGAGAGTGCATGATATTTGACAAAGGAGGTAGTAAGAAAGTGATTGCAGCAATGTAGATGACAAGAAATAGAATGTTTCCTCTTAAGATACACAGAGTCTTTGGCTCCATCTCTGACACTATCTGTAGTGTAGTTTCTAGCACTATCTTCGGTGCTCATAGCAGTGGGACAACAATCAGCCTTTAGGACAGTCATCAAAGACCCATCCAAATTATGGCATTTCAGGTATGGGCTCTTAAGTTTTTCTAGTTTGAGTTTATTGTCCAAGAAAGACATGGTTAGAGGTCTAAAAAACATTGTATAGCCTGATGAAAAATGTGAAGCTTGCATTTTAGGAAAGCAGCATAGACAACCCTTTCAATCAGAGTATTCTAGGAAGAGCAAAAGCACCATTGGAGTTGGTGCACTCAGATTTGTGTGGTCCCAGGAAAACTCACACCTTGGCTGGAAATACTTATTTTATGACATTCATAGATGATTACAGCAAAAAAATCTAGGTTTATTTTTTGAAGAACAAATCTGAAGCCTTTGAGAAATTCAAGTGGTTTAAGGCATCAGTTGAAAAGCAAAGAAGCCACTATATCAAAGCCCTAAGAACAAAAAGAGGGAGACAGTATATCTCTAAGGAATTTCTGAATTTCTGCAGGAATGAAGGCATAGAAAAGCAGTTTACAACTAGGTATAATCCATAGCAAAATAGAGTGGGTAAAAGGAAAAATAGAACCATTCAAGAAATGACAGGAAGCATCTTGAAAGCAAAAGGACTATCACATGATTTTTGGGGTGAAGCTGTAGCAACAATGATCTACCTATTGAATAAGTCTGCTATAAAGGATGTTCGTGATAGGATTCCATAAGAGGTATGGACAAACAACAAATGGAGTGTTGAACATCTAAGAATCTCCAGGTGTGGCATATGCATTCATGCCTAAAGAGAAGAGGTAGAAATTTGATGATAGAGGTGAGAAATGTACCTTCATAGGCTATAGTGAAGAGTCAAAAGCCTACAAACTATATAATCCCATAACCAAAAAGGTTGTGATCAATAGGGATGTTGAGTTCATTGCGAATGACGTATGGGATAGAACGGTGGATAGCACCACAGGTATTTTAGTTGCAATACCCCTTAAAGATGAAGAAGCTCTAGATGATAGCAACTCTGGAGGAACTACGAAGAGCAGCAGCTCAGGGAGAAACTACTGAAGAGCACTAAAGAATAGTAGCTCTAGAGGTGTTCAGCAGAGCATCTCTGGAGGTGGAAAACAACACAGTAGCTCCTGAGGTCTACAACTCTAAAGATCTGTAGCTCTAGAGTTCAATAGAGCAGTAGCTCTGGAGGTTAGCATTATAGTAGCTTCAGAGGTTAGAACAATAGCAGCTCCAAAGGTAATTCAGACCCTACACTTGCATCATTGATGCCACAAAGAACAAGGAGTGTGAAGGAGATTAATGACAACACAAGGTATGCTGATAAATATAAGAATTTGGATTTTACATTATTTTCTTGTAGTGATCCAATGCACTTTGAAGAAGCTGTGAAAGAAGAGAAATGGTGTAAGGCCATGGATGAAGAGTTGGATACCATAGAGAGGAATGACACATGGCAGCTAACTTATTTACCCAAGGGTAAACAATTAATTGGAGTTAAGTGGGTTTGTAAGACCAAGTCTACTGCTGAAGGAAAAATTAAAAAACATAAAGCAAGACTAGTTGTCAAAGGGTATAAACAACAGCTTAGAAAGGGATTATGATGAGAGATATGCACCAGTTACAAGGCTAGAAACAGTTCAGTCAGTCATAGCAATACATCCCAACACAAGTGGGAGGTGTTTCAAATGGATGTAAAGTCAGCCTTCTTGAATGGAGTGATGAAAGAGGAAGTGTATGTGGAGCAGCCGCCTGGCTAGGAAGTCCCAAGGCAAGAGGACAAAGTATATAGGCTTTGAAAATCCCTCTATGGGCTGAAACAAGCACCTAGGGCATGGTACAATAGAATAGACTCATATTTAGTGAGTAATGGCTTTAGAAAAAGTAACAATGAGCCCACTCTTTACATCAAAGCAGTTGAAGGTAATATTTTGCTTACTGTTTTGTATGTAGATGATCTAATTTTTACTGGCAATAGGGTATTTTCATTGTTTATTTCAAAGAAGCAATGAAGAATGAGTTTGAGATGATAGACTTAGGTTTGCTAAAGTATTTTCTTGGCATGGAGGTTATACAAACAGAGCATGGCATATTTATTTCTCAAACTAACTATGCCAAACAGATTGTGAAAAGATTTAAAATGGAAAATAGTAAATCTGCCCCTACACCAATAGCTATAGCTCTGAAATTGAGTAAAGAGGAACAAAACAAAGAAGTAAACTGATCCCTCTACAAGAGCATGGTTGGAAGCCTCATGTACTTGATA
Organism: Cunninghamia lanceolata; assembly: GCA_027924645.1. Lineage (NCBI taxonomy): Eukaryota > Viridiplantae > Streptophyta > Pinopsida > Cupressales > Cupressaceae > Cunninghamia > Cunninghamia lanceolata. The sequence goes on from BSBN01000348.1 coordinate 8,988,298, forward strand.
GCCACTAGGCTTAATTTGATGTATGCAGTAAGCTTGATTTCTAGGTTCATGGAGAAGACTAAGGACACACATTAGCATGTAGGAAAGAGGATCCTGAGATATGTGAATGGTACAATAGGTTATGGCATCTTATATGGTGTTTCTAATGAGTTTAAGTTGGTTGGTTTCACGGATAGTGATTGGGCAGGTAATGTAGATGACCGAAAGAGGACATCTAGCTATGTATTTCACATGGGTTCAGGCGTGATATCATGGGCATCCAAGAAGTGGCCCATTGTCTCTCTCTATAGTAGAAGATGAGTATATTACAGCAAATACAGTAGCTTGTCAGGCTATTTGGTTGAGAAGAATCCTTGCAGACTTGAATGAGTAGCAAGAAGATTGTACAACCATTTATTGTGACAATGTTTCATCAATAGCCCTGACAAAGAATCTAGTCTTCCATAGATGAAGCAAGCAATTGAGATCCATTATTATTTTATAAGGGAGTTGGTAGAACAAGGAGAGATTAACTTACATTATTGCAAGTTTGAGCAGTAGCTCACTGACATCTTTACAAAGGCATTGCTAAAAGATTCTTTTGAATGCCTAAGAGATAGGCTTGGCATTGTTGACAGCTCCAGAGGTGTACAACCCTAGAAAGAAGACAACTCTAGAGGTTTAGCTCCAGAAAGACAATAGTAGAGCTCTAGAGGTTCAACTCTAGAAGGTATGTGCAGCTATGGACATGCTCTGGAGATGCAGAAACAGAGCTTCAGAGGTCTACTCCGAAAGAGCAAATGCATTTAGGTATAAGTCCAGAGATCAGTTCCAAAAAGAAAATTGTTGAATGACATCTAACTTCAACTTAAGGGGGAGTATTGGAATATTAATCTTCAGTCAGAACAACATTAACTCCAACTTGCCCCCATGTCAGACTTGGGGATTTCCAAATCTGACCCTAGCATTTGTTGCTCCCCCCAACATTCATTTTGGTAGGTGTTTTTGAATTTTAAAGAATATTTTGAGTGCCTATTTCCATGGGCAAGAAAATGAGACAAAAGAGAGGGAAAGCAGTTGACCGTGAGTGAAAAAAAAGAAATCCTGAAGCAACAGCAACACTAGAAGGAATGTGAGTGAGAACCTACAGTAGCAGAAGGAATGTGAAGGAGGATAATAATAAAGAATAGCAAGGAGAAGATCGTACAAGGGAATGTTGGAGTAGCAACAGTGATCTATAGGCAGCTACAGAGTTTCTGGAATAGTAGCTTCATATTTCAATTAGTTTGCAGCTCCAGAGATTGGGGCATCTCAAGAAAATAGAGCAGCAGCTCTGAATTAAGTTTCTAAGAAGTTTTTGAATGTATTTTAAAGTAGAAAATATAATATATTTTTTTGTCATTGTATATTGTGTTTATTTTCTGCTGTCCATTGTGTTGTAGCACTTGTCTGGATAGCCATCTAACCTCCCCTGCCTGCCATCAATTTAAAGGTTTATAAATCTCGTCTATAAGATCGGTGATATTTTAAAGTTTGTAAATCCATTGCTTTTGCTGATATCTTTCTCATTGAACCATAGATAATACCCAAGCTTCCGATCAAAAAGTGAATAAATTTATTAAAAGGTGAAGACTTTTCTGTTGGATAATGAAACATCGTGTAAATCATTGATTAGTTGATTGTTATGGGTAGTTGTAGAATTTAATTTTGGGAATTAGTTGCATTTTAATTATATATATGTTATGTACATTCCTCTGGACAATATACAAAGATTTCTAGTTCAGTCTTCTATTTTGTATAATATTTTTCTGCTCCTCCAATATCCTTCAATTGGTATCAGAGCACTAGAGTGATTCAGTGGCATTAGAGCAATGGTGCATCTAAGTGTTTACATCTGCATTTGAATGTGAAAATGACTATGTGTTGTTCTCTGGCTACTCTAACATGAAAGACCCTAAAGATGTTCACAACAGCAATGGTGTAGAGATCGTAAGAGTTTGTAGAGCATAGTTATTAAAGTGCACAATGTTTTGTTTCTATGATTGGTGATGGAAGGAGTGCAACAAGGTAGAAAGGCTATCTTTAAATCTATGGAAGAATTGTTGGTAATATTTGATTATACTCTTGAACATGTTGTCAAAAGTGCGTAGAATTGTTTACTGTTGTGCATGGAGAATATATTGCAGTTTTACTTTTATAGTTGTATGAAAGAGGAGATGGTGCAGTTTAGTTTGATAAAGTTAACGTATACTGTGTGGGACCGGGGATTTTTTGAATAAGATTTTTGAGAGTTTTTTTCATGGAGTATAAAATGTAAAGAGATAAGATGCAGATCTGAAATTTTTTTGTGAGGTTGATTAGAAGTAAAGATCGCCAGAAGCCATTGTTCAAGACATAGGTGAAAATATAGAAGGAAAATCAAGTCGCCAAAGGAAGCCGCAGGTTGAAGTGAGAATGTTGCTATGGAAAAAGAAGTCGATGTCAAAGAAGGAATAAGATAATAAAAACACAAGAAGGTTGATTGAAGCACTTATTGTATTGGAAAAGCCACAAGCTATTGTCTTTTAGTTGCATACTTTTTCGCCCATGTTTGTTTAAAGTTGTGGAAGTATCGGTGATCTAGGTTTGCATTTTTTTTTAAAAAGAAGGGGTGATACTTGTTCTAAGGAGGAACCATTGCATTCTTAGGTTGAAGTATGTGAAAATCCTACAATAAGGTAATTGTTGAACTGTGTCTGAAGAAGTGCCTGAAATTATAGCAATCAAAAGGAAGTATCATTTTGTAGATCACAATTTTTTGCCAGAAAAGGTTACCGCTGCCATGAGGTTGAAAGTCAATAGGATGTGGGGTCACACCAGTCCAATAAAAGAGGTCATTGGAAAAGTCATTTTACAAGTGTTTATTGAAGTCGTGCACAGTCAAGGAGATGGAGGAAGTTGTACACATTTGCAAAGGAGATGCTGAAACAGTTGCTGAAGTCTGAAGAAATTACAATCGAAGGAGGAGTAAAACCGCCAAAACCAATCGATATTTGAAGACAAATGCAACAAATTCAAGGTAGGTAAATTATTTAGTTTTCAATGGGGAAAGATAAAAGAGAAAAGATAGAAAAAGATTAGCAAAAAGAAAGCAGTGATTGGGAAATAGAAAGAAATGAACTATTAAGCAATTTAAAACAAGTTTCAATTGAAAATACTAGACAACGGATGCCAATTTCTAATCTTAAATTTGAATTGATTAATTTTAATGAAGAGTTAGAAAAAAAATTGAAGTTGTTTGAAGAAATGAAAGAAAAGATTGAAAGGTTAGAAGAAGAAAACAATTTGCAAAAAGAAAAAATATCAAAATTGAAAGAAGAGAATGAATGTTTGAAGATAAAACCGTTGGTTTGTGATGTCCCGTGTGATACATGTGATTTGTGTGAGAGAGTTGAAAGTTCCTTGGATAAAGAATGCAAATTTGAAGATAATAAGAATATTGGATCAATAAAATTTGCTAACATAGTTAGGTGTTTTGATGATAATGTTGGTTTGAAAATCATGAAAAAGATTGGTTATAACAGTGAAGGTTTGGGTAAGCACAGGCAAGGAATCAAAGAGCCCATTGAGTCATCAATTGTTAGGCCTAAGTATGAAGGTTTCGGGTATAGAGGTAAAGGAAAAGAAAAGAAGAGTTTACATTGTTCCCATTGTAATAGAGAAGGACATAGAAAAAAAAATTGTTGGGATTTACATCCTTGCAAAATTTGTGGTTTGACAAATCATTGTGAAAAGCCATGTTGGAATAGAGAGTTAAAAAATGAATTTATGACAATTTGTTTGAAAATAAAATGTGGTTGGATAAATATATTTGATTGGAAAAGGTCACATGTATGTTCAAAATGCTTTATAGACATAAGTCTTCTCATGCTGAGAAAAAGGAAAAAGAATTGAATAGCAGAAACAAAATAGCCGAATACAGTGAACAACCAAGTGTAGAGAATAGTGAAGAAATTGAATTGTTTTAAAATAGTGTAGATGCACGAGGAAGACAAGGAAGAGAATCACAGTTGAGGGACTGCCGGAGTAGTGAGTGAGAATTGGAAGAGGAAAGATCAGCAGATCGTGAATATGATTTATGTCAGCAGACTTGGTGTTCTTCCCAATGTTCATTATGGGGGAGAATGTTGGATAATGAAACATTGTGTAAATCATTGATTAGTTGATTGTTATGGATAGTTGTAGAATTAGTTGTAAAATTCAGTTTTGGGAATTAGTTACATTTTAATTATATATATGTTATGTACATTCATCTAGACAATATACGAAGATTTCTAGTTCAGTCTTCTATTTTGTATAATATTTTTCCGCTCCTCCAATATTCTTCAATTTCTCATCGGATGATGCATTCTTTTATGGGCAATATCGCCACTTAGTAAACTTGAGTTTTTCCCGATATCTCCTTATAGGTCATTTTTAGGGTTGGCAAATCCTTACCTTTCCCAATTGATAGTATTTTTCTGCTGGCATGAGGGAAAGAATTTTGCAATGAGTGTGGACATCCGATAAAACTTCCCAAAGGCAAATTTTATATGTTGATCCTCGGTGTATTCTTCCAGCTAGCGGCTACATTTTGATTATGGGGGAAGATTGCTTGTTTGAGCTCCAGTCCACAAGCGTTTGAATTTACTGTCATTGTATGGTTTTCCTCATAATGCTTCCATGTCATTAGATCATATCCTCTGAGGATTTCCTTAAAGTTTTAAAGGAAAGGCATTCTGAATCAAATCACTGATTATGCTGACATCATAGTGACTAAGCAGATTGTCTTAACATGGTAAAGGAAAAATTTAGACTGGTAAAGCACATGAACTTTTGCAACGATTGGAGGAGATGCACAATATGGCTTTAGAAACTTTCCAGCAAATGCAATTGGAGGGCATGAAGCAAACAACACAATGTCTGCCAGCATCCTCCAAAGTGCACACTCTGGGACGCGTTACAAACATCCATCGAAGCGTATTTGAAACCTCTTTCTTTTTATCAGATATTATAATTATAAATTCTCTGGTAGGCAGATTTGCAAAAAAATATGCGTGCACAGGCAAGGTACCGCCCCAAAAATGCCTTAAGAGAAAGAGAATCTTGATCTCCTAAAATGCAATGACCGCAGCATCTGTATAAGTTATATTTCTTTTGAATGCTTTAGAAACTTTCCTGCAAACGCAATTGGCAGATGTAAAGCCAAATTCCACAACTCCCACCAGTGAATTCATCTACCAACGCGCACCAGAATGGGAGCTTCGGCTTAGAGTATGGACATCCATCAAGTTATTTGAGAAGGGGGTTTTTGTCATGTATTATGGCTGGAAATTCTATGGTAAAATGAGCATGCCTTCTTACAGGGCGGAAGTGGTAATGTGAGGGTATTATTTGTACCCAAATGCGTATTCCAACCCAAATTCCAACATTGTGCCTAGGAATTTTGATAGGTCGTTGCGTGCACAGCCTCCCGATGACCATTGGCACTGGCAGTATGCCCTTAGGCCACCTCCATCTCAGCATGAATGCTTTACAATACTATCACACAACATTCTTGCTGACTATCTTGTTAGAGATCACTAGAAACAACTTTACTAACGGATACCATATATATATATATATATATATATATATATATATATATATATATATATATATATATATATATATATATATATATAAAGGTGATGAACACCGGACTATATTAAAGTATCAAAATTAACATTACACATGTTCATGTAAACTAGGAATATATCATCTGATACTTCATTATATGATGCAGGAGCATTTTGGACAAATACACAATCCTACATCAACCAAAAAGATGACATTTCAATTTTGTTGGAGTCGTGACAATTTGTTTGAGTTTTGGCATTTTGAGTTTTATTGGAGTTGATTAGTGACTTTGGTGGCTGTTGTAGCGGTTGATCTTTCATCATAGATATTGATGATGCATTGAGTTGCATAGCACTGCCAAATGGAAAATTTGGAGTTGGAGTCCATATTGTTGATGTCACAAGCTTTGTTCACCCTGATACACCTCTCGATGAAGAAGCTTCAATGCGGGGTGCATCGATTTACCGGTTGAGCAAAGGATAGATATGCTCGCAAAACTTCCCACTGAAGATATATGTTTGCTGCGCTCTAATGTAGAAAGAATGGCCTTTTCAGTGCTTTGGGAAATGATTCCCCCGCAGTTGAGATAGTTTCTGTTAGATTTACCAAAAGTGCTATCAAGTCATGTGTTGCATTATCCTATGTTGAGGCTCAAGCACGAATGGACAAACAACAACCACATGGTAGATCCTATAATAGTTGATCTTCACAATATGAATTCATTAGCAAAGGTCATGAGGTCAAGGCGAATTGAGAGAGGAGCTTTGACACTTGCATGTACAGAGGTTAAGTTACTGAAACACATGACCCCTATATATTGGTATTTACCAAATTCAGGAGGCAAATCAAATGGTTGAGCAATAGGGAACAATATAGAGCTGGGAGAATTCCAACACATATAGGCATAATTTCTTATTGCTCGATAATTGGTATGGTTTTGGTGCAAGTAAAGGTTTCTTGTTGCAAATATATGCTATGAACTTTGTTATTATGCCATATATATTATGCAAAAATAGAAAGGCCTACCTTATGAGTGCACAAAAGTTAAAAATTAGTATCATGTTGATGTCCATTCATATTCCATTCAGAGGGAATGGGAAAGATTTCACTTATAAATGTGATTTTCTACTGTCGCCTCAGTTGCTACAAAATGGGAGGTGTTTGATGCCATTTACCACCTCATCGATAGGAGAAAGAGATATATAAAAAGAAAAATCATGGATGACTGCGCGGACATGTGGCGGTCAAATAGAAGAGAGGTTTTATTGCTATAAAATAGGTATAAGGCAAAGAGATTGGGTCACTACCCAAAAATGGAAGGAAACTAAACTGTGAAGGAGTTTAGTGGTCAGATTGAGAGGAGAGGTCAATTCATAAGGCGTGGTCGACACTAGAAACTGAGAGAAGATGATGAAAAATTGCTGCCAAATGAGAGAATAAAAAGAAAAACATACAGAAAGGTGCGTGGAGTGTGGAAGAGGAACAATTGTGTAGCAGAAAGAAAGGAAGAGATGGGTTGTGAATTTCCCTCTTCAAAATAAGAAGCCATTGTAAGAATAAAAGGATACGCTACCAAAAAGAAAAAAAAAGACTGTAAATTAATAGAGATGTTGCGAGAGATAGAGCAAAGGTGCTACCAAAGCATGGAAGGGAGAAAAGAGAAGTTATTACCAAGGAGGGACGTGCAAAGAGTTAACAGGTATAAAGAGATAAAAGAAAACAAAGGATCTGAGTCAATGATTATTGAAGGTAGATGATTGGATGGGGAGTCCAAGATAATGGTAGATGTGTGGGGCCAAGAATGGCCACGAATGTACCATGTATATTTTGAAACTAGATTGTATTTGGTTTTGAAGCAGAACATTTTTAAAGTCATATTGTATTTAGTTTGAATCTAATAAAGAAATTGAGGGTTTTTGGCTGAAGCTATGTTGGGTAGAGAATCTCTGCAAGATTGATTATTGAGTTGTGGGTTTGTGAGTATGATGGGTTTGTTGTCTACATGAAATGGTATCAGAGCAAGGGATCTTGAGTGTGGAGACGATCGACCAGGACTTGTAGGAGAGAAGGCAGTTGTGAAGAGCTCAAAAGATTGTTGCTAGTAGAGAGGAGTCCTGAGCAAGGAAGAGCTTGAAGCCATGAAAGAATTTCTTTTGTAGATTGAAAATGAGATTGCAGCAGTGAGTGAGATGCGGATCTTGATGAGGAAGAAGCCTGTGATATGGGATGGATGGAGGCAACATGAAGAGATGAAGATTTTGGCCATTATGGCAGATATAAACATGAGATTGGACTGATTCAAAGTTTGGCAGCATGATAAACTTGTCAAGCATTATGAGGAAGATGAAAAGTTGTGTGTAGTAGCGGTTGAAGATAAAAATGTGAGCAGCAAGAATAAAGGGGTTGAAGATGCATTTATGGAGGATGTGATTGTAGTCATAGAATGTGAAAAGGTTGTAGCCGTAGAGCATGGCAAAGATGATGATTTGTTGGTGCAATTTTTAGTGATAGAGGAAGAATGGTTAGAGAAGATTGCAATGAGTAAGGGTGCAAGATGTGTTGTAGCCAGTGAAGGTGAGAAGATGAATACTGCAACAAAGGATGATATTAGCATAGCAAAGAATGAAGAGGTAAGTTTTAAGTTTTTTGTAATTTGTGAGGCGAATAAGGAGTTAGTAGATAGGAAAAGTGATTATGTAGTTGCAAATTGGTGTGTGGATAGTGCATATTTGCTTGTAGAGCTTGTCAAAGATGCTGCAGGGTTTTGGTGGAGCTAGTTAGTTTGTGGTGGGTTGGATCCCACAAAGGAGGAGAGGAGATTAAAGAACATTTGGAGGAGGACGGTCTATGGTGGATGTGAATCCACAAGAGGAGAAAGGAGTGGTGAATGGAGTTGTGCGTGGAGGATGACGCATGTGCCAGTGAGATGTTGGAAGAAGAGGAAGAAGAATTGATCTTGTGCACATATCCAAGCAATGGAGTTTGTTGCAAGTTGGTTGCAACCTGGAAGGGTAGTTTGACTACTCAACTCCACTTTTGTGAGCCTATGCTCAAAAAATTTCTACCTGCCATGTTTGATGCAGGAGCATCCTAGGCAAATGTGCAATCCTACATCAACCAAAAAGATGATATTTCAATTTTGTTGGAGTTGTGACAATTTGTTTTAGTTTGTTTGAGTTTTGGCATTTTCAGTTTTATCAGAGTTGATTGGCAACTTCGGTGGCAGTTCTCATGGTTGATCTTTCTTCAGGGATATTGATGATGCATTGATTTGCATAGCACTACCAAATGGAAATTTTGAAGTTGGAGTCCATATTGCTAATGTCACAAGCTTTGTTCACCCTGGTACACCACGTGATGAAGAAGCTTCAATGCGGGGTGCATCCATTTACCTAGTTGAGGTAAGGATAGATATGCTCCCAAAACTTCCCACTCAAGATCTATGTTCCTTGTGCTCTAATGTGGAAAGAATGGCCTTTTCAGTGCTTTGGGAAATGATTCCCCTACAGTTAAGTTAATTTCTGTAAGATTTACCAAAAGTGTTATCAAGTCATGTGCTGCATTATACTATGTTGAGGCTCAAGCACGAATGGACAACAACCGCATGGTAGATCCCATAATAGTTGATCTTTGCAATATGAATTCATTAGTAGAGGTCATGAGGTCAAGGTGAATTGAGAGAGGAGCTTTGACACTTGCATTAGCAAAGTTTAAGTTCAATATTGATACTGAAACACATGACCCCTATATATTGGCATTGACCAAATTCAGGAGGCAAATCAAATGGTTGAGCAGTAGGGAACGATATAGAGTTAGGAGAATTCGAGCACATATAGGTATAATTTCTTATTGCTTAATAATTGGTATGGTTTTGGTGCAAGTAAAGGTTTATTGTGGCAAATATATGCTATGAACTTTGTTATTATGCAATATATATTATGCAAAAATAGAAAGGCCTACCTTAGGAGTGCGCAAAAGTTAAAAATCAGTATCATGTTGATGTCCATTCATATTCCTTTCAGAGGGCATGGGAAATATTTCACTTAGAATTTTGATTTTCTATTGTCACCTCAGTTGCTATGGAATGGGAGGTGTTCGATGCCATTTACCACCTCATGGAAAGGAGATAGAGATGTATAAAAAGCAAAATCATGGATGAGTGTATGGACGTGTGGCAGTCAAATAGAAGAGAGGTTTCATTGCTATAAAACATACATAAGGCAAAGAGATTGGGTCACTGCCCAAGAAAGGAAGGAAACTAGACTGTGAAGGAGTTCAACAGTTAGATTAAGAGGAGAGGTCGATTCATATGGCATGGCCAACACTAGAAACTAAGAGAGGACAATGAAAAATCACTGCCAAAAGAGAGAATATAAAGAAAAACATACAAAGAGGTGCGTGGAGCATGGAAGAGGAACAACTATGTAGCAGAAGGAAAGGAAGAGACAGGTTATGAATTTCCCTCTTGGAAAGAAGAAGCCATTGTAAGAATAAAAGGATATGCTTCCAAAAAGGAAAAGGATTATTGTGAATTAATAGAGACATTTCCAGAGATAGAGCAAACGTTCTACTAGAGTGCAAAAGGGAGAAAAGAGTTGTTACCAAGGAGGGACATGCAAAGAGTTGACAAGTATGCAGTGATAAAAAGAAAATAAAGGATTTGAGTCAATGGTTAATGGAGATAGATGATTGGCTGGGGAGTCCAAGATAATGGTAGATGTGTGAGGCCAAGAATGGACATGGATGTAACATGTATACAATCAAACTAGATTGTATTTGATTCTAAAGAAGAATGTATTTGAAGTCATATTGTATTTAGTTTGAGTTTAATAAAGATATTGAGGGTTTTTGGTTGAAGCTATGTTGAGTATAGAATCTTTGCAAGATTGATTGTTGAGTTGTGGGTTTGTGAGCATGAGGGGTTTGTTGTCTACATCATTATATATTGGACTAGGATTGGTGCAAAAATAAAAGAACACTATTAGAGCTGGGCTTGTGGTCTCCTGACATAATGTCCCTATAGGAAGTGAATAAATACTAGGATCTATTACTAGAACTCAAACAAAGAGGCTATGCTGGTGTATGTAAGAAATGGTGCACTGGCATGGCAAAAGATGGTTGTGCTATTTTCTGTCAGACATTATGATTTGGATTGCTTCATGAGGTATATATTGAATATAGTAAGCCTAGTCTTTGGGATAATGTTGCTAAAATTTGTGTTCTACAGTCAAAAGGTGTGGGATGGTGCTGCTATTGTGATTGTTGGATAGACAAAAGGCAAGCCCTCTTTTAGACATGATCCTCCAAGCAGAGATACTCTAGATCTTGTACACACGACAGGTATAATCCTTCAAAATACAATGGACAATAAAGTGGTACCCAATGACAAAATTGACACATGTTTTCTAACTTTAAGGGACAATACCAGTGAAGAAAATACCCAAAATGGATTGACAGATACACCTATGGAATGCCTATGTGTTCCAGCAGAGAAGGATGTAGTGTCATCTAGTAGAAAAAGTGAGAATTTTCCACCAGAGTCATAGTGGACTTGAGGATCTATAACTAATTCAATTATGGATTCAAAAGTCGACTATGGAAAGGTAAAGAAAGAGGAATGCATCATAGATCAAGGAAGGTGGTGACTACAGTTCTTCAAAAGTGAGAGGGACCGAGAATAAGAGGTATCCTACTGAACTTGAAACGTTAAACATGGAACGGGTTGTTAGCTACTCAGAAGACTATTGTATAGCTATGACTTCTATAGGAAACCACCCCGTGTCAATGAAGCAAGAGGTCTCAACTATGGATGCCTAGAAGGGTCAAAAAATGAAATCATGGGATTCATCCTTCAGTGGTAAACTTCTCACAGTAGAAAAGCTAAGTGTAGCATCAAATGAGGCACACAAAACAAACAAGAATTTATTTTTCAAGGAAAATGCTAAAGAAACTCCAAGGGGAGAAGAGGAAGCCAATAGACAAAATTTTGCAATTTTTTATGTCAAAGTTGTTTGCATACAAGGAGGATTTAGATCTGTTGTGATGTTCACAACACGCCCCATTATGCTCCTTAGCAAAATGGGGACCCCTGCTGATGTCTTGCTTTTTGCTTCTGCTTGTGTTTTTTCTGCTTCCTGGCGGTCTGGTAAAAATGAAGGTCAGGTGCATCATCATCATGATATATGATAAGGTAGGTCATCATCATGAGGTCTGTTTGTCAAAGTTCATATTTTGTTTCTGTGACCTCATATTTTAAAAGAGCTTGAAATTCCATGCAGGTTTGCCTTTTACTTCACTTGAAAATTCGTCCATATGTGGAAGTTATGCACGGTCAAAGTCTTGGTCAAACCTGATATTCGCGGGAGGATCATCATATTTTTATATCCTAAGTCATGTTGACAGGATCATCATGATCTTGGTCTATCACCCGCTAAAAATCATGCAGTCGCAATATCTGGACGTCAATTTTAGGTGGTAGTTCCCTTTACCCGTCAAATGGCCTCAGGCGCATCATCAGCATCATGATTTTCTTAGGAGCGTCATATTTTATAAACTTGGTTTTGCTGTATGAGGACATCATCATCATATTTGAAACGCACCCCCCCGACAATATCCTGAGGTTCAAATATCATGATGACATTGGCTTTAAGTCAAGGTAAGTTCCCTGTCGAAGTGGTCTTTTGTATCGCAAGCATCATCATGATAATTCAACATTACCTGATCTTATATTATCATGCTGATCACCCAGACTTAGAAAAATCCACCTTCGGCATATTTGCGTGCGCGTGTTATAATCCTATCGCAAGGTCATCATCATGATATTTGCTGAACTTCGAATTATGATGATGACGACTCCATATCATCTTGATCTTTCACGAGTCATTTGCTAAAATTCGCTAAGTGATGGAAGCATCATCATCATAATTCGATTAAGAGGATCATCATCTTCATATCCTCCTGATCTCCGGTTAGCGAATATCATGATGATCACCCTATCTATTCAGAGGGGGGTCGATATTGCATTTCTCAACAGCATGATCATATTTCACAATATCACCCTAGCGCAAATATCATGATGACCTTAACTCATCCTTGTGCTCCGAAGACAAATTATGATGATGACGTCATCATGATAAATCGATGAGGGTCATCATCATCATATGTTTTATCCTGTCCTGTAGTCAAGATCATCATGATCTTGTTTGTCCACCTGATATTTCGCAAAGTCCTCCTGCCGATGAAATACAACCTTTTGCACATATCCTGATGATCATCATCATCACATTTTCCCTTCGGCAGGATTTTTTCCCAAACATGATCCGGTTGGCGAAATATCATGATGACGTCTTGTTTTAAGTTTAACAAAGGCCCCGGATATCATGATGACGTCATCCCGATCTGATAAACGAAGAAGCTAATATCCTGATGATCAGCATCATCATTTTTTCTTTCAATAGGATATTTTCCAAAACACGATCAGGTTCACGAAATATGATGATGACGTCTTATTCCAAGTTTGACAAAAGCCCCAAATTCGATGATGATCATCATCATCCTGATCTTTCGAGAGGGTTACCTTGGCCGTGAAAGGGTCATATTCACTTCATCATCCTGATCATGCTCCTTAGGTGACCCGATATCACAAATATCCCCCTGATCTTAACCGAACATGATGATGACGTCATCCTTAGCATTTCAATGAAGCCCGAATATCATGATGACGTCACCATCATCTTCCTTTCCTCGGCAGCATGATTATATTCATATCCTCCTATTCTTCTTCAACATAATGATGATGATGATGTTGTTCTTTTCTCCAATATGCAGAAGCGAAATATCATGATGATGAAGTATGTCGGCTAACATGTTTTTTTTGACGCACCGACAGGGATAGTCATGCCGATGGGCGGGAAATGAGGCGGTGGAATTTTAAAGCATTTTTTTTGGCGCCTCTGGCATTTTTCGGTCAGCGATGGTTGACTCGTGAATCTTGAGCAGTCTGAACGCATTTTTTGACGCGTTTTGAGAGGATTTCTGGATCCGATTTTCTCCATCTTGCGCAGTCACCTGGGTTTAAACGGTTATTTTAATTTCATGCTGTTTTTATGATAAATGTGAAACTTATTGCTTCTCTTGTCTTGCAGGCTTGCAGTTGAGGAAGCAGCTGGAAAGTCAGCGCAGTGACCTCATGGAGGCAGAAGATCTGATCTCAGGAGCAAGAAGATAGAGATGAAATGCAAAAGGTCAAGGCCATTCAAGTAAAGAAGAAGGTTGCAGCTGAGGGTATTATCACAAAAGACAAATAGAAGTTATTACCCAGCTGCCGGAACTTCTCAGAAGGGGCAATATTTCGCCCAGATTTGACCACTGCTCTGAGATATTTTTGAGAACTGGTTCACCTGCATTTATTGCTGTAACTAGGGGTTTGAACCAGGGGTTCAGTTAGGTTTTTTGCTGTAGTGAGGACAATCAGAATGTCTTTATATTATGCCTCTCTGCACTGTAATACTTTACAACAGGGATTTTTAGGGCCTACAACAGAGATTCTAGGAAAACACAGCAAGTTAGCTTAGCATAGTTTAGAGGTAGAAGAAGGAGGTCGCCTGTTTGTCTGCAGTAAGGTGCACGTGGAATGTCTGGCTGCCTTACTGTATCTGTAAAGCTTGTAAGTTCTCTGTAGTATGATCAATGAAACTAAGAGTCATTCTTACATTGTAAATCATGTATGGCTATTCGTTTCTAATACAATAGAATCTAGAGTTCTGCATCTATCTTCTGAGTGTTCTCCTGCTCTTCTTTGTGTTTTGAAATATCTTCTTTGAGAGCTTGCAATTTTAAATGTATGTTTGTGAAAATGCTCAGAACTTACATTTAGGGTTTTTACTGTGGATTTGATCAAACTACTGTGGTATTTACATAGTGCATAACAGAAACACTTAGATCCTTCTGTAGATTAAGTGAGGTATAGATTAGATCTTTCTAACTTTTCCCAACCCATCTGAAATATTTAGCTGAAAACGTAGAAATCTAAAGGAAATTGTCTCAAATTTGAAGAAGCATGCATAACAGAGCTATAAGTAGATAGTTTTCATAAATAGATAAAGAAGAAAGCTGCAAAAAATCCAAGAAAACCCTCTGAAACTTGCAACTCGGTATCACTTGTATGCAAATGAATAGAATACTTGTTGAAATCTATGACCTCTTTGCATATTCTTAGTCCAGTAAACCACAAAACAAACCTAAACTACGTAAGGCCCCTTGAACATTACAGCTTCACATTGACCAACTAAACTTGACCAACCGAACCATTGTAGACTTGGGATTAGTTGAATCACCAAATGATTCCTTCTTGTCTTTCAAGTATAGTTTCAGTTCATTTTATGTGAATTTTAACTTATTGTTATGATTGCATCAAAACAGTCATCAACAAGATCTTTTTCTTAATCAAATGAAAGCATTTTCAAAATCCATCAATGATTTGTCTAGTAAGAGATCACAGGTTGGCACAACAAATGAATTTGAGGTATTAGAAAGGAGAAAGGTTGAAGAAAAGTATTTGGAAGCAGAGTCATATGCAAACATTTATAACTCATGTAGGAGGTCATGACAATCTCTCGCCAGTCAAATTATGGCTGAAGCGTCTCATTTAAAATAAAGGGCACCTTAATAATGTTGTAACTCTTTAATGAGTTAAAAGTATTTTATGCACAGGAAAGTGAAAAGATTATTCTAATTATTGTGAATGCTTTTTAAGAAGTAGTAACGGGAAAGGGAAGGGATATAAATTTCATATTTTCTTATTGTAAAAGGGATGTGTTTTTAATTTCTTGGTAGGAGAGTCTGAGGAGTGGGTTTTTTTTTTTAAAACATCCATCAAAATTGTTCATTCTTCAGCGCATTCATTTGTACAAGGATTTCAAAAAGGCTTTGAAATCTTATTTAATTAAAGAATAGAAGGAGCATTGCAACAACTTTGTGTCTTTTTCGTTCCTTCATTAGTTGCAGGTTTTCATATGTTGATTAGTAACTACTCTTCAATGTTTTCCATGATACATTAGGCTGCATTAATTTCACATAGAAACTTTGACTTTTGATTGGTTGCATGTTTTTCTTATGTCCAATGTGTAACCTATTTACATGTTGGGTAATGCTAGTTATTTCTTCTACTATTTACTATTCATGAGCATGAAATTTGTAAACTTTCTGTCATTGGTTTCAATTCACTTTTCATTCTAAATCTTTCTTGGGAAAGTGTTGGTGTTTTTCGTATGTCTTATACCTAGGGTTTTCTTTGATTCTTTTCTTTTTTTTGTAGTTTCCTTTCCTACTTTCTGGTTAAAATCATACCCTAAAAACCTAAATAGATATGATATGATGGAGATGCCGCTCTTAATGCAGAGGAAGATCACCTTTTAGCTAGCAATCTATCCAACTATTGTAAATAGTTTTCCATGTCACATTCTATTGGGCAAGCCAATGTTTTATTATCAATTTGTGAAGTGACAAATCTATTTACTAACATGTATGAAGGTAAAATAGGACCTAATTATGCTTTGCTCTTGACCTACATTAAAATTTTACTTATCGTATATGTCTGGGAGCCAATTTTTATAGCCATTAAATGTTTTATGCTACACGTTTCATGCTGGCTAACCAAGAATGTTATGAGACTTTTTCCCCAAAATGGAAAAGAAGGCTATTTTATGAATAAGACATTGAAATTATATGACGATAAAGTTTATTTACCCTTTATAATTAAAGTGAGATGGAAAAATAAAGGATATTATGATCCTTTGGTTCAAATAGAGATAAGTAAAGAATAATTATGAAAACCCACTTAAAAAGGATGAATAATTTAAAAGTATATTAACTAATTGTTAATGAAAACATTTGTGAAAGGGTGTGATGGTTTAGAAACCACCCCTTAAAAGGTTATATAAGGCATTTGTGTGAGACTTGGAATGGGCATGCAAGATCTCTCAAAATAAAGAAGAATATGGAGAACATTCAAGGAAGGAGTAAGTGGTTTGGAGGGCTATGGGCATTAGGATAAGGGGGCACACAGGGTGTGTCCTAACTTGGGCTACAATGTACAACTTAGGATGATCCTAGCCAGGGCTTGGTTTGGACTTGTCTTGAGCATTGTTCTTTTAAGAACCATCACTTGTGTAAGAGTACTTGTGTTGAGCACTATTTTTTAGAACTAGCATTAGTGTTGAGCATTGTTCTTTTGGAACTAGCATTGTGTTGAGCATTGTTCTTCTAGTTACAACACTTGTATGAGAGTGTAATAGCAGATTATGTTTCCTCCTAGAGTACATCATAGCCAAGACCTAGACCACTAAAATATTCCTAGGGTAAGAGTAGTTGATCTAAGTTCTCAATGATTCAGATAAGTATTGAACTTATTATTAATAAATATATTGTGAATATTATATGTGTGTGTGTGTGATTATTTAATCCAATTTGTCTTCTTAATGATTTACATTAGAGATCTTATTAAATTATCAATGTTGTAATTTACTTTTGTTGTTTACATATTATCTAATATTATGTATTATTCTAACATTAAATATTAACCATAATAAATCCGCTACAAATAGTTAAATAACTCTAGAGAAAAGTAGCACTACAAAGAAGATAGTTTTGAAGCTTGCGGAGGATATATGTGAAGAATTAAAAGATAGTGAGGGATATATAAGTTGAGAATTACAAGATAGAATTGATATTGTACAAATACACTTACCATAGAAATAGATCTTATGATGAAATGTGGAGAAGATCACTTTATGTAACATGATAGTGTTGCCGAGGTAATTTTTGAAAAATTAATGGAGAAAAGTTTTAGAGGTTGTTTTATTATGACAAAGATTGATATTAAAAGTATGCAGAAGCAAGATAGTTGCACAGAGGCTGATGTGATTAACTTTTAGTTCTGTATGAAGAACATTTAGCTAAGTTGTGCAAAGATTGTAACTGTTCAAGGGAGTTGCATCCTCCTTTGGGTTGTAGCCCATAAATAATATTGTAATCCTGTTTTATTTGTGAGGTTGGATTTGGATAATAGATCCAACTAGCTTTCTCACCTTAGTTTTTTCCCTTCTAGTGTTTTCCATGTAAATATGGTGTTACAGATGTATACTTCTATGTTCTTATGTTTTTCATGTTCTAAATGTTTATGTTAGTTATAATAAAGTTAAAAGAGTAGAATTTGAGTAAGTACTAATTCACCCCTATTGAAATGTGCAAGACAACAGAAATTAGAGGCTCACTACCTTAGGGCTCACTGTCCAGAATGCTCACTGCAAAAGAAGAGGCTCACTACCAAAAGAAGATGCTCACTACCAATGGGGGCTCACTGCCAAAGTTGGTCAACTGAGATAGTAGCATCTACATCATGCCAAGGTTTAGTTCCATTGAAGTGCACTAATTCTTCTTCTTTTTTTCCTACTTCACACAAACACAACATTATTCACATCTTCGCACATACATACATTACTCATGACTTCATTACATACATTTATACAATTCATCAACCTTGGAATGTACATCAAGGTCGGCATTACAATCATCAACCATTGGAACAATCTCAAAGGTCGGCATACATACATATTTACCCAATATTTAAATTATGTCTAGACCTAAATGGATTAGAGGAGAAGAGAAATGAATGCAGACCATGCCACACCTTAGTCAGGGCTTAAATGGAATCTTCCATGCAACAACACGCTACACATACTTTGAAGCATAACTGCAAGTAGTGAAAACAACTAAGTCAGCCAAAACTAGTGTTAACACTTAAGAATTTTTAGAACACACTTCAACTACGATCTGAATTACCCTTTGTGGACCAATCAAAAGGTAGGAACATGATCTAGAGACATCTACAAGCACGTTACAATCACCAAGAACATCTACACAACCTCTAAACTTTTTATCCATAAGATTCTTCAAACTAGACCACTTAAACATGTGCACAAGACAACTAAGAGGGGGGTGAAATAGTTGTAACCAAAAATTTAAAACCATCAACACATCAACCAATCATTCATTGTTATTGTAATTTAATCATGAAAACATGAAATCAGAAAGTAAGCACATTCACACATTCAACACATGGGACACCATATTATTTACATGGAAAACACAATGTGGGAAAAACCATAGTGAGTGTTATCTCACAATATAATATGTAATAACAATACCAAAAACTAGAGGCTCACTGCCTTAGGGTTCACTACACTGAATGCTCACTAAAAAAAGATAGGGATCACTGCAAAGGGGGTGGCTCACTGTCAGAGTTGATGAACTGAGATATTAGCATCTACTCCATGCCAGGGTTTAGTTCCATTGAAGTGCACTAATTCTTCTTCTTTTCTACCTTCTTCACTCACACATAGTTATATTTGTATTTCTCACACACACCCTGAATTTGCAACTTCATTCCATGTTTGTATACAATTCATCAACCTTGGAATTAATCATCAAGGTCAGCATCACAATCATCAACAATTGGAAAAATCTCCAAGGTCAACAAAAATACATACATTAAGGTAGGTTTGGACCCAAACAAATATGAGAGAAAATAATGAACTCAAACCACACCATACCTTAGCTAGGACTTAATTACAATCTTACATGTTACACCATGCTTTCACAATCTTCAAAGTATTGTTGCAAGGTGTGACCCTTGGTCTCCTTGTTTAGTGCTGCGCTGCGGTGGTTTGCGACAAGGGCTTAACCGCCTCCCGTTCTTGTTAAGTCAAGTGGTTGTATCGGGCATTAATAGGTCGATCTTTTGGTGCAACGGCAGCTAACAATTGGTATCAGAGCCAAGTTCCTCTGAAATGAGTTTAACCACTTGAGGAAATCCAAGATGTCGTCATACAAGAAGGATAGTCCGAAGTTTGATGGAACCAACTTCACTCTTTGGAAAAGTCACATGAAATGTCACTTGGAATGTATGGGAAAAGCATACTTGGCCATGGTCTCAAAACCATATGTACCTCCACAAGGTGGTCCGACAACTTTGAATGAAATCACAGATGCTGAAAATAATCGCGGACCAAGGAAGCTCTGCTAAGCGCATTGAATGACTCAGATCTCTCAAATGTTATTGACCTACCAACTGCATATGAGATCTTGACTAAACTGGAACTTCTATATGAAGGAGATGAGTTCGTCAAGAGTGCAAGGTTGCAAAGTCTGAAAGGGAAATTTGAAAGATTGAAGATGAGAGATGATGAAAACATCACTACCTTTATGCCAAGAGTGAATGAGCTAGTATGTGGAATTAGAAATGCTAGTGGAACTCTGGATGAAAATGAGATTGTTTGCAAAATCCTCAGATCTCTTCCTGCTGCCTACAAAATCAAGGTTGCTGCCATTGATGAATTCAGAGCCCACACAACTGTCACAAGAGAACAATTGGCTGGCAAACTAGCTACATTTGAAATGATCAAGTTTGGAGATGATCCTTCCAAGACTGAATCTGCTTTCAAAGCTAGTGCCTATGTGAAAGGCAAACAAAGATTTGATCTGGGAGAAAACTCTTCAAGGAAGATGTCATGGTATGATCAAGCAAGAAGAGACATGGAAGAAGAAGAAGCAGAAACAGCTCAACTTGAAGCCCTCATTGCAAAGAGACTGCCAAGAGGATCCGAAGATGACAATGAAGGAGTAACAGATGATGAATCAGAACTAGGAAGCAAAGCCAGAAATGAATGGGTGTTTATTGCCATTAAGGAAGAAGATTCAATATCCTCTGAATCTGTCAATCACAAGGTTGTGGAAAGAGCTTTCGCTGCTCAAGTGGAAGAAAAGGATGATTGGGTTATTGACAGTGGATGTTCTCACCATATGACTGGTGACAAGAATAAGTTCTTAGATTTGGAAAGGTATGAAGGAGGAATGGTAAAGTTTGGTGACAATTCTGCTGGCAGAATTAGAGGTAGGGGAACTATTTCCTTTGATGGAAAGAGCAAAACAGGTAATGTACTATATGTTGAAGGATTGAAGCACAATCTTCTTAGTGTTGGTCAGTTAGTGGACAAAGGCTATGATCTCCGGTTCAAGAATGGAAAATGCAGAATCTTTACAAGCTCTGGAACTGAAATTGCATCCGGTGCTCAAACAAAAGGTAATATCTTTCATCTGGTTGGTTCAAATAAAAGTTGCCTGTTTGTTCAAGTTGATCAGAGTTGGTTATGGCATAGAAGAATGTGTCATGTAAATTTTGATAACATCATCAAGATAAGCAATATTCAGGCTATAAGAGATCTTCCAAAATTGATGAAACCTACAAATAGTTTGTGCAAAGAATGTCAGCTAGGTAAACAGAGCAGAGTCTCCTTCAAAAGCAAAGATCAGTCCTCTACCGGATTATTGGAATTAGTACATACTAATCTCTGTGGTCTGACAAGAATCAAGAGTCTGCAAGGTGATAGATATTTCATGTTGCTAATTGATGACCATTCCCGGATGATGTGGGTTACCTTCCTAAAGGAGAAATCAGAAGCCCTTAAGAAGTTCAAAATCTTCAAAGCTATGGTAGAGAATCAAACCGGATTGAAACTGAAATGTCTAAGGTCTGATAGAGGTGGTGAATTTACATCTGGTGAGTTCATTGACTTTTGTGAGAAGCAGGGTATAAGAAGACAGTTGTCTGCTCCTAGGACTCCACAGTAGAATGGAGTAGTTGAGAGAAAGAACTGGACCATCTAGGAAGCTGCCAGGACAATGATGTTGGAAGCAAATGTTCCTCAAATGTTTTGGAAAGAAGCTATCAGCACTGCAGGCTACACTCTCAATCGAGTTCAAATCAGAAACAACACTAGTAAGACCCCCTATGAACTCCGGTTTGGCATCACTCCTACTATGAAATATTTCAAAGTATTTGGTAGCAAGTGTTATATTAAAAGAGATGAAGATCTAGGAAAGTTTGATGCTAGAAGTGATGAAGGAATTTTCTTGGGTTACTCCACTCAAAGCAAAGCATACTGTTGTTACAATAAGAGATTGAGGAAGATGATAGAAAGCACTAATGTGAAAGTTGATGAAGGAATTGAGAAGCCCTCAAGATTTTATGATTTTGATGAAGATGACCAAGATGGTGTTCAGGTTCAAGGAACTCAATCCTCTCTAGTAAGTCAAAGTCAGCCTAATCTGGTAAATCAGGAAGAAGAGATAGGTCTGAATGAGCCTGATCAAGAAGCAGAAGTGCAGGATGCTCCCAAAATTCCAAGGTATGTAAGACAGAACCACTCTGAAGATCAGATCATAGGTGACAGAAACAAAGGTGTGCAAACTAGAAGGAATGTTGCTCAAAATCAGGATGAATGTTGTCTGATTTCAAAGATTGAACCTAAAACAATAAATGAAGCTTACAATGATGAAAACTGGACCAAAGCAATGGAAGATGAATTGATGCAAATTGAGAACAATCATACTTGGGATCTTGTTCCCAGACCTAGAGACAGGAATGTGATTGGAACCAAATGGGTCTTCCAGAACAAACTGAATGAAGCTGGTGAAGTAATCAGAAACAAAGCTAGATTGGTCTGCAAAGGCTACTCTCAAATAGAAGGAATTGATTTTGAAGAAACCTTTGCTCCGGTGGCAAGAATTGAAGCAGTCATATTATTCCTTGCATTTGCTACCTTTAAAGACTTCAAGGTATATTAGATGGATGTCAAGTCTGCCTTCCTAAATGGTGATCTGGAAGAAGAAGTTTACATTGAACAACTGGATGGATTTCAATTATCTGATAATGATGATATGGTCTGCAAGTTGAAGAAAGCATTGTATGGATTAAAGCAAGCCCCAAGAGTATGGTATGAAAGGTTGGATAAGCATCTTGTGCAGATTGGATTCAATAAAGGTACTGCTGACAGTAACTTATATTTCAAAATTGATCATGAAAACATTTAGATTGTTGAAGTATTTGTGGATGATATCATTTTTGGAGGAAGAGATAGTATGTGCAAAACTTTTGCAAATCAGATGAAAAGTGAGTTTGAAATGTCTATGCTTGGTGAAATAAATTTCTTCTTGGGTCTGCAAATTACTCAAACAAAGAAAGGGATCTTCATTTCTCAGACCAAATATGTGAAAGAATTGTTGAGAAAATTTGGTATGGAAGATTCAAAGCCAATGAACACTCCCACGGCAACCGGATGTAAGTTGAGCAAAGATGATGACTCCCCAAAGGTAGATCAGACAAAGTATAGATCAATGATTGGTGGATTGTTGTATCTCACTCAGACTAGACCAGATATAACGCAAGCTATTGGTCTTGTAGCAAGATTCCAGGCTGATCCTTAAGAATCTCATGTTATGGCAATCAAAAGAATTTTCAGGTACTTGAAAGGAATAGTTGAGTATGGTCTATGGTACCCTAGAGATCTAGATTTCTCTCTTCATGCTTACACAGATGCAGATTGGGCAGGAGATGTGGATGACCGGAAGAGCACCAGTGGTGGAGCATTCTTTTTGGGAAAGAGATTGGTTTCTTGGCTAAGCAAGAAACAAGATGCAATATCTCTGTCTACAACTGAAGCAGAATACATTGTAGCAGTAGGTAGTTGCACTCAAATCTTATGGATGAAGCAGATGCTAAGAGACATTAAAGTTGAATATGAGGAGCCTGTCACAATTTTCTGTGATAATTCAAGTGCAATTAATATTTCTAAGAATCCGGTACTACATTTTAAGACTAAGCACATATCTATCAAGTTTCACTTTTTGAGAGAACAAGTGAACAAGGAAGAAGTCAGATTGGAGTATGTTCCCTCCAAGGATCAAATTGTAGATATCCTTACTAAACCTTTTCCCAAAGACTCTTTTGAATATCTCCAGGAAAAGTTAGGGGTCATGGCCCCTCCGGTAATGAACTAGGATGCACTAATGTGCATCAGTCCGGTGGATATCACAATCATATCTTGTGATCTAGATTGATGATGGGGAGCTGCTACTAAGGGGGAGTAGCTGGTATGATTCTGATATGTTAGAATTGCAAGTATGAGCCCTTTACCATTGATGTTAAAGGGGGAGAGAAGACATGTGAAAAACAAGTGGCTGATGAGGAGAAGACATGTTGCTGATAGGGGGAGCTGTGACAGAAAGGAGAAGTTCTTGTCTTGATGGTTTTTCACATCATATGTTGCCATCAATGACAAAGGGGGGGATTGTTGCAAGTATGAGGTGAACCAGTGTTGTCATTGATGTCAACATACTCATATTGCATTGACAAGAAGGATTGGATGAGCTGTGTGCTGAGGATATTGAGAAAATTAGCCTCAATCAGGAACAGTGATGAAAAGAAGGCAAATGTATTGTATAGGTTGAGAACCGGAGGATACAGATTAAAGGGTTTGTAGATATGAGTCTTGAGATGTTTTAGTTAAGATTTCAGAGGTCTGCATGAAGATCTGAAGAAGTTGTGGCTGTCTGTGTGGAACCAGTTCCGGCAAGTGTTCACAGGTGACAGAGGATCACAGAAAGGTCTGGTGAGGTCTGGAATTGTATAATCCTAATCTGCGGATTGGAAGGAGTGTTTGGGATGTCATTGTGATGTGTCATCTCGAGTTGTGTATGATTTTAAGGTCCAGACGTACCTTTTGCATTGTGACAGTGGTGACAAACTGTGTTCTTGAAGTTCCAGATGAGGAAGAGAAGAGATTCCAGTAAGTAGAGAAAGTGCGGATGTACCTGGTCATTCAGGCAAGCTTGTGAAGGTTCTTGGATCGTGTTGAGGTTTTGTTGTTGATCCGCATTGGTGGTAGAGCCCAGAATTGAAGATATTCTTCCGGATGAAGTTCTTGTTCAGACTAGCTGACCGGATGAGTTGTTCATCTTGCGAATGTTCTTGTGGTGGCTGATCGGATGTATTAATCATCTTGCAAATGTCCTTATGGTTGATTTCCAACTTAGATAATTATTCCTAAGTTGATGTCTTGTATAAATAAGTGTTTGAGAATTCATTTTGTACAGGTGATAGTGTGGATGAGTTTGGTATAGTGAAGAGAAGTGCAAAAGGCAGAGCAGGGACTTTAGGGCTTAAATGGAACTGATCTGGACATGGTAGAGATGTCATTCTCCAGTTCAAGATTGTGATTCTTATCACTTTGTAGACAGTGTGTCTCCTTGTAGGCAGTGGGCCTCTTTGTGAGCAGTGTGCTCGGGCAGTGAGCCCTAATTGGCAAGTGCCATTCTTTTTCTTATTCTTCTAACAAAGAATAATCCTTGGGTTAATCACCCCGTGGTTTTTTCCCTTAACTGAGTTTTCCACGTCAAAATCTTGGTGTTCAATGTGTTGATGTTTATCTGCTCTTGTGTTTATGCATTATGCTTTCATGGATGATTAATTGATATGCTGTTAACTAACAAAGAAGAATCAAGTGTTTGAAGTAAAAAGCAAGTTTTTATACAACTGATTCATCCCCCCTCTCAGTTGTATGCCCTAGATCCAACAATTGGTATCAGAGCCGAGGTCACGGGTTCAAACCCCACGCTTGCGCTGGGGGGATTGTTGCAAGGTGTGACCCTTGGTCTCCTTGTTTAGCGCTGCACTGCGGTGGTTTACGACAAGGGCTTAACTGCCTCCTGTGCTTGTTAAGTCAAGAGGTTGTATCGGGCATTAATAGGTCGATCTTTTGGTGCAATGGCAACTAACAAGTATAACCATAAGTAGTGAGAACAACCAGGTCAGCCAAGACTGAAGTTAACACTAAGACTTTTATGAACACACTTCATGCACTATCTGGAGTATACTTTGCAGACCAATCAAAAAGAAGGAACACAATCTAGAGACATCCACAAGAATGTTACAATCACCAAGAACATATGCACAACCTCTAAACACTTTATCCATTAGATACTTCAAACTGGAGCACTTGAACATTACTGTCAGCCACTGTCAAAAGGGAAAGATCACTTGTAAAGCACCAAATCATGAACCATTTCAAATGAAGGCACATAAAATCATTACAAACTTAATTCCATAACCACAAACTATAAAACTTAAATGTGGAGAAATGCAGAGTAGAATACATTCTCCCTGTCACCATAAAATATAAAGAAAAAAGGTTTTTACTCTGGTGAACAGAACTCGCTCAAATCTTCACACCAAAGGCTCAAACTTGAAACATAGAAACTATAGATATCCCTTATCATGAATTCCAAATTGCAGATAAAGATATTCAATACATAGGATATGTAGAACAAAATACTACATTATTCTTCTACAAGCTAAGATACTCTTCAACACACTATTTTCACTAGGAGAGAAAATTTTCTCAAATCAGAAGCACTTTCTCATTATCTTCAAGCCAATACAAGGCAGCTAACTCAACACAAGTAAGCATCAAAACAAGAGCATAGTTGATAGCAATGACAACACAGATATGTCAATGTCAATGACAACAACAGTAAGCACATACTTGAAACAATCTCCCCCTTTGTCATTGATGGCAACATTGATGTGAAACACTATAAGAACCATCAAGACAAGATTTTGCATTGATTACATTCTCCCATTTTTCTTTACACATTTGAACTCTTTCTCCCCTTGATTTTTTCACATGATTTCTCTCCCCCTTTGACATCGATGGAAAAGGGTATCACTTCTCTTCTTGTACACATACTTGCAAATTATTGCTCTTTAACAGGAACTCATATCAGAAACATATACCTACTCCCCCCTTAGAGGTAGCCTTCAAAACATCAATCTAGATCAAAAGATGAAACTTTGGACACCACTGGACTAATGCATTCCTTATGCATCTTAGTTTAGAGTAGGTGGGGTAATAACCCCTAACTTTACCCTGAGATACTCAAAAGTATCCATAGGTAGAGGTTTTGTAAAAATATCTGTAATCTGATCCTTGGTAGATACATATTCCATCTTTACTTCATTTTCTATTACCTTTTCTCTCAAAAAGTGATATATGCTTTGGTCTTGAGTACATCACTTGATTCTTAGAAATATTTATAGCACTTGTATTGTCACAGAAGATTGAAATTGGTTCTTCATAAACAACTCATGTGCCCTTCAATGTTTGTTTCGTCCAAAGCACTTGAGTACAACATGTTACAAAAATATATTCTTCTTCTATAGTAGACAAAGAAATTGATTCTTTCTTCTTGCTCAACCATGAAACCAAACTGTTACCCAAGAGGAAAGTACCTCCACTTGTCCTTTTTGTGTCATCAGCATTTCCACCCCAATCAACATCTGTATAAGCACTATGAGTAAAATCAGTATCTTTGGGATACCACAATCCATAGTCTGAAGTTCCTTTTAAATACCTCATGATCCTTTTTGACTTCCATCATAGGTGACTCTTTGGGATCTTCTTGAAATCTTGCCACAAGATAGACTACATGCATTATGTCTAGTTTAGTATGGGTTAGACAAAGTAGTTCTCCAATCATAGACCTATACTTTTTATGGTTAGTCTTAGGTGATTCATCTTTTTTTCTTAGCTTGCAAATAGTTACCATAGGAGTATGTACTAGTTTAGAATCCTCCATTCCAAACTTCTTCAATAGTTCTTTCAAATACTTGGACTGAGAAATCAAAAATTCCTTTTTTTGATTGAGTAATTTGTAGTCCTAGAAATAAATTCAATTTACAAAATGTATAGACATCTCAAATTCCTTTTGCATTTCCTTTACAACTTTCTTACAGATACCTTCATTACGTCCAAAGATAATATCATCAACAAAGACTATAACAACTAGAATTTAATCATCATTGATTTTGAAATAGAGATTACTATCTACAGTAATTTTATTGAACTCTAATTGCATCAAGTACTTGTCCAACCATGCATACCAGGCTCTAAGAGCTTGCTTGAGTCCATAAGGGGCTTTCTTGAATCTGCATACCATGTCACCTTGGTCAAATGACTGAAATCCTTTAGGTTGTTTAATGTAAACCACTTCTTCTAGTTCTCCATTCAAGAATGCAGACTTTACATCCATCTGGTATACATTGAAATCTTTGTATGTTGCAAAGGCCAGAAACATTCTTATTGCTTCAATCCTTTCCACAAGAGCATAAGTCTCCTCAATGTCTATACCTTCAACTTGAGAATATCCCTTACATACTAGTCTTGCCTTGTTTCTTACAACTTCTCCATTTACATTCATCTTGTTTCCAGAAACCCATTTGGTTCCAATCACATTCTTATCAGCAGGTATAGGGACTAATACCCAAGTTTGATTCTTCTCTATCTGCATCATCTCTTCTTCCATAGCTTTTACCCAACTTTCATCTTTGCAAGCTTCAGTAATAGTTTTAGGTTCAATATGTGAAAGTAGACAATAGTTCACTTGTTCCTTTGTAGCTCTTTTCCTTGTCACTACCCCTTTGCTTTTATCACAAATAATTTGATCTTTAGAATGATTAATCGTTACATACCTGGGAGTCTTAATAACACTTTATGGAGCCTTTTATTCTTCAATTTAATTGTCCTTTTTATCTACCGTTTCCTTATTGACTATAACAACATGTTCATCTAATTTGTATCCACTCAGATCTAATGTAATTTCATTGTCTTCATCAACCTTCACATTAACACTTTCAATGACCTTCCTTAATCTCTTATTGTAGCACCAGTAGGCCTTGCTCTTAAAAGAGTATCCAGGGAAAATTCCTTCATCATATCTAGCATCAAACTTGTCTAGCTCTTCATCTCTTCTGATATAACATTTACTTCCAAAAAATTTGAAGTATTTCACTATGGGAACTCTTCCATACCACAATTCATAAGGATTTTTAGTACCATTACCTTTGACTTGGAGTCTATTGTGAATGTAGATAGCAGTGTGTATAGCTTCTCTCCAATACACTTCTGATAGGTTAGCCTCCATTATCATTAACCTAGCAACCTCTTGAACTCTCCTATTTTTTCTTTCAACAACTCCATTCTGCTCGGGAGTCCTAAGATAATTGTCTCTTTATCCCATGCTCTTCACAGAAAATGTTGAATTCATTTGGTGTAAACTCACCTCCTCTTTCAGACCTTAAGCATCTGATCCTCAATTCTAACTCATTCCCAACCATTACCTTAAAAGATTTGAACTTGTCTAGGTCTTTTGATTTCTCTTTTAGAAAAGTAACCCATGTCATTCTAGAATAATCATCAATAAGTAACATAAAGTACCTGTCTCCTTGAAGATTTCTTATTCTTGTAGGACCACACAGATCTGTATGCACCAGCTCAAGCAATCCAATAGAAAATTGTTCTTTACTCTTGAAACATTTTCTTGTATGTTTCCCTAGTTGACACTCCTTGCAAATAGTATTAGCAAGCTTTACAAGTTTAGGCAGATCTCTCACAGCTTGTATTGAGTTTATCTTCACCAAGTTGTCAAAATTGACATGACACATCCTTCTATGCCATGGTCAACTTTGATCTATTTGAGCCAACAAACAACAATTATCAGTTCCCCTCAAGTGATAAACATTAGGTCTTTAGTCTTCTTACCAATTGCAATCACTATTTCAAAGCTTTCCATGATCTTGGATCCATTATCCTTGAAACTTAGATCATACCCTTTTTCACACATCTGACCAACACTTAAAAGATAATGCGTTAAAGCCTTCACATATTAAACATCCTCTATGTTAAATCCTTACCATCAAAAGGAATAGATCCTCTCCCACAAATCTTACCAGCTACATTATCTCCAAACCTAACCAATCCCCCATCATACTTTCAAAGCTTACAAACTTACTTTTATCACCAATCATGTGATATGAGCATCCACTATCAATAATCCATTCATCCTTATCTTTCTCAAGCTAGATAGACAAAGCACTTTCTTCCACTGGTATTTTTACCTTCACACAACTAGCAGAATTAGTAGACTCAATTTCTTCTTTACTAGCAATAAATAAGAATTCATTTGCACTGGTGCTATTATCATCAGACTTATCATTTGTTACACCATCATCATCAAGATCTATAACATAATAGCATTTATTTATAATCCCAAGTCTACTTTCAAATTTCTTCTTACCTCTCTCAATTCTCTCTGGACACCTAGAGGCATAGTGACCAATCTTACCACAAGAAAAACATTTGAATGGTAATTTGCCTTTGAACTTACTAGTACTTCTTTGCATTCTGTCCACAAAGTTGGCTTCAACCTCATCAAGGTCATCATCTGATTCCACAACATATTTCTGAGATCTTGATGTTTTTTTCTGAAGTGTTGGCTTTGAAAGTAGTTTCAGTCTTTGGCAGAGCATCACCAAATTCTCTCATCTCAAAACTTGTAAGCTTCCCGAGGAACTTCTCTTTTGAAACCTTGTTCACACTCATGACTTCCTCAATTATTGACACCTTGTGACTATAGGATTTAGGTAATGATCTAGGAATCTTCAATACAACCTCATCCTCATTTATAGTTCTTCCAAGACCCTTGATTCCATTAAAAAATTCATCAACCTTTTGCATATAGATTGTTATGTTCTCATCATCACTCATCTTCAAGGCTTAATACTTTGCCTTCAAATTTTGTAATTTTTCACTCTTTGCAGAATCATCTTCTTCATACAAAATTTTCAACTTATCCCAGATCTCATGAGTAGTTTCCAAATCCATAACTTTCACTAACTCAGTATTAGATAGGGCATTTAATAGAGCATCTCTAGCTTTTCCATTTAGCTCATACTGTTTGACTTCATCTTCATCTGATGGACCATTTTTAGGAATAGTATACTTTTTCTTTGCCATCTCCCAAACACCATAATGAAGGGAAATGAGATGACTTTTCATTCATACCTTCCTTAGAGCATAGTTTGTTCCATCAAATTGCATCTAGACTCCTTCTTGTGTGCCATCATAGATCTTCCTCAAATTGTTAGGCTCTTCACTAAGGAACCCTTGCTCTGATACCAATTGTTGAAATGTGAAAGACAACTGAGAGGGGGGGTAAATCAGTTGTCACCAAAACTTTAAAACAATCAACACATCAACCACTCATTCACTATTATTGCAATTTAACCATGAAAACATGATAATAGAACTTAAACACATTCACACATGAGACACATGAGACACCTGATTTTTTATGTGGAAAACACAATAAGGGAAAAATCATGGTGAGTGTTAGCTCACAATATAATATGTAATAACAATACCCAAAATCAAAGGCTAGCTGCCTTAGGGCTCACCACCTAGAATGCTCACTGCAAAAAGATAGGGCTCACTACCAAAGTTGATGAACTGAGATATTAGCATCTACTTCATCCCAGTGTTCAGCTCCATTGAAGCACACTAATTCTTCCTCTTTTCTACCTTCTTCACTCACACATAGTTATATTTACATTTCTTGCACACACCCTAAATTTGTGACTTCATTACATGTTTTATACAATTCATCAACCTTGGAATTAATCATCAACCATTGGAACAATTTCCAAGGTTAGAAAACATACATTAAGATAGGTTTGGACCCAAAAAGATATGAGAGAAAAAAAAATGAATGTAGACCATGCCATGCCTTAGCTGAGACTTAATTGGAATCTTCCATAAAACACCATACTTGCACAATCTTCAGAGCATAACTACAAGTAGTGAGAATAACCAAGTCGGCCAAGACTAGAGTTAACACTAAGAATTTTAGGAACACGCTTCATGCACTATTTGGATTATAATTTATGGACCAATCATAAGGTAGGAACATGATCTAGAGACATCCACAAATCACATTACAATCACAAAGAACATCTGCACAACCTCTAAACACTTTATCCATGAGATACTTCAAACTGAAGCACTTTCAACATTATTAACAACCATTGTCAAAAGGGAAAGATCACTTGCATAGCACCAAATAATGAACCATTTCAAATAAAGGAAGATAACATCATTACAAACTTAATTCCAGAACCATACACTATAAAACTTAAATGTGAAGAAATGTGGAGCAAAGTACATTCTCATTGTCACCATTAAATATATGGAACAATAGTTTTTACTTTGGTGAACATAACTCACTCAAATCTTCACACCGAAGGCTCAAAATTGAAACATAGAAACTATAGACATCCCTTATCATGAATTCCAAACCACAGATAAAGATATTCAATATACAATATATGTGGATCAAAATACTACACTGCTCTTTTTCAACCTAAGATACTCTGTAACACACCATTTTCACTAGAAGAGCAAATTTTCTCAAAAGCACTTGGGAACTCAATATCAGGAGACGTTTCTCATTATCTTCAAGTGAATAGAAGAAAATTAACTCAACACAAGTAAGTATCAAAACAAGAGCATAGTTGACACCAATTGCAACACAGATATGTTAACATCAATAACAACACTGGTAAGCACATACTTGCAACAAAACATTACTGTCAACCACTGTTATAAATAAAAGATCACTTACGGAGCACCAAATCATGAACCATTTCAAATGAAGGCATGTAACATCATCCCATACTTAGTTCTAGAACCACAAAGTATAAAACTTAAGTGCAGAGAGATGCGGAGCATAATACATTCTCCCTGTCACCATTGAATACTTAGAAAAATAGTTTTTACTCTGGTGAACAAAACTCACTCAACTCTTCAAAGTAGAGGCTCAAACTTGAAACATAGCAACTACAAACATCCCTTATCATAAATTCCAAACTATAGACAAAGATACTCAATCTACAGAATATGCAGAGAAAAACACTGCATTGTTCTTCTCAGACACTTGCCCAAACTTATCCAAATAACTTCCTTAGATGCTAACCTTAGGTGTTGATATCAATGACAACACTTACTTCTCATACTTGTAACAATCTCCCCCTTTGTCATTGATGGAAACACATGATGTGAAAAACCATCAAGACAAGGAAACTTGTTTTGCTTCTATGCTCCCCTTACTTTACGCTTTCTCTGGTTATAACTTTCAGAAACTGAAACTCTCTTCTTAATTTTTTCACATGAACTTCTCTACCCCTTTGACATCAATGGAAAAGGGTGCCATAACTTCTATCCTTCTTTAGTTATCAAGACTCCACTTCAATTTTATGAGAATAATTATATTACATCATATTAGTTTATCCAACTAATAACTATTTCATAGTTATTTGTTGGTTGGATGGTTTGTTAGTCGGGTATGCCTAACTAGGTGGTTTTAATAACCATTTTATATTGTATATATTTGTTGCTCTCACATTAATCAATTTTCTCATTGCTCTCATTATTTCATCATGGTATCAAAGTAGAAACAAATCCTGAGAGCATGTGTATGTGATCTAGAGGTTGAAAGGAAGTTATCTGCTTAAATCAAATTTGTGAAGATCTGAAGTTGTTACAAATTGGAGGAGGTAAAGAAATCTAAATCTACATTGAATTCATTCAAAACTAGTGATTGAAGGAAGAAGTCCAAACAATGAATGAAGGAGATCTCATAAATATTGAAATCATTTGCAAAACATTGAAAAGCCATAGAAGCATATCATAAGCTTTGGAGGAATATAAAACTACTGTACAAACCAACAAATTAGATATGAAGTTAGCAAAGGCGTCTAAAAAATAGTTCCACTTTTGTTTGAAGGTGGCATATGACATCTAAATGCTGTCATAATATTGCTATCTAAATTCACTGGCTGTGCAAAATCCAAAGGCAAAGGAATTTCTAATTTAAAAAAGGTGTTTCAAAACACAAGCGGTGTGAGAACAAAAGTGATGTGAGAAATTGAAAAAGAGATATAAGAATTTTTTTAAAGGAGATATAAGAAGTTTTTTTTTTTGAAAAAAAGATATAAGCATTTTTTAAAGGGGGCATTTTGCTTTCTTAAAACAAAATAAGAAAGTTTTTTAAGGGTGAAAAGAGAACTTTTAAAGTTTTTTACAAAGTTGAAGTATTTCTATTTCAAATAAAAGGGGAAATTATATTATTTTGCACCTAAAACATTGAATTTGGAGCATAAGTGTTGGATTTTTACAAGCCATTTTTAAGTTTTTGAAATTTGAATTAAGTCCCAAAATTCAAATTGGAGATATAAGAACATCCAAACTATAGAAATGGCTCTTAGTACACCTAAAATCATGCTACTAGATTCTCAACTCCTTAGAGGTGACAATTATGCCTCTTGGAAAATCAAAGTTCAAACCCATTTAGAATTTAAGGACCTTTGGGATATTGTCTCTGGAACAACCACAAGACCTCAACAAGTAGGTGAAGATCATAATAAATTTGACAAGGCCAATCAAAAGGCCAAATTATCAATTTTGTTTGGTGTGACTGATGAGGTTCAACCTCACATTTGTACTACCACCTCCGTAAAAGATGCTTGGAATCACCTCAAAACTATGTATGAGGCTAAAAACTAAAGCCAAATCCTCCACCTACAGCATCAACTTCATTGTCTCAAAATGGAAAATAGTTAGAAGGTAGAATCATTTTTTAGAAGAGTTACTGAAATAAGAACTACTCTACAAGCATTAGGGGAAGATGTAGAAGATGATCCTCTAGTACCCATTGTACTGAAAGCACTAGCCCCTCATTTAGAGTGTTTGTCACATGCTTAAATGTGGCTAATAAAACCCCTTCATTTGAAGAACTAGTCAACTTGCTTCAACAAGAAGAAGCAATATTTGGTGAGACAAAATCTTAAGACAATCAAGTCCTAGTAGAAAAGCAAAAGGGAAAACAACCTGACCATCAGAGTGGTCCATCAGGACAGTCTAAACAAAATCAAGACAACTCTTCACATAAGAAAAAGAAATGCCAAATTTGTCATAAAAAGGGTAATGAACTCAAAAAGTGCTGGTATAACTCCTATGTCAATGGTGAGTCTAGTCACAAGAAGCCACATAAACCACCTCAAGGGGACAAGAAAAAGACACCTCATTGGAAAAAAAAAAAAATAGGCAACAAGGAAATGTTGCCTCAATAGGTAATTCAAATGATGAAGAATACATGTATGCTAAAGAAACAAAGAACTCCACATCAAGTAGTTTAGTCTAGTATGTTGATTTTGTGCATCCATACACATGACGGGGGAACAAGAATGGTTTAGTGATCTCACACCATCCACATCCTATGGTTATGTTTCATTGGGTGATGATACCTCCTATGGAGTTCAGGGAATTGGTGAAATTTGCCTTCCAGTAAGAACTCATAGATGTCAGCTTACAAAGGTTCTCTATGTACCTGGGCTCACTAAGAACCTTCTTTCAGTAAGTCAATTACTTGAGCAAAATTTAGAAGTTGAATTTGATCAACACAATGGTGAGAAACTTTGTCTTATTAAAGACAAAACTCACAATGAAGCAATTGTAGCTCATGCATCAGGGGTAGGAAAGATGTTCCAACTAATGGATGTTTCACAAGAAGATCAAGCCCTTACTATAAAAACAAATCAATCCACAACTCTTTGGCATAGGAGATTTGGCCACCTCAATTTTGGTTATCTTCTAGTATTGAGTAAAAGAAATATGGTCAAAGGACCTCCCTCCATTTAGAAAACATAAGTTTTTTGCACACATTGTCTTGTCAAGAAACAACATAGGGCTCCTTTTCATGCTGTAGAAAATAGAGCCACTAGTCCGTTAGAATTGGTGCATACTGATCTATCTAGACCTATGCCATTCAACCACCAGAATGCTCAGTATTTCCTTCTCTTTGTGGATGATTACGCTAGAAGAATGTGGATCTATTGTTTGGTTCACAAAAGTGAATCCTTTGAGAAATTCAAGGAGATTAGAGCCCTTGCAGAATGGTCATCAGGTTAGACTCTAAGAGCCCTTTAGTTAGATCGAGGGAGGGGATTCACAAGTAAGGAATTTGTAGCCTACTTACAAAAACATGGAATTCACCAACAGTTGACCATTACATATACGCCTCAACAAAATGGAGTGGCAG
Source organism: Cunninghamia lanceolata (assembly GCA_027924645.1). NCBI lineage: Eukaryota > Viridiplantae > Streptophyta > Pinopsida > Cupressales > Cupressaceae > Cunninghamia > Cunninghamia lanceolata. Next base: position 9,023,797 of record BSBN01000348.1, read on the forward strand.
AGAGGCAAAATGGTACTATAGTGGAAATGGTGCAATGTATGTTGAAGGATGCAGGTCTTGATTCTACATTTTGGGATGAACTAGTTCATACAAAAGTGTATTTGTTGAGTAGAGTACCCACCAAAGTGCTTGATAACATCCCACTTGAAGAGGCTTGGACTAGGAAGAAGCCACTATTTCTCATTTCAAAGTGTTTGGATGTACTGCCTTTATGCATGTCCCCAAGATTTCAAGAGAAAAATTGGATGATTAAGTCTGTGAAGTGTATTTTTCTTGTGTACAGTTCAAAGTCTAACAGATATATGCTCATGGATGAAGTCACAAAAAAGGTATACATAAGTAGGGATGTTGAGTTTGATGAGGATTCTACATCTTCCTCTTCATCACTTGGTTGTTTCCAAACACCTTGAATTCTTGATCCAGAAGATGAGAAGGTTGATGAAGAGACTCCTAATGAGGTTTGTTTCCATTAGATGAGTTTCCTGCTCTATCATCACCTCAATCTTCATCTCGTGTACACAAGAATCTTCCTAAGTGGTATAAGGCCACCATAAAGGATACTAAAGATGATGCAGTTGTTGATACATCTTTCGAAGGGCCTAAGACTCGCAACAAGTCTTGTGAAGAAGTGAACATGGCCCTTATGTGTACAGTTATGAAAAGTTTAGAACCTAAAATAGTGCAGTAAGCTCTTGAGTTGCCACCTTGGAAAGATGTTGTGGATGTTGAATATCAAGCATTTCTAAGGAATAATACATGGGAACTTGTTGATCTTCCACCATGGAAGAAGGCTATTTTTTTCAAATGGGTTTTTCAGATCAAATATAAGGCAAACAGTAGCATTGACAAGTATAAGGCTTCACTTGTGGCTAAGGACTATGCATAAGAGGAAGGCATTGATTATGAAGAGACTTTTGCCCCTACAACAAAGATCAAGGCTATCTATATGGTATTAGCTATGGTAGTGCATTTTGGGTGGAAAGTTCACCAAATGGATGTCAAGAGTGCCTTCCTTAATGGTGATCTCATGGAAGAAGTCTACATGACTTAACCAGAGAGATACACTGCACATGGTCAACATCACAAAGTATGCAGACTCATCAAATCCCTCTATGGTCTTAAACAGGCTCGTCAGGCCTGCTACATAAAGATTGATGAGCATCTCCTTAATCATGGATTCACTAGGAATCCATATGATCCCAATCTCTACCTCAAGGAACAAGGGGGGGAGATTGTCATATTGATTGTTTATATTGATGATTTGGTCATCACGGGGAGTTCTCCACAGATAATTGAGGCAACTAAGAATGAACTCAAATGGTCATTGGACATGACAAATCTCGGGCTCCTACATTATTGTCTTGGCCTTGAAGTATGGAAATAGAAGAATTAGATATTTGATGAAGTATGCCAAGATAATAATCAAGAGGTTCCATATGGAAGATTGCAAACCGATGTCCACCCCCATGGAGACAAGTTTGCAACATTCCTACCACGATCCATCTAATTAGGTGAATGCTACTCTTATTGACAGTTGATTGGGAGTCTCATCTACCTGACATATACTAGGCCAGATATTAGCTATGCTATCAGCTATCTTTCTAGGTTCATGCATGAACCTAAGGTTGTTTATTGGAAAGAAAAAAAGAGGGTTTTGAGATACATCCATGGTATAGTGGCATATGGCATAGAATACAAGAAGAATGTATATTTTGCATTGTGTGGATACACAGATGCAAACTATGTAGGTTCAATGGATGATAGGAAGTCTACTTCAGGCTTCATTTTCTTTTCTGGATCTAGTCTGATTTCTTGGGGGACCAAAAAGTAAACCACTATTGCTCACTCTTCCACAGAGGTAGAATATTGTGCTGCAAGGGGGGCTATTTGTGAGGTGATATGGTTACTTACATTTTGACAGGTATAGGTGTTCCTGATACAGGTCCTACCATTTTCTTCTATGATAATTAGAGTGTTCTAAAGCTTGTTTGCAATACATTCTTTCATGAGCATACTGAGTGTATTGAGGTTCAATGCCATTATATCCTTGAGCATGTTTAGCGAGACAATATTTAGCTCCAATTTTGTTCATCCCAAGAGCAGCATGCCAAAATATTTACAAAATCACTTGCAACAGTGATGTTTAAAGCTTTCCAGACTTTCATGCTTTCATGTCTTGGCCATATGATGTAATAAGGGGGGGTATTAGAATAATTATATTACATCATATTATTTTATCAAGAACTAATAAGTATTTCATAGTTATTTTTTAGTTGGATGGTTGGTTAGATGGGTATGCCCAACTCAGTGGTTTCAATAACCACTTTATATTGCATATATTTGCTTCTCTCACATTAATTAATTTTCTCATTGCTCTTCATCAGATTGTACTATCACTGAACTACTCCCCTATCAGTAACACTACAACACTTACTGATCTATATCAGGAACTCATATCAGAAACATCTACCTACTCCCTCTAAGAGGTAGCCTTCAAAACATCATTCTAGATCAAAGAATGAACTTTGGGCACCACTAGATTGATGCACACTTCCTATCCAACTTAGTTTAGAGCAGGAGGGTTAATAACCTCTAACTTTTCCCTAAGATACTCAAAAGTATCCTTAGGTAGAGGCTCTATGAAAATATTTGCAATCTAATCCTTTGTAGACACATATTCCATTTTACTTCATTCTCTATTGCTTTTTTCTTGAAAGGAAGCTAGGTGTGCGGAAATCACTTCCTACACTAATCTAATGATGGGAGAGCTATAAAAATTCAAATTAATCCTTACAATAATAGCAATATGAAACATGTAAATGATATATTGCAGCAATACACATGAAACCAAAAGAAGACAGAAGAAGAGAGAAAAGATATACGGTGGAGAAAACGCTTATCGAGTGAAAAACCCCACACTCAAAAACCTACACAATGTATTATCAAAACTCAATATGGTTTACAATAAACTTGCAATGCAAGCTTCAATGGTCTTTGACACTCATGTCTAGAGTCAATCTAGAAGCATAATAGTACCTGTAAAACCTGTAATACATCTCCTCCTCCAAGCAACTGTTTATATAGAATATACAAGGCAAAATCGGTCCTATCTTGAGATAGGCATCCAACTTGGCCTCATGGCCCAAACCCCACACCTAAATACACTTGGTCAACATTCTAGAATTTTCTTGACACTTGTCTACAACTCCCATACCAAAGAGGTCACCTATTTCCAAAATGGGCTATGACAAATGCTCTTACGACTCTTACAATCGTCATAGAATCTGTCATAGCAGTTACAACTTACAGCTGTAAGAGAATCTTTCATACACATGCTATAAATAGTATATTCTATTACAACATGTCATAGTCCACCTTGGGGCACCCAAATATTCCTTTTTCAAAGATGCTTCATGACACATGTCTTCACCTATCTTAGAAGCTTCTATTTCTGACTCTTACATGTCATCACTTCGTCATAGGAATCCATCATAACCGTTTTGGTCAACATTCCCTTACACAACATCTAAGATGCTGACACATGGAAAAATATTCCTACCACTAAATGGGATGCCTATCTCCTCATGTGAGGACAAAATTACAAGTTGTCATCTTTCATGTAGGATGACACATCACCGTGCCACATCCCACAACATGACATTATGGAATTTACAATTAATTTACAACATAGGTAATAAATTAATAAATACAAACATAAATAATGCAAGCAATTACCAAGGTTGAGACACCTTAATTCCCAACACTCTCCCACTTGTCGAACACCTTGTAAGAGCCAATAGAATAACATGATTTAACTGCTATAGGTCGAGAGGCCCATAGACTCTGAACACCATATGAACTTCTCTATGCTCACTGGTTTTTTCAATGCATCTGCAACATTTTTCAAAGTATCTACCTTCTCCAAATTTACCTTCCCATAATCTACCATGTCTCGTATGAAGTGAAACTGTGCATCAATATGCTTTGTTTTGGCATGGAAAGTTGGATTCTTCGCAAGGTATATCGCACTCTGACTATCATAACTAATCGTAATCTGACCTGCATCAACACCAATATCTAAACACAATCCCTTAAGCCAAATGACTTCCTTACAAGGATGACTTTCTGCCATATACTTAGCTTCTATCATGGACAAAGCAACCACAAGTTGTTGCTTACTCATCCAACTAATAGCACCACCAAACAGTCTAAACACATAAGCACTGGTGGATCTCCTGCTATCAATGTCACCTGCCCAATCTGAATCCACAAGTCCACGAATGTCAATAGAATGCAGAGGTCCTATAACATTACCATGATAGCATATGGAATACTTTGAAGTACCCCTCAAATATCTGAATACTAGGTTAACTGCATCCCAATGAACCCGTCCAGGATTAGCCATAAATCGACTAAGGATTCCTACTGCTTGGGCAATGTCTGGTCTTGTGTAGACCATAGCATACATCAAACTACCAATAGCACTAGCATAAGGTACTCTACTCATGTCCTCCACCTCACTGGGAGCTTTTGGACAACCCTCAATAGACAACTTTGTCCCCAAAGAAATAGGAACACACAATGGTCTAAAATCTGCCATGCTGAACCTATCCAGCACAGTCTTCACATACTTACTTTGGCTTAACCAAAGTTTTCTATTAGCTCTATCTCTTCTGATTTTGATTCATAGAATGTACCTAGCTACCCCTAAATCCTTAATTTCAAACTGTGCTGACAACTAAGATTTGAAATCAGAAATCATATTCTTACCCTTCCCAATGAGCAACATATCATCAACATATAGTGCAACAATGAGAATACAATCACTATCAAACTTAAAGTACACACAGTGATCCAATTTCAATCTCACAAATCCAATTGACAACACAAAGGCATCAAACTTCAAATACCATCTCCTAAGAGACTGCTTCAAACCATACAAAGACTTCTTTAACTTGCAAACCAAATTTTCTTTACCTTTCACCATGTAATGCTCTGGCTGTGACATGTAGATTTCTTCCTCCAAATCACCATGAAGGAAATTTGTCTTCACATCCATCTGCTCTACCTCTAAATCATAAGTTGCTACAAGAGATAACAAGAAAATGGATGTCATCTTTGCAATGGGAGGGAAGATCTCACCATAATCTATGCCCTCCACTTGTGAATACCCCTTCGCAACCAATCTAGACTCATACTTCTCAACATTGCCATCTACACCAATTTTCTTCTTGAACACCCATTTGCATCCAACATGTTTCCATCTGAGAGGCAAAGACACCAAGTGCTAAGTTTGATTCTTTTCCAAAGAAGCCATCTCATCCTCCATGGCCTCCTTCCAAGAACCTGCATCTGTCATTTCCATAGCCTCCGATATAGTTCTAGGTTCATCACTGTTAGTAATTAAAGCATAAGCACAACAAGAATAAAGTAATGTAAAACCAAACCTTTCAGGTTGCTTTCTTATCTGTGTAGACCTCCTCAAGGGCTGAGGTTGAGGTTCAACTTCTTCATCTGAGATTTCAGAGCTACCAGAGCTCTCCTCATCATCAGGTCCAACATTGTCTTTCTATTCAGTCTTCTTAGGGGTAGCAAAAAAGTGAACAACATCCTCTTTATTTTCTTTTTCTTTTGGCTATAAAATAGTGGAAGAAGGTGTAAGCTCTTTGAAGATGACACTTTTGCTATACAACACTTTTTCAGCCACATGATCCCAAAGCTTGTATCCTTTCATACTAACACCATAGCCAATGAAGATACACTTAACAGTGTTGTTCTCCAACTTTGACCGCTTCTCCCTAGGCACATGTGCATATGCCTCACAACCAAAATATAAAGATGCCTTACTGAAGGCATTCTACGAGACCACACCTCCATGGGTGCCTTACTAACAAGAGCTGATGTAGGAGATCTATTTACCAGATAGAAAGTAGTGGCAACAGCTTCAGCCCAAAACTTTTGTTCTAGGCCAGCTTCACTAAGCATACTCCTGGCCTTCTCCATCAGTGTCCTGTTCATCCTCTCTGCAACTCCATTTTGTTGCGGGGTGTATGGAGTTGTCTAATGTATTTCAATCCCAAGTTCCTTGCAATATGAATTAGATTCTGTAGAACAAAACTCACCACCGTTGTCAGTTCTCAAACACTTAATTTTTCTACTAGTCTAATTTTTAGCAAAGCCCTTAAACTCCTTAAACTTACTATAGACTTCAGATTTGCTTATGAGAAAATAAATCCATGTCCTTCTACTGTATTCATTTATGAAAGATACAAAATATATAGATTTTGATAACAAAGGAACATTAACAAGACCAAACACATCAGAATGAATAAGGTGCAACATACCAGAAGATGTATGAGAACTCGAATAAAACTAAACACGGTTTTGTTTTCCATATATGCAATGTTCATAAAAGTCAAACTCAAGATTACAATCATCTAACCCCTTAGTGAGGTTCTTATTTTTCAGGGTACGCAAACCCTTCTCACCAATGTGGCCAAATCTCTTATGCCATAACATTGTCTTTTCAGTAGGAAGTTTAACTTCTAATGCATGATTACAACTATCAGGACTAGATACAATAGATTTCTTCACTGCTCATTTAGATGGTGGGGATGAAGTGACCACTGCCCTCTTTCTTGAGTTAGAAGAACTATTGAATTGTGAAATGCATGCCTCTAACTAAAATAGAGTACCTCTCCTAGTTCCCTTAGAAAGCACCATAGCTCCTCTAGTCATCTTGCATCCTTCTTTCAAAAAGACAACCTGCACACCTGCATCATTCAACATACTTATAGAAAGTAGGTTTCGTGCTAAACCTAGGATGTACATAACCCCAAAGATCCCCTTCACTCATCCATCAGGGAATCAGATAGAGACTCTTCCACGACCAACAATCTTCAGATGAGAGTCATCACCTAGAGACACCTTTCCACTATCAAACTCCTCATACTTGGTAAACCACTCTTGATGTGAGGTCATCTGGAATGATGCTAGAGTCAATCATCCACACATCATTAGATGCATGGGTTACCAGGGCTGCGATGAAAGTATCCCATCATCTTGTGACTTGTCAGAATCATAATCTGGGTTCTTTTTTTTCCTTTCCTCTTTGCATTCCTTTCAGAAATGCCCAGATTTACCACAGTTCCAATAGAGAGCCTTGGATTTTCTAGGAGATTTGGATCTCCCACTAGATTTAGATTTACCCCTCTCAGCTTTCTTGTACATCTTTTTTGATTTCTCCTTGAGTCTTCCACGAACTGTAAGAGCCTCTTTGATTGCCTCAAAAGACTTTCTCCACATTTCTTTAGACAATAGTGAAGAAACCACTTCATCCATTTTCAATGTGGATGTGGTGCTTCCAATAGCCCTGACAAGATGATCCCAAGAATCTGGCAAAGAAGCAGGGTCATACACCGATCCTCCTCCTCCATCTTCACACAAATGGATGTTAATTGTACAACCAACATGTTGAAAGCATTCATATGTTTGGCAACAGATCCTCCATCCTCCACTTGAAGAGAATACAACTTCTTTCTCAGAAAAAAGTTTGTTAACTAGGGATTTGGCTTGATACACATCTCCCAACTTCTTCCAAAGCAAGTTTGCAGTAGCCTCCTCATGGATATTTAATAGAACAAAATCAGCAAGACTAAGTCATATGAGACACTTAGCCTTCTGATCTTTAAGATCCCAATCAGCTTGTGACATTGCAGCTGGTTTAGTGTCACTAATAGTTTCCCAGAGGTCTTGGTCTACAAGCATGTCTTCCATCTTGAGCATCCACAGCTCAAAATTAGTGCCATTGAATTTCTCCACATCTATCCTTCCGGATGTGCTTGCCATCTCCTTACTGCAATAAGATTCAAAATACTCTACATAGACTCCCACTCAACTTATGATCAACTCAAAAAACTTGTACCCAAAAACTAGGACCAAAGGTGATCAAGCTCTGATACCAACTGAAAGGAAGCTAGGTGTGTGAAAATCACTTCCTACACTAATCTAATACACATGAACCAGCAAGAATACATAAGAAGAGAGATAAGATATATGGTGGAGAAAACCCTTACTGGTGAAAAACCCCACACTCAGAAACCTGCACAATGTATTATCAAAACTGAATATGGTTTACAATACACTTGCAATTCAAGCTTCAATGGTCTTCGACACTCATATATGGAGTCAATCTAGCAGCATAATAGTTCCTGTAAAATCTATAATGCATCTACTCCTCTGAGCACCTATTTATATAGAATATACAAGGTAGAATTGGTCCTATCTTGAGATGGGCATCCAACTTGGCCTCATGGCCCAAAACCCATGCCTAAAGACACTTGGTCAACATTGTAGAATGTTCCTTACACTTGTCCATAGCTCCCATCCCAAAGAGGTTTCCTATTTCCAAAATGGGCTATGACAGATGCTCTTACGACTCTTACGATCGTCATAGAATCTGTCATAGCAGTTACAACTTACAATTGTAAGAGAATCTATCATACTGTTGATGCTTAAAATTGCACAGGTTCCAACATCAAGATGGGAAGTTTCAAGAATGTGGGACTTGCTACTTGAAACAACCTCCAGATTTTAAAGAAGCTGACTCTTCCAATTTAAATGTGTTTTGATTATAGGGAAGGAAGAAAACAAGCGTACAGATACAATAAGCAGAACTAAGCCTATGGTAATGCGCCTGAATGAAATATATTCTTCCAATTAGCATAGTGGATCTAACCCTTAAGATATAGTTATATTAAAGAGCAGATATCACATGATTAATATAAGCAGATGTAATTGAATAAGATCAAAAGGTTAAACACAGATAAATTTGTAGAGACAGATAATATTAGCTAAGGCATAGAACAAAAGTTATTTTCATTAATATTCTAGTATCATAAGAGGCACAGTAACATGCACAGCTATAATAACCTTCTTATCAGAAATAACAAAAAATAAAGGCAAATGATATAATTTGGTCACAACAAGGTTCTAAATTCTCTATTAAATTCTTGATGAAAAACTTATCAAAATTTCCAATCTCTTCTCCGATTACAAGTGCAACTTATTAATAACCAAAAACTTGACCAAAATCACCTGTAACAACCCAAATCTTAATGGTAAGACAGAACTGGAGCTAACTAAGAGTCTTCGGCCATTGAGATTTCTTGAATCTACAATTGTAATATCTCATACGATCATTAGTTGTGGCACAATATATGTGGCACTCTGCTGCATCACCATTGAAGACACCTGGGAACACCCTCGGGCTCATTGCGCAAAAAGAAATGTGACACATGGAAGCATCTTCTTTACTTTGAAACTCTAAAACCTCTAGAAGAAACACAAGAGAATGTCACTTGTCGTACTTCACCTTACTTTAGAAGTGATATGTGTCCTCCTCCACTTCAGGCTCAAAATTGTATCCTTATACCTAGGTGACTTAGAGTTATGATATCTATCACCATCCACTTTACTTTGAAACTAAGAAATAACATCATGGGACCCACTGTGTACATCACATGCTACCCACATAGAGAAATAAACTGGGATAGATGGCGTCATCCTCTAGAAACAAAACTGGACACGTGGCAAAGCCCGCAATAACATATAACTTATAAAGAGAACCTTCTGGATACGTGGAAGCTGACACTCAACTCACTCTAGTGTAACTGAAAAACAAAAAGCCTTCATCCTGAGAGCATTAAAATAAAAAAGACCCTTCTCCCAATGTCGCCACATGGTGCCCTCCGCTATATGTATGAAACTGTGTTTTTATAAAATTGTGGCCCACCATACATTGGAAAGAAAACACATGTGGCATCATCTGCTAGCAGGCTCAAAAAGACACTTTTAAAGATTGCCTTCGGTGTAGACACATGGCAAAGCCTGCAGTCACTATGAAAGTTGAACAAAAGAAACTACTACCACCATGTGGCACGCTCCATGGCAGTAACTCAAAAGAAAAGTAACACATGGCTATCTCTGCTTAAAGCTTAAATTGTTTCCCTTTAACTGTAGCTTAGACACTTGGTGTGATCTACGCACAAAAACATACATAGTCACAAATATTTACTATTGTAACATTATATCGCAACAGTACTGAAACTGAAACAAAATGTAGAGTTTACTCTACAATTCTTGGTGATCACCAAGATTTCTAAACCTGCTTAGAAAGAACCCCCCAAAAAGGAAACAAAAATGATACAACCACAAATGTGAAAACCTCAACTATAGATTTTGCAATGCGGTCTAATATACAGACCATTTTGAATCTACAAACCCCTACCTACTTTGTGAATCCTGAAAAGCAAAATTAAGATTGATTATATTTTTATGTGAAAATGATTGCAAAATCTGGACATCTTTCAACTGAAACTCTAGCTAAGCCATTGGTATCAATACAGCTTCAACCTCTGCCATAGTAGATGAATCATTCAGAACTTAAAAAATTCTCTGATCATTCTATTTTGTCAAAAGAAGAGCCTTTACTTCATCTATCATCAATATTGTGTTATCATCTGGGAAAGATGAAGGGAGACCTAGTTGCACTAGACCTTCAATATGCTTCTTCATATCTTTCACTCCCTCTTTTACAATATCAAGGAGTCCTTTACAATTCATAGCTACGGTATTGAAACTTAAAAACTCATTTACCTTTTTGGCAGAAACCATTCTGTCATCTATACCTACCGCAGATAATGTTTCATCCATTGTGTCATATATCTTCTGTAATAGAAGCTGAGAATTAGAAGTCCTCAAGGATACAATAGATAATGTAGCCTGCACAAAGGATTCTAACTTCTCACATAGCTGCTGGGCATTCAATAAGAAAGTGAGGGATGGCTTGAGCTGAATAATCTCCTCAGAGATTCTTTTCCTCACTGAACTGTATAACTCCTTAACCAAATTCAAGACCCCTACATTATGTGGTCCATTTGATAACTCAATAGTTAGTTGCTTGGTTTTCTACTGCTCAGCTAGATACTGTTCTTGAGTTGCACTATTGGCATTCTGCTCCTTTAATAGCATTTGTTGTAACTGTGTAGCCTCTAACAATTTATTTTGATATTTCTTCTCTACAGTGGCCTTTTCTTGCCTCAAAACAATAACAGTAGCTTTTTCTTGTGCTAGCTCAGTTTTCAAAGATGCAACCTATGCCTGTATGGCTTGATGAATTTGTAATGACATAGTAGTTTGTAACTGTTTATTTGATGAATCAATTTCATAAATTTTTCACTGTATCTCCCAGGTTAAATTACTGCTAGTAACCTTTTCCTAAGCTAGATCAACTTCCACCTTTTGTAACCTTTTGGATATTTTTAGATAATCTATAACCACTATAGTAGCAGTCTCATTCATTAATTCTACCTTGTCTTTGGGTCTAAAGAAAGACATATCTGTTGGTTTTTCTTCTGAATCAACATCAGGGTTTACCAGTTCCTATGCACGTACAGATTCAACCAACTAATATAGGAGGTTGCGTGAGCTCCTCCCCTTCACTTCTGGTTCTGCTGCACCAAGGGGGGTATCCCTATAGCTAAAGATATAACTTTGACTAGCTCAATGATAGAAAGATCTAACTTGACAACAATAGGTAGAATACTCTCATGTATGGACCAAGATCTGCATGATAGATCACAATGTTGGCAACATTCTTAGACATATGTGTCTGGTTGGGTATGAGAGTATGCAGGGGTCCTAATCCTACTCCTACAACTAATGGGTTGAAATTATGGAAAGGTTAGAAGTGATGTTTTGGATGCAAGACAAGGGGTTTTGGATCATAACTATTGACCCAGGAGCATACCGGTGCCTATCTCAGGGCAAGGAGTCAACTAGATGTATACAAGAGATGGTTTGCAGATGGTTTCATGGGGTTGGAGCTGATGCTTGCCTTACAAACATCACCCAAAAATGGGTATCTAGCTGCCTCTACTTACAGATATCCCTGCTGACATACAATCTTCTCCATACTTAACCTAGAACAGTTTAATCCACTCCTTGAATGGAAGTTACAAATCAAGCATGCAGTATAGAAATCTATACCCTAAAATCTATGAAACCCTTAGAAACCAAATTCAGAAGAAGAATGATATGCAGCAAGGAGACAGACAGGTAAACACATGCATTACAACATTTTTCATAGAAAACAACAATGAAACTGAACATATGTGCAAAATACATTCATCATGCAACTCATAAACTCCAGAGAGATAGAATAACCAGGATCATGCCCTGTTCTTCATTATTTATGCAAAAAATGCCCAAGTCTTCAACAACCTCTGAAAATGAGCAACATAGCCTGCTATATAGCAGGAAGGTACTCAGCATTAATTACATGGAAAAGGTCAAAAGTCTACCAGATATAGTTCCTACTGAGGAAATGGCGCTTAAACATTCAATGCAGTAGGTGGAAGAGGAGATAGGGAGTCACCTCGAGCCATGTGCCGTCACCTAGGGACTTACATCTTCAATCGAGTACTAGATCCTTCCATGCCTTCGCCCATACCTCTGTAACATCCTCCATTAATGTCCACCTACCCGCGGCCTTGGGAAAAATAGTTAACTGTGTGCTCTTGAAACTTTCCTACCAAGATATATCATCCTGATATTTCAAATCATGTGAGAGCCATTTATCCCAAATGCACCCCGCGGAGACCCCTCTAGCACTTTATACACCACGCTGCATGTAAACTTACTATCACGCATTTTACCCTGCATGACCTGCGAGCTGACCGCTGGTGGTCCATCGGTGTAACTCCTGCCTCTGTCGGTGTGACCCACACTATTGGAACAAATGAAAGCTCCCTTGCTGACCACACCACTCTCACTGACAGGTAAATCCTTGAAAAGCCTCAAACCATAATCCATCAGCCAGACACCTCATGTCGGTGGACCTCTTACTAGCTCACCCGATAAGCAATGTCACTCCGATGAACATCCTGGTGATATCATCATCACATTCTCAATATCAAGGGGTCTTCATAAGATGACCTAGTGTTAGAAAAATGACCCCTCGGACCTTGATGATGTCACCAGCACATTCATATATCAGGGTGATATTCAGATATGACTTGATAGAAATATCACCCCCCACAGAATATCAGGTTTCACTGTAGCTTCATTGTAACATCGGGGTGATGTTTGAATATGACTGATATTTGGAAATATCACCCCCTCCCTCGGAATATGATGAAGCCATTAAGACAAGTGGATATCACCCTGATATAAGAATGACGTCAGCAGCATCAGGGTGACCAATGAACAAGAGGTGACAAAATAATATCGGGGTGATCCTAACAAAGATCACTCGATATTCAAACATGATGATCCTGCCACAGAAAGTCAAGACACATGAAATTTTGTAACAACAACATCAGGATGATCTTAACTTAAGATCACCTGATATTAAAATATCACCCCCTGGCGAAAGATCAGGCTGGCAGAAATATGACCCTCGCAAGAAACATCAGGGTGATAACTGGAAACATAATGATGATGACTTCCTCTGAATAAAATATGATGCTGACACTTGAAAAAGTTGAGGAGGCCCAAAGACTTAAAACCTTTTTTTGGATTTTTTGGGAAGGTGCCTGCATATACATATTCAGGTACCAACAATATCCATGGCCACAACATTCATTGGACAATCCTATGGTTGCATCTGCTCATTTGGCTTAATCACATTTGGTGACAAATGTGTCACAATCAACGACTATTGAATAGGATCAAAAAGTGACGTCATGTGAGCCACAACAGGGGTTGTGTTCTCTTTCTTCCTTTTCTTCTCCATCCTAGCTTCTCTAGCCTTCCTGGTTGTATCTGCTTGGGCTTGCAAAGTGGGAGGACATGCAATATAACCTCCAACAAAGGGATGACCCTGAGGCAGGCCATAAGGAATAGGAGATATTTGTTGGGTAGGGGAAAGTTGAGGTAGGGCCTGTTTAGGCATAGATGGAGAAAACAATGGCAAAATTATGTCTGTGAAGACATGGCCGGTGCACTAACAGATGGAGAAAAGGTTTGTAAAAGTGCAGCAGAAGTGGTAGGAGACATGAAAATTTGGGTATTTGGGGATGCCACTCCTAAATAAGAAGAAACAAATATAGGAGAAAAATGAGAAGAAGTACTTACTTGAGCTTCAGATGAAATGACTGGAGCTTGCTGTTATTGGGACCTAGGTGTCTCTTCTTCCTCCTCAGGCAATATTAGCCTCCTTATCTTTTGAGGCCTATCAGATACCTCTTCAGGACCCTCTTCTTCTTCCACATCAATCAAAATTGGTTTTTGGATAGGAACCGCTCTGGAACCCCCAGATGCCAAAGCTAAATGGGTCCCGAGAGACGGTGATGGTATAACTCCCTTCTATTTCTCAAGAGTGCTAAGAGACTAAGGCAATGGAGATCTAGGGTTAGCTGAAGATGTTTGCCCTATTTCCTGTGCTCCAGTAGCCTCCTCTATTTCTTCTGATGCTTCTTCATCAGCCCTCTGAATTCTGCTTGTATCAAGACTTGAGACTAGATATGGGTGCCATTCATCCCATATTGACTCTCATGTCTCATTTGTGTCTACATCTCCAAATGTATTGATAATCTCAGAGATTTCTTGTCGATATTTCTAATAGGCCTCAATCTTCTCTATGCTCCAATCCTTGCTTTTCAATGCCTTCCTCAAGCCCTGAGTCACCTTCAATTTAGGGTCATACTCTTTTTCTTTCTCATAGAAAGTCTCCCATGCTCTAGGACCCTCATAAGGTAAGTCACTTAACTCCACATAGAAGTCTGGTTTGTCCTCTTTTGGGAACCTTCTTGTTGGAAACAAGGCAGATAACTGAGAGGGGGGTGAATTAGTTATCTCAAAATTTCCTTAACTTTCTTTTATTTTTGTTATCTTAATAGTTAGTGTAGCATCAAAACATATAAGCATATGTGATCATAAGAACAAAAATAAAATCAACACACATAACACAAGGATTTTTACGTGGAAAACCTTGTTAAGTGAAAAAACACAGGGTGACTAACCCAAGATTGTATTCTCTATTAAAATAATGAGTACAAAATGGCACTTGCCAATTAGGGCTCACTGCCCGAGCACACTACTAACAAGAGGCAAACTGCCTACAAGAGACTCACTATCTACAGAATTTACAGAAGATAATCAGGTGTTTGAACTAATGAGAAGCATCTACAAATGCAAGAGTTCAGTTCTAGTTAGGCACAATACACTGATCTGATGCACTTCATTCTTCCTCTGTTTTAATGTTGTTTCTCTATCACATACCAGACTTCAACTACAGCCCTTACACTTATTCCTTCTTTTCTTGGCACTTGATTTCATCTCTTATTCACACCACACACCACTACATACTGAAATCCATCTGGTATATATATCCGCATCAAGGATTTCATCAACTTTCTAGTCAGCCACATGAACACTCAAGGTATTTGCAAGTTACTGATCTATCGGCTGAATCCATGCTTGATTTGTGATGAGTGTCAAAAACATAGGCATAGAAGTCATTAATCATGTCATCCAACAATGTATAATCCCTTAAGTTGCTTGATCAACACCATTTACTCATCCAGATTGAAGTCTGATACTCTGTCAGTCAGTTCTTCCTTTGTCTGCTCTGCCTGATTGGAACCCAACACTCAGATGCTCATATCTTTCCCTTGATTTATCACCAAAGGCTAAATCTCTGGAGTACAGTAGTCCTAATACCCCTCTTGACTTTCCCAAGTCCGCAACTTACTGAGTTACACCATCTGAGAGATCTGGACCTGATCGTTGGACCTTTTTACATGCTTTGTTCTTGTTCACCAGACCAAAACCATCTTCAATCTAATTTTCGGTATAGGCATACTCTGTACTGTAGATGTGTGGGATAGACTTTGTTGCCAGCAATGACAACACTCATGAAGCCACACAATGTCTCTTGCCAACAATCTCCCCCTTTGGCATTGATGGAAACACTTAGTGAAAAATGGCTAAGTGTCACAGTAACTCTCCCTTGGTTGATGCTTTGTCTTTTGCATTGTTTTACCGCAGGTCCCCCTTAGCTGGATTCCACATTTTTCACTACTCCTCACTCCCCCTTTGACATCAATGGCAAAGGGCAGAATCCGTATACCAAAATTTTGCAAAAATTAACCTATACATGGCTGCATAAGTATATATATATGTTATACTTACATATACTTAAGTATATCTGCAAAAGTGGCCTTCAACTATACAAACTCTGTGGCCCAACTATGCTTCATCCTTTCCAAAATGGAGATGTGACCACTCAACAAAAATGTATATGCTTCTGCCCTTTTTAAATCTATTGGATCACTGGTCCAGGTTGTGGTCTAAGCATCTGTCAAGGCCTCATGCATTGCCTCTAACTTAGGGATAATTATCCCTCTAAGTTCAGCCATTCTGTTTATTATGTTCTTTTCTTTGTCCAGCCTCTTTATTTCATTTATGATGACAATAGCCTGGCATTCCTAATTCATTAAAGAGGTAGTAAGGGGATCAAAATTCTAAGATAAACTTGATAGTTTACCTTCTTGTTCTTTCACTTTCTTCTCAATGTCCTCTGTCACTTTGGGCCAAGATAGACAAAATTTGTATATGTCCCCACCATCTTTAAGAGCATTTTCAAGGCTCTTTATTCCAATGTCTAGGGTCCTCCTATCATTAGCAATCAGTCCTTGCACTTCAATGAATCTTTTTCCTAGAAACTCCTTCTAGACCTTTGCTTCTATTGATTTCTCTAGAGATTCAAAATGAGTGCTAATAGAATTTACCAAAGATCTCAAGTTACCAGATGGTGAGGCCGAAGGATCCTTTTGGAATGATGGTATGATCTTTTCCAGCATCCCAGATGCAATCTCCAATAGTTCACAGTCTTCCATGTGAGATTTCAGGAGTTTTTCTTTTGCTTTGGGTTGAGAAAAAGATGTTATTTTCATTTTGAACCAGAGAGAGAGTCAAAATTTAGTGGCCCTTGAAATAGCTTAGGTTCATCTATCTCCATCATTTCTTTGTTTAAGAAGTTCTTCACTACCTCTGTAGTGTCTCTTGCCAGTGATTGAGTCTTCTTTTCTTTTGCGATATCAGAACAGTCAACATTAGTTTCTTCTACTTGTTCTTCTTCTTTTCTTTTAACCTCCTCTTGACTCACTTTCTCCTCTTTTCTTCCATCTCCTTCAGCTTTAGAATTTGGATTGTCTATAGTGGGATCCAGAGGAGAGATGTCACCAATGTTTACTGCTTCATGAACTTCCCTTCTAGAATAGAGGAATCCAAGTCCTTAGACTTCTCTTTATCTATCTCTTTTGATCCTTCTACATCAGAAGATTCTTCATTGGTTACATTTAATCCTTCAACATCCATGGTAGAAGGTTCTTGAACTGATTCCTCTATAATAGGAAGATTGAATCTTTTCAAAGCATTCTAGAGGATATCTTTTGTCTCACTTGCTACTTGGTCATTTTCTTCAAGCATAAGTTTATTCATTCTTGCCTTACTCCAGAACTCATCCTTACAATCCTTAAAAATCATGTCTATTTGTTTTGGAGTGATAGAAGGATAAAACTGAATCATTATTTGTTCCTAAATCTCTAGGTCTTTTGCCTTTGCATTCTCTTTTCTTAGTTCAAGAACCTTTTCTAGACTCTTAGGAATTAATGATATAATTTCAATGAAAGTTTTATTGTAAATATTTAGGTACCTAACAGTAGCTTCTTCCAAAATCCTCTTGTCAGTATCACTATATTCATCATAGAACTCTATTACTGGCTGCAGGTTCCCATCCATAGTAACTACCTTGATGATGTCATCAATGGAAAGAGTGGGCTTTTCAACAAATTCTTTTGCCTTTTCTTCCTTATTTTTACTAGTAGAGAATTCCACTGATGTTTTCTTCTTCTTCATTTTCTTGATTTCCTCATCAGATTCTATTTCTTCATCATCTTTAAGACTTGTATATGACCTTGTGGCTTTGGTCTTCATCCTCTTTTCTCCTTTTCTAGATGTCTTGACTTCTGGTTTGGTGGCCCTTGAGCTTTTAGGAGTGGCAGGTGCAGAGCTCTTAGAAGATCTAGTCCAAGTGGAGGCTTGTACCAGAACATCTCCTTTCTTTGCTTCTTGTTTCCCTTTCTCAGCCTTCTCCATTTTCTCTCTATTTGCATCTACTGCCTCTTTTGATAAGCCAAATCTTTTGGCAATTTCTTCAACTTCCCTTCTTACTTTCCTCTTTATCTCTGGTTGTCTTAACTCAACATGTATTTTTACACTTAGTTCTTGAAAGGTGCCAAACCTTTCTGCTTTAGGGTCCTTAGGATGGCTCAACGGGTTTTGAATATGTAGATCCAATATTTTTTCATCGACCTTGTATCCCATAGGCATTATCCACATAGTCCTTGGCTCAACTGCCTCCATTAGGCATTAGTCAGTGTCAACCATGAAGCACACTGTGTCCTTGTATTTCTCAACTATGGACTGAGGAATTCTTTCTCTGGCTTGTAGCATGCTCTGAAAGTTCTTCAAGTAACCCCAAAGAGCTATGTTTTGGGCTTGAACATCACCAAGTCCATACATATAATCTGTAATCTGAATTGCAATTGGTTTGTCATTTTTCCATACCCAACCATGTGATCCAGGTAGCTCATTCATATAATAAAAGAATAGACACAGTATTAGACAACCATATTTAAAGGAATTCTTCTTATCCTTTTTTATCTTCTGCAAGTTTTCTAATAGTTGATTTAGGAGAAGTTCACATAGGTCATAATATGCATCTTCCCTCAACATCTGATATGTTGCATAGATTGTTGTCCCAAACACAGAATTCTCCCTACTAGAATGATAGATCTTGTACCCAATTGCTCTTTTGTCAAATTTAGATTCGGTGGCTTTAGTTACTATCTGTTCTTGATAGATTTAAGTGTAGGTAACCCACTGGAAGAATGCAGTCCAGTCACTGCCCTGATGGCATCTTTAGTTATTTTGAAGGGCCTCATTAACCACATGAAATTATCATGCATCCTGCTTAGGAGATACTAGACCCAATCATCTTCTGCAAAACATGGAAAGTGTATGCAATATTTGGAGTGCTTATCCCAGAGGGCCTTGAATTCAGGTTTGAGTTCAAAACTCTCATCTATTAGCTATTTATGATAGATGTCCATCAATTTTGAGTCTCCAAATTCCTCAATGTTGACATGGATATAGACCCTAACATCTTCTACATGCAATACCCCATGTGGAATGCTATAAAATGCACCTAAAGGATCAACTTCTAGAGATTTATAAGGGTGTTTCTTGAATTTAGGACGTGGCCTATCAGTGATCTTGAGAACCATTGAGTATCTATTTAGCAAGAGATTTAGAGAGATATTTTTAGAATGGAAGTACCTTTTCATGCTTTAGGGTTTGAAATAGGAGCTAGAACAAATTGCTGGTTGAATTGTATTTTTCAGTTGATCTTGAGTGAATTGTAGAAACTTTGTTGCAGAGCTCTTCTTTTCTTCTTCACAAATGTAAATGTGTAAATAATGAGTGAAAGAACCCTTTTAACCTTGCGCAAACCCTAATTTCCTTTTGTAATAAATGCACAACTTGAGTTATCAGGTTGCCCTATTTTGAGAGAGATCTTCTCGAATCACTGCACTGATCTTAGAATCATTGTTAGTGAGGATTATCAATGTATCTTCTTTTCTTCAATCATGACATGGGTCTACAGATCAAAGTATTTCAATTTTGAATCATACCAGATCTGTCTATGAAAATCCTGCTTTACTGGATGGCTGTCGGAACTAGATTAACTTGAGCGGTTAAACTCTTGCAAAACTTCATGCGAATCTTTCATATTTTTACTGAAGGTTATTTAAATGTTTTCTGAGAACCTTTTAATTTGTAGCATTCCATGTGCCAAATTTAGGCAGTAGTTGACTGGCTGGGGGAATTTGTTTTTCTCTGTGACTCCACTTGAGCCAGGGCTTACTCTTTTAGTTTCTAGAAGGAATATTAGCATCGGATTCCGATGCAGATCCATCCCCAATATTTTCTCTTCTTCACCCAAATCTTGCTCATATCCTTTTGAACTTAAACTACATTCACTTTACCTTTGCCCTTATCTTGTTTCTAATTATGTTGCACCGGACCTTTTCTATCCTGATTTCTACTCCTGTAAAATTTGGCAATATGACCGGATCTATTGCAATTGTAGAAGACAACATTTCTTTGCTTATTTGATTGATATCCTCTTGATCTACATTGATTATCCATATGTCCCATTCATCATTGAATGAATTGTTTATTTGCATATTTTTACATTCATGATATTTGTGACCATACCTTTTGCAGTTGAAACATTGTCTGGAGAAGGATGGATTAGTCTGATTCATTCTCCTCCTGTACTGAGTTGCTTTATGACTGAAATTGTTGCAATTGAAGTAGTATCCATTGAAGGATGGATATCTTTGAGCATTTGGTTGCCTTATCAGAGGTCTTCTAGGCCTGTTTCTTTGATTTCCTGATCCAAAGTTCTTCTGACCGAATCCGGAGCTTTCACCTTTCTCATATCCCAAGCCACGCTTATCATCTACCCTATTTTGGCTTTCAAGAAGAACTTCAAGTTGGCTTGAGCTTATCTTGGATTTCTCTTTGTATTCATTTGTTGTTTGAAGATCTTGTTTAAGAGTGTCTATCTGATTCTCAAGTTGTTCTTCATTGTCTCTAGCTTCTTCAAGATCTGATTCAAGATGCTTGATTATTCTGTCCATTTTGTGGCAGTCCTCTGTTTTCTCCTTGAGGGATTGTTTTAGATTATCTTCAATTTTCCTTTTTTCTTCAATTTCTTAGGTGAATCTCATAACCCCTTATTCCATTTCATGCTTTACCATAATGACTTCTTTTGATAGCTTCTCACATAGCTTATTTTTCTCATCTAGATCTTCATTTGTATCATTGGCTTCACTCTTATTTGCTAATTTTTGAAATAGTTCCTTTCTCTTTTTCACAGAGATACTAAGTTGTTCTTTTAGCTCATTTATGAAATTATTAGCTTGTTTGAGTCTTTCTCTCAAATTATTGACTTCAGAGTGGGATTGCTCAAGATCATCTAGGGTAGACTGAAGTTGTCCGTTCATACCATATATATCCATTGAGATTCCCAGATCTTCCTCAAGCTGTTAGGCTTTGTTTAGAGGAACTTAGCTCTGATACCAATTGTTGGAAACAAGGTAAATAACTGAGAGGGGGGTGAATCAGTTATCTCAAAATTTCCTTAACTTTCTTTTCTTTTTGTTATCTTAATAATCAATGTAGCATCAAAACATATAAGCATATGTGATCATAAGAAGAGAAATAAAATCAACACACATAACACAAGGATTTTTACTTGGAAAACCCTGTTAAGGGAAAAACCACGGGGTGACTAACCCAAGATTGTATTCTCTGTTAAAAGAATAAGGAGTACACAATGGCACTTGCCAATTAGGGCTCACTACCTGAGCACACTGTTCACAAGAGGCACACTGCCTACAAGAGGCTCACTATCTACAAAACTTATAGAAGGTAATCAGGTGTTTGAACTAATGAGAAGCATCTACAAATGTAAGAGTTTAGTTCTGGTTAGGCACAATACACTGATCTAATGCACTTCATTCTTCCTATGTTTTAATGTTGTTGGTCTGTCACATACCAGACTTCAACTACAACCCTTACACTTATTCCTACTTTTCTTTGCACTTTATTTCATCCCTTATTCACACCACACACCACTACATACTGAAATCCATCTGGTATATATATCCACATCAAGGATATCATCGACTTTCTAGTCAGCTACAGGAACACTCAAGATATTTGCAAGTTATTGATCTGTCAACTAAATCCATTCTTGATTTGTGATGTGTATCAAAAACATAGGCATAGAAGTCACTAATCATGTCGACCAACAATGTATAATCCCTTAAGTTGCGTGATCAACACCTTTTACTCATCTAGATTGAAGTCTGATACTCTATTGGTTAGTTCTTCCTTTGTCTGCTCTGCTTGATTGGAACCCAACACTTAAATGCTCATATATTTTCCTTGATTTATCATCTAAGGCTAAATCTCTAGAGTACAATAGTCTTGATACCCCTCTTAACTTTCCCAAGTCCACAACTTACTGAGTTACACCATCTAAGAGATCCAAACCTGATTCTTAGACCTTGTTACCTACTTTGTTCTTGTTCACTGAACCAAAACAATCTTCAATCTGACTTCCAGTATAGGCATACTATTTACTGTGGATGTGTGGGATAGACTTTGTTGCCATCAATGACAACACTCATGAAGCCACACAGTGTCTCTTGCCAACACTTTTGTCATCCCAGAATGGGTGTCCCTCATGAAATACTTTTGTAGAAACTTTGTTAGCAATGATCTAGGAGGCCAAGAAACTATCTGGGTCATATTTCCATTTATCTTCTATGATTAAGAAACCATAGGCAACCAATTTCCTTAGTAAGGGGCTCTCAGTTCCCCTGACCTCTATTGTTATCTTCCCTCTTGTCCAAGGGACATCATACATCTTCTTCTTTCTTTTCTTGTGGCCATAATTATTATCTAAAATGGGTACTTGGTGAGCTACCTCTAAAAATGTGACCCTAGGGGTCAAGACTTTCGGTAATAACATAGGCTCCCCATTAAAACCATGCACTCTAAATATAGTAGTATGGGCCCCAAAGAAGTAATCACAAGGTATTAGGTAATTAGTTAGAAAACCCCTAATACTCAGTGTCATGCTGTGTTCTATAGGCTTTGGACTTAATTGGCTAAAAGTAGGGGCAACAAAGAATTTAGAAAAATCATAGGGATCAGATGTATCAGATAACACATGAGTCTATGCAGACACGGGAATGGTTCTACTACCATCAGATTCTAGGTCATACATATTGAAAGGCATATATTGATTGAAGAGGCTAAAATTTTGATACAACATTAGATGGAATAGATATGTAGAATACCTGAAAACACGCTTGGTCTTGAAATTGGTAAGCTAGTTAATCATGGCCACTACAATTTGCTCTAAAAAATCCAGTTAGTACTCCTGAGACTTGTCAATGGTTTTCAATATGAAAATAACTACTAGCTACCAGCCATAACTATAGAGTCTTCATTCTAACTGAAGATAAAGGCCAACATAGCGAGGGCATCTTGGATGTTGGAGCCGAATTGAGCATAGCCAATGGGTAATGCAAGCAATTGAGTATTATCTTCACCCAGACGCATTTCAGCATTCATAAACTTCACTTTATTATTGACATTTGCCCAGGTGCCTTGCAATTTAGAAACATTACGAAAAATGGTTGTTCTATCATATTGCAAAGACAACATATCCCTAATTGCTTTAGGGGTAATTTGAATCATTAATGGGCCTTGCTAAATAGAGTGTGATGGTGAGTGGAATAATTCTTGTTGATAACTAAGAGGGGGGGTGGATTAGTTATCCTAATTTTTCAACTTTCTGTGCTTTCTTAACAGTTGATGCAACATAAGATCAAATAAGCAAGCATAATCATGAAATGGAAATAACACCAATACACATGACACAATGATTTTGACATGGAAACCCTGTTAAGGGAAAAACCATGGGGTGATTAACCCAAGATATTATTCTCTATTAGAAGAATAGAAGATACAAAATGGCACTTGCCAATTAGGGCTCACTGCCTAAGCACACTGCTCACTGCCTACAAAAACTTATTGTCTACAAGAAGAAAACTTGAACTGATGAGAAGCATCCACACATGCTGAAGTTCAGTTCTGGTTAAGCTCAATAGACTGATCTGCTGCACTTCATTCTTACTCTCCTTAAGTGCTGTTGTCCTCTTACATTCTGAACCTCTTTTTCTACCTTTTATACTATTTTTCTTTTATTTGCACTTCAATACATACACAACACACACCTTCACATCTAAATCCATCTAGTATATATATTCGCATAATTGATTTCAACACTTTTCTAGTCGGCATCCGAAATATTCAATATTATCTCAAACTCTGGTCTGTCGGCTGAATCCTTGCATACCAAGTAATACGAATCAAGAATATGCTTGTAGAATTCTTCAATCATGTTGACCAATCATGAATGATACCTCAAGAAACTTAGTCATTAGCAATATCTCTTCCGGATTTGGGTCTGACACTCTGCCGGTATAGTTCTTTCTCTGTCCACTCTGTCAAACAGAAACCCAACACTCAAGTGCTCATATCTCTTCACCCTTCCATCACCGGAGGCTAAATCCTTGGAATATATTAGTCAAGGTACTCCCCTTGACTTCACCAGATCCGCACTTCACAGAAATACTTCCTCTGAGAGATCCAGACCTGACTGTCGGACCTTGTTGACTGCTCTGTTCTTGCTTACTAGATCATAACACTTCTTCAATCTGACTTTCAGTAGAGACTCATCATGTCTTGCAGATGTGTGGGATAACCTTTGTTGCCATCAATGACAACATTCATGAATCCATAGAGTGTCTCTTGCCAACAATCTCCCCCTTTGGCATTGATGGCAACACTTAGTGAAAAATGACTAAGTGTCACACTATACTCCCGCTTAGCTGATGCTCTGTCTCTATGTACATTTTCCAGAGCTCCCCCTTAGCTGGATTCCTCATTTTTTATTGCTCATCACTCCCCCTTTGACATCAATGGGAAAGGGTGGGGTCCGCACACCAAAATTTTCAAAAATTAATCTATACTTAGTGGCATAAGTATATCATATGGTTGTACTCTACATATACTTTAGTATGTCTGCAAAAGTGTTTTTTAATTGTACAACTTTGGTTGCCCAACTCAACTTCATCCTGTCCAAAATTGATATGTGACCACTCAACAGGAATGCAAAAGCTTCTGCCTTCTTCAGATCTGTCGGATCATTTGTCTTGGTTGTGGTTTGAGCATCACTTAGGGCCTCATGCATGGCCTCCAACTTAGGAATGATTATTCTTCTAAGTTCATTTAACCTATTGATTCTATTTTTTCTTTTCTTTCTCTAGCTTCTTAATTTCATCCAAGACTGCAATAGTCTGACATTCTTGATTTACTATGGATGAGGTAAGTGGATCAAAATTTTGAGAAAGTTTTGTTAGTTTGATCTCCTGTTCTTTCATTTTCTTCTCAATTTCCATTGTTGCTTTGGATCATGATAGACAAAATTTATATATTTCCCTGCCATCTTTAAGAGCATTTTCTAAGCTCTTTATCCCTATCTCCATATTTCTTCTATCATTTGGTATTAGCCTTAGTACTTCAAAGATTCCTCAGCGGATTTCTCTAAAGACTCAAAATGAGTGCTGACTGAACTAACAAGAGACTTAAGATTACTTGATGAGGAAGCTGATGAATCCTTCAGAAAGGATGGCATGATCTTTTCAAGCACACCAGATGTAGCTTCTATTAGCTCACAGTCTTCCATGTGAGATTTCAGGAGTTTTTCTTTTGCCTTTGCATTAGCAAATGAAGCCATCTTCATTGTTTGTACCAGGGAAAGAGAATCAAAATCAAATGGTCCTAGTAGAAGTTCCGGTTCATCAATCTCAATTGTCTCTTTGTTTAAGAATTCTTTGACATTTTCTGTAGTGTCTCTTGCCAGAGACAGAGTTTTCTTTTCTTCTGCAGTCTTAGAGCTATCATCTTCTTTTCCCTTCACTTCTTTTTCTTTCTCCTTTATTCTTTCTTCTCCTTTGGATCTGGAGTCAATAGGGGAAACCGGAGGAGTAATGTTTGTTTGTTCATGGGCCACCTCTTCCAGAGTAGAGGATTCCAAGCCCTTATCTTTACCGGTGTCCATTACTTCTTCTGTCATTGCCTCAGTAGATCCTTCTTCAACACTTGTGGCTGAGGGATCAACACCCAAGTCCTCTATAATAGGAATGTTGAATCTTGAGTATGCATTCTGGAGGATCTCTTCTATCTCTTTTGCTACTTTGTCAGTTTCTCTTAGCATAAGTTGATTCATTCTTGCTTTGCTCTGGAACTCATCCTTGCAGTCTTTGAAGATCGTATTCATTTGCTTTGAATCAATTGAAGGATATAGCTGGATGGCTATTTGTTCTCGGATCTCAAGATCTTTTGCCATAGCATTATTCTTTCTTATTTCTAACTCTTTCTCTAGGCTTTTGGGAATAAGAGATATAATTTCAATAAAAGCCTTATTGTCAATATTCATATACTTGACTGCTGCATCTTGCAAGATCTTTTGGTCAGCCTCATTATAATAATCATAGAATTCAGTCATTGGTTGAAGGTTTCCATCCACAGTAACTGATTTGACGACATCATCTAATGATAGAGTAGGCTTTTCAACAAACTCTTTTGCCATCACTTCCTTGTCTTCACCGGTAAAGGGTTCACCAGAAACTTTCTTCTTCTTCTTCATCTTCTTGATTTCTTCATCAGATTCTGTCTCTTCTTCATCTTTCTGACTGAAATAAGATCTTGTGGCCTTTGTCGTAGTTTTTTTCTCTTCTTTACCGGATGATTTTACTTCTAGTTTTGATGCCTTTGAGGTCTTAGTAGCTGCAGACCTCTTAGAGGATCTGGTTCGGGAGGAGGCTTTTACCGGATCACTTTCCTTTTCTGCTTCTTCCTTCTCTTTTTCTGCCCTTTCCATCTCTATGTGCATCAAGTGCTTCTTTTGAGATTCCATGCCTCTTGGCAAAATCTTCTACCTCTTTTCTCACTTTTCTCTTCATCTCCGGTTGTCTGAGTTCCACATGGATTTTTATACTTAATTCTTCAAAGGTTCCAAACCTTTCTGCCTTAGGATCCTTTGGTTGACTCAACATGTGTTGAACATGCAGCTCTACGATTTTCTCATCCACCTCATACCCCATTGGCATGATCCATACTGTTCTTGGTTCTACTACCTCCATTTGGCACTGATCAGTCTCTACCATAAAGCATATTGTGTCTTTGTATTTCTCAACTAGAGACTAGGGAATTCTCTCTCTAGCTTGCATCATGTTCTGGAAGTTTTTGAAGAAACCCTAGAGAGCTGTGTTTTGTGCTTTGTCATCACCAAGTCCATGCAAATAGTCCCTAATTTGTATGGCAACTGGTTTGTCACTCTGCCATACCCATCCACTAGATCCGGGTAGCTCATTCATAAAGTAGAAGAATAAGCACAATATTAACCCACCATACTTAAATGAATTCTTTTTATCTTTCTTTATTTTCTACAGATTCTCCAAGAGTTGATTTAGAAGGAGCTGACAAAGGTCATAATCTGAATTCTTTCTTAACATTTCATAAGCAGTGTAGATAGTAGTTCCAAGTACTAAATTCTCCCTGCTAGAATGATATATCTTGTATCCGATGATCATGGAGGCAATCTTGATATCCAGATCAGTGATATCTTCTATTGTCATTGCTCTTTTGTCAAACCTAGATCTAGTAGCCTCACTTACAATCTGAGTCTTGACCAATTTGAGAATAGGTATCCCACCGGATGAGTGTAGACCAATAACTACCCTAATGGCATCTTTTGTGATCTTGAATGGTCCATTCAACCACATGAAGTTGTCATGTATTCTGCTCAAGACATACCGGACCCATTCATCCTTAGTAAAGTAGGGGAAATGTATACACTATGCAAAATGCTTCTCTCGGAGGGCCTTGTATTGGGGTTTGAGCTCAAATGAATCATCTATTAGTTGTTTGTGGTATATATCCCTAAATTTAATCTCTCCAAATTCTTCAATGTTTGCGTGAATGTAAACCCTAATATCTTCTGTATGCAAGACACCATGCGGAATACTGGAAAATGCTCCTAGGGGATCTACTTCCAAGGATTTGTACGGATGTTTCTTGAATTTGGGGCGAGGCCTATCAGTGATATTCACAATATTTGGAGTAGACATCTTTAAAAATATTTGCAGAGAGATATTTAAGAACGTAAAATACCTTTTGCGCCTTTAGGTTTCACGGAGTGGGCCAGATCGATTTCTGGATGAATTAACTTCTGCAAATGAACTTTGATGAGCTTGAGGAAATTTGTTGCAGAGCTCCTCTTTTCTTCTTCTTAAATGCAGAATGAGAAAATGTTCAATAAGAAGGACCCTTATATTACTCCGCAAACCCTAATACCAAGTTGTAATAAATGCTCGACCTAAGTCATTCCTGTTTGCCTTATTCGGATGACTTGAAGAACCAGATCAATCTTGATCTAAACATCTTGTGGATCTTCCAAATCTTAACCATAGTTTATTTAGATGTTTCTCTTATGAACCCTTTAATCCCTAACTCTCCTTGTGCCAGTTCCAGCACCAATTGACTGGCTGGGGGAAAAAGGTTTTCTTTGTGTCTCCCCCTGAGCCAGAGCTCACTTTTTAATTTCTGGAAGGAATATCAGCACCAGAGTCTGGTGCGGATCCATCCCCTACATTCTCTATACTTTTCTTCACCCAAATCTTGTTTATCTCACTTTGAACTTCATCCACATTCACTTTTTGTTTTCCCTTATCTTGATTCTGATTATGATGTACCGGACCTCTTTTGTACTGATTCTTGCTTCTACAGAATTTTGCAATATGATCGGATCTATTGCAAATTTGGCAAACAACATTTCTTTGCATATTTGATTGATATCCTCTTGATCTGCATTGATTAGCCATATGACCCATTCTATTGCATGCAAAGCATCTACCATTGAATGAATTGTTCATTTGCATATTTCTGCATTCATGAGATTTGTGACCATACCTTTTGCAGTTGAAACACTGTCTGGAGAAGGATGTATTAGTCTGATTCATTCTCTTTTTGCACTGATTAGCTTTATGACCAAAGTTATTGTAGTTGTGGCAGTATCCATTGAAGGATGGGTATCCTTGAGCATTAGGCTGCCCTACCGGAGGTCTTCTAGGCTTGTTCCTTAGATTTTCTGATCCAAAATTCTTCTGACCAGATCCAGAGCTTTCACCTTTTTCATACCCCAAGCCACACTTATCATCTACCCTCTTTTGGCTTTCAAGAAGAACTTCAAGTTGAGCAGAGCTTATCTTGAATTTCTCTTTATATTCATTTGTTGTTTGAAGATCCCTTTTAAGAGAGACAATTTGATCCTCAAGTTTTTCTTCATTATCTTTAGCATCTTCAAGATTAGATTCAAGATGTCTAATTATTCTATCCATCTTGTGGCAGTCTTCTGATTTTTCCTTGAGAGATTATCTTAGATCATCTTCAAATTTTCTTCTTTCTTCAATTTCTTGGGTGAACTTCATAACTCCTGATTCCATTTCATGTCTTACCATGATGATTTCTTTTGATAACTTTTCACATAACTTGGTTTTCTCTTTCAGATCTCCATTTGTATCATTGGCTTCACCTTGACTTGCCAATTGCTGAAGTAGCTCCTTTCTCTTTTTCATAGAGAGACTCAATTTCTCTTTTAGTTCTTTTATGAAATCATCAGCCTATTTGAGTCTTTCCTTCAATTCATTGACTTCAAAGTTTGACTGCTCAAGATCATCAAGGGAGACTTAAGTTGCTCCCTTATACCATATACATCCATTTGAATTCCCAGATCTTCCTCAAGCTATTAGGCTCTGTTGGGAGGAACTTGGCTCTGATACCAATTGTTGATAACTGAGAGGGGGGTGAATCAGTTATCCTAATTTTTCAACTTTCTGTGCTTTCTTAACAGTTAATGCAACATCAGATCAAATAAGCAAGCATAATCATGAAATGGAAATAACACCAATAGACATGACACAATGATTTTGACATGGAAACCCTGTTAAGGGAAAAACCACAGGGTGATTAACCCAAGATATTATTCTCTATTAGAAGAATAGAAGATACAAAATGGCACTTGCCAATTAGGGCTCACTGCCCGAGCACACTGTTCACAAGAGGCTCACTGCCTACAAAAACTTACTGTCTACAAGAAGAAAACTTGAACTGATGAGAAGCATCCACACATGTTGAAGTTTAGCTCTGGTTAAGCTCAATAGACTGATCTGCTGCACTTCATTCTTACTCTCCTTAAGTGCTGTTGTCCTCTTACATTCTGAACCTCTTTTTCTGCCTTTTATACTATTTTTCTTTTATTCGCACTTCAATACATACACAACACACACCTTCACATCTAAATCCATCTAGTATATATCCACATAAGTGATTTCAGCACTTTTCTAGTCGGCATTCAGAATATTCAATATTATCTCAAACTCTAGTCTGTCAGCTGAATCCTTGCATACCAAGTAATACGAATCAAGAATATGCTTGTAGAAGTCTTCAATCATGTCGACCAATCATGAATAATACCTCAAGAAACTTAGTCATTAGCAATATCTCTTCCAGATTTGGGTCTGACACTCTGCCGGTACAGTTCTTTCTTGTCCACTCTGTCAAACAGGAACCCAACACTCAAGTGCTCATATCTCTTCACCCTTCCATCACCGGAGGCTAAATACTTGGAATCTATTAGTCAAGGTACTCCCCTTGACTTCACCAAATCTGCACTTCATAGAAATACTTCCTCTGAGAGATCCGGACCTGACTGTCGGACCTTGCTGACTGCTCTGTTCTTGCTTACTGGATCATAACACTTCTTCAATCTGACTTCCGGTAGAAACTCATCATGTCTTGCAGATGTGTGGGATAACCTTTGTTGCCATCAATGACAACATTCATGAATCCATATAGTGTCTCTTGGCAACATTCTACACACAAATCAATTAGTTCAGGGCACAGGTGCACGTTAGGAACCAGAAACTGTGCTAACTGAGAAGTCCAGATTCTCATCCTGAAAGTTTCCCACTGTCCCTTTGACGCTTGGAGGAGGCATCTCTAGTGAGCCCCTTCTCTGAGAGTCTTAGTATTTTTTTACATGTGGGTATCATATATATCATCAGCGAAATCTTTCACCTAAGTTGGGTGAACACTTACTCCTAATTCTGGAACCCTTGTCCTTGGATAGTTTTTCCTTAGTTGTGCAGGTGTTGAAGCGTAAGATTTTCTATTCATCAACTTGTCTGTGTGCTCAAAGATCCCAAGTCCTTCTTGTGATGATTGCGCATCTGAAATTTCTATATCTTTGTAGAAACTTAGAAGTTTTAACACAAAAAAAATAAGAGAACTGTGGAAGAATTGTATTTAGTTGAAAATGCCTATGGGGAACGGAGCTTAGATACAATAGTAGCTTTAGGAATGCTGAATGATAATGGCAAGTGTAACTCTTGAAGGGACTAATACTTAGCTTAGCAAGCCATTATGGAATAATTAATGACACATCTCGTCATATTAATGACACTAGTAATGAGAGACAATTAGTGTATCCTTTCAAAATCTGTATTAGACGGAGTGTCAGATATGCCATAAGAGTGGCTATCTTTCTAAAAAAGTATGTACCTCTTTGGAATTTAAGGAACTACTGAACAACCTCAAATAAATGCAATTGCTAAAAGAGAAGAGACTTTTGCACTACTGACACGTGTTCACGGAACACTTATTTAGAAGGGGAAAAAGTAGGAAAGCGAGACAAAAGCAGGAAAAGGAAAAGAAAACAACTAATTAACTATGATACATGATGAGTCTCGGAGTTAGGTAAAATGTTTCAGAAAGATCCCATTTACTGGAATCTCCTCAAGTTATCCATCCATAGTTTCCAACTCAAATAAATTTTGCTGTTTACAAGAATGAATCTTATAAGGACCTGTCCATAATGATTCAAATTTGTTGTGTTGACCTGGTTTGGCAGCTCTTTCATCCCACTTCAACACTAGAGACTCAACTTCAAAATTTAGATTAGAAGTTCTCTTGTCAAACCAATTCTTAAACATCTGCTAATGTTTCATTACTAATTCAAGTGCCTTTTCTCTCTTCTTCAACATCCAACAACTCAGCAAGTCTGACTTGCATCGAGCCATTTTCCTCAATTTCTATCTACTTCAACAACTATAAGGCAGGAATCTCTAAACATAGTGGCATCACTGACAGTTTACCATAAACCAACTCATAGGGAGACATTTTAGTTACTTGCTTCGGTGTAGTTCTATCAGCCCACATCATTGTATTAAGTAACTTGTGCCACTCTCTCTGATAATTAGTTCCAATTCTTTTTATGAGTCTGATAAGGTTCTTGTTGGTGGACTCTGCTAAACCATTACCTTGTGGATAATAATTGGAAGAAGTTTTCAAATATATCCCATTTCTTAAAGCAAACTCAAACAATTTAGTCCCCAAAAAAGCTTTAGCATTATCTGATATGATGGTATGAGGAGGACCAAACCGAGAAGTTATCCCTTCTAAAAATTCTACGATGACCTTTTCAGTTATTTCCTAGAGTGGTACTACTTCACTCCACTTAGTAAAGTAATCTATTGCTATAAGACTCCACTTGTGTCCCATATTTGACACTAGATTGATCGTGCCAATAAAATCTAGACCCCATTGAGCAAAGGGTTCATCCACTACTATGGGACTTAAAGGCATTGCTGCATGTCTCCTCTTTCTAGTATAGAACTGGCAAGCCTGGCATTCCCTAACCATCTGATGGCAATCTGTAAACAGAGTAGGCTAGAAATAACTAGCTTGTGTCACTTTGATTGTAGTAGTCCTTGCTAAAAAATGGCCTCCAGAGGTCCCATGATGCAATTCATGTAATATTCTTTGAGCTTCATCCTTCTCTATACACCTTAAGAGTATTCCATCAATATTCTTTCTAAACAAGATCTGATAAATTAATACAAAATGGACTCCTTGTTGCCTATAGTACCTTTTCTTATCAGGAGAGAGTTCATTTGGGAACACTCTAGTCTTCATAAATTGTATTATGTCTCTGACCCAAGAGTCTTGGTCAACCTCTTGGAGTTTCAACACCTTTTCATTTTTTGTTTCTTCTGATACTGATTTTTCTATGTCTTGGGTCAAATATTGGCATAGTCCTTTCCCTCTAACTAGCTTGATAGGCCTTACTTCTACATCATATTCTAAAATCTTTGTTATCCAATTGGCTCTTTTTTTAGTTATCTCACCCTCCATAATATATTCCCTTACACTAGGATGGGCCACCAATATCAGAATTTTGTTCCCTATTACTAAGTGTCTGAATTTCTTAAGGGATTTTACCATAGCATAGGCTTGTTTCTCTACAAAATTATATCTTGATTCATATTCCCTTAGAGTTCTAGAGAAGAAAGCTATTGGGTGTTCCCCTTCTTCCTTGTCATCTTTCTGAGTAAGGACAACAGCCACACTGTATTCACCTCCATACACATACATTATAAAAGATTTAGAGAAATTTGGGTTTTTTAGTATTAGGGCTATTGAAATGGCTCTCTTGACTTCTTCAAATGCCTCTCTCCCTTCTGTTGTCCATTTGAAGGCCAAATCTTTGTTAAGAAACAATGTAATTGGTCTAATTAGACCTACAAAATCAGATATGAAGTGGCTGACAAAATTAATCTTTCCTAAAAAGGATTGAACTACATTTTTGTTAACTGATAAGGATAGATTCATTATGGCAGTGACTCTCTCTAGATCATTGGAAATCCCATCCTTTGACACTATGTGTCCCAAAAGTTTACCCTGAGGCACAACAAAGATACATTTCTTGGGATTTAGAGAGATCTCAAACTCCTAACATTTCTTTAAAATAGCCTCTAAATGATCAAAATGATCTTTGGCACTCTTATTAAATATGTTCAAGTCATATAAATAGATCAAAATGATTTTATTTATAAGTTCCCCATATGCTACATCCATGGCAAGCTAAAAAGTAGCTCTAGCATTTTAAAGACCAAAGGGCATCTTAGCATATGCAAATGTTCCTCATTTTGTAGTGAATGTTGTCTTGTGTTGGTCCTCATCTACCAACCAAATCTAATTATATCCTGAGAAACCATCAAGCAAAGAAAACCTCTCTGACCCAGCCATAGTCTATAAAATCTGTTCCATAGACGGTAGGGGATAATGATCTTTCAAAGATGCTTTATTCAAATCTTTGAAATTCACACAGAGTCTTATTTCACCATTCTTTTTTCTTACTGGCACTAGGTTAGACACCCAGGTTGAATGTTTAATTGGAAAAATAATCTTTGATTCTAGAATCTTTTGTAGTTCATCTATCATTAGGGGTTCAATTCTTGGATTGACTAGTCTTTGCTTCTGTCAGACTGGTTTTGCTCCTTTAGCAATCTCTATGGAATGTTGGATAATATCTCTATTATAGCCATGAAGGTCTTCATAGGTCCAAGCAATTACCCCATCGTACTTGTTACATAAGGAAAACAACTTGTCCTTTTCCCCTTGGGTAGTAGCATTGCCTATTTTTAACTTCCTTCACTAACCTGGATTTAAGAATAATCATCCTTACTTGCCTTAAACCTCCTTTTATCTAAGCTTGCATCTTTAGGATCAAGTAAATTTTCTAGTGTGATCAGTTCTTTAGGGAGCTTATTTGACTTTAGCTGGATGATTTGATCACCATAAGATTCCTCAATCTTGGGTTGTAACTAGTCAGCAAATTCCCCTGATTGTTGCAAAAATGAGAGCACTTGAAGATCATTGTCAAAAACCTGTTAGATCTAGGGCACACAACTGAGAGGGGGGTGAATCAGTTGTACAAAAACTTCCTTCTACTTCAAACACTTGATTCTTCTTTGTTAGTTAATAGCATATCAGTTAACCATTCATGAAAGCATAACACATAAACACAGGAGCAGATAAACATCAACACATTGAACACCAAGATTTTGACGTGGAAAACCTGGTTAAGGGAAAAACCATGGGGTGATTAACCCAAGGATTATTCTCTGTTAGAAGAATAAGAAAAATGAATGGCACATGCCAATTAGGGCTCATTGCCCGAGCACACTGCTCACAAGGAGGCACACTACCTACAAGAGACACACTGTCTACAAGATGATAAGTTTTACAAACTTGAACTGGAGAGTGACATCTTTACCATGTCTGGATCAGTTCCATTTAAGTCCGAGACACACCTACTCTACCTTTCGCTCTTTTGCTATACCACACTTATCCGCTCCGCACCCCACTTCGAAATGAATTAACAAACCTTTATTTATACAAGGCATCAACTTAGGAACAATCATCTAAGTCAGCAATTATCCACAAGAACATTCGCAAGATGAATAACTCATCTGGTCAGCCAGCCTGAACAAGAACATCTTCATCCGGAAGTATATCTCCAATTCCAGGCTCTAACACTAATGCAGACTGACAACACAGCCTCAGCATGATCCAAGAACCTTCACAAGCTTGCCTAAATGACCAGGTACATCTGCACTTCCTCCACTTACTAGAATTCTTTTCTTCTTCATCTGAAACTTTAGGAACATAGCCTATCGCCACTGTCAGACTGAAATAGCTTCTTCTAGACCTCCAAACTATGTACAAATTGAGATGACACATAACAAGGACATCCCAAACACTCCTTCCAATCCACAGAATATGACAATGCACTTCCGGATCTCACCGGACCTTTTGTAACATTCTATCACTCTGGAGCATCTCCCAGAACTGATTCTACTTGATCGATCACAACTTCTTCATATCTTCATGCGGACCTCTAAAATCTTAACTAGAGCATCTTAAGACTCATATCTACAAACCCTTTAATCCGCATCCTCTGAGCCTCAACCTATTGAATACTTTTTCCCTCTTCTCATCACTGTTCTTCACTAAGACTAATTGTCTCAATATCCTCAGCACATAGCTCATCCAATCCTTCTTATCAATGTAATATGAGTATGTTGACATCAATGACAACACTGGTTAACCTCATACTTGCAACAATCTCCCCCTTTGTCATTGATGGCAACATATGATGTGAAAAACCATCAAGACAAGAACTTGTCCTTTCTGTCATAGCTCCCCCTATCAGCAACAACTCTTCACATGTCTTCTTTTTCTTTTACTGCTCCCCCTTTGATCAACAATTTGTTTTTCACATGTCTTCTCTCCCCCTTTGACATTAATGGCAAAGGGCTCATACTTGCAATTCTGACACATTAGAATCATACCGGCTACTCCCCCTTCGTAGCAGCTCCCCATCATCAATCCGGATCACAAGATATGACTATGATATCCACCGGACTGATGCACATCAGTGCATCCTAGATCATCATCGGAGGGGTCATGACCCCTAACTTCTCCCTAAGATACTCAAAAGAGTCCTTGGGAAGAGGTTTAGTAGGGATATCTGCAACCTGATCCTTGGAGGGTACATACTCCAATCTGACTTCATCCTTCTTCACTTGTTCTCTCAGAAAGTGAAACTTGATAGATATGTGCTTGGTCTTAGAATGCAACACCGGATTCTTAGAAATATTTATTGCACTTGAATTATCACAGAAAATTGTGATAGGCTCCTCATATTCTACTTTAATGTCTCTTAGCATTTGCTTCATCCACAAAATTTGAGTGGAACTACCTGCTGCTACAATATATTCTGCTTTAGTTGTAGACAGTGAAATTGCCTCTTGTTTCTTGCTTAGCCAAGAAACCAATCTTTTTCCCAAAAAGAATGCTCCTCCACTTGTACTCTTCCTATCATCCACATCTCCTGCCCAATCTGCATCTGTATATGCATGAAGAGAAAAATCCTGATCTCTAGGATACCAAAGACCATACTCAATTGTTCCTTTCAAGTATCTAAAAATTCTTTTGATTGCTATGACATCAGATTCTCTGGGATCAGCCTGAAATCTTGCCACAAGACCAACAGCCTGCATAATATCTGGTCTAGTTTGAGTGAGATACAATAGTCCTCCAATCATTGATCTGTACTTGGTCTGATCTGTTTTAGGAGAGTCATCATCTTTGCTCAACTTACATCTGGTTGCCATAGGAGTGTTCATTGGCTTTGAATCTTCCATTCCGAATTTCCTCAACAATTCTTTCACATATTTGGTCTGAGAGATAAAGATGCCTTTCTTTGTCTGGGTAATTTGCAGACCCAAGAAGAAATTCATTTCACCAAGCATTGACATTTCAAACTCACTTTTCATTTGATTTGCAAAGGTTTTACACATATTGTCTCTTCCTCCAAAAATGATATCATCAACAAATACTTCAACAATCAAGATGTTTTCATTATCTATTTGGAAATATAGATTACTGTTAGCAGTACCTTTGTTGAAACCAATCTGCACAAGATGATTATCCAACCTTTCATACCATGCTCTTGAGGCTTGCTTCAATCCATACAATGCTTTCCTCAACTTGCAGACCATATCATCTTGTTCAGATAATTGAAATCCATCCAGTTGTTCAATGTATACTTCTTCTTCCAAATCACCATTTAGGAAGGCAGACTTGACATCCATATAATATACCTTGAAGTCTTTGAAGGCAACAAATGCAAGAAATAATTTGACTGCTTCAATTCTTGCCACCGGAGCAAATGTTTCTTCAAAATCAATTCCTTCTATTTGAGAGTAGCCTTTACAAACCAATCTGGCTTTGTTTCTGATTACTTCACCAACTTCATTTAGTTTGTTCCGGAAGACCCATTTGGTTCCAATCACATTCTTGTTTCTAGGTCTGGGAACAAGATCCCAAGTGTGATTTTTCTCAATTTGCATCAACTCTTCCTCCATTGCTTTGGTCTAGTTTTCATCATTGCAAGCTTCATTTATTGTCCTAGGTTCAATCTTTGAAATCAGACAGTATTCATTTGAATTTTGAGCAATTCTCCTCCTTGTTTGTACCCCTTTGCTTTTGTCACCTATGATTTGCTCTTCAGAATGGTTTAGAGTTACGTACCTTGGAACTTTGGGAGTTTCTTGCACTATTGTTTCTTGATCAGGCTCATTTGGACAAATCTCTTCTTCCTGATTTACCAGATCAGTCTGAATCTGACTTTCAGAGGAGGATTGAGCTCCTTGAACTAGAACACCATCCCGATCATCTTCATCATATTCATAAAACCTTGAGGGCTTCTCAACTCCTTCATCAACCTTCACATTTTTACTTTCAATCATCTTTCTCAGTCTCTTATTGTAACACCGGTATGCTTTGCTTTGAGTGGAGTAACCCAAGAAAATTCCTTCATCACTTCTAGCATCAAACTTTCCTAGATCTTCATCTCTTTTGATGTAACACTTGCTACTGAATACTCTGAAATATCTCACAGTAGGAGTTATACCAAACCAAAGTTCATAAGGAGTCTTACCGGTATTGCTTTTGATTTGAACTCGATTGAGAGTATAGACTGCAGTGCTGATAGCTTCTCTCCAAAACATCTGAGGAACATTTGCTTCCATCATCATTGTCTTAGATGCTTCCTGGATGGTCCGGTTCTTTCTCTCAACTACTCCATTCTGCTATGGAGTCCTAGGAGCAGACAACTGTCTCTTTATACCATGCTTCTGATAGAAGTCTATGAATTCACCGGATGTGAATTCACCACCTCTATCAGACCTCAGACATTTCAGTTTCAATCCGGTTTGATTCTCTACCATAGCTTTGAAGATTTTGAACTTCTCAAAGGCTTCTGATTTCTCTTTTAGAAAGGTAACCCACATCATTTGGGAATGGTCATCAATCAGCAACATGAAATATCTATCACCTTGCATACTTTTGATTCTTGTCGGACCACATAGATCAGTATGAACTAATTCCAATAATCTGGTAGAGGACTAATCCTTGCTTTTGAAAGAGACTCTGCCTTGTTTAGCTAGCTAACATTCTTTGCACAAACTATTTGTAGGTTTCACCAATTTTGGAAGATCTCTTACAGCCTGAGTATTGCTTATTTTGATGATGTTATCAAAATTTACATGACACATCCTTCTATGCCATAACCAACTCTGATCCACTTGAACAAACAAACAACTTTTATTAGAACCAACCAGATGGAAGATATTACCTTTTGTTTGAGTACCGGATGCAATCTTAGTTTCAGAGTTTTCAAAGATCCTGCATCTTCCATTTTTGAACCAGAGATCCTAACCTTTGTCTACTAACTGTCCAACACTGAGAAGATTGTTCTTCAATCCTTCAACATACAGTACATTACCAGTTTTGCTCTTTCCATCAAAAGAAATAGTTCCCCTACCTCTGATTCTACCTGCAGAATTGTCACCAAACTTTACCATTCCTCCTTCATACCTTTCCAAATCTAAGAACTTGTTCTTGTCACCTGTCATATGGTGAGAGCATCCACTGTCAATAACCCAATCATCCTTTTCTTCAACTTGGGTAGCCAACGCTCTTTCTACAACCTTATGATTGACAGATTTAGAGGATATTGGTTCTTCTTCCTTGATGGCAATAAACACCCATTCATTTCCAGATTTGTCTCCTATCTCTGATTCATCATCTGTTACTCATTCATTATCAGCTTCTTCATGAACATAATAATAGTTCTTTTGGAACCTTTGTCTGTTAGAGTTTGACCATGCAGATCTTTCCAGACATCTTGAAGCAAAATGACCAATCTTATTACAGTTGAAGCACTTAAAAGGTAACTTTCCTTCATACTTACCAGATCCTCTTGGCAATCTCTTTGCAATGAGGGCTTCAAGATGAGCTATTTCTGCTTCTTCCTCTTCCATGTCTTTCCTTGCTTGATCATACCATGACAGCTTCCTTGAAGAGTTTTCTCCCAGATCAAATCTTTGTTTGCCTTTCACATAGGCACTGGCTTTGAATGTAGATTCAGTCTTGGGGGGATCATCTCCAAACTCGGTCATTTCAAATGCAGCCAGTTTGCCAGCCAATTGCTCTCTTGTGATAGTTGCATGGGCTCTAAATTCATCAATGGCAGTAACCTTGATCTTATAGGTAGTAGGAAGGGATCTGAGAATTTTGCAAACAATCTCATTTTCATCCAGAACTGCACCAGCATTCCTGATTCCACACACTAGCTCATTTACTCTTGGCATAAAAGTAGTGATATTTTCATCATCTCTCATCTTCAATCTTTCAAATTTTCCTTTAAGACTTTGCAACCTTGCACTCTTAACAAACTCATCTCCTTCATGCAGAAGTTCCAGTTTAACCCAGATCTCATAGGCAGTTGGTAGATTAATAACATCTGAGAGTTCTGAGTCAGTCAATGCACTTAGAAGAGCCTCTTTGGTCCGCAAATTGTTTTCAGCATCTGTGATTTCATTTAGAGTTGTCGGACCACCCTGTGGGGGTACATATGCTTTTGTGACCATGGACAAGTATGCTTTTCCCATACACTCCAAGTGACATTTCATGCGGCCTTTCCAGAGAGAGAAGTTGGTTCCATCAAACATTGGACTATCCTTGTATGATGACATCTTGGATCTCCTCAAGCAATTAAGCTCCTTTCAGAGGAACTTAGCTCTGATACCAATTGTTAGATCTAGGGCACACAACTAAGAGGGGGGGTGAATCAGTTGTAAAAAAACTTGCTTCTACTTTAAACACTTGATTCTTCTTTGTTAGTTAATAGAATATCATTTAACCATTCATGAAAGCATAACACATAAACACAGGAGCAGATAAACATCAACACATTGAACACCAAGATTTTGACGTGGAAAACCCAGTTAAGGAAAAAACCATGGGGTGATTAACCCAAGGATTATTCTCTGTTAGAAGAATAAGAAAAATGAATGGCACATGCCAATTAGGGCTCACTGCCTGAGCACACTTCTCACAAGGAGGCACACTCCCTACAAGAGACACACTGTCTACAAGATGATAAGTTTTACAAACTTGAACTGGAGAGTGACATCTTTACCATGTCTGGATCAGTTCCATTTAAGCCCAAGACACACCTGCTCTGCCTTTCACTCTTTCGCTATACCACACTCATCCACTCCACACCCCACTTTGAAATGAATTCACAAAGCTTTATTTATACAAGGCATTGACTTAGGAACAATCATCTAAGTCGGCAATTATCCACAAGAACATTCGCAAGATGAATAACTCATCCGGTCAGCTAGCCTAAACAAGAACATCTTCATGTGAAAGTATATCTCCAATTCTGGGCTCTAACACTAATGCGGACCGATAACACAACCTCAACATGATCCAAGAACCTTCACAAGCTTGCCTGAATGACCAGGTACATTTTTACTTCCTCCACTTACTAGAATTCTTTTCTTCTTCATCCAGAACTTCATGAACACAGCCTATCACCACTGTCAGACTGAAACAGGTTCTTTCGGACCTCAAAACTATGTACAAATTGAGATGACACATAACAAGGACATCCCAAACACTCCTTCCAATCCGCAGAATATGACAATGCACTTCTAGATCTCACCAGACCTTTTTGTAACATTTTGTCACTCCAGAGCATCTCCCGGAACCGGTTCTACTTGATCGATCACAACTTCTTCATATCTTCATGCAGACCTCTGAAATCTTAACTAGGGCATCTTAAGACTCATATCTACAAATCCTTTAATCTGCATCGTCTGAGCCTCAACCTATTGAGTACTTTTTCCCTCTTATCATCAATGTTCTTCACTGAGACTAATTTTCTCAATATCCTCATCACACAGCTCATCCAATCCTTCTTATCAATGCAATATGAGTATGTTGACATCAATGACAACACTGGTTAACCTCATACTTGCAACAAAACCTGCCAATTCTGATCATTGTCCAGAATTGCTGGTCTTACTATAACTCTAACTAATTCATTATTAACTAGTAGGTCACTTGCTGGGTCAAATTGTGAACCAATTTGTGCCATCCTATCTGCTTCTAAATTTTGGGCTCTGGGCACTACATCAATATTGAAAGCGTCAAAACCATCTATCAAATCCCAAATTCTGTGTCGATAGGATCTCATTCTTACATTCTTGGCTATTTCTTTCTCTCTGATTTGTTTTACTACTAACTCAGAATCTCCTTTGACCATCAAATTCTTGATTCCACTCGTCTTGGCCAACATAATACCATGAACTAACGATTCATATTCAACATCATTATTGGTACAAGAAAACTAAAAGCGTATGGCCCTTAGAATTTTCTCGCCATTTGGGATAGTAAGGGAAATACCTGCTCCAACACCACTCTTGCTCCTAGCCCCATCAAAATTTAAAGTCCAAATTTTAGAGTCTCTTTCAGATCCTTCACTTTTAGATACCTCTTTTCTTATAATATTTGGAATTTCTTGGACTTCCTCAAAAATAACATAAGTGCCTAGACTAGTAGAGTCATAGTTTCCATAAGTATCACTCTGCATCATGGTCATTAACTAGTTGTTTTCCTCTTCTTGTTGGTCATGTTCAGTCCAATCACCTAATTCTTCAACAAACACTCTCTCTTCCTTATTCATCATGGCATGGGATGCTTCTATCTTTGGGGTTGGTTCATCAGTGATATGGTCTTTAAATAATGGCTCAGACAATACCTTCATCTTTGTCCCATACTTGGTTCTTAATATTAGGTGTGACTAATCTAGTGACATGTAACCTCCTATCTTGGCTATGAAATCTCTAGATAGGCATTAACCAAAAATAGGGGGAATATCTATGACTACCACATCCTGATTGACAGTTATATTGGGACAAGTATATAGCTGCAATGGGAGTTGTTTGATTTCTCCTATAGTTTGAACATATTTTCCATCCAACTGCATGACTCCTCTAGTAGGTGGCTCGTATTTTATCTTTAGAGCATCTACTATCTGTTTTGACATGGCCATAGTACTAGCTCTAGAATCTATCATTGCATTATGCAGCAATTTCTTTCCTACTATTAAAGTCAGATAAAATGGATCTGGCTTAGATTTACCTACCTTTGGTGTATTGTTCAACAAAGCTATTATTTGTAAAGGTGTAGTGTCTTTATGTAGAGTCTTTCCTTTATCAACAACTCCTTCTTTAGTACTGGTAGATTTAGAGCCCACCTGACCTTGTAGAGCTTCTTCCAACAGTGTCTTTTGCTCATGAATGGACAACATATCCCAGATTGATACATGCACTGGGCTCCTTTTCAGCTGTTCCACCACATTCACAAGTCCCAATGCTTGTGTCTTTGGACAGTAAGGGTATCTAGTCTTCTTTAGCATCTGATTCGAGGCTACTTGATTCTGAACTAGCTGGGGCAATTCTTGCCTAGAAACTGGGCTATAATGACTCTGAAGAGGAGGAATTCTAGTAGTCTCATTATTTATGGCTTTAGGTTGTTCCATCATCCTTCTCTTTGATATGGTATAATAATCCAACTAGACCAATGGTTTCTTGGAAGTGGATGCTTCATTTGAGAACACTGAGTCTTCGTCTTCAATCCATGAAAATAAGGCATGTTCAAGAGCAATTTCCTCTTCTTGTTGTATAGACATCCCTTGCATCTGGGCAACCATTACTGTGTTCTAAACACCTGGTGACTGATATGGTAGAGCATTGGATGTCAGGAGTTGTTCTTCTACCCTTCTCTATTTTGCTACTTTTTGCTGGCATATTCTCTTACAACATGTCATAGTCCACCTTGGGGAACCCAAATATGTCTTTTTCAAAGATGCTTCATGACACATGTCTTCACCTATCTTACAAGCTTCTATTTTCAACTCTTACATGTCATAACTTTGTCATAGGAATCTGTCATAACCGTTTCGGGCAACATTCCCTTACACAACATCCAAGATGCCGACACATGGCAAAATATTCCTACCACTAAGTGGGACACCTATCTCCTCATGTGAGGACAAAATTACAAGTTGTCATCTTTCATGTAGGATGACAAATCACCATGCCACATCCTACAACATGGTAATATGGAATTTACAATTAATTTACAACATAGGCAATAAATTAATAAATACAAACATAAATAATGCAAGGAATTACCAAGGTTGAGACACCTTAATTCCCAACAGTTGTTGAGTGCATCACTAGATTCTTAGAAATGTTTATGGAACTTGTATTGTCACAACAAATTGAAACTGGTTCTTCATACATAATTGTTATATCCTTTAATGGTTGCTTCATCA
This sequence comes from Cunninghamia lanceolata, assembly GCA_027924645.1. Taxonomy (NCBI): domain Eukaryota; kingdom Viridiplantae; phylum Streptophyta; class Pinopsida; order Cupressales; family Cupressaceae; genus Cunninghamia; species Cunninghamia lanceolata. The sequence continues at coordinate 9,067,736 of BSBN01000348.1, forward strand.
ATAGAACTTGAGTGCAACAACATGTTGTAGCAATATATTATGCTTCTACAATAGATAAAGAGACCGAATCTTTCTTCTTGCTCAACTATGAAACCAAATAACTTTTTTAGATGTTGTCCTTAGGTGTTGACACCAATTACAACACTTACTGCTCATACTTGCAACAACCTCACCCCCTCTCAGTACTTCTATGTGTTCAACAATTAGTATCAAAGATGAGTTCCTTGAATGCAACGTAATAGCTAAGGTAGATCTTGGTGTGCAACACATGGGAGTAGAAGTAAGTTTAACTGGAAAGAATCCTTCAGAAGTTGATAAAGACATGACAGCCTATGATTTAGAAGATTGTATAGTTGATCTTGAAGGAGAACTCATTTGTACCCTAGATGATCTGGATGCAACAAGAAGTGAAAATGAAAAATATAAGATGAAGCTCATAAAATCAAAGGAAGCAAATTCCAAGCTAAAAATTCAAATTGAAGAAAGTAAGATGATTGTAGATGACCTAAATGCCAAACTTAATGAAAAATCAATTGAATGCTCCAATCTTGAAGAAGAAATTGTCTCCTTAAGAAAATAATTGGAGAAAGGAAAGGATCATATAGATAAAATTCTAAAACTAAGGAAAAGCACAAATGTATTTGATGAGATACTTAATAGTCAATGACCTCCAAATAATAAAGGTGGTATTGGATTTAAGAAAAGATAGATGTAAGACATATTTGAAATGAAAAGAAAAGAACTCCGCACTGAAGACTATAAGGAAACTAAAGATGAGGAGTGTTGACCCGCAAAAGTGCATGGTGTCACACCTTGAGAATAAGAAGTCGATTCCTCTGTTGAAAGGAGATTAGGTGATCTCCCCAAGGTCTCAGGGGGTACTGAGTCTTGGTAAAATGGGATAGCTCAGTTGTGAAATGTATGCTTTTTGACAAGGGGTTTAGTGTAATGGCAGAGAAATAGTTATTGTGTGATGAAGCCCAGTGTGATGGGTTTGCAAATTATCTTCATGAAACTAAACAAACTTATGTTTAATGATCTTAATTCATTCCTTTGTTTTGTGAAGACAATATTATCGATATTAACTTGCCTACTATTGGTATTTATTTCTGAATTAGCAGAGGGTTTTCTAGTTCCAATGCACAAGCAGATTCGGCCAACGAATATAGGAGGTTGCGTGAGCTACCTCCCCTTCACTTCTGGTTCTGCTGCACCAAGGGGGTATCCCTAGAGCTAAAGATTTAACACTTTCACTCACCCAATGACATGAAGATTTAGCTTTGTGATAATAGGCAGAATACTCTCATGTATGGACTAAGATTTGAATGACAAATCACAAGTTTAGCAACACTCTTAGACATGTGTGTCTGGTTATGGATGAGAGTATGCAGAGGGTTCCTAATCCTACTCCTACAACTAACAGGTTGAAATTATGGAATGGTTTGAAATTATGGTTTGGATGCAAGACAGGGGTTTTGGATCATAACTACTTCACAAGAATAGACCGGTGCCTATCTCAGGGCAAGGAGTCAACTGGACGTATACATAAGAATGGCTTGCAACTGTCATTTGAGTTTCAAGGGGTTAGGACTGGTGTTTGCCTTACAAATACCACCCAAGGATAAGTATTCAACTGTCTCTACTTACAAATATCCTAGTTGACATACAATCTTCTCCATACTTAACCTAAAATGATTTAATCCACTACTTGAATGGAAGTTAGAGATTAGGCATGTGATACAAAAATCTATACCCAAGAATCTGAGAAAACCTTAGCAACCAGATTCAAAAGAAGAAATGCACACAACAAGTGGAGATAGACAACAAAACACATGTAAGAAGCATTTTTCATATAACATTAACACTGAAACTATACATATGTGCAAGATACAACTCAGATGCAACACATAAACTCCATAGATAAAACAGACAGGAAATGCTCTATTTTTTGTTATTTTTCCCCCCAAAATTGCCCAAGTCTTCAACAACAAAAAAAGTGACACAGTTTGGCTTTTATACCAAGACTGTGTACCCAACAAAAATAATTACAAGGCAAAACAAAAATCCGCCAGATACAATGCATGAGAAATGGCGCTCAAAAATAGTAAATGCAATAGAGAGACAAAGAGGAATGAGCAGGTGAACTCAAGATTTGCACTGTCGCCCAGGGATTTTCTTCATCAATCAGGTGGTTGACCTATCAATTCCATCGATCATCCTCTGCAAGTCCACCATTAATGCTCACCTACCCGCAACCATTGTAGTTCCACTTGTCTATGAAGCTTTTCCCACTCAAATTGGTGTAGACACACAAAAATTTCTTCCTCGTAGGTTCAAAACATGGTCGTTGATCTACTCCCATCGCTAAAATCGATGGCCCCAAAAATGCCCTAAAAATTGCCAACCAGTCAGATCATGCCACGTAGGCACCTCATGTTTTTATCGCTGGCCTTCTTCCCTCTCATTTTTGCCTTTGTCACCCAGAGCACATACATTCATCTTTTTATATTCAAGAGCATATACAACCACCCCCTTTAGCTTTTTAAAACCATTGTATATGCATTCAACATATACATGTGACTATTTTGGGACACGTGGAGGTCATTGGTTGGTCCTCTGTCGCCATGCATCTTCCTCCGTCTGCCATCGGAATAACTCTTGAGGCATCCATCGATGATAACTGTCCCACCGATGACCCAATGCATATGCCCTTGCATATCGGGCCTTGTACATTTCTTCTTTGTATATTTTGCTTGCACATTCGATTGTATATTTGGAATATACAATCCCAAACATACAAAGGTGGATTTAAAAATATTTCTTGAATACTATTAATTCTTTGGCTGCATCCACCTTGTACCTGTCCATTTGCATACTTCCTCTGATGCATGTGCAATCCATGGGCCCCACCAAATGCATATTCTACTGCGTTGTATATTGTCGAATGTACAAGACCCCCTGCATTTTTTCATTGTATGTGCTGGAGATGAACCCTTGCACTGTTCACTTTGCATGTCGCAAGCCCCACCAAATGTACATCGACCCGTGTATCCTTTTCTCGCATGTGACCATTGTATATCCGAACATACATTCACCCCTGCATACAAACAATGAATCTTTCATGGAATATGCCTACAATGTATATTTTCTCTTATACATAGTCATTGTATGTCTGAACATACAAACCAAATATACATGCAACCTGATATACAAACAGGGAATATTCTTGAGAATCTACGAAAGATTCCCCTTTTGTATATGCACTATCCTAAGCCTGATATGCATTCAGAAATGCATCTAACTGATTTTTTCAAAGGGCGATAGAGATTTTTGACCCGCTAATGCATATTTTGACCTACATGCATATACAAACAGCCTTGTATATACAAAGATACATACACCTTAACTGATTTTTGCATTTTTTACTACTGCAGAGGCCGAAAGACACACAATTTTTGGATTTTTGAATTTTATTAAGGTGCCTGTAGATTTAAGCACTAACACAAGCTCTGTCTAGGGATGCATGCCTCTTGCAGGGATGGCGAGAACCTCAGAATCTCTAGTTTCACAGATTGGGCCTTATCCATTGGGCCATAGAGTCTATCATACCAACCTGCACACAAACTATGTTTTTAGACATTATTTTGGCAGCCCCGGGCAACCAAGAAGGAAGAACCACAACTTTATCCTGTCAAATACCTGATTCCAAACTGAATAATCCCAACCACATTTGAAAACATTAAAACAATCTACCCGTAAGCTGATTTGATCAATTACATGCTTCACCATTTCTGAAAACTTGCCACTATCAATACTGCCTCTATCACTCTGCACCTTACAACCAGACATATAACCATACACATTATAATATTTTTCAGCATTAGGTAACAAATGTATGTTATGATCCTCAAGCAGTATATCCTCATATTGCGTTTGGCAATATTCATTATCTACCTGGCTGTTGCTTATAACCAAACACATATCCAGTTGATCCAAAAACTGAAAAAGCTCAGAAAATATGAGACCCTCAATATCATTTATATCACTCATTGACATTGAAAACAAATCTTGATCTACACACCCATTGCCATCACTGCACATGTTTGAAACAACTGATGCTAAGCATTTATCATCAACAGTTTGCAAATCAGTATTATCATTTTCAAACAGAGGGTTAATTCTACACCAATGAATGTCATAACTCACAATATCAAATGCATCCACAGGCTCATAATAAATGGGATTCATACTCATTGCAAAGGTCTCTATTTATTCTTCATGACAATCTATTTCTTTTTCATTATCAAATCTAAAGTCATAAGAAGAACAAACCTGATCCATGAATTGATCATGGATATCATCTTTATCATCTTTAATCTCTGATTGCCCCACATACAAAATTTTTGCTACTTTAATGCACTCTGAAGTTGAACTATCTACATCATTTTCTAGTCCTCTAATGCTTCCTGATGAAACTAATATTCACTCTTGATCCATATGATCACAACTTTGCACAACTAGATCATTTAAACATAAATGCTCTATGTTTAGGACTGGCATGCAAATATTACTTGGGAAATTATTGTTTTCAACTTCATTTGCTGGGAAAAATAGGACATCCTCCTCTATAACAGAAACATCATCAACTTGGAATGATACAAAAACTGGGACAGCAGGGGTGTGAGTACTTTGACATTCATTTCCAACATTTAAACTATATCCCTTATCAACATTGGTGGCCCTAGGGCAGAAAATTTTTTTAGAGAAATACCCTTTTTGAATCCCATACCTCCAATTATTTTCAATGTCAATTACAAACTGATGTGCCTGATGCAATGTGGTGGGCTCCTTGTCCCTCAATCTATAGCTTATTTTTCTATCAAATGCTCCCAAATAGACAACTAGGCACAATGCATCATTAGGTCTCATGCATTATGGTATTCTATTCAATTCCCTCATAAATCTAAGGTTAAAAGCTGGGATCAACTCATCTTCTTCAATATGGATATACATAAATCACTAATAACTGCATATTCAGAAATTCTTTCACCATATTGTTCTAGAAATGTAGATTTAAAATCATGCCAAGAGCTAACAGACTAAGCTGGAAGATAGGAGAACCAGTCCCTTGCATCTTTATCTAGAGATTGAACAAATAATCTCATAACTACATCTTCATGGTCAATCTCAAAATCATCTACAACATTTATAAATTGTTGCAAGTGTTTCTCAGCTGATTCATCCTTTGCACCATTAAATTTGGACAAGTATTTTCTGATTTTAGATGGAAAAGCATTTGGATAGCCACAAATGACAACAAAATTTATGGGCTTATATCTGTCAATGCTGAAACTTCTTTTATTACATGGTTGGGACTGATTATTATGCATCATTACATTTGACATCTCACAAGGGTGCATGGGCTGATAATACATCTTTTATGTTTTTGCAACCCTCTTTTCAACTCAAATTTTCAATCATAATAATGACCTCAGGCCTTTAAAATACAAACTATTATTTCAGCTTTCCTAAAGTCCTCCAAATGAGTCTTTTAAACAATATTGCATACTCCTTTTGAAATGCAAACTAGGTCCTCACAAAAGTATGCAATCTAATCACCAATATTTCCCTTTTGACTAGTGCTATTTCACCAAATAGGGTGTTGCAAGTATGAGGTTAACCAGTGTTGTCATTGATGTTAACATACTCATATTGCATTGATAAGAAGGATTGGATGAGTTGTGTGCTAAGGTTATTGAGGAAACTAGTCTCCATCAGGAACAGTGAAGAACAGTGATGAGAAGAAGGCAAAAGTACTCAATAGGTTGAGGATCAGAGGATGCAATTTAAAGGGTTTGTAGATATGAGTCTTGAGATGTTCCAGTTAAGATTTCAGAGGTCCGCATAAAGATCTGAAGAAGTTATGGCTGCTTGTGTAGAACTGGTTTCGGCAGGTGTTCTTGAAGTTCCAGATGTTCTTGATGACTCAGGAAAGGTTTTGATGATCTTTGGATCGTGTACAATTCTTATTGGTAGTCCACATTGAAGTTAGAGTTTGCATTTGAAGAATAACCATGGATATTGGTGTTCTTCCTAAGACAGGCCGATCAGATGTATTACACATCTTGCAAATGATCTTGTAGATGTTTGCCGACTTAAATGATTGTTCCTAAGTCGATGCCTTGTATAAATAAGGGTTTGTGAATTCATTTTGAAGTATGTCTTGTGGGGATGAGTGTGATATAGCGAAGGGAAGTGCGAAAGGCAGAGCAGGATTTTTTGGGCTTAAATGGAACTGATCCAGGCATGGTAAAGATGTCATTTTCCAGTTCAAGTTTGTAGACAGTGTGTCTCTTATAGGCAGTGTGCCTCTTGTGAGCAGTGTGCTCAGGTAGTGAGCCCTAATTGGCATGTGCCATCCACTTTTCTTATTCTTCTAATAGAGAATAATCCTTGGGTTAATCACCCCGTGGTTTTTCCCTTCACCAGGTTTTCTACGTCAAAATCTTAGTGTCTAATGTGTTGATGTTTATCTGCTCTGATGTTTATGCTTTATGCTTTCATAAATGGTTAATTGATATGCTATTAAATAACAAAGAAGAATCAAGTGTCTGAAGTAAAAGCAAGTTTTTGTACAACTGATACACCCCCCTCTCAGTTGTGTGCCCTAGATCTAACAATTAGTATCAGAGCCAAGTTCTGCTAAAAAGGAGCTTAACCGCTTGAGGAGATCCAGGATGTCATCATACAAAAAGGATAGTCTGAAGTTTGATGGAACCAACTTCTCTCTTTAGAAAGGTCGCATGAAATTTCACTTGGAGTGCATGGGAAAAGCTTACTTGTCCATGGTCACAAAAGCATATGTACCTCCACAGGGTGGTTCGACAACTATAAATGATATCACAGATGTTGAAAACAATCTGCGGACTAAAGAGGCTCTTCTAAGTGCATTAACTGACTCAGAGCTCTCAAATGTTATTGACCTACCAACTGCCTATGAGATCTGGATTAAACTAGAACTTCTGCATGAAGGAGATGAGTATGTTAAGAGTGCAAGGTTGCAGAGTCTCAAAGGGAAATTTGAAAGATTAAAGATGAGAGATGATGAAAATACCACTACCTTTATGCCAAGAGTAAATGAAATGGTGTGTGGAATTAGGAATGCTGATGAAGTTTTGGATGAAAATGAGATTGTTTGCAAAATTCTCAGATCCCTTCCTGCTGCCTACAAAATCAAGGTTGCTGCCATTGATGAATTCAGAGCCCATACAACTGTCACAAGAGACCAATTGGCTGGCAAACTGGCTGCATTTGAAATGACCGAGTTTGGAGATGATCCCCCCAAGATTGAATCTGCATTCAAAGCCAGTGCCTATGTGAAAGGCAAACAAAGATTTGATCCAGGAGAAAACTCTTCAAGGAAGCTAACATGGTATGATCAAGCAAGAAAAGACATGGAAGAGGAAGAAGTAGAAACAACTCAACTTGAAGCCCTCATTGTAAAAAGACTACCAAGAGGATCCGGTAAGTATGAAGGAAAATTACCCTTTAAGTGCTTCAACTACAATAAGATTGGTCACTTTGCCTCAAGATGTCCAGAAAGATCCACAAGATCAAATTCTAACAGATAAAGGTTCTAAAAGAATTGTTATTATGTTTATGAAGAAGCTAATAATGAAGGAGTAACAAATGATGAATCAGAGATAGGAGACAAATTCAGAAATGAATGGGTGTTCATTGCCATCAAGGAAGAAGATCCAATATCCCCTGAATCTATCAATCATAAGGTTATAGAAAGAGCTTTGGCTGCCCAAGTTGAAGAAAAGGATGATTGGGTTATTGATAGTGGACGCTCTCACCATATGACAGGTGACAAGAACAAGTTCTTAGATTTGGAAAGGTATGAAGGAGGAATGGTAAAGTTTGGTGACAATTCTGCTCGTAGAATTAGAGGTAGGGGAACTATCTCTTTTGATGGAAAGAACAAAACTGGTAATGTACTGTATGTTGAAGGATTGAAGCACAATCTTCTCAGTGTTGGTCAGTTGGTGGACAAAGGCTATGATCTCCGGTTCAAGAATGGAAGATGCAGGATCTTTGAAAGCTCTGGAACTGAGATTGCATCTGGTACTCAAACAAAAGGTAATATCTTCTATCTAGTTGGTACTAATGAAAGTTGTCTGTTTGTTCAAGTTGATCAGAGTTGGTTATGGCATAGAAGGATGTGTCATGTAAATTTTGATAACATCATCAAGATAAGCAATACTCAGGCTGTAAGAGATCTTCCAAAGTTGGTAAAACCTACAAATAGTTTATGCAAAGAATGGCAGCTAGGTAAATAGAGCAGAGTCTCATTCAAAAGCAAGGATCAGTCCTCTACCGGATTATTGGAATTAGTTCATACTGATCTATGTGGTCCGACAAGAATCAAGAGTATGCAAGGTGATAGATATTTCATGTTACTGATTGATGACCATTCCTGGATGATGTGGGTTACCTTTCTAAAAGAGAAATTAGCAGCTTTTGAGAAGTTCAAAATCTTCAAGGCTATGGTAGAGAATCAAACCAGATTAAAACTGAAATGTCTGAGGTCTGATAGAGGTGGTGAATTCACATTCGGTGAATTCATAGACTTTTGTGAGAAGCATGGTATAAAGAGACAGTTGTCTGCTCCTAGGACTCCATAGCAGAATGGAGTAGTTGAGAGAAAGAACCGGACCATCCAGGAAGCATCCAGGACAATGATGGTGGAAGCAAATGTTCCTCAGATGTTTTGGAGAGAAGTTGTCAGCACTGCAGTCTACACTCTCAATCGAGTTCAAACCAAAAGCAATACCAGTAAGACTCCCTATGAAGTTTGGTTTGGCATCACTCCTACTGTGAGATATTTTAGAGTATTTGGTAGCAAATGTTACATTAAAAGAGATGAAGATCTAGGAAAGTTTGATGCTCGAAGTGATGAAGGAATTTTCTTGGGTTACTCCACTCAAAGCAAAGCATACCGTTGTTACAATAAGAGACTGAGAAAGATGATAGAAAGTACAAATGTGAAGGTTGATGAAGGCATTGAAAAGCCCTCAAGATTTTTTGAGTATGATGAAGATGATCAGAATGGTGTTCTGATTCAAAGAACTCAATCCTCTCCTAAAGGTCAGATTCAGACTGATCTGGTAAATTAGCAAGAAGAGATAGGTCTGGATGAGCCTGATCAAGAAGCAAAAGTGCAAGAAACTCTCAAAGTTCCAAGGTATGTAAGACTGAACCACTCTGAAGATCAGATCATAGGTGACAAAAGCAAATGTGTGCAAACTAGAAGGAATGTTGCTCAAAATCTAGATGAATGTTGTCTGATCTCAAAGATTGAACCTAAGACAATAAATGAAGCCTGCAATGATGAAAATTGGACCAAAGTAATGGAGGAAGAGTTGATGCAAATTGAGAAAAATCACACTTGGGATCTTGTTTCTAGACCTAGTAACAAGAATGTGATTGGAACCAAATGGGTCTTTCGGAACAAACTAAATGAAGTTGGTGAAGTAATCAGAAATAAAGCCAGATTAGTCTGCAAAGGCTACTCTCAAATAGAAGGGATTGATTTTGAGGAAACCTTTGCTCTGGTGGCAAGAATTGAAGTAGTCAGACTATTTCTTGCATTTGTTGCCTTCAAAGATTTCAAAGGCTATCAGATGGATGTCAAATCTGCTTTCCTGAATGGTGACCTAGAAGAAGAGGTGTACATTGAACAACCGGATGGATTTCAGTTATCTAAGCATCATGATATGGTCGGCAAATTAAAGAAGGCACTGTATGGTCTAAACCAAGCCCCAAGACCATGGTATGAGAGGCTGGACAAACATCTTTTGAAGATTGGTTTCAACAAAGGTACTGCTGATAGTAACCTATATTTCAAAATTGATCATGAAAACATCTGGATTGTTGAAGTATTTGTTGATGATATCATCTTTGGAGGAAGAGACAGTATGTGTAAAACCTTTGCAAACCAAATGAAAAGTGAGTTTGAAATATCAATGCTCGGTGAAATGAATTTCTTCTTGGGTCTACAAATTACTCAGACAGAGAAAAGAATCTTTATCTCTCAGACCAAATATGTGAAAGAACTATTGAAGAAATTTGGAATGGAAGATTCAAAGCCAATGAACACTCCTATGGCTACTGGATGTAAGTTGAGCAAAGATGATGACTCTCCTAAGACAGATCAGACAAAGTACAGATCAATCATTAGAGGATTACTGTATCTCACTCAGACTAGACTAGATATAATGTAGGTTGTTGGTCTTGTGGCGAGATTCTAGGCTGATCCTAGAGAATCTCATGTCATGGCAATCAAAAGAATTTTTAGGTACTTGAAAGGAACAATTGAGTATGGCCTATGTTATCCTAGAGATCATGACTTTTCTCTTCATGCATATACAGATGCAAATTGGGTAGGAGATGTGGATGATAGGAAGAGTACAAGTGGAGGAGCATTCTCTTTGGGAAAAAAGTTGGTTTCTTGGCTAAGCAAGAAACAAGAAGCAATATCCCTATCTACAATAGAAGCAGAATACATTGCAGCAGCAGGTAGTTGCACTCAACTTTTGTAGATGAAGCAAATGCTAAGAGATATTCAAGTAGAATATGAGGAGCCTATCATAATTTTCTGTGATAATTCAAGTGTAATAAATATTTCTAAGAATCTGGTATTGCATTCTAAGACCAAGCATATATCTATCAAATTTCACTTTTTGAGAGAACAAGTGAACAAGGGTGAAGTCAAATTGGAGTATGTGCCCTCTAAGGATCAGCTTGCAGATATTTTTACTAAACCTCTTCCTAAGGACTCTTTTGAGTATCTCAGGGAGAAGTTAGGGGTCATGGCCGCTCCAATGATGAACTAGGATGCACTGATGTGCATCAGTTTGGTGGATATCACAGTCATATCTTGTGATCCGGATTGATGATGGGGAGCTGCTACTAAGGGAGAGCAACTGGTATGATTCTGATGTGTTAGAATTGCATGTATGAGCCCTTTGCCATTGATGTCAAAGGGGGAGAGAAGACATGTGAAAAACAAGTGGTTGATGATCAAAGGGGGAGCAGTAAAGGAAGAGAAGACATGTGAAGAGTTGTTACTGATAAGGGGAGTTGTGACAGAAAGGAGAAGTTCTTGTCTTGATGGTTTTTCACATCATATGTTGCCATCAATGACAAAGGGGGAGATTGTTGCAAGTATGAGGTTAACTAGTGTTGTCATTGATGTCAACATACTCATATTGCATTGATAAGAAGGATTGGATGATCTGTGTGCTGAGGTTATTGAGGAAACTAGTCTCCATTAGGAACAGTGAAGAACATTGATGAGAAGAAGGCAAAAGTACTCAATAGGTTGAGGATCAGAGGATGTGGTTTAAAGGGTTTGTAGATATGAGTCTTGAGATGTTCTAGTTAATATTTTAGAGCTCCGTATAAAGATCTAAAGAAGTTATGGTTGCTTGTGTAGAACCGGTTCCGACAGGTGTTCAGTGGAGACAGAGTGTCACAGATTGCTTTGGTGAGATCTGGAATTACATTATCTCATTATGCGGATTGGAAGGAGTGTTGAAGAAGTCAGTGTGAAGTGACAACTAGATTTGTGAATGATTTGGAGGTCCAGAAGAACCTTTTTCATTATGACAGTGAGGACAGACTGTGTTCTTGAAGTTTCGGATGAAGAACAGAAGAATTCCAGTAAGCTAATAAAGTGCGGATGTTCTTGATGACTCAGGAAAGGTTTTGGTGATCTTTGGATCATGTACAATTCTTATTGGCGGTCCGTATTGAAGTTAGAGTTTGCATTTGAAGAATAACCACAGTTATTGGTGTTCTTCCTGAGACAAGCTGACCGGATGTATTACACGTCTTGCGAATGATCTTGTAGATGTTTGCCGACTTAGATGATTGTTCCTAAGTCGATGCCTTGTATAAATAAGGGTTTGTGAATTCATTTTGAATTATGTCTTGTGAGGATGAGTGTGATATAGTGAAGGGAAGTGCGAAAGGTAGAGCAGGAGTTTTTGGGCTTAAATGGAACTGATCCAGGCATGGTAAAGATGTCATTTTCCAGTTCAAGTTTGTAATACTTGTTACTTTGTAGACAATGTGTCTCTTGTAGGCAGTGTGCCTCTTGTGAGCAGTGTGCTCGGGCAGTGAGCCCTAATTGGCATGTGCCATCCATTTTTCTTATTCTTCTAATAGAGAATAATCCTTGGGTTAATCACCCCGTGGTTTTTCCCTTGACCGGGTTTTCCACGTCAAAATCTTGGTGTCTAATGTGTTGATGTTTATCTGCTCTGATGTTTATGCTTTATGCTTTCATAAATGGTTAATTGATATGCTATTAAATAACAAAGACGAATCAAGTGTTTGAAGTAAAAGCAAGTTTTTGTACAACTGATTCACCCCCCTCTCAGTTGTGTGCCCTAGATCTAACATAGGGAACCTTTCAAAACTTATGAAAACACCTGGATATGTTGCAGAAACTACAAATTCAACATATCTAATGTCCTATTATCAAGTTCTTTATATGTAGAGTTGCCACCTCCTTAGCAGAGGAATAAGCTTCAAATAGGCCGAAGCTGAAAATTGATTCTTTCTAGGTTCTCCCACAGCAGAGCCACACACATAACTTTTCAGATTTTGCTGTAACAAACACCTCTAGGTATGCTTTTTCAATCTTTTAGACTCACACCTTCATGGATATGATATTGTCTCCCCAGCGGAGTCGCCATCTATTGGTATTTATTTCTGAATCAGGTAAGGGTTTGCCAGTTGCAATGCATAGGCAGATTCGGCCAACAAATATAGGAGGTTGTGTGAGCTGCCTCCCCTTCACTTCTGGTTCTGCTGCACCAAGGGGGGTATCCCTGACACTTTGACTCACCCAATGACATGAAGATTTAGCTCTGTGATAATAGGCAGAATACTCTCATGTATGGACCAAGATTTGAATGACAAGTCACAAGTTTAGCAACACTCTTGGACATGTGTGTCTAGTTATGGATGAGAGTATGCAGGGTGTTCCTAATCCTACTCCTACAACTAACAGGTTGAAATTATGGAATGGTTTGAAATTATGGTTTGGATGCAAGACAAGGGTTTTGGATCATAACTACTTCACAAGAACATACCGGTGCCTATCTTAGGGCAAGGAGTCAACTAGACGTATACATAAGAATGGCTTGCAACTGTCATTTGACTTTCAAGGGGTTAGGACTAGTGTTTGCCTTACAAATACCACCCAAGGATAAGTATTCAACTGTCTCTACTTACAAATATCCCAGTTGACATACAATCTTCTCCATACTTAACCTAAAACAATTTAATCCACTCCTTGAATGGAAGTTAGAGATTAGGCATGTGATACAGAAATCTATACCCAAGAATCTGAGAAACCTTTAGCAACCATATTCAAAAGAAGAAATGCATACAACAAGTGGAGACAGACAACAAAACACATGTAAGAAGCATTTTTCATATAACATTAACACTGAAACTGTACATATGTGCAAGATACAACTCAGATGCAACACATAAACTCCATAGATAAAACAAACAGGAAATGCTCTATTTTTTGTTATTTTTCCCCCCAAAATTGCCCAAGTCTTCAACAACAAAAAAAGTGACACAGTTTGGCGTTTATACCAAGACTATGTACCCAACAAAAATAATTACAAGGCAAAACAAAAATCTGCCAAATACAATGCATGAGAAATGGTGCTCAGAAACAGTAAATGCAGTAGAGAGACAAAGAGGAATGAGAAGGTGAACTCGGGATTTGCACTGCCACCTAGGGATTTTTTTCATCAATTGGGTGGTTGACCTGTCAATTCCATCGATCATCCTCTGCAAGTCGACCATCAATGCTCACCTACCCGCAGCCATTGCAGTTCTGCTTGTCTATGAAGCTTTTCCTAGTCAAATTGGTGTAGACACATAGAAAGTCCTTCCTCGCGGGTTCAAAACATGGCCATCGATCTACTCCCATCGCTGAAATCGACGGCCCCAAAAACGCCCTGAAAATTGCCAACCAGTGAGATCGTGCCATGTAGGCACCTCATGTTTTTATCGCTGGCCTTCTTCCCTCTCATTTTTGCCTTCGTCGCCCAGAGCACATACATTCGTCTTTGTATATGCAAGAGCATATACAACCGCCCCCTTTAGCTTTTTCAAACCATTGTATATGCATTCAACATATACATGCGACTGTTTTGGAACACGTGGCAGTCGTTGGTTGGTCTTCTATCACCATGCATTTTCCTCCGTCTGCCATCGGAATAACTCTTAAGGCATCCGCCGATGATAACTGTCCCACTGATGACCCAATGCGTATGCCCTTGCATATCAGGCCTTGTACATTTCTTCTTTGTATATTTTGCTTGCACATTCGATTGTATATTTGGAATATACAATCCCAAACATACAAAGGCAGATTTACAAATATTTGTCAAATACCATTAATTCTTTGGCCGCGTCCACCTTGTACCTATCCATTTGCATACTTCCTCCGATGCATGTGCAATCTGTGGGCCCCACCAAATGTTTATTCTATTGCTTTGTATATTGTCGAATGTACAAGACCCCTTGCATTTTTTCATCATATGTGCTGGCGATGAACCCTTGCACTGTTCACTTTGCATGTCGCGGGCCCCACCAAATGTACATCGACCCTTGTATCCTTTGCTCGCATGTGACCATTGTATATCCAAACATACATTCACCCCTGCATACAAACAACGAATCTTTCCTGGAATATGCCTACAATGTATCTTTTCTCTTGTACATAGCCATTGTATGTCTGAACATACAAACCAAATATACATGCAACCTGATATACAAACAGGGAATATTTCCAAAAATCTATGAAAGATTCCCCCTTTGTATATGCACTATCCTAAGCTCGATATGCATTCAGAAATGCATCTAACTGATTTTTTCAAAGGGCGATAGAGATTTCTGACCTGCCAATGCATATTTTGACCTGCATGCATATACAAACATCCTTGTATATACAAACATACATGCACCTTAACTGATTTTTACATTTTTTACTACTGTAGAGGCTGAAAGACACATAATTTTTGGATTTTTGAATTTTATGAAGGTGCCTGCAGATTTAAGCACTAACACCTACAATGGTTTATCCTTTAGATTTACAAGTAAATTTTGTATTTCATCATAATATTTAAACAACTAAACTACACTTAACTAAAATCTTATCTAATCAACAACAAAAATAAATTTGTAAAAGATAAAAGGTAAAGAAGAGAAACAAAAGAAACAAGGGGAAGGAAGAAAGAGAAAGATTGTGAGCTTAATATCTCCTCAACAACCATTGACTTAAAATATTCCATGCAACACAAATTTAACAAATTTAAATCAACATCAATATTAATTCAACATGAAATTTAAATGGTGCAAGCATCTAAGGGTAATTGTGACAAAGATAATATTTGAAATGAGAAGAAAAAGCAAATAGCCACCATAAAAAGGTGAGCAGGCTATTACCAGCAACCCCAAATCAAACATTAATTAAGTCCAAACATATATGTTTATATGGAATAAGGAACCCAAATCAATAGCTACAAAGGTAAAGAACCTCACTCACATTATGAAATACAGACTTCCACTACCATATTACATGTGCAAATAGAAGTAATTTCAATTCTCTACATTGTTGTTCCTCCTTGCAATCCTCCAGTTCTTCCAAACAACAAAATAAAACAGGCTTAATCTGCTCTGTTGTTATCTTCACCCTAAAAGAGAAAGAAAAATTAAAACTACTGCCTATGATGTTGTTGTTGCAGCCAATCTCCTCTACAAATAGAAAAAAAAAAAGAAAAGAAAAAATCCCCCTCTATTGTTGTTACGTCCTCTCTTTTTTATGGTTGATGCTTTCTTTTTTAAATAATTTATGTTCTTAGTTGTGATACATCTTTTCTGTCCTATGGTGGCTCCTATGGTGGACATAGTTGACCTCGGTGACCTCTATGAGGAAATAGGCGGCCTCTATTTATTAGTTATTTAATTGCCATCATATCCAATCTGATCCAGGCACATGTTTTCTTCATCTCCACACTTCATAAGCTATTTGAAATTTTCATCCTCATAGGATATAGTCTCTTTCAGCATTTAATATCTCCTTCTATAGTCAAACCTTCTTTGGATCCTTACTCCTTTCATACATTTCATAGCCTTAACTCTATAGAGATATTTTGTTACCTTTTACTTGGCTCCCATGCCTCATCCTCTAAACGTCTCATCCTTTGAAGTGAGCCACTTTTTTTTTAAATTATAAGTGCCATGCCTTTTATATTTTGCGGCATGGTCTCTTAAATTCAAGTGCCACTTCATATTCCATTTGAAAAAAAGATCTCTCTTAACTCTTACGTTCCCCTCATATCTTTTCTTTTTCTAAAATGTTTATCACTTTAAAATATAAGAGGGGATTTAAAATACAACGTATACTTTCCTTATATAACCCCTCTTCTCCTTTTTTTAAACTTTTAAATAAGAGGGGATTTTATATTATATTCTATTTCTCTCCTTTTCTTTATGGAGGCCATTTAAATTTGTTTTTAAATAAACCAGATCCTCACTATTCCACATTGCATGATTTTACAATCAAGATTACTATTATAATTTTATGGTTTCTAGTAGAGCAAGTTGAGGTTGATCTTGAAGTTGCATAATCCACCTCTCAGTCGTGGGACTCAAGTGAACTAAAGCTCAAGTGTTGGGACTTCCTCATAGATGTAGAGTTTGAAGATGCAAACTAACATGCCTTTATTGAGTTTCTTCTCTGCTATTCTCTAACTTTTAGTAGTATGCACATCATTTGATTGCCATCCTCCACATGGAATTAAAACTGATACCAAGAACCTACAAGCACAAGAGGAGCGTTAAAGCTTCATAGGAGACAATTTGATCCATTTTACCAAGCATAAAAGTTTAAACTCATTTTTTCATTGACTATATATTCTCAATTCACACTAAGCTTAGGAGATTCAAATACGCATCATCATTCATGTATAGGTAGCATCACATTTGTGAAATGTAATCAAGAGATAAAATCAAGTGTAACATGTAGAGGAGATTCTAGTGAAGAGACATATGTAGGTATGGATATTGCATGCAAAACTGAAGGTTAACACACTTGAAGTAGCTCTCATAAAACACAAGGATCTCGAAGTTAGTTAAGATGATGCAAATCAACTCATGACATTTGAGAAAATGAAAATCGATGTGGGCTATGAAAGAATGCAAGACATTAAAGTATAGGCCAAAGATCAACAAAGGGCCCCAAATGTTCCAACAAAACATTGGGTGTGTTGCAAAAGTGGAAACAAATGGTGACTCTTAGGGGTAAGCATTGCAAAATGCTTAGAATCCATCATCTTTGGTTAGGAGAAATAGTAAACAAAACAAAATCATAACATAAGCCACATTATTCATATCCAAATTAAACCAGACTTAGAACAAACAAGCACTAGATTCCCTTAGTTTGATCATGTGTGCACGTGATGCAATTACCCCTTTCTAAATCAACTAGGATTAACATTATAGTAGAGGAAATCAAGTGAATAAAGCAATCGGTCCTAGCACATGTCAGGCATTGCTTCATTGTCAGCCAAGTGTCCATAGCCCTAACAAAGATACCTCTAGTCCCATCAAAGCATTGTTCCACTACCATCCGGACATCCATAGCCCCAGTGGAGATACTTGAGTCACCCAAAAAAATTGAGTTTCTAATTTTTTTTACTCAATATTTCTCTCTTTTTTTACTTTCTTTTAATTTTTCATTCATCTTTTATTTTCTCTCTTCTTCTTTTTTTGGCTCAATGTGCAAGCAATGAAGCTCGCAATCTGGGTTCATGACCACCATTGACATATGAAAGGATTGATTAGGAAACCAAAAAAAAAACTTATTACCTCAAGCTATAATGAGTCACCCTAGTAGACCCAAAAAGTACTATGTTTGATTAATTGTTTCCAATTAACAGAATAGTCATGCATACTTGATAGATGAGGCATAACTCAGATACGCCTAGAAAGGCATCATAAATGGTTTCATGTTGTTTAAAATTTCTGTACAACTATAAAGATGGATTTATAGTAGTATGCAGTGCTATCCCAAGAAAGTGGCATAAGGCAACTAGACAACAAAAACTAAAAAATGAGCCCGAGGAAACCAAACACAACAAAATGGAAGAGACAACCAACAAACATACACTATATACAAAACAAAATCCTAACTAACTATAAACTATACATTAGAAGACTCAGGGAAACTGACTTCAATATTGCTCCTACTTTGTTTTGTAAAAGCATTGAGCAATATCAATTAGACCATTTGGGTTCAAAGTTTAGCAAGTACATCCTTGAATTCAAAGATCAAAATCATACATAAGATGGGCTCATATTCACAAGATGCATCATGCGAAATCAAAAGTTGAGGCAATTCGTCATGGTAATGCTCAATCCATATACACATTTTCTTTCCTAAATTACCCTAATCAAATTGTAACTTTTTGCAAAACAAGGGTAAAGGTGTAGAAACAACTTGATTTATGATGTCATCCAATAGGAATGCACACTCATGATACAACAAACTATTGTCTCCAACAACATGCTTATCCAAAACTCCTTGTCGCTCCTCATGTACATGCAAATCACAAGAAACATTGTTAGTCAACACCAAATCATTATAACCATCAATAAGAAAATTACCAATATCAAAACAAAATGCAACATCTTTTGTTTCAAAAGGTGTACATGAAACAAAAATTTGATCAGAAAAAATAGTTTGTACTCCTTGAGTTAAGTCCATATGCATCATGTTTTGATGGCTCTTGTGATCATCCTTAATGTTAAGTCTTACATTTTCTCTATCAACATCTTGTTCTATAGTCATTGACTAGAACAAAGGCTCAAAATCAACATTCTCATCAACTTGACGCATGCATATCTTACCAAAACTTTCAATTTTTAGCACAAAATCAGTCATATCAACATCTTCATTCATGTGTGGGCTATCATTAGTCAAAATGAAGGCATCTTCTATTTCACTCGCATAGGTAGATGTTCATGACAATGTTCTATTTTTGCAATTTCCCATGCTAGCAAAAAATCAGGACAACTAGACTCAACATGATGGGCATTAGGGTGGATTCAACATCTATTAGGCAAAGCAAGGTCTTTTAGATTAGTTGATTTCCCTAGAGTATTTATGTCCTTACTTAGCTGTAATATCAGATTCATCATGTTTCCAGCTTCATCTATCATAGTACATGTTAGGCATAATGGATTGTCATTGCATTATTTTTGTTCATTGGTTGAAATCTTTTCATGATTCTCACTCTCAAAGGGTAGACTATACACCTCACCTTTTTCAGAAGTATCTAGACTAGTGGGCATATCCTCATCACTATATGAGTCTTTATCAAATATGGGTTGGTTGATTCCTTCTCAGAAACAAGGAGAGACTCATCGATTTTATCATGCTCATTAAGTTTGATATGAATGTTCTCATTTTTAACAATTTTAAAATCTTCATCTTGAGTACATTCTAGGGTAAAGATTTGTTCAACAAAAATCAATCCTTTTAAAGAGAGGTCAACCCTTGTAAGGAATGTAAGACAATGAATTTCATCATGTTTGTCTACACCATATATCCGACATTTTCTTGATAAAGCTAGGTCATTGAGACCCCTTTGAATTCCCATGTTCAACATGTTCTTGTTTAAAATATTTATCATTTTAGGGATGTCCACTTCAAAATCTGATATATTTTCATTTGAATCATGCATGGATATAGTAGAGATGTCATCAATGTCCAAATTTGTTGGTTTATCATGGCATTCATCATCTTTAACCTCATCCTCATCTATTTCAAAGACAACCAAAGAGGGTTCACTCATGTTTTCATCATATTCTAGTTCATCTACCTTTTTCCAATCTAGTTGTGGTTTCTTTGGACACTCATAATTGAAAGGGTCGTCACAATTTAAAGATTGCACCTCAACATTTTGACTAGTAGAAAGTTGAGTAGCCACATGTAGATCTTGAATGGAATTTTGGTTGTTTTGGCCTAAAAGCTGATTTTGAGACTCACTAATATGATTCATTTGATACCGAGAGTGATGATAAATTGAGGCCACTGGGATGTTCAAGTTAATTGGGTTGAACCAAGACTGGGATTGTATTTGCATGTAGTGAGCATGGCCTTCATTCATTGGGCTGTGGGTGTTAATTTGTTCCAAGATAAGAGCTTTGTTCATAGCCTCTTGCACATTGTTTACACCTGGTGATTGCATGATGAATGTTTCATAATAAGGCCCTAAGGCTTGCAAATATGATTTCAACACTTCATTAGCCATAGGTGCATAAAATTTAGCAAAGCCTTCAATAGTTTCACAAAACCTAAGGGTAAACACGACAATATTTTCATGGTGCTCTCTTCTTATTGTCATGAGTTGTCTTCATGCCTCTATTGAACAAAGGTGTTCTCCAAATTCTCCTAGAAAGGCAACCTCTAACTAAGTGATGTAGAGGCAAATTGGATACAAGAAGAAGGACAAATTTGGCAAGGTTCAACTACACCAATGAGCCCAAAAACAAGGATCTTCATGGAAAAGTGGGAACAATAGTTAAAGTTCTTGAATTATTCTTGGAAATGGTGTTTGGGCATGTACTAGAACCCATCCTATCCATTGGCAAAGGTGGATCAAACTTTGAACTATTAGTTCCTTCACAAACCTCAAGAAAGGCTACTAGCCCTACAAACAGAGAACAGTCCCAATAAATTTTTGTACAGACATCCAAATGCAAATCTCAGACATGTAATAGATACCCATTATGCCTCCCCACAACATACTCTAGAATGGGTTTGGGTTGTTTTGGAAACTATACCTTAACCACTAACCCTCCTAGTGGTTTTAAGCTCTAATTAGGCCTAGTTTGTGAAGCAAGTACCCTCAAATGGTAGTTTGAAACTCTATTAACCACCCAGACATATCAATGGTATCCCAAAACCATGAAATCCAACATCCATTTTCTGATGGAACTGACTGTTCCCAAATTCCTTACTATGGTTGTCT
This sequence comes from Cunninghamia lanceolata, assembly GCA_027924645.1. Taxonomy (NCBI): domain Eukaryota; kingdom Viridiplantae; phylum Streptophyta; class Pinopsida; order Cupressales; family Cupressaceae; genus Cunninghamia; species Cunninghamia lanceolata. The sequence continues at coordinate 9,088,870 of BSBN01000348.1, forward strand.
CACAAGCTTCTTTAATGGCTTAATACATGGTTTTATTAAGCCCACTCAACAAATCTTGGTCAAACCAACTCCAGCACCCCTAAAATCAATCAAAACATCTAAAACATAATTGAACATATCCATCCCATAGGTCTTATGTCTTGGAAGACTGTGGGATGGTCAATTTTCCATGATTGGAGGCAAAACCTTGTTTAGGCTATATAAGACTGTCTTCTTTTATCAAACCCTCACAACTCCTTACAAATAAACCTTCAAGATACCAAATCACATTCAAATGCAAGCTAGTCCAATGTATTACTCAGTCAAAACATGAAAAATGGAAGACAGACCTGTACCTTGTCACTGTACGGCCTGGAATGGCGTTCTTCTCCAAGAAATACAGAGTTTTCAGAATAAACAGTCTTAATTTAAACACTCATAACTTGCATCCTTTCTAACTTCATAGCCTCCAACTAGTCTTGAATGATAGGTATTCCCTTATACCTTGTTTCCAAGCTACTTTTCAATCATAACAATGTCGTACAATCAAATGGTACGGACTGTCACACAAGAAAATGCAGAAAACAGTAAAAAGGACAGTAGAAATTGATTTGTGTTGCCTTTTAAAACTTCTCTCCTCATACAATGATCATTGTCAAGGATATATATGGTGGTATATTCCTTGAAACTCCCATTGGAGTAGTTGTGGTCGATGGGGAGGGACTACAACCACTCGAACTCCCAAAACTGTCTTTTGGACAGTTTACAAACTTTAACCAATTATTTGTGTGTTTGCATAATCATTGGTGATTATGAACCTCCAAACACATTTACATTGTTATTAGGCTTTGAGCATGCCTTGGGTTCTTCCAATATGCCTTAGGCTCCTTGAGTATGCCTTAACAAGGCTTGAAATATGAAGATTATATGAAAAATTACATGACTGTCCTCCTTAGGACTTACAACATGACAGTAGTTTATAGTTATTTGGACATAGTCCTTATTAAAATCAATGAGATGGTCTACTAGGACCTTATTAGGGACAAAAATGAACATCAAAACAAACATTAGGTTAAATGCCTCATGGAGGCCATCTTGGGTTAGGTGCTCCTGCACCATACACCCCACCTACAAAAGAACTCATGCCACATGAGTTGAGTCTTTGTCTTGCTCCACCTTTATTCTCTATTGCCTCATGCCTTCCCCATGATCTCTGGGCTGCAACTTGCTTCCATGGAATCAAGAACTCATGCCTAGCATTGTAGGCTCTACTCACACCTTGCCATGAGTGAGTGCTTACAACCAAACCTATATTTTGTTTGCCATTCTTCCTTGCCGTCATCTCTACCTAAACACCTACATTCAAAATCTTGATTGATGCTTCTTGTACTGTTATTGTGGTAGAGTATGTTTGAACTTCAACTCTTGTTAGCTCTAGAGAACAAACAATCGTCCCTACAATGATAGTATCTCCTTCTTTCCAACCAACTTGTGGCTACTTGTAGACTTGCTCCTTGACCTTCTGTTGATCCATCACCATTTGATCTCCATTATTCAAAACTGAAACCACCTTCAAAGTTTGGTCTTTGACAACCCCACTCCTTGAGGTATCCTCAACTTTCCTTGTCTCTTCTTCATTGATCTTTACAAACTCTTTCTTACCCACCAAGATGACCTTGGCTGCCTTCTTCACTTCAGCATCCTCCTGCAATGGTGTCATCAAGAATGTCCTCCCATCCTTCTTGATGGTGTATGTGTTAGCACATCCATCATATAATGACTACCTATCAAATTGCCATGGCCTACCTAAAAGTAGGTGACAACATTCCATGGGAAAAATGTCACATAAAACTCTATCCTTATATTCTCCAATTTCAAAATCAACATATGCTTGTTCATCTACCAAAAGTGATTGACTATCACTTACCCAAGATGCTTTGTAAGGAGTTTGATAAGGAATCCTTTCTATGTTCAATTTATCCACCATTTCCCTAGACACCATATTATCTGTTGAACCAGAATCTATTACTACCTTGCATATTTTACCTTTGCTTTTGAAATTGGTCCTGAAAAGTTCTCTCCTTTGCATCATCTCCTTGGATGTCTTCAAGAGTGTTCTCCTTAGCATCAATGCTTCTCCATCTTGAATTGGTGTTGTACTCCCAATTGGAGAGTTAACACTTTCATCTACCTCCTCTTCTTACACATATTGAACCCTCTTTTCATTCCTCCTTTCACTATCACTAGATGTAGAACTTTGTTTCATTGGACACTTGTATGATGTATGACCAATCTCATTGCAATGATAACATCTCCTAGTGAAAACATTAGAGCCTCTAACTCCACCTCTTGTGCCTCTAAATCCCCCTCTAAAATCAGGAACTTGGCCCTTACCTCTGCTTATGTCTCCTTGGTCTTCTTGGGACTGATTTCTGTCTTCAAAATTGTCCCTACCTCTAAAATTTCTGCCACCTCTTCCTCTACTTTGCTGCTCACCTTTCCTCTTCAACTTCTCTTCAGCCCTTAATGCTACTTGAAAGCATTTCTCCACAGTTTCAGGGGTTAATAAACTTATCTCATCTTGAATATTGAACCTCAAACCATTTAGATACCTCGCCACCTTATCTTTTTCATCCTCCATGAACCCACAACGAAGAGTGTATTTGTGAAACTCCTCAGTGTAAGTAGCCACATCCAAATCTCTTTGTTTGAGATTTTACATCCTCTTGTAGATCTGCACTTCATAGTCTGATGGAAGGAATTGAGACTTGATCCTCTCCAACATTCTTCTCCATGAAGAGATCATACTCTTCCCATTCTTTACCCTCTCACCTTGGCTGTAATTCCACCGTGTAAGGGCAGCACCTTTGAGTTTAGTTTTTGCAAACTTAACCCTCTTACTTTCAGGAACTTCCTTGTACTCAAAGTAGTTGTTTAGAGCCTCAATCCACTCCATTACTTCATCAGCATTCATCTTCCCACTGAACATGGGAATCTCCATCTTAGCCTCTGAAGAATCCTTGCCAATTGCCTTAATGGCTTCAAGGAAATGCCTTTGATCAGTGGGTACTTATGCCTCTTCTTTCTCTTCTTCTTCTTCTTCTTCTTCTTCTTCTTCCTTTTTCTCTTCCTCTTCATTTGAACCTTCATCTATCTTCTTCCCTATCCTCAATGCCTTCAACTCTGCTTGGAGTGCTTCCTTGACTCCACTTTTTATCTTCTCTTCCATCTCCTTGAACTTCTTGACCACTTTGGTGGTCATCCCCTTTGGAGGCATATTGTTAGCCTCTCCTTCACTCTCCTCTGCTGACATATACCAGGCCAACAACAGAACCTTTTATTGCTCTGATACCACTATGATGTAGAGGCAAATTGGATACAAGAAGAAGGACAAATTTGGCAATGTTCAACTACACCAATGAGCCCAAAAACAAGGATTTCCATGGAAAAGTGGGAACAACAGTTAAAGTTTTTGAATTCTTCTTGAAAATGGTGTTTAGGCATGTACTAGAACCCATCCCATCCATTGGCAAATGTGGATCAAACTTTGAACTATTAGTTCCTTCACAAACCTCAAGAAAGGCTACTAGCCCTACAAACAGAGAACAGTGCCAATAACATTTTTGCATAGACATCCAAATGCAAATCTCAAATATGTAATAGATACCCATTATGCCTCCCCACAACATACTCCAGAATGGGTTTGGGTTGTTTTGGAAAGTATACCTTAACCACTAATCCTCCTAGTGGTTTTAAGCCCTAATTAGGCCTAGTTTGTGAAGAAAGTACCCTCAAATGGTAGTTTGAAACTCTCTTGACCACCCAGACATGTCAATGGTATCCCAAAACCATGGAATCCAACATCCATTTGATGTTGGAATTGACTATTCCCAAATTCGTTACTATGGTTGTCTCACAAGTTTCTTTAATGGCTTAATACATGGTTTTATTAAGCCCACTCAACAAATCTTTGTCAAACCAACTCCACCACCCCTGCAATCAATCAAAACATCTAAAACATAATTTAAAACATCCATCCCACAGGTCTTATGGCTTGGAAGATTGTGGGATGGTCAATTTTCCATGATTGGAGGCAAAACCTTGTTTAGGCTATATAAGACTGTCTTCTTTTATCAAACCCATACAACTCCTTACAAATAAACTTCAATATACCAAATCACATTCAAATACAAGCTAGTCCAATGTATTACTTAGTCAAAACATGAAAAGTGGAAGACAGACCTGTACCTTGTCACTGTACGGCCTGGAATGGTGTTCTTCTCCAGGAAATACAGAGTTTTCAGAATAAACAGTCTTAATTTAAACACTCATAACTTGCATCCTTTCTAACTTCATAGCCTCCAACTAGTCTTGAATGATAGGTATTCCCTTATATCTTGTTTCCAAACTACTTGGCAATCATAACAATGTTGTACAATCAAATGGTATGGACTGTCACACAAGAAAATGCAGAAAACAGTAAAAAGGATAGTAGAAATTGATTTGTGTTGCCTTTTAAAACTTCTCTCCTCATACAATGATCATTCTCAAGGATATATATGGTGGTATATTCCTTGAAACTCCCATTGGAGTAGTTGTGGTCAATGGGGAGGGACTACAACTACTCGAACTCCCAAAACTATCTTTTGGACAGTTTACAAACTTCAACCAACTATTTGTGTGTTTGCATAATCATTGGTGATTATGAACCTCCAAACACATTTACAATGTTAGTAGGCTTTGAGCGTGCCTTGGGTTCTTCCAATATGCCTTAGGCTCCTTGAGTATGCCTTAACAAGGCCTGAAATATGAAGATTATATGAAAAATTACATGACTGTCCTCCTTAGGACTTACAACATGACAACAATTTATACTTATTTGGACATAGTCCTTATTACAATCAAGGAGATGGTCTACTAGGACCTTATTAGAGACAAAAATGAACCTCAAAACAAACATTAGGTTGAATGTGTCATGGAGGCCATCTTGGGTTAGGGCAAGGATAAGGGAGTTTTTAGAGAGAGGATCAATCCAAGACAGAATTGTTGCAGGTTATTGTTCCATTGTTTCCAAGGGACTTGGAAAGGTTTCAAGGTTGGTTGTATGGTGCAGGGGCACCCAAGAATAAAGACTTGTTATAAGGTCAAAGTGCATTTTTTCTTATTTGTAATGTTCATACATGATTTGTAATGTCATGAAGTCTATCGGTATAAAAAAAACTCATTTGTAAAGCTTGGAAATCCATTTTTGTGCCAAGAGACCTAAAAGGTCCTAATATGGTCAAGGTTGCTCAAAGGGTCAAAATGGCCAAGGAAATGTTTGAGAGGTTATAAATGGTCATAATTAGTCTATTTTGTCATGTTAAAGGTGGTCTAGGATGGAGATTTTGTATAAAGTTGTCAACGTTGAAAAATGGCAAAAGTTGTAAAGTTGTCAAGGCAAGATTAGGGGAAATGAAGAGTCATTGTGTTAAAAGAAGGTAGTTGTTCAGTTAAACTGATGTGGAGGTCAATCTTCTATATGTAGATACCTATTTAATCATGTAAAACTTGAACCAAGATGAAGAGATGTGAATTGGATTTAAAACTTGTGATTTTAAGCCCTTATTCTGTAGTTCTAACTATTTTTTCTCCAGTTCCAGGCCTTGTATGGCCATGTACACCCTAGAACCTGTACAATATTAATGTGATATTGAATTAGGATGAATAAGATTCATTTTGGTTCAAGTCTCATCGAATTTGGTGCAATATTGAGGGAGATATGCTTGTTTTATGGATTGTAATTTTTAGATTTTCCCTGCAACAGTCATGTTGCAGCATTTGGTATGGTTTTGTACGAATAGATACATGGGAAAGCCATATATGGTTGGAAAGAGGATTGAGTTAAATTTCAAATTAATCTATTATGAAGTCTTAACTCAATTTCTAGGGGAAGATATCACATTTTTTCTAAAACTACTCTGTTAACTAGGTTAACTAGGGTTTTGGTAGGAAAAATGTCATAAAACCTCATTCCACCGTGGCAATCCTCTAAAAATTGGTGGAATGGAATTAAAGGGAGTGATTGATATGTTGACCAAGGATCAAGACTGAAAAAGTTGTTTTGGTGTGTTTAAAATGATGCCCTAGGTGACTGTAGCAGCATTTTCCTTGTTATTCTTGCATTTGAAGTGGGAAAACAAGCATAGAATGAAATTGTCTTGCATCCTAACCACAAAACCATTTAAATCCATAGTTTGAACATGTATTCTAAGTGCTCCAATCATTGGTTGATTTATATGATTGCATTTGAGGGTAGTCTCTTTGTATTTTTGGCCTAATTGGGGCTTTAGGTCACTGACAGGGGTTATTGGTTGAGACATTCCGTCCAAAACAACCTATGCCAAGTTTGGGATATGTGATAGAGGGCCATAATGGATATCTACTAATTGTCTAAGATCTATGTTTGGGGGTCTGAGTCATAAGTTATTAGGTCTATTGTCTTTTTGAAGGGCTACAAGCCATTTTGGGTGATTTGTGAAGGAAGTACCAACCCAAAGTCCAATCTACCTTGGACAATGGATGGAATGGGTCCCCTGACATCCCAAACCAACATTTATATGATGATACTGGAGTTTCTTTCTGTTGTTCCCACTTTTGCATAAAGATCTCTGTTTTTGGGCTAGTAAGTGTGGTGAACCTTGTCTAGTTTGTCTATTCTTTCCCATCCAATTTGCCTCTACATCACTAAGGCAAAGAGTCAATTTAAAATGGGTGAAAATGTGTGTACCACTCATAGGGTTCTTTCTCTAAAGTGTAAGAGAACAAAATACATGCAACCTCGTCGTTCATGATTTGGTGTTGAATCGTCAAGTTCCTAAATTTTTTCACATGATCTTGTGCATTATGCATGGTTCTATGGTTAAAAAACAATATCCATTTGATAAAACCATCAGGAAGCCCAGGAAATTGTCCATCAAATGCTAGAGGACTAGCCCTTTGATTAAAACCTCCCTAGTTCAAATGCTAAGAATCATGTGAGTAACCATTTCTCCTAACATTAACTACACTCAAACTTCAGTCAACCCTCCTTCTAGCACCAGTTAATGTTGACCCATAAAAGTGCATGGTGTCACACCTCAAGAATCAGAAGTCAATTCCTCTCTTAAAAGGAGATTAGTTAATCTACCCAAGGTCTCAGCGGTAGCGGGTCTCGGTAAAATGGGACGGCTCGATTGTGGAATGTATGCTTTTTCACAAGGGGTTTGGTGTAATGGTGGAGATATAGTTGTTGTGAAATAGTTATTGTGTGATGAAGCTCGGTGTGATGGGTTTGCAAGTTATCTTCATGAAACAAAACAAACTTATGTTTAATGATCTTAATTCATTCCTTTGTTTTGTGAAAATATTATCGATATTAACTTGCCTAGAATAGCTTATCCTTTAAATTTAGAAGCAAGTTTTGTATTTTATCATAAGATTTAAAAAACTACACTGCACTTATTAAAATCCATTGTAATCAACAACAAAAATAAATTTGCAAAAGATAAGAGGTAAACAAGAGAAACAAAAGAAACAAGGGGAAGGGAAAAAGAGAAAGATCGTGAGCTTAATATCTCCTCAACAACCATTGACTTAAAATATTCGATGCAACAAAAATTTAACCAATTTAAATCTACATCAATATTAATTTACCATAAAATTTAAATGGTGCAAGCATCTAAGAGTAATTGTGAGATATAGTATTTGAAATGAGAAGAAAAAGCAAATAGCCACCATAAAAAGGTGAGCGAGCTATTACCAACAACCCCAAATCAAACATTCATTAAGTCCAAACATATACTCACATTACGAAATAGAGACTTCCACTACCACATTATATGTGCAAATGGAAGTAACTTCAATTCTATGCATTGTTGTTCCTCCTCGCAATCCTCCAATTCTTCCAAACAACAAAATAAAATAGGCTTGGTCTGCTCTGCTGTTATCTTTAGCCTAAAAGAGAAAGAAAAATTAAAACTACTGCCTATGATGTTGTTGCTACAGCCAGTCTCCTCTACAAATAGAAAAAAAAAGAAAACGAAAAAATCCCCTCTGCTTCTATTACGTCAACTATTTTTTTATGGTTGATGCATTCTTTTTCAAATAATTTATGTTCTCAGCTGTTTTACATCTTTGTTGTCTATAGGTGGCTCCTATGGGGGACATAGGTGACCTCTATGGGGAAATAGGTGGCCTCTATTTCTTAGTTATATAAATGCCATCATATCCAATCTGATCTGGACACTTGTTTTCTTCATCTCCACACTTCATAAGCCATTTGAAATTTTCCTTCTCGTAGGATTCAGTCTCTTTCAGCATTTAATATCTCCTTCTATAGTCAAATCTCCTTTGGATCTTCACTCCTTTCATATGTTTCATAACCTTAACTCCCCAAAGATATTTTTGACCTTTTACTTGGCTCCCACGCCTCATCCTTTGAACGTCTCATCTTATGAAGTGAGCCACTTTTTTTTTTAAATTATAAGTGCCATGCCTTTTATATTTTGTGGCGTGGTAATTTTAAATTCAAGTGCCACTTCATATTCCATTTTTAAAAAATCTCTCTCTTAACTCTTACGTTCCCCTCATATCTTTTCTTTTTCTAAAATGTTTATCACTTTAAAATAAAAGAGGGGATTTAAAATACTATGTATACTTTCCTTATATAACCCCTCTTCGTCTTTTTTTTTTAAACTTTTAAATAAGAGGGGATTTTATATTATATTCTATTTCTCTCTTTTTCTTTATGGAGGCCATTTAAATTTGTTTTTAAATAAACTAGAGCCTCACTATTCCACATTATGTAATTTTACAATCAAGATGGCTATTATAATTTTATGGTTTCTGGTAGAGCAAGTTGAGGTTGATCTTGAAGTTGCATAATCCACCTCTTAGCCATGGGACTCGAGTGAACTGAAGATCAAGTGTTGGGACCTCCTCATAGATGTAGAATTTGAAGATGCAAACGAACATGCCTTTATTTATTTTCTTCTTTGTTATTCTTTGACTTTCGGTAGTATGCACGTCATTCGATCGCCATCCTCCATGTGTAATTAAAACTAGCATCAAGAACCTACAAACACAAGAGGAGCATTAGAGTGTCATAGGTGACAATTCAATCCATTTTACCAAGCATAAAGTTTAAACTCATTTTTTCATTCACTATATATTCTCAATTCACGCTAAGCTTAGGAGATTCAAATATGCATCATCATTCACGTATAGGTAGCGTCACATTTGGGAAATGTAATCAAGAGATAAAATCAAGTGTAACATGTAGACAAGATTCTAGTGAAGAGACATATGTAGGCGTGGAGATTGCATGCAAAACATGAAGGTTAACACACTTGAAGTAGCTCTCATAAAACACGAGGATCTTGAAGTCAGTTAAGATGACACAAATCAACTCATGACATTTGAGAAAATGAAAATCGATGTGGGCCACAAAATAATGCAAGGAATTAAAAGTATAAGTCAAAGATCAATAGAGGGGCCCCAATGTTCCAACAAAACATTGGGTGTGTTTCACAAGTGGCAACAAGGAGTAGGAAACTGAAGATGACAACTTTGTACAAGTCATAAATCAAAATCTCATGAGATCTCCTCCTAGACTAGCTACTAATCCTAGGTTTTCTCAATCCTTCTATGGTTACTATTATTCTTGCAATAAATTTGGATATAAGGCTATTAACTATAGGACCAAGGCCAAAATAAATGATAACATGAGGAAGAATTCATTTATGTTTTCAAATCCTAATAGAAAAACTTCTCATTCCTTCTATAACTATTGCTATGATTTCCATAGGTTTGGTCACATAGTTGTTGAATGTAAAACTAATGTAAGAAGGAATAGTATGACTTCAGATTATAATGTTGTTTGCTAAAAGTGTAACAAATTTGGGCATAAAGCAAGTTCCTATATGAGTGGTTCTTTGAAACCATTTGCTCAGCATTAGAAGATAGAGAAATTTGTGACAGGCAACAAAAGAAGGAAATGGTAAAGATATGGAGAAGGAAGACAAAACAAGATTATGAAAGGAAAGAAGAATTTGTGCTTCTGACTAGTGTAGAAGACTTCATTTTTTATTGAGATATGGCATAAGGGTTAGGGGGAGATAACTAGTGTATATATATTCTTCCCCCTCTAAATATTTGATGGCTTTTGCAAATAGAAGCTAAGCATATATATGAGTTGGAATGAAATCGGTTGGCGAAGATGTTGAAAAGGTAAAACAAGTTCCTTTTCACTAATTTATAGACCAAAATATTATGATGTAGAGGATTACAGAAGGTTCTTGAGTCTCTGTGAGCTCACAGAGCAATTCCGCAAGAGGTTTACCTAATTGAACAAAAGTGCATTAATGTGGCAAGTTAGGGAAAGATTAACAAGTAATTATGCTTCCTCTGAATGATCAAATTCTCATTTGAAAATAAATAGTTTGCATTTAGAGCTAAGGAGAGAAGAAGAAGACCTTTAAATCACATGGTGAACTAAGCTATAGACTCGATTTGGAAACCCTAGCAAAACAAAAGTATTTATCAAATCTGCTAAAACCCTAGTCTTTGAATTAATAGAAATTTGATATGGCAACTCTATAAGTGGTTGATATTTTTGAAAAACGTAGACCAAAATACAAGAAGTATATGTTGAAAGTGATCAAGACTGATAAAGATGGGCATTTTGAAATGTTTTAGCATACATAGTGTACAATGAAGATGTTAGGTTCTATATCCATTATAAGATAGATGAAACCAACCATACGAAGTTTGAAGAGCTCACGAATCAACTCTTAGATGATGATGTAAGTTACAAACTAGAGTTTGCAAATGTAGGGGTTAAGCGACTAGACATATGGAAGGATTACCCTGATTTCTGTGATGAGAATGAATGGGTGAGATACATATTAAGTAGAATTCATGATGAGTTTATATATTTGGATAAGCCCCATCAGATTACTAAGGATGCAATCAAGGAAGTGATTGGGTTGTGCTCCACCTGACCGGCACCAGTGTTAAAATTAATTAAAAATGAAAAAGTTATTGAATTGACCACAACAAAGATTAATAAGAGAACCTTAACTATGAATGACATAACTGATCCAGGTGCTAGATATGCAATTATGACATAACTGATTTGGGTGCTAGATATGTAGCTATGGGGATTGTATACAAAGTTTATTTCACTAATAGAGAGGGATCTGCCATTGGTACTGCTATTCACACTGCATACCAGATGGTCAAGAAGGCAAAGATTTTGACCTTTGTGAGGTCATGAAAGAGCAAATTATGGAGAACCTAAGGAGATCAAAGGAAATGGGATATCATTTTAGGTTTGGCACTCTAATCATTTGCCTTGCATTCTATTTCATGAATTAGTTACAAGGATTTAGAGGAAAGGTTTGGCAACAAAGTATTCTGGTTTCTGCATAACTTAAAAGTCACATAAGAGGCTTCAGTAACATGAATCACTACACACAAATGTATTGGAGATTCTTTAAAAATATGCAAACCAACATGTATACAAGAGATAGAGTCCCGTCTAATGTTGTAAGGCAGTATGAAGGACCAATCACTTTCTTCATGGACAAAGATTATTCTTTCATGGAGGTTGTTGAACCTAAAATTGTATGGATTCCAAGATTGTCATATGAGGTCTCTTGAGATGAAATAAAGGTTTTTTCTAACATCTTTCTCAATAAACCTAAAGATACAACTACTGAAAGGTTTGGAACATATGATGAGATCATGTTCAAAATGCAAAAGAAGAATGCAAAAGAGCAACTTGAGAAGAATAAAGGTAAGCTAGAAAGTGGGGCATTTCATTTAAAACCACTTCATAATCCCCTGTGGAGGAAGTACATGTTCCTATTGTTTCGTTAGATGCACAAGGACCAAGAAGGTCTAGCAGATCCACATTTGCTACTATTAATACTCTATCCCTCTGGATCAGTCCAAACTATTTCCACAAGAAGAACTGCTTCTAAGACCTTGGCATAGATGAAGATTGTTGAGAACAAACATGCTAGACCAAAGCAACTAGCTAAAAGGAAGAAATTCAAGATTTAGGAGGTAGGAGAGAGTGAAGAAGAAGTAGGACATGAAGGCACATCTCATCCAAACAAGAAAGAGAAGAAATCTAAGAAAACTTCTCCACCAACACCTTAATGAGCACCTCTTTCATTAGATGTAATTTTCAATTCTATTGTACATTATGATATCCTAAAGGATATAAAAGATGTATATCTAGAAGTGCCATCTGAAGATTAGAGCACCACTGAGAAATTTGTGGTGATGTATATACTCAAGTTTAATATTCCCATGAATGATATTATTGAGCAGGTTCTAGAAAGTCTAGCTGACGTTCCAAGAGAAAGGAGAGAAAAATAAGTTAAAATGGATGATGAATTGAGACAACAAGCTCTTGATAAGGCTAGGTCTTCCATGACTCAAGAAGAAAAGGATAAAATGGCATAGATGCAAGCCAAAGATTTGAGGACAAAGTAAAGAGTAGATGCTCCTATGAGCATGGATAAAAAGGCCAAGATAAAATTTAAAAAGAAACTAAATATGTGAAAAATAAATAGTTGAAAGTATAAAAGTTACTGAAAATGTGGAGCAGTCATAAGTTTCTCCACCACACAGTGCAGTATCTCCTCCACATAAGTCACATCAACAAGATACTCAAGAGGAGAAAGAAGATCCTTCAACACAAGATGAAAACTATGCAGAGAAAGGTGAAGGAAATGCCTCACCTATTCATAATAATGTGCATGATAACCCCCCTCTAGAGAACAATGAGCAATAGAGTAAACCTAAACAACATGAGCAACAAGTCAAAGGTGATGTAGGAGAGGGTCTAGAAAAGAAACAAGATGTCTCTTCCTCCTCTTCTCTGGTTGGATCAATTAAGGATATTTAGCTCAATAGATGCAAATACAACCAATGGTTACTCCACAAAATTACATTTTCCTATGCTGGATGGACAAGTCAACTTGTCTGGAATATCTCCCCTTCATAAGCTACAACTAGGGGATGTGCTCTAGCCCATTACAAGATAAGAGATTTTGCAGCAATAAGTAGGAGTTGAAGTATTGGAAGAGACAATTAAGACTATTCAAGAAGAGTTGTCTGAGGCAAAAAGAGAGTTGTATAGAAAATGAAGCTTATGAGATGGATTCATTTAAGGCTCATTCATCCTTTCTTGAGAAGAGAGTTGAGCTAAGGATAACTGAGTAGATAAATATTAAAAGGTTGGTTGATATCTCTACTAGATGTGCTAAGGCATACAATAAGTTGTAGGAAAATGTGAAAAATATTCAAAAATGCATAGAGAAAGCTAAAGTCCTATATCAATTTTGTTTGAACTAGCCTACAACTACTAAAAGCATAAAAGATCAAACTAACTTCATTGAGTCCCAACTAATTCATGTGGCCAAGGTATATGATCCTGTTGGGACAGTAAAATTTTTTAATTTTCCTGCTGCTATACTCACTCATGTCTGACCAAACCAAAAAATATTTCACCCAAAATCAGAATAAAATGATATATCCCATAAAAACCTATAACTTTTATCACAAAATAATGTACAAAGTTCAAATTTCCTAATATCGGCAAGACCTCATTATAGTTATACTGATCCATGAGAAATCAGTTGAAATGAGTATCGGTATGAGATTATTGATCAGGGAGAAGATTTCAGAGTACTCCGATGAAGAAAGTGGCACCGATGACCTTTCATCGGTAGGAGAACATGTGGTTATGCCGATTGGTACAAGGAAACACTATCGGGTAATATTCTACAAACCCTCCCGATAGTATAAGTCATAGCAATGATCAAGTTCGGTGGGACTCTCACTGACCATCCAGTGGAACGAAGGGAATTAGTGGTCATCGGCAGGAAATGAACATCAGAGGGAAAGATTGATGAGTCTCTGATATTCTAAAGTCTCAGTGATTAAAGAAAAGTGTTTCAACATAGCTCACACCGATATATGTGACAAATAAGAACCATCGGTGAAGCTGAGCAAATCAGAACAAAATTTATATGTCCTACCAAACCAATGGTCACAGTGATAAAGATGTCGGTTACATATTGTGAAGATCTCTCTAAGGAAGAGTGTGAAGGAAGGTTATCGAGGAAACAAGCACGATCGGGTAACTTGAAATAAGTTATCCCGATGGTTTATTTTATCCCGACAACAACGATGACCATGTGCATCGACAAGACTCTCACTGATAATCATATCGGTAACACTTAAACATATCGAAGAAGAATATTATTCACAAAACGATGAAGGAAGTCATGCTGATGGCAATAATGTTCACTTCTACATTGGGTAAAGCTTGGAAATATCTTGCCAATACAAACTCACTTATGGAATATGATGTCGAGGAGACAAATCAAGGGTTACAGTGATTGATCCATGAGCAAACATTCACCCCATGAGAAGATATTTAGATCATCCTGACATTATGAAAATCATGCTGACAAAAGGAGTTATGACGATGTGACATTTCACAACGATCAAGAGAATTGAATTGCTTGAACAATTAATTGCAGACGGCGAAGAAATCTTCTGAGGTAACATTTGAAATCATTACAATTAAACTCAGCAAAATTGTTTAAGAAGAGCCTACAGGGAGAGACTCGAAGCGCAAATCAGGGGAATTCGATCAGAGCCTTCGATAAATAGGAACATACATACAAACTTCTGAGTAATAGCCTGTAATTTGAATTCTCTGTCAAGGATTGTAAATGGAAAGGAAAGGGAAGAAAATCACAAGGCGATCCAAGTAAACCTAAAAAATAGAAAATTGATAAAACCCCTGAAGAGAAAACAAAGGATAAAAAACTAAACCAAGACTTGATTGATCAACTACCAGGATCAACTCCCAAAGCCTGAAGATTTGCACAACTTAGGGCGGAAGTGAAGAAGTTAGAGGACAAATGTAAATACCTTGGGAACATTTGGACTCCAATTAGAGGCTATGAACTTTTCAAATTCCATTTCAATAGAAGATTTAGGAATTATCTAGTATCAAACCCATGGCATTTGAATTTGGGTAAGTTAGTTGTGCCTGATGTGTTTCTGAATGTTGAACTTCTCCAACTTCTTGCTAAACAGTATAACCCAAGTCTTAAGGCTATATGGAACCCACAAGGGGAGCCTGTTATACACTTATCAAAGAATGCAATCTATGAGGTTTTTGACTTGGATGATTTATGTACTATCCCCATTGTTTATGAGGATTTGGAAAAGGAGTACTGGAGAATGGACACTACATACAATGGGTGGAGATTGCCTATTCATAGGCCTAGGGCAGAGGGAGAAATGGTGCCCCTCAGTGAGAATGATGGCACTCCATTTCATGTGTCACTGTTTGAACCCTACATACAATATACTTACTACTCTGTGGGCCAAGTCCTAGGATCAGAGGTCCTTGACTTCATGACTATTCCTTTGATGGTCATTGCTACTGACATTCAGTGCCACAATGCTAGACAGTTTGACTATGCTGCTTATATTTTTAATAGAATTGACTCTGGTCTGGCTGCAATAGGGAACAATGCCCCAATAGTTTCCTTTGAACATTATTCACTTCTTATGCATATGGCGCTCTATTATGGCCAGAAAGTGGGGTTATGTCCAAATGAATTTAAAATTGTTCCAGTAGACCAGAAGGGATAGAAGTTACCAGTATAGATGTGGACCAGAATATGGGATAGCAGATATGCCCATTCTAGTTATGTACAGTTTGAAGAATATTGTGAAAGTATTATATAGATATTTTGGTCATCCCTGTGAGTATTCAATTTCAAATGGAATAAAGAGGTTCCTTAGACCAATTGATTTTGGTGGTCCTCCTACTGTTACTCACAATTGGGGAGATTGGTACTATTTTGAAGATGCCACCATGGTTAGAGTGTATGGTTTTGAGGATACCCCCTTTATCTTGCCTAAGACCGTCCCTGATAGAATTGCCTAACTAGAAATAGTTAGGCAAATGCATTGTTCTAATGTGATGCATCTGAGCTCCCATGACAAATAGTCTTTTATGCCTAGTACTTTGTGTTTTGGAGATTTCACCATGGTTTCCAGGGAAGGTTATAATCTAATTTTGGATAGATCGACGCACTACAATATGAGGTGTACTGAGGTGAGGAAAGGATTTGATAAAGGTTTTATTGACCTTGCTCCGTGGAAGCAAAACCTCAGCAGGTACACACATATCTCCTATCCACACGATTATGTCATCATAAATTTGGAAGAGGCTAAGGTGGAATTGGTGGTAGAACAATATAACAGAGACCTAGATGAGAAAAGGAAGTAGCTGGCAGAGATTCAGGTATTATCCTTTGGTGATGAAGAACCTGCAGGGCAAGAGAAACCACAGGAACAAACAATAAAAATGTCCAAAAGAAAGATGCAAAAAGATCAGTCCCCTGTCGTAGCTCACATGATGAGGAGGGGTTTGCTGATGAACACCCAAGACAAATATCATATGATTCTTTTATTTCTGATAATGAATTCATTCATTCTAAAGAATTCATTCATTCTAAAGAATTCAAATCATTTTTATATAAATGCAAAGGGAAAGAAATCAGAGAGTCAGTTGATGATGTCTCTACCAACAATCAGAGACAATTACTTGATAGGTTGAAATCAACAGTGGATAATGAATTGCAAGATATGACCCCTACTAAGGGTAGACAGTTTCTCAAAGAAGCAGGGGTTATGATCTTTCCTGGCCTCAACTTGAATTCTGCTCCAGTATTTGATAGTTTTCTGAATAATCCAGATGATAAATACAAGCTCACCCTAGAAGGTGTTAATGAAGTATATATGGGCACCAAATATAATAATGATGAAAATTCATTAATGATATGGGCCCTATATCCTCCCCACAAAACAATAGCTATTATAGACACTGAGAAGACTTTTGGCCATATCATGACTTTGAAGGCAGGGGAGACTGACCCCTTGATCACTGCAGACATTGGCATCGATGTTGCAAAGCTGAATAAGGTGCAGGCTTAGATGTTAATTAAGGAAAGAGATGCATATAAACTAAGCTGTGAGAGGTTGACAAAAGAGAATGATTATTTGAAAGATGTTGTCAAGAGCACCTTTGGGGGATCGGTAAAGAGGCTAACCCAGGGTGAAAGTTCACAGAATGCCCAATCACTATCCATAGATCAAGTAGCTCAAATTCAGATGGATACACTTGTCATAGCACTCTAGAACAGGGTTGCCAACATGATGCATTAGATGAACCAATTTTGGGATAATTATTCTCAAAATCATAAAGTAATCCAAGAACATGAGAGGCTTGAAAAAAGGTTGCAAGAGAAATTAAATGAGACACAGGGCAAAGATACTCCTGACATTCCAGGTGCCTCTAATGCAAAAGAGTTGATCGAACAACATCAGAAGTATTATGATCAACTTAAGACTGATGCCAAAGAATGTGCTGAAGCTTCAAAAGCAGGAGTGCCCACATTGTTCAAAAGTGATAAAGATTTAAAGAGCAAAGAAGAATGGAGCAGAGACTGTCAAGCAATATTACATGAAACTTTGGGAGCTCTTAAGAACAAGGACTCTGCATCCAGGGAAGCCTGCAAACATTTGGAGATGATGGTTATGATGGATGTAATTACAAGGAACACCATTGAATTATACTGATTCCCATCGCAGCCAGGAGTACTTAGACCACATTGCTAAATTATACTTGTGGTTGAATAGAGCATAAGCATGGTTATTTTATTGTTGTTATGTTTGTTAATTCCCAAAAGACTTTTTGAAGAGTTATGTCTCTTCACAAGCATTTCTTTATAAGTTCAAACATCTGATGATCAATTATCATCAGCAGTAGAATATAATATATACAGTTTACAATGTTTTTGACCATGTTGCAAGTATATTATTGAAGAAGTAAATTGGAGTTCTCTGATCTTGTGGTTTTATTCTGGCATCAATTGTTTGTTAAAGTTACTCAATTGTGTGGTTGTCTCCAGTTCTGTATTTCCTTGTTATTCAAATTAATATATCAAGTATATATTTAATTTGTCAATACACATTTGTTGTAGTTGTGTGATTTGATTAATTGTTTCCATAAAAGGAATTAAAATCCTTCTGATTAGTCACAGTAACCTGGAATTTTTAGTTTGGATTACTAAGAAGAGCCATACAATTAGGATTACCATTTTGTCTCCAAGTTAATATTATCTGTTATTCTTGCATATATCATTCAATTGGTTCCTTCAAGAAAGGATTAAATTACCTTACGGTGAATTACAAGATATCTGATTATATTGGTTGGATCATTAAGAAGAGTTTGTCAGTCATCTCCTTGCACATTTATACAAGTTATAAACTAAATATTGTGCCAAACAATTAGAATTATTACCCACTATAAGCCACTAGTCTTAGTCCTTCATTTGACTCTATTTACCCAACAAGGCACTAGTCTTAGTTCAATTTATCATTTAAAATTCACCTAGATATTGCTTATACAATTTATACCAACCATTCATCAGATATTAGACTTAGTTAGCAAGCTTTCATCTATCCTACACCATTTTCCACTGTAGGTAGATCCATTTAATTAGTCAATACATTTACATTTAATCTTCTTTAATCCCTAATGTTCACCTGCCTAAGTGTAGTAGGACCTAAAGTGCAGGGAATCATCAAACCCTAAAGGTTGATTCCATCATGTTAGTTCAAAAACGTTGCAAATCTAAGCATAGAGCCTAGCATTCTCTTAGGATTACCAACCTGAATTTTTGAGACCTAACAAATTGGCGACTCTACTGAGAATATAAATAAAAGACCTTAGTAACAAACCATTCCTCTTATAGAGTCATTTCAGAAACTTTAATTTGGTAACTTTGTTGTTAACAAGAACTCAGAAAGATAAATTACAAACTTTTTCCTATTTACAAAATAGGTGGCGACTCTAGTGACTGTTATAATAGAAAATTGATACTAGATGAATGGTAGGAGATCTAAGATGGAAGGCAAGAAATTGCAATCATCTCCACCAATTATAAACATCTCCAAAAGAAATGGAACATCAAATTATTCTCACCAAAATGATAACCAGGAGGCTCAAGAGGATAATGCAGAGAAAACTATTGCAATTCACAATAAGTTCACACCTTTGCATGATTCAAATGAAAATCTCAATGGAGTAACTGATGATATCTTGGCAAGATACAGACTTGATCCTCAAGAACAACTCGAGTATGAAGCATGGGTCATGAGGGAAATTGATCAAAACCAGGCTGAATATAATTTTAAAATGGCATTATAGCAAGGAGAAGGGGTAAAACATACTCAAGAAATAAAAGAAAGCCCAAAGACTTCAGGAGGTATGAATCAAGCACAACAAGACTTGCTTAGGCTCCAAAAAGAACTTGAAATGATCAAGATAGAAGAAACTAAGAGGTTATTGCAACAAGAGAGTCAACAGATAAAGAGTAGATCTAAAACAACCCCCCCAAAATATGTACCTCCACATAGGGGAAACACTTCAAGGAATCCACAGAAAAATCTACATCAAAGTACAGGTGGTGCTTCAAATTCACAAGCATCCGGAAGTCATCAAAATACCACTCCCCAAAATCCTAGACCACCTCCCAGACATAATACATCTCAAGATATGGCTAATCCTTACCCACCCCCTGGCCAACAATATTACAGACCGCCAAATCCTTACATAAATCCCCACATAAACCCACAGTAGCAATATGACTATCATCAGCCACCAGGTGGATATAATTACTATCCTAATCCACCACCCATGAATTTTCCACCTCAAAACCTCGCAAACATATGTAGCCAATTTGATTTGACTGGGTATTAGTTGTATCCATATCCTATGGATAGTAATTGGAGAAATATAGTTCCCAAGTTTACTGGGAACAGTGCAATATCAGCTGAAGATCACATCAGAAGCTTCAATGCTTTCGTACAAGATATTGGTATGGACTGGGAAGATATTAGAATGAGGTTATTCATGATGTGCCTGACTGAAGATGCAAGAGATTGGTTCAACAACTTACTTGATGCCTCAATCAGTTTAATAACTGATTTCCATAATCAATTTAAGGAGCAGTATGGTAATCAGTATGCCCCTGAGTTTGCATTACATGAATTGATAAGTATCCAGAAGTACCAAAATGAATCAGTGCATGATTTCAATCTAAAATTTTCCAAATTACACAACAAGGTACCACATGGATCCAAGTTATCGGATCTAGCAACATTGAGCATTTATATGAAAGCATTTGACCCCAAGACAGGGTACGAGCTTAGAAATCGGTGCCCTACGACCCTGGCTGAAGCACAGAAAGTGGCCATAACTATTGAAAATAATAGAAAAGATGCAGGTATGATTAGCAAGAGGGATAACCCTAGAAATACTCAGAACCCAAACGTTCAACAGACTAAACAAGAAGGTCAGCATAGGCATGAAAGGCCCAGGTTGCATGATATGCCGTATAATACAAATTGGAAAGATGGGAGACCCATTGATAACAGCAGAAAACAACATTATGACAAGGATACCCCTGACCCTCTAAAAAGAAATATGGCACATATGGTAGAAGATAAACCTTGGTGTTTGGTATGCAATTTACCACATTCACCTGAGTATTGTGAGGTGGCTAAAATAGTACAACAAGAAGAAATATTATACAATTATAATAGAGACAATCACACTATAAACATGGTGCAAGATACACCATGTCTAGTGACTGAAGACTATTCTTCTACAGAGGAAGAGGGATATGAGTATGATGTAGGAAACCAGAGACATCATATCAACATGGGAGAACACGAAGTGTTCTCAGATCAGGAGGATGGTTATGAGGAACCTACTTATTATAACAATCAGCCATATGATCAATGGAGAAAGCCCACTGAAAATGAAAGAGAAGCTCTTACAATAGCTGCAATAGCTCAAGCTAAAAATGCTTATAACTTAAGGAATAGGACAGTGAATGTTGAACAAGGAACACCTGGGAGTGTATTCATAAAAGATCATAATTACAAAAAGAATAATACAAAGTCATCATTTAAAGAACCAAAAAAGGGTGGTAAGAGTAAAACGAAAGAAAAATCACAAAATCAAGAAAAAGAAAATATAAAGATAGAAAAGAACGATCAGACTATGGCCCATTCTTTTGACATTGCTCATGCAGTATCTCAGGTAAAAATATTAGTTCCACTTTTAGAAATGATGAAGATAGACAAATACAGGAATACAGTAGTTAAACTGATTTCAAATATACCAAGTCCAAAACATAAAGGATCTAAAAACATAACAAACAATGTTCATCAAGAAACATTCCAAATGCCTGAGGTATACCTAGGTGATACATTGACAAAAAATCCCTCATAGGTGGACCCTTTCTACACTACATTATTGATCAAAAATAGGATAGTGAGGAACTGCATGATTGATTCAGGTGCTGCCATGAACATCATGCCAATAGCAGTTATGAAAGAGCTGGGAATGTGGGTTGATACTACATTTGGTAGTTGTTATGCAATGGATAATAGATCCATCCCAGTCGTTGGTATTATGAGGGATGTGGAGATAAAACTTGCTTCATACCCTGAAGCAACTTATAACATTGATATTACTATGGTTGACATCCCACCATATTATGGAATGCTTCTATCGAGACAATGGGCTACTATGGCAGGAGGGAATGTCCAATTGGACTTATCATATGCCACAATACCAGTAGGAGGTAAAGAAATCAAGCTGTGCAGGGAGCCAAGGTATGAAAATATTATAGAATGCTTGGATCAACATCAAATAAAATTATTTTGTGATACAGATTTCAAAACTTTCAAGGTTGGAAAAAATCAGCCAGAATTGCAGAAAACTGATCCAATACATATTGAATCTAAGAAAGAAGAAAATGATGTCTGGAAGATGTATTTTGATGGTGCATGCAGCAAAATAGGAAATGGGACCAGAGTAGTGTTTATTTCACCAGGAGATAAAACTTTCAAATACTCCTTTCTATTAACATTTGAGTGCACAAACAATGTAGCAGAATATGAATCTTTGCTCATTGGTTTGAACATAGCCACCAAGCATAAAATAAAAAACTTAGCTGTCTATGGTGATTCTGAATTGGTTACTTCCCAAGTGAGAGAGAAATACCTGTCAAAAAACAAGAGGTTGAGACAGTACACAAATGCAGTCTGGGATGATATTGAATTATTTGATGCTTTTTCAATCAACTGGATTGATAGGTCTAAAAACATTATGGCAGATTTTCTAGCGAATATCTCATTGAAAAGGGATGATGTCACATTAGGAGGTATTACAAAGGTTGAATTCAAAACCAGACCCACCATCCTAGATAATATACATAACTGGCAAGTGTTTGATAATGATGCTGATATAATCAACTTCTTACATTGTGCTGATTATTATGAAAATAAAGAGATTGATTTCAATGCATTTGTAGAAGAACATGATGGGAAGGAAACCCTTTTTGGTCAAGAGATAGTTCAGTTGAAAACAAATAAAATACCTAAGGGACTTATAGCATTGGAAAAGGCATTCGATGGACATGAGAGATTTAAAATGAAAGACACACCAGTGGTACAGAATGACCTTGAAGAAATTAATTTGGGGACACAAGCAGCCCCAAAGAATGTGTATATTGGAAAAAATCTTAACCCAAAAATTAGGAGCAGAATTATCGACTTACTTAGGAAATATAGGCATGTATTTTCTTGGTCATATGATGTTTTAAAAGCATATAGAGAGGATCTATTTCAGCATGAAATACCATTAAAACCAGATGCTAAACCATTCAGGCAAAAATAGAGGCCTATCAATCCTACATTAGCTCCTAAGATGCTAGAGGAACTTACAAAATTAAGGGATGGAGCTATCATTAAACCCATCAAACATTCCTCTTGGGTTTCTAATTTGGTACTTGTTAGGAAAAAGAATGGTGATATTAGACTATGTGTGGATTTCAGGAATTTAAACAAGTCTTCTCTTAAAGACAACTATCCTCTCCCTAATATGGAAGCAATATTACAAAAAGTTACTGGATGTGAACTGTTGTCAATGATGGATGGCTTCTCAGGTTACAATCAGGTAAAAGTCAAAGAATCAGAGCAATTTAAGACTGCATTCACCACTCCATGGGGAACATATGTATATTTAAGGATGCCATTCAGACTCACTAATGTTGGAGCTACATTCCAAAGAGCAATGGATGTGGCATTTGCTGAATTGATTAATAAATCATGATAGTATATCAAGATGACTTGACAACATATTCCAAAAGGGCTGAGGATCACTGTGCACATTTAGAGAAAATAGTTGTTAAAGCCCTAGAATATGGGATTTCATTGAATCCTAAGAAGTGCCATTTCACAGTGACATAGGGGAAGTTGATTGGTCACATAGTCTCAAAAGATGGAGTGAAAATAGATCCAAAGAGAGTAAAAGAAATTAACCAAGTCCCTATCCCTAAAAATGTGAAAGCTATACAGTCATTTTTTGGCCAAATTAACTTTGTCAGGAGGTTTATATCAAATTTTGCAGAAATTGTTTGTCCCATATCAAGGATGTTAAAGAAAAACTCATAAGTGAAATGGACAACAAAAACAATAGAGGCATTTGATAATATTAAGAGGGCCATCAAAGAAGCCCCTGTCCTAATATCCCCTAATTTTAGTAAACCATTGCAACTATTTTCATTTGCCTCTTATCATACAGTTGCAACAGTGCTATTGTAGAAAAATAATGATGGACATGAACAGCCTATTTCATTTTTCAGCAAATCCCTTCAGAATGCAGACTTGAAATATGACATTGTTGAGAAATAGGCATATGCATTAGTGAAAGCAGTTAAAACTTTTAGGCCATACCTGGTGGGAGCCAAAATCATAGCATATGTGCCTAATGCTGTAGTAAATGATGTATTGGTCCAAACTAAAGTCACGGGTAGAAGATGTAGATGGATCAATAGAATTTAGGAGTTCAATATTGAAATCTAGATTAGTAAATTGGTCAGAGGACAAGGTCTTGCTAGGTTGATGGCTGAAAGTAATCTTCAAGCTTCTCAGATATGTAGTGCTAATGATGTTGATAATACAAGTATTGAACATACTCCATGGTATACCGACATCATCTATTATCTAAAGCACATGAAATGTCTTGAGGGGTATGATGATAATATAAGGAGGACACTCAAATTGTAAGCATCGAAATATGTGTTTATTGATGGATATCTTTACTAGAAGAATAGGGATGGTATTCTACTATTATGCCTAGATGAACATCAATCAAAACATATCATGAAAGAGTTACATGAGGGCATGTGTGGAGGTTATTTCTCAGCGAAGACTATAGCCCACAAGATCTTAAGAGCTGGATACTATTGGCCTATAGTTTTTAATGATTCATATCATTACACTAGGAAATGTGAAGCATGTCAGAAGTTTTCAGGGAAGTTGAAATATTAGGGAGCATTGCCCTTAAAACCTATGCAAGTCGAGGCTCCATTCTATCAGTGGCGTAGTGACTTCATAGGAGAAATTGTAGAGAAGTCAAGTGGTGGACACAAATAGATTTTAGTAGCGACTGATTACTTCACAAAATGGGTAGAGGCAATTCCAACCAAATAGGCAACAAGTAGGGTGGTAATTAACTTTCTGATGGAAAATATTATATTCAGATTTGACACTCTAGTAAGGTTAATTACAGATAATGGAATGTGTTTCAAATTTGATGAATTCAAAAATTTCTGTAGTACACATGGTATCATTGTGTCCTATGTTGCCCCTTATCATCCACAAGCAAATGGATAGGCAAAATCTAGCAACAAAAGCCTTCTAAAAATTATAAAAAGAATGTTATATGGAAACAAGAAAGCATGGGATTCAAAGATAAGAATGGTTGTATGGGCTGATAGAATTACTGTAAAAAGATCAATTGGGACATCTCCTTTTGAACTAGTATATGGAACACAAGCGAGAATACCATTAGAAAATCTCCTACCAATTTATAAATTTGTTCTCCGGGAAGATTCAAACATGCTTGAACCAAGGGAGGAAAGGCTAGAACATCTTGCAGAACTTGATGAAACAAGGAGACTAGCCCAAAAGAAAAATGTCAAGCTGCAATCACAAGTGAAATACCTTTTCGACAAAAAAGCCAAAGATAGGAAGTTTGAGATAGATGGCTTAGTATTGATGTGGAATGCTAGGTGCCAAGAGAAAGGAAAACATGGAAAATTTGAAGCTTTATGGTTAGGTCCCTTTGTTATAACTGGTAAAGGAGGTGATGATTCTTACTATTTGCAAAACATGTCCGGAGAAGAGAAAGAATTGCTTGTGCATGGGCAATATCTGAAACCTTTCTTTTCATAGAATATCATGCACAAAGAGAATTAAGTGTTGCCAGTGCATGGACAACCCTTTAAAATTGTCAAAATAATTTCATTCCATGCACAATAGTTTAGGGAAACCAAAAGAGATTAGGATCTACTAGTACATGGACAATCCTATCAATCTCTATATAAAAATTAAAAAAAAATCTTTTCCATGTACAATAGTATAGGATCATTCCCGTTCCCCATCATTATCATTCTCATTCCCATCATTATCACTCCCATTCTCCATCGTCATTACTTCATCACCCATTCTCATAAAACCGTCATCCCAAACAAATAAAACATGTGGTCTACTCCCCCAAGAGATCTGAATCCTTGTTATACTCACAAGGAGTGTACATCCCAGACAGAGCCACTGTTGGGATAGTAAATTTTTTTAATTTTTCTATTGTTATACTCACTCATGTCTGACCAAACCAAAAAATATTTCGCCCAAAATCAGAATAAAATGATATATCCTATAAAATCCTATAACTTTTATCACAAAATAATGTACAAAGTTCAAATTTCCTAATATCAGCAAGACCTCATTACAGTTATGTCGATCCATGAGAAATCAGTTGAAATGAGTATCGGTGTGAGATTACTGATCAGGGAGAAGATTTTAGAGTACTCCAATGAAGAAAGTGGCACCGATGACCTTTCATCGGCAGGAGAACGTGTGGTTACACCGATCGGTACAAGGAAACACTATCAGGTAATATTCTACAAACACTCTTGACAGTCTAAGTCATAGCGATGATCGAGTTAGGTGGGACTCTCACTGACCATCTAGTGGAATGAAGGGAATTAGTGGTCATCGGCAGGAAATGAACATCGGAGGGAAAGATTGATGAGTCTTTGATATTCTAAACTCTCAACGATTCAAGAAAAGTGTTTCGACATAGCTCACACCGATATGTGTGACAAATAAGAACCATCGGCGAAGCTGAGCAAATCGGAATGAAATTTATATGTCCTACCAAACTAATGGTCACAGCGATAAAGATGTCGGTGGCATATCGTGAAGATCTCTCTGAGGAAGAGTGTGAAGGAAGGTTGTCGAGGAAACAAGCACGATCGGGTAACTTGAAATAAGTTATCCCGATGGTTTATTTTATCCCAACGACAATGATGACCACGTGCATCAACAAGACTCTCACTGATAATCATATCGGTAACACTTAAACATATCAGAGAAGAATATTATTCACAAAATGATGAAGGAAGTCATGCCGATGGCAACAATGTTCACTTCTACATCGGGTAAAGCTTGGAAATATCTTACCGATACAAACTCACTTATGGAATATGACGTCGAGGAAACAAATCAAGGGTTACAATGATTAATCCGTGAGCAAACATTCACACCATGAGAAGATATTTAGATCACCCTGACATTATGAAAATCATGCTGACAAAAGAAGTTATGATGATGTGACATTTCACAATGATTAAGAGAATTGAATTGCTTGAACAATTAATTGTAGACGGCGAAGAAATCATCTAAGGTAACATTCAAAATCATTGCAATTAAACTCGACAGAATTGTTGGAGAAGAGCCTACAGGGTGAGACTCGAAGCGCAAAATAGGGGAATTTGATTAGAGCCTCTGATAAACAAGTACATACATACCAACTTCTAAGCAATAGCCTATAATTTGAATTCTCTGTCAAGGATTGTAAATGGAAACTCTAGGGAAAGGAAAGGGTAGAAAATTAGAAGGTGATACAAGTAAACCTAAAAAACAAAAAATTGATAAAACCCCTGAAGAGAAAACAAAGGACAGAAAAATGAACTAAGACTTGATTAATCAACTACCAGGATCAACTCCCAAAGCCTAAAGATCTGCACAACTTAGGGTGAAAGTGGAGAAGTTAGAGGACAAATGTAAATACCTCAGGAACATTTGGACTCCAATTAGACGCTATGAACTTTTCAAATTCCATTTCATCAGAAGTTTTAGGAATTCTCCAGTATCAAACCCATGGCATTTGAATTGGGGTAAATTAGTTGTGTCTGATGTGTTTCTGAATGTTGAACTTCTCCCACTTCTTGCTAAACATTATAACCCAAGTCTTAAGGCTATATGCAACCCACAAGGGGAGCCTGTTATACACTTATCAAAGAATTCAATCTGTGAGGTTTTTGACTTGGATGATTTATGTACTGTCCCCATTGTTTATGAGGATTTGGAAAAGGAGTACTGGAGAATGGACACTACATACAATGGGTGGAGATTGCCTATTCACAGGCCTAGGGCAAAGGGAGAAATGGTGCCCCTCAGTGAGAATGATGGCCCTCCATTTCATGTGTCACTATTTGAACCCTACATACAATATACTTACTACTCCGTGGGCCAGGTCCTAGGATCAGAGGTCCTTGACTTCATGACTATTCCTCTGATGGTCATTGCTATTGACATTCAGTGCCACAATGCTAGATAGTTTTACTATGCTGCTTATATTTTTAATAGAATTGACTCTGGTCTGGCTATAATAAGGAACAATGCCCCAACATTTTCCTTTGAACATTACTCACTTCTTATTCATATGGCACTCTATTATGGCCAGGAAGTGGGGTTATGGCCAAATGAATTTAAAATTGTTCCAGCAGACCAGAAGGGACAAAAGTTACTAGTACAGATGTGGACCAGAATATGGGATAGTAGATATGCCCATTCTAGTTATGTACAGTTTGAAGAATATTGTGTGAAAGTATTATATAGATATTTTGGTCATCCCTGTGAGTATTCAATCTCAAATGAAATAAAGAGGTTCTTTAGACCAAATGATTTTGGTGGTCCTCCTACTGTTACTCACAACTGGGGAGATTGGTACTATTTTGAAGATGTCACCATGGTTAGAGTGTATGGTTTTGAGGATACCCCCTTTATCTTGCCTAAGACTGTCCCTAACAGAATTGCCTACCTATAAATAGCTAGGCAAATGCATTGTTCTAATGTGATGCATCTAAGCTCCCATGACAAACAGTCTTTTATGCCTAGTACTTTGTGTTTTGGAGATTTCATTGTGGTTTCCAAAGAAGGTTATAATCTCATTTTGGATAGATCGATGCACTACAATATGAGGTGTACTGAGGTGAGGAAAGGATTTGATCTTGAAGGTTTTTTTGACCTTGCTCGGTGGAAGCAAAACCTCAGCGGGTATACACATATCCCCTATCCACACAATGATGTCATTAGAAATTTGGAAGAGGCTGAGGTGGAATTGGTGGTAGAATAATATAACAGAGACCTAGATGAGAAAAGAAAGCAGTTGGCAAAGATTGAGGTATTATCCTCTGGTGATGAAGAACCTGTAGGGCAAGAGGAATCATAGGAATAAACAATAAAAATGTCCAAAAGAAAGATGCAACAATGTCAGTCTCCTATCATAACACATGATGAGGAGGGATCTACCGATGAAGACCCAAGACAAATATCATATGATTCTTTTATTTTTGATGATGAATTCATTCATTCTAAAGAATTCAAATCATTTTTATATAAATGCAAAGGGAAAGAAATTAGAGAATTAGTTGATGATGTCTCTACCAACAATGAGAGACAATTACTTGATAGGTTGAAATCAACAGTTGATAATGAATTGCAGGATATGACCCCTAGTAAGGGTAGACAGTTGCTCAAAGAAGTAGGGGTTATGATCTTTCTTGGCCTCAATTTGAATTCTGCTCTAGTATTTGATAGTTTTCTGAATAATACAGATGATAAATACAAGCTCACTCCAAAAGGTTATAATGAAGTATATATGGGTAGCAAATATAATAATGATGAAAATTCATTAATGATATGGGCCCTGTATTCTCCCCACAAAAAAATAGCTATTATAGACACTGAGAAGACTTTTGGCCATATCATGACTTTGAAGGTAGGGGAGATTGACCCCTTGATCACTGCAGACATTGGCATCAATGTTGCAAAGTTGAATAAGGCGCAGGCTCAGATGTTAATTAAGGAAAGAGATGCATATAAACTGAGCTGTGAGAGGTTGACAAAAGAGAATGATTATTTGAAAGATGTTGTTAAGAGCACCTTCAGGGGATCACTAAAGAGGCTAACCCAGGGTGAAAGTTCACGAAGTGCCCAATCACTATCCATAGATGAAGTAGCTCAAATTTAGATGGATACACTTGTCACAGTACTCCATAATAGGCATGCCAACATGATGCATTGGCTGAACCAATTTTGGGATAATTATTCTCAAATTCATAAAGCAATCCAAGAACATGAGAGGCTTGAAAAAAGGTTGCAGGAGAAATTAAATGAGACACGGGGCAAAGATACTTCTGACATTCCAGGTGCCTCTAATGCAAGAGAGTTGATCGAACAACATCAAAAGTATTATGATCAACTGAAGACTGATGCCAAAGAATGTACTGAAGCTTCAAAAGAAGGAGTGCCCACATTGTTCAAAAGTGATAAAGAATTAAAGAGCAAAGAATAATGGATTAGAGACTGTGAAGCAATATTACATGAAGCTTTGGGAGCTCTTAAGGACAAGGACTCTGCATCTGGGGAAGCCTGCAAACATTTGGAGATGATGGTTACGATGGATGTAATTACAAGGAACACCATTGAATTATATTGATTCCCATCGCAGCTAGGAGTACTTAGACCACATTGCTAAACTATACTTGTGGTTGAATAGAGCATAAGCATGGTTATTTTATTGTTGTTATGTTTGTTAATTCCCAAAAGACTTTTTGAAGAGTTATGTCTCTTCACAAGCATTTCTATATAAGTTCAAACATCTGATACTGAATTATCATCAGTAGTAGAATATAATATATATAGTTTACAATGTTTTCAAAAGACCATGTTGCAAGTATATTATTGAAGAAGTAAATTGGAGTTCTCTGATCTTGTGGTTTTATTCTGGCATCAATTATTTGTTAAAGTTACTTAATTGTCTAGTTGTCTCTAGTTCTGTATTTCCTCGTTATTCAGATTAATATATCAAGTATATATTTAATTTGTCAATACACATTCACTGTAGTTATGTAATTTGATTAATTGGTTTCCATAAAAGGAATTAGAATCCTTCTGATCAGTCACAGTAACTTGGAAGTGTTAGTTTGGATTACTAAGAAGAGCCATACAATTAGGATTGCCATTCTATCTCCAACTTAATATTATCTGTTATTCTTGCATATTTCATTCAATTGGTTCCTTCAAGAAAGGATTAAATTACCCTCTGGTGAATTACAAGATATCTGATTATATTGGTTGGATCATTAAGAAGAGTTTGTCAGTCATCTCCCTGCACGTTTATACAAGTTATAAAATAAATATTGTGCCAAACAATTAGAATTATTACCCACTATAAGTCACTAGTCTTAGTGCTTCATTTGACTTTGTTTACCCAACAAGGCATTGGTCTTAGTTCAATTTATCATTTAAAATTCACCTAGATATTGCTTATACAATTTATACCAACCATTCATCAGATATTAGACATAGTTAGCAAGCTTTCATCTATCCTACACCGTTTGCCACTATAGGTAGATCCATTTAATTAGTCAATACATTTACATTTAATCTCCTTTAATCCCCAAGGTTCACTCGCCTAGGTGTAGCAGGACCTAAAGTGCAGGGAAACATCAAACCCTAAAGGTTGATTCCGTCGTGTTAGTTCAAAAATGTTGCAAATCTAAGCATAGAGCCTGGCATTCTTTTAGGATTAGCAACCTACATTTTTGAGACCTAATAGATCCCTTGAAAGATAAATATGGAACTATTAGGTCTCAAATAGAAAGTCTCCATATTCAATTAAAGCAGCTTTTGGATCAAAGGGAATATGTAAAGAATGAAATTGGGTAATTAAGAGAAGAAATAAGTATGAGACTAGTATTTTGACTTGCACTCTAATAGAAGTAGAAAATGTTGCACAAAAGATGAAGGTGCCAACCACTAAGGAGGAAGTAGAAGATATATACATTCAGTTTGAAATTCAACTACACAACATATCTTCTATGAAGAAGAACTAGGACACCACACTTGCCCAATTAAAAGTAATCTATAAGAATGTTCCAGTTTCCATGTAAATTAAAAATTCTATGAAGGTAAGTCAAATTTTCATGATTTTTTAGATATGTGGAGATTAAGTTAGGAGTAATAAGTAACAAGCACTTTGTATATAGAATTCATGTATATCTTAAGCAAAATGAAGAACCATTTTTTTTCTAACCTCTGTTTTGAAGAGATTGAGACCACTCCTTAGTGGGAGTTGTTTCATAAAAAGTGGTAAGAAATATTTAGATAGGGGGAGCCTACTTGTTTTTGCCAGAACAAAAGAAGACCACTAACCCTTTGTCATTGATGTCAAAGGAGAAGAAATATATGTATATCAGGTTAAGTTTTGCCATCAATGACAAAGGGGGAGATTATTGCATATAGGTTGTCATTGATGTCAACAGTGGTATCAAGTGCTACAATGTGGAAGGTTGTAGATGATGTTGAAGGAGATTGCAACATTATTATGATCAATGAGGACAATAGAATAAGTATTGTGAGATAGACAATTAAAGTGATGAATGTGTGTTGAGATACTCAAAGGAGCAGACAGAGAAAGCTAATCAGAAGAGTTGCGAAGTAAATGAGATGGATCAATATCATCTATACACATTCATACCTTATTTATTGAAGTTCATGTGTAACTTCACATCTTAGTTATGTTTAATGAGTTGAGTTGGATTCATGTTGTATGATGATGATATGAACTCATAATGATTTCTACCGGATAAAGAAAGTTGTGAAAGTTTGAAGGAAATTCTCCTGAGTAAAGTTATAGTCAGTAAAGGAGTGATAGGCTTAGATAAATGTATTGCATATCTTGGTTGTTGAAGATTCTACCCTAAGGATTGGAAGATAAGAAAATACAGGTGCAAGGAATGTATATTTCAAATCTCAGAACAAGAAAGTCACTGCAAAATATTTAAGGTTAGAAGACATAAGGCAGTTGTGAAACGTAGTAAGTACAGTCACATAGAGACAAGAGAATGCTCTGCATTTCTCCACACATGAAGATCTAACATGGCGGTTTGGAGAACAAGTAAGTATGAGTGTTAGATATGTATTTCTCAAGATTCATGTAATTCTATGGTCCACAGTTGCATATTCAGAGTCTATTTTCCAAAGACATGTCTTAGTTCTTAGTAAAGTAAGTAGAGGAAGATAGTTGACATTATTGCAATTCACTGCACAATGATAATTGATCTCACTAATTAAATGATAATCTCTTATGACTGGGTGGTATGTGATGTTCAAGTTTCAAATGATTGTGTTCACTGCAAGTATGATTGTTCACAAGTCTGTGTATGCAAAGTTCATTAAGGACACTAGCACTAGATTTCAAATGTTTGCACCTACATGATACATCCTAAGATGACAAAAGAAGTGAACATGAAAATTCTTAAAAGTCATACAACATTCAGTATGTGGTCTGCATGATGAAATTTTTTCTCCTCTGATACCACTTTGGGTCTAGAGTCAAATACAAGGAAGGATAGGTGTTGAGGTGCCAACTTGGTGCATAATGAAGAATTTGTTATGTATGCACTAGCTTGAAAGAGACCATGAAGGTTGTTACCAATTTTTCACCTACAAATCAAATTGGTAGAGTTGATTCATTCATTTCATTTTAAGATGAAAAGTTCTTAACATTTGTCTGCTATCTTGTTTTGCATAGTTTAGAATGCTTGAAAAAAAGAGGGTTCAGTTCATCACAAGAAAGAAAATTAGTTTATCATTTATTGCTTTGCACAAGATTCATCATGGATAAGAGATAATTCATTTCATTACACTAATCATTCAATTTACTAATGAAATACAACAACTAAATAAGTATTGCATTGAATGAACGAAAAGAGAGACCAAGCGTCCCACACAAGCCATGTGAATAGATGAGCCATCACAACCTAGGAAATGCACTATACAATTGAAGATGGAAATGGAAATAAGCATATAATGAAAAACATATCCATCATTGCCTGTTGTGTTCAGTGTTGGTCTTCATTGTAGTTGCTCCATCCTTGCTCTTGATTTTGAGTGGACTTGCATTGTGATGAAAGAAGTTGCTAGAGCTCAAGATATGAATTCCACTATGTACTTCGTCAACAAATAATATAGTGCACTACCTATGATGTATTGGATCAGATAAAAAAATCATCCATAGGCAAGAGAGAGTGAAAAATGAAACATCATTGAGAGTCAATGTTTTAATCTAATATGTTTGCTTCCTATGTAGGTATAGAAGAAGTTATGTTGCTGGATTGAAGACATTTCAGCATGTGGTGTAAAGTGGACTCCCACAAGGGTTGAGCCCATCATGCTATTGTTAGATTTAGGACAGACAACTGAGAGGGAGGGTGAATCAGTTGTCCAAAACTTTCTTCCAATTAATCACTTAAATCCTTTTCTTAATTCAGAAGCATAATAATAAATCAATCATGAAAACATAATGCAACAATTCAAGAGCAGGAACACATTAACACATATGACACCAAGATTTTTAATGTGGAAAACCTGGTTAAGGGAAAAACCATGGGGTGACTAACCCAAGATTGTATTCTCTATTAAAAGAATAGGAAGAACAAAATGGCACATGCCAATTAGGGCTCACTTCCTGATCACACTAATCACAAGAGGCCCACTACCTACAAGAGACACACTATCTACAAAATAATAAGTATTACATACTTGAACTAAAGAATAGCATCTTCACCATGCTGGAGTCAGTTCCATTTAAGCCCAATACTTCTACTCTGCTTCTCTCTACCACACTCTCATCTCCACAAGATACTTTTGAAATGACTTTACAACTCCTTATTTATACAAGACATTGACTTAGGGATAATCATCCAAGTTGGCATACATTACAGAGCAAATACATAAATATAACATGACTAATTACAAAAAGACTTCATACGGATTAATACACTGTCAAAAACATAGATCCGAGACTTCAATATTCCTTTAGGAACACACCATTCTTCACATAACATCTTCAAGATCATCCGCAGGATGTGTAACTCATCCAGTCGGCTAGACTTGGGAAGAACATCATCATCCGAAAGTAATTCCTCAATTACGAGCTCAATCTTCAATGTGGACCACCAACATGAACTGGACACAATCCAAAGACCTCCACAAGCTTGCCTGAATCACCAAGAACATCCACACTACTTCTGCTTGTTGAAATCATCCTCTCCTTCATCCGGAACCCCAAGAACACAGTCTGTCATCACTGTCATAATGGAATAGATGCTTGTGGACCTCTAGATCATGAACCAATTGAGTTTTCAATTCACATTGACTTCCTAAACACTCCACCAAATCTGTAGAATAAGATATTGCATTTTTGGATCTTACTGGACCTATCTGTGTCACTCTGTCACCTCTGAACATCTACTAGAACCAGTTTTACTTAAGTGGCCATAACTTCTTCAGATCTTCATGCAAACCTCTGAAATCTTTACTGGATCATCTTAAGACACATATCTATAAACCCTTTGATGTGTATCCTCTAATCTTCATCTTATATGGGATCTTTACCTCACTGTCTTCACTATTCTTCTCTATTCCTGATTAGAACTAATTTTCTCAGTATCCTCAACATATAGTTCATCCAATCCTTATCATCAATGCAACAGGAGTATGTTCACATCAATGACAACACTAGTTAGGCCCATACTTACAACAATCCCCCCTTTTGTCATTGATGGCAACATATGATGTGAAAAAACTATTTTAACCATCAAGACAAGAACTTCTCCTCACTGACATAACTCCCCCTATCAACAACAACCATTCACATGTCTTCTCTTCCTTTACTACTCCCCCTTTGATCAGAAACTACTTTTTTTTCACATGTCTTCTCTCCCCCTTTGACATCAATGGCAAAGGGAACATACTTGCATTACTTTAGAATCATACCAGCTGCTCCCCCTGAGAAGCAGCTTCCCATCATCAGTCCAGACCATAAGATATGACTGTGAGATCCACCAAACTAATTCACATTAGTGCACCTTAATTCAGAACCGAAGGGGTAATAACCCCTAACTTCTCCCTGAGATACTCAAAAGAGTCCTTAGGTAGAGGTTTAGTAAAAATATTTGCAATATGATCTTTGGAAGGCAAAAACTTCAATCTGACTTCATTCTTGTTCACTTGCTCTCTCAAAAAGTGAAACTTGATGGATATATGTTTAGTCTTTGAATGCAACACTGGATTCTTTGATATATTTATTGCACTTGAATTATCATAGAAGATTGTGATAGGTTCCTCATACTCCACTCTGATATGTCTTAGCATTTGATTCATCTACAATACTTGAGTGCAACTACCTACTGTTGCAATATATGCTTCTTTTGCAATGGACAAAGATATTGCCTCTTATTTCTTGCTCAGCCAAGAAACCAATCTTTTCCCCAAAAAGAATGCTCCACCACTGGTACTCTTCCGATCATCCACATGTCCTGCCCAATCCGTATCTGTATAATCATGAAGAGAGAAATCATGATCTCTAGGATACCACAAACCATACTCAACTGTCCCTTTTAGATATCTAAAAATCTTCTTGATTGCCATGACATGAGATTCTCTAGGATCAGCTTGGAATCTAGAAACAAGACCAACAACATTCATAATGTCAAGTCTAATTTGAGTGAGATACAATAATCCTCCAATCATTGACCTGCACTTTTTCTGATCAGCCTTAGGAGAGTCATCATCTTTGCTCAACTTACATCCGATTGCCATGGGAGTACTCATTGGTTTTGAGTCTTCCATCCCAAATTTCTTCAACAATTCTTTCACATATTTGGTCTGAGAAATGAAGATTCCTTTCTTTGTTTGAGTGATTTGCAGACCCAAGAAGAAATTCATTTCCCCAAACATGGACATCTCAAATTCACTTTTCATTTGATTTGCAAAAGTTTTCCAGATACTATCTCTTCCTCCAAAAATGATATCATCAACAAACACTTCAACAATCAAGATATTTTCATGATCAATTTTGAAGTACAAATTACTATTAGCAGTACCTTTGTTGAAACCAATCTTCAAAAGATGCTTATCCAATCTTTCATACTAGGCTCTTGGGGCTTGCTTGAGTCCATACAGTGCTTTCTTCAACTTGCAGACCATATCACCATAATCAGACGATTGAAATCCATCCAGTTGCTCAATGTATACTTCTTCTTCCAAGTCACCATTCAGGAAGGCAGACTTGACATCCATCTAATATACTTTATGTAGAGACATGAATAGGGAGATATAGAGGAGACCAAGCCTAGGAGAGATATCTCTGTCTCCTCTATCCCTCTCTAACTATACCTACCACTCTATCTCTCTTTCTCCCTATCTCTCTATCTTACTAGATCGCTTTCGATCCCCTCTCTCTAACTCTACCTTTGCATCTCTCCCTCCCTCACTATTTGAGGTTTACATGAGTTTAGGGTTGCTCAAGTAAATAGGGTTTAGGGTTTTAGGTAAGGGTTTAGGGGAATTATTTAGGCTTTAGGGGTTTAGGGATGCTTGAGTTTAGGGTTTAGGGTCTAGGGGTTAGGTGAAAGGAAGCTAGGTGTGCGGAAATGGCTTCCTACACTAATCTATTGAGGAGAGGGCTATACAAATTCAAATTTATCCTAACTATTACAGCAATGTTAAACCATTAACATGAGATATTATAGCAAAACACAAGAACCAAAATGTAGATAGAAGAAGAGTGATAAAGATTTACAGTGGGGAAAACCCTTATCGGGTGAAAAACCCCACACTCAGAAACCTGTACAATGTATTAACAAATCTGAAAGAATGTTTACAATACACTTGCAATGCAAGCTTCAATGGTCTTCGACACTCATGTCTGGAGTCAATCCGATAGCATAACAGTACCTGTGAACCTATGATACAAACTCCATCTCCAAGCACCTATATATAAAGAGAAGTAGTACAAATGGAGGTAGCTTCTAGAGCAAGTCACACAAGGAACTCGTCCAAATCCATGTGGCCCAATTTTCAAGGCCATAAAACATGAGTATGACACATGTAAGTGATTCTCTTTCATCTCTTACAAACCCCCAACTTGGGCACCCCAAATTTACCCAATTAAGGTATGACAGATGGTCTTACAATGTCATAAAATCTATCATATATGACAACTCTTATAGTTGTAAGAGAATCTGTCATAACTGTCTATTAATAGCAAATTCTCTTACAACCTTGTCATAGTCAAACTTGGGTACCTACTTCCCCATGCAAGATGCTTTCAAACACTTGTCTTCACCTGTCATATAATCTTCCATTTATGGCCCTTACATGTCATAGATTCTGTCATAGGAATCTGTCATAACTCTTACGCATCATAAACCTCTTACAACACTTGAAAGATACCAACACATGGAAAAATTCTTCTACCACAAGGTGGAATGCCTATCTCCTCATATGAGGACAAAAATACATGTGGTCACCTTCCATGTAGGATGACACATCACTGTGCCAACTCCCACAAAGTGACGAAATAGGATTTGCATCCAAATTACAATAATAGGCAAAATAATAAATACAATTAAATAATAAATGCTAGAAACTTGAAAAGGTTGAGATACCTTAATTCCTAACAGTATCCCACTCGTCAAACACCTTGTAAGATCTAATATAAAAATAGGATTTAACTGCTATAGGCCGAGAGGCCCATAGACTCCGAACACCATCTGAATTCTCTGTGCTCACTGGTTTTGTCAATGCATCTGCAACATTCTTCAAAGTATCTACCTTCTCCAAATTTACCTTTCCATCCTCAACCATGTCCCTCAAGAAGTGAAACTAAACATCAATGTGCTTGGTTCTAACATGGAAAGTTGGATTCTTTGAAAGGCAAATTGCACTCTGATTGTCACAACTGATCATGATCTGACCTGCATCAATACCAATATCTTAACATAATCTCTTAAGCCAAATGGCTTCCTTACAAGCATGAGTTGCTGCCATGTACCCATCTTCTGTCGTGGACAAAGCAACAATAGGTTGTCTCTTACTCATCCAACTAATAGCACCACTAAACAGTGTAAACACATAAGCACTGGTGGATCTCCTACTGTCAATGTCACCTACCGAATCTGAATCCACAAATCCATGAATATCAACATAATGCGGAGGTCTTGAAACATTACCATGATAGAAAATGGGATACTCGGAAGTACCCCTCAAATATCTGAACACTCACTTAACTACATCCCAATGAACCCTTCTAGGATTAGCCATAAATCAACTAAGGACTCCCACTGCTTAGGTAATGTCTGGTCTTGTACAGACCATAGCATATATCAAAATGCCAACAACACTAGCATAAGGTACTCTGCTCATGTCTTCCACTTCACTAGGAGATTTTGGACAGTCCTCAATAGATAACTTTGTCCCCAAAGAAACAGGAACACACAATGGTCTACAATCTGCCATGCTGAATCTATCCAACACGGACTTCACATACTTACTCTGGCTTAACCAAAGTTTTATGTTGGTTCTGTCTCTTCTGATTTCCATTCCTACAATGTACCTAGCTGCTCCTAAATCTTTCATTTCAAACTATGCCAACAATTGAGATTTAAAATCAGAAATCATATTCTTACCCTTCCCAATGGGCAACATATCATCAACATATAGTGTAACAATAAGAATACGATCACCATCAAATTTATAATACACACAGCGATCCAATTTTGATCTCACAAATCCAATTGATAACTCAAAGGCATCAAACTTCAAGTAGCATCTCCTAGGGGATTGCTTCAAACCATACAAAGACTTCTTAAGTTTGCAAACCAAATTTTCTTTACCTTTCACCATGTAATGCTCTGGTTGTGACATGTAGATTTCTTCCTCCAAGTCACCATGAAGGAAAGTTGTCTTCACATCCATCTGTTCTACCTCCAAGTCATAAGCTACTACGAGAGACAACAGGAATCAAATGGTTGTCATCTTTGAAATGGGAGAGAAGATCTCACCATAATCTATACCCTCCACTTATGAATACCCCTTCTCAACCAATCTAGCCTTATACTTCTCAACACTACAATCTGCACCAATTTTCTTCTTGAACACCCATTTGCATCCAATAGGTTTCCATCCAGGAGGCAAAGGCACCAAGTCCCAAGTTTGATTCTTTTCCAAAGAAGCCATTTCTTCCTCAATGGCCTCCTTCTAGGAACCTGCATCCTTCATATCCAGAGCCTCTGATACAGTTCTAGGTTCATCACTATTAGTAATCAAAGCATAAGCACAACTAGAATCAAGCAATGAAAAACCAAACCTTTCAAGTTGCTTTCTTATCCATGTAGACCCCCTCAAGAGCTGAGGTTGAGGTTCAACTTCTTCTTCTAAGCTCTCAGAGCTTCTAGAGCTCTCCTCATCATCAGGTCCAACATTGTCTTTATGTTCAGTCTTCTCAGGGGTGAGAGGAAATTTAACAACATCATATTTTTTTTCTTTTTCTTCTGGTTGCAAAATAGTGGAAGAAGGTGTAAGCTCTCTGAAGATGACACTTCTTCTATACAACAATTTTTCAGCCATGGGGTCCCAAAGCATGTACCCTTTCACACCAACACCATAGCCAATGAAGATACACTTAACAGCTTTGTTCTCCAACTTTGACTGCTTCTCCCTAGGCACATGTGCATATGCCTCACAACCAAAAACATGAAGATGCCTTACTGAAGGCTTTCTACCAGACCACACCTCCATGGGTGTCTTTCCAACAAGAGTTGATGTAGGAGATCTGTTTACTAGATAGCAAGCAGTGGCAACAACTTCAGCCCAAAACTTTTGTTCTAAACTAGCTCCACTAAGCATACTCCTAGCCTTCTCCATCAGTGTCTTGTTCATCCTCTCTGCAACTCCATTTTGCTGTGGGGTGTATGGAGTTGTCTTGTGCCTTTCAATCCCAAGTTCCTTGCAATACTTATCGAATCCTATAGAATAGAACTCACCACCGTTGTCAGTTCTCAAACATTTAATCTTTTTACCAGTCTAATTTTTAGGAAAGGCTTTAAACTCCTTAAACTTGCTATAGACTTCAGATTTGCTTCTAAGAAAATAAATCCATGCCCTTCTACTGTAGTCATCTATAAAAGATACAAAGTATATGGATTTTGATAACGAAGGAACATTAACAGGACCAAACACATCAGAATGAATAAGGTCCAACACACCAGAAGACTTATGAGAACTCGAGTAAAACTAAACATGGTTTTGTTTTCCATAATTGCAATGTTCACAAAAGTCAAACTCAAGATTACAATCATCTAACTCCTCAATGAGGTTCTTATTTTTTAGGGTACATAGACCCTTCTCACCAATGTGGCCAAATCTCTTATGCCATAACATTGTCTTTTCTACAAGAAGTTTAACTTCCAATGCATGATTACAACCATCAAGACTAGAAACAATAGATTTCTTCACTGCTCATTCAGACGGTGGGGATGAAGTGACTGCTGCCCTCTTCCTTGAGTCAGAAGAACTATTGCATTGTGCAATGCATGCTTCCAGCTGAAACAGAGTACCTCTCTGAGTACCCTTAGCAAGCACCATAGATGCTCTAGTCAACTTGCATCCTTCATTTGAAAAGACAACCTGCACACCTACATCATTCAAACTACTTACAGAAAGTAGGTTCCATGCTAAGCCTAGGATGTGCATAACCCTAGAGATCCCCTCCACTTGACCATCAGGGAATCGGATAGAGACTCTTCCATGACCAATGATCTTTAGATGAGAGTCATCACCTAGATACACCTTTCCACCATCGAACTCCTCATACTTAGTGAACCAGTCTCGATGCGAGGTCATGTGGAATGATGCACTAGAGTCAATTAGCCACACATCATCAGATGCATGGGTTACCAAGACTGCGATGAAAGCATCACCATCGTCCTGTGACTTGTCAGAATCTAAATTAGGAGTTTTCTTCTTTTTCTTCTTCTCCTCTTTGCATTCCTTTCAGAAATACCCAGTCTTGCCACAGTTCCAATAAAGAGCCTTGGACTTTCCAAGAGATTTGGATCTCCCACGGGATTTGGATCTACCCTTCTTAGCTTTCTTGTCCTTCTTCTTCCCTTTCTCCTTGGGTCTTCCACGAACTGTAAGGGCCTCTTTGGTTGCCTCAAAAGACTTTCTCCACATCTCTTTAGACAACAGTGAAAAAACCACTTCTTCCATTTTGAATGTGGATGTGGCACTTCTGATTGCCATGACAAGATGATCCCATGAGTTAGGTAGAGAACAAAGCAGGGTCATACACCGATCCTCATCCTCCATCTTTACACCAATAGATGTCAATTGTGCAACCAACATGTTGAAAGCATTCATATGTTTAGCAATGGATCCTCCATCCTCCATTCGAAGAGAATACAACTTCTTTCTCATAGAAAGTTTATTAACTAGGGATTTGGCTTGATATACATCCCCCAACTTCTTCCAAGGGAGTTTTGCAGTAGTCTCCTAATGGACATTTAACAACACAGAATCGGAAAGACTAAGTCTTATGAGAACCTTAGCCTTCTGATCCTTAAGATCCTAGTCATCTTGTGACATTGGAGCTAGTTTAGTTTCATTCACACTATCCCAAAGGTCTCTATCAACTAACATGTCTTCCTTCTTGAGCTTCCACAGCTTGAAATTACTGCCATTGAACTTCTCCACTTCAAACCTTCCTGATGTGCCTGCCATCTCCTTGTTGCAATAAGATATAGAATGCTCTGCACAGACTCCCACTCAACCTAAGATTAGCTCAAAAAACCCCTACCTAACAACTAGGACCAAAGGTGATCAAGCTTTGACACCAACTGAAAGGAAGCTAGCTGTGCGGAAATCGCTTCCTACACTAATCTATTGAGGAGAGGGCTATGCAAATTCAAATTTATCCTAACTATTATAGAAATGTTAAACCATTAAAATGAGATATTGTAGCAAAACACAAGAACCAGAATGTAGACAGAAGAAGAGAGACAAAGATTTACGGTGGGGAAAACCCTTATCGGGTGAAAAACCCCACACTCAAATACCTGCACAATGTATTAACAAATCTGAAAGAATGTTTACAATACACTTGTAATGCAAGCTTAAACGGTCTTCAACACTCATGTCTGGAGTCAATCCGGTAGCATAACAATACCTGTGAACCTGCTATACAAACTCCATCTCCAAGTACCTATATATAAAGAGAAGTAGTACGAATGGAGGTAGCTTCTAGAGCAAGTCACACAAGGAACTCGTCCAAATCCATGTGGCCCAATTTACAAGTCCATAAAACATGCGTATGACACATGTAAGTGATTCTCTTTCATCCCTTACAATCCCCCAACTTGGGCACCCCAAATTTACCCAATTAAGGTATGACAGATGCTCTTACAATGTCATAAAATTTGTCATATATGACAACTCTTACAGTTGTAAGAGAATCTGTCATAACTGTCTATTAATAGAAAATTCTCTTACAACCTTGTCATAGTCAAACTTGGGTGCCTACTTTCCCATGCAAGATGCTTTCAAACACTTGTCTTCGCCTGTCATATAATCTTCCATATATGGCCCTTACATGTCATAGATTCTGTCATAAGAATCTGTCATAACTCTTACGTGTCATAAACCTCTTACAACACCTAGAAGATACTGACACATGGCTAAACTCTTCTACCACAAGGTGGAATGCCTATCTCCTCATATGAGGACAAAAATACATGTGGTCACCTTCCATGTAAGATGACACATCATCGTGCCAACTCCCACAAAGTGACAAAATAGGATTTGCATCCAAATTACAATAATAAGAAAAATAATAAATACAATTAAATAATAAATGCTAGAAACTTTCAAAGGTTGAGACACCTTAATTCCTAACATTAGGGTTTAGGGTTTAGGGTTTCTCGAGTTTAGGGTTTAAGGTTTAGCGTTTAGGGGTTTAGGGATTTAGGGTTACTTGATTTTAGGGTTTGGAGGTTAGGGGTTAGGGTTTAGGGGCATTATTTAGGGTTTAGGGTTTAGGGTTTATAGGTTTAATTTTATGGTTTAGGTAGAGGGGAGAATAGGGATCCCTATCTCTATCTCTCTAGAAATATGGATCCCTATCTCTTAATCTATCCCTCGCTACCTCTCTCTCCTCCTCTTTATCTCTCTCCCCATCCCTCTACCTCTTGAAATCTCTCTCCCTATGTCTCTAGACATCTCTTGATCTCTTTCCCTATTGAGCTATCTATCCTCATATCCCCATCTCTTAATATACCCCTCTCTACCTCTCTCTTTGTATTTCCCTATCTATCTCTCCATTGCTATATCTATCTCCCTATATCTCCCCTCTCTCTATATATGTATCTCTATATTTATTTCTCTATAGACCCCTTTCTCTATCTCAATCCCCATCTCTCCCTCTCCTTGTCTCTATCTCACCTATCCTCTCTATCTCCATGTCCCTCTCTTTCTCTCCATGTCTCCCAATCCCTCTCTATATATAGGATAGAGAAATGAAGAGAGAGAGAGAGAGAGAGAGAGAGAGAGAGAGAGAGAGAGAGAGAGAGAGAGACTCTCCCATGTAGATACAAGGTTACATTTATGTTATCATGCTTCCCATAATGCACTCGTGTTATAAAACGAGCGCATTATAACCTGATCACATTTTGGGAAACATGGAAAATAGTAAAAAAGTGGGATCCATGTTTCAAAATCCACATGACTATTATTCCTACTTTTCATGAGTATATCAGACAAAAGAAACATGTTTTTTGACTAATTGAGAATCATTTTTATATGAATCCACCACCTTTTTTGTTTATTCAATGTAGAAAAAGTGATTTTTCATGTCTTTGGAGAAAATTTTATTATTTAAACTAAAAGTTTCATGTTTCATGTGTGATTTTGTTTCAAAGCTAATTACCATTGATATATAGATTGAATTTGATGATATATGTTTGTTTTTTCAATAAATTTTACTAATCCTATTCTAGAATTATATAGAATTCATAATCAGACTTGTGAAAAACAAGAATTTGATGATTCATGAAACCATCTTTTGGAGAATTGGTCAACTACAATTTCAAATTCTAAATTATGTTCAATTTAAATGTCCATTTTAATTCACATATATATTTTCTTGTGTTATTTATGTCTTTATTATGCCTTTATGTTTTTATGTTTTTTATGTTTTTTATGTTCTTTATGTTCTTTATGTTCTTTATGTTCTAAGATATATATGTGTCTAGGTATATCAGTTAGTTCAGTCAAAGAGACTCCAAATTTATCTTGTTTCCATCTTGTTTCGGCCCTTCGTGCCTTCATTTCACCTATTTTCAGCTATACAAGAGAAAAAAATTATCAAATACTTGATAAAATAATTTTAGTGAACAATTGTTTGTCATACTCATAGCTGAGTGTATACATGGAGCCAAAATTTATTTTGGAAGACTCTTAATTTTTGCCCTAGGATGATATAGAAGGATTTATTCCTTAATACATGCATAATTGAATTCATTTAATAG
Organism: Cunninghamia lanceolata; assembly: GCA_027924645.1. NCBI lineage: Eukaryota > Viridiplantae > Streptophyta > Pinopsida > Cupressales > Cupressaceae > Cunninghamia > Cunninghamia lanceolata. The sequence continues at coordinate 9,133,839 of BSBN01000348.1, forward strand.
AACCATGCATGAAATGATAGTTTTCTTACAAAAATGGAGGAAATGAGCACCACAACCTATTTGACAAATTATACCACTCAATCCATAACAAATATGATGGAGATTATATGCAACATAACAAAATTTTAGAGAAGAGAGTTATATACAAATATTTACGAACATACAAAAATCATGACACAAGATGATACAAAGGGAGTTACAAGGAGATAAAACACTAAAAAGGAGGTTTTCATGGTTGTAGGACAGTCACAAGTCTATATAACAGTCCACTATCATAGTCATGGCCATCATGAAGTTGTTTTTAATTTATGCATTACTTAAGATGTCTTTGATCTTTTGTCACGAGTATCCAGAAAGTTATCTTCAATGGTTAATGTTCTTTTGACTAATTATCAAGTTACATCACATATCTCAAATTCAACATTGACATCTTTGGATTGTGTGCCTCAAAAATGACCTTTTTTTACTGTCCTAAAAGGGCTAATTAGGCCTATATTACAAAGGAACTAGCCTTTAAACTTTCCACAAACCCCTAAACATGTTGGGGAAGCATTCTTCATGTGTCCAAACCCTCAAAAACCTAATTTTTTTAGGAGAAACATTCACCTACATACCAAACCACAAAACCCTTAGTTTGGGCAAAATTGAGGAGGGTTTATTGAAAATAATCGTTCTTGACACTTTCTCCTCAGACCACTACTTCAAACACCTTAGAATACACCTGCACATGCTCACAAAACCATCAGACAAACATTTTCTTTTTATATTTTGTCAAATACCCTCTTTGGTTCCTCTTTCCCACATGAAAACACTCTTTAAAACCCTTGGGCATCACACTAAAACCACACCAACTGATCTTCTTTGCCTACCAAATCATGATAACATTTAGATTACTCTTTGAAGAGTCATTCCACTGAGATACAAGTCATGACAGTAGGTGGAATGACTAAAACATTGTTTAAACCCCAACAAGAGCCCTAAGTGGCCTTATATAGGGAGTTTGAGAAACTTGGTTGAATCTCCCTCTAAACCTAATGAAAACCTCTCAAACTTGATTCAAAAGAAAGTTAACATAGACCCCTAACACATCAAATGAATTTTAAGTCTAGACAGTACCGTGTAGGGCTGTAGTATGGTCTGAAATAGAGAAAATGTAGAGAAAAATCTGGTTACAACAGAAAAATAGAGTAAACGTTGTTCTTTCTTCATCAAAATTCATTTCTTATTCCTTGTGTCTTGATGCAATACCATGTGGTTGTTGGAAGTAGCCCAAAAAATTGAGAGGGGGGGTGAATCAATTGTCCCCAAAATTGCATTTTTTTCTTTTCTTTTAATCTTCTTTCACCATTGGCAAATTGATTAATGATGCAAACATTAAAGCATAAAACATAAACACATAAGAAGAAACATAATCAACACATTTGACACCAAGATTTTTGGCATGGAAACTTGGTTAAGGGAAAAACCACAGTGGGTGTTAGCCCACAAGATTTGTACCCTATTAAAAGTACTTAAAAGAATGGGAAGGCACTTGCCTTCAGGCTCACTACTTAGAGCTCACTGCTCCAAAGAGAGGCTCATTGCCTACAAGAAATTTGAGTTTAACATAGAAAGAACTAACTAATAATTATCTTTCCATGCCTGGATCAGTTTCATTTAGTGCTCACAAAAACCTCTACTTCTATCTCCAAATTCTTCTTCTTTGATTTCTATACTGCTTTCGATCCTCTTCTTCTATGTTATGCTTCTGATCCTTTGTTTCATATTTAATTCATTTCGCAGAAGGATCATTTTCAACAACTCTTCAACAAGTATTTGTACACTTCATCAACCTTGGAATGATCAACAAGGTCGGTTAAACTTGACGCAGATCATTACACTATTGGCCAAACACAACTGAGACTTGAATATTCCTTTACAAACATGCCATGCTTCATAAAATGCTCTTTGGTCATCCGTAATATGCTAGGATCATCCAATTGGCCAAGATTGGGAAGAACATCAACAACAAAAAGGAAAATATTCAAAAGTGAGCTCAAACTTTAATTCAGACCTCCAACACAACAGCTACACAAACCAAAGATCTCTACAAGAACATTGAATTCAACAAAAACATCTGCACTCCTCCAACTCATCAAAATCACTTGCATCTTTATCTGGAACCTCAAGAACACTATCTCCCATGACTGTCAAACTAGAAGGATTGCTTGCAGACCTCCAAACAATAAACCACTTGTATTGATGATACACACTGACTTCCCAAACATGCCTTTAGATCTGCAGATCATCATTTTATGTTACTGGAGCAATCCAAACCACTCTCCTATCACTCTGTCTCTCCTAAGTATTACAGGAACTAGTTCTACTCAGATGGCCATAACTTCCTCAGATCTTAATGCAAACATTTCAAATCATAACTGGAGCTTCTTCAGGCAAACCTCTAAACATCCATATGGTCCACATACATTGATTGTCATTAATTTTCTCAATATCCTCAACAATCCGGCCTTCTATACAGATAGAAAAATAGGATACAGTTGACACCAATGGAAACAAGGATATGTTGAAATCAATGACAACACCACTTAGGAACATATTTGCAACAACCTCCCCCTTTGTCATTGATGGCAACATATGATGTGAAAGACTAAATTTAACCATCAAGACAAGAACTTCTCCCCCTTTCTCTTCTCACTTCTGCAATTACTTTCTTTATTGTTCCCCCTTGCATCAGCAACTAGTTTTCCACATGACTTCTCTTCCCCTTTGACATAAATGGCAAAGGGCACATATTTGCTATCTTTTCTCCCTTTTTTCTTCAGACTGGTCCCAAAAATTGCATACTGACTACTCCCCCTTGAGTAGTAACTCCTTAACATCAATCTGGATCACAAGATATGAATGTGAATTCCATCGGACTGATGTAACTTGGTGCATCTTAGCTCTGATCAGGAGGGGTAATAACCCCTCACTTTTCTCTGAGATACTCAAAAGTATCCTTGGGAAGAGGCTTAGTGAAGATATCTGCAATCTAATCTTTGGAAGACACAAACTCCAAATTGATGTCATTTTCATTTACTTTCTCTCTCAAGAAATGAAACTTGATAGATATATGCTTTGTCTTTGAGTACAATACTAGATTCTTTGAAATGCTTATAGCACTTAAATTATCACAAAAAATTGTGACTAGCTCCTCAAACACAATTTTGATGTCCTTCAGCATTTGCTTCATCCATAGAACTTGAGTACAAGTATTTGTTGTTGCTATATACTCTGCCTCTGTAGTAGATAGAGATATTGCCTCTTGTTTTTTTCTTATCCAAGAAACCAATCTTCTTCCCAAGAAGAATGCACCAACACTAGTACTTTTTCTATCATCCACATCTCCTGCCCAATCAGTGTCTATATATGCATGAAGAGTGAAGTCATTATCCTTTGGATACTGCAGTCCATAATCAATTGTCCCCTTGAGATATCTAAAAATTATTTTGACTACCAAAACATGGGATTCTTTTGAATCAGCTTGAAATTTGGCAACAAGTTCAACTACATTCATGATGTCAGGTCTGGTCTGAGTCAGATAGAGCAATCCTTCAATCATTGATCTATATCTTTTTTGATTTGCCTTGGGGGAGTCATCATCTTTGCTTAGCTTGCATTCGGTTACCATAGGTGTACCTACTGGATTTGAATCTTCCATTCCAAACTTCTTCAATAATTCTTTCACATACTTGGACTGAGATATGAAGATACCTTTGTCTAATTGAACAATTTGTAGACCTAGGAAGAAATTCATCTCACCAAACATTGACATCTCAAACTCACTTTTCATTTGATCAGCAAGTGTTTTGCAAATACATTTATTTCCACCAAAAATGATAGCATCAACAAAGACTTCAACAATTAGAATGTCCTCATGATTAATCTTGAAGTACAGATTACTATCAATGGTACCTTTGCTAAATCCTAGCTTAAGCAAATGCTTATCCAATCTTGCATACCAGGCTCTTGGGGCTTGCTTAAGTCCATACAATGCTTTTCTTAGTCTGTAGACCATATTTCTCTGATCAGACAATTGAAATCCTTCTAGTTGCTCAATGTAGACTTCTTCCTCCAACTCTCTATTTAGGAATGCTGATTTGACATCCATCTGATAAACTTTAAAATCTCTAAAGGAAACAAAAGCAAGAAATAATCTGACTGCCTCTATCCTTGCCGTTGGAGGAAAATTTTCTTCAAAATCAATTCCTTCCACTTGAGAATAGCCTTTAAATACCAACCTTGCCTTGTTTCTTACAACCTCATTATCATCATTTAGTTTATTCTGGAAGACCCATTTGGTTCCAATCACATTTTTGTCCTCGGGTCTAGGAATAAGATTGAAAGTGTGATTCTTTTCAATTTACATCAATTCTTCTTTCATTGCTTTAATCTAGTTTTCATTATTGCAAGCTTCACTTACTGATTTAGTTTCAATCTTTGAAATCAAACAAATCTCCTCTTGATCTTCAAAAACATTTCTCCTAGTTTGAACACATTTACTCTTATCTCCTATGATCTGATCTTCAGGATGGTTCAACCTTGCATATTTGGGAGTGGTGCAGGAGCACCTACCTGACAGCTGGCCTCCATGAGGCAGTTAGTTAGTTTAAGTCTTGTTAATGTTTTCAAGAAGGTCTGATAAGACCAATGCATGTAATAAGGTCATGTTCACCATGCTTTACTATTTTTAGATAGTTTGTTAAGACAACTGTTATGCTGTAGGTCCGGTTGGATCTCCCAGCCGCCTGGAGAGATTTCCCAGCCGCTGGGAATCGAGTGGTAGTACTCGCAAGAGATCCTATTTATACATGAGGATCGGTTGGTTTTAGATATAATATAGCATTGCATTGAGCAGAGGAGTTAGATTGTAGAGAGAGACTGGATATTGTATTTGCATCTTTTGAAATCAATAAAGAGATCCTGTTGTGTCAATTCTCTGTTTGGATTCCTTTGTGTGATCAATTTGCTGTTTTGGTGGTTACATGGATTTACTGATCCATTCCACCGGTTGATTCATCGAATCGGTGGAATGGCTATGTACAGTAGGGTAGGGTTTAGTCTGCATTTCATGTTTGTTTGCATGCAGGTGTGCAGGATCATCGTCGAAAGGTGTTGAGGACCCTAGCATGGGTATGTGCTAGGTCATGTTAGTTGTTAGAGTTTGGAAGATCACCCTGAAAGCAGATCAGGACATCCCAGGAGGTTTGGCGGATCGAAATTCGCTAAGGCTGGAAAATCCGTCACAATGGCATCATCAGGATATTTCTGCGTATATCCTGCAGTTACTTCGGGTGTCATCCGAGTAAGTGGAGATGAGCATGATGCAGTCGATTGCATAAAGTGAATGTGCATTGGGATGATCATCATCAGGAGTTGCCGAGGAGGAGTGTATCGGCATAAGGTAGAAGATCAGGTTGATAAAACCATCGCGGGCCGATAATGTTAAGTTTGGCCAACAGCAGGATATTGAAGGAACTGCATGTGACGTCATCGTCATCAGGATATCAGGTAGCAGGATATTGAAGGAGCTGCATGTGACGTCATCGTCATCAGGATAATCGTCATCAGGATATCGGGGTGACGTAAGCATCGAAGGAAGGGTGCATGAGGTTGTCGTCATCAGGATATATGGAGGGAACCGGATGTTCTATATCCTGCTGATGAACATGATGTTGAACATCATGATGCTGAAGAAAGAGGTTGGCGGTAAGATGAACAGTGAACGTCAGGAGGATGTTCGCGCTTGTCGAATATGATGATGCTGCCGATAGTCGAATATGATGATGCTGCTGACAAACGAAAGGATGAAGGTTTGTCTGCAGGAGGATATCGGTCGGCAGAGTAAATATGATGATGCTGACAGTGTTAAGGGAAATATGATGATGATGATGAAGGGTTGCGGACATCCATGCTGTATGTCAAGGTTTTAGTGTGGATGCCTCTGCATCATAGTGGTATCAGAGCTCAGAAAAAGGTCTGGGCTGTTGTGTGTTGATTCTGTCACTGAAAGGGCAGAGATAGAGTTGATTCTGTCACCGAAAGGACAGAGGTAGAGAAGTGAGAGGTTGACAAAATGCCTCCGAAAGGTAGTGGTACTGCAAGGGAATTGCAGGAGATGAAGGAAAAACATGCCAGAGAGGAAGAGGAAGCAATATGAGGGGAAGAGGATCAGCCCCTACAACAAGGCAAACCAATGAGGGTCAAGAAGACACTGGTAAAGGACAGGGACAGTCTGATTTCAGAGGTGGATGGAAAGGTAATAGAGGTAGATTTGGAGGTGGTAGAGGTTCTACTACATTTTCAAGAAAGTGTTACACCTGTGGTGAGTTTGGTCATCTATTTTTTAAATGTCTAGAAAACAAAGGTTCATCATCCAGAAATGATAGAACGAATGACAAGAGAGTACAACTTGTGCAAGAAGAGAAAGTAGAGCAAAGTGTGCAAAGTTCAAACACTTATCAAAGAGATAGGGAGCCTGACAATTATGCATATCCTGAGGAGGGAGAAGCATTGATGCTAAGGAGAATTAGTTTGTAGGCATAAAAGGATATGATGCAAAGAAGAGCTCTTTCCAAGACCACATGCAAGAGCAAAGGTAAAGTATGTAAGGTTGTCATTGATACTGGTTCAACAGACAACATGGTATCCTAGGCAATGGTGGATAAACTAAATTTGGAAAGGATTCCACACCATCACCCTTACAAGGCATCTTGGGTGAGTGATAGTCAATCACTTTTTGTCTATGAATAGGCATATGTGGATTTTTAGATTGGAGCATATCATGATAGGGTTTTGTGTGACATTTTGCCCATGGAATGTTGTCACCTACTGTTGGGTAGACCATGGCAATTTGATAGGAGGGTACTGTATGATGGGTATGCTAATACCTACACCATCAAGAAAGATGGGAAGACTATTATGTTGATGCCATTGTAGGAAAATGCTGCAGTACAGGGGGCAGCCAAAATCATTTTAGTGGGAAAGAAGGAATTTGTACAGAAGCCTATAGGAGCAGGTATAAAGGCAGTTGAGGATACTGCAGGGAAAGGAGTTGTTAAGGACAATAGGTTGAAGAAATTTTTAGTTTTGACTGACAGAGGTCAGCAGCAGGTGCAGAAACAGGTTTGCAAACAGCAACCAGTTGAGAGGAATGACAAGGATGTTGTCATAGTTGGGACTATTGTTTGTCCTATAAAGGTTGAAAGGAAGATAGAGTTGAACATTACAGAAGTTCAAGAGGCAGTTCAGACAGAGGTTCTGGTCAGACAATCTGACAAACACAAGGTATGTGAGAGAAAGGCCTACATTGACAGGCATGAGGATTTACTTGCCAGAAAGCAAGTTACAGTTCAGAAGTCTTGGAGCAACCAAGAGCCAGCAGAGGACAAAGCTGGAACAGGTCAGAACACTGACATGACAAAGTGTAAAGGTGGAGGACTTCCACACCCAAACTCATGGGACATGAGTTCTTTTCTATTGGGGAGTATGGTGTAGGAGCACCTACCTGACAGCTGGCCTCCATGAGGCAGTTAGTTAGTTTAAGTCTTGTTAATGTTTTCAAGAAGGTCTGATAAGACCAATGCATGTAATAAGGTCATGTTGACCATGCTTTACTATTTTTAGATAGTTTGTTAAGACAGCTATTATGCTGTAGGTCCGGTTGGATCTCCCAGCCACCTGGAGAGATTTCCCAGCCACTGGGAATCGAGTGGTAGTACTCGCAGGAGATCCTATTTATACATGAGGATCGGTTGGTTTTAGATATAATATAGCATTGCATTGAGCAGAGGAGTTAGATTGCAGAGAGAGACTGGATATTGTATTTGCATCTTTTGAAATCAATAAAGAGATCCTGTTGTGTCAATTCTCTGTTTGGATTCCTTTGTGTGATCAATTTGCTGTTTTGGTGGTTACATGGATTCGCTGATCCATTCCACCGGTTGATTCATCGAATCGGTGGAATGGCTATGTACAGTAGGGTAGGGTTTAGTCTGCATTTCGTGTTTGTTTGCATGCAGGTGTGCAGGATCGTCGTCGAAAGGTGTTGAGGACCCTAGCATGGGTATGTGCTAGGTCGTGTTAGTTGTTAGAGTCTAGAAGATCACCCTGAAAGCAGATCGGGACATCCCAGGAGGTTCGGCGGATCGAAATTCGCTAAGGCTGGAAAATTCGTCACAACGGCATCATCAGGATATTTTTGCGTATATCCTACAGTTACTTCGGGCGTCATCCGAGTAAGTGGAGATGAGCATGATGCAGTCGATTGCATAAAGTGAATGTGCATTGGGATGATCATCATCAGGAGTTGCCGAGGAGGAGCGTATCGGCATAAGGTAGAAGATCGGGTTGATAAAACCATCGCGGGCCGATAATGTTAAGTTTGGCCAACAGTAGGATATTGAAGGAACTGCATGTGACGTCATCGTCATCAGGATATTCGTCATCAGGATATCAGGTAGCAGGATATTGAAGGAGCTGCATGTGACGTCATCATCATCAGGATAATCGTCATCAGGATATCGGGGTGACGTAAGCATCGAAGGAAGGGTGCATGAGGTTGTCGTCATCAAGATATATGGAGGGAACCGGATGTTCTATATCCTGCTGATGAACATGATGTTGAACATCATGATGCTGAAGAAAGAGGTTGGCGGTAAGATGAACAGTGAACGTCAGGAGGATGTTTGCGCTTGCCGAATATGATGATGCTGCCGATAGTCGAATATGATGATGTTGCTGACAGACGAAAGGATGAAGGTTTGTCTGTAGGAGGATATCGGTCGGCAGAGTAAATATGATGATGCTGACAGTGTTAAGGGAAATATGATGATGATGATGAAGGGTTGCAGACATCCATGCTGTATGTCAAGGTTTTAGTGTGGATGCCTCTGCATCAGGGAGTTTTGGGAATTGTTTGAACTTCTATTTCTTGAACTTGTTCCTCATCATCTACACTAACCTCCTAAGTTACTAGAGTTACTGGATCAATCTAGATCTAAGTCTGAATTTGAAATTGCCTTCCTTGACTTTAACTTTCATCTTGATTATCTAAATCATATCTGCAGTACCTGGAATGTCCTTCTTTGCTTTCATCAACTTTAACATTAGCACTTTCAACAATCTTTCTCAACCTCTTGTTGAAGCACTGGTAAGCCTTACTTTGAGTAGAGTATCCCAAAAATATTCCTTCATCACTTCTTCCATCAAACATGCCAAAATCCTCATCTCTTTTGATATAGCATTTACTATGAAAAACTCTAAAATATCTCACAGTAGGAGGATGACCAAACCATAGTTCATAAGGAGTCTTACCAGAATTTCCTTTGATTTGCACCCGGTTAAGAGTGTAGACAACAGCACACATGACTTCTCTCCAATAAACTTAAGGAACATTTATTTCCATTATCATGGTCCTAGAAGCTTCTTGAACTATCTTTTTACTACATGCATTTCACAGAAAGCATCAAACTCACCGAAAGTAAATTCTCCACCTCTGTCAGATCTCAAACACTTCAATTTCCCACCAATCTCATTTTTAACCATCATCTTGAACACTTTAAACTTATCAAGAGCTTCTAATTTTTCTTTTAGAAAAGTTACCCACATCATTCGGGAGTAATCATCAATCATCAACATGAAATATTTGTCTCCTTGCACACTCCTAATTCTAGTAGGACCATAGAGATCAGTATGTACTAGTTCCAATCACCCACTAGAAGCTTGTTCCTTACTTCTGAATGAAATTTTGTTCTGTTTACCCAATTGATATTCTGTACATATGCTATCAGGTTTCACAAGTCTTGGAAGATCACTTACAGCCTGAGTGGAACTTATTTTAACAATGTTATCAAAATTCACATGACACATCATCCTATGCCATAACCAACTTTGGTCTATCTGAGCAATCAAACAACTTTTGCTAGGGCTACTTAAATGAAAGATCTTACCTCTAGTTTGAGTACTAGATGCAATTTATGTTTTGGAGCTTTCCAAGATTCTGCATTTTCCATCCTTGAATTGAAGATCATAACCCTTGTCAACCAACTACCCAACACATATAGAACATCATTGGTGCAATTCTTACCATCAAAAGAGATGGATCCTTTTCCATGGATTCTACCAGTTGAGTTGTCTCCAAATCTCACAAGCCCATCTTCATATTTTTCAAAACTCACAAATATGATGAGAACATCCACTAGCAATCACCCATTCATCCTTTTCAACAACCTGAGCAACCAAGGCAGTTTCCACATTTGCATAGCTAGTAGATCCAGTAGAGATTGGATCTTCTTCTTTGATAGTAATGAACACCCAATCACTTTCTCCATGATTAGATTCATCATTTGTGACACCTTCTTCTCCAGCTTCTTGGACATAGTAGCAATTTTTTTTACTTTAGTATATATTAGGTTTTGGTTTTGAAAACCTCTCTGGACACCTTGAGACAAAATGGCCAATCTTATTACAAGCAAAACATTTTAATGGCAACTTTCCTTCATACTTACTGGATCCTCTTGGCATTCTTTCAGAAATAAGAGCTTCAAGATCTACAGTCTCAATTTCATCATCTTCAAGATCCTTCCTTGTCTTCACAAATTTGTTTGATCTTCTTGAAGAACTTTCACCTGGATCATATCTTTACTTACCATACACATTGGCCTTGAATGTAGATTCAGACTTAGGGAGAGGATCACCAAACTCACTCATTTCAAATGTTGAAAGCTTACCAACTAACTGGTCGCTTGTGACAATTGTTACTATATTGATTTCTTCAATGGTTGCAACTGTATGCTTGTAAGCTGCAGGTAAGGATCTGAGCACTTTGGCAACAATTTCTGATTCTTCCAATACTCCACCTGCATTTCTAATACTAGTCACAAGTTCATTTACTTTCTGCATGTAGAAAGTAATGTTTTTAGCTTCACTCATTACCAATCTTTCATATTTACCCTTCAGGCTTTGTAGCTTGGCACATTTAACATATTTGTCACCTTCATACAAATTTTCCAACTTAATCCAGATTTCATGAGCATTTTCAAATCTAGGAAATTTGCCAATTCAATATCACACAGGGCACTCAACAATGCTTCTTTGGCTCGAATGTTGTGTTCGACATCTCTAATATCATCTATAGTTGTAGGTCCATTCTTAGGAATCTTCTACTCATTCTTGGTTATTAACCAAAAGACATCACCCATACATTCCAGATGACACTGCATACGTTCCTTCCAGAGGGAGTAATTTGTTCCATCAAATCTCAGACTTTTCTTCTTGTAAAATGACATCTTGGATCTCCTCAAATGGTCAAGCTTCTTTTAGAGGTACTTGGCTCTGATACCAATTGTTGGAAGTAGCTTAGACAACTGAGAGGGGGTTGAATCAGTTGTCCCCAAAATTATTATTATTTTTCTTTTAATCTTCTTTCACAATTGGAAAATTGATTAATGATGCAAACATTAAAGCATAAAACATCAACACAAGCAAAAACATAATCAACACATTTGACACCAACATTTTTAACATGGAAACCTGGTTAAGGGAAAAGTCACGGTGGGTGTTAGCCCACAATATTCGTATCCTATTAAAAGTACTTAAATAAATGGGAAGGCACTTTCCTTTGGGCTCACTGCCCAAAGCTCACTACTCAAAAGAGAGACTCACTGCCTATAAGAAATTTGAGTTTAACACAGAAAGAACTAACTTATAATTAGCATCTTTTCATGCCTGGTTCAGTTTCATTTAATGCTCACAAAAACCTCTTCTTCTATTTCCAAATTCTTCTTCTCTGATTTCTATACTACTTTCCCTCCTCTTCTTCTCTACTCTACTTCTGATCCTTTCTTTCATATTTAATTTATTTCACACGAGGATGATTTTCAACAAGTCTTCAACAAGTATTTGTACACTTCATCAACCTTGGAATGATCAACAAGGTCAGCTAAACTTGATGCAGATCATTACACTATCAGCCAAACACAACTGAGACTTGAATCTTACTTTACAAACACACCATGCTTCATAAAATGCTCTTAGATCATCCGCAATATGCTAGGATCATCCGGTCAGCCAAGACTGGGAAGAACATCAACAACGAAAAGGAAAATCTTCAAAAGCGACCTCAAAATTTAATGCGAACCTCCAACATAGCAGCTACATGAACTAGAGATCTCTACAAGCACATTAAATTCAACAGAAACATTCACACTCCTCTAGCTCATCGGAATCACTTGCATCTTTATCTGAAACCTCAAGAACACTATCTGCCATGACTGTCAAACTAGAAGGATTGCTTGCGGACCTCCAAACCACAAACCACTTATATTCATGATACACATTAACTTCCCAAATATGCCTCTAGATCCACAGATCATTTTGTGTTACCAGAGCAATCTGGACGACTTTCCTATCACTCTGTCTCTCCTGAGTATTGCAGGAACCGGTTCTACTCAAATGGGGCCATAACTTCCTTAGATCTTAATGCAAACTTGTCAAATCACAACTGGAGCTTCTTCAAGAAAACTTCTAAACATCCATATGGTCCACATACATTGATTCTATTAATTTTCTCAATATCCTCAATAATCTGGTCTTTTATACAGACAACAAAATAGGATACATTTGACACCAATGGTAACAAGGATATGTTGAGATCAATGACAACACTACTTAGCCACATATTTGCAACAATGGTGGGGTCCTTAAATCAAGTCAAAATGATCAAAGTTAAACAATGAATCTGATCTCCAAACTCTGTTCAAACCATTTAGTATCAACTCACCCTCAATGCCTAGTAGCCATCAAAAATTGAAACATAGGCACAACTTCTTGGAGACACCTCAAACCAAGGAACTGAAAGAAATTTAGTCACCTCTTATCAAGTTATTGAACATGTGTGATTTTTACATACTATTGTTTCAAAGATTATTTAAGAACTAGGACTGGCTATGCACCAAATTAGGCCAAAATAGGTCTAACTTACAAAGCAACCACCCTTAGATCACACAATAATAGTCCAAAAACACCAAATAGTAGATTAGCATGTCATAAAACTCCTAAATCCATAGTCACTTGGACTAGTCATGCACATTTAGACTCCAAAGTGAGAAATCCTTGTTTTGCTCACAAATAGAGAGGGTTTCATGAAAATCATGCTTCCACACCACCCTCGGTAAAACTATCACTTCACACACCTTTCAAATGGTCTACCTATGATTTAGGAACTCTTATTTGTCAAGGTTCAATCCAAATTCTCAAATAACCCATACTATGACACCTCTTGCACATGGAAAAAAACATCAAAAGGCCCTTAGGGCATCACGTAAATAATAGAAAACTTCAATCTCAAACTATTTTCATTTGGAGACTTATTACATCATTTGTCAACCATTTTCCAATTGATCCAACCACATTTTTGGAGGATATGACTGTTGGATTTGTTTTAAAATGGACAAAACATGTAATTTGCATAAGCAATATTGTGACACTTGACAAAACTTAACTACTTGACCCCCCTAAAGGACTCTAAGACATACAAAAGGTCTTTTATAGACCTTATTACATCAAAATAGGATTCCAAACATGGAAAGAAATATTTGAACTCAATTAAATTGCATTTTCCATAATTGGCCTTAAGGGACTAGGTGCTCTTGTACCATTTATGACTTTGTATGTTCAAGTGTATACTAGATGACTTATATGTGTGTTCAAATGCATACTCCATGACTTATGTATATTCAAGTTATCTTGATATGAGGTATCTTATTCAGAAGTTTGTAAAACATTGTTATTCATTCTAAGTATGCTATTCATTGTCTTATTCTTCGTGCTTGTAGAAATCATCATGCCAAGGAAATGAGCAAAGAATCTAACACCATAAGAGCATGAAGTTGAGAATGAGAGGAAAAGAGAAAGAATGACGTGAATTCAGGAAAGTAGGAAATTGTCAACCATACAAGAAGACATTCCACCATTGCCAATTGAAGAGGAACGTGACACGTCTAATGAAGCTAAGAGGGATGGAATTGGTGGTGAAAAGGGAATGAATGCAAAACCTCTGTGCAATGAGGAAAGTGAATCTCCAAGTTGGAGGCACTCCATCATCCACAAGTCAAGTTGAAGGAACACCATCATTAGTTTCTCAAATTGGAGACACTCCATCTTTCACAGGTGAAGTAGAAGGCACATCTACATTTTCTTCTCAAGTTGGTGACATGCTATCATTCACACCTCAAGTTGAAGGTATGTCATTTTCATCCTTTTCACATCCAATCAAAGGTACGCCATCTATCCCATCTCAAGTAAATATTGAAGAAATTCCTAATGTTTAATCTACTTTACCAAATAAAACACCTCCTAGAATTTTGCATAGGAGGCCTAAATTTCTAATTGATATTGATGAGAATGTATTGGAGCCCATGCATGATAGGATTCCCATGCGTACTTGCCAAAGATATGCAAATAAGATATGGAAACTATTCTTTGAGAATTTAAATGAAACCAGAAGATGTCAAATCTTTGTTGAACAGATGAGAAATCTGAAATTTAGGCCCACTATGAAGATTCTTGGCCTAAGAACATCGAATGCGTCAAGTGAAAAATCAATTGTCAAGAATCTAATGAGTGCGTATGAGAGTGTGGGTTCCACCTCATGCACCAAGGATAATAATGTCACACGACATGTCATTACATTGATAATTGTAAGCCAACAAACAAAAAAAGCTCACCTCATTAGAAAGACAAGTCAAGCATTGAAAATAAATAGAAAAGCTCTAATGAGAGCCATTGGAAGACATCAAAGAGTTGAGGATCCAAACACTAATGAATTGTGGGCATTCTCTGGGTGACTCCCATAGAAAGACAAAGTTGTTGTCGAAGCTTTGAGATAACTAATTGAAGACTTTTGGAAGAATTACACAAGGGTATCTCTGAATTAAAGGGATGTGGTAAGAAGGAGAATTAATAGTAGAAACCATGAGCCACATCCAAAACATTTTTTGGATATAACTCAAACACAATTTTTTAGTAAATTTCTAGAGATGTATCCTCAAATTAAAATTTCTCAAAGATGTTTTGAAATGCTAAAACCTTTCTTTGTCAAAATAAATCACACACGCACTAATTATTGTTGTAGATTACATATTGAATTTTCTAACCATTTTGATGTTTATCAGTCTATATGATTAGATTTGCATACTAACAATGTTTTGCAGGATTGTGACATGCGTGCCCCAGCAACTACCTCAAGAGACTTCATATCAATGATTTTATGTGATAGAGAGGAAGGTCAAATATTCTATAGGAAGTTATGCTTGGATGGCACATGTCAGCATTGCGGTGACTTACAACGTATGCCAATATGTGAACATATAGATAGAACACATGCAGTTGGAAATGAACTAGTAGAGTTTGGAAAGTATAAAATAATGGCATATAATACAAGAGATGGTAAAGAAGCAAAGAGGTATGAATATGTTATTCAGAAGATTCCAGTGTATCAATTTATAGCTATATTTCGTGACAACATAGTGTATGAGTATGTAAGACATGCCCATAGAGCTCAATGGTTGGACTTTCAATTCAAGTTATGCAAGGACACATTTCCAGTTGGTTGCATTGTTTCAGTTGTCGACCTTACAGAGAAATACAGTCTACAGCCACAGTGTGAGGTGTAATCCCAATATTATAACTCGACACAGGTTTCTATATTTGTGCACATCACATTCATTCATGTGAATGGTAGTATAGAGGATGACAAAAAGATCATAAGGGAGTATCATTTTTATATAAGTGATGATCATACACATTTTGCAGAGTTTGTGCAAGGTTGTTTCTAGGTATTCTATAATTATCTAGCTAGAAGGGGCATATCATTCAGTCAGCATATCATATGATTGAATAACTGTACATCACAATTAAAGAACTCATGGGATTTATATTAGCTAAGCAGGAGACATAATATTATAGGTGTTCAACATATGTGGAATTTTTGTGAGGTCAGGCATGGAAAGGGGGAGCATGATGGTGCAGGAGCATGTATCAAAAAAGCCATAGCACAAGAAGAGTTAAAGTATAAAGAAAATGCAAAGTTGACAAATGTAAAATCAATCGTCGAGTGGTGTAATACTTTGATGGGTCCAGGTAATGAAGGTAAGTCTTCAATTCGTAGATTTTCTTGGTTGATAGATGGTACTAACATTGCACCATATGAGGACTATTGTACACTGATAGGATCAAGTAAGCTACACTCTATCAGTAGCTCAATTGTAGGTTCATGGAGTATACATAAGTGGAAGATGGCATGCTTTTGTTCTTTATGTACAATTTAAGCCTGGAATGAGTGTGAGTCATATGAGTGGGTTGATGAATGACAGTTTAGTTATCTTAGCCCACTTGACACGTATTAACCTTCGACTACACTAGAATTGACAGAGATGGAATCGTCAGTTGAATTTGACCACATATGAGATCTAGTTCAACTAGGTAATATATCTACTTGCATAGTTAAATTTGAAATTCCTAATCTTATCTTAAACTTTGTAGTATTTCTGTAATGTTGACTAATTTCATCTAATTTTCTATGTATATCATTGTAGGGCATGTTTATGTAGTTATTGCAGATGAAGATAACAAAAAGGGAATAGATTATTACTTGCGTCATTGTGTTGAGGCCAAAAAGAAATTGGAGACCCCAGTTACAGATGGAGAAAACATCGAATACCCTATAGGCTTAGTGGTTGTTACTGGAACATGGCTTAGAAGGTACCCACATACGAGTGTTAATGTTTGGTTGTTTGAGGACTTTGACACACATCAGAAGATTCTTCATTAATCTAACCTTGTCGTGGCAACCAATGTTCATTTGATACAATATCGAGGTAGAGCTTTGAACAAGACCTTGTGGAAGGTACGTGACTCTAACCGTGAGGCAATACTTGACTCAATAAAGAGTAGAGAAGACCCAGATGGTTTGTTGGATTAATTTGTAAGTATGCATAAAATTTTCCTAGATGGTTACTTGTACTTTGTTTTGTATATAAATAGTAGTATGAATTGCTTCCCTCCGGTATATTTATGTTTAGTCAATTTTTTTTTTGATGATTCTCATAGGAGGTCACAACTCCAGTCCCTCCAACTATGGACAAAGAAGGTCGAGAAACGATGATGGAGAGTGATCATCAGATGGTGGTAAGTGATCGATTACATAAGTGATGTTATATATTTCATGTATATTTTGTTATAGTAATGTGCATATTATTTGATTGTATTAATAGATGGAGCTGCATGATCTTGAACTATCAAAGAGGTATACTCGATGGAAGAGAGAGGATGAGTCATAGATATTTTTGTATATATGCCTGCATGGCTTTGTTTGGACATGCTTATATGGATTTGTATGTAAACTAGATGTTATGTTCATGACATTATGTATACGACAATTTATATTAAATATTTACTATGATGATAAATTATCCTTGAGAAATGGTATGAACTGTGGGCAGTGGAGGCCTCATGTTTTGTTTGATTTTTTTTCTATGGTATAATTTGATGTTTGCATCATCATCATGTTATGCTTCATGGGGTTAGATCTAAGTAATGGATGAAATTGATCCTAATTGGTCTTTATCCTATTCACTCATGTTTCACTCATGTCATATCAAGATTCATGTCACAGGGTTTGGATGTTAGTTCATAACATTCATGTTTATCATGTTCTAATAGTATGACATAGTTGCTTATGTAATTGGTTCATGCCATTGGATCGTTGGATTTGATTGTGGTTCTTCATCACAACATGTCATGCTTTCAAGAGTTAGATTGGGTTGTGGTTCTTCCTCATGATAGGAGTTTTTTCATGTCTTCATGTTTCTTTGTCCTCCATGTATTTAGTGTTCTCAGTGTCTTCATGTGTCAAGGATTTCTTCAAACACATTCTTGCAACATGCTTCAGTTTCATGCAGTGGAAAGGTGCTAGGAGTGACATTTTGCATTCCATAACTTGTGGGATGAAACAGACTTTTCCAACACATCGGGGTGGGTGGGTAAATTCCAAGGGAGGTCTTGTTTCATGTGCCAAGCATCGTAGTCGTTCGGGGCAATAGGCTACCAGCAAAGTCCCTTAAGCTCCCTAAGATGAAAAAACTACAAAACTCTGACAGAGTAGTTCTCAAAATTCGTGGCATTTGTGAATGTTTTGTTTGGACCTATAGGTGTACATGGGATCCATCCACAATAACCTCTTTCAGTTTTGCTCAACTCCTGTCTATTTGACCGTGCCAAAATTAAATGCATTCTTGCAAAATGCTTCAGTTTAATGCAGTGGAAAGGTGCTAGGAGTAACATTTTGTATTCCATAGCTCATGGGGCCAAAAGGAATTCACCAACATGTCAGATTGGGTGGGTAAATGCTAGGGGAGGTCTCTTTTTTTGTTCCAAGCGCCATAGTCATTCGAGGCAGCAGGCTACCGACAAAGTCCATTAATATCCCTAAGAGGAAAAAACTACCAAACTTTGATGGAGTAGTTCCTGGAATTCATGGCATTTGGGAACATTTAGTCTAGAGGTATAGGTGCATGTGGGGTCCATCCAGAATAACCTCTCTCAGTTTTTGTCAACTCTAGTCCATTTGACCGTGCCGAAATCAAACACATTATTGCAAAATGCTTCAATTTCATGCAGTGGAAAGGTGCTAGGAGTGATATTTTGTATTCCATATCTCATGGGGCTGAACGGACTTCATCAACGTGTCGGGGTGGATGGGAAAATGCTTGGGTAGGTCTCATTTCATGTTCCAAGCATCGTAGTCATTCGGGGTAGCAAGCTACTGGCAAAGTCCCTTAAGCTCCCTAAGATGAAAAAATTGCCAAACCTTGATGGGACAGTTCTCAAAATTTGTGGTAGCTGGGAAAATTTTTTTTGGACCTACAGGTGCATGTGGAATCCATCTACAATAAAATCTATCAGTTTTGTTCAACTCCTATCTATTTGATCATTCTAGAATCAAACATATTCTTGCAAAATGCTTCAGTTTCATGTAATGGAAAGGTTGCCAGGTGCCATATTTTTTGTTCTGCTCATTGTCGACCCGAACAAACTATGTCAATATGTCAGTTTAGGTGGGTAAATGGTAGGGAAGGTCTCATTTCTTGTGCCAAGTGTCCCAGTCGTTCTAGCCTGTAAGCTACCAAGACCTAGCACTTTTCAAGTTTGCCAGTAGCTTGTAGCCCAGAACGACTGAGACACTTAGTGCACGAAATGAGACCTCCCCTAGCATTTACCCACCACCCTAATCTGTTGGCATAGTCCATTCATCCCCATGCTGAGAAGAACAAAAATATGGCACCTGACAACCTTTCCATTGCATGAAACTGAAGCATTTTGCAAGAATGTGTTTGATTCTAGCATGGTCAAACAGATAGTTGTTGAATGAAACCAAGAGAAGTTATTGTGGATGGACCCCACGTACACCTTTAGTTCTAAACAAAATGTTCCCAAATTCCACAAATTCTTAGAACTACTCTATTGAAGTTTGGCATTTTTTTCATCTTAGGGAGCTAAAGGGATTTTGCTGGTAACCTGCTGTCCCAAACAACTGCGATGCTTGGCACACAAAATGAGACCCCCCTAGAATTTACCCCCCACCCTGATGCGTTGGTGAAGTCTATTCGGCTCCACAAGCTATGCAATGCAAAATGTCACTCCTAGCACCTTTCCACTGCATGAAACTGAAGCATTTTGCAAGAATGTGTTTGATTCTGGCATAGTCAAATAGACAGGAGTTAAACAAAATTGAGAGAGGTTATTGTAGATAGACTCCAAATGCACCTGTAGGTCCAAACAAAATGTTCCCAGTTGCCATGAATTCCAAGAACTATCCCATCAAATTTTGCAAGTTTTTTTGTCTTTGGGAGCTTAAGGGACTTTGCTGGGAGCTTGCTGCCCCAAACAACTGCGACACTTGGCACACAAAATGAGACCTCCCCTAGCTTTTAACCACCCACCCAGATGTGTTTGGAAATTCTATTTGGCCCCACAATCTATGGAATGCAAAATGTCACTCCTAGCATGTTTCCACTGCATGAAACTGAAGCATTTTGCAAGAATGCGTTTGATTTCGACACGGCCAAATAGACTAGAGTTGACCAAAACAAAGAGAGATTATTGTGGATGGACTCCACATACACCTATACATCCAAATGAAACATTCCCCAATGCCAATAATTCCAAGAATTTCTCCATCAAAATTTGGTAATTTTTTTGTCTTAAGGATCTTAAGAGACTTTGCCGGTAGCCTATTGTATCAAATGACTGTAATGCTTGGCACATAAAATGAGACCTCCCCTAGCATTTTCCTACCCATCCTGATGCATTAGTGAAGTCTGTTTGGCCCCACGAGCTATGGAATGTAAAAAGTCACTCCTAGCACCTTTCCACTGTATACATGTTGACAACTTTTGTAAAATGAACTCAAAATGACTCTATTGACCTTGCACATGGTCTATTATGACCTTATTAGACCAAAACAAACTCAGTTACATGTTAATCAAACAACCTTCAAAGTGCCTAGTCTCAACCTTCATACTTTTCATGTTTCAATCAGGCCTAATCTAGTAAGACAACAAACCCTATTTTTGGGTCTTTTCTCTCAAACTTTCCAAAAGACCTCCCAATATAAATACAGATTTAGATCTCATTTCCAAGATACATAATATATCTCAAAACCAATAGTGACTCCTTTGGACCATATACCTGAAAAATGGCATTTTTCGCTATCTAAAATATGTTAATTAGGCCAAGTTTGTGAAGAAACATACCTCTAAACAACCAACAACCCCCATAGACTTGATGAGGCAGCATCTCCCATGTGTCCAAACTCTTGAAACCACAATTAGTTTTAGGACAAACCCTCACTAACATACCAAACCCCAAAAATCCTTAATCTACGCCAATTTGAGGAGGGTTTATTGAAACTCTACCTTCCACACACTCTCAGACTTTGCCAACACTTGGAACACTTCAAAAATGGTCTACATATGCTTTAGGAACCATCTCCCAGTACTTTTCAACCTTTGTTTAACAAACCCTAGCCTAAAACCACCCTTTCTTGCTTCGAAACAAGGCAAAACTTGCCTAGGACAACACCATAGTTTGGTCAAACTCCATCTCCTGCTTCCCTGACTTCATGGGATCTAAAATACATCCAAACCAAACCATTCCATTGAGTTACAAGGTCATACAACAAGTGGAATGGTCTGAAACAACCCTTTACACACTCAAACCCTTGTTTTGAGGGTTACACAGGTAGTTTCAGAAAAAATGAAGACATCTCACTCAAAACTCAATGGTTTCTCCTCAAACCAAGTGCATTTGAAAGTTAAGGCAAACCACTACCACTTCCAATAGATTTTAGCACATGGCTGGACTATACAGGGTCATGGTACATCCTAGAATAATGTTTTTGTAGAATTTTTTTTTTTAAATGAATTTTTATTCAAATTTTGTAATACAGTATCTTTGGAACACAATATAGACATCCATCAAAGCATAAAGCATATAAGAATTTGTCAAATGTTGTATTTGTAAGTACCCTTTTAGATATGTATGCAAAGTGTGGAAGCATATACTTGACAAACATGAACTGTTTGACATGATGCCTCAAAGAAATGCTATCTGATGGAATGCAATGATTGCAAGATATGCACGAAATGGATTGTTTTGGATAGGAGGCTCCAAATTCATGATGGTTTAGTTTGAGACTAGGCCTAATTAGGCCTTCTTTACAAGGGAACTACTATGCCAATGCAAACCCACCACACCAAACCACTTGGTAACCCTAGTATGCATAGAAAATGAACCAATTTCACTAGTTTTGGCCTTTGAAACACTTGTTAAGGGACTATTGTATGGACTGCACCCTCTTTTTGCCTAATACATGGTCATATTAGGCCATTGCATCCTCATACTCTGCTATATTCTTGTTTCCTAACCTAGGGCTTATTGGGAACAATGATCCTACCTTATTCCATCTCATTCCACCAATCTAGAGTGCTTAACTTGGTGGAATGGCAAACAAATGCATAGTTTTTAGCCTCAAAACTCTAGTTCGGGGTTTTATGAGAGTTTCCAAAAAAACATGATTTTCTCCCTCCAAATTAAATGAAAATACCTCAAACAAGATGCAAATGAAAGGTCATTCACTCCCCTTCTCAATACATGTGGTTTTAGACCATGACAGTACTATACGGATGAGCAATATGTCCTCGAACAGTCAAATTTCAGGAAAAGTATTAGAAAACTTAGTTTTATTCAACTTTACCCTTCAAAACCTTCTTCACCAACCCCTCCTTAGTGTGTATGAAGGTTTTTATACATGTTTACAATAGTTCTAATTGATCATAACTAACTTTCAGCCTATTTGATCATTGGGTAACCTCCTTATTACATGATTTGTTAAGTTGACAAAGCAACTTCTTGCCACTACTTGCATTATTAGACTTTTTGTTTGACAACAACATAAAACATGACTCCAAACACAAATGACATTGGTCATTTGACCTTATTACATGCAAAATGATGACACAAGACAATCAACTTGTCCTATGATGTCCTAGGACCTTGTTATGACATGCTCCTAGCCAAGATTGGCTATGGCTAAGGTGCTCCTACACCATGAAATATGTTTCCGTGGTGTTGATTCGCCCTCCTTACCTACTGCATCACCCTTGTAGACATGTATGCAAAGTGTGGAAGCATAGACAAGGCACGTGAACTATTTGGCATGATGCCTCAAAGAAATGTCACCTCATTGAATGCAATGATTGCAAGATATGAACAAAATGGATTTTTTGTTAAGGCATTAGAAACTTTCAAGAAAATGTGATTGGCAGGTGTAAAGCAAAATTTTAGAAACTTAGCTAGTATCCTCCTTGCCTATGCCAAAATGGACATCCATCCAAAGGATAAACACATATGGGAATTTTATTGGATGTTGTAGTTGACTACCCTCAGAGACATGTATGCAAAGATGGATTTACTAGTAAGCCTTTAGAAAGTTCTAAGAAAATACATTTGGCAAGTGTAAAGCCAAATTCTAAAATCTTAGAAATGGTATGTTTGGAGCACGGTATAGACATCCATCAAAGCATAAAGGATATAGGAATTTTGTCAAATGTCATAGTTGTAAGTACCCTGCAAGACATGTATACATCTTGTGTGGAAGCATATATAATGAACATGAACTGTTTGACACGATGCATCAAAGAAATGTTGTCACATGGAATGCAATGATTGCAAGATATACACAAAATAGATTTTTCATTAGGCTTTAAAAGCTCTCAGGAAAATGCACAAAAATAAATTTCAACCATTTACACAAATTTTGGCACATCTAAACCAAATTGCACAACAACCAACTTCCTCCATGCCTATGATATAATGGGATCTAGAAAACATGGTGTGGACAACCATCAAAGCATAAATGATATAGGAATTTTGTCACATGTATTGTATTTGCAAAGTTGCCCTTGTAGACATGTATGGAAAATATGGAAGCATAGACAAGGCACGTGAACTATTCGAAATGATGCCTTAGTCCCATAGAATTGAATGATTGCAAGATATGCACAAAATGGATGATTTGAAAATGATTCATAAACTTTCAATAAAATGCAATTGACACTTGTAAAACCAAATTCATGTAACAATAATTGATTATCATATTAAATATTTAATATAAACTGTCATATACATAATGTCATGAACATTACATCTAGTTTATATAAAAAGTCATATGGGTGTGTCCAAACAAAGCCATACAGACAAATATACAAAAATATACATCGGATTAACACACAAAAGTATGTATACAAAGCCATCTAGGCATACAAAAAAGTTCCCAAAAACTAGTTTCCTACTGACTTTTAAGAAATAATCGTCAGCCCTTCTTTGACTATGAATATGGAGAGCCAGTCAGTGACACATCCTCTCTCTACCATTGAGTAGACCTCTTTGAATAAAGTTCATCCAACTGCACCTATTAATACAAACAAACAATATGAGCATTAGTATAGAAAATGTATGAAATTATAACATCACATATGTAATTGATCACTTACCACCAACAGATGATCACTATCCATCATCTTGTCTCTCTCTTCATCTCTAGTTGGATGGACTGGAGTTGTGACCTCCTGTGAGAAGCATCAAGAAGCAAAATTGACTAAACATAAATATCATTTATGTATACCAAATGACATGAGATTAAAAAAAATACAAAATTATGATATTTTCATGTTATTGGCTCATACCTCAGTCAAAGGATTTATGGACATCATGGCTACATCAATGCTTATCTGCGTTGACTCATGAAGATGTGGAGGGACCTCCATTGTATTCAGCATCTAAAAATCAAGTTCAAGATTATTCAAACAAAATAAATACATAACATTATTTTTAAAATGTATAATGATTTGAAATGGTTAAATTTATGTCCATAAAAGTGGTGGTTTGGCATCCAAGGGACCAAGGAAACCATGGAGGTGCTGGTGACTGTTGAAATCATCAAATTGTCACAAAATAATATTACCATTGGCATATCTACAATAATTATGAATATGTGATAAGTTACATACCTAATGACTTGACCTCCTCTCATAACCCACCAATGGATAGCTAATGGAGGCAGGATGAAGACTCTGACCCTAGAATTTCATTGTGCAAATAATTACATACATTATTTTGGACTTATAATATAGATAATCATATAAAATTAATTACAAATTTCAAATAACAATATACTAAATTAAGATGAAACTTGTAACAAATTACCTCAGAGTCAATACCAAATGTATGATGTAAGAGATCATTACTGAGAACAAGATCATCCAATATGTCTTGCCACTGTGTCGCATCATGCTTCCCATGTGTCACAACATGCTTCCATGTGTCATAGATTCCTATCATTCCTCCTGTGTCCCATAATCACATAGGTTCCCACATGTACTGCACAAATGTGGGGACACATGATGCCTACTACTCTCACCCTCATTGCCCTAGGTAAAATCATTTGCATGCTGTGATAGAGTTTGGGTGAGAGTAATCAGTGAATGTAAAGTCTCCAGCTCAACACTCTCCTTCAAAGACAAAGGGAGTGACCTACGTTCTGGCCTTGCTCAGGGTATAAGCACATGCTATTCATCTCATTGGGCCCTGGGTCTATCTTGGGTAGAGCCACCACCTCTACCATGGAACTCACGAATGTCAAAATAATTTAGAATATTATTGAGGAGTTTCCTCAAAAATATTGTGGTAACTCATCATTGTTGCATTGCCGCTCATCAAAGACCATGTACCATCTATCCCAAAAGTTTCAGGATATGTCTTCATTCCTACACCAATGTATAGGAAACCGTTTGCAACTTTCCCCTAATGTTTGGCCGGTTTGGGGATTAATAAATTGTGCACATAATTGAGATTTTGTAATGTTTTCCTTCTTGACTTGTTCATATGACAACTTGTCGGCATAATATTGTCGACTCCTCTCCCTATAGTCTTGGAATTCGGTGATTTGTTTCGTCCCCAAATCTGTGTGGGAAACAATCTCCTGTAGTGATTTTGCAAGTGCCCTCCTATGCTCACTGGTTCCACTTGGATTGTTTAAGGTTTGAATTATAGTTTCAAGATGTTTCTTGTTTTCTTCTATTATCCCTAAGTAGTGTTCTTGATTATCCCTTACATGAAAACGAGGTGAAGGTGGGTTTTGAGGGTTTGGAAGGTTGTTTTCACCCTCCTCAACTGGATTTAGATTTTCTACTTCTCCAATAACTATAAATGCAATATAAAAAAAATCAAACATTGCAAAACTAAAAAATTGTTCTAAAACTAACAAAATCAAACAAACCCTACCTTCTTCCTGTGTTGGAGCCTTCAAATTTGCATGATGATGTCTTTGGTAGCGAGGTGGCATTGTGAATTTCTTGTTTTCTCACATGCACTTGATTCAATGTCCTCTTTTTCAATGCGATCATGTTTTGCTTGGTTTCTTTGCTGCTATCAAGAGAAAAGCCACGTGGTTAATTAACAAAAAATGGTTTTTTTTCTTTTATTAAAAGAAAAACGTGAGCGTGTTATAACGTGCACAAGTTTTAAAATGCATGTGTGTTATAATGTGTTGGCATATTGTTTTAATTTTGGAGATGGTGGCAACTTTTGGGTCCCCCATCTCCTTGCATTTATCCATCTGTCCAATAGAAAGACAACTCCTCCAACCAGTCAAGATCATGCTACTAGTTAGGCTACTCCATAACTAGTGACTCATTCAAGAGTACATCCATTTCCACCTCTCTCCTTTTTCTATTCAAGATAACCCTCCTCCAAGGATGCTAGCATAACCTCTAAGTGTAACCAGAAAAGCTCACTTTCATCTTGAAATAGATCCTCAAGCTCTTGATCATTCAAATTAGGGTTACTTTTTGTTGCAAGTATGGACCTAATCAGTGTTTTCATTGATGTCAACATACTCCTGTTGCATTAATGATTAGGATTGGATGAACTATTTGCTAAGGATATTGAGAAAATTGGTCATATCAAGAACAGTGAAGACGGTAAGGTAAAAGTCCAAGATAAGATGAGGATCAGAGGATGTGGTTTAAAGGGTTTGTAGATATGTGTCTTAAGATGATCCAATAAAGATTTTAGAGGTCCACATGAAGATCTAAAGAAGTTGTGGCCACTCAAGTAAAACTGGTTCCGACAGGTGTTCAGAGGTGACAGAGTGATAAAGATAGGTCTGGTGACATCTGGAAATGTATTATCCTATTCTACGGATTTGGTGGAGTGTTCAGGAAGTCCTTGTGAAGTATCAACTTGATTCGTTCATGGTTTGAAGGTCTGTAAGCATCTATTCCTTTGTGACAAGTGATGACAGACTGTGTTCTTGAGGTTCCAGATGAACAAGAGAAGGATTTCAATAAGCAGATGAAGTGTGGATGTTCTTGGTGATTCAGGCAATCTTGTGGAGGTCTTTGAATCATGTCCAATTTATGTTGGTGGTCTGCATTGGAGTTGGAGCTTGCAATTGAAGAATAACTTACAGATGATAGTGTTCTTCCTCAGACTAGCCAATGGGATGAGTTACTCATCTTGCGGATGATCTTATAGATATTTGCTGACTTAGATGATTATTCCTAAGTCAATGTCTTGTATATATATGGAGTTGTAAAGTCATTTCAATGTATGATTGGGAAGAGTGAGTGTGGTAGAGAGGAGTAGAGCAAAAGGTAGAGCAAAAGTATTAGGCTTAAATGGAACTGATTCAAGCATGGTGAATATGCTATTCTCTAGTTCAAGTATGTGATACTTATTATTATGTAGACAGTGAGTCTATTGTAGGCAGTGAGCCTCTTGTGAGCAGTGTGCTTGGGCAGTGAGCCCTAATTGGCATGTGCCATTTTGTTCTTTCTATTCTTCTAACAAAGAATACAATCTTGGGTTAATCACCCCATGATTTTTCCCTTAACCAGGTTTTCCACATCAAAATCTTGGTGTCTTTTGTGTTGATGTATTATTGCTTTTGGTTTAATGCATTATGTTTCAATGATTGATTAATTATTACGCTGGTAAATTGCAAAGTGGATTTAAGTGTTTAATTGGAAGAAAAGTTTTGGACAACTGATTCACCCCCCCTCTCAGTTGTCTGTCCTTAATCTAACAATTGGTATCAGAGCCAAGTTCCTCCAAAAAGGCTTAACCACTTCAGGAGATCCAGGATGTCATCCTACAAGAAGGATAGTCTGAAGTTTGATGGAACCAATTTTAATCTTTGGAAAGGTCACATGAAATGTCACTTGCAATGTATGGGAATGCAATACTGGAACATGCCTTCAACAAAGTATACTCCTCCACAAGGTGGCCCAAAATCCCAAAATGAAATCACAGATGCTGAAAACAATCTGTAGACTATAGAAACTCTTCTAAGTGCATTATCTAATTTAGAGCTTTCAAATGTTGTTGACCTACCAACTGCTTTTGAGATTTGGGAAAAACTGGAACTTTTGAATGAAGGAGACAAGTATTCTAAATGTGCAAGGTTACAAAGTCTGAAAGGGAAATTTGAAAATCTGAAGATGAGAGAAGATGAAAATATCACTACTTTTATGCCAAGAGTAAATGAGATTGTCTATGGCATTAGATGTGTCGGTGGAGTCTTGGATGAAGATGAGATTGTTGGAAAAGTTCTCAGATCCCTTCCTGCTTCTTATAAAATCAAAGCTGCTGCCATTGAAGAATTCAGAGCCCATACAACTGTCACAAGAGATCAATTGGTTGTAAACTGGCTGCATTTGAAATGACCGAGTTTGGAGATTCCCCTCAAAAGACTAAATCAGCATTCAAAGCCAGTGCCTCTGTAAAAGGTAAACAAAGGTTTGATCTGGGAGAGAACTCTTCAAGGAAACTATCATGGTATGAAAAAGAAAGAAAAGATCTAGAAGAAGAAGAAGCAGAAACTGCTCAACTTGAAGCCCTTATTGCAAAAAGACTGCCAAGAGGATTCGGTAAGTATGAGGGGAAATTGCCTTTCAAATGTTTTAACTGCAATAAGATTGGTCATTTTGCCTCAAGGTGTCTAGAAAGATTTTCAAGGCCAAATCCTAATAGATCAAGGTTCAAAAGGAAATGTTACTATGTTCATGAAGATGATGATGATGAAGGAGTAATAGATATTGAATCAGAGATAGGAAACAAATCTGGAAGTGACTGGGTGTTTATTGCCATCAAGGAAGAAGATCCAATGCCCTTTGAATCTATCAATCATAAAATTATAGAAAAGGCTCTAGCTTCCCAAGTTGAAGAAAAGGATGATTGGGTCATTGACAGTGGATGATCCCACCATATGATAGGTGACAAAAATAAGTTCATAGATATGGAAAGGTATGAAGGAGGAGTGGTAAAATTTGGTGATAATTCTGCTAGTAGAATCAGAGGTAGAGGAACTATTTCTTTTGATGGAAAGAACAAAACTAGTAATGTACTATATGTTGAAGGCCTAAAGCACAATCTCCTTAGTTTTGGATAGTTGGTGGACAAAGGCTATGATCTTCGATTCAAAAATGGAAAATGCAAGATCTTTGAAAGTTCTAGAATAGAGATTGCATCCAGTACTTAAACTAAAGGTAATATCTTCCACTTGGTTGGTACTGGTAAACGTTTCTTATTCGTTCAAAGTGATCAGAGTTGGTTGTGGCATAGGAGAATGTGTCATGTGAATTTTCATAATATCATCAAGATAAGCAAAACTCGGGTTGTTAGAGATCTTCCAAGACTGGTGAAACCTACTAATAATTTTTACAAAGAATGTCAGTTGGGTAAGGAGAGTAGAGTCACATTTAGATGTAAGGAACAATCTTCTACTAGATTATTGGACTTAGTTCATACTGATCTATGTGGTCCAGCAAGAACTAGGAGTGTGCAAGGTGATAGATACTTCATGTTATTAATTGATGACCACTCCCAGATGATGTGGGTGACTTTTTTGAAAAAGAAATCTAAGGCTCTTGAGAAATTCAAAATATTCAAGGATATGGTAGAGAATGAAACTGGATTGAACGTAAAATGTTTGAGGTCTGATAGAGGTGGAGAATTCACATCCGGTGAGTTCATAGAATTATGTGAGAAACATGGGATAAAAAGACAGTTGTCTTCTCCAAGGACTCCACAATAGAATGAAGTAGTGGAGAGAAAGAACCAGACCATCCAGGAAGCATCCAGAACCATGATGATGGAAGTAAATGTTCCTCAAATCTATTGGAGAGAAGCTGTAAGCACTGCAGTCTATACTCTCAATCGAGTACAAATCAGAAGCAATACCAATAAGACTCCTTATGAACTTTGGTTTGGCATCACTCCCACTGTGAGGTATTTCAGAGTCTTTGGTAGCAAATCTTACATTAAAAGAGATGAAGATCTAGGCAAATTTGATGTTGGAAGTGATGAAGGAATATTCTTGGGTTATTCTACTCAAAGCAAAGCATACCGGTGTTATAATAAGAGATTGAGAAAGATTATAGAAAGTACAAATGTGAAGGTTGATGAAGGTATTGAAAAACCCTCAAGGTTTTATGAATATGATGAATATGATCAGAATGATGTTTTGATCCAAGGATTCCAAGCCCCTTCTAAAATTTAGATTCAAACTAATCTGGTGAATCAGGAAGAAGAGATAAGTTTAAATGAACCTGTGCAAGAAAGTCCCAAAATTCCTAGGTATGTAAAAGTGAATCACTTTGAAGATCATCTCATAGGTGATAAAAGCAAATGTTTTCAAACAAGAAGAAAGATTGCTCAAGACTCAGAAGAGTATTGTCTGATTTCAAAGATTGAACCAAAAATAGTGAATGAAGCATGCAATGATGAAAGTTGGACTAAAGCAATGGAGGAAGAGCTGATGCAAATTGAGAAAAACCACACTTGGGATCTTGTTCCTAGACCTAGAAACAAGAATGTGATTGGAACCAAATGGGTCTTCTAGAACAAACTGAATGAAGTTGGTGAAATAGTCAGAAATAAAGCCAGATTCATCTGCAAGGGCTACTCTCAAGTAGAAGGAGTGGATTTTCAAGAAACCTTTGCTCTGGTGGCAAGAATTGAAGCAGTCAGGTTATTTCTTGCCTTTGCTACCTTCAAGCCTCTATATCTCCCTATTCATGTCTCTACGTAAACCTTTACACATTAACCCATAAACCCTAAACCCTAAACCTTAAACCATAAGTAATGCCCCTAAACCCTAACCCCTAACCTCTCAACCCTAAAAACAAGCAATGGGATAAACCCCTAAACCCCTAACCCCTAAACCATAAAACCTGGAAGCAACCCTAAACCTCTATCTCCCTATCTCTCTCAATCTCTATAACATGAAAGTTCATGAAAACATTAATCTTTTATTCCAACCAATTTCATTCCTAATCAATCCCAAATCATCCCTAATCTATTCAATTTCATCTCTAATCATCCCGAAACCACTTCTAATCAGCCCTAAACCACTTGACACCATCCCAAATCACATCCAAATAAATTTAACTTCATCCCTAATCATTTTCAAATCAACCTAGATTTCATCTAAAATGCCATCCCTAAACTATTCCTAAAACATTCTAATAATTCCCTAATCAGCACTAAACCACTTCAAACCATCCCTAAAACCATTCTAATCATTCCTAATCTAGTCCTTTTCACCTCCCATCATCCCTAAACAAATCCATTTTATCCCAACTCCATCCCAAATCAATTTAAGCTCCATCTCAAACAATCCCAAAAATAATCAAAATCAAACAAATACCTCACTAGGAGCCATTAGAGGGTCATAGTGCCAATTTGTTAGTCATTTGCACCATTTTGTATATCATATGTGCAAATATGCTCCTTAGTAGCACCTACCTATCAATCACAAATACCATTCTTCACCTAGCCAGTCACAGGTGTCATTCTACCCTCTTCTAGCCACAGGAGCCATCAGAACATCATAAGTGCCAATATTATAGTCGTTTACACCATTCTATACATCATATATACCAATGATAGACCCTAATCTTGATCATCCCTAAATCTAATCAACTCTAAACCCTTGTCTCCTTGTCTCTATCATCTCTCTACCTCTCAATCTCTCTACCTATGTCTTTGGCCATGTCCATAACCCTCTATCTCCCTATCTCTCCCTATCTCAACTCCTAACCCCTAAACTCTAAACCCGATCAACCATAAATGCCTATCTCATTGTCTCTATCATCTCTCTACCTCTCAATATCTCTGGCTATATCTTTGGCCATGTCCCTCACCCTCTATCTCCATATCTCTCCCTCTCTAAACTCCTAACTAGGCTAAACCCTAGACCTGATCAACCCTAAATCTAATCAACCCTAAACCCTATCTCCTTGTCTCTATCATCTCTCTACCTCTCAATCTCTCTAGCTATGTCTCTGGCCATGTCCCTCACCCTCTATCTCCATATCTCTCCCTCTCTAAACTCCTAACCATGCTAAACCCTAAACCCAATCAACCCTAAATCCGATCAACCCTAAACCTTATCTCCTTGTCTCTATCATTCCTCTACCTCTCAATCTCTCTACCTATGTCTTTGGCCATGTCCCTCACCCTCTATCTCCCTATGTCTCCCCTTTGTCTCCTATGTATCTTCCTGTCGGTCCTCTCTCTCTAAACCCTAACGTAAACCTCTAAATCTTAACCCCTAACTCCTAAAACATAAACCTTAAGTTACCCTAAATAATGCCCCTAAACCCTAACCCCTAAACCCTAAACCCTAAAACTGAGCAACCCTAAACCCTAAACCCCAAACTTCTAATCCATAAACCCCAGAAGCAACTCTAAACTTCTATCTCCCTATCTCTCCCAATATCTATCAATCCCCTCACTCTCTCTATCTCTCTAAACCCTAACCCCTAAACCATAACCCAAAACCTGAAACCCTACATTTGAGCAACCCTAAACTCGTAAACCATAAATAATGCCGCTAAACATCTAAGCAACCCTAAGTTCATAAATTATAAATAATGACACTAAACTTGAGCAACTCTAAACCTCTCTCTCCCTCTCTCACAAAACCCCTAAACCCTAAATAATGCCCCTAAATCCTAACCCTTAAAACATAAACCATAAACTTGAGCAGGCCTAAACCCCTAAACCCTAAATAATTCCCCTAAACCCTAAACTTAAGCAACCCTAAACTCATTAACCCGACCCACCCTCTCTCTCTCTCCAAAACAAGA
This sequence comes from Cunninghamia lanceolata, assembly GCA_027924645.1. Lineage (NCBI taxonomy): Eukaryota > Viridiplantae > Streptophyta > Pinopsida > Cupressales > Cupressaceae > Cunninghamia > Cunninghamia lanceolata. Next base: position 9,166,652 of record BSBN01000348.1, read on the forward strand.
AAACTAGGAGTCTCTATCTCTCTCTCCCTATCATCAGTTATCTCCCCCCTTTCTCTTCCCTCCATCTCCATCCTCTCTCCCTTTTCCTCCCTCTCGCTCTCCCTTGTCGACAAAGAACATGGAAACAAGAAAAATAGGACATGTAAAGATCGATGAGGATATAAATTGGGATGATGAAATGGAAACATGATAATTTATGAAATTTCATTGGATGGGAAGAATGAGGAGGAGAGGTAGATGATGCAGAGTACGCAGCAGAAATGTACCAAATGTTTGTTTTTTCTGTCAATATCGACAAGAGTCTTCTTATGTCTCACCAAAACTATCCTATTCTTATCCCTATCGGCTTGACTTGCCTTGTCGGCCTACCCTCGTTCTTTATTCTTGATGGTTTCTCTCTCATCGAAACCCTTATTCTCATCGGCCTAACACTTGTTATTGGCCTCCTTTAGAAATGTTGTCCCGATGGTTATTGTCTCTCCGATGTATCAGTCACACACCCTCCATTGGCAACCGTTTGCAAACTCCTACTGACGCACTCCCGTTACACTGATAAACTCGCCATCGGTGACACTTACAGTTGTCACCCCGATCGGTGAAAGTGCCCACTGTCGGTCCAACACACTTTTCTCACCCCGATGTCCCCTCTCACACCGATGCTTACCATCGCTGTGACTTAGACCATCGGTGAAAGCTTTCCCTCCCCTTTTGATCTTCCATCTCTCTCCGATATACTTAACCCATGGTCTTCTTTCATCGGTGACACATGCTTCGGTTAGCCTAACTTTACTCAGATCTTCTAATGACTCCCCTCACTCCGATGAGCTTTGACCCGTCGGTCAGACTTTACTCTTCGGCCGGACTTTCTTTACTTCCACTGACACCTATCTCTCACCAATATCTCTTTCACGCTACTATTCGTCGGTAAGACTTCCCAACCTTCTCTCCGATATGCTCCCTATCGGCATGACTCCATCATTCGCTGGGACTTTTAAGTCTTCTTCTGATAGCACTTCTTATGCCAATACACGTTCTCCTCCAACATAGGCACGCAGACTCCCCTGCTTCACACTTGAATCCTCCTTCCCGAGGTCTCGACTCTATATTTTGATGGTGATCACCACTCAAACTCACACTCATCTTACACAGTTAGGGTTAGGGTTATATCATACAATTTGTACAGGACTCATTCCATGAGGATCAGAATCTTACATTCATGGAAAGGTCCAATATGACATTGTTACCCTCAAAATAGAATAAGAACAATATGTGATCCTTTGCACCAGTCAAAACAAAAAACATATAGAACTGTCAAACTGAAAGGAAATACCAAGAATGTCTTAGTTTATTGTGCAATCAGATTCCAATTCAGTCTATTACTCTCTCTACATGCTTTCTCGATCTCACAAGACTAGTTGTATGCTTCATTGTGTGGATGGCAGTTGTACTGGTGGGAATGCCAACCGCTCTGCAACTATCCATGACACAGTTACATACAAGATCTTTTGCCAGTTACAACATCTTTTAACTACCAGACATGACTAATTCGAACACACACACAGCCCTCAGGCCTTACAATTGGTCTCTTGGACCTTATGGACTACAAAAATAGAAACTAACTAAATTAGCTAGGTGCCCCTGCCCCTAGAGACACTATTGGTCCAAATTACATCCTTTTTGGTCCTAGGGTCCTTACCAGGACCCTCAGGACATTTGATCATTATATCACCTTGACCATTACCACTTGTCATAACTGATTTTAAAATGCTCCAATTGATTTGGTTATCTCCATAGGATCTTCTCATGATCATAGGTGTCTTCTGATTCCAAGATGTTTCCTTAGGTGCTCCTACACCATACTCCTTAGCATGATAAAAACTCTTGTCCCAAGAGTTTGGTGGACTACTCCAAACATCCTGTAGTCTATTTGAAAGGTTCCTCTGAGTTGAAATAGGGAACATGAACTCTCCAAGGGTTATCTTCCTGCTTCTCCAACCTGCATGGTTCTTACCAAAAGTGTTAGTATCATAAAACATGTTTTGATGTCCTTGTTTAGGACCCTGCTACTGTAATGCTGCTATTCATCCCAACTTGTGGTTCTAATACATTCCTCTCTGTACTATATGATGTTTGCCTTCCTTCTTCTGCCTGCTTATAGGGCAGTCAATGTCCCCAATCTTGACATAACTCAAGTCCCAAACCTGCTGTTCTTTAGGACTGTCTTCCACCTTCATCTGCTGCAACTGCTCTGGTTGTTTCCCATCATCTTGAACCTGCAGATTCAACTGTAATTTCTCTCCAAAACAAATGGTAATATGTTCCTTCTTGTCTTCACAAAGTAAAGGCACTAATTTGAACTTTCTACCATCTTTGTGTACCAAATAGTTATTAGTATAACCATCATGAATTGTCCTCCTCAAATGTTGCCATGGTCTACCCAAAATAATATGCCCACATGTCATTGGAATGACATCACACAAAACATAATACTGATATGGACTAATGGAAAAATCAACATATGCCTTCTTACTAACCCTAACTTCTTGTTCTTGATTCACCCAAGTGACATGGTAAGGACTAGGATGATCAAGAGTTTTCAATCCCAACTTGTTCACCATTTCCCAAGAAACTAGATTATCATGAGAACCTGAATCTACGATCAGCTTGCATATCTTTCCATGGCTTAAACAATTAGTTCTGAAAATAGATACCTGTGGTGGTTGCTGCATGTTACCTTTCTCCACCATAAACATTTCTCCAACCATCATTCGAGAGGCTGACAATATTTCTGGTTCTTCTGGCTTCTCCTCCTCTTGTGCCAAGTGAACTCTTCTATCCTTGGGCTTGTCAACACCATCCTTCTTAGGACAGTTGACAGATGTGTGTCCCACCTCATTGCAATGGTAACATCTACTTGTAAACACTCCTCTTCCTGATCCAAATCTACCTCCACCTCTATATCCACCTCTCTGATCTGTAGAAATGTCCTTACCCTTCTCATTGCTGTTCTAAACTTTAGTAGTAGGTCTGCCCCTACCTCTGTATCCTCTTCCACTACCTCCTTGTCTTTCTTGCTTCCTCTTCACTCTCTCTTCAGCCCTAATGGAAAATTGAAAACATTCTCCAAGTGATTTTTGGACTGCCAAACCAATCTCATCTTGCAAGTTATACCTAAGCCCATTAAGGTATCTTGCCACTTTCTCTTCTTCATCTTCCAGTCCTCCTCTAATACTAAGCTTATGAAATTGCTTAGTATAGGACATAACATCCATGTCCTTCTATTTCAGATTCTACCTCATCCTCTTTGTCTGAATGGAGTAATCAGATCGAAGGAATTGGTCCTTCATCATATCCTTCATCCTACCCCAAGAAGTGATTCTTGATGCACCTCTAGCCACTCTTTCTGTTTGTACACTACTCCACCAGGTAAGTGCTATTCCTCTCAGTTTTGTTTTTGCAAATTTGATCTTCTTCTCATCACTCATCTCCTCATACTCAAATTTTTTTTCCATGGCATCTATCCACCCTAAGACCTCTTCACTATCCATCTTCCCCTGATAGATAGGTAACTCTATGTTTTCCTTTGTTCCACTTCCTTGGACAGCCTTTAGCAATCTCACAAATTTCTTCTCTTTAGCATCCAACTCATCCTCAGGAGGATTCTCATCTGCATCCTCATCTCCTTTTGAATCATTTTGTTCATCCCTTCTAGGATTCTTCTCCAATGCTTCCAATCTAGCCAAGATTGATGCATTCTCTCTTCTTACTTGCCTCAACTCTCTTTCCCTTGCAGCATCCTGCTCTCGTCTTTCCCTCAACTCTTTTTCTCTAGCCTCTAAGGCTTCTCTCAATTCATTGTTCTCCCTAGCCATCTGATTCTTAGGAGCCATCTTCACAAATATCACCAACCCTTAATTCTTTCACCAAATCCTATTACTCCCTCAAGATCCTACTTGCTGCTCTGATACCAATATGATGCAGAGTACACAGCAGAAATGTACCAAATGCTTGTTTTTTCTGTCAATATCGACAAGAGTCTTCTTATGTCTCACCGAAACTATCCTATTCTTATCCCTATCAGCCTGACTTGCCTTGTCGGCCTACCCTCGTTCTTTCTTCCCGACAGTTTCTCTCTCACTGAAACCCTTATGCTCATTAGCCCAACACTTGTTATCGGCCTCCTTCAGAAATGTTGCCCGGATGGTTATTGTCTCTCTGACGTATCAGTCACACACTATCCATCGGCAACCGTTCGCAAACTCCTACCGACGCACTCCCGTTACACCGATAAACTCAACATTGGTGACACTTGCAGTTGTCACCCCTGGTGAAAGTGCCCACTGTCGGTCCAACACACTTTTCTCACCCTGACATCCCCTCTCACACCGATGCTTACCATCGCTGTGACTTAGACCATTGGTGAAAGCTTTCCCTCACCTTCTGATCTTCCATCTCTCTCTGATATACTTAACCCACAGTCTTCTTTCATCGGTGACACATGCTTCGGTCGGCCTAATTTTACTGAAATCTTTCAATGACTCCCCTCACTCCGATGAGCTTTGACCTATCGGTCAGACTTTACTCTTCGACCGGACTTTCTTTACTTCTGCCGATGCCTATCTCTCGCCAATATCTCCTTCACATTGCTATTCATCGGTAAGACTTCCCAACCTTCTCTCCGATATGCTCCCTATCGGTATGACTCCATCATTCGCTGGGACTTTTAAGTCTTCTTCTGATAGCACTCCTTATGCTGATACACGTTCTCCTCCAACACAGGCACGTAAACTCCCCTGCTTCACACTTGAATCCTCCTTCCCGAGGTCTCGACTCTATATTTTGATGGTGATCACCACTCAAACTCACACTCATCTTACACAATTAGGGTTAGGGTTATATCATACAATTTGTACAAGACTCATTCCATGAGGATCAGAATCTTACATTCACGGAATGGTCCAGTATGACATTGTTACCCTCAAAACAGAATAAGAACAATATGTGATCCTTTGCACCAGTCAAAACAAAAACAATACAGAACTGTCAAACTGAAAGGAAATACCAGGAATGTCCTAGTTTATTGTACAATCAGATTCCAATTCACTCTATTACTCTCTCTACATACTTTCTCGATCTCACAAGACTGGTTCTATGCTTCATTGTGTGGATGGTAGTTGTACTGGTGGGAATGCCAACCGCTCTGCAACTGTCCATGACATGGTTACATACAAGATCTTTTGCCAGTTACAACATCTTTTAACTACCAGACATGACTAATTCAAACACACATACAGCCCTTAGGCCTTACAATTGGTCTCTTGGACCTTATGGACTACAAAAATAGAAACTAACTAAATTAGCTAGGTGCCCCTGCCCCTAGAGACACTATTGGTCCAAATTACATCCTTTTTGGTCCTAGGGTCCTTACCAGGACCCTTAGGACATTTGATCATTATATCACCTTGACCATTACCACTTGTCATAACTGATTTTAAAATGCTCCAATTGATTTGGTTATCTCCATAGGATCTTCTCATGATCATAGGTGTCTTCTGATTCCAAGATGTTTCCTTAGGTGCTCCTGCACCATACTCCCCAGCATGATAAAAACTCTTGTCCCAAGAGTTTGGTGGACTACTCCAAACATCCTGTAGTCTATTTGAAAGGTTCCTCTGAGTTGAAACAGGGAACATGAACTCTCCAAGGGTTATCTTCCTCCTTCTCCAACCTGCATGGTTCTTACCAAATGTGTTAGGATCATAAAACATGTTTTGATGTCCTTGTTTAGGACCCTGCTGCTGTAATGCTGCTATTCTTCCCAACTTGTGGTTCTGATACATTCCTCTCTGTACTATCTGATGTTTGCCTGCCTTCTTCTGCCTGCTTATAGGGTAGTCAATGTCCCCAATCTTGACATAACTCAAGTCCCAAACCTGCTGTTCTTTAGGACTGTCTTCCACCTTCCTCAGCTGCAACTGTTCCAGTTGTTTCCCATCATCCTGAACCTACACATTCAACTGCAATTTCTCTCCAAAACAAATGTTAATATATTCCTTCTTGTCATCACAAGGTAAAGGCACTAATTTGAACTTTCTACCATCTTTGTCCACTAAATAGTTTTTAGTATAACCATCATGAATTGTCCTCCTCAAATCTTGCCATGGTCTACCCAAAATAATATGCCCACATGTCATTGGAATGACATCACACAAAACATAATCATGATATGGACCAATGGAAAATTCAACATATGCCTTCTTACTAACCCTAACTTGTTGTTGTTGACTCACCCAAGTGACATGGTAAGGACTAGGATGATCAAAAGTTTTCAATCCCAACTTATTCACCATTTCCCAAGAAACTAGATTATCATGAGAACCTGAATCTACAATCAACTTGCATATCTTTCCATGGCTTAAACAATTCATTCTGAAAATAGATACCTGTGGTGGTTGCTGCATGTTACCTTTCTCCACCATAAGCATTTCTCCAACCATCATTGGAGAGGCTAACAATATTTCTGATTCTTCTTGCTTCTCCTCCTCTTGTGCCAAGTGAACTCTTCTATCCTTGGGCTTGTCAACACCATCCTTCTTAGGACAGTTGAAAGATGTATGCCCCACCTCATTGCAATGGTAACATCTACCTATAAACACTCCTCTTCCTGATCCAAATCTAACTCCACCTCTATATCCACCTCTCTGATCTACAGAAATCTCCTTACCCTTCTCATTGCTGTTCTAAACTTCAGTAGTAGGTCTGCCCCTACCTCTGTATCCTCTTCCACTACTTCCTTGTCTTTCTTGCTTCCTCTTCACTCTCTCTTCAGCCCTGATGTCCAACTGAAAACATTCTCCAAGTGATTTTGGGACTGCCAAACCAATCTCATCTTGCAAGTTATACCTAAGCCCATTAAGGTATCTTGCCACTTTCTCTTCTTCATCTTCCAGTCCTCCTCTAATACTAAGCTTATGAAATTGCTCAGTATAGGACATAACATCCATGTCCTTCTATTTCAGATTCTGCCTCATCCTCTTTGTCTAAATGGAGTAAACAGATGGAAGGAATTGGTCCTTCATCATATCCTTCATCCTACCCCAAGAAGTGATTCTTGATGCACCTCTAGCCACTCTCTTTGTCTGCACACTACTCCACCAGGTAAGTGTTGTTCCTCTCAGTTTTGTTTTTGCAAATTTGATCTTCTTCTCATCACTCATCTCCTCATACTCAAAAGAATTTTCCATGGCATCTATCCACCCTAAGACCTCTTCACTATCCATCTTCCCTTGATAGATAGGTAGCTTTATGTTTGCCTTTGTTCCACTTCCTTGGACTGCCTTCAGCAATCTCACAAATTTCTTCTCTTCAGCATCCAACTCATCCTTAGGAGGATTCTCATCTGCATCCTCATCTCCTTCTGAATCATTTTGTTCATCCCTTCTAGGATTCTTCTCAAATGCTTCCAATCTAGCAAAGATTGATGCATTGTCTCTTCTTACTTGCCTCAACTCTCTTTCCCTTGTAGCATCCTGCTCTCTTCTTTCCCTCAACTCTTTTTCTCTAGCCTCTAAGGCTTCTCTCAATTCATTGTTCTCCCTAGCCATCTAATTCTTAGGAGCCATCTTCACAAATATCACCAACCTTTAATTCTTTCACCAGATCCTATTACTCCCTCAAGATCCTACTTGCTACTCTGATACCAATATGATGCAGAGTACGCAGCAGAAATGTATCAAATGTTTGTTTTCTCTGTCAATATCGACAAGAGTCTTCTTATGTCTCACCGAAACTATCCTATTCTTATCCCTATCGGCCTGACTTGCCTTGTCAACCTAACCTCATTCTTTCTTTCTGACAGTTTCTCTCTCACCGAAACCCTTATGCTCATCGGCCTAACACTTGTTATCGGCCTCCTTAAAAAATGTTGCCCTAATGGTTATTGTCTCTTTGACGTATCAGTCACACACTCTCCATCGGCAACCGTTCACAAACTCCTACCGATGCACTCCCGTTACACCGATAAACTCACCATCGGTGACACTTGCAGTTGTCACCTTGATTGGTGAAAGTGCCCACTGTCGGTCCAACACACTTTTCTCACCCCGACGTCCCCTCTCACACCGATGCTTACCATCGCTGTGACTTAGACCATTGGTGAAAGCTTTCCCTCGCCTTCCGATCTTCCATCTCTCTTTGATATACTTAACCCATGGTCTTCTTTCATCGGCGACACATGCTTTGATCGGCCTAACTTTACTCAGATCTTTCGATGACTCCCCTCACTCTGATGAGCTTTGACCCATTGGTCAAACTTTACTATTCGGCTAGACTTTCTTTACTTCCACCGATGCCTATCTCTCACTAATATCTCCTTCATGCTGCTATTCGTCGGTAAGACTTCCCAACCTTCTCTCTGATATGCTCCCTGTCAGCGTGACTCCATCGTTCACTGGGACTTTTGAGTCTTCTTCCAACAACATTCCTTATGCCGATACATGTTCTCCTGTAATACAGGCACCCAGACTCCCCTGCTTCACACTTGAATCCTCCTTCCTGAGGTCTCGACTCTATATTTTGATGGTGATCACCACTCGAACTCGCACTCCACTTACACAGTTAGGGTTAGGGTTATATCATACAATTTGTACAGGACTCATTCCATGAGGATCAGAATCTTACATTCACGGAATGGTCCATTATGACATTGTTACCCTCAAAATAGAATAAGAACAATATGTGATCCTTTGCACCAGTCAAAACAGAAACAATACAGAACTGTCAAACTGAAAGGAAATACAAGGAATGTCTTAGTTTATTGTGCAATCAGATTCCAATTCACTCTATTACTCTCTCTACATGCTTTCTCGATCTCACAAGACTGGTTTTATGCTTCATTGTGTGGATGGCAGTTGTACCGGTGGGAATGCCAACCACTCTGCAACTATCCATGACACGGTTACATACAAGATCTTTTGCCAGTTACGACATCTTTTAACTACCAGACATGACTAATTCGAACACACATACAACCCTCAGGCCTTACAATTGGTCCCTTGGACCTTATGGACTACAAAAATAGAAACTAACTAAATTAGCTAGGTGCCCCTACCCCTAGAGACACTATTGGTCCAAATTACATCCTTTTTGGTCCTAGGGTCCTTACCAGGACCCTCAAGACATTTGATCATTATATCACCTTGACCATTACCACTTGTCATAATTGATTTTAAAATGCTCCAATTGATTTGGTTATCTCCATAGGATCTTCTCATGATCATAGGTGTCTTCTGATTCCAAGATGTTTCCTTAGGTGCTCCTGCACCAGTAGAGAGGTGAGGGAAGTAGAGAGTGAGAGAGAGGATAGGAGGTAGAGATAGGAGGGAAGTAGAGAGTTGGAGAGGACCATAGGAGGTAGACAGGGGAAGGAAGAAGAGAGAGAGGGTAGGAGGTAGACAGGGGATGGAAGTAGAGACTGAGAGATAGGGTAGGAGGTAGACAGTGAGGGGAAGTAGAAAGTGAGAGAGAGGGTAAGAGGTAAAGAGAGAGGGGGAAAAGAGAGTGAGAGAGAAGGTAGGAGGTAGAGAGGCTAGTGAAGAAAAGATTCAGAAAGAGGGTAGGAGGTAGATTGGGGAGGGAAGTAGAGAGTGAGAGAGAGGGTAGAAGGTAGATAGGGGAGGGAAGAAGAGAGTGAGAGAGAAGGTGGGAGGTAGAGAGAGGAGGGAAGCAGAGACTTAGAGAAAGGGTAGGACGTAGAGAGGGGAGAGAAATAGAGTGAGAGAGACAATAGGAAGTATAGCTGCCCTTGTAGACATGTATGTAAAGTGTGGATGCATAGACAAGACATGTCAATTGTATGACGTAACACCTCAAACAGATGTTCTATAATGGAATGCAATGATTGCAAGACATACAAAAAATGGATTTGTTGAAAAGGCTTTAGAAACTTTCAAGCAAATGCAATTGGAATGTGTATTGCCATTTATGCTCATCATAACATAAGTGTGTTATAACGTGATCACGTTATTGATTTCACATAATGCGAGCACGTTATAATGCACTTGCATTATGCTCAGCTTTGTTTGACATATTTTAATCAATTCTTAGCAAAATCTAGAGATAATGTGGGGCATGCTCCCCATCAGGATGGAACTTTTTTAGCTCTCTATTAGCTATCTAACCATATAATTTTTTTCAAGTTTTGAGTACGTTTAGTGTTTCATCTTGAATTTCTTTTGTAAGTGTGTCCAGTTTTTGTCAAAAACTAGTGTCTACTATTTTTGAACTTTTTTTAACCATTCATAAAAAATTGAAATAAGTTATATTTTTAGAAACTAGATTCCATTCTACATGAATTCAAAAAAAACTTTCAATTTTTTATTAGTTTTCAAACATTTTAGGGGGGGAGCATAGACAAATTTCTATTTTTTAGGATGTGTCCACTTTAAAAATTACTAAAAAATCAATTATTCATTAAAAAATTATCAGAAAAACTAGGGATAAACTACATGGGATTACCTAATTTCTCACCAAAGCGATTATTGTAATACTAAAAAAAAAGTTAACAGTTTAGCGGGAGCACACCAGACGCTATGTTATGTTTTTTTGAGAAAAATAGGACCAATTTGTGAGCTCCCCCTTTTTGAACCCCTTAATCTCAACCATTTTTGGAAAAAAAATTAGTAGTTTAGAAACTAGATTCGAAGCACTACAACTCTTGTTTTTGTTCCATCTTCAAATTTTGAGTGTAGCTATCTTTATTTTCTCATCCATCATCAATGTTTCCTAATTTCAGAAAAAAAGTGGCAACTTAAGACCCCATTTTGGTCCCTCATCTTTGTGCACTTACCCAGAGGAACTTAAAGCTAATGTGCCAATTGATGGTTTGTTGAAAGAGGCTAGCTCATTATTTGACCACTTGTCTTCTTTCATTGAAGAAGAGACTCTTGTTTTAGAGTGTAACTCCTTGAGTAATAATGAGTATTCTGAGCTAAGTCCAACTCTTACTAAGAGCCTTTCAAGATTTGATATCTTTGATGAGCTATTACCTACCCTAATGGAGGAGGATGTCCCATTCACTATGGAGGAAGAAGCAACATGAAAAACTATCATGCAAAGTGAAGGTTATGCTTTTGTTTCCAATCATTCAAACTACTTTCTCTCTAGTCCAAAGATTTTGAGGGGATGTCCTTTTAGGCATCTGGCTAAGTTGGAAGTCCACAAAAAGGACCAGCCTCATAGTGACATTGATCTGGATCATCAATGATGGTATCAAGTTGAGCACAACCAGTCTACTTGCTCACTTGATCAGTTTGCCAAACAAGTTAGGTGTGTAAGTGACTCCATTTTCCTTCTTGGAAAAGGTTTGCAATAGTTTTCTAGAGGTTTGATTGTTCTCCACCTCTTTTGGTTGACTCATAAGCTTATGGAGTATTACAGATTGCAAAGGAAGGGCAGTTATTTTCTTGAGCTGGTGAATCGGTTTGTTTGATCAGCTTCTTTGGCTAGTTAGGGTAGGTTAGAGGTAGTGTTGCTATTAATAAGTGCTTTATGCACATATCCTTTCAATTATTTTCTTTCCGTAAGTGTTGTTGTACATGTTTTCAGGCCACTAGGGCCTTTTAGTTTGCTTTTAGTTTAGTTCTATTTGGTTTTCTACTATTGTTTGGAGTAGTTTGCATCTGAGTTTCATTGTTTTCTAAGTGTGAGAAGACCAGAGTTTGACTCCATGCCCAATGGACAGTTGAAGGCTACTAGTCTTGATTCTTAGTAGGCAATAATTTAGCAGAAGTTGCCAGAAATGTTACCAATTTTTCGCCTACAACTCAAATTGGCAGAGCTGATTCATTCATTTCATTTTAAGATGAAAAGTTCTTAACATTTATCTACTATCTTGTTTTGCATAGTTTAGAGTGATTGAAAAAAAAGAGGGTTCAGTTCATCATAAGAAAGAAAATCAGTTTATCATTCATTGCTTTGCAAGAGATTCATCATGGATAAGAGATATTTCATTTCGTTACAATAATCATTCAATTTACCAATGAGATACAACAAATGAATAAGTATTGCATTGAATGAAAGAAAAGAGATACCAAGTGTCCCACACAAGCCGTGGGAATAGATGAGCCAACACAACCTAGGAAATGTACTATACAACTAAAGATGGAAAGGGAAATAAACATATAATAAAAAACATATCCATCATTGCCTATTGTGTTCAGTGTTGGTCTTCGTTGTAGCTGCTCCATCCTTTCTCTTGATTCTAAGTGGACCTGCATTGTGATGAAAGAATCTCTTAGAGCTCAAGATATGAATTCCACTATATACTTCATCAAAAAATAATATAGTCCAATGCCTATGATGTATTGGATCAGATAAACAAATCATCCATAGGCAAGAGAGACAGAAAAATGAAAAATCATTGTGATTAACTGTTTTAATCTAATAAGTTTGATTCTTGTGTAGGTATAAAAGAAGTTATGTTGCTAGTTTAAAGATATTTCAGCATGTGGTGTAAAGTAGGCTCCCATAAGGGTTGAGCCCAGTATGCTGCCCCTGAGTTTTCGAGAGGGGACTGAAACAGGAATTCATATTCATATTGTTCAAACAGAATACATTCAACTAAAGAGATGTCACCTCAAGTGAGTGCATGAACTCCAAGTTCATTGCCCATCCATGATCATCAGTTCAGAGATGAAATGATAACCATACATGAGTAGTGAACTTGTCCAAGATAGATCATGCAGCCTTGCAAAGGAGGAAACAATCATCAAATAGAGGCCATGGCAGAATGTAACTTTATTAAGTGCTTACATGTTCATGACAACACTCTTGTGTTAATCATAGAATAATCCATACATCATATGAAGTAGAATCACAAATGAAAGATATCTCATTCATGTTCTTTTTTAGAGAAAATTAGAGGACAACAATACAAAAAGTACAAGTATTTTTCATTTTGTTGTTATAAAGTATGAAGTTATTGTTCAAATGCATGGGAGAACCAATTATCACTTTTGGTTGTGAATGAATTGTAAAGATTGTCACTAGAACAACCACAATCCTTTGATCCATATAATGTGAATAGTCAACCAAGAGTACATGAGATCCATATATGCCAGGTACAAGTGAACGATAATCTTTCTCAAGGTGTAGCATACTCCTGAATCATGCATGATACAATATATTTGAAAATAGAGAGGCAAGTGTGCTTATAGTGTTCAGTTGTCATAAAGAAATCAAAAAGCACAGTCAAAACAAATCTAATCTGATAGCCACCTGTGAAGGAGAAACAAGCATGAAAACAAGGTGTAGTCAAGAGAGTAAGGTGTGAAATGGAACACATAGAACAACGATTCAAGAAGGATTGACCCTACAGATACAATGCATCATGAAGGAGAGTCATAAGCTACAAAGTGCTACTACAGGGGTCATGAAAAGGTAGATACAATATTTGAAAGTATAGTGAGCTTGAGAGCATGTAAATAGGCCATGCCACATAGATCAAATGACCAAAATCAACTTCATGATACATATTGCAACTATCAAGAAAGCAACAATTATAATATGCCATGTCATAGATCGAATGTGATATCACCAAGTATATAAAGAGAAGATAAGCACAAAAATGCCACAATGGTCTATAATGTATGTAGTAGTCATCAACAGAAATCAAAGAGTGAAGACCTTCCTTCAGAATATTAAGAGATCTCTATTTTAGAAACATGAAGGTGACAATATCTATTAAGTCTAAACAAAATGGATCAAGTTCTCCTCACACAGAAATGAAGAATATAGGAAATATCATATATATTGTGTGGATTCTCAAGAACAACCAAAGAATACATTTTCTTCACAAAATGTCAAAACCCACATCGTATTGTATAGAGAAAAGCAAATACAGTGAAAATAAAGAATTTTGACATTTTTGTATTTTTAGAAATGAAGAACAGTGTAATTCCATTATCTTTTACATATAAAAAGTGGAGAGAAACCTAGTTCATGTTGCTGCCTAAGAGTCATTTTTTTACAAACCCTTATCATTATCTATGGAGAGATCACAATCATAGAAGGAGGATAAAAATTTTGAACTCGTGTAAGGAAAGAAATGCTCAGAAATACAATAATGGCCGCGGCCTTTGATGAACAAGATATACAAAAAATTTCCTATAGACCTATTTTTTGCAAAGCTCGAAAGATGAGATCTTACCTTCTTTTGTTTTTGAGTAAAGACATGTGCACAGGGCCATGGGTTTTTACCCATTTGCTTTCATTTTTGCCTTCGAGCAAGCTCAAACTAGTCAGCCATGGCAGCGCCAACATAGAGAAAAGATAAATGGCTAAAAGGAAAAGAGATAAAAGAATGTATCAGAAAACATATCATGGTCATGTCTTATTAGACAAGTTTGCATCTAGAATGAAAAAATATGGCTAAATATGTGACAAAATAGTCTTACCTTTGACTTTCAGTGAGGAACATGTTGGATTTAGGACATACAACTGAGAGGGGGGGTGAATCAGTTGTCACCAAAATCCTGTTCATTATTTACTTCAAAACCTTCTTATATTTCAACAGCATATCAAAGATTCAATCATTGAAGCATAATGCAATAAATTAAAAGCAAAAACAAACTCAACACATATAACACCAAGATTTTAACATGGAAAACCTGGTTAAGGGAAAAACCATGGGTGACTAACCCAAGATTGTATTCTCTGTTAAAAGAATAAGAAGAATAAAATGACACTTGCCAGTTAGGGCTCACTGCCTGAGCATGCTACTCACAAGAGGCCCACTACCTATAGGAGACACACTATCTACAAAAGAATATGAGTAGTACATACTTGAACTGGAGATTAGCATCTTTACTATGCTTGAGTCAATTACATTTAAGCTCAACACCTCTGCTTTTCTTTTTGCTTCTCTTCACTAGCACCTTCTCATCATGACCACATCGATACCTTTGAATGACTTTGCAACTCTTATTTATACATGACATCAACATTGGAATGATCATCAAAGTTGGCACAACATACACTTATTTTATTACAAAGAAATTAAAAATACAATTTGACTTATTACAAAAACTTCATGCACATCACTACACTATCAGCCACACATGGATGGGACTTCAATCTTCTTTGAGTAACATGTCATGCTTTGTAGAACATCTTCAAGATCATCTACAACATGCGCAAATCATCCAGTCAGCCAAGACTATAAAGAACACCATCATCCGATGGTAAATCTTCAATCACAAGCTCAATCTTCAATGTGGACCGTGAACACAAACTGGACACAATTTAGAGACCCCCACAAGCTTTCTTGAATCACTGTGAACATCCACACCACTTCTACTTACTATAATCATTCGCATCTTCATCCAGAACCTCAAGAACTTAGTCACCCATCACTGTCACATTAGAAGGATTGCTTGTGGACCTCCAAACCACAAACCAATTGCATTGTCCATTCAGATTAGCTTCCCAAACATGCCACGAGATCTGCAGAACATGATATTGTATTTCCAGATCTCACCAGACCTATTTGTGTCACTCTGTCACCTCTGAACAGTTACTAGAACTAGTCTTACTCTCATGGCCATAAATCCTCCACATTTTCATGTGGGCCTCTCAAATCTTGACTGGATCATCTTCAGACACATATCTACAAACCCTTTGATGCACATTCTCTGATCTTCATCTAGCTGGGATATTCACTTCATAGAGCTTCACTGTCTTCACTATTCTTCTTTGTTTTTGATAGGACTAATTTTCTTAATATCCTTAGCACACGGCTCATCCAATCCTTGACATCAATGCAACAAGAGTATGTTGACATCAATGACAACACCAATTAGGCCCATACTTGCAACAATCTCTCCCTTTGTCATTGATGGCAACATATAACATGAAAAATTGTTTTCACCATCAAGACAAGAACTTCACCTTACCGACTAACATAGCTCCCCTTATCAACAACAACCATTCACATGTCTTCTCTTCCTTTACTACTCCCCCTTTGAGTAGCAACCACTATTTGTTTTTCACATGTCTTCTCTCCCCCTTTGACATCAATGGAAAATGACACATACTTGCAACCACTTCTCATGTTTTAGAATCATACTGATTGCTCCCCTTGACTAGCAACCTCCTAACATCAATCTGGATCACAAGATATGACTATGGGATTCACCAGACTGATGCACATAAGTGTAACTTAATTTAGAACCAGAGGGGTAATAACCCCTAACTTCTCCTTGAGATACTCAAAAGTGTCCTTAGGTAGAGGTTTGGTAAAAATATCTACAATCTGATCCTTTGAGAGCACAAACTCCAATTTGACTTCATTCTTATTCACCTGCTGCCTCAAAAAGTGAAACTTGATGGATATATGTTTTATCTTTGAATGCAACACCAGATTTTTTGATTTGTTTATTGCACTTGAATTATCACAGAAGATTGTGATAAGTTCTTCATACTCCACTTTGATGTCTCTTAGCATTTGCTTCATCCACAATACTTGAGTGCAACTACCTGCTGCTACAATATACTCTACTTTTGCAGTGGATAGAGATATTGCCTCTTGTTTCTTGCTTAGCTAAGAAACTAATCTTTTTCCCAAAAAAGAATGCACAACCACTGGTACTCTTCCGATCATCCACATCTCCTACCCAATCAGCATCTGTATATGCCTAAAGAGATAAATCATGATCATTAGGATACCATAATCCATACTCAACTGTTCCCTTCAGATATATGAGAATTCTCTTGATTTCCATGACATGAGACTCTCTAGGATTAGCTTGGAATTTGGCAACAAGACCAACAACATTCATAAATATTAGGTCTAGTTTGAGTAAGGTAGAGCAGCCCTCCAATCATTGACCTGTACTTTTTTTGATCAGCCTTAGGAGATTCATGATCTTTACTTAGTTTACATCTGGTTGCCATGGGAGTATTCATTGGCTTTGAAACTTCCATCCCAATTTTTTTCAACTATTCTTTCACATATTTGGTCTGTGATATGAAGATTCCTTTCTTTGTTTGAGTGATTTGCAGACCCAAGAAGAAATTCATTTCCCCAAACATAGACATCTCAAATTCACTTTGCATTTGATTTGCAAAAGTCTTGCACATGCTATCTTTCCCTCCAAAAATGATATCATTTACAAATACTTCAACAATCAAGATATTTTCATGATCAATCTTAAAATATAGATTACTGTCAGCAGTACATTTGTTGAAACCAATCTTCAAAAGTTGTTTGTCAAATCTTTCATACCAAGCTCTTGGGGCTTGTTTGAGTCCATACAATGCCTTTTCAACTTGCAGACCATATCTCCATGATCAAAAAATTGAAATCCATCTAGTTGCTCAATGTATACCTCTTCTTCCAAATCACCATTTAGGAAAGCAGACTTGACATCCATCTGATATACCTTGAAATCTATGAAGGCAACAAAGGCAAGAAATAATCTGATTGCTTCAATTCTTGCCACTAGAGCAAACGTTTCTTCAAAGTCAACTCCTTCTACTCAAGAATAACCCTTACAAACCAATCTGGCTTTGTTTCTTACTACTTCACCATCATCATTCAGTTTATTCCAGAAGACCCACTTAGTCCCAATAACATTTTTTTCTTTAGGTCTGGGAACAAGATCCCAAGTGTGATTCTTTTCAATCTGCATCAATTCTTCCTCCATTGCTTTAACCCAGCTTTCATCATTGCATGCTTCACTTACTATTTTTTGTTCAATCTTTGAAATCAAACAATACTTCATGGAATCTTGAGAAATTTTTTTTTCTTGTTTGAACACCTTTGCTTCTATCTCCTATGATCTGATCTTCAAAATGATTCAGTCTTACATACCTAGGAGTTTTGGGATTCTCTTGCACTTCTAATTCTTGGACAGGTTCATCCAAACTTGTCTCTTCTTCTTGTATTTTAGGATTCTCTAGATCAGTCTAAATCTAAACTAGAGTTGGGACTTGTTCTCCTTGGTCTAAGACATCATTCTAATCATCTACTTCATACTCATAATACATTTAGGGACTTTCCATGCCTTCATCAACCTTCACATTTGTACTTTCTAAAATCTTTCTTAATATCTTGTTATAACACCGATATGCTTTGCTTTGAGTAGAATATCCCAAGAATATTCCTTCATCAATTCTAACATCAAACTTACCAAGGTCTTCATCTCTTTTGATATAGCATTTGCTACCAAAGACTCTAAAATACTTCACTGTAGGAGTGATGCCAAACCAAAGTTCATAAGGGGTCTTACCAGTATTGCCTTTGATTTGTACCTGATTAAGAGTATAGACACTAGTGCTTATAGATTCTCTCCAATAGATTTGGGGAACATTTTCTTCCATCATCATTGTCCTAGATGCTTCCTAGATGGTCTGGTTCTTTCTCTCCACAACTCCATTATGCTATGGAGTCCTTGGAGCAGATAACTGTCTCTTTATCCCATTATTCTCACAGAATGTTATGAACTCACTGGATGTGAATTCTCCACCTCTATCAGACCTGAGGCACTTTATGTTTATGCCAATTTCATTCTCTACCATAGCCTTGAATATTTTGAACTTCTCAAGTGCTTCAGATTTCTCTTCCAAGAAAGTCACCCACATCATCCAGGTGTAGTCATCAATCATCAACATGAAATACCTATCTCCTTGCAGATTCCTGATTCTTTCTAGACCATATAGATCAGTGTGCACCAAGTCTAACAATCTAGTTGAAGATGTTCCTTACTTTTGAATGAGACTCTATTCTTCTTACCCAACTGACATTTTTTACATAAACTATTAGCAGGTTTCACCAGTCTTGGAAAATCTCTTACAACCTGAGTGTTTCTTATCTTGATGATATTATCAAAATTCACATGACACATTCTCCTATGCCACAACCAACTTTGACCAATTTGAACAAATAAGCAACTTTTGCTAGTACCAACCAAGTGAGAAATGTTACCTTTTGTTTGTGTACCGGATGCAATCTCAGTTCTAGAGTTTTCAAAGATCTTGCATTTTCCATTTTTGAATCGGATATCATAGCCTTTGTCCACAAACTTTCCAACACTGAGAAGATTATGCTTTAGACCTTCAACATACAGAATGTCACTGGTTTTTTTCTTTCCATCAAAAGAAATGGTACCTCTACCTCTAATTCTGGCAGTAGAATTATCTCCAAACTTTACAACTCCACCTTCATATCTTTCCAAGCTTAAGAACTTACTTTTGTCACCAGTCATATGGTGAGAGCATCCATTGTCAATAACCCATTCATCCTTTTCTTCAACTTAAGCAGCCAAAGCACTTTCTATCATCTTATGATTGCTAGATTTAACAGGCATTGAATTTTCTTCTATGATGGCAATAAGCACCCAGTCACTTCTGGGTTTGTTTCCTATCTTAGATTCATCATCTATTACTCCTTCATCATCATCTTATTGGACATAGTAACACTTCTTCTGAAACCTTGATCTATTAGGGTATGTCCTTGAAGACCTTTCTGAAGATCTTGAGGCAAAATGACCAATCATATTGTAGGAAAAGCATTTGAAAGGTAATTTTCTTTCATACTTACTGGATCCTCTTGGTAGTCTCTTTGCAATAAAGGCTTCAAGTTGTTTAGCTTCTAACTCATCTTCTTCCAGATCTTTCCTTGCTTTATCATACCATGTTGATTTCCTTGAGGAACTTTCTCCAGGATCATATCTATGTTTGCCTTTTGTAGAGGCACTAGCTTTGAATGCAGATTTAGTTTTGGGAAGTACATCACCAAACTCAGCCAACTCAAATGCAGATATCTTACCAACCAATTGATCCCTTGTAATAGTTATTAAAGTCTGATTTCCTCAATAGCAGCAGCTTTGTGTTTGTAAGTAGGAGGTAGAGATCTAAGAACTTTGGAAACAATCTCATCTTCATCTAATATTCCACTAGCACATCTAATGCCACATATGAGCTCATTTACTTTTGTTATATATGAAGTGATATTCTCATCTTCACTCATCTTCAAGTTTCCAAACTTTCCTTTCAGACTTTACAACTTGGCACACTTAACATATTTATCTCCTTCATACATATTTTCTCTCTTTGTCCAAATTTCATAAGCAGTTTTCAAATCCATAACATTTGTCAGCTCTAAATCAGTCAGGGTACTCAGTAGGGCTTCTTTAGCTCAAAGATTATTGTCTGCATATCTGACTTTATCCATAGTTGTTGGACCATTCTTTGGGGGAACATATTTAGTTTTTATGTTCCAATATTGATTTCCCATGCATTGTAAGTGACATTCCATGCGGCTCTTCCAAAGAGTGTAGTTTGTTCCATCAAACCTTGGACTGTCGTTCTTATAGGATGACATCCTGGATCACCTCAAGCAGTTAAGCTTCTTCTAGAGGAACTTGACTTTGATACCAATTGTTGGATTTAGGACAGACAACTGAGATGAGGGGGAGTGAATCAGTTGAAACCAAAATCTTGTTCCTTATTTACTTCAAAACCTTCTTATATTTCAACAACATATCAAAGATTCAATCGTTGAAGCATAATACAATAAATTAAAAGATAAAATAAATTCAACACATATAACATCAAGATTTTAACGTGGAAAACTTAGTTAAGAGAAAAACCACGGGGTGACTAACCCATGATTGTATTCTCTACTAAAAGATAAAGAAGAATAAAATGGAACTTGCCAGTTAGGGCTCACTTCCCAAGTACACTGCTCACAAGATGCACACTGCCTACAGGAGACACACTGTCTATAGAAGAATATGAGTATTACATACTTGAACTAGAGATTAGCATATTTACTATGCTTGAGTCAGTTCCATTTAAGCTCAACACCTCTGCTCTACTTTTTGCTTCTCTTCACTACCACCTTCTCATCATGACCACACCGATACCTTTGAATGACTTCGCAACTCTTATTTATACATGACATCAACTTTGGAATGATCATCAAAGTTGGTACAACATACATTTATTTTATTATAGATCAATTAAAAATACAAATTGACTTATTACAATAACTTCATGTGCATCACTACACTATTGGCCACACATGGTTGTGACTTCAATCTTCTTTGAGGAACATGCCATGCTTCGCAGAATATCTCTAAAATCATCTGCAACATGCGCAAATCATCTGGTCAGCCAAGACTAGAAAGAACACCATCATCTGAAGGTAAATCTTTAATCACAAGATTAATCTTCAATGTGGACCACCAACACAAACTGGACACAATTTAGAGACCCCCACAAGCTTGGTTGAATCACCATGAACATCTGCACCACTTCTGCTTACTATAATCATTCGCATCTTCATTCAGAACCTCAAGAACATAGTCACCCATCACTGTCACATTAGAAGGATTTCTTGTGGACTTCCAAACCATGAACCAATTGTGTTGTCCATTCATATTAGGCTACCAAACATGCCACCAGATCTGCATAACATGATATTGTATTTCCAGATCTCACTGGACTTGTTTGTGTCACTCTATCACCTCTGAACAGTTGCCAGAACTGGTCTTACTCTCATGGCCATAACTCCTCCATATTTTTATGAAGACCTCTCAAATCTTGACTGGATCATCTTTAGACACATATCCACAAACCCTTTGATGTGCATTCTCTGATCTTCATCTAGCTAGGATCTTTACTTCATAGAGCTTCATCGTCTTCATTGTTCCTCTCTGTTTTTGATAGGACTAATTTTCTCAATATCCTTAGCACATAGCTCATCCAATCCTTGACATCAATGCAACAGGAGTATGTTGACATCAATGACAACACTGATTAGGCCCATACTTGCAACAGAACCATCAAGATATTGTTCATAAATTGTAGAGGAATCAAGGGTTTTGCTTCAAACCCTAACATCCATGGTAGTTAGGCACATAGCCCTCTCATAAAAAATGCAAAGTGAAATGAGCCCGAAAAGTTAGGGCATGGCTTGTTTGTGTTAGGGTTACATTGAAGTCTTGTTTGATTGTGATTTTTATCACATCAATTTTATTTTCAAATGCCTTAAGTTAATAACCCTCCTGGTATTATGTTTACTTTGCATTTACCTAGTCCTCATGACTTAGGATGTCATATGCCTTAGGTCCCTTTGCTACATAGGCCCATATGCCTTAGGATTTTATTTGCAGATCGAATGGAGGACAAGCCCTAGAGGCTTTTATTTTTTTTAACCATTTAATATGCTTTCATATTTTATGATTTTTATAGAAAATCAAAGGTCCATAGAATGTAATATACTTGGCAAGATAAAACCAAAGGCCTTGCATTATTATTTTTTTAAAAAATCAAATCAAGATAAAGTAGGAGATAAAACTGTGAATCTTGTAAAACAATATTTAAAGCAATAAATTATAAATTGCTTTTAAATATTTGTTATTTATATGTAGTTAAAGTAGAGAAAAAGTAGTTAAATATTTGTTATTTATATTTGATTTTTCTTCTAGGCGATATTGGACAAATATGGTGGAGCTTTTTCTGATCAGGTAAAGCCTAATTTTGAGGGGTTTTTGGTGGGACTACTTGGGGTGGCATTTTGGTAGCTTTTGAGTGGATCTCAAAAATGACTTGGAGGCTAGCTTTTAGAGAGATTTTTGGTAGTTTTGTCTTATTTTTCCATTTTTGGAAAATCAAAGGCATATATTGGAGAAAATTTTAGTTTTTTCCTAGTTGAGATCATTGTTTCTTCTCTCTTATTCATCTACAGAGAGCTTGTAAACACTTTTTCACTCAGATTTTCATTTTCATGTACTCCTTTCTATTCAATATAGCATAGTAGTCCTGTCTCATTTCTTTTACCTCATAGTCGCAATATTGATTTGATGTTTCATTGTGATAATAAATATTTTTTTCTTTGTCATGTCTGTTTATTGTGAAACTATATGCAAATATTTCATATATGATTCTGGTTGTGTGTTGTGTTCAGATCAAACCTTCATGCAAATTACTTTTGAGTTATATGTTTTAGGTGAGGTTGTGAAAGTTTGTTTAAGGAGCTACTTGTTAGAGAGATCATTAGAACAAGTTATAATTTTGGAGATTAGATTTTAGAATTTAAATTTTAGTTATCTTCTAACCCTTTTCCTCAATAAATCATTTAGATTAGGAGAGTTCATCAAGAGAACCAGCTCACTCTAGAGGTTCACTCTAAGTTTTAGGCAACCCACAGGCCTAGGAGTGTTCCCATGTGTCAATAGGTGGTTAAATTGATATCTTAGCATTGGGTGCATACTTCGATTGACAACAAAGGTAAAATAGACCTTCATTATGCTTTTCTCTTGAACTACATTGAAATTTTACTTACTGCATATGTCTAGGAGATGACTATAATTGTCATTACACATTTCATGTTAGCCCAACAAGAAGATAGTTTTGAAGCTTGCAGAGGATATATATGAGGAATCAAAGATGGTGAGGGATATATAAGTTGAGAATTACAAGATAAAATTAATATTGTGTGAATACACTTAGTGCAGAAATAAATCTTATGATGAAATGTAGAGAAGACTAGTTTATGTAACATGATAATGCTACAGAGGAAATTGTTGATAAATTAATGGAGAAAAATTTTAGAGGTTGTTTTATTGTGATAGAGGTTGATATTGAAAGCATGTAGAAGTAAGATAGTTGTGAAGAGGCTAATGTGATCAACATTTAGTTTTGTATGAAGAACATTGAGATAAGTTGTGCAAAGATTGTAATTATTCAGGGGTGTTGCAGCTTACTTTGGGTTGTAGCCCATAAATAATATTGTAATCTTGCTTTATTTGTGAGGTTGGATTTTGATAGTAGATCCAAGCATCTTTCTCACCATGGTTTTTCCCTTCTAGGGGTTTCCACATAAATTTGGTGTTATGGATGTATGCTTCTAGGTTCTTATGTTTTTCATGTTCTAAATGTTTATGGTAGTTAGAATAAAGTTAAAAGAGTACAATTTGAGTAAATATTGATTCACTCCCCTTCTCAGTACTTCTATGTGTTGAACATGGATAACACAAATATAATAATGTTAACTACATATGAAGTAGGCTCATAGGCCTAAGCATTTGAACCTTACTCTAATACCACATGTAACGAACATCTATTCATAATAAAAAATATTCACTCAAAACTCACAAATTTTTTTTATCTAAGGAAACTTTACATACTAGTTCAACATGATAACAAATATAATCCATCAAATAAATATTCTTAAATCAGCATTAATGAAAGTTCAACTTCTCTGTAAGAACACAAATGAACTTAACATTCTTCCATAGTAATAGAAAGAAATACCTTAAATTGAGTATAACAATTTCTAAATATTTTTTTCATAATACAACAAAATAATATAACCACTTATACAAGGCTCATTGCCAATAAATTGACTAACAATATAATCATATTCCTTACAACTTTCAAAACATAATCATAAGCATAACAATGTGTCTTTGTGATCAAGTCTTCAACATTTTTTTTAGTTGTGTGAAGGGAGAGCATCATATGGATACTTTTCCTCTATCCATAGACCAATGGTCCATCCCACACCTTCCAACTAGAAGTGGCCCTATCTTTCACGAGGGAAAAAAATAGATAAATATACAATCATGCCATGCCATCTAAGAACTAGTGTAGTGTACTAACTCTACTACATTCAATTTGTCATACGACTCGAGAAAATCCTCTAGCTAAACATTACAATTATGACTAACATGTAACCTATCAAATACTGTGAACCAATAATGCAAGTTGCATTTGAATTACTTTGATAAAATCTTTCATAAATAAAATCACATTCCAATGTAGAGATGTGGGTGTCTTCTCACACGCCTCTTTCTCAATCTTGTCAATAGAAGACAACTTTTTCACAAACACATAGTAGATAAATAATAATGAAAAGGACATTCAAAAAACTTAGCTTTATATGAATTTGGTGCAGGAGCACCTACCTGACAGCTGGCCTTCATAAGGCAGTTAGTTAGTTGAGTCTTGTTTATGTTTCCAAGAAGGTCTGATAAGACCAAATGCATGTAATAAGGTCATGCTGATCATGTTAAGATCATGCTGACCATGCTTTTTCTATTTTTAGTTAGTTTGTTAGAACAGCTATCATGATGTATGTCCGGTTGGATCTCCCAGCCGCCTGGAGAGTTCCCAGCCGCTTGGAGTCGGGTCAGTAGTACTCGTAGGAAAATCTATTTAAGCATGAGGATCGGTTGACTGTAGATCATCGATCAATAGTATAGTATTGCATTGAGCAGAGGAGTTAGAGTGTGCTGTGTGAGAAACAGTATATTGTATTGCATCTCTGAAATCAATAAAGATCCTATTTTCATCTTCTGTTTGATCTCCTTTGTGTAATCGATCTGCGGTTTTGGTGGCTGTATGGATTCGCTGATCCATTCCACCGGTTGATTCATCTGATCGGTGGAATGGTTATGTACAGTAGGTTAGGATTTAGTTTGTTTGTTCGCATGCAGGTGTGCAGGATCGCCGTCGAGAGATGTTGAAGACCCTAGCATGGGCATGTGCTAGGTCGAGCTGATAAAGTGTGGAAGATCACCCTGAGAGTGGATCGGGTCATCCCAGGAGGTTCGGCGGATCAGAACAGTGAAAATCCGCTAAGGTTGAAAATTTGTTAAAACGGCATCATCAAGATATTTCTGCTTATATCCTGCAGTCGCTTCGGGCATCATCATCCGAGTAAGAGGAGATCGGCATGATGCGGTTAGTTGCATAAAGTGAAGGTGCGTCGGGGTGATCATCATCAGGAGTGCCGAGGAGGAGTGTATCGGCATCAGGTAGAAGATCGGGTTAATCGCGGGCTGAAAAAGCTAAGTTTGGCCAACAGCAGGATATGACGTCATCATCATCAGGATATACGTCATCAGGATATTTTAGAGCAGCAGGATATTGAGAAGCTGTAGGTGACGTCATCATCATCAGGATATACGTCATCCGGATATCGGGGTGACGTCAGCATTGGAGGAAAGGTGCGAGAAGTGAAGGTTGATCATCATCAGGATAAATGGAAGGAACTGGATGTTCTTTATCCTGCTGATTATCATGATGTTGAATATCATGATGCTGAAGATAGTGAAGACAAAAGTTGTCGCTGAAGTGAATAGTGGACATCAGGAGGATGTTCGCGCTTGCCGAACATGATGATGCTGCCGAATATGATGATGCTGTTGACAGGCGAAAGTGTGAAGGCTTGTCTGCAGGAGGATATCGGTCGGCGACAGTAAATATGATGATGCTGACAGTGTTAAGTCAAATATGATGATGATGATGATGATGATGATGATGGGCTGCAGACATCCATGCTGTATGTTAAGGTTATAGTGTGGGTGCCTCTGCATCAGAATTAGTCCTATCATTGACTTAGCTAGTTGGTTTGGAATCCTTCAACCAATTATAAAATCCTAGTCAAGTTGGCAGCTGACTTAGACATTATCTTAACTCCAATGAATTATCGATATAGCATCAAGATATCACAAAATCACTAGCTTTAAGGAAACACATAAAATCAATCATAATCCTACTTCAAAGCACATTTCATATTAGTGTGGAAATTCAAATCTTTAACTTATATTCCCACTCTGAGGTGACCAACATGCTATCCTATTTGAAATGGTCAAAATTCTCTATAGTTCACTAACTAGTCTTGATTCCATTCAAGCATCGGGATAACAAAATTGTCCTAACTGAAAATAATCCCACAGACAAGTTTTAATTTTTGCTTGCCATTAATTAACTAATTTATCTCATGCATAGTTCAACTATATCCCAATAGAGTTTACAATGCCTCCATACTTTGGTGCTAAAAGAGAACATAATAATTCATAAAAAATATAGTTTACTCATAGCTATGACTTCTCTCTATTTTTCTAAATTTCACATGACTCTAGAACAACAAAAAGATCTAATTATATATATCACTATTCGATCACAGTCCAAAACATAGTAGATACTAACCTTTATAACCCTTTAGTAGACAAGTGCAAGCATCACATAAGCTTCATATTCCACTCAAGATACATACATATTAAATAATTTAAATAGAAAAAAAAGCTTACTTATAGACATGGACAACTCCATTATTCAAAACCTAGTTCTTGATTGTAACATAGACTTCTTCATGAGACAAACCTTCACTTTTAACATAGACTTTTTAATGATATAAATATTCCTTACCATCTTAGTAGGTATTTTTAATCACAATATCACTTGAGGAAAGTTTGAAATGAAGATAACCAACAATCTATATTAATCTTTTAAAGAGATTACCTTGGTTTGTTAAACCTAATGTAGATGTTGCATAATGACTAGGAAATTAGAACCCTCCTACTCCTAGGCATGTCCTTAATATCCTTCTTCACAGGATATGCTATGACTTCTATAGAGAACATCTCAACACAAATCAAGTTTTGAGCAAAGTTAAACACATTCTTCTTCTCTATCAACTACTTTGAATTGAGAAATATTATCTTCCATGGTTTCCCTAATACTGACTATGGGATTCCCCTCTATATCAATAGCAAGATCCCACATATGCAGCATCAACATTATCAAAGTTGGGTTGTTGATTTTGTTATAAACATAATCTACAAAATTTGCAAACACCTTTTCCACATTCACCATCACCTATTCTTCATTAGAATATTTGTCATCACAAATAATCACACACTTCTTAGCCTTCACCATCTCTACCTTAAACCTAATGCCATCAATACACTCTAGTTGTAAATAGAAAATAAGCATTAAAAAATCTACAATATCAATATTTACCTAGAACTCAAGATTTAGCTTTTTAATGTATTATACAATATCAAATTAGCATTAAACAAATACAAAAATTGCATAGAAAAATGGAAAACATAAAAAATATTATGCAAATAATTTGGGCTTCTAAAAACAATTCTTAATATGGGCATTCATTCAGGTGGTTATACATTCGGTGATTCGCTCCACTTAGGAGGCTTTCCAATCTATAGAGGTTAGCCACTACAGGTTTAAATGCACCACAAGGGTACTCTAGGAAATATTCATTGGTATGACACAACAACACCTATTGTTTATGACTCTTGTCACAAACACATTTATTTATAGCGGCTCAAAAGTTGCTTGGCTTTTTCCCATTACTGCTCAAGGTCATCCCACTTGGAAGAAATGTAATCCCAAGGGCAGGCCTCTTCTAAAGGTTGAACAAATGAAACGATGGGTTTGACATTTCTATCACCCAAGATGGGGAGACCATAGGCCTATCACTATTTTACAAACACAATAGACACTGGTTCATTAACCTTCTAGAGTTAATCTAAATGTGATTTAATCTACCAAGCACAAGATTGACATGATAGTATAAACCTAAAAATATAGTTTATTTTAGCCTTCTAAACAAACTATGTGAAGATTGTTGATGAAGATTTGATCAAGTTACTTTCCCCTACTTATGCTAGATGTGGATTTGTAAGTGCAAGATTTTTTTGAAAGGTTTGTTCAATTTTAACCTCTTAGTTTGGGACTATATGAAATTTGTACACAATTTGTATGAGCAATGATGCGATTTACTCCTCCTAATTAGAAACTAGATGAAGATTTGTATGCAAGTTGCATGAACAATGATTTACTCCTCCTAATTAAAGCTAGATGAAGATTTGTATGCAAGATGCAACTAAAGATTCCTAAACCTACTCTTAAACTTGCAAGAACATTCTGTCAATAGCCTCTATTGATGATTGATAATACCTATAACCAAGTTAGTATAAAAAATTTGACAAAAATCAATACAAATCTCTAATAGGAATTAGAAGCGCTGAAACAGACAATGGATGCACATGAAGACAGATGCACAAGAAGAACTTGCAAATGTACAGAAAGAAGTCTTAAATGTGTAGAAAGAATGAAAACATAGAAAGAATGATCAGACACCCATAAAGAAGTTTCATATGAACTGGACTATTCTTTTCATCATGGATGTGCAAGACTAGAAACTTGAATGCATTAGAACGACCTATCACGATTGCAACTTCAACAAAAAATCAAATGGAGGTTAAAAATAGGGCAGTGGCCCCATAGTGTGTACTAAAATGTGATTAGATTTTTGAACTAGGTTAGAAACTACCTAAATATTCAATAACTTCAATGGAAATAAGACAAATGCAAGTAAAGAAAAGATAATACCTTTGCAAACAAATTTACCTAATGCCTTCCATTGTTGCCTATATTTCTTTGATCTTGGGTGATTGTAGAGCTCTCAAAAGTTGTACTTCCTTGATGTTAAGATGACAAAGATAGAATGGCTATGTGGAGGATTATGCAATGAGACTACAATATAATAACTAAAATGAAGGATGGAGATAATGATAAGTTGCCATGGTTGATGATGATGAGATGAGGATAGTGAAATCTAGATGCAAATGCAATGGAGCCAAAGGCACACTTGGGAGCTATGGTGCAATTTCTGTAGAATAAGATTACTAAAAGCTTGAGTGACGCAAAATGGGTGTCAGAACCTTTCTTTTATAGGCTTAAGAGAGGCCAAGTCCAAGTGTCAATAGATCCATGACTGGAGGAATTATCTATGACATGTATGGTTGAGATGGAGTTGAGGGAGATAATCATGGGAAATGTTCCTACTATGTTTACATGGTAGAGGAATAAGTGGATCCATGAGCCACATGTCATTGTGCTCACAAAGACATGTGAGTTAAAAGTGGAAGACCTTGAGGAGATTGTAGAAGGACTCTTGATCTGTTGGAATGTGAAAGATGAACTAGAATTAGAAAGACAAGGGAATTTGTCCGTGGAGATGATTGAGAAATAATAGGACACATGTGGGTGAGGATAATTAGCTAATTAAATATTAAAATATTCAATTATGTGTGCAACATGGTGAGGTATCCAAGATGACATGGAGAAATGACATGGATTAGTGACATAGAATTTAAACATAGGACTTAGGATAGAGGACGACTAATTAAATAATTTGGGATTATTTAATTAGGGGTGACTTTGAGGAATTTGGATGACTTAATTAAATAAATTGATTTTTTATTTAATTATTTGGGATAATGAACCAATTAAATAAATTAGGATATTTATTCAATTGATAGAGGAATAAGAATAAAATAAATATTAAAATATTTCTTTAATTCCACACTAGCCATTTTTAGGTGTATACATTTTGCCCCTCTTTGATGCAATGTGTTTTATCATGTTATTTCAAAGAATAATTTTTTTTTGACTATGATACATGCCCTAATTTGCCCCTGGTATAGGTTTGATAATGGTAGGATGCCCCCTCAGGAGATTGGTCAGGTTGGATGACATTGGTAAAAGGTGGACAAATAATCTCACGACATGCAAGAATTTATGACACATTCTGCGGGTAAAATGTTTGGGTGACAGAAAATGAAAAATGGATGAAAAACATGCTCCACACCCACAAGGTTAAACACATCCAAATTAGGGTTGAGTTGCCTATAAATAGGGATGTGGGGTCATAGTCCTATTCATTTGCACACTTGTCTTTTTTGGAGAGATTATAGAAGATGTAATGTTGTAGTAGTGCAAAGCAGTCAGTAGAGATGGATCAAATTCTAATAGCGAGCCATTGATTTGAGAGGATTTGAGGATTTAGGTGGCCAGCAAACTACAGACCCCCAGTATGTACCCTTCGAAACTTAGTTGTTTTTACATTTATTGCGGTTAAAATGTAGGTCATAGTTGTCGTTAATGAATGCATAAGTTTGTTGGGATAAGGTGCCATTAACCTTGTAAATCCCAATATTGTATTTATTCCATTTATTATATGTAGTTTGTAATTATCCATGAGGAAATGTACTAGTTTCACTGGCAAGGGTTATTTTAGTGTAATCAGAGATAATTATGGAGTGACTTTTACTATTGGCAAATGTAAAAACTCAAAGTAAATGAGGGTTGACATTCTCCTTTGACGAATCTACTATTTTTGGCATGTATGACAACTACCATAATGTTTGGTAAGTGAATTTATGACAGCTGCAAGTTGTCATAAGATTATGAGATTCTATGATGCATATGACGGATATGTTAGTTGTCTATTTGCTATATTTAGCCCAATGTTCCTATCATTGAAAGATACTCTTTTGTGGAATCTATGACAATTACGACATGTCATAAGATGTTGTAAGAGATCATATTTAAGCTTGGGAACCCAACCTTTTCATGGTTGTTTTTGGACAAGTGTAAAATGCTTGTAAGATGGTAATTAATGTTTACAAGTTGGAGAATCTTAGGAGAGAGAAGGTGAACACCTAGGATGGAGTGGAAAACCTTTTTATAAGTATCTTCCATGTATTTGTTGTTGCAATATAGATTTTACGTACTTAGGTCCTACCATAATGCTGTCAAATTGAAGACTTGTGGAGAGAGTTGTGTAGTTGATGTATTGTACAATCTTGTTGAGATTAATACAAACTTGTGCCTCCTTTTTGGTGGAGTTTTTTACCTACAAGGGTTTTCTCCACGTAAACACTGTTTCATTGTGTTGAGTTCTTCATGTTTGACATCTTTTCTATAGTGGGTTTTATGTTTTTTTATAATCTCCACTGTTAATGCACACTTAAAATTGCTAAAATTTATCTTAAATTAGATTTCCATTGAAGCAGTGTTGCTTTTGAATTTCTAACATTTGGTATCAGAGCTTGGCTAGCTTTGACTCTTGGGTGGTAGTGTGGAAGTTGTAGTTGCAGTGGGAGATTTGGTTGTGTTTATTTTGCAGATCTTGTGTTATTATTATGGTTGCATCCACCGTTGCATCAACCTCTCGAATTGACATTGAGAAGTTCAACAGAACGGGGTATGAGTTCTGAAAGATGAAAATAGAAGATTTGTTGGAAGAAAGAAACCAATGGCTGGCTATTCAAAAAGAGAAGAAACCTGACGTTGTCTCTCAAGATGAGTGGGATAGACTAGATAAGAAGGCACGGAGAACCATCCGGTTGTGTCTTTCAGACTCTGTCCTATTGAATGTCGCAAAGGAGGAGACCATACACAAGTTGTGGAATTCGTTGGGTCAGAGATGTATCAAGCCAAGAGTATGGTAAATCAACTTTATTTAAAAATAAAATTTCTTTCCATGAAAATGCAAGAAGGTGAATCAGTTTTAGAGCATTTAAATTCTTTTAATTTGTTATTGAGTCATCTTGATTTAGTAGATGTTGAGGTTAGTGAGGAAGACAAATGTATCTTACTTCTTTGTTCTTTACCTGAGTCTTGGGAGAATGTTATCCTTTCTATCACTGCTAACCTTGCGGAACTGAAGTTTGATGCTCTTGTTTTAGTGCTATTGTCATAGGAATTGAGGAAGAAGAGTTCAAATAGTTCAGGGAATGCTCTCATTATCAGGGGAAGGTCTAAGGAAAGGGGACCTAAAGGAGATCAAAGAGGGGCCAAGGACAAGTCCAAGGGCCAGTCTAAAACTCTTGGTAAAAAGAACAAAGTTAAGTGTTGGAACTACAGTAAAAGGGGACATGTGAAGGAGTGCAGAAACCCCAAGAAACAATGGGAGAGTGCTTAGGATAAGTCCTTGAATGCAAGTGAAGATGTTTTACTTTCTACATGTAATGTTCTTTCTAATGATCACTGGTTGGTTGACTTAGGATCCTCATTTCATATGACCCCACATAAGGAATGGTTCTCCACATATTGAGAATATGATGGAGGTAATATTTACCTTGGTGACAACTCTTCATATCTGATTGTCGGGAAAGGAAAGGTATTGTTGTGTTTCAATGATGGGAAGATTAAAACCCTCCTAGGTGTTTTGCATGTTCCTGGATTAGCTAGAAATCTGATTTTAGTTTCAAAGTTGAATGATTTGGGAATGCATGTGACATTTGACAAGAATGGCTACAGATTAGTGAGAGGGAACTTGGTGGTAGCAAAGGGGAAAGGATTCAAAAGCCTATTCAAGCTTGAAGCCACTACAGTTTATAATGCCTCCAATGTATCTATGGCTAATACTGAAAATGCATGTATTTTGTGGCACCATAGATTGGGCCACACACGCAATAATGTACTAAAAACTATTAAGAATAAAAATTTGTTTGATGGTTTCTCCTATTGTAATGAGCACTTTGATTTTTGTGAGCATTGTGTGTTTGGTAAACAAAACAAAAAATCATTTCCTTCAAGAAGCAATAGAGCAAAAGAGAAGTTAGAAATTATTCATACGAATGTGTTTGGTCCTATGGATAGTGATTCTATCGGAAAGTCTCATTATTTTGTCACCTTCATTGATGATGTATCCAGATATACATGGATTTATTTTTTGAAACATAAAACTAAAGTTTTCACTAAGTTTAAGGAATTCAAAGTCTTAATAGAGAACCAATCAAGTTTAAAGATAAAAATATTAAGATCTGACAATGGAGGGGAATATTTCTCTAAGGAATTTGATGATTTTTGCAAGCATGCAGGTATAATTAGACAAAAGACAACTTCGTATACACCGTAGTAGAATGGTGTTGCAAAAAGGATGAACTGAACAATAATGGAAAGGGCTAGAAGTATGATGAGTGATGAATCGTTGGATAAATACTTTTGGGCAGAGGCTGTGTGTACTTCTTTCTACTTGATAAACAAATCTCCTTGTAAGGCTCTTGATTCGACACCTTATGAAGTGTGGATAGGTAAGAAACCTTCTATTTCACATTTTAGGGTTTTTGGTTATGAGGCTTTTGTTCATGTGCCTAAGGAAAAATGATCTAAGTTGGATCAAAAAGATGAAAAGTGTACATTCATTGGATATTGTGATAATGTCAAAGGTTATAAGCTTTGGAATCCACTAACCCCCAAGATTATCTTTTCTAGAGATGTTATTTTTAGGGAACTTAGAGCTATTTCTGACTTGAGCAGCCAAAAGAGAAAGAAGAAATAGTAAAGAAGGTGCACTTTGATTTAGAGCAGCAAGATGCACCATAGGAAGAACAGAATGATGGATTGAGGGGTGAATAAGAAGAAGAAGAAGATTCAAGTAGCTCTGATGAAGATGAGTTTGTTGTTAGAGAAGAAGTTGGTGCAGATGATCATGTAGAAGAACAAGTAGAGTCTCTTACTCCACCCTTGAGGAGATGCACAAGACAATGGAATCCAGTTGACATCTATAGCCCACCAGATTTTCATTATGTATATGCTTTATTGAGTACTAACGATGAACCTAGATTCTACAGAGAAGCTATTTTTGTAGATTGTAAAGAGTCTTTGTAGTTATCCATGCATGAGGAGATGATGTCTTTAGACTCTTGTAACACCTGGGATCTTGCTCATTTTCCCAAAAGAAGAAAGGCCATAGGTTGTAAGTGGGTTTCAAGAAGAAGTTTGGAGAAGACATGTCATTGGAGAAGTACAAGGCTAGACTGGTACCCAAGGGCTACTCCTAGAGAGAGGGAGATGATTTTGGTGAGATATTCTCTCTTGTTGCTAAATTGACTTCTATTAGATTTCTCTTATCCATTGTTGTAGCTTATGATTGGGAGATTGAGCAAATGGATGTTAAGACTACGTTCTTGTGTGGAGATCTTGAGGAAGAAATTTATATGCAATAGCCTATAGGTTTTGGGGTAAAAGGAAAATAACATTGGGTTTACAAGTTAAAGAGGTCTTTTTATGGTCTCAAGTAGTCCCCTAGAATGTGGCATCAAAAGTTTGATTCATTTGTTTTAAAATTGGGTTTTGTTAGAAGTGAGGACGATCATTGTGTTTACATTTATTGTGTTGATGATTCTATACTGGTTATTGCTTTGTATGTTGATGACATATTTTTCAACAATACTAAGGATATGATTAGTGAGATTAAAGCCCAACTTTTAGGTGCATTTGAGATGAAGGATCTTGGTGCTGCAAGGTATATTTTGGGAATTTAGATCGGGGGAGATAGAGTTAACATAAAGCTTTGGTTCTCACAAAGTAAGTATGTTAATACTATTTTATAGAGGTTTAGTTTGCAGAACTCTAACCCAGTTAGAGTTCCTTTACCCATTGGTACTAAGATTTCATTAGATATGTTTCCAAAGATTGAGGATGATCTTGAGGATATGTCTAATGTGCCATATGGTAGTGTTGTATGGGGTTTTATGTATGCAATAGTTTGCACTAGACCAGATATTGCCGAAGCAGTGGGAGTTTTGAGTAGATTTATGTCTAACCCTGGTAGAGAACATTAGAACTATGCGAAGAGGGTGTTTAAATATCTTGCAAGTGCTCCTGATCATTGTTTGGTTTATTCTAGTATTGATAGTGCTGACAAATCTTTGGACATATAGGGTTTTGTTGATGCAGATTGGGCTGGTGACTTGGATAGTCGAAGGTCCACTAGTGGCTATGTGTTTGCTCTGTTTGGAGGTGCACTAAGTTGGATGAGTAAGAGGCAGCCCACAGTTGCTTTGTCCACCATAGAAGAAGAGTATATGGCTGCTACTCATGTCTCTAAGGAGGAAGTTTTGTTGAGGAGACTATGTACAGGTATTGGTTTTGATTGCATGATCATTTAGATTGGTTGTGATAGCCAGAGTGCTATCTATTTGGCCAAGAATCCAATGTATCATGCTTAGACTAAGCATTTTGATGTTCAGTATCACTTTGTTTGAGAGTTGGTTGCAAATGGAGAGATTGAGCTCAAGAAGATAGATACTTAGGAGAATGTTGCAGATTCATTGACCAAGCCTGTGATTATAGAGAAGTTCATATGGTACAAAGAGGCCATGGGCCTTATTTCTAGTGCCTGATTATTTTTCATTTGATTTCCTATGGGTTGATTTACAATGTATAATATCAAGTGGGAGAATGTTGGGATAAGGTGCCATTAACCTTGTAAATCCCAATATTGTGTTTATTCCATTTATTATATGTAATTTGTAATTATCCACAAGGAGATGTACTAGTTTCACTAACAAGGGTAATTTCAAATTAATTAGAGGGAATTATGGAGTGACTTTTATTGTTGAAAAATGTAAAAACTCAAATTAAATGAGGGTAGGTGTGCTCCCTTGAGGAATCTACTATTTTTGGCATGTATGACAACTGTCATAATGTTTGGTAAGTGAATCTATGACAGCTGCAATTTGTCATAAGATTCTGAGATTCTATGATGCATATGATGGATATGTTAGTTATATATTTTCTATATTTAGCCCAAGGTTCCTATCTTGGAAAGATACTCTTTTGTGGAATCTATGGTAGTTATGATGTGTCATAAGATGCTGTAAGAGGCCAAATTTAGTCTTGGGCACCTAACATTTGCATGGTTGTTTTTGGAAAAGTGTAAGATGCTTGTAAGATGGTAATTAATGTTTATAGGTTAGAGAATCTTAGGAGAGAGAAGTTGAATGCCTAGAATGGAGTGTAAAACATATATATAAGTATTTGTCATGTATTTTTTGCTACAATATAGATTTTAGGTACTCAGGTGTTGCCAGAATGCTGTCAGATTGAAGACTTGTGGAGAGAGTTGTGTAGTTGATGTATTGTACAATCTTGTTGAGATTAATACAAACTTGTGCCTCTTTCTTGGTGGAGTTTTTTACTCGCAAGGGTTTTCTTCACATAAACACTATGTCATTGTGTTGAGTTCTTCATGTTTGACATCTTTTTTGTAGTGGGTGTTATGTTTTGTTATAATCTCCAAGGTAAAAGCACAAAGCTATGTCACACTTTGGGCAACAAAATAGTTTAGAGTGAGTCATTTTCGCATGAGTCAATCTAGGGGCAAGATGGTTTTGCCTGAAAGCGCGTATCTATTGCATAGCACATATGTGGGAAGCTATTTTTGGGCGAGTCGATCTGGGGGTGAGATGGTTTCCCCCAAAATCATGCAGTTAAAAAAAAATGAAATTGCCACATTTCATAGCAGTTGTTTTCTGACAGCGATAGTGGTAGGGTTTGAAAGTTTTGTGCATGAAGGGCATCCCTGCCACCTTTTGCAACAGTCTCGTCACCTTGAACCAGGTATGCCATCTTCACCTCAAGGCATTTTCTGTCAAACATTTTGTATAGAATGATGTATAGAAGTGTTTGAAATAAACCTGCACCTTATATGATTATATGCAAGTAAAATGGGTTTATATGTCTTGAATTTCAATGTGCAAAATGGGTAAAATTTGTTTAAAATTTGTGAATGGGTACAAAATTTGTTTAAAATTTGAGAATGGGTCAAAAATTTGATAGATGTAGTTGCAAAAACCTTGCTAGACATGTATGCAAAATGTGGAAGCATAGAGAAGGCACGTGAACTGTTTGACAAAATACCTCAAAGAACTGTAGGATATGCACAAAAGAGTTTAGGCATCATGTTTATGCTTCCATATTTTTTATACAGGTCTGCCAGGGCACTTGCAACTAATACATCTGACAAAAACCCACAAGATATGCACAAAATGTGTTCTCATGGACTGCAATGATTGCAGGATATGCACAAAATACATTTGTTGAAAAGTCTTTAGAAATTTTAAAGCAAATGCAATTGGCTGGTGTAAAGACAAATTCCACGACCTTTGCCAGCATCCTACCTCATATCCATCAATACATCTATGAATCTAAATGGATATGAGGGAGTTAATAGAGCCACACCTACCCTATACCATGATGCAATAGGAAACTGCAAGGAACATCAAATTTTATCCACACAATATAAGCTAAAAATATATAAAAATTTGAAATCATTCCAGAGAGAATTTGTGCATAAATTCTTCTTTATTGAATTTTGTGCATAATTTTTTATCAAGGTTGTGGTGATGGAAAATTAATCACAATTTGAAACTATTCTAGAAAGAATTTGTGCATAAGTTATTTGAAAGGTTGTGGTGATTAGAAGTTGTAAGTGTCTGATGGCTGCTCGGTGGGAGTTAGTTCACACATAAAATAGGTCAAATCAAGTGCTACAAGAATGTAGGACATGCACTTTTATCCCTTTTAAGATTATCCAATCAAATTTTCCCATCAAATGCTATGGAATAATATGGTTAAAGAAGGAAACAACATACACTAGATATATATACATATATAATACTCTAGAAAATTTGAAATATATAAAAATTTGAAATCATTGTAGAGAGAATTTGTGCAGAAATTCTTCTTTATTGAATTTTGTGCATAAGTTTTTATCAAGGTTGTGGTGAGGGAAAATTAATCACAATTTGAAACCATTCAAGAAATAATTTGTGCATAAGTTATTGAAAAGGTTGTGTTGATCAGAAGTAGCAAGTGATTGATGGCTACTAGGTGGGAGTCAGTTCACACATAAAACAGGTGAAATCAAGTGCTACAACAATGCAAGACATGCACTTTTATCCCTTGTAAGGTTATCCATTCAAATTTTCCCATCAAATGCTAGGGAATAACATGGTTAAAGAAGGAAACATCATACACTAGATATAAATACATATATAATACTCTAGAAAATTTGAATTATATCAAAATTTGAAATCATTCCAAAGAGAATTTGTGCATAAATTCTTCTTTATTGAATTTTGTGCATAAGTTTTATATCAAGGTTGTGGTGATGGAAAAATAATCACAATTTGAAACCATTCAAGAAAGAATTCAAGTGCATAAGTTATTAGAATGGTTGTGGTGATCAGAAGTAACAAGTGGCTAATGGTTGATGGGTGGGAGTCGGTTCACACATAAAACATGTCAAATCAAGTGCTACAGCAATGCAGGACATGCACTTTTATCCCTTGTAAGGTTATCCATTCAAATTTGCCCATCAAACGCTAGGGAATAACATGGTTAAAGAAGGAAACAACATACACTAGATACATATACATATATAATAATCATCATCATTGCTTGATGGCTATGACAATTGCATTTGATCTATAACTATGTTAATTCCAATTGTTAGTGCTTTTTTTGATGCTTCATAATCATTAGTGTTAATTTCTCATGTACCATATACTGCTCCAAGATAGATGAATTTTTTGTTTCTTTCTGTCCAACTGTAATTTTTGTTGCTTCAACATGATGGGCAATAAAAATTATATTATGATGAATTAATGCATTCTATTTGACAATAACTTCATTATCTTGAATCCTTTAGGTTGGAGGACATTAATGTGACTCAAAAGGAAAGTTTCTTTTCACTCACTCCAATGGATTTGAATTATGATAAAATCTTATTTATATAAATTCCTATGACTATCATGTGAATATGCTACATGCTACATGTGACTTCAAATTTGGAGTTTCTATGCATTCCTACTTCTGTGTTTTATGGTTGATTTAGATTTGGATGATAGGCCTATTATTTATGTATTTACAAGCATGTAAGGTGCAGGTTTATTTGAGAAGCACGTGTGTATTTATATCACGGATTTTTTAAAGATGTATGTAGTAGTTGGAAAGTTTATATGCAGGTTTATTTACATCATAAAATACAATATGTTTGATAGAAAAATTAATTATCATGCTGCAGATAAATTTAGACACATGGATGACCAATCTTCACATTAGTCACATAAGTCGGGTCAACTTGACAATCGTGATAATTCTACATTCTATGGTGAGACCATTCAGAGGTTTGAAAAAGCTTTTGATGAACTCAATAGTATAATACACAATATACCGAACCTGTCAAATAGACATAGGTTGGTTAGGATTAGAGATGAGGTAACACGTATGATCGAAGTTGTTCGATCATACAATCCCTATGATGAGATTAGTGTTGACAAGTTCTATGCATAGATTTGTGAGAGTGTTGTTGGTGAGGAGAAATGGTCATCTATTTCTAGGCTAGTTTCAATAGATAATGTTCTCAGCATGTTCCCTTCTTATAGGGGAAAAGAGAGAGTGAGAGGCTATTCTCCCACCAAGTGTGTGGATGCAGTTGTTGGTCCTTTCATCTATCCTAGGTTTATGGTAGCTCATCACAAATGGCCAAACAATGATGAGTTACCATTATATTTTTGTAAACAATTATATGCAGAGTTTGATTTACATTTATCTGTCAATTATACATCTTCCCCTAAACATGTTGGTTAGGGGAAAGGGAGGTTTGTAGAGAGATCTAAGTATAGAAGACCAGATGAGCCACCTTTTTAGAACAAGAGGTCCGTAGTTGGCCCATACCTTTTGGTACTTCCAAAACTTATGGAACTAGGAAATACCACCCAACCAGCATTGACCCCCTCGAGATGCATGATTTTTGAGAACATGATGACTATTGCCACTGAGGTTGATCAGATGTCATCCAATCATGTTGGTAGATATTTTTTACGACCGAGGATTGATATTCCATCCACTAAGGTCACATCAACCAGCTGCTCATATCGTTACATTCGTGCTGATATACCATCAGCACATGATGTGGCACAGATTAGTGGAGAGAGTACTTTGCAGAATATGACTAGATACCTAGCCAGTGTTTTATTAGATTCATACCAGTTCATCAATGATGAGTTTGGGATCCCACTTGATGCTATATCCTCACATCTCGAGCAATATTTTGGTAGATAGAGGAGCCATGGTGAGTCAGGTTTAGAGGGTTTGGGAGGACATCAGTGTTGGCAAGAGACACTATATGGATTCATGGTTGTTGTCATTGATGGCAACAAAGGTCATCCCACATATCCGCAAGTCATGATGTGTCTCTACCGGAAGTCAGAATAAAGAATGTTGTGGTCCGGTGAAGAAGAACAGAGCATGTGGCAAGGTCCGACAGATTGGTCCGGACCTCTCAGTGGAAGTGTCTTGGTGCAGTGCGGATTTGGGGAAGTCAAGAGGACTACCTTGAGTGGTATATTCCAAGGATTTAGCCTCCGGTGATGGACAAGGAAAAAGATATGAATGGTTGAGTACCGGATTCCTGAGAGACAGTGAAAACAGAGGAAGAACTGACTGGCAGAGTATCAGACTGCTTTCCAGATGAGTTACTATTGATGACAGAGGTTGTGAAGGCATGAATCATGTTTGGCCGACATGATTAATGATATCTACAAGTATATGCTTGATCCGCATTGCTTGGTGAGGAAGGATTCAGCCGACAGAATGAAAGTTTATAAGAAACTAGACTGTTCCGGATGCCGACTAGAAAGGTGATGAAATTACTTGTGCGGATATATATAGAGGATGGATTTAGTTGTGAAGTGTGTAGTGTGTGTGTAGAGATATGCGAATAAGTCCAGAGAAAGAGCAGAGGTAGCAAAAAGGATCCGGTATGTGAAAGATAGCAGAATAAAGAACAGAGGAAAGATGAAGTGCAGCAGATCAGTTTACTGAGCCTAACCGGAACTGAACTCCAGCATATGCAGATGCTTCCA
Source organism: Cunninghamia lanceolata (assembly GCA_027924645.1). Lineage (NCBI taxonomy): Eukaryota > Viridiplantae > Streptophyta > Pinopsida > Cupressales > Cupressaceae > Cunninghamia > Cunninghamia lanceolata. The sequence goes on from BSBN01000348.1 coordinate 9,207,976, forward strand.
ATCAGTTCAAGACTGTGATTCTCATCACTTTGTAGATAGTGTGTCTTTTTGTAGGCAGTGGGCCTCTTGTGAGCAGTGTGCTCGGGCAGTGAGCCCTAATTGGCAAGTGCCATTTTTGTAATTTCCTATTCTTCTAACAGAGAATAATTCTTGGGTTAATCACCCCGTGGTTTTCTCCCTTAACAGGGTTTCCACGTCAAAATACTGTGTCATGTGTTTCTTATTTCATGGTTAATGTTTTGTGTTTGATTTTATGCTGCTTCAATTAAAAGAAAAGTTCAATAAGGGAAATAATTAGGATAACTGATTCACCCCCCCCTCTCAGTTATCAACAATCAGGATATTCCAGTTGGTCCTATAGGCTCCACCCTTCTGCATGTTCCAGTTGGTCCTGAGGTTGAGGTTACTGCACCTAATGTAATGGGAGGTGAGCATAGTAGGCTTCTTTTCGGCACTGAGACTACACTATCTACACATGTATCATTGTCTCTCCATGATTCTAACCTCAGTGGGATTGGGAGGGCCTTTACTGGTGTAGTTGAGGTATAATTTATTTAAAAATTATAATCTAAATTCATAAATTATATATTTAAAAATTATAAGTTCAATTTTAAATTAAATCACATACATTGAAGCTCTGACTCTTGATTACAATCTTAAATGTACATGTGTATTAGACACAAGCTACTATTTTACAACTTGGCTATGGAGATTTGCACCATGTTGGTGATCCTAGTCATCATTATGAGGTATTTAAAAACCAGGTCTATACATCACATGTACATATAAGTTTGATTTAAGTGTACACATATATAAAGTTAACTTTCTACATACAAACATCAAGTGTACAAGTTTTCTAACTAAATACACATGTCATATATAGGTTGCAGAATCAGGTCATGCTTCTATTGAGACTCCTCTACATGATGCAGACCGTGTATGTCAAGTAATTTAGATTTGTCAAGTATTATTTATTTATTTAAAATCAAAACAAATTATATTTGTGTGTATATATATAGAATTTAAAATTTTTATGGTATTTCATGTGCAGATCCTGACCCACAACTCAGCACAATGCTTGGGTCACGGATCGGTCGAGGGTGCCAATCAAGGATCAAGACACAGCTCAAGACAAAATGATGCTCAATCCACTCGTAGAGCGAGACATTTATGAGTTATTATTATGATTTAGATGTTTTATATTTGTACATTTGGACATTATGAGTTACATGTTATTATATTTTATCTAGATGTTTTTATGAGTCACATGAACTTTTATATATAGAAGTTGTTATTAAGAGTCACATGTTTTATATTTGGATATTATATATGTAATGTTAGAAAATGTCTCCTTGGGGACTTTTCCCTCATAAGGTTTAGCTCCTGGGGCTTTAGAGTGCATTTAGGATATTTTAGTTCATATTTTAGCATCCCGATGGAATGAGACCTAAGTCCCAAGGAAAATAGGACCTACCTTGCCTAAAATAGGGGAGGGGGGAACTTGGGTGCCTGCGCCATAGTCCTGCCCTATTTTGGGGTAGCCCCAATTTGCAGGTATCAGTTAGTGATAGTTATTAGGTCCCTTTGCCGACACGGTAAGTTTGAATTTCAAATATCTTGGTGGGAGTGCTTGTAGATGCATATATAAGCATGTCTAGGCATTCATTTGAAAAGTAGATGGCAATTGTGATGTTCAAGTGTTCTCAAGGTGATTCAAGGCTTTCTATTGTGTTACAAGAGCAAACTTGTGTGTTTTATGTGTTGATATTTGTAGATTTGAGCATCAATCTCCTCATGGCATGAAGAGCATCTTCCTCCATGAGAGCTCTACTACAAGGTGACATAATATTGTGTTTTTATTATTGTTTCCTTTGGTTTTTGGTATCTGCCTCACAAGGACACACCATATTTATTTGACAACGGTGTTTAGAGACTTAAGTGTCCTTTGGGGTTTGACTAAGGCAAACCTCTAAACAGCACAACCCCCAAACCAAGTCTTGTGATTGCAAGTTATAGGTGTTGCATCCAGGAAAAGTGGAGTTACAAGAAGGTTGGGAAGAGATCAGGGATTCAAGATCTGAAAAAAAGACAGACAAAGGAGCACTTTCAGGACTAGGGCGCTCACTCCAGTGTCCTCTATAGATAGATTCCAAAAAATAGAAGTTACAAGGCTAATCAGTGTTCGAAGGAGGTTCAGATTCCCCAAAAAGTAGGTACCTTGGATTTGGCCACCCGCTCCAATGTCCCTGACTATTCTGCTTCAGAATCTTGAAAATAGGTATTCTATAATTTGGTATTTTACTCCCGTCTGTAAGAGCTTTTTTTGTAATTCATTAATTTGTATTCGTATTTGCATAATTAGGGTTTTAATGGTCAATTAGACATAGGAGAAGGAAAAATTGATAATTAATTCCCTAATCCATCTTTCCCTACATCTAAAATTGACTCTAGGGTATGATAATGCTTGCCATTCAACCCTAGATCCTTCAATGTATAGTGGAGAGGCGGATTTAAACATCTAAACACAAAAGATTAACAAGATCCAATTTTCCACTAATCATTTTGGTGAACCCATGTCTTTGAACTTAAATTACAACTTTCTAAGTGTTTTTCTATAGATTTGGTGTGATTTCATTTATTTATTTAGTTATTTACTCTATTGCATTAAGAAAATTTCAAAAAAATTGAAAAATTGGAAAAATACAAAAAAGTGCATTGTTGGGCTTACTAAATTGTGTCAATTCTTCCTAAATTTTCCTAATTCATTATTTTTTACATTAGATCTGATATAAACTATAGAAAAATACAAAAAATCAAAGTCTTTCTTTGCATTTTCATCATTTAATTGCTAGGGTTTTGTGGAAATTTTGTCAATTTTATATAACCTAGTAATTCTAAAATCTAGGTTTGTAGGCAAAATCTTTTATCAGATTTTTCTACTGATTTTAGAGGCTCATTCAAATTTTTATTTGGCTTTATTCTTTCTTTTTAGTTTGAATTTGCATTTATATTTAAATTATTTGTATTTTTGCATTAAAAATTTCAACTAAAGCTAGCCATTTTGGTGCATTTTCATTAAATTTGCATGGGCATTTTGCATAATTAACCTTGAAAATAATTTTCATATGTAAGAGTATTTAATTTTCATCATAAATCAGACATCAAATCATTCGCATGGTATTTGTTCCAAAATTTCAAACCTAGGGCTTCAAAAACACAATTTTCACTCAAATCGGCCTTATCAACTCTCCAAACGTGCACCTTAGGTGTGTTGTGAAAGATATTTTCACATTAATTTACTATTATCATGGTAATAATTTTCTTCCCCTCATAAAAATGTTCACAACACCCTTTTAACAGGCTCTTGTAGTGAAAATTTTGCAAAAAACTACACATTTTGGCTATTTTGGCACTAAGGTTTGACCTAGTTTGCACTCCAAGCATGTTGTGATCAATTTCATGGATTGAGGTGACTAATATTATTGATATTATTTTCTCCCTACTAAAATTTCTTACAACACCTCTTTTTCTAGGTCTTGGAGTTCAAAAACCTCGAAAAATAGCCTATTTTTGCTATATTTTCACTAGGGTTTGACCTTAAATTGCACTAAAATCATGTTGGGTTGGGTATTTTGGAAACAAGTTTCTGTTATTACTGTTATTATTTTATTTCCATCATCATTTTCCTCACAACACCCTTCATTATGCTCTGTTGCACTGAATTTTGGTGAAAAAAGTGCCTATTTTGACATATTTTCACTATAATCGACTTGGCATTATCTTAGATTCGCATCAAGAGTGTGTTGAGAGTGATTATAATTCTGTTTTGGACTGATATAAGACATATAACTTGCTTCTATTGACTGAAATCATCATAGCATCCTTTGTTTCATTCATTTGCATTGAAAAGAGTACAAAAATTTGCGCATTTTGGTCGTCAATCATATCCTTCTCCTAGGATTTATTCTCTTGGTTTGTGTAGTGTGTCTTATATTATTTTGTATAACCTTTATGACATGCTGTCCTAAAAACAATATCCCTTTGAGAAGAAGTAAAAGATTAATGGGATCTGCTGCTCTTGAAGAAGTTGGTACTTTGGACACCTTCTTTACAAAGGGAGAAAATCAAATTGTGTAAGATATTATACATCCTCCAACCTCAGTGGAAGAAAAAACTTTTCATGATGTTGATAACACTATTGAGGCAGCAGAATATGTATCTGATGAGTAAATAGAAAAGTTGGATAAAGACCTAGCTGAATTTCAAACATTAAAAGGGAAATTGAGAGAATAGATGAAGAAGTCGTTCCTACAATTCATAACATAAGAGAATTGATAAAAGAAGGACAAGATGGCATTAATTCACTTTGTGGTCTAGCATGTATTGTACAAACCAATATCATGCCGGTGACCGAATGTGTGCAAATGATAAATAACACTTTATCACCATCTCATACTCAAGTATCCATACCTATATCGACTATAGGAATATTGACTTTTACACCAACGATCTTAACAACTAATGTAAATGCTTGTAGTGATGCTACCACTGGTATTGGAGTATCTAATGACACTAATTACAAAGTTGTGGGATTTGATTATCAAAATTTGGTTCCTAAAGTGACCTCCTCTATGCATAATTGTTCTCAACCTCCTATCTATTCCACTCATTTCCAACCACCTATTACATACTCGCAACCATCTTCCACATATCAATATGACCAACTACTATTAACATATTCTCAACCTCCACAATTTGTGTCTCAAGCTCATTCAGCTCCTCACTTTTCTTCCAATTCATCATAACAAACCGCATCTCCAAATGATGCCATCCTAAACCAACTTTTATAGGGCATGACTGCTTTGCAACAAAAGGTAACATACTTGACAAATTCTTCGCAACCTAGTCTACCGACATGTCATGCTCGTAATCTGTTATCATATGCAATCTTGAGAACTCCTATGCTTGAGAGGTTTGAGAATCCTCGCTTTGAAAAATATGGTAGAAAAGGAGATCCTAATATCCATGTGGCAGCATTCACAGCTATGTGTAGTGATTTCTATTTTTAAGAAAATTTGTTAACAAAACTTTTCCCACAATCTCTCAAAGATACTACTTTAGAATGGTTTTTCTCTTTGCCTCCAAACTCAATTCACTCCTTTTCATAGTTAATTGATCAATTTTTACAACATTTTGAAGAAAATATCAAATCCCATATCACTCTTATTGACTTGGTTTAATGCAAATAAGGTCCGAAATAAAAATTGACTGAAATCATTAGTCGGTATCAAGGCCTTTATGCTCAGATCCAATATCAGATGAAAGATGAGGATGTTCAGAAGATATTCATTACAAATCTATAACCTAATAATCGTGACAAGATTCTCTTGATAAAGTACAACTCCTTCCAACATTTATGCATCGCCCTTCGAGATTATCAACTTTAATCTAGTCAGTATGAAAACCAAAACTCATCGGCTCAAGTTGGACAATCCATGGGTAGATCATCGCAAAACAACTTTAAAAGGAACAATAATAGGAGTTTCATCAAGATCAATGGACCAAATACAAATGTGTCTACTATAAACAATCTAAAGAAACAATCATATCAATCGAGGAATTTTACACTAATATCTGAGACCTATCATTCTATCATGAATCAAGTTGTAGTAATAACATTATGAAGCTTCCCCCAATTAAGCCTGTTGATCCTAGTAAAGAAGGACCTTACTTTGGTGCTAATGCCTTTTGTCATTATCATCAGATGCAACGACATGACACTGAATGATGTATGCATCTTAAACATGAGATACATGACCTTATTGATTCAAATGTCATCCAAGTATCAGGTGTGAATGATAATGGAAATAAGTCAGTTGCTCCATCGAATTAGAACTTACAAATCTCCACTAATCCTTTTCCTAAGCATACTAAAAATAATATGGTGGAACAAAATTTAGTGGAAGTAGATGAGGATGATTACTTGGACTATGATAGTATGGTGGGAATAATTTAAGTAGATAAGAAACAACTAGATAACCCACCTCGTCCATGAAGAAATAAAATGTACACTGAGGTTCCTCCTCCGTTATCCTTATATGGATTAGGAGATAATGAAAATGCATCAGAAAAGAAAGAACAACAATCGATTTAGATGAGTAAGATGGTACATGATGAATCATGCTACTGTTCTAGAAAGATTTACCAATGAAAACTCACCAAACATCAGAAAAGAGCAAGATAATAGTCAATAGTCAGAAATAATAGTGGTTCTCCCTCTCATAAGAAATAAAAAGCCTCATTTAAACAATGATTTAAAGAACAATCATCATATGATAACAAACAAGACTTCCACAAGAACCACTCAAATTTTACAACAAATATGATCAAATACCTCTCCAAGAGGTTCGCGAGCTCCAACATATAATATGAAGACCCTACAGGTAAATATCTTTAACCCTTTATCTTTCTCGTGATGTGCTTCCCCCGTGATGTGTTATATGTTGTTTAGGCCTCTTGGGATGACCTTGGATTCTCCCATAAGGTTCGGGATACCAGGAGACCTCCTCTATTGTAACCTTCTATTTGTATCATCATTCTTCTATATTGCCTCTCTGATTTCATTCTTGCCTATTGTGTCTGACAGACATAGTGTCGTGGTTGGTGACTTGGGGGCACCCTCCTACATGACTTTCCCTAAGACACTTGTTTTCCCCTCTCTTATTTATTTTTTCCCTTCTTGTAGTGTTTCCATCTAGTGGGCAGATGATGACAAACATTTATACTGATGCGGACCTAGTGTCCCTTTCGAGAGCAATCAAAAAATGGACTGTAGTTCCTAATATGATGATGGGGTTATATATCTTGTCTGATGCTTGGCTATTGGAAGCACTCATGCTTTTTGCATAGTGAATTTTATGATTTTTTTGTCGTATTTACAAACCTTAACAATAATTCTTCTCTATGCACCTTTGTTTGCCTTTGAATCTGGCCTTGGCGATACTCGATTCAGAGAGCTTTGTGATATAGCCCTGAGTTATTGTTGAACTCTGAATTCATTGTATAACCTTGGCTCTTTGTGTTGTTAATCATATGCATTGATGTTCTTGTTTATCATTATGTTGTAGACACTAACATGTTTCTTGTAAGGATGTGTTTGTGGGAACATTTGGTGATCGTAAAATACATGTCACCTTTGGGGGGCATGGACTTTATGAAAGTCAGTGTTCCCTTGTGTGTTTTATTCCTACCTTAACGTGCTTGATATCGATAATTGATATCAACCACCTTAAGGTGGGGGCATATATAAGGTAAGCTATCTATTGTAGATGTTAGCAATGTGCTTGTCCTCAGGTGTAGGCTAGTATGATTAGTACTTCTTGCATCCTAAGTTTGTTTGAAATCAATCAATTTATCTATTGCGTATACCTCCTTTTCACTATAAGGTGTCTCTATGATGCGGGTGCGGTTGTATACTTTTGAGCTCATACCTCATTTTCACTATAAGGCATCTCTGTAACGTAGGTGGGGTGGTATGTCATGCTTCCTTTTCACTATAAGGTGTCTCCATGACGCGGGTGGGGTTACATTTTCAAAGTCCTCTGCAGAGGCCGGGAGCGGTTCTATGACTAACTCAACCCTTAAGTATGTTTTCAGTGATTGTTGTGGTGAAGCCCAATCATCGGTGTGTGCCTGTAATGTGCCTGAGATGGTGATGAGCCTAGAAATAGGGAACACACCATCACTTGTCTGCCATGTTTTCTCCATGTCTTCAAGTGTGTGTGTTTTGGCGTGCTTGTTTTGTTTGGCGTGTCTGTTGCCCCATATGCGGTATGCATTTTGGGAGGTTTTGCATGCATTGCATGTGTGTTGCTCCATATGCAGAGACCAGTGCCATCGAGTAGTGCTTCCTGCATTTTGGGAGGTTTCTTTACTTTCCAGTACTTGCATTTGCATTTTAGAAAAAGAAAAGAAAATATATCATTTATGTCTTCCATACATTAATGTGTCTTCTATGCATTAACTGTCTGCTACATGTTATGCGTGACTGTAACTATCTTCTCTGTGTTTTGCATGTTTGTTACTATTTTCCAATGTGATTGATGTGTCTTATTCGTGCTTGGTGTGTTTGATGTGTTTAGGAACTTACTTTAATGCATGTATGGGCCTTGTGTTCATACATACATTAAAGTGGGGGCTAAATGTAACATCAGAAAATGTCCCCTTGGGGGTTTTTCCCTCATAAGGTTTAGCTCCCAGGTCTTTAGAGTGCATTTATGACATTTTAGTTCATATTTTAGCATCCCAATGGAATGAGACCTAAGTCCCATGGCAAATAGGACCTAGGAGGACCCCTTGAGTTGTACCCTACTTAGAATAAGAGGGAGGACTTCGGCACCTGTGCCCTAGTCCTACCATAATTTGGGGCAGCCTAAATTTCTGGGTATCGGTTAGTGACCATTATTAGGTCCCTTTGCCGACACGGTAAGTTTGAATTTCAAATATCTTGGCGGGAGTGCTTGTAGATGCATATATAAGCATGTGTAGGCATTCATTTGAAAACTAGATGGAAATTGTGATGTTCAAGTGTTCTCAAGGTGATTCAAGGCTTTCTATTGTGTTGCAAGAGCAGGCTTGTGTGTTTTATGTGTTGATATTTGTAGATTTGAGCATCAATCTCCTCATGGCATGAACAACATCTTCCTCCATGAGAGCTCCACTACAAGGTGACATAATATTGTGTTTTTATTATTGTTTCCTTTGGTTTTTGGCCTCTGCCTCACAAGGGCACACCCTCTTTATCTAACAATGGTGTTCAGAGACTTAAGTGTCCTCTGGGGTTTGACTAAGGTAAACCTCTAAACACCACAACCCGCAAACCAAGTCTTGTGATTATAGGTTACAGGTGTCACATCCAGGAAAAGTGGAGTTGTAGGAAGGCTGGGAAGACATTAGGGATTTGGGATCTAAAAAAAGATGGACAAAGGAGCACTTCTGGGACTAGGTCGCTCGCTCCAGTGTCCTTTGTAGACAAATTCTAGAAAATAGAAGTTAAAGCGCTGATGAGTGTTCGAAGGAGGTCTAGATTCCCCAAAAAAGTAGGTACCTTGGACTTGGGTGCCCACTCTAGTGTCCTTGACTTTTCTGCTTCAGAACCTAAAAAATAGGTATTCTGTAATTTGGTATTTTACTCCCGTCTGTAAGAGCTTTTTCTATAATTCATTAATTTGTTGTCGTATTTGCATAATTAGGGTTTTAATGGTCAATTAGACATAGGAGAAGGAAAAATTGATAATTAATTCCCTAATCCAAGTTTCCCTATATCTAAAAGTGACTCTAGGCTATGATAATGCTTGCCATTTGACCCTAGATCCTTCAATGTATAGTGGAGAGGCAGATTTAAACATCTAAACACAAAAGATTAAAAAGATCCAATTTTCCACTAAACAATTTACACTTATGTTTTATATATTAGAGACGTTCTTATTATGAGTCACATGCTTTATATTTACATTTTGAAATTTATATTATGAGTTACATGCTTTATATTAATTATTTGGACATTTGGATGTCCATTGTTTATTTTGTGAATAAATTTAATGCATTGATGTAATATAGATATAATTTCTTGGTATTATTCAATCTAAGGATAACCAAGTGCCATGTTTAATCTACTTGATGTTGGTATGATATGAAACAATGTAGGATCCTCCCTTGTAAATGACATAATGTTTTCAATGGTTGAATGAGAATCAAAGTAATCACATTGTCCCCTAGAATAGAAGATTAAGTTCACAATATTTCACATGAAAAAATAAATCTATAAATGATGCATAATGTTTGTGTGAATGGGAAAAGGTAAAATACTTATTTTTATGTGGTAAATTATTTTCAATTACCTACCCTAGTGTTCCACTATAAATCTAACATAAAAAGAGTTTTATTTAGTTCAAGCAAACATAAGTAACTACTCTACCCAATAAGTTCTAAGTGTTATTTTTCCTTTTATCTAAATTTCTAAATGTGTCCTAATTAGGCTATATTCCTAATCTAAAATAAGATTAAGTTGGGAAATAGAAAATGAATATAGGAAGATATCTAAGCAAATGAAGTAGTACATATAAATACTTTGAAGTAGTACATAGAAAATGAAGATATCTCAATGCTTAAATATTTTGAGTAATAAATGAAATGTAATCAAATATTAAAGAAATTTGTACATATTTTAAAAATATAGAGCGTATAAATACCATTAAAGATCTACCTAAACTTAAGTTAAAATAACAATCATCATGTTAAAATCCAAAATACAAAAGAACTCTTAGAAGATAACTCATTTAAGCACATCATCTTTGAACAAGTAAATTATGAACTAGATAGAACTATCTAATGTAGGTTTGTTAAGTTTTGAAAACCCTCGATAAACCCTAATATACTGATTGAGGTTCCTTCAAAATTTTCTTGGTTATGACGTTCTTTTCTTCACAATTCCTCATGTTATTTCTTTCACCTGGGTTGAAATTGGGTTTTTTTTTTGTTTTGCTTATATTTGTGGGCCTATCTTGTCATGTGATATCTTTTTTAAAATTTAGAAAAGCTTGCAAAAATAATGATACACAAACACTTCTTGCCTCACTACACTATCACACCATGATGTGGTATAACAAGAAATTTTAATGTGTGTATTATCTTATATAGATACAGAGACTAGCAGGATGGAGGAAGTTGTACAACCAACCAATTGCCCCAAAAATAATGGTCAAATTTATTCCCATACAGTAGGAATATAGTTGATGTCCTTGATGGGAGGACTAGCCAACCAATTAATTTATCACCTAGTGGGAACACCCAACTTGGCCTATGACTTAAAAGCTATAGCATAATTTCCATGGAAAAGAACACTTGAAAAAATACTAAATCACAATTTTTTTAATGTCCAATAGATGGAAGAATCAATAACAACCTTGCATTATCTATGAAAAATGTGCAAAGAATATCCAAAACATGAAGTGACTATATCACGACAAGAGGTGACACTATCTCTGATAATATGCAAGTTGCAGTTTGAAATGAAACCCAAAAGAAATAAACAAATAAATAATTATATAAGACAAAAGAAAGCTTCTAATAGGGTTGTCATTGTTTGACAACAGCATGAGCTGAAGTGCAAATCAGTGGAGCTTTTCATAATGGTGACCCGTGTCCAAGTCCCCATGTTACATGCTTAAATGTACAAATCATTGTGTGATGTATTCTAAGCGGAAGGGTGAAGATATTATTCCTATGAAGAAAATACAAATTCATTCTCAAAAGTTTGCTCGCCTAAACTTCAACCACCTCACCAAATCTTACATTCGACAATCACTCGTAGTGAAAATATTACTAATGGGTAAAAGAAAAGGAAAATGAGTAAAAGAAAGTCATTTAAGGAAAAGAATAAGGAATAAGAAAAAAGAAGTAATGAATGTGCATACATCCACATACATACCTTGGCAGTGTAAGTAATACCCTCAAGCTGGAAATTCCAGTTATCTTCGCATTCAATCATGTTTCCTCTATAAATCTCACCACTCTTTAGCTCCACCATCACAATGTGACCTACTGCTTTGTACAACAACTTCATTAGAATCCCTAAACTTCTGCTTATCTTTTTCCAACCTTACAAATTCTCAAACCCTCAATAAACCTAAATGTACTAATTGAGGTTCCTTCAAATTTTTCTTTGTTATGGCCTTCTTTTCTTCACAACCCCTCACATTATTTCTTTCACTTGGCTTGAAATTGGGTTCTTTGTTTTGTTTTGTTTTGCTAGGGTTTTAATGGATATGACCGAGGGATTATATTATTTGTGCATGTAATCTTTATTATTATTTGAATATGTTGCAAATGGTTTATAGCTAGCTATTCAAGGGAAATAAAAACTTAAATGCATTTAACGATCACATGAAAAGGTATCTATATCGATATTTGGTCCCTAAAGGTTCTTTTTAGTATTTTTATATCCAACAGATGGAACAATTAATAACAACATTGCATTATCTATAAATGTTTTACAAAGAATATCCAGAACATGAAGTGACAATATCACGGCAAGAGATGAAACTATCTCTAATAATATGCACTGTATTTTGAAATGAAACCCAAAAGAAATAAACAAATAAACAATTATATAAGTCAAAAGAAATCTTCAAATAGGGTCATCATTGTTTGACAATCACATGAGCTGAAGTGGAAACTAGTGGGGCTTTTCATAATGGAGACCTGTGTCTAAGTCCCCACATTACATACTTAAATGTACAAATCCTTGGGTGCTGGACTCTAAGAGAAAGGGTGAATATATTATTCCTAAAAAAAAAATCAAAGTCATTCACAAAAGTTTTTGTTAGATCTAGGGCACACAACTGAGAGGGGGGGTGAATCAGTTGTACAAAACTTGCTTCTTTTTCAAACACTTAAATCCTCTTTGTTATTTAATAGCATATCAATTAATCACTCATGAAAGCATGAAGAATAAACACTAGAGCAGATATATATCAACACATGAGACACCAAGATTTTGACGTGGAAAACCCGGTCAAGGGAAAAACCATGGGGTGATTAACCCAAGGATTACTCTTTGTTAGAAGAATAAGAAAAATAGATGGCACATGTCAATTAGGGCTCACTGCCTGAGTACACTACTCACAAGAGGCACACTACCTACAAGAGACACACTGTCTACAAAGTAACAAGTATTACAAACTTGAACTAGAGATTGACATCTTTACCATGTCTAGATCAGTTCCATTTAAGCCTGAAAACTCCTGCTCTGGCTTTCGCACTTCTCTTCGCTATACCACACTCATCACCACAAGACACACTTCAAAATGAATTCACAATCCCTTATTTATACAAGGCATCAACTTAGGAACAATTATCTAAGTTGGCAAACACCTGCAAGATCATTCGCAAGATGTGTAATACATCTGGTCGGCTAGTCTCAAGAAGAACACCAATATCCGTGGTTATTCTTCAAATGTAAACTCTAACTTCAATGCAAACCACCAATAAGAATTGTACAAGATCCAAGGATCACCAAAACCTTTCCTGAGTCATCAAGAACATCCACACTTTATCAGCTTATTGGAATTCTTCTGTTCTTCATCTGAAACTTCAAGAACACAGTTTGCCATCACTGTCATAATGAAAAATTTACTTCTGAACCTCCAAACCATGAACAAATCTAGTTGTCACTTCACACAAACTTCTTCAACACTCCCTCCAATCCACAGAGTGAGAAAATGCAATTTCAGAGCTCACCGGACCAATCTGTGACACTCTGTCACCACTGAACACCTACCGGAACTAGTTCTACTTGAGTGATCATAACTTCTTCATATCTTCATGCGGACCTCTGAAATCTTGACTGGAGCATGTCAAGACTCATGTCTACAAACCCTTTAAACCGTATCCTCTGATCCTCAACCTATGGAGGACTTTTTCCTTCTTCTCATCATTGTTCTTCATTGTTTCTGATTCAGACTAATTTCCTCAATAACCTTAGTACACAGCTCATCCAATCCTTCTCATTAATGCAATATGAGTATGTTGACATCAATGACAACATTGGTTATCCTCATACTTGCAACAATCTCCCCCTTTGTCATTGATGGCAACATATGATGTGAAAAACCATCAAGACAAAAACTTCTCTTCTTTGTCACAGCTCCCCCTATCAGCAACAACTCTTCACATGTCTTCTCTTCCTTTACTACTCCCCCTTTGATCATCAACCACTTGTTTTTCACATGTCTTCTCTCCCCCTTTGACATCAATGGCAAAGAGCTCATACTTGCAATTCTGACACATCAGAATCATACCAGCTACTCCCCCTTAGTAGCAGCTCCCCATCATTAATCCAGATCCCAAGATATGACTGTGATATCCACCAAATTGATGCATATCAGTGCATCCTAGTTCATCATTGGAGGGGCCATGACCCCTAACTTCTCCCTGAGATACTCAAAAGAGTCCTTAGGAAAAGGTTTAGTAAAAATATCTGCAAGCTGATCCTTGGAGGGCACATACTCCAATCTGACTTCACCCTTGTTCACTTGTTCTCTCAGAAAGTGAAATTTGATAGATATATGGTTGGTCTTAGAATGCAATACTAGATTCTTAAAAATATTTATTGCACTTGAATTATCACAGAAAATTGTGATAGGCTCCTCATATTCTACTTGAATATCTCTTAGCATCTGCTTCATCCACAAAAGTTGAGTGCAACTACCTACTGCTGCAATGTATTCTGCTTCAGTTGTAGATAGGGATATTGCCTCTTGTTTCTTGCTTAGCCAAGAAACCAACCTTTTTCCTAAAAAGAATGCTCCTCTACTTGTACTCTTCCTATCATCCACATCTCCTGCCCAATCTGCATCTATATATGCATGAAGAGAAAAGTCATGGTCCCTAGGATACCATAGGCCATACTCAATTGTTCCTTTAAAGTACCTAAAAATTCTTTTGATTGCCATGACATGAGATTCTCTGGGATCAGCCTGGAATCTCACCACAAGACCAACTGCCTGCATTATATCTGGTCTAGTTTGAGTGAGATACAATAATCCTCCAATCATTGATCTGTACTTGGTCTAATCTGTCTTAGGAGAGTCATCATCTTTGCTCAACTTACATCTGGTAGCCATAGGAGTGTTCATTGGCTTTGAATCTTCCATTCCAAATTTCTTCAATAGTTCTTTCACATATTTGGTCTGAGAGATAAAGATTCCTTTCTCTGTCTGAGTAATTTGTAGACCCAAGAAGAAATTCATTTCACCGAGCATTGACATTTCAAACTCACTTTTCATTTGGTTTGCAAAGGTTTTACACATACTGTCTCTTCCTCCAAAGATGATATCATCAACAAATACTTCAACAATCAAGATGTTTTCATGATCAATTTTGAAATATAGGTTACTATCAGTAGTACCTTTGTTGAAACCAATCTTCAAAAGATGTTTGTCTAGCCTCTCATACCATGCTCTTGGGGCTTGTTTTAGACCATATAGTTCCTTCTTTAATTTGCAGACCATATCACCATGCTCAGATAACTGAAATCCATCCAGTTGTTCAATGTACACTTCTTCTTCTAAGTCACCATTCAGGAAAGTAGATTTGACATCCATCTGATACACTTTGAAATCTTTGAAGGCAGCAAATGCAAGAAATAGTCTGACTGCTTCAATTCTTGCCACCGAAGCAAAGGTTTTCTCAAAATCAATCCCTTCTATTTGAGAGTAGCCTTTGCAGAATAATCTGGATTTATTTCTGATTACTTCACCAACTTCATTTAGTTTGTTCCGGAAGACCCATTTAGTTCCAATCACATTCTTTTTACTAGGTCTAGAAACAAGATCCCAAGTGTGATTTTTCTCAATTTGCATCAACTCTTCCTCCATTGCTTTGGTCCAATTTTCATCATTGCAGGCTTCATTTATTGTCTTAGGTTCAATCTTTGAAATCAGACAACATTCATCTAGATTTTGAGCAACATTCCTTCTAGTTTGTACACCTTTGCTTTTGTCACCTATGATTTGATCTTCAGAGTGGTTCAGTCTTACATACCTTGGAACTTTGGGAGTTTCTTGCACTTCTGCTTCTTGATCAGGCTCATCTAGACCTATCTCTTTTTCCTAATTTACCAGATCAGTCTGAATCTGACCTTTAGGACAGGATTGAGTTCCTTGAATCAGAATACCATTTTGATCATCTTCATCATACTCAAAAAATCTTGAGGGCTTTTCAATACCTTCATCAACCTTCACATTTGTACTTTCTATCATCTTTCTCAATCTCTTATTGTAACACCGGTATGCTTTGCTTTGAGTGGAGTAACCCAAGAAAATTCCTTCATCACTTCTAGCATCAAACTTTCCTAGATCTTCATCTCTTTTAATGTAACATTTGCTACCAAATACTCTGAAATATCTCACAGTAGGAGTGATGCCAAACCAAAGTTCATAAGGAGTCTTACCAGTATTGCTTCTGATTTGAACTCAATTGAGAGTGTAGACTGCAGTGCTGATAGCTTCTCTCCAAAACATCTGGGGAACATTTGCTTCCATCATCATTGTCCTGGAAGCTTCTTGGATGGTCCGGTTCTTTCTCTCTACTACTCCATTCTGCTATGGAGTCCTAGGAGCAGATAATTATCTTTTTATACCATGCTTCTCACAAAAGTCTATGAATTCACCAGATGTGAATTCACCACCTCTATCAGACCTCAGGCATTTTAGTTTTAATCTGGTTTGATTCTCTACCATAGCCTTGAAGACTTTGAACTTCTCAAAAGCCTATGATTTCTCTTTCAGAAAGGTAACCCACATCATCTGGGAATGGTCATCAATTAGTAACATGAAATATCTATCACCTTACATACTCTTGATTCTTGTCGGACCACATAGATCAGTATGAACTAAGTTCAATAATCTGGTAGAGGACTGATCCTTGCTTTTGAAAGAGACTCTACTTTGTTTACCCATCTGACATTCTTTGCACAAACTGTTTGCAGGTTTTACCAATTTTGGAAGATCTCTTACAGCCTGAGTATTACTTATCTTGATGATGTTATCAAAATTTACATGACACATCCTTCTGTGGCATAACCAACTCTAATCTACTTGAACAAACAAACAACTTTTACCAGCACCAACCAAGTGGAAGATATTACCTTTTGTTTGAGTACCGGATGCAATCTCTGTTCTAGATCTTTCAAAGATTTTGCATTTTCCATCCTTGAATCAGAGATCATAGCCTTTGTCCACGAGCTGTCCAACACTGAGAAGATTGTGCTTCAAACCTTCAACATACAACACATTACCAGTTTTGTTTCTTCCATTAAAAGAAATAGTTCCTCTTCTTCTGATTCTACCAGCAGAATTATCACCAAACTTTACCACTCCACTTTCATACCTTTCCAAATCTAAGAACTTGTTCTTGTCACCTGTCATATGGTGAGAGCATCCACTGTCAATAATCCAATCAATAATCCAATCAATAATCCAATCATCCTTTTCTTCAACTTGGGTAGCCAAAGCTCTTTCTACAGCCTTATGATTGACAGATTCAGTTGATATTGGATCTTCTTCCTTGATGGCAATAAACACCCATTCACTTCCGGATTTGTCTCCTATCTCTAATTCATCATCTGTTACTCCTTCATTATCAGCTTCTTCATGAACATAATAATAATTCTTTTGGAACCTTTGTCTGTTAGAATTTGATCTTGTAGATCTTTCTGGACATCTTGAGGCAAAATGACCAATCTTATTGTAGTTGAAACACTTAAAGGGTAATTTTCCTTCATACTTACTAAATCCTCTTGGTAGTCTTTTTGCAAATAGGGCTTCAAGTTGAGCTGTTTCTGCTTCTTCCTCTTCCATGTCTCTTCTTGCTTGATCATACCATGACATCTTCCTTGAAGAGTTTTCTCCCGGATCAAATCTTTGTTTGCCTTTCATAGAGGCACTCGCTTTGAATGCAGATTCAGTCTTGGGGGATCATCTCCAAACTTGGTCATTTCAAATGCAGCCAATTTGTTAGCCAATTGGTCTCTTGTGATAGTTGTATGGGCTTTGAATTCATCAATGGCAGCAACCTTGATTTTGTAGGCAGCAGGAAGGGATCTGAGAATTTTGCCAACAATCTCATTTTCATCCAAAACTCCAGTAGCATTCCTAATTCCACACAGCAGCTCATTTACTCTTGGCATAAAGGTAGTAATATTGTCATCATCTCTCATCTTCAATCTTTCAAATTTCCCTTTCAGACTCTGCAACCTTGCACTCTTAACATACTCATCTCCTTCATGCAGAAGTTCTAGTTTAATCCAGATCTCATAGGTAGTTGGAAGGTCAATAACATTTGAGAGCTCTGTGTCAGTTAATGCGCTTAGAAGAGCTTCTTTGGTCCGCAGATTGTTTTCAGCATCTGTGATTTCATTTAGGGTTGTCGGACCACCCTGTGGAGGTACATATGCTTTTGTGACCATTGACAAGTATGCTTTTCCCATACACTCCAAGTGACATTTCATGCAACCTTTCCAAAGAGAGAAGTTGGTTCCATCAAACTTCGGACTATCCTTCTTGTATGATGACATCCTAGATCTCCTCAAGCAATTAAGCTCCTTTTAGAGGAACTTGGATCTGATACCAATTGTTAGATCTAGGGCACACAACTGAGAGGGGGGGTGAATCAGTTGTACAAAACTTGCTTCTTTTTCAAACACTTAAATCATCTTTGTTATTTAATAGCATATCAATTAATCACTCATGAAAGCATAAAGCATAAACACTAGAGCAGATATATATCAACACATAAGACACCAAGATTTTGACGTGGAAAACCTGGTCAAGGGAAAAACCATGGGGTGATTAACCCAAGGATTATTCTCTATTAGAAGAATAAGAAAAATAGATGGCACATGCCAATTAGGGCTCCCTGCCCGAGCACACTACTCACAAGAGGCACACTGCCTACAAGAGACACACTATCTACAAAGTAACAAGTATTACAAAGTTGAACTGGAGATTGACATCTTTACCATGTTTGGATCGGTTCCATTTAAGCCTGAAAACTCCTGCTCTGCCTTTCACACTTCTCTTCGCTATACCACACTCATCACCGCAAGACACACTTCAAAATGAATTCACAATCCCTTATTTATACAAGGTATCAACTTAGGAACACTTATCTAAGTCAGCAAACACCTACAAGATCATTCGCAAGATGTGTAATACATCTAGTCGGCCAGTCTCAAGAAGAACACCAATATTTGTGGTTATTCTTCAAATGCAAACTCTAACTTTAATGCGGACCGCCAATAAGAATTGTACATGATCCAAGGATCACCAAAACCTCTCCTGAGTCATCAAGAACATCCACACTTTATAAGCTTACTGTAATTCTTCTGTTCTTCATCCGGAACTTCAAGAACACAGTCTGCCATCACTGTCATAATAAAAAAGGTACTTTCGGACCTCCAAACCATGAACAAATCTAGTTGTCACTTCACACAGACTTTTTCAACACTCCTTCCAATCTGCAGAGTGAGAAAATGCAATTTCAGAGCTCACTAGACCAAATTGTGACACTCTGTCACCACTGAACACCTACCAGAACCGGTTCTACTTGAGCAATCATAACTTCTTCAAATCTTCATGCGGACCTCTAAAATTTTGATTGGAGCATCTCAAGACTCATGTCTACAAACCCTTTAAACGGCATCCTCTGATCCTCAACCTATGGAGGACTTTTACCTTCTTCTCATCACTGTTCTTCACTATTTCTGATTGAGACTAATTTCCTTAATAACCTTAGTACACAGCTCATCCAATCCTTCTCATTAATGCAATATGAGTATGTTGACATCAATGACAACACTAGTTATCCTCATACTTGCAACAGTTTTCTCAACTAGACTTCAACTTCCTAACCAAATCTTACATTCATCAACCATTCGCAGTGCAACTATTACTAGTTACCAAACATAATAATTTTTCAAAAATACAAGCCTAAAAGTTTTGGAAGGTACATAATTACATAAGCCCTAAACAATCCCATATTTAAATTTAAAGGCTAAGAAAAGAAATTTCAAAAAGGGTAAAAGGAAGTCATTTAAGGAAAAGAATAAGGAATAAGAAAAAAGAAGTAATGAATGTGCATACAGCCACATACATACCTTGGTGGTGTAAGTAATGTCCTCAAGCTCACAATTCTAGTTATCTTCACATTCAATCATGTTGCCTCTGTAAAGCTCACTTCTCTTGAGCTCCTCAGTCACAACGTGACATGCCACTTCATGTAGCAACTTCACTAGAATCCCCAAGCTTCTTCTCATCTTTTTCCAATCTCACAAAATCTTCAAGACCCGTACATGATAAGGATACAATAAAGAGCTCCCCTTAGCTTTGAGAAATATTTATTCTATACTAACAAGGCCAACCACATGAAGGTGGAATCTCAGTGGCCTCACCTAAGAACTAAGACACCTAAGACCTAACACACCTAAAACCTAAGACCTAAGACCTAGAACACAACCACTACAATAGAATAGGCCATTAGCACCTAAAATAGCACTAGATTTTAGTGTGATTGAGCTAAAAAATTGGACACTTTTCCTAGCGTAACACTTAGTGCAACTTTGCATTCTTACTTGAGCTCCAGATTTAGCACCGACTTTTGAACCTGATTTAGTGCCGTATTTATTGCTGGAAAGCAATAACCAGATTTGGTGCCAGATTTAGCGTCAGATTTGACACCCAATTTGGCTTCCAATTTTTCTTCTAGTTTGGCTTCTAGGTTTGCTTCTTATTTTGCTTCCATTTTTGATTTTGGTGTTGCTTCCGGTGTTGCTTCCAGATTTGCTTCCAATTTAGCATCGGATTTGGCACCCAAATTGGATTCCAATTTGCCTTCTAATTTTTCTTCTAGTTTTGCTTCTTGTGTTTCTTCTAGGTTTGCTTCTAGTTTTGCTTCCAGTTTTGCTTCAAGTTTTGCTTCCAAGTTTGCTTCGAGTTTTTCTTCCAATTTCGCTTCCCATTTTGTTTCCAATTTAGCACCAGATTTGGTACCCAATTTTGCTTCTTGTGTTTCTTCCAAATTTGCTTCCATTTTTTCTTCTTGTTTTGCTTCAATTTTTGCTTCTAGTTTTTCTTCCCACTTTCCTTCCAGATTTGCTTCCAATTTAGTACCAGATCTAGCTTCCACTTTGGCTTCTAAGTTTTCTTCTAGTTTGGCTTCTTGTGTTGCTTCCACTTTTGCTTCTGGTTTGGCTTCCAAGTTTGTTCCAATGTTGCTTCTGATTTTGCTTCCAAGTTTGCTTTGGGTTTTGCTTCTAGATTTGCTTCCATTTTTGCCTCCAATTTTGCTTCAAATTTAATGCTAGATTTGGCACCCAATTTAGCTTCCAATTTAGCTTCCATGTCTACTCCCATTTTTGCTTCTAGTTTTTCTCTCAATCATGCTTCATAATTTTCTTCTTGTATGACATCTAAAATAGCTTCTTTTTTGGCTTCCTAATTGACACTAAGTTTTGCTTCCATTATGACCTCCTTTGTTGCTTTGGGATTTGCTTCTAATTTAACAAGATAATTATATAAAAAATAAGATAATTATTATAACATTATCATCATCTATAATTAAAATAAGTGAGTCAAATATCTATAATTTAATTGAATTTTACAACATCCATCCTGTAGTAAATTAAAATCATCATACGTAATAAATATCCATAAAAAAATCATCGACCATTTTCAATATATATAAATTGACAAGTCAATACTAATAAGATCATCATCATATATAACTAAAACAAGTGAAAGTCAAATATGCCAGTAGATCAAGAACATGTCAAAATGATACACGTACAAATGATATAAGTAAAAATGATAAATTATGTAACTCAAAATGATACAAGTCAAGATGATACATGTTTAAATGACATAAGTCAAATTGATACATGTGAAAATGATACAACTCAATAATATGGTACTACAGGCCGTGAAAATGATACATATGATAGCAACCATGAAAAAAGGCATTATAACGATATATTAGTAACGATCCATGATGCAGTCTATATGATCATGAATGTCATTGGCTACTACCAGCAACTGCCTCATCATCATCATCACCATCGTGATCATCATCATCATGATCATCGTTGTTGTTATCATCATCGTCATTGGCCTCATTGTCTTTTGTATCTACATCATCATCATCCTCTGCCATGTGATCTATACTAGAACCAATATAATCTGGATCTATATCATCAGGATCATCTTCATCTTCTTGAAGACCCGTCTTCTGCAAAAAAAACATTTAAAATGAAAAGTTATTATTTATTTCATGTAATAATTTATTTTTCTATTATATATCTAATATTCCAACATATGAAATGAAACCATAATCATATTACATCATATCAAAGTGCACATACCATAATAAAATTTCCAAAAAGTTACAGCTAATATGTCATTCCAATGATGTAAAACATGCAACAATTCTAATAAACGTTACTAAAGATCATAAAAAAATTTGTTATATAATTTAACTATCAACTGTAAATTCTATTACATAACCTTAAGTGCAACAAATTACATGGTCAATGTATGTTCTTTTTCACTATTAATCTAATAACTTGAATTAGACAAAAACATTAAAGTGTTTTTAAGTAGCAATTGATTAAATTATCTTACATGTCATTAATGAATGCACAATTTTTTTTCAATAATTATTTATCTTAAGGTTTATGAGAAACCTTAAGATAAAGGTCTAGTAGTTGCTCCATGGGGCATGTTTAACAAACCAAATGCAATTGCCAACTTTTCACCATGGTGGCAGAGAAATAATTCTTTTTCCCATCCTTCCACAACATTAAGTAAATTCTTGAATCTGGAAAATACCTTGCCACCTTCATCTGCCAAGCCAATTTCTCCAACTTTGCATAGGTCTCCTTTGTCTAAGGATGTGATTTGTCTTCTAAACAAAAAAACATGTATCATTTTATGCCCTTCAATCCAACTACATCTAGGCATTTTTTTAATTCCTCTATCTTTCATCAATCTCCTTACCTCACCACACCTGCCCACTGGTGGATAGATGTTTGAGAGAAGAACATAAGTTGTGTAACATTTTTAGGATCCAAATAAAAAAGTAGTGTTTCTATAAAAACTCCTAAGCCTATATTCATATGTGATCTACAGGCACTAAGAAAACACATGCATACAACTAGTACAAATTTAATAGGTATCTCAATGATAAAGTTTAGGATGTCTTCAAGATAGCCAACAATGGTAAGGAGGTCAACCATGCACGTAAACAAAGAGGCCCTAGTTAGCAGGTTGTATAGGGAGAAGGATGATTCTCATTTTTAAGAATCCTAAGTCTCACTACTACATATGTTGCTAAAGAAGGGCCAATTTTAAACTAGGTAGTTGTTTTGTCACTCACTTTGTGCAATGAAATGATGAGAGTTGAGTCTCCTTATATAACTGTAGATTTGCATAGAGCAACCTCTAATACAATAACAATATAAATGCACACTTAACTTTACGGTATCTTAGTCCAGACATGATGCTATAGAAATCTGATGGTACCTCCTACTAAAGATGTCATGCCATAGACCAGATACCACTGTATAGTATATATCACATCTACTATAACAATTTCCTTCCAAATGAAGGGTTACAGTCTATGATTAACATACATAGACCTTTCTAGTGTTTACAAGATAATTCCTTAGTCAACACCATACTAGTGTCGACAAGATGTTTCCATAGTTAAAATAAGAAATTAATGCCACTTTGCAAACAATAAGCAAGCCTTCAGAGAGCTTAAAGTTTCCATTTACATCCATGCACAATAACTTAATCAACCCTTAGGATTTTATGGACAATGAAACAAAAGGTCCTATATTCCATTTATGAATCCTCTATCCAAATGACATAGTGACCATAAGTACATAATATCTACTATTTTGTGGGTAGTGCTCAGACATTCAAACACAGGGAAGTCCATACTAAGATAAATTTGTTCACAAATACTCTCTAATTTAATAAGTACTAGTTTGAAATCACATTTCGAAGTTAGTGAAAGTCTTTACAATTAACTCAAAGGTTATTCTCATCAAATGAATGCCTTCACAATAGACTATTCTAGTTACAAGTACAATATAACTATTGCAATGTCACACAACTGTATGCAATTGACAAAACCCATTCTTTCCAAGAGTCAACTGGTAATCAACTACAATCATGTAGTGTTGTTTCAACATTGTATTTGATTATTGCTTCAGTAATGTAAACATCATAACCTTGGAGGGAGTGTTGGGAGGCAAGTTGACCTAAACCAAGGATCTAAAACCATCCCAAAAGCCCACTAGGAGTGGCATTATTAATCCCAAGAATACCTCGCATCCACAATTGAGAGAGTGGACATTTATAGGTGAAATACCAATACCATTAGGGTTTACAACCATGTCAAAAATGATAACCATGAACCAGGCTAGGTTTCCTCAAGACTCATGGTATGTTGCAATGATAGCATTCTAGCAATTCTAGCTAGGGTTTGAAACTCCACTTCAAACTGTGAACAAATTAATGTAGCTTCCTTCATGATAGAAATCCAAAACACAATAACCAACAGTTTGCCACAATTCATAAGTCCCATGATCTTAAGTCTCAACTCTCACAGTTAACAATATTTTCCACATCCAAACCCTTTAGCATACACTTTCACAAGACCACATACAATTACACAAGTTAAAGGAAATGTTTCACCAAAATGGTCAGTGTAATTTTACAAGAATAGATGACAAGGAGCTTTACTTCAAAGAAAGGTTAGCCTGGTTGAAGAAGACCAGTTGGTGATTTGAATCTTAGTTTTCAACCAAAATAGTAAGACACTTAGCCAACATGATGAGCATACCCAAAGTCTCCCTTCCTCTAAATCACTTATAGTCCAACCATCAACCTTCCTTCCTCAACCCCAAGGAAAAAAGAAGAATTCCCCCCCAAAATGGTTCCCCACTCCTTCCTTTTCTCCTCCCTTACATACCCAAAAACTAAGCACATTAAAGACTAGTACTTCCCAAAGCTATTATGGTAGAGGAGAGTTAATGCCTACTGCTAATGATGGCTCCTTCTCAACAAAAAAAAAATGTGCACATTAAAATTTAAATGTCCACTATTATATTTCAAAGGTTTGAAATATAACCAACAACGTAACTGTAATGCATGCCCCCTTTAATTATTATAATAAAAAGGTTAGGAAACAAAGACTTGAGATAAACCCTTTGGTCTGTTCACTTAGGAAACCACCTAAAAACTCAATGATAAGTACATCCACATGATCAACAAGAATGACAAGAAAGCTATGAATAATGATCCACTTGAGTTAATAAGACAAGAAGACCAATAGAAACCAAACACAACAAACAGAGTACAATTGTAACTATTTGTCTCAAGTATCACTCTATAATGTCTTCAAAGATTATTGAAACTCAACACAAGAAATGCAAATTGACACATTAACACAACAATATCTAACTAAGTTATTGAAAATCAACTATTCACACATCATTCTCCATTTAGATTACAAAATCGGTCCACTTTTTGCTTTGTAACATTTCCTTTTAAAATTGCGTTGGTTGCCGGCCATATTTCTCCTCCTGTTAAAACATGGCACATGGACTAGTTAAACTAATTATATGCAATCATTTATTTTTTCCTAGGAAATAAAAAAAATACCATTTAACATATTAAATATACTTACAAATGTACAGATCAAGGCCTGTAAACCTTTCTGGCCACTGTGATGAGTGGCACAAAGTTTGTCAAGCCTAGCCTTGGAGGCCTTGTCTTGAAACATATACTAATTCAATTTAATTATGCACAAATAAAATTTTAAAATTGTTTAATAAATTTGATATAATCTTATGAGCAAATTCAAATACCTACGTACTCTCCTTGAGGACTTCCTCCATGCATCATACTTCTCATATGCTTTTACAAGCTCTTTCCATACTTTGAGACTTACATCAATTGGCTTTTTTTGAGCCTTTTCTTAGGAGGGATTTTTTTTTATCTTTTTTTTTGTTGCACCAAAATCTCTTGTAGTTTTGAGACATTCATAGCTTTATTTTCTTTACAGACCAACCTATGCCAAATTCAGTCTCCATGTCTTGGATAATTACTTTTCTCACGTGCATGGGTATCTTTGAGAATGCCAAGTGTAGATGGTCTTTGAACCGTTGAAGGCATGATCCCTTCAACCTATTCACAAACATTTTTCTAGCATCTATCATTCAGACTTCCCTTGAAACCACATCATATTCTATCTTGGTATCATAGCTACCAATGCAAGATGCAAAACATGGCATGATGCTCGAAGAAGTCTGTGTCCCACGAGTGGCTAGGACAATGGAATCCTCTACTCCATGTTCCACATTCTTAGAGGTTATTGTTATTGATTTCCTCTTGGAACTATTGTCTGATCCATGACTAGTTGGGAATCAATTGATTCCCTTTGACACTGTTGATTTGGTTGCAATGTTTTAGGGGCTTTACTAAATCATTTTTCTATGTATCTGGAAAGCATTGTCACGTCAACACCATCCAATTTGTTCACTGCCTCTACCCCCAATATGGAAGCCAATGCCTCTTTATCTTTGTCAGTGTCATGTCCCTATATATATAATAATAATAATAAAATTCTTCTTTTAAATTTAGAAATAGAAAACTAAATACTCAAAATCAAAGAAACAATGGAAACATTTACAAATCTATAAATTGACAGTGAATTACTTGATTGTGGCCAGAGTTTTCTCCCTTCCCTCTATTGCTTGACATTTTGAGGTGACCTAGGGCAAATTACTTTCATCCAATATGTGGAGTCAATTGTAGCCAGGTATGAATTAACAGCGTGCTTGACCAATTGTAGCCAAAAACAAATCTTAACAGCTTGTATTTTGGGTATGATGTACAAAGAGACCTTATTTGACATGCCTTCTAAAAATGGTAAATGCAAGTTATATTGCAAGAAAGGATAATTAACAATATTATTATTGAAATTTACCCTAAAGCATGAGTACAACATCTTAGAAAAAAAATTGAGCTCAAAATTATATCAAAATAAATAAAAACCTAGGTCAAGAGTTAACTTACTTGCTAAAAGGCAGACGAACAAGCTTGATTGACTGGTTGAGGTAGCTAAAAACCCCAAATCTAGTAGCTAGCTAAAGCAATTTTTTATCTTCTAGATGTCTAGAACCAAAAATAAATAAAATACAAATTCACAGATCCATTGTAGAAACTTTTCAGTAACTTCTGTTTTTGACATAATAAAGTCGTCGCTTCGCAGGAAACCTAAAACAGAGGCAGAGTACACTATGTTGTGGGCTTATTTAATGTATTAACTTATTTGTGTTTTTTTTGTGTGGTATCTTTTAATGTTGGCGTGAATTTTAAAATTTTTTTTGGATTCATTGGTCAGTGCTAAAGTCCGCGTCTCTCACGCTGACTTTTGCGCCAACTTTTAGCCCTAAATGTAATCTCTTTGGGATGTCAAAACCAACGCGAAGTACACCTAATTTAGCACCATCATCATCCATTTCATAAGAAATCATCTCCATTGCATCCTACACCACCTTCGCATCACAAGCTTCAACATTTATGGGGATGTGTGCAACCATTGGTTATGGTTCCCTTCCATTCCACAATAAATCTACCATCATTCATCCACTATCCTACATACCCTCCACATACCATCCCTATGGTCTATGCTTTGGCATAAGTCCAACATAATCCACATCATAATCCACTACCTTCCCTACATAATCCACATCATAATCCACTTTTCTACCCTCTAGAATCCACATCATAATCCATTATCTTCCTAATCCATTTTCCTTCCATGTATCCCTTACCAACATCAATGAGGGCACTCAACATGGTCCATGCACGAGGACATTGTTCTATAATGGGACTATAACCTGTAACGTAACCTTCAACCCTCAACCCTAAAAACTATACCTTAAACCATTATCCCTCCACCCTAAACCCTAATCCCTCAACCATAAACACTCTCCCTAAAGCTTGAAGCCTCAACCCTTAAACCTTAAAATCTAAACCCTCAATCCTAAATACTATACCTTAAACTCTAATCCCTCAACATTAAACTCTAAACCCTCAACCCTAAACACTATACCTTCAACTCTAATCCCTCAGTACTAAACCCTAATCCCTAAACCCTAAACCCTAATCCCTTATCACTAAACCTTAAACCCTATCCCTAAAGCCTCAACTCTCAACACTTGAACCTTAAATCCTAAACCCTATCCCTAAACCCTCAACCCTAAATAGTACCATGCCTTAAACCCTAATGCCTCAACTCTAAACCATAATCCCTAAACCCTCAACCCTAAACCCTAAACTGTAAACCCTCAACCCTCAACACTATACCTTAAACCCTAATCCCTCAACCCTAATA
Organism: Cunninghamia lanceolata; assembly: GCA_027924645.1. Taxonomy (NCBI): domain Eukaryota; kingdom Viridiplantae; phylum Streptophyta; class Pinopsida; order Cupressales; family Cupressaceae; genus Cunninghamia; species Cunninghamia lanceolata. The sequence continues at coordinate 9,236,002 of BSBN01000348.1, forward strand.
TTAAGCTAAACTTATAGCTTCCACTCATTCCACCATCCTCAAGGGATCCAGAAATGCAAAATTAGATGCCTCTACTGATAAAGCCAAACATCCTAAGGGTCCTCATGCCTCAGGACATAAAAACAAAGAGTCAAAGAAAAATGAATCCAAAAAGTTATCCAAGCCCATACCTCCACAAGGAAAGTCCAAAACCAAAATGGTATGGGTACCTAAGCAACAAGAAATCAAGTTAAATGAGGCATCTACCTCTAAAAAATCCCAACCATCTACTCCCATCTCAAATTCCCATTTGGCTCAAAAGTGTCAAAACATTCCATCCCACAAGAAAAACAAAAGTAATAAAATGCCTAAGTCTATGTGTGTTCCTAAAGCCCTTCGTCATCCATCTCCTAAGAAAACATCTCCATTGCACCCTACACCACCTTTGAATCACAAGCTTCACCATTTATGGGGATGTATGCAACCATTGGTTATGGTTCCCTTCCATTCCACAATAAATCTACCATCATTCATCTACTATCGTACATACCATCCACATACCATCCCTATGGTCCATGCTTTGGCATAAGTCTGACATAATAAACATCATAATCAACTATTTTCGCTACATAATACATGTCATAATCCACTTTTCTCCCCTCTAGATTCCATGTCATAATCCACTATCTGCCTAACCATTTGCCTTCCATGTATCCCTTACCAACATCGATGAGGGAACTCGACATGGTCCATGTGCGAGGACATCGTTCTGTAATGGGACTATAGCCTTTCATTGTAGTGTAATGCAACCTTCAACCCTCAACCCTAAAAATTATACCTTAAACCCTAATCCCTCCACCCTAAACCCTAATCTCTCAACCGTAAATGCTATCCCTAAAGCCCGAAGCCTCAACCCTTAAACCATAAACCATATCCCTAAACCTTCAACCCTAAACACTATACCTTAAACTCTAATCCCTCAACAATAAAACCTAAACCCTCAACCCTAAACACTATTCCTTAAACTCTAATCCCTCAACCCTGAACCCTAATCCCTTATTGCTAAACCTTAAATGCTTTCCCTAAAGCCTCAACCCTAAACACTTGAACCTTAAATCCTAAACCCTATCCCTAAACCCTCAACCCTAAACAATACTATGCCTTAACCCCTAATCCCTCAAATCTAAACCATAATCCCTCAACCCTCTACCGTAAACCCTAAACCCTACACCCTCAACCCTCAACACTATACCTTAAACCCTAATCCCTCAACCCTCACCCCTCAACCCTAATATTAAAGCTAAACTTAAAGCTTCCACTCGGTCCACCATCCTCAAGGGATCCAGAAATGCAAAATTAGATGCCTCTATTGATAAAGGTAAACATCTTAAGGTTTGTCATGCCTCAGGACATAAAAACAAATTGTCAAAGAAAAATCAATCCAAAAAGTTATCCAAGCCCATACCTCCACAAGAAAAGTCCAAAACCAAAATGGTATGGGTACCTAAGCAACAAGAAATCAAGTTAAATGAGGCATCTACCTCTAAAAAATCCCAACCATCTACTCCCATCTCAAATTCCCATTCGACTCAAAAGTGTCAAAACATTCCATCCCACAAGCAAAACAAAAGTAATAAAACCTAAGTCTATGTGGGTTCCTAAAGCCCTTCATCATCCATCTCCTAAGAAAACATCTCCATTGTACCCTACACCACCTCTGTATCACAAGCTTCAATGTTTATGGGGATGTGTGAAACCATTAGTTATGGTTCCCTTCCATTCTTCAATAAATCTACCATCATTCATCTACTGTCCTATAGACCCTCCACATACCATCCTTATGGTCCATGCTTTGGCATAAGTCCGACATAATAAACATCATAATCCACTATTTTCCCTACATAATGCATGTCATAATCCACTTTTCTCCCCTCTAGATTCCACGTCATAATCCACTATATGCCTAATCCATTTGCCTTCCATGTATCCCTTACCAACATTGATGAGGGCACTCGACATGGTCCATGTGCGAGGACATCGTTCTGTAATGGGACTATAACCTTTCATTGCTACGTAACGCAACCTTCAAACCTCAACCCTAAAAGCTATACCTTAAACCCTAATCCCTCAACCGTAAATGCTATCCTTAAAGCCTGAAGCCTCAACCCTTAAACCTTAAACCCTAAACCCTATCCCTAAACCCTCAACCCTAGATTATACTATACCTTAAACTCTAATCCCTCAACACTAAACCCTAAACACTCAACCCTAAACACTATACCTTAAACTCTAATCCCTCAGCACTAAACCCTAATCCTTCAACCCTAAACCCTAATCCCTTATCACTAAACCTTAAACCCTATTGCTAAATCCTCAACCCTCAACACATGAACCTTAAATCCTAAACCCTATCCCTAAACTCTCAATCCTAAACAGTACTATGCCTTAAACTCTAATGCTTCAACTTTAAACTATAATCCCTAAACCCTCAACCCTAAACCCTCAACACTATTCCTTAAATGCTAATCCCTCCTCAACCCTCAACCCTAATCTTAAAGATAAAATTAAAGCTTCCACTCATTCCACCATCCTCAAGGGATCCAGAAATGCAAAATTAGATGCCTCTATTGATAAAGACAAACATCCTAAGGGTCCTCATGCCTCAGGACATAAAAACAAATTATCAAAGAAAAATCAATCCAAAAAGTTATCCAAGCCCATACCTCCACAAGCAAAGTCCAAAACCAAAATAGTATGGGTACCTAAGCAACAAGAAATCAATTTAAATGAGGCATCTACCTCTAAAAAATCCCAACCATCTACTCCCATCTAAAATTTTGATTTGGCTCAAAAGTGTCAAAACATTCCATCCCAAAAGCAAAACAAAAGTAATAAAACACCTAAGTCTATGTGGGTTCCTAAAGCCCTTTGTCATCCATCTCCTAAGAAAACATCTCCATTGCACCCTACACCACCTCTGAATCACAAGCTTCACCATTTATGGGGATGTGTGCAACCATTGGTTATGGTTCCCTTCCATTCCACAATAAATCTACCATCATTCATCCACTATCCTAAATACCCTCCACAGATCATCCCTATGGTCCATGCTTTGGCATAAGTATGACATAATCCACTATTTTCCCTACATAATCCACATCATAATCCACTTTTCTCCCCTCTAGATTCCATGTCATAATCCACTATCTGCCTAATCCATTTGCCTTTCATGTATCCCTTACCAACATCAATCAGGGCACTTAACATGGTCCATGCATGATGACATCGTTCTATAATGGGACTATAACCTTTCATTGCAGCATAATACAACCTTCAACCGTCAACCCTAAAAATTATACCTTAAACCCTAATTCTCTTTTCAACCAAGATCAAAAAATTATACCCTTAATCTCATAATAGTAATCAATTGTTTTACAAAATCCATACTTAACCTAAGTCTTGCATATCCATTCCATGAATTGTACCCTTTGCCTTTCCTAAGAACATATCAGCCAAATGTGACCCCGTCATTGGAACCTTTCACTTTTCTATACCGATGGCCTGATAAAGATATAGTATCACTATATTGGCAAAACAACGATATATAAGGGTAACCTTTGACGTCATCCCACTGATAGACTGAAAAAATGGAATAAAATGAGCTTATCGGGATAACATGTAGACATCGGTGGAAACCACATCATGTTTCCACCGATAGGATGATGAAGTTGGTAGAAGAAGGTTATATCATTGTAACATGTGGATTTCAGTGGAATACATATCACACCCTCACCAATGAGCCGATGAACTTGACAGGAGTTAGCTTATCCTTGGAACATGTCGACTTTGGTAGAACTTATATACGAGTTCCCCCAACATGCTGATAAAACCAAGAAAGAAAAAAGTATCGTTGTAGCATGTAAGGATCAGTGGAACTAAGGATAAAGTTCCACCGATAGCTTGAAATAACTATAAAACATTGAGGATATGGAGAACATCGGTTGAGCTAGGGCACATCAAGACAGCTTCATATCGAACCTCATTCATGGACCGAGAAAGGGAAATTTATCGATGGAAGGGATGGACTTCAGTGGAATATAAAACAAATCCTCAACGATACCATGATGATTGTTAAACAAGATTGATGTGACATTCCAAGACATCACTTGAATATTTGCAATTAATAAACTGGCAAGATGCACATCGATGGTGCATTTATGAGCTAAGATTGAAATAAGTTATTCCACTCTTGTAAGATTTGGCTAAAGAAGGTTATATCACCGGAACATGTCAACTTCAACATAACTTATATACGAGTTTCCTGACATGCTGATAAAACCAACAAAGACAAAATCATCATTGTAGCATGTAAGGATCAGTGGAACTAAGGATGAATTTCCACCGATAGCCTGAAATAACTATAAAACATTGAGGATATGAAGAACCTCGGCTGGACTAGGGCACATCGGGGCAACTTCATATGGAACCTCGCTGATGGACCGAGGAAAGGAAATTTATTGATGGAAGGGATGAACTTCGGTGGAATATACAATAAAGTCTCAGTGATATAGTGATGATTGTTAGACAAGATTGATGTGACATTCCAAGACATCATTCAAATATTTGTAATTAATAAACCAGTTCGATACACATCGATGGTGCATTTATGAGCTGAGATTGAAATAAGTTATTCCACTCCTGTAAGATTTGGCTGAAGAAGGTTATATCGCCAGAACATGTCAACTTCGGTAGAACTTATCTATGAGTTCCCCTAACATGCCAATAAAACCAACAAAGACAAAAGCATTGTTGTAGCATGTAAGGATTGGTGGAACTAAGGATGAAGTTCCACCAATAGCCTGAAATAACAATAAAACATTGAGGATATGCAGAACATCGGTCGGACTAGGGCACATCGGGGCAACTTCATATGGAACCTTGCCGATGGACTGAGAAAAGGAAATTTATTGATGGAAGGGATGGACTTCGGTGGAATATAAAACAAAGTCTCAGAGATACAATGATGATTGTCAGACAAGATTGATGTGACATTCCAAGACATTGGTTGAATATTTGCAATTAATAAACTGACTCGATGGCAAGATACATATCTCAAGGTACATTTATGAGCTGAGATTGAAATAAGTTATTCTACCCCTGTAAGATTTGGCTGAAGAAAGAGGGAGAAAGGAATTTTGACCTTTCGCAGAGCAAGGAGCAGAAAAAGGCCAACCAGAAATACATTTCAAGTAAATATATCAGTCTTGACTATAAATTTATACTATGTAGAAGCTTTGGAGTTTGCATTATGGAAAATAATATAGAGAAACATAAAGCTAAAAAGTAGAAGGTCGAGAAAAGATCACCGAATCAAGATTTAAATGACTAATGCCCAGGGTCTGGGTGGAGACCAAAAAGAAATGCCCAAACTAATCCCTCCATAGATAAATTGATAGATGACTATAAGGAGTTAGGAGATGTTTGGACCCCTCTTCGAGTGTATCAATTGTTTCTGTATCATTTCAAGAAAAAATATAGGTATGATCCTGTCTGCAACCCTTGGAGGTTAAATTTAGTAAGGCTAATAATGTCTAATGTCTTTATCAATGAGGATTTGATTAAAGCCTTAGCTAGCAAATATGACATAAAAACAAGAACTATTAGATCACACACTGGTGATAATACTCTAGTGCTTTCCAAGGATCTTATTGTGAATTTTTTTCAATTGGAATGTGGCTTTGACACACCAATTATAGTCAGAGACCTATTCCTGGAGTATAGGCATATGGACACCAGTTATAAGAGAGGCAAGTTAGCTTTACATAGGCTAAAAGATGACAAGGGTCAGATGAGGAAATTTTGCAATGCTGAGAACCCTCTATTTTTTGAAGAATTATTTGAGGAGTACTTTCGTTACACTTATTATGTTGCTGGTCAAGTCTTCAGTCTTGAGGTTCCCCCACAAATGTCAATTGCACCTATGGTGTTAGCTGTAGATAGTCAAACAAAGGGAGAAAGACCTTTTGATTATGCAAGTTACATAGCTAATGCTCTAAACCATGGATTGGAGAAAATCAAACATAATAGTGATAAGATTATTTTCAAACACTACTCTTTGTTAATGCATTTTCTTTTGCACGAAGGGCATGGTAGAAGATAGTGGAGTTTAGAGATGAAAATTTAGGACTCGTTTGACAATGGAGACCCAAAACTAGTGCAAATGTGGACTTCACTGTGGGATTGTTGTTTTGACAGATCTCATTATTTTTGGTTTGAAGAATATTTTTTGAAGTCTCTAATGCAACTATTGGGACATTCTCATGACTATAGCCTCTCTCCCAGGATACAAAGGTTTCTTAGGCCAAAGGAAAATGATCCAAAGACTAAGGTGGGTCATAACTGGGGAGATTAGTATGCCCTTTTAGACTACACCATGATACGAGTTTATGGATTTGAGGGTTCCCCTTATCTATTGCCTAGAGTTGTCCCAAATAGAATTGCATACTTAGAAATTGTGTGACAATTGGCTAAATCTAATGCTATTCATCTAAAGATGAACAACAAACAATCATTCATGCCCAACACTTTTTGCTTCGGGGAATTCACAATAATCATGAATGAGGGTTATGAAGAAGTCAATGCCAAATTAGCATAGTATGGTCTCCCAATAGGAGATGAAAGAAAAGGTTTTGATATAGAGGGTTTTATTCATAGAGCTAGGGTCTCACAGGGTTTGTCTGGTTATGAACATTTTTTTCAGAAGTAGATATAATTAGAAATCGAGACGAAGCCTCTACTAAAGATAGAATGGCTATATTTAATAAAATTATACTTGCAGAGAATTGGAAATGCAAGAATGTTCCTTCATACTCAAGAGCCTTTTCTGAAATTGAAGACCCACTATCAAGAGTTGTGCAGCTTATCTCTCATGCAAATAAGATAATTGAGGGTGTGCCTTTAATTTCTTTTGATACAAATTACATACAATACTCTAGGACACAAGCTCAAGAGGTGCAGCCTCTGACTCACATACCTTCACAGCCAACCCTAGAAGTATCATTTTATGTAGATACAGATATAGATGAAGAAGTGAGTGATGATGAGATTGAACAAATGCAACCAATAAGTGCTCCTGTTGTTCCACATTATGAGCCTCCTACAGAATTGAACCATGTAAAATTTGAGACTTCTGAGGATGTGTCTAATGACATCAGAGTTATGGTTGCTCAGAAGTTTGTCTCTAATGATGAATTTATTAAGACTCCTAAATTTAAATCTTTTCTATATGAATATCAAGGAAATAAAATGAGGCAAAAAAATGAAAGATACTACCCCTGAGCAAGAAACTGCCACCTTTGAGGAATTGAAAAAAGAGATTGACAGAGAAATGGAGTCTATTACTCCAAAAAGAGGAAGACAACTACTCCAAGAAGCCCAGGTATTTCTTGTGCCAGGTTGGGATATGAGCTCTTCCATTGTATTTGACACATTCAGGAGGAGGGAAGATAAAACACTGAGTTTGACAGAGGAAGCAAGTGACAAAGTATACTCATGGTAAGGGTATAATGCAGATGAAGCCACTTTATTGATTTGGTCTTTTTATCCCCAAGATAAGAGACCAATAATAACGAGTGACCCAAATCAAATGTTTGGTCACCTCTTGGTCAAAAGGATAGGAGACATAGATCCCTTGGAAACTATTGAACTAAATGTAAATGTAGCAAAGTTCACTAAGGCCCAGATTGAGAAATTAATCAAGGAAAATGACAAGCTGAAGAAAGAATTAATATACCACAAGGAAAGAGCTTCTTCTTCTGTATCTGAGGTACATTCCCCATGGATCCAAAAAGATAAAGAAATGATAGAAGCATTAATAGATGTAATCTATTGGAAAGAATGCCATGCTAAATCCTAGAAAAAATGTGAGAAGCTAGAAAGGGAAGTAAAGACCCTCAAATACACCATGGCCTTTGAAATAATAAAAGAAAGGTTCACAAAAATGTGGGAATGTGTAGATACCTATTGGAAATCATTCCAACAAACATATTAAGCCATTATAGAAAACAAAAGATTGCAAGAGAGGATGATGGAAAGGAAAGAGGAACTTTCAGACAAAAAACTTTTAACAGAACAAGGATTGCAGATGTATGATAAGTTGGTCAAGATGCATGAAAAGTATCATAATAAATTAAATAAGGAGTTGAATTCTTTTGATATCTTTCCCTCAATTCATGATGATACTAGAGAACCGCAAAAATATGAAGAGTGGAAGGAAGATGTATCCATAGTTCTAAATACTTCTTTACAAGAAATCAATAATGAAGATATGATCATATAGAATATTGACAAGTATCTTGACAAAATGATGAACATGGAGCATGAAATGAAAGGGATAGCCCTTATTGTTGACACATATGCAAAATAGGAGTATATTGAACATTTATCTGAAATTAATGTGTTCCTATGCAGAGCAATTGATATGAATGGCGCCGCCATGAAATCTTCAGAGGGAGTAAATTAGCTAGCAGACAAATGAACCACCTTATGGAAAATAGAAAGCCTTTCTTAGGCCTTGAATGGTCATGGGCTTCTATTTGCAGATTAATAGATTGGTGTTTTCTAAAATCAAAAATTTGTTTGTTTTTTTAATATTGTTAATTACGAAAAGACATGACCCATTTTAACCGGCCTGAAGCTTGTTTGCTTCCCATATATATAAGGGAACCCAAGGACATTTTATTATCATGAGGAGATTAGATATTAGAATAGGAGATATAAGTAGATAGAAAAAGAAATTTCATTTAAAGACCATGTTGCAAATAATATTTGGAAGAAATCAATTGAAAATCTCTGATTCAATGGTTCTATATTGGTATCAACTATTTGTTAAGCAATTATTTGACTGTCTCCAAGTTGGTGTTCCTTATTATTTGAATTTATTCCAAGCAGTTTATTAAATTCATCAAACACATTTGTTGTTCCTGTGTAATTTTCTTAACAAGTTTCTTCAAGTAGGAATTAAAAGCCTTTTAAACAGATTACAGTAATTGGATAGTGATGTAGCCAACAACATACACTCAATAGAATTGTGCCATTAAACATATGAGAGCCAAAGATTTGGAAGCTAGAAAATAAAAAAAATTATATTCATCAACTCTGCTACTACAATGAGAGAAAACTCTCATATATCCAAGAAAACAAAAAAATCAAAAAATTACCTTTTTTGGTAGCTTCGGACAATTGTCAGATTTTGCCATTTTAGGTAATTTTACAATCATATCTTGAGAATCCAGTTTTTTCCCAAAAGATTCCTAAAACTAAGGTAGGACCAAAAATCCAACTAATATTCTAAATTTGAAACATGAGTTTCAAGTTATTAGAAAAGCAACTTTTTAAAAATATAGAAAAAAACACTAAATTGTCATTTTGAGAGCCAAGATGAAAGTTTCAAGCCTCGAAAAAGTGCCAAGATAGGGTCCAACCAACTAGGGTGGGTTGGGAAACCACTTGCCACCTCATAATGCATCCACCTATAAAAATTCGTAGAAAACCCACATCCGAGTCAAAAGTTACGACCTCAGGAAGTCTCTGCATCATTCTCCTCTGGTTGAAAAGAATGCAACTCCTACAAGTGAGTGTCTTCGAATTACTGCCACTTGACTAGATCCAACCTCTACACTTCCCAGTCTGTAATCCACATGCTATCTATTGGTGGCAATCCTTGCCACTATACTAAATACTTGTTGTATTGCCCTTGTCGAGTGTAGATAGTGTTCTTATCAAGAACCTGTGCAATCTTTTCCTTCTTCTTATGGGGAATGTGGTGGTGCCATGCCACTTCTAGTTGACTATCTTCAACATCATCCTAACCATGGAATGCATATAAATCAAAAACATAAAACACATGAGAAATATTGAGATCATCTGGTAAACTGACCTCATATGCATTATCATTGATCTTCTTTGTAATTTTGCAAGGACCAATTTTCTTGTACTTCAACTTGTGGTATGTTCCATTAGGAAACCACTCTTTTCTCAAATATACCATCACTAAGTCACCTTCATTGAATGTCTGATGTCACCTACTAACATCCACTGTATTCTTGTACCTCTCATTACTAACCTGCAACTTTTGTCTCACTTCTTTCTGCAACTGTTGAAGGTGTTATGTAAATACTTCCCCATCATCATTGACCCTATCTTCCATTGGTAGCTGTACCATACCTAGAACACCCTTAGGATTCCTTCCATACACAATATGGAAAGGGGACTTTCTCATTTATCTGCTAACAGAACTATTATAGGGAAATTTGGTCTGGGGTAATGCCATGTCCCATTATTTTGGTTTTTCTCCAACAATACACCTCAACAAATTTCCCAGACTCTGATTGACTACCTCTATTTTCCCATCCATTCGAGGATGATAGGCACTAATAAACTGTAACTTGGTCCCCATCTTCTTCCATAAAGTCCTCTAGAAATGACTGAGGAATTTGGTATCCCTATCAGAGGTAATAGTCTTTGGAACACCATGTAGTCGAACAACTTCTGAAAAAAATAACTCTGCTACCCTCATTGCATCATTAGTTTTCCTATAGGCAATAAAATGAACCATCTTGGAGAACCTATTAACAACTATAAAAAGAGTCATTACCTCGTTGAGTATGCAGAATGTCCCAACACAAAGTCCATGCTCAAATTTGTCCATGGTGCAGTTGGTACTGGTAATGGCATATACAACCCTATATTTTGTGAATGTCCCTTAGCCACTTGGCAGATCCTACACCTTGGTACCTACCTAGTTATATACCTTTCCATCTCTAGCCAGTAATATTTATCTTCTATCAAGGCTATTGTCTTTTCCTTGCCAAAATGTCTAGCCAACCCACTACTATGAAATTCTCTGAGAATGTTTTCCCTCATAGAGCTAGCTGGTATGCATAGTTGTTTTCCTTTAAATAGATACCTATCTTGCATAAAATATTCACCCCTAAAGTGATCCAAGTTACCAAATACTGGTGCCTTCAATTGTTCTTCAGTCTCCCAAAAATCATCATCAGAGTCATACAAATTTTTGATGGCATCAAAAGAAATCACTTTAGTTTCCATTGTGGTCAAAAGTGCAACACACCTACTTAATGCATTTGCAACCTAGTTTTGTTTTCTAGACTTATGCTTCGACACAAAATTATAACCCTACAAGAAAGAGACCCACTTGGCATGCCTACTATTCAACTTTTTCTGTGTGTTCAAGTATCTCAATGGTATATGATCTGTAAACAATACAAACTCCTAGGGAACTAGATAATGTCTCCAATGCCTCAATGCTTGAAAAATTGGATAAAATTCCAAATCATAAGTAGAATAATTCTTTCTCACTTCATTCAGGTTTTCACTAAAGAAAGCTACAGGTTTTCCAGCTTGGCTAAGCACAACACTTATTCCCACATGGGAGGCATCACATTCTACTTCAAATACCTTATCAAAATTTGGCAAAGCAAGTATAAGTGCTTCTATTACCTTTTGCTTCAAGTACTTGAAGCTCTCCTCAGCATCCATGGTCCATACAAACTCCCTTCCTTTGGTGCAATCTATTATAGGGGCTACAATACTACTGAAATTTCAAATGAACTTTCTATAGAAAGTTGCCAAGCCATGAAAAATTTTTACCTCTGTGATGCTGCTTGGACTAGGCCATTCTCGAATTACCCTGACCTTCTTTGGATCCATTTTGACACCATCTATGGAAATGACAAAGCCTAAAAAATCAAACTATCCTACATGAACCTACACTTCTTCAAATTGGCATAGAGCTTCTCCTTTCTTAACACACCAAAGATGATCCTCAAGTGTTGTAAGTGCTCTTCTTTGTTGTTACTAAATACCAAAATATCATCAAAATAAACTACCACAAACTTACCAATGTAAGGTCATAGTATAGTGTTCATCAATCTCATAAATGTGCTAGGTGCATTTGATAACCTGAATGGCATAACCATCCACTCATATAATCCGTGTCTAGTCTTAAAGGTTGTCTTCCACTCATCCCCTTCTCAGATCCAGATTTGGTGGTAGCCACTTCATAGTTCGATCTTGATGACATATTTGGCCCCTGCAAGGACATCCATCATGTCCTCCATACAAGGTATAGGAAATTGATACTTGATGGTAATCTTATTAATGGCTCTACTATCAGTGCACATCCTCCATGTTCCATCTTTTTTAGGGGTCAACAATGTTGGTACAACACATGGGCTCATGCTCTCTCCCACCACACCTTTACTTATGAGTTCTGTTACTTGCTTATTCAACTCTGCATGTTGTGTTGGATTCATCCTATAAGCTGCTTGGTTGGGTAGAGTTGCTTCTGGAATCAAATCAATATGATGTTGAATATCTCTCTTTGGTGGGAGACCATCAGGTAATTCATCAGGCACAACATGAACAAATTCTTTCAATAGCTCTGCTACTTTTGGGGAAATTGAAATGTCTTCCTCTTCACCTTTTTTCACTACTAATGCAGAACAACACCCTATCACCTTAATTTCTTTAACAAGATCTCTTTCAGACAACATGGTCTCACCTTTTCCTTCATCCTTGAGAGGCAACAAAATCACCTTAGAGCCATCTTTCCAAAAGGTGTATGTGTTTTTCTCTCCATCATGTATGACTTTTCTATCATACTACCATGGCCTTCCCAATAACACATGACATGCATCCATTGGGACAACATCACACCATATTTTATCCTGATAGATCTTCCCTATGCTAAACTTAATTAGGAATCTTTTATCAACAATGACTTCATTTCCCTTTTTAAACCATGTAATGCGGTACAGATGAAGATGTTTTTCATAGTGTAAATTTAGTTTGTCTACCATTTCTTTAGAAACCATATTTTCACAACTACCTCCATCAACAATAACTTGACATACCTTGCCACCCGAAGTGCATATGGTTCTGAATATATTGGTTAGAAGCCATGAACTATCAGATCTTTTAGCTTGTGTTTTCTCCTTCTCTAGAATCACCATTGCCCTTCTCATCATGAGACATTGTCCCACATCTGGTGGAACCTCTAGTTCCATCCCTTCCACTTCATGCTGCATTTGAATCAGGTTCACCCTAGGTTGTGCTCCTTGATTTCTTTCTTGCATGTTATAATTTGAGCATTCAAATGCCCTATGACCTTCTTCTCCACATTTGAAACAAGTGAAAGGCCTTCTCTAGTTTTCCCATCCTTTACCGCTACCATAACATCTACCTCTTTGAAATTCCATTCCTCATTCTTGATTCATAGGATCTTGTCGAGTATCTACTTGTTTTTCCAATCCATGGGATGACTCTCCCCTGCCATAATTCAAACCTCCTCAAAATGGGGTTGATGTACCCCTTCTTCCTTCTCTATTCCTCTGATAGTATTGTTTGTTTTATTTTTCTTCAACCTTTAGAGCCAATTGGTAAGCTTCTTCCATACTATTGAGTCAATGCATGCTCAATTCATCTTGAATAGAGAATTTTAGGTCATTCACATATCTAACAGCCATCTGTTCATCAGTTTCTTGATGTTCTATATGTATAGACAGTGTATAAAACTCATTTGTATAATCTTGCACAGAAGTGAGGTTCTGCTTTAAATTCTGAAACTTACGAAAAGTGGTTTACGCATATTCTATGGGCAAATTTTTTTTCTCTCAACTTCTTCTCTATTTTATTCCATGTCTTGATCTTATCCTTGCCTTTCCTTGTTCATTCCTTTTGTAGATGATCCCACCAAATCATTGCATGACCCTTTAATTTGGTGCATGCGAATTTCACCTTCTGTTCCTTTTGTCATGGATTTCCATTCAAAAAAATTTCTCATGTCATTCACCAGTCTATCAACTCCTCTAGTTTAAGACTACCTACATAATCTGAAACATCTACCTTAACCCCTTCATTTTTCCCTTCTAAGGCCCTGAACATCCTCTCTAAAAAACTCATGCCTTCTAATTCTTCTTCTTCATGTTATGTATCTTGATCTGCACCTCCTCGACCTATCTCTTCATCAGATTCATCACATCCTCTACCCATTCTTTGGTTTTCCATTTATGTTGTAAGTTCTGCTACTTGGCTTTGCAGATTTTGCATTTCTCTATGCAGCTAGGCAAGACCGCCTCTTCCTCTTCCTCTCCCAGCCATCTTCCTGCTCTGATACCAGATGATGTAGCCAACAACATACACTCATATGAGAGCCAAAGATTTGGAAGTTGGTACATAAAAATACTTCTATTTATCAAATCTACTACTATAATGCGAGAAAACTCTCTTATATCCAAGGAAACAAAAAAATAAAAAAATTACCTTTTTTGGTAGCTTCTGACAATTGTCAAATTTTGCCATTTTAGGTAACTTTACAATCATATCTTGAGAAACCAGTTTTTTCCCAAAAGCTTCCTAAAACTAAGGTAGGACGAAAATCCAACTAATATTCTAAATTTGAAACATGAGTTTCAAGTTATTACAAAAGCAACTTTTTAAAAATCTAGAAAAAACACTAAATTGCCATTTTGAGGGCCAATATGAAAGTTTCAAGCCCTGAAAAAGTGCCAACATGGGGTCCAACTGACTAGGGTGGGTTGGGAAACCACTTGCCACCTCATAACGTATCCACCTGCAACATTTCGTAGAAAACCCACATCCGAGTCAAAAGTTATCACCTCCAGAAGTCCCTGCATCAGATAGATAAGAAGAGTCTATAATTGAAGGCTATCATACTGTCTCCAGACAATACTATTAAGTTATTCAAAATTGAATATATCAAGTATATTTTTCATTTTGTCAGTGCACATTTGTTGTCACTGTGTAATCCGTTTTAACTGGTTCCTTCAAGGAAGGATTAAAATCCTCTTAGATAGATCATAGTAATTTAATAGATCTTAATTGGATCAATAAGAAGAGTCTGTTAGCCACATCCCTACATGTTTATATAAGTTATAAACTAGAATATTGTGCCAAACAGTTAGAATTATTGCCAGATATACACCACTAATCTTAGGTTCTCACTTGACTCCATTTACCCAACGAGGCACTGGTCTTACTCATTTCATTAGTTGAACATATTCATTAGTTTTACCTTGATATTGCTTATACAATTTATACCAAATTAGAACCATACCATCTTCAATTACTATTCAGACATTAGAAGTAAAAGTAGGCATCAAGTAATTATCTATTCTACACCATTTGCCACTGTGGGTAGATCCATCACTTAACCAAGATCACACATCCATTCAATCTTCTTCATTAGTGAGGTGCACCCGCCTAGGTCTAGCAGAACCTAAAGTGTAGGGAGTTATCAACCCTACAGATTAACTATTTTGTGTTAGTTCAAAAATGTTGCAAATCTGAGCATAGAGTTTGGCATCCTCTTAGGATTTGCAACTTGCATTTTTGAGACCTAACAAACCCTAAATTCTCAACCCTCAACCTTCAACCTTCAACCTTAATCTTAAAGCCAAACTTAAAGCTCCCACTCATTCCACCATCCTCAAGGGATCTAGAAATGCAAAACTAGATGCATCTACTGATAAAAGCCAAACATCTTAAAGATAAACATCGATGAGGGCACTCGACATGGTCCATGCACGAGGACGTCATTCTCTAATGGGATTATAACCTTTCATTGCAGCGAAATGCAACCGTCAACCCTCAACCCTAAAAACTATACCTTAAACCCTAATCCCTCCACCCTAAACCCTAATCCCTCAACTGCAAAATGCTATCCCTAGAGCCTCAAGCCTCAAGCCTTAAAACTTAAACTCTCAACCCTATCCCTAAACCCTCAACCCTAAACACTATACCATAAACTCTAAACCCTAAATTATAATATGGAATCATGAATTATGGTAGAAAGAAGTCTATATCATTTTTTAGATATATAAATATTGTTAAAGTGTATTAGGAATATAAAACTTATCAATTATGATATCCATGGCATCAAAAACAAAAATTATAATATTGAATCATGAATTATGGTAGAAAGAAGTTTGTATCATTTAGTCCAAAATTGCTATCTTTTTGTGGAGCCATGTGTTTGTATCTCTACTAGGGCCATAGGAGCATTACTTAGGATAAAGATTGACTTAGCAAACTAGAAGAATAAATGTAATTCAAATATTTGGGATTTAATTGGAAAAAGGTCAAAAATTAAAAAAAATGTTGGTTTTTCATCTAGCATGGTTCAAAATGTTTTTTTTTTTTTTCTTTTTAAAACTAGAGTGAGGTCTAAGGGCAATTCTCTTGACCAAAGTTGGACCAATAGTTGCTCAACATACTTTTTGTTAAGGTGTCTAATAGTTCCCATAACAAAGGTGGACCAATAGTTGTTCATTAAGTCATGTTTTGTTGGTGTGCTGATGTGGCATCACATAATTCGTTGTTTTTAAATCTAAAGGGCACATTTCATTCAATTATAGGTACTTATAGTCAACACTAACAACCTTAAAGTTACAACTACTAGTGCTAAAGTTTTAAAAATATTGAACCTTAAGTCCAAAAACACTATCACAGCTATTGGAACATGCTCAGCAATTGGGTCCTCTCCCCTATGTTACTTTTAGTGATACCGAGAGCCCCATTGAAGATATCCCAAAAATCTTACCAACACTATTTTCAGATCATAGTAATCTGGGAGTATTAATTGGATCAGTAAGAAGAACCACATAATTAGGTTTGGCATTTTGTTTCCAAGTTGATATCATCTAGTGTTCTTGTTTGATTTATTCAATTGGTTCCTTCAAGTAGGGATTAAAGATCCTTTTGAGAAATTACAAGTAACCTAGTTGTGTCAGTTGGATTATTGAGAAGAGTCTGTCAATTATTTCCTTGCATGGTTATACAAGTTATTAACCAATATTAGCGTGCCAAATAGTTAGAATTAATACCAAATATAAGCCACTCATCTCAGATTTTCATTTGACCCCATTTACCAACAAGGCACTAGTCTCACCCATTTCATTTTACTTAAAAATCAAGGATTCAAACCATCTCCCTGTGATTTTTTAATTGTGAATGCAAAAACTCTAATCAATTCACTGTACCTACAAATTTGTTATACAAGGATTCAAATCAGTCCACTGTATTTGCCAATAGGAATGCAAGGATACAAATCATTTGCATATAACAACTAGGAGGTCTACACAATTGAGGGCTGATGTAGAAAGGTTAGAGGATAAATGCAAACATATAAGAAATTTATATAATCTATCAGGACACATTTGTTGTTCATGTGTGGTTATCTTGATTGGTTCCTTTTAACCTCTTGGTGCATAGCTATTATGTTACTAGTGTCATTGTTGTGTATTACAAGATCTAGAGGAGGTCATGGAGAGAGGACGTGGATGGTGTAGAACTACTAAATTGCAGAGACGAAAGTGGGTGGAAATAGATATGACAACAGAATTTGTAGATACAATAGAGGTAAGAAGAAAAAACAACCTCAACCAAAGGAGGAAGGTGTTTATGAATTCACAAATGCTACAACATAGAGGAGAGAAAGTAATTTTTTTGTCCATGAGGCCTCTGAGGTCAAACTTATTGGTTGAAAATGCACAGGAATGGTGATTAAAAATGATTCTATGATCAAGGGAAAAGTTTGAAAATTAGGATGGCCAAAACATGATATGAATATATCACATATATGACTAAAGTGAGGTTTTGTGTTGGATAGCATATTTGTTGAAATGATATAATTGGTGTACTAAACATTATTTACTATGTTGTGTATTAGAGGGGCCAGATGAGGCCATGGCAACAAATCATGTCATATCAAATGAGGACACAATGGAGAAGAGGGACATCAGGTACTCAAATTCTGACTTAACTTACGAAAAAATGATCTGATGGCATTTTGTGATACGTCCATTTTTTTTCATAGTATTATTGAAATTTATAATGTATTATCTAATCTTGACATAAATTAATGCATGTTGTTGATTATTTTAGATGGAGATTGGAGAAAATACAGAGCCTGAGCATTCGACTAGCAAAAGAAAAAGATATGTACATGGATGTGGACCTAAAACTGTTAAATCACATAGTCGACAGTGGGTGGAAGAGGATATGACAATGGATCCTGCAGACACAACAAATGATTGCACTGAACAAGAGGTTGGTCAAGACTATAGTACATGGGATGAATACTTTGAGAAAATTGTTGTTTGTGGATGTTCTGTATGTTGTGGAAA
Source organism: Cunninghamia lanceolata (assembly GCA_027924645.1). NCBI lineage: Eukaryota > Viridiplantae > Streptophyta > Pinopsida > Cupressales > Cupressaceae > Cunninghamia > Cunninghamia lanceolata. The sequence continues at coordinate 9,254,208 of BSBN01000348.1, forward strand.
GAAACAATTCAAACGAGTGATTGTACAAAGACATTACGTATATGATGAGTTTCCAGTCAATAGTATGCCTCCTACAATCGATTCAAATCCAATAGGAATTGTGGTAAGGAATTTTCTAATTTGATATAAATAACATGTATACTTTCTTTAAACATTGTTTTATATTATTTAAATAACTAATTTTTTTCTTAATAGATACTTGCAGGATAAAGTTCTTGGTTTAAAGTTTCCTAGATCACCAACTCCCAGCCTAGAGGGCAATGATCATTCATCATATGATACATCTAACAAAAATATGTGCCAATATACCAGCTCTAAAGATGAGGAATTGATGAAAATAAGTAACAGAACGAGAACTAGTTTAAAAATGCATAATTTGCTTAAAGACAAGGGGAAGGTGGACTACATACCCTATGAGAATGAATGTGATGGAGATGATGACTTGCCCCTGAGTTTGAGATCAATTTACAAAGAGACATTTGATTGTCGACTATATTGTGCTTGGCCTAGTGATCAATAACTTCCTAGAGTGTACAAGGTGTTTCAATTTTGGGGATACATCTACATAATACGACCCTCCAATATTCATGGAGTGAATCTAGGCCTCTTTGTCATCCAAAATGTACATGTGGGATCTAAACATAGAAATAATTCAAAACAAACCACTAGGAGATTAATGCCATATTATGGTCCATCCTATTACAGTGGTGAATGGAGAAGGCTAGTAGAATATAAGCTTAGCATGTCAGCATATGGTCTAAATTCGAATATGTATACACATTGTCTCCAATTGGAAAGTGGGAAAGAAATGAATAGAGGTCATCAAATGTGTATAGATGGATGTGCATATGCACACAAAAATATTGTAGGATTTATAAATATTAGTAAGGGAAGGGACCCTAATGTAAGACCGAATTGTCAATTTGTTGAGGCTATAAATGATAAAGATAGAGATATGGAAATAGAGGTTCATAGATTCATAATGGTTGATGCTATTATGGACCTTACCATTGGGGATGAGTTATTGATTGATTACCCCTTCTTAAAATGCACTCCTGTGTGAAAGAAAAGGGAAGAACAAGGTCTCCCTAAGGATGTTCTTAAGGGCAGAAAACTAAAGAATAATAAATGAGTCTGGACTGATGTTTTATAAACTATGTTGTCAAAATTGTGTTTTCTTTAAATTATTGTATAAAAAAGGTAGTCTATAAAATAATATTCCATTATTCAATTGATGTATATATGTTCATACAATTTATATTTATATTTTTAAGCCATATTTGATTATATTTTTTTGAAATTGATACATTTTGAATTTAGTGCAATTGTTGCCAAACATTAAATAATTCTTGTATTTGTTGATAGATAGAAGATGTTGATGAAACACATACTAATACCCAAGATCCAAATGGGTTATTAAGGTTTGGATGGGATGATCCAATCCATCCTTTAAACCATACGAGGTAGAAAAGAGCAACATTGAAGAGAATACTAGCAATTGAGAAATTTGAACTGCTGATGAGATCTGCATACACTGATAACATGCTAGCTAGCCTTAATGATGATGATCATGATAGTGAAAATGCAGTGCATCAAGAAGGATTGAATGAAATACTTACAAGTTTCTATGGGGATGGAAACAATGATTACAATAATGATCATATGGTTGATAGTAACGATGATAGCATGGACAATTACCACCAACATAATGTTGATGATAACAACCTAAAAGACTCCATCAAACAAGCAACGAAGACACCCGTGTTCAAATCAGGTGCAAGTAGAACTTCAAAACTGACATGCACATTAATATTATTAAAAATCAAGTCACTATTTGGTTGGTCAGACAAAGAATTCACTACCCTACTAAAGCGAGATGAAATCCATTTCTTACTTTGCATTGTCAATTGGTGTACATAATTCGTAAACATTCATCAACTTCATTTTTATTGCTTTAAGCGGAATTTAAAACCATATATTGTATATAAATAGTCCTAGTATAGATTGACATATGAAACATGTTCATCATAAGTCAAACATTCTATTGATTTAATTTCTGGCAATCTTACAGGGCACTAAAAACTAAAATATTCCCTGAAGAGAATGTGTTTCCATCAACTTACAGAGAGGCACGTCTATTGTTGGTTGAGCTGGGGATTGAATATAATCAAATTCACTCATGTAAAAATGATTGCATTTTATATAGAGATGAATACGAAAACAAGGTAGAATGCCTTATATGTAAAGAGAAGAGATATTGTACAGATGTACAAGGTCCTACAATTCCAAAGAAGGTTTTACATCACATGCCAATTATATCTAGACTTCAATGAATGTTTCGTTACAAGTCACTTGCACAATTGATGGACTGGCATGTAAAAAATAGGAGCAAAAATGGATTCATGTGAATTCTAGCCGACTCCAAAGCAATAAAACACATAGAGGAAAAATGGCCAAGAAAATTCAAAGATGAACCCCATAGTATCAGGTTTGGTCTTACAATTGATGGAGTGTGCCCATTCTCTTTCCTAAGATCAAATTATAGTGTTTGGCCAGTCGGATTGATAGTAAACAATATTCCACCATGGATGAGTGTTAAAAAGGAGCACCTTATGCTAACTCTCATTATTCCAAGAAAACATCAAGTTAAAAATATGGATGTTTATCTTGCACCTTTTATTGATGAGATGCAACTGCTATGGAAAGGCATAAGAATGTATGACATATCATGTCCCCCATTAAATAGGTCCTTCATGTTGTATGGTGTTCTATGTTGTACTATTCATGATTTCGTAGGACTTGGTGTTTGTTCTGGTAAGATAAAATATTTATGTATTTAACTCATAATTTATTTCCATCCCAACTTTAATACTTAGTTTTATACTATTTTTTTGATATTATTAACATTCTTATTGAATTGCAGGGCTTCAAACAAAGGGGATATTTGCATGTCCAAGATGTGTAGAACAATTTCAAGGGCGATATTTTAAAGATCTACATAAATTTATTTACGCAAACAACAGGGTTTTTCTACCACTAGATCATAAGTTTAGAAATCACCTAAAGTATCAATTTGATGGAAAAGTTGAAAATAAAGGCCCTCCCATGACTATAGGTCCAGGTGATTGGCTTAAGAAGTATGAAGATGCTGAATTGAAATCTTGGGAGGATTTTTTTGATCGGGGTGATTCAATTGAAGAACCATAACAAGTTGTAGTTAATATGCCAAAAGGAATGAAAAGGAAATCCATATTTTATGAGCTCCCTTACTGGAAGGATCTATTAATATCTCACCTATTAGATCCTATACACATCTTCAAAAATGTCCCAGATTCTATATTTTGACATATATCAGGCAAAGAGAAGGACACCTTGTCTTCAGGGAGAGATATTGCTCTTTCGCATACAAAAATTGATAGAAAACATTTGTGGCCAAACATGGAAAATGAAACATATGCAGAAGCTCCATGGATTTTGGAAAAAAAAGGAGCTAGACCAACTAAAAAATGTCATCTGTTCAATAAGGACACCTACTGGTTATGGGTCGTCATTGGCTAAAGCTTTTACAGTTGATGGACATATCACAGGATTTAAAACACGTGATTTTCATAATTTTATGAAGGTATTATATATCATCATTTAACATTTACTGCTAACATTGATTAAGTACTAAATATATTTTGATATTTTGTTGTGTGAGGAAAAATTACTAATCACCTTTTCAGAAATGTGTTTGATAGAATATCATGCCATTGGCAATTAGGGAGGATTCTTGTCTTACATTTGACTTAAGGAATGCCATAAATCAATTTTCAGCATTTACAAGGTATGTGGTTATATGAAATGTTCATGTGTGAGATACATAGAGATATTATATTGCATTTTAATTTTTGACTAAAGGTTCATACTAATTTGTGATTCTTATATTAGGTGGGTGACCTCCAAGGAGATCCTCGAATGTGAAGTGCCAAAATGGAAGAAGGAAATTGCGAAAATTGTATGTGTATTTGAGAAGGATCTCCCTACAAGTTTCATGGACCTATAAGTCCATTTACTTATACACCTAGTCAATGGCATTCAATTGGCGGGTGTTGTATCAATGAGGTGGATGTTTTTATTTGAAAGGTATATGAAAACTCTAAAAATATATGTCCGACAAAAGGCACATCCAAAGGGTTGGATGGCTAAATAGTATGTATTGAATGAAGCATTTTTCTTCCTGTGTGAATTCCTTGGTAAGGATTTTGAAGATGGGCCATGCTTCTGGGATGAAGAATGAGCATCAGATATTATTGATGGAGAAAAATCACAATCTAATGGTGTTCAAGTAGAAATTAGTAAGTAAATTCATGATCAATGTGGTTGTTTTTCTTGAAATCATTAATTGACTCTATAATTTATTTGCCAAATTAACAGCATGACATTTGGAGTTTGAAATAAACATGTTGTCATGTCATAGGTGTAGATGAAAGTGCTATACTCAAATAGTTCATTCTGTACCACATGGATGTTATGAACAAATGGATCGATTTGTATGATAAAAAGAGAGAAGAAGTGTTAGAAGCAAGGAGACAGTTTAAGAGATCAAACCAAAGGAATACTCCACTTCCCACTGATCTCTTTGGGGAATGGGGCAAAGATTACACACTAGAATGGGTTACTGAACAAATTCAAAATCAAATAGAAGATGCAGGTATAGATTCAAACATAACAGAAGATGAAATCAACATGTCTAGAGGATGTGGAAGAAAGGTATAGTTGGAATTTTACAAAATGTTGTTTCCTTATAGTTTTGACACTATTTAACTATTTTAATATTCGTCATTATATTCATTTTCACTGAAATAAATGGTTTTTCACAAGCAAGGAAATATCCAGCAATGTGGTCATATGGTCGACATTATCATGTAGAAAGTGTAGATGTAAAGAGACAATCCTTCGATTGTGGCATCATAGTTGATTTCAAGCAATCCAGTTGATCAAGCTCAAAAGATAAGAATATAATTGAAGGGAATCTAGAATATGTTGGGAAAATACAAGAAATTATTGAGTTGGATTTTTGCTCTTTTAAATGTTGTGTTTTTAAGTGTAGATGGTATGAAGCATTTGAGAGGACATGAAGACATGATACCCATAGTGGATTGTTTTCTATAGATTCCTCATGTTACCTACCAGAGGATAAGGAGCCTTATGTTCTACCAATTCATTGTGAGCAGGTATTTCTTTAACTCAAACAAGAAGTGGTAGTGACAATTAATCTATTAATTCATAGTTTATTGTGAATATAGGCATGTGTTAATTAATCAATAAAATTGTTATACCATACATCTAATATATGTATGTCGTTCATGTGCAAGTATTTTTCTATGAAGATATTTTCGACCTGAAATGGATATTTGTCATACATTATGATCTGAGATTAAGGCATGTGTTTGACAATGCATTAGTGGATACTGAGCAAAATAATGATGGCCAACAAAATGAGAGAGAGGGATTAGAGAACATCGAAGAAATTGACATCCATGATGATGTTGAAGATGGTTATCTTTAGGCACAAGAAGACAACAATCCAGAGTTAGATGATGTTATGGAAGACAACAATATGGATGGTATAGAAAATGATGACCCAAATACATCTGGTACCAATATAGATGGTCTACAGTGAAATTTTAGTGATGATGAAGATGATGCAAGTCAACATAAGGATGATGATAATATTAAATACTTGAAAGAACATATGAACATTGACAATGATAAACTTGATGACATTGTAGCAGACAATAATGTTAATGACCAAGACTTCTAAGTTTTTAGAATTATTTGCAATCTATGTTTAAAAAATGATGATTCTTATGACCTAAACTTTGTAATACTTCAGTAATATTATTTGTGTCAATACAAAATATCTATTGCAATATCTTGAAATTGTTCAATCTTTGGTATGAATTGTTGGTAGAAAAAATTAGGATTACTTGGATGCTTCTTCCATTCATTTTGTATCAACATATGTTCGTGAAGATAGAAAAGTTAATAAAATATTAATGCACGTAACTCACAATTATTTAAATAAGAAACTTTGTTAACTTTCTTATTTTTAAATAATTTCCATTTTTATGTTGAACATAATTTTGAACATGTAACTAAAAATATCCACACTAAATACTTTACTGTATCAGCGTATTCATTCACATAAGAATAGTATTTAGGCTCAATAACTGATATTCATTCCAATATAAGAAGTATTGAGGCTCAATAACTTAACTCAAATTGTTAGGCACTTATGTAAATCTATATCTTGTGTAGATGTACAAGAATGTTGAGGTACAAGATTCTTCTTATAAATACCAATGATATTTCCTCAAATTGCTATGACCTAGAAACAGGATTTTAATTCTAACAGGAAGGAAACCAACTAGAATAGATTGTTCAAAGGATTTTAACCCTGGGTAGAGACCAATACATACTGACTACTCAACCAGATTTAAATCAACTTCTTCAGAAACCAATCACACATATCATAGAGTAACATCAAATTTATACTGAAAAATTAATGATATCCTTGATATATTAACTTAAACAACTTGACAAACCACTTTGGAGACAATCATGCAACTCATAAATATTAACATCAACACAACAATTGAACATCAATTTTGGATCCACCAACTAACTCTGATTCTTTTTATGAATTTAGCAATTCATACTAGTTTGAAAATATAGATATATGGAAATGAATTATTTAAATACTACTTTTATATTAAATATATCTCTTTGAAATAGATTGGATGATCTCCTTCATACTGGCCTTGGTATCCCATTTTATAGGATGCAAACAAGCTTCAGGCCCAAAACATTGTACCTTTTCACAATAACATCTTTTGGTAACTAATGCATAATTAAGAAACATAAATGAAGATAAAAGCATATACAACAATTTGATTCTGGTTCCATTAATATCCATAGAGTAACCTGTGACTCAAAGTCCTGGCAAGGTCGTCCTCATCTCCATAATACAGATTGATACACCTGCATTGCTTGAAAAAATTGTACTGCTTTTGCTTCATCATAGCACTCTAGATACAAATAAGTTTATCTGACTGATATGGTCGATGTACCGTTGATCATCACATGGATTAGTCTCAAGTAAACTACTCATCATTGATTCCAGAGTAAATATCTTTCCCAGACATGTATAAGTATTCTCTATTACCCTTTCCTCATTATTTACATTTTCAAGTAGTGGTGGCAGTAACTGACCCAGTTCATTCCTCCAAGTGTCCTTGTCTTTTAGGTTGCCTTCATCATTGGAGAAGTTGAGAAATACCAAATCAATACGTTGATCAAAATCTTTCAAATATGCTATAAATTTACCATTAAATCTCTTCTGTTCTTTCATCAATTCATTATATCCTTTGAGCACTTGTTCCTCAGTGCTAGCTTTAGCATTCAACACTTCCTTTGTTTCCAACATTCTGAGGTGTAGTATTTTATGCTCTAGGTATAATTGATGTGTTCTATTGTGTAAATCCCAAACCTTGTCACTATTTTTCATCATGTGGCCAAACCTTCTTTGAATCAATTCAGAGGCCATACTATATTTGGTAGTTTTCAATTCAATCTCTAGATACTCACTTTTCTTTCAATTCTTTTCTGCCTTATACTTCTAATAATTCACATCTGCCAAGGCCTCTATTACCCTTTGATCACCTTCTAGGTATGGTGGGTAGCTACTGGATGAAGGTAACTTGTCTCTGTGGAAACCAATCTCTTGTCTCAGCATAGCATTTTCTTTCTTATATATATTATTATCTTTAATTAATTTCTCAATTTGTGCTTTAGTAAACCTTGCAACATTAACATTTAAGTCAGTAGTGTCCATAGGATCTGTATCCTCAATCCTTTGTATCAACAGGTGACCAAAATCTTTATTAGGATCATCAATTATACGTGGTCTCTTATTTGGAGGATATAATGACCATATTAGCAATGCTCTTTTATTAGGGTCATACCTTGATCCTCTTCTAATATCATCCATGGCCTCTATGCTAAGTTTCAACTTCTTATCTTGATTTTTATTGAAAGTATCAAATACAATGGCCAAAGCCATGTCCCATCCAGGAATCAAAATCACACCTGCTTCTTGTAACAAGGTCCTTCCCCTTTATAGAGTCATTATCTCCAATTCATTGTCGATCTCCTTCTGAAGCTCAGATAACACCTCATCCTGTATGTCAGGAGTGATATTTTTCATTCTCTTCCTAGCTTGTTTGCCATTGTATTCATATAAGAAGGCTTTAAACTTGGGTGTTTTGATAAAATCATCATCTGATATGAATTTACTGTTGGCCAGGTGCCTTATGTCTTCTAATAGATCATTTGGTGCTTCCATAGTGATAGCTTCTCTATCTTCAAGTAGTTCATATCCCTTAATGGTTGGGTCATATCTTTGCACCCTTTCTTCAAACTCTCCCTCTCGTTCTGCAATATTTGTGTCTGCAGAGAAACTTATATCCGGTGTGGGTTGAGGTGAGAAGTGACCCAAGGGTACTTCATACTCAACCTATGCATCTTTAAGTTGTTTCCCTTTTTTTGTTAAATACATGAAGGAGAACATTCTTGATTAGTTCTGGTGCATGCATAATTATAGTGTCTAGTCTTTCGATAGGATCATCAGTAGCCGGCAAAACTCTGGTGTAGGTGGGGTTTTGCTCATTACATCAGGTTTTTGTGTGATTTTCCTTTTGTCTTCTTGTGCCTTTGGGTCATCGAAGAGACTGCATATTGAGTCTCTTCAACATAGTATCATCTTGTTGATGTTAGCTATAGTGATTTTTCATCAAATATTTTATGGTTGAGGTATAAAATTTAGGGCTAATAAGGGAATTTCATCAAGTAGAACGTCTTATTAGGGATTATGGCGGGAATGGAAAAATTTTAAAGTCTAAAATTTTGATCCAATACAATCCATAGAGGCTTAAAGGTATGGCACTAAATTCAGTGCTCATTTAGACATTAAAGTCAGTGCTAAATATAGTGCTAACGTCGTCCCTAAAGCTGGCTCTAAAGTCGATGCTAATTTGGGCGCTAAAGTCAACTCTAATTTAGGCACAATTTAGCACCTAATTTAGTGCCTACTTGTTCTAATCGACGTAAAAAATGCCAAAAAAAGCACCAACCTGATAAATAGCACTAACTTTTTCAAAAAAATAGAGAAAAATACATTAAAATAGTGGGTGGAACCAAAAAATGGAGAAAAAAAAAGCTAATCATAGGGATTTGTTGTAGTGAACTAATACCTAGAAGACACTTTTAAGACACTTAAGACATACATTAAGACACCTAAGACCTTGAAGACATACACTAAGACACCTAAGACCTTCAAGACACTTAGAATACATGTACCTACTTGACACATTTAAGACACCTAGACATCTAAGTCTTAAAACACCGAAGAAACCTAAGACCTATAAGACACCTATATGTACCTCTACAACACCTAAGAATTAAGACATGTCTAAGACACCTAAGAAACTTACTTGACATATACAAAAAGACACCTAAGACCTTTTAAGGAACTTACTTGACATATCTACTTGACACATTTAAGACACAGACACCAAAGACACCTAAAACACCTAAGAAAGTTCTAAGATGCCTAATCTACCATTAAGACACTTAAAACATATATCTAAGACACATAAGATCTAAGATAGGTCTAGAAGACATATTTAAGATACCTAGACACCTAAGACCTAAAACACTTAAGAAACTGTAAGACCTAAGACACCTCTAGACACCTAAGACATCTAAGACTATCTATATATAGTTTAGAGATCATACCTGCACAACATGAAGTTCAATTTTATAACTTGAAATCCTTATAGGCATAGACCTACATAAATGTAAAAACAAAAATTTGTGTAAATAAATTTATAGCTCATTTGTAGCTTGATCATGTGTGATTATAATAAAATTTGAACTAAGAACCATTGAAATTAAAATTTGAAAGGAAAGAACTATCAAGAATCATGTACATTTTAAAATAAATCAATAGATCAATAGACAGTTCAAGTGTATATACTTTCATACCATGTATCGATTACTTCAACTCACTCTTCAATAATGTAGTTAGAGCTCTTGGTACATATAATCTGGATCTTCTCTATCTTTTATTATCTCTAAAATCTTTTCATGATCTTCAATAGACAACCTCCACTTTTGTTGGCCACGTCCTCTTTTTTGTAAAGTTTCCAAACTTAATCTTTTTGCTATAACTAAGTCACTGTAATGTAGAACCTTTTGTCCTAGCATATAATTAGTAAATATAATACCATTTTTATCTATCTTTACTTGTTGATAATAGGTGCCTTCAACAACTCATCCAATGGGATATGATTGTCCATCACTATCTGTCATGATTCTAACGATTTTGATTTTTCTTGTCTACATCTTAGTAGATAGTAATATACTGTTGATAACTGAGAGGGGGGGGTGAATCAGTTATCCTAATTATTTCCCTTATTAAACTTTCCTTCTAATTGAAGCAGCATAAAATCAAACACAAAACATTAACCATGAAGTAAGAAACACATGACACAGTATTTTTGACGTGGAAACCCTGTTAAGGGAGAAAACCACGGGGTGATTAACCCAAGAATTATTCTCTGTTAGAAGAATAGGAAATTACAAAAATGGCACTTGCCAATTAGGGCTCACTGCCCGAGCACACTGCTCACAAGAGGCTCACTGCCTACAAGAAGACACACTGTCTTACAAAGTTATAAGAATCACAGTCTTGAACTGATTGGAAGCATCTGCATATGCTGGAGTTCAGTTCCGGTTAGGTTCAGTATACTGATCTGCTGCACTTCATCTTTCCTCTGTTCTTTAGTCTGCTGTCCTTTCACATACCGGATCTTTCTTGTTACTTCTGCTCTATTCTGGACTTGTTCGCATATCATCACACATTTCACAACTGAATCCATCCTCTATATATATCCGCACAAGTAATTTCATCATCTTTCTAGTCGGCATCCGGAACAGTCTAGTTTCTTACAAACTTAGTTCTGTCGGCTGAATCCTTGCTCACCAAGCAATGCGGATCAAGCATATACTTGTAGATATCATCAATTATGTCGGCCAAACATGATTCATGCCTCCGCAACCTTTATCATCATCTGTAACACATCCGGAAAGTAGTTTGATACTCAGTCAGTCAGTTCTTCCTCTGTTTTCACTGTCTCTCAGGAATCCGGTACTCAACTATTCATATCTTTTTCCTTGTCCATCTCCGGAGGCTAAATCCTTGGAATATACTACTCAAGATAGTCCTCTTGACTTCCCCAGATCCGCACTGCACCAAGACACTTCCTCTGAGAGATCCGGACCAATCTGTCGGACCTTGCCACATGCTCTGTTCTTGTTCACCGGACCATCACAATCTTCAATCTGACTTCCGGTAGAGACATATCATGACTTGCGGATATGTGGGATGACCTTTGTTGCCATCAATGACAACAACCATGAATCCATATAGTGTCTCTTGCCAACAATCTCCCCCTTTGGCATTGATGGCAACACTTAGTGAAAAATGACTAAGTGTTTACACTATGCTCCCCCTCTGCTGATGCTCTGTCTTTATATACAATTTCCGGAACTCCCCCTGAGTTGGATTCCTCATTTTTCACTACTCCTCACTCCCCCTTTGACATCAATGGCAAAGGGTAGGGTCCGCACACCAAAATTTTCAAAAATTTTCTATATATAGCCGCATATTTACATACTCACATATACTGCAGAATGTCTGCAAAGGATGTCTGCAGTTGAACCATTTCAGTAGCCCAACTTAGCTTCATTCTGTCCAAGATTGAAATGTGACCACTCAACAAAAATGCAAAAGCTTCTGCCCGCCTGAGATCTGTCGGATCTTTTGTATGGGCGGTGGTCTGGGCATCACTGATGGCCTCATGCATAGTTTCCAACTTAGGGACTATAATCCTTCTAAGTTCTCCCATCCGGTTGGTAATGTTCTTCCTCTCCTTCTCAAGATTCTTTATTTCATTCAAGACTGCAATAGTCTGACATTCTTGATTTATTATAGAGGAAGAGAGAGGATCAAAACTTTGAGATAAGCTTTGAAGCTTGTCCTGTTCCTCTTTTATTTTCTTGTCAATTGCTGCTGTTGCCTTTGACCAAGATATATAAAATTTGTAGATGTCACCGCCATCCTTAAGAGCATTTTCTAAACTCTTTATTCCAATGCTTACAATCTTCCTATCCTTAGAGATTAATTCTAATATTTCAGAAAATCTCTTATCCAAAAATTCCTTCCGGACCTTTTCTTCAGCTGATTTTTCTAGAGAATTAAAATGTGTATCAATACTGCTGACTAAGGTTTTTAGATTACCGGAAGTGGAGGCTGTCGGATCTATTTGGATTGATGGCATGATCTTTACAAGTACTCCGGAAGCAGCCTCTATCAACTCACAGTCTTCCATATGAGACTTCAGGAGCTTTTCATTTGCCTTGGCATTTGCAAATGAAGCTATCTTCATTGTTTGTACCGGAGAGAGAGAGTCAAAATCAAATGGACCTTTTAGAAGCTCCGGTTCATCAATCTCTAGAGTTTCTTTGCTCAAAAATTGTTGAACAGTTTGTGCAGTGTCTCTTGCCGGAGACAGATGTTTCTTTTCTTCTGCAGTCTTAGAACTGTCAACCTCTTTGTCTGTCACCACTGCTTCCTTCTCCTGCAATTGCTCTTCTTCTTTGGATCCGGAGACTGTAGGGGAAACCGGAGGAGAGATGCTTGCTTGCTCATGGGCCACTTCTTCTGGAGCAGAGGGTCCCAAGTCCTCACTTGTCTGTTCATGGCTCACTTCTTCCGGAACAGAAGATTCCAAATCAGCAGCTGTTTCTGCACCTAAGTCCTCTACAACAGGAAGATTGAACCTTTTGAAGGCCTTCCGGAGGATCTCTTCTGTCTCTTGTGCCACTTTGTCAGTCTCACCAAGCATGAGCTGATTCATCCTGGCTTTACTTCTGAACTCATCTCTGCAGTCCTTGAAGATCATGTTCATTGTCTTGGGATCAATTTGAGGATATAGCTGAATAGCTATCTGCTCCCGGATCTCAAGATCTTTGGCATGAGCATTATTCTTTCTTACTTCCATTTCCTTCTCTAGGCTTTTAGGAATGAGAGATATGATCTCAATGAAAGCCTTATTGTATGTGTTCAGATATTTAACTGTGGCTTCCTGCAGAGTCTTTTGGTCTGCCTCACTGAAGTCATCATAGGATTCAGTCATTGGTTGAAGGTTTCCATCCACCGTGACCGACTTGATTATGCTCTCTAGTGACAGAGTGGGCTTTTCAACAGTTACCTCTGCCATTTCCTCCTTGTCTTGGCCTGTGGAGGGCTTACCGGATCCTTTCTTTTTCTGTTTCTTTACTTCTCTTACTCCTTCATCTGATTCTGTCTCCTCTTCATCCTTTTGGCTTTCATAAGCCCTTGATGCTTTTGTCTTGGATCTTTTACCGGATGCCTGGACTTCCGGTTTTGAGCTTTTGGTTGTGGAAGGTGCAGATCTCTTTGATGATCTGGTCCGGGTGGGGGTTTCAACCGGAGCACTTTCTTTGCTTTTCTCTTCTTCCTCAGCCTTTCTCCTCTTTTCCCGGCTGGCATCAAGTGCCTCTTTTGAGATGCCTAGGCCTTGAGCAATGTGCTCTACTTCTTTTCTCACTTTTCTCTTAATCTCAGGTTCCCTGAGTTCTACATGTAATTTCACGCTCAGCTCCTCAAAGGTTCCAAACCTTTCTGCCTTAGGATCTTTGGGCTGACTTAGCATGTGTTGAACATGCAGCTCTACTATCTGTTCATCAACTTCATACCCCATGGGCATGATCCAGACAGTCCTTGGCTCCACTGCCTCCATTAGGCACTGATCAGTGTCAACCATAAAACATACTGAGTCCTTGTATTTCTCAATGAGAGACTGGGGAATTCTCTCTCTTGCTTGCATTATGCTCTGAAAGTTTTTGAAGTATCCCCATAGAGCTGTATTTCTCGCTTTTGCATCCCCAAGTCCATGCAAATAGTCTCTTATCTGGACTGCAACAGGTTTGTCATTCTGCCATACCCATCCACTTGTTCCAGGTAGCTCATTCATGAAGTAAAAGAATAGACATACAATGAGAGTACCATACTTAAAGGAGTTCTTCTTGTCTTTCTTGATTTTCTGTACATTTTCCATCAATTGGCTTAGTAGTAGTTCACAAAGATCATAATCTGCATTCTTTCTTAGCATTTCATATGCTGTGTATATTGCAGTTCCGGATACAGAATTCTCCCTGCTGGAGTGATAGATCTTGTATCCTATTATCATTGATGCATATTTGATATCCGGATCTGAAATATCTTCAATGGTCATTGCCCTCTTATCATATTTTGATCCGGTGGCCTCAGTTACAACGTTGTTCTTGACAGATTTGAGGATAGGTACCCCCCCGGAAGAGTATAGACCAGTTACTGCTCTAATTGCTTCTTTTGTAATCTTACAGGGTCTATCTAGCCAAAGGAAGTTGTCATGCATCCTGCTCAGTACATACCGGACCCATTCATCTTCTTCAAAGCTAGGGAAATGAATGAATTGCTCAAATTGTTTCTTCTGGATACCCTTATACTCAGGTTTGAGCTCAAAAGCATTGTCTATCAGTTGCTTGTGATAGAGGTCTCTTAATTTGAATTCCCCAAATTCCTCAATGTTTGCGTGTATGTAAACCCTAATATCTTCAATATGTAAGACTCCGTGGGGAACACTAGAGAAGGCTCCTAGTGGATCTACCTCCAATGATTTGTAGGGATGTTTCTTGAATGAGGGGCGAGGTCTATCAGAGATCTTAACTATGTTTGGAGTAGCCATTCTTCAAAGATTTGCAGTGAGGCAATGAAAACGAAGAATACCTTATGCGCCTTCGGTTTGCACGGAGTGGTTGGATTGATTTCTTTATGCAATAGCTTCGGCAGGAGATCCTTGGTGTGCTTGATGAACCTTGTTTGCAGAGCTCCACTATTCGCTTCTTCTCAAGTGTAGAATGAGCAGATAACTTTTGAGAAATCCCTTATATTGCTCCGCAAACCCTAATATCTGTCTGCAATAAATGCTTCACCTGCATTATTCCGGTTTACCATGTCTGGACAGCTTGGAGTGTCCCGGATTAGTCCTGATCACTGAATATCATCCGGATCTTTAAATCATGAATAAATCTAGGTAACATATTACAAGAACATCCCAAACACTCTGTCCAATCCGCAAGACAAGATCGTGCACTTCCGGATCTCTCCGGACCTTTTTGTAATCCTTTATCATACCGGAGCACCTCCCTGAACAGGTCTAACTTAATCGAACACAGCTTCTTCATAACTCCATGCGGACCTCTGAAAACTTGGCTGAAGCATCTTAGGACTTATATCTACAAACCCTTTAATCCGCATCTTGTGCCACATCCGGCACAACTTGTTTGGCTGGGGGAACAGAATCTTCTTTGAGTCCCCCTGAGCCTGAGCTCACTTTTTAATTTCCGGAAGAAATATCAGCACCAGAATCTGGTGCGGATCCAACCTCTACATTCTCTGAGCTTTTCTTCACCCAAATCTTGCTCATCTGATTCCTAACTTCATCCGTATTCATCTTTTGTTTACCCTTGTCTTGATTCTGATTATACACCGGACCTCTTTTGTCCTGATTCTTGTTTCTGCAGACTTTAGCATTATGACCGGACCTATTGCAGATTTGGCAAATAACATTTCTTTGCATATTTAACTGATATCCCCTTGATCTGCATTGATTAGCCATATGACCTACTCTATTGCATGTAAAGCATCTACCTTTGAATGATTTGTTTATAATTCTGCATTCATGGGATTTGTGTCCATACCTTTTGCAGTTGAAGCATTGTCCGGAGAAGGATGAATTAATCTGATTCATTCTCATTCTGCACTGATTAGCTTTGTGACCAAAATGGTTGCAGCTGTGGCAGTATCCATTGAAGGATGGATATTTTTGAGCATTTGGCTGTCTTACCGGAGGTCTTCTAGGCCTGCTCCTTGGATTTTCTGATCCAAGATTCCTCTGACCGGATCCGGAGCTTTCTCCTTTCTCATATCCCAAGCCATACTTGTCATCTGTCCTCTTTTGACTTCCAAGAAGAATTTCAAGTTGAGCAGAACTTATCTTGAATTTCTCTTTATAATCATTTGCTGTCTGAAGGTCTCTTTTGAGAGAGGCAATTTGATCCTCAAGTTTTCCTTCATTATCTTTGGAATCTTCAAGATCAGATTCAAGGTGTCTGATAATCCTGTCCATCTGGTGGCATTCTTCTGATTTTTCTTTAAGAGATTGTCTTAGATTGTCTTCAGCCTTTCTTTTTTCTTCAATCTCTTGAGTAAACTTTATAGTTCCTGATTCCATTTCATGTCTTAACATAATGACTTCTTTTGATAACTTTTCACATAACTTGGTTTGCTCAGTCAATTCCTCACTTGTATTGCTTTCTTCACTTTGTCTTGCCAACTGTTGAAGCAGCTCCTTTCTCTTTTTCATAGAGAGACTTAATTTGTCTTTTAATTCTCTCATGAATTCATCAGCCTGTTTGAGTCTTTCCTTTAATTCACTGACTTCAGAATTTGACTGTTCAAGATCCTCAAGGGCAGTCTTGAGTTGCTCCCTTAAACCATATGCATCCATTTGAAATCCCAGATCTTCCTCAAGCTGTTAGGCTCTATTAAGAGGAACTTAGCTCTGATACCAATTGTTGATAACTGAGAGGGGGGGGTGAATCAGTTATCCTAATTATTTCCCTTATTAAACTTTCCTTCTAATTGAAGCAGCATAAAATCAAACACAAAACATTAACCATGAAGTAAGAAACACATGACACAGTATTTTTGACGTGGAAACCCTGTTAAGGGAGAAAACCACGGGGTGATTAACCCAAGAATTATTCTCTGTTAGAAGAATAGGAAATTACAAAAATGGCACTTGCCAATTAGGGCTCACTGCCCGAGCACACTGCTCACAAGAGGCTCACTGCCTACAAGAAGACACACTGTCTTACAAAGTTATAAGAATCACAGTCTTGAACTGATTGGAAGCATCTGCATATGCTGGAGTTCAGTTCCGGTTAGGTTCAGTATACTGATCTGCTGCACTTCATCTTTCCTCTGTTCTTTAGTCTGCTGTCCTTTCACATACCGGATCTTTCTTGTTACTTCTGCTCTATTCTGGACTTGTTCGCATATCATCACACATTTCACAACTGAATCCATCCTCTATATATATCCGCACAAGTAATTTCATCATCTTTCTAGTCGGCATCCGGAACAGTCTAGTTTCTTACAAACTTAGTTCTGTCGGCTGAATCCTTGCTCACCAAGCAATGCGGATCAAGCATATACTTGTAGATATCATCAATTATGTCGGCCAAACATGATTCATGCCTCCGCAACCTTTATCATCATCTGTAACACATCCGGAAAGTAGTTTGATACTCAGTCAGTCAGTTCTTCCTCTGTTTTCACTGTCTCTCAGGAATCCGGTACTCAACTATTCATATCTTTTTCCTTGTCCATCTCCGAAGGCTAAATCCTTGGAATATACTACTCAAGATAGTCCTCTTGACTTCCCCAGATCCGTACTGCACCAAGACACTTCCTCTGAGAGATCCGGACCAATCTGTCGGACCTTGCCACATGCTCTGTTCTTGTTCACCGGACCATCACAATCTTCAATCTGACTTCCGGTAGAGACATATCATGACTTGCGGATATGTGGGATGACCTTTGTTGCCATCAATGACAACAACCATGAATCCATATAGTGTCTCTTGCCAACATATACACCTTCTATATTGTCAGGATCTGCAACCACAACAAAAATATCTCCTATACACACCATAAGTAAACATGTTTGTACATTTGAGTTGAAGAACGTAAATCAAATGTTCAAAACATTATTACAATCTAGAATATAAATTAAAATTCTGTAACTTACCTATAACAACTAAATCTGATACATGTTTGTAATTAGATGAATATATAGGATCATATACATCTACAATGTCACTATCTTCAAAAGGAGGCATTGATACTATTTGTTTCATTTCCCATTATGAAACATATCCATCCCTTATATTTGGACATTGTAGAATATTTGCATTGTTCTCAATGAAATCAACACAAAAAGAGGATTTTTCTCTCACTTGAATAGCAAGAGGCTTTCTATGTCCTGTAGTCATAACTTGATGCAAACGTCTAACACCATTAATTGGTTAACAATTATATGGATTCGCTCGATCAATATCTACACGTATGAGCAAATTCTTGAGCATCTCAATTAAAAATAAAATTCAATTAAATCACGTGTACTTAAATTTAAATATTAAAGTTTTCAAATAACATAAATTTAATTAATATACCTTTATCTTCCCAAAAATAGCTTTGTTGTATATTGAGTCACGGGCGCCAAAATGGATTTTGCACCATTCAACAATTTGATTTGCATTTCGTATAGTGTTACCTGCAATTTCATGTTGGTGAATTGCCTAGGTAAGAGGTAAGAATTTACAAAAGTTCACATGTACATCCAACTATTACAATACATGTAGATCAATTACATAAATCATTGTACAAGTATTCAACAATTTTAAATTTTGTAAATTCTGTATCTAGTACATTACCTGCAAGTTCATATTGGCAAAGTGCATGCTTTACACATGCTCCCAATCCATCATGCTCTCCTTTTCCATATCCACTCTCAAAAAAAATCCACAAAAACTTTATGCCAAATCTAGCATGTTGTTGCATTAACCAATTAAATGCTTTTGTAGACTTAAATTGTCATGTATAAATAGTTATATATAAACAACGATTTGAAAACAAAAAATTTGTTAAAAATTCAAATCTTAAAATTATATAAATTTTTAAATTAAAAATTAAAAATTAAAAAATAATAATAAAAGCAACACTTACTAGCACATCCATCAGACCAAATCTAGTGTTGTAATGCAGTAATGGCACGTTGTCTCAAATCTTCAAAAAACATTTGAAAGCAATGTGCTAAATAGCTTCTATCATGACCCATATCATCACTAATATAAAAGTGCACCTCCATGATGATAATCCATCCATCTTTAGTACTCTCTACCTCATTTACAAATAACTCAGCATGTCTATAATAAACTTGTACAAAGATTGCAACTTGCTCTGAATGATAATATTGACTTTGAATCTCAGTTTGACGACTAAATGTATAATTTTAAAAAAAATCTACAAATAGAGAGAATACAACCCGATGGAAAACAATTCTTTGAGTCACAAAATTGCTTAGCCTGGCATCTTGCACCATTACAATGTTGGATATGTGGGTATACAATGT
This sequence comes from Cunninghamia lanceolata, assembly GCA_027924645.1. Taxonomy (NCBI): domain Eukaryota; kingdom Viridiplantae; phylum Streptophyta; class Pinopsida; order Cupressales; family Cupressaceae; genus Cunninghamia; species Cunninghamia lanceolata. The sequence continues at coordinate 9,273,638 of BSBN01000348.1, forward strand.
TCTGAAATTTGTTCATATACTCACTGCAGGGTAATCCACTCTCTTAAAACATTTTTTTTGGATTTATCTCTTGACTTCGTTAAGTATTTCTCATATTCAAATCTCTTCCAAATAACTGACATTGAATGATCAATATTCGCAAATGGTAAAAATTTCATCAAATTTCCACAATCTGCACATATTTCTTATACACTGTACATTGAATTCATTTGAATCTTCTGATTTTTCACATAAGATAGACTTCACAAATTGTGTTGTACTTCTAAGGATGGCTACATTTGGATTAACTATTGCCATAATTTTTTTATATACCTATAGGTGTAGATGAAATTCAACATGTTTTCGATAGCAACAAGTTTCACGTACTTTATTTATACGTATAAAACATGGTTGTGAATTCTCAAACATCCTTTGAGAAATCTTCACCTGTGAAAATTCTTGCTTGAATGCTTCAAAAAATTCACTTTGTGTTGTATCTATAAAATGCCTTGGATGAGAAATTTTTTTACCATCTTCATCTTTTATTTGTATAGTGTGCCTTCTATTGGAAGAAACATGGGAGTGCTCAGTCTAATATTTAATTACTTTTTGTTTTACATCTTCTAAAATTTGATCTCTCTGAGGGACTCAACAAATATTTACCCAGTTATTTTCAATGTTTTCATCTAATATGTTTCTCTTCTTGATATATCTTTAAATAGTTCTCCTAGATACATTTACTAATTAGGCAATTGCTGTAACTTGTCTTGTATGTGATAATTTCTTACTAGAAATTACAGTCATCAATGCTCTACATGCAACACTTAAATTAGAACTTCGACTCTTGGTTTGAATACAATCCAATGATGTTTGCAAGTTTTCAATTACTCTTTGATTTACTAAACTTGAAGATTTTTCTTATTATCAACTCCTAACAACTCCAAAATAGGGGTCATTTCTTTTCTCCTAAATAACTTTGCACATAATTGTGCTTTTTCAATTAGAGATTTATCTTCAAAAAATTCATCCCAAATTCTTTTAGAGTGCAATTTTATTGTGCTTTTAGGTAACATATGTTCATGTGAAATGTTTTTGAAAAGAGCATCCTCATCCATCTCCATAAGATTTTTCATTCCATGTAAAAAATTTCTATCACTACTACCAATTTCATCTTGTACTTGTTCATTAACACACCCTTCAACTTGTTCATCAATAATTTCAATGGGTTGTTCTTGACTAGATGTTCCTAGGGTTTTTTCATCTCTTTTTCGGTCATACAACCTTGATTTAGTTTTTTTATTCCCCATCACAAATTGTTTGTTTTAATTCACCAACACACACATATACATCCTAATAAATAACTCATGAAGTTCAATTTCTACATGGTAAAATGAGTAAATGAGTTGGGAATCATGTTACATACCTAAAAATTTCTAGCCTCTCTTGCCAAAAAAACTCCTTTTGTGTGGTTTCTACAAATGCTTGAATTGAAAAAGATTAAAAAAATAACTTTTATCCTCTATTGCGAAAAATTTTGCTTCTTCTATTTTCTCCTTGATGCTTGAATTGAGAAAAACCACAAAAAAAGTAAAGCCATATATATATAATTAAGTTTAAAAAAACAAACAAACCGCTGACTAGTAGTGGTCACTAGAATTATATGATTTCAAGCAAGTCTATCTTGCCCCCAATTTGATTCACCCTAAACTGTCTATGTGGCATCCCACTTGGTAGCCACCTCCTCATTTTCTAGGGTTTTCTAAAATTCTCAACTTAAACTGAATATTTCTTCAATGATAATGGATTATTTAAAAAATTAAAAAATACCCTTTTGTAGAGCTCTGAGTCTAGAATCCAAATATATATTTTTAATATTTTGATTAGTTTTAATGTGTTTTTTTTTAAATTATTGCAAGTAGGTTGTTAAAATCAGAGATGACAGTGATGAGAAATTTTTAAAAAATATCAAAACACATCCAATTTTTTCCAAAATTATATGGTGAACTAGAGGAAAGAGTCCTCTCTAAAAGGGTATAATTGGTTTTATGAAAATGATAAAAAAAAATTATACAAAGGTTGACATGGAATGAAAACTATTAGATTCTATAAAGTTTGACTTTAAAATGATATTACGAAGAAAACATGCATTGAAAATTGAATTTTTTTCTCCATGCACTAGATATTGAACTCATCTATTTGGGAAAAAAAATTATGGAAAAATATGATTGTTTGCTCTTTTTTTTGTGACGTGGACTCAAAGTCACTTTTTCTTGAAATTTTCAGCAATTCAAAATTTGCTCTTAAATTTATAAAAGAATGTCAAAATAATTTTTTAATTTTTTTGAAAAATTACAAGCATAAAATTCATCAAGAGATCTACATTTCATTAGTTTACATCATTTTAATATTCAAAACATAAATGCCACTTTTATGAGGTTGAAGTTGAAACTTTTGGCTTGTGTTGGCCGATTCCTTTATAAAAGTGTGACACAACTTTGTGCTTTTACCCTCCACTGTTAATGCACACTTAAGATTGCTGAAATTTATCTTCAATCTGATTTCCATTGAGGTAGTGTTGCTTTCATTTCTAACAGGGTTTAGTTTTTTGGTGAAAACAAGCCATGAATCCACACATGCAATGCGATTATGCACATATGATCCTGAAATCGATGCATATGTGAATTTTTTGGAATTGATAAGCAGTCTTGCGCAAATAAAGAGGGTTTACGCACATGTAATTCTATAGGCGCATACAAAGAGCAATCCCATACATTCGTGATAATGATGTGCAAGTAAGATAGAAGCACACAATTGATTAGGGTTTAGGCGCATCTGATAAGATAATGTGCTTTTGTTGTAAAACCACACAAATGACTCATGTTTTGGTGAATGTGTGCAAAACTACTCAAATGACTAGGGGTTTTGTGCTTTTGATCCAAAACTATGCATCTGCTAAATAGAGTTGTGCATCTAATTAAAGTTGGTCAATTACTTAGCTGGTTTGGTAAAGTCAGCATCGTGATCGATGTTGGTCAACTAATTTGTCATCTTTGAGATTGATAGAATCTCAGAAGAGATGATACGATAGATACATGACTTATTTGATTGATAGGATAGATGTGCAGCCTATTTGTTGTGTTTTAACACGCTTTGTTATTACTTATAGGAGATTCTAGATCATGTTTTGATGTTGTGGGAGAGATTCCTAGTTATGTACAACTTCTTAGACCCTATTTGACTGACACTGACCACTTGGTGCTTGGGTCAACCTGTTTATGGTATGCCTACATTATGCCTGAGATATGGGTGAATCTTGGATTACTGACTGCTTTACGTGAGAGGTACCAGAGTGAGATGGGTATGTTTCACTTGCTAACAGGAGAGATGATGGTGACCTTGGAGGACATCCATTGGATTCTCTGGATTCTAATTCAGAGTGAGTTGGTAGAGTATGAGTCTATGACCATAGCTGGATTGGCTGAATGTAGGTGAGTTTTTGATGACCCAGACTTAGAGGGTACATAGAACAACTGGGCTGGTATGGCAGAGTACTATGAGCCCCTGCTAGTTATATTCACAAGTTTGATTGGAAGGGTTGTTTTCCTTAATAGGAGATCCCATGGTTTCCAGGTTGTATGGGGGTGGACACTAGAGTGGATGGTACAGGAGGGGATACAGTTCGCCTAGGGTCCATGCATACTGGCACATCTATATCACGATTTTCATTTGTTTGTCTATGATGGAGCTACAAGTTTATCTGTAGGGGTTTCACTTCTACAGATTTTGGGCATGGCTACATATAGTAGTGACACAGCTGATTGGCATGGGGGCGAGGGACATGACAGGCCTTATTCCTATAGGTTTCAAGAGACTCTTTCCCAGCCCAAGCTGGGAAAGCTAGAGTATTGGCGTCACACATTAGATAATGTGGATGAGGTTGAGTGGATACCATACCTAGATTGTGAGGTGTGGGATGAGGATTCATCAGAGTTACCCTATTACTTTCAGACATGATGGTTGATAGGGAGGACTCCCTACATCCTAGTGAGCCACATTGTTACTCATGTGCTTTGATAGTTTGGCAGGATTCAGCAGATGCCCCAGGGTCCTGCTATATTCACTCAGACGCACAAAGAGCATCCATTGTGGGGCCTGGTGGCTTCTTGTGAGACATCGATGATAGACTTCTTATAGATTCCATATCAGGTATGGGATCTGAGACAACACATAGTGGATGCAGGTATGATAGTAGATTTTGCAGCACACTTCACTGCCCATCATGTTTTGAGATATTCCAGACCTGAAGAGTGGGCCTTGAGATTGGAGGATGATGATGAGGAGGATGATGATGCACCTTGATAGAAGAGGGGATGATGGCGAGGTGGGAGGGGAGGAGGAGATGATGGTGGAGGGGGAGGAGGAGATGATGGTGGACAGAGGAGGGTGAGATAGAGGAGATTGCCCTAGGCATAGGTATGACCACAGGTGTATCCACGAAGCTAGTTATAGGGATAGGCATAAGGCCAAGTTGGGTAGGATGATGGGGATACATTGGCACTATGAACCCAGGTGGCTCAGCTATAGGCATAGGTTGCATAGTTGCAAGGATAGATGATGGACATATGGTAGGTTTACGAGCCTAGGTTTCTTAGTTATAGAGTAAGGTTATGCATTTTTAGGGGGATGTCCAGACTACTATCTTAAAGTGGGACACGGCAATAGAGGGATACACCAAGACAGAGACCCTGCTACAACTGGTGCAGAATAGCACAGCTCAGGATCCACACAGTCAGATTGTTACAGACATGGTCAAAGCGGGGTAGGAGATATTTTATTGGAGGTCTCTGTATGACCAGTTTGTGCCACCAAAGCAGAGGGTGAGCATCTTCCATCCTAGCTCACGTAGCAGGTCTAGGTGGACATAGACAATGAGTGTAGAGATGATGTGGCCACCACTTCCTCATGGGTCACCAGGGATAGTTCCTACAATTCCGATAGGTCCTACAAATCCTCAGTCTCCTCCTCAACAGTCTTAAGATCTAGCACCTTTTGAAGCTAGTTCCACATAGACTCTTTCTGGAGACATGCATCATGTGCTTATCATTTTTGTATACACCATTTTTGACAGCATGAGACAGACACTTTTATGATATCATTGTATACTTGGACATTATTATTATTATCTTATGATGATGATCTAGACGAGTTTGATGGACTACATGCATGTGTTCTTATGGATGGATGTTATTTATATGATTGATGGTATTGATTATGCTCTATTGTGATGTTTCTATTGTGTTGATGCTATTATGCCAATGAGACGATATGGTGTTTTTATTATGTTATATGATGACTAATATGTATGTATAATGATCTTATATGCTTATAGTTTATGATGTCCTACTACATATGCGGATGATTTCCTACATGTACTACATGGTGTTTTTACAATTTTATGTATGATGATCTAATGTGCCAATGCTATGACAAGTGATACCTATGTTTTTAGATTTTCTGGATAATAAATGTTATACAATCTATGTGGATAAATGTTATAACTATCGTGATCTAAATGCTTAATGCAACTAATATACTTAAATGATAATGAACTTATGATGGACAATGCTTATAATATGCAAAATGATATCACAATATAAAACTATTGCCAAAAATCATGAGCTAAATGTTGAATGCAATAAAATGACATGAACTAAAATGATATGAACTAATGATTGATGCACTTAGACTAATGCAAAATGATAATGACGTGTTTTTGTTAAGCCAAGTATACTAAATCATAAATGAAAAAACACTTAGAAGAATTTAGGCCAAAGATTTGGATATTATGAACAACATAGAAGAGTGACTTGACAAATGGACAATATTGATAAGTCACAGATTGGGTTTGGATCTTATGATACTTGGATAGATGGTATGTACGGGATGCTTATAAATGAGATGAAATGCAAACTTAAAATGTACTAATGAGGTGCTTTGTCATCTTGTATGCAAGTATTTGAAGTACTTTTTCATCATTGAGCTTTTAAAATGTTGTAAGAAAATATAAGCATCTAGGTATAATTAAACCATGATGACCTGAGTATTTCTTACATGGATTTTGATTTACCAAGTTAATACAAGCATCTAGTCAAAAGTGAAACCAGATGACCTGAGTTTTTCTTGCATGTATCAACATACAAGGATTGTACTTTTTCATGCTTAGACTCATAATGTCCTTGATGTTCTTTTGTTGATCATATCGTTAGACAAAGTCATCACATTACTAAAGATTGATCCACAAACAACAAACAAAGGAAAATAATCATGCACCCATCATAGCTACTCCAGTTGTTAGATATCCTCGAGTAGTGTTACCAATTTTTCTTACATCCTAAACTGGTAGAGCTGGAGTACTTTCAGTTCATTTTAGTTAAGAAAGTTTTAACATTTTCTGATATAAGTTATTTGCATAGTCAGAATGTTTTAGTGATGTTATAGTTCAGTTGTTCAACAAAAGAAAAGAATTTTAGATCATTATTCATTTGCAGAAGGCTGCATAAGAGATAAGTCATTTTATTTCACTACATTGATTATTCATTTTACAAATGAAATACATAAAATAAACATTGCATTGAATGAAAAGATGATAGATCAAATGTCCCACGCAAGCTGTGGGAATAACTGAACAAGTGAAAATATAAGAAATATATTATACATCTAAAGATAGAAGAGAGAAAGATCATAGCCATCATTTGCTTTTAGTTTCTTCGGTTGCTGAGGTTGCTTTATGTCCTTGATCCTCATCTCCAATAAGAACCTATAAAATTGGAAAAAGGCATGTTAGAGCTCTAGTTATGAGTTCCCTATGTGCCTATTAGAAGCAGCATAATACATTACCTATAATGCACTAGATCAGATATACATCATTCACATACAGAGGAACTGAAAATGAAACAATCATTGAACTTCATTATTTTATCTAATTTGTTTGTTTCATGTGTAGGTATAGGATAAGTCATCTAGTTGTTTGGAGACATAATAGCATGTGGTGTCAAGTGGGCTCCCACAAGGGTTGAGCCCAGCATACTGCCCCTAGTCCTCAGAGGGGATGAAATGCAAATTATATTCATGCTCAATTTAAACAGGTTAACTAAAGGAGTGCAACATCAATCTAATGCTTACAGTTCAAATAATGATGAAATGAAAGCATTAGAGTGACCTAAACTCATATAGGATAGCATTCAATGCATAAGAATAGTTGTCATTATTGCTACAATAGTAACTCAGAACAAAAGGCCATAGATCAGCTGAATGAATGATCAAACAGGGTTGCAAATGAACAACATCATTCAGTGATGTATGACTATTTTTAGTCACACGATAACATGAGAATAGTATCAAGTAGAAGATTGATTGAACAAACAAAAAGAGTGATAGGAAAAGATGCAAGTGGAATAGCATGTATTCTTAACTGATACATTGCATCTATGGAGTAGCAATAAGCAGGTATGCAAAAATAATCACAATTCTCCAAGCATGAGCTATCACATGAGTTTGGTAGTTGACATCAATTCCATAAAACATGTTGCTACAACTATGTATAACAGTACTTGTAAAGTATCATTCAAATATATGATCCAACTAAATCAGCAGTGACGTCACAGCTTTACATTTGATACCACACACAAAAGCATAAGTATCCATGCCATGGTGAAATAAAGAAATCACTACCATTCTATCTAGCATGAATGAGAATTCATTTGAAAGAATACAATACTGAAACAGTAAGTGACATGTGCCATACTATAGCTGAAAATGATCAATGCCCAAATGCTATGGTTGTCAAATGGAGCATATAGATGTATGACTATATGAGTTAAAGCATCAAGATACATTGTATCATTGCAAAAAGTATGAGTTTTTTAAATGAATTTGTTTTATCTATAGGAGGTGTAGAAATAAATAACATAAATGTGGTCATTGCAGAGTTTTTAAGGAACAATATAATTTTTTTTCTACAATGAAGATCAAATGGAGATAGGTGTCCATCATAGAGTTATGTAATAATAATCATTTTCTACAAAGACAAAATTTTAGTGCTGAGAGCTCGCGCCCAGATATATAGTGTTTCTTCAAAATATTAAAACCCATTTCAATTTACATTGAGTAAGCACAGTTGTAAAAATAAAGACTAGGTTTTTGAGATATGCAAGCTTGAAAGACATGTAATATTGCTCAATTATGCCAAGTATACCCATGGGCCTATGAAGGAAAAGACAAATGAAACTTAGTGTATATGAATTCTTTAACCCATTCTATCTTGTATACAAAAATGAGGGTTTTGAGATACTCAGAAAAGATGAGAAAAGCACATATAGAGTGTCACAGCTAGAGCAAGGAGAACCCATTTCAAATTTCAAGCCATAGGCTCATACAATGGATGGAATGCTTAGAAAAATAGCCAGTCATAACTAAAGATACAGAAGAAAGAATCTTTCAAAGTCATGTGAACAAAATGTTCATAAATGACAAAGACACAACATTGAAGCCTACATCCTAGCAATATGGTTTCACCTTCATCTATACAGAAAAGATCAAAGGAAAAGGAGTATGATGCTAGGCCATGGTTGCTTCTAGAGAGAAAATATCTTCTCTTCATAACAAGATCAAACACATTCAGAGTTTTTGAAGGAAAATTCATAGATATAGAATGAAAGATAGATGTACGACCACAACATTACATGTAAATAGTTAGAACAAACCACGACGCATATATACCAGATCAAAGGTTTTTCTTTTTGCAAATCTAGCTGGCTCATATAGGATGTAAGTGAAAATACAGAGGTTCAAAAGAGAAGATCTTATCGTTATTTCTGAACAAAGATACCTACATGAGATTGTGGGTTTTTACCCACTTTGCATCCTTTGAAAGCTCAGACCAGACATCAATGGCAGCCTGAGTTACCAAGTAGATGAGAAGCCAGAGATCAAAAAGGGTATCAGAAGGAATCACAAACTGTGACTGAAAAGCCAAAATATATCTTAGAAATGGAGAAAAGAAATGACAGAGAAGCAACTTACCCTGTTACCTTGCATTTGCCTTCCATTTCTCATCGAAAGCATGTTCAGAAACAGTGAAAGAAATGCAACATTTCACTCCAAACCCTCGCACTATGATGGCTGAGAGAGCAGAGCTCATTTTGAAAAGAACAAGATGCAAATGAACCCAAAAATATAGGGTTTAGTTTCTTTTTTCCTCAAGATATCATAATGCCCTAAGTTGCATGGGTATTTGTCACATTGAATGAATATTTGAAGCCTCATATAATACCCTGGGGTATTATTCTACCTTGCAAATGTTTATGTCTTCATGACTTAAAATGAATATGCCTTTGACCCCTTAGCCATTTGGGGTAGGTAATGGATTAAGTGCCTTTGATCACCCTTGTGTATACTTTGCTTGAGGATTCATGCCTCAAAAGCTTGAGCCATTTTGTCACATTTGGAAGTAGGTCAACACCATAGAGCCTTAAGGATTTTTGAAGAAGTCAAAATGGAGGGCAGTATCATAAGTTTTGTTTTTTTCAAACCTATATATGTGCCCTCACATATTTTATGATTTTTATAGAAAATCATAATGTCATGAAATGAAATATACTTGGTGTAGCAAAGCAAAAAACCTTGAAATATTCTTATTCCTTATAATTAAATCAAATCAGGGACAATTAGAGAATAAAAATGTGAATATTATAAAGGAAATATTTAAAGCAATATCCCTTATGAATTGCTTTGAGTATTTGTTATTTTAAGCAATTAAAATACGACCAAGATAGACAAAATTAGTTTTTTAGATTTACTTTATTTTGGGCGAGTTGGATAGATATGGACAAAATAAGGGCAGATATGGATGAGATAAAGCATGTTTTATTGGTGCTTTTTGGTGGGACCCCTTTGGGGATGAGTTTGGAGATGTTTTCTTCTATTTTGGAGCAGATATCTGAGCTTTTTGACGTCTTTTTAGGGAGAGCTCAGATTTGGAGATTGAGGTTTTTTTCCTTTGCAGATTTGGGAGATATATGTTGCAGATTCAGAGTTAGTAAGGGGGCATTCTCAGTCAGAGTCAGAGTTGAATATTTTTAGAGATCAGAGTTCAAATTTTTAGAGTCTTCCTCTGACACTGAGAGAGTTGTACTTTGGTTTCTTTGTACTCATTATTCCTTCATATTTATAGAGCAATAGTTTTCCTTCCCATCTATCTACTTATTTGCAAATTGATTAGATACTACATTGTGATAGTTATTTATCCTTTGTTTTGTCTTGAATTTTGTGATGGGTATGCAAGTTTATTATTTAATTCAGGTCGCATGTTGTGTTCTGATGAACCTTCATGTGAAATATTAATGAATTAATTATAATCAAGGGGTTGTGGGAGTTAAGTTTTGTTAATTGATTGTGGCTAAGATCTGATAGGAGTTTAAGTATTGGTGCATCACCTTTAGAAGTTAATTTTAGTTATTTGTTTTATTTATAGTTATACTTCTATCTCTTTTCCCTCTACAAGTCATTGAGATTAGGTGAAGTAACCAAGGGAACCCGCCCGCTCTAGAGATTCACTCTTAAGATAGATTACCCACAATGTGAGAGTGTTTCCATGTTGCAACATGATAGCTAAGTTTATCTTTGCTAAGGGTGCAATCTTGATTGCCAATAGTTTTTGGCATGCCAAGTGGGACTCTGAAAGTGTTTTCAAAGAAGTTTTTCAATCCTCAGAATTGTTGTTCTAATATAAGTAGCAATGTTCCAGTCTTTGGAGGTTTTTTACAAGTATACCTAGTGACTCAATTTTCTAGTCTTGCATGCAGAACTAGTGCATTCAACTTGTGAAAACAAGATTGGAATAGATTAGACTGTTTCAGTCCAATAGCATGTTCATCTCTCACTGATATTTGGTGTGTGTATCAATGACCTCAGCCTTTGCAGGCCAAAAATCAAACACATCTGGCAACACCAAATAAAGATCTACAGGTTTCGGTATGATCATGTACTGTTGTGTTATAAAAATCATCTATTCATTCCATTTTCCAACTTTTAATGAGTAAAAATGTCAACTTTTCATAGACAACAAGTATACCCACCCTCATACTATGAAAACACCACTTACCCATCTCCATGTCAACCATATCAAACCAATTATGTTGTTGTTTCTAATCCCATGGATTTTCAAAACCAACATGCACAGTATAATTACCACCCACCCACCCCTGCCCAGCCCCCTTACCAGCTAAAATAATCTAAAATTAAGGATCTTAAAGACAATGTGTCAGACCTCAATAAGCAGATGGAGGAGATTAGAAGGTAACGCGACTATAATCAGCACCAAGAAGAACTAGCTTATCAATCCTATCTTCATGAGTAGGAGTTGGAGGTACAATGAACATAATTTGAGCTAGAGATCACAAGCATAAAGAGTTATCAGTATTAACAAGGAGGGGGATTTCAAGGAAGGTAGTATAAAGAGTTTGATTTGTAGCTGCAAGAGTTGAATCACCAAGCTTATCTTCAATAGCCAGAGAAGCCACCCTATGAAACCTTTGGTTCTGATCAGGAGATACAAAGGAGATAGTTTGAAGAGAATCTTGAGAGAGAAGTAGTTGCACAAAAAAAGCTTTTGCTTGCTCAAGCCCAAGAAGCACTTTTTGTTCTAGAACAACCTACTCAAGAAGAGGTTCGTAGGTATAAATTTCCAAGTTTTAGACAAGATAAGCCTCTTAATGCCCCTAAAGTTGAAATTCTGAGTTCCAAGAAAAGTGAATCCTTTTCCTCCCAAGATCTTAGATTTGAATGCAAACAAACTCCCTAGAAAATCAAAATCTCATGTTTCAAAGGTTCTGATTTTGTTGAGGAGCCTGTTAGCATTCTAGACTAGTCCATTAACTGACATAAGGAAGCTAGGAAGGTAAATTTACTACATATATCTATGGAGTAATATCAATTAGAGCAGTGGGAGATTAAACTAGAAAGGACTCCTCCTGATTAAACCACCAATGTTTGCACTGAAGAGCTTCCTTGTTTTGTAAAAGATGACATTTTTTTTCAGAAAGTCATGTAGTGCAAGAGGTTGATTCACATGGAAAAGTTGTTGTTGTTTCTGTAGTGCAAGTTAATTCAAATATGACCTTGAATCCTCTACATTTTGATTCCTTTAAAAAAAATTCTAATGTTGTTCGTAAGATGCATGAAAGCAGGGTACAAATCTCGCAAGGAGAAATTCTTCGGTTGCAGAAACTAAATGCCCAAATTTCATTGGAGAAAACATTGCGTAAGGAAGAGGAATTTGTTTCTTTGTTCAATCAATTACCTTGTTTTGTTTAGCTGAATGAAGAAAACATGCTTATACCAAAGATAATAGTTTTAGAGCAGCAAGAGGATCCTCAACAATATAAGGAGTTGTTGATTGAAGCCAAAGCAATCTGACAATAGGGTCTTAGATCAAGAAGAAGAGTGTAAGCATGTTGTGGAACTTACATGGTTGGATACAGGCTACATGAGGTAAAAGACATCCCTTTCTCATTAGAAAATCAAGAAAATTTGTTTTGGAGTAGTCTTCAAATTCATGTTACAAACATAAATAATATGCAAAAAGAAGTTGTTGAACCTCAGTTTTTAGTTAACCTATTTGATGAGCTTCCTAATTTTGAGTGTGAAAGTGAAAATTGCATAGGTATATCAAGTTCTGACCATCACAGCAATAGGGACCATTCAGATAATGTGTTGATCCAACAGCAGATATGTAAAAGTAGTCCTGATTTGAAAAGTATAGAGCTTGAGGAGGATCTATTTCAAGCAGAAATTGAGCTTTTCTTCTCACACTTAGAGGTTATGCCAGCATTTATGGAAGGAGATTACTTGGAACAACAAAAGCAAGAAGTGGAAATGGTTGTATTCTCTAATCGATCATTGGTTATAAAGTAGCCTGATCAGTAGCCTGATCATGATTGGTTAGAGGAGTTTCCCTCCTGTTTCATAGAGCAACTTGAATCTATTGTGCAAATTGATGGCTCTTTACAAGAAGTTAGTTCATTATTCAACGTCATTATTCAAGAAAAACATGTTTCAAAGTGTATCACCTTAAGCAATCTTGAATATTTTGAGCCTAGTATAGCTCTTGCTAAGAATCTTCCAACTTTTGCTAGTTTTGATGAGCTATTAGCCACTCTAACAGACAAGGATGACCCATTAACCAAAGAGGAGGAAGCCACATGACAGGCTATCATGCAAGGTATAGATCATGTTGTTGTTTCTAGTTCAAGAGCTTCGATAGGTTGCCCCATTAGAGATTTGGCCAATGTAGTGACCAATAGCTTTCAGAGTATTTTTAGTACCCCATAAGAATGAGATTGCAGTTGAGGAGTACTAGATCCAACTTGCCCATTCATGGCCAATCAAAGGTATGTCCAAATGGAATCAAGAAATTCAAACCTTTTATTGTACTCTATAGGTTGCAGTACAATAGTTTATAAGATGTGTTCTTGTGTTTTTCTCCTTATTGTTAGTTTGAAAGCATGATAAGCATCATTAGTTGGTCAAGAAAGGCAGTTATTTCACCCAATCAGTGAATGGTTTTGTAACCAGCTTCTTTGGCTAGTTATGTTAGAGTGGTGTAGATACTGAGAGGGGGGGTGAATCAGTATCTAGGATAATTTTACTTTTAAACACAATTGTAGATTCTGACTTGCAAGGTATTTTTAACAAGAATCAACTATATGCTCATAAGATAAATCAATCTGTATAATTGTATAGAGAAAACTGAAATATTCAACATCAGATAGAAAGCATACCACAGAAATAAAATGACACAGTAATTTGTCCTGAGTGGAAAGCCCCTGGCATAAAACCACTCAAAAAAAGTGCCTCACTAGCTTAGAATAAAATCTCACTGATTATAGGCCTCACTGGCTTTACAATATTGCCTCACTGGCATCTTTCACAAGACTATCTTTAGAAAATTTACATACAGAGGGATGCTCTATTTCACTGCATTCCTTACTAATAGAGTATCAACAATGCACATACAACAACTGTATATTCTGCATTATTCATACTATATAAGTAGTCTATTTATATAACATGTACAAGAAAATAACAAATTCGTGTCTCTATGTTTCAGGTAAAAACTGCTTTCTAGAGATTCCATAACCATCACATAGTTTCACAATGTTTTGCTAACAAAAGAAAAACCATTTTGTCTTAACTGTTTGTCTTAACTGTCATACCATTTTGCTGTTGAAAACCCATTTTGATATCAGTTATAAACCACAATAAAACAATAACACCTTTAACCAGAATAAAATATGCTTGGAGAGCCATTATCCAAACCCTAACTAGGGTCAAAACCATAACAAAAAAACTTCCATTAAACCTCAAGACTTTATTCTTAGAAAAACATTTTAAAGATAATGCCATTCCGTTGTGAAACCCTAACAAGAGTTGAAACTCTACTTCTCTTATCGTAAACCACAGATGTCTAGCAATAAATGCAATATTCTTTACAAAGAGAAAAAACATATTTCCTTTTTCATGGCAGCGTAAAACTATCAAAGTAAAAACCATATGCAATCATAACTACCAGAAACAAAGAAAAATCATAAATATATCACCTGTCGCCTGAATTCAACTGGAGCCGTAGAAACCAAAACCTTTTCTCCTCATCATTGCGGCACAGGGTATGAAACCCTAGATATAAAAAGTATATCTGAAGCTCAATTCATATCAAATGAAGAAATAATATCATAGAATACCTTTTTTTTTACTATAGATCATGTAACCGGTGCTACAGGTAACCCTAGGAGAACCGGTAACTTTTACCTTGTATATTGTCTTAACAAACCTATTCGGGAGGTCAGCGTTTTTAGAGTATGCCGCTGAAGAATATGAATAACATGTAGTGCCACTAGGAAAGGTTTATGAATTTCATTCAACTATGGTGAACAACTTTGCAACCATATACCTTAGCTCATCAATAAAAATGACAACTATTGCCATGTGTGTCAAAAGACACAACAATAGAACTTCACCAGTGTGAATCTGATTAGAGAACCCAACCAAACAACGGATCAAGACATTAGTGCACATGATAACGTCTTATACAAAAAGTCAAACTAAGCAATATGAAACATGAACCCGTGTGCCAAAGATAGATGGTATGATACTGAAATGCCATACAAATATCATTAGAGGACAAATATCATCAGAGAATATCATGTATCCAGCTGTCACAAATACCATTAGAGAAGTCCACAACATCCACAACAGCTATCACAAATACCATCAGAGAAGTCCACAATATCCACAATATCCAACATGTGTGTTTGAGCATCAGGGACAACAATGAAGGAGAAAAACCAACAATACTCGCCCTTTGGCCATGATGAGAAAACACACAGCAATAGCAGATCCTTCTCCCCCTTTTTATCATCAGGACAAAGGGAAGATTTAAGAGTAGAGTAACGATACGAAGATTTGCATAGCACTAGAAAGCATAAAAAAAAACTGTCAGGGTACAAAAAAATAGTCAAGAAGCTCCCCCTAAAACCAAGAATAGAGCAATATTAATGTAGAGAGGATAAAGAGAGAACCCCAAGCTTATGTCGGAGACCCTCAAAAATAGCTCTGGGGAGTGGGTTAGTAAATATATCAGCCATTTGATCAGCAGAAGGAACATAGTCTAATATAACATCATTGAGGAGAACCTTATCATGAAGAAAATGATATCTGATATCAATATGCTTGGTACGAGAATGCATCACAGGATTTTTAGAGATATTGATGGCACTGACATTGTCACATAGAATTCTAATAGGCTTACAGATAGTAACCTTGTAATAATTCAAAGTTTGAACCATCTAGAGAATTTGAGTGCAACAAGATGTGGCTGCAATATATTCAACCTCAGCTGTAGACAGAGAAATAGAATCTTGCTTTTTGCTATGCCAAGCAACTAGTCTTCCACCAAGAAAGAAAGCATCACCTGAAGTGCTTTTTCTATCATCAAGACTGCCTGCCCAATTAGCATCTGTGTATGCTGTCAGTGTAGAATCTGAATGTCTAGAATACCAAAGTCCATAATCAAGAGTTCCTTGTATATATCTAAAAATTCTTTTTACTACATTTAGATGTGCTTGCTTAGGAGTAGATTGAAATCTAGCTATGAGACAAACTGCATTCATTATGTCAGGTCTAGTGGCAGTCAAATACAATAAGCTACCTATCATAGATCTATAAAAAGTATGATCAATGTCAGGTTTGTCTACATCAGCACTTAATTTGCAACAAGTTTCCATAGGTGTACTAACAGGATTACACTCATTCATCTGAAATTGTTTCAACATTTCTTTTGCATATTTTGTTTGAGAAAGAAATATACCTTCTTTGAGTTGGGAAACCTATAAACCAAGAAAAAATGAAAGTTCACCCAGCATTGACATTTCAAATTTTGTTGTCATAACCTGTGGAAAATATAGACTAAGTTCATTATCATCACTGCCAAAAATAATGTCATCCACATAGACAAGCACTATTAAGATGGAATCATTTTTGGTCATAACGTACAAATTACTATCAGCTCCACCTCTAGTGAACTCCTGTGACTATAAATGATTGTCTAGTTTAGTATACCAAGCTCTAGGAGCTTGTTTAAGGCCATAACAAGCCTTTTTCAACCTGTAAACATGATTAGGTTTGTCCTTGCTAACAAAACCTTCCAGCTGATCCATAGAAACCTCCTCTTCTAAGTCTCCATTTAGAAAGGTAGTTTTTACATCCATTTGATAAACCTTAAAAATTTTATAATAGAATATGCTAGAAATAGTCGGATTGCTTCTAGTCTAGCTGTAGGAGAAAAGGTTTCATCAAAATTGGCACCTTCTATCTAAGAATAACACTTACATACCAGTCTCACTTTGTTTCGAATAACAACTCCATTTTCATCAAGTTTGTTCCTGAAAATCCATTTAGCCCCAATAATATTTTTATCTTTTGGTCTTGGGACAAGTTCCCAAGTGTTATTTTTCTCTATCTGGGTTAACTCATCAAACATAGCCTGAACCCACAAGTCATCTTGACTAGCTTCAGCATAGGTTTTAGGTTCTAGTTGAGACACTAAACAAATATGAACCTACTGATTTGCTTGTGCAGTTTTTCTTCTAGTTTGTATGCCAGAATCTAAATCACCAATAACATGTTCACTTGGATGATTCTTTTGTAACAATCTTTTAGGAGTATAAATAGAAGTTTTAGAAGGAGTATTAATTTGAGGACTTACTGACTGTCCTTGTGGAACTTCAGGATCTAATTCTTCTTCATATTTTCCTGACTCTTCTTTTGTACTTGGCTCTTCTTGAATGATTTCTTCAACTTGTTGAAACTGAGGTTGTTGTTCTTGCTGCAAATTCTCAACCACTTTAACATTAGAGCTTTCAACTATTCTCCTTAACCTCTTATTATAACATTTATAAGCCTTTCTATGAGTAGAGTATCCTAGAAAAATCCCTTCATCACATCTAGATTCAAAACTTCCTAGATGATCTTCTCTCCTTATATAACATTTGCTGCCGAAGATTTTAAAATATGATACATTACCATATTACCATAACAAAGTTCATAGGATGTGTACCTGGTTTTGACTCTTATTTGTACCCTGTTTAAGATATAAACTGTTGTATGAACTGCTTCTTTCCAAAAAGCATTTGATAGTCCAGCATCCTGAAGCATAGTTCTAGCCATCTCTTTTACTGTCCTATTCTTTCTTTTAGCCACCCCATTTTGTTGAGGTGTTCTAGGAGCTGAAAACTATCTTTTTATACCATGCTTTTCACAATATTCAAGAAAAGCAGTGGAAGTATATTCTCCTCCATTATCCAACCTTAAACATTTCAGTTTTAAATTTGTTTCTCTCTACCATGCTTTTAAAGATCTTAAATTTTTCTAAAGCCTCAGACTTATGCTTTAAAAAAGTAACCCAAGTCATTCTTGTGTAATCATCTATGAGTAACATAAAATATCTTTCACCATTCAAAGATTTTGTTCTGGTTGGACCACATAAGTCAGTGTGAATTAACTATAGAGGTTCTGCAGCAAATTGCTCTTTAGACTTATGAACATTTCTTGTTTGTTTACCTTGTTAACATTCTTTACAAAGCAAATTTTTAGGCTTAGAAATAGCAGGCATATATCTAACATTTTTGTTATGATTGATTTTAACTAAGTTATCATAGTTTATATGCCCCAACCTCCTATGCCAGAGTTTACTTTCTTCAATTTGACTCATAAAGCATAAATTGTTTTTGCATTCATTAGCAGATCCATGCAGATTATAAATATTAGCTTTAGTTCTCAAACCTGAATCAATGACCTATTTTGAATTTTGGAGAATCTTGCAGCCTTGTGATGTAAAAACTACATCAAAACCACTATCAAAAATTTGACTTACACTCAACAGATTATGAGTTAGTCCTTCAACAAAATAAACATCTTCTAGAGATGTGTTATTTTCTAAGAGAACTGTACCTTTTCCTGTGATCTGTAAACAATAATCATCACCAAATTTAACTGACCCACTTGTGCAATTTTCAAATGAAATAAATTTACTTCTATCCCTAGTCATATGATGGGAACATCCACTACCTATAACCCAGATTTCATTTTTCTGTGCATGATTTATGCAACTTCAACTATCATAGCCTTGTTGTTTTTGGGCACCCACTTCATTTTGAGTTGCTTAGTAAAAGAGACAATATCTTATTTACAAAACTTGGCAATATGTCCAAGTTTTTTGCAATTGAAACATCTTATCTTGTTTAGAAAATTAAAAGTCCTGTCTTTCAGAAAATTTAGCTGCCTTCTAAAAATAAACTTACATTCAGTTGCTCTATGTCCATATTGATAACAATAAAAACAATACCTAGTGAATCTAGAAGGCATTTTACTTTTGAACTTATTATCATTGGAGCATTGACCTTTTGAAAAGCCTAGACTAGTCATGTCGTTATACTCTTTTTGTTTCCCTAGCATATCAGCAAGTTTATCACTGCTGTTACACATTTCAAGTTCTCTTCTAAGTTTGACTATTTCAGCCTCCTTAGATTTTAACTGTTCTTGAGAATTTGAGAGTATTTTTCTATTTTCTTCAAGACTTACTTTTAAATCAGAAATTTGTTTTTCTTCATCAGATATTAACTTGCTTTGCATTCCATTTTCCTTTTTAAATCTTCTAATTTCACCAAAAGCACACTTTAATTCTCCTTCTAAGTCAACCTCATTTTCAGACATTTCTACTTGTTCTTCTTCTAGAACACCAATAATGGATGCCATAAAAAGAGTTTCATCTATTTCATCAGAGGATTCCTCCGATGCGTTATTAGTTATTCCAGCAATTAGACTTCTTTTCTTGAAAGTGTTTTTCTTGTTAAAATTGAAAGACTTCTTATATTGTTTCTTGTTATCTTCTTGTTCACTGTCAAGCTCTAGATTAGGACATTTTGCTGCATAATGACCTATTTTTCCACAAGTGAAGCATTTAAAAGGTAATTTTCCTTTATATCTACCTGATCCTCTTCTGAGTTTACTAACAAAAATAGATTCATCTTCACTGATATTTTCAGTTTCATGACTAGTTTTAGTTTCCTTTTTCACAGTTTGAAAAGCAGCTTCTTTAACTTCTTTATTGGGATTTTCATTTTCCATTCTCATTTCATATGCAGTAAAGACTCCTAGAATAGAATCAATAGTTATAGTTTTCAAATCTTTATCTTCAACCATAGAAGTTTTGGAGTCATATTTGGGAGTTAGAGTCTGTAAGACCTTTTTAACTACAGTTATCTCTTGTAATTTTTCCCCTAGTCCTCTACTACTGTTGACAGTTTCCTGGACTCTTTACAGATATTCATCTATTTTTTCATCATCTTTCATTCTCATTCTTTCAAATCTTTCCCTAAGAGCTTGTAACTTAGCCTCTTTAATGCTTTCATCTCCTTCATAAATATTTGAAAGTTTATCCCAAATACTTCTAGCTATTTGACATTCCATAACTTTATTTAGAACTTCATTGGTTAAACCACAACAAATAGCACTAGCAACTTTTGAGTCACAGTCAAGTGCCCTTTTTTTCATCAGCATTGGATGGTTTGCCTGTAATAGTACAACTAGTTTCAATAGCTTCTCAGACATCATATCCTAAAGCTTTGATATGATGAGTCATTCTGTATTTCTAGAAAGTATAATTTGAACTGTCAAATAATGGTGCCTTGGATGAGGAAAGACCATCTTGAAAAGACATGGTTCCCACTCAACTAGGAATCCCTTAGGCTGATTAGGCCTTAACAATATAGGGTTTGGCTCTGATACCACTTGTTAGAGTGGTGTAGATACTGAGAGGGGGGTGAATCAGTATCTAGGATAATTTTACTTTAAAACACAATTGTAGATTTTGACTTGCAAGATATTTTTAACAGAATCGACTATATGCTCATAAGATAAATCAAACTATATAATTGTATAGAGAAAACTGAAACATTCAACATCAGATCGAAAGCATACCTCAGAAATAAAATGACACAGTAATTTGTCTAGAGTGGAAAGCCCCTGGCATAAAACCACTCGAAAAAAGTGCCTCACTAGCTTAGAATAAAATCTCACTAATTACAAGCCTCACTGGCTTTACAATATTGCGTCACTGGCATCTTTCACAAGACTGTCTTTAGAAAATTTACATACAGAGGGATGCTTTGTTTCACTGCATTCCTTACTAATAGAATATCAACAATGCACATACAACAACTGTATATTCTGCATTAGTTATACTATATAAGTAGTCTATTTATATAACATGTACAAGAAAATAACAAATTTGTGTCTTTGTGTTTTAGGTAAAAATTGCTTTCTGGAGGTTCCATAACCGTCACATAGTTTCACAAAGTTTTATTGAGAAAAGAAAAACCATTTTGCTTAATTGTTTGTCTTAACTATCATACCATTTTGCTGTTGAAAACTTGTTTTGATATTAGTTATAAACCACAATAAAATAGTAACACCTTTAACTGGAACATAATATGCTTGGAGAGCTGTTATCCAAACCCTAACTAGGGTCGAAACCATAACAAAAAAACTACAATTAAACCTCAAGACTTTGTTCTTAGAAACACATTTTAAAGATAATGTCGTTCTGTTGTGAAACCCTAACAAGAGTTGAAACTCTGCTTCTCTTATCATAAACCATAGATGTCTAGTAGTAAATGCAATATTCTTTACAAAGAGAAAAATAGATTTCAAAAAACATATTTCCTTTTTCATGGCAGTGTAAAATTGTCAAAGTAAAAACTATATGCAAAACTGTCAGAGTAAAAACCATATGCAATCATAACTGCTAGAAACAAAGAAAAATCATAACTATATCACCTGTTGCCTGAAGTCAATTGGAGCCATAGAAACCAAAACCTTTTCTCCTCATCATTGCAGTGCAGGGTATGAAACCCTAGATATAAAAAAGTATATCTGAACCTTAATTCGTATCAAATGAAGAAATAATATCATAGAATAGCTTTT
Source organism: Cunninghamia lanceolata (assembly GCA_027924645.1). Classification (NCBI taxonomy): domain Eukaryota; kingdom Viridiplantae; phylum Streptophyta; class Pinopsida; order Cupressales; family Cupressaceae; genus Cunninghamia; species Cunninghamia lanceolata. The sequence continues at coordinate 9,295,214 of BSBN01000348.1, forward strand.
TTTTTCTTTACTATAGATCATGTAACCGATGCTACAGGTAACCCTAGGAGAACCGATAACTTTTACCTTGCATATTGTCTTAACAAACCTGTTCGAGAGGTTAGCGTTTTTAGAGTATTCTGCTGAAGAATATGAATAACATGTAGTGCCACTAGGAAAAGTTTATGAATTTCATTCAACTATGGTGAATAACTTTACAACCATAGACCTTAGCTCATCAATAAAAATGACAACTATTACCATGTGTGTCAAAAGACACAACAATAGAACTTCACCAGTGTGAATCTGATTAGAGAACCCAACCAAACAACGGATCAAGACATTAGTGCACATGATAATGTCTTATACAAAAAATCAAACTGACCAATATGAAACATGAACCCGTGTGCCAAAGATAGATGGTATGCTATTGAAATGCCATACAAATATCATCAGTGAAATGCCATACAAATATCATCAGAGGACAAATATCATTAGAGAATATCATGTATCTAGCTGTCATAAATACCATCAGAGAAGTCCACAACATCCACAACAGCTGTCACAAATACCATCAGAGAAGTCCAAAACATCTACAATATCCAACATGTGTGTTTGAGCATCAGGGACAACAATGAAGGAGAAAAACCAACAAGTTAGAGTAGGTTAGAGTTAGTATTTTTAGTTAATAAGTGCTTATGGCACATTTCTTTTTAGTTATTTTTGTTTCCCTAAGTTCTACTACACAAGTTTTTCTAGCCACTTGGTCCTTCTACTTTGTTTTTAGTATGGTTTGTTCTTGTTTCTTATTGTTGTTTGGACTGGTTGATGTTTTGAGTTTCAGTGTTTTTTGAGTTTGAAGAGGCATAAGAGGCATAATACATTGCCTATAATGTACTAGATCATATATACATCATTTACATACAGAGGAACTAAAAATGAAACAATCATTGAACTTCATTGTGTTATCTAATCTATTTGTTTCATGTGTAGGTATAGGATAAGTCATATAGTTTTTTGGAGACATATCAGCAGGTGGTGTCAAGTGGGCTCCCACAAGGGTTGAGCATAGCATGTTGCACCTGGTCCTCAAAGGGGATGAAATGTAAATTATATTCATGCTCAATTGAAACACGTTAACTGAAGGAGTGCAACATCAATCTAATGCTTACAATTCAAGTAATGATGAAATGAAAGCATTAGAGTGACCTGAACTCATATAAGACAACATTCAATGCATAAGAACAACTATCATTATTGCTACAATAGAAACTCAGAACAAAATGCCATAGAGCAGCTGAATGAATGATCAGACAGGGTTGTAAATGAACAACATCAGTTAGTGGTGTATGACTGTTTTTAGTCACATGATAGCATGAGAATAGTATCAAGTAGAAGCATGATTGAAAAAATAGGAAGAGTGATAGGAAAAGATGCAAGTGGAACATGTATTCTTAATTGATACATTGTATCTATGGAGTAGTAGTAAGCAAGTATGCAAAAACAATCACAATTCTCAAAGCACAAGCTATCACATGAGTTGAGTAGTTGACATCAATTCCATAAAAGATGTTGCTACAACTATGTATAATAGTACTTGTAAAGTATCATTCAAATATATGATCCAACTAAATGAGTAGTGAGGTCACAACTTTACATTTGATACCACACACAGAAGCATAAGTATCCATGCCACGATGAAATAAATTACTCACTACCATTCCATCTGGGAAAAGTGAGAATTCATTTGATAGAATAGAATATTGAAACAATGACATGTGCCATGCTACAGTTGAAAATGATCAATGCCCAAATGCTATGGTTGTCAAATGGAGCATACAAATGTATGACTGTATGAGTTAAAGCATTAAGATACACCTTATCATTGCAAAAAGTAACACTTTTTTAAATGAATGTGTTTTATCTACATGAGGTGCAGAAATAAATAACATAAATGTGGTTATTGCAGAGTTTTTAAGGAATAGTATTATTTTGTTTTTGAAATGAAGATCAAATGGAGATAGGTGTCCATCATACAATTATGTAATAATAATCATGCTGCTATAAAGACAAAATCTTAGTTATGAGAGCTTGCGGCCAGATATACAATGTTTCTTCAAAATATCAAAACCCATGTCAATTTACATGGAGTAAGCACAGTTGCAGAAAGAAAGAATAGGGTTTCGAGCTATGCAGGCTTGAAAGACAATGTAATATTGCTCAAATATGCTAAGTATGCCCACAGGCCTATAAAGGAAAAGATAAATGAAACTCACTGTATATGAATTCTCAAACCCATTCTATCTTGTATACAAAAATGAGGGTTTTGAGATACTCAAAAAAGAGCAGAAAACCATATATAGACTGCCACAGCCAGAGAAAGGAGAACCCATTTAAAATTTCAAGCTACAGGCTCATATAATGGATGGAATACTCAGAAAAATAGCCAGCCACGGCTAAAGATAAAGAAGGAAGAAGCTTTCAAACTTACGTGAACAAAATGTTCAGAAGTGACAAAGACACAACATTGAAGCTCATAGCCCAGCAATATGGTTTCACCTTCATCTATATAGAAAAATCAAAGGAAAAGGAGTATGATGCTACCATGATCACTTCCAAAGAGAAAATATCTTCTCTTCATAAAATGATCAAACCCATTTGGAGTTTTTGAAGGAAAATTCATACATACAGAATGAGAGATAGATGTATGGATGCAACATTACATGTAAACAATTAGAACAAACCATGGTGCATATATACTAGATCCAAGGTTTTTCTTTTTGCAAATCTAGTTGGTTCATAAATGATGCAAGTGAAAGTATAGAGGATCAAAAGAGAAGATCTTACCCTTATTTCTGAGTAGAGATATCTACATGAGACTCTGGGTTTTTACCCACTTTGCTACCTTTGAAAGCTCAAACCAGTCATCAATTGCGGCCTGAGTTACCAAGTAGATGAGAAGCTACAGATCAAAAAGGGTATCCGCAGGATTCATGAACTGCAGCTAAAAATCCCAAATATATCTCAGAAATGGAGAAAAGAAATGACAGAGAAGAAAGTTACCCTATTACCTTGCGTTTGCCTTCGATTTCCCATCGAAATCATGTCATAAATATTTAAATAAATGCAACATTTCACTCCAAATGCTTGCACTATGGCGGCTGAGAGAGCAAAGCTCATTTTGAAAAGAGCAAGATTAGAATGAACCTCAAAAGATAGGGTTTAGTTTTTTTTTTCTTTAGGGTTTCATAATGCCCTAAGTCGCATGGGTATTTGTCACATTAAAAGAATATATGAAGCCTCATATAATACCCTGGGGTATTATTCTACCTTGCAAATGCTTAAGTCTTCATGAGTTAAAATGAATATGCCTTTGACCCCTTAGCAATTTGGGGTAGGTCATGGATTAAGTTCCTTTGATCACCATTGTGTATACTTTGCTTGAGGATGCCTTAAAAGCTTGAGCCATTTTGTCACATTTGGAAGTAGGTCAACACCATACAGCCTTAGGGATTTTTGCAGAAATCAAAATGGAGGGCAGTATCATAAGTTTTATTTTTTGCAAAACCATATATGTGCCCTCACATATTTTATGATTTTTATAGAAAATCATAATGTAATGAAATGAAATATACTTGGCGTAGCAAGGCAAAAAACCATGAAATATTAGTATTCCTTGTAAAGAAATCAAATTATGGACAATTAGAGAATAAAACCGTGAATATTGTAAAGAAAATATTTAAAGCAATATCCCTTATGAATTGCTTTGAGTATTTGTTATTTTAAGCAGTTAAAATATGACCAAGATAGACAAAATCTACTTTTTTTAGATTTACTTTCTTTTGGGTGAGTTGGACAAATATGGACAAAATAAGGACAGATATGGATGAGATAAAGCATGTTTTATTGGCGCTTTTTGGTGGGACCCCTTTGGGGATGAGTTTGGAGATGTTTTCTTCTATTTTGGAGTAGATATCAGAGATTTTTGATAGCATTTTAGGGAGAGCTCAGATTTGGAGATTGAGTTTTTTTTTCTTTGCAGATTTGGGAGATATATGTTGCAGATTCAGAGTTAGTAAGGGGGTCTTCTCAGTCAAAGTTAGAGTCAGAGTTAGAGTTTTTTAGAGATCAGAGTTTAGATTTTTAGAGTCTTCCTATCACACTGAGAGAGTTGTACTTTAGTTTCTTTGTACTCATTATTCCTCCATGTTTATAGAGCCGTTGTTTTCCTTCCCATCTGTCTACTTATTTTCAAATTGATTAGATATTGTATTGTGATAGTTATTTATCCGTTGTTTTGTCTTGAATTTTGTGATGGGTATGTGAGTTTATTATTTAATTTAGGTCACATGTTGTGTTCTAATCAACCTTCATGTGAATTATTAATGAATTAAGTATAATCAAGGGGTTTTGAGAGTTAAGTTTTGTTAATTGATTGTGGGTAAGACTTGATAGGAGTTTAAGTATTGGTGCATCACCTTTCGAAGTTAATTTCAATTATTTGTTTTATTTATAGTTATTCGTCTATCCCTTTTCCCTCTGCAAGTCATTTATATTAGGCAAAGTAACCAAGGGAACCAGCCTACTCTAGATATTCACTCTCAACATAGATTACCCACAATCTGAGAGTGTTTCCATGTTGCAATAGGATAGCTAAGTTTATCTTTTCTAAGGGTGCAATCTTGATTGCCAACAAGTACCATAGGAAACATGATAACAAAAATTAAGACTCTGAGACCCAAATGTATAAAAAGCATCAACACCTCTTGCCATGGATATGTTTTTTTGCAATGAAAACATATATCAATTATCATGACAGTCTAGCGACGTTGTTTTCTGATACAAGTCAATGTCTTGTGTCGAGTCTTTTTTTTAACAGGTGCATTTGCAATGCTACATGTTGTCTAGAGATAATATCACAATCTAGTTTGTTATCCTTTGAGACTTTGTGGCATTCAAGAATCCAATTCTCAACCAGGTCGAGTATTTTGCCCCCAATCAAAATAAACGATTGATTTATTATGGATGAACATGTGGATTGAATGGATGGATAGACTCGATGTAATGGGCCCTAAGGGATTGACCTATTGCCTTTGGGGCACATTGATGATGGCCTTGTCTACATGACGACGTAGAGGCAATGTAGTTCAGGGTGTGGACTATGTGGACCTAAGACCTAGATGGTGGGAATTAGGTGGAATTAGATGGATAAATGGATGGGTGATAAGGGATGGAATGGATGGGAAGCCTCAGTGGCTCATCAATGATGGTCTTGCCTACGTGATAGCTTAGAGGTGATGTAGTTTGACAATGATACTAATGATAGGGTCACAATGGATGACAAGATGGATGAAGCATTGAATTGACAACCTAATGCGACAAGGCGATAAGGGTGAGTGAACAACAAGCCATGATAGGTACCCTGATGTGATTTGATGGATGTGAAAGGAAATATGGATGAAAGGACTAAAATCCTAGAAGATGGAGGAAGTGGTTTATCACAAGTAGTGTATGTTTCCAAGTTTCCACTACTGGCTTTTATTTGCACGATCACAAATAGCACCTGTTTCCAGGTTTTCACTACTTTCTTTTTTTAGTACATATTTATGTTTTTGATCCTCTTGCATTGGGGTTTAGGTGTAGAACTTGTGAAGATGCATGTTGTTGATAGGATCAGATTCTAACAGTTAACCTTCTGATGTGGCTAATTGATAAGCTCATGATCCATAAGTAGCAATGATTCCATAGCGACCAAGCCAGTTGGGTTCAAACTTACCTTTCTTCTCCCTATCCTACTAGTTTTTTGGATTCTCTTTGAGGACTAGGTCACCAACTTGAAATACTCAGGGTTTGACTTTGTGGTTGTAACTTCTTGAAATCCTTTGTTGGTAGGTTTTCATATGGTTAAAGGCATGTTGTCTTATTTCCTATAGCAGCTCTAACTCCTGAAGTCTGGAAACCTTGTATTCTTCATCAAATATTAAGCCTTATAATGAAACTTACAAGGATAGTAACTTGACTTCAATGGGCAAGATGGCTTAAAAGCCATAGACTAGGGAATCTAGTGTTTCACCTGTGGGTGTGTAGATAATTATACGGTATGCCCATAAAGCGGGATTCAGTTGGATGTGCCAATCATGGCTAGCATCATTGATAGTCTTCTTTAGGATTTTCAAGATGGTTTTATTAGATGCCTCTACCTAACCATTTCCTTGGGGGTAATATGTGGTGGAAAAGTGGTGTTGGATGTGGAATTTGTCACATAGTTCTTTGACATCCTGATGTTTAAAGGGTTTTCCATTATCAGTGATAATGGATAAAGGGATGCCATAGTGGCAAATGATATAATTCAGGATGAAAGAGGTGATTTGTTTGCCGGTGACATTGGCTAGGGGTACAGCTTCAATCCACTTTGTAAAGTACTCAGTGGCGGTGATTATGAATTTATGGCCATTGGATGATGGTGGGTGTATCTTGCCCACTAAGTCAAGTCCCCATTGATAGAAAGGCCAAGAAGTCATTGAAGGCTGCAGCTCTTGTGTCGGTGCATGTATCAGTGATGCAGAGGCACCCACACTATAACCTTAACATACAGCATGGATGTCTGCAGCCCATCATCATCATCATCATCATCATCATCATATTTGACTTAACACTGTCAGCATCATCATATTTACTGTCACCGACCGATATCCTCCTGCAGACAAGCCTTCGCACTTTTGCCTGTCAACAGCATCATCATATTCGGCAGCATCATCATGTTCGGCAAGCGCGAACATCCTCCTGACGTCCACTGTTCACTTCAGCGACAACTTCCGTCTTCACTATCTTCAGCATCATGATATTCAACATCATGATAATCAGCAGGATAAAGAACATCCGGTTCCTTCCATTTATCCTGATGATGATCAACCTTCACTTCTCGCACCTTTCCTCCGATGCTGACATCACCCCGATATCCGGATGACGTATATCCTGATGATGATGACGTCACCTACAGCTTCTCAATATCCTGCTGCTCCGAAATATCCTGATGACGTATATCCTGATGATGATGATGTCATATCCTGCTGTTGGCCAAACTTAGCTTTTTCGGCCCGCGATTAACCCGATCTTCTACCTGATGCCGATACACTCCTCCTCGGCACTCCTGATGATGATCACCCCGACGCACCTTCACTTTATGCAACTAACTGCATCATGCCGATCTCCTCTTACTCGGATGATGATGCCCGAAGCGACTGCAGGATATAAGCAGAAATATCCTGATGATGCCGTTTTAACGAATTTTCAACCTTAGCGGATTTTCACTGTTCTGATCCGCCGAACCTCCTGGGATGACCTGATCCACTCTCAGGGTGATCTTCCACACTTTATCAGCTCGACCTAGCACATGCCCATGCTAGGGTCTTCAACATCTCTCGACGGTGATCCTGCACACCTGCATGCGAACAAACAAACTAAATCCTAACCTATTATACATAACCATTTCACCGATCAGACGAATCAACCGGTGGAATGGATCAGCAAATCCATACAGCCACCAAAACCGCAGATCGATTACACAAAGGAGATCAAACAGAAGATGAAAACAGGATCTTTATTGATTTCAGAGATGCAATACAATATACTGTTTCTCACACAGCACACTCTAACTCCTCTGCTCAATGCAATACTATACTATTGATCGATGATCTACAGTCAACCGATCCTCATGCTTAAATAGATTTTCCTACGAGTACTACTGACCCGACTCCAAGCGGCTGGGAACTCTCCATGCGGCTGGGAGATCCAACCGGACATACATCATGACAGCTGTTCTAACAAACTAACTAAAAATAGAAAAAGCATGGTTAGCATGATCTTAACATGATCAGCATGACCTTATTACATGCATTTGGTCTTATCAGACCTTCTTGGAAACATAAACAAGACTCAACTAACTAACTGCCTTATGAAGGCCAGCTGTCAGGTAGGTGCTCCTGCACCAATCAGGTTCCCATGAATTTGGCATTTCTTGCACCTTTTCACAAAATGATAGGAGTCCTTTTCCATAGTTGGCCAGTAGTATGCCATAAGTATGAGTTTCTTAGCCAAAGTCAGACCACTAGAGTGGGTGCCGCCTATACCTTCATGAACTTCACCTAGGGTGGTTTGATACTCCTCACTATAGAGACACCTAAGGAGAGTACCATCTAGTCCTCATCAATATAGGGTGTTAGCAATTATGGTATAACAAGAGGCTTGGTGGATGAATGTTCTCTTTTGGTTATTAGCTAGATCAGGAGGTAGGGTGTTCTCTTTCAGATACGTATATACTTTTCTATAGAAGGGGGAATTAGATTCTATGATATGACATATGATGTTGGTTTTAGGGGTGTCGTATGCAGAATGGGATACTGGTTATACCAAGAACTCATAACGTGACTGATTTTAAGGTATATCAAGGAGAGATGCAATGGTTGCCATGGCATTTGTTGTTTTATTCTCCAATCTGGGTATTTTCTCAAATGAAATCACAAAAAAGTATTCTTTAAAGTCATCCACCATACGCTTGTATGGTATTAACTTCTTGTCCTTGGTTTGATAGTCATCATTAACCTAGTTTATGACAAGTTGTGAGTCTCCATACACATGAAGTTCTTTGACTTTCCATTCTACTGCCATTTTGATGTCAATGACCAATGCTTCCTATTCTACCACATTATTGGTACATGGAAAGAGTAGTCTATAAGACTTTGGAATTGTGTCTCCATCAGGTGTGTCCAACAAGAAACCTACTCTGGACCCATGCTGAGTGCATGATCTATCAAAATAAAGTTTCCATGCTTGTGTTTTGATGTTAAAGATGGATTCATTTGGAAACTTGAAGGTTAATGGATTCTCATCTGTCAATGGTGCGTCAGCCAACTAATTTACAATCACCTGACCTTTAGTAGCTCATCTGTCTACATACTCAATGTTAAACTCACTGAGTATCATCACCCACTTGGATAACCTACCTATTAGAGTAGCCTTGCTGAGTAAATACTTTAATGGATCTATCTCAGCACCAATTTGATGGAATGAGTGAGCATATAGTGCCTTAGCTTCTGTGATGCAAAAACTATTGCAAGACATGCTTGCTCTATGGGTGTGTATTGCAACTCATAACCAACTAATGCCCATTTGATGTAGTAAATAGATTGTTCCTTTCCTTCATGGTTTTGTTGTTCCAGTAAGGCTGCTAGAGAAGTTGGCATAGCTGAAATATATAGTAGAAATAGTTTGCCCTGGATCAGAGGCATCAAGATCGGTGGATTCATTAGATACTCTTTGAGGTGTTGAAAGGCCTATTCACATGAGTTACCCTATTTGCAAGGAATGTTCTTGTGCAAGAGATGTTTGAATGGATGAAATTTATCAGCCAATTGGGAGATAAATCACCAGATGGATTGTAGCTTACCTTGTAATGACCTTAGCTGACTGAGATTCTTGGGTGGTTACATGTCCATGATTGCTTTTACTTTGGCTGGGTCCACCTCAATTCCATTCACTGACACTATATATCCTAGAAGTTTACCGGATGTGACTCTGAAAATAAACTTCTTTGGATTTAAGTGTACATTGAATTATTCTAATCTCTAAAAGATTTTTTCTAAAACCTATAGGTGTCCTTTGGTAACTAACTTAGCTAGAATATCATCTACATAATCTTCCATGATGGTGTGCATCATGTCATGAAAGATTGTAGTCATGGCTTTTTGATATGTTGCCCCCACATTTTTCAGTCCAAATGGCATGATGCACCAACAATAGGTACTCCACGGACATGTGAATGTGATTTTATGTTGAGCTTCTGGTGCTATTTTGATTTGATTATAGCCATAAAATTTGTCCATTAGTGACAACATAGTGTGCCCTATTATTAGATCTACAATGATGTCGATGTTGGGCAGAGGGAAGTCATCTTTGGGACAAGCCTTGTTCAGATCTCTGAAGTCATTACATAGTCTAACCCTTCCATTTGGTTTGGAGTCAGGAACTATATTTGAAATCCACTCCAGATAATCAATTGGTTTGATGGAACCAACATCTATCAACTTCTTCAATTCTTCATTTACTAAGAGTACGATATGCGGATGCATCTTCCTTAGTTTTTGTTTGACTGGCCTAGCTCCTAGATCTAGTGACAAATGATGCATTATAAGGTTTGAATCCATTCCTAGCATATCCGCATATGAACAAGCAAAGTTAATCTATTTTTGCTTGAAGAATTTGATGAATTTTTGCTTTTCTTGCATAGATAAAGATTGTGCCATATGGATTATCCTTGGGTTCTCTTCTATTCCAATGCTGATAGGTTCTACTAGTTCTATCAAAATTTAGGACCTCTCCTAATGTGTCAGATTGGAAGAGTGTCAACCCTTTCATCCTTTGGTGCCTCAAAGAGGTTTTCACCATCAGATACGTCTTTTATTTTTATACTCTTTTCATGATGTAACACTGCTGCAAAGTGGTTTTCACCGTTAGATCTATCTTTTAGTTTTACATTTTTATGACTAAAAGGATTGGTACTCTCTCCCAAATAAGCCTTGTCATTGAGTTCTATAGCATAGCCAATTTTGTGATCTCCTGCGGGTAAATGGTCTCTAAGTTCTAGATAATCTATGATAGCATCATCAATTTTGAAAGTATCTATCTCAGGGGAATTGTCTTGTAGGTCCCAGTCTATGAGTTTAGGATGTACTAAGGGTAATGGGTCATCAGGTTAATTTGGTTCAAAGCTAGTGATGGTTAAGGCAAAGGAGTTGTGTAGGCTAGTGTAAGTATTTAAAAAGTCTATGATGGTACTTTCCTCAAGTTGATCTATTAAGTGTGATATCATACCCTCCTCGTGAAACTCATTGTCAGTATTTTGCGGACCAAACTCTAGAGGTCTAGACCTAGAGCTTTTTCCCTCATGAGTTGTATGGGTAGAGCTATATTGTTGAACCACATCAACATCTTTGTCATCACAAGATAGTTTAGAAAGACTATCCCATTCATATCCATTTGAGTCTGTCTTACTCCATTCTTGTAGTCAGTGAATCTACTCTATTAGGTTAGTAGTAGTTATTTCTCTTTCTTTTCCTTTATGCTTTTCTTTGCCTTTGTAACCTAGCCCTATAGTATCTCAGGATTCTAAAGAAGAAGGTTGGATAGGTTCGATGATACCTTCTTTCCTTAATCCTATGGGGCCATGACCATCATATCCCATTCTTTGTAAGATAGAGAACCCTTGGCCATATTGTTTGGTTTGCAATTGGGATTGAGGATATTGTGGTTTGGGTTCACTATCTTCATCTTTATATAACCATTATAGAATATCCTTCCTATCACTCTCATTTGATAGGCTTCCCCATTTTACAAAAGGACCTTTTGGAGTCTCCAACAACTTGGGTTTGTTCATGGATGGTTTTCCATAGGACTTAGGAGATATAGGTAGTTGTGCTAGGTAGAAGTATTGCGTGATAGTATACTCCCCTACACCATTGTCTTTGAGCTTGAGTTTAAGTTCAAATGCCTTGGATGTAGATGGTAGTGAGGCTAAGTCAACATGAGATGAAGATGAGGAAGATACATGGTTGGTGGGGATTACAACTTCAAGCTTGGATTGGATGGAATTGCAATATTAGAGTGGATCGAGATCACCTTGGATAGTGATTTCTTGGTCATCATGAGGAAACTTGATACATTGATGGTAGGTGGATAGCATGGCCTTCATTGCGTGTATCTAAGGTTAACCAGGAAGAATATTGTATGCTAGTTCCATGTCAAGCACTTGGCACACCATAACTTTCACTACCAGTCCCACTCTTATTGGCAACACAACGGTTCCTTTTGATGTCCTTTCTTCTTCATCATATGCTTTGATTATACTTTTCTCCTTAGGATCAATGGTATTCTCTAAAAACCCCAATGCAAGGATTAGTTTTAATGTGCAAATATTTGAACCTACCCCTCCATCTATTAGGACCCATTTTATTTTATGTTTATGGATGAAGGTTTCAATATGGAGGGACACATTGTGCAGTTGGGTGATAGACATATCTTTTTCTATGAAATATAAGAAATGGGTTGTAGTTAGATGACCTACCATGGCTTGAAATTTCTCTTTGGCTAGATTGGTTGGGATGGTAGTTGCCAAGAGAGCTTTTTCAAGAATGACTTTGTGGGATGAAGATAGATGCCAAAGCTCCAAAATGGATATATGTTTAGGTTTTTTATGGAGTTGTTCAAGGACATTGTATTGGTTAGATGTGGAGGATGGTTTGGATAGAGCCCCTTAGAGAGCAATCTTTCCACCACAAGTAGTTACATTATAATCGGGCTTTTTATTTATAGTGATCACATTTACATGTGAGTCACTTTTGGATATGTGGTTAACAACATAATCATATGACACATTTGTATAGTTGGCATTGTTACCACTATTATTGTTTTGCTTTGAAGCACCTCCCTTCTCATAGTTGGGGAGCGGATTCTTGAATGCCAAATGTTCATCATTGGATACGTGTCCATCAACTGATATTACTTTTTGATCAATTAAGTCTTGGATGGTATTCTTTAGTCTTTGGCAATTGTTGGTTTTATGACCCTTGCTTCTATGATATTTGCAAAAGTTTGAATCTTTCCACCAAGAAGGTTTAAATTTAGGTTCATAATCCCACACTGTTGGAAGCATTATGAGATTATTTCATATGAGCTTCCGTAGGGCAGATTCAATCGATTCCCCTAATGGTGTAAACTTTTGACGAGGAGGAAATTTTGTGGATCATAGTTCACTGTTTTGAGGTTTGTTTGATGGTGTGTTTTTTTGTGGATTTGATAGATTAAAGATCAACTTTTTGGGTACCACATGTTTAGCATCAACAACACCATCATTTAAAATGTTTTTTTTTTGGTCCAAAACTTGGCTTGTCCATGTTACTACTTGAACTAGGAGTGTCTTTGTAGAGTTTGATTTGTCCCTTGGCTATCAAGGATTTCTTAATGAGTAACCCCATTTCAATTACCTTACTAAAGGAAATAGGACATTGTGTTTGTATTTGATAGCTCAAGTTAGCGTTTAAGTTGTGAACACACATCTTAATCATTTGTTTCTCTGGGATATGGTATGGACACTTGCTAGCAAGTTGTCTCCATCTTTGTAAAAAGGAGGTGAAAGATTCTCCACCTTTTTGTTTGTTGTTACTATTATCAATTAGATATGCACCCTATGCTAAGCTTACAGAAGACTTAGCTATTTGTTGACACATGGAAAAACTCTCAGATTGTTGCTCTATGTTGAGAGTGAATCTCTAGAGTGAGATGGATCTCCTAATGATTTTTTTAATCTAATTGATTTGTAGGGGAAAAGGGAGAAGATAAACTAAAATGAAACTCTAAACTCTAAATTTTAATCTAAATGAAATATTTCTACTCATAAACAACCCTTCAAACTTAGACTTCCACAACCCAACCTATGAGATTTGATCCAAAAATAATTTATAATAAGGTTCAGATTGAACACAAATTACAACTAGGATCAACATGCAATTTCACAGTAAAGAGACATAACACTGCCACAATGAGACATCAGATAAAAATTGCAAAATAGACTAGTAGATGAAGTAGGGAAACCTGTTATATTGAACTAGAAGGAGTACAATGCAAAAATAAACTAATTGAGTCAACTGCTTGTATACAAACTCTCTATGTGCTCAAGAGAGAAGAAACAAATGGTATGAACTGACTAAGAAAAACTAAGTTTTTCTCCTATAAATGCCCTGCCAAAAGATCTATCTGAAAAAGCTCCTAAAAATTAGATGTAGAAATCCATTTTTGAGCTTCTAAAAAACACTAATAAAAAGATCCTCAAAATGCCTCCAAACTATTAAATCAAACTGCCAAAAGGTTCCCCATTTGGCCCCACTGGAAAATCTACTTTAAAACAAGATTGATTTGCTCAATAAAAGCTCAATTTTGTCCTTATATGCCTTACTTTGCCCAGAAAAGGAGATAAAATCTACGAAAGATCCTAGCATATTCTATCTTCTTTAACTGCATGGATAATGACTATCGTAAAGCAATTCATTAAATATTACTTTAAAATATCATTTATAATGATTTCCAGTTTTAATACATATCTAGATTTTATTCTGATTTTTTACAAAAATAATAACAATACAAGCCTTTAAAATCGCCAATTACATTTCATCTTATCTGGGCATTTGATTTCTTATAAAATCATGAAAAATATGATTGCATCTATATAGTTTTGCAAAAATAAAGCCTATAAAGCTCATTTTCATCTATCTTTGTAAAACGTCCCTTAAGGCATCTAACCTGTCCTCAAAGGTGACCAAATGGGTTTTGAATGAACCATGCCTAGGCATTAAATATGAAAAAGGAACCTAGAGGCATGTAAAAAACCTAAGTCTTATGAGTAGGTATAAACAAGGTGGTCAACGTCACCACAATGGCATTAGTTGAGGCCCTTAAATTTAACTTCAATGTGATAAAATCTCTCCATCGACTTAGGTCTAAGGTGAAAATACCTAACACAAAAAACCATCATTTGCCTTACTTTCTTGGTTCATTTTACTTTGAATTTCAAGAGAGAATGTTTTCTACATTCAGGCCGCCGCCAAACTAGGGTTCCAGCTAGAAAAAACTTGAATTCTTGTTGTGTCCTCTGCAATCTTCAAACATTTTGACAGGAAAAGAGGTAAGATTAAATCGACACCCATTCAATCAATTTTCCTCTTCATTCTTCAAAACAAAACGTGGTCCTTCAAGCTGCGAATGTATATTTCTGATGTATTTTACTTTGTGTTCTTTGTGTCAATATATTTCACCCTGAGGTTGCCATTAAGGAACTTCTCAAGCTTGATGGAGTAAAAACCCATGACAAACAAGGTAAGATCTTTATCTTTCGGGCCCCACATCACTTCCTTAGATTTCTTGCTTACATGCGCTTGATTTGAACTCAGAAAGACGTAAGATAAAGGCTTTTTCTTAGCATTCTACTAGATTAGCATCATAGGACCCTTTGTGTATTTTGAAGGCCATGGTTTAAAGATTCCTGATGCATTTAGTGATCTCTGCATAGCACAAAATGGTTTTGTCATTTTGTAATCTCAGGTCGTGGCATCATATGCCTCTGGGTATGCAAAATGTAGTGCTTTTATGGTTGTTCTTGTAACATCACTCAAATGAGCTTTCACAAATGTTGAAACTAGAGATCTTCCCCTTTGATTATTTTGCAAATAAAATAATGGAAACCTCTATTAAAAATAGGTTGAAACCACCCCTGATGTGTTTGAGCAGTTCTTTCTCTCAGTTGGGTTTGAATCTTTCCATATTCCTCTATATTTGAGATTTTGTGATGCAAATGGATATGGGTTTTGTCACTTGTAAAAATTACATCATCGGCCTTCTTTGTAATAATAGGAAATATATGACTTTCTCCTCAACCACTTCATCATTCGTTGTTTATGAAGTTCACTACATCTTCTATACATTGCACCAGAATGTGCTTTCATAAATACTATAACCAATTGTTGTGTGATATCATGTGCATGGCTATAAATTATGATGTCCTTTTGAACTTGCTCTGAGTTTGTATAATATAGTCACTTCAGCTTAATGCCAGCAACATAAAATTTCTTTGCTCTGTATGAATATAACAATCCCATTCACATGTGATAAGGATGCTTATTTATGAACTGCAATTTTGTTATGACAAAATGCATTAGTTGAAATACATGTTGTCATCATACCTATTCCTATACCATCTCTGTTCTGATGTTCCAACTATCATTATCTTCTGAATATTATGCTTTGACAAACCCATGCTCTTTTATCTATATGTATTCTATTTCCATTTGCTTACTACTACTCTCATGTAGCATTTGAAATTGCAAATTGAAACTCAACACACTTGATATGTTGTCTTATTTGATATGAGCATGTTAAATCTCTTTTGCATCTAGAATTTCTGTCTCTTTGAGAATTTGACATGATATTGTGAGGAAAAGCACCTGTCTTGATGTTGAGTGAAGAAATTTGGTCTTTCTCAATAGAAATCATGTCTTTTCCTGTAGCTCTTGTTGGATAAAATCTAAGGATCATTATTTATGGCAATACATGTAATATCATATTGATCAATGGTTGCATATGTGATTTGACAATGTTTCCCATGACTTTTTTAGCTTCATGATGACATAATCTCTTGTGGCAGCCTATATACAAATGAACTATATATGTTGTTTCTCCATTTTATCTGCTACATACAATTTAACTATGGCACCCTTGTCATCTATATACAATGGCTATATCTCCTTTACCTTCTATAAAGCATGAGCATTTTAATTGCACTCTTCCCCAGTTGAATCATTCAGTCATAACAGAAGTAATATGACCTTATAATTCTGACCATGGCATTTATATGTTATGACTGATATTGGATCTTTCATAGCTATCAAGCATTGAAACATACTTCATACTTTATCAAATGAACAATAACTGATGTCCTATTATGCAATTGCTTCTTTGAAGAGGAATTGAACATGTTATGTGTATTGCCATTTGTTGTCTACTATATAATGCACACTTGGTGATTACTTCCTCTAATTCTCCTTGTTGTTACGGTAACTATTAATTCCCCTTATCATGAAAGGACCATGGGAAGAATACTTTTGATATGTCATGGTAAATTAACCCCGTTGGAACTTACTTGACTACCCTGTAGTTGATGATGGCATTGAAACTTCTTAGAGATGATGCTGCTCCATCATGAATGCACTCTGTAAATGGGAAGATACATGTTGTTCCTATGATGGTCTTTATACCAAATGCATTTGCATCCATACCTTATTAAATAGTTGCAACTCTTTCCATTACACTGGTTAGCATGGACACTTTATGCATATGATTTCATGATGTGTTACCTCATGTAGCTTCTTGATGCATACACACTTAAGACCCTCTTTGTGACTGTCCTGTAGCTGATCATGGCTATCCCATGTATTGTATACAACTTACATCTTTATGGCATTAGTTATTATCAATTCAACTCATTGTATGTTCATGGCACTCATCTGATACTTGGTTGTCGAAGGTAATTTTCTCTGTTTACATTTGATGTGTATATACTTGATGTCTCTTTAGTTGATGATGGAATTGAAACTTCTTAGAGATGATGATGCTCCATCATGAATGGACTGTGTAAATGAGAAGATATATGTTGTTCCTTTTCAGTTGAACAGTAACTTGATATCTCATGGTTACTAATTGATTGTTTAGTCAATATCATGATTTAAAAAAAAAGCTTATGAACAATACATGACATTGCAACTTTGATGTTTAATTTCATACCTCATTGCCAGCCTCACAAAAAGTTCAATGTTCATAGATGATTATCACTTCAACTCACCTTGAATGGTAGTCATAGGTGGACATTTAGCTTGAAGCTTTATAAGTTGATTTGATATAGCATTATTTCACTTCATCATATTCTTCTTTGCACAATATAAATGAATGCTTTGTTTCCATTCCCCTTAAAACTCTGGGACAACATGCTGAGCTCTACCTTATGGCAGCCCATTTTGCACCACATGCTGAAATGTCTTCAAACAACTACATGACTTATCCTATACCTGCATATGAAATAGACAAATTAGATAAAAACAATGAAGTTCAATGATTGTTTCATTTTTTAGTTCCTCTATATGTGAGTGATGTTCATCTGATTTAGTGCATTATAGGCAATGTATTATGCCTCTTTTGATAGGCCATAGAGAGCTCATCACTGGAACTCTAACAGGTCTTTTCCACTTTTTTGACACTTTCTTATCAGAATCAGGAACAAGGACATAAGGCAACATCAGAGACCGAAGACTTAAAAGGAAATTATGGCTATGATCCTTCTCTCTCTTATCCTTAGATGCATAATATGTTTCTTATATTTGCAATTGTTCATCTATTCCCACTGCTTGTGTGGGACATTTGATTTATCATTCATTCATTCAATGAAATGTTTATTTCTTTCGATGTATTTCATTTATAAAACAGATATACATTGTAGTGAAATGAAATAACTTATCTCTTATGCACCTTTCTGCAAATGAATGATAATAAAAAATTATTCTCTTTTGTTGAACAACTGAACTGTAATATCATTGAATCATCCAACTATGCAAATAACTTATAATAGAAAGTGTTAAAACCTTCACTTAAAAAAAAATGAACTTGCTGAACCAGCTCTACCAATTTGAGTTATAAGTGAAAAATGGTAACATTTTTGGTGACTTCTGCTATATGCTTGCCTGCTAAGCATCAAGATCAATTGCCTTGAATATCCATTGGGCATTGAGTCACATTTTGCTCTTCTTAGACTCAAAAAACACTGAAACTCAGCACTTTGACCAGTCCAAATAACAGCAGAAAAATAAACTAAACTAAATTGAAAGCAAACTAACAGGCCCTAGTTGCAAAAAAAAACTTACACGACAACACTTAATGAAACAAAAATACTAAAAGTAAATGTGAACTGAACACTTATTGATTGAAAACACTAACTCTAACCTACTCTAACAAGTCCAAAAAAGTTGATCAAACAAACCCATTAACTGATTGGGTGAAATGGCTACCCTTTCTATAGAATATGTGATGTTTCACATAATTTTGGACATCTACATGAAAAAGCATAATGGTCGAAAGACCATGAACCAGCTGCACCAAATATTGAAGAAGAATATATATAAGATCACTAACCTCTTCAGTTGGAATAGAAATACTGCTACCTTGATGTGGTAGAATGACTTGAATCTGTTCTTCTTCAATTGTACTTTCATGTTTAGGCTCCATCCTAGAAAGATACCTAATTGGGCATCCATTTGAAATGATATACAGGAAACTCTTTTTGTTGGTTTCTCCTCTGGGAATTGTTTCTTCCTCCACAACTTCTTGGAGCACTTGATCATATAGATCACCAACCTTCATCTTGAAAGGTGCTAAGCTATGAATAGTGTTAGAGCCAAGATTTTCAATGATAGTTGAGAATAAATCCTTTTGATGACCGTTTTCATCATGCAATGTATGATCTAACTTATCCTCATAATGGCTTTCAAAATGCATACCTTCAACATCAGCCTCTTAATCCTACTTATTATCCTCATCATCTACTAGCTTGGGCTCTTGATTCCTATAAGAAATTAATAGAATGGTAGGCTCTCTACAAGCTAAATAGTTAGGGTCCTAACAATCAAGTATGAAGTTGTCTTTGATAGGTTGATCATCTTCAGCTAGTTGACTTGATTGCTTGTCAAGGCAAGCTACCTTAGTATCATTCATGTTAGCTTCTTCACCATAGTACAATGGAAGCTCTAAGAACAAACTAGATGACTCATCATTAAAAAGGATCTGATCTAATTTAACCTTGTGCTTAGCCTGGTAGTTAGAGTCCTCATGCAAAACAAACATGCTAGATTTAGAAACAAAACCGCCTCTTTTATCTTCAAACTGAACTGAGGCCTTAATCTCGTCATCACCTTTACAAAATAGTAGTACATCATTTTCTGAAATAACTTTAGGCTATCCCAAATTAGCTAATAAGTGGGATTCTTGCATGCTACCTTCATCATCCTCAACATAACCAGGCAGGTGATCAAACAAGGAAACTGAATCATCTTCCTTTTTTGGTTCATCCTCCATTTGAACTTAGACAATTTGTCTTTGCAACTGAAGACTTTCACCCCCCAATATCTTCATCCTTCATTGATCCATCTTATAAAAAGCATTAGAAAACTTGTAAGAAGACTATAAATGTAAAGGATTCAAGATCAAGTTTGAATCAACTTCCTTGACACATTCATTATGCTCATAATCAGCTAGAGCTGCAGCACAAATAGCGGCAACCTTTCCATGTGAATCGGCCTCTTGTGCTAGTTGATTTTTTGAATAAATTTATCATTTTCTACAAAACAAGGAAGCTCTTTAGTGTAAACATTTATAGATTCATTAGGAGGAGTCTTGTCTAGTTTGATCTTATTCTACTCTAACAGATATTGCTCCATAGCTATATGCAGTAAATTTACTTTTCTAGCTTCTTTCATGGTGAATAAGTCATTTTGTAAGACAATAGGTTCATCCTTACAAAGGTGAATAGCTATAGGACAACCATATTTGTCTAATTGGGAAACATGGGGAGTTTCTTGGGTTTCTTGGAGGAAAAGAGGCTCTTCAAGTGCCTGGCCTACAACTACACTAGGCTAAATATGATTATTTTCTCCACTTGTAACGGATGAAGGCTTATGATACTTGGGATTTCAAGTTTGAGAGGTTGGTTTGGGGAATCAGGGACTTTATTCTGCCTAAAACTTGGAATCTCAACTTTAGAATCTTTAAGAGGTTCATTCTATCTAAAACATAGAAATTTATACTTACATACTTCTTCTAGAACAATAGGAGCCACTTGGGCTCAAGCAAGCAAAAGCTTTGTTTGTACAGTTGCCTCTCTCTCAAGATTCTCTTCAAACTATCTCCTTTGTGTCTCCCACTCCTAATCAGAGCCAAAGGTCTCACAGGGTGGCTGCTCTAGCTATTGAAGGTAAGATTGATGATCCAACTCCTGTTGCTGCAAATTAAACTCTTCATATGGCCTTCCTTGAAATTTCCCTTCTTGTTGATACTGATAACTCTTCATGCTTGCAATCTCCTACTCAAACTATGTTCTTTGTGCCTCCAACTCTTGCTCATGAAGATAGGCTTGATAAGCTAGTTCCTCCTGGTGCTGATTATAATCAAGCTCCCTCTTAACATCATCAATCTTCTTATTGAAGACTATCAAAGTATCTTTAATCATATCCTTAAGCTCTATTATTTCAGACTGTGTTGGCTAATCGAGAGATTAAGCAGGAGTGGTTATGCAGTAAGCATCCTGAGTATTTGGACTAAAACTAGCATTATGGTTACTTTTCGTATGACTGGTAAGGAGGTTGAGCAAGGGTGGGTGGGTGGTAATTATATTGTGCATGCTAGTTTTGAGAAGCCATGGAATTAGAAATAGTAGCATAATTGGTCTAATATGGTTGATACGGGGCCTTAAGGACAGTATTTTCATTGTATGGTGGTGGCTATTCATACTGCCTATGACAATATGACATTTTTACTCATATGAAAGTTGAAAATGGAATGAAAAGATTATTTTTATAACATACCAGCACTTGATCATACTGAAACCTGTAGATCTTGATTCGGAGTCGCCATATGTGTTTGATTTTCTCCCTCCAAAGGCTAGGATCATTGATACACACACCAAATATATGTGATATACGAACATACTATTGGACTGGAATAGTCCAACCTATCCTGATCTTGTTTCCTTAAGCTGAATGCACTAGTTCTGCAGGTAAGACCAAAAAATTGAGTCTCTAGGTATACTTGTAAAAAAGCCTCCAAAGGCTAGAAAACTATTGCGTATACTAGAACAACAGTTTTAAGAATTGAAACTTCTCTAAAAATACTTTTAGACTCCCACTGGGCCTGCCAAAAACTATTATCAATCAGATATGCACCCTATGCTAGGCTTACAAAAGACTTAGCTATTTTTTGACACATGGAAACACTCTCATATTATGGGTGATCTGTGTTGAGAGTGAATCTCCAAAGTGAGCTAGGTCTCCTAATTATTTTTCTAATCTAATTAATTTGTATGGGAAAAGTGAGAAGAAGAACTGCAATGAAACTCTAAACTCTAAATTTTAATCTAAATGAAATATTTCTACTCACAAACAACCCTTCAAAGTTAGACTTCCACAACCTAACTTGCGAGATTTGATTCAAAATTAATTTATAATAAGGTTTCGATTGAACACAAATTACAACTAGGATCAACATGCAATTTCATAGTATAGCGACATAACAAAGCACATAACACTGTCACAATGAGACATCAGATCAAAACTGCAAAATAGACCAGTAGATGAAGTAAACCTATTATATTGAACTAGAAGGAGTACAATGCAAAAATAAACTAATTGAGTCAACTACCTGTATACAAACTCTCTATGTGTTCAAGAGAGATGAAAAAAATGTTATCCACTAACTGAGAAAAAACTAAGTTTTTCTCCTATAAATGCCCAACCAAAAGATCTCTCTAAAAAACCTCCTAAAAATAGATGTAGAAATCCATTTTCAAACTTAAAAAAAAAGCTGATAAAAAGCTCCTCAAAATGCCTCCAAACTGTGAAATGAAACTGCTAAAAGGTTCACCATGTCGCCCCACTGGAAAATCTACTTTAAAACAAGCTTTATTTGCTTAATAAAAGGTCAATTTTGTCCTTATCTGCCTTACTTCATCCAGAAAAGGAAATTAAATCTATGAAAGATCCTACCAATATTCCCTTTGCTTTAACTACATGGATAATGACTATTTTAAAGTAATTCATGAAATATTGCTTTAAAATATCATTTACAACGATTTACAGTTTTAATACATATCTAGATTTGATTCTAATTTTATACAAAAATAATAACAATACAAGGCTTTAAAATGTATAAGTACATTACATCTTATCTGGGCATTTGATTTCTTATAAAATCATGAAAAATATGATGGCATCTATATAGTTTTGTAAAAATAAAACCTAAGGCTCATTTTCATCTATCTTTGCAAAAGATCCCTTAAGGCATGTGACATGTCCTCAAAGGTGACCAAATGGGTTTTAAAGTCACCACACCTAGGCATTAAATATGCAAAAGGAACCTAGAGGCATGTAAAAAACCTATGTCTTAAGACTAGGTATAAACAAGGTGGTCAATGTGACCACAATGGCATTAGTTGAGGCCCTTAAATTTAACTCAATGTCATAAAATCCCTCCATCAAATTAGGGCTAAGGTGAAAAACCCTAACACAAAAAACCATCATTTGCCCCACTTTCTCGGTTCATTTTACTTCAAACTTTTTAGAGAGAATGTTTTCTGTATTCAAGTTGCTGCCAGACTACAGTTTCAGCTAAAAAAAACTTGAATTCTTATTGTGTCTTTTGTAATCTTCATACATTTTGACAACAAAAGAGGTAAGATTAAATCAGCACCCATTCAATCGATTTTCCTCTTCATTCTTCAAAGCAAAACTTGGCCCTTCAAGTTGCAACTATATATTTCTGATGTATTTTACTTTGTGTTCTCTGTGTCGATATCTTTGCCTTGAGACCTCTATTGAGGAACTTCTAAAGCTTGATTGAGTAAAAACATGCAGCCAACAAGGTAAGATCTTTATCTTTTGGGCCCAACATCACTTCCTTAGATTTCTTTCTTACATGCACTTGATTTGAACTCAGAAAACCATTAGATAAAGGGTTTTTCTAAGCATTATGTTAGAATAGCATCATAGGACCCTCTATGTATTTTGAAGGCTGCAATTTAAGGATTCCTGATGCATTTAGTGATCTTTGTATAGCACAAAATGGTTTTGTCATTTTCTAATATTAGGTCGTGGCTTCATATGCCTCTGGGTATGCTAAATGTAGTGCTTTTATGGTTGTTCTTGTAACATGGCTCAAATGAGCTTTCACAAATACTGAAACCAGATCTCTTCCCATTTGATTATTTTGCAAATACAACAATGGAAAGATCTATTAAAAATAGGCCATGGCCACCGCTGACATGTTTGAGCAGTTCTTTCTCTTAGTTGGGTTCAAATATTTCTAGATATTCCTCTATATTTGACATTTTGTTATGCAAATGGATATGGATTTTGTCACTTCTAAAAATTACATCTTTGGCTTTCTTTTTAATCATGGGAAATATATGACTCTCTCCTCAACCACTTCATCATTCACTGTTTATGAAGCTCACTACATTTTCTATACATTGCACCAGAATTTTCTTTGATAAATATTGTAACCAATGGTTATATGATAACATGTGCATGGTTGTAACTTATGATCTCCTTTTCAACTTGCTCTGAGTTTGTATAATATAGTCATTTCAGCTTAATGCAAGCAACATGAAATTTCTTTGCTCTATATGACTATGACAATCCCATTCACATGTGATAAGGATGCTTATTTATGGACTACACTTAAATTGTTATGACAAAATGCATCAGTCAAAATACATGTTGTCATCATACCTTTTCCTATACCATCTTTGTTGTGCTATTCCAATTCTCATTATCTTCTGAATATTATGCTTTGACATACCCATGCTCTTTTATCCATCTGTATGCTATTTCCCTTTGCTTACTACTCTCTTGTAGTATTTGAAATTGAAAATTGAAACTCAACACACTTGATATGCTGTCTTATTTGATATGAGCATGTTAAATCTCTTTTGCATCTAGAATTTCTGTCTGTTTGAGAATTTGACATGATATTGTGAGGAAAAGAACCTATCTTGATGCTGAGCAAAGAATTTTGATCTTTCTCAATAGAAATCATGTCTTTTCCTATAGCTCTTGGCGAATCAAATATGAGGATCATTATTTATGGCAATACACGTAATATCATATTGATCAATGGTTGCATATGTGATTTGACAATGTTTCCCATGACTGCTTTATCTTCATGATGACATAATCTCTTGTGGCAGCCTATATACAAATGAACTATATATGTTGTTTCTCCATTTTATCTACTACATACATTTTAACTATGTCACCCTTGTCATCTATATACAATGACTATATCTCCTTTACCTTTTGTAAAGCATGAGCATTTTAATTGCACTCTTCCCTAGTTGAATCATTCAGTCAAAACAAAAGTAATATGACCGAATAATTATGACCATGGCATTTATATGTTATGACTGATATTGGATCTTTCATAGCTATCAAGCATTGAAACATACTTCATACTTTATCAAATGAACAATAACTGATGTCCTATTATGCAATTGCTTCTTTGAAGAGGAATTGAACATGTTATGTGTATTGTCATTTGTTGTCTACTATATAATGCACACTTGGAGATTACTTCATCTAATTCTCCTTGCTATTACTGTAACTATTATTTCCCCTTATCATGAAAGGACCATGGGAAGAATAATTTTAATATGTCATGGTAAATTAACCCCGTTGGAACTTACTTGACTACCCTGGAGTTGATGATGGCATTGAAACTTCTTAGAGATGATGCTGCTCCATCATGAATGCACTCTGTAAATGGGAAGATACATGTTGTTCCTATGATGGTCTTTATACCAAATGCATTTGCATCCATACCTTATTAAATAGTTGCAACTCTTTTCATTACACTGGTTAGCATGGACACCCTATGCATATGATTTCTTGATGTGCTACCTCATGTAGCTTCTTGATACATACACACTTAAGACCCTCTTTGTGACTGTCCTGTAGTTGATCATGGCTATCCCATGTATTGTATACAACTTGCATCTTTATGGCATTAGTTATTGTCAATTGAACTCATTGTATGTTCATGGAACTCATCTGATACTTGGTTGTCGAAGGTAATTTTCTTTGTTTACATTTGATGTGTATATACTCTATGTCTCTTTAGTTGATGATGGAATTGAAATTTCATAGAGATGATGATGCTCCATCATGAATGGACTGTGTAAATGAGAAGATATATGTTGTTCCTTTTCACTTGAACATAAACTTGATATCTCATGGTTACTAATTGATTGTTTAGTCAATATCATGATTTTTAAAAAAAGCTTATGAACAATACATGACATTGCAACTTTGATGTTTAATTTCATACCTCATTGACAGCCTCACGAAAAGTTCAATGTTCATAGATGATTATCACTTCAACTCACCTTGCATGGTAGTCATAGGTGGACATTTAGCTTGAAGCTTTATAAGCTGATTTGATATAGCATTATTTCACTTCATCATATTCTTCTTTGCACAATATAACTGAATGCTTTGTTTCCATTCCCCTTAAAACTCTGGGACAACATGCTGAGCTCTACCCTTATGGGAGCCCATTTTGCACCACATGCTGAAATGTCTTCAAACAACTACATGACTTATGCTATCCTTGCATATGAAACAAACAAATTAGATAAAAACAAATAAGTTCAATTAGTGTTTCATTTTTTAGTTCCTCTGTATGTGAGTGATGTTCATCTGATTTAGTGCATTATAGGCAATGTATTATGCCTCTTTTGATAGGCCATAGAGAACTCATAATTGGAACTCTAACAGGTCTTTTCCACTTTTTTGACAGGTTCTTATCAGAATCAGGGACAAGGATAGAAGGCAACATCAGAGACTGTAGACTTAAAAGGAAATTATGGCTATGATCCTTCTTTCTCTTATCCTTAGATGCATAATATGTTTCTTATATTTGCAATTGTTCATCTATTCCCACTGCTTGTGTGGGACATTTGATTTATCATTCATTCATTCAATGAAATGTTTATTTCTTTCAATGTATTTCATTTTTAAAACAAATAAACATTGTAGTGAAATGAAATAACTTATCTCTTATGCACCTTTCTGCAAATGAATGATAATAAAAAAATTCTTCTCTTTTATTGAACAACTGAACTGCAATATCATTGAATCATCCAACTATGCAAATAACTTATAATAGAAAGTGTTAAAACCTTCACATTAAAAAAAATGAACTTGCTGTACTAGCTCTACCAATTTGAGTTATAAGTGAAAAATGGTAACATTTCGGGTGACTTCTGCTATATGCTTGCCTACTAAGCATCAAGATCAATTGCCTTCAATAACCATTGGGCATTGAGTCACATTTTGCTCTTCTTAAACTTAGAAAACACTGAAACTCAGCACTTTGACCAGTCCAAATAATAGCAGAAAACAAAACTAAACCAAATTGAAAGCAAACTAATAGGCCCTAGTTGCAAAAAGAAAGTTACACAACAACACTTAGGGAAACAAAAATACCAAAAGTAAATGTGCACTGAACACTTATTGACTGAAAACACTAACTCTAACCTACTCTAACAAGTCCAAAAAAGTTGATCAAACAAACCCATTCACTGATTGGGTGAAATGGATTCCCTTTCTATAGAATATGTGATGTTTCAAATAATTTTGGATAGCTACATGAAAAAGCACAATGGTCGAAAGACCATGAACCAGCTGCACCAAATATTGAAGAAGAATATATATAAGATCACTAACTTCTTCAGTTGGAACAGGAATACTGCTACCTTGAGGTGACAGAATGACTTGAATATGTTCTTCTTCAATTGTACTTTCATGTTTAGGCTCCATCCTGGAAAGATGCCTAATTGGGCATCCATCTGAGATGATATACAGGAAACTCTTTTTGTTGGTTTCTCCTCGGGGAATTGTTTCTTCCTCCACAACTTCTTGGAGCACTTGATCATATAGATCACCAACCTTCATCTTGAAAGGTGCTAACCTATCAATAGTGTTAGAGCCAAGATTTTCAATGATAGTTGAGAATAAATCCTTTTGATGACCGTTTTCATCATGCAATGTATGCTCTAACTTATCCTCATAATGGCTTTCAAAATGCATACCTTCAACATCAGCCTCTTAATCCTACTTATTATCCTCATCATCTACTGGCTTGGGCTCTTGATTCCTATAAGAAATTAATAGAATGGTAGGCTCTCTACAAGATAAATAGTTAGGGTCCTAACAATCAAGTATGAAGTTGTCTTTGATAGGATGATCATCTTCAGCTAGTTGACTTGATTGCTTGTCAAGGCAAGCTACCTTAGTATCATTCATGTTAGCTTCTTCACCACAGTACAATGGGAGCTCTAAGAACAAACTAGATGACTCATCATTAAAAAGGATCTGATCTGATTTAACCTTGTGCTCAGCCTGGTAGTTAGAGTCCTCATGCAAAACAAACATGCTAGATTTAGAAACAAAACCACCTCTTTTATCTTCGAACTTAACTGAGGCCTCAATCTCGTCATCACCTTTACAAAATAGTAGTACATCATTTTCTAAATAACTTCAGGCTATCCCAAATTAGCTAATAAGTGGTATTCTTGCATGCTACCTTCATCATCCTCAACATAACCGAGCAGGTGATCAAACAAGGAAACTGAATCATTTTCCTTTCTTGGTTCATCATCCATTTGAACTTGGACAATTTGTCTTTGCAACTGAAGACTTTCAGCCCCCAATATCTGCATCCTTCTTTGATCCATCTTATAAAAAGCATTAGAAAACTTGTAAAAAGACTCAAAATGCAAAGGATTCAAGATCAATTTTGAGTCAACTTCCTTTACACATTCATTATGCTCATAATCAGGTAGGGCTGCAGCACAAATAGTGGCAACCTTTCCATGTGAATCGGCCTCTTGTGCTAGTTGATTTTTGAATAAATCTATCATTTTCTACAAAACAACAAAGCTCTTTAGTGTAAACATTTATAGATTCATTAGGAAGAGTCTTGTCTAGTTTGATCTTATTCTGCTCTAACAGGTATTGCTCCATAGCTATATGCAGCAAATTTACTTTTCTAGCTTCTTTCATGGTGAATGAGTCATTTTGTAATACAATAGGTTCATCCTTACAAAGGTGAATAGCTATAGGACAACCATATTTGTCTAATTGGGAAACATGGGGAGTTTCTTAGGTTTCTTGGAGGAAAAGAGGCTCTTCAAGTGCCTGGCCTACAACTACACTAGGCTAAATATGATTATTTTCCTCCACTTGTAATGGATGAAGGCTTCTGATACTTCGGATTTCAAGTTTGAGAGGTTGGTTTGGGGAATCGGGGACTTTATTCTGCCTAAAACTTGGAATCTCAACTTTAGAATCTTTAAGAGGTTCATTCTATCTAAAACATAGAAATTTATACTTACATACTTCTTCTAGAACAATAGGAGCCGCTTGGGCTCAAGCAAGCAAAAGCTTTGTTTGTGCAGTTACCTCTCTCTCAAGATTCTCTTCAAACTATCTCCTTTGTGTTTCCCACTCCTAATCAGAGCCAAAGGTCTCACAGGGTGGCTGCTCTAGCTATTGAAGGTAAGATTGATGATCCAACTCCTGTTGCTACAAATTAAACTCTTCATATGGCCTTCCTTGAAATTCCCCTTCTTGTTGATACTGATAACTCTTCATGCTTGCAATCTCGTACTCAAACTATGTTCTTTGTGCCTCCAACTCTTGCTCATGAAGATAGGCTTGATAAGCTAGTTCCTCCTGGTGCTGATTATAATCAAGCTCCCTCTTAACATCATCAATCTTCTTATTGAAGACTATGAGAGTATCTTTAATCATATCCTTAAGCTCCATTATTTCAGATTGTGTTGGCTGATTGAGAGATTAAGCAGGAGTGGTTATGCGGTAAGCATCCTGAGTATTTGGACTAAAACTAGCATTATGGTTGCTTTTCATACGACTGGTAAGGAGGTTGAGCAAGGGTGGGTGGGTGGTAATTATACTATGCATGCTAGTTTTGAGAAGCCATGGAATTAGAAATAGTAGCATAATTGGTCTAATATGGTTGATACGGGGCCTTAAGGATAGTATTTTCATTGTATGGTGGTGGATATTCATACTGCCTATGAAAATCTGACATTTTTACTCATATGAAAGTTGAAAATGGAATGAAAAGATTATTTTTATAACATACTAGCACTTGATCATACTGAAACCTGTAGATCTTGATTTGGAGTCACCATATGTGTTTGATTTTCTCCCTCCAAAGGCTAGGATCACTGATACACACACCAAATATATGTGATATATGAACATACTATTGGACTGGAATAGTCCAACCTGTCCTAATCTTGTTTTCTTAAGATGAATGCACTAGTTTTGTAGGTAAGACCAAAAAATTGAGTCTCCAGGTATACTTGTAAAAAAGCCTCCAAAGGCTAGAAAACTATTGTGTATACTAGAACAACAGTTTTAAGAATTGAAACTTCTCTAAAAATACTTTTAGACTCCCACTGGGCCTGCCAAAAACTATTATTAATCAGATATGCACCCTATGCTAAGCTTACAAAAGACTTAGCTATTTGTTGACACATGGAAACACTCTCATATTATGGGTGATCTCTGTTGAGAGTGAATCTCCAAAGTGAGCTAGGTCTCCTAATTATTTTTCTAATCTAATTAATTTGTATGGGAAAAGTGAGAAGAAGAACTGCAATGAAACTCTAAACTCTAAATTTTAATCTAAATGAAATATTTCTACTCACAAACAACCCTTCAAAGTTAGACTTCCACAACCTAACTTGCGAGATTTGATCCAAAATTAATTTATAATAAGGTTTCGATTGAACACAAATTACAACTAGGATCAACATGCAATTTCATAGTATAGCGACATAACAAAGCACATAACACTGTCACAATGAGACATCAGATCAAAACTGCAAAATAGACCAGTAGATGAAGTAAACCTATTATATTGAACTGGAAGGAGTACAATGCAAAAATAAACTAATTGAGTCAACTGCCTGTATACAAACTCTCTATGTGTTCAAGAGAGATGAAAAAAATGTTATCCACTAACTGAGAAAAAACTAAGTTTTTCTCCTATAAATGCCCCACCAAAATATCTCTCTAAAAAACCTCCTAAAAATAGATGTGGAAATCCATTTTCAAACTTCAGAAAAAAGCTGATAAAAAGCTCCTCAAAATGCCTCCAAACTGTGAAATGAAACTGCTAAAAGGTTCCCCATGTCGCCCCACTGGAAAATCTACTTTAAAACAAGCTTTATTTGCTCAATAAAAGGTCAATTTTGTCCTTATCTACCTTACTTCATCCAGAAAAGGAAATCAAATCTATGAAAGATCCTACCAATATTCCCTTTGCTTTAACTACATGGATAATGACTATTTTAAAGTAATTCATGAAATATTGCTTTAAAATATCATTTACAACGATTTACAGTTTTAATACATATCTAGATTTGATTCTAATTTTATACAAAAATAATAACAATACAAAGCTTTAAAATGTACAAGTACATTACATCTTATCTGGGCATTTGAGTTCTTATAAAATCATGAAAAATATGATGGCATCTATATAGTTTTGTAAAATTAAAACCTAAGGCTCATTTTCATCTATCTTTGCAAAAGATCCCTTAAGGCACGTGACATGTCCTCAAAGGTGAGCAAATGGGTTTTAAAGTCACCACACCTAGGCATTAAATACACAAAAGGAACCTAGAGGCATGTAAAAAACCTATGTCTTAAGACTAGGTATAAACAAGGTGGTCAACATGACCACAATAGCATTAGTTGAGGCCCTTAAATTTAACTCAATGTCATAAAATCCCTCCATCAACTTAGGGCTAAGGTGAAAAACCCTAACACAAAAAACCATCATTTGCCCTACTTTCTCGGTTCATTTTACTTCAAACTTTCGAGAGAGAATGTTTTCTGTATTCAAGTTGCTGCCATACTACAGTTTCAACTAAAAAGAACTTGAATTCTTATTGTGTCTTTTGTAATCTTCATACATTTTGACAACAAAAGAGGTAAGATTAAATCGGCACCCATTCAATCGATTTTCCTCTTCATTCTTCAAAGCAAAACTTGGCCCTTCAAGTTGCAACTATATATTTCTGATGTATTTTACTTTGTGTTCTTTGTGTCGATATCTTTGCCTTGAGACCTCCATTGAGGAACTTCTAAAGCTTGATTGAGTAAAAACATGAAGCCAACAAGGTAAGATCTTTATGTTTTGGGCCCCACATCACTTCCTTAGATTTCTTCCTTACATGCACTCGATTTGAACTCAGAAAACCACTAGATAAAAGCTTTTTCTTAGCATTATGTTAGAATAGCATCATCGGACCCTCTATGTATTTTGAAGGCTGTAATTTAAGGATTCCTAATGCATTTAGTGATCTTTGCATAGCACAAAATGGTTTTGTCATTTTGTAATCTCAGGTTGTGGCTTCATATGCCTCTGGGTATGCTAAATGTAGTGCTTTTATGGTTGTTCTTGTAACATGGCTCAAATGAGCTTTCACAAATACTGAAACCAGATCTCTTCCCATTTGATTATTTTGCAAATACAACAATGGAAAGCTCTATTAAAAATAGACCATGGCCAGTGCTGACATGTTTGAGTAGTTCTTTCTCTTAGTTGGGTTCAAATGTTTCTAGATATTCCTCTATATTTGACATTTTGTGATGCAAATGGATATGGATTTTGTCACTTCTAAAAATTACATCTTTGGCTTTCTTTGTAACCATGGAAAATATATGACTCTCTCCTCAACCACTTCATCATTCACTGTTTATGAAGCTCACTACATTTTCTATACATTGCACCAGAATTTTCTTTCAAAAATATTGTAACCAATGGTTATATGATAACATGTGCATGGTTGTAACTTATGATCTCCTTTTCAACTTGCTCTGAGTTTGTATAATATAGTCACTTCAGCTTAATGCAAGCAACATGAAATTTCTTTGCTCTATATGACTATGACAATCCCATTCACATGTGATAAGGATGCTTATTTATGGACTACACTTAAATTGTTATGACAAAATGCATAAGTTAAAATACATGTTGTCATCATACCTTTTCCTATACCATCTCTGTTGTGCTATTCCAATTCTCATTATCTTTTGAATATTATGCTTTGACATACCCATGCTCTTTTATCCATCTGTATGCTATTTCCCTTTGCTTACTACTCTCTTGTAGTATTTGAAATTGCAAATTGAAACTCAACACACTTGATATGCTGTCTTATTTGATATGAGCATGTTAAATCTCTTTTGCATCTAGAATTTCTATCTCTTGTAGAATTTGACATGATATTGTGAGGAAAAGATCCTATCTTGATGCTGAGCAAAGAAATTTGATCTTTCTCAATAGAAATCATGTCTTTTCCTATAGCTCTTGGCGAATCAAATATGAGGATCATTATTTATGGCAATACACGTAATATCATATTGATCAGTGGTTGCATATGTGATTTGACAATGTTTCCCATGACTGTTTTATCTTCATGATGACATAATCTCTTGTGGCAGCCTATATACAAATGAACTATTTATGTTGTTTCTCCATTTTATCTACTACATACATTTTAACTATGGCACCCTTGTCATCTATATACAATGACTATATCTCCTTTACCTTTTGTAAAGCATGAGCATTTTAATTGCACTCTTCCCTAGTTGAATCATTTAGTCATAACAGAAGTAATATGACCTTATAATTCTGACCATGGCATTTATATGTTATGACTGATATTGGATCTTTCATAGCTATCAAGCATTGAAACATACTTCATACTTTATCAAATGAACAATAACTGATGTCCTATTATGCAATTGCTTCTTTGAAGAGGAATTGAACATGTTATGTGTATTGTCATTTGTTGTCTACTATATAATGCACACTTGGAGATTAATTCATCTAATTCTCCTTGCTGTTACTGTAACTATTATTTCCCCTTATCATGAAAGGACCATGGGAAGAATACTTTTGATATGTCATCGTACATTAACCCCGTTGGAACTTACTTGACTACCTTGTAGTTGATGATGGCATTGAAACTTCTTAGAGATGATGCTGCTCCATCATGAATGCACTCTGTAAATGGGAAGATACATATTGTTCCTATGATGGTCTTTATACCAAATGCATTTGCATCCATACCTTATTAAATAGTTGCAACTCTTTTCATTACACTGGTTAGCATGGACACCCTATGCAAATGATTTCTTGATGTGCTACCTCATGTAGCTTCTTGATGCATACACACTTAAGACCCTTTTTGTGACTGCCTGTAGTTGATCATGGCTATCCCATGTATTGTATACAACTTGCATCTTTATGGCATTAGTTATTGTCAATTGAACTCATTGTATGTTCATGGCACTCATCTGATACTTGGTTGTCGAAGGTAATTTTCTTTGTTTACATTTGATGTGTATATGCTCTATGTCTCTTTAGTTGATGATGGAATTGAAATTTCATAGAGATGATGATGCTCCATCATGAATGGACTGTGTAAATGAGAAGATATATGTTGTTCCTTTTCACTTGAACATTAACTTGATATCTCATGGTTACTAATTGATTGTTTAGTCAATATCATGATTTTTAACAAAAGCTTATGAACAATACATGACATTGCAACTTTGATGTTTAATTTCATACCTCATTGACAACCTCATGAAAAGTTCAATGTTCATAGATGATTATCACTTCAACTCACCTTGCATGGTAGTCATAGGTGGACATTTAGCTTGAAGCTTTATAAGCTGATTTGATATAGCATTATTTCACTTCATCATATTCTTCTTTGCACAATATAAATGAATGCTTTGTTTCCATTCCCCTTAAAACTCTGGGACAACATGCTGAGCTCTACCCTTATGGGAGCCCATTTTGCACCACATGCTGAAATGTCTTCAAACAACTACATGACTTATCCTATACCTGCATATGAAACAAACAAATTAGATAAAAACAAATAAGTTCAATGAGTGTTTCATTTTTTAGCTCCTCTGTATGTGAGTGATGTTCATCTGATTTAGTGCATTATAGGCAATGTATTATGCCTCTTTTGATAGGCCATAGAGAACTCATAATTGGAACTCTAATAGGTCTTTTCCACTTTTTTGACAGGTTCTTATCAGAATCAGGGACAAGGATAGAAGGCAACATCAGAGACTGTAGACTTAAAAGGAAATTATGGCTATGATCCTTCTCTCTCTTATCCTTAGATGCATAATATGTTTCTTATATTTGCAATTGTTCATATATTCCCACTGCTTGTGTGGAACATTTCATTTATCATTCATTCATTCAATTAAATGTTTATTTCTTTTGATGTATTTCATTTATAAAACAAATAAACATTGTAGGGAAATGAAATAACTTATCTCTTATGCACCTTTCTGCAAATGAATGATAATAAAAAATTCTTCTCTTTTGTTGACCAACTGAATTGCAATATCATTGAATCATCCAACTATGCAAATAACTTATAATAGAAAGTGTTAAAACCTTCAGATTAAAAAAAATGAACTTGCTGTACTAGCTCTACCAATTTGAGTTATAAGTGAAAAATGGTAATATTTTGGGTGACTTCTGCTATATGCTTGCCTGCTAAGCATCAAGATCAATTGCCTTGAATACCCATTGGGCATTGAGTCACATTTTGCTCTTCTTAAACTCAGAAAACACTGAAACTCAGCACTTTGACCAGTCCAAATAATAGCAGAAAACAAAACTAAACCAAATTGAAAGCAAACTAATAGGCCCTAGGTGCAAAAAAAAAGTTACACAACAACACTTAGGGAAACAAAAAAACCAAAAGTAAATGTGCACTGAACACTTATTGACTGAAAACACTAACTCTAACCTACTCTAACAAGTCCAAAAAAGTTGATCAAACAAACCCATTCACTGATTGGGTGAAATGGATACCCTTTCTATAGAATATGTGATGTTTCACATAATTTTGGATAGCTACATGAAAAAGCACAATGGTCGAAAGACCATGAACTAGCTGCACCAAATATTGAAGAAGAATATATATAAGATCACTAACCTCTTCAGTTGGAATAGGAATACTGCTACCTTGAGGTGGCAGAATGACTTGAATATGTTCTTCTTCAATTGTACTTTCATGTTTAGGGTCCATCCTGGAAAGATGCCTAATTGGGCATCCATCTGAGATGATATACAGGAAACTCTTTTTGTTGGTTTCTCCTCCAGGAATTGTTTCTTCCTCCACAACTTCTTGGAGCGCTTGATCATATAGATCACCAACCTTCATCTTGAAAGGTGCTAAGCTATCAATAGTGTTAGAGCTAAGATTTTCAATGATAGTTGAGAATAAATCCTTTTGATGACCGTTTTCATCATGCAATGTATTCTCTAACTTATCCTTATAATGGCTTTCAAAATGCATACCTTCAACATCAGCCTCTTGATCCTACTTATTATCCTCATCATCTACTGGCTTGGGCTCTTGATTCCTACAAGAAATTAATAGAATGGTAGGCTCTCTACAAGGTAAAAAGTTAGGATCCTGACAATCAAGAATGAAGTTGTCTTTGATAGGTTGATCATCTTCAGCTAGTTGACTTGATTGCTTGTCAAGGCAAGCTACCTTAGTATCACTCATGTTAGCTTCTTTAGCACAATACAATGGGAGCTCTAAGAAAAAACTAGATGACTCATCATTAAATAGGATTTGATCTGATTTAACCTTGTGCTTAGCCTGGTAGTTAGAGTCCTCATGCAAAACAAACATGCTAGATTTAGAAACAAACCACCTCTTTAATCTTCAAATTGAACTGAGGCCTTAATCTCCTCATCACCTTTACAAAATAGAAGTACATCATTTTCTGCAATAACTTCAGGCTATCCCAAATTAGCTAATAAGTGGGATTCCTGCATGCTACCTTCATCATCACCAACGTAAGCGGGTAGGTGATCAAACAAGGAAACTGAATCATCTTCCTTTTTTGCTTCATCCTCCATTTGAACTTAGACAATTTATCTTTGCAACTGAAGACTTTCACCCCCCAATATCTGCATCCTTCTTTGATCCATCTTATAAAAAGCATTAGAAAACTTGTAAAAAGACTCAAAATGCAAAGGATTCAAGATCAAGTTTGAATCAACTTCCTTTACACATTCATTATGCTCACAATCAGCTAGGGCTACAACACAAATAGTGGCAACCTTTCGATGTGAATCGGCCTCTTGTGCTAGTTGATTTTCTGAATAAATTTATCATTTTCTACAAAGCAAGGAAGCTCTTTAGTGTAAACATTTATAGATTCATTAGAAGGAGTCTTGTCTAGTTTGATCTTAATCTTCTCTAACAGATATTGCTCCATAGCTATATGCAGTAAATTTACTTTTCTAGCTTCTTTCATGGTGAATGAGTCATTTTGTAAGACAATAGGTTCATCCTTACAAAGGTGAATAGCTATAAGACAACCATATTTGTCTAATTGGGAAACATGGGGAGTTTCTTGGGTTTCTTGGTGGAAAAGAGGCTCTTCAAGTGACTGGCCTACAACTACACTAGGCTAAATATGATTATTTTCCTCCACTTGTAATGGATGAAGGCTTCTAATACTTGGGATTTCAAGTTTGAGAGGTTGGTTTGGGGAATTGGGGACTTTATTCTACCTAAAACTTGGAATCTCAACTTTAGGATCTTTAAGAGGTTCATTCGATCTGAAACATAGAAATTTATACTTACATACTTCTTCTTGAGCAGGTTCTTCTAGAACAATAGGAGCCGCTTGGGCTCGAGCAAGCAAAAGCTTTGTTTGTGCAGTTGCCTCTCTCTCAAGATTATCTTAAAACTGTCTCCTTTGTGTCTCCCACTCCTAATCAGAGCCAAAGGTCTCATAGGGTGGCTCTCTAGCTATTGAAGGTAAGATTGATGATCCAACTCCTGTTGCTACAAATCAAACTCTTCATATGGCCTTCCTTGAAATTCCCCTTCTTGTTGATACTAATAACTCTTCATGCTTGCAATCTCCTGCTCAAACTATGTTCTTTGTGACTCCAACTCTTGCTCATGAAGATAGGCTTAATAAGCTAGTTCCTCCTGGTGCTGATTATACTCAAGCTCCCTCTTAACATCATCAATCTTCTTATTGAAGACTATCAAAGTATCTTTAATCATATCCTTAAGATCCATTATTTTAGACTGTGTTGGCTGATCGAGAGATTGAGTAGGAGTGGTTATGCGGTAAGCATCCTAAGTATTTGGACTAAAACTAGCATTATGGCTACTTTTCGTATGACTGGTATGGAGCTTGAGCAAGGGTGGGTGGGTGGTAATTATAATGTGCATGCTAGTTTTGAGAAGCCATGCAATTAGAAATAGTAGCATAATTGGTCTAATATGGTTGATAAGGGGCCTTAGGGATAGTATTTTCATAGTATGGTGGTGGATATTCATACTGCCTATGAAAATCTGATATTTTTAATCATATGAAAGTTGAAAATGGAATGAAAAGATTATTTTTATAACATACTAGCACTTGATCATACTGAAACATGTAGATCTTGATTCAGAGTCACCATATGTGTTTGATTTTCTCCATCCAAAGGTTAGGATCACTGATACACACACCAAATATTAGTGATATACGAACATGGTATTGGACTGGAATAGTCCAACCTGTCCTAATCTTGTTTTCTTATGCTGAATGCACTAGTTCTGCATGTAAGACCAGAAAATTGAGTCTCCAGGTATACTTGTAAAAAAGCCTCCAAAGGCTAGAAAACTATTGCGTATACTAGAACAACATTTTTAAGAATTGAAACTTCTCTAAAAAAACTTTCAGACTCCCACTCGGCCTGCCAAAAACTATTATCAATCAGATATGCACCCTATGCTAAGCTTACGAAAGACTTAGCTATCTGTTGACACATGGAAACACTCTAAGATTGTGGGTGATCTGTGTTGAGAGTGAATGTCCAAAGTGAGCTAGCTCTCCTAATTATTTTTCTAATCTAATTGATTTGTAGTGGAAAAGGGAGAAGAAGAACTGCAATGAAACTCTAAACTCTAAATTTCCATCTAAATGAAATATTTCTACTCACAAACAACCCGTCAAACTTAGACTTCCACAACCTAACCTATGAGATTTGATCCAAAATTAATTTATAATAAGGTTTCGATTCACCACAAATTACAACTAGGATCAACATGCAATTTCATAGTATAGCAACATAACAAAGCACATAACACTATCACAATGAGACATCAGATCAAAACTGCAAAATAGACCAGTAGATGAAGTAAACCTATTATATTGAACTGGAAGGAGTACAATGCAAAAATAAACTAATTGAGGCAACTGCTTGTATACAAACTCTCTATGTGTTCAAGAGAGATGAAACAAATGTTATCAACTAACTTAGAAAAAACTAAGTTTTTCTCCTATAAATGCCCTACCAAAAGATCTCTCTAAAAAACCTCCTAAAAATAGATGTAGAAATCCATTTTCAAACTTCAGAAAAAAGCTGATAAAAAGCTCCTCAAAATGCCTCCAAACTGTGAAATGAAACTGCTAAAAGGTTCCCCATGTCGCCCCATTGGAAAATCTACTTTAAAGCAAGCTTTATTTGCTCAATAAAAGGTCAATTTTGTCCTTATCTGCCTTACTTTGTCCAGAAAAGGAAATCAAATCTATGAAACATCCTACCAATATTCTCTCTACTTTAACTAAATGGATAATGACTATTTTAAAGTAATTCATGAAATATTGGTTTAAAATCTTATTTACAATGATTTACCATTTTAATACATATCTAGATTTGATTCTAATTTTATCCAAAAATAATAACAATACAAGGCTTTAAAATGTCCAAGTATATTACGTCTTATTTGGGCATTTGATTTCTTATAAAATCATGAAAAATATGATGGCATCTATATAGTTTTGCAAAAATAAAACCTAAGGCTCATTTTCATCTATCTTTGCAAAAGATCCCTTAAGGCATGTGACATGTCCTCAAAGGTGACCAAATTGGTTTTAAAGTCACCACGCCTAGGCATTAAATATGCAAAAGGAACCTAGAGGCATGTAAAAAACCTATGTCTTAAGACTAGGTATAAACAAGGTGGTCAACGTGACCACAATGGCATTAGTTCAGGCCCTTAAATTTAACTTCAATGTGATAAAAGCCCTGCATCAACATAGGACTATGGTGAAAAACCCTAACACAAAAAACCATCATTTGCCCTAGTTTCTCTATTCATTTTACTTCAAACTTTCGAGAGAGAATGTTTTTTGCATTCAAGTTGCCGCCAGACTACGGTTTCAGTTAAAAAAAACTTGAATTCTTATTGTGTCTTTTGTAATCTTCATACATTTTGACAACAAAAGAGGTAAGATTAAATCGGCACCCATTCAATTGATTTTCCTGTTCATTATTCAAAGCAAAACTTGGCCCTTCAAGTTGCAACTATATATTTCTGATGTATTTTACTTTGTGTTCTCTGTGTCAATATCTTTGCGTTGAGACCTCCATTGAGGAACTTCTAAAGCTTGATTGAGTAAAAACATGCAGCCAACAAGGTAAGATCTTTATCTTTTGGGCCCCACATCACTTCCTTAGATTTCTTTCTTACATGTGCTCGATTTGAACTCAGAAAACCATTAGATAAAGGCTTTTTCTTAGCATTATGTTAGAATAGCATCATAGGACCCTCTATGTATTTTGAAGGCTGTGATTTAAGGATTCCTGATGCATTTAGTGATCTTTGCATAGCACAAAATGGTTTTGTCATTTTGTAATCTCAGGTCGTGGCTTCATATGCCTGTGGGTATGATAAATGTAGTGCTTTTATGGTTGTTCTTGTAACATGGCTCAAAAGAGCTTTCACATTTGATTATTTCGCAAATACAACAATGGAAAGCTCTATTAAAAATAGGCCATGGCCACCGCTAACGTGTTTGAGCAGTTCTTTCTCTTAGTTGGGTTCAAATGTTTCTAGATATTCCTCTATATTTGACATTTTGTGATGCAAATGGATATGGATTTTGTCACTTCTAAAAATTACATCTTTGGCTTTCTTTGTAACCACAGGAAATATATGAATCTCTCCTCAACCACTTCATCATTCACTGTTTATGAAGCTCACTACATTTTCTATACATTGCACCAAAATGTTCTTTCATAAATATTGTAACCAATGGGTGTATGATAACATGTGCATGGTTGTAACTTATGATCTCATTTTCAACTTGCTCTGAGTTTGTATAATATAGTCACTTCAGCTTAATGCAAGCAACATGAAATTTCTTTGCTCTATATGACTATGACAATCCCATTCACATGTGATAAGGATGCTTATTTATGGACTACACTTTTGTTATGACAAAATGCATTAGTTAAAATACATGTTGTCATCATACCTTTTCCTATACCATCTCTGTTGTGTTATTCCAATTGTCATTATCTTCTGAATATTATGCTTTGAC
This sequence comes from Cunninghamia lanceolata, assembly GCA_027924645.1. NCBI lineage: Eukaryota > Viridiplantae > Streptophyta > Pinopsida > Cupressales > Cupressaceae > Cunninghamia > Cunninghamia lanceolata. The sequence goes on from BSBN01000348.1 coordinate 9,336,100, forward strand.
ATACCATGCTCTTTTATCCATCTGTATGCTATTTCCCTTTGCTTACTACTCTCTTGTAGTATTTGAAATTGCAAATTGAAACTACGCTGTCTTATTTGATATGAGCATGTTAAATCTCTTTCGCATCTAGAATTTCTATCTCTTTGAGAATTTGACATGATATTGTGAGGAAAAGCACCTGTCTTGATGCTGAGCGAAGAAATTTGATCTTTCTCAATAGAAATCATGTCTTTTCCTATAGCTCTTGTCGAATCAAATATGAGGATCATTATTTATGGCAATACACGTAATATCATATTGATCAATGGTTGCATATGTGATTTGACAATGTTTCCCATGACTGTTTTATCTTCATGATGACATAATCTCTTGTGGAAGACTATATATAAATGAAATATATATGTTGTTTCTCCATTTTATATTCTACATACATTTTAAATATGGCACCCCTGTCTTCCCTAGTTGAATCATTCAGGCATAACTGAAGTAATATGACCGAATAATTATGACCATGGCATTTATATGTTATGATTGATATTGGATCTTTCATGGCTATCAAGCATTGAAACATACTTCATACTTTATCAAATGAACAATACCTGATGTCCTATTATACAATTGCTTCTTTGAAGAGGAATTGAACATGTTATGTGTATTGCCATTTGTTGTCTATTGTAATGCACACATGGAGATTAATTCCTCTGATTCTCCTTGTTGTTACTGTAACTATTACTGCCCCTTATCTTGCAAGGACAGTGGGAAGAATACTTTTGATATGTCATGGTAAATTAACCCTGTTGGCACTTACTTGACTTCCCTGTAGTTGATGATGGCATTGAAACTTCTTAGAGATGATGCTACTACATCATGAATGCACTCTATAAATGGGAAGATACATGATGTTCCTATGATGGTCTTTATACCAAATGCATTTGCATTCATACCTTATTAAATAGTTGCAACTCTTTTCATTACACTGGTTAGCATTGACACCCTGTGCATGTGATTTCTTGATGTGCTACCTCTTGTAGCTTGTTGATGCATACACACTTAAGACCATCTTTGTGACTGTCCTGCAGCTGATCATAGTTGTCCCATGTATTGTATACAGCTTGCATCTTTATGGCATTAGTTATTTTCAGTTGAACTCATTGTATGTTCATGGAACTCATCTGATACTTGGTTGTCCAAGGTAATTTGCTCTGTTTACATTTGATGTGTATATACTTGATGTCCCTTTAGTTGATGATGGCATTGAAACTTCTTAGAGATGATGCTACTCCATCATGAATGTACTCTACAAATGAGAAGATACATGTTGTTCCTTTTCACTTGGAGAGTAACTTGATATCTCATGGTTACTCATTGACTATTCTATCAATATCATGATTTTAAAAAAAAGTTTATAAACAATACATGACATTGCAACTTTGATGATTAATTTCATACCTCATTGGCAGCCTCATGAAAAGTTCAATGTTCATAGATGATTATCACTTCAACTCACCTTGAATGGGAGTCATAGGTGGACATTGAGCTTGAAGCTCTATAAGCTGATTTGATAGAGCATTATTTCACTTCATCATATTCTTCAGTGCAGAGTATAAATGAATGCTTTGTTTTCATTCCCCTTAAAACTCTGGGACAACATGCTCATCTCTACCCTTGTGGGAGCCCATTTTGCACCACATGCTGAAATGTCTTCAAATAGCTACATGACTTATCCTATGCTTGCACATGAAACAAACAGATTAGATAAAAACAATGAAGTTCAATGATTGTTTCATTTTTAAGTTCCTCTGTATGTGAGTGATGTTCATCTGATCTAGTGTATTATAGGCAATGTATTATGCCTCTTGTGAAAGGCCATAGAGAACTCATAGTTGGAGCTCTAACAGGTCTTTTCCAATTTTTTGCAGGTTCTTATTGGAGATCAGGAACAAGGACAGAAGGCAACCTCAGAGATCGAAGACTTAAAAGGAAATGATGGCTATGATCCTTCTCTCTCTTATCCTTATATGTATAATATGTTTCTTATATTTGTAATTGTTCAGCTATTACCACGGCTTGTGTGGGACATTTGATTTATCATTTACTCATTCAATGCAATGTTTATTTCTTTTGATGTATTTTATTTATAAAACAAATAAACATTGTAGTGAAATGAAATAACTTATCTATTATGCACCTTTCTGCAAATGAATGATAATCAGAAATTCTTCTTTTTTGTTGAATAACTGAACTGTAATATCACCGAATCATCCAACTATGCAAATAACTTATAACAGAAAATGTTAAAACCTTCACTTGAAAACAAATGAACTTGTTGAACTAGCTCTACCAATTTGATCTGTACTTGAAAAATGCTAACAGTTACATAGGTCCAACATTGAAATTTCATGTTCAATGTTGTAGGAGAAATGGGTCACAGATTTATCCACTAGTTCGTTAAAGGTCCGAATGTCGGGAGGTAATCAGGAGAACCATTCCAATGCTTGTCCTCCTAAACTACATGTAAATAGTCACATAAGGTATGTTTCATTGTGAGAGACCTCTAAGCAAGCAACACTAAATTCTCTTATATGGTCACATGGGTCACCTTTTCCTCTATATTTATCAAATTTTGGAGCCTCAAATCTTGAGGGAAAAGGTATCATGACCAAAGTTTTGTCAAAAGGATATGGTGAGATATCCTCTAGTGAGTAGTGCTTTGTTGAAGTTCTAGTTTGGATGTCCATAAGTTGTTATTGCAAGACTTGGATTTGTTACATTAATGTGTCCAAAGAGTTTGATATATCCTTAGTCTTGTCATTTTTTGGAGCATTGGTGTAATTAGATGGGGTTTCTTCTCTCAATTTTGAGACATCAAATTCAGGGGGTAATTTCATTCCTTGTGCTAGCATGAGGAAGTATTTTTGGGGGTCCATGGTCATGACCTTGTCCATCATTTTTTGGAATTTAGGATCTTGCAAAGCACTAACAAGTTCCTCATGTGGGATTTCTTCCTCATCATCACTAGATGCAACGAAGTGCTCACTATGGTTTGAGGGGTCCATTTATTTGTTTTTGTTGGTTTGGGATCTAGTTTGAACCGTGGGAATTTTGAATATAGGTGAAGTTAGATGAAATGCTTGTGAAAGTAAATGAAATGTTTTTGGTAAGATATGGTTGAGGTATGGTTGATTGGATTTGGATGTTTTTGTGATAAGATTTTGTAAGGTTTTCTCTTGATCTATTTGGTCAAACAAACTGGTCTTGAGTTATAATGGTATTAGCTATCAAAGTATTTATATAAAGGAATCCAAATATAGATAATTGGTATCCACTATTGATGTAGACTTGACCTTTATCAAGATGCCCTAGTGTAGATTCAAGGTGGAGGATGATTAATCCTAATATGAAGCTAACTAGTTTGATTGATTTAGAGGATCCCAATGATACCTTAGTGGAAATCTTGGTTTTGTTTGATTTTTGGATGGCTAGGTATGCTATGGTAAGTCTAGAATGTTATGGAAACGGGTACGAAATGAATTTTTATGGTTCATCTGAGTTCTGAATCTAAGCAGTAATGGGTACATGGAAATGATTTTGTTTTTCTCTCAAAATGTTAGGAACAAGCCACTATCATAGATGCATAGTTTTATTTGTGCAGAAAAAAGGGTCAAATGCACAGTTCTATGGTTTACATCCACGGTAATGAATGTTTGAAAATGCAATTTTATGTATGCACAGATATAATGGTCAAATGCGCAACAATAAGGTTTGAATGTGCAACAGGATGAGTTTGCATGGAATGAAATGCCAAATGCACTATAATAGGTTTTAGATGCGTAGTTCTGCCTTTTTGCAATATTTGATTAATTTTCTTCTTTTCAAGGCCATTTTCCTAAGAAACATAAATGTTTTTACTGATGATTTTGTTTTAGTTTGTTGCAAAAAAACACAGAAAACAAGAAGATCTCATGGTATTATACAAATTTTTTATACATATTTTTGCAAACAAGTACAATTCCTATGGTTGGCAAGGACAATATTTATTGAGTCCCAACTTCGATTTCTCCAGCCACTTAAATTAAGGTAGACAATTAGCAACTTGGTAGCATTGGCTCCCCCTTCCACATCAGTCACTTCTCTGGCATACCAAGTTACAGTTCCTCCAAAGAGTTGAACTTTATATCTCTACACATGATTAGTGAATAGGTTGGGTGGATTTAGAGGTCTGACCTCCTATGTCAACAAATAGAAGGATTTGGGCTTCTAAAAACAATTGGTTCTTAATATGGGCATTCGTTCAGGTGGTTATACGTGCAGTGATTCACTCCATTTAGGAGGCTTCCCAATCTGTAGAGGTTAGGCTTTATAGGTTTAAACACATCACAATGGTACTCTAGAAAACATTTGTCGGTATAACACAACATCACCTGTTGTTTATGACTTTTGTCACAAACACATTTATTTATAGTAGCTTGAAAGTGGCTTGGCTTTAGTTGGTTACTGTTTAAGGTCATCCCACTTGGAAGAAACATAATTCCAAGGGCAAGCCTCTTCTAAAGGTTGAACAAAGAAAGCAATGGGTTAGGCATTTTGATCACCCAAGATGGGAGAGCATAGGCCTATCACCATTTTACAAACACAGTAGACATTGGTTCACTAACCCTCTAGAGTTAATCTAAATGTGATTTAATCTACTAAGAACAAGATTGACATGATAGCATAAACCTTAAAAGATAGTTGATTTTAGCCTCCTAAACAAACTATGTGAAGATTGTTGTTGAAGATCTAATCAAGTTACTTTCCCCTACTTATGCTAGACGTAGATTTATAAGTGCAATATTTTCTTGAAAGGTTTGTTCAATTTTAACCTCTTAGTTTGGGGCTATGTGAAATTTGTATGCAATTTGTATGAGCAATGATGCAATTTACTCCTAATTAGAAACTAGAAGAAGATTTGTATGCAAGTTGCATGAATAATGATTTACTCCTAATTAAAGCTAGATGAAGATTTGTAAGCAAGATGCAACTTAAGATGTCTAAACCCGCTCTTAAACCTGCAAGAACATTCTGTCACTAGCCTCCATTTATGATTGATAATACCTGCAACCAAGTTAGTATCAAAACTTTTACAAAAATCAATACAAATCTTTGATAGCAATTAGATGCGATGAAATAGACAATGGATGCACAGGAAGATAGATTAAATGTGTAGAAAGACAGATGCACATGAAGAACTTGTAAATGCATAGAAATAAGTCTTAAATGTGCAGAAAGAAGTCTTAAATGCACAAAAATAATGAAAGAGCAGAAAGAATGATCAAATGCATAGAAAGAGGTTTCATATGTGCCAGACTATTCTTTTCATCATGGATGTGCAAGACTGGAAATTTGAATGTGCTGAAATGACCTGTCACAACTGTAGCTTCACCAAAAACTCAAATTGAGGTTAAAAATAGGGCAGTGGCCCCACGGTGGGCACCAAAATGTAATCAAATTTCTAAACTGGGGTAGAAACTACCTAAATATTTAATAACTTCAATGGAAATAAGACAAATGCAAGCAAACAAAAGATAATACCTTTGCAAATAGATTTACCTTGTGCCTTCCATTGTTGCCTATCTTTCTTTGATCTTGTGTGATTGTAGAGCTCTCAGAAGTTGTACTTCCTTGATGTTAAGATGACAAATATAGAATGGCTATGTGGTGGATTATGTAATGAGACTACAATGCAATAACTAAAATGAAGGATGAAGATAATGATATGCTACCATGGTTGATGATAATGAGATGAGGATAGTGAAAGCTAGATGCAAATGTAATGGAGTCAAAGGCACACTTGGGAGCTATGGTGGAATTTCTATAGAATAAGATTACTAAAAGCTTGAGTGATGCAAAATGGGTGTGAGAACCTTTCTTTTATAGGCTTAAGAGAGGCCAAGCCCAAGTGTCAATTGATCCACGACTAGAGGAATTATCTGTGATATGTATGGTTGAGATGGAGTTGAGGGAGATAATCATGGGAAATATTCCTACTACATTTACAAGGTAGAGGAATAAGTTGATCCATGAGCCACATGTCATTGTGCTCACAAAGACCTATGAGTTAAAAGTGGAAGACTTTGAGGAGATTGTGGAAGAAGGACTCTTGATCTGTTGGAATGTCAGAGATGAACTAGAATTAGAAAGACAAGTGTCTTTGTCCTTGGAGATGATTGAGAAATAATAGGACACATGTGGGTGAGGCTAATTAGCTAATTAAATATTAAAATATTCAATTATGTGTGTAACATGGTGAGGTGTCCAATATGACATGGAGAAATGACATGGTTTAGTGACATGGAATTTAAACATAGGACTTCGGATAGAGGATGACTAATTAAATAATTTGGGATTATTTAATTAGGGGTGACTTAGAGGAATTTGGATGACTTCATTAAATAAATTTTTATTTAATTATTTGGGATAATGAGCTAATTAAATAAATTAGGATATTTATTCAATTGATAGAGGAATAAGAATAAAATAAATATTAAAATATTTATTTAATTCCACACGAGCAATTTTTAAGTGTATACACCAACCATAGCAACCTTTTTAAAATATAGGTTCTATATTTGATTCTTTGAATTTCACTTGTGAGATATTTTTTCTTGTTTTAATAGTTATTTTTATTTCATTTGCATCAAAATCGTGTTGAACCTGTAACACAAATCTGCCATGAAATTGTATGTTTGTTTCTAGAGTAACCTTTTTCCTTGTATCAAACTCATTTTGAGTAGAATCATTTTTGAGAAAACGTTTATTGTTAAGCAAAAGAAGGCACATATGAGGTACCATTGGGATAGTATGTTACCCTATGCCTCTATAACAAGGCATCCATATGAGGCAATCAAGATACTATTAGTTGAATCAAATTCTGAAACTTCTATAACTGTTGTACTATGGAATTTTGTGGAGGAGTGAAAAATGTTGTAGAATGAACGCTAAAGAGTTTCCTACAATACATGCATGGGAAGAAAATATTGTGACAATAGAGAAAATCCCCTATTTCTGTTTGATTATTTAAAAGGCAGATGCATGCATCTAAGGTAGAGAAATGATTATCCTTAGTGCTTCAATTGACCTTTGTAGAGACACAAACAATAAATACACATGATATGCCAAGGTTTTCATGAAATTTTGCCTCTCAAAGCCTTTAAAAAGATGAATATAAGACATGGGAGGGTTTATCATATCTATGATCTCTTCCTTCCATCCTGCACTTTTCAAGATTGAGGTTTGAAAAATATTTATAAAAAAGCTTGAATCCCTTTGAGAAATTGAAGATATTTTTATATCCAGCACTTGAATGGTTATTCTCCCATTGGATCCCTTTGAGATATTTTATGATTAATAAAACATCATTTGTTATTATCCAACAATTTAATGGTTATTATCCCATAAAAAATATTCTTTGATGTTTTAATTATTTCCCAAAAACATTTGGTTTTAATGGTCTATTTACAATGCGTACCAAATCCCACACACTTATATCCAATACTAAAAAATGAAAAATGAAAAAAAAATCAATTTTAACCAATAAAATCAGTTTCTCTATAATTTCTATCAACTTGATTTTCTCTCTATAGGTTGTAGACTATGACAAACTACAATAGTTAGATTTCTCCCCACAATGTGACCTTAATAGTTTCAAAATGACAAATTAAGAATGGATATGTGAAAATGTGAGTTAGTAATGGGGCAAATGCATGGGAAGAGATGTAGGTGGACAAGGAATATAGTTTAATGTATGGAAATGTGTGAAGGTGATTATAAAAGGAATTGGATAAGAATTGGTAAAAGAACCATGTTTAACAAAAGTAACACACATGCCACTATATAAGTGTATTGATACATTCTCTCAAAATAAACTTGAAACTAAATAAGAATTGGCATGAGATGCAAATTTCAATATAACAATTTTTACAATAACCAAATGAAATTAAGTAATATGGTAATTAAATTTTAAATAGAATCTACTTAGTTATTGTGGAATCACATATCACTTTCTTAAAGATGGCTACAAGAGGTTTAATGAAATATATGATTTTGATGGTATTCCTAAATATTATTTCATTCAATAGTCAATGGTAAACTTTGACCAGGAAAATAAGACAATTAGTTACAACTTTTTAGTGTGGATGGAGTATAAAATTACTATTGATTGTATAACTATTAAACCAAATGACATTCAAGTAGAATTGTGAATCAATAGATTGGAGGATGGATAGAACTATATTAGAGTCTAACATTTGCTACCATTAGAGAGGCATGGCATGAATTTTCTTTGTTTTGACTTCAAAGTGCCTTAAAACTATTCAAATCATTTTTATCTTGAGAGAATTTCATTGTAGCTATTTATTTTTAGTTTCCACTTGATTCACTATGCATTCTTTTAATTTTGATTTTCTTTTGGTTCAAGAACATGTTCAATTGTTCTTCCTTGAATAGTACTAGGTGAGTAATTGGGGAGGGTTTTATTATTGTGAGTGTATGGGTTAAGAAGTTGTTGATACATGTAAAGATGCAACATATGTTAAAATATACAATAGTTACATTTAAGAAGAATCTAAAACTTGACATTATGGATATTGAAGATTGCTTGTACAATTGTATTATCACAAGACAAATCTATTACCACATGGACATCTACATGACCATATCCTCATCCAAAAAGAACAAAGCTCAAAACACTACAAGGTGAACATATTACTCAAAACAAGTACAAAAAATTAGAATGACAAAAGAAATCACTCAAAATAGGAAAAATAGGTACAAGAGGTGCTAACATGAGTCATATAAACATACTACAAGAAGGGACACTAAGACAAGCACAATTTGTAATGTTAAAATGGCAAGGTATGCAATTTTTTACATTACAATGTGTTGTCTTTAATCATTTCTCTCATGTTTTTTGGGTCTTAACCTTAAACAACATGTCCTCATGTGACATAGTGATGACTCAATCTAGGTATTTCTAAATACTACAAGCCCTCAATTCTCAAAGTGGATGGCATAGAGATATGTTAGGTAAAGGAATATAGCTATATTGATATTATAGAATAAGTACATGGGTAAAGGATAGGCATAGACTTATTCTTGGGATATAAATTTGTCCATCCACAATCAATAGAGAATATTTTAATTACAAGGTAATTACTAGTCTTTTGCTTCTTATGTTTAATTCCAAGACATATAAAATTTATATCTCTATTAATTTTGTGTAGTCTTTAATTATCAATGAGAAGGGGGGTAGATCTAAATCTCTGATACCATGTAAAAATACATAAGAGCTCATAGGAGGGAAGAATCACTTATAGCACCAATTACCTTCCACACAAGAGAGAAGCAATGATTATACAATATTTGCCAAAGAATGATATAATGCAACCTTCATTATGAGCATATGATACATCATGTAGAGTGAGGGAACTCACGTATATAGATAAGGGTGAGACATAAGACTATATACATGCTTGTTCATTATCAATTTACTCTAATTTTGATACTATCATTCTCTTAGTTGATCATGCTTTCTAATATCATATCAGAGCTTGTCTAAGCTTAGTTGTTGGTTTGTTTGGAGTTGTAGGCTGATTCCGAGACATGTCTAGAGGCCGATTTGGAGGTGTGTATAGAGGAATTTTCTCATGTTTTGTGGTAGGTCATGAGGCATTTTCTACCCTATTTTGGTGTGAAAAAAGAGTCCCCTCCAAGGCAGCAGCAATTCTAATTTTTAATTACTCCTTGTTGTGGCTTCAAGCACAAGAAGCATTGGACTCCTACAAAGTAGCATCAATATCTACTTGGCGAGGGCTAAGATGGAGCACTGTTTGCATAACTTGGCATGCATGGGCGTAGACTTTGAGGTTGTGTAGAGCATGCCCTTTTTCGAAAGAAGGTTTTGAGATGCCAGGGATTGATCTAAAGACTCTTGTTGGAGTGCTATAACACCAACTAAAGTTTGCCTATTTGGAGATGCATCTCCACTCAGCTAGAATAAGCAAGCAGTTCCTTTATTTAGCAATTGAAGGATTTGAAAGTTAAAAGCCCCACCAGAGGTCAACCCAAGCTCGGTTTGCAAGGTAAAAAGGTGTGTTTAGGAGTCTTTTTGGCACCTCTATTTGGAGTTTTACAAGGTGGGCATAGGATTTGAAGGTGTAAGGCACCTATTCCAAGTGCATGTGCTTTCCATGCCCCTGTTGCCCATCACATGGCTGCCATTACCTTTGCTACTTTTGGCCACCACTGCAAAAGTCTTGAAGTTTATTTTTGCCCATGTGCGGGCCCTATTTGGCGCCACCATAGTCAATTTTGTCCACCCCATTCTGCTCCTTCTACCCTAATTCCCCCCTCAAAAAAATTGGCCTTTTTTTTTTAATGCATTTAAAATTATGCTTTTCAAATTTTAACAAAATAGGCCATTTTTTTCTATAAAGAATTTAAAATTGTATTTTTTTAGTGTTAAAATAGGGGGTTGTTTAAAATTTGTGGCAAATTGCCTTGTGGGATTAATGGTTTTTTAGAAAAGCCCTTGTATTTTTGCTTGTTGAAGATGAACGGTGTGGCCTGGGTTGGCAGGAGGCCAATACTCCCTCACAATCAAGACCATTGTATTCTTCTCTCCCTATCAATTCCAACTTGTGGTTGGAATGATAGGTTCACTCTCACCATAGTGCACTTTTTTCTCTTTAGTGAAAATGTATTAAATAGGTCATTTCTATAGGAAACTTGTTTGTGTTATAACTTTTGATTGGTAGCTTGAAATCAAGTGTTGTTTTTTTTTAAAGTTCATATTTTCACATTTCTGATCTATTGGACCTAGTTACATTGTAAAACACATTAACTTATAAAGTGCCAAAATTAGGGGGTTACCTAATACCAAATCAAGATGGGTGTATAGAGTCATGTCTATAACACTTCCTTTGAGACATGTCAGGAGCACTTTCTTGAGTCATGTCTAGAACACTTCCGCACTTTTTTCCACATTTTTAGTTAAGTGGGGTAATCAAGAAATCTAGGGGTTATCAATGCACTTATAATTTTAAAAAATAATTGGTTAATCATGTATCCAAAGTATTGGAAAAGACCGTGTCATTACTCTGAAAAGAAAAGGCACACCATAAAAAGTTGCATGTTTAAACAACTAGATGATTTGACAATGCTCTATGTGTTGCAAGTATGGGTTTAACCGGTGTTGTCATTGATGTCAACATACTCATGTTGCATTAATGAAGGATTGGATGAGCTGTGTGCTGAGGATATTGAGAAAATTAGTCTCAATCAAGAATAGTGAAGAACAGTGATGACAACAAGGTAAAGTCCAAGATAGGTTGAGGATCAGAGGATGCAGTTTAAAGGGTTTGTAGATATAAGTCTTGAGATGCTCCAGTCAAGTTTTTAGAGGTCCACATGAAGATCTAAAGAAGTTATGGTCGTTCAAGTAGAACTGGCTCCGGTAGGTGTCCAGAGGTGACAGAGTGACACAGAGAGGTCCGGTGAGGTCCGGTAATGCATTATCCCATTCTGTGGATTTGAGAAAGTGTTTTGGACATCCTTGTGAAGTGTCAAGTAGATTCGTTCATCGTTTGAAGGTCTGAAAGAACCTATTCCTTTGTGACAGTGATGACAGACTGTGTTCTTGAGGTTCCAGATGAAGGGGAGAAGAATTCTAGCAAACAGATGAAGTGCAAATGTTCTTGATGATTTAAGAAAGGTTGTTGTGATCCTTGGATCATGTCTAGTTCATGTTGGTGGTCCGCATTGAAGTTAGAGTGTTCATTTGAAGAATAACCACTGGATGATGGTGTTCTTCTTGAGACTAGCTGACCAGATGTTTCACACATCTTACGGATGATCTTGTAGGTGTTTGTCGACTTAGATGATTGTTCCTAAGTCAATCCCTTGTATAAATAAGGGATTGTGAAGTCATTTTAAAGTGTGTCTTTGCGTGATGAGTGGGTGGTAGCAAAGAAGAGTGCGAAAGGCAGAGCAGAAGTATTGGGCTTAAATGGAACTGATTCAAGCATGATGAAGATGCTATTCTCCAGTTCATGAAGGTGATACTTATTTCTTTGTAGACAATGTGTCTCTTGTAGGCAGTGAGCCTCTTGTGAACAGTGTGCTTAGGTAGTGAGCCCTAATTGGCATGTGCCATTTGTTCTTTCTATTCTTCTAACAGAGAATACATTCTTGGGTTAATCACCCCGTGGTTTTTCCCTTAACCTAGTTTTCCACGTCAAAATCTTGGTGTCTTATGTGTTGATATGTTTCTACTTTTGATTTGAATGCATTATGGTTCATGATTAATATTCTACTAATCACTAAAGAAGATTCAAGTGTTTAATTTGTGAAAGTTTCATACAACTGATTCACCCCCCTCTCAGTTGTGTGCCCTAAATCTAACACTATGAGCTTCATTAGTTACAAAAACTTTACATTGCCAATTGCATTTGTCTCCCAGATTCATGTAAACCAACAATTACAGAAACATCGCCATCTATTGTTGCTACATTAGATTTTAATGTTGCTTCTTCGAGAGCTTCCAGAACTTCTTTACAATAGGATAAATATATTAATCTTCCTAGCATTGCTGATTGGGACATATTTTTACCTGACATTGCTTGTCTGTTTGTAGAGTCCCACATTACTAATTTGGAAGCACAAATTGAGGACATTAGTCTTCTCTTTGATAATAGTATTGATGAAGCTATATAACCATTAGCCTCTTCAGATATTCATGCTCTACATTTGTCTACACACAGTTCTGGATTGTCATCATCTTCATCTATTAGGCATGCACCTAATATGGTTTTGGCATCCTTTGACATCAACATGGAGACACTTGAGTAATCTTCGAAGACATCAAAATGGGCATCATCATTTTTGGATTAGCTTCAACATGATTTAGGAACATACATCCATCTTCTTGCACATTCCTATTCATAATGGGGAGATATCTTGCATTTTCAGTTAATTTAATTTCTTCCCAAGGGGAGGAATGTTGTTCATCATTCTTGGATCTACATCTACATACTTTGTCGAGCATCTAGGCTCACTATAGTAGGACACATATTATGGTGGGGGTCTCATAGACCTTCTATCATTTTCTCTCTTATGGGGGGAAATAGTTATTGTACGTAGTGAAAGTATTATTTCTTCACTTGTATAATTTTCATGCATCTTTTCTCTTTTTTGGAGGGTAGTTTTTCTCCATAGGGTTTTCTACCTTTCTCCACTTCATGAGAGATTACATTGTACATGGGTACCTCATTGGGCTTCTAGTATCTAGGAGCCATATTTATTGTGCCCACCTAGGCTATGCTTAAGAGGGGTGCTAGTGTATATATTACCTTGGACATGGGTAAAATACACATGTTGTTAATCCTAGTTAGGTGTCGTCAGTTGACTAAGTCAACTTGCCACCTCTAGCAAGTTTTATAGAGCTAACTCAACACACCTAGTGGACATTTAGAGTTGACTCCTAATTGGACTCAACCTCTATTCCTATATATTGTACACACATTGTTTATCAATTTAATCCATTTTTTATTAACATTCTCTTGGTAGATCTAAAAACTCTAATATAAGACGCAAAAAGGAAATGCTCTAAGGCCCCAAAAGGAAACTAGATAGGTACAAAACCCTATCACACCAACACTAAGGGGAAAATACATTAATTTATTTTTCATATAAGTGAATTCACTAGACATAAGGATTTGTAAGATATATATCACATAATATGAAAACATTCTTTAGAGTTGTGAGATACAATTTTGAACACCAACATTATGTTTCCTATCTTGATTTAGTATTCAACTAGTGTGTGTGATAGCAGTGCATTGTGATATGCACCACTTTTCATAGATGAGATGATGGCATATCTCTACATGTGCATCACCTAAATGTCTCTTCTCTACCTATTGGTGTTTTTGTTAGTGTCTATGCATTTGTTGCAATATTGTTATTATTAAAAAATGTAGGTGTGTTTTTACCTACTAAATTTTCTCTTAGTAAAATTTGAGCATTATATGTCATATCACTAATGCTTCGATATTTAGAAATGCAAATAGTTACAGGAGCTTATAGAGACATGCCTTGTTGATAATAGATATGTAGAAACGGAGCACATACATGATCACATTCTCACAAAGTACATTGGTTTATATGGATCCCATGTTGATATTGTTTGAGTGGCTAATATATCCACTTTACATGTATGTTTGTGAGTGTTGTATACTTTTATATGCATGTGATCAGAGTTAGGATTTACATGCACCTTAAGGGGATGGTGAAATGTAATGGTGAAATTTTCATATCAATGTCATTTGCTATTTATCTTTGTAACTATTTTTAGGGAGTGCTTTAATACATAGATATATCAATAAATTATATAATATTATGCAATGTCAGATCCTTACCCCTATGTTATCCACCTACCTCATTACACACCTTTCCATTCATTTGCAACTTATTCCTTTTACATGTTCACACACCCTTATACATTTTTCTCTATACATTTGTTTATCACTCTTATGTTTGTAGTTATTTCCATGCATATGTCATCCATCGAGATCCATCCCTTTTTCTATCCCATGACTAGTTCACTTTTGTGAGGTCATCCTTATAGTTGTGGACTCTTCTTGTCAAAACTACAAGAAATTAAATTCAAATTTAACCAAGTTCTCACCTTCGTCCTTCCTACCTAGGGCCATATAAACACAATTTTAGGTGATATGTTGCTTTGTCTTTATAGTTAAATGCATTCAATGTATTTGTTCTAATAATGAATGATTTGAGAGCTATATTAGCATATCATTCACATTAATTGGTGGACTAACATGGATCTAGGCTCACACTATAAAACTTATAGGACCATTAGCATGACTAAAGAGTGTTGTCTTTCATGATTTTTCTCTTTCTTTCTAGGGGTTGACCTTAGAGAATGTGTCCCCATGTGACGTAACAACAACTCAATCTGGCTATTTCTAAATACTACGAGACCTCAGATATGAAAAGAAGGGTAGGACATAGACATATTTTAGGGAAAGTAACGAATAGAGGTCTGCTAATATTATAGAACAAGTTCATGGGTACAGAATATATTTGTAGTCATATACATGTTCCTAGGCTTCAAATTTGTGCATGCATAATCAATAGAGAATATTTTGAATTCAAGGCAGTTAGTAGTATGTTATTTCCCATCTTTAATTCTAAAGCATATCAAATTTGAATCACCATCAATTTTGTGTACTATTCAATTACAAAACTAAATACACACATTTTCTATTTATGACTTCCATATTCTAGTATGTTATTTCTTATCCTTAATTCTAAGGCATATCAAATTAGAATCTCCATCAATTTTTTGTACTCTTCAATTACCAAACTAAATACACACACATTTTCTATTTACGACTTCCATATTCAATAATTATAAAATGACAAAAATATCCATATCCAAACTTATAATTAATTAATCTAAATTAATTATACTTAATAAATGCATTTTATTAAATTAAGCCAAAAGGTTTGTTTTCTTTCTAAATCTTTTCACCCTAAATAATAAGTTAGGTAAATTACTTCGTATTTTCTATATCTAAACAAAATGCAAATACTAAGCATTGGAATGTAGAATAGAGACATGTTATGGAGTTGGTGCCAACTACTATTGAAGTATGACATGTTTGTGGTATTTTCATTTCACTGTATATTTTATTTTTTCCATACTCTTGGTACACCATACGTGTGAGTCAGGAGAGATGACTTGATGGGGCCTCAGCTAAGGCAGAAAAAAACCCTTCATAAAAAGTCACCAAGGCTAAAGTTCTTAGCAGCATTATGAAAAGTCTTTACAAATAGCCTTTTTATTATTTATTCTGGTGTTAAGAAAGAGACAATTGGAGTGTCAAACTATTTACACCTCTTTTTGGTTGGTGAGAAAATGTGATATTTAAGTAAGCTCTATAGTAAATAGTTGTTGTGCTGACTATTTATTAAATTTTTGACTCTGTAAAATTTCACCTTTCATTGTAACCTGTAATATGTGTTTCTGTCAACCTCTTCAAATATACTATTTCTCCATAGAGTCTATACAAATTGAGTTGTCAAAAAGATTTCAACTGCGGGTGCATTTACAATGTACCCTCTGTTCAAGTTTTATCTTTAAGTAGAATAGTTGATTAAACTATTTATTTCAATAGTCAAAGATAAATTTTAGACAATAAAAATAGAACAACTATTTTGCATCAATTTTTGGTAGCAATGTAGTGTAAAATCCCTATTAACTTATTAACTGTTTGACTATAGAACAGCCTAATATTTAAGTGGACACCGTAAATCTTACTCTACAGATGACTTTATCATTGAAGTCTACAGAAAGGGGCTCACAAATTTTCTTCTCTCCTACCTTTAGTGGTGCAAATTTCCAAACGTGTAAGGTGTAGATTCATTCGAGAGCTTGGAGTGAATGTACACCATCTGAACATTTTTTCCAAGAAATTTGCGGCAGTTTAGGCAATTCTCTCCTCTTCTGTGGAAATTGTTGTGGGTTTGAGAAAGCTTGAAGTGCACGCAATGGCAGAAATTCCACAGGTCAGTGAGACTGAATTAAATGTCGAGAAAGATCCTAGTAAAATAGCAGAGATTCTACACGATCAGTGAGATTTAGTAAAAGTTTGAGAAAAATCCCAGCAAAATATCATCTCAGATAAGCTGATTTATGTATCTACAGATATACGTTTGTTGCAGGTTTTGAAGCGCAAAAGGAAATTTCGCTTAGAGGTGAAATGGATAGATACATGCTTCATTTTTTTTTTTTTAACAGAAAAAGGTGTGGGAACACCCATAGATTGAAAATATTTAAAAGTATTACAGATAAAATGGCCAAAGCCAGGTCCATGAAAAACTAAAACAATAACGAAGGTCCTTGACAGACTTGATAGAACGATCATTAACAATGAAAAACATATGACAGAAAACCAAAAAAGTCCCCCAGAAATACACATCTTAGAGCAACCGTGGTGCAAACAGAAAAACTAAGAGACCACCCCCGTAACACAACGGGCAACAAAAAACACCTTACCACCCCCAAAGCAGTCACTAATAGAGCACACACGGCCAACCACCCACGCTAGGACACAGAGAACTCGACCCGATGCCATCCTTCACGCCGCCGTCGGAGCTGCAAGTAACTTCTACTCGTCCAAAACCACAGCCGCAAGAGGTTGAGCTCCTTCGTCAGGGTCCTCCAACGCGTACCGAGGCATTCCTAGAACTAAATTGGGGGCATGAATTCTTAGAAACTGGATGGCCATGAATACATCATTTATCCTATCAACTTTTTTCTTGGAAATCAGGAAGCAATGAGACCGCAATGCATCATCAATATCCCCGCTGCTTAGAGATTTTAAGCTGGCTTGCAAGGCCCTATAAATGGCTTGCTGCTGGGGAGAAGTGCGCAAAGATGCAAGATTGAAGAGCCCCCCGATTAAAGCATCCCCTTGATCCATTCTGTAAGCAGAGACCGCCGTTTCCCACCTTTCAACTCTATAAATATTTTTATAAAATAGTCCTGACGCTAGAGCATGCACAAACTCACCATCCATAACCAGGGCCATAATATTGGATAAGAGCTGGGAGACTACATCTGAATAGTTTAGCACAGGCCCCTCGTAGCCTCTTATCCAAGCATGACCAACTATATTCCTCACTGCAAACTAGATGAGAGTGCAATCCCAATCGAGCAGAGTCATCAAGTCTGCCACCTTGACCCTCCCTCTAATCTCCGGTTCCCACTCGAGAGCTAGGAAAAATAGTCTCTGGTTGAGGCGTATATCAGCCATATAGGCTTCTTATTAGAGGTATATAGGAGACTCAGGCAGGAAAATTGTAGAGAAAATGATATGACAGAGGAAAGTGCAGATGATAGTAAGAAAGCAGCTAGATTAGAGGATTCAACATCCTTAATACAAACCAACACCACCATATGTAGAAGCAATGAGGGCCCATGTCATCATGGCAGATACAAGCTGGCGAAGTACAACAATGACATCATGGGATCAGAGAACACTAGGGATGAGATTTGAAATATACAACTAAACGGAGGCCACCATTTGGAGCTTGCAATGTGTCCTCTGCTAGTACAACCATACAAAAAAGATGAAGCCATTACACTCCAGAAAAATCTCAAATAATCAAGGCATTTAAGGCTAGTCATTTCCCCTTAATATGGTGTTATATGAGGATGGATTCGCAATCCCTGGCTGCCACCAACACGGCTAAGATGACTTGATTAGTCTTAGATCAATGAATCTCATGAGGACGAGCAATCCTCTTCCACGGACTTATTAGGAGTTGAAAGAAGAAATTTATGCCGCATTAAGATGAATGTACCATACATATTAGAGGGGTGATGCTAGTCCAATCCATATTCAATCCATTCTAATGCCTGTCACAAATTTGATCTCATTCGACAGAAGATTTGACAAGGTGTATGCCATCTAAGATAATTCTTTTAATGCAATATCTTAAATATATCATAATGTTGTTGCTTGATCAGGTTAAAATCAAGCTAATTTATTACCCGTCACTTCTTCCATCTCATGTGATAGTAGGTTTGACAAATTGGTTGAGTAAATTTGATCTCTAGGTGGGAAAAGAATAGGTGCGCACTCAATCCCAATAGCTATATTAGCTAACAAGTTTGCCACATTATTGCCTTCCCTTAACGTGTGTGAGATGAGATAATTATCTAGTCTGTCCAGAAGAGTGACGACCTGCTGAAGAATGTAGTTAAGTTTCTAGTTGTCTAAACCTCTTCCTTTGATTGCATTGATCACTATCAGAGAATCCCCCTCAATCCACACTTTTTTAATGCCTTTATCGACCACTAGTTGCAAACCATGTACAAGTGCCCATGCTTCCACCTCATTGTTGGTTCCTGGGTAATTTAGATGATTTAGCTGTAATCAATGAACCCTCTTCATTTCTAATAATACATCCTGTACCTGAGGGACCCGGGTTCCCTCGGCATGCACCATCAAAATTTAATTTCAAGAAAGGTGGGGAAGGAGGGATCCATTTTACTTGTTCTCTTTTTAAAGAGATCTTGGAGGCCCCTGGACCGTAGTCAAAATTTAGCTTACTAACTGACGACCATAATGAAATAGTTGCCGGATCCCATTTAGACCAAACTGACTTACTAGTGTTTGTGCATCTAAGGAAAGCCACTAACAAGTCAGATATTGCCACTTCTAATCTATCACAAACCTGGCTAACAGAACTTGCTTCCTTTCTAAAGATGCGAAGATTTCTTTCCCACCATAAGTGCAAAATAATCATTGAGTGGCCAATGTCCCATAGACAGGCTAAATAGGAATTAGCAAATGGATGAGGCCAATTCCTAAACATTAAGGGCAAATATTTGGATATAAGACTGATCCAATTTATCTTTCTAAAAAACCAAAGCCAACAATCTCTACTAAAGGGGCATGGAAGAAGAAGATGATCCGTGGACTCTTCCTCACCTCCACATAACACACAAGGGAAATTGAAGCCAAGACCCAGCCTTTTGATTCGATCTCCTGAAAGAATTCTATAGTGAAGTGCGCACCAAGAAAAAGCTCCTACTTTATGAAGTAAAGCATTTCCCCAACACATATTTGAAGGCCATTCTGAAGTAGCTTTGTGCATACAGGATCTACACCCTTCTCTGACTGAATAGAGGCCTGACTTTGACCCCGTCCAAGCCACTTCATCCTCCACGTTAGAGACAATTACCAGTTTCTTCTTTAATAACTGATATAACAACGCTTTCTAGTTTCTTGGGAAGTTACAGTTCTGGGTACTCTTCCAAGCTACTGACATTGATGACCCTACCCTTGTCGTGACCCAATAATCTTTAATTTTGGTCCCCCAGTTCGATTGAAGGAAGATTCTTGCTTCTGTGAGCTCCTTTCTTGCTACTAAAGCTAGTCCCCCTCCCCAAGAATTATACCAGAAATCCACCTTTTCACCATTATGAATTATCCATATCAGGTTGGGCTGAAGAATGTCTACTTCTTGTTAGAAAGTTCCAAATTGTTGAACCTTTGGGCGGATTCTGCACTGTGAAAATTCTCTCATTATCAAAGGAGTCTAGGTATTTTTCCTTCATAAATATTACCTATATAGAATTAGGTTTCACATACATGTTCCATGCCAATTTAGCCCCCAAGGCTTGATTTTGGATTTCAATATTGAGAATTCCACTCCCTCCTACATCTTTAGGCTTGTACACTTTAACCCAGGCCAATAGATGGATTTTCTTCTCTTGGTGACAACCTTGCCACAGAAATTACCTATATGTCCCATCTATTTTGGTAAGTATACCTTTTGGTATGTGGAAGACCAACATCATGTACATTGGCACACCTAAGAGAACTACTTTTATCATAACAATTCGGCCTGCCAAGGACAAGCTACGACCTTTCCAACTAGCAAGCTTTGAATTCATGTTCCTAACAACTTTGGTCCATAAATCATTTCTATATCTAGCATTGAAGAGAGGAAGACCAAGATAATTTATGGGTAAGGCCTGTATTTCTAGGTTAAGAATGCCATGGATCTCATCCTGAAGTTGAAGCGGTACATTTTGAAAGAAAACCATAGACTTATTAAAATTGACCAACTGTCCCAAAACCCGATAATAGAGCTTGATTGTGTTCATCATGGTTCTGGCTTCTTGTGGCGAGGCTTGGCCGAAGAGTATTGTGTCTTCTGCAAAAAGTGCGTGGGTGAAGGATTCTTGGATCCCTTTGAGTTTTATGTCTTTCCATTCTGATCTTCTCTTTGCTTCCTTTATTGCCCATTTGAGTGCTTCTGTCATCAGAATGAAAAGGTAAGGGGATAGAGGATCCCCTTGCCTCAGCCCTCGTGAAGGTTCAAAAGCAACTGACTACCTACCATTTATAAGCACTGAGATTTGAAAACTTGAAATGCAAGAAGCAATCCATTTTATCACTTTTTTGGTGAATCCTAGTTACAGTAAAATATCTAGAAGGAAACTCCACTCTATTTTGTCATAGGCCTTGGACATGTCTAGTTTAACAACCATGGTTATCTTTTTGTCTTTGCCAACAGAGTGTAAAATTTCATGTGTTAAGATGCCATCCTCCAGAGTCTCTTTACCTAGTACAAAACCCCCCTGCTCAGCTAAGATCAGATCCGGCATGAATTTAGAAAGCCAATGTGCCAACGCCTTAGAAATTATTTAATAGAGGAAGTTACATAGAGAAATTGGCCTGAATTATTCAAATGTTTGCGGAGAACTAGTTTTTGGGATAAGCATTAGACAAGTAGACTTAATTTCCTTGAGCACATTTCTATATTTCCTAGATTCTTCAACTGCCAAAAAGACATCTCTACTGACCGTGTCCCAACATTTCTGAAAGAAAATTCCCATCCACCCATTCGGCCCCAAAGCTTTCTCACCCACTAGAGAAAAAATAGTTGCCTTAGCTTCCTCTAAAGAGAATTCTTTCAATAAATCCTGATTATAGCTTTCTTTAACTAGTTTGGGAATAAACTTATAGACATTCTAACCCTTTGCCACTTCAGGAGTCAAGCTGGATAGAAGTTTCCCAAAAAAATATTTTGCTACAGAGAGAATTTCTGTTGATTCAGTACAAACCTGTCCATTTCCCAATTTGATTGATTTAATATTGTTTGTGCCCTCCTGCACCTTAGCTGATAGATGAAAGAAGGATGTATTTTTATCTCCTTTCAGCCATAATTCCTTCAATCTTTGCCTCCAGAAGATTTCTTCTCTTTTCAGAATCTCTTCCAGTTTGGCTTTGAGTCACTTCTCATGCTGAAAAGATGAGAGATCCATGCCATTTTTTATTATAAGATCTACTAGAGCTCTCATCTCTTTCTGTAATCTGGACTTTTCTACAAAGACATTAAGAAACTAGGACTTGTTCCATTCCATCACTTTGTGCCTTAGAAATTTTAACTTGATAACTAACTAAAACATGTGGGACCCTTCACAAACTGGATTTGCGTCCATCAATTCTTAATTTTTTCAATGAAGGAAGCATCTCTGAACCACATTGTTTGGAATCTGAATTTCTTCTTACTAGGGAAGGAATTACCTCCTATTCTTAATCTAACCAGGAAATGGTCGGATCCCATCAGAGGCCAGATTTCTATCTCAAATCTAGCTGAAAGATTGAAGCATTCTGAAGATAGAAGGAATCTGTCCAATCATTATGCAATTTTTAGGAACCCTTTCCTTCTATTCGTCCATGTGTAAATTCCATTTTTGGGGATACAGTCTATGAGAAGATTTTTGTTGATAAATTCTTTAAAATCTCATTGGGATCTAACTGGATGAGATATGCCCCCCAATTTTTTAGATTCATCTAGAATGGAATTGAAATTGCCCCCTAATAAAAATACATTCCTTCTCAACAAAGCTAACCACATAGATAGACTTTCCCATACTTGTCTTTTCTAAACTAAATCAATTGGGGTATACACATTTACTATTGAATGATCTGCACCATGAAGAAGCGAAGGAAACTTACCTATTAGGAAGTTATCGCTCTTTTCCATTACCTCGAGGGGTTGTATATGCTTTCTCCACCCTATAGCAAGGCTGCCAGATGTTCCTCAAGCAGCCACTACCTCAAATGACTAGCCTCTCCAACTTTTAAAGACATGAACATTTGAATTAGTAGACAGTTTTGTTTCTTGTAACATTATGATGTCAGATTTCTCCTCATCAATCTGAGAACTGATGAGTTTTCTTTTGTTAGGGGCATTAAGGACCCTAACATTCCACGTAAGTATCTTCATGTCTTCTGAGGAGAGTAGCTCACCCTCCTCTTACTTGGACTATATTTGGCCTGAAGAATCTGCTCTCTTGAATGATCTTTATTTTTTTTCATCTGTTTATGTCTTGAACTTTTCCTAATAGAAGGGGGAGTACCCTTAACAAGGGGGCTTTTCAAATTTGTCTGATTGAGGCCTAGAGGCATATTTTTGACCTTGTCTGAATCTTCCTGAAGAACTTCATCAGCTATCTCCTCATTCACATTATTTTCTACCTTCATCACTACCTGATCAAGAAGATCTCTCAAAGTTTCATTATTCTGTAACAAGTCCTTTGAGAAATCTTTGAATGTGGGATATTTTCCAACGTTCTCCTCCTAAACTTTTTTAGAGATTTGAATCATTTCCCGCAGTGTGGTATCCTCTTCCTAGTTGAGCCAATCTTCCTCCTCTCTTGAAGGCGAATGACAGTATAAAGTGTAATCTTTAGCCTCTTTCTCACTAGCATTTACGAATCTTTCCTCTTGGCTAAGGTTCTCTATCGTCTCAACATTCTTCGACGACAAGTGCTGGCCCTTTTCACTATCATCATTGACGGCCTCCTCAGAAGTAACCTGATCTTCCGCCATTGGCTCTACTAAAACAATCTAAATCTCCCCTAGACTACAGCTATCCGGCTCGGGTTCCATCTCTTTGTCAATCTGTTTGCTAGCCCCTTCAGCATCTCTAGAAATATGTACAGACTCCACGTTCAAATCTTCTGTAGTCGAGACTAGACTTATCATATCCCTTTGAGATCCTATAGTTTCTTGCTTGTTCATTGTGTCTTCACAGAATAGAAACTTCTTCAGCTTCTCTAAATCCTTTGAGTCTACCCAGTATTGTAGAATAATTTATTGAAACCATAACCCATGATTGGATTTCATTTTGAGTCTTTTGGGTAATAACTCTTTAGCATCTATAAGAATTCGCATCCTAACTATCGAGGAGGCAAGATTATCTATTGGAATATCCACTTCTTGGCACACCCCAATGGAGTTACCTAGACACTTCAAAATTTCAACATCCCTATATTCTAAAGGAAGATACAGAAGTTGAACCCAGAAGGGAATCTGTGGCATTTGTTCTTTTCCAAAATGAAAGTTGGGTCTCCATTCTTGGCAGCAAATTGTTGTTTGATTGAACTTCCATATTTTCTTTGAGAGGATTCTATTCCTTTCTTCCTTGTCTGGAAACACAAAACAAAAGAATCCATTTCCCAACTCACAAAAGTCCTCTACCTTTTCCCACACTTCTTGATATCATTTTCTTAGATCCTCTACTGAAAAATGGGGGGATAGAACTTTACCTATTAAGGTTGTTTCAGCTAATAAGAGTGTTTTATTTTTCAATTTTTTCTCCACCTAATCTAGGGAGACCTCCCCAAACTCATTGCATCTTAACACTCTCTTGATTATGGGGATCCAAACCTTTTTTTGTTTTGGTTGATGCCCTTTCTCTATTCATCGCTCAAGGACTCTATGAGAATCAGGCCTTCTTCTTTTTACAAAATTTCTTTGGCGAGAGCCTCTTAAGAAGGCACTTGACATTCCCTTGTCCTTCCTGCTTTGGAGAGTGGCATCTTCTCTCTTTGATTAAAACTCACTAAAAGCATCTTGCTGGGATTTCAAGGGTTTTCTGAAGGGTGTATTAACCTCCATGTATGGGAGTTTCCATCTAGCCCCATTATTTTGGTACCCATCTTGGAACCAAACTTTTTTCCCCAGTTGTAGTTGTTTATGATCCTTTAGTCCTAGTTTCCTCAATATGGAACGAATCTCTCTCCCTTGTCCTTGGAGACCAACCATTCTACTTGCAGTCAGATGGGGAGTCCTCTGGTGCATTAGAGCCATTCTGTATGCCATTTATTTTTTTCAAGAATTCTTACATGCTTCATTTTTTGAGTGTAGTATCATCACTATGCATGTTCACGTTTACTTTTCTATTAGCATTAGATGTAAATAGGGCATTTAAACAACAAGCGAGTTGGATCCTCGAAAAAGCCGTCCTCCTCAGCTCTCTCATCATACAGCTTCTTACTTTCGTAGCTGGCACAAAAACCACTCTTTTACAGAATTCAGTCCAACCAGGGGAGGAATGGAGGTGTGCTCATCAACTGGTCATCCACACCTACAAACTTAATATTTGGGTATTCTTAGGGTATTTTATTACTGAAATGGTCGGCCCACGCTTCGCAGACAACTTGGCAGCCATTGCAGCGTTAGTAATAGTTTTATACTTTCAAATTAAGAATTCCATCTCTCATAATGGTGATGATGATCACAACGAAAAGTCTAATCCTTGGTTTTTCCATGATTTTATCTCTCTGTTTCTATTTATATGTATTACATATCTTATTCTTTTACTAGGCTGCATAATTATAGCTGGAATTACTGCTCACTGCATTCTAGAATAGAGCATTTTTGTAATTCTGTTAACTGATCAATACGAAGAAATTCAACAATCCACAGATAAAAGAGGAAAGAATGTCTAGTTCATGGAATGATTGTGAAGATGAGTTGTTCAAGACATGGATTGTTGATTGCGTTTCCTAGCCAGATTATGTAATAGCCAAACTAGTGTTAAGTTCAGCAACTGGGCTGGTAGTCACATTTGTTGTTGTAATATCTATGGTACAATATGGATACAAATTATTTTTTTCACTATGTGGTTTCGCCATGTAGTTTTTTATTTCTCTATCTTCTACTGACGTCAAATATCAAGGGCTATGAATTTTACCACTAAGGTCATCTAGCTTTAGAATCTTCTCACTGAGGTATCCAAATCATGGGATCATCAGTCATATTTTGTGACAACTAGAGTGCCATTCATATCTCATAGAATCTGGTCCATCATCAACAGACCAAACGCCATTAAGGTCCATGTGCACTACATCGAGGAGCTCATCCATGGGCATGTCATCGACCTTCACTATTGTCCGACTTCTAAGCAGGTTGTTGATATCCTCACCAAACCCTTCACTGAGAGCAAGTTCCTTCATTTGTGAGTTTTGCTGGGGGTGCAAGAAGCTTCATCTTCTGGGGGGCTTCATCCTCTCACTTGGAGTCTTGACTCTCTCTACTCTAGGGGGTCTCTTCTCTGGAGGGCTTTTCTGGGGATTTTTCTATACATGGTGTTGAGTGCACAAGAGAACTGAGAAGGGGGGATGAATTACTTGTAACTTAAAACTTTAGAAACATCACACACATTTA
The DNA here is from genome assembly GCA_027924645.1 of Cunninghamia lanceolata. Classification (NCBI taxonomy): domain Eukaryota; kingdom Viridiplantae; phylum Streptophyta; class Pinopsida; order Cupressales; family Cupressaceae; genus Cunninghamia; species Cunninghamia lanceolata. Next base: position 9,362,199 of record BSBN01000348.1, read on the forward strand.
GATCCACATTGATTCAATTAATCCCTTAAACTATTAAGATGATTAATCATGAAAGAAAATAACAGAAATTGAATCAAATCAACATCAAACACAAGAGAACACCATATTTACATGGAAAACCTAAGAAGGGAAAAATCATGGTGAGGATTAGCTCACAATATAAAGTAATATCAACATTGAAATACATTAGGCTCACTACTAGAAGACTCACTACCAGAAGGCTCACTGGGAGAGGGCTCACTGCCAGAATAAGGAAGAAGATAAAGAAGATTGTTACAAGGAGAAAACTATCTCAATTCAACAGAAAAATCCACCACAATGCCATCACCATCTTCACCGATATACTGAAGAATTGTAGACACCTTCTGCTCACTGTATCTAATAATCTAACACATGAAGTTTTGCACTGTATTGCACAAATTCACACTCTATAACTCTGTAATTCGCATCACATACATCATACTCTTCTTTCTTACCATCCTTCAATAGCTTAACACTTATTTATACCATCTTTTATCTTAAGAACATTCTCCACTATTGGCAAAGCATCTTAATCATGCAAATTCAAATTAGGTCGGCACCAAAATATTCCTGTAGTGGAAAGGAATGAAGGAGAACCACAACACACCTTATCTTAGACCTAAATCCACTCATACATGTTACACCACACTTCCACAATCATTGAAGCAATTTTGCAATTAGTGTAAACACCCAAGGTCGACCGAACCTGTGTTAACACTATAAACAATTATGTACACGCTTCCTCAAAACCAAAGCTGACTCATGGACCACACACCATGCTTGAACATGATCTAGAGTATTCCAAAAACATCCTGAAATCTAACAAATTCCTCCGCAACAACTTTCACCTGTCGAAAAAACTTATTTTGTTTACCTAGTATACTCAAATATCTTTGTCATGTACTGCAACTCAAGAAATCAACTTCCAAAATAGAAAACCAAAAACAACTTCAACTAAAAATAGATATTAACCTTATAAGCATACTTCCAGAACTACAAGACCTGAAACCACTCTACAAAAAAATGTGGAGCAAATACTTTTCTCCCATACACCTCTACAATACACAACTCATACACCGGTGAACACATCTTCATCTGCACATCAATCCAACATGCCAAATTCTAAATGTAGCATCTCTAAACACCTCTAAACAACATATCCAAACCGTATAAAAAGATCTTCAATATAAAAGAAATGTGGAGAAAAACCAAAATACTACTCTACAACACAAAACAACTTTACAAAACATTGTTTCCTTCATTATTCAAATTTTGTCAAAAGCACTTGGAAACCAAGCACCGGGAATATATCATCACTATCTTGAGCACTTCCTCGATATGAGAGATAGCATCCACTCAACACTAACTTGGTCACACTCTTGCAATATTCTCTTGCTCATACAACTGACATCAATGACAACACTAATCACACATACTTGCAACACATGGGTACCTCATATGTCTTGATTTGTCAGGACCCATCTTTTTACCCACCTATGTTATTTTTAAGGGGGGTGTTAGTGTAGGTTTTTATATCCTATTTAAGTTATTTATTTTGCTATATTCCTACGTTTTTCCTACACCTTTTATTAATCTTGCTCAGTTCATAAAGCATGTTTAATTAGTCAGTGGGTTATGAGGTGTCACCATCCTACTAGGGACCATTAGCTATCTTGGGAAGATACTTTTCTATCTTTAGACCAATATATGGTTGCTTCCTATTGGTTGGTGTTGCTACCTCCACCCTCTCCCTTTTCTATATTAACATGCTACCTAGCTTGTATTAGGTATCTTTTACTTTTGCATCGTCATAATTCTATTTTACTTCTAGAGCATTTGCATTACTCTTGTGGAGACTAATTATGTGTTGTTATTTTGATCAAGTATCATTTTCATTCACAATTTAATATCTATTCATTTGCACTAGTTTTCTACGTTATTCATCTTTTCAGATTCTAACAGAAACTACAAATGGTTTACCAAAACTAGTGGTTAAAACTATGAGCCCAAAATTAAGGGCCCAAATAACAAGAGAAAAAATATAATGCCCTAGTCATGAAGATCATCTCCTAGAATCATAAAAGTAACTCTTGATTATGTAACCCATGTGACTATGCAAGAAGAAGTCAACTCGTAAATCCCAAGTACCTATGAAATCTCAATTTACAAAATATGAATATTCATCTTCCATTGTGACCTTTCATCTTCCATGTCTTTATACAACCAAAAAAATTAAATTGCAGAATAATAATTCCCCACCACACATGAGAATCCTTGTTCACCCATTCCATGTACTAAGGGGAAAATACATTAACTTATCTATCATATAAACAAATACACTAGACATAGGGATTAGAAAGGTAGATGTCACCCAATTCCAACATGTTCCTAGAGGTTTGGGATACAATTTGGAGCACCAAAATTATGTTTCAGGTTTCTTAATTTAGTATTCAACTAGTGCGTGTGATAGCACTCTATCATGATGTGTACCACATTTCATAGATGATATGACATCATATTTGTACTTGTGCATCACCTACATGTTCCTTCTCTATGTATTGGTGTTTGTGTGTGTGTGTGTTGCAATACTATTATTATAAAAAAATTAGGTGTGTTTTTACTTGCTAATTCCCTATGTAATGTTTGGGAATTACATATTTTGTCACTAATCTTTCCATTATTTGATATCAAAATAGTCACAAAGCTCATAGAGACACATCTTATGGATAATACATACATAAAAGGAAAACAAATATAGTCATATCCTTGCAAGGTACATTATTTTTATATGGATCCCATGGCTTGATAACCTGAGTGGATAAGATATCCAATTTACATGTATATTTATGAGCTATATTACTTTTAGATTCATGATCATTCTAGTATTTACACGAACCTCGGGGCCAAATGTAATGGTGATTTGCATACTCATGTCATTTTCTATTTAGTTTTAACCTATTTTGAAGGGAGTGCTTTGATACAGATTTATTGGCAAAAGACATAATATTATGCAATGTTGGGTCCTTACCCCTATGCTATCCACTTAGTTCATTAAAAACCTTTCCATGCACTTACCACTTATCCCCTTTTACATGTTCACAGACCCTTATTCATTTTTTATCCACTTTGTCATCACTTATATGTTTGTACTTATTTCCATGCACATGTCATTAACCAAGATCCATCCATTTTTCTATCCTAAGAGTAGTTCACATTTGTGAGGTCATCCTTGTAATTATAAAGTCTCCCTGATGAAACTAAAAATTTTAAATTCAAATTTAATTGACATCCCACCTTTACCCTTCCTATCTACAGCCATCTAAGAACATGTTTATGTGATATGTTTCTTTATCATTTTATTAAAAGGAATTCAATGTACTCATTCTAATAATGAATGCTTTGAGGGTTATATTATCATAGAATTTGCATCCACACTTTTAGTTAGTGCACTAACATGGATCTAGGCATGCACAAAAATTCTAGGAGCATTAGCATGAGCGAAGAGTGTTTTCTTTCATAATTTCTCTCTTGCTTTCTAAGTGTTGAGCTTAGAGAACTTGTCCCCATGTGACATAGTAACAACTCAATATAGGTATTTCTAAATATTACAAATACTCAGATGTCAAAAGTGTTGGTGTAAAATTATATTTACACATTGCCATAAGTTAATTAGAGGGTTAATTAGGAATGTATTTTCCTTTATTAGTTCTCAATCTTATCACTTAGGATAAGATTGCCTTTCTAATTTTTTGGTTTGTCTACTCTTGACAAATGTAAATGTATTTAATCTTTGTAATTACTTATTTGGTAATCCAATGCACATGAATGTATTAGTTGTAAGTTTTGTCCTTTAATCTCTAGATTTCGTCTCCTGTAGAAAAAATACTAGATATATTCTTAGAATCTAACATGGTATTGGAGCATAGATCTTTAAGTCTCTTCTTAAATTTTTGTGGGTTTTAGCTATGAGATTGTAGTCAATACATCCTAGTGAAAAATTGGACCTCGTGATTGTACTCAAAAGGCACAAAAGCCATAGTATCAATTACCAACAAAAATACCAAAATTTATTTTTACACAACTCAAAACCTGCAACAAACATATATACATAGAAGGTAGACACATTAATCAGCTCATCTCATATTATATTTTGCTCATAAGTTTCTCAAATTTTTATTCAATCTAGTTGTCCGTGTGGAATGTCGGCTATTTTGCTGGGAACTTTCTCACTGACCGAGGGAAATGTTTGCGATTTTGCAGGCAACTTTCTTGACTTTTGATTTAGTCACACTCACCTGTGGAATCTCTGTCGTTGAGTGCAGTTTCAGCTTTCTCAAACCCACATAAATTTCCACGGAAGAGGAGAATTGCTGACATTTGCACAAAAATAAATTGTTTCTAAGAACTTTCGTCTTTGGACTTTTTGCTCAAGTCCCGTAACTCATCTCTCACGTTCAACCTACCGAGGATTTAAACTAGCAGTTGCACGAAGTTTATGTGGAATAGCGATAGGTATCTCATCTGTAACTCTAATTTTAAAACCTAATTGGAAAATTAGTATATGTATTACCACAGTTTGAATTTCAACAATGGTTCTTTTGTACGGTTAATGTAAGTCAATTCTCTGCTAAGTGGAATTTAGGGATGAAATGAGGTTTTGATTCTCATTTTTTTGGGCATGTCCTTTCATGGCTAAAACATTGGCCTAAATTCTATTGACATCTCAAGTTGATAATTACATTACTGTTGAGAAGCTAAATTTCACACAACAACAATTGCTTGAATTGAATTCTTTACAAGGTATGTCAATAAATTGGCTACCAAGTGGTATTTACAGTTAGCTTGGCACCCCCAATATTGAACAAGATGTTCTTCAGTTATGGTACTCAAAGTACTTCGGATTTGTTGGAAAATTTCACTCCACTTGTAACTGCCACAAATCAACAACAATTGCAATAGACATTGAAACCGGAAAACAAACCATATAATCGTGGCTTAAACCAAATTATGACAATAAACACCCTCATCTCTAATAGTCAATCTTGTCACACTACAAATTACTGCATCAAGAGAGAACAATTTAACTGAGGCCTAAACTAAATTAAGATACTAAGAACCTCATTTAAAAGTCAATCTTATTCATATGTTTTCAATTAATTTCACCACAGTTCTCCCTTGGCATTACAATTTACCAACTGGAAAGCTTATACATTTCCTGTAACCTGTTTTATACACAAGCAATAAACTTCTTACAAACAAGCTTAAGGTAAAATGTAAAATTTGTTTAGAGCATTGATACTGGATTGTATAACAATAGCCAAAAGTCCACTGCTAGAATGTGGAATGGTTCTCGTCTATTTACTGATGATAATAGTTAGAGAATTTGTCTATTTTGGCATCAATTTATTTTCTCAAATTGTGCTTTTGATTCCATATCCAATCTAAATTTAAGTCTGTCCTAAATTCTTGGTTAGTTGCAATTGTTGACAGTAGTAGTCATATATTTAAATGGTTAAAGTTGTAGGCTGACAAAGCCAACATGCATTTGACAATATGGACAGAGTTGTTGTTACAATGTGAAGGAATCACATAGAATATTAAAGTTTGTGAGTCTAGAGGCAGACTTTCTTCAAGGTTGCTTTGAATTGCTTCAACACATGATATGACTGGTACTCATTTAATAGATGTCTGAACTGAAGGTCCAAATAACTATTTGTTGACATTCATCAATTTGGGGTGGAAGATGAAGATCCCGGATTTAGATGTGTATATCAAACATTTGTTGAGGTGGTTTGTAGATATAGAAAATGAAGATCCCATATTTGAAGAAAAAATGAAAGAAATAATATGAATGCTTGGACTAGCTTATTGCAATTTCTCTCTATTCAATATAGTTTACAACTTAACAGAACATAACCCTTTCTCATTAATGTGGGCTATCATTTGATCCCTGAGCCTCACTTAAAAGCAAAACAATTATAGCTAGTAAAGAAATCAGTTTAAGTTTTAGTAGTTTTACTACAAATTTTGCATTCTCATTGACTCACAGAGTTATGGTGTTATAATAGGCAACAATAGTAAAATGAAGAAGCATCAATCTTTAATTCATCGCTAGCATCTAGCAGTTACACCTTGCTGTAAAGGAAGTAATAAAAGAAAGAATTAAATATCTTCTATAGTGTGTTTCTTTAGCTGTTGTCAACCACATATCAACACTTCAGGAAGACCCAATGTAATTTATGTAATATCTAAGCAACCTCAAGAATAAGTTTCTCAAATTTCAAGGTATGCTTATAGGAGACATACATAGGCAAAGGAACTCCATATGTGATCTCATAATGTCTGGAGATCGATCTTTAGGACAAGGACAAGTTTTTGATACAAAAGACAAGTACCAAGGGTCAAGGTACGATTCTCTTGGAAACTATAGAAAAATACATATTTAAAATTGCTAAATAATCCTTTCAATATTTTATAGAGGGAACAAACAAATGCATACCAATACCTTGGAACACCCTCATGAGGATCAAAATAGGTTGTCTGAGGTTGCATAAAAAGGCAAAACTGGTTGAGAACCTAAGGAACTCCTTGAAATCTCTGATCATTCATTGTGTATGATGAAAGGAGCAACCAAGTACAATGGGCACATTGAAAATTTGAATATGCATAACAAAAACTCTATTCGATCCATAATCTCTAAAAATGAGACCTCTGGAGACATACAAATAAAAAATGCAGAGACCAATTTGAAGAAATGATACAACATCACTCTTGATCAACCATTTACTTGAAGACATTTGAGTCAAGGAATGACCTCTAGTGTCCCTAGATAAAGAAAGAAATGTTAGATCAACTCCCGAATAAATTTTCTTGCAAACTGATAGTCTTCATATATTTTGCACCAACAATCTAATGCCAACTTTCAACAAACCAAGGAGAAGTCATTATTTTCAAAAGTAACAACTTTAGAACAAGTAGTAAATTATGTACAATAGTAGGCCCGTGCACCACCCTAAGTACCTTCCTAATCACTGCACTTAACAATGACAACCTTGGTTTCAAATTTTGAAGTATAATAAATCTCTTAAAAATTGGATGACAAGCCACTTTTGCTTTAGGAAATCACCACATGGGAGATGACAACCCAACCATTGAATTGCTATATTAAAATATCGTATGCGATAAAATTTTATCAAGGCTAAAAATAATAAAAAAACTATTGAACCTAGAAAATAGTATCAACAAGTGACAACAAAAAGCCAACATGAACAAGAAATAGGTATACTGCTTCTATCCACTTTTCACATCATAGTTAATTGGAAGGGCTCTCAAACAATTTAGGTAAAAATGATTGGGGAACAACTTTCATGATTAATATGATGTCCTTGAATTCTAAAGAAACAAAATAAAAAAGCATATGTATGGGATTGATTTGTTGGCATAATAGTATATAGTATTACATTGTTAGTTTATGCATATTAAATAAATGTTAGTTTATAAGTTAGGTTTTGGGAAGTTACGAGAAGTTACTTTCCCGTAAGAAGTTATATACGGGAATAACTAAGGCTTTAAAAAGCCAATGTATTGCATTGTAAAATCATCCTGAAGACAATACTATATTATTTTATTATGGTTTAATTTTGTGTATGTTTTCTCACCATTTCTCAATATGGTATCAGAGCTCGTTGTGCCTGTGCGTTAGAATCTAGGGGAAGCATAGAGATGGTTCGATAATGGCCTGTGTGATAAAGGATCTAAAACTACCATTATTGCTGATTTATTGGTGCACTGGATAAAGGAGATGTTCAATATATATAAAGAAAAATTTTGGAGCACATTGTATGACTGCGCGCAAGAATGGACATTTGAATGAAGTCTTTAGTTGTTTTTCATGATAGTTTTTATTGATGTTTGATCTCCCATAGATATGTAATTTTGGAGATATTTTTTTTGAGGCGTTTTGATGATATCTTATGGAATATAATTATTGCAGCAGATAGAAGGTATACGAATCTGTTTCTAAATGCAGCCTCCAAGCATCCAACGATTAGAGAAGGTGGCCGATCAATATGGGGAAATTAATTAGGGTTTAAGAAAGGTGCGGTTTAGATGGTTAATTTACATACACAGTAGCAACTGTGGATGCCTATTTCACATTTTTGAATCAGGGAGTTGGTGTGTTTGAAGAAGGTTGATAAAGACAACTATGAAGTGAAAACCATGGATGATGAATTTATGATTGCTGGCAGCGCAAACTTGTGAAAGGAAAAATATTTTCTCTGTTGCGTTGAATGTAAGTGAAAGAGGCAATTCATATGGTGAGATTAAAACTGACTAAAATTTCTTAATGATACATGAGGGAAAATGTTTTATGAGTTTATAGCAAACATTGAAAAGTTTTCACTTATTACCTAGAGTAATACAATTTCCTTTTGGATAAAGTTAAAAAGTTTCTAAGAGGAAATATTAAGGAGAGTAAAATGTGCGGCATTTTTTAGGTTTTGATTTGAACGTGCAGCAGTAAGTTCACATTTAAAAATATTAATGCTATTTTCATTTGGAAAATTATGGTTCATAGCTATTTTTGGAACCAAAATTTTGGAAGGGAATAAAATTAAAAAAAAAAAAGATTTAAATGAAGGTTGGAGGAATTAATAGTTGGTATGAGGTGGTTATGAGTTCAAAATTTGGGAGGTATAAATTTTAAATATTATTTTGTCATTGGAGATACAAGGTTTTATTTTGGAGTAATAAGGTGGAAAACATTAGAGTTATAAGGATATAATTGTGTTTACACTATATTGTAAAGGGTGCACTTTTGGTGGAATCTGACACCTTGTTTTATCATGGCTACATCAATTGCTCTCAGATCTATTTATACTACACCTGATGAGGCCTCGAAAGACTCATCCAAGACATCAGCTGGTTAAAGTGTAATAGGGTCATATTGGAGGCAGGCGGCATCGGAGGATGGAGGATTTTCCATCATCTCAAGTTAGCTTCTCGCTTTGAGATGATGCTTTGCATGAGAAGTATTTTTGGTTTTGGTTGTTTTGTTTTTCTTTATTGATGCTGACGGAGCTGACAGATTTGAAGAATGTATGTTTTGTGAAGATTTTGTTTTGGAGACAGGTTTGGGGTTTGGTGTTGAGCTCAATATGGATTGTTGTCCAGTGAGCTTCAAAGAGTATATGATCTTGAATTATACCCTTTCGCGGTCACTAGACAACATGGCAGAGATCTGTCATATCTCTTAGGGGCCATTGTCGAATAATTCAAGACTCTGTGATTTGAGAGCTTGGGACTAAAGAGCTCAAGAACACAGCTCGAAGCGATGCCTTTCCGAGGGTAGACAAGACAGCATGATGGAGCCTCGCTTGGTTCAGGATTTGTTCTTTGGGGGAAGATCTTCTATAAAATATGTATTCATATTATGTAATCAGTTTTGTTGAGTATTTTAGCATTAAGGGGGGGTACCTGGTACTTTTGCAAGAACAATGTAATAAGGGGGGGAATGTTGGCATAATAGTATATAGTATTACATTGTTAGTTTATGCATATTAAATAAATGTTAGTTTATAAGTTAGGTTTTGGGAAGTTACGAGAAGTTACTTTCCCGTAAGAAGTTATATACGGGAATAACTAAGGCTTTAAAAAGCCAATGTATTGCATTGTAAAATCATCCTGAAGACAATACTATATTATTTTATTATGGTTTAATTTTGTGTATGTTTTCTCACCATTTCTCAATATGATTATTATGAAAGGAGTACACAAATTTACCTATTCACTAATTATTACCAAAACATGGAATGAATGGTATCAATTGAAATATTTGTTAGTGCATATTTATTTACATTATCTGCATCTTCTTTTCCATCTCCTGAACCTTTTCAAGCATACCTTCACTTTGATAATCACTAATCATGGCAGCGAATGTTATTTTGTCAGGTTCACATCCTTTGTCCTCTATTTGATGAAACACATGCTCCATTTCTATCATGTTTCCTACCCTTGAGTTATCATCAAATTGTGAAAATACTCCATTTTTTCAATTTCACCAACTCTCCCACATGCATAAATGACAGTACTATGTGTTACAGTTGTCCATGAGAAATGAAATTTCTGCATTTTCTCCATCACAGAAGACATTTTTTCATATAAACAATGTTTACCATATGAACTTATTATTGTATTGAATGTTATTACAACAGGATGAATCCTAATCCCATTGAACATTTCATACCATTTCTTCATCTTCTCAATTTGTCGTCTATTACCAAAGGCAATGGATCATTGAAGTGCAAAATTAAAAGAAGGGATAGGGGGAAGCAAAAGGAAAAATACCCTGACTGAAGCCTCTATGGTTTCCTCACGGGTAGCAAAAAGAGGTCTAGGTTGCAAACGAACATGCATTGCCTGCATGACGAGACCGTCGGAGCCACCGTGGAAATCCTGAGCACTTCAACCTTCGGATCTTCCATTGCTGCAACTCACGAGTATAATCACAAGGCGTTTCAAGATCTTCTAGATTCCCAACGAATATGAATCATAAATTTTTCAAAGAAAGAATGCCCTAAAATGAAAACAAAAAACCTAACACAAAAGCATTTTCTGGCATCCAATTTTTTGTGTCTGATTTGCCCTTACAATTTGGACTTTGGTTATGGTGCACTAGCACAACTGCAAATGTTCTCCATCAACAATCTTGGTGACCCATTTATTGAGAGCATAAAATGGGAGTTTTAGAATTTTGACAAATTTTGTAGATGCAACGAACATAGAGAAGACCCGTGAACTGTTTGACAATATTTCTCAAAGAATAAGCGTTCGAAGATAGCAGGCATGGCACCGCGAAAATGAAAATGGATGGTTTCTGGCAATCACCGCAAAAACCAAAAATGGCAGAATGACAAACTTTTTCGGTGTCAGAGGTTTCCGACGTCTGACATTTCTAGCGGCTAAATATTTCCAAGAGCAAAAAGCTCCCACTATAAGCCTATCGGTTAATAATAAAAAAATACATCATAGTGTAGAAGGAAATGAAGAAAGGGAAAACATGTCTTGCTACAAAGGTTCAAGACTAGTTGGTATTGACTCCATCACCTCTCTCTCATCTACATTGTAACCCTAGGTATTTACCTTTTGTTTAAAGAAAGAAAATACAAAGTAATCTACCTAACCTTTTTTTTAGATTGCAGGAATTAGGTAGGCCCCCTATAAATTACAATGTGCTTGGTAAACTTTTTTCACGTGACTAGTGATGCTGGCACGACACCCCCTCCAGTACCACGGGGACAGGGGGAGATTGGACCTTGTGACCTTCTTTACTGCAACGGAATTTTTAGCCAATCGAGCCAAGGCCCCCACCCCAGCAATCTACCTAACCTCAAAGTAAATAAACTTTTTGATTTAAATTTAAGTAGAATTAATTTAGATTAATTAATTATGAATTAACATTTAAATATTTTAGTAATTTTGAAATTATTGAATATAGAAAATGTAAATAGAAAATAAGTGTACTTAGTTTGATAGTTGAAGACTATACACAATTAACAAAGATTTGATTTGACATGCCTCACAATTCAACTTAAGAAGTAATTGACATTCAATTGCCTAAATCTACTCTTTACCCATGAATTTGTTTTATAATATCAAGGGACCTATATTCCTTATTTTTCCTAAAATATCTAAGTCCTCCACTTCTTTCGAACATATATCGGATTGCAAAATTTAGAAATACCCAAATTGAGGTGTTGCTATGTCACATGGGGACATATTCTGTAAGGTCAATCTCTAGAAAACAAGAGAGAAATAATGAAAGCCAACACTTTTCAGCCATGTAGACAATCCTAGATTTTTTGTGTAGAACTAGATCCATGTTAGTGCACCAATTAAAATGGGGGATTCAAATGATATGCAAATATAACTCTCAAATCATTAAGAATTAAAATGAATACATTGAATGCCTTTAAATATAAGGACAAAAGAGACATATCACATAAACTTGTACTTAAATAACTCTAAGTAACTAGGATAAAGGTGGGAAGTTAATCAAATTTGAGTTTAAATTCATTCTAAGAACTTTCGTCTTACGACTTTTGGCTCCAGACCCGTCAAGTCATTTCTCATGTTCAACCTACCAAGAATTAAAGAAAAAAATACGCGTCATAGTGTACGGGGAAATGAAGAAACGACGAACATGTCATGCTATAAATGTGTACATTCACTCCACTTTAGACGTTTGAAAATTTGAGCCATGAAACGTGGGGAGAGGAAAGAGCGTCTGAACCCTGTTTGTCACTCAAAACCGCAAACACTCCCCTCGGTCAGTGAGAAAGTTCCACACGCACAGGAGTGGATACAAATTTGAGAATCTTCTCTGAGATGAGGTGATTTATGTATCTACATATATACGTTTGTTGCAGGTTGAGTTGTGCAAAAGGAAATTTTTCATAGAGTTGCAATAGACCGATACATGCTTCGTTACTTGAGTGTAGTAACATTACTCTGCGTGTTCGCATTTAGTTTTCTGTTAGAATTGGATGTAAAGAGGACCTTTCAAAAAAGAGCAACTTGGATCCCCGGAAAAGCCCTCCTCCTCGGCTCTCTCACCGTACAGCTTCTTGCTTTCGTGGCCGTCACAAACATCAGTCTTTTACAGGATTCAGCCCAACCAGGAATCAGTCTTTTATGGGACGATGAGACGTGGGTCGCTTGTCAATTGGTAATCGACACCTGCCAACTTAATATTTGTGTATTCTTAGGGTACTTTATTACTGGAATGGTCGGCCCACGCTCCGCAGACAACTTGGCAGCCATTGAATTGTTAGTAACAGGTTTATACATTCCAATTAAGAGTTTCATCTCTCATAATAGCGATGATAACCAGAACGAAAAGCATGAACCTCTGTTTTTCGATGATTTTATGTCTCTATTACTATTTATATGTAGTACATATCTTATTCTTTTACTAGGCTGCATAATTATAGGCGGAATTACTGCTCGCCGCATTCTCAGACAACGTATTTCTGCAATTATCTCAACTGATCAGTCTGAAGAAATTCAAGAATCCAAAGATAAAGATGAAAGAATGTCCAGCTCGTGGAATGATTTTGAAGATGAGTTGTTCAAGCCATGGATTGTTGCTCGCGTTTCCCAGCCAGATTGTGTAATAGCTAGATCAGTTTTAAGTTCAGCAGCGGGCCTGGTACTCACATTTGTTGTCGTAATGTCTATAGTGCAATCTGCAATCTATTTACCATATATTTCATTGTATAATTCCTTACTGCCGCTATTTATTTCCGTGTTATCGCCCTGGCGGGATGGGTTGTCATCTGCCGCAGATGGTATTCGTCCCTTCTCATTCGGAAGAGGTGCTTTTGCTTTGAAGATTTGTGGACACGCGCCGTCTCAGACACAATATACATGTATGACCTACAAAAGTGGCGGCCAACGTCAAACTTCTTTCTCGATATGTCCCTGAGAAGGATCGTAACCCTTTTCAGATTGCATAAGCTACTGTATTTGCTTCGGGTGCTTCAGATATTGGTCGTATTACTAAGCAAATTTTTGGGGTTCTTTTCAGAGATTGTGTTTGGCAAGATTTTAAGGCAGTGTCACAAGCATGCTTGGTATTTGCAAGACAGGATTCGGCCTACATTAACAAGGTATCGTTACAAATCCTATGTTCCAATATTAGAACGCATTTGCATGCCTGGTGAAGATTTCTCGGATCTGTGGAATGCCAATCAGAGAGCTATCAACAGGATAGCTCTTCTTCTCAAGGAAGGCCGTGATAATGGCAGCATCACCAATTCCCTCTTCACCCCATTTTCTATGGATTGGGTGGATCAAAGTTTCCAGCTCGTAGATAAACTCCAAAACGCTGCGCTTCCTCAAGTCATCGAGTATTTTCCCTATCCTGAAAAACGGTGTCGGAAAATGACGGTGGTGCCCTTAACTCCTTTTATAATTGAACTCCATAGGCCGGTAAAGTCAGATCGTGTGAGCAACGCTTTTAAAGCCTACAATCAAGTTTGGGATTTGCTCTCCTTCCTTGACAAGAGCGATGACAGTTTGGACAGAGGAACTGATGAAGTAAGTGTGGCTGCCGACAAAGAACTCGCCAGACTCCGACAATTGTATGCAAGGCTTTCTATTGTGTCAGAGGAACCTGCTCGCGAAATAAATATCGAAATGGCAAAGAAATTGTGCAAGTGCCCCGAGGCAATTCTGAAAATAAAGAATGTATGGGGAGAAATACAAGGAAGAGCCAAGCAGGATACTCATACCATGGATTGGCTGAGAATAGCACCCAGCTATAACCAGTATAAGCAATGCAAAGTAATGGAAACCGACTTAGAGATAGACAATATGAATGATTTGGAGGAACAGTCAGAGGTGGACATAGCAGAGGATTTGATCGCCTGGGCAGAAAATTCGTATGTAATCGCTTCATGTGTGTGGATGGTACCTGATATGCGTCCAAGAATTCGAAGAAGACAAGATATGGGAAGCAATTTATTTGGCACGGAAGGCACGAGGAGTAATGGAATCATGGGGGCTACATATAAAACGGAGCTCCAACGAATGGACACTCCAACTAAACCCAGATACCCGAGAGTGACTTTGTATCCCGAATTATTTCTTTCTTACCTCTTTAATCTTGTTCTGTAATAATAATATTATTGTAGAGTCTAGCTTTACACTTGCTAGTTCCATTTGCTTCAACTGTGAAAGGTCCAAAATAGCTCACGTGCCATGTGCATTTTTCTACATTTTACAATCATGTTGATACGGACCACCTCCACGTCTGATTCCCACGACTAACACATTGAGTTGTGGTTCAGTTTTTTAAGGCTTTTGTCTGACTATTTTTAGGAAGTTGTTTTTGTTTTTGGTTTTATGTCTAGTCTTTCTTTAACAGCTGTCTTAGACTCTCTATTTTTAGTCGGTAGTTAAGATTTAAAGGGAACTGTGCTCGCAGAGAATGCGGGGATAGGAGTTTTGTAAGGACCCGCTTGGTCCAAACTCAAATTTTCAAAAATTTTACATTTTTAACAAGTTCTTATGAGATATATCAAGACTTTGATTGAGTACTTAGGAAAAACTTCGGCCAAAACCGGCCATATGTTCAAACGGAACATTCTTAAGCCAACCCAGGCTCTTCTATCCTTTGGGCAAATAGATTCATACAGAACCAGGTCTAATGGACCTTATCGCTACCCGAAACGAGGTAGAACAAATGGTGGCAATACGCCTGGTGGTCAAACGGACCAAGACTCTATCCAATATGAGATAAGTAAACACAACAGCCAATCGGGCTAAATAGGACAGGAATCATTATGCTCTGGCTAGAGACTTCTGACTCCCTCGGGACCAATACAGGTTCATGAGTCACTTCCTAAGGACCACAATCTACCCAGATACTGTACTGATGATGTCAACCAGGGAACACATAACATCGACTTGTACTCACCTCAGTTTACGACAAAGTCGGGTACAAGTAATCCACCCCGGGGATTCTTCTAAGTTCTAGGAGAGTTTTAAAAATACCTAGATAACCTTTAAACTAGGGATCGAGATTACGAAGTTGATTATAAAAATATATACTATATTCGAGGGACCTGAGTACTGGGGGCATCCTTCGCCATCCAGATTGCCTACATACCCTATATCCACGGAATCAAGGCCCTCTTCAGATGCAATCTATATGACGAATGCGAACATGTAGTTCTGTCTTGCACTATGTTTTATGTAACTATGGTTGGTACACAATTCTTCGCCGACTGCCCACTCACTCAAGTGATATAGTGACAGAATTCCTAAGAAACTAGTTTGCAAACACACCTCCCAGGAGTGTTTGGCATTTAAGTTTTCCTAGAACGTGTAATTGTCCGACAAGGTTTTCCATTTATAGTTAAAAGTTTTTTCTGTCGTGGTAATCACCCTACAACTATTTTTGATAGCCTCATCCTTTATTTTTAACTAATCTTTTTAGTGAGGTATCCGAGGAGATTTTTCCTTCCTACAGATTTAACTTCGACATGTTCCTTATTACTCCCTGACAATTTAGAGGGACGGTTCCCAGACGTCGTTGTTGCAGCTATGTTAGGCGCGAGGTACTTGGTTCAATGTGACGACATTACCCACAAATGTGACCTAGAGGTACCGTCAATACCAAACACTGTGAATGTTTGAGTTTGGACGTTTATTTACAAGGTTTGCCTATCTAGTAGCAAAGAAAATCTTGCATAATAATTGATATAGAAATTATCCAAGGACATATACTTCTCTAAGGCATAATAAAGTAAAGTATAGTAAAGATGCTTGATCCATTTACTTAGAGAAAATACTTAATCCATTTTGTCAATTCATAATTGTACGTAACATAAAGAGAAAAGATATTCTATCAATAAAGGATTCAGTTTTCGTAAAAACAAGGAAATTTGGATAACTGATTTTGTCATACATCAAGTTCTTTCATTGCTTTTAAATTGAAGCCAAAAAGATAGTAGAATACACAAGATCTCTTAACAAGAGGTTTATATTAAACTCCCTAAATAAATTTATACTTTCTTTCCACTGTCAATAAAATTGGGAGTAAGGTTCTTGTTACCCAAAACTAGTCAATAGTTGCTCTAAGGCTTTAAAATCAAATACATGAGCACAGTTTACTTTTCACATTTTCCATGTTGTAGATTACTACCAATAGTTGGTTGAAAGATTTATCTCAGGAACAATGTTGGCTTTGATTTACACTAACCAAAGTAAGCATCAATTTATTCTAATGTGTTTAGAGTCTGAGATTAATGTTTGCATGATATTACAATGTTTATATTTCACATCATACATCTTCATTTATACTTCATTTTCTTTGTTAATCACTTCCCTTATGTACATCTAATATAATCATTTCACCTTATTATTCTTACCATTATAACATATGTCGCTTTTCAATTCATTCTTTATTAATTACACTTATTACATTTTTCAATATTAGTACTCATTTTATCCCTTTCCAACCTTTTACACCTAATAACATTCCTACTCCCCACCTCACTCTTTATATACATTTTCATCTATATTTCCAATCTTATTCCTTGAATAACCATACTCCACAACTCATATTCCACTCATTTATCATATATATACACCCATAACATTTTACTTTCTACTACCATAATCATTTATTTTACATTTTACAACACCATATCTCACTTACTTTTTCTTCCATTACTACACTTCTATTCTAATACTTATTTATCACTTCCATATTCATCTTCACTCCTTTAACTATTTTTCCTTGTTACCTATAATACTATACTTTATTATTTACTTTTCAATTTATATATTTTATCACTCTTATTTTCTTCTCTATCCTATCTTTTTTTGTTCATTCATTTTTTTTTACCTTCTTCTTTCTAACCTACATCATTACTACACTTATCTATTAACTGCTTTTTCTTTATGTTTATTTACTACACTTATCTGTTAACTACTTTTGCTTTATGTTTATTTATATCCATTTTATACTTTTCATACTTCTTACTTCTTCCATCTATATTCCTCATAATCATCATTCATCATATTTGCTCTTCCTTATTTATTTTATATATCCTTATTTTTATTCACATTACATTTTATTCATTCACCACGCTACTTTTATTGCCTTAATATTATATCTATACTATCTCTTTTTATTACTTTTTACTTTATTTTACTATTGTTCTATTTTCTATTACATTTTTCATTCTTTCTTATTATACCTATTATTCACAAATTTTTATTTTCATATTTATTTCTTTTCATCACTATATGATTTATTCTTTTAACTTTTCTCATATTTTATCCTTTATTACCTACTTTTCATCATATAATAATTTCATTTTCATTCCACTCACATTTACTAATCCTACACACTACAAAATTATCTCACTTTTTATCTCCATATATCACTTAATTAATTATTTTTCCTTAACATTGTAAGCTTTGCTTGTGTTCTCCGTGCATGCAGCCATGTAGGTTTAGTGGATGAGAGTTGTACATACTTCAATCATATGAGTAACCATTATTGCATTGCAACTACAATTAATTGTTATGTGACATGGTTGACCTTCTTCACAATACTGGCTGACATGAGTACACCCTAAAGTTTATCATTAAGATACCAATTTGTTGTTTAGAAATATTTATATTATAGACAACCAAAGCTTTATCAAATATAGAGATTTGGTTGGTCATGTGTTTGGGGAGTACTTAACCACCCACCCTTGTAATATAAATTATATACAGAACTATATGACTTGTTTCCTCTACAACTGGTAAAAATATATATATAAATTTTATAAATCATTTGTTTAAACTTCAGCCCGATGAGACCTGGTAAATTTATGATTCTAATGCAGTTGAGTATAATATGAATTAACTGTCTTAACTATCTAAACATTTTTTCCCCAATAATAGTATTCGAATACATAATAGATGCTATTTTAATTTCATGAAATGAACCTTCCTATTTAATCTGGTTGTGTTTGATGACTTTGGAACACTTAGAATTGTATGTTATTTCTTGCAATTTTTGGCACTCAGAACAGGGTATGGACATCCTTCAAAGCAAATCAGAAGGGGAACTTTTGTCAGAGATTATAGTTGGAAATCCTCTAGTAGACATGTATGCAGGGCGGGGAAGCATAGACAGTGCACGAAAACTATTTGACAGAATGATTCAAGCAAATGACATCTCATGAAAAGCAATGACTGTAGGATCTCACAAAATGGATTTGTTGAAATGGCTTTACAAACTTTCAAGCAAATGACGTTGATAGGTGTAAAGCTAAATTCCACAACCATGGACAATGTACTATGCCAGAATGGCACTTGGAACAGGGTATAGAAATGGTGAAATTTTTATCAGATCTAATAGTTGGAAATTCTCATACGTGTATGTTGAAAGTGGACGTCCAGGTAGGGCGCATGAATAGTTTGACAAAATCCCACAAGAAATGTTGTCTCAAGCCTGCAATGATTTTAGGATGTGCACAAAATGGATCTTGGCCAGCATCCCTTCTAGGTGGACATTTAGAATAGGGCATGGACATACAACTGAGCATAAAGAACAAAAATGATTTTATCATAGACTTATGAATTGTTAGACCAATCCTAAAAGAGCTATGATTGCAGAATATGCACAAAATGGATTTGATGAAGTAGGCCTTAGGAATGTTCAAGCATGAACAAAGTTTCAAGAATAGAGTAGTTACATATATCCTTCACAAACTATTGCACTCAATTAAAATTATAACTTATGCATAATTTGCAAATACAACAAGCATGACAACAATGAACCAAAAAAATTCAAATGAAAGGAAACAAGAATGGGGAGGGGGAATTCTTACAGTTTGCTCTAGCCCTCCAAACCAGAAAAATATGAGTGTCTTCTTCCTCAAAAATCTAGGCAATTTATAGAAAATTACAAGCTTTAGGGAGGACGTTCCAAGTCTTCAGTCAAATCTTCAACTTAAATGCTCCTCTCCATTTTCAAGATTGCTATTAAATTTTTGTCGAAAAGGGCTCATCTCATAAATTAGGGTCTTGACTTGAGGACGGGAGAGAAGGTTCCTTATTTATTGCCCTTTCTAGAAGTGTAGTCCATTGTTGAAAATTGTTTATTATTTGTATTTTTAAATGAGTGTACATTTATGTTTACCTAATTTAGGGTTGTGACATCCTTCTCCCCTTAATTTATGCATCATCCCAATGCATGTTAGAAATAAGATCAAAACATATAAGTCCAAAACACATAAGTCCATAGAAATAAGTATACTTGCCTACTTTAAATTCCATCCTTCAACAAGGTAGCTTAAATAGTTTATCATAGGTAAAGATAACAAGGAGTATTATATAAGCATAACTATCTGTATCATCTCAACATCATTGTCTTTAAGCAAAATTTGAAATTTGTCAAGTTTATAAATAATTAGAGTTTATTCAAAATAAGTACGGAAATAGTTGTTGCATTTCCAATGTGTCTTCCCATGTAGCATGCTCAAGTGAGTATTGGTCCCACTGGACCTTAGATTGGTCCACTGTCCTTTTGCAGAGCTAGAACTGGTGCCTCTCGATGATTTTACATGGCTCTATTGTTATTGTACCGGCTTCTTCCACCTGCAGAGCAATCCAATTAAGAATATGCTTAGGGTTAGGTATATGCTTTTTTGACAAGGATACATGGAACACATCATGAATTCATCTTAGTGCTGGAGGTAAGGCCAAGTGGTAAGCTACAAGATTGATTTCCTCAAGTGCTTCAAAAGGCCCGACATAGCGAGGAGCTAGCTTTGACTTCCTTCCAAAAGAGATGGAACTTTTTTGAGGTCGAACTCTTAGGAACACCTTTTCACCAACTTGAAATCTTCTGGGTGCCCTATTCTTATCTACATAACTTTTCTGGTGATCTGAGGCTTCCTTCAACCTCTGTCGAATAAGTTGCACCTGGTTATCCATATCCTTCAACATTTCAGGGCCAACCAGGATCCTATCTTCTAGTTTATCCCAACTCAAAGGTGTTTGACAAGGTCTCCCATAGAGAGCTTCAAAGGGTGCCATACCTATTGCTGCTTGGAAGGAATTGTTATAGGCAAACTCAACTAATGGAAAATATTCCTTCCATTTAGTCTGTTGATCCATGCAATACATACGAAGGAGGTCTTCCAAAATTTGGTTAGTTCTTTCTATTTGGCCATCTGTCTCAAGATGATAGGCTGTCCTGAAATTCAATTATGTTCCTAAGGTAGCCTGTAATGTGGTCCAAAATCTAGAAGTGAACATTGCATCTGTATTAGAGATGATTTTCTCAAGAATTCCATGCAACCTAAAAATTTCCTTTATGAACCTTTTTTGCTACTGCAGGTACATCATCTGTTAGGTTCCCTGGTATGAAGTGGGCAACTTTAGTGAGTTTATCTACCACCACCAAAATGCAATTATGCCTATGAGATGTCATTGGTAGCCCTTGGACAAAATCCATACTTATGACCTACCATTTATAGAAAGGTACATCATGTGGATAAAGAAGTCCTACTGGGTGCACATGTTCTGCCTTAACCCTTTGACATTCTAGGCATCTGGCAACTGTGTCTACCACATCCTTCTTCATTCCTAGATAGAAATATAATCATTTGAGGTCTGCATACATCTTATTCACCCCTAGATGTCTTGAATATGGAGCCTTACATCCCTCTGTCAGGATCATACCCCTTAGTTCTACATTATCAGGAACATATACTCTTCCCTGGTACCTCATTAGTCCATCATAATCAAAAACATAATCCAAGTACTTAGGTTCCACATAGGTGTTAGCTAGAGATGCCTTCACCTGAGCGTACCATGGGTCATGTTTCTGCTCGGAGAGTATTTATTGCTTTAGGTCTATGTGCAAGTTGGATATGGCCATTATATGTCTCCTCCTGCTAAGAGCATCGACAACCCTATTTTCTTTCCCCTTGATATATTCAATCTCAAAATCATACTCACTTAGGAACTCTAACCACCTTCTCTATCTTGCATTCAAATGAGGTTGAGTGAAGATATATTTTAGTCCTTGATGGTCTGTTTTAAGCTCAAATGGTTTTCCCAACAAGAAATGTCTCCATTTTTGCAAGGCATGAACTATGGCTACAAGTTCAAGGTCATGGGGGGTGTAATTGACTTCATGGATTTTTAGCTTCCATGATTCATAAGCCACTACTCCTTCCTCTTGGAAAAGAACTCCTCCTAGTTCTTCTATGGATGAATCTGTTACAACTGTGAAGTTACCATTAGGGTCAGGCACTTTTAGAATTGGAGGTGATGTTAGCCGTTCCTTCAGTACTTGAAATGCCTTATCACACTACTCAGTCCAAATGAACTTTTTGTTCTTCTTTTGTAAAGATGTGATTGGATTGGCTATCCTTGAAAAGTCTATTACAAACCTCCTATAGTACCCTACCAATCCCATAAAACTTCTTACTTCGGTCACATTTGTAGGTATAGGCCATTTAGTGATGGCTCTCACCTTATCAGGATCTACCACTATAGCCTCAGCTGAAACGATATGCCCTAAATAGTGAACCCTCCTTTCAAAGAAGAAGCATTTGGATAACTTCCCAAACAACTTATGCTTCCGCAACCTTTGTAAGACTACCTATAGATGGGTTAAGTGTTCCTTTTCATCCTTGGAATATATTAATATGTCATCTAGAAACACAATCACAAACTTATCTAGAAAATCATGCAACACACTCATTAGATTCATAAAGGCAGCCGGAGCATTTGTTAGCCCAAATGGAACTACAATAAATTCATAGTGGCCATACCTAGTCCTAAATGCTGTCTTTGGGATGTCCTCTTTCTTTATCCTTAATTGGTGATAGCCCGAGTGGAGGTCAATTTTGGAGAACACTGAGGTTCCTCTCATTTGGTCAAATAGATCATCAATACAAGGCAAGGGATATCTATTCTTCACAGTGGCCTTATTCAACATTCTATAGTCAATGCACAACCTTAATGTCCCATCCTTCTTCTTTACAAATATAATTGGTGCTCCCCAAGGTAATACACTAGGCCTTATCAACCCTTCCTCTAGCAATTCTTGCAACTGTATTTTCAACTCTTGGAGTTCTGTGGTGTTCATCCTATATGGGGCTTTGGATATAGGTGTGGTTCTAGGAAGTATATCGATTGAAAAATTAAATTCCCTTTTAGGAGGTAATCCAGGTAGCTCTTCAAGAAACACATCCTTGTAGTCCCAAAGGAATGGACTATTTTCAAAGGTAGGGGCTTCTTTCTCTTCTCCCTTCTCATCTAAAGATACTAAGAATATCTGATTTCCTCATTTTTGCCTTGCCTTCTTTAGTTGCATAGAAGAAATGGTCCCCACTGCTATAGTTTTGTAAATTCCTTGGATCCTAACTCTACACCCCTTATCATCTACACACTCCACCACTTTGTTATAGCAATCTATGTTAGCCTTATGACTTGTTAGCCAACTTATTCTGATTATGACATCATAGGCTCCCAGGGGTACGACATATAAGTCAGCTTTGGTTTCTAATTCAGGAAAACTAAATGAGGGCTCCTCTTATGTACTTGTTCACCTTCGGTATAGCCTTGTCACCATACTGAACCGTCCATGATGATTCCATATTCTTAGTTTGTAAAGACATTTTTTACCCATTTTGGGGAAATAAAATTCTCAGAGGAACCAGTATCTATCAAAATAGTTATGGGTTTACCAAAAAGCATACCTCTTGTCTCCATAGGTACATTTTGATGGCAAGTTTGTTGATTTCTGACGGCAGCATGTATTTGATGTTGCCGAGGTTGTAGTGGATGATTGTACCCATTCCTTTTTTAAACAATCCCTTGCATAATGATTGCCTCCACACATAAAGCATCCACCAGGGGGACCATTAGAAATTTGGGGTGGTGCATTCCCATTATTCCTCCTGACATTACCATTGTAATTATTCCTGTGATTCTGATTACCAGCAGATTTTGTTCTACCCCAGTCTCTCCTCTTGTTCTTTTGAGCTCCTCTTTTACCTCTATTGTCTAGTTTCCTTTTGAAGGCAAATTGTTTGTCCCGAAAGTTTTGCTTTGCCACCGATAGTGCCTATAATTTTTTTTCTTGTTTGAGTGCCTTCTCCAAGACTTGATTCATGTTCTCAGGGGCAAACATATCCACTTCTACTCCAATATCAGTATTCAACCCCAAAAGAAACTTCCTTGCCTGAGACCTTTCATCCTTTTGATAGATAGGAACATATTTTAGTAGCTTCGCAAATCTATCCCAATACTATTGGACTCTGAGATTTCCTTATCTAAGATTCAGAAACTTAGTCATCTTTTGATCATAAAATAATTGTGGAAGCCATCTCTCATGGAAGTGGCTCACAAACTGCCTCCAAGTTAGGTTTTCCTTTGAATAACAATATTGTTCTTTTATGTTTATCCACCAACTCGCAGCTTCTCCCTCCAATTGATAGGCTCCCCAGGTTGCCTTGATATTCTCTGAGTAGTTTCTTAGTTCAAAATATTTCTCCATTTCGGTGAGCCATCCTTCTGCAGCATCCCACACATGCTTACCATCAAATTTAGGAGTTATCTTCTTAAGGATATCTAGAGTGGTGGTTTCCTGCCGATACCTAGGAACCTCTAGCTCATTAGTTGTTTGAGCTATGTGTACTTCCGCACCTTGATGTTCATCTTCAGGTTCCAAAATGTTTTCTATGGTCCCCTGTCTAGTCTTCAAGTCAAGTGTACAATTTTCTCAAGGTTTTCCAAATTTTCTCTCTGTTCTGTCAACAAGTGAATAATTGCTTCTATACCAGCATTTGGGTTCTCAGGTGGGTTTTTCAACTAGTTCTTGGTTGACCGATTCCTCTTCATGCATATCTCACAAATTTTGGGTTCTCACCATTTAATTCTGAAACAAGGAGAGAGGTGATTTACGACTTGCTACAATTTTTGGTTTACAACATGCAAATTGACTGTAATTAAATCTGTTACAATTCTTATTTTAAATATCAATTATTATCAATTTTAAGTTAGTAAGCCTCCAGGCCGAGTGTTTGAACCATGCTCTGATACCACATGTAAAGACCCGCTTGGTCCAAATTCAAATTATAAAAAAAATGAGTTTTTTAACAAGTTCTTATGAGATATATCAAGACTTTGATTGAGTACTCTTGAAAAACTTTAGCCAAAAAGGGCCATATGTTCAAACGGAACATTCTTAAGCCAATCTAGGCTCTTCTATCCTTTGGGCAAATAGGTTCATACAGAACTAGGTCTAACGGACCTTATCGCTACCTGAAACAGGGTAGAACAAATCGTGGCAATATGGCCTGGTGGTCAAACGAACCAAGACTCTATCCAATACAGGATAAGTAAACACAACAGCCAATTAGGCTAAATAGGACAGGAATCATTATGCTCTGGCCAGAGACTTCTGACTCCCTTGGGACCAATACAATTTCATGAGTCACTTCCTGGGGACCACAGTCTGCCCAGATACTGTACTGAGGATGTCAACCAGAGAACACATAACATCAACTTGTACTCACCTCACTTTATGGCAAAGCCAGGTACAAGTAATCCACCGCGGGGATTCTTCTGATTACTAGGAGAGTTCTTAAATTACCTAGATAACCTTTAAACTAGGGATTGAGATTACGAAGTTGATTATAAAAGAGTATACTCTATTCGAGGGACCTGAGTACTGGGGGCATCCTTTGCCATCCAGACTGTCTACATACCCTGTATCCACGGGATCAAGGCCCTCTTCAGATGCGATCTACATGACAAATGCAAATATGTAGTTCTGTCTTGCACTATGTTTTATGTAACTGTGGATGGTACACAGTTCTTCACTGACTACCCACTCACTCAAGTGATATAGTGACGAAATTCATAAGAAACTAGTTTGCAAACACACCTCTTGGGAGTGTTTGGCATTCAAGTTTTCCTAGAACGCGTAATTTTCTGACAAGGTTTTCCATTGATAGTTAAAAGGTTTTTCTATCATGGTAATCACCCTACAACTATTTTTGATAGCCTAATCCTTTCTTTTTAATTAATCTTTTAAGTGAGGTATCCAAGGAGATTTTACCTTCTTGTGGATTTAACTTAGACATGTTCCTTATTACTCCCTGACAATTTAGAGGGACGGTGCCCAGACGTCGTTGTTGTAGCTATGTTAACCATGAGGTACTTGGTTCAACATGATGGCATTACCCATAAATGTGACCCAGAGGTACTGTAAATATTGAACACTACGAATGTTTGAGTTTGGACGTTTATTTACAAGGTTTACCTATCTAGTAGCAAAGAAAATCTTGCATAATAACTGATAAAGAAATTATCCAAGGAAAGATACTTCTCTAAGGCATAATGAAATAAAGTACAGTAAAGATGCTTGATTAGTTTACTTAGAGAAAATACTTAATCCATTTTGTTAATTCATAATTGTACATAACATAAAGAGAAAAGAGATTCTATCAATAAAGGATTGAGTTTTCGTAAAAACAAGGAAATTTGGATAACTTCTTTTGTCATACATCAAGTTCTTTCATTGCTTTTAAATTGAAGCCAAAAAGATAGTAGAATACACAAGATCTCTTAACAAGAGGTTTATATTAAACTCCCTAAATAAATTTATACTTTATTTCCACTGTCAATAAAATTGGGAGTAAGGTTCTTGTTACGCAAAACTAGTCAATAGTTATGCTAAGGCTTTAAAATCAAATACATGAGCACAATTTACTTTTTACATTTTCCATGTTGTAGATTACTGCCAATAGTTGGTTGAAAGATTTATCTCAGGAACAATGTTGGCTTTGATTTACACTAACCAAAGTAAGTATCAATTTATTCTAACATGTTTAGAGTCAGATTAATGTGTGCATGATATTACAATGTTTATATTTCACATCATACATCTTCATTTATACTTCATTTTCTTTGTTAATCACTTCCCTTATGTGCATCTAATATACTCATTTCACCTTATTATTCTTACAATTATAACATATGTCGCTTTTCAATTCATTCTTTATTAATTACGCTTATTACATTTTTCAATATTAGTACTCATTTATCCCTTTCCAACCTTTTACACCTAATAACATTCCTACTCCCCACCTCACTCTTTATATACACTTTCATCTATATTTCCAATCTTATTCCTTGAATAACCATACTCCACAACTCATATTCCACTCATTTGTCATATATATACACCCATAACATTTTACTTTCTACTACCATAATCAATTATTTTACATTGTGCAACACCATATCTCACTTACTTTTTCATCCATTGCTACACTTCTATTCTAATACTTATTTATCACTTCCATATTCATCTTCACTCCTTTAACTCTTTTTCCTTGTTACCTATAATACTATACTTTATTATTTACTTTTCAATTTATATATTTTATCACTCTTATTTTCTTCTCTATCCTATATTCTTTTGTTCATTCATTTTTTTTTACCTTCTTCTTTCTAACCTACATCATTACTACACTTATCTGTTAACTACTTTTTCTTTATGTTTATTTACTACACTTATCTGTTAACTACTTTTTCTTTATGTTTAGTTATATCCATTTTATACTTTTCATACTTCTTACTTCTTCCATCTATATTCCTCATAATCATCATTCATCATATTTGTTCTTCCTTATTTATTTTATATATCCCTATTTTTATTCACATTTCATTTTATTCATTCATCACGCTACTTTTATTGCCTTAATATTATAACTATACTATCTCTTTTTATTACTTTTTACTTTATTTTACTATTGTTCTATTTTCTATTACATTTTTCATTCTTTCTTATTATACCTTTTATTCACACATTTTTATTTTCATATTTATTTCTTTTCATCACTATATGATTTATTCTTTTAACTTTTCTCATATTTTATCCTTTATTACCTACTTTTCATCATATAACAATTTCATCTTCATTCCACTCGCATTTACTAATCCTACACACTACAAAATCATCTATCACTTTTATTTCCATATATCACTTAATTAATTATTTTTCCTTAACATTGTAAGCTTTGCTTGTGTTCTCCATGCATGCAGCCATGTAGGTTTAGTGGATGAGAGTTGTACATACTTCAATCATATGAGTAACCATTATTGCATTACAACTACAATTAATTGTTATGTGACATGGTTGACCTTCTTCACAACACTGGATGACATGAGTACACCCTAAATTTTATCATTAAGATACCAATTTGTTGTTTACAAATCTGTATATTATAGACGGCCAAAGCTTTATCAGATACAAAGATTTGGTTGGTCATGTGTTTGGGGAGTACTTAAACACTCGCCCTTGTAATATAAATTATATACAGAACTATATGACTTGTTTCCTTTGCAACTGGTATAAAAAAATATAAATTTTATAAATCATTTGTTTAAACTTTAGCGTGATGAGACTTGGTAAATTTATGATTCTAATGCAATTGAGTATAATATGAATTAACTATCTTAACTATCTAAACATTTTTTTTTCCCAATAATAGTATTGGAATACATAATAGATGCTATTTTAATTTCATGAAATGAACCTTCCTATTTAATCTGGCTGTGTTTAATGATTTTGTAACACTTAGAATTGTATGTTATTTCTTGCAATTTCTGGCACTCAGAACAGGGTATGGACATCCTTCAATGAAAATCAGATGGGGAATTTTTGTCAGAGATTATAGTTGGAAATCCTCTAATAGACATGTATGCAGGGCGGGGAAGCACAAACAGTGCATGTAAACTGTTTGACAGAATGATTCAAGGAAATGATGTCTCATGAAAAGAAATGATTGCAGGATCTCACAAAATGGATTTGTTGAAATGTCTTTAAAAACTTTCGAGCAAATGACATTGGTAGGTGTAAAGCCAAATTCCACAACCATGGACAACATACTATGCCAGAATGACACTTGGGATAGGGTATAGAAATGGGGAAATTTTTGTCAGATCTAATAGTTGGAAATTCTCATACATGTATGTTGAAAGTGGACGTCCAGGCATGGCACATAAATAGTTTGACAAAATCCCACAAGAAATGTTGTCTCAAGCCTGCAACGATTTTAGGATGTGCACAAAATGGACCTTTGTCAGCATCCTTTCTATGTGGAGATTTAAAACAGGGCATGGACATACAACTAAGCATAAAGAACATAAATGATTTTATCACAGACTTATGAATTGTTAGACCAATCCTAAAAGAGCTATGATTGCAGAATATGCACAAAATGGATTTGATGAAGTAGGCCTTAGGAATGTTCAAGCATGAACGAAGTTTCAGGAACATAGTAGTTACATATATACTTCATAAACTATGGCACTCAATTAAAATTATAACTTATGCATAATTCGTAAATACAACAAGCATGACAACAATGAACCAAAAAAATTCAAATGAAAGGAAACAAGAATGGGGAGGGGGAAATCTTACAGTTTGCTCCAGCCCTCCAAACCAAAAAAGCATGAGGATCTTCTTCCTAAAAAATCTAGGCAATTTATAGAAAATTACAACCTTTAGGGAGGAAGTTCCAAGTCTTCAGTCAAATATTCAACTTAAATGCTCCTCTTCATTTTCAAGTTTTCTATTAAATTTTTGTGGAAAAGGGCTCATCTCATAAATTAGGGTCTTGACTTGAGGATGGGAGAGAAGGTTCCTTATTTATTGCCCTTTCTAGAAGTGTAGTCCATTGTTGAAAATTGTTTATTATTTGTATTTTTAAATGAGTGTACATTTATGTTTACCTAATTTAGGGTTGTGTCAAGTTTTTGAAGGAAAACTTTTACTTTTCTAGTTAGGGATAGAATAGAGAGAACAGAATGGAGACTAAAAATAGGAAAATGAAAAGGGAGATCAGAGGAGTTATGTGCTACTGATCCAGACTGGATTTTGGTCTTGGATGTATGTGATCTTGAGTGTATTTTTCCAGGTATTATGTCTAGATACTTGTTTTCTGAGTAATCATAAATTTATGGATCTTAGCTTTTGTTTTCATCAGGGTATTAATAGAATGTGTTTGTGACACTGTCACTTATGTCATTATGAAAGAAAACCTTTGTTTAACTTCTTCAAGTTAAGTTGCAAAGAATAGATTTTTTTTTGGAAGATTAACTTGCAGGTACAAGGGAGAGTATGCATCATTTTGGTATCAGAGAAAAATGAAAATAGCCCCGAGGGGAGCTCGTTTAGCCTGGGGTAGGAGAGGCAAGAGAAATGCCAGATTGAGGGGTAATGTAGATGATGACGTGCTTAGAAGGTTGCAGGCCCTTGAGGCACGGTTGACTCATGAGGATTTTGAGGAAGAACCAAAAGTTCAAAGGGGTCAAGGAGGAGCAGTAGATCCCATGGAAAGACTTATTAAGGCTTTAACCAAGCAAGGAACTAGAGTTAAACTTGGAAGTCCCTAACTTTAAAGGTGAATTGAACCCAAAAATGTTCTTGGATTGGATTCAAGAATTAGAAAAATACTATGATGTGGAAAGGATAGAAGAAATTGACCCACTCAGGGTCAAAATTACATCATTTAAAATGAAGTCTCATGCTACTCTATGGTGGGAGAACCTCCAAAATGCTAGGAGAAGGTAGGGGAAAGAGAAAATCAGATTGTGGCCTAAGATGTTAAAACATTTGAAAGCTAAGTTCATGCCTTCATATTATCAGCAGAAGCTCTTTAAAGAATTCCAAAATCTAAAGCAAAAGGAGTTAACCATATCAGTTTATACTGAAGAATTTTTGAGGTTGCAAATCATGACTAATTTGCAAGAAGATGATGAGCATTCAACAATGAGATACATCAATGGACTTAGATTCCAACTCGAAAATGAACTAGCCTTGCTCAAAGTGAACACTATGGATGAGGCATATCAATTAGCCTTGAAAGTAGAGGAAAAATTGAATAGATTGGGCAAGGTGACAAGCAAAAGGGGTAGCAGGAATTCCAGTAGAGGTAGAGGAAGTTCCTCTAAGTCAGCCAATGAAGGAGATCTAGAAGATTTTGTGAAGCCAAACTTCCAAGGGAGGGGTGGCTTTAGAGGTAGAGGAAGAGGACAACCATTTTTGGGAGGTTGGAAACCTTTCAAGTGATTTATTTGTAATGATACCCACAGGGCTATAGACTACCCTCAAAACCTCAAGAGAGTAATGATGGCTTGAGAAGAAGAAAGGGAAGAACCTTTGATAGAAGAAGTTGAAGCAGAAATGGGTGAGACTTTGATGCTTAGAAGAACATTGATAGCTGGTGTTATGGGAAAATGTGGAAATAATATCAATATATCAATATAACCCAATAACTCAATAGAATTGAAATAAGCAAGATCAAACACAAAGAACACAATACCTTGCAAACCTTTCTATTTCGTGGCTTCCATTGGTCCCCTATCTCAAATTGATCTCGTGTATGAATAGAGCCCTCAGAAGGTGCATTTCCTTGCTTTCTTCCAAGATGACAATGGAGAATGGTTGGTGACAGGTTTTGCAATGAAGAGGATCTTCACAATGCAATGTAAATGGCGATAATGCTGACAATTGATCTCAAGCTATGGGGTGATCTTTGCCAAAGGCCTGCTATGATCCTATAAAGTAAGTTTACTAAAAACATGGATCCTTCAAATGGAGGAATAGGGGTTGTATTTATAGATTTGTGAGAGAGAAGATCAATGGTGTAGAATGAATAAGAAGATCAACAATTGAGAAAATTTGAGAGGATCTGTGCAAATAGGGAGAGGACAAGTGTCCCGCTCCTTCGTGCATCATCGAAGGTAACAAAATAGATTGAGGAGTTAACTGAGATGATTCACCAGTTAACAGAATAGACTAATTAGTGAAGTGAATTGATTGAAGAGTTAACTGATTTGGACTGGAGGATAAATAGGACATCTGGGTGAGGGGATATTTAGCTAATTAAATATTAAAATATTTAATTATGTGTGCACATGGATTTATTCAATTATTTTTGGTATTAATTCAATTTTGGAGGAACTAGATAATTTAAATAAATATTTGGATTTATTTAAATACAGAGAATGATTTGGAATTTAGAATTTAGAAGAACTAATTAAAAAATTTGGTATTATTTAATTTAGAATGACTTTAGAAGAATTTGGATGATTTAATTAAATAAATGATTTTAATTAATTTTGTGGAGAAATGTGAATCAAATAAATAAATTGATTTATTTATTTATTGATAGAGGAAACTCAAATGAAATAAATATTTAAAAATATTTATTTAGATAGAGTCGTGTCACTTTTAGGTGTATATAGTTGGTGAAAAAGAAACTCCCATAGCTGATTGGAGAAGAAATAGCATGTTTCAGACACAATGTAAGTGTAAAGATAAGGTGTGCAAAGTGATTGTTGATGGAGGGTCTACGGATAATTTGGTAAGTACATAAATCATGCAAAAATTACAGCTAGTTTGTGTCTCAAAACCAAATCCTTATAAAATTTCTTGGTTGAAGAAGGACCATAATGTGCTTGTGAATCAATCTTGCTTAGTTGACTTCAAAATTGGTCCTTATGAAAATAAGGTGTTTTGTGATGTATTACCAATGGATGCTTGTCACTTGTTATTAGGTAGACCTTGGCTATATGATAGAGATGTAATTCACCATTGTAAAGAAAATACCTATGAGATACAACATGGGGGTAAACTCCATATTTTGAAACCTTTTAAAGGAGAAGGAGGAACTAAAATAGTAGCTTTGTCTTTATTTAGAGTGGGCTGGAAAGAGTTTTTTAAAGAATCCAAGGAAAAGATTTGTTACCTGCTTTGCCGTTTAGAAAAGAAGAAATTAGATCAGCAAACAATACCATTGGAGGTGCAAGACTTGTTGCAACAATATTTTGATTTGATACCATTGGATCTACTAGTGGGTTTGCCTCCTTCTAGAGGTATTACTCACCAAATTGATCTAATTTCAAGTTCCAAACTCCCAAACCAAGCTGCTTATAGGTTGCCTCCTCTAGAAAATGAGGAGACAAATTACTGAATTAATTGAAAAGGGTTTTGTAAGAGAAAGCATGAGTCCATGTGTCACACCCACTTTACTCTCTCTTAAGAAGGGGGGAAAATGGAGGTTATGTATGGATTCCAGAGCCATTAACAAAATCACTGTGAAGTACTAATACCCACTACCCAGAATGGATGACTTATTAGATTGCTTGTCAGGTGACAAAGTCTTCTCCAAGGTCGACCTAAAAAGTGGATACCATCAAATTCAGATTTGTGAAGGTGATGAGTGGAAGACCACCTTCAAAACCAAGGATGGATTATTTGAGTGGGTAGTGATGCCATTCGGATTGTACAGTGCTCCAGCTACCTTCATGCACACTATGAACTAGGTATTTAGATTACCCATCGGTAAATTTATCATAGTCTATTTTGATGATATCTTGGTTTTTTGTAAATTTATGGGTGAGCATGTAGAACATTTGAGAGTGGTGCTTGACATACTCAGAGATGAAAGGTTGTTTATCAAGCATGAGAAGAGTGAATTTTTTAAAGATAAATTGGTATTTTTGGGGAGTGTTATTTCAGCAGATGGATTGAGAATGGATCTAGAAAAAGATAAGGCTATTCTTGACTGGCCTACTCCTCAAAGTATTACTGAGGTGAGAAGCTTTCGTGGGTTAGTGAATTTTTATAAGAGATTCATTAGAAATTTTAGTGGCATAAGTACACCATTAACTGATTACATGAAAGGGAAGGTCTTTACTTGGACAAAGGCAGCTGATGTGAGTTTTGACCATCTCAAAAGAAAGGTTATTGAAGCACCTATTCTTGCTATTCCAGACTTTAAGAAACTTTTTATAGCTGAGTGTGATGCTTTAGGGATAGCTATTGGAGGAGTGCTAAGACAAGAAGGAAAACTTGTGGCTTTTTTCAGTGAGAAATTAAATGAAGCTAAAAAGAGGTATACCACTTATGATAAAGAATTCTATGCTGTGGCACAAGCATTAAAATATTGGAGGCATTTGTATTTTACATAGGGAATTCATTTTGATGACTGATAATCAAGCCTTGAAGTACATAAATTCACAAGGTAAGCTATCCCACAAACATGCAAAATGGGCTTCATTCTTACAGGCCTATACATTTGTTGTGCAGTATAGGATTCGAAACGCCAATGTAGTGGCTGATGCTTTAAGTAGAAGACACTATTTATTGGTTGTAATGAGTCATGGACTAGTTGGCTTTGAAGAAATAGAGGATGAATATGCAAATGATTCATATTTTGGCAACATTCATGCAAATATAAGTAGTTAAGACCATACAACTATGCATCCATTTGAAGACTACCTTTTACTAGATTACTTTTTATTTAAGGGGTCTCAACTTTGCATTCCTCTTGGATCAAGGAGAGAAAATCTTGTGAGGGAGATGCACTCAAATGGTTTGAGTGGACACTTTGGAAGGGATAAGACTTTTGGATTGGTGAGTGAGAAATTCTTTTGGCCTCATATGAGGAGGGATGTGGATAGGTTTGTTGCTCCTTGTAGAGTGTGCTAAATGGCAAAAGGAGGACAGAAAAATATAGGGCTATATTTTCCTTTTCCAGTGCCAAAGAAATTGTGGACTAATATTTCCATGGATTTTGTCTTGGGGCTGCCACGAACCCAAAGAGGTCATGATTCAGTGTTCATAGTAGTTGATCATTTTCTCTAAAATGGCTTATTTCATACCTTGTAGGAAGACAAATGATACAAGTCAAGTGACACATTTATTCTTTAGGGAAGTTGTATGGTTGCATGGTATTCCAAAAACTATAACGACTGATATAGAAAACAAATTTTTAATCCACTTTTGGAGAGTCTTGTGGAGAAAGTTGGATAGTAAGTTGCAATTTAGTTTAGCATACCACCCCAAACTGATGGTCAAATCGAGGTTGTAAATAGAAGCTTAGGTAATCTATTGAGATTTTTAGTAGGGAACAGCCCTTGACAATGGGATTTGATAATACCCCAAGCTGAGTTTGACTATAATTCTAGTATAAATAGGTCCATAGGAAAGTCTGCATTTCAAATTGTGTATGGCACAAATCCAAAAGGAATTGTAGTCTTAGTTGATTTACCCATAAACTCACACATCAGCCAAGAAGCTATAGATTTTGTAAAGAATATCCATGAAATACATCAACAAGTTTGACACAAATTGCAGATCATGAATGAATAATATAAGAAGCATGATGACTTACATCAAAGGAGGAAAGTATTTTTGGAAGGAGAGATGGTCATGGTACATCTATGCAAGGAAAGGTACCCCCAAGGTGCCTACAACAAGTTAAAGCCCAAGAAAATTGGGCCATGAAAAATTATGAAGAAGATAAATGAGAATGCCTACCTAATTGGTTTGCCTCAAGATTTGGACATTAGTCCTATCTTTAATGTTGCTGACTTGTATTCATATTCAGATGGGGTAGATGATAGCCAAGTGGAAGATAAACAAAATGAGAAGGACAACAACCATTAGACCCAACACTTACCAAAGAAGAAGAGAGAGAAGGTTGAATGAGTGTTGGACACCAAATTGGTGGCTACTCGATCTAAGTCATATAAGTTATATTTTGCCAAGTGGGAAGGCCTGCCGGATTCTTACAACTCTTGGATCACTGAAGCTAACTTAAGTACAGATGAACAACATCACTCTATGGACTAGAACAAGGAGGTTCAAAATTTCTAAAAGAAGGGGAGGTTGATGCGGAGCACCTCCACATCTAATTCCCATGACTAACACATTGAGTTGTTGTTCTATTTTTTTAGGCTTTTGTCTGACTATTTTTAAGAACTTTTTTTTTGTTTTATGTCTGGTCTTTCTTTAACAACTGTCTTAGACTCTCTATTTTTAGTCGGTAGTTCAGATTTAGAGGGAACCGTACTCGCACAAGATGCAGGGATAAGAGTTTTTGAAGGAAAAATTTTACTTTTCTAGTTAGGGATAGAATAGAGAAATCAAAATGGAGATTGAAAACAGGAAAAGGAAAACAGAGATCAGAGGACTTATGTGCTACTGAGCCAGACTAGCTTTTGGTCTTGGCTATATGTGATCTTGACTATATTTTTCTACCTATTATGTCTAGACACTTATTTTTTGAGTAATCATAAATTTATGGATCATAGCTATTTTTTTCATTAGGATATTAATAGAATGTGTTTTTGATCCTATCACTTATGTCATTATGCAAGAGACCTTTTGTTTATCTTCTTCAAGTTAAGTTGAAAAGAACAGAGTATTTTTTTTGGAAGGTTAACTTATAGGTACAAGGGAGAGTCTGCATCACATGTCTACTAGGGTGGTGACAACTACAACATCTAATGAAATTTCTTTATCCTTATGGATGTCCATACCCTATTCCAAAGCTCCCATTATGGTACAAATAGGTAGGATGTTAGGAAAAGTTATGGAATTTGCTTTATACCTGGTAATTGCATTTTCTTGAAAGAAATCTCTTCCACGTGATATAAGCTATGAAGATAAATAATCACAATTTGAAATCATTCATGAGAGAATTTTTACCGTAAGTTCTTCTTTATTTAATTTTGTGCATAATTTTTTGTGAAGGCTATGGTGATTGGAGGTGGTTCTTGCAAATGCTACATCTTTAAAAATCCCCTTTTTTATTCTTTGACGGATGTGCATATACTCTTCCAGAGCTCCAATTTGTTGTGTTGAACATATCATGCAAACATGACATTCCTTGTCACCACATTTCTTTGACGCACTTTGTCAAACTATTCATGTGCCTTGTATATGCTTTTAAATTTTACATACATGTCTACTAGGGCATTTGTTTGTAAGTACAAGATTCTACTTTTATGCTTTGATATATTTCCATACTTTATTCCAAAGCTCTTATTTCACATAGGCTATGAGTATGCTTTAACATTTGACAAAAACCCACCAGTAAAGAACTATTTTCTTTATGCCCACCCTTGAAG
This sequence comes from Cunninghamia lanceolata, assembly GCA_027924645.1. NCBI lineage: Eukaryota > Viridiplantae > Streptophyta > Pinopsida > Cupressales > Cupressaceae > Cunninghamia > Cunninghamia lanceolata. The sequence goes on from BSBN01000348.1 coordinate 9,398,748, forward strand.
CCCTTCGCAAGGACTCTAGCTACTCTATAACTCTTGTTATGGTAATTATTTTGTTTGTGAAATGGTTTTATTCTTTTTTATATTCATATAGGTAATTTTAAAAGTTTTTAGGAGTTTTCATTTAATTTGACTACTTTATGTTACAATAAAAATGCCCTTAATAATGTTAAACAATAAGAATAACATGAAATGATGAGGGTCACATCTATTGATTAGTATTAGATACATGTTGAGCAACACAAATCATATGCATAGTTTTAGGTGTAGATTTTGTCATTGCAATAAAAGTATAATTTATATCCTACCCAACCCAAATAGATATAATATAGGCCTACCTATCTCCTACCTCTATCTCTATTATAATTGCTCAACGGATGGGATTGAATCTATCTCTATATCTATATATAATGGGGGATCCCTTAAAAAACTCAACATATATCTAGTTGGGCACCCTATCATGGACTATAACTATATATTCCTCTGCCATTTCTTTTTTCATCATACAAGTAATGAAGAAAAGCCATATTGTTGATTGTTTTAAAATTTAATAGAATATTTATTTGGTGTAGTAAAATATTAAGATACAAATTTTACTTGTTAACTCTTACACTTCATAATGATAAGGGTTCCAATCTTTAAAGTAATTTAGAAGCAAAAATAAACTTGAAAAGTAATGAATTATTTAATATAATCATTATACATCAATAAAAAAAGGAAGAATTGTTGTTCTACACTAAATACCAATTCAAAATCATGTCAATGATGTTATGCATGCTTTTGCATATTTGTGTGTTGGATGTTGTTTGTTTCTTTGATTCCTCTTGTTATTTATTAGGATTTTGGTTGTTGCATTGGTTTTACTTTGATTTTTGGCTTTTTGTGGAGATTGTATTTGTTGTTCTATGTTGGATTTTCTATGATTTTTGGACCAAGAGGCTCACTTATGGTAGGATCTAGTGGGGTTAGGTGGTCCCTTTTCATTTTCATTTAAGTATGATGTTCATATTGATAAGGCCACGACCTCTAACTATGAAAATGTTGTTAATTTTCTCATACAAGCTATGCATGATGCTATATCTGATCAAAGGGTATCAAAGGGTGGATAATCATCCCCAAAAAAGTGTGGATCATCCCATTTTGGTCATCAATCCAAAATTTATGGTTGATGATGTGCCTTATTTGTTAGAGCATGCTTTGATTTGTAAATTTATACGATGTAAAGCAAATGTTGTGTTTCCTAAATAATTAGGCACATCATACCTAATAGCCAAAGGGAGATATGGAGGTTATCCAGGTGACAAATGACTTATTCTTTTTGGTGTTTTCTAGAATGGAAAATTAGAATTTAGCTTTAGAGAGATGACCATGCTTTCACAATGAAGTTGGGTTGTTCATTAAGCCTTGGCATGTGGGATTCGATCTAGTGGAGGAGATCCCATATAATATTCTAGTCTAGTTTCACCTTATTTATCTTCCTTTGCAATTCTGGTAACCAAATATTTTGCAATCTATTGTCGTCACCCTTGAGAAACCTTTGGGCCCTTCTCATGAGATTCTTGAGAGAAACATAACCATGTATGCTCGTATCTATGTGGAAATTAATCTTAATAAACATTTGCCTAATCCTATAAAGATTCAATTAGGTAGAATTCATTGGATTCAATAGTTATATTATGAGGCTCTTCCCTTTAGATGTCATATCTATCATGCTTATGGGCATCTTTAGAGAAATCATCCAAATAAATCACCACATGAAATAGTAGAATACAGAGAAGAATAGTTAATGTAATGTGTAAATATATGAATAAAGAGGTACTCGAGATCACCACATGAAATAAGTAGAGCTTTTACTATTATTCACTTTCAAGAAGAAGAAATAATAAACTTGCACATGCTTAATAAAATAGAAGATTTATATGCCAATCCTAATGCAAACATAAATGTATGAAAGAAGATCTCAAATTAGAACAAAGGTAATATCACCTAGTTCCATATGAAAGCTAAAAGAAGGCTCCAAAACTAGTGACACAAGTTTCTTTGATTAAGAAAGATAATTCTCAAAGAACACTTGACCAATAGTGAGGTCTTTCATACAACTTTGAAGGCTTGAGAGTTTTTGTAGTAAAGGATAGCAAAAACATAAGTGATCCCATGCAATAATGTTAACATAACAATAGATGTATCAAAAATAGTGTTGTATATTAAAAAGTAGCATGAGAGTATGACAAATTGGAAGCTTAAGAAAATTGAAACAAAAATTAGTCATCAATATAAAAAAGTCCAAAACTAGTTCAAATCTCCAATCATCCCTTTGTCATTTCAGGCAATGGAATAAAAAGAAGATAATTAGGAACTCAATAGGACTTGGGTGGACAGTAGTTGTGTTTATGAAGAATTTGGAACACAAATATTTTTTTCCATTGGAGACTCCCTAGATGATTGTACTATCACAAGATGAGTCTACAACTATGTGGATGTCTAGATGACTATAGTTTCATCTAAAGAGAACAAAACTCAAAACATTGTAGAGTGAACACATTAAATAAAACAAGTACAAAAACATTAGAAATACATATCAAGAAACATAAATTCATAAAAAATAACACTTGGAATCTAAGTTAGGAAAAAAGGGTACAAGATGGGATAATATGAGTCTTAAAGACATACTATGAGAATATACACTAAAACATGTACAATTTATAATATTAAATTTGCAAGATATATAATTCTTAACATTATAGATCTTGTTGTCTGTAATCACTTCAATCCATTTTTTAGGGTTTGACCTTTGAAAACATGTCCCCATGTGACATAGTGACAACTCAATCTATGTATTTCTCAATATCACAAGCCCTTAGATATCAAAAGAAGTGAATGACATAGAGATATATATGGCAAAGTAAAGAATAGAGGTCTAGTAATATTATAGAACATGTTTGTGGGTAAATGACATATCTGTGGTTGCAGTTTTGTTCCTAGGCTTTAAATTTATCCATGCATAGTTAATAGAGAAAATTTTTATTTTTAGCAAATGACCAATCTATTACTTAATATGCTTAACAAGCTAAGATTTATACCTATTGGTGGAGACCACCGAATCTAGAATCGTCATTTGCAAATTTCACATTCATAATGTGAGAGAAGCATGAGGCTATTTCACAAGAAGAATGAAAAATGTATTGAGATGCACAATAATATTTTACAATGTACAATATATACATGTGTTTGGGAGCTAGTAGGTAAAAACTACCTGAGCGGTAAATGCAACTAATTATCTAATAAACGCATTATTTAATATTTGTTTTGGATGCATAAGTAAACTTAAGCATGGGTAGATGGTAAAAACCCATTTACTCTGACACCCCCCTTAAGTGCAACTTAGGGAGATTATTATGCAATATGTGTTGCAAAATGCAATGAAATGCAATCTCTCACAAACTGGAGAAAAGGAGAAAAACCCTGTGGGAGAAAATTCCTCTCTAAAAGAATAACAACATTCATGGATGGAGGACCCAATAACACCCCTCAAGGACTACATACATCATGTATATATAATCAATGATCCTACCATATGAAGGAAAGAAGGATACCACATAGCTTCCTGTAATGAATAATGTCCTACATAAATGGTAAGTACTTGAAGGAAAAACGTAATCTAATGCCTACAAATAACATTTCTCCCTTTGGGAAGAAGTCAAATCAAGTACAAATGCAGGAATGCTTCCCATTCTAGATAGGAATTAGCAAGTGAAATCTAAATGTAGGATGATAATGTCTCTAAAATCTTCTCATGTGTCGCCAAGACCTTGGAAGATGATTCCACAAACCAATCAGGAACATGCCCAATCACAATAGAAAGTGACAAACAAGGTACCATTGGAAACTAATTATGAACATTCTCCAAAGATAGAGATGGAGTGAAAACAATTGTACCACAACTATCATGAAATATGAAAATAAATATTTCAAATTATGTGTCTTCCAAGTTTGAAATGTGAGATTCGACAAACAATGAACCAATGTCTGGTAAATAGGAATCCCAATCATGAAGACAATGATAATCTTATTGCTCAAGAATGATGAAAGTACTTAATGAAGGTGGATCAACTATATCTGACAAAGAATCAAGAACCTCTGAAGCAACTGCAACCTCATCTGAAGTCTCAAAAACTTCCAAAGGATCACAAGCATGGTTTATCTTCTTTGAAGAATAAAGAGGCACATTGGAATTGGAAAGAGGATCATCGAGAGATAGAGGAGTATCATGATCTCCATATGATTCTTGAATGTAAGTCCAAAGAGCATAAGGGCACTCAAAATGAATAAGTGATTCCAAAAGGTCATCATCTACATGATCAAAAATAACTCTAAAGACTTTAGCCCTATAGCCTATCCAAATACTATACTCACAAGGCATGCCTAGAATAGGAACACCATTTTACAAATATGACAACAGATTATGCTCACTAAGATGAGAGAGTAAGAACTACTCCATTGTGTAAAGCTCCCTTTCTCCAAAGAAAAAACCATTGTAGCTGATAATTCTTTAAAATTTTCAAAGATAGTGCTTTCACAAGTATAAAAACCTCTAAAAAAGAATTATAAGGTTAAAAAACTTGATTTGGTGGAAAAAATGGACCAGTCAAGGTCGTTGAATTGGTGGATTTCTATGCAAACAAGGAGCCAAACCACTAAGTTACCATGAGCACAAACTGAGCATACACATCAACAACATAGTGTCCAATCCACGCAAGAGAGAGAGAGAGGCCTTTCATAGCCTCAGGAGCCTTTCTCATGATCGAACTATCAGAGGGAGGGCTATATTAATAGCCAAAGACAACACAACACCATCAATGTGTGACAAAAGGTCCCTGCCCATTCCCAAGAGAAACTAGTGATGGGGCCCACCGTGGGAGTTCTCACATTATACACCAAAAAAAGATTAACAAATATTTGTTTGAAACATCAGAACCTCCATCTACTGTGAAAAAAACTCTAAAATCAAATATTTGTTTTGTAAAATATACAAATGATGAAGTCTGATGTAAAATAATATACATTGGCCAAGTTTGAAACTGCTGTTCCGGGTGCTAGAAATGGTTACCATGGGCTGTTATGGTTGATGAACTGCTCCAATGTAGCCCTATGTGGGAAGTCTAACTCCCACGTAGAAACATCTATCACCCACTATTGTTGATGCTAATGTAAGAATTAATCAAGGAAATGAGTGGCCAAATAATGTTTTGATGCCACAAGACAACTCTTCCGCTACGTATCAATGACACCACTATAAGAGATCGGACTCCTTTCTACCTTGATAGGTTAGGTTCACTACTTCTCACATGCCTGGATCGGCCTTACACAACAAGAAACCAATCAATAGAGACAAATGGAGTTGTGAGAACAAAGGCCAGCCAAAGGTAAATTCACAGAATATGGTTCTTTTTGAGAGAAGTGGCCAGTTCACCCTGCACAAATTGAATATCAATCTACAAGATAAATAATGGATCTCAAAAAACTTCTGATGAAAACTCTCAATGGAAGGAGCATTAAATGGGAGGCTCTGATACCATGTTGGTGGAAACCACCGAACCTAGAATCGTCATTTGTAAATATCACCTTCACAATGTGAGAGAAGCACAGGGCTATTTCACTAGAAGAATGAAAAATGTATTGAGATGCACAATAATATTTTACAATGTACAATATATAGTTGTGTTCGGGAGCCGGTAGGTAAAAACTACCCGAATGCTAAATGCAACTAATTATCTGATAAATGAATTATTTAATATTTTTGTTGGATGCCTAAGTAAACGTAAGCATGGGTAAATGGTAAAAACTCATTTACTCCAACAATACCAAATTTAAATCTCCATTAATATTATGCACTCTTCGATTATTACACTAAATACACATTTTCTATTTACATTTCTTACATTTAATAATTACAAAATTACTTAAATATTCAAATTCCAATTCATAATTAATTAATCTAACTATTGTGAATCAGGATTGCACCACTAGCCAAGTCAGACTTGACTATCCTGTTGAAACATGGAAACCCTCCCAGATTGTGGGTGATCTATGTCGAGAGGAAATCTCCAGAGTGAGCTGGTTCTCCTTATGATTTCCTAAACTACTGACTTGTAGAGGAAAGGGATAAAAGGATGACTGTAAATGCAAAACTAACTCTAAGATTTAATCTAAATGAATATCTTCACTCACAAACAACCCTTTACACTTAAACTTTCAAAACCCCACCATCTGATATTTGACCCTAAAATAATTTGTAAAGAGGTTCAAGTTGAACACAGATTACAACCAAGACTAGAAAACAAATCTTTCACTAAGAAACACAATAAAGGACATGAAACTACCACAATGAGATATCAAATCAAATTGAAAAAGAAGACAAATATATGGAATAAGAAACTCTATTGTATTAAACTGGAAGGAGTATAATGCAAAAACCAAACTGAGTCAAACCCTGTATACAAATCTTTGCTTGTGCTCAAGAGAGAAGAAATGGTAACAACTGACTGAGAAAAAAATAAGTTTTTCTCCTATAAATGCCTCTAGGAGATCTCTCCAAAAAAACTCCTAAAAATACATAAAAGAATCCATTTTTGAGCTCCATCAAAAAGCTGATAAAAACTTCACCAAACTACCTTCAAACTGAAAATAGAAGATGCCAAACTGATTCCCTAGGTGACCCCACCAAAAATCTACTTTTATCTACCCATGAAATCTCAATTTTTATCTTTATCTACCTCCAAGTAAAACAAATCAAGAAAGGAATATTTGATTTGTTTTATTAGTATAACTATCTAAAATTAGTTTTAGTTTTAAAGCAATTTAAAAACTATTGCTTTAAAACAAAACTTCACAATGCTTTGCAGTTTATTTCATATCCCTATTTTTTTTTCTTTTACAAACAATAATACAAGGTTTATATTTTCATTATTTTGCCAAGTATATTGCAATTACAAAACTTGATTTTTCTATAAAAAATCATACAAATATTAAGGGCATAATATGGTGTTTTATGAAAAATAAAGGCCCATGATATTGCCCTCCATTTGATCTTTGCCAAAAATCCTGAGGCATATGACGTTTGAACATAAAAGATTTCAAGACCTACCCTCCATTTGATCTGCAATCTACACTAAGGCATGTAGGCTTTATGAATTACCTTCGAAAGAGGTCCTAATGAGTTTTAAAGGGCTAATAACTTGGCACTGAATACTCAAAAGGGACCTAAGGCATCTATCTTAGGCATTAGAGATTTGAAAGGAACCTAAGGCAAGAAAAGTTCTAAGTCATGGACTTAAAAATCCAAGGTGAACAACTATAATACTTCGAAGGTATTAGTCAAGGCTCAAAATATGAATAAAAATGTAATTAAAATCCCATTCTATCCTAGGGCTTCCTAAAACCCCCCAAAAAAAACTAATAATGCCCTAAGTTATCGGGCTCATTTTCATGCTTAAATTTTGATTGAAAATACTCTAACTTTGGCTACCATGAACGAGGGTTTTGACCTGAGAATCTTCATCTTGTTGTGTCTCCTAGCATGATTCCCATGGATTTCTTTCATATTTCGAAGGTAAGAGTGTGTCTGACTCATGTTCTTAATTTTTCTTTTTAACTCCTAAGATGAAAATGGCCCTTCAAGCCATGACCTCTATATATTTTCTGATGAAATTTATGTTCATTTCTTTCGACTGTTGTTTCTTCTTGAGTTCATCTCCATCACGGTTGGTAGTATCAAGCCCATTTATAACCTTGGAAAAGGCAGAACTCGTGGCCTTACTTCTTATTCTTCAAACAAGGTAACGCTTTCTATTTTGTCATTGTATGCTTAACTGTTTCCATGGCATTTTGAAACTAAACTTATCACTGTAAAATGAAAATGGGTATTTGAACTCTTTAGAAAACAATGTATACTTAGACACGGCTAGCATAGTGGCACCTCCAATTGTTTGAGTATCATTTCTGTCTCTTACATGTTTGAAAATCATTACTTTCACTATATACTTGTATCTTCTCCTAAAAACCCTAAGTGGGGTTCGAACAAAAGTTTATTCTCCATTTCTTTGCATCTATACTTTGAACTTGAAAAGGTTTCTCTGAAAGTTGTGACTAGTTGTGACTATCATGACAATACATTTGTGCATTATATTTCTTCCTGAATTCACGCTTATGAGGTCGTGGCTCCCATAATGGTATCTCTGTGCCTCTTTCATGACTTCTTGAATATTATCACTCAAACTTGGAAGCTTTGTCTTGTGAAAGGAACTTGATTCGAGCTTAAACTGTTACACCATAATGCAACTTCTCTAAAACCTGACTACAGTCTCTTATCTAGAAAACTATCTAGTTATGAACAATCTTACACTGTCATTCTTGCTTATAGGTGAAGAACAAAGACAGTGGTTTCACTATTGATATGAGGTCAAAACCTTCATTTCTCCTTAGTTATTTTAGTTTTCTGTATTCCTTCAAATGCATTCATAACATATCGAGGGTTGAGGCTCCTTTATTTCATTATAGTATGGATATGAAATGTTTGTTGTTCCTATTATTTATGGCTGTCATATGAAATGTCATCTTGATAGCGACTCCTTATTGCATCCATTACACCATTAGATGGTCTATACTTTATACTATTCATATTTCATTTGATGACTGGTATTGAGTATTGTTGTTCCATTTGCTGCAACATATACGATTCTATTTTTGCTGTTCCACCATTTTTTTGTTGTAGATATTCTTTTCCTATTAAGCAGTAGCATATGCATTTACCATGGCAACATAAAAGTGTATTATTCTTGTGATGGAACTTGGCTATCTATTCTCTTCCATTTGTGGATACACTTTCAGTCGCATTCATAAACACAAAAATATATCTTGGACAACCCCACATGTGATGCTCCTATGGATAGTTGAAGCACTTACTTTGCTCACATCATATTGGCATTAGATACACAATCTTATACTCATATCTCTCTGGAGTAGCCCAATTGTGAAAGAAAACCAAGATGACTTGTATTTGTATTTACTTTTGATATGCATATAACCGATGCTCTAGTCGAACCTATCTCATGGTATTGCCTCTCTTTTCTTAATTCAATATATCACATTAAATGCAAATGAAAATACATACCAAATTGATTATTATAGCTATTTCTTTTTGCCAATATGAGCATCACATAGACACCACCTGCAACTACATCTTGACTGTTAAAACCATATGCACTATTATATCTTTGCACCTATGCCATCGTGGCTGCCCATTCACTGTATACAATTTGCAATATTTATGGCATTAGTTAACTCACTATATGTTTATTGCATTCCTCTGATACTTGGCTATCCCATACATAGATTTGCAATTTTATGATGAAGAGAAGCAAATATGACTCACTTCCTGTCATTCCCAAGATAGGAACAATAAAAATTTCCTTCATAATGGTAAAAGAATTAGACGAGGGTTAAGCTCCATACGTGACACAATTTTACTTGATTATCATGCTTGATCTCATGTAGTGGATGTTGTTCTTTATGAGTTTAGATCACTTTAATACTTGCATCTCATCAAAACTGGAACTACAAATATTAGATTGACATTGTACTTCTTCAGTTTGATTGATTTGATTAAGCAGCATGATGTATCTATAATATTTCCCCTCTACAAATTAGGGACAACACGCTGAGCTCAACCCTTGTGGGAGCCCATTTTATACCACGTGCTAAAATGCCTTCAAAATAGATATACGATTAATCCTATACTTGCACATAAAACAAATAGATTAGATAAAACAATGAGGTTCAATGATTGTTTCCTTTTCAGTTCCTCTTGCATGTGAATGATATTCATTTGATCAGTGCATTACAGGCAATGTGTTATGCCTCTTCTGATAGGACATAGAGATCTCATAACTAGAGCTCTAACAAGACTTTCCCACATTTTTGCAGGTTCTCATCGGAGATCAAGAGAAGGATAGGATGGCAACCTCAGAGATTGAAGTCTACAACAAGGCAATGATGGCTATGAGCTTCTCTCCCTCTCTTTAGATGCATAGCATATTCCCTATTTTATATTGTTTTATCTATTACCCATGGCTTGTGTGGGACATTTGACCTATCATTCCTTTACTCAATACAATGTTTATCCTTTTATGTATTTCAATTTGTAAATAAATAATCATTGTAGTGAATGAAATACTTATCTCTCCTATGAATGTTCTGCAATGCAATGAATGATCTAAAAGTGTTTTATTTTCTTGAACAACACAACTGAACTGCAATATCCTAGTTTTTTTGAGCTATGGTGAGAAATGGTGACAATTCTAGTGACTTCTGCTATATGCTTGCTTGCCAAGCATTGGATCAGTTGCCTTGAATATCCATTGGGCATTGAGTCATACTCTGCTCTTCTCAAACCCAGAAAATACTAGAATTCAGCTCTCCAAACAATTCAAATAGCAACAAAAAACTAAAAACAAGATACACTAAAAAACAAACTAACCAGCTCTGATGGCCAGAAAACCTATGCAGCAGCACTTAGGGAAACAAACACTAACTAAAAGTAAATGTGCATGAGCACGTATTACTGAAAACACTAACGTAACCCTACTCTAACTAGCCAAAGTGACTGATCAAATAAAACCATTCACTGATTGGGTGAAATAACTGGCTTTCCTAACCAACTGAGCATGCTTCTCATGCTTACAAACTGGCAGGAAGGAGCAAAACACAAGAACACATCTTATAAACTGCTGCACTGCAACCTACAGAATACAATCAAAGGTTTGGAATTCTTGATTCTGTTTGGATATACCTTTGATTGGCCATGAATGGGCAAGTTGAATCTGCTGCTCCTCAACTGCAATCTCATCCTTAGGGGCACTGAAAATAATTTGAAGGTTCTTGGTCACTTCATTGGCCAAATCTCTAATGGGGCATCCTCTTGATTTGAACTGGAAACAACAACATGACCAGTGCTTTGCATGATAGTCTGCCATGTGGCTTCCTCCTCTGTCAGGGTTGTTAATAACTCATCAAAGCTATCAACTCTCAATAGGCTCTTAGCCAGAGTTGGATTAGGCTCAAAATACACATTATTAGTCAATGAAGAGCATTCTAAAAAAATAGTCTCTTTCCCAACGAATGAAGGTAAGTGGTCAAATAACAAACTAACCTCCTTCAACATACCATCAATTTACATAGCATCAGTTTCAAGCTCCTTTGTGTCATGGTTGTCCTCACTAGATTCTTCTTAAATCTATACCTTCCCTAACTAATTCTCTTCATAATGTTTATCATCCTCGTCATCTATTGGATTTGGCTTTTGATTGCTGCAAGAAATCAGCAAAGTGACAAGCTCTCTACAAGCCAAATAGTCAGGGTCCTGACAATCAAATATGAAGCTATCTTGGACAAGTTGATCATCCTCGACTGGTAGACTTGATTGTGTGGCAAGGTTAGTTGCCTTAGTCTTGTTCATGACAACTTCTTCATTACAGTACAATGGGAGCTCTGAGACCAAACTAAAAGCCTCATCTTCATGTAGAAACTGATCTGATTCAATCTTGTGTTCAACCTAGTACTTAGGGTCTTCATGCAAAACAAGCATGCTAGGTTCAAAGAGAAAACTACCTCTTTGCTCTTCAAACTAAATTGAGGTCTCGATCTCATTATTGCCTTTATGAAACAACAACACCTAACTTTCTATAATTTCTCCTGGCTATCCCAAATCAGCTGATAAGTGGGATTCTTGAATGTTGTCTTCAACATCCTCAACATAAATGGGCAGCTGATCAAACAATAAAACTGCATCATTTTCCTCTTCTAGTCTATTCTCCCTTTGAACCTGAGCAATGTGTCTGCAATTGGAGACTTTCACCCTCCAATTTTTGTATCTTGCTTTGATTCATCTTATAGAAAGCATTAGAAATTTTTTCAAATGATTCAAAATGCATAGGGTTCAGGACCAAGTTTGAATCAACTCCCTTCACACATTCATTATGCTCATAATTAGCTAGGGCTGCAAGACAAACAATAGCAACTTCTTGTTCTCTATTTGATTTCTTAGCTGATGGCCTGATATTTATGATTTCAATTGGTTTGGGTTCTTGATATGGCTGAAACTAAGGACTAATGGACTGGTCTTGAATGCAGACAAGCGCCTGAGTAAAATTAGAACTTTTGAAACTCAGGATTTGATTTCCTAGGGAGTCTGTTTGCATTCAAAACCCATCTCTTCGCCTTGGCGATAATTCACATTGCAAAAATCAGTGCCTTGCCAATTCATGAAAACTACTTCAGGGTTATGATTTCTTTGTAGGCCCTAGGTGGATCATTTTGGAAAGGTGGCTTGTTCTGCTGATTGGGCTGGTACGAGGCTTCGTATGGCTCATGTTCTTAACTAATTTACCTCTTAAAATTAGCAAACTCATTTGTCATGGTCTTAATTGTGTTTTTAATCTTTTGTAACTCTTGAGTTTGGACTAGAACAACAATCTCTTGAGCAGGAACATGGTGTTCTTCAGCGGGAATAGCTTGGACAATAGCTAAAAGGGGAATTGCCATGGGCACAGGGAGTTGGATTTGTAGGAAAAATGGCTAAGGGAGGGCTTTGGACTATTTTCTTTACTAGAATAAGACAATTTTCTCTTCTAACAACAATCTCAAAAGCATCAAGAAGGGTAGATCCACCCAAAGTCTGAATCATAACAAATATTTTGATATCTAAAGCTCTAAGATAGAATAAAAAGGCATGCAGTGGTGTAGGCCTTACCATCAAGGGAATCCTATTCCAAGTCCTCTGAAAGTAGTAGTTAAAGTTTGTCATGTGCTTGTGAGGAGCCCTCTTGATGGTACTCAACCGCTGTAACAGAGACAAAAGATCAGATTTTTCTTCAAAATGTTTGTGCAATCCATCTCCCAGATCATCCCATGATGTGACTGAGCCTATTGTGAGTCCTCTAAACCACTGCAAAGCTTTCCCTCTCAACGATGCATCCAATAATCTGATTGTAATGTTCTCTTGGGTGATATTATGTACTGAACACAATGTTACCACATCCTAAATGTGCTCAATAGCTATAGTGTGATCTTCTCCAGTGAAATATGGTAGTCCTTTGAGGGCTACAACTAAAATATTGTCACACTAGACTAGTTGTAATGAGATGCCCCCGTTAAACGCAACAAAATGATTCAGTCTGGCCATTTATTTAGAGTTGCTAGGGTGTTTGATAATTTTTCCTCCAAAGGCTGTTGAAACCAAAGAAAACACCCAATCCTTCAGTATGTGACCTTCTTCATGTGTTGTTCACTAGATCTTCTTACAAAACTAGAAATTTGAGTCGCCAAGTATGCTGATTTTACCTAAAAGGCTGAAAACCTTGTTGTGCATACCAAATAGCAGAGGAAAAATGTGCTTTTGTCCCACCAGGCATGCCAAAAACTATTGTCAATTAGGATTGTGCCACTAGCCAAGTTAGACTTGACTATCCTGTTGAAACATGGAAACCCTCCTAGAGTGAGTTGGTTCTCCTTATGATTTCCTAAACTACTGACTTGCAGAGGAAACGAATAGAAGGATGACTACAAATGCAAAAATAACTCTAAGATTTAATCTAAATGAATATCTTCACTCACAAAAAACCCTTTACACTTAAACTTTTACAACCCCACCATCTAAGATTTGATCCTAAAATAATTTGTAAAGAGGTTCAAGTTGAACATAGATTACAACTAGGACCAGAAAACAAATCTTACAGTAAGAAACACAAAAAAGGACATGAAATTGCCACAATGAGATATCAAATCAAATTGCAAAAGAAGACAAATAGATGGAATAGGAAAGTCTATTGTATTAAACTAGAAGGAGTACAATACAAAAACCAAACTGAGTTAAACCCTATATACAACTCTCTTCCTGTGCTCAAGAGAGAAGAAATGGTAACAACTGACTAAGAAAAAACTAAGTTTTTATCCTATAAATGCCTCTACGAGATCTCTCCCAAAAAACTCCTAAAAATAGATAAAAGAATCCATTTCCAAGCTCCATCAAATAGTTGATAAAAACCTCACCAAACTTCCTTCAAACTAAAAATAGAAGATGCCAAACTGATTCCCTAGGTGACCCCACCAAAAATCTACTTTTATCTACCCATGAAATCTCAATTTTTGTCTTTATCTGCCTCCAAATAAAACAAATCAAGAAAGGAATATTTGATTTGTTTTATTAGTCTAACTGCCTAAAAATAGTTTTAGTTTTAGAGCAGTTTATAAACTATTGCTTTAAAACAAAATTTCATAATGCTTTGCAGTTTATTTCATATCCCTATTTGATTTTCTTTTACAAACAACAATACAAGGCTTATATTTTCATTATTTTGCCAAGTATATTGCAATTACAACACTTGATTTTTCTATAAAAATCATACAAATATTAATGGCATAATATGGTGTTTTGTGAAAAATAAAGGCCCATGACTCTGCAAAAAATCCTGAGGCATACGAGGTTTGAACATAAAGGCCTTCAAGCCCTATCCTCCATTTGATATACAATCTACACTAAGGCATGTAGGCTTTATGAATTATCTTCAAAAGAGGTCCTAATGAGTTTTAAAGGGATAATAACTTGGCACTGAATACTCAAAAGGGACCTAGGGCATCTATCATAGGCATTAGAGATTTGAAAGGAGCCTAAGGCAAGAAAAGTTCTAAGTCATGGACTTAAAAATGCAAGGTGAACAACTATAATACCATGAAGGTATTAGTCGAGGCTCAAAATATGAGTAAAAATGTGATTAAAATCCCATTCTGTTCCAGGGCTTCCTAAAACCCTAAAATAAAACTAAGAATGCCCTAAGTTACCGGGTTCATTTTCACGGTTACATTTTGATTGAAAATACTCTGCCTCTAGCCCCCATGAATGAGGGTTTGGACTAGAGAATCTTCATCTTGTTGTGTCTCCAAGCATGATAACCATAGATTTCTTTCATATTTTGAAGGTAAGAGTGTGTCTGACTAATGTTCTTAATTTTTCTTTTTAAGTCCTGAGATGAAAATGGCCCTTCAATCCACGGCCTCTGTATATTTTCTGATGAAATTTATGTTCATTTGTTTTGACTTTCATTTCTTCTTGAGTTCATGGCCACCATGGTTGGCAGTATCAAGCCCATTTAAAACCTTGGAAAAGATAGAACTTGTAGCCTTACTACTCACTCTTCAAACAAGGTAACACTTTGTATTCTATCAATATATGCTTCACTGTTTCCATGGCATTTAGAAACTGAACTTATCACTGTAAAATGAAAATGGGTATTTGAACTCTTTAGAAAACAATGTATACTTAGCCACGACTACCATAGTGGCACCTCCAATTGTTTGAGTATCATTTCTAGGTCTTACATATTTGAAAATCTTTACTTTCACTGTATACTTGTATCTTCTCCTAAAAACCCTAAGTGGGGTTCTAACAAAAGTTTATTCTCCATTTCTTTGCATCTGTACTTTGAACTTGAAAAGGTTTCTCTGAAAGTCATGACTAGCTGTGACTGTCATGACAATACATTTATGTGTTATATTTCTTCCTGAATTCACTCTTATGAGGCTACGACTCCCATAATGTTATCTCTATTGCTCTGTCATGGTTTCTTGAATATTATCACTCAAACTTGGAAGCTTTTTCTTGTGAAAGGAACTTGATTCAAGCTGAAACTATTACACCATATTGCAACTTCTCTTCAACCTGACTAGAGTCTCTTATTTAGAAAACTATCTATTTATGAACAATCTTAGAATGTCATTCTTGCTTATAGGTGAAGAATAAAGACAATAGTTTTACTGTTGATATGAGGTCAAAACCTTCATTTCTCCTTAGTTGTTTCAGTTTTTTTTATTTCTTCAAATGCATTCATAACATATCAAGGGCTAAGGCTCCTTTATTTGATTGTAGTATGGATATGAAATGTTTGTTGTTCCTATTCTTTATGGCTATCACATGAAATGCCATCTTGATTGTTGCTCATTATTGCATCCGTTGCACCATTAGATTGTCTATACTTTATACTATTCATATTTCATTCGATGATTGGTATTGATCATTGTTGTTCCATTTTCTACAACATATACTATTCTATTTTTGTTGTTCCACTATTTATTTTCATGTAGATACTATTTTCCTATTATGCTGCAGCATATGCATTTACCATGGCAATATAAAAGTGTATTGTTCCTATGATGGAACTTAGCTGTCTATTCTCTTCCATTTGTGGATACTCTTCTAGTGGCATTCATAAACACAAAAATATATCTTGGACAACCCCACATGTGATGCTCCTGTGGACAGTTGAAGCACTTACTTTGCTTATGTCATATTGGCATTAGATAGACAATCTTACACTCATATCTCTCTGGAGCAGCCCAATTGTGAAAGAAAACTGAGATGACTTGTATTTGTATTTACTTTTGATATGCATATAACTAATGCTCCAATTGAACCTATCTCATGGTATTGACTCTTGGTTCTTAATTCAATATATCACATCAAATGGAAATGCAAATACATACCAAATGGACTATTATAGCTCTTTCTCTTTGCCAGTATGAGCGTCACATAGATACCACCTGCAAATGCTTCTTGACTGTTAAAACCATATGCACTATTATATCTTTGCACCTATGCCATCATGGCTGCCCATTCACTGTATATAGTTTGTAATATTTATGGCATTGGTTAACTCATGTATGTTTATTGTATTCCTCTGTTACTTGGCTGTCCCATACATAGATTTGCAATTTTATGATGAATAGAAGGAAATATGACTCACTTCTTGTCATTCCTGAGATAGGAATAACAAAAATTTCCTTCATAATGGTAAAAGATTTGGATGAGGGCTAAGCTCAATTTGTGACACACAATTTTACTTTATTATCATGCTTGATCTCATGCAGTGGATGTTGTTCTTTATGAGTTCAGATCATTTTAATACTTGCATCTCATCAAAACTAGAACTATAAATATTAGATTGACATTGTACTCCTTCAGTTCGATTGATTTGATTAAGCAACATGATGTATCTGCAATCTTTCCCCTCTGCAAATTGGGGGCAGCATGCTAAGCTCAACCCTTGTGGGAGCCCATTTTATACCACATTCTAAAATGCCTTCAAAACAGCTACATGACTAATCTTATACCTGCACATAAAACAAACAGATTAGATAAAACAATGAGGTTCAATGATTGTTTTCTTTTCAGTTCCTCTTGCATGTTAATGATGTTTATTTGATTAGTGCATTATAGGAAATGTGTTAGGCCTCTTTTGATAGGACATAGCAATCTCATAACTGGAGCTCTAATAGGACTTTCCCAGATTTTTGTAGGTTCTCATCGGAGATCAAGAGAAGGGACATGATGGCAAACTCAAAGATTGAAGAGTGCAATAAGGCAATGATGGCTATGACCTTCTCTCCCTCTCTTTAGATGAATAGCATTTTCCCTATTTTGCATTTGTTTAGCTATTACCCACGACTTGTGTTGGATATTTGATGTATCATTCCTTCATTCAATGCAATGTTTATCCTTTTATGTATTTCAATTTGTAAATGAATAATCATTGTAGTGAATGAGATACTTATCTCTCTTGTGAATGTTCTACAATGCAATGAATGATCTGATTTTTTTTTCTTGAACAACACAACTGAACTACAATATCACAGTTTTTTGAGCTGTGGTGAAAAATGGTAACACTAACTAATTATATGTAACTATATACATTTTCAAGTTTATTTTCCTTTAAAAACCCTTTGATCATAAATGCTTTGAGGTTAGGTATATTTCTTTTTATTTTCTTTATTTAAACAAAATTTAAATACATAGGGTTAGAATGTGGATGATAGACACATGATGGAGTCAGTGCCTACAACTCTTGAACCTTTTTAGTATGAAATCTTTTTAACTTATGAAACCATTTAGTTTCAACAATAAACAAAAACTCATTAACAAGAGACTTAATTTTAAATCTATGGTGTGATTGGGTGTTGGTCATCAAGTCTCTTAGGTAAGAGGTCATAAAGATGAGTAACTCTACTAACTTATTAGTCCCATGTCATTGATCACATTTTGCAAGCTTCGGATAGTGATTATGAACTTCACATGAAAAATGAAGGTGAAAGGAAACCTAAACTTGACCACAATCCTAGATACTATTAAAGTAGGAGTGATTTCCTAATGTGGGCCCCCACATGAGAGAGTACCTATCCATATTCTTAAATAACTAAGAAAATTTCACCCTGAGTAGATAGCTAGGGATATGGGTGTTGCACCTAATACCCCTTTCCTTGGAGGCTTTTATGCCTTGCCCAAACAAAACTTCTATCTTACCTTCAAGGAGGTATGATGGTGAGTAACTTTGGGGGTGGACCACATCCCTTGCACCACACTAGACAATGACCGATGGTCCTATCTAGGCATTACAAGCTTTTAGGGGACGTCCCAGTATACATAAGGTACAGGGGATGAATCCGTGAACGAGGTATCCCTATTCAACCAAGTGACAACCAATACAAGTCTTGACAGGCTGAGGGTCTTGGGGTCTTTACAAGGGGAGAGAGGGTCCTTCCTTTGAATCTCATGCTAGAACATGCAGTTGAGGTCATCCCTAGGAAGATGAAATCCCCTAGCAAGCCTCCTAATGGGAAAGATAGATACTAATTTCTTTTGATCCCCAAGTTCACACTAGGCACAAGGGGAGAGTGTATGAAAATTAGCACCACCTAAAGATTTAATCTAAACACAAAAAGAAAGTACAAGATTTATGATCTCCAAGTTCATGTGAAGTGCATGGAGAGAGCATACATCCTAAAAATCTCACAAGCATGAGAAACAAGTTCATTAACCAACTAAACTAATTTAAATACCTAATTTAGTGAAAAACAAAGGTCTTTGGCAAATGGGGCTGCGACAAACTCATTAGTAGTTTCAAAATATGGTCTTCAACAATCAGGAAACACACTACATGAAGGAGTTAACCTAAAAAAATCAAATTGTTAGCCTAAATAGAAAATTAACCAAAAGTGCGTAAACACAGTCAGAGCACACAGACAGAGATGAATAAATCAGAAAATAGAATGCTTATACATGTTTTTACCTTTTCTATAGAGGCACACTGACAATGACCACAAACACATTGACAGAGACCATAGGTGTGTATATAGAAATTAGAGGTGCATTTACAGAAGCCATAGGTGCACTGACATGAACCAAGGCTGTATGAACATAGACTACAGGCATGCTAATAGGAGCCAAAAGCATGTTGATATAGACCAAAGACCCATGTTTACAGACCAGAAGCACACATACATTTCTTTGTTATTGAAACATGTCAAAACAAAAAATTAGGTCTAGTAGAAAGCAAAAATTCACTAATAGGGGATAATCCAAAGGTCCTGAATGTCAAATTTGGTAAACCAAAAGTTGTCAATTGTTATAGAAACCAAAGGCATGCCATTTGAATCATAAGCACATATCTAGAAATAGTACCTAAAACTTGCAATCAAAACCTATTTTTGACTCTGTAAAACATATATTGGATGATTGACCAGAGGGATCTAAGGGTTATCCGGCTATAGAAATAACACCTATGAGAAAACTTGAAAAATCACCACTAAAACAACACAAAATGTTAAGGTCAACTTAGAAAATGTAGGCGCTCAAACAAAAATCATAGGCATGAAGAGAGTGAGTAAAAGTGTGCATCTTGCTGATGTAGGCATGCCAACCTGAACCATAGATGCGTATTTGCATCCAAAATCATGTTTGTATACTTGTAATACAAACTAACAAAATTTCTTCCAAAAAAGATAAATTAAAGGGACATGGGTCCCATTGGGTGTGCCAAAATGTGAGAGATAAAATCTACAATGCAAAGACCAATGAAAGAAATCAAATTAAAGAACAACTTTACCTTCCTTTGTAAGAAAATTTGACCTCAGTGATTGAGTGTATTAGAATGCACTCGAACTCCAATGGATGTGTTCCTTCAATCTTTGTGGATATGTGGATTGCTCAAGCTAAAATACCATAACTTTGATCTCCCAAAATGAATGAATCAATTGCAACAATATAAGTTTATGAAAATGAGAGGTGATTGAGAGGTTTGGAAGACGTTCTATTTATAGATCTTCAAAAATGAAAATCAATGGTGGAAAATGATCATAGAGATCAATGGCTTGAATTGAATGAGAGGATTGAATAGATGAGAGAGTGACAAGTGTCCTTGTCCTCTCATGAATTAGGGGAAACTTTAACAGATTTGGTTGGTGGGTTGACTGAAGTGATTGATCATTTAACTAAATTGATTGATTTGTTAATAAAATAGATTGAGATGTCAACTGATTTGATTGATCTATTAACTGACCTGATTGAGAGTGAATTATGATGAGAGGGAATAATAGAGAAATTAAATATTAAAATTATTTAATTTCATGTGCAAATGGATGAATAAACAAAATATTAAATTTTATTTATTTGGAGAAAATGGAATATTAGCTTTAATTAAATAAATAATTTAAATTTATTTAATTAAAGTGTGGAGGGAAATGATCTTAACTAAATAATTATAATTATTTAATTAATATGGAGGAATGGAAATTAAATAGGAAGTGATGCAAAGGTGTTGTAGTGATATGAAAAATGCATTGGTGAATATTAGGTGTCTACAACTAGCATTCCAGTTCCTCACTTTTTCTTTGATGAATTTAAGCTTATTGTGTGAGCGAAAGTCCAAGATCATGGAGCAAAAATCAAACACGAATGCAATGTATTGAAAATGAACTAAATTGATTTACAACCAAACCGATATAAATAGGTGAAGCTTGAGGAACAAGTCTCCATGAGAATAGGAAAGGTGGCATAAATGGAACCAAGAGAATAGCTCAAGGTTTAACCTCTCTTCAAAATAGCAACAATGTGTCGAAGATGGATCGACACATTGACTAATAACTCAACAAGAGGACTTAGTCTTTCCACATGTGAGGAAAACCACTAACTATGATTAAGTTAGGTATAACTTATATGAGTTTATACACCAACACCCCCCTTTAAGCATAGCTTAGGTGGGTTTATGGAATATGAGTCCCAGCTGTGCACCATTTTAGGTACTCATTTACAAAAAATCTCTCATAAAATGGAGAAGGAAAGAAAACCCTATGGGAAAAAACTTTCCTCCTAAAGAGAGAAAACAAAGAGAGGACTTTAGATGGCCCCTCCAGATGATGATCATGTCGATGTAGACCCAGATGCTGTTGTTGAGAACTCTCCAAGCAAAATATGTTGTAAATTCTAAATGTTTTGAATATTCAGAAAAATAGACAAATCATCTCCAATGTGTACATAAGTTGGTATACTAAATACCGACAAAAGGATGTGCATTTGCACACATGCGAATGAGATAAAGAATCTATGTGATTCTTTGAGAAGTGATTGTTCCCCCCATTACACTTTATAATCTAGTGTATATACAATTCCTGATTTTCATGATTGATTACACAAGTGATTTCTATTTAACACTTTTTGAAGTGCAAGTACAACAAAATAGATTTACTGGAGTCCTAATAATTAGCTATATTGAGCCAACTGAGATAAGCCTCAAAGTGATACTAGGCTCTTCGATGGATGGAAAACTTTACCAACTACAACTAGTTTTCTATCTTTGGACTCTTTGATGAGGGTAGCATCTACAGTAAATTCTACCGTCTTTTTACAATCGGTAAAAGGCATATACTAAGAGATATTTTTAAAATAAACCAGGAATATAGTATACATTATTTAGAATACCATTCCCTAGTTCAACTATGCCTTTACCAAAAATTGAACTTATGACCCATCGGTTTAACTCTATTTTAGATGGTGGCATTTTCATCTCTTTTTATCCCTATTAGAGTTGATGAATAGATTTAGTTTTAAACTCAGTTTTGGGAATTAAGGTGGTGCTTTAGTGATAGAAGAAGAGATTGTATGTTTAGTGATAGAACAAGTGATTGTCTGCACTCTTCTTACTTATCTACCCCTCTTAAAGGGACACTTTGTAAGTAGCGCATGACATCATACAACAATATTTTCCCTTTTCGTTTCTCTCCGAACAAGTTTGTAATTTGAGATGAAGTGTTTTTGTCACTCTAAACTAACATGCATGGGCACTTTATAATAATAGTGCGTTGACAGGCTAGAATGATAGAGGACAAAAAATTAGGTAGTTTTTCCTTTTGAACGACTCGATTACGAGATTGTATGCAAAACCTATGGCCTTTACAATTTTTTACATATGCAAAAAAAAAATTACACTTTAAAAAAAAAATTTCAATGTGCTTGAAAATAAAATTTTTGCAAACTAATATTTGGAGAAAAAAAACATGATGAAAGAAAAAGTTAAGCCCCCTATGGTAGAGAGTGACCAAGGGCTAAAAAACCATATGACCAGGGGCTTATTGTTAAAAATTTTGTACCCCCCCTAGTTTCTTATGTTAGCAAATTGCATACTTCTTACAATGAATAGGGTGTGATTGAGGGCATCGTCCATTGGGAAAATGTGATGAAAATGCCACAAAAATAGTGGCTACGTGGCTTTGGATGCCACAGAAAGGGTGACGAGTTGGATGAGAGGGTTGGGCCTCTTGGAGGTGCTCACTGAATGTAGCGACTAGGGCTAATTTGGCCTCCTTTGATGAGGAAACCAATGTAGATGCAGGGGAGATTTTGGCCTCCTTCGATGAGGTGTCAGAAGCACAGGGTTTAGCCTCTGTGTGAGGCAGGGCACCAGATATCAATCGGCCTTTGTGTGAGGCACAAATACCATATAAAAAAGGCCTCTTTTGAGGCTTTCTTGGCAATGATTTGACTTCACTGTGGTGAGAGTCGATGGACTCTGCTAATGATGATTATGACCTACAAAAACAAACTTGTTTCAAATGTGCTTTGAAACAAATTTTACCTCCTCGATATGCAGTGATATAAGGCCAAACTAAGCCTAGCGTGCAAGAGAAGTTGCAGAGATTTGCCACTGGAGGTATGTAATCAATGAGCAAATGATTTGATGCTATTCCACTCACTCTGATACCATGTCTGAGTGGAAGTCCAAGATCATGGAATAGAAATCAAACACGAATGCAATGTATTGAAAACAAACTAAATTGATTTACAACTGAACTGGTTTAAATAGGTGAAGCTTGAGGAACAAGTCTCCATGAGAATAGGAAAGGTGGCATAAATGGAACCAAGAGAATAGCTCAATGTTTAACCTCCCTCCAAAATAGTAGTGATGTGTCGAAGATGGATCGACGCATCTACTAATGACTCAACAAGAGAACTTAGTCTTTCCACATGTGAGGAAAATCACTAACTATGATTAAGTTAGGTATAACTCGTATGAGTTTATACACTAACACTTATGAACCAACTAAGACATTCTATAGCCCTTAGAAAATGTTGAAGAGTTCCACCATACTTCTAGTAGTGGTAAGAAACTTGTATCTCTAAACCACATTTCTTCAAATTTGAATGTGTACCTTCTTTTAAGGTATTCATACTTGATCTCCAGGCCGATAGGGAAGTGACCAAAGCTAGTGAATGGTGCAATGGTGTTGAAAAACTCTTGGAAACTTTCAAGGCATTTGAGTGTGATGAGAAATTTGTTTAATCTTTTTTCTATGAGACCAAAGTCTTTTCTTTTATTTTTGCAAGTGAATTTTCCATTCTTTTTTGATACAATCAATTATGAAGTCCTTGAAATCCTCCATGCTTTTGGATGGTGGAATAATTGCCCATGATTTTTCTTCCTCATCAAGGATGGTGTTAAAATATCCTCCTAAAATCACCATTTCATCTTTCAATATGACAAGATTAGAGTTGATTATCTCCTAGAACTTGCACTTTTAAGTGGTACCTGTTGGTCCATAAACATTAATCGCCCACATATCCAAGTTCAACAAACATTTTTATATTTACCAAGAATCTAGTTTTCTCTGCTTAAAATTGTCTCCATTTCTAAGAAACTCTTTTTGTTTGTAAGAGTAGATAGCCCCCTAAAGCTCCATTAGTGGCCACCAAAGGAGAGTTCCATAAATTCCATTCCTAAGAAAATTGTTTCTGTAGATCTGTTTCTTACAAAAGTAATATGTATGTCTTTAATTTATCTAACTAACATCTAATAAGGTGTCTTTTATTAGGGGTGTTAATGCCCCTAACATTCCATAAGAGGACCTTCATTGCACCTTAGGAGAGTTTCCCACTCTCCTCGATCTTAGTGATTTTTAATTGGTGGTTTGAATCTCTACAGATCAATTTTTTCCTTTATTTTTATAGACTTGGTTTTGCACCCTTTTCCATTATGCTCAAGAGTGTAACTTCCAACTTTCTCCTCTAGAGGTGTTTATGACATGGATAATTTTTTTTCCCAGATGGGTTCTTGCTATTCATGAAGGACTTCATTTTCCAAATCATCACATATATCATTTCCCACATTCATCATGATTTCCTCTAATATGGAGTTAATAGTGGTTTCAAAAGCCCATGTATCCTCCTTTTCCTCAATTTTTTGAAATTGACAATTCTTTTCACCCTCCTTGAGATGGGAGATTGTGGGGATAATAATCTATAAACCATTTGTATTGAACTACTCTTGATCATATCCATTTGTACATCCCACACAATTTACTTCCAACTCTTTGAAGTTTTCTAGACTAGTCTCACTAAGGGTATTATCTTCCAAAACAACTAGATTTTCAAAGGTCTCCTTAAAAGAGACTAACTTGTTACATGAAACTGTGTTGCATTTATAATGTCCAAATCCATTGCAATTTGAACATATGATTTTGGGTCCCTCATAGTAGATATTGTGTTCCCATTCACCTACAAAGGTCTAAAGTGTGATGGTCTTGGGAAAACCTTTCTTAGCTTCCAAAAGAATATAGATCCTAATATCCTCTTCTATTAATAAAGACTAACCTTTGTCCCTAGTATGGAAAGTACCTATAGAGTCACCTATAAGCCTCAGAATATTCTCATCTCTATATTCTAAAGGTAGGTTTTCTAGCTTGATCCAAAAGGGTATATGTGAGATCACTGCTTTCATTGCATTAAAATTTGTCTTCCAAGGTTGTAGGTATAGATCCACTCCTTCAAATAACTAGACATTTTTCTATAATACATGCTCTCTATCTTCTTTGTTGAGAAATATGACAATAAAAAAAACCTTCTTCAAGCATAATAATTTCCTCACATAGTCTAGTTCATATTAATCCATCCAAACAAATCACTTTTAGAGGGAAAGTTCTTCCAAAAATTACCAATTAACATAGCCTTCTTAAGTTTTCTCATCCTACCTCCTCCAAGGTCCTCTGGAATATGCACTTGGAGTTCTATACTTTGTTTTGTATTAAGTGAGTTTTGCAAAGTTTCTTTAATTTGGTAAACCTTCATGCTGCCTTTATGGTGTTTTGTGTTGGAGGTGTCCTGGTATTGAGGACTTGTGTTCTCATTTTATTCATAACATGAAGTTTCATCTAAATAAAGGTATTTATGTCTTCATCCTTTCTTCTATCAATACATGATTTCCTTGAATGAAACTTAAAATGCACATGGTTTCTTGCTACCCTTTGCCTAGGAGGAGCCATTTTTCTTAGATGAAAGAGATCATTTTGTTTAGGTAGAGCTCTACTGACATGCTATTTGTCCCACTTATTGATATGGCTTATCATGAACTCTAAATCTTTTCTAAAAATCTAATGTCCCATGATGGATAGAGCCACTTGGATGTCTATTTAATCTATGGTGGGTAATGGCTCACAAAAGGGTCCCCTTGATTCCTAGCAGTAGAAGAGTTTATTTTCCAAATTTTAATACCAAATGTTGATAAAAATGGTGAATAATTACAATGAGACTAAACATAAAGTGAATAAATTTGATTATAAAAAAAGGATAAACATGTGATTGTATGTTAGGGTAAAATTGCAAATCAGGGCAAATAAATAAACAGCAATGATAAAACCCTAGCAATGCACAATGAAGCACAAGACAACATGAAAATCAAAATAAGAAATGTAAATGCAAACCGATCTCCACGCTATGCTTGATTTATCTCCATTGCTCTTCTCCACCTCGCATGAGCATGCAAGATTTTGAAGGATTATTGTTGGAAGAATGTTGGGTGCTCATTTCTGCAGCATAACATTAAGATGAAGATGACATGAGGATGATAGTTGAAGGATGCAAAGGCTCTAATGATATTTTGACAGAATAATGGTACTTGAAGCTCAATGCATTCTAATGATAATTTGGCAGAGCAATGTTACTTGAAGCTCAATGCATGCTAATGGCTTGTGAGGGGTTTGATTTATAGGAAAGGCTTGGTTTCAATGGATGGTTGAGATTAAAAAGCTAATTGATTGATGTGGACGGCTAGGATTGATTAGGTATTCCCACTCTTCAAGGGAGTTGTAGTCATTTGACAAGTGTCAAGGAGGATAGGGCTCATGTGTGCTTGTGTACATAAAAAGTACTACATATAAAAGATATTAAATAAAAGGCTGTAGTACCACTTATCTTTTTTAAATGAAAGAGGCACACATGTCGGCTAAATGATAAGATAAATTAATTAAATAAATAAAATTTATTTAATTAATTGGAAAGTCGGCTTATAATGAGAACTTAATTCAAA
Source organism: Cunninghamia lanceolata (assembly GCA_027924645.1). Taxonomy (NCBI): domain Eukaryota; kingdom Viridiplantae; phylum Streptophyta; class Pinopsida; order Cupressales; family Cupressaceae; genus Cunninghamia; species Cunninghamia lanceolata. Next base: position 9,425,477 of record BSBN01000348.1, read on the forward strand.
TAAAATATTTGAATTAGTTGGGATATGAGTTGAATATTAATTAAATAAATAAAATTTATTTAATTAATTGGATAAGTGAATAGGATGAGATGTGGAAATTAATTAAATAAATAAAATTTATTTAATTAATTGGCTAAGTAGGATAAGGATGGGATTGAATGGGATTTTAATTAAATAAATAAAATTTATTTAATTAATTGGCTAATGGATAAATGGGATTAAGAGTGGGATTTAGGACAAAATGCTACATGATGTCTTAATAATGTTTTTAACAAGGTGTTGCAAGACATGGACAAAGTTGGAACAAATTTGGGTGTCTACATTTTGCCCCTCTTTGAGATGATGTTCGAGATGATAAGATTTACGTCGAGTAACATCATTTCAAAGAAGTTAAGGTGTGGATAATCGATAGGGATAATGATGATGGAAAGATATGATGATGATGCCCCCTCGAGAGGATAGGCAGGTTGGACAAACACGGGTAGGCTCTCGAAAAGAAATGGCTAGGCTGCAAAAGAAAGATAGATAAGAGAATGGATAGAAGAAATGATGATGTGTTATGCTGCAATGAAGGTGAGCAACCATGATGTTTGATATAGCACTAGACATTATGCACCAAGGTATAAGGAACCAGGGTGACGATGTGTCTCGTGCCCCAGCATAATACAACCTTGTCTAACGTATGAGGAAGGAGACTTAGAGCATTGAAGTCCTAGTGCACAAAAGGTATGATATGACCTTAGATGCAAAGGATAGTGCAAAAAGTTATTCCAACATACACAAGAGATGAATATTAGCTGGAAAGATAATGATTTGATGCAAATGCAAGATAAAATGATAGCACACACAAGCAAGCAAGCAAGCATGCACAAATGATACAAAAACAAACAAGGTATTGCCCCTATCAAGCTGTAAACCAATGATTAATTGTTTGATGATGATGATAGTTGAGAGTGTTGTCATTGCGGGGAAAGCTATATCCCGAGATCAACACAAGGTTGTTTGTTGAATTGGTTGGCTAATTGACTAATTACTTTGGCTTACAACAAGGCTAGGATCAAGACCATTGATTGAGCTTGGATAACTTGGCTTGATTGCTTAACTTGATTGGTATGGATTAAGGATGGGCTTGCATTTGGATCATTGTTTGGAATGATTGGAAGAGTATTGAAGGATGATTAGATGAAGTGATGATTGGATTGATGTGCTATGATAGATTGATTGGAAGAAGTTGTTTATTGATGATGTAGAAGATAGATGATAGAAGAAATGATGAAAGGAGAAAAATGAAAATCGCTTGTACCTGAATCTGGGCACTTCCTTCGTACTTCAGACTGCCTACATACCCTATATCCATGGGATCAAGGCACTTAACGATGGAAATGAGATGTAGGTCTGATGTTGTGTTTTATTGATGAGATGATAAAAATGGATTGATATTGATGAAATGTTGATGATGTGATGATATGTGGTGGATTGAGCTGCTTTTGATTTGCTGAAGTGATTGGATTTGTTTTGATGGTTAGCTTGATGTGTTTGGGTTGTGATGGTTGCTATTGCTGGGTTGATTGTTTTGATGATTGGATTTGTTGAGAATGATGATAGTGATGGTGTGATGATAAGAGTGTCCACTCAATCTAAGTATAAGCAAGTGTTCTTAGTGTGCACAAAGGATATAAAACAAACAAGGTGTTGCCCTTGTCAAGTCATAAACCAATGGTTGATTGTTTCATTGATGAGGATAGTGTTGTCATTGTGGGGAAAGCTATATCCCTAGATCAACACAAGGATGTGGGAAAGCTATATCCCATTGATGATGATTGATGATGATTGATTTGGCTCATGACAAGATTAGGATCAAAAACTTGTAGATTGGATTGGATAATGTTCCTTGATTGATTAGCTTGCTTGATATGGATTAGTGTGACTTGGATTTAAGATCATTGCTTAGATTGATTGGATTGATATGATTGAAAATGGATTGATTGAAATGGATGAATGAATGTTATTGATAGGAAGAATTGATGATGATGATGTGGATTGTTTTGGATTGATGATGATTGGTTTTATTGCTTAGATTTTTTCATTGGATATTTGATTTTTTTGTGTTTTTGGAATATTTTGATTTTTTTTCTTTGTTTTTTGAAATATTTTGTTTTTTTTTTTTGTGTGTTTTTGAAATGTTGTGGTTTTTTTTTGGATTTTTTGAAAGTTTTGGGATGTCAATGGATTTACAATTTGGGTAGCTGTTGTGCTAGATACCAATGACAAGGGAAAACCAAGTCTAGGTGCAAAGATGGATGAATGGGATTGGATGGATAGATAAGAGGATAGGCCATATAAGGGATGGATGCTTGCCTCATGATAAACGGATAGGTAGGCTATAGTGAAAAGCTTCATGATAAGGGTATGCCATAGCGGATGGATCATAAAGGAGCTAGGATGTGATCTTCAAAGGCTATGTTGCATAGGAGGAACTTGCCCCATTCTAGGTGGTAATGCTTAGGATTTTACATGACAAAGTTCATGACCAAGGGATGACATGATAGGTTTTACATGACAAGGTGTATGATAGGTGGATAATGATAATATGGATTGATGAGGAAGGTATGAGGTATACCAAGAGATATCCACAGCATGTTTCAAGATTTTGCCCCTATGTCTTCGTCAAAATCAAAAGGCAGAAGGATGGATGAATGGATAAATGGGTTCAATAGGATAGGCTTGTTTATGTAATGGCTAAGGATGGTAGGATGGTAAATGATATAATGGGATAGATAGTTTGGAAATGGATAGGTTGGATAAGACAATGTGCCCCCAAGTGTAAGTGACATAGAAGATCAACCTACACATGATGCCTGTTTGCCAGGTTTTCATCATGGTACTTATCCAAGGCGCCTGTTTACCAGGTTTTCACCGTTGGACGAAGGGCTTTCTCTTTACTTTTTTGATTTTTATTTTTTCTTCTTTTTTTTGCTTTTTTGCTTTTAGATGAGATGACATGACAATTACACATGGCGCCTGTTTGCCAAGTTTTCACCAGGGTAATGGATAGGAGGGACTCAAGTGGCTAGTGCTATGAAGGTTGATAGTGTCCCTTTAGAGATTGATGATGTCTTCACATGGACCATGTCAAGTGTGCTCATAGATGTTGATAAGGGATTGTATGGATGGGAGATGGATTAGGTGGATAGTAGATTATGATGTGGATCATGGTAGGGTAGGCTAGTAGCTTATGGTGTGGATTTATATAGGCTTATGGAATGAAGATGGACGAAAAGTTTATGCCAAAGCATGAACCATAGGGATAGCATGGGGGAGATATGTAGGATAATGGATGGAAGATGGGGAGATGTAGTTGTGTGGAGATGCTGCGGAGTGGAAGGGAATCATGACCAACGGCTGCACACATCGTGATAAACATTGAAGCTTTTGATTGGATGGTGGTGTAGGAAGCAATGGAGATGCTTGCTTAGGAGATGGTTGATGAAGTGATTTAGGAACCCACATAGATTTAGTATGTTTAGTGCGTTTGTTTTGCTTGTGGGATTTTTGAAGGGAATGGAAGTTTTGGATGGAAGTAGGCTTTTGGATGGATATAGGTGGTTGGGATTCTTGAGATGTAGAGGAGGATGCCTCATTTCCTTTGCTAGCTATTGGCTTAGGAACCCAAACCATTTTGCTTTTAGGCTTTGCTTTTGGAGGTATGGGCTTGGATAGCTGTGTGAATGTACTTTGCTTAGAAGATGGATGATTTAGGGACTTTTCACATTGATACCCTAAGGCATGAGGGTCCTTAGGAGTTTTAGTTAGATTTTTGGCTTTATAGATAAAGGCATCCAAATGTTTATTTTGGAATCCCATGGGGTGGGTGGAGTGGATGGAATGATTGGAAGCTTTATGCTTAAACGATGTGTGCTTTTGTTGGCCATGATTAGGGATGCAAGGATACTTATGAACAATAGGTATGTTAGGTGTTGGAAGCAGCGGTGGCAAGGTGGATGGAGGGATATTTGGAGTTGGTAAAAGTGGAGGCAAAGTGGATGGTGGAAGATGTATGGTCACATGCTTTTGAAAATTATAGGATGATGGAGGTGGAATGGCTACATATGTTTTGGGTAGATGATGGGGGGTGCGATGGAAAGTGGTAGATTTAGGATGCATGAAGGGATTACCAACATCTTGGCCTTGTTTACCTTGGGGTGTGTATCCAAGGCCATATGAGCATGGAGGAACTTTGACATGGTTTGGCTCCAAAATACCTTGTTCATAAAGGACTAGACCTTTGCCTTGGTAGCTCTTGTTTTGGAGGATACGATTGACTATGGGACTTGGTGTGCTTTGAACCTTAGACTTGAGCTCATTATTGGATGGAGAAGATGAAGTGGATAAAGGTCGTTGTTGTCCGAAGGAAGAAAACTCATGTATAAGGGTGGTAAGACCAATAGGACATGATGGTGGACTTGAAGTGGAATCGATGGTCAATGTGAAAGGAGGATCATTAGGATCTTGCTTATGTTCATGTTGATCCAAGTTATTGGTATGATCTTTTATGCTTACTTGGGGGACAAGTGTCTCATCATGACAAGTTGATGTTTGCTCATTATGGATAGGGCTAGATGGTAGATGACTAGGAGCAATGTGGATATCTTGGTCATGGATAGATATAGGATTATGGATAGGATCAAGGTGCTCATGGATAGCTTCTTCATAGGTATCATCTTGATCATAAAGAAGGTAAATGTTATGGATGGGTTGCATGGAAGTGTTTTGATCTTGAGTTGGACTAGGGCTTAATGTTTCCACATGTTTAAGATTATGCTCTTGACATACCTCTTGACTTTGGATGGAAGTGGAAGGTTCTTGAGTGGACTTGATAGGCTCTTGATAGTTATCAACATGAAGGCATGATGGCTCTTGACTTAGGCTTGTGGTTAGAGACTCTTGAATAGACTTGTTGGCTTGTAGGTCACATGATGGGCTTAAAGGGCTAGGTATGTTAATGGAAGCCTCTTGAAGAGGTTCAAGGATATGTGAACCACATGATGAGATTATAGGATTGGACATGACCTTTGGAAGTTCATTGGTAGGCTCATGAATTAGTGTTTGACATGGAGGTAGTTTATTCCTAGCTAGTAGCCAATGGATCACATCCTTTGCAAGTGTATGGGTGGATGGAAAATATAATGGATGTATGATAATGGTAGTTGGTGTTGGATTAGGATTAGGACTAGGATTAGGTTGAGACCTAATTGGATTGGGTGGATTAGGATAAAAGGGGGGTGATACATAGGATTGGGATGATGTGGCATGTTTTCCCATTATAGGTAGGTACACCTTGTAAACAATTGGAACAAATATTGGGCATTGATTTGTATTATGGCCTTTGGTCCTATGGTATGCACAATAATCATGTTCATCATATGGACTTTCTTCACATGGTTTGACTTTAGGAAGTTCAATGAGTTTTGCTTCAAGCATCCTTTGTAAAACTCTCTCAGCCGCATCCTTTTGTGAAGGATTAGAATGACATGGTGATGAAGGTAATGAAGGGCTTGGTGGTTTGGAAGGTTGATGGATTAATGGACTAGGAATGGGATCACATGGTGGTGTTGGGATAGGATTGGTTGGCTCATGTGTTGGTGTGTGATTGGATGGTGGTGGCCACTCTAGATTGGTATCTCCCTTATCAAAGGTTATTAGATCTTGCATAGGATAACTTGGGCTTGTTTGATTTATGTACAAGGGGCCATTGAGATTTGCATGTGTTTCTTGTTGCAGAGGTGGACTTAGGTCTATCAATGGTGCTTGATGATCTTGTTGAAAAGGTGTACTTGGACTTGCTTGATTTATGTACAAAGGGCTATTTAGACTTGCATGTTGTTCTTGTAATATCACTTGATTGCCTTGTGGATGGGCTTGGTAGTGCATTGGAATGGTGGTATGAGGGATTGGATAAGTTTGAGGTGGAGGTTGATAGGTTGATGTGGCATTGACTTGGTGGATAGGTGGAATAAGTTGATAGGAAGTGGATGGATATGACATGTGGCTATAAGGTGGATTAGGTTGATAGGAAGTGGCTAAGGATTGTTGTACTTGTCGAGCTTGACTAGTGGCTAAAAGGTGTTGGACTTGGGCTATGGAGTGTTGTAGTTGAGGTGATTGGCTTGCGTGGGGTTGAGCTTTTTGGATGAAGAATTGTAATATTTCAATGGCATCTTGGTTTAGGGGTTGTAATCCTTGATAACGATTTTGGAGGAATCTTTGGAATTTGATTTCTAGGTCCTCTAGTGTAGACATGTTGTCACCACGTGTTTGTCTTAAGTCCTTTTAGCAAGTGCTTGTTTAGGGATTTGGATGATGATGTGGAATGTTTAGATGATGTGTTTAGATTGATTTGTTTATGTGTTTGGGTGTTTAGAGCTTGATATGGCAATATTCAAACAAATGATTATGCATATACACACATGAATCACTCACGCAAGACACATAAGCAAGTTGTTAGTTTGGAAGAATGTGATGATGGTTAAGCAAGCACATGAAGACAATTCAACAAGTCCTAGTCAAGGCAAGGCCACTATCACAAGGAGGTTCTAGTGAAAATCCGGGGGACCGGCACCCCACGAGCATCCAGCAAGCCACTTAAGACTTTAACTAACCCTACTAGGAGTTTTAATATACACAAAGGTACACCTCCTTTCGAGTTAGCACTGTATGGTGAGCGCTAATACCGGTTAGACTTGGCTTTCGCCTTATCCTCTGATTTTTATAGCGGACCGGATGAAAGTACCGCTTGAGGTCATTCCCTTGGGGTGGATACCAAGGCAGGCCTCTCTAAGGCTAAACAAAAGCAACACAAGTAAATGTTTTTGATCTCCAAGTTCGTGTTGGAACGCGAGGAGAGAGCATACACATTTACTTGGTTACACTCGCATGGGGTTTATTAACCTTAGAAGTTCAATGTGTGGAAGACAATGCAAGCACTTGTTTGTTTTAAAGCCCAAATCTAAATGTGATGAAAGACAATGGTTCGTTTTAGCCCAATTTTTCGATGGTGTGAATTTGCAAACAATTGTTCATTTTATGCCCAAAATCTAAATGTGTTTGCAAACAATGATTAGAAGATGAAAGAGATGAAAGATTAGAATGAGTGCACCTGATTATTTCACTATCCAAATTGTTGTAGATGTTGATGTCAATGTTGCTCCAGCTCCTTATGATCACCTACAACATAAAAAAAAATAATATTATAATGCAGGCATAAAAATAGGCTCATCAGGCAAGAAAAATTGTAATTTTAGATGCATAGCCGAATTAGATTTGATTATTTCGATAGATTTTTGGTTCAAAAATTAAAAAAGCAAAGAAGAGACCCCCATTAATTTTCAGAGAGCTTTCCGAAAATGTAAAGAAATCAGAAAAATTCCCTGATTTGCGCCCAGAAATGCGGATTTATGAAAATAGTACAGTCAGCAAAGATCTGATTTTTTTGCATAGTAAACGACCTCCAAATTAAATCTGCAAAACATAGACCCCTATTAGAATTTCAAGAGCTTTCCAAAAATGCAAAAAATTCTGAAAAATTCGCTGATTTGCGCCCAGAATTGCGATTTTATGAAAAAACATAAAAACGTGATAAATCCCGCAAAAATCGCGATAAACTCGAAATTTTTCTGCTGTAGCTTCCTTATATCATGGACAAACTTCTGCTAAAATCTTGTAAAAAAATTCGTAGCCGTTTGGAAGATATGATGAAATCTTTAAAACCTAGGGTTTTGTCCAAAAAGTAGCAGATCTGCAACAAAAAGTTAATTAAACCTGCAAAACTCAACAATGGGGGTTATATGAATGCAAATTTTTACTACAAAAACCTACAAAAAAGATCAAGCGAAGTGAGTCCCACCGGGCGTGCCAAATGTATGTTAGGGTAAAATTGCAAATCAGGGCAAATAAATAAACAGCAATGATAAAACCCTAGCAATGCACAATGAAGCACAAGACAACATGAAAATCAAAATAAGAAATGTAAATGCAAACCGATCTCCACGCTATGCTTGATTTATCTCCATTGCTCTTCTCCACCTCGCATGAGCATGCAAGATTTTGAAGGATTATTGTTGGAAGAATGTTGGGTGCTCATTTCTGCAGCATAACATTAAGATGAAGATGACATGAGGATGATAGTTGAAGGATGCAAAGGCTCTAATGATATTTTGACAGAATAATGGTACTTGAAGCTCAATGCATTCTAATGATAATTTGGCAGAGCAATGTTACTTGAAGCTCAATGCATGCTAATGGCTTGTGAGGGGTTTGATTTATAGGAAAGGCTTGGTTTCAATGGATGGTTGAGATTAAAAAGCTAATTGATTGATGTGGACGGCTAGGATTGATTAGGTATTCCCACTCTTCAAGGGAGTTGTAGTCATTTGACAAGTGTCAAGGAGGATAGGGCTCATGTGTGCTTGTGTACATAAAAAGTACTACATATAAAAGATATTAAATAAAAGGCTGTAGTACCACTTATCTTTTTTAAATGAAAGAGGCACACATGTCGGCTAAATGATAAGATAAATTAATTAAATAAATAAAATTTATTTAATTAATTGGAAAGTCGGCTTATAATGAGAACTTAATTCAAATAAAATATTTGAATTAGTTGGGATATGAGTTGAATATTAATTAAATAAATAAAATTTATTTAATTAATTGGATAAGTGAATAGGATGAGATGTGGAAATTAATTAAATAAATAAAATTTATTTAATTAATTGGCTAAGTAGGATAAGGATGGGATTGAATGGGATTTTAATTAAATAAATAAAATTTATTTAATTAATTGGCTAATGGATAAATGGGATTAAGAGTGGGATTTAGGACAAAATGCTACATGATGTCTTAATAATGTTTTTAACAAGGTGTTGCAAGACATGGACAAAGTTGGGACAAATTTGGGTGTCTACAGTGATTAATCATCAAATCTAAAATGTAACATGGATAAACACATAAAAATAAATTAAAAATCAACAAATAAATATGACATTAGATATACTTGGAGAAACATTTTCAAAAAACTCCACCACCATGTTAGAAATGAAGGTAAAGAACTATCCATCGAAATTTGATTACAATTGCAATATAGATATTTAATTATGTAGAACCAAAATGAAGATAGTATGAAATCAACACAAAGAAGTAAAATAACAGAAGATCAAACACATAATATAGAGTTTACATGGAGAAACCCTTTTGAGAAAACACAAGAAAATATGCACTAGTTTGTATTAACTTCAATAGAGTTTACAATACAATGATATCAATGTCCTATCAAGTCTTCAATCTAGCAGTGCTTGTTTTTCCACTCTCAAGTCTTCTCATACACAACTGTAATACAATATCCTCATAAAGGAGTTGCCTTATATGGAAAGAAAAGATAACATATACCTCTACCGTTAGATATGTTCAACCTAATGATGAATGGTCTAGATTTACTATATATATATATATAATATGGATTTCGGGGGTGTTGCCCCCAAACCCCCACCAGGGCATGCAGCCCGTAGACCCCCCATTGAGGGGATGGTCCCCTCTGACCCCACAATAGGGGTACCCCTCTGCACCCCCTAGATAACCATCATCCATTAGGTATTGAGATCAAACATGCAGTTCAAACAAGATCGCTACTTGATGAATACTTCTTCCCTTATGGAAATTTATGAACAACATTAGGAGTAATTAATTACATAGGATTTATAAGGTTGATGGCACCTTAATCCTAACATGCTAAAGAGATACAAAACTTGTATTAATCACAATGAAAGTTTTACATCTATACAATCTACTCTGATTCTTTGTAACAAAATTCTAGCAACATAATAGTAATCACATCTAAAAATTATCTTATACCTCTATCCCATGCTCTAATAAATAGATTTTTTGAAAAAAGAAACTATAAATGGATTACAAAAAATAGTGGTTAAAACTATGATCCCAAAATTAGGGGCCTACATAACACAAGTTGACATAGTAGAGGAGGGCCTTAATAGGCTGTCTAATCTTGTAGCTAAAACTCAACAGTCAATGGGAAAATATAAACTCTTTATTGAAATTATCATGCATATGACATTACAACATTGAAAAGTCTTTACATTCAGTGATCAAAAGATCAACATTACAATAGAGACCCAAATTCCCTATCCTTCTATTCTCATCCTGTTCTCTCTCTCTCCTCTCCTTCTCTATTCAGTTCATCTATTATTTCTACCCTCACCAAGCATTACTCAACATAGCTCCACTACTCATAAAGGATCCCTGTAGCATGATGATGGATTCTTAAATTGGCTGCCACTCCTTCCACGATCTCTACAGAATTCTTCATGCCCGAAATAGTTCACCATATTTAGCTCTTTCATTACTGGTGCCAGAATGTCACGGTCGTGCCAATGAATGCATAGAGTGTTCAAACCAAGAAAGTCAACAAGATTTGGAAATGTCAAACACACAGGCTCGCGATATTAGGAAGACCCAGATCAAGTTAGGTCAATGTTGAAAATCATTGCAGAGTCTTCAACATATGCACTATCGGAAAGACCAAGAAAAGTTAGGCCAAACACTGGGCATCGGGGTGATGGGGAGACATTTGAATTGTCTTCCAATGAAGCAGGTCCCACCAAAGAGTGGCCATCAGGGAGATAGGAAACATGGTCATGCTGAACGCTAGGCATCAGGGTGATAGGGAGACATTTGAACTGTCTTCTGATGAAGCAGGTCTCACTGAAGAGTGGGCATCATGGGGATATGAAACATGGTAACACCGAATGCTAGGCATCGAGGTGATGGGGAGACATTTAAACTATCTTTCGATGAAGCAGGTCTCACCGAAGAGTGGGCATCAAGGGGATAGGAAACATGGTCACACCGAAAGCATATGAAGACCGAGAGCAAGTACCAATGGAATGACCGAGAGACTTGAAAAGAGTCATCCCAAAGAGGAAGGTCATACCGATCACAAGCATTAGAGAAGGTTTCGCCAATAAAGGCTGTCACTAAGACCAAAATCAGAGTCTAGCTAAAAAGTAAGAAACTCCTCCCGCTAAAAGTACTTCAAAGTACATTTTTAATTCAGACCAATATGTCCCCAAGTTGAATGTCGACCATTAAAAGGAACCAAAATGACTGCAAAACACACCAAAAATTAGAGAAACTAAACTATACATTTTTTTGGGTGATGTGGGATAACTTGTCCACCCAGATGCTCCTGCATTAGACACACTAGTTAAGTGAAATGTTCCTTGAGGCTGAGACTCAAGAACATTTGGACCAATTTGGCAATGAAATACCAAATTTGACCAAATCTGCAACTGTCATCCAAGTTGAATCTTCAATTGGTTTATCCTTCCATCTAACAAGATACTCCAGATATTCTGTGCCCCTAGTTTTCTTGGCTATACGGAAGTCAATCACTTAATCAATATGTTCAAACTTCTTTTCAGGCATTTGAAAAATCCAATCACTTGCATCCTTTACGTCTAAAACAATTTCTCTTTGCATACTTGGCTCTCCTTCATAGTATTTTACCAGATTTTCCACATTGAATATGGGTGAAATATCTATGCTAGGTGGTAGTTCTATTTCATATGCATTGAATGAAAACTTCCTCAAGACCTTACAAGGTCCAATCTTTTTCCACTTCAGTTTATTGTATGTTCCTTGTGGGAAACTTTCTTTCCTCAAGTGTGCCAAGACTAGATCTCCTACTTCAAAATCCAGCTCTCTTTTATGCAAATCGGCTTGTTTTTTATACTTGGCTACATTTTTTGTCAATTCCTCCTATACTAATTTATGTAGATCATAAATGTATTCAACAAAATCCTTTGCTACAATACTCTTCCTTCCCAAATCAGCACTATCCTGAAGTTCATCAACTCCTCTAGGACTGAAAACATATACTATGCAAAAGTGACTCTTTCATGTACTCATGTTTATAGAGTTATTGTAAGCAAATTCTACCTGGGCCAATACCATATCCCACTAGTTCAGCTTCTTCCCCACAAGACATCTTAAGAAATTTCCCAAACTTTTGTTCACTACTTCAATTTGACCATCACTCTGTGGATGGTATGCCGAACTAAACCCTAAATTAGTACCCAATTTCTTCCATAGGGCATGCCAAAAATGACCAACAAACTTAACATCTCTATCAGACACAATGCTCTTAGACAAACCATGCAATCTCACAACTTCTTTGAAAAATAAAAAAGCAATATGTGAAGCATCATTACCTTTCTGACAAGGAATAAAATGTACCATCTTAACAAGAAAAATAAAGTCATTATCTCTTTGTGTACGAGGCAACCCCAAAACAAAATCCATGCTGATGTGTTCCCATGGTCTTTCTGGAATAGGTAATGGGTGATACAACCCAGTGTTCTATTGCAAGTATGGGCCTAATCGGTGTTGTCATTGTTGTCAACATACTCCTGTTGCATTGATGATAAGGATTGGATGAGTTGTATGCTGAAGATATTGAGAAAATTAGTCCTATCGGGAACAAAGAAGAATAGTTGAGACAGTTAGGTAAAGATCCTAGTTAAGATCAAGATTAGAAGATGCACATCAAAGGGTTTGTAGATATGTGTCTTAAGATGATCTAGTAAAGATTTCAGAGGTCCACATGAAGATCTGTAGAAGTTATGGCCACTTAAGTAAAACTGGTTCTAGCAGATGTTCAGAGGTGACAGAGTGACTCAGATAGGTCCGGTGAGATCCGGAGATGCAATATCTTGTTCTACAGATTTGGTGGAGTGTTTAAGAAGTTAATGTGAATTAACAACTCAATTGCTTCATGGTTTGGAAGTTTGTAAGCATCTATTCCAATATGACAGTGGTGACAGACTGTGTTCTTGAGGTTCTGGATGAAGGAAAGAATGATTTTAGTAAGCAAATCTAGTGTGGATGTTTTTGGTGATTCAGGCAAGCTTGTGGAGGTCTTTGGATTGTGTCCAGTTCATGTTGGTGGTCCGTATTGAAGATTGAGCTCGTAATTGAAGAATTACTTCTGGATGATGATGTTCTTCCCAAGTCTAGCTGACTGGATGAGTTACACATCCTGCTGATGATCTTGGAGATGTTCTATGAAGAATAGCATGTTCATAAGGAAGATTGAAGTCTCAGATCTATGTGGCCGATAGTGTGTTGATCCATGTGAAGTCTTTTTGTAATTAGTCTTGTTGTATTCATGTATTTGCTTTGTAATGTATGCTGACTTGGATGATTATCCCTAAGTCGATGTCTTGTATAAATAAGCAGTTGTAAAGTCATTTCAAAGGTATCTTACAGAGATGAGAGTGTGGTAGAGAGGAGTAGAGTGAAAGGTAGAGCAGAAGTATTGAGATTAAATTAAACTAACTCAAGCATGGTGAAGATGTTATTCTTTAGTTCAAGTATGTAATACTTATTATTCTGTAGACAGTGTGTCTCTTGTAGGCAATGGGCCTCTTGTGAGCAGTGTGCTCAAGCAGTGAGCCCTAATTGGCATGTGCCATTTGTTCTTTCCATTCTTTTAATAGAGAATACAATCTTGGATTAGTCACCTCGTGGTTTTTCCCTTAACTTGGTTTTGCACATCAAAATCTTGGTGTCATATGTGTTAATGTGTTTCTACTCTTGAATTGTTGCATTATGTTTCCATGATTGATTTATTATTATGCTGCTGAGTTAAGAAACAGATTTAAGTGATTAATTGCAAGAAAGTTTTAGACAACTAATTCACCCACCCTCTTAGTTGTCTGTCCTAAATCTAACAATTAGTATTAGAGCTAAGTTCCTCTAAAAGAGCTTAACTTCTTGAGGAGATCTAGGATGTCATCCTACAAGAAGGATAGTCCGAGGTTCAATGGAACCAATTTCACTCTTTGAAAAAGTTGCATGGAATGTCACTTGCAATGTATGGGAATGCAGTATTGGATCATAGCTTCAAAGAACTATGTTCCTCCACAGAATGGTCTAAGAACTATATATGAAATCAGAGATGCTGAAAATAATCTTTAGACTAAAGAATCTCTACTAATTGCCTTATCTGATTCAGAGTTGACAAATGTTATTGACCTAAAAACTACTTATGAGATTTGGGAAAAACTGGAACTTCTGCATGAAGGAGACACGTATGTTAAATGTGCCAAGCTGCAGAGTCTGAAAGGAAAATTCAAAAATCTAAAGATGAGAGAAGATGAAAATATCACTACATTTATGCTAAGAGTAAATGAGCTTGTTTATGGCATTAGATGTGCTGGTGGAATCTTGGATGAAGATGAGATTGTTGGAAAACTTCTCAGATCCCTTCTTGATTCTTACAAATATAAGATGCTGCTATTGAAGAATTTAGATCCTTTTCAAGTATCACAAGAGATCAATTGGTTGGTAAACTGGCTGCATTTGAATTAACTGAGTTTGGAGATGCCCCCCAAGACTGAATCTGCATTCAAAGCTAGTGCCTTTGTAAAAGGAAAACAAAAGTTTGACCCGGGAGAGAACTCTTCAAAGAAACTATCATGGTATGTAAAAGAAAGAAAAGACCTAGAAAAAGATGAAGTAGAAGCTACTCAACTTGAATCCCTTATTGCAAAAAGACTGCCAAGAGGATCCAGTAAGTATGAGGGGAAATTGCATTTTAAATGTTTTAACTGCAATAAGATTGGTCATTTTGCCTCAAGGTGTCTGGAAATATTTTTAAGACCAAATCCTAATAGATCAAGGTTCCAAAAGAAATGTTACTATGTTCATGAAAATGATGATGAAGAAGGAGTGACAGATGATTAATCAGAGACAAGAAACAAATTTGAAAGTGACTGGGTGTTTACTGCCATCAAGGAAGAAGATCCAATGCCCTCTAAATCTGTCGATCATAAAATTGTAGAAAGAGCTCTAGCTACCCAAGTTGAAGAAAAGGATGATTGGGTCATTGACAGTGGATGCTCTCACCATATGACAAGTGACAAAAATAAGTTCATAGATTTGGAAAGGTATGAAGGAGGAGTGGTGAAATTTGGTGATAATTCTGCTGGCAGAATCAAAGGTAGAGGAACCATTTCTTTTGATGGAAAGAACAAAACCAGTAATGTACTATATGTTGAAGGTCTAAAGCACAATCTTCTTAATGTTGGATAGTTGGTGGACAAAGGCTATGACCTCCAATTCAATAATAGAAAATGCAAGATCTTTGATAGTTTCAAAACAAAGATTGCATCTGGTACTCAAACTAAAGGTAATATCTTCCACTTGGTTGGTACTGGTAAAAGTTGCTTATTTGTTCAAATTGATCAACGTTAGTTGTGGCATAAGAGAATGTGTCATGTGAATTTTGATAATATCATCAAGATAAGGAACACTCAGGCTGTAAGAGATCTTCCAAGACTGGTGAAACCCACTAATAGTTTGTGCAAAGAATGTCAGTTGGGTAAGCAGAGCAGAGTCACATTCAAAAGTAAAGAATAGCCTTCTACTAGATTATTGGACTTAGTTCATATTGATCTATGTGGTCCGAAAAGAAGGAGTGTGCAAGGTGATAGATACTTCATGTTATTAATTGATGATCACTCTTGGATGATGTGGGTAACTTTTCTCAAAGAGAAATCTAAGGCCCTTGAGAAATTCAAAATATTCAAGGCTATGGTAGAAAATGAAACTAGATTGAACATAAAATGTGTGACAGAGGTGGATAATTCAGATCCGGTGAGTTCATAGAATTCTATGAGAAACATGGGATAAAAAGACAGTTGTCTGCTCCAAGGACACCATAGTAGAATGGAGTAGTGGAGAGAAAGAACCAGACCATGCAGGAGGCATCTAGAACCATGACGATGGAAGAAAATGTTCCTCAGATCTACTGGAGAGAACTTGTAAGTACTACAGTCTACACTCTTAATCAAGTTCAAATCAAAAGCAATACTGGTAAGACTCCTTATGAACTCTGGTTTGGTATCACTCCCACTGTGAGGTATTTCAGAGTCTTTGGTAGCAAATGTTACATCAAAAGAGATGAAGATCTAGGTAAATTTGATGCTAGAAGTGATGAAGGAATATTATTGGGTTATTCTACCCAAAGAAAAGCATACCAGTGTTATAACAAGAGACTGAGAAAGATTATAGAAAGTACAAATGTGAAGGTTGATGAAGGTATTGAAAAACCCTCCAGGTTCTATGAATATGATGAAGATAATCAAAATGATGTTTTGATCCAAGGAGTCCAAGCCCCTTCTAAAATTTAGATTCAGACTGATCCGGTGAATCAAGAAAAAGAGATGAGTTTGAATTAACCTACTCAAGAAATAAAAGTACAAGAAAGTCCCAAAATTCCCAGGTATGTAAGACTAAATCACTATGAAGATCAGATCATAGGTGATAAAAGCAAAGGTGTTCAAACAAGAAGAAAGATTGCTCAAGATTCAGAAGAGTATTGTCTGATTTCAAAGATTGAACCAAAGACAGTGAATGAATCTTGCAATGATGAAAACTAGACTAAAGCAATGGAGGAAGAGCTGATGTAAATTGAAACAAATCACACTTGGGATCTTGTTCCTAGACTAAAAAAAAAGAATGTGATTGGAACCAAATGGGTCTTCCAAAATAAACTGAATGAAGATGGTGAAGTAGTCAGAAACAAAGCCAGATTGGTCTGCAAGGGTTACTCTCAAGTAGAAGGAGTTTATTTTGAAGAAACTTTTTATCTGGTGGCAAGGATTGAAGCAGTCAGATTATTTCTTGCTTTTGATGCCTTCAAGGATTTCAAAGTATATCAGATGGATGTCAAGTTTGCCTTCCTGAATGGTGACTTGGAAGAAGAAGTATACATTGAGTAACCAGATGGATTCCAATTGTCTGATCATGGTGATATGGTTTGCAAGCTGAAGAAAGCACTGTATGGACTCAAACAAGCCCCAAGAGCCTGGTATGAAAGATTGCATAAGCATCTTTTGAAGATTGGTTTTAACAAAGGTATTGCTGACAGTAACTTGTACTTCAAAATTGATCATGAAAATATCTTGATTGTTGAAGTGTTTGTTGATGATATCATTTTTGGAGGAAGAGATAGTATGTGCAAAACTTTTACAAATCAAATGAAAAGTGAGTTTGGGATGTCCATGTTTGGGCAAATGAATTACTTCTTGGGTCTGCAAATCATTCAAACAAAGAAAGGAATCTTCATTTCTCAGACCAAATATGTGAAAGAATTGTTGAAGAAATTTGGGATGGAAGACTCAAAACCAATGAGTACTCCCATGGAAACCAGATGTAAATTGATCAAATATGATGACTCTCCTAAGGCTGATCAGAAAAAGTACAGGTCAATGATTGGAGGATTATTGTACCTCACTCAAACTAGACCTGACATTATGAATGTTGTTAGTCTTATTGCTAGATTCCAAGTTGATCCTAGAGAATCTCATGTCATGGCAATCAAGAGGATTTTTAGATATCTAAAAGGGATAGTCGAATATGGATTGTGGTATCCTAGAGATCATGATTTTTCTCTTTATGCATATACAGATGTGGATTGGGCAGGAGATGTGGATGACCAGAAGAGTACCAGTGGTGGAGCATTCTTTTTGGGGAAGAGATTGGTTTCTTGGATGAGAAAGAAACAAGAGGCAATATCTCTGTCCACTGCAGAAGCAGAATATATTGTGACAACAGGTAGTTGTACTCAAGTATTGTGGATGAAGCAAATGCTAAGAGATATTAGAGTGGAGTATGAGGAACCTATCACAATCTTCTGTGATAAATCAAGTGCAATAAACATATCAAAAAATCCAGTGTTGCATTCCAAGACTAAACATATATCCATCAAGTTTCACTTTTTGAGAGAGCATGTGAACAAGAATGAAGTCAGATTGGAGTTTGTGCCTTCCAAGGATTAGATTGCAGATATTTCTACTAAACCTCTACCTAAGGACTCTTTTGAGTATCTCAGGGAGAAGTTAGGGGTTATTACCCCTCTGGTTCTAAATTAAGGTGCATTGATGTGCATCGGTTTGGTGGATGTCATAGTCATATCTTGTGGTCTGGATTGATGATGGGAAGCTGTTACTCAGGGGGAGCAGCTGGTATGATTTTGAAGTTATGCAACTATGTGCCCTTTGCCATTGATGTCAAAGGGGGAGAGAAGACATGTGAAAAACAAGTAGTTGCTAATCAAAGGGGGAGCAGTAAAGGAAGAGAAGACATGTCAATGGTTAATGTTGATAGGGGGAGTTATGTCAGTAAGGAGAAGTTCTTGTCTTAATGGTTAAAATAGTTTTTCACATCATATGTCGCCATCAATGACAAAGAGGGAGATTATTGCAAGTATGGGCCTAACCGGTGTTGTCATTGATGTCAACGTACTTCTATTGCATTAATGATAAGGATTGGATGAGTTGTATGCTGAGGATATTGAGAAAATTAGTCCTATCAGGAACAAAGAAGAATAGTGGAGACAGTGACGTAAAGATCCCAGTTAAGATAAAGATCAGAAGATGTGCATCAAAGGGTTTGTAGATATGTGTCTTAAGATGATTGAGTAAAGATTTCAGAGGTCTGCATGAAGATCTATAGAAGTTATGGCCACTTAAGTAAAATTGGTTCTAGTAGATGTTCAGAGGTGACAGAGTGACTCAGATAGGTCCGGTGAGATCCAAAGATGCAATATCTTGTTCTACAGATTTGGTGGAGTGTTTAAGAAGTCAATGTAAATTGACAACTCAATTAGTTTGTGGTCTGGAGGTCCGTAAGCATCTATTCCAATATAACAGTGATGACAGACTATGTTCTTGAGGTTCCAGATGAAGGAAAGAATGATTTCAGTAAGCAGAAGTAGTGTGGATGTTTCTAGTGAATTAATCAAGCTTGTGGAGGTCTTTGGACTGTGTCCAGTTTATGTTAGTGGTCCTCATTGACGATTGAGCTCTTAATTGAAGAATTACATCCGGATGATGATGTTCTTGCTAAGTCTGGCTGACCGGATGAGTTACACATCCTGCAGATGATCTTAGAGATGTTCTGTGAAGAATGGTGTGTTCCTAAGGAAGATTGAAGTCTCAGATCTGTGTGGCCAATAATGTGTCGATCCACATGAAGTCCTTTTGTAATTAGTCATGTTGTATTTATGTATTTTCTCTATAATGTATGCCGACTTGGATGATTATTCCTGAGTCGATCTCTTGTATAAATAAGGAGTTGTAAAGTAATTTCAAAGGTATCTTGTGGAGATGAGAGTGAAAGGTAGAGCAGAAGTATTGAGATTAAATGGAACTGACTCGAGCATGGTGAAGATGCTATTCTTCAGTTCAAGTATGTAATACTTATTATTCTGTAGACATTGTGTCTCTTGTAGGCAGTGGGCTTCTTGTGAGTAGTGTGCTCAGGCAGTGAGCCCTAATTGGCATGTGCCATTTGTTCTTTCTATTCTTTTAATAGAGAATACAATCTTGGGTTAGTCACCCTGTGGTTTTTCCCTTAACCTAGTTTTCCACGTCAAAATCTTGGTGTCATATGTGTTATTGTGTTTCTGCTATTCAATTGTTGCATTATGTTTCCATGATTGATTTATTCTTATGCTGTTGAGTTAAGAAATAGATTTAAGTGATAAATTGCAAGAAAGTTTTGGACAACAGATTCACCCCCCTCTCAGTTGTCTGTCCTAAATCTAACATGTTCTGCGTCATGCTCTTGGCCTATTGACATACTCTACATCTCTGCACCATCTTCTTCACATCTGCAGCCATTCCTGGCCAAAAGTATGCTTCCCTCAGTAGTGCTAGTATTTTGTCCACACCAAAATGTCCACTCAAACCTCCATTGTGTTTCTCCTTCATTAAATTATCACTCATGGAACCTTGAGGTATGCATAATCTCCTTCCTTTGAATAGAAAACCTTCTTGAGAAAAATAATCTAACCAAGGTGTCCTATCCTTCTCAAGAGGATTGTTACAAGCATTCCAAGCTTCCTTAAAATCAGTATCAGCTTCATACAATTCTTTCATGGCATCAAAACTGACTACATTCACTTGCATTTCATTTGTCATGAGACATTTTATACTTAATACATCAACTACCTTACTAGATTTCCCACTTCTATGCTTTAATACAAAAGAATAACTTTGCAAGAATTCAACCCACTTCATGTGTCTTTGATTTAGCTTACCTTGGCTATTAATGAACTACAAAGCATGATGGTCTGTGTATAAAACAAACTCCTTGGGTAGAAAATAATGTCTCCATTTCTTCAATGCTTGGACTATAGCATAAAATTCTTGATCATATACTGAATACTTTATTTTTGCCTCATTCAGCTTCTCACTAAAGTATGTAATTGGTCTCCTTTCTTGGCTGAGAAATCCTCCTATTGTTGTTCCACTCACATCACAATCAACTTGGAAAACTTTTCCAAAGTTTGGCAGCGCTAACACCGGCTGCTCTATCACCTTAGCCTTCAAAAATTAAAAACTTTTCTCTGCTCCCATTGTCCACTTGAAATCTCTTCTTACTCCTTTCATTGTCTCAGTTATGGGAGCACAATTCCCACTGAAATTCCTTATGAACTTCCTATAGAAGCTTGCTAACCCATGAAAGCTATGGGCCTCAAAAGTATTCCTCAGTGATGGCCATTCAACTATAGCCTTTACTTTCTCTGGGTCCATTTTCAACCCTTCTTCTGAGATTACAAATCCCAAGTATACTAACTCCTTCTTCATGAAAGTACACTTCTTTAGATTTACCATCATCTTTTCTTCCTTCAACCTTTGAAAGACAACCCTAATATGTTCTAGATGTTCCCCTTTTATTTTACTGAAAATTAAAATATCATCCAAATAAACCATCACAAACTTACCAAGATAGGGTTTCAACACTTGATTCATCAGCCTCATGAATGTACTGGGTGCATTTGTGAATCCAAATGGCATGACCAGCCACTCATACAATCCATCCTTCATCTTGAATGATGTTTTCCACTCATCCCCTTCATGGATTCTAATTTGATGATATCCACTCTTCAGGTCAATCTTTGTGAAGTATTTTGCTCCACTTAAACAGTCCATTAAATCATCCATTCTAGGTAATTGGAATCTATATTTGATGGTGATCTTATTAATTGCACGGGACTCTATACACATTCTCCATTCACCTCCTTTCTTAGGTGTTAGGACTGTAGGTACAACACATGGACTGAGACTTTCTCTGATGAGCCCCTTGTCTAACAACTCTTGAACTTGTCTATTTAACTCCTCATTCTCTTGTGGTGTCATTCTATATGGTGCCTTGTTTGGCAAACTTGCATCCAGAATCAAATCCATGCAATGACTGATTTCTCTTACTGGCAGTACTCCATCCAGAAACTCTTTCATCATTATGTCAGAGTACTCATTAATCAACTCTTGAACTTTTGCTAGAAATTCCTCTTCCTCTTCAACTATCAAGTTTTGTGACGGTTGAGCCACAAATGCATAACAAACACCATCCTTTTTTAAGTCCTTCATGAACTTCTTTCCTGAAACAAGACACACCCCAGAAGGGCCTTCAACTTCCTCATCTTTGTCTTTCATAGGATTCAATATGAATTTTTGCCCATCCTTCTGAATAGTATATGTATTGTTCTTACCATCGTGAACAACTTGTCTATCAAACTGTCATGGCCTTCCCAACAAGAGATGGCAAGCATCCATTGGCATTACATCACAAAGTATTTCATCCTTATATCTACCAATCTGAAAATTGACTAAACATTGTTCTCTTACCACTAATTGATGCTCTTTCTACAGCCATGAAACCCTTTATGTGCTAGGATATTTCATCCTTTTTAGCTTCAACTTCTTTACCATTTCTTTAGACACAATATTGTATGTGCTACCACTGTCTACAATCACCTTGCAACATTTGCCACTAGACTTGCATCTAGTTTTGAACAAATTTCTCCTTTGTACTGGTTCAGTCTCTAACTTCTCAGGGCTTAACAAAATCTTCCTTATCACCAAGGACTCTCCGTTCTCTACATCTTCTCCATTCTTTGCAGATTCTACAATCTCCTCCTCTTCTGCTTGGGCTACATGCACTTTGGCTTCCTTTCCTTTAACTCCACCTTGAACTTGTGGACATTCAAAAGATCTATTCTCAATCTCTTCACATTGATAGCATGTACTAGTGAAGCCTCTACCTCTTCCTCTTCCAAAGTTTCATCTCTGTCAAAATGATTCTCCTCTTCCTCTAAAGTTTCCTCTACCTCCAGCTTCCTGAGTTTGAGAGGTGCTATTTGCATTCTATTTTGCATCATATCCTCTTCCACCACTACTTGGTCCTCTACCACAAGCATTTCTACCTCTGCCCCAGTTGTTTTGTTGTTTCCGGTTCAGCTTCTTCTCGGCCTTCAAAGCACATTGATAACTTGTCTCCTCCATGCTTTGCAATATGAA
This sequence comes from Cunninghamia lanceolata, assembly GCA_027924645.1. Lineage (NCBI taxonomy): Eukaryota > Viridiplantae > Streptophyta > Pinopsida > Cupressales > Cupressaceae > Cunninghamia > Cunninghamia lanceolata. Next base: position 9,447,919 of record BSBN01000348.1, read on the forward strand.
CAAACTAATTTCATCTTGTATGGACATCCACAATCCATTCAAGTACCTTGCAACTTGCTCTGCTTCATACTTTGTGTGCTCTGCTCGAATATTAAATCTATAAAATTCTTCTATGTACTCCTTGGCACTAGAGTCTTTCTTCTTTAAGTTCTACAATTTTCTAAAGAAACTTATCTGATAGTCTGAAGGCATGAATTTCACCTTCAATTTATTCACCATTCAATTTGCATGATCTTAATTTCTCCTTACCTTTTATTTGTCTATCAGTTTGCAAATGATCCCACTAAAGGGATGCATGCCCTTTCAGCTTAGTACATGCATATTTCACCTTCTTGTCTTCTTTAGTACCTTCAAAATCAAAGTACTTCTCCATCTTTGTGATCAAATCCAGTAGTTCATCTGAATTCAAACTACCGCCATAGTTTGGAGGATCAAAATGAGGTCTGGTATTGATTCTAGTTATGGCTCTAATGAACCTCTCTTCACATTGATCAAGCCGAGGTTGGCCTTCTTCTCCTTCAGCTGCAACTTTCTCTTCTTCAGTATCACTCATGTTTCTAATAGGGTGACCTCTTCGCTATGTAGTCTCAACATCTTCCAATTTGGCTATGATTCCTCTCAACATCTCCACTAGTATGAGGTCTGCATCTCTTCTTACCCCTCTTCATCTACCTCATCCTCTTTGTGCTATTTTATGCAAGTCCTCTGCAGTTATAGGTCTTCTCTCTCTTCTCACTTACCTCACAATAATCTCTCTTAGGACTTTGTAATTCTCTTAACACCTTCCTTAGGATTAAAAACTTGGCTTTGACACACTTCGCGCAGTTGAGAGAGGAGAGCCTTAACAGGTTATCCAATCTCGTAGGTAAAACTCAATAGTCAATGGGAAAATATAAACTCTTTATTGAAATTATCATGTAAAGGACATTACAACATTGAAAAGTCTTTACATTCAGTGATCAAAAGATCAACATTACAATAGAGGCCCAAATTCCCTATCCTTCTATTCTCATCCCGTTCTCTCTCTCTCCTATCCTTCTCTATTCAGTTCATCTATTATTTCTACCCTCACCAAGCGTTACTCAACACAGCTCCACTACTCATAAAGGATCCCTGCAGCATGATGATGGATTCTTAAATTGGCCACACTCCTTCCATGATCTCTACAGAATTCTTCATGCCTAAAACAGTCCACCATATTTAGCTCTTTCATTACTAGTGCTAGAATGTCACGGTCATGCCAATGAATGCACAGAGTGTTCAAACCTAGAAGGTCAATAAGATTTGGAAATGTCCAACACACAGGCTCGCAATATCAAGAAGACCCAGATCAAGTTAGGCTGACGTCAAAAAGCATTACAAAGTCTTCAACAAATGTGCTATCAGAAAGACCAAGAAAAGTTACGCAGAAGATTGGGCATTGTGGTGATGGGGAGACATTTGAACCATCTTCCAATGAAGCAGGTCTCACCAAAGAGTGGGCATCAGGGAGATAGGAAACATGGTCACGCCAAATGCTAGGCATCAGGGTGACAGGGAGATATTTGAATTGTCTTCTGATGAAGTAGGTCTCGCCAAAGAGTGGGCATCGGGGGGATAGGAAACATGGTCACGCTGAATGCTGGGCATCGGGGTGACGGGGAGACATTTGAACTATCTTCTGATGAAGTAGGTCTCACTAAAGAGTGGGCATCAAGGGGACAGGAAACATGGTCACGCCTAAAGCATACGAAGACCGAGAGTAAGTGCCGATGGAATGACTGAGAGACTCAGAAAGAGTCATCCCGAAGAGGAAGGTCATATCGATCACAAGCATTGGAGAAGGTCCCGCCCATAAAGGCTGTCGCTGAGACCAAAATCAGAGACTGGCCAAAAAGTAAGAAACTCCTCCTACCAAAAGCACTTCCAAGAACATTTGAATTTAGACCAATATGTCCCCAAGTTGAATGCTGACCATCAAAAGGAACCAAAACGACTCTGTAAAACACTCGAAAAATTAGAGAAACTAAACTATGCATTTTTTTTTGGCGATGCAGGATAACTTGTCCACCTGGATGCTCCTGTATCACAAGCAAAATCTAATGTCCCATTCATGAAGATCATCTCCTAGAATCATAAAAGTAACTTATGAGTATGAACCCATGTGATTATGCAAGAAGAAGACAACATGTAACTCCCAAGCACCTATGAATGCTCTATTTACAAAATATGAATGTTCATCTTCCATTCTGACCTTTCATCTTCATTTTTCTCTTTCCATGTCTTTATGCAACAAAAATAAATAAAATGTAGAATTATAATTAATAATATTGTCCCTACCACACATGGGCATCCATGTTAGCCCATTCCATGTACTAAGGGGCAAATACATTAACTTATCTATCATATAAGAAAATACACTAGACATAGGGATTTGAAAGGTAGATGTCATCTATTCCCAACATGTTCTCTAGAGGTGTGGGGTACAATCTGGAGCACCAAAATTATGTTTCCTTTCTTGACTTAGTATTCGAATAGTGTGTGTGATAGAACTATATCGTGATGTGTACCACTTCTCATACATGAGATGACATCATATTTGTACCTTTGCATCACCTAAAAGGCTCTTCTCTATGTATCAGTGTTTTTATTAGTGTGTGTGTGTGTGTCCAAATTTTTGTCTTACTATACTTTTTACTTTTACTCGGACATAAGTAAATCTATTATGATGTTTAGATTAAATGTCATGGAATGACATAGATTATATTGAATGTCATAAATAGAATTATGGAAATGAATATTTCATTGTTGATTTAATATTGCATTATGAGATTTAGTTTAATATTTGAATAATGATGCACTGATCATAATTTGTTGGTTACAAGTTTGATACAGGATTAAAGGTTTTTAGATGAATCTTAGAGAAAAGAGAGAGAGAGAGAGAGAGAGAGAGAGAGAGAGAGAGAGAGAGAGAGTATCTTTTGAGGAGAGAGATATAGACCTTGGGTTATGAATGGTTAATTGGTAAAACAAGTATGACTGTTTAACGAAAATGTGAACTAGTGTTGTAAGAGGTAAGTCTTGTCTTGTCAGTTTACTTTTGAACCCAATCGACAAGTAGTCAATATCTTTCAAATCTTTTCAAGTCATAGTCATTTTTAATATAAACTATGTTCTTTGAGTAAGAACTATGACCATTTACGTTTAACATAAAATTTACGACGTCATTGTCATAAAATGGTTGTGTTATTATTATTGAGTCACTTAGTGTTCTATTGTCGATGTTGAATGTCAAGACAATTTTGTCAAGTTAAGTTGACGTGATTTTAATGAAGGATTGTGAAGGAGAGACAATATCAACCCATTCACATTATCCATAAACCTTGTTTTATTATTATTATCTTTTATTGACTAAATCATAATATCAAATAGAGATGATGTTATGTAAACCATATTTGATATAATCAAATAAGTGTGTGTGTGTGTGTGTGTGTATATATATATATATATATATATATATATATATATATATATATATATATATATATATATATATATATATATATATATATATATATATATATCGAATGAGGATAATACCTCATGATAATTAATAATGCTTACTATTGAGCAGCCATAGGCATATATTATGGAGTGCCTTCATTGTAACTGCATAATGGATCGAATCACTCCTTGTGATAATTGATTGCTCAAAGTTAGTTTAAATGTGTTGGCAGCCTCTTAGAAGAGGAGTGGTGGTTATATATATATATATATATATATATATATATATATATATATATATATATATATATAAAATACCTCATGATAATTAATAATGCTTACTCTTGAGTAGCCGTAGGCATATATTATGGAGTGCCTTCATTGTAACTGGATAATGGATCGAATCACTCCTTGTGATAATTGATTGCTCAAAGTTAGTTTAAATGTGTTGAAGGACTCTTCGAAGAGGAGTGGTGGTTAATCTGACCATATTCGTTGATCTCCTCAAATGATGTTTACATCATTGACATATGTTGTCGAGTGCATTTTTATAGCTGGCAGTTGAAGTCAAATCATGAAACAAACTATTTTTTATTGAATGTGTTTTTAACTACAAATAAGTGGGAGTGAATAGTTGGGATGACTCATTATGAGTCTATTTGATCCCTTAAAGCCACGACTCTACAAGTTGATGGTGTATCTTTTGGTGGAGATGTTAATTTTGCTGAGTCTTTGTCATTAGAAGTAGAGAAATCATGGCAGGTAGTAGGAGAAGAAGTTAGAGAAAGGTGAGAATGTGGTTGTCTGGGATGAACACAGAAGTTTTTCTATCTGCCAATACATCTCAGTAAACCACCACTATTAGGTAAACACTTCTACAATTTATGCATTCAAAAGGTAATGATTATTCGTATGATTGTTAAGTCTTCTATATCACCTTATGAAGAGCAATCAAATATGCAGAGTAGCTTATTTCTTAAGTTCATTACTTTTATTCAAAATAAGGAGAGAGTTGACTATGTTTAAAAGGTTATTGAGTCATTATATGACTATTATGTTATCTTAGTATTAACCCATGAGTGTTGACTTAGCCTAACAAGGCCGATGCATGTATTAAATGAAACCTATTTCATTATCTTACAAGACCGGCCATATGCTTATTGTTTAAAACTGTGATACTTGTCAAAATGTAGTACGGAGAACTGAATAATTTCTATTATCACATATTTGAAAAAGGATAATGTAGTTATCAAGAGCCTTGTTATCTAGACACCTTAATGAGTGAGTTTCAATATGAGTCCAATTGACTATATAGATACAAGTTAGTCATGAAATAGAGTTTCATTGAAATAGTAGATGATACTTGATAGGAAAACTTACCAGCTGTGAGTACTACGGGATAAAATATTAAATGGTGATAATATCATTTTGAAAACCATTTTTGGTTTAGTTTGTATATATAAATGTCAAAAACGATTCCTTGTCAAAAGAACTCAAATTCTTGGTGGTCTATGGTTACTATGGTAAAACCTATTTGAGTGGTAAAAGAACTAGGGATAGTTTGGAAAACGGGATAAATATCAAAGGACCATCTTTAATGTCTATTCTAGTAATCTTGATGAGTATAGCTTCATAGTAAACCATTATGGTGGAATAGACTAAGTCTATGTAGAGATAACCGTGTATAGAATCATATATGAGTATATAAGTAGTGATGGTTAATAACATCACTTAAAGGTAAATTGAAAAGTATTCATTTTCCTTTTAAATAGAAGTTATCATCTTTACAAGAACTATAGTATTCCTAACCATGGTTGAGTTAAACCAAAGGTCAATTATGAACCATAGTCTCATAGATATGAGATGTGGAAATATATTGAAATATCATAATATTCAAGGGTTGTTATAAAAACCCTAGAGTTGATTATGAACGAAATGAATGGTTGTCATATAGACTTATCTAAGTCAAAGAAAACTATTATCATGACAAGATGATTAAACCATTTACATAAATATAGTTGGTGTGAATAAACTGTGAGAATATGACAGTATCCAAGTCGAGTAGGGGTGGGTGAACACTACAACCACATTCATTATGAATGTTATTGATATTAAAACTTTGGCCAAAGTAATGCATTTGTTTTCTGTATGCATTGTCATTTCACTGTATATGGATTGCACAACCTATCAGAAATCATACTTAGCTAGATGGTATCTAGGAATCTATGGTTGATAGAGTTGTGTAGGATACAACACTATGTACTCGAGAAAGGCAAATTACCACTAGTCACCTAAGGCCTATATTCCTTGTGAAAGGTAGGGCCACTTCCTATGTGGAAGATGTGTGGGAGATTGCCGATCTATGGATGGAGGTAAATCACTAGAAATATACTCTCTCTCCAAGCAGGAAACATGCCAGGACTTGTGGTAAAGATGTCAAGCATTCAGAAGCAATAATTATTTTGAATTTGTTTATGTAATTGATTTACATTTTGTAAACATTATAATTGAGAAAGACAATATGGTTTATTGTATTTTGTAAAGAGAAATATTGTAATTGTAGTTACTTGATTATATGTTAAATAAAAAAAAAATCTCTATCTCATTGTTACCTTGTTGATTTACTCTCTAGTAAATTTTTGGTTTTACTATGTTTTTAGAATGTGGTTATTAGAATTGGTATCAGTGCTACCAGGTTCAGAACTAGGGCTTATGGGACCACTATTCTTACCTGTAGTCAACATTATGCAGTTAGCTAATGTTTAAAATTTCTTGTGCCAGAATGGCTTGGAGAAGAACCAAGAAAATTGCTAGAAAGTCTATTCCCTAGCATTTGCCTAAATTATTAGTTAAGAAGGAACCTTTGAGGAAGAGAAACTTAAAGAGCATATTAATTACACTGAGGGAGCATGGCTAGAGGATTCAGAGACTTTTTCTGATGGACTTAAGCGTATTCAGCTAGAAAGAAAACAACGTTTTGAACTGGCCAAGAATCCTACTATTTCTACTTGTGTAGCTAAACCTAGTATATTGTAGCTAGTTATGACATGTCAATTGGAGGTAACTGTGATGCTTCTATTTTAGGAAAATAGGTGTTGGAGGAGTACCTATGTGTACATCCACCCTCTAAGTTTGTTTAAATTGGAAGATCGTTAAATCGACAGTGACATGTAGTCTTGTCATATCAACTATATAAATAAGGATGTAGTTACTCTTGAATAAATTATAATAAAGAATAGTTGTTTATGTACCAAAATATTGTTTCATTTGAGTGTTTTTATGTTTTGATTTAATTGGATGCATTAAAATCATGAACTAATAGGCAACTCAATATTCTCAGGTGTGAGATAATTGCTAAACATGGTTCAGACAAGAACTAACCCAGGAGGAAGTCAAGAGGGAAACCACGTACCAAATAAAGGAAATTCTAAGGGAGGAGGTGAAAACTCTCATGGAGAAAGTGGAGAAAATCATGAAGAGCAAAGTAAGAGTACAGAACCTCATAAGGAGGCAAGGGATAGATTGACCTTAGAGATCTCTAAGGACATGAAGAAGGTCACTCCACCAAAATTTGATGGAATAGTGACCGAAGATGCTGTAGAAGCTTGGTTAACAGAAATGGAAAAATATTTCGAGATAAGAAATTACTCAGAAGTGACCAAGGCAGTTTGGGGAGCATTCCAATTAGAAGGAGAAGCATCCACCTGGTGGATGAATAAGAAGATGGAATTGAATTTAAGCTCTCTAAGGATAACTTGGGATGAATTTGTGGAGCTCTTTCGCAAGAGATGGCTACCACAACTCTATTTTGATAAAAAATTGACTGATTTTTAGAATCTTTGACAAGGAGATATGATAATGGTGGAATATGGAGAAAAATTCACCTGACTCCTAAAACATGTTCCTCAGTATCAAAAGGATGAGAGATTCCGAATCAAAAAATTAATCATGGGTTTAAATGCTTAAATCATTGGAGAAGTAGATGTACATGGTCCCACAACCATGGATCAAGTGTACAAGAAAGTGATCAAGCAAGAGAAAAAGCTAAAATTCATCTCGGCTTATGATGATAGAAACTGCAAGAGGTTTAATGGAACTCCTAACAACTAACCATACAAGAAAAGATATGAAAAGAGTTATGAGAACAAGAGAAAAGATAAAGGATCTCAAAAAAATAAGGGAGGATCTAGAAATGAGAAGAAGAATGGCAATTACAAAAGGAATGAGGATAAAAATGGGAAGACTTCAGATAAGAAAGGACCCATTGGACGATGCTTTACTTGTCGGGGCGACCATTATGCAAATCGTTTCCCTAACAAGAATCAAAATGGTCAACAAAGGGGTATTGCACTACCTACTCAACAAGAAGCATTCTAGAAAAGGATTCATATAGCTCTCGACAATCATCAAACAGAGTATCAAATCACACACATTGAGATGACAGGTGCTTTGTTCGGAGTCTCTATATCTATTTTGGTTGATACAGGAGCCACTTAAAACTTTGTTTCTCCTAGAATTTTGAATAAGTTTCCTAGAGAAGCTAGGTACATGTCTAAACCTTGGTCAGTAGAATATGCTAACCAATCTAAGGCTCAGGTAGAGTAATGTTTGTTTCAAGCCAAGATTGATCTCCCTAGTTTCTCAACTAAATTAAGCCTATATGTAGATCCCTTAGGTTCCTATGATGTAGTCCTGGGAATGAGTTGGTTGTGGAAGCATAGAGCTAAGGTTGACTATTTTTCATAAATAGTTGAATGCTTAGATGATTTGAGAAATCAAACCAAATTCCAAGGGATTCAAGGAGAAGTTAAAATCAGACCTATCTCTACCAATAAATTGAAAAGGGTTAGAAGGAAAGGTTGTCAGTTATTTGTAGTCAAAATGGAACAAGTGGAGGAAGGGTTAGAAAGCCCTAGTCCATCTTTTGGAAAAAAGTATCCTTTTCTTTGGGAGTTTCAGAATGTGTTCCTAGAAGAACTTCCAGGACTGCCTCCCAAGAGGGTTTTTGATTTTGCAATTGATATTAAACTAGGATCTAAGAATATATCAAAAGCACCCTACTATATGACAACTACATAGTTAATGGAATAGAAAGCCCAATTACAAGAATTGTTAGCGAAAGGTTTGATCAGACCCAGTGTTTCACCTTGGAGTGTTTCGGTTATTTTTGTCAAGAAGAAGGATGGAACCCTTTGGTTATGCATATATTATCATATGCTTAATAAAGAAATGGTAAAGAACAAATATCCTTTGCCATGTATTGATGATCTTTTTGATTACATGCATGGAGTTGCTGTATTTTCAAAGATTGATTTGTGATCAGGATATCATTAGTTAAGACTGAAAGAGGAGGATATTCATAAGACAACCTTTAGAACTAGATATGGACACTATGAGTTCACAGTGTTTCCATTTGGTTTGATGAATGCCCCTGCCACATTCATGAATCTCATGAATAGTATATTCAGAGATTGTTTGGACAAGTTTGTTCTAGTCTTTCTAGATGATATACTCATTTACTCTAAGAATGAAGAAGAACATCAACGACATTTGCAAATAGTACTACAAGGGTTAAGAGAACATAAGTTATATGGAAAACTATCTAAGTGTACCTTCTCCTAGAAGGAGATTCAATATCTAGGTCATATTATTTCTACAAATGGAATATCTATTGATCCTACAAAAATCACAGCTATTCTAGATTGGCCTATACCAACAAATGTGCATGAGGTACGTAGTTTCATGGGCTTGGCTAGCTATTATAGAAAGTTTGTTTTAAATTTCTCCAATATTTCTAGTCCAATCACTTCCCTATAGAGGAAAGGAAAGAGATTTGAATGGACAGATGAATGTTAGGATGCATTTGATCTCTTAAAGGAAGAGTTAACTTCAGCTCCAATCTTGAAAGTTCCTGATCCCAAAGGACAATTTGAGGTAATTACAAATGCCTTGGGAGAAGGATTAGAAGGAATGCTTATGCAAGATGGGGAGTTATAGAATATGAGTCAAGGAAATTGAAATCCTATGAGAAAAATTATGCACGACATGATCTGGAATTGGCAGCAGTAACTCATGCCTTGCAGTAACTCATGCCTTGCAGTAACTCATGCCTTGCAGATGTGGAGACACTATTTTTTGGGGAAAACTTTTGTACTTAAGTCAGACCATCAAAGTCTTAAGAATATTTTCTCTCAACCACATCTAAATGCTCAATAAAGGAGATGGTTAGAATTGATATCTGACTATGACTTTGAGATAAACTGCATCAAAGGAAAAGAGAATAGAGTAGCTGATGCTATGAGTTGCAGAAGACATATAGCTTCTATTATTTCTATTCGTGGAAATTTCAAGGATTTGGTGTTAAAAAATTTGTCTGGTGATGAGTATTATGAGCAGGTTATGCAGGCTCTGAAAGACAATCCTAGAGATCCAAGGTATGCTGGTTTTCTGTCTAAGTCAGATGGACTATTAAGGTATAAAGGTAGAATGTATATTCCTGATTCAGTCAGATTAAGGGATCTAGTATGGAAAGAAGTTCATACTGCACCATATTCTAGACATCCAGGAGTGACCAAACTTCCAGAAGATGTTAAACCTCTTTATTTCTAGAAAGGAATGAAGAATGATGCTGCAAGATTTGTAGCAAGCTGTTTAAAATGTCAGAGGGTAAAAGCTGAACATAAACACCCTATAGGATTATTGTACCTGCATGATGTGCTAGAATGGAAATGGCAAGTTATCAGTATGGGTTTTATTCAAGCTCTTCCTTTGTCAAGGAAAAGACATGATTCCATTTTAGTTGTGGTTGATAAAATCACAAAGGTAGCACATTTTATACCAGGGAATTTGACTGATGGAGCACCTGTGTTAGCTCGCAAATTTATATAAGAGATGTGTAGATTGTATGGCTTCCCTGAAAAAGATTATCATGGATAGAGATGCGCGTATAACATCAAGGTTTTGGCAAACTTTGTTTTCTACACTAGGGACTAAACTCAATTTGAGTACAACTTATCATCCTAAAAATGATGGGCAAACTAAGAGAGTTAACCAAGTTTTGGAAGACTTGTTGCGAATGTATTGCATGGATCAGCAATTTAAGTGGGAGGAATACTTACCACTTGTGGAATTTTCTTAAAACAATTCCTATCATTCCACTATTAAGATGTTGCCATTTGAAGCATTGTATGGAAGAAGATGTCGAACTCCTATAAGCTGGGATAAGCTAGAAGATAGGATAAGGTTTGGACCAGAAATGCTAGCTGAAATGGAAGAGAAAGTTAAGCTAATCAGAAAAAGATTGGCAGAAGCCAATGATAGGCAAAAGAGTTATGTGGATGCAAAGCGTGTACCGAGACAATTCTCTATTGGAGAGAAAGTTCTCTTGAGAGTTAAACCTCATAAGAGTTCTATTAAGTTTGGAAAGTCTTCTAAGCTAGCCCCTCGTTATGTGGGACCCTTTGAAGTACTCAAAGTAGTCAATCCGGTTGCCTATAGAGTTGCTCTAACATCAGCTTTGTCTAGAATGCACAATATTTTTCATGTGTCTTATTTGAAGAAATATATTACAGGTGATAACTATATTTTGAATTGGAATTATTTACAGATGCAAGACCCAGAGGTGGTCATGATTGAGCCACTTAAGCTGTTAGAAATGCGTAAGCTCCGCTTGCATAACAGAGAGGTCTTGCAGTGCAAGGTCCAATAGGACCAATATCATGAGGAAAATGCTACATGTGAGAATTATCATGAATTTTATCAAACATTTCCTCATTTATTTAATGTTGTTACCAATTGAAAACAATGAACTTATTTTAGTCACATTTTGATACTTTATATCATCGAGGATGATGAATCTTTAGGGAAACGATATGTTAAATCCCTAATTTTTGTCTTTCTATACTTTTTACTTTTACTTGGACATAAGTAAATCTATTATGATGTTTAGATTAAATGTCAAGAAATGACATAAATTATATTGAATGTCATAAATAGAATTATGCAAATGAATATTTTATTGTTGATTTAATATTGCATTATGAGATTTGGTTTAATATTTGAATAATGATGCACTGATCATAATTTGTTGGTTACGAGTTTGATATAGGATTACAGGTTTTTAGATGACTCTCAAAGAAAAGAGAGAGAGTATCTTTCAAGGAGAGAGATATATACCTCAGGTTATGAGTGGTTAATTGCCAAAACAAATGTGAGTGTTTAACAAAAACATGAACCAGTTTCGTAAGAGCTAAGTCTTGTCTTGTCAATTTACTTTTGAACCCAATCGACAGGTAGTCGATATCTTTCAAATCTTTTCAAGTTGTAGTGCGTCGTCATAGTCATTTGTAATGTAAATGACGTTATTTGAGTAAGAACTATGACCATTTATGTTTAAAATAAAAGTTATGATGTCATTGACATGAAATAGTTGTGTTATTATTATTAAGTCACTTAGTATTTTATTGTTGACGTTTAATGTCAACACGATTTCGTCAAGTTAAGTTGACATGATTTTAACGAAGGATTGTGAAGGAGAGATAAGCTCAACCCATTCACATTATCCGTAAACCTTGTTCTATTATTTTTATTTTTTATTGATTAAATCATAACTATCAAATAGAGATGATGTTATGTAAACCATATTTGATATAATCAAATATATATATATATATATATATATATATATATATATATATATATATATATATATATATATATATATATATATATATATATATATATATCGAATCACTACATAATTAATAATGCTTACTCTTGAGCAGCAGTAGGCATATATTATGGAGTGCCTTCATTGTAACTACATAATGGATCGAATCACTACTTGTGATAATTGATTGCTTAAAGTTAGTTTAAATGTGTTGATGGCCTCTTCGAAGAAGAGTGGTGGCTAATCCAACTACATTCGCTAATCTCCTAAAATGATGTTTACATCGTCGACATAAGTTATCGATTGTATTTTTATAGCTGGCAGTTGATATCAAATCATGAAACAAATAGTTTTGCATTGAATGTGTTTTTAACTGCAAAGAAGTGGCAGTGAATAGTTGGGATGACTCATTATGAGTCTGTTTGAGCACTTAAAGCCATGAATTAGCTAGTCGATGGCATATCTTTTGGTGGACATGTTATTTTTGCTGAGTCTTTGTCATTAGAAGTAGAGAACTCATGGTGGGCAGTGGGAGAAGAAGTTAGATAAAGGTGAGAACGTGGTTGTCTAGGATGAACACAAAAGTTTTTCCATCTTCCAATACATCTCAGTAAACTAATCTTGTCAGGTAAACACTTCTGTAATTTATGCATTTGAAAGGCAATGATTATTCGTATCATTGTTAAGTCTTCTATATCACCTTATGAAGAGCAATTGAATATGTAGAGTAGCTTATTTCTTAAGTTCATTACTTTTATTCAAAACAAGGAGAGAGTCCACTGTGTTTAAAAGCTTATGGAATCATTATATGACTGTTATGTTATCTTAGTATTAACCAGTGAGTGTCGACTTAGCTTAACAAGGCTGATGCATGTATTAAATGAAACCTATTTTATTATCTTACAAGACTGGCCCTGTGCTTATTGTTTAAAACCATGATACTTGTCAAAATGTAGTACAGAGAACTGAATGATTTCTATTATCACATATTTGAAAAAGGATAATGTAGTTATCAAGGGCCTTGTTAACCTGTCACCTCAATGAGTGAGTTTCAATATGAGTCCAACCGACTATATAGATACAAGTTAGTCATGAAATACAGTTTCATTGAAATAGTAGATGATACTTGATAGGAAAACATACCAGCTGTGAGTAATATGGGATAAAATATTAAATGGTTATAATATCATTTTGAAAACCATTTTTGGTTTAGTTTGTACATATAAATGTCAAAAATGATTCCTTGTCAAAAGAACTCAAATTCTTGGTGGTTTATGGTTACTATGGTGAAACCTATTTGAGTGGTAGAAGAACTAGGGATAGTTTGGAAAATGGGATAAATATCAAAGGACCATCTTTAATGTCTATTCTAGTAATCTTGATGAGTATAGCTTCATAGTAAACCATTATGATGGAATAGACTAAGTCTATGTAGAGATAACCATGTATAGAATCATATATGAGTATATAAGTAGTGATGGTTAATAACATCACTTAAAGGTAAATTGAAAAGTATTCATTTTCCTTTTAAATAGAAGTTATCATCTTTACAAGAACTATAGTATTCCTAACCATGGTTGAGTTAAATGAAAGGTCAATTATGAACCATAGTCTCATAGATATGAGATGTGGAAATATATTGAAATATCATAATATTCAAGGGTTGTTATAAACACCCTAGAGTTGATTATGAACCAAATGAATGGTTATGTCATATAGACTTATCTAAGTCAAGAAAACTATTATCATGACAAGATGATTAAAACATTTACATAAATATAGTTGGTGTGAATAAACTGTGAGAATATGATAGTATCCAAGTCGAGTAGGGGTGGGTGAACACTACGACCACATTCATTATGAATGTTATTGATATTAAAACTTTGGCCAAAGTAATGCATTTGTTTTCTATATGCATTGTCCATTCACTGTATATGGATTACACAACCTATCAGAAATCATACTTAGCTAGATGGTATCTAGGAATCTATGGTTGATAGAGTTGTGTAGGATACAACACTATGTACTCGGGAAAAGCAAATTACCACTAGTCACCTAAGGCCTATATTCCTCGTGAAAGGTAGGGCCACTTCCTATGTGGAAGATGTGTGGGAGACTATCGATCTATGGATGGAGGTAAATCACTAGAAAGATACTCTCTCTCCAAGCAGGAAACATGTCATAACTTGTGATAAAGATGTCAAGCATTCAGAAGTAGTAATTATTTTGAATTTGTTTATGTAATTGATTTACATTTTGTAAACATTATAATTGAGAAAGACAATATGGTTTATTGTATTTTGTAAAGAGAAATATTGTAATTGTAGTTACTTGATTATATGTTAAATAAAAAAAATCTCTATCTCATTTTTACCTTGTTGATTTACTCTATGGCAAATTTCTGGTTTTACTATGTTTTTAGAACGTGGATGTTACAGTTTGTGTTTGTGTGTGTGTGTGTGTGTGTGTGTTTGTGTGTGTGTGTGTGTGCGCGCGCGCACGTGTGTGTGTGTGTGTGTGTGTGTGTGTGTGTGTGTGTGTGTGTGTGTGTGTGTGTGTGTGTGTGTGTGTCTGTGTGTGTGTGTGTGTTGCAACATTGTTATTATAAAAAAAGTTAGGTGTGTTTTTACTTGCTAATGCCCTTAGTAAAATTTGGGAATTACATTACTTGTCAGCAATGAACATCCATTTTTAGAGATCAAAATAGTTACAAATCTTAGAGAGACACATCTTATGGATAATACATACACAAAAGAAGAACACACATAGTCATATCCTCATAAGGTACATTAGTTTATATGGATCCCATAGTTTTATATCCTTTGAGTGGATAAGGTATCCACTTTACATGTATGTGTATGAGTTCTGTTCCTTTTAGATTCATGATCATTCTAAGATTTACATGAACCTCAAAACTTTGGGGCCAAAAGTAATGGTGAAATTTACATAATTATGTCATTTCCTATTTATTTTTAACCTATTTTGAAGGGGGTTCTTTGATACATATAGTTATTGATAAATGACATAATATTGTGCAATGTTGGGTTCTTATCCCTATGCTATCCACTTACTTCATTAAAAACCTTGCCATGCACTTAGTACTTATCCCCTTTCACACATTCACACACCCTTATACATTTTCTCTATCCACTTGTTCATCACTTATATGTTTGCACTTATTTCCATGCATACTTCATCCGCCGAGATCCATCCATTTTTATATCCTAGGAGTTGTTCATATTTATGTGGCCATCCTTGTAATTATGAACTCTTCCAACCAAAATGAAAATTTAATTAACTTCCCACCTTTACCTTTCCTACCTACATTTATGCAAACATTTATGTGATATGTTGCTTTGTCCTTTTATTTAAAGGCATTCAATGTATTCATTCTAATCAATAATGAATTGAGAGTTATATTGTCGTAGCATTCACATCCCACACTTTAATTAGTGCACTAACATGGATCTAGGATTGCATAAAAATTCTAGGAGCATTCACATGACTGAAGGGTGTTGTCTTTCATAATTTCTCTCTTGCTTTTTAGGGGTTGACCTTAGAGAATGTGTTCCCATGTGACATAGTAACAACTCAATTTGGGTATTTCTAAGTATTGCAAGCCCTTAGATGTCAAAAGAAGTGGAGGACATAAAGACATTTTAGGAAAAGTGAGGAATAGAGGTCTACAAATATTATAGAACAAGTTTGTAGGTAAAGAATAGATTTGTGGTCATAATCTTGTTCTTCGGCTCTAAATTTGTGCATGCACAATCAATAGAGAAAGTAGTAGAGTGAATTAGGTAAAATTGTTATTGATTGTTCAATGTTGAAGAGTGTGATATTTAAGTAGAGTGGATAGTTTAAATTACACTCACTTTGATAGTTAAATTACACTCATTTTAATGGCTAAAGATAAATTTTAACCAATAAAAATAAGATAATTGCTGGTATATAAACTCATACAAGTTATACCTAATTTAATCATAGTTAGTGGTTTTCCTTACATGTGAAAAGACTAAGTCCTCTTGTTGAGTCATTAGTTGATGTGTCGATCCATCTTTGACACATCACTTCTATTTTGGAGGGAGGTTAAACCTTGAGCTATTCTCTTGGTTCCTATTTTGCCACCTTTCCTATTCTCGTGGAGACTTGTTCCTCAAGCTTCACCTATTTATACATTTGAAACAAGTTTTTTTTGCAAGTCATAATCATCATTGGGAGAGCTCATCGACTCTCACCCTAGTGAGGTCGAATCATAGTTGAGAAAGCCTCAACAGAGGTGTATTTTCTATGGTATTCATACCTCACACAATGGCCAATTTTTATTTGGTGACGTGCCTCACATAGAGGCCAAACCCTGTGCTCATCATGCCTCATCGAAGGAGACTGAAATCGCCACTGTAGCTGCATTGTTTGGCGCCTCCAAGAGGCACGACTCTCTCATCCAACTCGCTGCCCATTCCATGGAATTCAATGCCATGTCGCCACCTTTATTGGGCATTTTCACCACATTTCCTTATTCGATGGCGTCCTCTCAGTGCCCACGTCAAAAGGTGGACAATAGGCTGAATTTCGAAGTGGGAAGGCAAAGAGAAATTAGCTTTAAAAAGTTAGTCAGGTTGTGGGATTTGAAAGTGCCTTGGGAGGCACATGAAAAGCGATGACTATCAATTTCAAAGAGAGCATCAACAACACTATTCATTGTATTTTTTGTCACTTTTACTGACCTAAGAAACTAGGGGGAAAGGCAAAATAAAAAGAGGCGGGCACAAACATTTTAAAAGTAAGCTCGTGGTCATATAGTTTTTAAGCCCTTGGTCACTATCTACCACAGGGGACTTACCTTTTTTCCTATCAAGTTTTTTTTCTCCATATATTAGTTTGCTCAAAATTTTATTTTCAAGCACATTCAAAAAAAAATTTAAGGTGTATTTTTTTGCATATGCAAATATTGTAAAGGCTATAACTTTTGCGAGTCGTTCAAAAGGCAAAAGTGCCTAATTTTTTTACCTCTATCATTCTAGCTACTAATTGCACTATCATTATAAAGTGCCAAATTAAGTTAGGTTTAGGGTTCTTAAAATACTTCATCTCAAATTGCAAGCTTGTAGGAGAGAAAGAAAAAGGGAAAATAGTATTGTATGATGTCATGCACTACTTATAAAGTGCCACTTTAAGGAGGGGTAGATAAGTAAGAAGAGTGCACACAATCACTTCTTCTATCACTAAAGCACCACCTTAATTCCTAAAACTAGGTTTAAAACTAAATCCATTCATCAACTCTAATAGGCATTAAAAGAGGGAAAATACCACCATCTAAAACAGAGTTAAACCGATGGGTCATAAGTTCAGTTGTTGGTGATCATATGTCACTATATACACCTAAAAATGACATGACTCTATCCAAATAAATATTCTTAATATTTATTTAAGTTTAATTCCTCTATCAATAAATAAATAAACAAATTTATTTATTTGATTCATATTCCTCTAAGTTAATTAAATATCAAAATATTTAATTACTTCTTCTAAAGTCAAAATTAAATAAAATCCTTTATTTAATTAAATTCTTCCAAACAATTAAATAATTCTTAATTATTTAATTAAATCAAATCACTCTTCCAAATTTAAATAAATCAAACAAATTTATTTAAATCCACTCAATCTCTAAAAATAAAATATAATAAAATATTTTATTTATTCTTCTAAATCATGCACAAACAATGAAATAAATTTATCTATTTAATTTGCTTTCTTATCTTCTAATTCTTCTAAAATCATTCTAAATTAAATAATACCAATTATTTAATTGTTTCTTCCAATAATATCTTCTCTAAATTTAAATAAATGAAATATTTATTTAAGTTGTCTATTTCTTCTAAATTGAGTTATCTCTAAATATAATTCAATACTTGTGCATATGCAATTGAATATTCTAAATATTTAATTGAACTAAAATATCTTCTCATCCTCATGCAATTTCCATCCTCTAGTTCTATTCTCTTAACTGATTAATCTATTCTTATAATTGATTAATCTCTTTAGTTAACTCATTCTTCTATTTTATTAATTCCTCTCATGCAAAATAGAGCAGGACACATGTCTTCTTCATATTCACACACATTCCTCAACTATTCTCAACCATTGATCTTCACATTCTTTCTATACCATTGATCTTCTCTCTCAAGTCTATAAATTGAACCCTATTCCTCCATTTCATTTATCTAGGCTTTAAGTAAACTTACTCTGTAGGAATCACAGTGCACCTTTGGCACCAATTCCTTCATTTCTTGCAATCAACTGGTTACTATACTATTATCATTGTTGTGAAGCTCACCTTCATGGTGAAACTATCATAGTTGTTCCCATTTGACATCTTGGAATCATAGCAAGGAAGTGCACCTTTTGAGGGGCCATATTCATAGACAAGATCATTTGTGATAGGCGATCAATGGAAGCTAATAATTCAAGGAGGTTTGCTTTGTATTGTTTCATTGTTTGATTAAACCTTCTTTTGTTCATTATTTCATTGAGTTTTGGGTATTATTGATATATTATATTGATTATTCATTTAGATCCAATTTTTCCTTAACATTTTTGGCACCCACCATGGGGCCTTGCCCTAATTTAATCTAAAAACTAAGTTTTTGTGCTGAGGTTTCGTACACAGGAGGATTCAAAGAATAGGCGTTAACCATTCAAATGGTGTAATCTTAGCTCAAAAGGTTTCTGGGTTTTGTCAAAAACATCAAAATCATATCTGGGTATCTCTTATGTTTTACAGGAAGTGCACGAATTTTAAGAAAAATAGATGCCAATCTGTGTCCCTATTTTTAGCCCATGCTTACATTTTTTGGCTTATTTTTAGCAATTTCACGAAATTGGGCATATCTTTTGCATAGGGAGTTAGATTTCATGAAACCAGTGGCGTTGGAAAGATGGTTCTCCCAAATTTTCTATGGTGAAATAATTTTAAGGTAATTTTATTAGATTTGTCAGGTACACTTAATCAAAGTCAATCCTTTTTTGCAAAACTTCAAATGGTCATAACTTGTACAAAATTTATTCAATTTTCACGAATTTTTTAAAATTGCATAGAATTTCATGTAGAATCTAATCATAATATCTAATTGGGTGTACCTAATCATTATTATTAGATTTTTTTAGATTTCTTATTTTTCACCTAACAAGTTAAGCGCTTTTGGTTCAATTAATTTTATGCTAACTATTGAGTTTTTGGTGGAACTAATCAACTTTTTGCAGCCTCTTATTAATAAAATAGAGAAAATGGGTTTTTCTAACATGTTCATGCAGGACAAGTGTTGAAGAATTAAAAACTTATCACACTAAATCTTAGGAACAAATTACTTTCTTAAGGGGCAATTGCACAAATTATATTTGCAATCTAAGTCTTTGGAACATATTGCTTTCTTAAGGGACAAAACATCTTTTTGCAATCTAAGTCTTAGGAACACATTGTTTTCTTAAGGGATAATGGGCATGAATACCAAACACTTCAATTACATAAAGGACAATTGACAACTACAATCGCATGTGTGCCCAAGTAGCTAACTCATATAGTCTTTTTCTTTTAAACTAGGGGAAAAGAACCACTGTCTTTCATATTTTTGGGAATGATACCAGGCTTATACTCTCCCCTATCTTGGGTGACCAAAATTTCAGACATATCATTTTCACATATTTTTTGCCTTTAGAGAGGCCTGCCCTTGGATACCCATCCGTCCTTAGGGAATGACCTTAAGTGGTAACAAGTTAAAGCCAAGCTCTGCCAAGTCACTATAAATAAATTGTGTTTGGAGTGAAAGATTTAAACAATGAGTGAAGGTGTGTTATACTAATAGCCAACCTCCCTCAAAACCCTCCAAGGTGCAACCCTTGCAGGCTGGGAGACTCCATAACAGAGAGTAGTGCTACTGCATATATAACCACTCGAACGGTTGCACTTATTAAACACCATTATTTTAAGTAGCTAAAAACCCCTATAAGCCAATGCAGGGAAGGGCGATTATTACCTCCCAAAGATGCCTCAACTAGAAATAGTGAGAATTCAGTTTATATTATTACAACCAGCCTAGGATTTGTACTTGCTTTCTTGTCAAAAAGAGTCAAAAAATTCTAAAAAATTCTAAAAAACCATAAAATCATTCTTTGTGTTTGCTGTGTCTTCTTGTCATAATTGACAAAATTAGACCAAAAAGATAGTCTTACAACCAAAAAAATCAAAAAATACCAAAAAGCGTGTCAAAATTTGCAAAAATACTGAAAAAAACTAGAGTTACGCATTTATCTTATGAAACTGTGCTTTTGTTTCGACCTGCTATGCATTTGCTATGACTTTCTGCACATATATCACCTATTGTTACACGTTTACTTTTTACTGGTGCTACACATTTATAACGACTTACTGTACTTATACCCTCTATTTCTGTGCATCCATGACAATGAGCATTTCCACTTCTTTTGGGAGAAAATTTTCAACGTTTCTGGATGCCCATTTCGGTCTTGTGTCAATTTCTATGGATATGACAAACCAATTAGAAGCAATAGGTGAAGTACTCCAATACCTGCAATCACAAATAAACCTACTGCCTCGCCCCAAGATCATATAGCAATTGATCAGGAACTCCAAGTCATACAACAAGAAATGCCAATCTTACAAGTTGAACGTGTTAGTACTAGCTATGCCTCACCACAAACTCATACATCTATTTCCCATCTGGATGATGCTCATGACAAGGCAAGAACCACCTCAAGTTGGAAATCATATACCACTCTGTCTACTAGTCCTCCTTCACCATCTTCTAAGACACATATCCCAAAGCATACCAATCCTACACCAACACTGCCATCGAGTTCCCCGATCTCTAAATGGACAACCAAAAAAGCCTCAGATGATTTTTGGGAAAGATGTTTTCTAGATTTACACAACAAAAGAAAAGCTAGGAAGAACTCCAAATCCACTCATCCATTACCTCATTCGTCTACCCAAACGCCCACAAAGGATGTGATCCAAGGACTACCAACAGAGAGTCAACTATGTCCCCAAATTCTGGTCCATGACCTTATCAAAGAGCCTTCAAACATGTCCATTGCACCAACCTTATCATATAATTGGCAACCCCTCAAGCATGTTGAAAAACCTATTTCCAGGAACCAAAATTAAGGCCCATCGCACCTTCATGTTGTTGACCAAGATCCTATCCAAGAGTCCTCTACCTCCACTCCAATTCAAGCACCTCAAGCATTATGTCAAGAGCACACTTTAGAGCATGTGGAAACATCAACCCCTTGTCTAAATCAAGATCAAAGCACCCCCATCCAACCTACCCATAACCTTTATCTTTTCAATGATCCTATACCTATACATGAGAAAGAAATCCAATTTCAAGCCATTCATAATCTATATCTTTTCCATGATCAAGATACTATCTTTGATGAAGAAGCTATTCATGAGCCACTTGATCCTATACATGAGAAAAAAATCCAATTGCAGCCTCTCCATAACCTCTATCTTTTCTGTGATCATGATATTATCATTGATGAAGAACCTATACAAAAGCACATTGATTCCATCACGCTAAATCCTATCTATGATCAAGATCCCATCTACAATGAAGAGCATATCTATGATCAAGCAGACCATGATGATCTTCTTAGCCCACTTTATACATTCCATGGTCATGAGCTTATAACCCCATCTAGTCCCATCGAAGATCTAACAACTTCCACTTCCCTCGATTAGACACTTGCCTCCCAAGCAAGCGTAGAAGATCAAACCAACAATAAACCTCCACCTTCCATTATTGACCATGTTGCATATACCCCACCATATATCCTTGGTCTTACCACCTTCATTCATGAGTGTTCCTCCTTAGAACACTAGAAACCATTATCCTCTATCTTGCCTTCTCCATCCAATAAGGAACTCATGCCTAGTGTTCCACCTATACATAATCTAGCTATCCACCGCATGCTCCAACATATGAACTATCAAGGTAAAGGCTTAGGCCTTCATGAACAAGGTATCTTGGAGCCCGTCCATGTCAATATTCATCCTCATTCATACGGCCTTGGATACATAACCCAAGGTGAACGATCTCAAGATGTTGGTACTTCTTCCACTCCTTCAAAATCCTCCACTTTCCATCGAAAATCCTTTCATATCCCCAAAACATATGTCACCATTCCACCTCCATCATCCTACACATCCCAAAAGCATGTGACCATACACCTTCCACCATCCAATTTACCTCCGCTACTTCCAACTCCTAACATCCCTCCATGCATTTTACCACCACTTCTTCCAACACCTTATCCATCCATCTATAAATCCTCTAACAATCCCAATCATGACCAACAGATGCACATGTTGTCTAAGCAAAGAGATTCCACAAACTCCACTTCCCCCATCTCAAGAGAATTCAATAGTAAAGATCTGGATGCCTCTACCTCTCAAGTCAAAAATCCTAACAGTCCTCATGACCTACGATACAAAAGGCAAGAATCAAAGAAACATCCTTCTCAAGAGCTGCATACACCTACACACCTATATACCAAACTGAAAAAGGTGTGGGTCTGCATCCAACAAATGATTACTTCTGAAGCTACATAAAAGCTGCATACACCCAAGCCCATACCTTCACAGGTACTATCTAAAAAAAAATGGCTTGGGTACCTAAGCAAAAAGCCCTCAAGTTACATGAGGCATCTATCTCTCAAGAATCCCAACCATCCACTTTCAACCATTCCATCTTAAAGTCTCAAATTCTTCCATCCCACATGACAAGCAAAAATCAGAAAAATACTCAGTCTATGTGGATCCCTACATGCCTAAGTCATTCATCCATAAGAAAAAGTCTATGTTGCTTCCTACACTACTTTCCCATCACCAGCTTCAATGTTTATCATGGTATGTGCAACCATTGGTCATGATTCCCTTCCATTCCACAATATTTCCATATACTTCCACCTCCCCTTCCTTCCATTATTTTCCTACATATCTTCCCCTTCCTACCCCCATTGTCCATGCTTTCACATAAGCCTTCCCTTCGTATTCTGCATCATCATCCACTATCGTGCCTTCCATAATCCGCTATCTACCATTCTCCATCTCACTTTCATGCAATTCCCTACCAACATCTATAAGAACATTTGACATAGTCCATGCGACAACATTCATCTAGCAGGACTATCATCTTTTAGTGAACTAGATACTTGAGTCTCTCCCTTCTATATCCACCTTCTCCCATCCAACTATTTCAAAAAAAAAAAGAGTAAAGAAAAATCCCTTCGTCCAACAGTGAAAATCTGGCGAACAAGCACCTTGGATAAGTACCATGATGAAAACCTGGCAAACAGGCATCGTGTGTAAGTTGATTTTCTACATCATCTACACTTGGGGGCACCTTGTCTCATCAACCTATCACTCTTCTCCTATCAGTTTCCTTCTGCACCATTTCCTATCCTATCCTTCTATCCATTACATACCTATACTATCCAATCTATCCATCCTAATCTTCCATTCTTCTACTATTCTTGATCTTGATAAAGATTGGGGGCACAATGTTGACAAATGTTTTAGATGTCTCTTGATATACCTTATCCCTCCAAGCCGCACAAATCCTTGATTACCCTCTCATCCTCCTATCGTCATAAGCATTGCCATGAAAAATCCTAAGTATTCTACCTACAGTGGGGCACATTATTCCTATGCGACATAGTCCTTGGAGATCACATCCTTGTTTCCGTCTACCTACCCATCCACTATCACCCATCTATCTACCTATCTGTGGTGTTTCCTTGTCATTAGTATCTAGCATTAAGGCTATCCATAATGTCATCTTATCCTATCATGGCTTAATACTCTATATCTTTCGTCGCCTTGTCAACCAAGGTCTTATCCAGTATCGTATCCACAGTGTCAGCCTAGCATAGTGTCTATCATTAGTATCATAGGGTCAATCCTGAACTATGCTGCTCCTGCATCATCATGTAGGTAGGGCCATTATCAATGTACCTCCGAGGCTTCCCCGTCCATCCCATATCTTGTCATCTATCCTCTAGTCCATCCATGGTCCAAGTCTCGAAATACATTGCCTCTATGTCATCATGTAAGCAAGGCCATTGTCAATGCGCCCTCGAGGCACTAGGTCAATCCCTTAGGGTCCGTTTCCCCAATAAGGATTGTGGAACCTTTTTCTCTAGTTGCAAGCACGTGCAAGCAAAGCATATTCCCAAGTAAACAGTTTTGATACATGACATCAACCTATCCAAAGAAAAATCAAAAGCAAGCACAAACCAATCCAAATGATTCTATCAAATTATGGCAAGAAAAATACATCTAAATACAAGAGTATTTTGTTTCAAATTACTGTTATGTCTTAAAGTCTTCACTTTTTGCTATCATGTTTCCTATGCTACTCAAGGATGCCAAAATCTAGAGATGCTATGATGGAGGCATGATTCTTTTCTTTGTTTGTTGTTTGTGGGTTTATCTTTAGTAATGTGAAGCCTTGTCTATCGACATGATCAACAAAAGATCATCGAAGACATCAAAGGTCTAACATGTAAGGAATACTCAGGTCATCTCTGATCAATTATACCTAGATGCTTGTATTAACTTGCTAAATCAAAATCTATGTAAACGATGCTCAAGTTATCTCGGTTTAATTGTACCTCGATGCTTGTATTTTCTTACAACATTTCAAAAATACAAAAAAATAAAAAAGCCTAATGATGAAATAAACAGTTCAAAATACTTGCACTATCACGATGGAAAAACCATTCACATCCACTCACATCCATTCACATCCACAAAGCATTCATACCATGTCCCATGCAATAAAAATTCTATGTAGAGTATCAATACAAATAAAAACTTGTGATTCCTTCTATCGAGTCATTCTTCTATCTGTCATTGTATCTCTCGTCAACAGTTCTAGCTGACAGTCTAAGCAATGATCCAAATGCAAATCCATCCTTAATCCATACCAATCAAGTCAATTCAATCTGGTCAAATGATCCAATCACAATTAGTGGTCTTGATCCTTGTCTGGTCATAAACCAACTCGATCATTTAATCAATCAATTGTCTTATACAGAATGTAACATTGTCAAAATCAGACCAATACACATGTCTTACATGACATGTTTCATTTTTTGAAACTAGACACTATCCTTCATGTTGCTCTAGGGATCTATCATTCCCCACCATGACAACACACCTGCCATGTTGGTCTAGGGATATATCCTTCCCTGCCATGAAAACATTGTCGTATGTCATTATGAGTATATCGTTGGTTTACCACTTGATAGGGGCAATATCTTGTTTGTCCTTGTATCATTTGTACATGCTTGCTTACTTGCTTGTGTGTGTTATCATTCTATCTTGCATAGCATATCATTCAGTCTTTCTTCACCTTCTTCTTTGTGAGATTGTCCATCTCACACCTTTTACCTTCTTTCTATCCAATCTCCCAAGGGGGCATCCTATCATCATTAAACCTGTACCAGGAGCAAACTGGGACATGTATCATTATCAAAAACTCTATTCTTTGAAACAATGTGATAAAACACATTGCATCAAAGAGGGGCAAAATGTATACACCTAAAAATGACACGACTTTGTCCAAATAAATATTCTTAATATTTATTTAAGTCTAATTCTTCTATCAATAAATAAACAAAAAAAATTATTTATTTGATTCATATTTCTCTAAGTTAATTAAATATCAAAATATTTAATTACCTCTTCTAAAGTCAAAATAAAATAAAATCCTTTATTTAATTAAATTCTTCCAAACAATTAAATAATTCTTAATTATTTAATTAAATTAAATCATTCTTCCAAATTTAAATAAATCAATCAAATTTATTTAAATCCACTCAATCTCTAAAAATAAAATATAATAAAATATTTTATTTATTCTTCCAAATCATGCACAAATAATTAAATAAATTTATTTATTTAATTTACTTTCTTATCTTCTAATTCTTCCAAAATCATTCTAAATTAAATAATACCAATTATTTAATTGTTTCTTCCAATAATATCTTCTCTAAATTTAAATAAATCAAATATTTATTTAATTTGTCTATTTCTTCTAAATTGAGTTATCTCTAAATATAATTCAATACTTGTGCACATGCAATTGAATATTCTAAATATTTAATTGAACTAAAATATCTTCTCATCCTCATGAAATTTTCATCCTCTAGTTCTATTCTCTTAACTGATTAATCTATTTTTTTAATTGATTAATCTCTTCAGTTAACTTATTCTTCTATTTTATTAATTCCTCTCATGCAAAATAGAGGACACATGTCTTCTTCCTATTCGCACACATTCCTCAACTATTCTCAACCGTTGATCTTCTCATTCTTTCTATACCATTGATCTTCTCTCTCTCAAGTCTATAAATTGAACCCTATTCTTCCATTTCATTTATCTAGGCTTTAAGTAAACTTACTCTGTAGGAATCACAGCGTGCCTTTGGCAACAATTCCTTCATTGCTTGCGATCAACTTGTTACCATACTATTATCATTGTTGTGAAGCTCTACTTCATGGCGAAACTATCATAGCTATTCTCGTTTGACATCTTGGAATCATAGCAAGGAAGTGCACCTTTTGAGGGCCATATTCATAGACAAGAACATTTGTGATAGGCGATCAATGGAAGCTGAGAATTAAAGGAGGATTGCTTTGTATTATTTCATTGTTTGATTAAACCTTCTTTTGTTAATTATTTCATTGAGTTTTGAGTACTATTGATATATTATATTGATTATTCATTTAGATCCAATTTTCCCTTAACAGTCACCATTTCTGGAAATGTTTATAAAACTAGAACCTTGTAGAATCTACAAGATTTTAATGAACTAGAAGTATTATGATGTCATTGGTAAAGGCACAGTTGAACTAGGGAGTGGTATTCTAAATAATGTATACTATATCCCTAGTTTATTTAAAAATTATCTCTCAGTATATGCACTTACCGATTCTGAAAAGACAGTAGAATTCACTATAGATGCTACCCTAATCAAAGAGTCCAAAAATAGAAAACTAGTTGTAGTTGGTAAAGTCTACCATCTTGATGTCTGCTTCATATTTTCACACTTTATAGTTGATGAAGAAGAAGTTAACTAAGAGCCTAGTATCAATTCGAGGCTCAGCTCAGTTGGCTCAATATAGCTGATTATTAGGACTCCAATAAAGCTATTTTGTTGTACTTGTACTTCAAAATGTTGGGAATTAAGGTGTCTCAACCTTTGCAAATTCCTAATGTTGTATTTATTTATCTTATGTTGAGTTGGCATAGTCAGCACCTTGTGTACATACAGCAGGATAAATTTTGGTGACTTTGGCAGCTGCGGTTTCTCCCTTGAATAATTAATGGGGGTTTGGGGGCAGTGCCCGTCAAGGGGTGTAGCCCCTTGTGGGGTTCTAGGGGCACTGCCCCTGGTGTTCTCCTTGTTGCAGTACAAGGCGGGGTCGAGGGCCAGCACCCTTGTGGGGGCTTGGGGGCAACACCCTTGTGGGGGCTCGGGGGCAACACCCCCGAAACCTCAAATGACTTTTATTTAATGACAAGTGTCAGTGAATATCTTTGCACGAGAGAAAGGCATCTTTGGGTGGTCAAGGGAGGTTATGACATGTTGTAAGAGGATATGATATTTTTAGTCAGTGTATGATAGGTTCTTTTACAGCGATAAATGCTGTCAGCTATGACAGATTCTATGACAACTGTAAGGTGCGTAAGAGCATCTTTCATAGCCTATCTTCGGACAAGGCGCCCACATTGGGATGGGATGTTGGACAAGTGTCCTTAGGTGTCAGTTTTGGGGCACGAGTCCAAGATGGATGCCCATCTCTAGAAGGTTCCATATTTGCCGTGTAAACTTTATAAAAATAGGTGCTTGGATGGGAGATATATAATTTTTTGTGCAAGTACTGTTATGCTACCGGAATATCTCTAGATTCAACATTTGAGGACTTCTGAAAGAGAATTAGCTCTGAAACTGTATTGTAATATGTTATTGTTTACTGTAATACATTTGAGCTGTGTTTTGGAGTGTGTGGTTTTTCACCCGTAAGGGTTTTCCCCACGTATATTTTGTCTCTCTCTCTCTTTTGTCTACTTTCTGTGTGTATGTGTATTGCTGAAATATCTCTGTTATTGTGTTAATAATGTTGTAAATGGAAATATTGATTTGCATTTGTGCTCTACTTCCCTCATTAGATTAGCGTAGGAAGTGTGTTACGCGTACCTTGCTTCCTTTCACAAAAAAAGTGTCAAATAAAAATCACGTGTGTAATCAATCATGAAAATTGGGAATTCTATATACATTGAATTATAAGTGTAATTGGGGGGAACAATCACTTCTCAAAGAATCGCACTGATTCTTTATCTCATTCGCATGTGCGCATATGCACATTCTTTTATCAGGCTTTAGTATACCAACTTTTGTACACATTGGAGATGATTTGTCTATTTTTCTAAATATTTATAAAATTCAGAATTCACAACATATTTTGCTTGGAGAGTTCACAACATCAGCATCTAGGTCTACATCGGCATCATCATCATCTGGAGGGGCCATCTAGAGTCCTCTCTTTGCTTCCTCTCTTTAGGAGGAAAGTTTTTTTCCATAGGGTTTTCTTTCTTTCTCCATTTTATGAGAGATGTTTTGTAAATGAGTACCTAAAATGGCGCACAACCGGGACTCATATTTCATAAACCCACCTAAGCTATGCTTAAGGGGGGGTGTTGGTGTATAAACTCATACGAGTTATACCTAACTTAATCATAGTTAGTGGTTTTCCTCACATATGGAAAGACTAAGTCCTCTTGTTGAGTGATTAGTCGATGTGTCGATCCATCTTCGATACATCACTGCTATTTTCGAGGGAGGTTAAACCTTGAGCTATTCTCTTGGTTCCTACTTCGCCACCTTTCCTATTCTCGTGGAGACTTGTCCCTCAAGCTTCACCTATTTATACTGGTTTGGTTGTAAACCAATTTAGTTCATTTTCAATACATTACATTCGTGTTTGATTTCTGCTCCATTTAGTTCGTTTTCAATACATTACATTCGTGTTTGATTTCTGCTCCATGATCTTGGACTTCCGCTCACACAATAACTATTTACTACTTTACACCAATTTTTACTGTTAATTGAAGAGTGCAAAATATCAAAATTTATTTTTACACAACTCAAAAGCTACAAACATATATGTTGATACATAAATCAACTTATCTCAAATTATATTTTGCTAGGAAATTTCTTTAATTTTTTATTCAATCTCATTGTCCTGTGCAATGTCTGCTATTTTGCTGGTTACTTTCTCCCTGACCGAGGGGAAGGTTGCCATTTTGCTGGGACCTTTCTCGAGTTTTGATTTGGTCTGACCACTCACCGTAAACAGTCGGCACGTTGTCCTGTCGGCTGTTTTAAAAAATTTCAACTACGGATGAATTCCACAATTCTGTTCCACATATTCGATTGGTAATCTTACTATTTTAAACCTCTTATTTTTTTGATTTGATCGATTGTTGTCCATGCATTTTCGACTGCCGATATGTTTACAAAGCAGCTGTTTAAATTCTTCTAGTTTGACTGACCTGTGGAAACTCTGCCGTTCTTTGAGCTTTCATATTTCCACTGAAGAGGAGACTTGCCTAAACTGACGAAATTTTCTTTAAAAAAATTTGAACGGAACGGTGTACATGAACTCCAAGCTCTCTAGAATGAATCTACACCGTAGACATTTGGAAATTTCCAGCCCTAAACGTAGAGAGAGGAAAGAGCGGGTGGACAGCTATTTGTCAAAGCCGTCACGACTTTAACGATAATGAGTAACATGATTTTGACCAGCATGCTGGATGCACGTTTGACCGTATTAATTAATTAATTTAAACTCAAAATATAACATGATTTTGAATTTCAATTAATTAATAAATACTGTCAAATGCTGGATAGACAATAAATAGGAGAATGGAAATCGTTGTCTTTGAGAAAGTTGAAAGAGCACGCAACAGCAGAGATTGCGTAGGTCAACAGGTCAGTGAGACTGAAAAAAAAGTTAAGAAAGTTCCCAGCAAAATAGCAGAGGTTCCACACGGTCGGTAAGATTGACTAAAAATTTGAGAAATTTCCCAGCAAAATAAACTGATTTATGTATCTACAAATATAGGTTTGTTGCAGGTTTTGAGTTGCGCAAAAGGAAATTTTGCTTAGAAGTGCAATGGACAGATACATGCTTCATTATTTGAGTGTAGTTACATCACTATGCGCGTTTGGGTTTACTTTTCTGTTAGCATTGGATGTAAAGAGGGCATTTAAAAAACGAGCGAGTTGGATCCCCGGAAAAGCCCTCCTCCTCGGCGCTCTCACCATACAACTTCTTGCTTTCGTGGCCGGCACAAACATCACTCTTTTTCAGGATTCAGCCCAACCAGAATGGGACCAGGATCAAGCCAAACTTATTCCTTCCCTCTCCTCTCAATTGGTTATCGACACCTGCCAACTTAATATTTGTGTATTCTTGGGGTACTTTATTACTGAAATGTTCGGACCACGCTCCACCGAAAACTTGGCAGCCATTGCATTGTTAGTAACAGGTTTATACATTCCAATTAAGAGTTTCATCTCTCATAATTGTCACGATTGTCAGAACAAAAATCCTGTCCCTCTGTTTTTCGTTGATGGTATGTCTCTCCTAGTATTTATGTGTAGTACATATCTTATTTTTTTACTAGGCTGCATAATTATAGCTCGAATTACTGCTGGCCGAATTCTGAAACAAAGGATTTCCGCAATTCTGTCAACTGATCAATATGAAGAAATTCAAAAATCTACAGATAAAGATGAAAGAATGTCCATTTCGTGGAATAATTTTGAAGATGACTTGTTCAAGTCATGGATTGTTGCTCGCGTTTCCCAGCCAGATTATGTAATAGCCAGATCAGTGTTAAGTTCAGCAGCGGCCTTGGTAATCACATTTGTTGTCGTAATATTTGTGATTAAATATGGATACTATTTAGCATATATTTCATTGAATAAATCCGTATTGCCGCTATTTATTCCATTATGTGTTATCGCCCTGGAAGGATGGGTTGTCATCTGCTGCAGATGGTATTCCTCCCTTCTCATTCGCAAGAGGTGCTTTTGCTTTGAAGACTTGTGGAGACGCGCCGTCTCAGACACAATAGACATGTACGACCTACAAAAGTGGCGGCCGACATCAAACTTCTTTCTAGATTTGTCCCTGAGAAGGATCGTAACCCTTATCAGATTGCATAAGCTACTGTATTTGCTTCGGGTGCTTCAGATATTGGTCGTATTACTAAGCAAATTTTTGGGGTTCTTTTCAGAGATTGTGTTTGGCAAGATTTTAAGGCAGTGTCACAAGCATGCTTGGTATTGGCAGGACAGGAGTCGGCCTACATTACCAAGGTATCGTTATAAATCCTATGCTCCAATATTAGAACGCATTTGCATGCCTGGTGAAGATCCCTCGGATCTGTGGAAAGCCAATAAGAGAGCTATCAACAGGATAGCTCTTCTTCTCAAGGAAGCCCGTGATGATGGCAGCATCACCAATTCCCTCTTCACCACTTTTTCTATGGATTGGGTGGATCAAGGTTTCCAGCTCGTAGATAAACTCCAAAACGCTGCGCTTCCTCAAGTCGTCAGGTATTTTCCCTATCCTGAAAAACGGTGTCGGAAAATGACGGTGGTGTCCTTAACTCTTTTTATAATTGAACTCCATAAGCCGGTTAAGTCAGATCGTGTGAGCAACACTTTTAAAGCTTGCAATCAAGTTTGGGATTTGCTCTCCTTCCTTGACAAGAGCGATAACAGTTTGGACATAGGAACTGATGAAGCAAGTGTGGCTGCCGACAAAGAACTCGCCAGGCTCCGACAATTGTATGCAAGCCTTTCTATTGTGTCAGAAGAACCTGCTCGCGAAATAACTATCGAAATGGCAAAGAACTTGTGCAAGTGCCCCGAGGCAATTCTGAAAATAAAGGATGTAGTGGGAGAAATACAAGGAAGAGCCAAGCAGGATACTCATACCATGGATTGGCTGAGAATAGCAGCCAGCTATAACCGCTACAAACTATGCAAAGTAATGGAAACCGAGTTAGAGATAGACAATATGAATGATTTGGAGGAACAGTCAGAGGTGGACATAGCAGAGGATTTGATCGCCTGGGCAGAAAATTCGTTGAGAAATGTAATTGCTTCATGCGTGTGGATGGTACCTGATATGCTAGCAAAGCACTGTCGGATATGCGCCCAAGAATTCGAAGAAGACAAGATATGGGAAGCAATTTATTTGGCAGGGAAGGCACGAGGAGTGATGGAATCATGGGGGCTACAGATAAAACGGAGCTCCAACGAATGGAAACTCCAACTAAACCCAGATGCCCGAGAATAATTTGGGATCCCCAATTATTTCTTTCTTACCTCTTAAATCTTGTTCTGTGATATTATATTATAATGTAACTCTATCTATGTTTTGGTTAGAGCAGGAGTTGCCTTTTATTTATGCCTTTTTAGTTGCTGGCCAGATGTATTTGTCACCATGGCAACTAACAGCGACATATAGAGGGATTACAGGCTCTTGCATGTCCTCCAATTATGGGAGAAGAAGGGTTTTGTTCTCCACTGCATGACATAGGCAGAGAGCTGCAACAGAACTATACATAGCTGCGGTGTTTTCTTTTGACTACTGGTGGTTTGCTTCAGTTCATTGCTACAGAAGGCTGTGAAGAAGGAAGGTCAAGATAACAGTCTATAAGGTTTTCCAATACTTGTATTTTATGGTCTTCCTTTTCTGGGCAGTTTAAGGCTGCTTTTTATACCTCAAGATACTCTGCTATAATGCTATGGACAGGTTTATACAGCTGGGGCAGGGGTTAGTTGTTGCCCTGTGGCAGTTCTGGTGCTAGTATTTGAGTTCCTTGCTTCAGGTGATCGGTGTTCTTATGCTCTACAAATGTATCTATCCAGGATTTGGATTTGGACGCTGACCTCTACTTTGCTGAGTGTTGCTGATCTTCTTATTACTCTTTTCTGGTGCTTGATTGCTGTGTCTATCTGTCTGTGTATTCTGTATCTTGCAGTCCTTTGACTGCATTTCTTCTTGTAATCTGCATTTTTTTCAATAAAAAAAAAGGAACTGTATCATTGTTGTCCCACAAATGCTTCGTTCTTGGCTTTAAATTTTCTTCTACAAGATTGTAATTTATATTGTATTGTTGTGATATCATAAATGCCGTATACTAAATTTGCCTTAGCGCCGAGAGCAGTTGAAATCTATTAGGGAGAGAAGTAAAATTTAAAAATTAATTATAAAGTAACAAATGTATGAAAAAAGTTCAATCCTTGGTCATGTTTACTTGGTCTATCACTAAAGTGGCAACTACAACATCTAATTAAGTTTCTTTATCCTTTATGTTTTGATGGATGTCCATACGCTGTTCCAAGCTCCCATTATGGGACAGGAAGGTACGATGCTAGGAATTCCTTTCCTTCGAGTATGGGACAGTGATCATGTTGGTGGCTCTGTTAATAGAGTTCATTCTTCTTTATCCATTGTGTATAGTCTGGTTGCATTCTACAGGCTTATGTCAGCTGTTATGTTCTGTAGGTTTATATACAATATGTTCTTTCTTGTACTCCAATTGATGTATACTGGTTTTTAAGGTTTTGTAACAGTGTTGCATGTCTTTATGACTTTTTTTCTGGCGCTGTAGCTGACGGTTGAATTGCTGGATCTATTCTTTCTGGCAGTCCTTGTAGACTGCTTTATTCCTTGTACATAGTTACTTTGATCAATACCACCAAAAAAAAAAAAAAAAAAATGTTACTTTGATCAATACCACCAAAAAAAAACAAAATATCGAGCTTGCTTGATATCTGTCAATTGCATTTGCTTGAAAGAAATCTCATCCACACGATATAAGCTATGAAGAAAACTAATAACAATTTGAAATCATTCAAGAAAATTTTTACATTAATTCTTCTTTATTGAATTTTGTGCATAAATTCTTGTGAAGGCTGTGGTGATGAGAGGTGGCACTTGCAACTACATCTTACCAAAAATCTCCTTTTCTTATGCTTCGATGTCCATCCATATCCTCTTCAAAAGTTTCGATTTGCCGTGTTGAACATGTCTTGCAATCATGATATTCCATGTCACTACATTTTTTTGAGGAACGTTGTCAAACTATTCACGCATGCCTTGTCTATGCTTTTAAGATGCTTCTGTTATGCTTTGATAGATGTCCATAACCTATTCGAAAGCTCCCATTTCAAATAGGCTGTAAGTATGCTTCAACATCTGACAAAAATCCACTAATAAAGAACTATTCGCTTTATGCCACCACTGCAGCCCTTACTCCGCAACTCTTGTTATTGTAATTGTTTCGTTTGTAAAATGGTTTTTTTTTTAATTTATATTTATATATGTAATTTTAAAATTTTGTGGGAAGTTCTCTTTTAATTTGACTAGTTTATGATACTACAAAAATGCTTTTAATAATGTTAAATAATAAGAATAACTTGAGAGAATTAGGGTTGCATCTATTGATTAGCATTAGACACATGTTAAGCAATACAAATCATATGCATAGTTTTAGGTGTAGATTTTGTCATTGCAATAAAGGTATAATTTGTACCCTATCCGCTCCCAAATAGATCTAATATAAGCCTACCTATCTCTTGCCTCTATCTATATTATAGTTTCTCAATGGGTGGGATTAAATCTATATCTATTTCCATATATAGTTCCATATATAGTGGGGGATCCCTCAAGAGACTAAACATATATCTAGTTGGGCACCCCATCATGGAATATAACTACATATCCCTCTACCCATATCTTTGTCCATCTTACAAGTAATGAACCAAACCTATATTATTGATTTTTTTAAAAATTTAACAAAATAATTATTTAATGTAGTAAAATATTAAGATAAAATTTTTACTTATAAACCCTTGCACTTCATAATGATAAGGGTTCCAATCTTTAAAACGTATTTAGAAGCAAAAATAAACATGACAAGTAATGAATTATTGAATATAATCACTATACATCAATAAAAAAGGGAAGAATTATTGTTCTACATTAAATATCAATTCAAAATTATGTTGGCGATGGGTTGCATGCTTTTGCATATTTGTGTCGCCGATGTTGTATAGTTTATTTCTTTGATTCCTCTTGTTATTTATTAGGATATTGGTTGTTGCATTGGTTTTAATTTGATTTTTGGTTTTTTTA
Organism: Cunninghamia lanceolata; assembly: GCA_027924645.1. NCBI lineage: Eukaryota > Viridiplantae > Streptophyta > Pinopsida > Cupressales > Cupressaceae > Cunninghamia > Cunninghamia lanceolata. The sequence goes on from BSBN01000348.1 coordinate 9,483,383, forward strand.
TGGAGATTGTATTTGTTGTTATGTGTTATTTTCTCTACAATTTTTGGGCAAAGAGGCTCACCTGTGGCAAAATCTAGTGGGGGTGTGAGGTCCCTTGCCTTTTTCATTTAAGGATGATGTTCAGTTTGATGAGGCGAGGACCTATGTGTTAATTTCAAGATAGACAACTGAGAGGGGGGGGGGATGAATCAATTGTCTCAAAACTTTCCTTTCATTATCCACTTACATCCTTTTGTAATTCAGCAGCATAATAATAAACCATTCATAATGTAAAATTTTAACATGGAAAACCCGGTTAAGGGAAAAACCATGGGGTGACTAACCCAAGATTGTATTCTCTGTTAAAAGAATAAAAGGAACAAAATGGTACATGCCAATTAAGGCTCACTGCCCAAGCACACTGCTCACAAGAGGCCCACTGCCTACAGGAGACACACTGTCTATAGAATAATAAATGTTACATACTTGAACTGAAGAATAACATCTTCACCATGCTTGAGTCAGTTCCATTTAAGCTTAACACTTCTGCTCTGCCTTTCACTCTTCTCCTTTCTACGACATACACAACTTCACCACACCATTGAAATGACTTCACAACTCTTATTTTTACAAGACATCAACTTTGGGATAATCATCAAAGTTGGCACAATACATTCTTAACTTGATTACAGAGCAAATACACAAATATAACTTGTCTTATTACAAAAGACTTCATGTGAATCACCACACACTCAGCCACACATATCCGGGACTTCAATCTTCTTTGAGGAACATGCCATGCTTCACATAACATCTTCAAGATCATTCGCAAGATGTGTAACTCATCCGGTCGACCAAACTTAGGAAGAACATTATCACCCAGAAGTAATTTTTCAATTACAAGCTCAATCTTCAATGCGGACCACCAACATGAGTTGGACACAATCCAGAGACCGCCACAAGATTTCTTGAATTACCAAGAGCATCCACACTACTTTTGCTTACTGAAATCATTCTCTCCTTCATCCAGAACCTCAAGAACATAGTATGTCATCACTGTCATATTGGAATAGATGCTTGCAGACCCCCAGACCACGAACCAATCAAGTTGTCAATTCAAATTTTCTTCTTAAACACTCCACCAAATCCACAAACTAAGATATTGTATTTCCAGATCTCACCGGACCTATTTGTGTCACTTTGTCACCTCTGAACACCTACCAGAACTAGTTTCACTGATGTGGCCATAACTTCTTCAAATCTTCATGCGGACTTCTCAAATCTTGACTGGATCATCTTTAGACACATATCTACAAACCCTTTGATGCGTACTCCCTGATTTCCTTTTTAGCTAGGATATTTACTTCATAGAGCTTCACTCTCTTTATTGTTGTTCTCTATTTTTGATAGGACTAATTTTCTCAATATCCTCAGCACACAGCTCGTCCAATCCTTGACATCAATGCAACAGGAGTATGTTGACATCAATGACAACATCGGTTAGGCCCATACTTGCAACACTATGATAATGAAAATGCTATTAATTTTCTCATGCAAGCTGTTCATGATGCTAGATCTAGTCAAAGAGTGGATAATTGTCCTTGATCTAATGGATGTTTGCAAAATAGTGTGGATCATCCCATTTTGGTCATCAATCTACAAGTTATAGCTGATGATGTGCTTTATTTGTCAAAGCATGCTTTAATTTGGAAATTTATAGGATTTAAAGCCACACTACCTTTCTTGAAGAATTAGGCACATCATACCTAGCAGCTGAAGGGGGATATGGAGGTTATCCAGGTGACGAATGGCTTCTTCTTTGTGGTTTTTTTTAGAATGACAAATCGGAATTTGGCTTTCAAGGGAGGATTAACTCTCACAATCAAGTTGGGTTGTTCATTAAGCCTTGGCTTGTGGGATTTAATCTAGTGGAGGAGCTCCCATATACGATTCTAGTCTAGTTTCACCTTATTTATCTTCCTATAGAATTATGCTGACTGACTATTTTGCAATCTATTGTGGTCATCCTTGAGAAACCATTGGGCCCTTCTCATGAGATGCTAGAGAGAAAGGTAACTATGTATGCTTGTATCTATGTGGAAATTGATCTTAATAATCCTTTGTCTAATTCTATAGAGAATAAATTGGGTAGCATGTATTGAATTCAATAGTTAGACAATGAGGCTTTTCCTTTTAGATGTCGTGTCTATCATGCTTATGGCCATCTTCAAAGAAATTGTCCAAAGAAAATCTTAGATGCTCTTTGTTCTTACATAGATGTCTCTATGGCTAAAGATAATGAAAAAGTGAAATCCCCAACATATGTAGAAGGGCCTTAATTAAATAGGTTTATTCCTATGAATTCCTAACATAAAGGAACAAATGGGATGCATTAGAAAAAGATTTACCAAGGGGACATTTTTGTAACAGATTTGATATTCTAGAAAAAGTTTGAGGAATTTGATTCTAGTTTGATTGAGAATACTTTAGTTAATCATGATTTGGTACTACATAATTCTACCCACCACCAAAAGCCTAATTTTTTAGTGTCAAGTGTTATCTATGGAAGGGACTCATCCTTCTCCAAGTCATGTAGAGTGATTTGGTGGAAATTATGTTGCTAACAGTCTTGATTTTGGTTTGGTTGTTGTAGCTTCTCTTTTGATGGTTACTCCTTTCTAAGATTCTATGAATTATATCATGTAAAAAGATCTTCAAGATATTGGTGCTAAGGAGGATGGTAAGGATGATACTAAGAAGAAAGTTCTTGCTCCATTGGGACTCCAACAAATAAATATTAAAAATACTAGTATGGATTTCCAAAGTGGGGAGAAAAAGAGATCAAGAGAAAGTCGAGATGATAGGGGAAATTCTAGTGGAATCTAGGGTCATCTACACTTTAGATTCTCACTTCTCTATTCCTAAAAAATTATTGTTCTTTCATGGAATGTTAGGGGTTTTGGCATCACCCATCATCAAAAGTCTGTTCAAGACCTTATTCAAATTCATAAACTTAGTCTTATTTTCCTTTAGGAAATGAAACCTTTTGTGGAGGAAATGTTTGCTACTTCATTAGGGTTCTAGAAAGGTAGCTAGTGCTAGTGTGTTAGAGCTCAGGGTTCCATAGAATGGTTAGCTTTCCTATGCGATCCTCCTTATCTTACACTTTCTTCTTGGTTAGTGAGTAAGCATTCTCCATCTTTTATGGGTTCTTATTTTGATTTAGGTTGTCCTATTTTTGTAATCTATCTTTGTGCTCCTACATATTTTTAATACAAGGTTTTCTTGTGGTCGCATATTTTGTTGGTTCTATCTTTCTTTTCTTTTGATCCTTGGATATTGTCATGTATTTTAATTCAATTCTTACTCTTGATGAGAAACATAAAAGATCGAGTCAATTAGATCTTTCTTCATCCTTGTTCTAAGAGAATATATATTTTCTTAATCTTGTGGATGTTAAATTGAGTGGTGGCCTTTTCACTTAGAATAATAGGAGATGTGGGATGCATCAGAAAAAGATTTACCAAGGGGACATTTTTGTAACAGATTTGATATTCTAGAGAAGTTTGAGGAACTTGATTCTAGTTTGTTTGAGAATACTTTAGCTAATCGTGATTTGGTACTCCCTAACTCTACCCACCACCAAAAGCCCAATGTTTTGGTGTGCAACTATTATCTATGGAAGGGACTCATCCTTCTCCAAGTCATGTAGAGTGATTTGGTGGAAACTATGTTGCTAATAGTCTTGATATTGGTTTGGTTGTTGTAGCTTCTATTTTGATGGTTACTCCTTTCTAAGATTATATGAATTGTATCATGTAAAAAGATCTTCAAGATATTGGTGCTAAGGAGGATGGTAAGGATGATACCAAGAAGAAAGTTCTTGCTCCATTGGGACTCCAACAAATAAATATTAAAAATACTAGTATGGATTTCTGAAGTGGGGAGAAAAAAAGATTGAGAGAAAGTCAAGATGATAGGGGAAACTCTAGTGGAATCTAGGGTCATCTACACTTTAGATTCTCGCTTCTCTATTCCTAAAAAATGATTGTTCTTTCATGGAATGTTAGGGGTTTGGGCATCACCCATTATCAAAAGTTTGTTCAAGACCTTATTCAAATTCATAAACTTAATCTTATTTTCCTTTAGGAAATGAAACCTTTTGTGGAGGAAATGTTTGCTACTTCATTAGTGTTCTAGAAAGGTAGCCAGTGCTAGTGTGTTAGAGCTCAAGGTTCCATAGAAGGGTTAGCTTTCCTATGCGACCTCCTTGGCTTACACCTTCTTCCTGGTTAGTGATTAAGCATTCTCCATCTTTTATGGGTTCTTATTTTGATTTAGGTTGTCCTATTTTCTTAATCAATCTTTATGCTCCTACATATTTTCAATACAAGGTTTTCTTGTGGTCGCATATTTGGTTGGTTCTCTCTTTATTTTCTTTTGATCCTTGGATATTGAAATGTATTTTAATTCAATTCTTACTCTTGATGAGAAACATAAAAGCTTGAGTCAATTAGATCTTTCTTCATCCTTGTTCTAAGAGAATATATATTTTCTTAATCTTGTGAATGTTAAACTAAGTGGTGGCCTTTTCAATTCGAATAATAGGAGATGTGGTCCTACTTCCATTTATGAATGAATGGACAAGTTTTTTTGTTTCTAATTTCTATAATGGGGATAAATTGATTACCTCATCTAAAATTCGAGGTTGGTAGGGTTTAGATCATTGGCCCATCAAGTTTTATACGTGTCTCTTTTTTCTATCCTTAAAAAGCCCCTATTCAAGTTCCAATTAATGTGGCTTCAAGATTAGGTTGCATGGGAGAATAAGGTAGTATGGTAGTTGGAGGAAAAGCCCTCTTTTGGTACTACTATCTATTCCTTTTTTTAAAGGAATCAATTTCTAAAGTTCAATCTTAAACAGTAGAACAAATTTGGTTTTGGAAATATTTTTTGGTAGAAGAAATTGGTGCACGAGAAATTGAATGATATTACTTTTTAAATTAAACAATTCAGTGTGACTAGGGAATGAATACTAGTAAATTCCTCTATTTCTAAAGAGTTCCATGAATGGTAACTTTTGAAGGTGATTATTTGGAAGTATAAATCATGAATTAATTATCCCTAATCTAGTGAGATTAGAATAGCTCCTTTTTCCATAATTTAGTTAAAGAAAGGAGTAGTATTGTTATTTATTTTATTACCTCTTCTCAAGGATATCAACTATCTTCACCTTGGGCTATTAATAGGGAATTTATTTATCATTTCTCTTATTTTTTAAGGAAATTGGTCCTACAACTATGGAGGGGAAATGAGTTATTTTAGTTTGCATTCCATCCTTGGTTTCTAAAGAAATTAATAGTCTACTTATGGGGCCTATCACTTTGATCGAATTGGAAAAGGTTGTATTCTAGATGAATAAAGGTAAGGTTACTGATCCTAATGACTTTCCTACTAAGTTTTTCCAATAATTCTAGGTCATCCTAAAGGATGATCTTTTGGAAATATTAAATAGACTTTAGAATAATAAGTAGATTCTTAAAGTAATCAATTCTACTTTTTTATAGAAGGGTTCCTATGAAAGCAGGGGTTAATTCTTTGGATCTTTTCCACCCTATTACTCTTTGTAATATCTCTTACAAGATCATTACCAAACTCATAGTTGATAATCTAAAATAGAGTTTAGATTCTTTGATATCATTTGAGTAGGGGGCTTTGTGAAGGGGCACCAAATTATTGATGGTATAGTTATTTATTTAGAATTCCTTCATTCTATGAGTTTTTCTAAGGATAAAGCTATGTTTATAAAGATAGATATTTCCACGGCTTATGATATAGTCTAATAGTCATTCCTTAGGAATGTTCTACCATCTTTGTATTTTTGTTCATGGTGGATTGAGTGGGTCATGATTTGTGTGGCATATTCTTCCTTCTTTGTTCTTATTAATGGTATCCCAACTTATGATTTTTAAGCTTCCAAAGGGTTGTGACAAGGTGATCCCCTCTCCCCTTATCTTTTTATTTTTATGGCTAATTATTTAGGAAGGTTCCATAATCATCAGAGGGTTAATAGAAATATTCAAGGGTGGAAAGTGATAAGGGATCTCGATTCTCATTCTTATTTTCAATTTGTTCATGATACTACCTTAATGGGTGTTGCTAAAATTTAGGAGGTTGTTTGTTTCAAGAGCACTTTGGATATGTATTTGGTAGCTTCTCATTAGTAGATTAATGAAGAAAGAGTAAAATGCTTTGATTCATTCGATGATGAAAAAGATGCAAGACACAGTTAAATAGGTATAGTGTATCCATCAGACAGTTAAAACTGCCAAAAGAACTAGAACCAAATGAACAACCAAACAATGTAAAACACTAACATTCCCCCCTTATTACATTGTTCTTGCAATAGTACCAAGTGACCCCCCCTTAATGCTAAAATACCCAACAAAGTTGATTACATAGTATGAATACATATTTTATAGAAGATCTTCTCCTAAAGAACAAATCTTGAACCAAGTGGGGCTCCATCATGCTATCCCATCTACCTTTAGAAAGGCATAGCTTCGAGCTGTGTTCTTGAGCTCTTTAGTCCCAAGCTCTCAAATCATAGAGTCAAGACTTATTCAACAATAAACCCTAAGAGATACAACAGATCTCTGCCATTGTCTAGTGACCGCGAAAGGGTATAATTCTTGATCATATACTCTTTGAAACTCACTGGACAACAATCCATATTGAGCTCAACACCAAATCCCAAACCTGTCTCAAAAAAAAAATCTTCACAAAACCTACATTCTTCAAATCTGTCGGCTCTGTCAATATCAACAAAGAAAAACAAAACAACCAAAACCAAAAACGCTTCTCATGCAAAGTATCATCTCAAAGTGAGAACCTAACTTGAGATGATGGTAAATCCTCCATCCTCTGATGCTGCCTGCATCCAATATGATCCTGCTTAAAGGGCATATCCACAGAAATTAATAGCACCATCTGGTGGATCCTCATCCTCAATATCTGGTGGATCCTTATCATCTTCAATGCAAGAAAGATTTCCTTCATTTTTAAGCTTTCCTTTAATAAAATCACTAGCTCGAGTTCTACAATCCCAAGCTATGTGACCATTTTTCTTATAATAAAAACATTTGATTCTCTATTATCTCTTTTAATTGCTTCTTGAAAATAATGCTTTCTCCTGAGGATCATCTTCTGAATCTTCTATTGTTCTCTTCTCTTCTGATAGAAGAGCAGAAATCATACCTTCTAGAGTTTGTGAAGGTATTTGATTGAGTGTAAAAATAATATTGTTGTATTTTGAAGGCAAGCTATTTAATAGGATGGCCCTAGCATCATCATCATCTACTGTAACCTTAACCTCTGCTAGCTGTCTAATGAGAGACTGCAAGTTACTTATATGATTTGACATTGTTATTCCATCTTCCATCTTAAATATAAACAATTGAAGTTTTAGAGAAAACTTTGCATTAACGACTTTTGCTCCAAACAATTTATTCAGATTATCCCAAATTTTAGTTGATGATTTATCCAAATCAATGTGGTACAATTAAGTGTCAGAAAGAGCAAGACCAATTATAGCTTGTGCTTTATCATCTCTACTACTCCAATCTAATAACTTATTTGCATCTGTAGGTGCTTTTTCCTTTCCACTTACTATTCCCCATAAATTTTTATTCATTAGTTGCATTTGAATTTTCATTCTCCAAGTATGAAAATTAAGTCCATAGTATTTATCTAATGGAATCTCCATTACAAAAAAAATTCAGAAAAGAAATAATGTGACAAAAAAAGCTTTATCACACTGTCCTACAAATTTCAATCCACAATACCTTGTCCACATCTCCAAGGCTGTCTTCTAGCACATTTTTGGGTCTGAGATAGATCAGTCTCTAAATTTCCACTTCAAAGTATTTTGCAATTCCACCGAAAAGAAATATCTTCAGACTTCTTGCCATATTTTGCCTTTCATTTAAACAACAGTCTAAGACCTCAAGAACATCTTCAAGTCTATATGTCATTGGTGGAGAATGTGTTCAATCTACCATGAAATGATTGCAAATTCACCAAACGAACCTCTCTTTGCTGACAGGCCTACAAATAGCTTCCTTCCAACATGTCTAGCTTGCAACTTGGGTGCTTCCTCTTTGTGATTTGACTTCAAAAAATTGCTTCAACTATTCTGGTATAACATGCTCTGCACTATGCTCTTGACACAACAATCTACCATCTGAGTCTTCTATACGCTGCAATCCATGAGAAGTTGCCTCTCATCCTCGCACAGGGACAAGAATGAAGTGTGCTCTGATACCAAATGAAGAAAGATTAAAATTCTTTTATTCATTTGATGATGAAAAAGATGTAAGACACAGTTAAATAGGTATAGCGTATCCATCAAATAGTTAAAACTACCAGAAGAACCAAAACCAACATAACAATGTAAAATGCTAACAATTAATGAGGATAAGTCAAATATTTTTTCTTTAATACTCTTCCAACCATTCAATAGAGAATTAGTCTTATTTTATGGTTTAGAATAGGACAACTTCCTTTGGATTATTTGGTATTCCCTTGGCAATTAGTCTTCCTTATCAACTTTAATGGAAGAGGATTCTTCACAAGTTTAGGATGAGGGTTTCTCACTGGAATTTCTAATTGTTGAATTTTACAAGGCATCTTACCCTTCTAAAATTAACACTGCAAGCTCTTCCTGTCTATAGATTTTTGGTGCTTTTTGCTCCTAAAATTTTTCTTAAGGATTTTGATTCTCATTGTAGGAAATTTCTTTGGGAAAGGAATCTGGGCTCTCAAAAAATAGAGTCTTATTAGGTTGGACTAGGTTTGTATGCCTAAGCAAAATGGTGGTCTTCGTCTTAGGCAATCTAAGTTTAGTACCCAAGCCTTGGCAGTTAAACTATATTAGAGATGGTGTACGTAGTAAGACCAAGCTTGGGCCAAACTTCTTATCTACAAATATTTACATGGTGTTGTTTTTGTTGAGGTCTCAAGTATGCATTTGGTTGGAAAAGTCTCTATGATTTGGAATACCATCAAGAAGGATGCATCACTTATTAAGAGGGGCATTTTTAGATTTCCAATTCTTGGTATGATTCTTTTTTTTGGATGGATTCATGGGCTCTTCATCCTTGATTCTAACCTCCTTTCCCCATCTCCTCTCTTTGTGTAAGGTCTTTATGGATGATAACCATTCTGAAGGTCTAGACTTTAAGGCTTCTTTCTTGATGGGGCAAATATATCATTTATCATTGGAAGGATCTAAGTAGTTGGCCTTCAGAGAGAAATCCAAATGTCTAAGTTTCTCTTTATTTTATTCTAGAAGATCATCCATCTTGTTCTCTGGAGGGGTCTAATGTTCTTGCTTGGGGCTATGATCCTAAAGGGGTTTATTCATTTTCTCATGGATACTAGATATTAGAACATGGAAACAATGGGTTAGGGATTTCCCCTAGTGGAAAAATATCTAGAATAATTATTGTTGGCCTAAGTGTAATTTTGTTCTTTGTTTATTTTGTCAAAATAAATGTCTTACCCAGGATAATATAAGAAAGAGAGGATTTCCAAGTTCTTCTAAATGCATTATTTGTGGGGCTAATGAGGAATGTGTGGATCATCTTTTCTTTTAATAGTGCTCCTTTTTTGAGGATCTATGGAGGTAGTGGTGGCATATATAGAACCAACTTCTTCATGCGATTTCTCTTTCTAATTTTGGACTAGTTTAGGATTTCCTCTTATGCTGGCCCCTTTCCTTTTGGTGGCCTCAAACATTGGTCTTTCCTTTATCCTCTGTAAAGTTTAGTTGGAGAGAAATTATCAAATATTCCAAGGTTATTAGAGTCTTATTGGGTATGTCTGAGAAACAATTTTTGATTTCATAACAAAAACTTTGGTGTCTAAGTGATCTTTGGATGAATTTATGATTGGTTCTAATAGTTTAATCTTGAGGCAATTAGGTTTGGGTCATTTGGTCGGTTCTATTCATTCTATCTCTCAAATAAAAACTTCTAATAAGGTGAATAGAGTAGGTAAATGGTCTCCTCCCCTGTTGGGTTTTTTTAAAATTAATATTGATGGTTCTTCTTAGGGTAATCTGAGTGTACCTAGAATTGGTGATGTTGGGTGAGATAGTGCCAGTTGTATTCATTTCCTTTTCTCTTCTTGTATAGGGTTTGGTATTAATAATTAGATAGAGGCCCAGACCATCCTTGTGGCTCTAGAGAAAGCATGTGAGCTAGGTTGGAAGAAGATAATCTATGAAATAGATTCAATGATTTTAGTATCCCTTCAGAATAATGGGAGGTTTCATGATCCTTCTTGGAGGTTGGTATCTCTTGTGGAGTTGATTCTTCACCTTTCTCAAAACTTTGATTTCATGTACTATGTTCATATTCCTAGAGAATGGAATGTCGTTATGGATTGTTTGGCCAAATTGGCCTCTAATGTTAATCACAACTAGAATGTTAGGAAATGGGAGCTCCTATCTTCTGATCAATCTTCACAATTTTTTTATTTCCTTCATCATGATTTGGTTTGATCATTCTTGTCTATTCTTCCTTAGGATTATGTGTTTTAATGGTTTCTTATCTTCCTCTAGTTCCTAGAGGTGGTCAGTATGTAGAAAAACTCATTCAATTTTCATCCCATGGGCTTTAGTGACAACTATTTCTATTTCCAAATCTTGTTGTACTCTTTTCTAGATTATTACTTAATGTATTTATCTCTATTTTTCCCACAAAAAAATTCAAAATTATTAGTATAGGAGAAAGTAGTTCAAATTTTGTTTGTGATCCTCAACTAAGAACTCAATCTCTAAAAGAAAGATTTATTATTTTGTATATTAAATATTGATTCAAAATTACTAGCATAAAAGAATTTAATTTATTTTTGTTTGTGAGACTAGGAGATCAATATTTTAACCAAAAAATTAGTTGCTCAAGTTATACATACCATCTTTTTAATTACTAATTTTATTAATTTATATAACCCATTGGTTTAAGACTTTCATTAAAATAAATACATAAAATTTTTAATAGAGAAATGCATACATATTATTTGCACCATCCTTTGCTTTCATCATAATCTTGTAAGAAATATATCTAGCCAAACTACCTTATACATCTTCCAAATTAATCATATCTTTGTTTGAAACCATCTAGAAAGCAATGCCCCTTATCTCATCTAACACATTGAATGTTTCTTTAATGCTACCAACCAAAACCCCATTGCAATTAAATTCTCCCTCTTCAAATTGCATAAGTCCCAAAATAATAATCAAGCATAGTTAGTTTTCAATATTGGCCTCCATAATCTCTCAACAAAGGGTTTTATGCTTTTATATGTGTGGCTAAGGGAAATAAAATGTTTTAATTTTATATTTGTATATTGAAATTATATAGATTTAATTATTTATATTACAAATTTTAAGTATATAATTAAGATTGACATAGTTGTTAATATATTTTTTATTTCATTTTTTGTAATAGTTTACTGAGCTAGTTAAAATATAAAGTCCATTAAGGCCTCAGTATTAGAAAATAAATTAGACTCTTGGGTTATAAAATAATAATGTATCTCACCTTTTAGCATTATTAGGACACCAATATCAACATTTTTAGCATTCAACACTTTATATCAATTATATCGAACAAGCTACCAAGAATTTAAGGATGTAAATTAGTGATTTCGACATTATCTATATAGATCCAATTTACAATTTTTTATATTAAAAAAGAATATTTCTATCATACTTGGTAAGTTTTCAAAAAAAAAAATTGTTATATTTTTATTATTCTTATTGAGTAACATTTTAATGTAACACATAACTGGAACTACAAATAAATTGGTTCATAATTTCTAGCATATAGATGTTTAACTCTAATATTTAGTGTGTGGATGATTTTTATATATATTTTTATTAACATTTATTTATTATTTATTTTTTAATTATTAATCATAGAAATGAAAAGTTTGTATTTTAGCATAATGCATTTCTTTTTATGTATATATTAGAATTTTTTGATTAAAACAAGGACATCAATGTGGAGTGCAATGCAACTTTTTGAGATTTTTCTAACATAGTTTTTAAATATTTTGTAGTGTGTCAAATAAAAGTCATTATTATTTTTTAATGGATCTATGTTGATTATAAAAATAAAAAATATTAGAAAACATAATATATATTATAGTTTCTAAAAAGATAAAACCTAGGGCTATGTTTGAATCATTTTAGTTTTATCAAAACACATGAGGCAAACTAACATTTTTCAAGGCTACACAAAGTGGGGTTTGATCTAAGGGGATGGGAATTAGATATAACCCCCATAGTATTGTTGTCTCTCAGATTTCCACCCTTGTTGAGTTGTAAAACTTGGCAATCTGGAGAAATATGGGATCTTTCCAAGTCTGTGGGTCACCTGTGTTGGAAAGAAACTCTGGAGAAGGTCGGCTTCCTAGCTAGTAATCACCTAAAATCTACTGGATTTGTAGTGGAAAATGGAGAAGGAATACTTTTGAAATGAAAGATAAAACTAAAAAAAACTTGAAAATAAGGGTGATTCACCAAACCTGATAAGAAAAAATGAAACTCAGACCTACATACACTTGGCCATAAATAATAGAAAATAAAACCTGCACAACCTATCACTGTATGTCTACAAAAGCACTTCACAAAGAGGCCTAATTTGCATTAAAAACCTTTAAAAGGAAGCTAACTTCACAATTTAAAGCCTTATAACACTCTAAGACATAGTTTGCAACCTGCATAAACATAGCTTCTGTAGAAAAAGGGTATTGAAAAACATAAGACAGTCACAAGGAAATAAATTACCTCACAAATGACCTGTTCAAACACTTAATAACACCCAAAACTACAAAATAAGAAGGCAAGATCTGACTGTCAATGATATCCAAAGTGTTCTCTATATTTCATATGCCCAAAGAGTTACAAAAACATACTCAAACTGAGTAGGATTGCAGAAAAAATCACTAACTCTAGAATGGATATGGAAAAGAACTGCCTACAAAGAGTCAAATGAATGACTATACTCTCCAAAAATAGATGTAATTAGATAAACATGAACCACCTCCATTTTTGTGGATATCATAAATGCCCTCAAAATAACTCTCCAAGGTCCTCTAAAATGGGTTCCTAATGCATAAATGGTCAAGGCATGCCATCAACTATCATAAAGGCACCCAAAAATGTCTTTGAATGCCTTTAAATGATCTTTAAGGCCACTAACATAAGTCAAATCTATGTAATAACTCTCCTGCAACATCATAAATATCTTATATTTTCCCAATAAATGACATAAATACACATTTTCTGCATCTAATTAACATTTGACTAAGAGGTTTATAATTACACCACCTTAGTTAATGTTTTACAATTCAAAAGTATACAAACCTATGCAGAAAAATGGCATTTAAGACATAACATTTAAATCCTTGATTTTACATGATTTAGGGTCAATTAAATGTCGTAAAAAGATGACAAAGTAATCAAAGAGACTTACTTTGTCATTTGTGATAAACTGCCTAATGTTGCCTCTTTGTATTTTTATTACAAATGATAAAGTAATTCTAATTCATTACTTTATCGTTCGTTTACAATGTTTAATCTATCTTAGATTATGCAAAAATGACATAAATAGTACATAGCTCCTAGGAAAAATGACATGACACACATACACGGCATACACTTGTACCTCATAGCCATGTCAAAACAAAATGCTCTCACAACTCCTAGCCATTTTCATTTCCGCATACATCTCTACCATCATGATGCGAGGTTCAGTGCAATACACTATATGGTCTCCCTTATGAATCCATATACATCACCATGTCTCAAATAGAAAAAAAACATACCCACCTTGTAACTCCTAGCCATTCCTAGGTTCAAACTGCATACATATCTATCATGCTTTATGTATTTCACAACATATTTTAACCTTGGAAAAGAAATAAAGGCAGAAAAATATATGCCACGGCCCCATGTACAATGATACTAGGTTTTTGAAGACCTCCAAGTCTTTACCACGAGCTGCCAAGGGATAGAAATGAGTTGCAAACAAAAGGTCAAAAAATACAATAATAAAATTACGTCTATTCGACCCCTTTGAAGAGGGAAAAACCTAAAAAAAACATTTCATTTACATTTTATTCTTGCTGTTTGAACCTGGCCACCGCCATGCCTGTAGGGTTTGGAAGGTAGAAAAGCATGAATCTGGGCTGATTCTGAGTCGATTTTGGTCAATTTTGAGGTGAAATGCAAGGTAAGTTGAACTTCATTGTGATTTTGAACATTTGGCTGCCGTTTCTGGGCTGATTTTCTACTTCTCTGGCTGTGAATTTACTAGTTTTGTTGCATGTTTTTGCTTGCTTTCTGTGGCTGACCATCTTCATTGCACTTGCTATGTTGAGGTCGTTCTTTGAATTCACCTTGAGGGAAGAAATTATGTTTTTTTACATGGCAAAATGGCAGAGACAAGGAGGTAACTTGTTTTCACTGTTCATCTCTCCATTTTTCTAAATTTTCCCTGTATATTTGATGTGCTGAAGCACGATTTCATGAAAAACTGTATTTTCCTGTTTGTTGACTGTAACAAGATGCTTAAAAAACTCCATCTTTTTTTGTGTCTTGCTAATAGCTAAAATCTGGATCAACAGAAAACCTATAAAATGACAAAAAAACTGTAAAAGAGAACATCTCCTATGCATTTTCTAAATTTTTTTTGTATACTTTCTCCTTGCTGCTGTAGGGTGAGGTTGAATATTTCTGGGCATTTTTTTTTTGTTTGTCAAATGACATTTTCAATTAGCTCTTTAGCAACTTTAAGTGTTTGTTCAGCATTTTGGTCCCCTTGCAAAGACACTAATGACTCTTCTATATGAATATTTATCTCTTGAAAAGAATATAGTAATCTTTCGTCTAGAACAATATCAAAGTCACTTTCTTGGGCCATCTCAAGCCCTAACAGTTTTCCACTTGAGAAATGAAGCAAACTAACAACCCTACTGTAAACCTTATTTTTCAAAGCAAATGCTGTCTGTGACAAGAAAATTTTCATAATTCCCATCATTGCAAAGAGCATTTGCAGAAGATATAGCAACAAGAAGATCTGGCATCCATGGTTTTAGTACAGCTAGAATAGACACTGCAAACTTAGATCCAAAAGTAGATTCACTCAAAGTAATAAGATCAAAAAGACTATTTGTGAGATGAGATGCTTCAGAAGCTAAAGCATTCGAGTTCTCCAAACACAAATATAGCATTTTTGCAGCATAAGTACCAAAGCTTTTCACACAAACCAAGATGTATTTCTAATCATTTCCCATGCACTTCTGACCTCCAAACTGTTCCTCAATTTGTAGTTTTATGTACTGGAAAAATGATGATGCAAAACTTAAACATCTTGCCTGTACAGAGACTTGTACAACTAGACTTAGGTAACTGCCATCCACAATTGACTTTAGAATTATTGTAGATACCCTAGCAACTAGATTAAGCATGCTTCCTTCACTGATATCTATTTTCCCAACAGCACCTACATCTTTAGCATTTGAAATTTCTGCCAAGGACTCTGTTTTGCTTGAGTTGTGGCAGTGAACCTTGACACATTTCCTTTTGCCCTAAAGTACTAAAGTTGAATCTTTATATAATCCATCACTATCATGTTCAATAAAAAGTTGCTTAGCCCAACTAAGAAGTTCTTTTAGTGCATCATCAAGTCCATCTTGCTCTTCTCTGCCTCTACCTTCATTTGTGCTTGTTAAATCATTGAGGACATCAGCTACAATATGTTCCTATGACAGTGGCAACTTTCACCATTGTACTTGTGGATGTCATATCCATGCTTTGATCTCTAAACTGTCTCTGTCAGTTCTATATGATTGAAAATTTTCATTGACCTTTCCTAATACTGTGACTGTCCTATCTCAAACTTAGCCTTTGTCTCTCATAGCTTTGTGTCTCTGACTTTTTGCATATCTTTAATACAACCCTAACAACTAAACTAATCATGATGACAATCCACTTTATGAGCTTTCTGATTACTCCTTGCATGGTAGTCTATGTAGACTTTTCTCCTTTGTTACTTGGTGATTGTTATTTCATTTCTATGACAGTCACCCTATCTTGACAATTTCCCAAGGTTTATGACAATCCTACTGTGACTGTTAGAACTTGCTAGCACTATCTATCTAGATAGCTAATTGTCTTTGGAATAGTCTCTCTTGAATGATTACTTTCATCCCCTTCCATAACCTCTATCTGCTCTTTACTGTTTAGAGCTAGTGATTACAATGAATGTGATTGCTTGCATTATTATCTTGAACCGTTGTGACAGTCACTGAAACTGTTTCCCTTTGACCTATAGGTAACTATCCTTAACTGCATATTGCAGGCTATCTTCTTTCATTTGTTGTGACAGTCATCTCTAACTGTTTTGGACTATTTTTTTTTAAGGCATTATTGACTGTCTTCTTATATCATAGTCATTTCCTCATTGATTTAGAGTCATTCATGACTGCCTCTTTTTTGTTCTCCTCATAGTGATTGTCCCTTTGATGCCTTGTGTTCACTGTCCATGTGAAATGATGACTGTTAGTCTCAATTTCCTACACTTTTAGTGACTGTCCCTAATGGTCTATCAATTCTTTTGTTGGTTGCTCTTTAACTAATCTGCCTCTAACTGGACTATCTTAGCTTGACATGTTGTTCTTTCTTCACATGACTAATGTCTCATCCTCTTCATTTTTGTAAAGTTTGTTACTCAAAAATTAGAAATGATTGTTGTTTCAAGTTTACCTCTGACTTATGGGCTGCTCCTTATAACTATTGTTTGTTGCACTTTTCTTACCATTGATGATTGTTGTTCCATCATTATTTGCTACTCCATTGTGCCTTGCTGTCCTAAAGTGCTTGGATTTTCCTAATTGTTTGCTGTCCTACCATGACTGAAACCTCTTGAAAGCTGAGATCAGCCTTCTGGATATGCTCCTTAAGCTGTGCTTTTGCATTTGTATATTGCTTCTGAAATGTTCTGTAAGGTCCATGAGCTAGGCTCAACCCTTGTGGGAGCCACATTTACCTCCACTCATAATGTAACCCAATGAATCAAACATAAACATAATTACACCTATATCTGCACATGAAGCAAACATGTTAAGAAAAACAAGGACCTATAGTCGATATACTTGATTTTTCTTCTCAAAAGTTTCTATGACACTAACTAGTTTACTACATCTAAAAAAACAAATTGTATATTTATAGATGTATATCATATGATGTATGATGCCTTGTCATTGCTCTAGCATCAGTTTTCCAAAAATTTATATAGATAACTAGGGGTAGCAAGGAGACAGTAGCTGGATGCGGGACACACAGACATACAGGACGACACAAGACACGTCAACAACATGAAGGCTCGTCATTCAGGCAATAACGAGTCAGCCTACCTCATATGCATATTTGTCTTTTAGTTCTTTTATAAATGTATAGTTTGTCTTTTTCATTTTGCAATAAAAAAGTTAGTCTCACGGCTTGTGTGAGATCTTATACACTTATTTTGTCAATACCAATTGCTGATCTTTGAAAAGATTTGTACAATTTCTTAAGTCTGAAAATCATCTAAATGCAACAATACAATTTAATCTCAATTTGTATCAAATATGTGCATGGATATAATGCAGTAGAACTATATGTACCTTTTCCTCTTTCAAAAATTGAAAAGCTCTACCTGATTGAGCTAGTAGTGAAATTTGGGTAACAAGTATTAGATCAAACCCACTACTTATATGAAATCCTCCATATAATCTTAATCCTCATGTGATTTTAAGGAAAAATTAAGGTTATCAATTAGTGGGACACATTATTGTGCTTTAGCCCTTTTTAGGAAAGGCAAAAAAATATGTGGAAATAACAACTTACTACAATTATTCAACCTTATAATGGTAAAAATAAATAAGAGATTATCTAGTCTAGAGATGACCCTATCACTATAGAAAATTACAAATTATAGTACCTATTAACATCCCTTTTAGAGTAAAAAATTTTAATGACTAATGGTATGGATCCATCCACATGACTAGCATCCATAGGTCTATATAATCATTTCTCATCAAACTTTACACCTTGAAATTAACTGAGATAATTCCCAAGGCTGGAATCTACTATATAATCAGTTGGAAGGAAATTTAGAGTGAAGATAGTTAGTCAATAGTTTGGCATTGACATTTTATTGAAATTTCATTTGAATTCTTTAAGTCACACATAGTGTACCAATTTATAATGAAATGGCTATGGTCTAGAATTTTGTAAGCCCATCATGGTATATTGTAATTCTCTTATGACTATGAATCAATAAAGATCATGTTGTTGTTTATGTTGTTTTGCTAAGTTTCGTTGTGTGTTGTTCATTTGGTTGAATGGTTCAATAATCCTTTATTGGATCCTATATTTATGATTTCATCAATTGGTATCTGAGTAGGTTAAGAGAGGAGATTTATAGGTTGAGGAATTGGTTGACCTAGAATAGGTTTCATGAGTCATGATATGAGATTGATAAATTAAGGCATATCAAGAAAAGATAGTACATCATGAGTCTTTCAATAGGAAGGTGTTGGGTAGAAGATTCTTGAAAATTGAATCATTTCTAAATAGACTTCCAAATTTGAGGTAGTCTACATCAAGCTTGACAAAAAAGCATTGACTAAGAAGTATCTATAAGAGTGATTGTGGATGGATCATTGACCTAAGCTAGTTTGCCTTAGTTCAAAGATGCCTCCACAAAGAGAACAAGATATTGTTAATGTTTCTCAAAATATGAAATAAATTTTTGAAATGATAAATGGATGCTTTTGAAGAAGACTATAGAAGAAACCCTAACACTAAATCTAATGAGAGAGATGAAGAAAAATAAGCTATTCCTATTGAACAATTTGAGAGAAGATGAAGACAAGGCAGAAAGGATTTTGAAAGCTATATCAAGTGTCAATAAGAAAATTAGAATAGATATTCTTAATTATTATAATTGTTTAAATCCATAAGAATTGATAGATTGTTTAATTTATTTAGAGAAACATTTTGAGGATGAAGATATTTATGGGTGTTGCCACAATAATGGGTTACACTTTCTGGAACATTCTAATTTTTGCTAAAATCACATATTTTTAGAAAATATAATGATTTAAGCCTTGAAAGGTACCATTTGAAGGATTTTAATTGAAGAGGATTTGATTAAACCCCTTAGATTCAAACCCCCTTGGATAGAACCCCGCTAGTTTTAAACCATTCCTATAATGGAGTCTCCTCTACACCTAACAAAATGCTGATAAAAAGCCACTTTTGATTTACCTTTAGGGGAATCAAATGAGTTCATTTAAAATTTATGTTTTGTAAGTATGTATTCCTTATTATAAGCTTCCCAAAAAGTATAATTTTAAATATATTTAATTTGATTATTATATTTATTTTTTATTTATTGTGAATGTAGGTTTTTCATTGAACATCAAATTCTTTGTTCTACACACATGGAAAATTAGTAAATTAGTGAAAAAAATTCTAACAAATACCTATGCCCTAGGTATTGATGTCCTTCTTTCAACAAGAAAAAACAATTGAATTTCGATACATACATAAAAATTTATGTTTTACAGAATACGCCTATGTCTAAATTATAATTAGTTTGACTTCAAAACTTAATTAAAAAAAATATTGAACAAAACATTATATGAAACCAAATGCATGCCCTATATATCAGTGCTAACAATATAAATTCAATAGAATCAAAATTTTATCCTTTGTAGAAAAAAAATTATGTGCTACAAAATACACATCACTTTAAAAAAAGGTTGTTTACTATTAAAAACTAGTTATCAAAGGAGACACAAAAAAAATTACATTTTAACTCCAAATTCTTTAAAAATATATATTTATAATCTAAAAACAAAATCTCACAAATCACTAATTCACATCATCTTCAAATTCCCAATGGTTTAGCAGCTATAGGTGTCAGAAAGTGAAGATTTAGTTGAAAATGTTGATTTCAATGTCAAGTTTGGCCAAAAAGTGTAACCCATTATTGTGGGATGACCCTTATAATCTAGATAGGGTAATAGTTTCTTAGACTAAATTGAAGGGTCATGCTACCATATGGTGGAAAATAATTTAGTTAGAAAGAAGTAGAAAATGTAAACATAGCATTAGGAAATGGGATAGAATTGTGAAGAAGCTAAAATCTAAGTCTATTCCTATAAATTATCATTTAGAATTATTAAAGGAATTGCACAACTTGAGGCAAAAGGATGTGACTATAAAATATTAAATTGAGGAATACTATAGGGTGACAATCTAATCAAGATATCATGGTGAAGGAGTAGAGAAACTAGCAAGGCACATCAATGGTTTAAAGGTACCAATGCATAAAGAGTTGAGTCCTAAAAGAAAAAAGATAAATTAAATTGAATAACTAAAGATTGATAGAACCAACAAAGAGAAGAAAAGGAAGATTCTAGAGAGAAACATCTTAATGCAGTGGTTGGATTACATTTATGTGGAAGATTCTAAGAAAGATGGTTCATAATATAGTGAAGGAGGAAGCAATACTCCTCACCAAAATAATAAAGAATACATTAGTTCTTACCATATAAAGAGAACGATGATAGAAATTCTTACCATGGTGATAGAATTGATCATATCATGAGAGGTAGGGGAAGATATAGTGAAAAGAATGGAAGATAGTTTAGAGGGACTTGTTTCAAGTGTGGAGAAGAACCAAGGATTAGAAAATGTAAGAAAGGAAAGATCAATGAAGACCAAGAAAAAGAACCAAAGGGAGAGTAAGAGTTGCACAAGCTAATGAGAAGATTGAGGGGACATACAATTCTAAGGATGAACCAAAAAAAGGTGAATCACTTATCATGAGAAGGTCCTTGCTAAAACATGATTAGGAAGAAGGAAAAATACAAAAGAAGACTTTGTTCATGTGACAATATGCAAATTAGGAGCAATATGTTTTAAGGTTGTCATTGATAGTGGTAGTATATATAATCTAGTATTAGAAGAAATTATTGATAAAATAAAATTGAAGAAGTTAGAACATCCTAGACCATATAGGATTTCTTGATTGCAAATAAAGCATAAAGTATTGATGAAAGAATAATTATTGGTCAAATTCAAAATAGGTACATATCATGATGATTTTTTTGTGATATAATGCCAATGGATGTGTGTCATTTGTTGTTGGGGAGACCATGGGAATCTAATATAATTTCTCTACATAATTGGAGAGAAAATATTTACAATATGATAATAAATTCTAGGAGACACAAGTTGATTCCACTAAAGGAAACACATGAGAAAGTTTGTAGTACCACCAAGGGATTTTTAGTGGATGGAAGAATGTTCTTAGGTAGGTTGAGGCATGGGAATATGGGTTTTGCATTTATTCCAAAAATATGTAGCATGACAAACAAAACAACCTTCATAGATGTAAATAAGATATCAGAGAAGGAAATTTTAGAAATATTGTCAAAATATAAGGGCATCAAGTTAGAAAATATGTTGGATGGATTACCAATAATAAGGAGCATTAGTCATCACATGGACCTAATTCTAGGTGTAAGTTTACCAAATAAGGTCGCACATAGGACGACACCATTAAAATGAATAATTGAACCAATAAGTGAAAGAGTTGTTGAAGAAAGGTTTAATCAGAGAGAGTTTGAGTCCATGTGTGGTATGCATGGTACTAGCACCAATGAAGGATGGTTAATGGAGCATGTGTACAAAATTCAAAGAAATCTATAAGATAACTATAAAGTATAAATTCCCATTACCAAGGATGGATGGTATAATTGACTATTTGAGTGGGGAAAAGTACTTTATCCTTGTTCATGCATACTATTCCATTTACTCTCAAGAATATTGTTAGATAGATGTTGCAAGTGAACATGTTAAATATTTTCACATCATTAAGTCATAAGTTTATTTATCCTAGTTTATAATTGGTTATCTACAACAAGGGTCAAATTCAGCAATAAATAGTATCAAAGCATAGGTTCTTGTTTGGGTGGTTACTACATTGTTTGGAGTCCAATACCCTAGCATTTGTAGTAAATTAAACCCTACAATGGCTAGTTTGTTGCAGTTTGTGTATTATTGGACACAAAAGAGAACTGTGATGGACTTTGTGAGAAACCAAAGTATTAAATCTATGGCTAACACACCAAGTTTTGATATTAAGTAGTTCAATGGTCAAAACTTGAAGTGTGGAAGTTGAAGATGGAGGATCTTCTAGTGGAGTGAGATCAATGGGTTGCAATAGATCTTCTTCAAGTAAATATTTAATTATGTATTATAAAGGATAGATTAAATTGAATAAGAAACCTTGAAGTACAATCTAGTTGTGTATTTAAAATTCTATGCTACATCTTTGTGGTAGCATATATGTACTTTATATCAATCCAAAAGTCTTGTGAATAAACTAGTCTTAAGAAAGAAATTATATTCTCTAAAATGGAGAGGAGATGTAGACACTAATCACTTGAGTAATTTTACTATGATACTAATTCAAATTGCATCAATATGAGTTAAGATGGATGTTGCAAGTGTTTTTAAATATTTTTACATCATTAAGCCATAAGTTTATTTATCCTAGTTTATAATTGGTCATCTACAACAAGGGTTAAATTCACCAACAAATAGTATCAAAGCATAGGTTGTTGTTTTGATGGTTAATACATTGTTTAGAGTCCAAACCCTAGCATTTGTAGTAGTAAACCCTATAGTGGCTTTTTTTGTAGTTTGTATATTATTGGAAATAAAAGAGAACCTTGAAAGACTTTATGAGAAACCAAAGTATTAAATATATGACTAGCACATTGAGCTTTGATATTAAGAAGTTCAATGGTTAGAACTTTGAAGTGTGGAAGTTGGATATGGAGGATCTTCTAGTGGAATGCAATCAATGGGTTGCAATATATCCTCTTCAAGTAAACCTTCAAGTATATATTATGAACACTAGATTAAATTGGATAAGAAACCTTGAAGTACTGTCTAGTTGTGTTTTTCAAATTCTATTCTTATTAATGTATTTGACGAAAAAACTACAAAATCATTGTGGTAGAAGATAGGTACTTTATATTAATCCAAAAGTCTTGTGAATAAATTAGTATTAAGAAAGAAATTATATTCTCCAAAAATGAGATGAGAATTAGATACAAATCACTTGAGTAATTTTAATATGATATTTATTTAAATTGCATCAATATGTGTTAAAATGGATGTTGCAAGTGTTGTTAAATATTTTTACATAATTAAATCTTAAGTTTATCTATCCTAGTTTATAATTGGGCATCTACAACAAGGGTCAAATTCACCAATAAATAGTATCAAAATATAGGTTGTTTTTGGGTGGTTACTACATTGTTTGGAGTCCAAACCCTAGCACTTGCAGTAACTTAAACCCTACAGTGGCTAGTTTGTTGCAATTTGTGTATTATTGGACACAAAAGAAAACTTTGATGGACTTTGTGAGAAACCAAAGTATTAAATCTATGGCTACCACAACAAGGTTTTATATTAATTAGTTCAATGGTCAGAGCTTTGAAGTATGGAGGTTGAAAATGGAGCATCTTCTAGTTGAGTGAGATCAATGGGTTGCAATAGATCTTCTTAAATTAAACCTTCAAGTATGTATTATGAAGGCTAGATTAAATTGGATAAGAAACCTTGAAGTACTATCTAGTTGTGTATTTCAAATTCTATTCTTATAAAAGTATTTGAGGTTTAGACTACAAAATCATTGTGGTAGAAGATAGGTACTTTATATCAATCCAAAAGTCTTGTTAATAACCTAGTCTTAAGAAAGAAATTATATTCTCTAAACATGAGAGGAGACTTAGATACAAATCACTTGAGTAATTTTAATATGATACTTATTCAAATTGAATCAATATGAGTTAAGATGGATGAAGAAGATAATTGCATTGAATTTGTTTGTTCTTTACCTGATTTATGGAAAAAGTTGATAATATCTATTTGTAGTAATCTTTTGTAACTAAAATTGGAAAATATCATAGGTATATTGTTAAGTGAGGAAATAAGAAATAAAACCATAGATGAATTTTCTTTTGATGATATAGTGGTTAGGGGAAAGTCTAAGGAGAAGAAGGGTAAGAAGAAAAGTGAGCACAAAAAGTACAAGGGTAAGGATAGGTCAAAGTCTCCTAATAAAATGAAAGTAAAATTCTAGAGTTTTGTCAAGGAAGGTCACATAAAGAGGGATTACAATTCCATGAAGACGGATGATTATTTGAATAGGTCATATGACAATGATAAATATACTAGTGATGCATTTACTTTTTCTTTTTCCATTACTATTGATTCTTGATTGATTGTATTAGGTGCTTCTTATCATATGTCACTTCATAGAGAGTGGTACTTTGATTATACCAAGTGTGATGAAGGATATGTTTTCTTTTAGTGAAAACAACTCCTAGACGATAATTAGTCTTTGCAATATAGTGTACAAAGTCTTCACCAAAATTCTAGTCTTCAGGCTGCAATCCCTCCTAGATAAACTCATTGCTCCTAATCAAAAGGGCTTCATCTCGGGGAGATAGATTCTGGATGCAGCCATCACCATTCATGAAATCATCCATTCTATCCATACAAGCAATAAATCAAGTATGATCTTCAAACTAGACATCTCCAAAGCCTATGACAGGGTGACTTGGGATTTTCTATTTAAGGTTCTCAAGAAATTTGGCTTCAACGAGAGTATTGTCAATATTATCAAAGAATGTATTTCTATGGTATGGTTCTCAGTGCTGGTCAATGGTTCTCCTAGAGGATTCTTTCCCTCTAGGAGAGGTCTTAGACAACGCGACCCTCTCTTGACATATCTTTTCATATTGCTTGCTGAAGTCTTAGGTAGGAATGCTTGTAATTTGTTGATGCAGGGGACTCTTCAAGGCATCAAACCTCCCTCTACTACTAAGACTGCGGTCATACAATAATTGGTGGATGACACCATTCTATTCAGGAAAGCCTCTATTGTGGAAGCTAGAAGATGGAATGTGCTCCTTAATACTTATGAGAAGGTCTCAGGTTAGAGCATCAACATTGAGAAAAGTCATATCTATTTTCTGAATACCCTAGAGAACTTGTAGCGAAAGATCACTAGAGCTCTAGGTTACTCAAGTGAAAGGTTCCCAGCCACCTATTTGGGCCTCCCTCCTACTACTACTAATGTCTTTTCTGAATTCTAGAAAGGGCTGTTGGAGAGAATGCAAAGGAAATTGGATGGATGGAAAGGGGCTCTCTTGAGTCAAGAAGGGAAGTTCTAGCTCCTCAAAGCATCCCTCAAGGGGATGCCAAACTATACTCTAAGTCTCTTCAAGATTCCTAAGTTTGTGGCGGATAAGATAGAACATATCCAGAAGAAATTCCTCTAGCCCGGGGTCGAAGAGTAACAGAGAATTGCCCTTAGTGGGTGGGAAAAGGTTTGAACTCCCAGATATCTAGGATGTCTTGGTCTAAGAAGAATTCATCTTATGAATCGTTCCCTCTTGTCTAAGGTGGAGTGGAACCTTATTCAAGGCAATATGGAATAGGGGGACATCATGGTTACTCAGTATCTCAATGGGGATAAGGACAGAGGAATACTCTCAGAGAATGGCCTACCCAAAGGCTCAGTCATTTGGAATAGGGTCCTCAAGACTTGGGGCCTTCTTTGTCGATACATCAAGTGGAAGATAAGAGACGGTAGGGAAGTCCACTTTTGGAAGAACAGATGGTTGAAGGACAATCCTCTGATCGAGCTAGAGTATGGTAGAATTGCAGATAGGGCAAGAAGGGTCTTTGGATCTCAGGTGGCTGATTATATAAGGACTAATGGGGGTCTCAAGAACTGGATGGTTCTGTCTACTGGTGGTCTTGAGAGTGAGGAGGATAGGGTGTTAGCCCTACGGCTCTAGGGGGAATTGGATGACTATAAACTCTCTTCTTTCCCAAGAGAAATAGGATGATATTGGATAATGATAATAAAGGTGTGTTTATAGTCAAAAGTGCCTATGCTATTCTATTAGACCCAGGTGCTAATCAATTATGGGGGAAGTTTGGATGCCTAGGTTTTTACCAAAAGTTAATTTCTTCTGGTGGATCCTGATGCAGAACAGAATCCTGACCATTGATAACTTGAGAAAGAGGGGATTCCAAATGCCAAGTAGATGCACTCTTTTTGGCTCAGAGGAAGAGACGTCTGGCCACCTCTTTCTTCATTGTAGCATCCCTTGGGAGGTGTGGAATTTAGTCTTGGAAAAATTAAACTTGAGCCGGTCCTTAAACAACAACTTAGAATCATTGGTCTGGGATTGGAGGCCCCCCTTTAGACTTGTCCTCTTGGTGTCCAGGGAGCTCTAGTCACAAATCCCTCCTAGTTTAGCCTAGAGCCTATGGAAAGACCACAATAATAGAATTTTTAGGGAAAAGGGCAGAACCCCTAAGGATGTCTTTCTGGGCTTCTCCAAATTGCTTATGGAGAGCATCAATTTTTGCAAGTTTAAAGCTATGGAGAGCTCTCCAAGAGGGGAAGAATAGAGTCTCTTAAAACAGTGGAACATTAGCCCTGACTATTGTTGGGTAAACAACTCTAAAAGGATTGCTAGGGCCAAAACCAAATGGGCCTTACCTTAGCAAGGGTGGTTCAAGTTCAACTTCAATGGTGCTAATAAGTGGAATCCAGGGGTGGCTAGTGGAGGAGGAATTATTAGGACTAACGTGGGGGCCTTCGTGGTTGCCTTCACGGGTGGAATTGGTCTAAAAAGAAATAATGAGGCTAAAGCGCTTGCTATTGAATGGGGGATAAAGTTGGCCATTTCTCTGAACATCAAGCTTCTTCATGTGGAAGGAGATTCCCAGCTTGTGGTTAATGAGGCCCTGGGTTCAACCCAAATCAGGTGGAATTTAGTGGACATCATGGGAGATATAAAATTGCTTCTTAGTGGAATGGAGGACTTCAAGATCTCACATATATACAGAGAAGGGAATGTTGTCACTGGTGTCTTAGCTAATGTGGGCAGTGGTAGAGAAGGATAGCATTTCTAAAGGAGCATGTCTAGCCTGCCTAAAGACATTCATACCCTCATTTTGAAGGATTGTGATAGTCACAAGAATTAAGGAAGTTAAGATTGTCATCATTCTCTAGTGTTGGTGGGAGAGTGGCAGGACTGGTGTGTCTAGCTGTAGTTGGTCTAAGGTTGCAATCTGATTGGTAGAAGTGACAGGTCTAACCTTTTGAAGTTTCAAAATCATAGGCACATGACTTTTCAAAACTATCTAGAGATAGGAATGGTGGCATCTGGGATAGGCTGTGGTCTAGTCAGCAGAATTGTAGTCCTAGGTGCCATGGGTTTGAGGATTATGTGGCATGCTGGAGTGCCACATCCTCTCTTGTCAGATCGACGACCGGGATGACAGGTTGGCAAATCATTAGATTCACGAGCATTGGGACTAGGGTCTATGTGGAGGTTAGATTTAACTTGTTAAAAAGGATGACACAAAATTAGTTGGCTAGGTTATGGAGAATTGATTGGATGGTTTTTCAGATGGGCAATTATATTTGGTTAATTCTCATGGCTGGTGACACCTACCTTCACATGAGGTCGTGGCTGAGTCCTCTCCCCAAGGAGATGTTCTTAGGTGGCAAGGATGTGGTGTATCACCTCATTAATTACACTGCAATAATTATCTTCTTGTCATGGCTTTCTCATTTTAATGGGCCACTTGCTATTTTCAACACTACCTATCTTAGTTTTAGTTGCCATAAAAACTGCAAGCTCATTTGCCTCTGTAACTTTTAGGCTATCATGATGGGTGGAGATATTGTCAGGATCAAACCCAACTTGGTGAAGGAATTTAAATAGTACCCTATAGTATGGCATATCATTCATGAAGGGGAGGTGGTTCCTTTTCTAGAAGGGATTGTTGGCCATAACGAGAACCTCTTGTGTAAGTTTGTGGAATCTTGGGATGATGAAACCAGAGAAGTCAAGATTGGTGGGATTGCTTTTAGGTGTCTTAAGAAGTGATCGAGTAGGCTATGGGGCTACCTATTAGAGGGAAAAAGCAATTAATACATAGTAGGGTGGAAGACCCTAAACATATGGCCCTTTTCTTCAGAGAGGGGGAGGCACCTATGAAGCTACACAAAGGGTTTGAAAGAGAAAAGATACCACGGCCATGGGAACAAATCTGCCTCGTGATTATGAAATTCTTCACGCTGGAGGGAAGATTTAAGGTTTTTTATCACTACCACTTTGCTCTCCTTAACCATTTTAGGAACAAGTTGGAAATTAGTCTCCCTTTCTTTCTCCTTTCTTCTCTGGATAATTCTATCAAGTCAGTTCAGGAGCTTACGGCTAAAAATACTAGCCACCCACTTGTTCCCATTCATCAAGGCCTCATTATGAGACTTTCCCACTTTCACCTCGCCCTGTGTCCCTTGAAACAAATTACAGTTAAGCTGCTTGGGGACCCACAACTAAGCATGTCTCCTGGTTCTATAGGGAAGGTGAAGACCTGTGTGGGGACCCTTAAGATCCTTGAAACCCCTAAAGGTGATCCTCACACTACAGTTGATAGCCTTGTGGGAAGCCCCGCCACCTCTAAGAAGAAATCCCAGTAAGGTGTCACACAGGTGATAGGGAAAGGGCCAACAAAAAGAGATAGAATGGAGGTTGAAGATGAAGGGATAGCTCCTGATAAAAAAGATAAGAATTGCAAGGAGACTATGATTATGATGAAGCCTAATGATGAAGGGGCTGCTACTGAGAAGAAAGCTAAAAAGGTAAGGAGGCTGTGACTACGGTAGAGCCTATGAAAATTGTGGAGCTAGATTCTGAGCATAAGATTGTTGATAGTGGGGAAGGTGTAGAGACTATTAACTTGAGGGTTTGTCGATCTACTGTGATTACTAGTAAACCTTCTGTGACCCCCCAGGGGATGGAGATTTTTGATGAATTGGAGTTTGTGGAGGAAACTATGGACGAGGGAGGGGAAGAAACCCCCACCGAGTCGGTGCATGAAGTTGAGGGGACTAGCCACTTTGCCTCCATGAATAAATCAAGTTCTGATGATGTGAGTGAGGCTGCTAGGGTGTTTGGGGGACATGACAGCAAGGGAAGCTACTCTCTATGCATTAAGACTGCTAAAGACTTGAGGCAACTATAGGATAAGATGGTTAGAATGCAGAAGATGTGGAAGGTTATCACTGAGTTTGCTGCCAAGGCCCTGCACCAGGCAGCATCGATCTTTGTGGCGGTCAATGATTTGGATGACAAGGTCAAGCAGGTGGGGATTGATAGCCTAGGGGTTTATAAAGATATGGTTTAATTCATAGCTAACTATGAGATGACTGACAGTCCCTAGTTTCTTGTTGCTTCTCTTGTTTTTATTATTTTTTATTAGGTTTTTTTGTCTACTATTCATGAGTTGTTAATGTGTCATTTTTGGCTTTTTAATGGACTGTAGC
Source organism: Cunninghamia lanceolata (assembly GCA_027924645.1). Classification (NCBI taxonomy): domain Eukaryota; kingdom Viridiplantae; phylum Streptophyta; class Pinopsida; order Cupressales; family Cupressaceae; genus Cunninghamia; species Cunninghamia lanceolata. The sequence continues at coordinate 9,512,926 of BSBN01000348.1, forward strand.
CTAGGGGGCCATTTTGTATCAGGTTTTGGACCCTTTTTTCCAACTAAACTAATCAAACACTCTTGAGGATAATTGGTTGAGGAAAGGAAAAATTTGCCTTCATGGATGGTAGAGTAATGATACTCTTGGATGTTTTGCATATTCTAGGTTTAGCTTGAAACCTAATGTCTATGTCTGAAATGGCTAACTCAAGTATACATGTTACTTTCGATGGTAAAGGATATAGATTAGAAATGTAAGAATAAATAAGAATAAATATAAGGTTTACATTTAGGTTAGTTCCTAGTTTATAAATAAAAACATAATTAATTTCTTGGGAAGTTATATTCTCGTAGTAGTTGGTTTTTATGAGAGTAATAATATTTTAAACAACCATTGCATTGTAAATCATTAGAGTGTATGTGTCCATTGAATATATGGAAATATAAATATCAATGTTATCATGTAATCTACATATTATATGCTCTACCATTTTCTATATGGTATCAGAGCAATCTATTTCCTAAGCTTGTGTGAGTTAAAACCTAGAGGTTGAAAGATGATGGTTGTTGTATATAAAGGAGACTCAAGTGTAGAAATTTTCATGCCCCATCCATGAGTTGTTTGATATAAAGTGTTTGAAGGCATCCAAATTTCATGAAGGCATTTCATATTTCAGGTAGGCATTCTAGATTCCATAAACCCAATATAAAACTTTCTTATCACTATTAGAAGACCATGTAGAAATCCATTTTGATCGCCTTTACTAGTTTGGATGAATCAACCAGGCTTTTGGTTTGTAGAAGAAAGAAATTACTAATCATCATGATCATCTACTATTAGAGCTTCCGCACCTCCGATGCTACAAATTCAAATATGAATTTGTTTTAAAGAAGAAGATATGCAATTGATGGAATGAACTGATCCTTAACAAGTCACAAAATATAACTAGTTAAATTGGTGATTATGTTTTGCTATTTGATTTTGGAGTTTATAGTGGCAAGAGACATGATAGAAGATGTGGTGATTCAACAGAAATAACTCTGAAGATTATAAGCATATTGTTTGAAAGTTTAATGTGTGGTATTTGTCTCCAAAGTGATGGCCTTCACAATTGATAGAAATAACATTAATGTAGATATATATTTGTTTCTTTGTTTTGTTTCTCTCCCAAAATTGTTTTAAAAGAAAGAGAATAAGGTCGTAATGGTGATTCAATGAGAGTTTACTACCAGTTTGTATGGAAAGGAATGATATAATTTGGAAGGTGATATGATTTTAAATCTTTATTTTAATATTGGGATGCATTGAAAATAAACATAAGATTTCATCCCATGAGAATGGAATTGCCAAAGCTTGCCAACAATGAAGCGTGGAGAAGTTGGTAATGAGACAGATTGTTAACAAATTGAATGCTGTGTTGATGTGGGCACTAGAATATTGAAGGAATTTTCAAATTGATTTCTTCCAAAGAAACTCAGTCTTTCTACATATAGGAAGAGATTTGTAAGTAAAACCTAGATTTCACATAACTCGATGCATATGTAACTATTCAACAAGTCTTGAATGTAAATGTGTGTAGTGGAGTTGGTATATGATTTTCATTTTATTGCAAGTGGTCACAGGATGAAAACTATGAATTAAAAGTGAAGTTATAAGGTGTGAAATGAGAAGTTGTTTGAAATTTTTTGGAGTAATAAGGTTGAAAACATTGGAGGCAGGAGATACGAGAGGTAGGAGGTTTTTCATCATCCTAAGCTAGCTTCTCACTCAAGGATGATTTATTGCATGAGGAGCACTCATTTTCTATCCATGTCCTTTCATGGAGTAAGGGGGGCTTGGTAGTTTGTAGCAATATGTGTGGATAGTGTAACTTCTAAAATAGGTGGAGTTATCTACATTTACTCAGTTCATGGATAGTGTAATATCTAAAGTAGGTGGGATTAGTGTATTTACAGTGGTTTTGTATAGCAAAGAAGGGATTGTTTCCACAATATTAGAGGAGGGATATTTACACACTTAGAGGAATGTGGACTCTCGAAGGAGAGTTGTTCTCTCATGTGTAGCACTAGAGGAGTCATTTTCACACACTCAAAGAAGATGTGGACTTTCAGAAGGAAGTTATTGTCTCAATGTGCAAGGAGGTTGGGAACACTTTATGTTCTCGCATGTTGTGTAGAGGTTTGTAGGTTCTATAGTCAGGAGATCCACTGATGACGTCAATTTGGTGTTTCCTAGGTGAGTGAGGAGGATTGGTGAAGGTGCTTCATCAAAGTCTCAAGAAGGGTTGTTGTGATCAACTCTTCATGCAGTGTTTCGTCCTTTGTTCAAGTTAATATAATAAGTGGTGAATGTTGGTTTTATTACATGTAAACCTTAAGAGGGTGTGTTAGAATAAATAAGAATAAATATAAGGTTTACATTTAGGTTAGTTTCTAGTTTATAAATAAAAATATAATTACTTTCTTGGGAAGTTATATTCTCGAAGGTAGTTGGATTTTATGGGAATAATAAGGCTTTAAAAATTCATTGCATTGTATTGTAAATCATCAGATTGTTTGCATTGAATATTTAGAAATATAAATATTAGTGGTAATTTGGTGCTTGCTAAGGGAGTGTAGCATGGTACTCTATATAGGCTAAATGCATCAACATTATCTTGTAATGCTAATGTAACTCCACCTAATTAGTGTTGTTCTAGCATCTTATGATGGGTCATCTAAGTTAAAAAGGCCTAAAAACCTCAATGAGTAAAGATATGGTGAACAGTCTTTTTGATTATTCTATAATTAGTATTTACTTTTCTTCATTTGAGCACTATGTGATGGGAAAAGAGAATAAAGTGTGATTTTCCTCTACAAACACAAGAGGAGAGGAGATTTTGGAAGTGATACATAATGTTGTGTTTGGTCCTATGGATATAGATTCCATTGATAAGTCTATGTACTATGTTTCATTCAGTAATTATTATTCTAGGTATTCTTGGGTGTATTTTCTTAGGAGAAGGTCTAAGGTTTTACGAATATTTAAGGAGTTTAGAGATCTTGTTGAGAATTAAATTAGTAAGAAGATAAAGGTACTTAGGATAGATAATGGTGGTGAATTTTTATCAAAGGAGCTTGAGGAATTCTATAAAGACACTAGGATTATGAATAGAACCTTTTTGATTTAGGCTAGAATTATGTTAAGTAATGCTAATCCATGATAGAATTTTTGGGTTAAGGTTGTTCACACTGCATGTTACTTGAAAAATATGTCTCCTACTTCTACGCCATTTTTTATATTAGTAGGTATTAAGTTTTTTTATGCCAATTTATTAGTCAACTATAACAAGAGCCAAATTCCCCAACACTTATAGTGATTTAGTGCAATAGAATCATATATATCATTTGATATAGAGAATGACTTGGGATGAGTATTTGCTAGATATATCAAGTTTATTTTTTGATTCCCATATTGTAGACTTGGAGGACACCATTAATTGCATTCATATCCTCTTTGATGTTAGCTCCTATGGAGTTACATCATCTTACTCGGATGTTATTAGGGCGCATTTATAACCTCTTATTCTTTATCCACCTATTTATTTCTCATAGTTTGGCATTGTCTTAGAGATCCTTTACCAACATTTGGAGGATTAACCATCATCTTTAGATCTTTCTTTAATTTGTTTCTACGAGGTGCTAGATTATCATATTCTTTAACTAGTCCTTAGAATTTTGATTTGATTATGGAACCTTTTGGCACTAATGTGATGAAACCTAAGAAACTTGTAGAGATATTATACATCCTAATTTTTTCCCCTTATATTTCTTTCAAGAATAGGTAAACATCCTACATATGTCTTTGGATTTGTTTCTTTGTAAGGGGAGAAATGTTCTTTGGTATTTTTAGATCATTTGATAGAATAGCATTATTCTCTCATTTGGATCTCTTTTGTGTTTTCATTGAATCTCCTTGATCTTTAGTAGACATCTTTATAGCCAAATCTTACATGGTATTAGAGACTTTTATACTAGCTCTTATGGTGGGTGTGTACTTATCCGAAGTGCATCTAGGACTAGGAATAACAATATAAATATCTACAATCATATTAGTAAGTATACCTATCATTATTTTAGAACACAAAGAAGAATAGTAGATGAATTGTTCAAAGATGTGAAGAAAGAGACTCAAGATCATCACATGAAATAAATAAATCTATTACTATTATTCACTTTCATGAAGAAGAAATAATAAACTTGCACATACTTGATAAAATGGAAGAAATATGCTAGGAAAAATGCAAACATAGAAGTATGAAAGAAGATTTCAAAATAGAACTAAGATAATATCACCTAGATCCATAGACTAGCTAATGGAAGGCTCCAAAACTAGTGACAAAAAGTTATCTTTGCTTAAGAAAGATAGTTCTCCAAGAACATTTGACCAATAGTGAAGTCTTTGAAAAGTTATCTTTGCTTATGAAATATAATTCTTCAAAGTTATTTTTGAAGGCTTGAGATTTTTTTTAGCAAAGGATAGCAAAAAACATAAGGGAGCCCATGTAATAATGTTTACCTAGCAATAGATGCGTAAAAAATGGTGTTGTATATTACAAATAGCATAAGAGTATGAAAGATTAGAAGCTTAAAAGAGTTGAACCAAAAATTAGTCATGAATATTAAAAACCCCAAAACCATTTCAAAATCTCTTATCATCTCTTTGCCATTTCAGGCAATGAAATAAAAGAAGGCAATTATGAACTGAACAAGACCTCCGTGGATGGTAGTTATGTTTATGAAGAATTTGAAACACCAATATTTTTGTCCCATTGGAGACCTCATGTATGACTATGCTATCACAAGATGAGTCTACACCTATGTAGATGTCTAGATGAATACAGTTTCATCAAAAAAGAACAAAACTCAAAACATTGTAGAGTGAACACATTAAAGAAAACAAGTACAAAAACATTAGAAACACATATCAAGAAACATAAATTCACAAAAAAATAGCACTTGGCATCTAATTTAGGAAAAAAAGGATACAAGATAGGATAATATGAGTCTTGAAAACATACTATGAGAATAAACAGTAAAACATGTACAATTTGTAATATTAAAATCGAAAGATATGCAGTATTTAAAATTATAAATTGTTGTCTTTAATCATTTCAATCTTCTTTTTAGGGGTTGACCTTTAAAAACATGTCCACATGTGACATAGTGATAACTCAATATGTATATTTCTCAATATCACAAGCCCTTAGATATCAAAAGAAGTGAATGACACAGATATTTAAGGCAAAGTAAGGAATACAGGTCTATTGATATTATAGAACAAATTTATAGGTAATTGACATATCTATGGTTGTAGATTTGTTCCTAGGCTTTAAATTTATCCATGCATAATTAATAGAGAAAATTTTGATTTTGAGGTAATTACCAATCTATTATTGAATATACTTAACTCTAAGACATACCAAATTTAAATTTCCTTTATATTATGCACTCATTGATTATTAAACTAAATACACATTTCTATTTACATTTCTTACATTTAATAATTACAAAGTTACTTAAATATCCAAATTTCAATTCATAATTAATTAGTCTAACTAATTATACTAACTATATACATTTTCAAGTTTATTTTCCTTTGAAAACTCTATGAGGTTAGGTTTATTGCTTTGTATTTTTTTAATTTAAACAAAACCTAAATACATAGAGTTAAGAATGTGAACGCGAGACACATGATGGAGTAGAATTCTTGAACCTTTGTAGTATGAAACCATTTAGTTTCTCCAATAAACCAAAAACCCATTAACAGGAGACTTAATTTTAAATCTACAGTACGACAAGGTGTTGGTCAGCAAGTCTCTTCGGTAAGAGGTCATAAAGATGAGTAAGTCTACGGACCTGCCCGTCCCGCTTTAGACTTTTTCAGCACCGAAATTGACAGATCACTTGATTGATTCACCCAAGTGAGTCGCACAGCTCACCGTCCACACGTCTTAAAAAGATAAGATCTATTGGTCATCTACAGCAGAGAAAATAGAAGACGTCTTTGCTAGGGTAGATACATTTATGGGTGTACATCGTCAGAAGTTATCACTAGTATTAAAATTTTCGTTTGAAAGGGCGGTTTGTCATCTTATGAACGCCGTGAAGTGATTTGTAATGAGAGATAATAACATGGATGAAGACTCGCAATGTATGAGTAAACGAATTAGCTCCGTAATACTGCGGCATTATGTAAAATATGTGGAGAATATGTTAGTCTACAGGCTTAGAATATAGTCTTATGAACTGATTAGTCTGTACGTGGACGTGCTAAGCAAAATAATTTGCATCTTCACCACCGCGACTAGTCTTTGAAGTATTCTTGCTTTTGTCGATTGAATTTGTCATGAAGATAATTTTTATGAAACAGATCATGATCCCATTACCATCTGCTTATTGAAAGTGCTTTGAATGTGCCAAATTGACAATAATTCATTCACTTAATGTCTTCAAAACTCCAATCTCAGAGAATCTGATGGTCTGATTGATATGCTCGTAGATGTGACATGTAGAATGATTTACCCCCGTGACTTCTGATTCCGATAAGTTACTCTTGATTTCAACTTGTAGGAAACAGACACATATGCCCAGTACCATCGACCTTTTCACACACCTCTGATTGTTGCAAATTGCCAATAATTAGTCACACCTATGTAACGTATTCTAACACGCAATCTCACATTGTCTTTTTAACTGATTAGTCTGTGTGTGGACGCCACCAAGAAGGACGATACAAACTGCGCTGGTTAGTCTAATGTATTTCTTATCCTCTAGCAAAGCACTGTCGGATATGCGCCTAAGAACCCGAAGAAGACAAGATATGGGAAGCAATTTATTTATGAGGAAAGACCAAGAACGGATGGAAATGGAATTTTTTTAAGGTAGTTTATACTACCTCACGATCTAGTTTATAGGTGGTTTGTAGTATATGGGACTACTTTGTATTCTCACTTATGTTGAAGGAAGCACTTAGCTGTGTTTCAATACAAGGCATACATACCCTACCCTTCCCGATTTGAACTTTTGACTTCTCTTTCAAGAAGATAAATTTTTCGCCAACAGATGAAGTCAGATTATATGAACCCTCTGATGGAGAAGATAAAATGCAGCTCCAACCAATTGACCCTCCAACTAAATCCATTACCCAAAAATAAACTGCTTTGCCCAATTATTTCTTTCTTACCTCTTTAATGTTATCCTGTGATAGTATTATTATACTAGCACTTGCACCCATAGGAGGTTCAAGGAATATGCCGATAGGAAAACTGACGAGTTTAAAAAAATTTCTGGTCTGAATTTCTTTTACAGCGTGAGACAACTTTTCGAGCACTATAATGCTCACATACAAAAGCCTCTCGGCTAATTATAATCCAACTCTGTCATTATTATCCCACAGATGTTTCGTTTTTAGCTTTAGATTTATCTACATTATGAGAAGGTATATTGTATATTTGTTATGGAACAAATGGTCATACACATACATGAACCATATCGTAACTTTGCCTAAGGGTCGAGGGTAGTAGAACTTTACTAACAATTGTATTTGATGTGTAATGGGTATGCTAATAGGTATTTGTATTTAAGTGTTTTTGTTAAAAGAAACTTAGGTTTTATTAGAGGAAATGCCTAAAATATAATGTCCTTTTTTTTGAGACCTTGAAAATGATTTAATAATTAAAAATTAAGTTGTCAAAAAAGTAGCTCCTAGTTATAAATTTAAAATGATTTATTTTCAATTATTTAAAAGATCATAAAAGATTATTTTAAAAGACAACATAAGTTGTTTTTTTGAAAGTGTCGCTAGGCATGGGGTACAAAAGTGATTATGTTAAAAGGACACTTTCAGAGTTCGAGTCGGACAATAGGAGAAAAAAATTAAATTAATATATTTTCCCTTGTAAAGTTATAAAAGGAGGTTTTTTCTCCAAAAAGGGGTTACCTACTCATTTTTATCAATTTTATTTCTCAAGGATAAATGTGAGTTCTTGCTTTTTTCCTGAGGACAAAATCCCACTAGATTTGTGAAGTTTCAAGGACAAAACCCCTAGGAAAACTCTTTTACCTTGCTTGGTGATTTCATATAGAAATCACTATTATGTTGAAATGAATGAAGGTATTTTTAGTCGTGGGCTAATTTTATAGATTTTTGGGTTTCACTTATTGTTGTGGTTTTTAATATTTTGGGTTGGCAAAGATTTTTTAGGCTTGCAGTGTGTTTCAATTTGTAGTGGGGGTTTGTGATTTACCATATTTCAGTTTGTTATCTAGTGCATTTTATTCCAGAAAATACAAAGATCAGTGTGTTATATCTAGTTTATTGTGTGTGATTATGTGGCTTTGGTGTAAGTGTAGATTTATATTTGTAAAGAAAATATGCTCACTGATCTTTTTAAGTGATTGGGGGCTTTTGAAAGAGCCATCCCATTTCTTCCTTGGTGGTCCATACAAATTTTTTATTGGCTACCCAACTTCCTAATTGCACAATGTCAAGAATAAGACATTTGACATCATAAGGAATAATGCATAAAGATTTTTGTATTTAGATCGCTATAGCACCAATGGAATCAATGGTACCATTTAGTAAAGTCTTGCAAAATGGACAAAATACAACTTTATTATTTGTCATACAAAGTCTAAAGTAGGTTGTGAGATACCTAATAAGAATTGCACATCTTTGAAAGAAATTTGGGGAACTCTATAGTAGTTGTTGTGCCATTATAAAATGGTGTGATGTATTTGGTGTGGGATTTTGATACTTTGAAATCATTTAAATTTGTTGTTCTTATTACTATGAGGGGATGCAACCTTAAAAGCTACTAATACATCTAACTTTTAGCTCGATAAAAGTCTTCAAAGGCAGTTGTACAATAATAAGAAGGATGCAAAACCTAGTATTTTAGTGATGGGATGAAACTTTTAGGTGTACACTTGAGAAAGCTTAGGTATATACTTCTGAAATTTCCTTAATATATGTTTCTCATGGGTATTAACCAAATCAATGAATTGGGAATTACAAATTTTCTCTCGTTTGTCTGATGAAATGCGTTCTTTTTGGATGATGGATAATTGTTTGAAAAAATACTTGGTTTGGTTATTAAAGTAAAATAATTGCTTTCCTTCAATATTGTAATTTTTTGATAGTTTCTTTCAATAATTGCTTTCCTTCATTATAAGATGTTGATCATGTTGTGCCCTGCACACACGCCCCATTTTGTCAAATGGAGACCTCCTCTTTTGTTCTAGCTTAAGTCTTAGCTTGTCCTCCGTGTGATGGTGAGAAAATGAAGTTATGCTTATGTTGGGTAATTTTATTTGAATCTGGTAGTTGTGGTAACTTAGGTCTACTTGGTGCTTTTCATAATTGATTTGTAGATAATTTTTTATTGTTTCATAAATGAGAAGTAGGTCTTTTCAACTTTTAGGCTAAAAATAAATCATATCAGACATATTGCTAAAAACCATTATCATAGGACATTGCACTGATTTTAGTGACTACATGACATGTGTGATGCCGCTCATTCCCCTACATGTCCAGTCACGCAAATTTTCCCCACTTTCTTATCTTTGGGTGCTTGACAATGTCGTCTATCAGAGGCATTTATTGCATTTTGTTAGGGGGTTTACAAGTAGAATTCCTCACCCATTTCATCATTTGCATCCAAAATTTCATTTCTCCAGATATTTTGACGATCTCAGCAAACTGTGTGGTGATTCCCAGTGCATTTGGGGATTCTGGTGTGTTGATAGGAGTTTTCATCGGTAGCTTCAAGGGTTTTATTTGCATTTTAAGTTAAAATAGGTCAGCTTTCTTCCCTTTTCAGTAGGTTCATGTTGAACTTGCTATTTATGCCTTTGATTAAATTCCATTTTGAAATTGGGCAAAAGTTCCTATTGTTATTTCAATGCAATGATGAATGGTACGAGTAGTTAAACCCTAGATCTTTCATTTTCATTATTTTGCATGGGGTTCGAGTGTTTTGGTTTTGTGGGATTATGCAGAAGAGTTTATGTATTTGATCTTGATTGAATGATATAATTCTCAATAGGATGGATTAGAGAGTGTTTTTTTTTGGGAAGGGCCAATCTAGGATAATAGAATGATGCTTTAACTTAGAGTTTTCAAAAGACATGCATATAAAACATGCCCTAAGGTAGAGAAATTCACTTAGCGTGACTTTTAGGCCTTGATAAATATATGGACACTAAAGATGCAGGTTCTTACTTTTTCCAATAGATCACTTTTAGTTTCCCTTAGTCTTTGAGAATCTTGGTTTGTGATGCTTTGTGATAAATTCATGGGTTACTGGACATGTCCGTTGACCGCTAAATTCTTCACCTCCTCTAGTGAACTTTATTCCACTTGCTCCATTGACTTAAAAACTCTCGTAACATGTTTGTACAAATCATGTGCGACACCAGACATATCTGTTGACCCCTTGATCTTACACATGTCCATTGAAGTCCACTTCACCCACTTCATTTCTTTAGACCTCTAGGGATGCCTTGTGGTAGTGCCTTCTTTGCATTAGGGTTTCTAGTTAAGTGTTTGCCTATCTTCATCCTATAGAATCCCTAAAATCCTAAGGGTTTAAGCTTTATGTCTCTCTCTGCACTTTATCTCCTATTCATCTATTGACTATTAGTAGAGGGTTACCGATCATCTAAGTTATAACCTAATGCCTTTATGATCATGAGGAAACTGGCCCCTTGTCCTAGCTTAACCCACTACCACCCATAAAAATTAAAGACCTTAAGTCCTAAGTCTGAAGGCTTTATAAAGTGTATGTCACAGTGTCACATCGCACCTTCAATGATGTCATCTACCCCCAATGATGCTGTGAAATGTTGCTAGCTATCTGTCAATCATGGGCTTATAGCCCCTCTTTCAGAGATTCTACATCGACAAACCTGCTGCTGCCAGATGTCATGAAAGCATTAGATCTATTGAAATCTTAGGATATCATGGCCACGTAGGGCCCGATAGTAGTGGGTCATTTCTAACTACGACATCATGAAATGGTGCCACATGTCCTTGTCCAACTAGACTGATGCCATCAACAATAAGAATTTAGATTGGTGTGGCCCTTTCTCATTTGATGAAGACATTTCAACTATGATGAAAAAGATCATCAAATTTGGTTAACCAATTTCTGTCATGGATTTCAAGAAGTAAGAAAAAGATTGACGACCTTCATTTAAACTTACAAAATAGAGGATTTTCAAAATACCTACAACACGAGTAGAGTAATGGCTACCAAAACCACCGTTAATGTTGTAAACCATAAGGAAATATAGCTTCCTAAGGACATAAAATAGGGCATTCTTCATCATTATCATGAGCACAGTTGCATTTCCAGTGCAGAAGGCTTCAAAATGGGCAATAGAAAAGTGAGTTTAGGTCTTTGCAAGTGGAAAAACTAGTAATGTTGGGAATTAAGGTGTCTCCATCTTTGCAAATTCCTAATGTTGTATTTATTTATCCCATGTTGAGTTGGCATAGCCAGCACCTTGTTTACATGTAGCAAGATAAATTTTGGTGACTTTGGTAGCTGCGATTTCTCCCTTGAATAATTAATAGGGGTTTGGGGGCAGCGCCCCCAAGACGGGGTCAAGGGACAAAGCCCCTTGGGGAGTCTAGGTTAATGACAAGTGTTGGTGAGTATCTTTGCATGAGAGAAAGGAATCTTTGGGCGGTCAAGGGAGGTTATGACATGTTGTAAGAGGAATATGCTATTTTTATTTAGTGTATGATAGATTCTCTTACAACTGTAAGTGCTGTTAGTTATGATGGATTCTATGACAGTTGTAAGGTGTGTAAGAGCATATGTCATAGCCTATCTTGGGACAATTCACCCACATTGGGATGGGATTTCGACAAGTGTCCTTAGGCATGGGTTTTGGGTCATGAGTCCAAGATGGACGCCCATCTCTAGAAGGTTCCATATTTGCCTTGTAAACTCTATAAAAATAGGTGCTTTGATGGGAGATATATAGTGTTTGTATAGGTACTATTATGCTATCAGGATATCTCTAGATTCGACATTCAAAGACTCCTGAAAGAGCATTGACTCTGAAACTGTATTATAATCTTTTATTGCTTACTATAATACATTTGAGCTATGTTTTGGAGTGTGGGGTTTTTCACCCGTAAGGGCTTTCCCCACGTATATCTTCTCTCTCTCTCTCTCTATGTGTATTTTTTTAATATCATTGTTATTGTGTTAATAACGCTATAACTAGAAAGGTTAATTTGAATTTGCATACATCTCTCCTCATTAGATTAGTGTAGGAAGTGATTTCTGCACACCTAGCTTCCTTTCAAGTAAGTGATCTCTGTTACCTACACTTAATCAATTTAGCTATTAATTTGCTTGTTTAAGGTGCTAAGAGTCATTAGTAGGTTGCAGAAGCCCTAGGATTAGTTGCTACAAACAAAATAAGTCAGACTAGCCAAGCTTCCTCTTCAAAGCATAGTTTGGATGAAGATCTTATGATCTAATATCACAGGTCAATTAGGAAGCTTGCAACAAGACTTGTTTCGCTAAGACAAAATGATATAATCTATGATCTATCTGTTAATTGTAGAGATGCCAAACTGCCTATGTCAACATGGACTCTTTTTGAACACTGGTACCATAGGATGGATTATAAAGTTCCTATCTATCATGCTTGAAAGTTTGACCTTGCAAAACTAATTTCTATAATGTCTTTGTCAATCCAGACCTAGTTAGATCAATTGTTTAGAGATATGACCGTCAAACTAGGTCTGTTCTATCTAGTAATGGTTCTATAATAATAAGATTCACAAACTCATATATCTCTACTATGTTCAAGTTATACCCCTCTACTAGTATGCCCATAGACATTAATGCTTTGAAAGAGAAATACAAAACTGTCAAGTATGGATACAAGGCATTCAAGTTGCCCAAACATAGACCAAGGGGCATAGATGGAAGTTTGGTGAAGATATCTGATAGAGAAGAAGATCCCTTCCACTACTCAATGTTTATGCACTACTTTGTTAAGATATATCACAATTTATGTCATGTATTGGGTAGGGATATAACTGACAAGATGTTTGTGCCTTTGATGATGATGGTTGTATACATTTAGGATCCTAAAGCAAAACAACCTTATAATTATGCAAGTTACTTAGCAAAAAGGATCCATAAACAAATGGTTGCCATAAAGAGCAAATTGTATACTACAAGTTTCCATGTGGAATTCACATGGTACTCATTAATGTGCAACATGATTCTTTTTTCTTTATCTGACAAATGCCACAAGGACTTGCATGTAAGGATAATTGATGCTCAAGGAAATATGATGCCAGTACAAATGTGGACATGCATGTTGGACATGCATTATAAGGATGCAAGTTATGTTGTTTTTGAGGATCACTTTGTCACAAAAGTCCTTGGTTTCCTAGAACCAGAAGAGGAGAGATTGCATGTTGATGTGAAGGATTTTCTGAGGCCCTTGGATAGAACCCCACACTTGGAGATTGAGCACAATTGGGGAGATTGGTTCTTCCACTCCCACATAACTTGTATAAGGTTTTATGGATGTGAGGTGCCTCCTTACACCTTGCCAAAGTTTGTACCCAAAAGAATTGCTTTCATGGAGATTATAAGGCACCTGAATGAGGCTGACAAAGAACATTTCAAGAATCATAGAAAGGGCTCACTCATTCCTAATTCTTTAAAATTTAGTGATTTTATAATTATGGACAAAAATGGATTGGATCAAATGAATTATATTCTTCAATGTTATAGGATGTATATGGAGCAGCCAAGAATCTTTGATCTAGAAGGATTCATAGAAAAAACAAGAGTGAGTGTCAAAAGGCCGAAATACATCCATCAGGTCTTCCTTGATGAAGATATAGTGAGAAATTGCCACTCTATGGAGGAAGTCTACATTTTAAGGGATAAATGGGAAGCAATTCAATGGCAGGGGAAAGGATGAGAAGGAATATAAATGTTGCATATCCTAGAGCTTTTACTAAGGTGAAGCATCCCATCAGAAGGATCAAAATGATATTTGACAAGGCAGAGGATTTGATTGCTAGTGCACCTATAGGTGAAGAAAGGCCATCATACTAGCATGGCAGCTCCAGAGATGGATATGTGAGGAAAGAAGAATCCCCTGACTCCCGTCCAAAAAAGGTACAAATTGTCAATCTTGAGACAGAGCCAAAGGTAGAGATTGTTGGCTTAGAAGGAGACACGGTAGAGGAACAAGTTCATGAGCGTGCTAATCAAACCAGCTCTCCAAAAAGAGTTAGGCCATATTCCTCACCAAATAATAGATTTAAAAGGTCAACTATTGGCAATGAAGTTGACATAGAGGATGTGAGAGTGTTGGCATGCAATAAGTTTATAGAGGATGATGAATTTGTTAATACCCCAAAATTCAGGTCATTTGTCTTGAGGACTAAAAATGAAGAATTCTAGAAAAGGATTGAGGAAGCAAAAAGTGGAGCTAACCCATCAGAATATGATGCAATCACCCAAAGAGTCTCAAGTGAAGTCAACAAAGATATTAGTGGAATGACCCTAGACAAGGGCAGAGCTCTAGTGGCCAAAAGAAATGTTCTACTTTTTCCTTATTGGAACTCATCAGATGCAATTACATTTGATACAATCATAATTGATGATTCAGAAGTCACAAAAGAGCAAGTCAATAAGGCTTTGACAGGTGCTTCTTTCGATCCAAGATTTGAAACCTTGGTGATTTGGGAATTGGCCCGAAGTAACAACAAGCCAAGGATTGGTTTAGATGAATTAACTGAAAATGTGATAATCAAGAGGGTGTCAACCACCCCTACTCCTCAGGCTACCAGTTTGAATGTGCAAACTGCACAATTTGCTGAGGCAATAATAAATAGGATGCAGAAGGTGTTGATAGCAAGGAATACTGAGAGGGGGGCAGGTGAATCAGTATTCTACAAAGCCACTTCTTAATAAGTTTATTAACCCAAATTGCAAAGTTAATAATATGAAAGTAGAATAAGAATAGAAACAACAACCATAAAGACACAACACATGAACATTGGGATTTTTACGTGGAAAATCCAAAAATGGAAAAACCATGGTGTGTTTTAGCTAACAATATATTATTATATAACAATACTGAGTTACAAGAGGCTCATTGCCTTAGGGCACACTGCTCAAGAGAAAAGGCTCACTGCCAATTAGAAGAAGAAAGAAGAAGAAGGGTGACTCACTGCCAAAGATGAACTATTGTGATTGCATATACATATGCATGGTTACAGTTCCAATTAAGCTTATAAACACTGACTTAGAAACTCTTCATTTCAATTTTCCCCAATTTTTTTTGCTCTGCTTTTACAAATGCTCAAGATCTCCCTTAATTTACTGTGGCCACTCTATCTTCGCATATTTCACATCCACATACATCACCTCACACCCACACACGCAAACACTAAAATCCATCCTCTATTTATATCTGTAACTAAATCTTTCTCATAATCAGGTCGGCAAGCAAACTGTGAAATGTGTATACCAAGTGTTATATCCTGTCGACTTTTTCTTGGGTTAAATCTTCATTGTAGATCCAAACCATCACATGTACATGTCTTCATATGTGTCGGTTCTAATCATACAACCACTCATATTTATCATCTAGCTCATATTTCTTCTCTACAAAAGGATTTGACCAGCCTGTCAAATTTTTCCTTAATAACATATATGATAGGTTCCTCTGTCACATCACAACTCACGCTGTGGACCAAATGTAGATTCACGAATCATATTTAGAAATCATTATTAATCTTTTGGCATGTCTTCAACTATGTAGGACAAGATAAATATGTATGCCAAAATGCGGACCTAAGAATTGTTGCCCTGTCACACTGTAACACTATCATACTAGATGCCGGTATTGGAGAGCCTATAGAGTAAGATATGTTGCACTTATAGAGCTACAAACTTAGATTCTGATAGTCATGACCTATCTCTATCTTACTTCAAAACCACAGAACATAGTATTCTATTGCGGAGAAATGCGAACAATTTTACTCTGTATTGTTCGTTGTCTCTGTCGTAACACTATCCACCCGAACTTAGACTTTTCATCAGATGACTTCTAGAGGAAGTCATATCTTGATCACTAGAATATAACAAAAATAGGTAGCTATACACATCATACCTAAAACACATCTACAAGTCTTTAATTGTGGAGGCATACTGATTCACTTTCTATCCCTCAGAACACTTCTTGTCCCTCACTCAGAATACTTGTATACTTAGCCATTTTAGGCTTCCGAACCAAAATATTTTGTGCCTTGTTACCAACTCAAGATTGTCTACCGAAGTAGTGTCTCTTTTCCATGTTGATGGATTTTGTTTGCCTTGTTGCCATCAATGACAACACATATATTATCTATAGGGTAGTGTCTCTTGACAACAATCTCTCCCTTTATAATTGATGGCAACACTCTGTGAAAATGTTTCCCTGACTGCTTCCCGTTTCTATAGACACTTCTATATTCCTTCTCCCCCTGAGATGTTTTCTCATTTTTCACTAGCCTTCTCTCCCCCTTTAACATCAATGGAAAAGGGTGTGGCTTCAAACAAAATTGGTCAAA
The DNA here is from genome assembly GCA_027924645.1 of Cunninghamia lanceolata. Lineage (NCBI taxonomy): Eukaryota > Viridiplantae > Streptophyta > Pinopsida > Cupressales > Cupressaceae > Cunninghamia > Cunninghamia lanceolata. The sequence continues at coordinate 9,529,561 of BSBN01000348.1, forward strand.
AATGTTCAAAATTGTTATATTCTGCCGCATATATACAAATACACATTTTCACCTTAATTTGTCAGTGAAGGTAGAATATTATTATAGATAGTCTTTATCAAAGCTATCTCTCCATTCCATCTAATCCTTGCACTTTCTAGAATATGGATGTGGCCATTCATTAGAAAAATTAACTTATCTTCCTTCTAAACATCTAATGGTGTATCAATTAGTACTTGTGATTTTAAGGCTTTATCTGCTAGAATAATCATGGAATCAATTTTAGGACTTATCAGTCCCATTAGCTGGCACAACCTATCTTTGATTTCTTCCCTTTTATTCATAAAAGAGCTCAAATCACTATGAATATTTACAACTTCTGTTTCTTTGGCATTTATTGACTCAACTACTAGATTATATGTCTCAAAGATATTAAGTAAATTGAGTTCCAAGTGTTTGATTTTAACTTCTAATTATTTTGTGATTTTGGGCAAAGATAGACAAAAATTGTATATTTTATTGGCCTCTTTAATGGCACTTTGTATGCCTTTTACTCCATTTCCTAACAATGTTTTGTCTTTAGCTATCATAGCCTTTAACTCAACCGATCTCTTTTCATCAAACTCTTTTTTCACTTTTGCTTCTGCAGATTCTTGTAATATATCCAAATGTGTTGCCATTGAAGCATACAATGTTTCCTTGTCCTTGATTCTTTCCTCTGAATCAATTTGTCCTTGATCTGCATTGATTAGGCATGTGTCCAAATCTATTGCATGTGAAACACATTCCATTAAATGATTGATTATTCCTTTCATTGTAAGATCCATTTCTTACCAAATTTCTAGATTCATTTGATTTGTGACCAATTTTCTTGGAATTGAAGCATTGACTAGAGAATGATGAAATATTCTGATTTATTCTACTCCTACATTGAGTAGCTTTATGACCAAACTTTTTGCAGTTAAAATAGTGGCCATTGAAAGATGGATACCTCTGAGCATTTGGTTGTCTGATTGGAGGTCTTCTAGGTCTTCTTCTTTTATTTATGAACTTGTTTCCTTAATTTTGCCTTGACTCAATGTTTTTTTGACCAGATTTTGAACTTTCTCCTTTCTCAAATCCCAAACCTTGCTTGTCATCAACACTTTTCTAGATAGCAATCATTTCATAAAGCTTTGCAGTACTTGAACTTTTCTTCATAGCTCTGGGCCTTTTCCAGGTGTATTTTTAGACTTACAATTTCTTTTCCATGTTTGGCATAATCTCCTGATCTGCTTTTCACAATTAAATCTAGATCTTCTTCTACTTTTGTTCTTTCTATAACTTCTACTTCCAAATCATTCAGGGCTTCATTTACTGATATCAATTGATCACTAACTTTTTTGTATTTTTCTTTGAATTTATTGACTTGTTCTTTTAACTTTGAGATACATTCATGAGCTTGTTGTAAGTTATCCTTTAGATCCCTAACTTTTGCTTTAGATTTTTCAAGATCCATAAGGGCTACTTCTAGTTCCTTGTTGCTTTCATAATTTCCAAATCTTCTTTCTGCCATGATTACACTACCATAGATCTTCCTCAAGATGTTAGATTTCTTCCAAGGAACTTGGCTCTGATACCAATTGTTGATAGCAAGGAATATTGAGAGGGAGAGTGAATTAGTATTCCACAAAACCACTTCTTAATAAGTTTATTAACCCAAATCCCAAAGTTAATAATATGAAAGAAGAATAAGCATAGAAACAACAACCATAAAGACATAACACATGAACACCAAGATTTTTACATGGAAAACCCAAAAACAAAAAAACCACAGTGAGTGTTAGCTCACAATATATTATTATAGCACAATACTGAGTTACAAGATGCTCACTGCCTTAGGGCTCATTGCTCAAGAGAAAAAGTTCATTGCCAATTAGAAGAAGAATGGTGGCTCACTGCCAAAGATGAACTATTGTGATTACATCTACATATGCATGGTTACATTTCCAATTAAGCTTATAAACACTAACTCGAAACTCTTCATTTTAGCCCGCCCCTATTTTTCTGGTCTACTTTTACATATGCTCACGATCTCCCTTAATTTATTATAGCCACTCTATCTTCACATATTTTTCATCCACATACATCACCTCACACCCACACACTTAAACACAAAAATCCATCCTTTATTTATATCCGCAACTAATTATTTCTCATAATTAGGTTCGCAAGCAAACTATGAAACGTGTATACCAATTGTTATATCATGTCAGCTTGTTTTTGGGTTAAATATTCAATGCAGATCCAAATCATCATGTACATGTCTTCATATGTGTCCTCTCTAATCATACAACCACTCATATTTATCATCCAGCTCATATTTCTTCTCTATATAAGAATTTAACCAACCTATCAACTTGTTCCTTAATAACATATACGATAGGATCCTCTATCACATCACAACTCATGATGCAGACTAGATGCAACTTCATGAATCATATTCAACAATCATTATTGATCTCTTGACATGTCTTCAACTCCAAAGAACAAGATAAATCTGTATGCCAAAATGCAGACCTTAGAACTACTGCCATGTCACACTATAACACTTTCATACTGGATGTCGATATTGGAGAGCCTATAGAGTAAGATCTATTGCACTTCTAGATCTACAAACTTGGATTATGATAGTCACGGCCTATCTCTATCTTACTTCAAAACCATAGACCATAGTGTGCTATTGCAAAGGAATGCAAACCATTTTACTCTGTATTGTTCGTTGTCTTTGTCTTAACACTATCCACTCAGACTTAGACTTTTCATCAGATGACTTCCAAAGGAAGTCAAATCTTGGTCACTGGAATATAACAACAATAGGTAGCTATAAACATCATACCTAAAATGCATCTGCAAGTCTTCAATTGAGAAGGCATACTAATTCACTTTATGTCCCTCACAGGTCAGAATACTTCAATACTTGACCATTTTGGGCTTCCAAACCAAAATACTTTGTGCCTTGTTGCCAACTCAAGATTGTCTATTGGAGTAATGTCTTTTTGCCATGCTAATGGATTCTCTTTTCCTTGTTTCCATCAATGACAACACATATATTATATCTAGAGTGGTGTCTCTTTCCAATAGAAGGAACATAATGAAGTGTTGGAGAAGTATGTGCAAGCCATCAAAAAGTTGAGCAAGTACCAGGGACAATTACGATTAGAGCCTTGTCCATCACAAACTCCCCCCATTATTTAGGCTGCAGAATCACTCCCAATGTACACAAAGCCTATTTTGTCAAAGATTAGGGAATTAAAGGAGGTAAAGAAATTAAGAGAAGAGAAAGAGAATACAGTAAAGCATGTGGTCACCAACCTCATAAATCATAGGGTGACTAAGATCTTGGCAAGATTGGATGAGACTTGGAGGTCCTATTCATAATTAAGAGTAGCCTATGAAAAGCATGAATTAGATAAAGAAAGGCTCTCAATTATCAAATCAAGATGGTTTCCAAGAATTGGAGAAGTAATAGACCTCTATAGATGTTCAAGGTTTGATGCACAGGCACCCCCTAAATTGAAATTGGTAATGGAAATGTTGAAGCATTTTGAGGATGTTTCCAGTTTCCAATTGAGGGTAGATATTTTTTTTATGAGAAAAGAAGCAGTCCATTGAAAGGATGGACAACAAGTGGCTGACAAGTATTTTGGAAGGTGATGGATGAGTAAAAGGTCTAGACAAGTGGAAGGTAGAAATTGAGGAGAATGCTAGCCAATTAATTCATGCTTATTGTAATGGTGTTGATCCAGCTATAAAGATTTTGAGCTCAACACTTGATAAATTGCATACAGTTGAAATAAATTTTGAAGTATTTTGTAAGGAAGTAAAGATATTGTTGGATGCTCAGTACACTAGTCATAATGAGAAGGTTGTACAGATACTTACTTTCCAATGGCCATTAGAAAAGACATATAATGCCTAGACAAAGAAGTATGGACCTGCATAATTGAAAAGAATGGTCAACCACCACCTACTCTGCATTGATGAGGAAAAACTCCTCCAAGTGATAGTACACTCTCCAAAGTCTATCTACTTCTGTCCTCTTTTCCCTATGTAGTAAATTTCTCAATCCCAAACTGGACAGTGCAATGTATTAAGCAATTCTCTGAAAGGACAAATGTAATTAATGATGAGTAAATATTCTTGGTCTATAAAAGATTTGTGTTACTCATTCTATTGTTGTTGAATGATTTTGATGTTTTTGAGGAGTAAATAAGATACCAGTTCTTCTCAGTTGCTTCATTTCTTGTTCTGTAAATCTATGAATTGCGTGTTGAATGTATTTTTGCATAAATTCCATTAGTTTCATGTTGTTGTAAAGAAAAAATGCTATATGTATGTGGTCTATTAACTATCTCCATGGTTGTATGTATTTTTTTTCTAAATCAAATAACTAAGGGTTATCTAAGATTCTAGAGTATAGGTTCACTATATTGCATATTTAATCTTCTACTTCTATTCAAGGAATAGATTAAATGTTTAGGGTTAAGTATGGGGAAGGGTACATTACAATAGGAATGTAAGTAGAGCTAACATAATACTCTGTTTTGGGTTGTGTTTGTAAGATAGATGCTAATTAAACCCCTTGAAACTTGAGTGTTAGTTTTGTTTATGAGAATCATTCACACATATATGTTAGTTTGACTCCATGCCCTGAGATAAGCACCGATCAAAGTTTGTATTGAGTTTACGAGTCAGAACCCTAATCTTATAGCCAAGCATAAACAAAATCAAAATATCATTTATAAACCTTTGGGGTTCTAGGAGTAGTTTTTAGGGTTTGAAAATCCTCTAGTCCACACCTAGAACAAAGACCAAAGCTAGCCCCTTTGTGTTAATCTTGCAGTTTTGGCCTATATAAAAGAGTATTCATCTGCTTCATGTCAATACTTTGATAAGATCTAATGGGAATACCCCCTAGGTTTTGCAGAGCCTAAAGAAGGAGAGGAGACATTTAGAGTCAGTCTCTTATATTGTTGGCCTCTGACTTGAGGATCCTATTGATAAGTGATGGTGACCTTGTAGGGAAACATAGGAAAAATTAGTTAGAAAAAACCAACAGATCTGGTGACTCTACTGGGGATTGAAAAGGAACTTGGAACTTAAGTTAAATCCCAGTAGTGGGTGGTGACTCCAAGCAAAATCTCCCAACCGGTAAAATAGAAGTTGTATGTACGAGAGAAGTCCCTACAAAACCCTTTGTTCCAAGAATTACCAAGAAAAATGTATAGAAGAAAAGTAACTACTCAACCTAGTCATGAAGGCTCACCAAGCCCCAAGAATAATGATGATCCCCAAGATAATCCTAGTTCTTCTAAACAACAACCACAAAATTTTTCAAACATAGAGGCTCATATTCAATAAATGTGTGAAAGACAACAAAGTGATAGGTTGTGGTTAAGATTAGAAGTATTCCAAGAATGTCTTTTTTTAGATCCCCTTGATAGATTTGACGACATAGAATCCCCAAAGGATACTAATAATCCCAATGGAAAGGGACCATCCTATTCTATGCCAAGAGAAGATGAGTGGGCATAAGGAATTAGGAACCTTGGGGCAGAACTTGACTATTTACAAGCCCTAAAAATAACAGATGATATCAAACAAAAGGTGTAAGCTCTGAAAATGGCCCATTAAGATTTAGTTCCCACCCTCAATAATGCAAATGTGCTGAGAAAGCAGCGAGAAAATGAGTTTTAGAACCAACAAAATGATCGAAGAATCCTTGGAGATGATCAAGGGCTCAACCATCATGTAAATCAACACCTAGAAAATAATTAGAGACAAAATTCAAATAACAATAGGGTACCACTCAATAATATGAGAAATCAAAATATTAATGTTAATGCCAATAGGAACACAAATGCCAACCAATTAGGTAGAAGACCTATGCAGTTAGACAGGTTCAGATAGTTAGATTTTAATGGTATTCCCAGGTACCCTAACCCCATTGAAAAATATATAAGAGGTGAATTACCAACATTTTTAGGGAACAATGTTATGTCAGGAGAATATCACTTGAAGGATTTCCAAAATGTCATGGATAATTTTGAGGTAGAGCATGAGGATATTTTCATGAAATTATTTATGTAATCCTTAATTGATGAAGCTAGAGAATGGTATAGAAATCTTCCTGATCAAAGTGTTACATCATGGGATGATTTCAAAAGACTCTTCAGGGAATAGTATGGAGATAAGACTGACCCTAGTTTCATTATCAATGAGTTCACGAGTATTGCCAAAGGGTCAAATGAACCTATTTCTGATTTTAATGCTAGGTTTACTAGAGTGTTGAATAAGTTGTCACCTCATATGAGACCAAATGAACCAATGTGTATGGTTTTGTAGAAAAACGCTTTTGATGCTAAGACATCATATGAATTGAGGGACAAAGGTCTAGCCAGACTCAGGGAAGCTTTAAGAATTGCAACTAATATAGAGAACAATAGGAAGGCATCAGGTAAAGGAAATAGAAGGGATGGTGTGAGAATCTTATAGAATCCAAACAATAGAATTCAAAATGTTCACAATAATAGTTCCACATCTGAAGATAAGTTAGATAAGTTGACATCTGCTTTTAAGGACTTAAGTTACAAACTTGCTAAGAATTAAAAGGGGCTTCGTCCTGAGAAGCATGTTTATCATAGGAAAGAAAAGAGATCTTAGTTACATGATATGCCATACAATACAAATTGATACAATGGTAATCCTGTCCCCAATAATAAAACTAAACAGAGATCTCAGAATGTTAAGGAAACTCCTAGCCCAATGAAGAAGACTATTAATATTGTGAATGACACTCCATAGAGTATAATATGTCAGATGCATCACTTACAGTCACAATGTATGATTGCCCAATCCTTTTATAATGATACCAATACTTGTGATGAATGTAATGAACCTCACTCTATTGAGGATGACAGTGTTAACATGTTTTTTGCCAATGGAGAGTATTCCTCTTCTAATGAGATAGATACAGATGTAAATGAAAATTATATGGATCAAATTGATGTAGGTGCATCCCTAGTTCGAGATCAATCTTGCATCAACCAAAAACATTTGCATTTCAATTTGTTTGCAGTTTAGTTTAAGTAGTTCAATTAGTAGCAGTTTCTATGTTTTGGTCCACATTCTGCCATAGTTTCATTTTAGACCTTATGGAGCTAGACTTAGCATCTAGACAGGCTCAACTACATCATATCCAATTCTTAGAGAATTTGGATCAATTACTGGAAAGATATCTCTACCAGAAGATCAATTGTTTTATCAGAGCAGAGTATCCTAGTAGTCTCTGATAATCAGCTAAAGGAAAAGGCCCATGGAACATTTCCCAACTTGTGGAGCTTAATGACACATCAGTCAATGTTCTTTGGTTCATGGTCGACATTCCTTGAGATCCATGCATCATTCCATTCATTTGTGGAAGAGTTCTTATTGTTTAGGTCTAACGTATCTGTGTGCACATGTTACAGCTCTTCATTGGAGTTTGTGATCTTTCTTGGCCAACGTAGAGGAATCTTTTGTACTATAGATGATATAATGTAATAGATCTCTAGGAAAGTAGTTAATGATTGATCCATAATTCTTATTTTGGATTCTTGATAAAGGAGCTTCAAAGATATATCTTGTGTATATTCTGATATTCTGTAATCAGGCCTGGGAGCCCAATTGTAAGCCCACATGTTGCCAGCCAATTTGTATTTTATTTCTATGATATACTGAATAATTGAATCTACATTTATTTCATATCTTTGATTTTTTTCTATTGTGTTTACTCTTGCTGCATGATTTGGACAGTTCATTCTATGAACCCTTGTACAATGACTGCACCAACTAGTATTAGAGAGAAAGTTTAAATCTTTGGGAGTGAATTGAGCAAAGTGGTTAAGGAATTCTGTAAGATCTTTCTATGGATAGATCACCAAATTGAGGTAGGTTACTTGTGTTGGAACTAGTCATCAATTGTGAGGTAATTGTCACCTTGTAGCTTGATCGCCGAACTCGAGGCAATTTGCACTTGATCCTAGGAAGATGTTGCCGAGGAGATTTGCCGCTATTGGAACAATGGCTAGTAGGATGGATGAGAAGATGAAAATGATGAAAATAATGAGAATATGATTGGATGCTATCGAGGAAGATAGGTGAAGATGATTGACATCGAGACCTAATAGTGAAAGTGATGATGAAGAAGAATTTCAATCCATTGATCAAATTGGTTAAACCCTAGGGGGTGGCGAAGAAGAAGAATCAGATCAAGTAAAAGTGTTGCAAGTTATTTCAAAGATTAGGAAGAGACCTAGAGTTGATGTATTAAATTACAATGGCAATTTAAACCTTGAAGAATTGATTGACTGGATAAATGACTTGGAAGAATACTTTGAATATGAGGAAGTTGAAGATCCAGAGAAAGTAAAATTTACCAAAATAAAGTTGAAAGGACATGTTGCTATATGGTGGAAAGAAGTTTAGTTGGATAGGAATAGAAGAAGAAAAGAAAAGATTACAAAGTGGGATAAAATGGTGACAAAATTGAAGAATTAGTTTATACCTATCGACTATGAATTGGAATTGTTGAAGAGATTCTAAAACCTAAGACAAAAGGAGAAATCTGTAGAGGAGTATACTAAAGAATTTCATAAGATGATCATAAGGACAAGACACAGTGAAGCAAGCAAGGAGAAAGTGGCTAGATACATCAATGGACTGAGATTAAACATTCAAGAAGAACTAAGCTTGGTAACACTACAACAAAAGAGGCAATTAGCACCTAAGATAATGCTAGAATTTAGTGCATTTGAGTCCATGAATTAGACAATTCTACTCGCACAAAACTTGGCACCAAATTGCATTTCGCTTTAGTGCCAGATTTAGCATCGGGTTTAGCATCAGATTTAGCATCGGGTTTAGCACCAGGTTTAGCGCTAGGTTTTAGTGCCAGGTTTAACATTGGATTTTATTGCTTCCAATTCTGCTTCTAGTTTTGCTTCTTGTGTTGCTTCCAGGTTTGCTTCCAAGTTTGCTTCTGGTTTTGCTTCTAGGTTTGCTTCCAGTTTTTCTTCTAGTTTTGCTTCCACTTTTGCTTCCAATTTTACTTCTAATTTTTCTTCCAATTTTACTTCTAGGTTTGCTTCCAATTTTGCTTCCAGTTTTGCTTCCAATTTTGCTTTCAGTTTTGCTTCCAATTTTGTTTCCAGTTTTGCTACCAATTTTGCTTCTAGTTTTGCTTCTAGTTTTACTTCCAGTTTTGCTTCCAATTTTGCTTCCCGTTTTGCTTCCAGCTTTGCTTCTGATTTTGCTTCCACTTTTGCTTCCACTTTTGCTTTCAAGTTTGCTTCTGACTTTGCTTCCAGTTTTTCTTCCAATTTTGTTTCCAATATAACATCACTTGTTGCTTCCAATTTATTTCCATTTTTGCATCTTTTGTTGCTTCTAATATGGCTTCTATTATTACATCTTTTGATGTTACTAAAATTGCTTCCATTATTACTTCTTTGTTTGCTACCTGAATTGCTTCTATTTTTGCTTCCTAGATAACTCCAAGTTTTGCTTTCAAGATTGCTTCTAGTTTGCTTTTAGTCAGGCTTCCATTGTTGCTTCCTTTCTTGCTTCTAAAAATGCTTCTTGTTTTGATTACATTTATTAATTTAATATGTTTTATTTCAGCTTAAGTAGTTAAATTTATCATGCCTCATAAATAACTCATACGATTCTAGAGTAATTAATTTAATTATTTAACTAATATAAGTAATTTAATTATTTAACTCATATGATTAAATAGAAAGATAATTATTATAACATGATCATTATCTATAATTAAAACAAGTGAGTCAAATATCTATAATTTCATTGAATTTGACAACATCCATCTTGAGCAGTAAATTAGAATCATCATACATCATAAATATCAATCCAAAAATCATCAACCACTTTAAATATATATAAATTGACAAGTCAATACCGATAAGATCATCACCATATATAACTAAAAAAAGTGAAAGTCAAATATCCCAGTAGATCAATAACATGTCAAAATGATACATGTCCAATAGTCAACATAAGTCAAAATGATACATGTACAAATGATATAAGTAAAAATGATAAATTATGTAACTCAAAATGATACAAGTCAAGATGATACATGTGCAAATGATATAAGTCAAAATGATACATAAATTTATGATACAACTCATTAATATGTTATTGCAGGCCGTGAATATGATACATATGATAGTAACCATGAAAAGAGGCATCATAACAATATATCAATAATGATCCATGATGCAGTCTATATGATCATCAGTGTCACTATCTACTACCAACAACTACCTCATCATCATCACCATTATGATCATCATCATCATGATCATCATCATCGTCATCATCATCGTCATCATCATCATCATCGGCTTTGGTGTCTTCTATATCTATGTCATCATCATCCTCTACCATGTGATATGTACCAAAACCAACATAATCTGGGTCTATATCATGAGGATCATCTTGATCTTTTGGAAGACCTGTGTTCTGCGAAAAAAACATTTAAAATGAAAAGTTATTATTTATTTCATGCAATAATTTATTTTTATGTTATATATCTAATATTACAACATATGAAATGAAACATTAATCATATTACATCATATCAAAGTGCACATACCATAATAAAATTTCAAAAAAGTTACATCTAATATGTCATTCCAATGATGTAAAACATACAACAATTCTAGTAAACTTTAGTAAAGATCATAACAAATTTGTTATACAATTTAACTATCAACTATAAATTCTATTACATAACCTCAAGTGCCACAAATTTCTTGGTCCATGTATGTTCTTTTCCACCATTAATCTAATAATCTGCATTAGACAAAAACATTAAAGAGTTTTTAAGTAGCAGTTGTTTAAGGAATGTACAGTTTTTTTTCAATAATCATTTATCTTAAGGTTCATGAGTAACCTTAAGATAAAGTTCTATTTTTGTTTGAAAAAAAATGAAGCTAGCAATATGGCTTTATCCGGCCAATTTTAGAAAGAAAAAATGTTATCCCCATTCCCGCTCACAGGTCTTCAATGTGAGCGAGAATAGGGCAAATTTGGGGATTTAGAAAGAAAGATAAAGTTTAGGGTGTCTTTAAGATAGCAAAGACATGCAAGGAGGTCAACCATGCACACATAATGATCAACTATAGGTGTAATGCAATAAGGGTTACAAATGTGATTGAATTATGTACAACTCTCATCCACTAAACTTGGATGGCTGCATGCACCTAGAATACAAGCAAAGCTTACAATGTTAGGATATGTTCCAAATTGCTTAATTAATTCAAATATTTTGAGAGCGTCCTTGCAAAATCCAATTTGTGCATATCCTGCAATTATTGCATTCAATGAGATGACATCTCTTTGAGGAATTCTATCAAACAATTCACATTTTTTAATCTATGATTCCATATTTTGTGCATATCCTACAATCATTACAGTCCATGAGACTACATTTCTTTGAGGCATTCTGTCAAATAGTTCATGTGCCTTTTCTATGCTTCCACATTTTGCATACAAGTCTAACAGGGTAGTTGCAACTACAACATCTGACAAAATTCATCTATCCTTTATGTACTGATGGATGTCCATACTCTATTCCAAAGCACCCATTTTGATATAGGTAGGGAGGATGCTGGTAGAGGTTGTGGAATTTGGCTTTACACCAGCCAATTGCATTTGCTTTAAATTTTCTAAAGCCTTTTCAAAAAATCCATTTTGTGTATATCCTGCAATCATTTGAGTCCATGAGATCACATTTCTTTGAGGCATTTTGTCAAATAGTTCAAGTTCCTTGTCTATGCTTCCACATTTTGCATACATGTCTAATAGGGCAATCGCAACTACAACATCTGACAAAGGAGGACTTAGGAATTCAGAAACATAACCATGCCACCTTGTGTGGATTTGATGAATGGCTTGTAGCCATCAAATCCAATGAACTCTTAAATCATTTCTTCCTTAATCTGGACTAGCATTGTAGAGATAGTCCTCTAAAATAGAAGAATATAAAGTGGTCTTATTTTGTGTCTACATTTGTATCATCATTATTGTCTCCTTTGGGACAATATTTTTTTGTTCAGAACCTGTGTTTAACCCTTCTCTTTACTTTTTTAGTATATTGTTTTTGGATGCATATGCTTTATAAGTCGTCCCGTGAGTATATTGTATTATCCCACATTCATGCGAAGTAATAGTTGTTTAGATTATCTACTTAGTATATAAGTATGTGTTGAAGCTAATGAAGGCATCCACAAATTTATTATAATGAGCTTGCTCAAAGGAGGTTGCCCCCTTGAAGTGTCTTGTGATCAATAAATTCCTTCTGTGTTTCTGTTATTTATGTTATTTCGTGCATTTTTCATTATATTGTTGTAGGAGGTTCCTCTCATCTAGTATCAGAGCACTTTCTTGGGCTCGTTGGGTGGAATTTCTGCTAAATTTTTTTCCATAGTGGCCTCCAGGCGCTGTGATTATTGCAGTAGTTATTTTTTTGTATCTCTATTATTCATTTCAATTGCAGGTTCAGGTTAGGGAATAATCCCTATCTGCTTAACTGTGGGAAGAGCCTGGGAATAGCCCTAAAACTAATTGTGAGGAGTACCACAAGAACCCTGAAGTAGCTGGACCATTGAGAGGACTTGCTAGTGAAAAGGGCAACGACCCCTACCTGATTAACTAGTTCCCATCCGTGAGGTAAACCAAGAGTTATCATTTGTGGCAAAGTGGTTATCAGTTTTACCTAAGCCGTGGAGTGAGGGGTACCGCCCTAATACGCAAGCTGTTAGACAACATTGTTAGCTGAGTGAATCTCCTGAACCTTTAGGCAGTCAAACATACCTAGGGCCCATATCTATTTCTAGTTGACAAATTGTAGATTGACTCTATCCAGAGTCATTTGTAGATCCCATCCAGAGCTATTTCCAGTAAAAGAAATTCTATTTTTTTGCCATATCTTCCTTGTTTTAGCTCCGTTTCCTCTCAAAATTCATTGGAACCCCTAGAATTTCATTTTGCATATTTCCTTCCTTGAGGACCCTACCCCAAATTCCATTTAGCCAAAAATCCCACATTTGTCTATTTTAGGGTTTGCCATAACTTCTTCGATTCTCACCCAATAGCCTTCAAATTTTTCTGTAGTGTTCATTTCCTATTTCTTCTCTTTTGTCCCTCTTGGACAAATTTTCCCATTCTTTCACTCCGCTTCTGAAATCCTCATTTTCTACTTCCTTGTCCCTCAAAAAGTGTCCAAAACCTAGTCAAACCCCAATTACCCATCATAATTTTTCCCAAATCCAATTTTTCCTTTACTAAAAAAGTTTCCATTTTTATTTTTCTACCCATTCCCCCCAAAAAAAAATTCTCCTGGCTATGGTTGTCACCCGCACAGGAGCAAAAAAATGAAGGATGAAGTTGTAGCCCTCAAGACCAAACTCCAAGATCTGGATGAAAAAGTTCTCGGCCTCAATCTTCAGCATTCAACCATGAACAATAGACGGTGGCCAGAGTCTTTTGCAGACACTGGGTTCTATTCTTCTGGCAATTTTCATGGGCCGAAGCTTGATTTTCCTCACTTCAATGGTGGTGATCTGACTGGATGGATATACCAGGAAAAATAATATTTCAGTCTGCATAATACTTTTGATGTCAACAAAGTCCCACGTGCATTCTTTTATTTGGAACATGAAGCCCTTCAATGGTTCTATTGGTACATCAAGGGTCATGAAGAGCCAAAATAGACAGATTTTTGCAAACTCATTTTGCAACGATTTGGCCCTAGTGCTTTTGATGACTTCACAAGAACACTCACTAAACTTCACCAAATTGGCATTGCGAGAGAATATCAGACAATTTGAGAAACTGGCCAATCACATAGAGGGATTGTTTGATGAATTCTTTAGGAGTTGTTTTGTCAGTGGTCTGAAGGATGCAATCCAATATGAGGTTAAAATGTTCCATCCCAACATAATGATGGAAGCCCTAGGGTTGGATAAGTTGGCAGAGGATAAGATCACAACTCAACAGTACTCCAAATCTACTTTTGTTCCATTCAAAAATATGGTTTCCCAAAGACCTCCAATCATGCCAACTCCTAGAACAACTCCTATCAAGCATTTGTCTGAAGCAGAGATGCAGGCACGTAGAGAAAAAGGGATTTGTTATAATTGTGATGAGAAATTTACTCGGGGACATAGGTGTGTTGAGAAAAAGTTCTCTCTTGTATGTGGATTCCCCTCCTACAATTGAAGTTTATGAAGATGTTCAGGATACAATAAATTTTTAGTGAAAGGAAGCTAGGTGTGCAGAAAACGCTTCCTACACTAATCTATTGAGGAGAGGGCTATGCAAATTCAGATTTATCCTAACTATTACAGCAATGTTAAACCATTAACATGAGATATTGTAATAAAACACAAGAACCAAAATGTAGATAGAAGAAGAGAGAAAAAGATTTACGGTGGGGAAAACCCTTATCGGGTAAAAAACCCCACACCTAGAAACCTGCACAATGTATTAACAAATCTGAAAGAATGTTTACAATACACTTGCAATGCAAGCTTCAATGGTCTTCAACACTCATGTCTGGAGTCAATCCGGGAGCATAACAGTACCTGTGAACCTGTGATACAAACTCCATCTCCAAGCACTTGTATATAAAGGAAATACAAGGCAATATTGGACCTATCTTGGAATGGGCATCCAACATGGCATCTTGGACCAAAACCCATGCCTAGGGACACTTGGTCAACATTATAGAATGTGTCTGACACTTGTCCACAACTCTCATCCCAAAGAGGTGGCCTATTTCCAAAATGGGCTATGACAAATGCTCTTACGACACTTACAACCGTCATAGAATCTGTGATAGTAGTTACAACTTATAGTTGTAAGAGAATCTGTCATACACATGCTATAAATAGCATATTCTCTCACAACATGTCATATTCCACCTTGGGGTGCCCAAATATGCCTTATTCAAAGATGCTACATGACACATGTCATCACCTATCTTACAACCTTCTATTCTTGACTCTTACATGTCATAGATTCGTCATAGAAATCCATCATAACCATTTTAGTCAAACATTCCTTACACAACATAGAAGATGCCGACACATGGAAGAATATTCCTACCACTAAGTGGGACACCTATCTCCTAGGACAAAAATACAAGTTGTCATAATCCATGTAGGATTGACACATCACCGTGCCACATCCCACAACATGACAATATGGATTTTCCAAATATTTACAACATAGGCAATTAAATAATAACTATAAACATTACCAATGCAGAGAATTACCAAGGTTGAGACACCTTAATTCCCAACATTCTCCCTCTTGTCGAACACCTTGTAAGAGCCAATAGAAAAATAGGATTTAACTGCTATAGGACGAGAGGCCCATAGACTCCGAACACCATCTGAACTTCTTTATGCTCACTAGTTTCATCAATGCATCTGCAACATTCTTCAAAGTATCTACCTTCTCCAAATTTACCTTTCCATCCTCAACCATGTCTCTCACGAAGTGAAACTAAACATCAATGTGCGTGGTTCTAGCATGGAAAGTTGGATTCTTTGCAAGGCAAATTGCACTTTGACTGTCACAACTGATCATGATCTGACCTGCATCAACACCAATATCGGAACACAATCTCTTAAGCCAAATGACTTCCTTGCAAGCATGAGTTACTGCCATATACTCAGCTTCTGTCATGGACAAAGCAACAATAGGTTGTCACTTACTCATCCAACTAATAGTACCACCAAACAGTGAAAACACATAAGCACTGGTGGATCTCCTGCTGTCAATGTCACCTGCTGAATCTGAATCCACAAATCCATGAATATCAACACAATGCGGAGGTCCTGAAACATTACCATGATAGCGAATGGAATACTTGGAAGTACCCCTCAAATATTTGAACACTCGCTTAACTGCATCCCAATGAACCCATCCAAGATTAGCCATAAATCGACTAAGGACTCCCACTACTTGGGCAATGTCTGGTCTTGTACAGACCATAGCATACATCAAACTGCCAACAACACTAGCATAAGGTACTCTGCTCATGTCCTTTGCCTCACTAGGAGATTTTGGACAATCCTCAACAGACAACTTTGTCTACAAAGAAATGGGAACACACAATGGTTTACAATCTACCATGCTGAATCTGTCCAACACGGTCTTCACGTACTTACTCTGGCTTAACCAATGTTTTTTATTGGTTCTGTCTCTTCTAATTTCCATTCCTAGAATGTACCTGGCTGCCCCTAAATCTTTCATTTCAAACTAAGCTGACAACTGAGATTTAAAATCAGAAATCATATTCTTACCCTTCCCAATGAGCAACATATCATCAACATATAGTGCAACAATGAGAATACGATCACCATCAAATTTATAATACACACAGTGTTTCGATTTCGATCTCACAAATCCAATTGACAACACAAAGGCATCAAACTTCAAGTACCATCTCCTAGGGGATTGCTTCAAACCATACAAAGACTTCTTAAGTTTGTAAACCAAATTTTCTTTACCTTTCACCATGTAATGCTTTGGATGTGACATGTAGATCTCTTCCTCCAAGTCACCATGAAGGAAAGTTGTTTTCACATCCATCTGTTCTACCTCTAAGTCATAAGCTGCTACGAGAGACAACAAGAATTGAATAGATGCCAGCTTTGCAATAGGACAAAAGATCTCACCATAATCTATACCCTCCACCTATGAATACCCCTTTGCAACTAATCTGGCCTTATACTTCTCAAGACTCCCATCTACACCAATTTTCTTCTTGAACACCCATTTACATCTAATGGGTTTCTGTCCAGGAGGCAAAGGCACCAAGTCCCAAGTTTAATTTTTTTCTAAAAAAGCCATTTCTTCCTCCATGGCCTCCTTCCAGGAACCTGCATCCTTCATAACCAAAGCCTTTGATACAGTTCTAGGTTCATCACTATTAGTAATCAATGCATAAGCACAACTAGAATCAAGCAATGTAAAACCAAACCTTTCAGGTTGCTTTCTTATCCGTGTAGACCTCCTCAAGAGCTAAGGTTGAGGTTCAACTTCTTCTTCTAAGCTTTCAGAGCTGCTAGAGCTCTCCTCATCATCAGGTCCAACATTGTCTTTCTATTCAGTCTTCTCAGGTGTGAGAGGGAATTGAACAACATCTTCTTTCTTTTATTTTTCTTCTGGTTACAAAATAGTGGAAGAAGGTGTATGCTCTTTGAAGATGACACTTCTGCTATACAACATGTTTTTAGCCACGGGGTCCCAAAGCTTGTATCCTTTCACACCAACACCATAGTCGATGAAGATACACTTAACAGCTTTGTTCTCCAACTTTGACCGCTTCTCCCTAGGCACATGTGCATATGCCTCACAACCAAAAACATGAAGATGCCTTACTGAAAGATTTCTGCCAGACCACACCTCCATGGGTGTCTTTCCAACAAGAGCTAATGTAGGAGATCTGTTTACTAGATAGCAAGCAGTGGCAACAGCTTCAACCCAAAACTTTTGTTCTAGACCAGCTCCACTAAGCATACTCCTAGCCTTCTCCATCAGTGTCCTGTTCATCCTCTCTGCAAATCCATTTTGCTGTGGGGTGTATGGAGTTGTCTTGTGCCTTTCAATCCCAAGTTCCTTGCAATACTTATCAAATTCTGTAGAATAGAACTCACCACCATTGTCAGTTCTCAAACATTTAATCTTTTTACCAGTCTCATTTTCAAAAAAGGCTCTAAACTCCTTAAACTTGCTATAGACTTTAGATTTTCTTTTGATAAAATAAATCCATGTCCTTCTATTGTAATCATCTATAAAAGATACAAAGTATAAAGATTTTGATAATGAAGGAACATTAACAGGACCAAACACATCAGAATGAATAATGTCCAACACATCAGAAGACTTATGAGAACTCGAGTAAACTTGAACACAATTTTGTTTTCCATAAATGCAATGTTCACAAAAGTCAAAGTCAAGATTATAATCATCTAACCCCTCAACAAGGTTCTTATTTTTTAGGGTACGCAGATCCTTCTCACCAATGTGGCCAAATCTCTTATGCTATAACATTGTTTTTTCTACAGGAAGTTTAACTTCCAATGCATGATTACAACCATCAAGATTAGAAACAACAGATTTCTTCACTGCTCGTTTAGATGGTGGGGATGAAGTGACTGCTGCCCTCTTCCTTGAGTCAGAAGAACTATTGCATTGTGAAATGCATGCCTCCATCTGAAATAGAGTACCTCTCTGAGTACCCTTAGCAAGCACCATAGATCCTCTAGTCATCTTGCATCCTTCTTTCGAAAAGACAACCTGCACACCTACATCATTCAAACTACTTACAGAAAGCAGGTTCCGTGTTAAGCCTGGGATGTGCATAACCCCAGAGATCCCCTTCACTTGACCATCAGGGAATCAGATAGAGACTCTTCCATGACCAATGATCTTCAGATGAGAGTCATCACCCAGATACACCTTTCCACCATCAAACTCCTCATACTTAGTGAACCAGTCTCGATGCAAGGTCATGTGGAATGATGCACTAGAGTGGATTAGCCACACATCATTAGATGCATGGATTGCCAGGGTTGCAATGAAAGAATCACCGTCATCTTGTGACTTGTTAGAATCTGAATCAGGAGCTTTCTTCTTTTTCTTCTTCTCCTCTTTACATTCCTTTCAGAAATGCCCGATCTTGCCACAGTTCCAACAAAGAGCCTTGGACTTTCCATGAGATTTGAATCTCCCATGGGATTTGGATCTACGCTTTTCAACTTTCTTGTCCTTCTTCTTCCCTTTCTCCTTGGGTCTTCCATAAACTGGAAGGGCCTCCTTGGTTGCCTCAAAAGACTTTCTCTGCATCTCTTCAGACAATAGTGAAGAAACCACCTCTTCCATTTTGAATGTGGATGTGGTGCTTCTAATTGCCATGACAAGATGATCCCATGAGTCTAGTAGAGAACAAAGAAGGGTCATACACCGATCCTCCTCCTCCATCTTTAAACCAATAGATGTTAATTGTGCAACCAACATGTTGAAGGCATTCGTATGTTCAGCAATGGATCTTCCGTCCTCCATTCAAAGAGAATACAACTTCTTTCCCAGAAAAAGTTTATTAACAAGGGATTTGGCTTGATACACATCCGCTAACTTCTTCCAAAGGAGTTTTGTAGTGGTCTCTTCATGGACATTTAACAACACAAAACTGACAAGACTGATTCTTATGAGACCCTTAGCCTTCCAATCCTTGAGATCCCAGTCAGTTTGTGACATTGCGGCTAGTTTAGTTCTATTCACACTATCCCAAAGGTCTCGGTCAACTAACATGTCTTCCATCTTGAGCTTCCCCAGCTCAAAATTACTGTCATTGAACTTCTCTACTTCAAACCTTCCTGATGTACCTGTCATCTCCTTGCTGCAATAAGATACAGAATGCTCTGCATAGACTCCCACTCAACCTAAGATTAGCTCAAAAAACCCCTACCCAACAACTAGGACCAAAGGTGATCAAGCTCTGATACCAACTGAAAGGAAGCTAGGTGTGCAGAAAATGCTTCCTACACTAATCTATTGAGGAGAGGGCTATGCAAATTTAGATTTATCCTAAATATTACAGCAATGTTAAACCATTAACATGAGATATTATAGCAAAACACATGAACCAGAATCTAGATAGAAGAAGAGAGACAAAGATTTACGGTGGGGAAAACACTTATCAGGTGAAAAACCCCACACTCAGAAACCTGCACAATGTATTAACAAATCTAAAAGAATGTTTACAATACAGTTGCAATGCAAGCTTCAATGGTCTTTGACACTCATGTCTAGAGTCAATCTGGTAGCATAATAGTACCTGTGAACCTATGATACAAACTCCATCTCCAAACACCTGTGTATAAAGGAAATATAAGGCAATATTGGACCTATCTTGGAATGGGCGTCCAACATGGCATCTTGGAGCAAAACCCATGCTTAAGGACACTTGTTCAACATTGTAGAATGTGTCTAAGACTTGTCCACAACTCCGATCCCAAAGAGGTCACCTATTTCCAAAATGGGCTATGACAGATGCTCTTACGACACTTACGACCATCATAGAATCTGTAATAGCAGTTACAACTTACAGCTGTAAGAGAATATATCATACACATGCTATAAATAGCATATTCTCTTACAACATGTCATATTCCACCTTGGGGCACCCAAATATGCCTTATTCAAAGATGCTACATGACACATGTCAGCACTTGTCTTACAACCTTCTATTCTCGACTCTTACATGTCATAGATTCATCATAGGAATCCATCATAACTGTTTCGGTCAAACATTCCTTACACAACATAGAAGATCCTGACACATGGTAGAATATTCCTACCACTAAGTGGGATGCCTATCTCCTCATGTGAGGACAAAAATACAAGTTTTCATAATCCATGTAGGATTGACACATCACCGTGCCACTGTTGATAACTGAGAGGGGGTGAATCAGTTATCCTTAATTCGCTTTTAATTCAAACACTTAAATCCACTTTGTTAATCAATAGCATAGAAATTAATCATTTATGAAAGCATAAGACATAAACACCAGAGCAGATACACATCAACACATGAAACACCAAGATTTTGATGTGGAAAACCCGGTTAAGGGAAAAACCATAGGGTGATTAACCCAAGGATTATTCTCTGTTAGAAGAATAAGAAAAATAGATGGCACATGCCAATTAGGGCTCACTACCCAAGCATACTGCTCACAAGGAGGCACACTACCTACAAGAGACACACTATCTACAAAGATAACAAGTATTACAAACTTGAACTAGAGATTGACATCTTTACCATGTCCGGATCAGTTCCATTTAAGCCCAAAACTCCTGCTCTGCCTTTCACACTTCTCTTCACTATTTCACACTCATCACCACAAGACACACTACAAAATGAATTCACAAACCCTTATTTATATAAGGCTTCGACTTAGGAACAATCATCTAAGTCAGAAATCACCTACAAGATCATTCGCAAGACGTGTAATACAACCAGTCGGCCTGTCTTAGAAGGAGCACCAACAACTAGTGGTCTTTACATCAAATCCAAACTCTAAATTTGATGTGGACCACCAACATGAAATGGACATGATCCATAGATCACCACAAGCTTTCCTGAATCACCAAGAACATCCGCACTTCATCTGCTTACTGGAAACCTTCTCTCCTTCATCCAGAACTTCAAGAACATAGTCTGTCATCACTGTCATAATGCAAAAGGTTCTTCTAGACCTCCAAACAATGCAAAAATCAAGTTGTCACTTCACAATGACTTCTTTAGCACTCCCTCCAATCCACAGAATGAGAGAATGTAATTCTGGAACTCACCAGACCAAACTGTGACACTCTGTCACCACTGAATGCCTGCCGGAACCAGTTCTACATAAGCAGCCATAACTTCTTTAGATCTTTATGCGGACCTCTGAAATCTTAACTGGAACATCTCAAGACTCATATCTACAAACCCTTTAATCCGCATCCTCTGATTCTCAACCCATTGAGTACTTTTACCTTCTTCTTATCACTGTTCTTTACTGTTCTTGATTGAGACTAATTTTCTCAATATCCTCAGCACACAGCTCATCCAATCCTTCTTATCAATGCAATATGAGTATGTTGACATCAATGACAACACTGGTTAACCTCATACTTGCAACAATCTCCCACTTTGTCATTGATGGCAACATGTGATGTGAAAAACCATCAAGACAAGAACTTCTCCTTTTTGTCACAGCTCCCCCTATCAGCAACAACTCTTCACATGTCTTCTCTTCCTTTATTGCTCCCCCTTTGATCATCAACCACTTGTTTTTCACATGTCTTCTCTCCCCCTTTGACATTAATGGCAAAGGGCTCATACTTGTAATTCTAACACATCAGAATCATACCAGCTGCTCCCCCTTAGTAGCAGCTCCCCATCATCAATCCGGATCACAAGATATGACTGTGATATCTACTGGACTGATGCACATCAGTGCATCCTAGTTCATCATCGGAGGGGCCATGATCCCTAACTTCTCCCTGAGATACTCAAAAGAGTCCTTGGGAAGAGGTTTAGTAAAAATGTCTGCAAGCTAATCCTTGGAGGGCACATACTCCAATCTGACTTCACCCTTGTTTACTTGCTCTCTAAAAAAGTAAAATTTGATAGATATATGCTTGGTATTAGAATGCAATACCGGATTCTTAGAAATATTTATTGCACTTGAATTATCACAGAAAATTGTGATAGGCTCCTCATATTCTACTTGAATATCTCTTAGCATTTTCTTCATCCACAAAAGTTGAGTGCAACTACCTGCTGCTAAAATGTATTCTGCTTCTGTTGTAGACAGGGATATTACTTCTTGTTTCTTGCTTAGCCAAGAAACCAACCTTTTTCCCAAAAAGAATGCTCCTCCACTTGTACTCTTCCTATCATCCACATCTCCTGCCCAATCTACATCTATATATGCATGAAGAGAAAAGTCATGATCTCTGGGATACCATAGGCCATACTCAACTGTTCCTTTCCAGTACCTAAAAATTCTTTTGATTGCCATGACATGAGATTCTCTGGGATCAGCCTGGAATCTCGCCATAAGACCAACAGCTTGCATTATATCTAGTCTAGTCTGAGTGAGATACAGTAATCCACCAATCATTGATCTGTACTTTGTCTGATCTGTCTTAGGAGAGTCATCATCATTTCTCAACTTACATCCGGTAGCCATAGGTGTGTTCATTGGCTTTGAATCTTCCATTCCAAATTTCTTCAATAGTTCTTTCACATATTTGGTCTAAAAGATAAAGATTCTTTTCTCTGTTTGAGTAATTTGCAGACCCAAGAAGAAATTCATTTCACCGAGCATTGACATTTCAAACTCACTTTTCATTTGGTTTGCAAAGGTTTTACACATGCTGTCTCTTCCTCCAAAGATGATATCATCAACAAATACTTCAACAATCAAGATGTTTTCATGATCAATTTGAAAATATAGGTTACTATTAGCAGTACCTTTGTTGAAACTAATCTTTAAAAGATGTTTATCCAACCTCTCATACCATGCTCTTAGGGCTTGCTTTAGACCATACAATGCCTTCTTTAATTTACAGACCATATCACCATGCTCTGATAACCAAAATCCATCCGGTTGTTCAATGTACACCTCTTCTTTTAGGTCACCATTCAGGAAAGTAGATTTGACATCCATCTGATACACTTTGAAATCTTTAAAGGCAACAAATACAAGAAATAGTCTAACTGCTTCAATTCTTGGCACCGGAGCAAATGTTTCCTCAAAATCAATCCCTTCTATTTGAGAGTATCCTTTGCAGACTAATCTGGCCTTATTTCTGATTACTTCACCAACTTCATTTAGTTTGTTCTAGAAGACCCATTTTGTTCCAATCACATTCTTGTTACTAGGTCTAGAAACAAGATCCCAAGTGTGATTTTTCTCAATTTGCATCAACTCTTCCTCCATTGCTTTTGTCCAATTTTCATCATTGCATGTTTCATTTATTGTCTTAGGTTCAATCTTTGAAATCAGACAACATTCATCTAAATTTTGAGCAACATTCCTTCTAGTTTGCACACCTTTGCTTTTGTCACCTATGATCTGATCTTCAGAGTGGTTCAGTCTTACATACCTTGGAACTTTGGGAGTTTCATGCACTAATGCTTCTTGATCAGCCTCATCCGGACCTATCTCTTCTTTATAATTTACCGGATCAGTCTGAATCTGACCTTCAGGAGAGGATGGAGATCCTTGGACCAGAACATCATTCTAATCATCTTCATCATACTCATAAAATCTTGAGGGCTTCGTAATACCTTCATCAACCTTCACATTTGTACTTTCTATCATCTTTCTCAGTCTCTTATTGTAACACCGATATGCTTTGCTTTGAGTGGAGTATCCCAAGAAAATTCCTTCATCACTTCTAGCATCAAAATTTCCTAGATCTTCATCTCTTTTAATGTAACACTTGCTACCAAATACTCTGAAATATCTCACAATAGGAGTGATGCCAAACCAAAGTTCATAAGGAGTCTTACCAGTATTGCTTATGATTTGAACTCGATTGAGAGTGTAGACTGCAGTGCTGACAGCTTCTTTCCAAAACATCTAGGGAACATTTGCTTCCATCATCATTGTCTTGGATGCTTCATGGATGGTCCAGTTCTTTCTCTCAACTACTCCATTTTGCTGTGGAGTCCTAGGAGCAGACAACTGTCTTTTTATACCATGCTTCTCACAAAAGTCTATGAATTCACCGGATGTGAATTCACCACCTCTATCAGACCTTAGACATTTCAGTTTCAATCCGGTTTGATTCTCTACCATAGCTTTGAAGATTTTGAACTTCTCAAAAGCTTCTGATTTCTCTTTCAGAAAGGTAACCCACATCATTTGAGAATGATCATCAATCAATAACATGAAATATCTATCACCTTGCATACTCTTGATTCTTGTTAGACCACATAGATCTGTATGAACTAACTCCAATAATCTGGTAGAGCACTGATCCTTGCTCTTGAATGAGACTCTGCTCTGTTTACCTAGCTGACATTCTTTGCACAAACTATTTGTAGGTTTTACCAACTTTGGAAGATCTCTTATAGCCTGATTATTGCTTATCTTGATGATGTTATCAAAATTTACATGACACATCCTTCTATGCCATAACCAACTCTGATCAACTTGAACAAACAAACAACTTTTATTAGTACCAACTAGATGGAAGATATTACTTTTTGTTTGAGTACCAGATGCAATCTGGTTCTAGAGCTTTCAAAGATCCTGCATCTTCCATTTTTAAACCGGAGATCATAGCCTTTGTCCACCAACTGACCAACACTGAGAAGATTGTGCTTCAATCCTTCAATATACAATACATTACCAGTTTTGTTCTTTCCATCAAAAGAGATAGTTCCCCTACCTCTGATTCTACCAGCGGAATTGTCACCAAATTTTACCATTCCACCTTCATACCTTTCCAAATCTAAGAACTTATTCTTGTCACCAGTCATATGGTGAGAGCATCCACTGTCAATAACCCAATCATCCTTTTCTTCAACTTGGGAAGCCAAAGCTCTTTCTATAACCTTATGATTGATAGATTTAGGGGATATTGGATCTTCTTCCTTGATGGCAATGAACACCCATTCATTTCCGGATTTGTCGCCTATCTCTTATTCATCATCTGTTACTCCTTCATTATCAGCTTCTTCATGAACATAATAACAATTCTTTTGGAACCTTTGTCTATTAGAATTTGATCTTATGGATCTTTCTGGACATCTTGAAGAAAAGTGACCAATCTTATTATAGTTGAAGCATTTAAAGGGTAATTTTCTTTCATACTTACCGGATCCTCTTGGCAGTCTTTTTGCAATGAGGGCTTCAAGTTGAGCTGTTTCTACTTCTTCCTCTTCCATGTCTTTTCTTGCTTGATCATACCATGACAGCTTTCTTGAAGAGTTTTCTCCCAGATCAAACCTTTGTTTGCCTTTCACATAGGCACTAGCTTTGAATGCAGATTCAGTCTTGGGGGGATCATCTCCAAACTTGGTCATTTCAAATGCAGCCAGTTTGCCAGCCAATTGGTCTCTTGTGACAGTTGTATGGGCTCTGAATTCATCAATGGCAGTAACCTTGATTTTGTAGGCAGCAAGAAGGGATCTGAGAATTTTGCAAACAATCTCATTTTCATCCAAAACTCCACCAGCATTCCTAATTCCACACACTAGCTCATTCACTCTTGGCATAAAGGTAGTGATATTTTCATCATCTCTCATCTTCAGTCTTTCAAATTTCTCTTTGAGACTCTGCAACCTTGCACTCTTTACAAACTCATCTCCTTCATGCAGAAGTTCTAGTTTAATCCAGATCTCATAGGCAGTTGGTAAGTTAATAACATTTGAGAGCTCTCAGTCATTTAAAGCACTTAGAAGAGCCTCTTTGGTCCACAGATTGTTTCCAGCATCTGTGATTTCATTTAGAGTTGTTGGACCACCTTGTGGAGGTTTATATGATTTTGTGACCATGGACAAGTACGCCTTTCCCATACACTCCAAGTGACATTTCATGTCGCCTTTCCAAAGAGTGAAGTTGGTTCCATCAAACTTTGGACTGTCTTTCTTATATGATGACATCTTGGATCTCCTCAAGTGGTTAAGCTCCTTTTAGAGGAACTTGGCTCTGATACCAATTGTTGATAACTGAGAGGGGGGTGAATCAGTTATCCTTAATTCACTTTTAATTCAAACACTTAAATCCACTTTGTTAATCAATAGCATAGCAATTAATCATTCATGAAAGCATAAGACATAAACACCAGAGCAGATACATATCAACACATGAAACACCAAGATTTTGACGTGGAAAACCCGGTTAAGGGAAAAACCATGGGGTGATTAACCCAAGGATTATTCTCTGTTAGAAGAATAAGAAAAATAGATGGCACATGCCAATTAGGGCTCACTGCCTGAGCACACTGCTCACAACGAGGCACACTACCTACAAGAGACACACTGTCTACAAAGATAACAAGTATTACAAACTTGAACTGGAGATTGACATCTTTACCATGTCTAGATCAATTCCATTTAAGCCCAAAACTCCTGCTCTGCCTTTCGCACTTCTCTTCGCTATTTCACACTCATCACCACAAGACACACTACAAAATGAATTCACAAACCCTTATTTATACAAGGCATCAACTTAGGAACAATCATCTAAGTCGGCAAACACCTACAAGATCATTCGCAAGACATGTAATACAACCGGTCAGCCTGTCTCGGAAGGAACACCAACAACTAGTGGTCTTTACATCAAATCCAAACTCTAACTTCGATGTGAACCACCAACATGAACTGGGAATGATCCATAGATCACCACAAGCTTTCCTAAATCACCAAGAACATCCACACTTCATTTGCTTACTGGAATCCTTGTCTCCTTCATCTGAAACTTCAAGAACACGGTCTGTCATCACTGTCATAATGCAAAAGGTTCTTCCGGACCTCCAAACAATGCACAAATCAAGTTGTCACTTCACACTGACTTCTTCAGCACTCCCTCCAATCTGCAGAATGAGAGAATGTAATTCTAGAACTCACCGGACCAAACTATGACACTCTGTCACCACTGAACGCTTGCCGAAATCAGTTCTACATAAGCAGCCATAACTTCTTCAGATCTTTATGCAGACCTCTGAAATCTTAACTGAAACATCTCAAGACTCATATCTACAAACCCTTTAATCTGCATCCTCTGATTCTCAACCCATTGAGTACTTTTGCCTTCTTCTTATCACTGTTCTTCACTATTCCTGATTGAGACTAATTTTCTCAATATCCTCAGCACACAACTCATCCAATCCTTCTTATCAATGCAATATGAGTATGTTGACATCAATGACAACACTGGTTAACCTCATACTTGCAACAGCCACATCCCACAACATGACAATATGGATTTTCCAAACATTTACAACATAGGCAATTAAATAATAAATATAAACATTACCAATGTAGAGAATTACCAAGGTTGAGACACCTTAATTCCCAATAATTAGGTTGCAACTCAACAGTTGCCTATTGATCCTACTTCTCATGAAGACCACCCAAAGATCTCTCTCCATGCTTTAGTAGGAGTCACCACCCCACAAACCATGTAGGTCAAGGCTTACTTCAAGAAGCTCCCTCTTACAATACTCATTGATTTTGGTAGCACTCATAACTTCATTGACCCTCAGATCACCAAATAGGCTGATTATTTTGTCCATTCTTGCTCCAACTTTGAACTCATGATTGCTAATGGAGGCACATTACCTTGCAAAGGGAAATGTCACAATGTATGTATCTCTATTGAGATTATAACCTACACTCTGACATGTTTGCCTTGCCCTTAGGAAGATGTGATGTGGTTTTGGGTGCTTAATGGTTATGCACTCTTGGACCCATCTTATGGGATTTTATTCAACTTTGGATGTAGTTTTCAGACAATGGGAAAAAACACACATTGAAGGGCTTATAGCCAGGGTCTCGCAGCATCATTAGTTCACATCACATGGAAAAGATCCTTAAGAAGAATTCACATGGTGTCATCACTCAGCTCCATTCCATTCAGATGCAACCATTAGCAGTCTCCACTACTCCTTCAGATCTACAACGAATTTTGGATAGATGTGCATGTCTTTGCCAAACCAGTGGGATTGCCACCTTCATGACTAGAGGACCATCGTATTCAGCTCCTTCTTGGAAGCATTCCTCCCAACATCAGGCCCTACCGCTACCCATTTCAAAAAAAGATAGAGATTGAGATGCTCATTCAGGACTTACTGAAGCAAGGTATTATTTGCCCTAGTAGCAGTTCCTTTTCTTCATCAGTTCTTCTTGTCTGGAAAAAAGATGGGTCATGGCACCTCTGCATTGACTTCTGAGCATTTACTCACATCACAATCAAGTATAAGTTTCTGATTCATATTGTTGATGAGCTTCTTGATGAGGTTCATGGTGCTCAATTTTTCTCCAAGTTGGATCTTCATTCTGGGTGTCACCAAATTCAAGTTCATGAGGATGATATCCCTAAAATGGCTTTTCACATGCATGATGGCCACTATGAGTTTTTAATCATGCCCTTTGATATCACTAATGCCCCTTCCACATTCCAGGCATTGATGAATAAATATTCTGACGCTACTTGCAGAAATTCATTCTGGTCTTCTTTGATGATATCCTCATCTATAGTAAAACATGGACTGAGCATCTCCAACATCTGAATCTTGTACTATAACTTCTCTTTGATCATCATCTCTATGCAAAATAGTCTAAGTGTGTTTTTGGGTAGGAGGAAGTGGAGTATCTCAGTCATATTGTTTCAGCCCAAGGGGTTCAAGTGGATCTTGCCAAAATAGATGCCATGAAAAACTAGCCGCATCCTCAAACACTCAAGAGCCTCCATGGTTTTTTGAGACTGACTGGCTACTATCGCAAGTTTGTCAAGGATTACAGGAAGATTGTAGCTCCATTAATAGTGATGTTGAAAAAGGATTCTTTTACATGGACACATGCTGCTGAGTGTGCATTTGAAAAACTAAAACAAGCTATGTGTATTACACCTATTCTAGCTATGCCACATTTTTCCAAGACTTTCACTATTGAGTGATGCTTGCGGAAATGGACTTGGTGCTATTCTCCTTCAAGATGAACATCCCATTGCATTCACTAGCAAAGCCCTTTCTGGTAAGCATTTAGTACTCTCTACATATGAGAAGGAAATGATGGTTATTTTGCATGCAATATAGTAGTGGTGGCCATACCTACTAGGGAATCATTTTTGAATCAAGACTGATCACTAGAGTCTAAAATATTTCCTCGAACAATGGGTGTCCTCCCCAGCACACTAGAAATGGGTTAGCAAACTCATGGGTTATGACTATGATATCACTTACAAGAAGGGTAAGGACAATATTGTGGTGGATGCTCTTTCTCGCACATTTGATGACTAAGCTTCTCTTTCAACTATTTCTATGTCTATTCCAAATTGGTTGGAATCTATCTCGTAGGGCTATTTTAATGACTCTTCTTTATCTCAAATCATCCAGCAGTTGGCCAATAACCCTTCTGTTGTACCACATTACTCTTGGGATGGTGCTTCTTTGAGATACAAGGGTTGTCTGGTGTTTCCCTAGAGCACAGATCTTCAACAAGTTGTCTTCTACGAACTCCATGCTTCTCCATTGGTAGGGCACTCTGGGTTCCTCAAAGCTTATGAGTGAGCATGACATAACTTCTTTTGGAAGGGAATGAAAAGGGCAATTCAATAGATGATAGTTGAATGTGATACCTGCCAATGCAACAAGGGTGAAACGACACTCCTTCCTAGATTGCTCAAACCCTTGCCCATCCCTACACAGATTTGGATAGATATTTCTATGGATTTCATTGAGGGGCTCCCTAAATCTAGAGGGAAGACAATGATCTTGGTTGTGGTTGATTGCCTCTCCAAATATAGTCATTTTTGTGCCCTCAACCATCCCTACACCACCTCCTCAGTCGTACAAATTTTCATGGACCAAATCTTTTGTTTTCATGGCATCCCTTCTTCCATTGTCTTAGATCGTGATGCAACTTTCACCAGTCTTTTTTGGACAGAACTATTTTGACACATTGGCACCAAAATGAAGATGAGTTTAGGGTATCACCCATAAATAGATGGTCAAAATAAAATTATCAATAAATATTTGGAAACTTATCTTTGTTACTTCACATTAGAACAACAACATCAGTAGGCAAAGTGGCTCCCTCTTGTTGAATGGTGGTACAATACCTCCTACCACACTGCATCTAAAATGACTCTATATGAAGTAGTTTATGGTAAAGCACTGCCAATGCTCCTTCCATACACCCCCAGCAGTTCACCAATTCAAGCATTTGATACAGTTCTTTGAACCCGAGATCAGATTATTCACATTTTGCAGGACAATCTTCACATGGCAAGAAATTGAATGAAACAACAAGCTGATCAATACCGTTCTAAGCACACTTTTCATGTAGGTGATATGGTTTTTCTTCATCTACAGCCATACAAGTAATCATCCCTATAACTAAAAGGGCACCATAAGATGGCTCCAAATTTCTATGGGCCATATAAGGTTGTTCAGAAGATTGGGTTAGTTGCTTATAAATTGGAGCTTCCTCCTTCCTGCATTCATCTAGTATTTCATGTCTCTTGTCTAAAGAAAGTTCTTAGCACCAACATCAGAGCACAAACTATTTTACCAAAACTAGATAATGAAGGATCCATCATTCTGGAGCCAAAGGTAATCCTCAATAGGCACACTCGTTAGCTTCACTCTCGATCCATCATAGAGGTATTAATTCAGTGGCACGAAATGCAACCAGAGGATGCTACATGGAACCACTCCTTTAGATTCAACAACAATTTCCACATCTTATGCTTTGAGGACAAAGCTTTTCTAAGAGGGAGGGGATGTTAGGAATCCATGTTTAACCCTTCTCTTTACTTTGTTAGTATATTTTTGTTGGACACATATGCTTTGAAAGTCATTCCATGAGTATATTTTACTATCCCACATTCATGGGAAGTAATAGTTGTTTAGATTAGACTTAGTATATAAGTACATGTTGAAACCAATGAAGGCATCCACAAATTTATTGTATTGAGCTAGCTCAAAGGAGGTTTCCCCCTCAAAGTGGCTTGCAATCAATAAATTCATTCTGTGTTTCTGTTATTTATTTTATTTCGTGCATTTTCATTATATTGTTGCAGGAGGTTCCTCTCATTTTTACCATCGAGGGATGTATGATTGAGACTAGTCAACACAGACCTTATGGTTACCATCATTTCCATCTCTTTGGTATTGAAATCTATAGTTGTATTAATTCTATGATGGAAATGAGAGGATACAATGACTACCCTAGATTTTTTGTAATGACAACAATCCTATTTAACACTAAATTATGATTCATTCCCATAGTGGGATCTTCTCAGAGGAGTTTCAAACAACTCATACTCATAGAGTCATCATTTTAGGTCACATATGTTATGGTAACAACAAGGGATTCCAACTATGGTTACAATAGCTAAGACTTCCCCCATTTGTGATTGTAATAAGGTTCTTGGACAACACTATCTTGCTCTTCACATTGGGTACTATATAGGCCAAGATTGGGTTGAAGAAATCACTTGATGGTTACCTATATAGTGATACCACACCCTAATACCCCCATGCAGACCCTAGGAAGGTGGATGTAAACTTAGTGACTATAATTACCACCACAAAGACTATCCCCTTTTTGACTATGACAAGGTAACACTGTCATGCTCTTTATGACAATCCCTTCTCCAATGGGTGATGGCCTAATAACATTTATCTCCTTTGTGATTTCAATGCCTCTCTAATGTATTGTCATAGGAGTCTTGACAGTCCTTATGTATTAGTGAAGAATGCTTCCAACAAATCCAAAAGGAGGGCTTAAAATTACATACAAAGTCCTAGCCTTCATACCCTAGTCACATTTCACTCCTCTAAGAAGAGCTCAAGACTTTATGGGTTCCAAACATAACACAAACCCAGTCATATATGAATGTCACTACCCTAGGTCCCTCAAAATTCTTATATCAACCTTCCCTTGGATGGAAAGGGTCTTGAAACTCCATTTTCCTTGCTAGTTCAAACTTGGAATGGTCAATATGATGATTCTACTATAATGCATAGTTAGGGCTATACTAAGGAAGTCCTACCCACACCTAAACTATGATGTATCCATGATCTTATCAAGCATGATCTTATGATAGTGTTTGGACTAAACCTCTATAGTTTTAGGGCATTCACACATCTTAGTTACAGTGTGGTGTGTGAGGAATTATTACTAAATGGTTGCTACCATGTACAAAAACTATACACATATCTCAAGACTGTAATATGACATTATTGTGATGGAATCCTAGGTTGGAATGAAAGCTAGACATCAGACCATTTTAAATTCATTCCTTGTAAAAAAAATCTTATATGAGAGCCATTGTGTCCTTGAATACAATTTCACCAACCTGTGGACCTAGTGCAAGGTATGCAACAAGTCTAAGAATTAAAAACATCCTTCTTTCTATCATACTAAGAACCACAAAGTAATAGATTCAAATCATAGAACATATATATGTAATGTTAGAAAATGTCCCCTTGGGGGCTTTTCCCTGATAAGGTTTAGCTCTTGGGTCTTTAGTATGCATTTAGAACATCTTAGTTCATATTTTGGCATCCCGATGGAATGAGACCTGGGTTTCATTACAAACTGGACCTAGGTGGACCCCTTGAGCTATACGCTACCCAAAATAGGGGGAAGACTTGGGCACCCATGCCTTAGTCCTGCCCTATTTAGGGGCAACCCCAATTTTTAGGTGTCAGTTTGTGAACGTTATTAGGTCCCTTTGTTGACACGGTAAGTTTGAATTTTAAGTATCTTGGTGGGAGTGCTTGTAGTTGCATATATAAGCATGCTTGGGCATTCATTTGTAAACTAGATGATCATTGTGAACTTTAGGCATCCTCAAGGTGATTCAAGGCTTCTATTGTGTTGCAATAGCAGATTTGTATGTTTTGTGTGTTGATATTTGCAGATTTGAGCATCAATCTCCTCATGGCATGAAGAGCATCTTCCTCCATGAGAGCTTCACAACAAGTTGACATAATATTGTGTTTTTATTATTGGTTCCTTTGGCTTTTGCCTCTAATTCACAAGGGCATGCACTCTTTATTTGACAATGATGTTCAGAGACTTAAGTGTCCTCTGGGTCTTGACTGAGGCAAGCCTCTAAACACTACAACCCCCAAACCAAGTCTTGTGATTACAGGTAATAGGTGACGCATCTGGAAAAAGTGGATTTACAGGAAGGCTTGATAGGTATAAGGGATTTAGGATCTGAAGAAAAGTCAGACATAGGAGCACTTTCACGACTTGGGTGCTTGCTCCAGTGTCCTATGCAAATAGATCTTAGAAAATAGAAGTTATAGGGATGATTAGTGTCGGAAGGAGGTCCAGATTCCCCAAAAAAGTAGGTACCTTGGACTTGTGTGCCTGCTCCAGTGTCCTCGATTGTTCCTGCTTCAGAACCCCAAAAACATGTATTCTGTGATTTAGTATTTTACTCTTGTGTGCAAGAGCTTTTTCCATAGTTCATCAATTTGTTGTCGTATTTGCATAATTAGGGTTTTAATGATCAATTGAGCAAAGGAGAGGGAAAAATTTATAATTAATTCCCTAACCCAAGTTTCCCTTCACCTCACACTGACCTAGGGTATGATAGTTCTCACCACTCGACCCTAGATCCTTAAATTTTAAGTGGAAAGGAGGATTTAAACATCTAAACACTAGAACATTAACAAGTCCAATTTTCCCCTAAACATTTTGGTGAACCCATGTTTTCAGACATAAATTGCAACTTGTTGAGTGTTTGTCTTTAGATTTGGATTTCATTCATTCATTCATATAGTCATTTATTTCATTGCATTGAGAAAAATTCAAAAAAATTGAAAATTTGGAAAAATACAAAAAAATTGCATTGTTGGGCTTACTAAATTGCATCAATTCTTGCTAAATTTTCCTAATTCATGATTTTTGCATCAGATCTGATATAAATTATAGAAAAATCCAAAAAATTAGAAATTTGCATTGCATTTTTATCATTAATTTGCTAGGTTTTTGTGGAAATTTTGATAATTGTATATAACTTAGTAATTCCAAAATATAGGGTTTGTAAGAAAAATCTTTTATCAGATTTTTCTACTGATTTTGGAGGCTCATTCAAATTTGCATTTTGCTGTAGTCTTGTATTTTAGTGTGAATTTGCATTTACATTTAAAATATTTGCAATTTTGCATAAAAAATTTCAACAAAAACTAGCAATTTTGATGCATTTTCATTAAATTTGCATGGACATTTTCCATGTTTAAGCTTGAAATTAATTTTCAGATCTGAGATTATTTAATTTTCATCATAAATCAGACTTCAAAACATTCACATAGAATTTTGTCCCAAGATCTCAAACCTAGGGTTTCAAAACAAATGATTTTCGCTAAATTTGGCCTTATCGACTCTCCAAACTTGCACTATACGTGTGTTGTGAAGGATATTTTTATTTATTTTCTTTTATTAAGGTAATAATTTTCTTCCCTTCATAAAAATCTTCACAACACTCTTTTATCAGGCTCTTGTAGTGAAATTTTTTCAAAAAACTACACATTTTAACCATATTTGCCCTAGGGTTTGACCTAGTTTGCATTCTAAGCATGTTGTGTTGGGTATTGTTGCATATAGTGGCTGTTATTACTGATATTATTTGGTTTCCATCATTATCTTCCTTACAACACCCTTTGTTATGCTCTTTTGCATTGATTTTTGGTGAAAAAAGTGTCTATTTTGACATATTTTCACTATAATTTGACTTGGCTTTATCTTGAAATCGCATCAAGAGTGTGTTGAGAAGGATACTTTTTCTATTTTGGACTAATATCAGAAATATAACTTTCTTCCCTTAATGAAAATCCTTACAACATCCTTTGTTCCATTCATTTGCATTAGAAAAAGCCCAATAATCAAGCACTTCGGGCTATTTTTGCATGTAGTTTGGCACTTGTCTTTGACATACTTTTGGAAAGATTTTAAAATCTAATTTGGCATTGATCTAAGCATAAAAACATGACCTCTCAGTGCTCCTTGGAATCTCTACATGAATACATTTCAAAATTTGAAAATATTCACAAGTTCATTAGTAAACATCCTTATGTCATGCCCTATATACAAGCCATGTATCACAAGGATATATTGGTGTCATCTTCTTTCGAGATCCTTGATTATGTATTTGATCTTAACAATTTCATATCTCTCATCAATACATACCCTTGGGTAGTAGAATAACTGATAGAACACACTTTGGATGAAGAGCATGACATTTCTCATAATAGTATGGAAGTAATAGCTCAAACATATGGTGATAATATTGACAATGATCATGAGAGCGATAATGACTTCACAAGATATCGTATGGATCTTAATGATGAACAACATGATGAACAAGATATGAATCTAGCTATGGTACTGTATGTCCCACTATCCTCCAACATTAGGGAATGGGAAGATGATGACGATGATTTACTTATAGACAACCTCTAGCTCAGCAGGGGCCCTACAGGTAAGTATCTCTAACCCTTTATCAATCTCATGATGTGCTTCCCCTGTGATGTGTTATGTGTTGTTTGGGTCCCCTAGCATGACCTTGGATTCTCCCGTAAGGTTCAGGATACTAGGAGACTGCCTCTATTGTAACCTTTTTCTATTTGTATCATCATTCTTCTAAATTGACTCTCTCTTTGATTTCATTGTTGTGTGTGGTGTCTTGTGGACATAGCATCATGGTTGGTGACTTGGGGGCACCCTCCTATGTGGCTATCCCTAAGACACTTGTTTCTCCTCTCTTATTTGTTGTTTCCCTTCATCTAGTGTTTCCATCTAGCGGGCGGATAACGACAAACATTTATACTGATGCAGACCTAGTGTGCATTTCAAGAGCAATATAAAAAATGGACCTAGTTCCTAATATGACAATGGAGTTGTATATCTTATCCGATTCTTGGCTAGTGGAAGCACTCATGCTTTCCACGTAGTGAATTTGATGATGTTTCTATTGCATTTACAAACCTTAACAATACTGTTGCTCTATGCACCTTTGTATGTCTTTGAATCTACCCTTGGCAGTACTTGATTGGGAGAGCTTCATGATATAGCCCCACGGTTATCCTCAAACTCTAAATTCATTGTATAACCTTGGCTCTTTGTGTGGTTAATTATATGCATTGATGTTGTTGTTTATCATGATGTTGTAGACACTAACATGTTTCTTCTAGGGATGTGTTTGTGGGAACATTTGGCAATCGTAAAGTACATATCACCTCCGAGGGGCATGGGCTTTGTGAAAGTCTGTGTTCCCTTGTGTGTTTTCTTCCTCCCTTAACATGCTTGATATCAATAACTGATATCAACCACCTTAAGGTGGGGGCAAATATAAGGTAAGTTGTTTATTATAGATGTTAGCAATGTGTTTGACTTCAGATGCCAAGACTTTCACCCCAAGGTAGTGCATCATGCATCCTGAGTTTGTTTACAATCAATCAATCAATCAATCAATCATGTAAGCCCTCTATGGAGGTGGGATATCACATATATCCTTTTTATCTTAAGCCCTTTGCGGAGGCAAGGATGGTGTATTTCTTAGAGCAGACTGCATCATCTTGTCATTTTCATAAGTCCTTTATGGAGGCAGGGAGCGGTTATGTGACTAACTCAACCCTTAAGTGTGTCTTTGGCAATTTTTGTGGTGAATCCCAATCATCGGTATGTGCCTATAATATGCCTGAGATGGTGTTGGACCTAGAAATAGGTACACTACATTACTTGTCTACCGTGTTTTCTTCGTGTCTTCAAGTGTGTGTGTTTTGGTGTGCTTATTTTGTGTGGTGTGTTTGTTGCCCCATATGTAGAGACTAGCACCCTCGGGTAGTGCATCATGTATTATGGGAGATTTATTTACTTTCTAGTACTTGCATTTGCATTTCATATATATGAGAAAAAGAAAAGAAAAGATATCATTTCTGTCTTCCATGCATTAATGTGTCTTCTATGCATTAACTGTCTGCTCTGTGTTCTGCATGACTGGAACTGTCTTCTCTGTGTTTTATGTGCCTATTATTGTTTTCTATGAGATTTACGTGTCTTCTCCGTGTTTGGTGTGTTTGTTGTGTTTGTGACCTTACTTTAATGCATGTATTGGCCTCATGTTTATAGATACATTAAAGTGGGGGCTAAATGTAATGTCAAAAAATGTCCCCTTGGGGGCTTTTCCCTCATAAGGTTTAGCTCCTGGGTCTTTAGTATGCATTTAGGACATCTTAAATCATATTTTGGAATCCTGATGGAATGAGACCTGGGTTTCATGGAATATTGGACCTAGGTGGACCCCTTGAGCTGTACCCTACCCAAAATAGGGGGGAGGACTTGGGCACTCGCGTCCTAGTCCTACCCTATTTTGGGGCAGCCCTAATTTTTGGGTGTTGGTTTGTGACTATTATTAGGTCCCTTTGCCAACACAGTAAGTTTGAATTTCAAATATCTTGGTGGGAGTGCTTGTAGTTGCATATATAAGCATGCTTAGGCATTCATTTGTAAACTTGATGATCATTGTGAACTTTAGGCATTCTCAAGGTGATTCAAAGCTTCTATTGTGTTGCAAGAGAAGATTTGTATGTTTTGTGTGTTGATATTTGTAGATTTGAGCATCAATCTCCTCATGGCATGAAGAACATCTTCCTCCATGAGAGCTTCACTACAATGTGACATAATATTATGTTTTTATCATTGGTTCCTTTGGTTTTTGCCTCTGCCTCACATGGGCATGCACTCTTTATCTAAAAATGGTATTCAGAGACTTAAGTGTCCTTCAGGGATTGACTGAGGCAAGCCTCTCAACATCACAACCCCCATACCAAGTCTTGTGATTGTAGGTAACAGGTGTCACATTTGGAAAAAGTGGAGTTGCAGGAAGGCTTGGCAGGCATCAGGGATTCAGGATCTAAAGAAAAGTCAGAGACAGGAGCACTTCCAAGACTTGGGTGCTCACTCTAGTGTCCTCCACAGACAGATCTCAAAAAATAGAAGTTACAAGGCTGATCAGTGTCGAAAGGAGGTCTAGATTCTCTGAAAAAATAGGTCCCTTGGACTTGGGCACCCACTCTAGTGTCCCTGACTATTTATCTTTAGAACCCTGAAAATAAGTATTCTGGGATTCAGTATTTTACTCCTGTCTACAAGATTGTTTTCCATAATTCATCAATTTGTTGTCATATCTGCATAATTAGGGTTTTAATGATCAATTGAGCATAGGAGAAGGAAAATTTGATAATTAATTCCCTAACCCAAGTTTCCCTTCATCTGATAGTGACCTAGGGTATGATAGTGCTCACCAAAATTTTTTGTTTAAAGGCACTAAGTAATATAACATACAAAATAGGGGGTAATTTAAAGTTAGAGGCAAAATTTCTTGAAAACAATTTTGCCTCTAATTTTAAATTACCCCCTATTTTGTATGTTATATTACTTAGTGCCTTTAAACAAAAAATTTGGGGGGGTGTTAGTGCTAAACTTTATTGTATATGCTTATTCTAAGTAATATAACTAGCACATAATGTTAAGCCACCTTATGTGGCTAGGTGTCAACTTGGAGAGTTTGACACAACTCTCCAAGCTATGTGTTGACATCTATTTTCCATTTGGTGAGTGGAGTGTTGAAGTTAACGTCTAAGTAGAGTCAACCTCGTCACCTCTCCTCACCTATATGTACTTGCTAATTTGCATTGTTTATCTATTACAATTTCTATTGCTTTCACTCTAATTTGTAATCAGCATTCACTTAGATGATCATGGTTTCTAACATGGTATTCATTATGTATTTGTGGTGGACTTAATTTTGCAACCATCACTTGTACATACTTTTTATTTTCTCTCTTTTGGGGAGGATTTTTTTTCCCAATGAGCTTTTCTCCTTTTATTTGGTTATAATAAATTATTGTTTATAAATAAGTACCTGATTAGGTCTTTGGAGTAGTCATGGATGGAGGATCCAAAGAATGAACTATCTAAACCATGCAGCCAGAGTAAATACAACGGAAACAACATGAACATAGAATGCAATGGAAGATTTAAATGCTCAATACATCAGATAATTAGAATGCTTATATGCTGGAAACATGTGGGCTATAATCAAAGGGCTCATAGGCCTACCTTTGGATGGGTTACAACATACATGCAATATATGGCATTGAAGGACC
Source organism: Cunninghamia lanceolata (assembly GCA_027924645.1). Taxonomy (NCBI): domain Eukaryota; kingdom Viridiplantae; phylum Streptophyta; class Pinopsida; order Cupressales; family Cupressaceae; genus Cunninghamia; species Cunninghamia lanceolata. Next base: position 9,569,077 of record BSBN01000348.1, read on the forward strand.
TTCTTGAAAGAATTATCTATCTAAAACAACTTTGCTGAATAAATTTCTTCCTAATACATCTAAGAGATCTATATATATCATCTTCTAGCTCAAATGATGCTCCGCATTAGCCACAAGAGGTTACAAACTCCAATGAATGATGAAATGTGTATCTAAACAAGTAGGTCCACCTACAACACATGGTATTGCTTTGCAAATGAATGAAAACTGGTGTGGATCTCAAGGAAGGTCTATTTGGTCCTTATTAGCCTTGTGATATGCTCCACTTTTAGCCATGTGTGTTTTCATTAGTGTCAACATATCAAATGGAAATGTTTAGACAATCTTACACAAAGAAGGAATTAATATAGTCAAGGAAAACCAGTTCAAGAGATAGGCTAAATATGGATTAGTTTTGGGTTTCAATATGATGCAAAGGCAAACAATCATATCCTAGCATAACTCTTACATACACACATACACTTCTAATCAATTGGGTGTGTAGACACCTAAAAGTGTCCATCCCTTGCAAAACCCTAACACTTCCATATTCTCTTGATTTTCCCTAATTTGCCTCTATGGTTAAATAATTGATTTTAATGAATTAATTGTTTAATCATTCATGTCATAATATCCCTTTTCACTCACATAATTAAATAAATTCCATTTGTTTAATTAAGGTTCACATATCCCCTTCACTTGATTTATTCAAATAAATAAATCAATCCCATCCAACTCCCCTTTCACATGATTAAATAAATTAGACAAATTTATTTAATCTAAATCCCATTTTCCACCTAATAATTTATCCCAATTTAAAATTCATTCTTGTCCTCTAGTGATAAGAAAACCCTAATCAATCACAACCCTCCATTTTCAACCCTCAATCTTAGCCCTCCATTCAAAATCCCTTTTCTATAAAACACCTTTTCCAGCCTCATTTTGCCCCCTAATGGCTCTTAGAGGACATTTTCTTAGCTTTGCATCTCATATACTATCTCTAACATCTTTCCATTCTCATGAGCTTCTCAAGATTATGTAAAAATATGCAAACTCTAAGAACAAAATAATGAAAGATAGAGGACAACAATGGAGAGAAGTCATTATTAGCTTAGATTTTAGTTTATTTATGTTTTCTTGATTGATTTTCTAGGTTAGAATGCACTCCATTGGGAGCTAGGATTAGCTGTTAGTTTGTTTTCTACATTCTTGTAGCTATTTTTCCTTGCTTACAGGGTGTACCACACTTAAGGATAAGAACTTGAAGGCTATCTAAGGCAGAATCAACTTGAATTGGTTTGTATCTCTCCACAAAGAAAGTTTTGGTCATGTGGTTCTAATGTTAGCTTCTAACATGAGTTGACATGATATATCCAAGGTTTCAGCCTCTCATTTACTCAACATGAAAAGTCACAAGGGTTAGAACATCAAGAATCACCCAGACAGAGCAGAGTAGTATTGAGGAGACAATGGAATGCTCCACATTCCTTTGGAAAAGATCTTTTTGTCATGTAGCTCTAAGGAATGACTAAGGTTAGTATGTTATACACCTTGATGAAGTTTCAAAAGCTCTTGTGGTTTGCAAAGTCAGTACTCAAGTGATAGAAGTATCACATTGTATTTTGGAGCTTGAATACACAAGTTAAGTTCTACAGTAGGTGAAACATACACATTTCTATCTTTAGATATTATTAGGAGGTTCCACATGATCCATAATACATCAGGTATGATCCACATGTAGATATTCTTTACTCTCTAGTACCGCATCAAGTATTCTTGTCTACAAAGTGAAATTCAAGTATAACTATCCTCCAGAGTTGTAATACTTAAGTCTTGTCTGAAAGCCTCTAGAAAATTCATAAAAAGATGTGTGGATTTGATGAGTTTTATACATTGATATTATTGATCATTCCCAAAAATATTTTAGGCCCTATACTTCACCACAACTTCACATCTTGGGTTTTGAAGCATTACTTATGATCTGGAAGACCTTGTTCTCTACAGATTGATATATCTCCTATCTTGAGGATGCATAAGTCAGTATGATACTTCTCTAGTAAGATGTATGAATGTTCATAAGATGATATATGATTGAATATTTGGTCCTCATTGAGCTCTTGGTCTCTCCCTGGTAGTTGAAAGATGAAGAGCTAATAGTGTCAATTAGTATGAGATGACTAGTTAAGTTCCTAATGCATGTAGAGGCTTCTGATCATTGTATCTAATTGTGAAAGGTATGAAGTGATGTGTTCTGATGATTTTCATAAGGCCCAGAGGTATGTAAGAAACTTTATTAGCATTTTACATGTGTTATAGCAGGCTGGTGATGAGTTCTAACATGTTACACTCTGTTTTACCCTTGCTGCCGATCTAATTAATTTTTTAAGATCTCACAGAGGATATATATAGAAGACACAATTCATTTGTAAGGTGAATGATGTGAATACATATACATCAGAGAAGATGTGAAATATGAAATGTATAGAATCAGTTTACATACAAGTATTGAGAAAGAATACTAGATTGCACCGTAAACATACAACAGATGTGTTTTGCATAGAAATTCTAATACCTACATCATTATCATTGTAATTCAATAGCAGTGAGCTGAACATTCTGGGAGTATTAGCTTCCCTGGGTTGTAGCCCTAAATCAAATTGTATGCGAGGGAGTAGTTGCTTCCTTGGGTTGAAGCCCTAAAATAATGTTGTAATACTTTTTATGTGATCATAATATATTGTAAGCTATATCTCAGTGTATTTGTTTTCTCTATTATAGGTTTTTCCACATAAAATCTATGGTGTTATGTGATGATCTTTGAATTGTATATTTTCCCTTATGTTTTCAAACTTATTCAGTTTTATTAAGAAGTGTTTGAACAAAGTTTAAGTGTGTTAATTCACCTGCCTCTCAACACCCCATTTTGTTCAACACTATTTGGCTACACAAGTTACAAAAGTGCTTTGCTAAACTTTTGCTCCCGATTGACTACATGAATGCTCTGGTCTGTGAAAACTAATGATCTTATGATATAGATAAATTTCTGTAGACGAATCCAAATCTTTTAAAATTTGAATATGCTTTATCTAGCATGACATACAAGATAACTCCTCTGTGAGCTCTAATATGAACATGCGGTGGAAAATGCTAAACTAATCACTGAACTCCAACTGAAATGAAAGAAAGAAAAGAATGCAAATATTTTTGGTTGATGGAAGATTGCTCTACAACCTGGGATGCTCCTACATTAGACATCTAGGTTGTTGAAAAAGTGAGTCCCTCACTTTGTTGGGGCTAGAGGAAAACCAAGATTGTCTACCTTAGCCTGAGAAATCAATGATTAATCTTCTTCCAATATTCCTTTCCACTTTAAACCAAATAATCTTTGTACTACATGCCTCTGGTACTGCATCCAACTTTGTTATCCAATATGTCCTCTATCTGCTCTAGTTGTTGTTGCGGTAATTGATTCTTCAATCCCTCTTCAAGGCTATCACTTGACTCTCCTTCATGATATTTATATAGGTCTACAATGTTGAATATATGTGATATGCCAAATGTCTCTGGTAGCTTAACTTCATATGCATTCCATGAATCAAATTTCTTAAGAATCTTACATGGTCTAAACTTCTTCATCTTCAACTTGTTGCATGCCCTCACTAGAAATCTCTCCTTTCTTAGATATCCCATCACTTCATCTCCAAATAAAAATTCTTTATATCTCCTCTTCTCATATGCTTGCTCCTTATACTTGCTATTCATCTCCTCCAAATGTTTCCTTACTTGATTATGTATTATCTCCATGTATCCTACAAAATCTTCTTCTTTTACACTCCTTTTGTTCCCCATATTGATATCTCTTAGCTCTTCTACTCCTCTAGGTTGTATTCCTATCATAACTTCAAATGGTGTCTTCCATGTGCTTCTATTCACTGAATTATTCTATGTAAACTCTGCTTGTAGTAGAATTAGATTCCAATTTCTTGCCTTATCTCATACCAAATATCTCAACAAGTTACCCAAACTCCTATTTACCACTTCAGTTTGTCCATTTGTCTGTGGGTGAAATGTTGAAATGAACTTTAGGTTTGTCTTCATTTTCTTCCACAATGTCCTCCAAAATAATGAATCTTGTATCCCTGTCTGAAACTATACTCTTAGGTAATCCATGCAATCTCACAATCTCCTTGAAAAATAGGTCAACAACATGTACAACATCATTTGTCTTCTTACAAGAAATGAAATGCGCCACCTTTGAAAATCTTTCGACTACTACATGTAATGTTGAAAAATGTCTCCTTGGGGGCTTTTCCCTCTTTAGGTATAGCTCCCGGGTCTTTAGTGTGCATTTAGGACATCTCGCATCATAATTTGACATCCTGATGGAATGAACCCTAGGTTTCATGTGAAATTAGACCTAGGGGGACCCCTTTAACCTAACCCTTCCCAAAATAAGGGGAGGACTTGGGTTCCCCCGCCCTAGTCCTACCTTATTTTGGGTCAATCCCAAATTTGGAGTGTCATCTTGTTACCATTAATTAGGTCCTATGGTGACATGACAAGTTTTCATTACGAAATTCTTGGCCAGAATGTTTGTAGTTCCATATAAAATCATGTTTAGGCATTCATTTAGAAAATAGTTAGCAATTTAGATTCTTGAGCTTGTGCATTGGTGATTCAAGGCTTTCATTGTGTTGCAGGAGCAGATTTGTGTTGTCTATGTGTTTGTGTTTGTAGATTTGGGCAATCATCTCCTCATGGAATGAAGAGCATCTTCCTCCCATGAGATATTCACTACAAGGTGACATTCATTGTGTTTATTTTCTTTTTATCATTTGGATTTTGCCTCTACCTCATAAGGGCACACATTCTCTATCTGACAATGGTGTTGACAAGACTTAAGTGTCTCTGGGGCTTGACTGAGGCAAGCCTCTAGACACCACAACCCCCTTCAAAAGTTTCATGGTTGGAGGTCACAAGTTGATGATGTAGACATAGTGAAGTTGTAGGAGGGCATTGTTGGCAAGAGACACATTGGAGCTTCATGATTGTTGTCATTGATGGCAACAAAGTTCATCCCACACATCCGTAGGACATGGTGTGTCTATACCAGAAGTTAGATTGAAGAATGTTGTGGTCTGATAAGCAAGAACAGAGTATGTGGCGAGGTCTGACAGTCAGGTCCGGATCTCTCAGAGGAAGTATCTTGGTGAAGTGCGGATTTGGGGAAGTTAAGAGGACTACCTTGACTGATAGATTCCAAGGATTTAGCCTCTGATGATAGATGAAGAAAAAGATATGAATACTTGAGTGTTGGGTTTCTGATTGGCAGTGTGGACAGAGGAAGAACTGACTGGCAAAACATCTGACATTATTCTGGATGTGTTACTGATGATGGTAAAGATTCTTAAGGCATAAGTTATGATTGGCCAACATGATTGATGACTTCTACAAGTATATCCTTGATCCGCATTACTTGGTAAGCAAGGATTTAGCTGACAGATTAGAGTTTGTGGAAAATATTGACTATTCTGGATGCTGACTAGAAAGGTGATGAAATCACTTGTGTGGATATATATACAAGATGGATTTAGTTGTGAGGTGTGTTGTGTATAAGTGGTGTAGTGTGAAGAAAAATAGAAGAGAAGAGTATAAGCAATAAGGAAGGTTCGGTATGTAAAAGGACAGTAGCACATAGGAAGAGGAAGGATGAAGTGCAGCAGATCAGTGTATTGAGCCTAAACCAGAACTAAACCTTAGCATATGTGGATGCTTCTCATCAGTTCAAGGATTTTGTTATTCTTCTTACATCTTGTAGATAGTGAGTCTCTTGTAGGTAGTGTGCCTCTTGTGAGCAGTGTGCTCGGGCAGTGAGGAGCCCTAATTGGCAAGTGGCATTTTGTACTTCTATTCTTCTAATAGAGAATACATTCTTGGGTTAATCACCCTGTGGTTTTCTCCCTTAAGAGGGTTTCCACATCAAAAATATTGTGTCATGTGTATTTCCATTTTATGGTTATGTTTGCTTATTTGAATTGATGCTACATTAATTATTAGGAAAGTTCAAAAAGATGAAATTATTAGGATAATTGATTCACCCCCCCTCTCAGTTATCAACAATTGGTATCAAAGCCAAGTTCCTCCTAACAGAGCCTAACAGCTTGAGGAAGATCTCAGAATTCAAATGGATGTATATGGTATAAGGGAGAAACTCAAGACTGCCCTTGATGATCTTGAGCAGTCAAATTCTGAAGTCAATGAATTGAAGGAAAGACTCAAACAGGCTGATGATTTCATAAATGAACTAAAAGGGAAACTGAGTCTCTCTATGAAAAAGAGAAAAGAGCACCTTCAGCAACTGGCAAGTCAAGGTGAAGCCAATGATACAATTGGAGATCTGAAGGAGAAAACCAAGTTGTGTGAAAAGTTATCAAAAGAGATCATTATGATAAGACATGAGATGGAATCAGGAGTTATGAAATTTTCCCAAGAAATTGAAGAGAAAAGAAAAACTGAAGATGATCTAAGACAATCTCTCAAGGAGAAATCAGAAGACTACCACAAGATGGATAGAATAATCAGACACTTTGAATCTAATCTTGAAGATGCTAAAGATAATGAAGAAAAACTTGAGGATCAAATTGTCTCTCTTAAAAGGGATCTTCAAACAACAAATGAATATAAAGAAAAATTCAAGATAAGTTCTGCTCAACATGAAGTTCTTCTTGAAAGTCAAAAGAGGGTAGATGATAAGTGTGGTTTGCGATATGAGAAAGGGGAAAGCTCCAAATCCAATCAGAAGAATTTTGGATTAGAAAATCCAAGGAATAGGCCTAGAAGACCTCTGGTAAGGCAGCCTAATGCTCAAAGATATCCATCCTTCAATGGATACTACCACAACTACAATAACTTTGGTCATAAAGCTAATCACTGCAGAAAGAGAATGAATCAGACTAATACATCCTTCTCTAGACAGTGTTTCAACTACGAAAGGTATGGTCACAAATCTCATGAATGTAGAAATATGCGAATGAACAAATCATTCAATGGTAGATGCTTTGCATGCAATAGAATAGGTCATATGGCTAATCAATGCAGATCAGGAGGATATCAATCAAATATGCAAAGAAATGTTGTTTGCCAAATTTGCAATAGATCTAGACATATTGCCAAATTCTGTAGAAGCAAGAATCAGGACAAAAGAGGTCCAGTACATCATAATCAGAATCAAGATAAGGGAAAACAAAAAGTGAATGCAGATGAAGTTCAAAATGAGATGAACAAGATTTGGGTGAAGAAAAGTACAGAGAATGTAGGGGATGAATCCGCACTAGACTTTGGTGCTGATATTCCTTCCAGAAATTAAAAAGTGAGTTCTGGCTCAGGGGGAGACACAAAGAAAACCTTGTTCCCCTAGCTAGTCAATTAGTGCCAGAACTGGCACAAGAAGAGTTGTAGATTAAAGGGTTCATAAGAGAAACATCCAAATAAACTATGGTTAAGATTTGGAAGATCCGCAAGATGTTTAAGATCAAGATTGATCCTGTTCTTCAAGTCATCTGAATAAGGCAAACTGGAATGACTTAGGTTGAGCATTTATTGTAACTTGACATTAGGGTTTGCAGAGCAATATAAGGGTTTTCTCATTAAGCATTTGTTCATTCTGCATTCAAGAAGAAACGAAAAGAGGAGCTCTGTAACAAATTACTTCAAACTTCTCAAAGACCAACCGTTGGAGTTGATTCAATTAGCAAATCATTCAAGTTCATTCCATGAACCCTACAAGCACAAAAGGTATTCTCTGTTATCAAATATCTCTCTGTAAATCCTTGAATGATGGGTACTCCAAATATTATGAAGATCTCTGATAGGCCTCGCCCCAAATTCAAGAAACATCCATACAAATCCTTGGAAGTAGATCCCCTAGGCGCTTTTTCAAGCATTCCGCATGGGGTTTTGCATGTAGAAGATGTTAGGGTTTACATTCATGCAAGCATTGAAGAATTTGGGGAATCAAAGTTAATGGATATCTATCACAAGCAGTTAATAGATGATTGTTTTGAGATCAAACCTTAGTATAAAGCCATCTGAGATAAGAATTTTGTATAGTGCATTCATTTCCCCTATTTTGAAGAGGATGAATGGGTCCGGTATGTGTTGAGCAGAGTGCATGACAATTTCTTATGGTTGAATAGACCATTTAAAATCACTAAAGATGCAATTAGGGCAGTAACCGGTCTGCACTCATCTAGTGGGATACTTGTTCTCAAATCTATCAAGAATCAAATAGTAAGTGATGCAACTAGATCAAAATTTGACAAGAGAGCTATGACAATTGAAGATATTACTGATCCGGATGTCAAATTTGCATCCATGATAATTGGTTACAAGATTTATCACTCTAGCAGGGAAAATTCAATACTGGGAACTGTAGTTTATATAGCCTATCAAATGCTAAAAGAAAATGCTAACTATGATCTGTGTGAACTACTTATAAGCCAACTTTTGGAAAATTTACAAAAGATAAAAAAGGACAAGAAGAACTCCTTCAAGTATGGTGGCTTGATACTCTGCCTATTCTTTTATTACATGAATGAGCTTCCTGGATCCAGTGACTAGGTATTGCAGAATGATAGACCAGTAGTCATTCAGATCAGAGATTATATACATGGGCTTGGTGATGCCAAGGCACAGAATACAACTCTCTGGGGATATTTCAAGAATTTTCAGAGCATGATGCAAGCAAGAGAGAGAATCCCCAAATCTTTAGTTGAAAAATATAAAGATACAATATGCTTTATGGTAGAAACTAATTAGTGCCTAATGGAGGCAATGGAGCCAAAAATAGTGTGGATCATGCCAATGGGGTATGAAGTGGATGAGAAAATTGTTGAGCTACATATTCAACATATGCTTAGTCAACCCAAGGATCCCAAGGTAGAAAGGTTTGGAACCTTTGAAGAATTGAGTGTAAAAATTCATGTGGAACTTAGACAACCAGAGACAAAAAGGAAAGTAAGAAGGGAAGTTGAAGAAGTTGCTAAGAGATTTGGAATATCCAAGGAGGCACTTGATGCAAATAGAGAAAAGATGGAAAGGGCAGAGAAAGAGAAGAAAGAAGCAGAAAAGGAAAGTAATCCGATAAAAGCTCCCTCCCGAACTAGATCCTCTAAAAGGGTTGCATCTACCTCTAATAAAAGCCCAAAGGCATCAAAACCAGAAGTCCAGACATCCAGAAAAGGAGAAAAGAGAACAAAGAAAAAGGCAACAAGGTCCTATGTTAGCCAAAAGGATGATGAAGAAACTGAATCAAATGAGGAGGTAAAGAAACTGAAGAAGAAAAGGAAATCTTCTGGTGAACCCTCTACCAATGAAGACAAGGAAGAGATGGCAGAAGAATTCATTGAAAGGCCCACTCTGTCCTTAGATGATGTAGTTAAAGTAGTCACTATGTATGGGAACCTGCAACCAATAAAAAAATTCTATGATGCATACAATGACGTAGATAAAAAGATTCTGGAGGAAGCCACAGTTAAGTATTTGAATGTATATAATAAGGCTTTCATTGAAATTATATCTCTCATTCCCAAAAGCCTAGAGAAGGAATTAGAGATAAGAAAGAATAATGCTAGGGTATAGGATCTTGAGATCTGGGAACAGATAGCCATACAACTCTTTCCTTCAATCACTCCAAGGCAAATGAATATGATCTTCAAGGATTGCAAGGATGAGTTCCAGAGCAAAGCTAGAATGAATTAGCTTATGCTTGGTGAAACTGACAAAATAGCCAAAGAGACAGAAGAGATCCTCTGGGATGCATACAAAAGATTCAACATTCCAATTGTAGAGGACATAAGTGATGAGCCCGCTGCCATGGGGGACAAGGAAGAAACTACTGAGACATTAGTAGAAGAGGAAAAGGAGATAGGTGAAGAGAAAGGTAAGGACTTAGAATCCTCTGCTCCAGAAGAGGTGGCCTATGAACAAACAAACATCACTCCTCTGGTTTCCCCTGTTGACTCCGGATCCAAAGGAGAAGAAAGAATAGACGATAAAGAAAAAGGAGTCAAAGAAAAAGAAGATGATAGTACCAAGGTTGTAGAAGGAGAGAAAGCTCCAAGAAACAGCTCTAAGAATGCAGAAGAGAAGAAATCTCTGTCTCTGGCAAGAGACACTATAGAAACTATCAAGGACTTATTAACAAAAGAAATGTTGGAGATTGATGAACCAGAGTTACTTCAAGGTCCATTTAACTTTGACTCTCTCTCCCAGGTTCAAACAATGAAGATAGCTTCATTTACCAATGCAAAGGCAAAAGAAAAACTCTTGAAGTCTCACATGGAAGACTGTGAGCTAATAGAAGCTACATCCGGCATTTTAGAAAAGATCATGCCATCTTTTCAGAAGGATTCCTCAGCCTCCTCATCAGGTAATCTTAAATCTCTTGTTACTTCAGTCAGCACTCATTTTGAGTCCTTAGAGAAATTAGTTGAGGAAAAGGTCTCGAAAGAGTTTTTCGATAAAAGATTCTTTGAAGTACTAAGTCTAATATCAAATGAAGAAATATGGATATAGGGATAAAGACCTTAGAAAATGCTCTTAAAGATGGCGGGGAAATATATAAATTTTGTCTATCATGGTCCAAAGCAACAATGGAGATTGAGAAGAAAATGAAAGAACAGGAGATCCGACTAACAAAACTTTCTCAAAATTTTGGTCCATTTACCTCATCCATAGTAAATCAAGAATGTTAGACCATTGCAGTCTTGGATGAAATTAAGAAGATAGAGAAAGAAAAGGAAAATAGAATCAGCAGGTTAAATGAACTTAGAAGAATAATCATTCCTAAGTTGGAGGCCATGCATGAGGCCCTAAGTGATGCTCAAACCACCGCCAAGACAAATGATCTGATAGATCTGAAGAAGGTTGAAGTTTTTGCATTCCTGTTGAGTGGTCACATATCAATTTTGGACAGGATGAAGCTGAGTTGGGCAACTGAAGTTATACAATTGAAAAATACTTTTGTAGATATACTATAGTATATGTAGAGTGCAATTGGATGATATACTTATGCCACTAAGTTAACTTTCTGCAAATTTTGGTGTGCGGACCCCACCCTTTGCCATTGATGTCAAAGGGGGAGTGATGAGCAGTGAAAAATATTGAATCCAGCTAAGGGGGAGCTCCGAAAAATATACATAGAGACAGAGCATCAGCTAAGGGGGAGTATAGTGACACTTAGTCATTTTTCACTAAGTGTTGCCATCAATGCCAAAGGGGGAGATTGTTGGCAAGAGACACATTGGAGCTTCATGATTGTTGTCATTGATGGCAACAAAGTTCATCCCACACATCCGCAGGACATGGTGTGTCTATACTGGAAGTCAGATTGAAGAATGTTGTGGTCTGGTAAGCAAGAATAGAGTATGTGGCGAGGTCTGACAGTTAGGTCCGGATCTCTTAGAGGAAGTATCTTGGTGAAGTGCAGATTTGGGGAAGTCAAGAGCACTACCTTGACTGATAGATTCCAAGGATTTAGCCTCTGATGATAGATGAAGAAAAAGATATGAATACTTGAGTGTCAAGTTCCTGATTGGCAGTGTGGATAGAGGAAGAACTGACTGGCAGAACATCTGACATTATTTTGGATGTGTTATTGATGATGGTAAAGATTCTTAAGGCATAAGTTATGATTTTCCAACATGATTGATGACTTCTACAAGTATATCGTTGATCCACATTACTTTGTAAGTAAGGATTCAGTCGACAGATCAGAGTTTGTGGAAAATATTGACTATTCCAGATGTCAACTAGAAAGGTGATGAAATCACTTGTGCGGATATATATACAAGATGGATTTAGTTGTGAGGTGTGTTGTGTATAAGTGGTGTAGTGCGAAGAAAAGCATAAGAGCAGAGTAAAAGCAGTATGGAAGGTTCGGTATGTAAAAGGACAGCAGCACATAGGAAGAGGAAGGATGAAGTGCAGTAGATCAGTGTATTGAGCCTAAACCAGAACTGAACCTCAGCATATGTGGATGCTTCTCATCAGTTCAAGGATCTTGTTATTCTTCTTACATCTTGTAGACAGTGAGTCTCTTGTTGGCAGTGTGCCTCTTGTGAGCAGTGTGCTCGGGCAGTGAGCCCTAATTGGCAAGTGCCATTTTGTATTTCTACTCTTGTAACAAAGAATAAATTCTTGGGTTAATCACTTCATGGTTTTCTCCCTTAATAGGGTTTCCACGTTAAAAATATTGTGTCATGTGTATTTCCATTTTATGGTTATGTTTTCTTATTTGAATTGATGCTGCATTAATTATTAAGTTCAGAAAGCTGAAATTATTAGGATAACTGATTCACCCCCCCTCTCAATTATCAATAGGTATATTAGAGTGTCAGAATTGTAGAACTAAAGAAAAAAGAGCATCCTAGACTAGGGCACCCGCTCCCTAGTCCTCAAAGTTCTGTGGCAAAAAAATCTCTGGAATAGCAGGAACAAGTTGCAGACTGAGCTTCTAGATCCTAGAAAAAACATAGGCCTTGGACTTGGGTGCCCGCTCCTTTACCCCTAACTTTTCCACCTCAAAAACCCAATAATAGGTGCACAATTATTTATCATTTTACATATTTTTGTAGAAGCATTTTTTGTTATTCATCCATTTACTATCATTTTTTGCATAATTAGGGTTTTGATGTGTAATTGAGCATAAGAGAAGAATAATTAGTAATGAAACACCCTAATCCAAGCTTCCCTACATTCGTGAGAGACCAAGGACTTGATAGTGCTCTGCCACTTGATCGAAAGGTCCTTGAATGTAATTGGTGAAAGGAGGATTCAAACACTAAACAAAACAAATCCAAATTTTAACTTATTACACTACAAATATAGAATCATATCCTCTCTATGTTCTTGGAAAACCCAATATGAAATCCATGCTTATATATTCCAAAGGTCTCTCTAGTACTGTAAAAGATTTGTACAATCCAATATTCTGACTACTCCCTTTTGAAAATTGACCAATTCTACAACTTCAAATAAATTTCCTTATATCCTTATGTATCTGAGGGCAAAAATAACGTTCACTTACCAAAGCTACTATCTTGTCAATCCCACAATGTCCTACAAGTCCATCACTATTTTTCTCCTCATTCAAATTTTCCTTCATTAAACTCCTAGGTATACATAAATGATTTCTGTTAAACAACATATCTTCCTAAATCAAATAATCCAACCACTTTGATCTGTCACAACAAGTTCCTTATAGGTTTTCCATGCTTCTACAAAATCAAGATCCTCTTCATACATATGCTTAAGTTCTTGAAATCATAGTATGTCTACCCTCATCGTTGTCAATAGGTTACTTCTCAATGCATCTACAAATTTGTTTGAATTTCCACTCCTATGCTTGAATACAAATGTGTAACTCTACATGAACGCTACCCATCTCATATGTCTTTGTTTCAACTTACCTTGTCTGTTTAAATACTACAAAGCTTGATGATCAGTGTAAAACACAAATTTCTTTTGTAACAGGTAATGTCTCCACTTCTTCAAGGCTTGAATTATGGAATAGAACTCATAATCATAAGATGAATATCTTCTCCTTGCATCATTCAACTTCTCACTTAAATATGCTACTGGTCTCCCTTCTTGACTTAACATTGCTCCAATTGTATTTCCACTAGCATCACAATCAACTTGAAATACTTTATTGAAATCTAGTAATTCTAACATTGGTTGCTCCTTTACCTTCTACTTCAACAATTCAAAACTCTTTTTTTCTCTTGATGTCCAATTAAAATCCTTTCTGTCACCTCTCATTGTCTTTATCATTGATGTGTATATTGTACTGAAATTTCTGATGAACTTTTGATAGAAACTTGCTAATCCATGAAATGATCTTACCTCTCCAATGTTCACAGGTGTTGGCTACTCAAAATTGCTCTAACCTTCTCAGGGTCCATCTTCAATCCTTCCATAGAAATTACAAATCCCAAATATACCAATTCTTCCTTTATGAAACTGCATTTCTTGATGTTTATCAATAATTTCTCTTCTCCCAGACTCTACAATACTTGTCTAATATGCCACAAATATTCCTCCTTTGTCTTACTAAAAATCAAAATATCATCCAGGTATACAATAACAAACTTACACAAGAATTTATTCAAAACCTCATTCATTAGTCTCATGAAAGTACTTCATGCATTAGTTAATCCAAAAGGCATCACTAACCACTCATACAATCCTTCATTGTCTTGAATGTAGTCTTCCACTTATCTCCTTGTCTGATCCTAATCTACTAGTATCCACTCTTCAAGTCTATCTCTGTGAAATATTTTGCTCCACTCAAACAATCCATAATGTTATCCATCCTTGGTAATGGAAATATATACCTAAAGTTGTGATCTTATTGATTACTCTAGAGTCTATACACATCCTCCATTCTCCATATTTCTTTAGTGCTAGTACTATAGGTACCACACATGGGCTTAAACTTTCTCTGGTCAATCCTTTCCTCAATAGCTCCTATATTTGTCTATTCAGCTCCACATTTTCTATTGGTGTCATCTGGTGTGCTACTTTGTTAGGCAAACTAGCTCCTATTATTAGGTCCATATGATTACTAACACCTTGAATTGGTGATAATCCTTTAGACACATTATCTTATATGATATCATGGTACTCTGTCAACAATTCAGATATCTCCTCTGGTGGTGGTTCTTCTTTTACAATTGTGGTTTCTACACGTAGGGTCCATACTTCTTTGGAATCAAAGCATAACACATATTCTCATGTCTTAATCCATCCAAAAATTTCCTTCCATCAAGTAAATAGATTCTATCATTCCCACATACTTCACTTTTTGGCTCATCTTCCAAAGGTATCAAGATATGGTTCTTCGCATTAGATGCTACAGTATAAGTATTCTTTCTTTCGTCATGTATTTATTTTCTATCATACTACCATGGTCTCCCCAACAATATATGACATACGTCCATTGTCATAATATCACAAAATACCTTGTCATTAGAAGATCCTATATGAAATTTTACTAGATATTGTTCACTCACTAGTACCTTGTGTTCATCTTGAGTCCATGCTATCTTTTAGGGCTTCATATGTTTCAATCATTTTAAGTTCATCTTAGTCACCATCTCCTATCAAATCAAATTATTAGTAGTACCACTATCAATGATGACCTTACAACATTTACCTTCTGATTTACATATTGTCTAGAATAAACTTTTCCTTTATGGTGGTTCCTCAGTTATCTCTACTTGAAATAATGCTCCCCTCATGACCAATCATTCTCCTTTCTTGGGATTTCCTACTGAACTAGGTGATCCAATACGTTCTTCCTTTGCATAAGCTACTCTCATACTATTCTCTATCTTCTTTCTTGTACTTCCTCGATGAAATTCAAATGATGGTAGCCTACTATGTCCTGTAGCCTATTGTAGCCTACTGTATAAATATTCTGATTGACAAACACAAGTAGCCTATTGTGTCCTTCCTCTCCACACTTGAAACAAATTCCTTTAAACTATCTCTTTTCAATTCTTCTTTCATCTCTCTAGTATCCTTCATTGAGGTAAGAGTTAGCATTCCCTCTATTGTTGTGGTAGAAATTTCTATCATCTCTTCCTTTGTATTATGAATTATTGTCCTTTTCTTCTTTCTGGTATGGGCTACTCTCTTTGTTTTTCTCTACATAAGTTATTTCTCCTCCTAAATGTGTTCTACCTCTTTGTCTTTGCTCATGTCTCTTATTCAACTTGTCTTCAACTTTTAGCGCAAACTAATATGCTTCTTCTACTGTTGTTATCCTCACCAAACTCAGTCCTTCTTGAATGTTGATCCTCAATCCATTTATGTACTTTTCCACTTTCTCCTTGCTTGTTTTACTATGTCTAGCCCTGATAATCATCTTGTGAAATTCCTCAATGTACTCCTTCACAGATTTCTCCTTTTGCCTTAGGTTTTGTATTCTCTTGAACAATTCCAACTCATAGTCAACATATATGTACTGATTCTTCAACTTTGTCACCATCCTGTCCCATTTTATGATTGTTACTTTTCCTCTCCTATTTCTATCCAATTGAAGTTCTTTCCACCAAATAGTAGCATTTCCTTTCAACTTAGTTTTTGAAAATCTCACTCTCTCTAGATCTTCAATTTTCTCATATTCAACGTATTCCTCCAAGTCATTTATCGAGTCAATCTATTCCTTAGGATTCAAATTTCTAGTATACTTTGATACTTCCATTCTAGGTCCCTTACCCATCTTAGAAATACATTTCAACATCTTTATCTAATTGGATTCTTCTTCTTCTAGGGCTTCTTCATTTTGGTCGTCTGAGTGAAATTCTTCATCATCACTTTCATCTTCATGTCTAGAGTTTAGTCCTCTTCTTCTATCTTCTTCGACATCATCCAATCTAACTTTCATTGTCCTCAACATCACTATCATTTCTTCCATTATTCTAGCAACATTGGCTATAACAGGCAACATCCTTGGTGGCATCTCTTCCTAAGATTTGGTCCAACTACCTTAATTTGGTGATCTGACTACAAGGTAGAAACTTCCTCACAATTGGTGCTCTATTGACAAACACAAGTAGGCTACCTCAGGTTAGTGATCTATTCACCACAATATCTTCCAGAATGCCTTCACTCCGAAAGGATTCAAAACTTTGTGTTGATACCACTTGGTGCAGTCGTGGATGGAGGGTCTAAAGAATGAACTATCCAAACCATGCAGCTAGAGTAAACACAATGGAAACAACACAAACATAGAATGCCATGGAATATTTAAATGCTCAATACATTAGATAATCAAAATGCTTATATGTCAGCAACATGCAGGCTAGAATCAAAGGGTTCACAGGCCTACCTTCCAAGTTACAACATACATGCAAGATATGACAATGAATGGCCTTCCTAAAAGAATTATCTTTCTAAAACTACTTCACTAAAGAAATTTCTTCCTAATGCATCTAAGAGATCTATATATATCATCTTCTAGCTTAAATGATCCTCTATGTTAGCCACAAGAGGTTACAAACTCCAATCAATGATGAAACATGTAGATATAAGTAGGCTAGCCTACAACACATGGTATTGCTCTGCAAATGAATGAAACTTGGTGCAGACCTCAAGGAAGGTCTATCTAGTCCTTATTAGCCTTGTGACATGTTCCATTTGTGTTTGCAAGTCATGGAACTATTCCATAAACCTTCTTCTCTCAATTGACTACATGAATGTTCTGCTCTATGAAAGTTGATGATCTTCTAATAGCGATAACATTCTATAGATGAATCAAAATCTCTTGAAATCTAAATTCCTACTTCATAAGATCTCATATGAAGATGCGGTAAAATGCGGTGGAAAATGTTGAACTGTAAATCACTGAATTGCAAATGAAATGAAAGAAAGAAAAGAATGTAAATATTTTTGGTTGATGCAAGATTGCTCTATAGCCTAGGATGGTCTTGCATTAGTCTTGTTGTTGGGAACTATATTCATCTTTCTTTTTAGATTGTGCGTAACCTCCCTAAGTTACACTTATTGGGGGTGAACATGGTGTAAAATTATATTTACACATTATCATAAGTTAATTTAAAAGAAGCAAGATACACGAAATAGCTTCCTACAATAATCTAATGAGGGGAGAGATATGCAAATTTTCAATATTTATAGTAACATAGAAGAAGATACACAAAGATGTGTTGCAAGTATTGCCTAATTTGTGTTGTCATTGATGTCAACATAACTTGTTTTCATTAGGGTAAACTATATCCTACTCTATTACATGTTAGGAAGCTCTGCATGTTGAGGATATTGAGAAAATTGGCCTCTATTGAAGAAATAAGTGAGTTACAGAGAAGTGTAGCATAGATAGTGAGTAGTATGTTGAAGAATAGCTTGGTAGACTGCTTTGCATTTCCTTCTTGGTAAAGATCTTGCTTTACAGATTGGAAGTTATTCAAAGGGATGCCTAAAGATGCTAAATCTAGAGTTTGAGCATTCGGTATGAAGAATTGAGAAATTTGCATTCACCAGAGTAAAGTCTACCTTTTCTTGAAGAATAGTTTGGATAGGGAGAAAGTAATATGCTCTGCATTCCTCTGCAGTAAAGTATTTTTATTTGTGGTTTGAGAGTGAAGTCTGGGGTGATTATTGGTGCGTACAATTGCAGTGGTTTGTTGTTTGGTGGTCTGCAAGCTATCCTTCCTTTATGATAGTTGAAGTTAGAGAAGTTCATGAGTTTTGATGAGAAGATTCATATGGATAAAGTGGACAAGGGTTGTACGGTTGCTCTTGATGATTATAACATTCTTGTGGATACCTCTTGATCATGTTCCCATCATTACATTGGTCTGTGTGGAAGAATTATGAAGATGTTTGAATATTACTTCCGAATAGTGTGTTGTGTAACCAGCTTGGCTGACCTGGTTGATTGCGATGATTGTGGAGATCTTTTGAAGATTGTGAAGGTGTGTCGAAGCATGGAAGATCGTATTTAAGTCCCAACTAAGATGTGGCATGATCTGTGTGCATTCTTATTTCATCTCCCTTGTAAAATGTTGTAATAGGTTAAGACCTATCTTGTAAATGTTTGTGATGCTGACCTTGGAGATTGATCCAATGGTTGATGATTGTAATGTCGACCTTGATGTTCATTCCAAGGTTGATGTAGTGTATAAATATTTGTAGTTGATTCGTAGAAAAGTTATCCTTGAGAAGAAATGATAAGATTCTAAGAAAGGTCCAAAGGTAGAGCAGGAAAGAGGAAGAGCAGAGAAGAGGTAGAGCAGAAGAGGCAGAGAAGAGTGGTGAAATTGTTATACTTCAATAATATGCATAAAAGGTGTTGATCATGGTTTTTCTAGGGTTTAACATCCCTTAGGGTTTAACAACCCTTAATGTAATCTTACTAGGTTTAGGGTTGAGGCAGTGAGCTTGCTCGACCTAGTTGTTCCTCATGACAGTGAGTCAGTATGATTAGGCCTGTGAGTGACCATGCCTAGTCATCATTATTTCAAGATTACAATATCTATTGAGAGTTAATCATGTCCATGGTTTTTCCCCACCTTGGGGTTTTCCACGTAAATTTGGTGTCTCTCGTGTTTATCTCTGCACATTTGGTTGAAGTTTTAATTTTTTGGTTTCATGGTTAAATCTTAATCATTGTAGATGAGTATTTAATGTTTTAATGTAGAGGTATTTGAGTTTTTAGGACAATTGATTCACCCCCTCTCAGTTGTTTGGCACATATCAACAATTGGTATTATAACCAAGTCCCTTGTGGAAAGAGTCTAACAGCTCAAGGGAGATACAAATGGAGTCAAAAGGAAAATAGATTCCCTCTGATGCACCTAAATGTTCTTCAAGAGATATCAAAGGTAGCTTGTCCAAGGAAGCAACTCTCAAACAAAAGAATGACAATCATCAAAGATGTTCTGAAATGTGCACCAGTGATGAAACTGTGTCTCCAAGTGAAGATTGTTGGGTTATTGATAGTAGTTGTTCAAACACCATGCCTGCGACAGAAGTAGGTTCACGAGTCTAGAAGAATATGAAGGGCTAGTCAGGTTTGGAGATGACTACACTACTGAAATTTATGTAATAGGATCAACAAATTTTGGGAACAGGCAAATTTTTGAAGATGTTCTTTATGTCAAAAATTTGAAACAAAGTCTCTTAAGTGTCAAACAGCTATGCAGGAAAGGTTTTAAGTTTGTATTTGAAAATGATTCCCTTGAGATCAAAGAAAAATATGGAGCTACAATAGCAATTGTAAAAAGAACAGAAGAGAATCTTTATCATCTTAGAAAAAGTGAATTCCTTGGGTACACATCTCAGACAAATGAAAGCTGGGTCTGGTATAGAAGACTTTGTCATATAAATCGTGATACTATAACAAGTTTAGTTCAAATTGTGAAAGACCTGCTAGAGATCAATTACTCTAGCCACATCAGTTGTAGAAAATGTCAAAGATTGTCAAGGAAAGCATGGCATGAAAAGGAAAGATTATCCACTGAATGATTGGAGTTGATTCATACAAATTTTTGTGGTCCTACAAAGATACCAAGCCTCAATGATTACAGGTACTTTATGTTTTTTATTGATGACTTTTCTAGAATGAATTGGGTCAGTCTTTTAAAAGATAAATCAGAGATTCTAGATGTACTCAAAATTTTAAAAGAAACACTTGAAAGTGAGATAAGCATTAACAATAAAGGTCTCAAAATTGGGAAAGGAGAAGAATTCATCTCCAATGATTTCAATACATTTTGTGAAACCTATGGGATAGAAAAATAGCTCTTTGCCAAAAACAAGACAATTGAAGAAGCAAGTAGAACTATTTAGAAAACTGCAAAATTTATGATGGAAGAAGCAAATTTGTTAGATTTGTTTTGGAAGGAGGCAATTCAAACCACTTTATACACATTTAATAGAGTTTAGGTAACAACCAAAGAAGGAAAGACTCATGTTGAGTTATGGTGTGGATCAATACCCACTGTGAAGTATTTCAAGATCATTGGAAGCAAATGCTTTATTAGAATGGTAAAGGATAATGCTATGTTTGATGAAGGGATTTTTCTCAGATATTCATCTTAGACCAAAGCCTATCAGTGTTACAACAATAGATTGGGAAGGATTGTGGAAAGTACAAATGTCAAAGTTATTGATAACATTCAAGAGAATTTGGGCTCAACCAATAAGGATCTGCAAGTTAAAAATCAAGGAAATTCCCAGATCACCAAATGCATAGTGGAAGGTCACAAAGATTTGGTGGATCAAATAAACAAGTGCCTATTTTCTAGTATTGATAGAAACAACACAAATTCTATAGATGAAGACATGGATGTGAAAGAAGATATAATAGAAGCCAATGACCACATTAAAGAGCTAAGAAAACAAATCAGGCAGTTACATAAAACTTTAGAGGACAAAGAAGAAAAGACAAAAGTTGAGAATTGTCTAAAAGACAAATTTGAAGATTGTATGAAGCTTGAAGAAGTTAGAAACTTGAATGATGATTAGAAACATGTACAGGATCAAAGAGATCAATTCAGTGTGAGTGCTAACAAATATGATAGAAAATTAGTAGGACAAAAAAATGCTGATGACAAAGAAAGCATAAAAATTAAAAAGGAGAAAGGAGAAAGTCAAGAAGAGGGAAAAATCAGATAGATTCATGATCAAAGAAGCAGAAGACCAACAATTAGGCAACCAAATGCTCAAAGGTATCCTTATTTCAATGGCTACTATAATTTATGTAACAAGTTTGGTCATAAGGCTAATTGGTGTAGAAGTAGGATGAATCAAGATACTCCATCCTCTAGTCAGAATTCTATTAGATGCTATGCATGCCATAGAATGGGACACATGACTAATGAGGGTAGAAGTCAAGTGAGAAAATCCTATGGGTCAAATAGGACAATAGAATCCTTCAATGGCTATTGTTATACATGCAATAATTTTGGGCATAAGGCTAACTGATGTAGGTTAAGGATGAATGAAAGAAACAATAATTAGAGAAATACTATGTGCTTTAATTGCAACAAGTTTGGACACATTGCAAAATACTACATAAATAGGAAGAAGGATAACCAACCACAATCAAGGGAATCAATTGAAAAAGTTGGTTTGACACATGTTAAGGAGGAGATGAACAAGGTTTGGGTTAGGAAGGAAACAAATGAAGGAAGAGATGAGTCTGCTCCATCCTTTGGAGTAGCTACTTCCTCCAGGAGGCAAATTATGAATTATGACTCAGGGGGAACTATAGTGAAGATTCTAGATCCCCCAACCAGATAGTCAGTATTGAGATCTGCCACAAAGATATATGTTATGATGACTAAGTATGACCAGTATGAAAAATGAGTAAAGAAGTTTGATCCTATATGTGGTTTAGGAATGTTGGTGAACATACCTTCCAAGAAGCCCTATTGTAAATTATCCTAAAAGTTAAGACAAGAACAATATGAAGCATCAGAGTACAAAGATCTACATCCCTCCATTGTTGCTATGGAGGCATGATTAAGAGGTCAAGTGACAAATGTTGAAAATGATCTTTAGAGTGTCATATGCTCTGCATTAAGAGACATAATGGGACAAATGAACTAGTCACTCATGAAATTAAGGAATAGGCTGATAGGAAACAAGAAACTAAAAAATGCAAACTGATGTTGAGACAAGGCTGCAAAAGAAAAACTTCAGATAGAAGAATGTTTGGCTAAGAAGAAGGAAAATCTATACTGACAAAGGAAATAGTGCAACAAAAACAAGTTTCAAAGTGAGGCTTGACCAACCAAGTAGAAGAGAAGCTCATGTGAAGAACCAAAGTTACAGTCTAAGAAAGCAATCAAGAAAAGGGGAGTAGTCAAAGAATCTAGAAGAGAGATTGGATCAGAGCAGAAGAGTGCAAGTATGTGCCCTTTGCCATTGATGTAAAAGGGGGAGAGAAGTCATGTGAAAAACATAGAAAGACAAGAGTGCAAATGTTCAAAGATAAAGGAGGAGAATTGTGTAGAAAGAAAGAGTGTAGGTGTGTAAAAAGAAAGGGGGAGAATCGAGTCTTGATGTTTGTTGTAGTTTTTCACATCATATGTTGCCATCAATGACAAAGGGGGAGATTGTTGCAAGTATCTGCCTAATTGGTGTTGCCATCGATGTTAACATATCTTTGTTGTCATTAGTGTCAATTGTATCCTACTCTATTACATGTTAGGAAGCTTTGCATGTTGAGGATATTGAGAAAATTGGCCTCTCCGAAAGAAACAAGTGAGTTACAGAGAAATGTAGCACAGACAATGAGTAGTATGTTTAAGAACAACCTAGTAGACTACTCCGCATATCCTTCTGGGTAAATATCTTTCTATGTAGATTGGAATTTATTCAAAGGGATGTCTCAAGATGTTGAATCCTAAGTTTGAGCCTCTGGTATGAAGAATTGAGAAAGTTACATTCACCAGAGTAAAGTCTTCCTTTTCTAGAAGAACAATTTGGATAGGGAGGAAGTAATATGCTCTACATTCCTCCATAGTAAAGTATTTTTCTCTGTGATTTGAGTGAATTATAGGGTGAATTTTAGTGCCTACAATTACAGTGATTCGTGATTTTATGGTCTGCAAGCAATCCTTCCTTTATGATAGTTAAAGTCAAAGAAGTTCATGAGTTCCGGTGAGAAGATTCCTATGGCTAAAGTGGCTAAGGGTTGTGTAGTTGCTCTTGATGATTATAACATGCTTGTGGATACCTCCTGATCATGTTCCCATCTTTACATTAGTTCATGTGGAAGAATTGTGAATATGTTTTAAGATTACTTCCAGATAGTGTGTTGTGTAACTAGCTTGTCCGACCTTGTTGATTTTGATGATTGTAGAGATCTCTTAAAGATTGTGAAGGCATGCTGAAGCATGGAAGATCATGTTTAATTCCCAACTAAGGCGTGGCATGATCTACATGCATTCTTATTTCATCTCCCTTGCAAAATGTTGTAATAGGTCAAGACCTATTTTATAAATGTTTGTGATTACGACCTTGGAGATTGATCCAATGGTTGATGATTATAATTATGACCTTGATGTTCATTTGAAGGTTGATGTAGTGTATAAATAATAGTGTAGTTGAGTCATGGAAGAGTTGTCCTTGAGCAGAAATGATAAGATACTAATAAAGATCCAAAGGCAGAGCAGGGAAGAGGAAGAGCAATGAAGAGGCAGAGCAGAGCGGTGAAATTGTTATACTTCAATAATATACATAAAAGATGTTGATCATGGTTTTTGTAGGGTTTAATAACCCTCAGGTTTTAATAACCCTTATTGTAATCTTGCTAGGTTTAGGGTTGAGGCAGTGAGCCTCCTGGACCTAGTTGTTCTTCATGATAGTGAGTTAGTATGATTAGGCACGTGGAGTGACCAAGATTGATCATCATTATTTCAAGATTACAATATTTATTGAGAGCTAATCCTCTCTATGGTTTTTCCCCACCTTGGGGTTTTCCACGTAAATCTGGTGTCTCTTGTATTTATTTCTACACATGTGGTTGAAGTTTTAATTTTCTAGTTTCATGGTTAAATATTAGTCATTGTGGATGAGTGTTTAATGTATTAATGCAGAGGTATTTAATTTTTTAGGACAACTGATTCACCCCACCCCTCGCAGTTGTCCAGTGCATATCAACAATATGAAACATAAACAACAATACCACAACACAAGATAAATATTGGAAAAATCTTTTTAGGTAAAAAACCCACTCCAAAGCACAACCCAACATATTATTCAGTAAACAAAGTGTGATTACAATATAGTTGTAGATCCAAGATCTTCTAGGACTTCATCACTATGTAGTATTATGGAGCAATTCTGATAGCATGATAGTACGTACAAATCAACTATGTAATTTCAGCTCCAAGCACCTATATATATAGAGAAGTGTTATGAATGGAGGTAGCTTCTAGAGCAAGTCAATAGAAGAATCTCATCAAAATCCATATAGCCCAATTTCCAAGGCCATAAAACTATTGGCAAGAGAAACTGCTAGGCATGACAGGTGTTGTGATTGATGGCAACTGAATCCTTCTTACACATTTGCATTACATCAATGGATCACAGCCAAAGTCAGAGTGAAGATTTGTCTAAGTTCGGGTAGTAAAGAATAGAGCATGTGACAGGGTCCAGTATCTCTGTCTGGATGTCTCCAGTGGTAAATCATAGTGTGGTATGGATTTGAGGGAGTGATAAGGATTGTGAGGATTATCTAAATCCAAAAAATTAGCTTCTAGTGATGAAGGATTCAAAAGTTATAAGCATCTGAGTATCAGGTTCTAGTTAGTTAGTACAGTCAGAAGAAGAATAGGTTGACCTAGTATTTGATCTTAGTCTGGATGAAGAAAAGTTGTTGGTTAAAAAATTTGTGATAATTAGTGGTATTGGCCAACATGACTGGTGATTTGAGAACACAAGTTTTTAGTCTGCATTGTTGTTTGTGCATGGATCCAGCTGACAATGTAAAGTTCTTAATAAATGTTCTAAGTTTTCTTGAAGCCGACTACAGTTGATTAAATTTCTTGATGTGGATATATATAGCCGATGGATTCGAGTGTTTTGTGGTGTGTATATGTGATTTGGTGATGGACTAAGTGTGAAAAGGTAGAAAGAAGTGTGAAGGTGAAGATCTAAGCATAGATTATGTATGAAGAGTGAAACAGGCCAGAGTAAGGAAGAAGTGTGTAAGATCAATATTTTGTGCTTAACTGGAACTAAAATTTTGCATTGGTAGATGTTATTCATTAGTTCAAACATTTTATAATATTCTTGTAGTCATCTCTTGTAGGCAGTGAGCTTCCTGTAGGCGGTGAGCCTCTTTGAGAAGTGAGATCTGGGCAGTGAGCTCGAAGGTATGTGCCTTTCCTATTTGTAATACTTTTAACAGAGTATAAATCTTTGTGGGTTAACCCCCATCGTGGTTTTTGCCTTAACCAGGTTTCCACATAAAAATCCTAGTTTTATGTGTGTTGATTATGTTTCAGTTCATGTTCATGCTTTCATGGTTACATCATTAATTGGTTAATAAGTGGTAAAGAAGATTAATTGTAGCAAGTGTTAATGTTTTGAGATAACTGATTCACCCCCCCTCTCAGTTGTCTTCCCTAATTTCAACAATTGGTATCAGAGCCTAGTTCCTTGGAAGAAGTTTAATAGCTTGAGGAAGATCCAAGAAAGAGTTTCAATGGGTTCATTTAGATACTCTGATGGCATAAATGAACAAATTCAAGTTGCTTTAGAAGATCTTAGTCATTCTAGGTCAAAAATCAAAGAACTAAAAGAGAACCTCAAAGAGGTTGATGTTTTCATTGAAACCTTAAAAGGGCAACTAAGTAAATCTAATGAGAAGAGAAAGGAGCTACTTCAGAGGTTAGCAAATCAGAATGAAGACAATGACATGGATGAGGCCTTAAAAGAGAAGACAAGGGAATGTGAGAAAATGACAAGAATATGTTGTCCTAAAACATGAGATGGAATCCACGGTGATGAGACTGACCAAGGAAATTGAGGAAAGGAAGAAAAATGAAGAAAATCTAAATCAGAGTTTGAAAGAAAGAATAGAAGAATGCTGCAGATTAGATAGAATAATTGACCACTTAGATTCATATCTACAAGAATCTAGGGAAAATGATGAAGAACTTAAGAGGCAAATTGTTATTCTCAAACATGACCTAGAAGATGCAAATGAGCACAAAGAAAAGTTCAAGATAAGTTCAACAAAACTTGAAGTGTTGCTTGAGAGTCAGAAGAAGGTAGATGATAAGCATGGCCTGGGATATGAGAAAGGTGAAAGCTCTAGATCCGGTCAAAGAAATTATGAATCAAGGAATCAGAGAAACAGACCTAGAAGACCTCTGGTAAGACAACCCAATGCTCAAAGGTATCCATGTTTCAATTGTAATTGTTTCAAATGCAATAAGTATGGTCATAGAGTTAATCAATACAGAAGTCAAGTGAATCAAAATGCATCATCTTTCTCTGGTCAATGCTTTAATTGCAAAAGGATAGGTCATAAGGTTGACAAATGCAGAAGTTGATCAGGGGATCCTTCTAAGAATAATCAAGTGTTCAATGGAAGATGTTTTACTTGCAATAAGTTTGGGAATATTGCAATACAATGCAGATCTAAACTTGCTCCAACATGTAATTATCAGAAAAATAAGATTACTTGTTTCAACTACAACAAATTTGGACACATTGCTAAAATTCGCAGAAGAAAAAAGGAGAACTCATAGGCATGTAAAGGAAAAATAGAGCAGAAGATGGACAAATACAAGGGCAAACTAAATGTGAATGAGATTCAGAATGAAATGAACAAGACATGGGTAAAGAAAGGTGTGATGAATAATGGTGATGGGTCTGCACTAGAATCTGGTGCTAGTAATTCCTCCAAGAATTGAATCAGGAGCTCTAGCTTAGGGGAAGCTACATTAAAAATTAAAATCCCCCAGCTAGTAAGTGGGTGCCTAAATCTAGCATGATGAGAGAAGATAATTTGGGTTATTATAGATCATTTGAATATGGTCAATTGCAGAGTGATTCATGAGAAACTATATCAAGAAATAGAGTAACTGACTAAAGTTAGAGCAATGCATTTATTACAATGGAGAATTAGGTTTTACGGAGCAGAAAAGGTCATCCTTTCATCATTTGGATTGCATTGCATTCGAAGAGAGCAAATAGAAGAGCATCTAAGCTAAGATTTCTAGGATTTGAAGTGTGAAGAATGAATTCAACAACTAACCCTAATTTCATGTAGAAAAAGGTATTTTCTACAAAACTTTGAACTTGTGATCTTTTGCAATGGCTATACCATTGGTTGATATTACTGAAAGGCCCCAACCCAAATTCAAGAAACATCCACAGAAAATAGTAGAAGTCAACCCGTTAGGTGCCTTTTGAAATGTTTCTGATGTTGTGTTGCATGTTGAAGATATTAGGGCCTATATTCATTCGAGCATAGATGAATTTGGAGACTCAAGGTTAGTAGATTTGTTCAAGAATCATCTAAGGGATGAAATTCATGGTCTTAAACCTGAATATAAGGCACTGCACGATAAACATTTTAATCAAATTATAGGGTTTCCATCCTTCGACGAAGATGAATTGATCGAATATGTTTTAAGCCAAATGCATGATGAGTTTATGTGGCTAGTAGAACCTTTCAAAACCACCAAGGATGCCATCAAGGCCGTGACAGGGTTAAACTCATCCAATGGATTGCCAATATTCAAATTAGTAAAGAATCAAACTGTAATTGATGCTACCAGTTCAAGGTTTGACAAAAGGGCAGTGACTATAAATGACATCACTAATCTGGATGTCAAATTCTATTCATTAGTAATTGGATACAAGATATATCATTCCAATAGGGAAAATTCTGTATCTGGTATAGCTATCTATGTAGCTTACCAGATGTTGAGAGAGAATGCTGATTATGATTTATGTGAGTTGCTATAGAATTGGCTAATGGAAAATTTGAATAAAGTCAAAAAGGATAAAAAGAACACTTTCAAATATGGTACACTATTCTTGTGTTTATTCTTCTATTTCTTGAATGAGTTATCCAGTAAGAAAAGCATGCATTCGACCAATGATAAACATGTTGCTATACAGATAAGAGAGTGCTTGAACAACATTGGAGATTCCAATGCTCAAAGGACTACTCTATGGGGATTTTTCAAGAATTTTTAGAGCATGATGCACTCAAGGGAAAGAATTCCTTCATCTATGTTGAAAAATGCAAGGATATAGTCTGCTCTATGGTGGATACAGATCAATGTTTAATCGAAGCTGTTGAATCAAGAACAATATGGATAATGCCCATGGGGTATGAGGTCGATGAACAAGTATTGGATATGTATGTTCAACACCTTTTGAGCAAGCCCAAGGATACCACAGTTGAAAGATTTGGGACATATGAGGAGCTAAGTGTGAAACTACATGTTAAGCTTTGGAAGCTAGAAATTAATAGAAAAGCTCAAAGACAAGTGGAAATGTATGCTGAAAGCATTCACATAACTAAGGAAGCTATGAATCAGAACAAACAAAGGATAGAAAAACATGAGAAGGAAACGCAGGATAAGAGTCAAGGAAGTGCTCCGATAGAATCCTCCTCCACATCAAGGACTACTAGGAGCTCAGTTGCTGCCCTTGTTCACACAAAATCTATTAGAATAGAGAAATTGGAAGACAAATCATCTAGTAAGGAAAGAAAAAGAACAAAAGTAATGGCCAAGAGGTCATATAGCAGTTTGGAGAAGGAGGATGAAGAAAAGACAGATTCAGATGATGAGCTTAAAGAGTTGAAAGCCACATGCACTAAAGCTATAAAAGTATCTAAAGAGAAGCCTTCCAAGAGCCAAAACACAAATAAGAAGTAGAAGTTAGAGGATGATGTTGAGAAGCCAACTCCTTTTGTAGAGGACATTGTCAAAACAATCATTGTTGATGGCAATTTAAAACCAATAACTAAATTCTATGATCCTTACAATGATGCTGACAAGAGACTTGGAAGATGCTACTATCAAATATTTGAATGTTTTCAATAGAGCATTAGTAGAGATTGTGTCAAAAGTTCCTAAGAGCTTAAGGGACATTCTGGAAATGAGGAAAGAAGTTGGCAAAACAAATGATATGGAGCTGAGAGAACATGTCTTTTCCAGCCTATGTCTGGTGATATTCAATAAAGAAGTAGATAATTTTTTTAAAGAGGTCAAAAATGAATTTAGGAGTAAGATAAGGATGAACAAGTTGATGATTGGAGACATAGATGAAGTTGTCCAAGAAACTGAACATATTCTAAGGAAAGCATTGGACAAGAACAAATTATTTGTGGTTTCAGATGAACCTACTAATGACACATGAATTCCAGATGATGAGAGCAGCAGAAAGATGAGCAATAAACTAGAATAGATGATGACTCCATTCTGGAAGAAGAAAAACCGAATAAAGAAGATGAAGAAATAATGGAAGAAGATCAAGGAAAAGACAAAAATGATGGAATTCATTCTCCCATTTAGGATGTCGAGGAACCTGATAATACTACCACTGAGGATACATGAAATCCTCCATAAGAGAATGTAGAAGATATCTTTGAGATGGATAAAAACAAGAATGCTTCTCATGGAGATGTAGAAAAGGTAGAAGTAGAGAAAAGGAAAGAAAATGATGGACATAATAATATGGTTAACTCTCAAAGGGGGGGAGATGGAGGCCCTGAAGGGCACAAGTCAAAAACATCATTTTGGGCAAGAGACACTGCAGAAGTAGTGAAGGAAATTTTGGAAAGAGATAAACACATTGAAGAAGATCAAGATATAATACAAGGTCCAATAAATTTTGATACCTTACCTCCTATGCAGAAGATAAAATTAGCCTCTATTGCTCAAGCCAACGCTAGAGATGATATTTTAAAGTCTCATATAGAAGATAGCGAGTTGCTTGGCCTTGTATCTAGAATCTTGGAGAAGATCATGCCCACCTTTCAGAAGGATTCTTCAGCATCTCCCTCTAGCCAGTTGAAAAGTCTAATAAACTCTGTAAGATCTCATTTTGAAACTCTAGAGAAGTTTGCAGAAGTTAAAGTCAAAAATGAATTTAATGAGAAAAGGTTTGCTGAGATAAAGAAAATAATTAGCTATGATAGATCCGTTCTTGATACAAGTGTAAAGAGCATTCAAAATGCCCTATCTGAAGGTGTAAAGATCTATAAATTTTGTCTAAATAGATCTAAAGCTATTGAATATATTGAGAAAATGATTAAGGACATAGAGCTCAAACTGTCTAATATCTCTCAGTCATATAGTCCTCTAACTGAGTCGGTATTAACCAAAGAATGCCAACTAGTGAGCTTGTGGAATCAATTAAGTGATTTGGAGAGGGAAAAGGCTAAAGTTTTGGGTAGATTGGATGAGCTCCGGGCACTGATCTCCCCTAGATTGGAAACTATGTATGATATATTGACAGAGTCTCAAGCAGCAATAGCTAATAGTGACCCTACTTACCTCTAAAAGGTAGAATCACTAGTATTTTTGTTCAGTGGACATATATCTATTTTGGGTGGTACTAAGAAGAATTGGGACAATGAATTAGCAATGTTGAAAAACATTTTTGGTGATATCTTCTTGCTAATGAGCAAAGCCTAAGGACAGTATGTTTGTATGCAGAAGTATGAAGAGTTTTGACTATTATACATAAAAACATTTCATGACTTTTGGTATGCAGATCCCAGCCTTTGTCATTGATGTCAAAGGGGGAGAGGAAGAGCAGTGAAAATGAAGAATTAATCTAAGGGGGAGCATTGGAAATCATAAGAGCACATAGTAAGGGGGAGCTATTCTAACACTTGGCCATTTTTTACTAAGTGTTGCCATCAATGCCAAAGGGGGAGATTGTTAGCAAGAGAAACTACTAGGCATGATAGGTGTTGTCATTGATGGTAACTAAATCCATCTTACACATCCATATTACATCAATGGATCACACCGACAGTCAGAGTGAAGATTTGTCTAAGTCCAGTTAGGCAGAAACAGAGCATGTGACATGGTCCAGTATCTTAGTCTAGATCTCTCCGGCGGTAAATCTTAGTGTACTATGGATCAGAGGGATTGATAAGGATTGTTAGGATTATCTAAATCCAGAAATTTAGCCTCTGATGATGAAAAATTCAAAATCTATAAGCATCTGAGTATCTGGTTCTAGTTAGTCAGTATAATTAGAAGAAGAATAGCCTGACCTAGTATTTGATCTTGGTATGGATGAAGAAAAGTTGTTGGTTAAGTGATTTGTGATAATCAGTGGTATTGGATGACATGATTGATGATTTGAGAACACAAGTTTTTAGTCTGTGTTGTTGTTTGTGCAAGGATCCAGCTGACATAGTAGAGTTCTTAATAAATATTCTATGTTTTCTTGAAGCCGACTATAGTTGATTGAATTTCTTGATGCAGATATATATAGCTGATGGATTCAAGTGTTTTGTCATGTGTGTATGTGATGTGGTGATGGAGTAAGTGCAAAAGGGCAAAAAGAAGTGTGAAGGTGAAGATCTAAGCTTGGGTTATGGCTGAAGAGTGAAATAGGGCAGAGTAAGGATGAAGTGTGTAAGATTAGTATTTTGTGCTTAACTAGAACTAAACTTTTCCATTGGTAGATTCTAATCATTAGTTCAAACATTTTGTAATTTTCTTGTAATCATTTCTTGCAGGTAGTGAGCCTCTTCAAGTAGTGAGCTTTGGGCAGTGAGCCCGAAAGCATGTGCCTTCCCCATTTGTAGTACTTTTAATAGAGTCAATCTTTGTGGGTTAACCCCCACTATGGTTTTTCCTTTAACTAGGTTTCCATGTAAAAATCCTGGTGTTATGTGTGTTGATTTAGCCCAAAACATCAAACATCAATTTTTTTCAAGATTTAGTCTAAAATGAAGATGAATTCAAGGAAGAGACGTGGTATTCAGTTATTACGATCATCGATGCCTGCCAAATTAATATTTATGTATTCTTAGGCTACTTTATTACTAGAATGGTCGGTCCATGCTCTGTAAACAACTTAGCAACTATTGCAACCTTAGTAATAGGTCTATACATTCTAATTAAGAGTTTCATCTCTCATAATAGTGATTTAATATCTATGTTTTCCATTGATTTAATGTATTTGTTACTATTTATATGTAGCACATATCTTATTCTTTTACTAGGCTGCATGATTATAGATGGAATTGCTGCTCGCCGCAGTCTGAGACAACGTATTTCTACAATTCTGTCAACTAATCAGTATGAAGAAATTCAGGAATCCAAAGATAAAGATGAAAGAATGTCCATCTTGTGGAATGATTTTTAACATGAGTTGTTCAAGCTATGGATTGCTGCTCGTATTTCCCAACCAGATTATGTAATAGCCAGATTAGTGTTGAGTTCAGTAGTAGGCCTGGTAGTCACATTTATTGTCGTAGTGTCTATACTAGATTTTGTAGTCTTTTTAACAAGAGGTGATAAATTGTGTAATCCCTTAGTGTCTCTATTTATTTCACTGTGTTATCGTCCTAGTGGGATGGGTTGTCATCTACTATAGATGGTATTTGTCCCTTCTCATTTGCAAGAGATGCTTTTGCTTTATAGACTTGTGGACATGTGTCGTCTCAGACACAATAGACATGTCTGACCTACAAAAGTGGCAGCCGACATCAAACTTCTTTCTCTATTTGTCCCTTAGAAGGATCGTAACCCTTGTTAGATTGCATAAGCTACTGCATTTGCTTTGGGTGCTTCAGATATTTGTTGTTTTACTAAGCAAAATTTTGCTTCTTTTTTCAGAGATTGTGTTTGGCAAGATTTTGCGGTAGTGTCACAAGCATGCTTGGTATTGGCAGGACAAGATTTGGCCTACATTACCAAGGTATCATTATAAATCCTATGCTCCAATATTAGAACACATTTGCATGCATGTGAAGATTCTATTGGGAGATAGGGGGAGGATCGTTGGTTGTCCAAGAGATTGCTACAACAATATGGATAGCATAAAAACAAACATCAAATAGAGGAGAGAGACAAGAAAGTGATTGCAATCATGTGATAGTCCTTTTGCCTTCAGCATGCTTGCTGCCATCTCTTGAATGGTTCTATTTTTCCTTTCAGCCACTCCATTTTGCTGTGGAGTATACCTAGTTGTAAACTATTTTTGTATGCCTTTATTCCTACAGAAATTTAGAAATTCCTTAGAGATATACTCTCCCCCTCTATCTATTCTTAAGGCTTTGATATAATGGCCTCTTTTCTTTTTAGTTGATGCCTTAAACCACTTGAATTTCTTGAAGGCTTCTGATTTGTTCTTCAAAAAATAAACCCAAATTTTTTTGCTGTAATCATCAATGAAGGTCATGAAATATACATTTCCACCTAGTGTGGGGGTCTTCGTGGGGCCACATAAATCTAAATGCACCAACTCCAATGGTACTCTTGCCCTCCTAGAATACCCTGATTGAAAGGGTTGTCTATGTTGCTTTCCTAAAATGTACACTTCACATTTTCCATTGGGTTGAACAATTGTTGGAAGCCCTCTAACCATGCCTTTCTTGGACAATAAACTCAAACCAGAAAAACTTAATTGCCCATACCTCAAATGCCACAATTTGATAGGTCTTTGATGACTATCCTAAAGGCTAATTGTTGTCCCACTACTGTGAGTGTCGAAGATAGTGTTGGGAACTTCAATAGAGATAGCGCTGGAGATGGCACCGGAGACTCTATGCATATCCTAAGAGGAAACATTTCATTTCTTGTCATCTACACTGCTGCAATCACTTTCTTACTACCTCCTTTGTCAAATATTGTGAACTGTCCATTTTCCATCAAGATTTTATAGCCATTTTGGACCATCTATCTAATGCTCAATAGGTTATGTTTTATGCCAAGGGCATAGTATACATCCTGGATCTTCCTCCTTTCACTATTCTTGGACTGAATGTTGACTGTACCTTTTCTCATGACGAGAACTTGCTCATTGTTTCCCATTTTTATTTTAGTCTAAATACTGCTATCTATGGAGGCAAAGAAGTTTTTATTACCATTCATGTGGTTGCTACAACCACTATCTAAGTACATACTTCATCACTACTCCTATCAGTAAGGTTACAAACAATAAATATATTTTACTGTTTTTCATTTCATCCTTGTTCTCATTTGCTACATTAGCATTTTGACCTCCATACATCACGTTGTTTCTTTCTACATGCACTAGCATAATGACCAAACTTATGACAGTAATAACATTGCACATTGCTTTTGTCATACCTCTAATTCGAACTATTGTTCTTCTTTTCTTGATAGCTTAGCTGTGAGCTGCTTGCCTCTTCTTGGCTGTTTGAAAATCCTCTTCTGGAGTTGCTTCTTCTTCTACCTCTTTGACCTCTACCTATACTATTTCTTCCTCTTCCCCTACCTCTTACATTGGTTTGAGCCTTGAAGGCTTGCTCAAGGGAAGAAGCGGATCTATTCAACAACTACTCATGGCTTTGTAGAGAGCCCATCAACTCATCCACTGTCATCTTGGACAGGTCCTAGTCCCTTCAATGGTTATGAAAATAGGGTCAAATCTAGAAGGTAGACTCCTTAGGATTTTCTCAACAATCCTTTGATCATCCATGGTTTCTCTGTTTATCCTTAGCTGATTTAACATGGTAGAAACCCTAGTGTGAAAATCTGAAATAGACTCACTCTCCTTCATCTGTAGGGTCTCAAAATCTCTCCTAAATAGTTGGACTTTGACTGATCTCACCTTATTAGTTCCCTTATAGCTATTATGCAATATTTCCCATGCCTGTTTTAAGTAGTTTGATGTTGCAATGTGGGGGGAAAATAGCCTCGATCAAGGCTACCTCAATTAGACAGAAGGCTTTTGCATCCTTCATTCTTGTTTCCTTCAACAGGTTTCTTTGAGCATTAGTTTGTGCTGCATAGGCTACTAGGTCTATGGTGTCTGTGAACCCATTGATGACCAACTCCCATAGGACATTAACAAACAAAATAGTCTTCATCTTCTTAGCCCAGATGTCATAGTTCTGTCCATCAAAGTTCAGTGGCTGCTACCATCCTTTGTTGTCCCTACTTGCCATGCTTCTCAAATTTGAGAAGGATGATAATGCCTAGACAAACTAGGGCTTATATAAAACACCCACAAAAAATTTCTAACTGCCCAGAAAAATAGGGCTCTGATACCACTTGTTGGTAGGCAAGGGGAGGATAGCTAGATGTCCAAGAGATTACTATAGCAATATGGGCAGCATAAAAACAAACATCAAATAGAGGAGAGAGACAAAGCACAATGACAGAAAATTATATTATATATTTTCCTCTTTCAAAATGCATTCAATCTTCTTACAAACTTGATTTAGAGTTGCTGCTCTATTTTCTTGAAATGTCCAATCTCTGGAGCTGCTATAACAACACTGTGCTTCTGCACACAAACTTCTATTCTCTGCAATATTCTCCTTCTATTCTCACTATATTATTCTCTTCTGGAATATTCCTCTTTCCTCTGTTGCTGCAGGGTTTCTCTCTTTTCCTACCAAAAACTCTATCTATTTGACCATTTCATTCTACCTTTTGTGTCATTCTTTCCTTGCCAGAAATTTGGTGCTCATTCTCCTTTCAAATTCAAAACTACCTACCTCAATAAATACTAGCAGGCTAACGGTTGCTAGGGGTAGATCTAGAGATTCCAAGTCTAACACGGGAGCTGGCTACATTAATTGGTCTGTGGAAGATTAATAACTTCCTACAGATCCCTCAGATCTATGGAAAGCCAATATGAGAGCTATCAATAGCTCTTCTTCTCAATCAAGGCTATGATGATGGTAGCATCACCAATTCTCTCTTCACCCCATTTTCTATGGATTGGGTGGATCAAGGTTTCAAACTCCTAGATGAACTCCAAAAGGATGCGCTTCCTCAAGTCGTCAAGTATTTTCCCTATCTTGAAAAATGGTGTTGGAAAATGACGGTGGTGTCCATAACTCTTTTTATAATTGAACTCCATAAGTCAGTTAAGTCAGATAGTGTGAGGAATGCTTTTAATGCTTCCAATCAAGTTTTGGATTTTCTCTCCTTCCTTGACAAGAGTGACGATAGTTTGGACAGAGGAACTGATGAAGTGTTGCTGTAGACAAAGAACTTGCCTAGCTCCAACAATTGTATGCAAGCCTTTCTACTGTGTCTGAAGAACCTGCTCAGAAAATAACTATCAAAATGCAAAAGAACTTGTGCAAGTGCCCCAAGGCATTGCTGGGAATAAATAATGTAGTGGGAGAAATACAAGGAAGAGCCAACCAGGATATTCATACCATGGATTGGCTGAGAATAGCACCTAGCTATAACCGCTACAAACTATGCAGAGTAATGGAAACTGAGTTAGACATGGATAATATGAATTATTTGGAGGAACAGTCAGAGGTGGAAAAAGTAGAGGATTTGATCACCTGGGACAAAAAATCATTGAGAAATGTAATTGCTTCATCTGTGTGGATGGTACCTGATATGCTAGCAAAGCACTGTCAGATATGCACTCAAGATTTCAGAGAAGACAAGATATGGCAAGCAATTTATTTGGCAGGGAAGGCACGAGGAATGATGAAATCATGGGGGCTAAAGATAAAATGGAGCTCTAATGAATGGATACTCCAACTAAACCCAGATACCTGAGAATAATTTGGGATCCCCAATTATTTCTTTCTTATCTCTTTAATCTTGTTCTGTGATATTATATTATAACGTAACTCTATCTATGTTTTGTTTAGAGCAAGAGTTACCTTTTTTTTATGCCTTTTTAGTTGTTGGTCAAATGTATTCTCTGGAGCTGTAAACTATTTCTTTGGAGCTACTTGTAGGAACTCTGTAGCTGTCTGTGGATTATCTTGTGCTGCTGCACACCAAACCTTCTATTCTCTGTTGTTCTCCTTTTGTTGTTCTGTGTTGTTCTCTTCTAGAACATTCACATCTTCCTCTGCTGTTGTAGGCTAACTTCCTTCTCTTCTATCTCATACCAAAAAATGGCACTCAACCATGTTTGAAATTCAAAATCACCTACCGGAATGAATGCGGGCAGGTGCAAACGGTGCGGGGGCTGATTTGAGGAGATCCAAGTTCTGACGCGGGGGATGATAGAAATTAATGCACTGACAGAGGATTAAATTCTTGCAACACTCCCCCTTAATCTGAAGTCAGATGTCATTCAACAATTTTCTTTCTAGAATTAATCTTCAGAGTTATACCTATCCATTTGCCTTTCTGGAGCAGATCTCTAGAGTTGCTTCTACCACCTCCACAACTCTTCTTTCTCCAGAGCATCTTGTCTACATCTCTGGCGCTGCCTTCCTATTTCTGCATCTCTGGAGCATCTCTGGAGCTGCACATACCTTCCAGTGTTGAACCTCTGGAGCTCTCCTGCTTTCTTTCCAGATCTGAACCTTTAGAGCTCTCTTCTTTGTAGGACTACACACCTTTGGAGCTGTCCTCTTTCTGTGGCTGCACACCTTCAGAGCTATCAATAATGCCTAGCCTATCCCTTAGGCATTCAAAATAATCTTTTGGCAATGCCTTTGTAAAAATGTCAACGAGTTGCTGCTCAGATCTGCAACACTGCAACTCAATCTCTCCTCATTCTACCAACTCCCTTATGAAATGATAATGGATCTCAATGTGCTTGCTTCGTCCATGGAAGACTAGATTCTTTGTCAAGGCTATTGATGAAACATTGTCACAATTAATGGTTGTACCATCTTCTTGCTTCTCATTCAAGTCTGCAAGGATCCTTCTCAACCAAATAGCCTGACATGATGTTGCATTTGCTGCAATATACTCAGCTTCTGCTATAGAGAGGGAAACAATGGGATGCTTCTTGGATGCCCATGATATTACATCTGAACCCATGTCAAATACATAGCTGGATGTGCTCTTCTATTCATCTACATTTCCTACCCAATCACTATCTGTGAAACCAGCCAACATAAACTCATTAGATACATCATACAAGATGCCATAACCTGTTGTACCATTCACATACCTCAAGATCCTCTTTCTTTATTGCCAATGTGTGTCCTTAGGCTTCTCCATGAACCTAGAAATTAGGCTTACAACATACATCAAATCAGGCCTAGTTGGTGTCAAGTACATGAGGCTTCTAACCATACTCTTGTAGAGGGTTGGGTTTACATCCTTGCTGTTATCCTCTTTACTCAATTTCAGACATGCAGCTGTTGGTGTAGGGGTAGGTTTACTATTATCCATTTTAAATCTCTTCATAATTTGTTTGGCATAGTTAGTTTGAGAAATTAATATGCCATGCTTTGTTTGCTTGACGTCAATGCCAAGAAAATACTTCAACAAACCTAGGTCTATCATCTCAAACTCATTCTTCATTGCCTCTTTGAAATCGGCAACAAAAAGATCACTATTGCCAGTAAAAATTAGATCATCTACATACAACACAACAATCAAAATTTTACCTTTAGCTACTTTGATGTAAAGAGTGGGCTCACTGCTACTTTTACTAAAGCCATTACTCACTAAATATGAGTCTATTCTACTGTACCATGCCCTAGGTGCTTGTTTTAGCCCATAAAGGGATTTCCGGAGCCTATATACTTTGTCCTCTTGTCCTGGGACTTCATAGCTAGGTGGCTGCTCCACATACACTTCCTCTTCTAGCACTCCGTTCAAGAAGGCTGACTTTACGTCCATTTGAAACACCTTCCACTTGTGTTGGGCTACAATTGCTATGACTACCTGAACTGTTTCCAGCCTTGTAACTAGTGCATATGTCTCATCATAATCTCTTCCATGATGTTTTGTGTACCCTTTGACAGCTAGCCTTCCCTCATGTCTTTCAATCTTTCCTTCAACATTATACTTGGTCTTATAGACCCACTTAACTCCAATCACTTGTTTACCCTTGGGTAAATCAGTTAGCTGCCATGTGTCATTCCTTTCTATGGCATCTAATTCTTCATCCATGGCCGTACACCATTTCTCTTCTTTCATAGCATCTTTGAAGTGGATTGGATCACTACAGGAAAATAATGTAAAAT
The DNA here is from genome assembly GCA_027924645.1 of Cunninghamia lanceolata. NCBI lineage: Eukaryota > Viridiplantae > Streptophyta > Pinopsida > Cupressales > Cupressaceae > Cunninghamia > Cunninghamia lanceolata. Next base: position 9,608,198 of record BSBN01000348.1, read on the forward strand.
CTAATTTTCATCATCAGCAGCATACCTTGTGTTCTCATAAATGTCCTTCACACTCCTTGTCCTTGGTGGAATTAATGATGCGAGTGTGGGATCTAAGTTACCTCCAGAGCTATTGTTGTTCTAACCTCCAGAGCTACTATTCTGTCGACCTCCAGAGCTGCTGCACTGACCTTTAGAGATGCTGTACTGCTTACCTCTAGAGTTGTAGATCTCTGGAGTTGCAGACCTCCAGAGCTGCTGATCTTTGGAGTTGTTGTGTTGTTGTCCACCTCTGGAGTTGCTTTGCTAAACACCTCCAGAGCTGTAGTTCTCCAATGCTCTATGGTAGTTTCTCCCCAAGTTGCTACTCTCTGTAGTTCCTTTGGAGTTGCTGTCCTTCGGAGCTTCTTCATCTTCAAGGGGTATTGTAACTGAAATACCCGTGGTGCTATCTACCATTCCATCCCATGCTTCATTCTCAATGAACTCAACATCCCTGCTGATCACAATCTTTTTGGTGATGGGATTATATAGTCTATGCTCTTTTGACTCTTCACTATAGCCTGTGAAGATACATTTTTCACCTTTATCATCAAATTTTTGCCTCTTCTCTTTATGCACGAATGCATATGCCACACACCCAAAGATTCTTAGGTGTTCAACACTCCATTTGTTGTTTGTCCACACCTCTTGTGGAATCCTATCATGAACGGCCTTTATACGACACCTATTCAATAGGTAAACCGCTATTGCTACAACTTCACCCCAATAATCATTTGACAGTCCCTTTGCCTTCAGCATGGTTGCTGTCATCTCTATGATGGTTCTATTTTTCCTTTCAACTACTCCATTTTGCTATGGAGTATACCTTGTTGTAAACTATTTATGAATGCCTTCATTCCTGTAGAAATTTAGAAATTGTTTAGAGATATACTCTCCCCCTCTATCTATTCTAAGGGCCTTGATATAGCAGCCACTCTACTTTTTAGCTGATGCCTTAAACTCCTTAAACTTCTCAAAGGCTTTTGATTTGTTTTTAAAAAAATAAATCTAGATTTTTCTACTGTAATCATCTATGAAGGTCATAAAATATACATTCCCACCTAATGTGGGGGTCTTCATAGGGCCACATAAATTTGAATGCACCAACTCCAATGGTGCTCTTTCCCTTCTAGAATACCCTGATTGAAAGGGTTGCCTATGCTACTTTCCTAAAATGTAGGCTTCACATTTTCCATCGGGCTCTACAATGTTAGGTAGCCCTCTAACCATGCCTTTCCTAGACAATAAACTCAAACCAAAAAAACTCAAGTGCCCATACCTCAAATGCCACAATTTGGATGGGTCTTTGATGACTGTCCTAAAGGTTGTTTGATGTCCCACTGCTATGAGTGCCAGAGATAGTGCTGGAAACTGTGCCAGAGATAGCGCTAGAGATAGCGTCGGAGACTCTATGTGAATCCTAAGAGGAAGAATTTTGTTCCTCATCATCTACACTACTGCAATGACTTTCTTACTGCCTCCTTTATTGAATATTGTGCACTCCATTTTCCATCAGGATTCTATAATCATTTTGGACCATCTGTCCAATGCTCAATAGGTTATGTTTTATGCCAGGGGCATAGTATACATCTTGGATCTACATTTTCTCACCTTGCTTGCTAAGGACTATGATGATGCCTCTTCCTATGATAGGAACCTTTTGACTATTCCCCATCATGATCTCAGATTTGACATTTTTGTCAATGGAGGCAAACAAATTCTCATTACCACTCATGTGGTTGCTACACCTGCTGTCCAAATACAAGACTTCAGGGCTACTCTTCTCAAAAAGGTTGCACACAATAAACACCTTAGATTGATTTTCATTTTGAGCCTTGTTCTCATTTGCTACATTAGCATTTTGGCCTCCATGGTCACACTATTTCTTTCTACACTCACTAGCATAATGACCAAACTTATGACAGTAATAGCATTGAACATTACTTTTGCCATACCTTTGATTAGAACTACTATTCTTCTTCCTTTCTTGATAGCTTGGTTGTGAGCTGCTTACCTTTTCTTGGCTGTTTGAAACTCCTCTTCCAGAGTTGCTTCTTCCTCTACCTCTTTGACCTCTACTTCTATTATTTCTTCCTCTTCCCCTACCTCTTGCATTGGTTTGAGCCTTGAAGGCTTGCTTAAGGGAAGGAGCGTAACTATTCAACCGCTGCTCATGGCTTTGTAGAGAGCCCATCAACTCATCCACTATCATCTTGGATAGGTCCTTTGTCTCCTCAATGGTTATGATGATAGGGTCAAATCTAGAAGGTTGACTCCTTAGGATTTTCTCAACAATCCTTTGATCATCCATGGTTTCTCCATTTATCCTTAGCTGATTCAGCATGGTAGAAACTCTAGTGTGAAAGTCTAAAATAGACTCACCCTCCTTCATCTGTAGGGTCTCAAAATCTCTTCTAAATAGCTGGAGCTTGACTGATCTCACTTTGTCAGTTCCCTTATAGTTGTTCTGCAACATATCCCATGCCTATTTTGAGTAGTTTGTTGCTGCAATGCGGGGGAAAATAGCCTTTGTCAAGCCTACCTCAACTAGACTGAGGGCTTTTGCATCCTTTATTCTTGTTTCCTTCAACTAGTTTCTTTGAGCATTAGTTAGGGCTGCATAGGCTACTGGGTCAATAGTGTATGTAAACCCATTGGTGACCAAATCCCATAGGTCATTAGCAACTAGAATAGTCTTCATCTTCTTAGCCCATATGTCATAGTTCTACCCATCAAATGTAAGTGGCTGCTACCATCCTTTGCTATCCCCACATGCCATTCTTCTCAAATCTGAGAATGCTGATAATGCCTAGACAAACTAGGGCTTATATAAAACACCCACAAAAAACTTCTAACTACCCAGAAAAAATAGGGCTCTGATACCACTTGTTGGCACAGGGGAATAGGAGAGGGGTAGAATATTGTCTAGAAAAATAGTGCTATAGCATACAATGGACAGCAAGAACAAATACACAAAAACACAAATGGAGCAGAGAGATGAAACATAGATGACAACAATATGTTTTATATATATTTTCTTTCTAAAATACATTCATAACTTCATACACATTACAATGCAGAGCTGTTGCTCTATTTTCTTGTTATGCCCCAGTCACTGGAGCTGTAAACTATTTCTCTAGAGCTACCTGTAGGAACTCCATAGCTGTCTGTGGATTATTCTATGCTGTTGCACACCAAACCTTCTATTCTCTGCTATTCTCCTTCTACTATTCTGTGTTGTTCCCTTCTGGAACATTTACATCTTCCTCTACTACTGTAGGCTAACTTCCTTCTCTTCTATCTCATACCAAAAACTAGTGCTCAACCACGTTTGAAATTCAAACTCACCTACCGGAATGAATGCATGTAGGGGCAAAAGGTGCGGGGGATGATTTGAGGAGATACAAGTTCTGACGTGGGGGTTGATAGAAATTAATGCACTGATGGAAGATTAAATTCTTCCAACATTGAGTTCCTTGCTTTAGGTGATCGGTGTTCTTATGTTCTACAAATGTATCTATCCAGGGTTTGGATGTTGAACTCTACTTTGTTGAGTGTTGCTGATCTTCTTATTACTCTTTTCTAGTGCTCTATTGTTGTGTCTATCTATCTGTGTATTCTATATCTTGTAGTCCTTTGACTGCATTTCTTCTTGTAATCTACATTTTTTTCAATATAAAAAAAAACTGTATAATTGTTATCCCACAAATGCTTCGTTCTTGGCTTTAAATTTTCTTCTACACTATTGTAATGTATATTGTATTGTTGTGATGGCATAAATACCGTATACTAAATTTGCCTTAGCGTTGAGAGTAGTAGAAATTTATTAGGGAGAGAAGTAAAATTTAAAAATTAATTATAAAGTAACATATGTATGAAAAAAGTTCAATCCTTGATCATGTTTATTTGATCTATCACTAAAGTGGCAACTACAACATCTAATTAAATTTCTTTATCCTTCATGTTTTAATGGATGTCCATACGTTGTTCCAAAGCTCCCATTATGGGACAGGAAGGTAGGATGCTAGGAAAAGTTATCAAACTTGCTTTATATCTGTCAATTGCATTTGCTTGAAAGAAATCTCATCCGTGCAATATAAACTATGAAGAAAACTAATCACAATTTGAAATCATTCAAGAAAATTTTTACATTAATTCTTCTTTATTGAATTTTGTGCATGAATTCTTGTGAAGGCTGTGGTAATGCGAGGTGGCACTTGCAACTACATTTTACCAAAAATCCCCCTTTTCTTATGCTTTGATGTCCATCCATATTCTCTTCAAAAGTTTCAATTTGTCGTGTTGAATAAGTCTTGGAATCGTGATATTCCATGTCACCACATTTTTTTGAGGCACTTTGTCAAACTATTCATGCATGCATTGTATATGCTTTTAAGATGCTTCTATTATGCTTTGATAGATGTAGATAACCTATTCCAAAGTTTCCATTTCACATATGCTGTTATAAGTATGCTTCAACATTTGACAAAAATCTAGTAGCAAAGAACTATTTGCTTTATGCCCACCCTTTCAACCCTTTAGAAGGACTCTAGCTACTCTGCAACTCTTGTTATGGTAATTGTTTTGTTTGTAAACTAGTTTTATTTTTATTTATGTTTATATTTGTAATTTTTAAATTTTATGGGGAGTTTTCCTTTAATTTGACTAGTTTATGATACTATCAAAAAAATCTTAATAATGTTATACAATAAGAATAACTTGAAAGAATTAGGGTTGCATCTATCGATTAGCATTACATACATGTTGAGAAATGCAAATCGTATGGATACTTTTAGGTGTAGATTTTGTCACTATAATAAAGGTATAATTTGTACCCTATCCACCCCAAATAGATCTAATATAGGCCTACCTATCTCTTGCTTCTATCTATATTATAGTTTCTCAATGGGTGGGATTAAATCTATCTCTATCTCCATATATATTGGGGGATCCCTCAACAGACTAAACATATATCCATTTGGGCACCCCATCGTGGAATATAACTACACATCCATCTACCCATCTCTTTGTCCATCCTACAATTAATGAAGTGAACCTATATTGTTGATATTTTTGAAATTTAACAAAATATTTATTTGGTGTAGTAAAATATTAAGATAAAATTTTTACTTATAAACTCTTGCACTTCATAATGATAAGGGCACCAATCTTTAAAACATATTTAGAAGCAAAAATAAACTTAACAATTAATAAATTATTGAATATAATCATTGTACATCAATAAAAAAAGGAAGAATTATTTTTCTACATTAAGCATCAATTCAAAATTATGTTGGCGATGGGTTGCATGCTTTTGCATATTTGTGTAGCCGATGTTGTATAGTTTCTTTCTTTGATTCCTCTTGTTATTTGTTAGGATTTTCGTTGTTGCATTGGTTTTAATTTGATTTTGGTTTTTTAATGGAGGCTGTATATGTTGCTATGTGCTATTTTTCTATAGATTTTGGGCAAAGGGACTTACCTATGGCAACATCTAGTGGGGGTACGAGGTCCCTTGACTTTTTCATTTAAGGATGATATTCAAGTTGATGAGGACCTATTACCATGAAAATGCTATTAATTTTCTCATGCAAGCTATGCATGATGCTAGATCTAGTCAAAGAGTGGATAATTGTTTGCGATCTAAAGGATGTTTGCAAAAAAGTGTGAATCATCCCATTTTGGTTACCAATCTAGAAGTTATAGCTGATGATGTGCTTTGTTTGTCAAAGCATGCTTTAATTTAGAAATTTATAGGATTTAAAGCCACATTGCCTTTCATGAAGAATTAGGCACATTGTACCTAGCAACTAAAGGGAGATATGGAGGTTATCCAAGTGACAAATGGCTTCTTCTTTGTGGTGTTTTCAAGAATGATAAGTCATAATTTGGCTTTTAAGGGAATATCAACTCTCACAATCAAGTTGGGTTGTTCATTAAGCCTTGGAATGTTGGGCTTGATCTAGTGGAGGAGCTCCCATATAAGATTCTAGTCTAGTTTCACCTTATTTATCTTCCTATGGAATTATGGTGAGCGACTATTTTTTAATATATTGTGGTCATCCTTGAGAAACCATTTGGACCTTCTCATGAGATGCTTGAGAGAAAGGTAACTATGTATGCTTGTATTTGTGTGGAAATTAATATAAATAATCCATTGCCTAATCTTATAGAGATTAAATTAGGTAGATGTATTGGATTCAATAGTTAGATAATGTGTCTCTTCCTTTTGGATGTCATGTCTATCATGCTTATGGACATCTTCAAAGAAATTATCCAAAGAAAATCTTAGATGCTCTTTGTTCTTGGATAAAGATCTCTATGGCTAAAGATAATGCAAAAGTGAAATCACAAACATATGTAGAAGAGCCTTAATTAAACAAGTTTATTCCTATGAATTCCTAAAATAAAGCAACAAATGGGATGCATCAGAAAAGATTTAACAATGGGACATTTTAATAACATATTTGATATTCCTAAGAATTTTGAGGAAATTGATTCTAGTTTGATTGAGAATACTTTATCTAATCATGATTTGGTGCTCCCTAATTCTACCCCCACCAAAAGCCTAATTTGTTTTAGTGTGCAAGTGTTATCTATGGAAGGGACTCATCTTTCTCCAAGTCATGTAGAGTGATTTTGTCGAAAGTGTGTTGCTAATAGTCTTGATATTTGTTTGATTATTGTAGCTTCTATTTTGATGGTTACTCCTTTCTAAGGTTTTATGAATTATATTATGCAAAAAGATCATCAAGATATTGGTGCTGAGGATGGTAAGAATGATACTAAGAAGAAAGTTCTTGCTCCATTGGGACTCCAGCAAAATATTAAAAATACTGGTATGGATTTCCAAGGTGGGGAAAAAAAGAGATCAAGTGAAAGTTGAGATGATAGGGGAGACACTAGTGGAATATAGGGTCATCTACACTTTCGATTCTTACTTCTCTATTCCTAAAAAATGATTATTTTTTCATGGAAAGTTAGGGTTTGGGCATCACCCACCATCAAAAGGTTTTTTAAGACCTTATTCAAAAGCATAAACTTATTATTATTTTCCTTTAGGACATGAAACCTTTTGTGGAGGAAATGTTGGCTACTTTATTAGTGCTCTAGAAAGGTAGCTAGTGCTAGTGTGTTAGAGCTTAGGGTTCTATAGAAGGGTTATCTTTCTTATGGGACCCTTGTCATATTACATCTTCTTCTTGGTTAGTGAGTAAGAATTCTCCATCTTTGGTTGGTTCCTATTTCAATTAAGGCTATCCTATTTTCTTAATCAATCTTTATGCTCCTACATATTTTCAATACAAGGTTTTCTTGTGGTCACGTATTTGGTTGGTTCTCTCTTTGTTTTCTTTTGATCCTTGGATATTGGCATGCATTTTAGTTCAATTCTTACTCTTGATGAGAAAATAGAATCTTGAGTCGAGTAGATCCTTCTTCATCCTTGTTTTGAGAGAATATATATTTTCTTAACTTGCAGATGTTAAATCGAGTGGTGGCCTTTTCACTTAGAATAATAGGAGATGTGGTCCTACTTCCATTTTTAATGAATGGACAAGTTTTTTTGTTTGTAAGTTATATATTGGGGATAAATTTATTACTTCATCTAAAATTCTACATTGATAGGGTTTAGATCATTGGCTCATCAAGTTTTATGCATCTCTTTTTCTATCCCTAAAATGCACCTATTCAAGTTTTAATTAATGTGGCTTTAGGATTAGGTTGTATGCAAGAATAAGATAGTTGGAGGGAAAGCCCTCCTTTGGTATTTCTAAGTATACCTTTTTTGAAAGGATTCTATTTCTTAAGTTCAAGCTTAAACAATAGAACGAATTTGGTTTTTGAAATATTTTTTTGGTAGAAGAAATAGGTGCAAGAGAAATTCAATGACATTACTTTTTAGATCAAAGAATTCGGTGTGACTAGGGAATAAATACTAGTAAAGTCCTCTATTTCTAAGGAGTTCCATGAATGGTAACTTTGGGAAAAGATTATTTGGAAGTATAAATCATGAATTAATTAGCTCTAAGAGTGTGATTAGAATACCTCCCTTTTCCATAATTTAGTTAAAGAAAGAAGTAGTATTGTCATTTCTTTTATTACCTCTTATAAAGGAAATCAACTATCTTCATCTCAAGATATTAATAGGGAACCTATTTATCATTTCTCTTCATTTTTTAAGGAAATTGGTCCTACAATTGTGTATGGTTATTTTAGGTTGCAGTCCATCCTTAGTTTCTAAAGAAATGAATAGTCTACTTATGGGGCCTATCACTTTGATCTAAATGGAAAAGGTTGTATTCTAGATGAATAAAGGTAAGGTTCCTGATCCTAATCATTTCCACACTAAGTTTTCCCAAGAATTCTAGGTCATCCTAAAGGATGATCTTCTAGCAATTGTGCATGGACCTTAGAATAATAAGTAAATTCTTAAAGTACAATCAATTCTACTTTTTTATTGAAGGTTTCCTAAGAAAGTAGGGGCTAATTCTTTGGATCCTTTCCACCCTATTAGTCTTTGTAATGTCTCTTACAAGATCATTGCCAAACTCATAGTTGATAATCTAAAATAGAGTTTAAATTTTTTCATATCATCTGAGTAGGGGGATTTGTGAAGGGCCACCAAATTATTGATGGTACTGTTATTTCTTTAGAATTCCTTCATTCTTTAAGTTTTTCTAAAGATAAAGCTAGATATGTCCAAGGATTATGATAGGGTCTAATAGTCATTCCTTAGGAATGTTCTATCATCTTTGGGTTTTTGTTCATGGTGGATTGAGTGGGTCATGATTTGTGTGGCATCTTCTTCCTTCTTTGTTCTTATTAATAGTATCCCAACTTGTCTTTTTTAATCTTCTAGTGATCCCCTTTCCCCTTACCTTTTCATTCTTATGGCTAATTATTTAGGAAGGCTCCTTAATCATTAGAGAGTTCATAGAAATATTCAAGGGTGGAAAGTGGCAACGGATCTCAATTCTCATTCTTATCTTCAATTCGTACATGATCGTACCTTAATGGGTAATGCTAAAATTTAGGAGGTTGTTTGTTTCAAGAGAACTTTGGATATGTATTTGGTAGCTCCTCATTACTAGATTAGTGAGGATAAGTGAAATATTATTTTATTTAATACTCTTTCAACCATTCAATAGAGAACTAGTCTTATTTTATGGTTTAGAATAGGACAACTTCCTTTGGATTATTTGGTATTACCTTGTCAGTTGGTCTTCCTTATCAACTATAATGGAAGAGGATTATTTACAAGTTTAGAATGAGGGTTTCCAACTGGAATTTCCAATTTTTGTATTTTACAAAGTATCTTACCCTTTTAAAATTAATGTTAGAAGCTCTTCTTGTCTATAGATTTCAGGTGCTTTCTATTCCTAAAATGTTTCTCAAGGAGTTTGATTCTTGTTGTAGGAAATTTCTTTGGGAAAGGACTCTAGACTTTCAAAAATGGAGTCTTATTAATTGGGACTAGGTTTGTATGCCTAAGAAAAATGGCGGTCTTCATCCTAGGCAATATGAGTTTAGTAGCCAAGCCTTGCTAGCTAAACTATATTAGAGATGGTGTACGTAACAGGACCAAGATTGGGCCAAACTTCTTAGCTACAAATATTTACATGGTGTTGTTTTTGTCAAGGTTTCAAGAATGCCTTTGTTTGAAAAAGTTTCTATGATTTGGAATACCATCAAGAAGGATACATCGCTTGTTAAGGGAGCATATTCTAGATTGCCAATTTTAGGCATGATTCTGTTTTTTGGATGGATTCATGGGCTCTTCATCTCTTGATTTTGACCTCCTTTCCCCATCTCCTTTCTTTGTGTAAGGTCTTTATGGATGATAACTAGTGTAAAGGTCTAAATTTTAAGGCTTCCTTCTTGGTAGGGAAAATATAGCATTTATCATTGCAACGATCTAAGTAGTTGGCCTTTCGGGAGAGATCCAAATGTCTAAGTATCCCTTTCTTCTATTCTAGAAGATTATCCATGTTGTTCTCTAGAGGAGTCTAATGTTCTTTCTTGGGGATATGATACTAAAGGGGTGTATTCATTTTCTCATTGGTACTAGATATTAGAACATGGAAATAATGAGTATAGGGATTTCCCCTAGTAGAAAAATATCTAGAATAATTATTGTTTGTCTAAGTGTAATTTTGTTCTTTGGCTATTTTATCAAAATGAATGCCTTACGTATGATAATATAAGAAAGAGAGGATTACATATTCCTTCTAAATGTGTTATTTGTGTGGATAGTGAGGAATGTGTCGATTATCTTTTCTTTTAATAGTGCTCCTTTTTTAGGGTCTATAGAGATAGTGGTGGCACATATAGAACCAACCGCTTGTTCATGCTACTTCTCTTTCTAGTTTTGGGCTTGTTTGGGATGTCCTCTTACACTGGCCTATTTCCTTTTGGTGGCCTCAAACATTGGACTTTTCTTTATCCTCTGGAAAATTTAGTTGGAGATAAATTGTCAAATCTTCCAAGGTTATGAGAGTCTTATTGGATATGTCTCACAAACAATTTTTCATTCGATAACAGAAACTTTGGTGGCTAAGTGCTCTATGGATGAATTTATGATTGGTTCTAATATTTTGATCTTGAGGAAATTAGGTTTGGGTCATTTGGTTGGTTCTATTCACTCTATCTCTTAGATCAAATCTCTAATAAGGTGAATATAGTAGGTAAATGGTCTCCTCCCTTGTTAGGTTTTTTCAAAATTAATATTGATGGTTCTTCTTAAGGTAATTTGAGTGTAGCTATAATTGGGGATGTTGGGTGAGATAGTGCTAGTTATATTCACTTATTTTTATTTTCTTGTATAGGTTTTGGCATTAATAATTAGATAGAGGCCTAGACCATCGTTGTGGCTCTAGAGAAAGCATGTGAGCTAGGTTGGAAGAAGATAATCTATGAAATGGATTCCATGATTCTAGTATCTCTTCTAAATAATGGGAGGTTTCATGACTCTTCTTGGAGGTTGGCATCTCTTGTGGAGTTGATTCTTCACCTTTCTCAAAACCTTGATTTCATTTACTATGTTCATATTCCTAGAAAATGGAATGTTGTTATGGAATGTTTAGCCAAATGGGCCTCTGATGTTAATCCCAACTAGAACATTGGGAAATGGGAGTTCCTATCTTTTGATCGATCTTTACAATTTTTTTATCACCTTTATCATGATTTTGTTTGATCATTCTTGTCTATTATTCCTTGTGGTTATGTGATTTGATGGTTTCTTATCTTCCTCTAGTTCCTAGAGGTGGTGGGTATGTGGAAAACCTCATTCAATTTTCATCCTATGGAATTTAGTGACAACTATTTCTATTTGCAAATCTTGTTGTACTCTTTTATAGATTATTACTTAATATATTTATCTTTATTCCCCCCCCCCCCCAAAAAAAAAAATCAAAATTATTAGCATACGAGAAAGTAGTTCAAATTTTGTTTTTGATCCTCAACTAAGAGTTGAAGCTCTAAAAAAAGAATTATTATTCTGTATATTAAATATTGATTCAAAATTACTAGCATAAAAGAATTTTTTTTTTTTTTTTTGTGAGACTAAGAGCTCAAGATTCAAACCAAAATATTAGGTTCTCAAGTTATACATACCATCTTTTTAATTACTGATTTTATTAATTTATATAAGCCATTGGTTTAAGAATTTCATCAAAATAAATAAATAAAATTTTCAACGGAGAAATGTATACATATTATTTTCACCATCATTTTCCTTCATCATAATCTTGTAAGAAATATATCTAGCCAAAATACCTTATACGTCTTCCAAATTAGTCATATCTTTTTTTGAAACCATCTAGAAAGCAATGCCCCTTATCTCATCTAACACATAGAATGTTGCTTCAATGCTACCAACCAAAACAACCAAAACCCCATTGCAATTAAATTCTCCCTCTTCAAATTTTATAAGTCCCAAAATAATAATCAAGCATAGTTAGTTTTTTAATATAGGCCTCCATAATGTCTCAACAAAGGGTATTATGCTTTTATATGTCTGGCTAAGGGGAAATAAAATGTTTTAATTTTATATTTGTATATTGAAATTATATATAGATTTAATTATTTATATTACAAATTTTAAGTATATAATTAAGAATGAGATAGTGGCTAATAGATTTTTTATTTCATTTTTCATAATAGTTTACCAAGTTAGTTACAATATAAAGTCCATTGAGGCCTCAATATTAGAAAATAAATTAAACTCTTGGGGGATAAAATAATAATGTATCTCACCTTTTAGTATTATTGGGACACCAATATCAACATCTTTAGCATTCAATGCTTTATATCAATTATATCGAACAAGCTATCAAGAATTTAAGAATGTGAATTAGTGATTTTTGACATTCTCTCTCTCTCTCTCTCTCTCTCTCTCTCTCTCTCTCTATCTATCTATCTATCTATATATATATATATATATATATATATATATATATAGTTTACAATTTTCTTTATTAACAAAAATATTTCTATCATACGTGGTAAGTTTTCAATAAAAATTTATTATATTTTTACTATTCATATTGAGCAACATTTTAATATAACACGTAACTTGAACTACAAATAAATTTGTTCATAATTTCTAGCATATAGATATTTAAGTCAATATTTAGTGTGTGGATAAATTTTTTATATTTTTTATTAAAAAATTTATTATTTATTTTTTAATTAGTAATCATAGAAACAAAAAATTCTATATTTTATCATAATGCATTTCTTTTTGTGTATATATTAGAATTTTTTGATTGAAACTAGGACATCAAAGTGGAGTGCAATGCAGCTTTTTGAGATTTTTCTAACATAGTTTTTTAGTTTTTCCTAGTGTGTCAAATAAAGGTCATTTTTTTTTAATGGACTTGTATTGATTATAAAAATAAAAAAATATAATATATATTATAGTTTTTGAAAAGATAGTTCACCTAGGGCTATGCAATTCTATAAAAGATTATCCTTGAATCACTTTATTTTTATCAAAACACATGAGGCAAACTAACATTTTTCAAGGCTCCACAAAGTGGGGTTTGATCTAAGGGGAGGTACATTAGATCTAACCCCCATAGTATTAGATCAAACCCATTACTTATATAGAATTCCCCATGCAATCTTAACTCTCATGTTAGCCATTAGTGGGACAAATTATTTTGCTTTAGCCCTTTTTAGGAAAGGTGAAAAGCTAAGTGGAAATAACAACTTACTATGATTATTAATCCTTATAATGGTAAAAATAAATAAGAGATTATCTAGTCTAGAGACGACCATATCACTATAGAAAATTACAAATTGTAGTAGCTATTAGCATTTCTTTTAGAGTAAAAAATTTCAATGACTAATGGTATGGATCCATCCACATTAGTAGCATCCATAGGTATATATAATCATTCCCAAGGATAAAATCTACTATATAATCATTTCTCATCGAGGTTTGCACCTCCTTGAAATTAACTAAGATCATTCCCAAGGCAGGAATCTACTATATAATCATTTGGAAGAAAATTTAGAGTGAATATAGTTAGTTAATAGCTTGGCATTGGCATTGTATTACAATGTCATTTGAATTATTTAAGTCACACATAGTGTGCCCATTTATAATGAAATAGCTATAGCCTATAATTTTGTAAGCTCATCATTGTATATTCTAATTCTCTTATAACTATGAATCAATAAAGATCTTGTTGTTGGTTATGTTGTTTCACTAAGTTTTGTTGTGTGTTGTTCATTTGGTTGAATGGTTCAATAATCCTTTATTGGATCCTATATCTATGATTGCATCAATTGGTATTAGAGTAGTTTAAGAGAGGAGATTTATAGGTTTAGGAATTGGTTCACCTAGAATAGGTTTATTTAGTCATGATACAAGATTGATAAATTAAAGCTATCAAGAAAAGATAGTACATCATGAGTTTTCCAATAGGAGAGTGTTGGGTAGAAGATTCTTGAAACTTGAATCAGTTGTAAATAGACTTCCAAATTTAAGGTAGTCTACAATAAGCTTGACAAAAATTATTGACTAAGAGGTAGTTATAAGAGTGATTGTGGATGGATCATTGACCTAAGCTAGTTTGCATTAGATCAAAGATGCCTCCATGAAGAAGAAAAGATATGTTAATGTTGGTCAAAATATGAAATACATTTTTGAGATGATAAATGTATGCTTTTGAAGAAGACTATACAAGAAACTGTAACACTAATGCTAATGAGAGTGATGAAGAACAATAAGTTTTTCTTATTGAACACTATGAGAGAAGATGAATACAAGGAAGAAAGGTTTTTGAAAGCTATATCAAGTGTTGGTAAGAAAACTAGAGTAGATATTCTCAATTATTCTAATTGTTTAAGTCCATAAGAATTGATAGATTGGATAATTTATTTATAAGAACATTTTGAGTATATGAAGATATTTATAATCTAGGGGTAAAAGCACAATAGTGTGTCACACTTTATAAAGGAATCGGCCAACAACAAAAAAAATTCTGAACTTCGACCATATAAAAGTGGTGTTTATGTTTTGAATTTTACAATGATGTAAACTAATGAAATGTAGATCTTTTGATGAAGTTTATTCCTGTAATTTTTTAGATTTTAAAAAAAAAATTCATTTTTTTAAAAAAGTGTAAGAACAAATTTTGAAATGCTGAAAATTTCAGGAAAAAGTGACGTTCACGGGATGTGAAGAAACAAATTAAAACATACTTAATTTCTCCCTAATTTTTTTTTTCCAAATAGGTAACTTCAATATCTAGTGCATGGAAAAAAAATCAAATTTTGATGTATATTTTTCTCGTAATAACGTTTTAAAGTGAAATTTGTCAGAATTTGACAGGTTTCATGGGATGTCAACTATTGTCTATTTTTATAATAATTTTTTAAAAATAAAATATACCCTTTTGAAGATGACTCTTTCATCTAGTGCACCATATATTTTTTAAAAAAAATTAATATGTTTTAATACTTTTTTAAAATTTTTAATCAACATCTTTTTAAATTTTAATAACCTACTTGTAGTATTTTAAAAATAAAATATATTAAAACTAATCAAAATATGAAAAAAATTACATATTTGGATTCTCCACTTTGAGCTCTACAAAAGGGTATTTTTCTTTGTTGTAGAAAATTCATTCCAATAGAAGAAATACAATGTTAAAGTTGAATGTTTCATAAATATTTGAAAAAAGGTGAGTTGGTTGCCATGTAGACAACCAACTAGATATACTCGGCCGAGTACTTTACAATCGACAATGTGTCACCTGATTGAATATCAGTCGGTACCCAGTCGGCCGATATAGTATCGACCATAAATAGTCGATATATATACAAATTTTTGTTTTTAAAAATTTTCAACTCAAGAAAATTTGATTAAATACAGTTTAAGAAGACAAATTTTGGCAAAAGAAGGCTTATTTGGACAAAAGAAGACTAATTTCAACAAAATAAGGTTTGTTTCATATCATGTTTTCTCTCTTTCACATCATATAAGTCTTTTATTATGATATATATTTAAAATAGAGACATAATGTCTTTGCCCCCTCATGAGTAAATCAAATTATATATACTAGATCTTAGGCATCTAGAGAAAACTATGTTTATGTATGTGCACAATCATGTTTTCCCTTGCACCTCTTCTCTTCTCTACTTTTCATTTATTTCTCATGTGTGGGTTCTACCCCTTGTTACAAATTAGTATTTAAAAAATGAAATCAATTACATTAGTATTTAACAAATGAAATCAATTACATCTACTGTGATTTTATTTACATCACATCGTTGCATTTAAGGAATCATAGATCTTCCCCTTTGTAATTTTATCCTTTCATTGCTATATACCTTTTCATAGGATCTATATATCATGTTTTCTCTCTTTCACATCATATAAGTCTTTTATTACAATATATTTAAATTACAGGCATCATGATATGTACCAAATATGCTTATGATACCAAATTTGTTCATGATATGTTTGTAATTTGATTTTTTTCCTACTTTGACTTAAAGAAATGAACAATTTATAATTTAGTGTTCTATTTATGCAATATTAACTACATGCATTCATTGAAAGCACACATGTGTGTACACTTGTATGTAGGTGAATTCAAATTTGAGTGTAATTTGTGATGGGGAATCGAAGGACTAGATCGAGGAAGTATGATCGAACAAGAGAGAGAAAGAGAAATGTGGGTGAAGGAACATCTACTGAAGAACAACCCATGGAAAATATTGATGACCAAGGTGACGTACAAATACAAGATCAAACTGAACCTAGTAATAGAGATTTGTTCTATGGTATGGAAAATTTGATGGAGATGGATGAGGATTCTCTTTTCATTAAGATTTCATCTGAAGATATGTTACCTAAAAGCACAATAAAATTATACTCTAAAAGAATATGGGATGAATTTTTTGAAGAAAAATCTCTAATTGGAAGAGCATAGTTAGTTGTAAAGTTATTTAGATGAAAATAAATGACCCCTATTTTGGAGTTGTTAGGGGTTGATAATAGAAAACAGTCATCAGGTTCATTAAAACAAACAATTGTTGAAAAATTGCAAGAAGCATTGAATTATATTGATAGTAAGAGTTGAGCTAGTGATCCAACTGCTACATGTAGAGCATTGATGATTTTAATTTCTAGTAAGAAATTATCACATAGAAGACAAGTTTAAGCAATTTCTAGATTACTAAATTTATGTAGGATAACTGTTTAAAGGTATATTGAAAAGAGAAATGAAATAGATGCAAAAATTGAGAAAAATTAGGTAAATATTTGTAGGGTTCCCCGAAAAGATAGAATTTTAGAAGATGTAAAGAAATGGGTGGTTGAATATTGGACCAATCACTATCGTGTTTCTTCCAATAGAAGGGATACTATACAAATAACAAGTGAAGATGGTACAAAAATTTCTCATCCAAAACATTTTATAGATATAACACAAAGTGAACTTTTTAAAGCATTCAAACAAGAATTTTCAAATGTGAAGATTTCTCAAAGGATGTTTGAGACACTACGACCATCATTTGTATGTATAAATAAAGTACGTGAAACTTGTTGTTGTTGAAATCATGTTGAATTTGATCTACATCTACAATTATATAAAAACACTATGGCAGTAATTGATCGAAATATTGCAATTCCTGGAAGCACAACACAATTTGTGAACTCTCTTTTATGTAAAAAATTAGAAGATTCAGATGAATTCAATGTTTAGTGTATAAAAAATATATGTAATGATTGTGGAAATTTGAAGAATCTTAAATTACAAGTTGACAACATTGAAATATAAGTTATTTGGAAGAGATTTGAATATAAGACATACTTAATGAAGTCAGGAGTCGAGACCAGAAAAATTATTCTCAAAGACAGTGGATTACCTTACAATGAATTTATGAATAAATTTCGTAATATCATATATCCACATATCCAACATTGTCATGGTGCAAGATGGTAAGCTAAGCAATTTCATAATTAAAAGAATTGTTTTCCACCAGGTTGTATTCTCTCTATTATAGATTTCTCTAAGAACTATACATTTAGTCCTCAAATTGAGATTCAAGTCAATATTATCATTCAGAGCAAGTTACAATCTTTGTGCAAGTTTACTATAGACATGCCGAGTTTCAGGTAGATGGTATACAAAGTACCAAAGATGATTGAATTATCATCAAAGAGGTTCACTTTTATATCAGTGATGATATGGGTCATGATAGAAGTTATGATGCTGATTGTATGAAAATGTTTTTTGAAGACCTGAACCGATGTAGCATAAATCAAGAACAACATTGGATATGGTCTGATGGATGTGGAGGCAAGTACATTGTTTAGGGTTTAATTTAAAAATTTTATTTACTTTTAACTTCAAGAGACTTAAATTGTTCAATTACTTATTTAATATATTTAATATATGTCAAGTTTTTTTAAGCTAATTTTGTTTGACTGTAATTATTTGTAACTTCATAGGACAATTTAAGTCTATGAAGGCCTTTTTTTGCTTAAGCCATCAACATGGTAGATGCAACACCAAATTCTTGTGGAATTTTTATGAGAGTGGACATGGAAAAGGAGAGCACGATGGAGCAGGAGCATGTGTGAAGCGTGCACTTCGTGAACATGAACTTGCAGGTAGTTTGTGACATATATATAGAATCTAGATATATTTTAAAAAAATAGATCTGTATTTAAAAACTTTAATTTTAAATTCTTAAATAAACCTTGAAAGTAATAGGTGACAAATAAATTGCCAACATGTGTACTTGTAGTTAATGCCACATGGAATGCAAATGAAATTGTTGAATGGTGCAAAAGTCATTTTTCCGCTCGTGACTCAACATACAAAAGACGGTATTTTTGGGAAGGTACAAGTATATCTAGTCAAATTTTGTTAACTTTAAATTTCAAAGTGTGTACATACACATGATTTTTACTTGAATTATCAAATATATATATATATATATATATATATATATATATATATATATCACTTGGATGTTTATATAATTTACATATATTGATCAATCAAATGCTATTAATTGTCAAACAATTAATGGTAATAGAAGCATGCATCAAATCATGATAACAAGAGGTAGTAGGGCTTATGTAATTAATGTGAGAGAAAAATCATGTTTTTATGTTGATTGCATCGAGGACAATGCAAATATTGTTCAATGTGAGAATATTAGAGATGGGTATGTTTCACAATGGGAAATGAAACAATTAATATCAATGCCTCCTTTTGAAGACAATAATAATATCAATGTCTACGATCCTTTATATTTAGTTGATTATGAATGTGTATCTGATTTAGTTGTTTCAGATATGTATTTAATTGATTAACTTAAATTTGATAAATATATATTCTATGTACAAGTAAGTTTATATATAAATTTATATATATTTACAACCTTCCTAACCTCTACATGGTGTGTGTACAGGAGATATTTTCACTATTGTTGCAGATCCTAACAATGTGGAAGGTGTAGATTACTATCTACTAAGATGTACGCAACCAAAAAGAAAATTAGTGAAATCGATGACAAATGGTGATGGACAAGAGTATCCCATTGGATCGGTCGTTATTGAAAGCACATATTATCAACAAATAAATATAAATATTCATGGTATTGTATTTGTTGATTATATGCTAGGACAAAAGGTTCTACATTATAGTCACTTAGTTATAGCAATAAAAATAAATTTAGAAACTTTACCTAAAAAAGGATGTGCCAAACAAAAGTGGAGGTTGCTTATTGAAGATCATGAAAATCTTTAAGAGATAATTAAAGATAGAGTGGATCCAGATTATATGTACCAGGAGCTTTAAGTTAGTTTTTGGATATATGTGTACATACATATATGACTTGATATATATGTATGTACTCAAACTTTTTATAGATCTAACTAGATATCTATATTGATTGGACATGTGACATGATTTAGAATGTTTTTTTCAAAGGCTTCCAGTCATTTATTTTTGTCCAATTGTATTTAAATTTGTTTCATGTGGAATTCATAATGTACATGTTAGATTGAATATATATGCTTTCAATACAAAACCTAGTGACCTTAGATCATATACTTTGCCTTTAAATTCCTTTTAAAGTATCACTCATACCTAAATATTGACTATTTACTTAAATCTAATCTTCATTTTCTGCCTCATTCTCTGCAATGTTGAAATAGTGTATAGTTCATATACATTGCGATCCTTATTGGAAGCTATCACTTGTAGCCAATCCCTGACATTATCCAAGTATTAGAATGTATCTCTAGGCATGTTGTAATTTCTTTTCTTTCATTTAGAGTAGCAACCATGATTTTCTATGTATGGCATTTATAAGAGAATTGCAGTAGCTAGAACTCTTTATAGTTTAAAAAATTAGTATCACTCATACCTAAATATTGACTAAACTTAAATCTAATCTTCATCTTCTGCCTCATTCTTAGCAATGTTGAAATAGCGTAACTCGTATACTTTTGAAGGGTTGTATTGGATAATTATGCATTGTTGGCTTGATAAAGTTGCTATATAGACTTGAACAATCTTGTCAATGAGCCCAAAACTCATTTAACTTTATTCTTATTTGTACTTGTGTTGACAACTTGCATAGCTTGATAAATCTAAATCTTTGTATCTTATGAGAGCCAATACTAGTCTTCATCATATGTTTTTATTTTTGTCCAATTGTATTTAAATTTGTTCCATGTGGAATTTATAATGTACATGTTAGATTGAATATATATGCTTTCAATACAAAACCTAGTGACTTTAGATCATATATTTTGCCTTTAAATTCCTTTTAAAAATTAGTATCACTCATACCTAAATATTGACTAAACCTAAATCTAATCTTCATCTTTTGCATCATTCTCAGCAATGTTGAAATAGTGTGTCTTATGTACATTGTGATCCTTATTGGAAGCTATCAATTGCAGCCAATGTTGGTTTCTAACTTGTTGAGTTTTGTGAGGTTATATGAAATGCATTTATTTAAACTTTTGAAGGGTTGTATTGGATAATTATGCATTATTGTCTTGATAAAGTTGTTATATAGACTTGAACAATATTGTTAATGAGCCCAAAACTCATTTAACTTTATGCTTATTTTTATTTGTGTTAATAGTTCTTACATAGCTTGATAAATCTAAATCTTTGTATCTTATGAGAGCCAATAGTAGTCTTCATCATATCTTTTTATTTTTGTCCAATTGTATTTAAATTTTTGTCCAATACTAGTCTTAGATTATTTTAAATTTGAATCCAAAGAAGGGTGAACACACCCAATAATGGAAAACAATATTTCATTATTTTAAAACACAAAATCAACACCATAACAAGATAAATACCTTAACCTTACACAAACTAGAAATCCAAGGGTCTAATTATTTTTTAATCTCAAGAATATACCAAGCCACTCTAAAGAATCCAATCCTTATTCCACCTCTTTAAAATTCAAGAACACTCTAAGTTTTTGAAATAAATTCTCCATGCTCTTTTTCAATCCTAAGAATTGTATAACCCTCAACAATGAAACTGTTTTCTAATATATGAGCAAACCCTATCCTATAAATAACTTCTTTCCTTTTTACACTCAACAAGCATATGAGATATTACCTATTTTTTAAATCAAATATTTTATGATCACCTACTTTCTCAATAAGTCACTATTTTACTTTTTTACTAACTCATAAACATTGCTAAAACACACACACATATGACCCAATGTATTTTTGCAGATACAATATAAAAATAACATTTTCAATTCACTTGTAAGTTCACTATATTAATTCCATCCAAATTCTTTCTTTCCAAGTGAATTATATCATTTCTAAAATCTCCTAAATAATTTCCACACACATAGAAAACCATTATACATCCTAGGAAATAATTTAAAGATTTTAGGATTTAAAGACACTTTATTGGTCCCATTACAGAGGGATCTCAAATCACAAAATGATATGGGAGATGGATTTGACTAGTATTAGCATTTTATGCTTCATTTCTCCATCATTGTTTTACCCATTATTGACCATTAGTGAACATATATGAAAAATTTACCATTATTGTTTTACCCTATGTCTTGCACACTCAAATATACATCAAGCATATCTAACATGCAAGATAACTAAATCATATTATAGTAAATAACCAACACATGCTTACACTCACATAAGACACATACTTCTCACATATTCACATCTTATAAATTTCACATCTTAATAATAATCATCGAATCACAGCATAATTAGGATAATATAAAAGAAGCATAATTAAAGCATATTTACTCATCAACCAAACAATAACATTAAACCATTAAAAATAAAGCAACTAGCATCTCATAATAATAATGAAAATGATGAACCTAAGATATTATAATAGATTGATGATAAAATAATGTTGTATGTCTCATATATAAATGTGTTGATATTCAAAAGTAATCATCAAAAAATATAAAACATCATAGAAATTATAATTTGACACTTGAAACTATGTAGCCAATACAAAGGCTTGATGCTTATGGGCCTTAGAGGAGCCTTTAGATTATGTACTCTTGATAGAAAGTTGATGAAATATTTAGTTAATATTATGAACATACCACATTACTATTGTTGATTAGATCATCTTCCTTATAACCACACAAACTAATTACACAAGCCTTATATTGTTAGTTTACCAACCTTTGGAGCAATCAACAGTATATGTTCATACATGATCATTTCTCCTACATGATCATTACACAAGCCTTATATTGTTAGTTTACATATTTATTACTCCTACATGATCATTATCTAAGTCTATCAAGTCTATCATTATCCCAGGATTTTCATATATTAGGGAAACATTATGCCAAGACAATCATTACAAGTTTATGATATTGCATTCTTCTATATGTTATTACAGTTTTAGATAACACACTTACTATGCTTACACAATTGTTATTAAATTACAATGTTTTTTCTACAATGGTTGATGCCCTGACATGCTTTTTTTGGACAATAATTATCTTATCATCACATGATGTTACCTTTGATAGTTGCTACATGCTTTACATATTGTAAATTATGTTATATTTTCTCACATGATTATATTTGATTTAATTACTTTACTTATTTATCATACCTCATTTTCATTCTCCTTCAATTCCTTACAACCATTAGATGCAACCAATTGAAAAAGGGGCATATATTGTCACTGACACTCTTAAATTATTGAGATTTCAAGTAATGACTTGCACTATATAGAGACTCTCACTATACCTAGATAGATCTTTATCTTTACAGTGGTAAATATCAAAATTATGCATGTATTTATTTATTGTTAGAAATGGTAGGGTATAATAAAACATATTTATATAAATATAAAACCTTTGATTGTATGCACCTAAGAAAAATATTAGTTGTATCAAAATGTTATTTTATAATATTTAAGGCAACTTTTATGTATATGTTGTAGTATAATCATAAATTGAAATCATTGCATGCCAAAATAGAATAACATATTTCCTAGAGCCATCCATCCTATTTGTATTGATCACACTAGATATTTAATTCTCAAATTTTGATAACTCAAACTTATTGAAATCACAAAAATGGAGCATGTCATATATACTTTATGTGATGTAGAATAATAATATACAACTTGAATTATTTCCCTATTTAAGATATATTAATTTGAATTAAAACTATTTAATTTAAAACTTAATTTTATCCAAATTAAGACCCATATATTCAAAATAAAACATCCATACAAATTATCTATATTTAACTATTAAACATCTAAATGTGCATATATACATATCATATATATAAAGTCTAAATAACATAAAGTCTAACTGCAATATAACATCAAGTCTATAACATAACAAAGAACACATGAATACATCTAATTGTGCACAACATCATGATTCCTGCCTCCTATGGGCGGAACGGACCTCACTCAACCCAGGACTAGATGATGAGCTGAGCCCTGTACTGATCCTTGTCCCGAGCCCTGTCCTGAACCATGTGTGTCTTATCCTATCCATATATGAACATCTGAGTGATGTGTAGATCTTTGAACATACAAATTATCTCTATTAATTTAAATTTAAATATATATTAAAAACTATGGAACACATGTTCTAAAATTTTTAAATGTACAATTAAATACTAAATACCTCGCATCCAACCTCATCCACATCTGTTGTCTATTACACAGTGTCATGTCCTAGCACCTCTCTCATCGATCCCTAATGTAAGATTGATTAAATAACAGTCAACATGTGTATGATGCACAAGACTAAATTTTATAAAATTTAAAAATATTTAAAATGTATGTAGCTCATCATCAACAACCTGTGTAGCTCCATGGATGACCCTCCAAATCCCACTAAGATTGGCTGAATTGAGGGTCATCACAAAGTTTTCATAAAAAAAAGACCATGGAATGATCTTGGTGCATAAGGTGGCACAATACCAGCATCAAGTTGTGATGGAGTCTACTGTGGTAGCACTGTGTCAGTCATATGTGTAGCTCGTTGATCACTGCGCTAACTAACAAATGTGGACATGGTCTCAAGAGGGATGTCATACTCAGAATTGACAAACTCATATACAGAAAGTAGATCCTGTGCAAGACATGTACTCAATCTACGTAAAGCACTCTCTCCAAAAGTCTACGCCTCATCACATGGTGAAACTATGTTAGTACGTATATAAGGATCATAACTGGCAGAAGTTGAATCAACTGATCCAATGCTAGTGTGTGGACACAACATATATCTACCAACATGATCTAATGCCAAATGGTCAACATCACCGGCAATAGAACCTAAACTCTCAAAAATACGTTGTTTTGATGATGTAACTGCTGCCTCAGCTGACCGTCCTAGATCCAACCTTTTTAGAAGTACCAAAAGGTTCAAACCTACTAATGCTGTCTTATTTTTAGGCGGAGCCTGATCAAGACATCAAAATTTTTCTGAAAACCTCCCATAACCCTATCCCACATGTTTTGGAATAGATGTGCAATCAATATCAAGTCCTAAATGAGTAAAAGTAAATAGTTGTTTGCAAAAATACAAAGGCAACTCATCATTGTGTGGCCATCTATGATGTGCTGCTAACCACTTAGGATATATAAGTGGTGCAACAAAAACATCTGTACACGTAGTGAAAAAATAGCCCAAAACTCTGTCATGTTTGTGATAATGTGGAAACATACTATGGACCATATTCAATGAAACAGACCTATTAACTTCTAGCCATTTCACTTTCCCAGTAACAGTGCTAGCAAGAGACACATAATAATCTTCAATACTCAAATCATCGTAGCGATTGTATGATTTGACTATGTTAATCATATGTGCAAACTCTGCTCTAGTCCCCACCAACTTGTCTCTATTAGATAGGTTAGGTGTATTATGGATTGTCTGATCTAAATGTGTCAAAGCATTATTAAGTCTATCAAGAGTGGCAGCATATAACTCACTCCTACTTACACTATGTGCATCACCACTATTATGTTGATAACTGAGAGGGGGGGTTGAATCAGTTATCCAAATTATTTCTTCTTTCTAAACTTTCTTATTAATCAATGCAGCATTAATTCAAACAAGCAAACATAACCATGAGATGGAGATACACATGACACAATATTTTTGATGTGGAAACCCTATTAAGGGAGAAAACCACGGGGTGATTAACCCAAAGATTATTCTCTATTAGAAGAATAAGGAATTACAAAATGGCACTTGCCAATTAGGGCTCACTGCCCAATCACACTACTCACAAAGGAGGCACACTACCTATAAGGAGACACACTGTCTACAAAAGAATGTTATACAATACTTGAATTGATTGGAAGCATCCACATATGCTGGAGTTCAGTTCCAGTTAGGCTCAGTACACTGATCTGCTGCACTTCATCTTTCCTCTTCTCTTATGCTGCTTTCCTTTCACATACCAAACCTTTCTTACTGCTTCTGCTCTGCTCTACTTTTATTCACATATCACATATCACTGCAATCCTTCTCACAACTAAATCCATCCTATATATATATATCTGCACTAGTGATTTCATTATCTTTCTAGTCGGCACCTGGAACAACCAATCTTCTCACAAACTCTATTCTGTTGGCTGAATCCTTACACATTAAGTAATGCGGATCAAGCATATAATTGTAGAGAGAATTAATCATGTTGGCCAAACATATTTTATGTCTTCATAACCTTTACCACTATTAGAAACACATCCAAAAAGTAGTCTGATGTTCTGTCAGTCAGTTCTTCCTCTGTTCACACTGTCACTCAGGAATCTGATACTCAACTATTCATATCTTTTTCCTCATCTATCACCAGAGGCTAAATCCTTGGAATATACCACTCAAGGTAGTCCTCTTGACTTCCCCAAATCTGCACTACACCAAGATACTTCCTCTAAGAGATCCGGACCTGTCTGTCGAACCTTGCCACATGCTTTGTTCTTGTTTACCGGACCACAACATTCTTCACTCTGACTTTCGGCAGAGACACACCATGTCCTGCGGATGTGTGGGATGAACTTTGTTGCCATCAATGACAACAATCATGAATCCATATAGTGTCTCTTGCCAACAATCTCCCCCTTTGGCATTGCTGGCAACACTTAGTGAAAAATGACTAAGTGTTTACACTATGCTCCCCCTTGGATGATGCTCTATCTTTATATACATTTTTCAGAGCTCCCCCTTAGTTGGATTCCTCATTTTTCACTGCTCCTCACTCCCCCTTTGACATCAATGGCAAAGGGTAGGGTTCGCAGACCAAAATTTTAAAAAAATTTACTATACTTAGCCGCATAAGTATATATATACAAGTTGTACTGACATATACCTAAGTATGTCTGCAAAAGTGTTCTTCAACTGTACAACTTCTGTCGCCCAACTCTGCTTCATCTTGTCCAAAATTGAGATATGCCCACTCAACAGGAATGCAAACACATTTGCCCTTTTTAGATCTGTCAGATCATTGGTCTGGGTTGTAATTTGAGCTTCACTTATGGCCTCATGCATGGCCTCTAACTTAGGGACAATGATCCTCCTAAGTTCACCCATCTAGCTGATCATGTTCTTCCTTTCCTTCTCAAAATTCTTTATTGCAGTTGTGATTGCAATAGTCTGACACTCTTGATTGACTATGGAGGAAGAGAGAGGATCAAAATTTTGAGACAAACTTAGTAGTTTATCCTCTTGCTCTTTTATTTTCTTCTCAATCTCTACTATTACTTTGGACCATGAAATACAAAATTTATATATTTTTCTGCCATCTATAAGAGTATTTTCTAAGCTCTTTATCCCTATACTCATATTTCTCCTATCATTACTTATCAAACCTTGTACCTCTGATAATTTTTTTGCAAGAAATTCCTTCTAGACCTTATCTTCTGCTGACTTCTCTAGTGAATCAAAATGTGTACTAACACTGCTGATTAAGGTTTTGAGATTACCAGAAGAGGAGGCTGTGGGATCTTTCTGAACCGATGGCATAATTTTTTCAAGCACTCCGGAAGCAGCTTCTATTAACTCACAGTCTTCCATATGAGACTTTAGGAGTTTTTCATTAGCCTTAGCATTTGCAAATGAAGCTATCTTCATTGTCTGTACCAGAGAAAGAGAATTAAAATTGAATGGACCTTGTAGAAGCTCTGGTTCATCAATCTCCATTGTTTCTTTGTTCAGGAATTCTTGGATAGTTTGTGCAATGTCTCTTGCCGGAGACAGATGTTTCTTCTCTTCTGCAGTCTTGGAGCTGTCCTTAGGAGTTTTCTCTCCTTCACCACTAGCAGTTGTGGTTTTCTCTACTGAAGTCTTCTCTCCTTCTACAACCTTAGCACTGTCATCTTCTTTTTCCTTCACCTCTGCTTCTTTCTCCTATGATTTTTCTTCTGCTTTAGATCCGGAGACTGTAGGGGAAATCAGAGGGGAAATGTTAGTCTATTCGGGGCCAACCTCTTCTGACATTTTCTCAGGAGTTTCTTCTGTAACATTTGTAGTGGAGGGATCAGTACCCAAGTCCTCTATGATAGGAAGATTAAATCTTTTGAAGGTTTTCCAGAGAATCTCTTCAGTGTCCTTGGCTACCTTGTTGGTCTCACCAAGCATAAGCTAATTCATCCTTGCTTTGCTCCTGAATTCATCCTTGCAGTCTTTGATTACCATGTTCATTGTCTTTGGATCAATTGAAGGATATAGCTGAATAGCTATCTGTTCCTAGATCTCAAGGTCTTTTGCCATGGCATTGGTCTTTCTCATTTCCAACTCCTTCTCTAGACTCTTCGGAATTAGAGAGATAATTTCAATAAAAGTTTTATTGTAAATGTTCAGAAACTTAAGTGTGGCTTCCTCTAGAATCTTTTTATCTGCTTCATTATAATAATCATAGAATTCTGTTAAGGGTTGTAGGTTGCCATCCACAGTGACTGCTTTTACTACATCATCTAAGGAGAGAGTAGGTTTTTCAACAAATTCCTCTTCCTTCTCTTCTTCTCCTTGACCGGATGATTTCTTCTTCTTCTTTAGTTTCTTGATCTCCTCATCTGATTTGGTTTCTTCTTCATCCTTTTGACTTGCATAAGCCCTTGTGGCTTTTGTCTTTGATCTTTTCTCTCTTTTACCAGATGCCTGGACTTCCAGTTTTGGGCTTTTAGCAGGGACAGGTGCTGGTCTCTTTGAAGATTTGGTCTGGGTGGAAGTTTCTACCGGAGCACATTTCTTGCTTCCCTTTTCTGCCTCTTTCTTCTCTTCATCAGCTTTTTGTCTCTTTTCCCGATTGGCATCAAGTACCTCATTTGAGATCCCAAGGCCTTGTGCAATAAGTTCTACTTCTTTTCTCACCTTTCTTTTCATCTTTGGCTCTCTCAGTTCCACATGAATTTTTATACTCAGCTCCTCAAAGGTTCCAAACCTTTCTACTTTTGGATCTTTAGGCTGACTCAGCATGTGTTGAACATGCAACTCCACAATCTGTTCATCCACTTCATACCCCATGGGCATGATCCAGACTGTCCTTGGTTCTACTGCCTCCATTAGGCACTGATCAGTCTCTACCATAAAGTAGACTGTGTCTTTGTATTTCTCAACAAGGGATTGGGGAATCCTTTCTCTTGTTTGCATCATGTTCTGAAAGTTCTTAAAGTATCCCCACAGAGCTATATTTTGTGCTTGGTTATCACCAAGTCCATGTAGATAATCTCTGATTTGGATAGCTACTGGCCTATCACTCTCCCATACCCAGCCATTAGATCTGGGAAGCTCATTCATAAAGTAAAAGAATAAGCCCAATATTAATCCACCATACTTGAATGAATTCTTTTTGTCTTTCTTGATTTTCTGTAGATTCTCCAAGAGCTGGTTCAAGAGAAGCTGACAAAGATCATAGTCTGCATCCTTTCTTAACATTTCATAAGCAGTATAGATGGCAGTTCCAGGTACAAAATTTTCTCTTCTAGAATGATATATCTTATATCCAATGATCATAGAAGCAAACTTGACATCCGGATCAGTGATGTCATCTACTGTCATTGCTCTTTTGTCAAACTTAGAACTGGTAGCCTCACTCACAGTTTGGTTCTTTACAAATTTAAGAATAGGAATCCCACTAGATGAGTGTAATCCAGTAAATGCCCTGATGGCATCCTTAGTGATCTTGAATGGTCCATTCAACCACATGAGGTTATCATGTATTCTGCTCAGAATGTACCTAACCCATTCATCCTCCGTAAAATAGGGGAAATGTATGTATTGTGCAAAGTGCTTGTTTTGGAGGCCTATGTATTGGGGTTTGAGCTCAAATGAATCATCTAACAGTTGTTTGTGATAGATATCTCTTAGTTTGAATTCCCCAAACTCTTCAACATTTGCATGTATATAAAACCTAATATCTTCGGTGTGCAACAGACCATGTGAAACACTGGAAAATGCACCTAGGGGATCTACCTCCAAGGATTTAAATGGATGTTTCTTAAATGAGGGCTGAGGTCTATCAAAGATCTTTACTATATTTGGAGTAGCCATCATCAAACAATCTTACTGAAGGATATCAAGAACGATAAATACCTTTTACGCAGGTTAGGGCACACGAAGAAATCCAAATAGAGTTGTACGAAGAGTTGCCTTGATCTTTTGGGAGAAGTTGTTTGCATAGCTCCTTTTCTTTCTTCTTTGCATGTGAGTGTACAAGTGTGTAAATGATAGACAAATGAAATCTTTTATTCCAAGAAGCCCTAATTTTCACCCTGCAATAAATGTGCAACCTAATTCATTCTGGTTTGCCTGGTTTTCCCTGTTCAAGGAGGAAGAGACTCATCCAGATCATTATGATTCCCTTGTGATCGATGTTAGTGATGAATCATCATATCCACTTGTCCTTCTGATCATCTTATGTATCCGTAGATCAAGCTGTATCAATTTGGATTCATACCGGGCCAATCTTGTGAGAAACCTATTTTACTGGAAGACTTGCTTAATTGGACCAATTATGAAGGATTTAAACTTTTTAAATTTTCTTGCGGATCTCTTAGATCTTTACCTGACCTTCTTTACATGTTTCTCTAGAAACCCTTTGATCCGCAGCTTCTCATGTGCCAATTTCAGGCACCACTTAACTGGCTGGGGGAACAAGGTTTTCTTTGTGTCTCCCCCTAAGCCAGAGCTCACCTTTTCATTTTTGGAAGGAATATCAGCACCAGAGTCTAGTGCGGATCCAACCTCTACATTCTCTAAACTTTTCTTCACCCAAATCTTGTTCATCTCATTCCTAACTTCATCTGCATTCACCTTTTGTTTACCCTTATCTTGATTCTGATTATGATATACCGAACCTCTTTTCTCCTAATTCTTGCTTCTATAGAATTTTGCAATATGACCAGATCTATTGCAGATTTGGCAAACAACATTTCTTTGTATATTTGATTGACATCCTCTTGATCTACATTGATTATCCATATGACCTATTCTATTGCATGTAAAGCATCTACCATTGAATGATTTATTCATTTGCATATTTCTGCATTCATGAGATTTGTGACCATACCTATTGCAGTTAAAACATTGTCCAGAGAAGAATGAATTTGTCTGATTCATTCTCTTTCTACATTGATTAGCTTTGTGACCAAAGTGATTGTAGCTATGGTAGTATCCATTGAAGGATGGATATCTTTGAGCATTGGGCTATCTTACCAGAGGTCTTCTAGGCCTGTTCCTTAGATTTTCTGATCCAAAATTCTTTTGACCGGATCTGGAGCTTTCTCCTTTCTCATATCCCAAACCACACTTGTCATCTACCTTCTTTTGACTTTCAAGAAGAACTTCAAGTTGAGCAGAACTTATCTTGAATTTCTCTTTATATTCATTTGCTATTTGAAGATCCCTTTTGAGAGAGACAATTTGATCCTCAAGTTTTTCTTCATTATCTTTAGCATCTTCAAGATCAGATTCAAGATGTCTGATAATTCTATCCATCTGGTGGCAATCTTCTGATTTCTCCTTAAGGGATTGTCTTAGATTATCTTTAGTTTTTCTTTTCTCTTCAACTTCTTGGGTAAACTTTATAACTCCTGATTCCATTTCATGTCTTACCATAATGATTTCTTTTGATAACTTTTGACATAACTTGGTTTTCTCATTCAGCTCTTCATTTGCATTACTTTCTTCACCTTGTCTTGCCAATTGCTGAAGCAGCTCCTTTCCCTTTTTCATAGAGAGACTTAATTTGTCTTTTAGTTCTCTCATGAAATCATTAGCCTATTTGAGTCTTTCCTTTAATTCATTGACTTCAGAGTTTGACTGTTCAAGATCCTCAAGGTAGTCTTGAGTTGATCCCTTAAACCATATGCATCCATTTGGACTCCCAGATCTTCCTCAAGCTGTTAGGCTCTGTTGGGAGGAACTTAGCTTTGATACCAATTGTTGATAACTAAGAGGGGGGTGAATCAGTTACCCAAATTATTTCTTCTTTCTAAACTTTCTTATTAATCAATGCAACATTAACTCAAACAAGTAAACATAACCATGAGATGGAGATACACATGACACAATATTTTTGACGTGGAAACCCTGTTAAGGGAGAAAACCATGGGGTGATTAACCCAAAGATTATTCTCTGTTAGAAGAATAAGGAATTACAAAATGGCACTTGCCAATTAGGGCTCACTGCCTGAGCACACTGCTCACAAAGGAGGCACACTGCCTACAAGGAGACACACTGTCTACAAAAGAATGTTATACAATACTTGAACTGATTGGAAGCATCCACATATGCTAGAGTTCAGTTCTGGTTAGGCTCAGTACACTAATCTACTGCACTTCATCTTTCCTCTTCTCTTATGCTGCTTTCCTTTCACATACCGGACCTTTCTTACTGCTTCTGCTCTGCTCTACTTTTATTCGCATATCACATATCACCACAATGCTTCTCACAACTAAATCCATCCTATATATATATCCACACTAGTGATTTCATTATCTTTCTAGTCGGCACCTGGAACAGTCAATCTTCTCACAAACTCTATTTTGTCAGCTAAATCCTTACACATCAAGTAATGCGGATCAAGCATATACTTGTAGAAAGCATTAATCATGTCGGCCAAACATATTTCATGTCTTCATAACCTTTACCACTATCAGAAACACATCCAGAAAGTAGTCTGATGTTCTGTCAGTCAGTTCTTCCTCTATTCACACTGTCACTCAGGAATCTGGTACTCAACTATTCATATCTTTTTCCTCATCTATCACTGGAGGCTAAATCCTTGGAATATACCACTCAAGGTAGTCCTCTTGACTTCCTCAAATCCGCACTACACCAAGATACTTCCTCTGAGAGATCTGGACTTGTCTATCAGACCTTGCCACATGCTCTGTTCTTGTTTACCGGACCACAACATTCTTCACTCTGACTTCCGGTAGAGACACACCATGTCCTACGGATGTGTGGGATGAACTTTGTTGCCATCAATGACAACAATCATGAATCCATATAGTGTCTCTTGCCAACATATTATGCTCATTATCATGGCCATCACTATGATGTGGTGCCATGTCAGTGTAAATTTCTACATTTTAAAAAAATTAACATAAATTTAATTTATAATTTAATGAATTTATATGTGCATTCAGTTTTTACATTTAAAATCTAAGAATTAAATACACATGAACAATCTACACATTTAAATTAACTTTACAAAACTATATAAACATTTAAAATTTAAAAATTAAATATACATTCAATCTAATACATCTATTTCAATCTAATACATTTATTTGTAAATCATCATTTATTGTTTAAATTGTTGTACTCTAAACCTTTGTTTGTAGTTGGAAATGCTCTGGTAGACATGTATGCAAAATGTGGAAGCATAGACAAGGCACGTGAACTGTTTGACATAATACCCCAAAGATATGTCATCTCATGGAATGGAATGATTGCAGGTAGCCTGCTCAAATTTGACAATTGTATAGTTGTATTTCTAGGCATTTTTGTTGTAAAATACAATCAAAATTTTAAAAAGATTGTATCATATGAGAGGAAAGATTTTGGACAAACTATCAAAAATTATATAAGATTATGATGATATATATATATATATATATATATATATATATATATATATATATATATATATATATATATATATGTATATATTATATATGATTTACTTATACTAAGGCATTTTATACTATTTGAAGGGCACCATTGAATAGATAACTATCATTAAAAAGTTTCTTGACACGTAAGGTGGCCTGTCACATTTAAGCCTTGATTGTAGGATATGCACAAAATGGATGTGTTGAAAAGGCTTTAGAAACTTTTAAGAAAATGAAATTGGCAAGTGTAAAGCCAAACTCCACAACCTTTGCCAGTAGGGCTTAAATTTGACAGTCGACCTTGCCTGTCAAGTAATGTTTTTATGACAGTTATCTATTCAATAGTACCCTTCAAATACTATGACAGTTATCTATGACAAGGCATGTGAACTGTTTGACATAATGCTTCAAAGAGATGCCATCCTATGGAATGGAATGATTGTAGGTAGCCTACTTAAATTTGACAGTTGTATAGTTGTATTTAGGTATTTTTGTTGTAAAATACAATCAAAATTTTAAAAAGATTGTATCATATGAAAGGAAAGATTTTGGACAAACTGTCAAAAATTATATAAGATTATGATGATATATATATTTAATTTTTATATGATTTACTTATACTAAGGCATTTTATAGTATTTGAAGGGCACCATTGAATAGATAACTGTCATTAAAAAGTTGCTTGATAGGCAAGGTGGACTGTCACATTTAAGTCATGATTGCAGGATATGCACAAACTGTATGTGTTGAAAAGGCTTTAGAAACTTTCAAGTAAATGCAATTGGTAGGTGTAAAGCCAAATTCCAAAACCTTTCCTAGGTGTAAAGCCAAATTCCAAAACCTTTGCCAGCATGGCTTAAATTTGACAGTCGACTAGGTTGCTTGTTAAGCAATTTTTTTATGACCGTTATCTATTCAATAGTACCCTTCAAGTCATATAAAAATTAAATATATATATCATCATAATCTTATATAAATTTTGATAGTTTGTCCAAAATCTCATAGATTGTCCAAAATCTCTCCTTTCATATGATACAGTCTTTTTAAAATTTGGTTGTATTTTATAGCAAAAATACCTAAATACAGCTATATAACTGTCAAATTTAAGCCTTGTTTGCTAGCATAATGGAAGGGGGATTTTTGTCTGATATTATAGTGTCCACTGCCCTAGTAGACATGTATACAAAATGTGGACACACGGAGGTATATGAAAGGTATATATGAGAAGCTTGATCCTTGACAATATCAAGACACCTAAAAAGTATGTCATATTACATATTCCATTTATAAATTTTTAAAATGAATGCTATTACCCTGTATTTCTATGGCCTTCTTTTAGTTACAAATGGTAATGTGAACCTCATTGATTGCTCTAGATTCATGTGTATTAGATTGATAGCCTAGTTAACATCCTTGAATTAATTGCTGGAAATAACACCTTCAATATCCACCATCTAATTCTACATCATTTTCAATTGATAATCTTAAACTAATCTATATAAAATACCAATGTCTAATAAAAACATAGATTGAAATACTTGATTAATACAAACAATTAATGGATATAACTTGTCATATTCTAATGGATTTTGGAACATGTAGTTGAGTGCAGTGTTGGAAAGTCTTTAGAAACTTTCAAGCAAATGCAATTAGTAGGTGTAAAGACAAATTCAACAAACTTTGCCAACATCCTTCCTACTTGTGCCAAAATGGGAGCATTGGTATAGGGTATGGACATCCATCGAAGCATAATGGAAGGGGGATTTTTGTTTGATATTATAGTGTCAACTGCACTGGTAGGCATGTATGCAAAATGTGGAAGCATAGACATGCCACATGAACTATTTGACAGAATTTTTTAGAGATATATTTTTAATTTCATAGCTCAGTTTGAGAATTGCATGTTAATACATCACTATTCATTTAATGAATATGTTGAGTTTCATTGTGAATTGAATTTACAGTTTCTTGGAGCAGGTTGTGCTTCATTCTCTTCTATTTACAAGCTTCTATTTTATGCATATCCTTCTTGCATTGTGTTTCATGAGAGGATATTTATTTGAGGGATTCTATCAAAATAGTCATGTCATTTTACCAAGAACAAAGATTCCCCTTCTATTTCGAAGCTCTCATTTTGGTACAAGCAAAAACTAGATAACCAAAGGTTTGGGAATCATTTTTTTCTAAAATCTTTTCAAACAATCCTAGCATTCGTGATTAGGGTTTATTCAAATAAAAAGGTGGCTATTGTTTATTTATAGCAATGGTGCACGTGGGTGTAGAAGAACCATACTTGGAGACTTGGCAACTTGTAGTGCAGTGTTGGCTAGAGGTGGCAGTGCAGTTTGGCTATGGGTCACTATCTGTCATGGGCTCTAGATGGAACACTCCAAAACTATATCAATCTGGACAAAAATGACAATTTCACCTCTTTTTATTTTATTTTTATTTTCTTTGGTTATACCCAAAATCTAATCACTTGTAACTTTACCGCTTGATAAGGTTACTCTAGGAAACGTACAACCACGTAGAAGCCACATAGGCACAATGTGGTTTCGGGCGTAACAAAAATGAACATAACTAAATTGCATGTAAAAGATCCATGTGGAATTATTTAGTTAGCTGAAAGTATTGGTTAAATTTTTTGAGACTAAATTGAAGGGTCATGCTACCATATGGTGGAAAATAATTTAGTTAGAAAGAAGTAGAAAAGGTAAACCTAGCTTTAGGAAATGGGATATAATTGTGAAGAAGCTAAAATCTAAGTCCAATCCTATAAATATCATTTAGAATTATTAAATTAATTTCACAACTTGAGGCAAAAGGATGTGACTATAATAGATTACATTGAGGAATACTATAGGGTGACAATCTAATCAAGACACCATGATGGAGTAGAGAAAGTGGCAAGGTACATCAATTGTTTAAGGGGATCAATTCATAAAGAGTTGAATCCTAAAAGAAAAATAAATAAATTAAATAGAATAATTAAATATTGATAGAACCAACAAATAGAAGAGAAGGAAGATTCTAGAGAGAAACATCTTAATGCAGTGGTAGGA
This sequence comes from Cunninghamia lanceolata, assembly GCA_027924645.1. Taxonomy (NCBI): domain Eukaryota; kingdom Viridiplantae; phylum Streptophyta; class Pinopsida; order Cupressales; family Cupressaceae; genus Cunninghamia; species Cunninghamia lanceolata. The sequence goes on from BSBN01000348.1 coordinate 9,644,389, forward strand.
TGACATGTATGTGGAAGATTCTAAGAAAGATGGTTCATACTATAATGAAGGAGGAAGTAATACTCCTCACTACAATAATAAAGAACACATTATTTCTTACCATTTAAAGAGAAGGATGATATAAATTCTTACCATAGTGATAGAATTGATTATAACATGAGAGTTAGGGGAAGATACGGTGAAAAAATTGGAGGATATTTTAGAGGGACTTGTTTCAAGTGTGGGGAAGAACCAATGCCAGGAAAGCCCAAGAAAAAAAACCAATGAAGCCCAAGCAAAATAACCAAAGGGAGAGTGAGGGTTGCACAAGTTAATGAGAAGTTTGAAGGGTCATTTAATTCTAAGGATGAACCAAACAAAGGTGAGTCACTTATCATGAGAAGGTCCTTGTGAAGACATGATTAGGAAGAAGAAAAATACAAAAGAAGAATTTGTTCATGTAACAATATGAAAATTAGGAGCTATGTGTTTTATGACCTTGTCATTTATAGTGGTAGTGCATATAATCTTGTATTATAAGAAATGATTGATAAACTAAAATTGAAGAAGTTAGAACATCTTAGACCATATAGGATTTCTTGATTGCAAAAGGAGCATAAAGTATTGATGAAAGAATAATTCTTGGTCAAATTCAAAATAGGTACGTATCATGATGATTTTTTTTTTGTGATATATAATGCCAATGGATGTGTGTCATTTGTTGTTAAGGAGACCATGTAAATATAATATAATTTATATACAAAATTGGGGAAAAAATACTTACAATATGATAATGAATTCTAGGAGACAAAAGTTGATTCCACTAAAGGAAAGATATTAGAAAGTTTGTAGTAGCACAAAGGGCTTTTTACTGGATGAAAGAAATTTGTTAGGTAGGTTGAGGCATGAGAATATGTGTTTGTCATTTATTCTAAAAATATGTAGCATGACAAACAAAACAACCACCACAAATGCAAATAATATATTAGAGAAGGAAATTTTAGAACTATTGCCAAAATATAAGGACATCAACTCAGAAAATATGTCAGGTGGATTACCAATAATAAGGATCATTAGTCATCACATAGACCTAATTATGGCCGTAACTTTATCAAATAAGTTGTCACATAGGATGAAACCAATTTAAAATGAATAATTGAACCAACAAGTGAAAGAGTTATTGAAGAAAGGTTTAATTAGATAGAGTTTAAATCTATGTTTGATATCCATGGTACTAGCACCAATGAAGGATGGTGAATAGAGGATATGTACGATCTCCAATGAAATCATTAAGATCACTATAAAGTAGAGACTCCCATTACCAAGGATATATGGTATAATCAACTATTTGAGTGGGGAAAAGTACTTTACCATTGTTCATGCATACTATCCATTTACTCTCATGAATATTGTTAGATAGATGTTGCAAGTGAACATGTTAAATATTTTTACATCATTAAGTCTTAAGTTTATTTTTCCTAGTTTATAATTGGTCTTCTACAACAAGGGTCAAATTCACCAACAAATAGTATCAAAGCATAGGCTATTGATTGGGTGGTTACTACATTGTTTGGAGTCTAATCCCTAGCTTTTACACTAAATTAAACACTACAATGGCTAGTTTGTTGTGGTTTGTGTATTATTGCTCACAAAAGAGAACTTTGATGGACCTTGTGAGAAACAAAAGTATTAAATCTATGGATAGCACATCAATTTTTGATATTAAGTAGTTCAATGGTTAGAACTTTGAAGTGTGGAAGTTGAAGATGGAGGATCTTCTAGTGGAGTGAGATCACTAGGTTGCAATAGATCTTCTTCAAGTAAATCCTCAATTATGTATCATGAAGGCTAGATTAAATTGGATAAGAAACCTTGAAGTACTATCTAGTTGTGTATTTCAAATTCTATGCTTATGAATGTATTTGAGGAAAAGACTACAACATTATTGTGGTAGCAGATAGGTACTTTATTTCAATCAAAAAGTCTTGTGAATAAACTAATCTTAAGAAAGAAATTATATTCTCTAAAAATAAGAGGAGATGTAGATACTAATGACTTGGGTAGTTTTAATATGATACTAATTCAAATTGCATCAATATGAGTCAAAATGGATGTTGCAAGTGTTAAATATTTTTACATCATTAAGTCTTAAGTTTATTTATCCTAGTTTATAATTGGTCATCTACAACAAGGGCCAAATTCACCAACAAATAGTATCAAAGCATAGGTTGTTGTTTTGGTTGTTAATACATTATTTAGAGTCCAAACCCTAGCATTTGCAGTAGTAAAGTCTACAGTGGGTATTTTTTTGTATTTTGTGTATTATTGGAAACAAAAGAGAAATTTGATGGACTTTGTGAGAAACCAAAGTATTAAATCTATGGATAGAACAACAAAGTTTGATATTAATTAGTTCAATGGTGAGAACTTTGAACTGTGGAAGATGAATATGGATGATCTTCTAGTGGAGTGAGATCAATGGGTTGCAATAGATCTTCTTCAATTAAACCTTCAAGTATGTTTCATGAAGGCTAGATTAAATTGGATAAGAAACCATGAAGTACTATCTATTTGAGTATTTCAAATTCTATGCTTATGAATGTAATTGAGGAAAAGACTACAAAATCATTGTAGTAGAATATAGGTACTTTATATCAAATCAAAATTCTTGTTAATAAACTAGTCTTAAGAAAGAAATTATATTCTCTAAAAATGAGAGGAGACTTAGATACAAATCACTTGAGTAATCTTAATATGATACTTATTCAAATTGAATTAATATGAGTTAAGATAGATGAAGAAGATAAGTGCATTAAATTACTTTGTTCTTTACTTGATTTATGAGTGTACTATCAGAAAATCTCCCCTTGGGGGCTTTTCCCTCCTAAGGTTTAGCTCCCGGGTCTTTAGTGTGCATTTAGGCCATCTTACATCATATTTTGACATCCCGATGAAATGAACCCTAGGTTTTATGAAAAATAGGACCTAGGGGGATCCCTTGAACCTAATCCCTAACCAAAGTGGGAGGGAGGACTTGGGCGCCCATGCCCTAGTCCTACCCTATTTTGGGTCAGGTCCAAATTTTTGATGTGGGCTTGTGATTGTTAATTACGTCCTATGGCAACATGGTATGTTTGCATTACAAAATTCTTGGTGGGAATGTTTGTAATTGCATATAAAAGCATGTTTAGAAATTCATTTGTAAACTAGATGATTATCATGATCTTTTGGCATCCTAAAGGTGATTCAAGGCTTTCATTATGTTGCAAGAGTAGATTTGTGTTGTCTATGTGTTTGTGTTTGCAGATTTAAACATCCATCTCCTCATGGAATGAAGAGCTTCTTCGTCCCATGCAATCTTCACTACAAGGTGATATCTATTATGTTTTTAAGCATTTATCATTTGATTTTGCCTCTGCCTCACAAGGGCACGCACTCTCTATATGATAATGGTGTTCAGAAGACTTAAGTGTCTATCTGGGGCTTGAATGAGGCAAGCCTTTAAACACCACAACCCCCTCCCAAAGTTTTCATGATTGCAGGTTATAGGTTGGAGGTACAGACAAAGTGAAGATGCAAGAGCTTACAACAAAGTGTCAGAATTGTAGATCAGAGTAGAAAAGAGCACCTTGGACTAGGGCACCCACTCCCTAGTCCTCAAAGTTCCACAATGGGAAAATCCTCGATATAGTAGACATAAGTAACAGATCTTGTTTCTAGATCTTGATAAAAGAAAGGCCTTGGACTTGGGCGCCCACTCCTTAGTCCCCAACTATTTCTCATCCCAAACTTTGAAAACAAGTACACATTCATTTACCATTTTACATCTCTCTATAGTAGGATTCTAAAAAATTTATCTATTTAAAGTAGTATTTGCATAATTAGGGTTTTTGATGTACAATTGAGCATAAGAGAAGATAATTGAAAATTAATCTGATCTTCCCTACATTTGTAAGTGACCAAGGACCTGATAGTGCTCTACCGCTCAATCCTAAGGTCCTTGAATGTAATTGGTGAAAGGAGGATACACACAAAGTTATCTAAACTAAAGAATCCAATTTTTTACCATTATAATGGGAAAAGTTGATAATGTTTGAATGCACAAGACAACTAAGAGGGAGCTGTGAATCAATTGTCTCAAAAACTTTAACCACTTATGAATATCAACACATCAAATGTTTAATCACTATTATTAAGATCTAACCATGAAAACATGAAACCAGAAGCTCAACACAATAACATATTAAACACATGAGACACTAGATTTCTTATGTGGAAAACCCTATAAGGGAAAAATCACGGCGGGTTTTATCCCATAGAAATACATATGTTATTACCAAAAAATAGAGGATCACTACCCAAAATTCTCACTGCAAATGTTGGGGCTCACTACCAAGATCGGCTCATTGCCAAGGGGTGGCTCACTACTATTGATGATTGTTTTTACACATTCATAACAAAAGTTAAAATTCACAAAATGAACCTAACTATCTTGAAAGATATGAAGAAATCAATTAAGATTACTTAATCCCAAGTTTCTGTATGGTCAGGTCTTGACCTTGTGGACAATTCAGTAGGTAAATATGAAGCTGTAATATGCAAGGGGCCTTACTTGACTTAAGGTAACTTATGACTCATTGGACTTGAATTATGCAAATTGTTGTAAATACCAGCAAATTATCTATCTCTTTGCATAAATTTGTTACTGTTTCATGAAGCTTTGTATGATTTATATTAAAACAAGCTTTTCCATTTCAAATATTATGAAGAGTGCCAAATATTAACTCAATTGTTCCTATTTCCTTCAAATGTCAAACAATCTCCTTTGAATTTCTGTGTTTAAGCTAAATATTTCAAATGTTTGGGAAAAGTTAGAGAAATTTAAATTGAACTTCATTCTGCTACAGGATCTAAATGTTCTGTCATGCACGTTATAAGAAGTATAGTAAACATGATCAAATTAATAGACTAAATCATTAAATGCGAATGTCTTGAGTATTTTCATGAACATACATTCAAGATTGCAAGCTTTAAGAGATATTATTTCAAATACAAAGAAGAGCCAGAAGACACTCTGAATATAGATGCAAAATTCTAGATTCATTTATATTCCAAACACAGTCATATATGATTTACAATGTATGAATGACTCTTAGCTTCATTAATCAACTTCACAGAAAACTTAAAATGTTTTACAGATAAAATAAGAAAGCTAGACATTCCACGCGTTCCTTAGTGCAGACACAGGCGACCTCTAAACTAAAATATTCCCTCTATTCAAAATGCTTGAACCAATTACAACTACTAGCTATCTTCTAAAAATCCATGTGTAAGTAATGTACAGGTAGCAAAGTTCCTTATATAGATTTTGAACTTCTCATTGCTACGGCTACCACTCCATCTACAGTTGAGATCTTTCTATTATTGATCTATGGTGAACATTCATCTCTAACCGTCTACCAAAATATCTAAATGGCATCTTTTCCCACTCAAAGGATGCTGTTGGAATCTTTCAAAAATAATAAGATTCCCCTATTCTTTGACTTTTACCTGCTGATACTCTTTGTTTGACTTTTTGTCAAAACCATTGCTCGCCCTTGTCTTCTCATTCACATATGCTTTGAAATTACAAATTACACCTTCTATAAAGGTGCGGTCCCCTCCTCGACTCTTTACCCATATGTACTCCTACATTACAACTCCTTTTAATTTCTTCTCTCTATTTTTTGATCCTTCTCTCTTCTTATATTTCCTCATTTTAGTGCTTTCTTCTACTAATGAATCCATCATTTGTTTGCTCATGTATGCTTAAGGATTTTCAATGCATGGTGTAAATATGGCATTAAACTCTATTAATGCCCTTTCTAACTCATATGCTGGCACTTCCATACATTCATGCTCTAAAAGTTTCTCTACTATCTTCTTGTGCATTCTAATCATTTCATCTGCTTTCTCTTCTAAATCTTGGACAACTGTTATACAGTTTCTGAGGTTATCTTCCTCAAATTTAAGCTCTAATCTTGTCTGTGGAACTTGACTTGCTAGTGAAGGGGTAACTACTCCATTAATTAACTCTTCTATTCTTTCTTCAATTTCTATCAGCTGTTCCAGTTTAGACTTACATTCTTCCTTTCTGAATTGGTATTTATGTATGAGTATACTACATTTACTCCTTTCTTCTGCAACTACTTTCCAACTCTCCACTGCCTGCTTTCTTACTTGATTTCCTTCTTGTACAAAATCTCTAAACCATTCATAAAAAATGTTAGCCTTGAGCTTTTTATTTTCCATGTCCCTTATTTCTTCCTTGGATATAACTGTTATGTTACTGGGTAGTTCTGGGACTGTTGCATTGGGATCAAATATCCCTTTAATAAATTGTTGTAGTTGGACAATGTGTCCTTTTAAGTATTCCTATTTATCTTTGTCCTTTCTCAGCATCTCTGTTGTCACTTAGTGCATATCCTCCCATTCATAAATGTGTTTTTCCCTGGTAGTATGTCCAAGGTCAAAATTTAATATCTTATACTCCTCCAAGACTATTTCTCTATTTTCCTTTCCTTTCTATGGTATGGCTAGGTTCAACATTCTAGATCCATCTGGACCTCTCTGTATTGCTGACATTGTCCTAGCCTTTCTTTTTTCTTTCCTTGATGTCTTCTCACCTAACAAACTCTTGATGTCAATTGGTACTAACTATACCTCTTTTTTCTCCTTTCTTATCTCTCCTACTAACCATGTAGGAATTTCTTTTGTGTCTTTTGTAGCCTTAACTTCATCAATTACCTCTTCATGATGTCTCTCTATTTCCATTTCTTCCTGTTGTTCCTGCTACTATTCTTGTTGTTCTTGTTCCATGGGATCATTTTTCTGTTCTTTTGATTCACCTTCATTTTCTTCTTCCTCAATTTCTGTATCTACTCCATCCTCAGCCTCTTCTTCAGGACCTTCTTCTTCTGATGGTTCTTTTTCCTAATCTTCTTTTGTATGTACTTTCTTTACATCTGGCATGTTAATATTCTCTATTTATTCTGCAACTTTATTCTCATCAACCTTTTCTATTTCTTCTTTACCTTCAGGCCTCTTGGTTTCATCTTCTATAATCTTGTCTTTTGTATCTTCACTTTCCTTCTCATCAAAATTTTCTTTTTCTTGTATATTTTCTGTATTTCTTTCTTCTTCACTTTGCTCATCATACATATTAAGCATATTCAAGACATTTGCTCCTGATGTGTCAGCTTTTGTTTCATCTTTTGTTTGATCATGCTTTTTTGTAATTATCTCTTTAGGTGTTCCTTCTTTCGCAGCTTCTTCAATCTTATGGGCCTCCTCTTGCACATCCTTGATAATTTTAGGAGGAACTAATGTACCAAATGGGTCCACCGATCATGTATCTTCTTGTACCTTTTCTTCTTCATGCTCTGAGCTTTGCTCAATCTCCATTTCAGCTTGAGCACTTTGCTCTTCCTCTTCACTTAGGAAATTACTAGAATCTTCTTCTATTTCAATCGCCTTTCCCTTATACATTCCTCTTTCTTCATTATCACTACTGTTAATGTGCATAGTCTCAATAGTTTGTTTGGCTTTGTGAGTTTCTTACTCTTGCTGCATTTCTCCAGCCAACTCTATTTTTACTTGAACATATGTTTGTCTTTGTTTTGATGAGGTGGAGGCACTAGGTATATTACTCAGTTTTGCACCTACCTTCTGTGCTCCAATTACACCACCTATATCAGAAGTCTCACCCTTTGACAAACTTATTGGGATTGCCCTTCTAACTTGTCCTGCTACACCTTTGGCAGTCTGTGCCTCTTCTGCACTAACCTCATGACTTATTGACTTTGCATCTATGAAAGTATCTAGTGCCACTGCAACTATTATTCCTAATGCATATGGATCCATTAAAGTAACATTTTTATCTTTTTCAACAATCTTGGCCTCTACAATCTTCCTTTTCTTCTCATAAAAGCACTGCAGATCCTCACTAGGCTCTCCTTTTTTTTTCTCCCTTTCTTTGGATAAGTGATATCTTTTCCTTTAGCTTTAAGTTCCTCAATTCTGTCTTTTAGCCATGTTTTTGAAAATAATATCACTGGCTTGGACAATATGTCCAGAGATGTATTCCAAGGTTGTGACCAGTCAAGCTTTGTAATAGGAGACAACCTTGCTTCTGCATAACTATGATGTAATAGTTTATCATCCTCCTAAACTTTTGGGGGTACATATATGTCACATGTAGACTTCATTTTCTCAATGGTTAATCCTTTATGAGCTCTTTTCCTCACTTCCCTATCATTTTTACAATCAGCCCAAAAATCTTCAATATGTATCTGATGTTTATACTTTTTATCAACAAAGTTTTGGATCCTATGGAAAGGATCAAATCTCCTGATTAAATCAAACTTTTGAAAGCCATAATATCTTAATTCTTGCTTTGAATATCCTACAACTTCCTCACTAAAACAAAAGTATTTTCCAATAGCCCAAGGCAACTTCAAATTTCCTCTAGTGAACTTCTTCTTATACATTCTAAAAACATTCAAAATTTGTCTTTAAAATTCCAAAATAATCAGCTTATCAGAAGGATATCTTGGCAGCATAAATGGCTTTCCCTCAAATCCTTCAGTACTTATATAAGTAAAATTTTCAAATTGAATGAACCAGGAACTATGCAATCCAATTGCATCCTCTGCATTTGTAAACAATCTCTTGTCAGGTTCCTCTCTCAAAACTCTTACCATGTAAGTATAAAACACATCATTGACTAAAGCAAACTTCTTTAATGCATTCTCCTCTTACAGTTTAGGGTAGTGTTCATACACTAATTTCCCAGGGTACCAACCCTTTCTATTGCATGTATATATGACCTAATTTTTGTTGCACATGAATATAACACATAAGAGGACAAATAAAAGGGCATCGTCTTTTGTTTTCTTAGCATGGTCTGCATCCAAATAGTTGTGCTTATTGCTTTGGCCTAGTGGATTTGCCCTTGCTCCTTTTCTCCTACTCTTATGAACTCAATAACAGTGAACATCCATGGTTCACATTTGGTGCCATCTCTCAGTCCAACCAACCTACTCAGTATTGTGATCATCAAATAAATTTCCTCCTTGAAGTATATTCTCATTAGATTTTTGTGTACCCTGGCTATAGCCTTGGGTTTATTTTTTGGGCTATACCAGCTATGGAATATTTTACCTTTATAGTCCCTTTCATTTACATATGAAAGTCTCCATTATATTAATCAATATCAATATCTCTCATTTTCTCATTGATTTCTAATCCAAATGTCTTGGCAATCCCCTCTATAGTTAAATCAGAAATAAGCCTATCATACAGCATAATCTTCCTTGTAGTTGGATCATATAAAGTCACATAGTCTAAACACAAATCTCTGGCCTCCATAGCCAGTCAGAAACCTATAGCCCTGTATAGTCCACTCTCCCAGATACATTTCATATCCTGTTAAGCATCTACAATAGTGATTTTCTGTAAAACATCTTCTACATCATAATTTCCTATATTCATATCCGTGCCCACACCAATCATACTGATTAAAGATGGATAACCTCTGTGTAAGGGCAATTCTTATTTCTCTATCTCTTTACGTGGTTTCCTCTCTTTTTTCACCTCGCCCCCTGTATCTTTCTTCTATTTCGGGGCCATCCTGTGGAAACATGCATCTTTTAACTTTCATTTCACTTTCCTGTCTAGGGTTTTTACTATGATTTTTTGCTTTTACCATTTTACCCTAACTCATTTATCCTTTCTATTTTTTTTATTTTTAAATTTGTTAATCCCTACCCATTTAATTAACAATTAAAACAATAATTTGACAAATGCCTACGTTTTAAACTGAAATTAACATCTGCATTTTACCATTTGAAATGTAACAGTGTTTTAGGATAAATACCTGTATTTCCTGACCATTGAATAGTTATCGTTGACTTACTTTTACCTTTTTCTCTTTCATCCAGCTATTATAACTCTGTCGCCTCAATGAGTTCTGCTCAATTCACTATAATAATTCTCTTTTCTGCAATTTTTAACTCTTAGCAATGTGTAAGTGAAATAACATAAAAATTTACCCTAACCCTTGTTAAATTTTATCCTTTTTGAGTGTTAGACTTGCATTAATTACAACAATTAATGTGCCAAAACTTCAGCCTTCTATTGTAGTGTTTGCATTTTAAAACTTTCTTACCGTTAGTTTAATTCTGCATACATCCTATTTCCCTTTGTATTTTCCCTTTTATCTTCTGTTTGTATATCCTCGTTGTATCTTTAAACATACAAGCATTTTATGCAAGAAATCAAACTAAAGCTCATTTCCTTTTTCTATGCTTTTCCGTACATCCTTGTATATCGTTGTTTGTATGTTATTCTTGTCTAAGCAAATATACAACAACATATACAAGCCCCCTCTTTACCTTTTATTTCCCGCAATGCTTTTATTCCTTTGTATATCGGGTATGTATATTATAAACATTCAAGTGTTTAAAACATACAAAGACTTTTCTGTATTTAATTTCTCTTTCGCATCCAGTTTGTATCTTTAACTTGTATCTTTTGCTTTGCATATCGGCTTGTATCTTGAAGACATACATTGTAATTATACAAACCCGACATGCAAATAGTGGGATCCACTTTACTTTTCTAATTGTATCTCCACGATGCATATAACATTTGTATCAAACCTTTATCTACAAGTCTGGTTACATACAACATTTAAGTATCTTCTTGTTGGACTTCTTATTTTATAAACCACAGTATATAGCCCTTTTCGGCTCTGACTTGTATATAACGTGAAATGCATCCTCTGATATACCTTAGGTCTCGATGTATCCTTTTAACCAAATTTCAATCTTTCCTGAATTCTGCATTGTATGTATATCACAATGCATGTCTCGAAAACATACATACAAATCACGAAATATACAACGATTACATCTCATTTCATAATCTTTTCGGTTCCGTGAGATGCATATCTCATTGTATATCACATTGTATGTTTTGATTTTGCTAAGTATACAAACCTAAAATACATTCAACAGACTCAACCGATTATTTATTTAAACCTTAAACTTTGTCAAGTCTGACTTGTATATGAAGATAAAGTATTAGAGAAATGCATACAAGTATAACAACATATATAAACCCAATGACTTCTTTATGTAACTCATGACAACACAACATACAAATGACTTTTCTATGTATCATACAAACCCTTCCTTGATACATTTACCAAAAAACACATATAACTTGCAAAATATTAGGAATTTTTAAATGGTTCAAAAAACAACCCTCACTCATTTTTGACAAGGAATTCACCCATATTCAGCCCTGGTACTTAATGTTATTTTTCTTTATTTTCAACAAGGTTTGTAACTTTCACTTCTTTTTCCCTTTTACCACCAAGCGAACCCACACAAACAAGTAAAGAAGCCAGCCACAGCAGGGGTCCTCATTTTGTAAAGAAGTAAAATGGGGCATGTTGTGAGCATCACAACAACTAGAAACCAAACAAAATAATTAAATTAAAACCATTAATGAAAACTAAATGAAATAAATCTGTAATTTCCAACTATCTTTCCTGCAAATCATTATCTAACTTGAGACCTAATGTATTCAATAAGGTGGATGAATTTTTCCTTTAGTTTAAGTGGGTGCACATGATTAATAATCCTCATCTTGAAAATCAGTTGAACAAACTAGTGACTGATATTAGACTACATAGTTGATGTCATTCCCTCATAGCCAACCGGATAGAGCCTTGTTGCCAGCAGGCATCCATAGCCCCAACAAGGTTATCATTACAATTCTCCTAAGTAGAGCCCCACTGCCAGCAAGTGTATATAGCCTTGATAGAGTTACTTAGATGACTTAACCTGGATTTTAGTAAAATCTATTTTATTTATTTATTTATTTTATATTTTATTATTTGATAGAGATTTCATAAGATATTACAGTTGTAACTTCATGATGCAAGGAATGATCACTTGCTGAAATTAAGCTAAGAATTGTAATGGTAGCAAGGGTGACCTATGATTTTTCACCTAATATCTACACTAGTAAGTTTAACAAACCCAAGGATTTTAGGTGTGTCATTGTGAGAAACATCCCTTGAATACTCAAACCACAGTTATTGAATACAAAATTTTACAAGTCAACTAACTTTCTACATTCATGACAGTCACAACAAGTTCTGTATAAATTTCAAATAATTAACTTGAATGTTCTAAATTTTCTATTGTTTTCAGTGGTTGTTAGTCTAATCTTGTATACTTCAAAATAAAACAAACACCCATACTAAGGCAACACAACACACAAACAAACACAAAAAAAAACAAAAAAAAACAACACCGAACAAACTGTACATTATTTACATTATGATACAACATAGACCAACAATCCTCACCTCAAACCTGGAAGTAATGTTTCAAATGTTGGCCATTAACTAGTAATGGCACATCTTCTCCAGTCAAGGTCTTAAGCCTGAAAGTATTGTCTCCTATTATTTCTGAAACATGTAATGGACCTAACCATAGTTTGTCAAATTTTCCATGATTCTTTTTCCTTTCATGTGCTTTATCCCAGTACAGCACTAAGTCTGCAATTCTAAATGTTTTGAATCTTACTCTTTTGTCAAACCATCTTTTAACCACTGCTTGATGTTTAGCGAATTTCTCAATGGCTTCATCTCTTTTCTCATCCAGTTGCAACATCTGTATTATTCTGGCTTCTCTGTGATCATCAAAGCCTAAATATTCATTAGCAAACTTCCAAACTAGTATTCTTAAATTTACTGGAAGTATGGGATCAGTCCCATAAACTAGGTGATAAGGTGCGTTGCCTAAGGCAGACTTAACCTTAGTCCTATCTACCCACAACGCATACTTTAGCAATGTGTTCCATTCTCTAGGATTCTTTTCAATTAGCTTCTTGATTATATCCAATAAAATCTTATTTTTGGACTCAGCTAACCCATTCCCCTGAGGATAATAGTTTGAAGAAAAATTTAAGACTATCCCATAGTCAAACACCCATTTAGAAAATTTTAGAGAAGAAAATGTAGGTCCATTATCACATACCATCGAGTATGGAGCTCTAAACCTTGTTATGATGTTTTTTTCAAGGAACTTGATAACTACCTTAGTAGTAGAGAACTTGCAACATGTGGCTTCAGTCCACCTTGTACAATAATCAGTCATTGTCAATATAAATTTATGTCCTATAGATGATGGAGGATTTATGACTCCAATGAAATCTAAGCCCCATTGTGAAAATGGCCTAGACTCAATGACTAGCTGTAATGGATTAGCTTGATTCCTTCCTTTATCTGCTGTAGTTTGATAAATGTGACAACTTCTAATGTGACTCTCAGTATCTTTAAACATATTAGGCCAATAGTATCCTACTCTCAATATCTTATGTGTTGTGGCTAAATGGGAACCATGAGTAGTTCCATACTTATCATGCAATTCTAACAACGCATTCTCTGCTTCAACTCTGTTTAAACATCTTAAATATATTCCTTCATGGTTCTTCTTGAATAGAAGACCTCCTTGTACCATGTATTTCTGTGCTTTGATCTTTAAAGCTCTCCTCTGAGAGGATTTCATCTTACTTGGGTATTTTCCTAATATTAGGAAAGGATTCAAATCATCATACCATCCTGATGTCTCATTAGTATTCAACACATATTGTTGTTTCACCAAATTTGGATCTGTATTTGCTATGGTCTGCACTAATGCTTGTCCTCTGACCAACTTCATTGGGATAATTTCCATATCAAACTCTTGCAAAGTTGTAATCCATTTAGTTCTTTTCTCTCTAGGTTCATTCTGCATCAACAGCATCTTGACGGCTGCATCTGGTACTATAGCCTTAACCTAACTGCGTAAGATATAATGTCTAAACTTTTTCACTACTCTTACTAGTGCAAATGCCTATCTTTTTGTATCAAGATATTTCAGTTGTGCATCCTTCAGAGATGCACTCATAAAATATATGGGCTTCTCTTAATTATCTTCTCCTTTCTGTGTCAAAGTAGCTGCAACTGAATGTGAAGATGCAAAGGAATAAATGTAAAATGGCTTTGTATAATCTAGACTTGTCAACACAGGAGCATTAGAAATAGCTTCCTTGATATCTTCAAATGCGGCTTTAGCCACTGGTGTCCATTCTATCACTGCATCCTTCTTCAACATGGCATTCAACAGTTGCACAATTTCTGCAAACCCTGTAATAAACTTCCTGACAAAGTTAATCTTACCAAAATATGATTTTAGTTCCTTCTTACTATTTGGTAATTGCAATTTCTTTATTCCTTCTATTCTATTAGGATCAATAGATATTCCATTTTCAGAAATGACATGTCCTAATAGTTTCCCTTCAGTTACGCCAAATGAACATTTCTTTGGGTTGAGAGAAATCCTATACCTTTCACATCTTTTAAGTACTCTTCTCAGACCTTCAGCATGAGTAGATACATCTTTGGAATAAATAGTTAAATCATCTATATAAATTACAATGCATTTACCTGACAATCCACGAAATGCAATATCCATGGCTCGCTAAAAAGTGGCACCTACATTAGTTAGACCAAAAGGCATTCTTCTGTATGCATAGTTACCCCATTCACAAGTAAAAGTGGTTTTCAACCTGTCTTCTTTATCAACTAAGACTTGGTTATATCCTAAAAATCCATCTAGAAAAGATAACATCTTAGCTCCATTCACTGCTTGTAACACTTCATCTATGGGAGGCAGAGGATAATTATCCTTTTTAGATGCCTTGTTCAAATTTCTAAAATCTACACGTAACCTAATGTCTCCACTTTTCTTTCTGACAGGTATCAAATTAGCTACCCAGGTTGTGTAACACCCCACTAGGAAACCCCAGAGGACAACACAACCAAGCTAAATAAAAAGGATAATTTTTTTTTTAAAGATAGAATAACAAAGGAATGTCAAACACATCAATACATATCATTAAAATAACTTGTGCTCTAAGGTTGCAAAGTTGCATTACTTATTAAACTATTTACAGGATCAAGAATTAACTAACATCAATAGTTTAATTCTAATCTGTTGCTTCACATGTAAGAGCACATACATTTCCATGATATAACAATAAATAAGAAATCAACAAGATCATATAATTAGAACTACAAGTACATATACAATTTCCCATACATAAAGGTACATCATATCATCATTCACACTATCACTTTTTAGATTACATTGGAATACTTACAATATGATATATCTGATACACAAAACTAGCACATGAGAATAAATAGCTGTCTCATCAATCTGGAATATAATCTAGAATCTGCATCACAAGATCCATTCTTCTCACACACAAACAGAAGCAAGGGAAAACCAATAGAGAAAATAGCACAACCACCCGACGATGTGGAACCCTAAGGTCCACCCCTTATGCTAGGAGATAACAATAAGGTCCCACTAAGAAAATAATCAAGAAAGATAGTAGACCAACAGGTGCAAGGACTACACATGACTCCAAAATAACACTAGTCAATAAGGACATCACAAGTAACTCAAACATCACTTCCAGAGGCATTCACAAAATAAAGGGGAGAACACAACTAGAGAAAGCTAGACTATAGTAGGGATGAGTGTCATCGCATGGTCCTAGCATGGGTTACCTTGACAGTCTCTAGCTAGACACCGGCCCCCATCCATGGGTTACTCTGACAGTCTCTCACTAGGTGCTGGCCCCCATCTATGGTTACCCTAATAGTCTCTCACTAGATGTCGGCCCCATAGGGTGACACATGCAGAATCAACATTCTTTTCATGAGGACAAGGAAGTTGATTTTTCCAACCATGGCCTTCTCATCTCATCCTTAGCCTAAATGAGCACTACAGGCATGAGTGAGGCATCAAATTATCTTGATTAGTGTGAAAACTACCCAACCGTCTAAATTTATTATTAAGTTATCACTGGATTAACAACTTCCAATGGGTTACCCTGACAAGCCACTTTGGGCACCGGCCCCACATTGAAAGCCACTCCCCCTTCACCGCATCAAGATTCTCCAAGCCTAAAACAAAACCCAAGCCTGAACTATCACATTTCTCATCATGATACATTTAAAATATAAAGTATACATCATTTCACATTACACGGAGCAAGGCATTACCCATCTTGCATAGTTATCATAACCACATAAATCCATAAACAAAGGGGAGTCAACATATAACGAATACATATTCAACCATTAGCAAGATTACATAATCACAGGAGTCATACACATGCCTACCCCTCTTGGCCTTTGGAATCAACTTTCCCAAATGACACAAACACTTGACACACAAAACACTATGATCTCACATCACATTCACTCTCAAATGCACATCATCTCCTAATAGACTAAACTAAGATCCTTCATCAATAATTCAAATATAAGACCACAATTGTGACATATGACATAATGCACTAATTATAGGTCTTAAAGAATGTAACATTAATTGAATAATGATCAATCATCTAACAATCATAAAGTAAATCTTCTTCAACAATATAGAACTATCATATTCCAACCACTAGTAATAGTTACTTTTAGGATCATAAGATATAAGAGTCCACGAGTAACAATATTTTAATAGTTCCCAAGACTTATGTTAATTTCATTTAATTAAAATGACTGTGGACAAATTGCAAATAACTCTAAGACATACAAATTAAACACAACAATTATTTACACTATTTACATTGATATAGATTTAATTAATAATCTAGATAATTGTAAATACTATTAAATATAACTGTAAAAGCAAGGCTAAAAGCCTATAATATTAGAATGTGATAAATATCTTACACTAGTTAGAATCACAAGATACCAAACCCGAAGCTACAATGAAAGAACATTGTTCTAAAGTTAGGTTGAGAGGAAAAGAATACAAAACAATAAAACATTCCTATAGATCTAACATCTTCATCAAATCTACTACACTTTTAACCACATGCATAAGATAGAATTATCACAAAATAAATTTGTTGAGAAGGTTTTAAAATCTACCAACAATGTAAAATGTGAAAGCATAGACAGAGCATCCCGACTAATTGATGGAAAGCATCAAAGAGAGTCATATGATGGAAAGCAATGCTTGTAGGATATGTACAAAATGAATTTGTTGAAAAATCTTAGAGAAACCCAAATAAAAAATATAGAGTTATTGGTGACGCAACTAACTGTTTTAATAGAGACAAAAATGATGAAAGGTAGACAGTCACAAAACATTCATATCTCCCCAACCACAAACTATGTATGGATGATTTTTGGATATAATTTAGATAACTCAGTCATGCACCATATATAAAAAAGTTAAAGAAACCCAATTCGTAAAACTAAAGTTATGGCTAACATAACAAACTGCTAAAAGAGAGATGAAATGGCTGAAAGGTAGTCAGTCACAAAACATTTATATCTCCAACATGACAAACTGGGTATGGACAATTTTTGGATATGATTTAGATAACTAGGTCGTACAACACATATAAAAACATTCAAGAAACTTAGTTCGTAAAACTAAAGGTATCGCTAGTGTAACATACTGCTTAAATAGAGATGAAATAGCTGAAAGGTAGTTAGTCACAAAACATTCATATCTCCAAAACAGAAAACTGGGTATGGACAAATCTTTGATACGATTCATGAAATGAGCTCATACAGCACATATAAAACATTTAGAGGAACCCAGTTCACAGAATTAAAGTTATGGCTTCCATAATAGACTGTAAAAATAGAGATGAAATGGGCGAGAGATAGACAGTCACATCAATCGATGATTCCCAGAAATGCAATGATAGAGACATGCACAATTGGATCTGATAACAAGGTTTCTAACCTCTCAAGTAAATTACAATCAACAAGAAAAATCATAAATCAAATCTTTGCTTCAACAGAAAAATGAGAAAGATATTAGAACCAAAGGAACCTGATTTCGCTTGCTTGACTGGCCTGAAGATTCGATGCCGGGTTCAACTGCTGCAGCCACAAACCAGTCTCTCCCCAAAAGTTCCATCTCCTCAAGATTATTATGAGAGAGAAATCTCCCCCCAAATACAGCCCAAAAACTCCCTATTTTTAGCAAAATAAATCCCCTAAAATATTCTAGAAGATTCCTCCCAAAAAAGGCAATAGATTCTCCTTTATTACTTTCTTACAATTTGCTATTTTAACCAAACAATAATTTCTCTCTAATTCTATTTATTTTAGAATTTGCTATTTATTTCATTTACAACTACACAAGATTCATTTATGATTTTATCTACTTTAGTATTTTCTATATTTATATATATGACAGCTTGCAAATATTATCTATTTTATTGCCATTAACACAACATTAAATTATAATAATATATTATTCATCTTTAGCTAGCATTTACATTTATTATTTTTTTATTATTATTTATTTTCATAAACTAAATTTCTCATAAGGGCATTTATATTTATTTAACCAAAAATACTCTCATACCTAATAATATTATTTTAATGCAACAATTAAGCAAAGCAACAATCAAACAATGCCAACAAAATAACTCCAATGCCGAACAATACCTGACACAATGCACAATCAGAAAGCAAGACCACCACAACAATGACTAACTATCATGACCAAACCGACTACACTGACAGGGTGCATAGCCGAATACTCATCCTCTTCAAGGATGATGGCTAAGTTAGGGGACCATATGTTATCTCCATTTAATAGTTCCATTGGTTAAGGCATGCTCAGACCTATTAATTCAAGTGGAGTCGATGCTTGGTACCTGAAACCTTCAGCAAACAACACGGTCGGACATGTATATATATATATGCAATCATGTAGTCATACACATAGTGAAAGGAAGTCGCAGTGTAGTAGGGTACTCATGCATGAGTAATGTGACACTGTTCCTTTCACCAACACATCAAACATGTAATCACAACACACATATCAATTAGTTACTGAACAACTAAGTAAGAACTATCATCAGATAGTCACATGATCCTCATAATACGATTGATCCACACAAAACATCATAACCTCCTATGATAGAGAATCAGTCACGTAAAACTCAATTCTAACATATGACAATCATAGTAAAATCGACATCATAATCACCAGAATGCAAGGCAATGTCAGAGCATGTGAATTATTAGTATTACAACAAGGTTCATAGATAAAATATACTAACCTAAGTATTCTGATTATTTACATTCATCCTCACGCTCCTTAGTCCAACCACCTGTACATCCAAGGTGAAACTGGAGGGGCACTACATCCTCCCCCCCTAAAACTTGACTTACTCCTGGAAGTCACAGACTAGGGTGAAAACATAACATATTAGTATTGCAATTTTCTATTGCCAACATAAACATCCATTTTAAGCATTTGTTCATAAGACAGACACAATCGTTTAATAAAGACAAGACATCAATTCCTCACCTTTAAGATGTATCATGTTGTCTACATATAACCAAACACAAATATTTTGTGAATTTCATATGATTTAGGGAACTGTACTTACATATTATCAAGGAAAAATACATCTGATATCTTATTTCTACTATAGTTCCAACTAATTGTTAAATATGCAAAGTACAATTCTCCGTGGAGTCCTCCCTTGTACATACTATCAAAGGTTTGAAATGAACATGATAGAGACAACACTTAACACCGAACGGGGCCAATGGAAGAAAACATTCAGAATAGCCACCATAAAAATTCAAAGAAAGTACAAACCCAAGTGGGAATAACCAAATCCAATCTTAAGTCACAGAATGCCTATAATTTTCAACGATGAATTAAATATAAAGAAAAGAGTTTTGGTGACCACTCCTATCATAAGAGAGTTAAAAGAAAGCAAATTCACTATTAATCCCCAACAACACATGAATCAACCATCAAAAATTTCAAAATAACCAAATTACAAACAAATCCACATCGCGATGTAGCTAATTTTAGCCACAAAAAGGGAGTATCCACTACACAACACCCAAGGACACAAGGTCCTGAATGCGTTAAAGAATGTACACCAAACACACGATCAACTAGGTTCTCTATATCCTCATATCTAAGAAAATTTTAAACAAGGATTTAAGGCAACACAGTCGCTACTTTTCCACACAAATTTCTATCTTTTAATGTAGTACAATTTCTCTTTACCAAGCTATGAACATAGCAATTACTTCCTTATGCAAGAAGATATTTATAGAGGGAATGTATGATATCACACACAAGAATAATTCAAAACTCTAATTGACTTACAGTATCACATTCATGGTCCCATGGGTCCAACGTAACTCCAGTTTGATCTCATGCACATAGTTCTTACACATGCATTCACAATGATAACTTTCATAAATCACAACAATTCTTCCACATGAGGTCATGACCAACTAGGGGTTAGATATAGATTATCAAGCAACCTTGAAAAGATACCCCATACATGACAACATCACACAACCACATGACTCACCAGATGACCAAGTCATTCCAATACTTAATTACATGCACTATCATTCAGGAATTCATATTTGCAAATATATTATCACATTTTTATAAATGAAGAAGAAAGAATACATCGTACACACATATGTAAACAAAACATAAATAATTCATTTCTTAAAGAGCAAGTCTATAAACTTATCAACCTTCTAATTTAATACAAATGCACATGGGTGCGAGGTACTACTACCAACACACCACAGAGAGAAAATCACTTAATGTAGAGAAAAAACAACAATCCAGAGGTCTCAGTGTTGCAACCTGGCTTTGATACCAAATGCAAAGACCTACTAGGAAACCCCAGAGGACAACACAACCAAGCTAAATAAATAGGATAATTTTTTTTTAAAAGATAGAATAATAAAGGAATGTCAAACACATCAATACATATCATTAAACTAACTTGTCCTCTAAGGTTCCAAAGTTGCACTACTTATTAAATTATTACAGGATCAAGAATTAACTAACATCAATAGTTCAATTCTAATCTGTTGCTTCACATGTAAGAGCACATACATTTCCATGATATAACATTAAATAAGAAATCAACAAGATCATATAATTAGAACTACAAGTACATATACAATTTCCCATACATAAAGGTACATCATAACATCATTCACACTATCACTTTTTGGATTACATTGGAATACTTACAATATGATATATCTGATACACAAAACTAGCACATGAGAATAAATAGTTGTCTCATCAATCTGGAATATAATCTGGAATCTGCATCACAAGATCCATTCTTCTTGCACACGAATAGAAGCAAGAGAAAACCAGTAGAGAAAATAGCACAACCACCCGATGATGTGGAACCCTAAGGTCCACCCCACGTGCTAGGAGATAACAATAAGGTCCCACTAAGAAAACAATCAAGAAAGATAGTAGACCAACAGGTGCAAGGACTACACATGACTCCAAAATAACACTAGTTAATAAGGACATCACAAGTAACTCAAACATCACTTCTAGAGGCATTCACAAAATAAAAGGTAGAACACAACTAGAGAATGCTAGATTGTAGTAGGGATGAGTGTCATCACATGGTCCTAGCATGGGTTACCTTGACAGTCTCTAGCTAGACATCGGCCCCCATCCATGGGTTACCCTGACAGTCTCTCGCTAGGTGCTGGCCCCCATCTATTGTTACCCTGACAGTCTCTCACTAGATGTTGGCCCCATAGGGTGACACATGTAGAATCAACATTCCTTTCATGAGGACAAGGAAGTTGATTTTTCCAACCACGGCCTTCTCATCTCATCCTTAGCCTGAATGAGCACTATAGGCATGAGTGAGGCATCCAATTATCTTGATTAGTGTGAAAACTACCCAACCCTCTAAATTTATTATTAAGTTATCACTGGATTAACAACTTCCAATGGGTTACCCTGACAAGCCACTTTGGGCACCGGCCCCACATTGAAAGCCACTCCCCCTTCACTGCATCTAGATTCTCCAAGCCCAAAACAAAACCCAAGCCTGAACTATCACATTTCTCATCATGATACATTTACAACATAAAATACACATCATTTCACATTACATAGAGCAAGGCATTACCCATCTTGCATAGTTATCATAACCACATGAATCCATAAACAAAGGGGAGTCAACATATAATCAATACATATTCAACCATTAGCAAGATTACATAATCACAGGAGTCATACACACATGAGTAGCCCTCTTGGCCTCTGGAATCAACTTTCCCAAATGACGCAACCACTTGACACACAAAACACTATGATCTCACATCACTATCACTCTCAAATGCACATCATCACCTAATAGACCAAACTAAGATCCTTCATCAATAATTCAAATATAACATCACAATTGTGACATATAACATAATGCACTAATTATAGGTTGTAAAGAATGTAACATTAATTGAATAATGATCAATCATCTAACAATCATAAAGTAAATCTTCCTCAACAATATAGAACTATCATATTCCAACCAATAGTAATAGTTACTTTTAGGATCATAAGATATAAGAGTCCATGAGTAACAATATTTTAACTAACAGTTCCCAAGACTTATGTTAATTTCATTTAATTAAAATGACTGTGAACAAACTGCAAATAACTCTAAGGCATACAAATTAAACACAACAATTATTTACACTATTTACATTTATATATATAATTATTTACACTATTTACAATTATTTACACTATTTACAAATATAATTGTAAAAGCAAGGCTAAAAGCCTATAATATTAGAATGTTATAAATATCTTACACTAGTTAGAATCACAAGATACCAAACCCGAAGCTACAATGAAAGAGAATTGTTCTAATGTTAGCTTGAGAGGAAAGGAATACAAAACAATAAAACATTCCTATAGATCTAACATCTTCATCAAATCTACCACACTTTTAGCCACATGCATAAGATAGAATTATGACAAAATAAATTTGTTGAGAAGGTTTTAAAATCTACCAACAATGTAAAATGTGAAAGCATAGACAGAGCATCCTGACTGATTGATGGAAAGGCTCAAAGAGAGTCATATGATGGAAAGCAATGATCATAGGATATGCACAAAATGAATTTGTTGAAAAATCTTAGAGAAACCCAAATAAAAAATATAGAGTTATTGGTGACGCAACTAACTGTTTTAACAGAGACGAAAATGATGAAAGGTAGATAGTCACAAAACATTCATATCTCCCCAACTAAAAACTGGGTATGGAATATGTTTGGAGATAATTTAGATAACTAAGTGGTGGACCATATATAAAAAAATAAAAGAAACCCAGTTCATAAAACTAATGTTATGGCGAACGTAACAGACTGCTAAAATAGAGATGAAATGGCAGAAAGGTAGTTAGGCACAAAACATTCATATCCCTAAAATGACAAACTAGGTCTGGACAATTTTTAGATATGATTTATATAACTAGGTCATATAGTATATATAAAAACATTAAAGAAACCCAATTCATAAAACTAAAGGTATGGCTAATGTAACAGACTGCTAAAATAGAGATGAAATGGCTGAAAGGTAGTCAGTCACAAAACATTCATATCTCCAAAATAGAAAATTGGGTATGGACAATTCTTTGATATGATTTGGAAAATGAGGTCGTACACCACATATAAAAATGTAGAGGAACCCACTTCACAAAATTAAAGTTATGGCTACTGTAATAGACTGTAACACAGAGATGAAATGGGCGAGAGATAGACAGTCACATCAATTGATGATTCCCAAAAATGCAATGATAGAGACATGCACAATTGGATCTGATAACAAGGTTTCTAACCTCTCAAGAAAATTTCAATCAATAGGAAAAATCATAAATCAAATATTTATTTCAACAAAAAAATGAGAAAGAAATTAGAACCAAAGGAACCTGATTTTGCTTGCTTGACTGGCCTGAAGATTCGATGCTGGGTTCAACTGCTACAACCACAAACCAGTCTATCCCCAAAAGTTCCATCTCCTCAAGATTCTTATGAAAGAAATCTCCCCCCCAAATACAGCCCAAAAACTCCCTCTTTTTAGTTAAAGAAATCCCCTAAAATCTTCTAGAAGATTCCTCCCAAAAAAGGCAATAGATTCTCCTTTATTACTTTCTTACAATTTGCTATTTTAACCAAACAATAATTTCTCTCTAATTCTATTTATTTTAGAATTTGCTATTTATTTCATTTACATCTACACAAGATTCATTTATGATTTTAACTACTTTAGTATTTTCTATCTTTATATATATGACAACTTGCAAATATTATCTATTTTATTGCCATTAACACAACATTAAATTATAATAATATATTTATTCATCTTTAGCTAGCATTTACATTTATTATTCTTTTATTATTATTTATTTTCATAAACTCAATTTCTCATAAGGGCATTTATATTTATTTAACCAAAAATACTCTCATACCTAATAATATTATTTTAATGCAACAATTAACCAAAGAGCAATCAAACAATGCCAACAAAATAACTCCAATGCCAAACAATAGCTAACACAATGCACAATCAGAAAGTAGGACCACCACAACAATGACTGACTATAATGACCAAACTGACTACATTGACAAGGTGTACAACCAGATACTCATCCTCTTCAAGAATGATGGCTAAGTTAGGGGACCATATGTTATCTCCATTCAATAGTTCCATTGGTTAAGGCATGCTCAAACCTATTAATTCAAGTGGAGTCGATGCATGGTACCTGCAGCCTACAACAAACAACACAGTCGAACATGTATATATATTTATGCAATCATGTAGTAATACACACAGTGAAAGGAAGTCACAGTGTAGCAGGGTACTCATGCGTGAGTAATGCTACAGTGTTCCTTTCACCCACACATCAAACATGTAATCACAACACACATATCAATCAGTTACTAAACAACTAAATAAGAACCATCATTAGATAGTCATATGATATTCATAATACGATTGATCCACACAAAACATCATAACCTCCTATGATACAGAATCAGCGACATAAAACTCAATTCCAACATATGATAATCATAGTAAAATCAACATCATAATCACTGGAATGCAAGGCAATGTCAGAGCATATGAATTATTAGTATTGCAACAAGGTTCATTGATAAAATATACTAACTTAAGTATTCTGATTATTTACATTCATCCTCACACTCCTTAGTCTGACCACTTGTACATCCAAGGTGAAACTGGAGGGGCACTATAGGTTGAATGTCTAACTGGGAAAATTATTCTAGCAGACAGTAGTTTTTTCACTTCTTCAAAAATCAAAGGTTCTAAAATGGAATTCATAGGCCTTTGCTTCTACCTAAATGGTTTGACATCTGGTTTCAAAGGTATCACATGAGTTATGATGGACGTATCATATGTTTTCAAATCCTCATATATCCGTGCTATGACCTGTTTGTACTCTTTCAGAACATCTACAATTTCTTTTCTCAACTGTTTAGAACAAACCTTTCCAATTAGTATATTTTGTGGACTTTGCTCCATTCCAAGGTTATATGGATCACACTTACCTCCCTTAGTTTTGGGCAGATCCTTCTGTCTTACTACCCCATCAAAATCTAAAATCTTTTCTAACTCAATCACTCCCTTAGGTAAGAAATCTCTTTTTAAGTTGATTATGTCTTCTTCATCCCAAGACACATCAGGCCTTTCTTGTTCATCAATGATTTGAGCTTCAAATACCTCATTACAAGTTAGAAAATGTACAATTTACTGATCCCCTTCAAATACCTGAAAGTGAGTAACATTAACTAGTATGCTAGGAACATTTACTAATTCAATAGCAAATCTTTTTAACCCTGACAACGTTAAGGGTTCTAAAGTGCTAGTAGCAACTGCTAGTGCATCTAGTCTATGGTTCAATTCTTTAGGGATATGTTCTATGTTAAAAGCATCAAATGAATCTATCAAATCCCACACCCTATGCCTGTAGCAAACCATCTTTTTATAATTACATGCATACAATTTCCTTACTTGTCTGACTACTAACTCAGAATTTGAAAATACTCTGATCATTTTTACCTTTTTCTTGATAGCCATGACCAGTCCATAGATTAAAGCTTCATATTCTTCCACATTGTTAGTACAAGAAAATTGTAGCTTGTATGCTGCTAAATATGATTTACCATGAGGATCTATAAGTTCTACACCCGCACCTGCACCTTGTTTCAATTTGGATCCATCACATTTTAGTGTCCACATGCCATCTTTATTCTTTTGACCCTTTACTTTGGCATGTTTTTCTTTTTCTATCACATGTGAGGTGCTATCTTGTTCATTGATAGGCAATTCATTTTGACTTACTTGTACACTTATCCTTTCAGTTTGTAGATCAGAATGACAGACACTTTTGTCTTTTGTCTCTTTTTCTAAATTTGGAGTTACTAGATTTATTTTGTTTGAAAAGTATCTCTCTCATTGATTACGATTAACCTTTCCTTCTTGCAGTTCCATCCCCTTTGTGCATTTTATGTATTGATACTCAATAATATCTCTGTACATTCGACAATTCTCTTCAGAATGTGGCTTATCATGGACTCTACACATGTTTTTGTACAATTTGCATTGAACTAGAATATTTTGTTCCATGCACTTTTCCATTTCCTGTCTAATGACCTGACTAAAATTATTCATTGCATTGTTTTCTTCATCAGAAGAATTTCCATCAGACTCAATGAATAATATTGTTTCCTTACTGACATGTTTTTCCCTAAAATTTAGCATTAAGATTTCTTCAATTTGTACCCCTCTGTTAGTGACCCTATAAACACTAGGTTCAACAGAAGCATACAATATCTCATTAGTCCTATTGTATTTTGTAATCATGTGTTTCATCCTAGGTTTAGCTTCTATCCTAATCTTATTTGGAACACCTCTCCAAGGTAACCACATATGTGAAAAATAAGTGGCCATATATCCATTCAATGTTTTAGACCAATCTCTACTCAACAACATCCCATGATTCACAGGTATATCTACTACCTGAATGTCAATAAACTGACTCACCCTAGGATCTGAGGCTAACTGTATTTGAATATACATTAGTTCTCCTATCACATTAACCTTAGTTTTATCCAACTGTGTAACAACATTGGTAGATTTGGCAGGGGTCAGTCCTAAATTTTTGCATATCCCTAAAGGCATTACATTAGCTAATGCACCAGAATCTACCATACAATTATGTATGTTCTTTCCAAACATTCTAATGGTTAACAAGAAAGGAGGAGCTTCTTTCTTATCTGCATACATGACTACATTGGTGTTGGAAGGCTATTCAGTTTTCTTACTTTTTTCTTTTGGCTGTGCATCCCTACTAGGAACATTCACCTCAGCAGAAATCTCACCTATCATAGATGCATCCAAGGATTTTATGAAAACATTTCTAACCCCTGGACTTTTCAACAACTCGCACAATGGTATACTAACTTTGATATTCTTTATCTCTTTAGACAGATAACTCATCAACCTCATTGTTTCTACTGTCTCTGTTTTACTTGTTTGGACCTTTTGTGCTACTGTTCCATTATTTACATGATGATTGGCCTTTAATATAGTAGGATTATTACTAGCGTTCTGGTCTAGGGGGGTATTGAAATTGTTATGAGCAGTGGAAGTGGTGAAAGGACCTCCTGGCCTAGTGTTATTTCTCATATTGTAAGTATGATTTTTATTTGACTGTTGAAAAGTTTGTACCTCCTCTGTCTCTTATAACACTTCATTGTCAGCTTCAAAATGAAACTGAAATGCATTTAGTACTAAGGCTGATTCAGGATATAGGTTCTCACAAAAATATGGCTCATCTTCTAACAATTGGTCCTCTTCCTCTCTGGTTGCAAAGGTAAAAGTCTCTAAGACTAAAGCAGTATCATATCTTGAGGGCACTATTTCATTACCTTTGGGAATGGGAAATTCAAAAGTAGGAGCCTATACATCTACATTAAAAATACTTGCTACCAGATGAAACTGAGGGCAATCTAATTCAGCATGGGCACTAGTATTATGAATTCTACACCAATTATTTAATTCTACATTGGCCATTTGAATCCTAGTTGTTTGTTTTGTATCCTGGTTATCCAAATTTTCAAATGGAGAAGCTAGAGTGTCATTATTTGGCCTTGTGTTCAATGTCTTGGGTGGACTTGGTTGATTTTGATTCCAATTATTATTACCCTAGGCTCTATTATCTACAGTAGGTCCTCTGTTTTGCATCTATTGTCCTTGATTATGATTCTGATTCTCACTGTAATTCTAGTTTTGATTTGAACCCTGACCCTTGTTATAATTTTGATTGTGATTTTGGTTGTGGTTTGGGTTGTAGTTTTGGTTTTGACTCAGGTTATAATTTTGATTATATCCCTAGTTGTTTCTACCATAGAAATTCTCATGTCTCAATTGTGTCATTTCAGTAGTCAATCTTTTCAAATGTGCAGTAATTTCTTTGATTTCTTCCCTATCCTCTTGTGTCTTTGCCACAAAGGTGTCCTGAGGAGGTTGAAAGAAAGATTGGCCATTATTCTGATTATTATTGGTAGTGTTACCAGTATAAGGGACTATATCTTGGATTGGGGCAAGATTATACACCGGTGTGTATGTAGGAATTGGATTTAGCAATGGAGTGTTATGTGTAGAAACTCCATTCCAAGGTTGTGTTTGATTTTGTATCCCAAGATTTCCTCCATTGAGAAATGGATTATAAGTTGTCTGCCTCATCTCCTGGTTTATAGAGGCTTCCTCTTTATAGGCTTTAGATATTGTATCTATGTTAACTTTTCTCTTGACAAACATAGAAGTTAGTGGATCTAAGGCAACATAATAAATGGCTAACAATGTATCTACATTTACTGTGTATGGAGCTACCAACCTAGAATAGGCCTTTTGGAACCTGTCATTAAAATTGTCAATAAGTTCTCCCTCACCTCTTTTAGTTGCAGTCAATTTATGATATAAGATGGAAGGATCTATTGGTCCCCTAAATCTAGACAAAAATGCTTCCTCCATAAGTGCCCAAGAAGAAATGTATCTGTTAGGCTAGTTAGCATACCAGTTAGAAGCTTGTTCATTAATGGTGTAAGGAAATAACCTACACACAACATCTTCATAATCTAACCTAGCCCTAAAGCATGCCTCCTTAAATATCCTAATATGATCTTCTGGATCCTGATGCAACTAGTATTTAGGACATATCTTTTCAAGATTCTTTGGCATCTCATGATAATCAGTAAATGATATAGGTGAATTGACATTAAAGTAAGCCATTGTAGGTACTTGTGCTTGACCTGGACCTTGAGGAATACCTAGATTTCTAGGTGGACTTGGATTTCTGGGAGGACTGGGACCTCTAGGAGGACTAGGACCTTTGGGAGGACCAAAACCAAGATTTAAAGATCTAAATAAAGAACTGTTAGGACTCACAATGTTATGGATGTTCAAAGGTGATCCAGGAGGTATTCCAGATGAACCTCCAGTGTGTGATATTCTAGGATTCCAAATTAAAGGACCTTTACTTTGCCTTTTATTAGATAATTACACAAAGATATCCTCTGAACTGGATCTAGACCTGGTCACTCTAACACTGTTATGAGCTAGATTTACTCAAATTCAACCTTAACTCCAATCAGGCCCTCCTTCTAGCACTAAAAACTCTTGATGATTGTTTTTACACATTCATAACAAAAGTTAAAATTCACAAAATAAACCTAACTATCTTTGAAGATATGAAAAAATCAATTAAGATTACTTAATCCCAAGTTTCTGTATGGTCAGGTCTTGACCTTGTGAACAACTCAGTAGGTAAATGTGAAGCTATAATATGCAAGAGGCCTTACTTGACTTAATGTAACTTATGACTCATTGGACTTGAATTATGCAAATTGTTGCAAATATCAGTAAATTATCTATCTCTTTGCATAAATTTGTTACTGTATCATGAAGCTTTGTATGATTTATATTAAAACAAGCTTTTCCTTTTCAAATATTATGAAGATTGCCAAATATTAACTCAATTGTTCCTATTTCCTTCATATGTTAGACAATCTCCTTTGAATTTGTGCGTTTAAGCTAAATATTTCAAATGTTTGGGAAAAGTCAAAGAAATTTAAATTGAACTTCATTCTACTACAGGATCTAAATGTTATGTCATGCATGTTATTAGAAGTATAGTAAACCTGATCAAATCAGCAGACTAAATCATTAAATGCGAATGTCCTGGGTATTTTCACGAACATACATTCAAGATTGTGAGCTTTAAGATATATTATTTCAAATACAAAGAAGTGCCAAAAGACACTCTGAATATAGATGCAGAATTCTAGATTCATTTATATTCAAAACACACAGTCATATATGATTTACAATGTATGAATGACTCTTAGCTTCATTAACCAACTTCACATAAAACTTACAATGCTTTACATATACAATAAGAAAGCTAGACATTCCACGCATTCCTTAGTTCATACATAGGCAACCTCCTCTAAACTAAAATACTCCCTCTATTCAAAATGCTTGAACAAATTACAACTGCTAGCTATCTTCTAAAAATCCCTATGTAAGTAATGTACAGGTAGCAAAGTTCCTTATATAGATTTTGAACTTCTTATTGCTACGGCTACCTCTCCATCTACGGTTGAGATCTTTCTATTATTGATCTATGGTGCACATTCATCTCTAACCATCTACCAAAATATCTAAATGACATCCTTTCCCTCTCAAAGGATTCTGTTGGAATCTTTCAAAAACAATAAGATTCCCCTTTTCTTTGACTTTTACCTGTTGATACTCTTTGTTTGACTTTTTCTCAAAACCATTGCTCACCCTTGTCTTCTCATTCTTTCACATATCTATAAAGGTACGGTCCCCTCCTAGACTCTTTGCCCATATGTACTCCTACATTACAACTCCTTTTAATTTCTTCTCTGTGTTTTCTGATCCTTCTCTCTTCTTCTTATATTTCTTCATTTTAGCGTTTTCTTCTACCAATGAATCCATCATTTATTTTCTCATGTATGCTTCAGGATTTTCAATGCATGGTGTAAATATGGCATTACTCTATTAATGCCCTCTCTAACTCATGCTCTAAATTTTTCTCTACTATCTTCTTATGCATTCTAATCATTTCATCTGCTTTCTCTTCTAAATCTTGGACAAGCATTATACATTTTTTGAGGTTATCTTCATCAAATTTAAACTCTAATATTGTCTATGGCACTTGACTTTCCAATGAAGGGGTAACTTCTCCTTCATTAATCAACTCTTCTATTCTTTCTTCAATTTTTGTCAGCTATTCCAGTTTAGACTATGTATTACTACCTTTCTGAATTAGTAGTTATGTATGAGTATACTACATTTACTCCTTTCTTCTGCAACTAATTTCCAACTTTCCACTTTCAGCTTTATTACTTACTCCCCTTCTTGTACAAAATCTCTAAACCATTCATCAAAAATGTTAGCCTTGAGCTTTTTATTTTCCATGTCCCTTATTTCTTCCTTGTATATAACTGTTATGTCACTGGGTAGTTTTGGGACTATTACACTGGGATCAAATATCCCTTTAATAAATTGTTGTAGTTGGACAATGTGTCCTTTCAAGTATTCATGTTTATCTTTGTCCTTTCTCACCATCTCTGTTGTCACTTGGTGCATATCCTCCCATTCATTAATGTGTTGTTCCCTCGTAGTATGGACAAGGTCAAAATTTAATATCTTATACTCCTCCAAGGCTATTTCACCTTTTGCCTTTTCTTTCTATGGTATGGCTAGGTTTAGCATTCTAGATCCATCTGGACCTCTCTGTATAGCTAACATTGTCCTAGCCTTTCTTTTTTCTTTCCTTGATGTCTTCTCACCTAACAAACTCTTGATGTCAATTGGTACTAACTGTACCTCTTTTTTCTCCTTTCTTATCTCTCCTCCTAACCATGCAGGAATTTGTTTTGTGCCTTCTGTAACCTTAACTTCATCAATTACCTCTTCATGAGGTCTCTCTATTTCCATTTCTTCCTATTGTTGTTGTTCCTACTACTGTTCTTGTTGTTCTTGTTGCTATTCTTGTTGGGGTGGAGGCTCTTGTTCCATGGGATCATTTTACTATTCTTTTGATTCACCTTCATTTTCTTCTTCCTCAATTTTTGTATCTCCTCCATCCTCAGCCTCTTCTTCAGGACCTTCTTCTTCTAATGGTTATTTTTCTTGATCTTCTTCTATATGTACTTTCTCTACATGTGGCATGTTAATATTCTCTATTTGTTCTTCAAATTTATTCTCATCAACCTTTTCTGTTTCTTTTTTACCTTTAGGCCTCTTGGTTTCATATTCTATAATCTTGTCTTTTGTATCATCACTTTCCTTCTCATCAATTTATTCTTGTTCTTGTATATTTTCTATATTTCTTTCTTCTACACTTTGCTCATCATACATATTATGCATATTCAAGACATCTGCTCTTGATGTGTCAGCTTTTGTTTGATCTTTTGTTTGATCATGCTTTTATGTAGTTATCTCTTCAGGTGTTCCTTCTTTCTTAGCTTCTTCAATCTTATGGGCCTCCTCTTGCACATCCTTGATAATTTCAGGAGGAACTAAGGTACCAAATGGGTCCACTGATCTTGTTTCTTCTTGTACCTTTTCTTCTTCATACTTTGAGATTTGCTCAATCTCCATTTCAGCTTGAGCACTTTGCTCTTCCTCGTCACTTAGGAAATCACTAGAATCTTCTTCTATTTAAATCTCCTTTCCCTTATACATTCCTCTTTCTTCACTATCACTACTATCAATGTGCACAGTCTCAATAGTTTGTTTGGCTTTGTGAGTTTCTGACTCTTGCTGCATTTCTCCAGCCAACTCTAATTTTACTTGAACATATGTTTGTCTTTGTTCTGATGAGGTGGAGGCACTAGGTATACTACTCTGTTGTGCACCTACTTTCTGTGCTCCAATTACACCACCTATTTCAGAAGTCTCACCCTTTGACAAACTTATTGGGATTGCCCTTCTAACCTATTATCTTGCTACTCCTTTGGCAATCTATGCCTCTTCTACGCTAACCTCATGACTTATTGAATTTGCATCTACAAAAGTATCTAGTGCCACTGCTACTATTATTCCTAATGCATATGGATCCGTTAAAGTAGCATTTTTATCTTTTTCAACAATCTTGGCCTCTACAATCTTCCTTTTCTTCTCATAAAAGAACTGCAAATCCTCACTAGGCTCTCCTTTTCTTTTTCTCCCTTTCTTTAGATAAGTGATATCTTTTCCTTCAACTTTAATTTCCTCAATTCTTTCTTTTAGCCATGTTTTTGAAAATAATATCACTGGCTTGGACAATATGTCCAGAGATGTATTTCACGGTTGTGACCAGTTAGGCTCTGTAATAGGAGCCAGCCTTGCTTCTGCATAACTATGATGTAATATTTTATCATCGTCCTGAACTTCTGGGGGTACATATATGTCACATATAGACTTCATTTTCTCAATGGTTAATCTTTTATGAGTTCTTTTCCTCACTTCCCTATCATTTTTGCAGTCAGCCCAAAAATCATCAATATGTATTTGATGTTTATACTTTTTATCAACAAAGTTCTGGATCCTATGGAAAGGATCAAATCTTTTGATTAAATCAAACTTCTAAAAGCCATAATATCTTAATTCTTGCTCTGAATATCCTACAACTTCCTCACTAAAACAAAAGTATCTGTCAAGAGCCCAAGGCAACTTCAGATTTCCTCTAGTGAACTTCTTCTTATACATTCTAAAAACATTCAAATTCTATCTTAAAAATTCCAAAACAATTAGCTTATAAGAAGGATATCTTGGCAGCATAAATGGCTTTCCCTCAAATCCTTTAGTCCTTATATAAGTAAAATGTTCAAATTGAATGAACTAGGAACTATGTAATCCAATTGTATCCTCTGCATTTGTAGACAATCTCTTGTCAGGTTCCTCTCTCAAAACTCTTACCATGTAAGTATAAAACACATCATTGACTAAAGAAAACTTCTTTAATGCATTATCCTCTTGTAGTTTAGGGTAGTGTTCATACACTAATTTTTTATCAGGACCATTCCCCAGGGTACCAACCCTTTCTATTGCATGTATATATGGCCTAATTTCTACTACACATGAATATAACACATAAGAGGACAAATAAAAGGGCATCAACTTTTGTTTTCTCAGCATGGCCTACTTCCAAATAGCTATGCTTATTGCTTTGGCCAAGTGGTTTACCCTTGCTCCTTTTCTCCTGCTCTTATGAACTCAATAACAATGAACATCCATGGTTCACATTTGGTGCCATCTCTCAGTCTAACCAACCTACTCAGCATTGTGATCATCAAATAAATTTCTTCGTTGAAGTATATTCTCATCAGATTTTTGTGTACCTTGGCTATAGCCTTGGGTTTATTTTTTGGGCTATACCAACTGTGGAATATTTTTCCTTTACAGTCCCTTTCATTTGTATGAAAGTTTTCATTATATTAATCAATATCAATAACTCTCATTTTCTCATTGATTTCTAATCCAAATGTCATGACAACCCCTCTGTAGTTAAATCAGCAATAAGCTTGTCATACAACATAATCTTCCTTATAGCTAGATCATATAAAGTCACATAGTCTAAATACAAATCTCTGGCCTCCATAGCTAGTGGGAAACCTGCAGCCCTGTATAGTCCACTCTCCCAAATACATTTCATATCTTGTGAAGTATCTTCAGCGGTGATTTTCTATAAAACATCTTTTGCATCATAATTTCCTATATTTGTATCCATGCCCATGCCACTCATACTGATTAAAGATGGATAACCTCTGTGTAAGGGAAATTCTTCTTTCTCTATCTCTTAGCGTGGTTTCCTCTCTTTTTTTCACCTCGCCCCCTGTATCTTTGTTCTGTTTCAGAGCCATCCTGTGGAAACATGCATCTTTTAACTTTCATTTTACTTTCCTATCTAGGGTTTTTACTATGAATTTTTGCTTTTACCATTTTACCCTAACTCATTTATCCTTTCTATTTTTTTGACTTTTAAATTTGTTAATCCCTACCCATTTAATTAACAATTAAAATAGTAATTTGACAAATGTCTACGTTTTAAACTAAAATTACTGAAATTAACATCTGCATTTTACCATTTGAAATGTAATGACATTTTAGGATAAATACATGTATTTCCTTACCGTTTAACTATTTTCGTTGACTTACTTTTAACTTTTTTTCTTTCATCCAGGTATTGTAACTCCGTCATCTCTACTCTAACTTCGTTGTTTCAGTGAGTTCTGCTCAGTTCATTGTAACAATTCTCTTTTCTGCAATTTTTAACTCTTAGTAGTATGTAAGCGAAATAACATGAAAATTTACCCTAACCCTCGTTAAATTTTATCCCTTTTGAGTGTTAGACTTGCATTAATTACAGCAATTAATGTGCTAAAACTTCGGCCTTCTATTGCAGTGTTTACATTTTAAAACTTTCTTACCATTAGTTTAATTTTGCATACATCTCATTTCCCTTTGCATTTTCCCTTGTATGTTCTATTTGTATATCCTCGTTGTATCTTTAAACATACAAGCATTTTATGCAAGAAATCAAACTAAAGCTCCTTTCATTTTTTTTCTTTTCCGTACATCCTTGTATATCGTCATTTGTATATTACTCTTGTATAAGTGAATATACAACAACATATACAAGCCCCCTCTTTACCTTTTATATCCCATGATGCTTTTATTCCTTTGTATATCAGGTATGTATATTATAAACATACACATGTTTAAAACATACAAAGACTTTTCTGTATTTAATTTCTCTTTCACATCTGGTTTGTATCTTAAACTTGTATCTTTTGCTTTACATATCAGCTTGTATCTTGAAGATGTACATTGTAATTATACAAACCCGACATGCAAATAGTGGGATCCACTTCACTTTTCTAAATGTATCTCCGCAATGCATGTAACATTTGTATCAAACCTTTATCTACAAGTCTAGTTACATTCAACATTTAAGTATCTTCTTGTCAGACTTCTTATTTTGTAAACTACGGTATATAGCCCTTTTCAACTCTGACTTGTATATAACGTGAAATGCATCCTCTGATATACCTTAGGTCTCGATGCATCCTTTTAACCAAATTTCAATCTTTCCTGAATTCTGTATTATATGTATGTCGCAATGCATGTCTCCAAAACATACATACAAATCACGAAATACACAATGATTACATCTCATTTCATAATCTTTTTGGTTCCATGACATGCATATGTCATTGTATATCACGTTGTATGTTTCTCTTTCACCAAACATACAAACCTAAAATACATTCAACAGACTCAACTGATTATTTATTTAAACCTTAAACTTTGTCGGGTCTGACTTGTATATGAAGATAAAGTATTAGCGAAATGCATACAAGTATAAAAACATATATGAACCCGATGTCTTCTTTATGCAACTCACAACAACACAACATACAAACAACTTTTCTATGTATCATACAAACCCTTCCTTGATACATTTACCAAAAAACACATATAACTTGCAAAATATTGGGAATTTTCAAATGGTTAAAAAAACAACCCTCACTCATTTTTGATAAGGAATTCACCCATATTCAGCCCTGGTACTTAATGTTATTTTTCTTTATTTTCAACAAGGTTTGTAACTTTCACTTCTTTTTCCCTTTTACCACCAAGCAAACCCACACAAACAAGAAAAGAAGCCAGCCACAGCAGGGGTCCTCATTTTGCTAAGAATTAAAATGGGGCGTGTTGTGAGCATCACAACAACTACCAAGGGTTTGTGAACTAATTTGATAGTATCTATTACATGCCTGGGTTCAGTTCCATTGAAGCATAATATAACTCCTCTACTATACTCTTCTTACACCTTTTCACTTATCTTAACATTTTCCTACAAGGACATCTTTTTCACAACTACATTACATGTTTTTATACAATTCATCAAACTTGGAATGTACATCAAGGACAGCATTAAATTCATCAACCATTGGAACAATCTCAAAGGTCGCCATTACAAAGATACATAGAAATAGGTCTGGAGCTAAACAAAATTTTCTAATGTAAAAATTTAAGCAGATCATGTTATGTCCTAGTTGGGACTCAAATGCAATCTTCCACACCACAACGTGCTTCAACAATCATTGATCTATCTTTGCAAGTAGTGAAAATAACCAGGTTGGCCAAGACTAATGTTAACACTAAGTATTCTAAGAATGGTCTTCATCCACGATCCAAACTTAGGAGCACAATCAGGAGACATTCAAAACACATTGTAATCACCAATCTAACATCCACACAACCTCTAATCACTTTGTCAAGAAGATTCTTCAAACTGAAGCACTTGAACATAACTATTATCCATTGTCATAAAGAAAAGATCACCTATTGATGCAAAGCATCTAGGACAGCAGGACAGCAGTCTTCAAGACTTCATTGATAGGTCTCTCTCAAGGTTCATTTGTTTCACAACTTCTCATGATGCAGGGCTTCCACAACACTTTGCATGTTCATACTATGAAGGGACTAGACTTCCAAACACCTATCTCAGGGTGCCTAACTCCAATCAAGACTCATCTAACCCAATGTGTAGGGTCTACAGGACAGCAGTCACAACTATGCTTTCTTAAGACAGTCATAACATGACTTGACAGTCACAATATCCTTCATATGGTGGCCTCTATCAAGACACCCTCAACCTCATACAACAAACCAAATCATTAACTTGCCAAACATCTAACATCTTCCTTAACAAACCAAAAATATGCCAAACATACCTAGCTTCTTCCTCGGTGGCTGTCTCTAATGAAGACTGTCAAAAATAGCAATCAACAAACAAAGAGGATTGATTCCTCAAAGAATATTTCCATATCCCTTATCATAGGATCACTGCTAGATCTAGGGGCATCTTGCATCATTGGCATCTCACCACATCTCCACTCCTTCATTCACCAACATTCATCTTCCTCAGTCACTGATCATCTATTGTTGCTGTCCTCCTCCTACTTCGTAATTCAAGACTCTTGATGGGCCATTTACATGGCAATTTTCACACTACACTGTTCCCCTACCTCATAGCCTCTACAAGACATTGAAACAACTAAAATACACTCCATCCCACTGATCAAAAATAGAAAAGATCAGTGGTATGAGGGTGGATCCATCATTCTACTCAGGAGGAGCCCTAAATTAGGGTTTTGGATAGTCAAAGATAAACTAGTAATTTCTTCCTCCTACCTTACTATCAAAACCTCAAAATAAATTCAAATAAAAGACATTTCACTCCTCTAGTTGGCCAACAAGGATACTAGTCACATCTAGGCCGTACAGGTATGGTATGCTCAAGAAAAATAGCGAATTGCTAATGGAGACAGCAATTTAAAAGAAATAGTTTTGGGGAAACTAATGATATCTTTCACCTAGAACATTGTTAAGATTCCAAACAAGACTCAAATCAAAGCTAATCCAATCTACTTTTCAACCAACATACCCATGCACCTTGACAGTTTCATAAGGTATGGATTCCTCAGGAAAGCAGCGAGGAAAACATAGAAAAGCAAAAAAGGTAGGAAACAGTGATCTTTTTGTTATTTCTTTCCAATCAAATGAATGTCTTTTTCAATGGAAACCTTCTTGGCTTCAAATAAGCCTCAAAAATTGCATGAAATCATTTGGGGGTCTAAGATAACTACCCCATCATTGAGCTTTTCTATCTTGATTTGTAACTGCTGCCTTTTTAAACTATTTTTAGAAACTGTCCAATCTTGGACTTCATTGACAGTTTTTGTGTTAAATGATGCTTTCAAACCTTTTGATGACCTTGGACAAGGTTCCTCCATACCTTTAAAACCCATGAAATGCCTTTAAAGGCTACAAACACTAAGACTTTAAAGACTATCCTATATAAACATTAAAACTTAAATGACTCCCTAAGACTGCCTATACAAAATGACTGTCCTCCTTAACAAAAATGAGAGTAGATATTAGACACTTGGACATAGTCCTATTACTAACATGGATTTCAAGCCTTATTACAATATTGAATGGTCTCAAGGACCTTGTTGACTCAGATCAAACAAAACAACTTGAAGATTATCCAAAACTTAGATTTCTTGGTGCTCCTGCACCATACTCCCCAGCATGATGAAAACTCTTGTCCCAAGAGTTAGGGGATCTGCTCCAGACATTTTTCCATCTTGTTGGGATGTTCCTCTAATGAGGAAACATGAACTCTCCAAGAGTAATCTTCCTCCTTCTCCAACCTGCATGGCTCTTGTA
This sequence comes from Cunninghamia lanceolata, assembly GCA_027924645.1. Taxonomy (NCBI): domain Eukaryota; kingdom Viridiplantae; phylum Streptophyta; class Pinopsida; order Cupressales; family Cupressaceae; genus Cunninghamia; species Cunninghamia lanceolata. The sequence continues at coordinate 9,683,685 of BSBN01000348.1, forward strand.
AATAGGGTTAGAACCACAAAACTTGTTTTGGTGTCCTTGTCTAGGACCTTGTTGCTGCATTGCTTCTATTCTTCTCAATTGGAGGTGCTGATTTGTTCCTCCCTGGACTATCTATTGTTTGCCTTCTTTCTTCTGCCTCCTTATAGGGCACTCAATGTCTCCAACCTTGACATAACTCAAGTCCCAAGCCTGCTGCTCTTTAGGACTGTCATCCACCTTCTGCTATTGCAACTGTTCCTGTTGCTTCCCATCATCCTTAACCTGCATACTCAACTATAGTTTCTCTCTAAAACAAATAGTGACAGGGTCCTTCTTCTCTTCACAAGGTAAAGGTATCAGTTTGAAATTCTTACCATCTTTGTGCACCACATAGGTATTAGTATACCCATCATGAATCGTCCTTCTCAAATAATGCCATGGTCTACCCAAAATAATATGCCCACATGTCATTGGAATGACATCACACAAAACATAGTCCTGATATGGACCAATTGTAAAATCAACATATGCCTTCTTAGTAACCCTTACTTGCTATTCTTGACTTACCCAAGTGACATTGTAAGGACTAGGATGACCAAAAGTTTTCAATCCCAACTTATGCACCATTTCCCAAGAAACTAGATTATCATGAGAACCTGAATCTACAATCAACTTGCATATCTTTCCATGGCTTAAACAATTAGTTCTGAAAATAGATACCTGTGGTGGTGGCTGCATCTTGCTTTTTTCCACCATGAGCATTTCTCCAACCATCATTGGAGAGGCTAATGACATTTCTAGTTCTTCTGGCTTCTCCTCCTCTTGTGCCAAGTGAACTCTTCTATCCTTGGTCTTGTCAACACCATCCTTCTTAGGACAATTGAAAGATGTGTGTCCCACCTTATTGCAGTGATAACATCTACCTATGAACACTCCTCTACCTGATCCAAATCTACCTCCACCTCTATATCCACCTCTCTGTTCTGTAGAAATCTCCTTACCCTTCTCATTGTTGTTCTAAACTTCAGTAGTAGGTCTGCCCCTACCTCTGTTTCCTCTTCCACTACCTCCTTTTCTTTCTTGCTTCCTCTTCACCCTTTCTTCAGCCCTGATGGCCAACTAAAAACACTCTCCAGGTGATTTTGGTACTGACAAACCAATCTCATCCTGTAAGTTATACCTAAGCCCATTAAGGTATCTTGCCACTTTCTCCTCTTCATCCTCCAATCCTCCTCTACTATGGAATTGCTCAGTATAGGACATAACATCCATGTCCTTCTGTTTCAGATTCTACCTCATTGTCTTTGTCTGAATGGAGTAATCAGATGGAAGGAATTGATCCTTCATCATATCCTTCATCCTACCCCAAGAAGTGATTCTTGATGCACCTCTAGCCACTCTTTCTGTCTACCCACTACTCCACCAGGTAAGTGTTGTTCCTCTCAGTTTTCATTTTGCAAACTTGATCTTCTTCTCATCACTCATCTCCTCATACTCAAAAAAAAATTCTAGGGCATCTATCCACCCTAATACTTCTTCACTATCCATCTTCCCCTCATAGATAGGTAACTCAATGTTTGCCTTTGTTCCACTTCCTTGGACTGCCTTTAGCAATCTCACAAACTTCTTTTCTTCAGCATCCAACTCATCCCCAGGAGGATTCTCATCTGCATCCTCATCCCCTCTAGGTTTCTTCTCTAATGCTTCCAATCTTGCCAAGATTGTTGCATTCTCCCTTCTTACTTGCCTCAGCTCTCTGTCCCTTGCAGCATCATGTTCTCTTCTATCCCTCAACTCCTTTTCTCTAGCCTCTAAGGCTTCTCTCAACTCATTGTTCTCCCTAGCCATCTGGTTCTTTGGAGGCATCTTCACAACTTTCACAAACCCCTATCTTCTTCACAAGATCCTAGACTCCCTCAAGGACCTACTAGTGGCTCTAATACCACAAATGATGCAGAGCATCTAGGACAGTAGGACATCAGTCTTCAAGACTTCATTGACAAGTCTCTCTCAAGGTTCATTTATTTCATAACTTCTCATGATGCAAGGCTTCCACAACACTTTTCATGTTCATACTATGAAGGAAGTAGACTTCCAAACACCTATCTCAGGGTGCCTAACTCCAATCAAGACTCATCTAACCCAATGTGTAGGGTCTGCAAGATAGCAGTCACAACTATGCTTTCTTGAGACAGTCATAACATGACATGACAGTCACAATATCCTTCATATCGTGGCCTCTATCAAGACACCCTCAACCTCATACAAAAAACCAAATCATTAACTTGCCAAACATCTAACATCTTCCTTAACAAACCAAAAATATGCCAAACATACTTAGCTTCTTCCTCAGTGGCTGTCTCCAATGAAGACTGTCAAAAACAGCAATCAACAAACAAAGAGGATTGATTCCTCAAAGAATCTTTCCATATCCCTTATCATAGGATCACTGATAGATCTAGGGGCATCTTGCATCATTGGCATCTCACCACATCTCCACTCCTTCATTCACCAACATTCATCTTCCTTAGTCACTGATCACCTATTGCTGCTATCCTCTTCCTACTTCCCAATTCAAGACTCTTGATGGGTCATTTACATGGCAATTTCCACACTACACCATTCCCCTACCTCATAGCCTCTAGAAGACATTGAAACAACTAAAATACACTCCATCCCACTGATTAAAAATAGAAAAGATCAGTGGGATGAGGGTGGATCCATCGTTCTACTCAGGAGGAGCCCTAAATCAAGGTTTTGGATAGTCAAAGGAAAACTAGTGATTTCTTCCTCCTACCTTATTGTCAAAACCTCAAAATAGATTCAAAGAAAAGACACTTCACTCCTCTAGTTGGCCAACAAGGATACCAGTCACATCCAAGCCATACAGGTACGGTATGCTCAGGAAAAACAACAAATTGCTAATGGAGACAGTAATTTAAAAGAAACAGTTTTGGGAAACCAATGGTATCTTTCACCTAGAGCATTGTCAAGATTCCAAACAAGACTCAAATCAAAGCTAATTCAATATAATTTCCAACCAACATACCCATGCACCTTGACAATTCCGTACAGGTACAGATTCCTTAGGAAAGCAGCGAGGAAAACATAGAAAAGCAGAAAAGGCAGGAAACAGTGATCTTTTTGTTATTTCTTTCCAATCAAATGAATGTCTTTTTCAATGGAAACCTTCTTGGCTTTAAATAAGCCTCAAAACTTGCATGAAATTGTTTGGGGGTCTAAGATAACTACCCCATCATCAAGCTTTTCTATCTTGATTTGTAACTGCTGCCTTTTTAAACTATTTTTAGAAACTGTGCAATCTTGGACTTCATCGACAGTTTTTGTGTTAAATGATGCTTTCAAACCTTTTGATGACCTTGGACAAGGTTCCTCCATACCTTTAAAACCCATGACATGCCTTTAAAGGCTACAAACACTAAGACTTTAAAGACTATCCTATATAAACATTAAAACTTAAATGACTCCCTAAGATTGCCTATACAAAATGACTATCCTCCTTAACAAAAATGAGAGTAGATATTAGACACTTGGACATAGTCCTATTACTAGCATGGATTTCAAGCCTTATTACAATATTGAATGGTCTCAAGGACCTTGTTGACTCAAATCAAACTAAACAACTTGAAGATTATCCAAAACTTAGATGTCTTGGTGCTCCTGCACCACCTGTGGACCACCAAATCATGAGCCATTGGAGTTAAAGGCACTCATCATCGTTACAAACTTGATTATAGAACTGTAGACTAAAATACTTATGTAACATACACCCCTCTGTATATGTTTTTGCCTAACTGATTTTTTTGTGTTTTTCCTAGTTTAAAGTTTAAGTTTTCATTACATGTTTTTGCATGTAGGGTTTTTGCAATAATATCATAGAAAATACAACCTATAAAGAAAACCCAGAAAAACTAGAATAGATATGAACAAAATAACACCAACCCAGATTGTATTTGACCAAAATATGAATTATGAGTAAATACCCATATCACCATTTACAACTTCATCCAAATGCTATAGCTAGACTAGCAATAATGCCACACAAAATTACACACAACCTCAAGGAATGAAGAAATATGGTATTATATCTATTAGCAGCGAGACATATGAGCCCAAACACTAAGTTTGTGAGTGATTGAAGCCACAAATCAAAGTAGAATTAATAACTTGAAATACCCACTTCCTCTCTTGGCTGGTACAGCCCAACTGGGGTATGGAACAACAACAACAAATGGGAGAAACCCCTAAAAATTATTTATAAATTGTCTGTAGTCCCAAAACAACCCTCCATGCCTCAGATTTCTAACTATAAACTGCTCAAACTTGTATTAAATGCCAACTACAAAGGGTACAACCTTCCTGGAGGTACAGCCTCTCACCAGCTATCCACAACAACAAATGCACACTCAAATCCCAAGGCAAAATCTGATTTATTTCTTTAGTTCAGACCTGCAACATAAATATTCATAGTTATATGCTCATTTTTAGCTCAATATTTGATCAATGTGTCTCCGATGAAGCACAAATGAATTCTCTGAATGAACACTCCAATAAACCCCTTCCTGATGCACTCTCACATACATGAGGAAAGGCAATCTACAAAGGTTCTCATCTCTATAAATTGATATTCAAACACAAGAGCCAAGCTCAAACCCTAAGCATGGGAAAACTCAATATCAGAGTGAAAATATCATAAAGCAAGCATAAGCAAATGAAGTCTCTTTTTGCTCTTTTAATCTCCTCCATACCCAATGCCCAAGAATGAAAGGGAAAATATTTTTTTTTAAATTTTAAAACAACCCCTTAGTTCCTCGTGAGAGAGGTACACCTTGCTAAGCACAACACTTTTTAAACTTTATGTTATAACTTAAGATTATAACATTAAGTTATAATATAACTTAAAGTGACCACCATATGAAATAAGTTAAATCTTTAATTTAACTTATAAAATTGACATAGCTCTAGAAGATTCGACTCCCGAATCCCATGCCCAGGCAACTGCACTGCCCTAATAAAAATAGAAACTGGCCCTATCACAACTTACTATAAATAGTAAGTCCCCAATTGACTCCCTGAACATGATCATTAGCCTATGAGAGCCACGTGGTAGGCTAATCCCTGATCAACGACTGACTGGGCTAAGTAGGGGACATTACGGTCTGTCGTCCTCAAAATTGCTTGTCCTCAAACAATCTCAGCTCAGGGTGCTACAATATCAGCTCACTCTCCCAGGTGGCCTCCTCAACTGGCAGATTCCTCCACTTGACCAAATATTCTCTGATAACCCATTTCCTAAATGTCTCTCCTAGGAGTCAATGATAGATTTTGGTACTATGATCAACTTCCCCTCATCATCCAAGGGTGGAAGATCTGCTAAAGAAACTATATTATGGCCAAGAGCTTTCTTCAGCCTAGAAACATGAAACACATTATGTACCCTACTATCTGATGGAAGCTCAAGCTCATAAGCCACCTCACCCACTCATCTGATAATCCTAAAAGGACCATAAAATTTGGGTTTTAACTTCTTTGCTCCACTCTTCTTGAGAGTGGATTGCATGTAGGGTTGGAGCCTCAAAATACACCATGTCTCCAACCTTGAAACTCCTCTCCACTCGGTGATGATTAGCATATAACTTCTTTTGATTCTATGCCTATTGTATATTCTCCTTAAGCTCCCTAAGAATGTCTTGGCTATCCTGCAAAAGATCCTTAGCCTTAGGCACCCGACTGTCACCAAGCAAGAGATCAATAAAGCAAGGGACATCATAACCATAAAGTGCTCTGAAAGGAGTCATCTAAATAGACATGTGGTGTGTAGTATTGTAGCAGTACTCCACTAGATGCAACCATATAAGCCAAGCCTTCTACTGCCCCAAAACATAATTACGTAGGTACCCCTCTAACCATTTATTTACCACCTCTGTTTGTCCATCTATCTGCAAGTGGTAGCTAGTGCTAGGAGTCAACTTTGTACCACACAACTTGAACAACTCCTACCAAAAAATACTCAAGAACCTGTTGTCCCTATCACTGACTATGCTCCTGGATACCCCATGTAGCCTAAATATCTCCTTGAAGAATAAATCAACCACCTGAGTAGCTATATAGATTGCTGAAATGGCAAAGAAATGTGTGAATTTGGTGAGTCTATCAACCACCACATATATGCAGTCCCTCCCCTGTACCTTTGGCAACCCTGTAATAAAATACATGGAGATACATTCTAGTTTTTGATCGGGAATGGGTAGTGGCTGTAGTAGCCCCGCTAGAAAGGTATGCTCATGCTTATTCTGTTGGCAAATGAGACACTCGCGAACATACTTTTGCACTTCATCCTTCAATCCTTTCCATGTAAACCTCTCCTGAATCTTTTTGTATATCTTAAAGAATCAAGGATGGCCAACCATTGGTGTGTCATGGAAAGTTTTGAAAATCTTCTTCTTAAACTATGAATTGGGCACCAAAAATATTCTATCTTTGTACATAATCAAATCACTCACTACAGAATATTTCTCATCTCTAACTATGCCCTCAATGACTTCCGTAGCCCAAGAGTCCTTAACATATTCTACCATGATCTCATATAGACAAAGCATATGCAACTACATTTTTCTTCCCTTTGACATACTCAATGTCAAAGTCATAAGCTTACAGCCTGCTGACCCACTTTTGTTGTCTATCATTTAGGTCTTTCTGGGTCATGAAATATTTGATGTTGTTATGATCTGTCCTAATTATGAATCTAACCCCAACCAGATGCTGCCTAAATTTGGCCAATGCATGCATAATGGATAACATCTCTCAGTCATATACCTAGTAGCTCCTCTCCACACCTTGAAGTTTTCTACTCTCAAAATCTATTAGGTGCTTCTCCTACATAAGAATAGCCTAGATCCCCTCTCCAGAAGCATCACACTGTAACTCAAACGGTTTAGCAAAGCCAGGGATTGCTAAAACTGGGCATGTGGACATCAAGTGCTTGAACCTGCCGAAGCACTGTTGGGCTATATCACTCCACTCAAAGGCTCCCTTCTTCGTTAGATCAGTCAGTGGTGTTGCAATCTGTGAGAACCCCTTAACAAACCATCTATAAAACCCACAAAGCCCAAAAAACCACTTAAGTTGTGTAAGGTTTGTGGGTGGAGGCCAATCAAGTATTGCCGTAATCTTATATGGATCCATTCTGACTCCATCTACACTAATAATGTGGCCAAGGTAGAGTAACTCTATCATCCCAAAATCACAGTTAGATTCCTTGGCATAGAGTGAATTACTTTCCAAGATGCTCAAAACCTCTTCTAGATGTCTCAAATGGTCCTCCCAAGTCCTGCTAAATATCAAAATATCATCAAAGAAAATCAAAACAAATTTCTTGACTTGCTGCCTAAAAATTTGATTCATACAAATCTAAAATGTAGCAGGTGCATTAGTCAAATCGAAAGGCATGAATAGGAACTTGAAGTTGCCATAGTGGCATCTAAAAGCAGTCTTCTCAATGTTCTCTACCCACATCCTAATTTGATGGTATCTAGATCTCAAATCAATCTTAGAAAAGTAACAGGCATCATGCAGCTCATCTATCAATTCATCTATCTTGGGAATTGGATACATGTTCTTTATAGTTTTCTTGTTTAAGGCCCTGTAGTCTATACACATTCTGATTGTCCCATCCTTCTTCTTGACCAAAACAACTGCAGAAGCAAATGGGCTTTTACTAGGCCTAATGTGTCCCATCTCCAAAAGATCCTTAATAGTTTTCTCAATTTCATCCTTAAGCCTCTTTGGATGCCGATATGGTGTGAACATGATGGGCTTAGTCCAATCCTCCAACTCGTGACATGCTCTATACCTCTGTCAGGAGGCACTCCAAGTAGTATATCCCCAAACACCTTATTGTGCTTGGTTAGCAGCTTTTGAATATCAAGATGATAACTATCCTTTTGTCATGGTAGGGACTCTGGCATAATAAAGCACTCTACTACCCACTCAACTTGATCATGTCTCAAGGGCCTCTCCATTCTCTTCAGTGATACAGCCAGAGGTCCACAATCTGAAATACCCCTAAGACATATTTTCCTCTCGTTATATTCAAATCTCATCTCCATTTTCTTAAGATTTATCGTGAACTCCTCCAACTGATTCATCCAATGCTAACCACATAAAAGTCATCAACTAGCTCATAATCACCCATGGTGATTTTTAGCCCCAAAATCTTCCTGGTGCAATGTATTTTGAATCCATCAGCCACCATCACCTTAAAGCCTTTGAATTCTTCAACTTTTAGCCCCCCTGCAAGAAACTAACCCCTCATCAATAAAATTGTGAGTGGCTCCTGTATCAATAAGGGTGATAATACGCTGCCCACCTAATACACCACGCACCCTAAATGAACCAACCTTCTAAAAACTAGATAGTTGAGCAATAACACTACCACTATCAGTACTATGATGTGAAGCTCTCTCATCCCCACTATCACTGTGTTCTAAATACTAATCTGTCTCTATATCTAATCCCCTTGAATGTGACTCTTCAGCTAAATAGTACTCAATTAGTTTAGCCTTAGCCTTTTGTGAACACTTATGCTAAGGATCACATGGTTGTTTGCAATGGAAACACAATTTCTTCATTTGGTACTCATTCAACTGTTCATTTGTCAACCTGTTAGATCTATCCTTGTGTTGATCAACATCCTTATGGAATGGTTTTTTCTCCTTCTCCTTGTCCCTCCTATGAAAAGGTCCCTTAGACTAAAATTTACTCCTCCACATTGATGACTCCATATCTCGAGCCTCTTTCATGGCCTCATGGAGTGTACTAGGGTCAAAACCCTTAACCCAACCATGAAGTGGGTCTGATAGTCCATCAATGAAGGGAATCACTAATCTATGCTCAGATAAGTCTGGGACCATGATAGATAGGTCCTGAAACTTAGAAATGTAGGAGTCTAACAATCCAATCTACCTCAACTGTGCTAACTCCTTAAACTACAGTTTCAGGTCCTTCTTCTCAAATCTGTTGATTAGACGAGTTGTAAACCCTACATAGAAAGTAATTTAATCATGCCCAAGTGTGATCTTCCCATTACTCCACCACTTGTGTGCTACTCCTTCCAAATGTAATGTAGCATAAGTGATGGCATCCTCCTCAGGCATAGGACTGATCTGCAAGTAACTATCTAGCTTCTGTACCCAAGCCCTAGTAGTTGCTTTTCCTGATCCATCAAAATAGGGAAGTGTCATTTTGTTCACCTTTTTTACAATTCCTAGTTCTAAGGTCTACCCCCTCTGAGAGGTATGTTCTTCATCCTAATATCAGAGTACTCTATAAATGTCATCTCTACCCTAAAATCAGCACTAGATGTCCTCTAATCCCTTAGAATCTCCTCCTAAAACTCGGCCTGTGTGGGATCCTGTTAAGGAACTTGGTTCCTGGGAGCAAAAATAGGGATACTAGGTCTATCTCCTATTGTAAACTATGAAGTCCTCCTGTGAGTTACTAAGGTCTCATCCTCATCATCTTTGACCCTATCTCTATCACCATGGTTCCTCTCTCCATTATTCCTATCCCCATGGTTCATGTCGCCATTTTGTCTACCACCCCCATTATGCCTATTCCTATCCCCATCATTATTCTAGTTCCTGTCACCATTATTATTTCTATGCCTCTCACCATCATTGTTTCTACCATTGTACTTGTTTCTATCTCAGTGATCCTCCCTGTTATTAAATCCATCCAGCAACTGTGCGAGGGTATGTCCTATCTTAGCCTGTGTCTCTATCATCTCCCGCCGAGAATCCATCAACTCCCTCTCTAAGGCTACTAAGCTCCTGGTGAGTGTATTCAGAATCTCACGTAAACCAGGTTCACAAACTTCTCTGTCACCCATCTATTCTGTAGGTCCTATAATTAGTGGTAGTTCTCCTGAAAATGGGTCTATGCATGAAACTAAGGAATCTTCATCAGTAGTTGCAACCACTATTTCTTCCTCCAACAGTTCAACTATATGTACTTACTACTCATGTTCTTCTAATTATGGTAACTATGTCACTTGCCTTGCCCTGGTATTTATAAAGCGATATCTGTCGGTAGGTCATATGTCTCATTTTTATTAGCTACATGTCATAGTAACCCCACAAGATGGCAAGATTTTCTACTCTAATACCACTGTAATATACACCCATCTGCATATGTTTTTGCTTGACTAATTTTTTGTGTTTTTGCTGGTTTGAAGTTTAAGTTTTCATTGCATGTTTTAGCATGTAGGGTTTTTTCAACAATATCATAGAAAATACAACATATAAAGAAAACCCAGAAAAACTAGAATAGATATGAATAAAATAACACCAATCCAGATTGTATTTGACCAAAATATGAATTATGAGTACATACCCATATCATCGTTTACAACTTCATCCAGATGGTGTAGCCAGACTAGCAACAATGCCACACAAAATTACTCACAACCTTAAGGAATGAAGAAATATGGTACTGTAGCTTTAGCAGCAAGACATATGAGCCCAAACACCAAGTTTGTGAGTGATTGAAGCCATAAATTAGAGTAGAATTAATAACTTGAAATACCCACTTCCTCTCTTAGCTGGTACAGCCCAACTGACATATGGAACAACAACAACAAATAGAAGAAACCCCTAAAAATTGTTTATAAACTATCTGTAGTCCCAAAATAGCCCTCCACGCCTCAGATTTCTAACTATAAACTGCTCAAACTTGTATGAAATGCCAACTACAAAGGGTACAGCCTTCCTAGACGTATAACTTCTCACTAGCAATCCACAATAGCCAATGCACACTCAAATCCCAAGGCAAAATCTAATTTATTTCTTCAATTCAAACCTGCAACATAAATCTCCATAGTTATATGCTCATTTCCAACTCAATATTTCATCAATGTGTCTCTGGTGAAGTACAAATGAATCCTCTGAATGAAGACTCTAATAACCCCCTACTTGATGCACTCTCTCATACACAAGGAAAGGAAATCTGCAAAGGTTTTCATCTCTGTAAATTGATATTCAAACACAAGAGCCAAGCTGAAACACTAAGCATGGGCATACTTAATATAAGAGTGAAAATATCATAAAGCAAGCATAAGCAAATGAAGTCTCTTTTGCTCTTTTAATCTCCTCCATACCCAACACCCAAGAATAAGAGGGAAAATATTTTTTTTTTTAATTTTAAAACAACCCCTTAGTTCCTCATGAGAGGGGTGCTCCTTCCTAGGCACAACACTTTTAAACTTTAAGTTATAACTTAAGATTATAAAATTAAGTTATAATATAACTTAAAGTGACCACCATATAAGATAAGTTAAATATTTAATTTAACTTATAAAATTGACATAGCTCTAGAAGATTCGACTCCCGAATCCCATGCCTAGGCTCCTGTACTACCCTGCTAAAAATAGAAACTGGCCCTGTCACGACTTATTATAAATAGTAAGTCCCCAACTGACTCCCTGAACATGATCATTAGCCTACAGAAGCCATGTGGTAGGCTAATCCTTGATCAACGATTGACTAGGCTAAGTAGGGGACATTGCAACTTAAATGTCGAGGAATGCAGAGCATAATAGATTCTACCTATCACCACCAAAAAATACAAAAAAAGATGTTCTCACTCTGGTAAACATAACTCACTCAATTCTTCATATCAGAGGCTCAAACTTGGAACATAGCATCTTCAGACATGCTTCTCAACAACTTCCAATCTATAGACAAAGATATTTGTTCAACAAGAAATATAGAGCAATCTACTAGAATATTATGTTGTAATCAAGAGCACAGTTGACACCAATGACAACACTAGTTAGGAACAAAATTGCAACAATCTCCTACATTGTCATTGATGGCAACTGATGCAAGAGCATCCCTGGTTCAAGAGTAATCTTGCATCAACCAAAAAATATTTGCATTTTAGTTTGTTTACATTTCAGTTCTTTCATTTTCCAATTCAGTTTAGGCAGTGCAGTCAAAAGAAATTCTCATTTTGTGGTCTAGTTTTAGCATTTCATACCCTACAGATCTAGACTTAGCATCTACATTCATTCATCTGCATCATACCAAGAATTTAGAGCATTTGGATTAGTCACTAGAAAGTTATCACTATCAAAAGATCGACTATTTTCTCAAAACAGAGCATCCTGACAGTCTCAAATAATCAGCTAAAGGAGAAGGCTTGCAGATCATTCCTAGACTTGCAGGTCCTAATGACACATCACTCAATGATCCTTGGTTCATGGCTAACCTTACCTGAAGGTCTACACATTGTTCCATTCATTTGAGGAAGTGTTCAATGCATTTAGGTCTGACCTATCTACACGAACACGCTACAGTGCTTCATTGGCATTTGTGACCTTCCTTGGGCGACACAGAGGAATCGTTTGGTCCAGAAATGATATTTATTGATGTAATAGATCCTTAGGAAAGTAGATATTCACATAGGAAAGTTTTGATAGTTTTTTCATGATTTAGAAGATAGATAGTTGGCTCCTTCACGAGAGAGATTCAAAGCTTTATCTTGAGCATGTATGCTATTAGGCTAGTGAACCCTAATTGGAAGCCCACGTGTTGCTGGCTAGATTATATTTGAATTCTATGGCATACTAAATGACTGAATCTGCATTTGTTCCATTTGCTTGAGTTGTTTCCATTGTGTTTACTCTTGCTGCATAGTCTGAATAGTTCGTTCTGTGAACCCTCCTACCATGACTGCAGCAAGTAGTATCAAAGTGAAAGTTTGATTCTTTGGAGTGAATTAGAAAAGGGGATTCCATAAGATCATGTTGTAAGAAGATTGCCAATCCAAGGTAGGTTACTGGTGCGCAACCAATCACCGATTGAGAGGCAGTTGTCGCTTGTAGCCCGATCACCGAATTTGAGGTAGTTTGTGCTTGATCCTAGGAAGATGTCACTGCAAAGAGTACCTCCTATTGGTACAATGGCTAATAGAATGGATGAGATGATGGAATTGATGAGAATAATGAGAATTTCATTGGACGCTATTGAAGAAGATAGGCGAAGAGGATTGACACCGAGACCTAATGTTGAAAGTGATGATGAAGAAGAATTTCAATTTGTTGAGCAAATTGGCAAAACCTAAGAAGGTCATGAAGAAGAAGAATCAGATCAAGTAAAGATGTTACAAGCTATTTCAAATATTAGGAAAATACCTAGAGTTGATGTGCCGAACTATACTGGTAATTTGAATCCGAAAGAGTTGATTGATTGGATAAATGACATGGAAGAATACTTTGAATATGAAGAAATAGAAGATCCGGAGAAGATGAAATTCGTAAAGACAAAGTTGAAAGGAAATGCTTCTATATGGTGGAAAGAAGTAAGAGAGGAAAAGAAAAGATTAGAAAGTGGGACCAGATGGTGAAAAAGTTGAAGAATCAGTTCATACCTGCTGACTATGAGTTGTAGCTGTCAAAAAGATTGCAAAAACTAAGACAAATGGAGAAATCTATGGAGTATAGTAAAGAATTTCATAATATGATCATAAGAATAGAACATAGTGAAGCAAGCAAGGAGAAAGTGGCTAGATACATCAATGGACTGAGATTGAATATTCAAGAAGAGCTAAGTTTGGTAAGGATGACATCTTTGGAAGAAGCATACCAGTTTGCCATGAAATTTGAAGAGAAGCTAAATAAGAAGCATGATCAGAGACATAGAGGCAGAGGAGGTAAATTTCAAAGAAGGAGAACATTTTCTACATATGATAGATCCTTTCTAGAGTAGAACAAGTTTGACAACCAGTTGAAGAAGGATGACAAAGATAACAATGCTTACCAGAGAGATGACAGAAATTTTTACCAGAGGAAACCTTAGTGCATACCAGAATGAAGGATACAAAAGAGAAGGTAGAGGATTTGATAAGAAGACATTCAAAGTTACTTGTTTCAAGTGTGGAGGTGAAGGACATAGAGCATTTGAGTGTAATTAGGGTAGTACAAGAAAGAAAACATAAAATAGTGGAAGAGTAGCCTATGTTGAAGAAGAACTTGTTGAATCACCTTGCTCAGTTGGCAAACCTGAGAAAGGAGAATCATTAGTGATGAGGAGAGCACTATTTCAAATGGAGGAAAATAGAGAACCATCATAGAAGAAAATTTTGTTTAGAACCAGATGCAAATCAGGAGGTAAGTGTTGTAAAGTTGAGATTGATAGTGGTAGTTTAGATAACCTAGTTTCAGAAGAGATGGTGACTAAGCTAAAGTTGGAAAGATTGAAACACCCTAAGCCCTATCAAATAGCATGGATTCAGGATGATCATAAAGTATGGGTGAGTGAGCAATGTTTGGTGAATAATCATATTGGATCTGTAGACACCTAAAAATGTCTCTTACAATCAAACCGACTCCCGACATCCCTAAACTATCATTTTCCCTTCTAATCAATTAATTAAATTTTTATTTAATTGATTATCCCTTCATCACCCTTTTTTCCATCATTTTATCCTCAAAGATGAATTAATTTCATTAATTCAATAAGTCCCAACCTTAGCCAATTGATTTAATAAATATGCAATATTTATTTAATCAATTTCCCCCTTTTCACTAAATCCAATTAATTAGTTAAACCATGTTTAACTAATTAATTCAGCCTACTAATTGACCTATCCCTACCTTAGACAATTAAATAGCTATTATTTAATTCCCTACCTAGCCTACCTCGTCCTAGTCCTAGGATTAATTAAATAAAACCTATGTTTAATTAATTCTAACCTCTCATTTGGGTGGTCAAACCTAGTTTAACACCGTTCCCCACACCCTCCAAATAAAAAATTCAAATAATTCCACCTAAATCAATTTTTTATTTTAAAACATCCCACATCACAATTCATTCCCCTTACACCCCCATACCTCATTTATCTCCACTTATCCCCAAATGAATTTTTAATTCATTTTACATTCCCCATATGAATCTTTAATTCAAAAATAATCCCTCACACCCATACTCATTTAATAACCCCTTTTCCCAAAATGAATAAAAGTTTTACTTTTATTCATAGCCCTCCATTCCTCCAAGATTAAATCTAGGCCCTCCACATCAATTTTATCCTCCACCATTGATCTTCCCAATCAATCTCCACCCTTGGATCAAAATCTCTTCCAAAAATCTATAAATAGAACCTCTCTCCACCCATTTTGGGATCCAAGTTTTATGCAAAGTTATTATGCCAAAATATCAATTGAGCTAGTTTTAGTGAGTTGCAAATTTAGTTAGCATTTCACATTTGAGTCACTTGTTTAGGGATAACCATGTCTTAGGAGCTTGTTTTGGGTGCAAGGTTCCTCTCCCTTGATGAGATTGGGTCTTCATGTGAGGTATAGCTTTTTGTGTTTTTATGCATTTTGTTAAGTATTTTCTACCTCATTTATTTACCTAATCTACATTGGCACACCTGGTGGGACCCACAAGGTTCGATTCTAATCAATTTTTGTGAGTTTTGGTGTGAGTTAAATTTTTTTGTAGGTGCAGCGCCATCCACACTGCGTAGTGGCACTATCTCTGGCAGCTATTGGCGCTATACTTTGTTTTAGTGCCATCCCTGCAGAGCATTTTTTTAATTGCTTTAACCTCCACTCACATGTCTGATTTTTAACGATCTTCCTGCTACTTTTTGTACCTAACTGCTCTCTATTTTCGTAGGATTATTGATTAAACAAGGGGAAGTTATGCCAAAATTTCCATAAAGTCTAAACATGCATTTTGGCTTTTCTTTTGTCTTGTTTTTCATTTTTCCAGACTAACAATGCTAATAGGACATCTTGTGTGTGCAGCATAACACTCTGTTTTCGAAAGGAGGTCTCCATTTTGCAGGTCAGACGCACTCAGACCCGTATTGACGCTATTCGTGACTGTGAATGAACCTCTTGGCAACTTGCGCAGTGGTGCTTTACTAGACCCCGTTTAGCTCTATTTTCTTAATTAGCACTTTTTGTATATTGTATTAGTGCTATTGAGTTTATTAGCACCTTATTAGTAATTTTGTAGTGCCATCATCTATTCTGGCACCTTATGGGTCTGATATTGGTGTTATCTATTGAATCAGTGCCATCGGTATAAGGTGTCAGGTTTTGTCTGTTTTCTGTCCACAGTGGCGCCATTTGACCTCTGTTTTAGTGCTATTTTTGAAACTAACTTTGCTATCTGTGTAGGTACTGACAAGTATTTTTGTAGGTCTTTACTATCATTTTGTGGATACTAACAAGCTTTTGTAGGATGTTTTTATCTCTAGTTTAGCAAAAACACTTCAATTGGAAATCTAAAAATGAACCCTTTGCATGTTAGTTACACAACATTTTGATTTGGTACAATAAAATTGAACAAACAACA
Source organism: Cunninghamia lanceolata (assembly GCA_027924645.1). Classification (NCBI taxonomy): domain Eukaryota; kingdom Viridiplantae; phylum Streptophyta; class Pinopsida; order Cupressales; family Cupressaceae; genus Cunninghamia; species Cunninghamia lanceolata. Next base: position 9,700,052 of record BSBN01000348.1, read on the forward strand.
AACAAATGTTTGTGTGTGTGTGTGCCCAACATTTAAATTTGGTGTTCTAAAATTTACAAATTACGTGCCAACAACTATCAAACACTTCAATTTTGGGCTTTAGAAAGAACCACAAATTGTATCAATCAAATCATTCGATTTAAAAAGAACAACAATCTGCATTCTTCATGCATATAATCAAGAAAATCAAACTAATTTGTGTGAAGTATTTTCATGGTTTATGTTTGTGGAGTGAAAAGTGTATGCTCTTCCCTCGCACCATTTGGTGACCTTGGGAATCAAAAGCTTCTCATAAAACTTGCATTAATCACCCCCAACTCAATCCAAAGATCTAAAATGAACCATGTTTAGTGTGATGCAAACACAAGGAATACGTATGCTCTCCCCTCGCATCTTTGTATGAACTTGGGGATCAAAAGTATTTTTTTTGATTGTATTGCTTTTGTTAATCCTGAGAGGGCCTGACACCCCGCTTTGAAAGGTGGGAACGACCCAAGAGACATCAAGCTAAAGCCAAGTTCTTCCAAGCCTCTATATAAAATAAGGTGTTTGGGATGAAAGTCACAAGCAATAGGTGTTGTTGTGTTATACTGATAGCCAACCTCCCCCAAAACCCTCCAAGGCGTAACCCTTGGAGGTTGGGAGACTGCATAACAGAGAGTAGCACTTCCACATGTATAACCACCTAAATGGAGGCCCTTACTACAAACTATTGTTTAGCAAGACAAAATCCTTCTATTTGTTGACACAGAAGGGAAACCTTTGAAGAGGCCCTGATTCATGCAGTTCTTAGCCGAGGTAGCAGGGATAATCTAAAGGTTTGGTGAGGGACAAGCCTTATAAGAAACCCAGATCTTTTTATGCATGAGAAATGTGTGCAATTGTAAGGAGGAGCCAGTGCTACCAAGATCTTGGAGCTACCTGCTTTGAATAGGCACAGCTAGGGGATTCAACAAATACTGTCATATCTTCGCCTTAGGTTGTGCAAAGTGCTTGTTTAACAAAATCACATGTCATTTCACAAACAAAAATCTTGGTTATTTAGTGTTCATGTGCTTAATTGTGTTTTAATGTGCTTAAATCAATTTCAAACACCTACCAAGAGACATTGAAAACCATTTGATCAAATTCCAAACAAAGAAAAATTCAAAATTGTCATAAAAAATCTGTCTTTCTTAGGACCCAACCAACACTGCCTAGTTTTAGCACCATCTCTGTCTGATTGTGGCACCATTTCACTTGTGGATTGGTGCTATTTTTTAGATTGACTTACCTAAAACTAAGACCTATTCAGTTGTGATCTTCACTGTCTGCTCTGCCATAATCCATATTTACATTCCAAAAAAATGTCTGTACCCCGTCCATTTTCTCCTCAAAATTTTCCAAAAACATACCATCATTTTGACCTTAGATAATCCACCATCAACATTATTGGACCCTTTTCTGCATCATAATCCACCCAAATCCATATTTATCCATCCCCCTTAAATCTTTTTGCATATCTCCTTGGACTAAAGCAAATCATTTTAAAAAATCCAAATCCAAATCAAAATACCCATCAACAAATCATCAACCAAAGCTTGTCATCCTTTTGAGCCAAAGTTAGATCTAGATCTCATCATTAACATCATATTTTTCTTGAAAATTCATTAGTCTGCCTTTCAAGAAAAATAATCACTCCTCTTTGCGTAAGGTCATTCGTCTACCCTAAACAAAGAGAAACATCCCCTTGTGCCAACACAAAATCTAGATCTTACCTAAGGCTCAACTTATTGACCATCATATCCTTTTGAAAAACATCACCCTAAACAATCAAATCAACATCAAAATCAAAACCCCTTCCATCATCATCCTCAAAACACACATCATCATCATCCATCTTTGGTCCAAAAAAAAAAAATTGCGAAAGTCAACATCCACCTTTCTTATCACCCTTAGGTTAACACCTTTTGGCTTATCACCCTCTCCATCTTATTACCACATCCATATTTGGGTCCAACTCAATCAATTAGATTCTCTAAGGTCTCCATCCCCATCTCACTCTACTTCTAGAAATCAACTCCATATACGTGCATGCCCATCACAAGATCACAACACAAAAAGAATCAAAAAATGGCAGAATATTGGCAATATGGCGGCATAGGAATTCCTAACACCAACAGTAGCAACATACCCATCAATCAAAATCCACCTACATACTCTTACATCCCCCCATACAATCACAACCACCACCACCCCCACCAACACAAAATGTCCCCACCATATCCCATGATGATCTAGATGTCTTGAGCTTTATGCAAGATGCCAATAACATGGACCTACTTGATAAAATCCTAAGGTCATACCCAAATAGATATCTTGATCATCTTCTCAAAATTGGTGCTCAACTACCCCCCATCACGACATCATCACAACCATCCACCTCTACAATTATTCCTACCACATCAAATACCCAAGCATCTACATCCAATACCCAACATATCATCTCACAAACATCAAAATCTAACATATCTACCACCTCCACAAGCTCTACCGCTACCACATCTACAATCCCCACAAGTGCCGCCATCCCTACCACTTCCCAACCCGTCATCACATCTACTACCACAACTACCATATACCCTTCCATTCCACAAATCACCTTGGGCATACAAGGAAACATCACGCATGCGAGTACCTCCATGAGTGTGCCTCCACCCAACCCCCAAACCATAGCATACCTACGACAATTATTCTCACAACCACCTCACAATACATCCAACATCCACCTATCCAACGTTAATCTGTCCAATATCATGTATCCACATAACCCCATAACTTCATCAACACAACATCAAACCAATCCCCAAATACCACCACACATTCTCCAACAACAACAACTACTACTACTACTACAAATCCAATAACAACACCCCCAATACAAACAACACCAACATGCAATCAAATGACAAATCACGCTATTGGGGGAAGAACAAGAACACTTTGAATGATGGCGTCACGGATGTGAAAGCCATCCAACATGTAAAGAATCACATGCCTACACATACGTATGCCACTAATAACCAAAGGGGACAAACTAAACCACGTAAACCTTGAAGACAATTTACACTGTTAGGGGAACCCATCAAGGACATCCTTGACAGATGTCTCAAGAAAGGTTTGATCACACTCCCACCTTTTAGACCCCGTCAAGAGAATGAACTCAAAGCTGCATGGTACAATGAAAATGACTATTGTGAATACCACCGCATTGCGGGTCATAAAATGCTGACTGCATGCAACTAAAGCATTGCATCCAAGACCTCATAGATCAAAATCAAGTCATCCTCGATCAAAGCGCCCAACCATCGCCAAATACCAACCTCAGAGCTTACAAGGATCCAGTGCCTAACCATAATAAAGCCTCCTCATCCAACCAAGCATACAATGTCACCCCATCACTCGCATCCTATGACTCTATTGTAGGGCGGATCGAACCATCATCCCACCATGTCAATACAATCACCATTCAGGCACAAGCACCTGATTGCGCTGTCACAACCCGTTGTGGCCGTGTATCCATCCACACGGCCCCTACCACTGAACAAACACCTGCATCCACATCCGATCCCCTACCCCCGCATCCAACCACATGTTCATCACCTACCAATCAGTATAACCTCCTAGAGCATCTAGGAAAGACACCCGCACAAATCTCCATCCTCGAGCTACTTTGCACATCACCTCTTCACAAAGACGTCCTCAACAAAGCACTCTTGTAAACTCAAGTACCCACCAACTTGAATGTAACCCAATTCCAAGCCATGGTAGGACATATCGCCGCACCTCACCATCTCACATTTTCAAAAAAAGACCTTCCCGCTTCTGAACACGTACACAACGACGCCTTACATATCGAAGTTCGTATCCACAAACACATAATCAAAAGAGTCTTAATAGATGGTGGCTGCAACCTAAATGTATGCACTCTAAAACTGCTAAAACACTTGGGGTACTCCGTTGTGGTTGTAGACACCATCGAGTGCATCAAAATCAAAGGCTATGATGACACCGAACAGCTATCTGAAGGCACCATCAAGCTTCCTATTCAAGTAGGATAGAAAATACTGGAAATAAAATGTCAAGTCCTTGATCTTGACCTCCCATATAATATTCTTCTTGTCTGACCATGGATCCACGCCATGTAAGCCATCCCATCCACATTCCATCAATGCCTCAAATTCCCTCACAACGGCACATAAGTAACTGTCTACACCAATCCTCGCCCCTTTCAATACTGTAGTTTCTTGGAAGGCCACAACCAAACCTTCTGCCCATACAATAAAGCCACCACTAAAACCAATCCTACAGCTTCCACCTCATATATCAACCCCACAAACAATGCCACCACTTCATCCCAAGCACCTCCACCACCTGATGTCAAGATCAAGCTCAGCGACATGGGATGTGGAGAATACAACCTACACAGTACTTTTTGTGTGGGCACATTACCCAATCCTAAAACATTTGGCATCCCAAAGATAGAAGTAGCCAACATAGTCATCATCAAGTGCAAACCCTTGCCCATCTCTGAGAAGAAACATCTTCTGGATTAGGATGCACTCGAAGATATCTCATCCTAGCTATACAAGGATGAAGAAACAGAACAAGAAGCTCCCACCATACCAACATAAATCTATGGAAAAGGGTCTGAAATTGTCAAAAGCATTGGTTACAAAGGACAAGGCGATATAGGCCTTCGTGAACAGGGAATCATGGAATCACTGCAAGCAACAAGAAACCCTACACCCAAGGGTTAGGATATGGTCAGAGATAATGTATCCTCACTACCGGTGAATGTATCTTAGCCGAGGTTGCTATAGTCTCCTCTAAAGTTGACAATGTCAATGAAACAGACCATCAAGACTCCTTTAGTGACTTTGCTAACTTCTTTTACTCATTCATATGCATCATCCACACAATCACCACCCTAGCCTCATCCTCCAATGACTTACCACTGGTATACCTAGAACTTATAGATTGGGACCAACGGGGACCTCCTGTCTTCGACATCGCACCTAACGATGAGGCCATTGCTGAAATGATGGGAGTTAGAGACCACTTCCCCTTGGGAGACCACAAAGCAGGATACATCATGGAGCTTGATCCACATGCCTATTTTGGGGAGACAACCCTTGCTTCCAGTCATAAAAAAATAAAAATAAAAATTAGATCTGATGGTGAAAACTGTTCTACGGTAGTGTCAGATCCCAAAAAAATAAAAATAAAAGACGTATCTCCTGGTGAAAGCCTCCATGAGGTGCTAAGAGATGGAAGCATGGGCCTTCCCAAGATAGACAAGGTATGAAGACAAATCACTTGTCTTAGTTGAGCTAGCCCAAGAGATGAATCTTGGGACAAAAGAAGAACCGAAAATCACTTTCAGGGCAAAATCTCTCAGTATACAGGAATAGGAAAACTTCTTGGCATTCTTCACACGATGAAATCACAATTTTTCATGAACCTACACAGACATGCCAGGGCTAGATCCCACCTTGGTCGTTCATCATCTTGTAGTATGCCCTGATGCGAAGCTAGTAAAGCAGAAACTCAGAAAAATGGATCCTCAGGTGGCCCTCCTCGTCAAAGCAGAGCTAAAGAAACTACTGGATGTTGGGTTCATTTGCCCAATTGATTATCATGAATGGGTTTCAAATCTAGTACCAATAGCCAAACCAGATGGCCGAATCTGCTGCTGTACCAACTTCAAAGACCTCAACAAAGCCTGCCCAAAGGATGACTTCCCACTACCAAACATCTACATGATAGCCAATCTTACATCAAGACATGAGATGCTATCCCTTATGGATGGTTTTTTAGGATATAACCAAATCAAAATTGTCGAAGAGGACCAGCATAAGACAACTTTCATATGCCCATGGGGAACATACTATTGGGTCGTTATGCCATTTGGCCTAAAAATGCTAAAGCTACATATCAAAGAGCTATGACTGTCATCTTTGATGACCTTTTTCACCACATCATGGAAGATTATGTAGATGACTTACTAGGGAAATCGAAGAGAAAAGAAGAACACCTGGATGTCTTGGCCAAGACCTTTGATAGATTAGAGCAATACAATGTTTGCCTAAATCCAAAGAAGTGTTTCTTCAAAGTCACCTCCAGAAAACTCCTGGGATACATAGTCTCCAGAAGAGGAATCAAAGTTGATCCTACAAAGGTCAAGGCCATCACCGAAATGCCACCTCTAAAAACATTGAAACAACTAAGAAGTCTGCAAGGAAAACTCCAGTCTATCCGTCAGTTCATTGCCCAGCTTGCCGATAAGTGCCAACCATTCCAGCATCTACTCCGAAAAGATATAGCCTTTGTCTGGAACACTCAGTGTCAGGATGCCTTTGATCAACTAAAAGAATACCTAGCTAATCCCCCTGTTCTAACTCCACCAAGGCAAGGAGAACCCCTCCTACTATACATCTTTGATATAGAGATAGTTATCGAAGCCTTGTTAGCACAACACGATGAGAATGGAAAAGAAAGAGCCATCTATTACATCGGTCAAACTCTAATATCTTATGAGCTCAACTACACATAAATTAAATGAGCATGTCTAGCCCTCGTCTTTACTTCACAAAAGTTAAGACAATATATACTCAATCACAAGACCAAGCTCATCGCCAAGATCAACCCACTCAAGTATCTGCTAAACAGAGCTGCTCTTACCGACAGAATGGCAAAATGGGTCATGATTCTCACTTAATTTGACACTGAATACACTGAGAGAAAGACCATCAAAGGACAGGTTATCACCAATTAGTTGGCTGAATTGCCTATTCTAGTAGAGCATCCTACACTGGTAGAATTCCCTGATGAAGCTATCTTGATAATCACACCAGCCACAGACACATGGAAGATGTACTTTGATGGATCGTACACACAGAGAGGCTCAGGGGTAGGTATCTTGTTTGTTACCCCTCAAGGCGACACCATCCCTATGTCCTTCGGGATCACCTTCCCATGTACCAACAATGCGGCAGAATATGAGGCCCCTATCATAGGTCTCTGCATGGCAATAAAATGGAAAATTGAGAACCTAAATGTGTGGAGATTCTCAACTAGTCGTCCGGCAGGTAAATAATGAGTACAAGACCAAAGATGATAAGCTCCTTCCCTACAAAAAGATGGTTGATGATTTCAAAGACTACTTCAATGACATCCACTTTGAGCAAATCCCAAGGCTGAATAATAAAGCTACAGATGCCATGGCTACCATCGGATCTCTGGTCGACATGAAGAAAGACATCAAGAAATGTGATTTCCTAATAGAAGAACTCCCCATCCCAGCATACAATATTCCTTAATCCAAACTATTGTGTGAAGTCATTGGTCCCCTATCTCCATGGTATCAAGAAACCTACCTATACCTCCATGATAATATCCTTCCCCCCTAACCTATCTACCTCACAGAGAAACTCATTCATCTGTCGAGCCTCCCGTTTCATCCTTGTAGACGACACCCTCTACAAAAGGAGTCTTGATGGTATGCTTCTATGATGTTTAGACTCTAGGGAAGCTAAGGTAGCCTTGGAAGAGGTACACACAGGTATCTGTGGGGTGCATTCAAGTGGACCCACTCTCTCTAAAAAGATCCTAAGGACTAGATATTATTGGCCAACCATGGACCAAGATGCCTATCGGTTCATCAAAAGATGCCTCCCATGTCAACAGCATGGCGATCTCATCCACGCACCAGCATAGGAGTTGCAACCCATCATAATGCCATGGCCTTTCTCATAGTGGGGACTCGACCTCATAAGGAAAATACATCCCCCATCCTCAAATGGCCATAAGCTCATAATCACTGCTACTGAGTACTTCACCAAGTGGGTGGAAGCAATACCACTCACCTTTACCACTGGCACCCAGATCTCCAAATTCATCCTCCACTATATCATCCACCACTATGGTATCCCTCATTCCATCATCATCAACAATAGAAAGCCCTTCAAGAACCAAGAAGTTCGCACCTTGTACAAAAAGTTTGACATCAAACACCATTTCTCCACACCGTATTACCCTCAAGGAAACGATCAAGCAAAGGCTTCTAATAAAACCATCCTCCGCATCCTAAAGAAGACAATCAATGAAGCTGGCTGTGACTGGCACCTCCAACTCAACCCTGCCCTATGGGCATACCACACAAGCATCCGCACTCCCACAGGAGCCACCCCATTTTCCCTAGTATTCAGATCTCAAGCCATTTTACCTATTGAGGTCAAGCTCCCATCTCTACGAGTATCCCTGCAAAACATAATCTCTGATGACGAATATAGAGTCGCAAGGTTGCATCAACTAGAACTACTGGATGAGAAATGCCTGAATCCATTGAACCACCTGTAGGAATATCAAAACTGCGTTTGAAGAAGCTACAACAAGAGGATCAGAACCCAAAAATTTGAAGTAGGTGACCTTGTCCTTATGGAAAATTAGAAGAACCTGCAAGAGCATCCTAAGAAAGGAAAGTTTGAACCCAATTGGCTAGGACCTTATGTCATCATAGCTGACTATGGGTCAGGAGCATACTAGCTTGTAACACCTGAGGGGAAGCCTCTGGATGAGCTGATGAACATCCTACATTTAAAGAAATTTTATGCATAACCCATCTGGTACCCAAAGTCAAAAAATCAAAAAAATCAAAAAAATTAAAAAAATAAAAAAATTAAATAAAAAATAAAAAATAAAAAAGATTAAAAAAATAGAAAAACCAAAAAATCAAGAAAAACTTGAGTGCAATAAAAACTTCCAATGGTGAAAATCACTTCGGTGATGCCTTGGATAAGTACCATGGTGAAAACTTGTTTCAGGTGCCATGCGTAGTGGCCAATTTCACCATCTAATAAGTCCTCTTTCCAGCACACCACTCCATATCGCACCCATCCCATGGCTTGGAATTGAGAAACATCAAACCCTATCGCCCCACCCACATTGTCCCCTCCCAAGTCTAACTCATGGAATGAGGATCCTTGTAAGCTCCCCTTTGTACAGCTCAAACTCAAAAAATCCAAAAACATCACAAAAAATAAAAAAATCTAAAAATAGTAGAAAAACATAGAAAATCAAAAACAAATCACCCCATACATCAATCTCGCTATAAAAATTGCAATCATCAAATGATACATCAATCCCCACCATCACACCCATCCCAAATCATTCCCACATCATCAAGTCATACCAGAACTACATATTCATTCCATCTGCATCTTGAAAGTACCTTGATCCCGTGGATATAGGGTATGTAGGCAGTCTGGAATATGAAGGACATTTCCAGTACTCAGGTACATAAGATGTACCCATCCAACTCATTTGGATGGTCCCCATTCACTGAGCTTTCTAGATCTAATAAATGATACGCATGCTAAGTATACACTCGAAACATGTCCCCTAACGCAAAAATCATCAATCAACATACCAACCATAATCCTACACCTGGCCAGACTATTCTTTTGCCCACCTTTAGAAAATCCCCCAATCAAATCCAACTGATCTACGTCCTAGGATATATCTTTCCCACAATGGACAAAAATCTATCATCCTATCAACACATCTCTTGGCAAGAGTACACAAAGGCTATTTGTATCTTTTCGTTGGTCTTTTTGATTATTAATTTTTATCTTTTTGTCTCACTCTAGGTTACCTCCAAAGCTACCTTGATCTCATTATATCATGGTAAGTAGCGGATGACATATGGAGTAGACATAGTCATTGTTTCTGTATGCTGTGCTTGTGGGTTGGTTTCATTACTCTAGGAATGGTATTCATATTTTGAAGCCTGGGTCAGTTCTAGCATGACATGTCCCATTTGCATATATAGGCATCAAAACCTTATATGTATTATTCGCAGTCATCGCTATGAGTCCCCTTCCTAGGCTAGGCAAGATTATACCACCTTGGGCATGCATGTAATCAACCTATTGTTTGTGGGTCTAGTCCATGCAATCATGGGATATACATCATCACCTAGGTCATTTCATACCTTTGTGAACTGTATCCTACATTGCTATAGTAAACTAAGAAATGCTTTCAATTAATCTTATGCAACTACTATTACTAGCTCAAAATCATCATCCTAATCACTCATTCAACTATCGTATCTCGGCCTAGATTTGATAAATCACCTACCCCCCCAACCTATCCAATCCCCTCGCTAATCCCATTCCCCCACCATATCTCCACTCAAGACATCTTGAACCAAACCAAACCCCCCCTCAATGACGTGGTGTCTTATGACCTAACAATCCTCTCATCCCCCCAATCCCATCCTGTAGACACTCCCAATCCTATCCATACCCCATCCATGCACCCCTATCATCTCCCCACCTGATCCCCTCTCCCACAACCTCACCACTCAAGGTTGAACAAAGAACATCATGTGTATCAGGACTTGATCATCTCACCTATCACCTAGTTTGCACCCCATCTATCACCTCGCTTGCATCTCGCATATCATTAGGTTTATTTTAGAATCAGTTTAAATTGCATATCATATCATTAGGTTCATTTTAGAATTAGTTTAAATTGCATATCATATCATTAGGTTCATTATAGAATCATTTAGTTACACATTATAGATCATTGCAAATCATATCATACTCATTTATATTGTCATCACATAGGTGCATGTTAAAATTAAAATTAGTATCATCACATTGCATTCCATATATATCATCTCATAAACATTTAGTTACATTACATCATCACAATCATAATCAGTGAAACTGCATTTAAACAAATCATCTAGTGGCATATACATATTTCCATACATAACATGTGTTTATTTTGATAAACATACATTTCCATTACATTATACATCCATTATTAATCTGAACATTTAGTCACATTATATATCATATACTCCATAGATCACAAACCATGCATATATCCAAATAAGTAAACTATTATTACATCCATCACAGGTGCATTCATAACATCAAAAACATAATTGCTTAAACACAACACATCCATAGCATATAAAATCCATAAAGCATAAGTTGCATCCATCACATAGGCATCATCATAATAGAGCATCATACACAAATACATGACCATCAAAAAGCATCATATCATATATAATCACCGTAAAAAATGTGCACCACTCATATCATCAAAAAATACCAAGTCCTGATACAATGCCTATGAGAGCTAACATGATGAAGATATCACATGGAGGATCCTCTCTCTAAAGGACTGGGAGACTCTGATCTTGGTCGTGGCAGTGCTCTTATCTGTGGCTGCACCTGAACCTGTGGAAATTGTTGGGGCACATACAAGGGAGGAGGTGTTGTCTACTGAACTGACTACACTGATCTCGATCTATGAGACCTGGAGGCCCCCCCCGATCTACTGATTGACTGTAGCTCAGGGCACGCTACGCTGCTGGCATGGCTGCATAGTACAAGCCCTGATAGTACTCCACCTGTACTCTGGCCTCTGTCAAATCCCCCTATACCTGAGTTAGCTACCCCTGTACCTGGCTCAACTATTCCTGTAACTGATATGACTGTGTTTGGACTTGGGACAACTAATCCTGTATCCCTATCAAAACTAAGGCAAGTCCACCACCTGAAGCCTATAGACTACCCAATGCAGTCTCTGCTTGCTATGCCCTAGTGAGCGCCGTATCTCGCTCCCCTGTCAAAGTGACTATGTCACCCTAAGCTTGGGCTAGCTGTCTATAATGCCACCACCTGTCCATCTGCCCCATCCAATAAGGCCAATGCCCCCCGCAACTGCACCAACTCTGTATCACTGCTCTCTAGTGCCTCCTCTAGATTGGCCACCTATGCTTGTAGGGTCTCCATCTCCTCCTCCTCACCATGAGGCCGTCAACAAGGGGTGAGCCTCTCAACCTCGGCCTCTCCAGCTATCCCTAAGGGACCTGCCTGCTGTCTGCTGCCCTATCTATGGTGGGGGTAACTCACCCCTATCCACCCTCAGCTGTCCCCCACACCATCGAGGTCCTCTAGGATGTCACCCTGTCCCAATCTATACCTACTCAATAGGAACCTGCTACATAGGTACCTACTGCCCCACCTGCGCCTGTCCAGCTGCCACAGCCGCCAACACATCTATCAACTGACCATCCCTACCAACCAATCTCTCCTCTCCATCCTCTCCAACCTCCACGAGGTTGTCCTCTATGATCTCCTCCCCCTCCTCTAGGTGATCATCCCCCTCAGGGTCATCATCCCCATCATCAGAATCATCATCACCACCTGACCCTGCTGCCTCCTCCACCGGGACTGTCTCCTCTACTGGGTCCGTCAACCAAGTGGGCCGATGCATCTGCCACCATATATGATATGCAGGTGTAGTACCTACATCTCTAACAGTGCTCCCCCAATCCCACCGCACTGGCTGTAGAGCTGCAAAGTCAGCTAGGGTGACCTGTGGTTGTATGGCTGCAGGCCAGAAGGGCACATCTTGAGGAGTCTGCACAAATATTGCCATTTGCTGTAGAGTGTCCTATCTCAAACCAAACTGTTGCATGACCTGCAATATTAGATACATCTCTATAGCATGGTCTCCTCAATCCATCAGGTAGCGCTACTGAAACATAAATGGTAGATGAATATCATCATCTAGCCATGGCTCTACGCCGATATACAGTCACCAGGTCACACTAATAACATCATCTAACATCCTCCTCCAGTACCATACCTGTCCAGTATACGTGTACTCTGCATCCTGATGTAAAAATACAAAGGCCTCAAAAGGCCACTGATAATACCCACATGTTGGCCGGGTAATAGTGATGTGCTCCCAAATTCATACATGAAGTAGAGTAACCCCAGCTGACAATGTTGAATCATGCAGATACATGACTGTATGCATCTCATGGTATAACTGCCCTAGCATTGCCGGTCCCCAGGCATAGATGGTCTCATGCCTCACCATCCCCTCTATCATCCCCCCTAGCCAACTAAGAAACCCCTACCTCGCCTGTTAGGCATCACAACACCTCTAATCAATGCACACAGAAATAAGGCAAAGGGATCTGCAACTACAACCAGTGTCCCCTCATAGCTCATCTCTCTCCCATCCGCTGAGAGAATAATGTGGTCCTCTCCAAACACTCTGATCAGGGCACTCCACCCCCTCCTTGTGTCATATCTAACACACCGGCCTTGAATAGGTAGCTTGAGGATGCGATAAACATCCTGAACGGTGATCATGATCTCTCTAGTTGGCAACAAAAAGTTGTAGGTCTCCAAGCGGTATCGCTCCACAACTGCTGTCATCAGAGCTCAATGAGCTCGTAGCATGGGCATTGATGCCACTGTCAGAAGCCCCAACCTAGCCAATCTGGCCCGCATAGCATCATCAAAATGGTCAAACAATGCCATCGTAGATGGCACACGTTGCTCCCTCAAGTACACTATAAATTGGTGTGTATCCTGCATCCACAACTTTCTGGTTAGATATCAACCTCTCTTCTTCCAAATCACCCTCTTTTCTTCTAATGTTAAAAGCCTAAATCATTTGGTGCTAAAACAAATCATATTTCGTCCCATTTCATAAATAGTGCTAATAATTCTTCTAAATGGCACCATTATAGAAAATAGCGCCACTACGCAATATACTTTGCGCCAATCCAAAATATTGCACTACTGCAGAGCATACATAGCGCCATTTTACCAAATGGCGTCGCCCTACCTTTTGGTGCTAATCTATAGAATGGTGCCAATTCTACCAAAAATGTGATATTTCCATATTGCGCTAATACATCCCATTGCCGTAAAACATAACATAGTGCTACTCTAACCTATAGCGCTAGTTTAGAACATAGCACTACCATAAAGCTATTATGGTGCTAAAACACCAAAGCCCTAATCTCTTCTGACATTGCGCTAATCCGGATGATAGCACTAAAAGAGCAAGCAAATGGTAGAAAACCACCCTAACCCTACCCTGGCGGATAGCGCCAATCGAGAGGATGGCACTAATCCACCTTACTTTTAGCACTAAGCACTCCAAACCCAACTCTTGAACCCCAAAAAAGTGACAAAAACAAAAAAAATTGAAAAGTAAGGGTTAGACCCTACTTGGGATCTAGTCTCTGGTGCCTGGCCAAATGATCGGAACCGCTCTGAGATGTGTCGAAGTCATGGGAACTGGGGGTTGCGGTCAGCCATCTCTCCTTCACTTCTTCTTCTCTAAAGTCAAAGTGTGCAAATGTGGCACTCTTAGGGCCCACTTTTCCTAATATAGTGGGCCATGTCATCCTTCCACCCCCTCTTTTTCCTCCAGGGTGCAGATCTCAGCCTTTTTTCTACCATTTTTCTTCCTATCATCTTCTTTTTCCGTCCCCTATCCAACCGTCACTCCTGTTACATCCTTTCAAGAACTCGCCCAGAAAATTTGTATTTTCCCACCGACCTCTCGAGGGGGCATCCCTTACCCATCTCATTCCTTCCCAGTAGCTGGGGCATATTTTCTTCAACTTGATGCCACTTCCCTCCTAGGTCCTGATGCCATGTCAAAGAGGGGCAAATGTAGACACCTAAAAATGTCTCTTACAATCAAACCGACTCCCAACATCCCTAAACTATCATTTTCCCTTCTAATCAATTAATTAAATTTTTATTTAATTGATTATCCCTTCATCACCCATTTTTTCCATCATTTTATCCTCAAAGATGAATCAATTTCATTAATTCAATAAGTCCCAACCTTAGCCAATTGATTTAATAAATATGCAATATTTATTTAATCAATTTCCCCCTTTTTACTAAATCTAATTAATTAATTAAACCATGTTTAACTAATTAATTCAGTCTACTAATTGACCTATCCCTACCTTAGACAATTAAATAGCTATTATTTAATTGCCTACCCTAGCCTACCTCATCCTAGCCCTAGGATCAATTAAATAAAACCTATGTTTAATTAATCCTAACCTCTCATTTGGGTGGTCAAAGCTAGTTTAACACCCTTCCCCACACCCTCCAAATAAAAAATTGAAATAATTCCACCTAAGTCAATTTTTTATTTTAAAACATCCCACATCACAATTAATTCCCCTTACACCCCCATACCTCATTTATCTCCACTTATCCCCAAATGAATTTTTAATTCATTTTACATTCCCCATATGAATATTTAATTCAAAAATAATACCTCACACCCATACTCATTTAATAACCCCTTTTCCCAAAATGAATAAAAGATTTACTTTTATTCATAGCCCTCCATTCCTCCAAGATTAAATATAGGCCCTCCACATCACTTTTATCTCCACCATTGATCTTCCCAATAAATCTCCACCCTTGGATCAAAATCTCTTCCAAAAATCTATAGATAGAACCTCTCTCTACCCATTTTGGGATCCAGGTTTTATGCAAAGTTATTATGCCAAAATATCAATTGAGCTAGTTTTAGTGAGTTGCAAATTTAGTTAGCATTTCACATTTGATTCACTATTCTAGGGATAATCATGTCTTAGGAGCTTGTTTTGGGTGTAAGGTTCCTCTCCCTTGATGAGATTGGGTCTTCATGTGAGGTATAGCTTTTTGTGTTTTTATGCATTTTGTTAAGTATTTTCCACCTCATTTGTTTACCTAATCTACAGGATCTTATTAGGATGAAGTCTTGTGTGATATTATGCCTAAGGATGTTTGTCATAGTTTGTTGGGTAGACCTTGGTTGTATGATAGAGAAGCTATACATGATGGGAGAAAGAATACATGTACTATAACAGAAAATGCAAAGATAATTACCTTGATTCCTTTGGAGGATAACCCTAAGAGTGAAGTATGTGGGAATGCTAGAATTTGTTTAGTAGATGGAAGGAAATTTCTGGATGGTATGAGACATGAGAGTATGTCCTATGCCTTAATTCCTAAGAAGCCTAAAATGTTGAAGAAAGAGACTGAAGAAGAATAGCCGAAGGAGATAATAAAGTTGCTGACAGATTATGAAGACATCATATCAGATAATGTACCTGAAGGATTACCACCTATAAGGAGTATTAGTCATCACATGGATCTTATATCGAGAACAAGTTTGCCTAACAAATCAACACATAGGATGACACCAACAGAGAATGAAGAATTGAATAGATAGCTATAAGAGATGTTGAGGAAAGGTTTGATCAGAGAAAGTTTGAGTCCTTGTGCAGTACCTGTAGTGCTTGCATTGAAGAAAGATGGAGAATGAAGAATGCGTACTGATTCTAGAGCAATAAACAAGATCACAGTTAAGTATAGATTTCCCTTACCTAGGATAGATGATATCATCTCACGAAAATAGATTTGAAGAGTGGATACCATCAAATCAAAATCAGAGAAGGTGATGAATGGAAGACTACTTTTAAGACAAATGAAGGATTGTATTACTTGGATGATATTCTACTTATTAGTACGACAAAAGAAGAACATTTGTAGCATATTAGACAAGTTTTGTAGAGGTTGAGAAAAGAGAAATTGTTGATAAACATCAGGAAGTGTAGTTTCATGAAGGAAGAACTAGTATATTAGGCATTTGTGATTTCTGCAAAAGGATTGAAGATGAACCATGAGAAAGTGAAAGCAACTGTTGAGTGCCCTACACCAAAGAGCATTGGAGAGGTTAGATCATTTCATGGTTTGGCTAGTTTCTACCAGAAGTTCATCCAAAATTTCAATTCAGTTTGTAATCCTATGACATAAACAATAAGAGGTGATAGAAAAGATATCAATTGGACATCAAGAGAAGATAAGAGTTTTGAGTTATTGAAGCAGAAAGTGACAAAGCAACCTGTTTTAGCATTACCAAATTTCAATAAGGTATTTCAAGGTTATTGTGATGCAAGTGGCAATGCAATTAGAGTAGTGTTAAGTCAAGAAAGTAGACCAGTAGCATATTTCAGTGAGAAATTGAATGATGCAAGGAGAAGATATTCAGTTTATGATCAGGAGTTCTATGTCACAATTCAAGCCTTGCAGAAGTGGAGACATTACTTGTTGCCTAAGGAGTTTGTGTTGTATATAGATCATCAAGCTTCGTAGTATTTGAACAGTCAAGGTAAGTTGAATCGGAGACATATGAGATGGGTAGAGTTCATGCAGAGTTATACATTTGTGTTGAAGCATAGGAGTGGCAAATCAAACAAAGTTGTTTATGCATTGAGTAGGAGAAGAAACTTGTTGACTGAAATGAGAGTTGAAGTGTTGGGTTTTGATGAATTAAAGAACATGTATGAGCGAGACACTAATTTTTAGAACCATGGAAAGTATGTAAGGAACCTATTGTAGCAGATAGGAGTAAGTGGTTGGACTATTTCATTCAAGAAGATATGTTGTTCAAAGGAAGCTAGTTGTGCATACCTAGAAGTTCAATGCAAGATAATTTGATCAAGGAGAAACATAGTGATGGATTGGAAGGACATTTTGGCATTGATAAGATAATGGCTTTGGTAAGTGAAAATTACTTTGGCCTCAGATACACAAGCATGTTCAGAGATTTGTACAGAGTTGTTGAGTTTGTCAAGTTGCAAAAGGGAGTAGTCACTACACTAGATTGTATAAACCTTTGACAGTACCGGAGAGACCTTGGGAAGATGTAAGCATGGATTTTGTAAGGGGATTACCTAAGATAGAGAGGACATGATTCAATATTTGTAGTGGTTGATAGATTTTAAAAAATGGCTCATTTCATTCGTTATAAGAAGACAACTGATGCAGTGCATGTAGATGATCTATTTTTCAAGGAGATTGTGAGATTACATGGATTACCTAGGAGTATAGTTTTAGATAGAGATACAAAATCTGTTGGATACTTTTGGAAGACACTTTGGAAGAAGATGAAGACAGATTTGAAGTTCAGTTCAACATTTCATCCATAGACAGATGGACAGACAGAGGTAGTGAATAGGAGTTTGGGAAATTTGTTGAGATGTTTGGTTGGAGAGAAAACTGGAAGTTGGGATTTGATTCTTTCACAAGCAAAGTTTGCATACAACAATTTTGTCAATAGGAGTACTAGAAGAACACCTTTTGAGATTGTTACCAAAGTGAATCCTAGAGGAATTGCAGAATTGAGACATTAGCATGGAAGAAAAGAGGATTTCAGAAGAAGAGGAATTTGCAGATCATATGAAGATTGTGCATAACTAGGTAAAGAAGCATTTGGGAGACATGAACAATAAGTACAAAGAGAAGGTAGATGAGAAGAGAAGACACAGAGAATTTGAAGAGGGAGATGAATTAATGGTACATTTGAGAAAAAAAAAGATTTCCAGTTGGGACATATAACAAGTTACAAATGAAGAAGTTTGGACCTTGTAAGATACTTAGGAAATTTGATTCAGGCAATGCATATGAAGTGGAGTTACCAGAGACATTGGGTATATCACCTATTTTCAACATTGCATACCTTTATTAGTATCATGAAGTAAAGTTCAATGACAACATGGAAGAAGACTTGAAGAAGCAATTACCACAACAAACACCAGAGCAGATAGAAGACATTTTGGACAGTAGAGTTGGATGTAGTACCAGAGGAAGACAATACAAAGAATATCTTTTGAAGTGGAAAGGTAGACTGACAAAAGATTCATCTTGGATTTCTCAGGCTGAGGTGCACCATCTTGGTTTGCCCCTAGCCCTAGCAAAGTGAGGGACTCACTTTTTTCAATAACCCTAGATGTCTAGTGTAGGAGCATCCTTGGTTCAAGAGGAATCTTGTATCAACCAAAAAACATTTGCATTTTAATTTGTTTACATTTTAATTCTTTCATTTTCTAGTTTAGTCTAGGCAGTGCAGTCAGAAGCAGTTCTCAACTTGTGGTCTAGTTTTGGCATTTCACATCCTACGAATCTAGACTTAGCATCTACATTCATTCATCTACATCATACCAAGAATTTAGAGCATTTGGATCAGTCACTGGAAAGTTATCACTATCAGAAGATTGACTATTTTCTCATAACAGAGCATCCTGATAGTCTCAGAAAATCAGCTAAAGGAGAAGGCTTGCGAATCATTCCTTGACTTGCAGATCCTAATGACACATTATTCAGTGATCCTTGGTTCATGGCAAACTTTCCCCATAGGTCTGTACGTTGTTCCATTCATTTGAGGAAGTGTTTTATGCATTTAGGTCTGACATATATGTGAACATGCTACATCTCTTCATTAGAGTTTGTGACCTTCCTTGGCTAACGCAGAGGAATCGTTTGGTCTAGAAATGATATATATTGATGTAATAGATTCTTAAGAAAGTAGCTATTCACATAGAAAAGTTCTGATAGTTTTTCAAGATTTAGAAGATAGATAGTTGGCTCCTTCGCCAGAGAGCTTCAAAGCTTTACCTTGCGCTTGTATGTAATTAGGCTAGTGAGCCCTAATTGGAAGCCCATGTGTTACCAGCCAGATTGTATTTGAATTCTATGGTATACTGAATGACTTAAGCTGTATTTGTTTCATTTCTTGGAGTTGTTTCTGTTGTGTTTACTCTTGTTGCATGGTCTGGATAGTTCATTCTGTGAACCCTCCTACCATGACTGCATTAGCAACATATGACGTGAAAACTGTAAACACCATCAAGACAAGATACTCCCCCTTTGCTTTTACACATCTGTACTCTTTCTCCCCCTAACACTTTCACATGATTTCTCTCCACCTTTGACATCAATCGTAAAGGGTACATACTTGCATTCTGCTACTCTGATTGAACTGAAACTGTTCCTTCATCAACACTGTAACACTTATTATTCTTAATTAGGAACTCATATCAGTAACATCTAGCTACTCCCCTTGAGAGGTAGCTCTCAAAACATCAATTTAGATAAAGAATGAGTCTTCTAGTACCACTAGACTGATGCATTCCTATGCATCTTAGTTCACAGAAGTAGGGGTAATAACCCCTAACTTTTCTTTGAGATACTCAAAGGTATCCTTATGTAGAGGCTTAGTGAAAATATCTACAATCTAATCCTTTGTGGACACATATTCCATCTTTACTTCATTCTCTATCACCTTTTCTCTTAAAAATTGATACATTATTGATATATGCTTTATTCTTGAGTGCATCACTAGATTCTTTGAAATGTTTATAACACTTGTATTGTCACAAAACATTCTAATTGGATCTTCATACAAAACTCTTGTGTCCTTTAAATTTTGCTTCATCCATAACACTTGAGTGCAAAAACATGTTGTTGCAATATACTTTGCTTCTATAGTAGACAAGAAGATTGAATCTTGCTTCTTGCTTAGCCATGAAACTAAACTATTACCTAAGAAGAAAGCAGCTCCACTTGTACTTTTTTGTCATCAACATCTTCGGTCCAATCTACATCTATATAAGCATTGAGAGTGAAGTCATTATCCTTTAGATACCATAAGCCATGATCTGATGTGCCTTTCAAATACCTTAAGATTCTCTTGACTTCCATCACATGTGACTCTCTAAGATCTTCTTGAAATATTGCCACAAGACATACTGCATGCATTATATCATGTCTGGTTTGAGTTAGATAAAGTAATCCTCCAATCATAGATCTATACCTTTTCTGATCAGTTTTAGGTGATTCATCAATTTTTCTCAACTTGTAGCCAGTCACCATGGGAGTACATACTGGTTTGGAGTCCTCTATCCCAAACTTCTTTAATAACTCTTTCACATACGTAGACTGAGAAATGAAGATTCCTTTATTTGATTGAGTAATTTGTAGATCTATAAAGAAATTTGTTTCACCAAACATAGACATCTCAAATTCATTTTGCATTTCTCCTGCAAACTTCATGCACATACCTTCATTTCCTCCAAAGATAATGTCATAATAAAAGACTAAAACAATCAGGATTAGATTATCATTGTTTTTGAAATAGAGATTGCTCTCAACCATGCCTTTACTAAACCCTAATTGCAACAAATACTTTGTCTAACCTTGCATACCAAGCTCTAGGGGCTTTCTTTAGTCCATACAAGCCCTTCCTCAGTCTGTACATCATGTCATCTTGGTTTGATAACTGAAATATTTCTAGTTGTTCAATTTAGACCTCTTCTTCCAATTCACCATTTAAGAATGCAAACTTGACATCCATCTAATATAGTTTAAAATCATTGAATGTTCCAAATGTTATGAACATTCTTATTACTTCAATACTTGCCATAGGAGAAAAGGTCTCTTCAAAATCTATCCCTTCAATGTGAGAATATCGTTTGTATACCAATCTTGCCTTGTTCCTTATTACTTCTCCATTCTCATTCATTTTATTTCTTAAAACCCATTTGGTGCCAATCACATCCTTGTCAGCAAGTCTAGGAACTAGTTCCCAAGTTTGATTTTTCTCTATGTGCATAAGTTCTTCTTCCATAGCCTTTACCCAATTTTCATCATTACAAGCTTCACTAACATTTTTAGGTTCAAAATTTGAAAGCAAATAGTAATTCACTTATTCTTCTGCAACTCTTTTCCTTGTCAGTACCCTTTTTTTTGTCACCTATAATCTGATCTTTAGAATGATTAATCCTTACATACCTCGTAGTCTTAACAACACTTTTCGGAGCCTCTTCTTCATCTTTACTGTCTTCTTGCTCAATCTTTTCTTCATTCACTATAGCCACAGGTTCATCTAATTTATAGCCACTTAGATATGATATTCTTTCCTATTAGTTATCGTTGCACCAAAAGATCGACCTTTTAATGCTCGATACAACCACTTTACTTAACAAGTACGAGTGGCAGTTAAGCCCTTGTCACAAACCACCGTAGCACAACGCTGAACAAGGAGACCAAGGGTCACACCTTGCAACAATTTCCCTTAGTGCAAGCACGAGGTTTGAACCCATGACCTTGGCTCTGATACCAACTGTTAGTTGTCGTTGCACCAAAAGATCAACCTTTTAATGCTTGATACAACCACTTGACTTAACAAGCACGGGAGGTGGTTAAGCCCTTGTCACAAACCACCACAGCACAACGCTAAACAAGGAGACCAAGGGTAACACCTTGTAACATTTCCTTGTCTTCATCCACCTTCACATTAGCACTTTCAATGATCTTTTTCAATCTCTTGTTGTAGCGTTGGTAGGCCCTGGTCTTGGTAGAGTTGTTGAAATGCACAAGACAACTGAGAGGGGGTGAATCAGTAATCACACAACTCAAATAATTTCTTGCATCTAAAACATCGTCCACTTATTTATTTTGTTATGATTAGAACATGAAGAAGCATAGAATCAGAAATGCACACAACTGTAAGATCATACATAGTAGACACTAGATTTTTACATAGAAAACCCTATGAAGGGAAAAACCACGATGGGGTTAACCCAAAAGACTTTCAAGTAAAGTAGAATACTAAAAATCAAGGATTCACTATCATTAGGGCTCACTTCCTAGAACTCACTGCTCAATGGAGGCTCACTACCAATGGAGGCTCACTGCCAATGGAGGCTTACTACCAAGGATTTTGAATTGAGATGACAGCATCTACTTCATGCCTGAATTTAGTTCCATTGAAGACCAATATTCTTTCTCTACTCTTCTCTACTTTCTTCACTCAAATTCACATCATCTCTTCAAGGACATCTTTTTCATGACTCAATTACAAGTATATATCATTCATACAACTTGGAATGTACATCAAGTTTAGAATTACATTCATCAACCATTGGAACATTCTCCATGGTTGGCATTTAAAAACATTTACAAAATAGGTCTTGACCTAATATAAATATATGCTAAGGAAATGTAATAAAGATGTATGCGGATCATGCCACACCTTAGTTGGGGCTCAAACATGATCTTCCATGGCACAACACACTTCTACAATCTTCAATAGATCTCTGCAATCATTAGAGCTAACCAAGTCATCTAAGATTGGTTATACGTTACATTATCTGGGGATAATCTTCAACCACAATCTCAATTCCTTAATGTGGACCAATCTAGAGGGAGGAACATGATCAGGAGGCATCCACAAGCACATTGTAATCACCAAGAGCAATCGCACCACCTCTAACAACTTTACCAATGAGATTCTTCAAACTAGAGAATATGAACTTCATTGTCTTCGACTATCATAAAAGAAAGATAGCTTGCAGACCACCAAATCATAAACTAGTGTAGTTGTAGGCATTTATCATTCTAGACTTCTCTCTAGAACCGTAGAGAAAAATGCTTCAATGCAGAGGAATGTAGAGCAAAACACTTTCTCTATGTCGCCAATGCAGAATCAGAAAAAAACAAGTTTTACTTTGGTGAATAAAGCTCACTCAATTCTTCATAACAGAGGCTCAAACTTAGGAATTAGCATCTTAAGGTATTCCTCTAAATAACTTCCAATCTATAGACCAAGATCTTGAATCTACAAGAAATACAGAGCTATCTTCCGGACTGTTCTTCATTATGCAACTCATTGTCTTCATTGTGATTTACTATTTCCTTTCTTATTCTTCTGAAGGGACTGATTTTCTCAATAACCTCAACATGCAAGGCTTCTAAACAAGTAACAAAGTAAGATACAGTTGACACCAATGACAACAAAGATATGTTGACATCAATGAAAACACCGATTAGGCACATACTTGCAACAATCTCCCCCTTTGTCATTGATGGCAACATATGATGTGAAAAACTATAACCAACATCAAAATAAGATTCTCCCTCTATCTTCTTACACATCTGCATTCCTTTCTCTCTAAGTTTTTCACATGATTTCTCTCCCCCTTTGACATCAATGGAAAAGGGCACACACTTGCACTCTACCGCTCTAAACAAAACTCTCTCCATCTAACTACTCCTGAGAAGTAGCTCGAACAAGCATCAATCTAGATCTAGAGTTGGAACTCTAAGCACCACCAGACTGATGCACTCTTATGCATCTTAGTTTAGAACAGCATGGGTAATAACCCTAACTTTTCTCTGAGATACTCAAAAGTATCCTTAGGCCGAGGCTTGGTGAAAATATATGCATTCTAATCTTTTGTAGATACATACTCCAACTTGACCTCATTCTCTATCACCTTTTCTCTGAGAAAGTGATATCTTATGGATAAATGCTTTGTACTTGAGTGAATTACTGGATTCTTTGATATGTTTATGGCACTTGTATTGTCACAAAAGATTGCAATTAGATCTCCATACACAACTCTAATATCCTTCAATGTCTGCTTCATCCATAATACTTGAATACAATTGCATGCTGCTGCAATGCACTCTGCTTCTGTAGCGGACAAAGATATTGAGTCTTATTTCTTGCTTAACTAGGATACCAACCTTTTTCCCAAGAACAATGTACCTCCACTTGTACTTTTCCTGTCATCCACATCTCTGGCCCAGTCTGCATCAGTATATGCACTGAGAGTGAAATCATTATCTTTTGGGTACCACAAACCATAATCAATTGTGCCTTTTAGATATCTTAGAACTCTTTTGACTACCATCACATGTGACTATTTAGTTTTAGCTTGAAATCTTGTCACAAGACAAACTACATGCATTATGTCAGGTCTAGTTTGAGTTAGATAAATAAATCCTCAAATCATAGATTTGTCCCTTTTCTGATTAGCCATAGGTGACTCATCATTTTGGCTTAACTTACAACTAGTTACCATGGAAGTACTTACCAATTTGGAGTCTTCAATTCTAAATTTCTTTATCAAATCTTTCACATATTTAGACCAAGAAATGAATATACCTTTATCTAATTGATTGATTTGCAGACCTAGAAAGAAGTTCATCTCACCAAACATGGACATTTCAAATTCTTTTTGCATTTCCTCAGCAAAGATCATGCACATACATTCATTACCTCCAAGATAATGTCATCAACAAAGACTACAATAATTATGATTTGTTCAACATTTATCTTCAAATAGAGATTACTATTAGTAGTACCCTTACTAAATCCCAACTATATTAGATATTTATCTAGTCTTGCATACTAGGCCCTTGGAGCTTGTTTCAGTCCATACAATGCTTTCTTCAATTTGCACACTATATCACCTTGATCTGATGATTGAAATCTTTTTAGTTGTTCAATATAGACTTCTTCGTCCAATTCTCCATTCAAGAATATAGACTTCACATCCATTTGATACACTTTGAAATCCTTGTAGGCTGTAAAATCTAAAAACATTCTTATTGCTTCAATCCTTGCCACAGGTGCAAACATTTCCTCAAAGTCTATTCCTTCAACTTGTGAGTATCCTTTGCATACCAACCTTGCTTTGTTTCTCACTACTTTACCATTCTCATCCATCTTATTCCTAAAGATCCACTTGGTGTCAATCACATTTTTTTCTGTTGGTCTAGGAACAAGATCCCAAGTCTGATTCTTCTCTATCTGCATTAGTTCTTCTTTTATAGACTTTACCCAATTTTCATTATTACAAGCTTCATTCACAGTTTTAGGTTCAATCTTGGAAATTAAATAGAAATTTACTTGTTCTTTTGCAGCTCTTCTTCTAGTCATAAATCCTTTTCTCTTATCACCTAAGATTTGATCTTTAGAATAATTTAGTTTTACATACCTCGGTGTCTTGGTGACTATTTTCAGAGCTTGTTCTTCTTCATCTAAACTATCTTCATGTTGTTTCACTTCTTTGCTTGCTAGAACATCTAGTTCATCCAATTCATATCCGCTCAATGTCTTTTCTTTCCTTTCATCAACTTTGACATTTGCACTTTCAGTGATCTTCTTCAACCTAGTATTGTAGCATTGGTATGCTCTGCTTTTGGTGGAATATCAAAGCAAGATACCTTCATCACATCTTGCATCAAACTTTACGACAACTAAAACATTTAAATGGTAATTTTCCTTTAAACTTACTGATACCTCTGGGAAGACTATTAACAAAGTTGGCTTCGAGTTCTTCAAGCTCATAATATGGTTCCACCTTATAATTGTCAGATCTAGGGTTTCTTTTTGAAGTGATGGCCTTGAAAGCAGTCTCTATTTTTGGATGGGAATCACCAAGTTCTCTCATTTAAAAGGTTGTCAACTTTCCAAGTAGCTATTCTTTTGTAATATGTGTTACTGTCATTATTTCTTCAATTTGGGCCACCTTATGACTATATGTTTTAGGTAGTGATCTGAGATTTTTGTTCACAACTTAAACATCCTCAAATTTTCCTCCCACACTCTTAATGCTACTCACAAGTTCATCAATTTTTTGCATGAACGATCTTATGTTGACATCTTCACTCGTCTTCAAGCCTTCATATTTTTCCATCAAACTTTGCAACTTGGCAAGATTCACGGATTCATCTCCTTCATATAGATTTTTTATCTTATCCCATATTTCATGAGCAGTTTCTAGCTCCATAACCCTTGTTACTTTGATGTAAGATAGATCACCTACCAAGACATCATTGGCTTTTATGTTCAACTTAAATTGCTTGATCTCATCTTCAGCTTGTAGACTATTCTTTAGAATTTCATACTTGTCTTTTGTTATTTTCCAAACATTGTAACCCAAGCAAAGGAGATGGGTTTTCATGAAAATCTTCCAGACATAGTAGTGTTGGAATTAACCTAGACAACTGAGAGGGGGTGAATCAGTTCTCTCCAAATTTTTATTTTAAAGTTCTTTCTCTATTGTCAATTTGATTAATGATGTAAAAATTAAAGCATATGATATTAACATAGAAGAAAAAACATAATCAACACATTTGACACCAAGATTTTTGACATGGAAACCTAGTTAAGGGAAAAACCACGGTGGGGGTTAACCCACAAATATTAATACACTGATAAAAGCATTTTTATAAATTGGAATGCACATGTATTTGAGCTCACTGCCCAAAGCTCACTGCTCAAATGGAGGCTCACTACCTATGGAAATATTATAAGAGAATGACAAAGATTTGAACTGATTAATAACATCTACCCATACAAGAATTTTAGTTTCGGTTAAGTATGAAAACTGATGTTACACATTTCATCTTTTCTCTGCTCTTCTTACTGTTCTACCTTCATTCACACTTTGGATTTCTGCTCTTCTCACATACACCTTATTCACATACACCACACACACTGAATCACCCAATTCCATCAGCTATATATATCAGCAATCATGATCTACAATCATTTTATCAGTCCAGTCCAAAAATAGTTAGAACTTTGTTGAGTACCCTGCTCTGTCGGCTAGATCCATACATAATAAGAGATGTGGACCAAAAATTGCACTCACAAATCATCAATTAGGTCGGTAACTATCACTGGTCATCACCATTTGCCCAATGAACAACTTCTATACATCCAAAATTAAGATCATTCGTAAAGTCAACCTGTTCTTCTTCTATCTGTTTTGTCAAACTAAAACTTGATACTCAGAAGCTAATATCTTTTGAATCCTTCATCACTAGAGGATGAAACTCTGGATTAAGAGTGTCTTGAAAATACTTTCAACTACCTTAGATCTGCAGCACACCATGTCTTTCCACTGGAGAGATCCGGACCAAGATACTAGACCCTGTTACTACTCTATTCCTAACTGCCCAAACTTAGACAAATTCTGATTCTGACTTCCGGTATGAATAGATTGTGTTATGTGAATGATTGGGATGATCTTAGTTGCTATTAATGATGACACCTATTAATGCAAAGCAGTGTCTCTTGCCAACAATCTCCCCCTTTGGCATTGATGACAACACTTAGTGAAAAATGACTAAGTGTCTAAAGGAGCTCCCCTTTAATTTGTACACTTGTGCTTCTCTATTAGTTCCAAATCTCCCCCTTTTCTAAATACCTCATTTTTCACTACCCTTCACTCTCCCTTTGATATCAATGGAAAAGAGTGGGGTCTGCAAGCCAAAATTCTCCAAAAAATTCTATTTATATTGCCTCATACGTACAACAAATCATCAAATCCTATTTACATGAGCTTTCGGATATCTGTAAAACTAGTTTTCAATTGGGTAAGTTTGGAGGCCCAATTACTCTTTATTCCATCCAAAATAGAGATGTGCCCACTCGATAAAAATGCATATGCTTTTGCCTTTTGCAGATCAAGAGGATCACTTGTCTGAAGTGCATTCTGGGCTTCGGATAAGGCATTATGCATAGATTCCAACTTGGGGGCAATCAATCCCCAGAGTTCACACATCCTCTTCATAGTATTGCTTTTCTCTTTTACAAGTCCCTTTATTTCATCTATCAAGCTAATAACCTGACATTCCTGGCTTATAGGAGAGGTAGTTAGAAGATCAAAATTTTGAGATAGAACTGATATTTTTTGTTCTTGTTCCTTTATCTTCTTCTTAATATCCTCATTGACTTTAGACCATGATAGGCAAAACTTATATATATATCCTCCATCACTTAGAGCATTCTGAATGCTCTTTATGCTAATGCCTAGTATCAACCTATCACTCCTTATCAGATTCTTAACTTGACTGAATTTCTTATTCAAGAACTCTTTCTAAACTTTTTCCCCTGTAGACTTTTCAAAAGAATCAAAATGTGAGTTTATTGAACTTACAAGATTTTTTAGATGTCTCAAGGGGGAATCATTTTAATTCTTTTGATAGGTTGGCATTAATTTTTCCAAAATTTCTATTACAAGCCCTAGTATCTCATCATCCTTCATGTGGGACTTTAACATCTTTTCTCTAGCCTTTACTTGGGTGAATGATGCTATTTTCATCAATTGAATTAGAGAGAGAGCATCTGGATTGGCTAGGCCTTGGAGTAGCTCAGGCTCATCAATTTCAATCATTTCTTTTTCAAGAAGAATTTTTACTGCATCTGTAGTGTCTCTTGCAACCATTTCATAACTATCCTTTTGTTCTCCTAATTTCTTAATATCTGCTTTAGGTGCTTCAACATTTACACCATCTTCTTCTGCCTTATCCTTCTTTCCTTTTTCTTCCTCTTTCTCTGTTTTACTATTATCTGTGTTTTCTCTAGAGGGACTCTTTCCTCTTTTCTCACCACTTGCTACCTGATCTAGAGGGCTCTGTGTGGTAGCAATATCCTCTTCTTTTCCAGAGTGATTAGTTGGAGGATTTACCCCTGCATCAACTATTCTATCTACCATTTCTGTGTCCACCTGATTAACTTGTTCCTCTTCTTGAACTTCTCCAATATTTAGATTTGATGAGTCAAGTCCATCATTGGTCTCCTCATAGATTAATTTTGGAGGATCTAGAGTAGTACTTTGGTCATTAATTCTCTTGTTAGTTTCTTCTTTAGGAGCTTCTTGTTCCAGAGCAGGAGGATTGTCTTCTTCAACTTGTTTTTATGAAACAATATAGTATTTATCTTTATCTAAAGCCTTTCTCAGAATTTCCTCTATTTCCTTTGCAATTTCCTCAGTCTCACCAAGCATTAGCTTGTTCATCCAGACTTTGCTTCTGAATTTTTCTTTGACTTCTTTGAGAATTTTATCTGCTTCTTCATTGGTCATTACAAGGCATAGTGTGGAGAGGACATACTCTTTGAGTTCTAGATCTTTAGCCTTAACTAGTTCTTTTCTCATTTCCAGTACTCTCCTTAAACTTTTAGGAAGTTCTTGTAAAATTTCCAATAGGGATCTATTGAATTTATTCAAATACATGATGGTGGCATCTTCCAAAATTCTCTTATTTGCTTGATCAAAATTGTCATAGTAAGCTCTAATGGGATTTAAATTTACATTAACAATCATTGTTTTCACAATTTCATCAATGGACATAGTGACCTTACTAGTTGCTTGCTTTTTACTAGATTTATTGCTTCTAGAAGGTTGGTCTTCAGAAGTCTATGAAGTTCTAGATTTCTTGGATCTTATTTCTTTCACTTCTTCATCTGTTTCTATCTCCTCATCATCTTTTATGCTCTTGTGGATTCTTGTGGCCTTGGTTTTCTTTCTTTTCCCTCCTTCACAAGATGGAGTGGCTTCCAGTTTCTTTGTAGAAGTGGGTTAGGGTTGCTCAGTAATATTTGCAGAACTCCTTGTCTTCCTTGAGGAGCTTCGTGGGACTTCTGGAGTGACTACTAGCTTACTTTCTACTTTTTCTTCTAAAGTATGCTCAGTGCTCTTATTTATTTATTTTTATCCTTTCTTTATTCTCTCTCACTACTTCTTTTGTAATCCCAATGCTTTTTGGATACATCTCCACTTGCTTGTGCACTTTTCTTTTTGTTTCCAGTTGTCTGAGTTCCACATGCAACTTTAAGGTTAGTTCCTTGTATGTTCCAAACCTTTCAACAAAGGTGTCTTTAGGTTTACTCAGGAGATGCTGAACATACATGTCTAGAATTTCCTTCTCCACCTCATAACCCATTGGAATTATCCATATTGTTCTTGGTTATACAACTTCCATCAAACATTGATCTATGTCTACCATAAAACCTATCTCATTTTCATACTGTTCTACAACTGAATTAGGGATTCTTTCCCTTGCATGCATCAGACTCTAAAAGATTTTAAAATATCCCTAGATTGTAGTCTTTTGTGCACCTGAATCTCCAGGACTATATAAATGGTCTCTTATCTAGATTGCCACCAGTCTGTCATTTGTCTAGTGCACACCTTGCACTCCAGGCACTTCATTCATGAAATAGAAGAATGGGCATATGTTCAACGTGTTGGAAACAAGGCAGATAACTGAGAGGGGGGTGAATCAGTTATCTCAAAACTTTCTTACTTTTACTTCCTTTTCTTATCTTAACATTCAGTGATATATGAAAACATGAAAGCATAAGCAACCATAAGAACTGAAATGAAATCAACACACATAACATAGTGATTTTACGTGGAAACCCTATTAAGGGAAAAACCATGGGTTGATTATACAAAGATTGTATTCTCTGTTAAAAGAATAAAGAAGCACAAAATGGCACTTGCCAATTAGGGCTCACTACCTGAGCACACTACTCACAAGAGGCTCATTGCCTACAAAAGACTCACCATCTACAAAAGCTCACAGATGATAACAAAGTGTTTGAACTGATGAACATCATCCACATATGCAAGAAATTAGTTCCGGTTAGGCACAGTATACCGATCTAGAACATTTCATCCTTCCTCTACTTAGTATTATTTTTCTGTCACATTCCAAGCTTGGATTACAACCTTCACACTTATCTCTACTTTTCTTCACAATTAATCCATCATACTGTCACTTGCGCACCTGCACAAGTTTGAATCCATCGGGTATATATATCCACATAAAGGATTTCCAACATCTTACTAGTCAACAACAAGAACACTTAGGATATTTGCAAGTTATTGTTGTGTCGCTGAATCCATACTTGATTGATGATGAGTAGCAAAAACTTAAGCATAGAAATTATTACCAATGTTGGCCAAAATCAAATAACACCTCAAGTTACTTGATCAACACCTTCTACACATTTGGATTGAGGTCTAATACCCTGTTGGCCAGTTCTTCCTCTGTCTGTACTATCTAACTGGAGTTTGATACTCATATGCTCATATCTTTCACATGCTTTGTCACCGGAGGTTAAATCTAGGGAATACAATAGTTCAGATACTCCTTATTACTCATCCAACTCCGTAACATTCTAGTTTTCACCATCAGAGAGTTCCTGACCCAACTGTCAGACCCTATCATATGCTCTGTTCTTGACTACCGGACCAACCTATCTTCAATCTGACTTCTGGTAAGAGTAATTTATGTACTGTGGATGTGTGGGATATACTTTGTTGCCATCAATGATAACACTTATGAATCCTAGCAGTGTCTCTTGCCAACAATCTCCCACTTTGGCATTGATGGCAACACTTAGTGAAAAATGACTAAGTGTCATTGTAACTCTCCCTTTTCTTGTGCTCCATCTCTCCACACTGCTTATTGGTGCTCCATTAATGTTGGATTCCTCATTTTTCACTATTCTTCAGTCCCCCTTTGACAGCAATGGCAAAGGGTGGCATCCACAAACCAAAAAGTTCAAAAATTATTATATAAGGCTGCATATGTACATACAATCCATAAGATAAACTTACATATACTTAAGTATATCTGCAAATGTAGTCTTCAACTGTACAAGCTCTGTGGCCCAACTTCTCTTCATCCTATTCAAAATGGAGATGTGTCCAGTTAACAAAAATGCATATGCTTCTATTCTCTTCAAATTTGTTGGATCATTGGTTCGGGCTATACTTAGAGCATTTGCTAAGGTATCATGCATTGACTCTAACTTAGGGATGTTTATCCCTCTAAGTTCACCCATTCTATCCATTATATTCTTCTTCTCCTTAACTAGTTTCTTTATTTCATTTATTATAACAACTGCTTGGCATTCTTGACATACTAGAGAAATAGTAAGAGGATCAAAATTCTAAGATAGATTTGACAATTTTCTTTCTCGTTCTTTTATTTTCTTCTCAATGTTCTCTGCAACTTTAGGCCTAGATAAACAAAATTTACATATGTCTCCACCATCCTTAAGAGAGTTTTCAATGCTCTTTATGCTAATGTCTAGAGTTTTTCTATCATTAGCAATTAGCCCTTGTACCTCACTAAATCCTTTTCCCAAGAACTCTTTCCAGACCTTAGTTTCTGCTGATTTTTCTAAAGACTCAAAATGTGTATTGACAAAAATAACTAAGTTCTTCAAATTACCACATGGAGAGGTAGATGGATCCTTCTGATATGTGGGCATGATCTTCTCCAGCACTCTGAAAGCAATACTCAGTAGCTCACTGTCCTCCATATGAGATTTTAGGAGTTTTTCTTTGGCTTTGGCCTGAGCAAAAGATGTTATCTTCATTATTTGAACTGGAGAGATAGAGTCTAGATTTAGTGGCCCCTGAATCAACTCTGGTTCATCTAACTCTGTAACTTCCTTGTCCAAGAAACTTTGCACTGTTTCTATAGTGTCTCCTGTAGTCTCAACTTCCTTTTCTTTGGGGGCATCCAGACTGATTTCCTTATTGCCATCAATAGTATTTGTCTCTTCTTTATGTACTTCCTCTTCTGGAATAGAGGAGTCTAAGGCCTCAGATTGCTCTTCATCAATTTTGTTTAATCCTTCGACATCCATGTCAGAAGGCTCTTCATTAATTTTCTTTAATCCTTTAACATCCATGATGTTTGAAGGCTCTTCATTTGCTTCCTCTACAATAGGAAGATTGAACCTTTTCAAGGCACTCTAGAGAATTTCTTTTGTCTCATCAGCTATTTGGTCAGTTTCTCCAAGAATGAGCTTATTCATTATGGACTTGCTCTAGAATTCTTCTTTGGTATCCTTGAAAACCATGTCCATTTCTTTTTGAGTGATATATGGACATAATTGTATCACTATTTGTTTCTAGATCTCCAAGTCTTTTGCTTTTGCATTTTCTTTTCTTAACTTCAGTACTTCTAAGATTTTAGGAATCAAGCAAATTATTTCAATGAAAGATTTGTTATAGATGTTTAGGTAAATTACAGTTGCTTCCTCAAGAATTCTCTTCTCTACATCATTGTACTCATTATAGAATTCTATTACTGGCTACAAGTTTCCATCCACAGTGACTGTTTTAATGATGTCTTCAATGGAGAGAGTGGGTCTCTCAACAAACTCTTATGTCTTTTGTTCTTCATCATTCCTTTCATTCTTGGAAGGTCTGTTCTTGGCTTTCTTCAATTCTCTGACCTCTACATCTGATTATGTCTCTTCATCATCCTTAAGGCTCACATATGTTCTTGTGGCCTTAGACTTCTTTCTCTTTTCACCTTTAATAGATGGTTTGGCTTTCGGTTTAGCTGTGTTTGAGCTTTCATGAGTGATAGGGGCAGAACTCCTTGTAGATCTTGTCTGAGTAGAGGCTTGCACCAGAATGCTTTCTTTCTTTGCTCCTTCCCTTCCCTTTTCAATTTTCTCTATTATTTCTCTATTTCCATCTATTGCCTCCTTTGTTATGCCAAACTTATTAGTAAGTTCTTCAACCTCCATCCTCATATTTCTTTTTGTCTCAGGCTTCCTTAATTCAACATGTATTTTGATGTTTAGTTCATCAAAGGTGCCAAACCTCTCTACTTGAGTGTCCTTGGGTTGTCTAGCAAGTGTTGAAAATGTACCTCCAATATGTTTTGATCAACTTCATAACCCACGGGCATTACCCATACAGTTCTTGGCTCGATTGCCTCCATTAGGCATTGATCTGTGTCAACCATGAAGCAAATTATGTCTTTGTATTTCTCAACTATTGATTTTGGTATTCTTTCTCTTGCATGCATCATGCTCTAGAAATTCTTGAAGTAACCCCAGAGAGATGACTTTCAGGCTTGTGCATCACCAAGTCCATATAAATAATCTCTTATTTGAATTGCAACAGGTCTATCATTTTCCTAGATCAGACCTTTTGATCCCGGTAACTCATTCATGAAATAGAAGAACAGGCACAACACTAGATTGCCATATTTGAAGGAATTTTTCTTATCTTTCTTAATCTTCTACAAATTCTCCATTAGTTGATTCAGTAGAAGCTCACACAAATCATTATTCTGCATTTTCTTTCAACATCTGATATGCAGTATATATTATTGTACTAAATACATAATTTTCCTTGCTTGAGTGGTAAATTTTGTAACCAATTACAATTGATGCAAATTTGATATCTAGATCAGTAATATCATCTATAGTCATTGCCCTCTTGTCATATTTTGATCCGGTGGCTTCTGTTACTATTTGATTTTTCATAGATTTGAGTTTAGGCAACCCACCAGTTGAGTGGAATCTGGTTACAGCCTTGATGACATCTTTGTTTATCTTAAATGGACTCATTAACCACAAAAGTTATCATGCATCCTACTCAAGACATACCAGACCCATTTGTCCTCTACAAAAGATGGGAAATGTATGCAATGTGCAAAGTGCTTGTCTTTTAGGGCCTTGAAATATGGTTTGAGATCAAAATTTTCACTTCTTAACTATTTATGATATATTTCCATCAATTCTAAGTCTCCCAAGTCTTTAATGTTTGCATGAATGTAAACCCTAATATCTTCTACATGTAGAACACCGTACAGGATACGAGAAAATGTACCCAAGGGATCAACTTCTATAGATTTGTGAGGATGTTTCTTGAATTTTAGTCTCAACCTCTCAGTGACATTCACAACCATGGGAGTAGCCATTCTAGTAATAAAATTTAGAGAGATTTTGTAGAAAAGATATACCTTTTTACGCCTTAGGGTTTGATGCAACTGCTAAAGAAATTTTTTGAATGATTTCGATCTTCAACTTTAACATGAATATTTTGTAGGATCTCTTCTCAGATCTCTTCTCTCTTCTTCATGAATGCAAAGTGATGTAAATGATGAATGAAGAACCTTTTATCCTTACACAAAAACCCAATTCCTCATTGTAATAAATGCATACTTAAAGTCATTCGATTACCCTGTTTTGAGTGAATTTCTCATGAATCGCTATGAGGATCTTCAAGTTATTGTCCAAGCGAGTTGACAACATAGCTTTAGCCTTTCAAAACATGCCTCTAAATCTATAGACCGTAAAATTGATTTTTCAAATCATACCGGATCTATTTGTGTAATTCTATTTTTATTGGATAGCTACCAAAACTGGATCTACTCATAACATCTTCAAATCTATATGCAGATTTCTCAACTTTTAATTGAATGATTTTAGATGAACCTCCAAAAAGCCATTTAATCTGTAACCTCTGATTCTTACTCAATGTGCCGAATTCAGGCACTTACTAGCTAGCCGGAGCCAGAGCTTATCTTTTAATTTCTAGAAGGATCTTATCAGCACCGGATTCTGGTGCGGACCCATTACCAATTTTCATCACACTCTTCTTTACCCAAGTCTTTCTCATCAGCATTTAATTTACCTTTGCCTTTGTCTTGTTTCTGATCATGTTTCACTGGACCTTTTCCATCAAGATTTTTTCTCCTATAGAATCTAGCTATAGGACCAGATTTATTACAATTTTAACACAACATTTTCTTGCTTATTTCATTGATATCCTCTTGATCTACATTGATTATCCATATACATTCATGATATTTGTGACCATACCTTTTGCAATTAAATCATTGACCGGAGAAGGATGGATTATTCTAATTCGTTCTGCTCATGCACTGAGTTGCTTTATGACCAAATTTGTTGTAGTTGAAGTAGCTTCCATTGAAAGATGGATATCTTTGAGCATTAGGTTGTCTTACTGGAGGTCTTTTAGGCCTGTTTCTTTGTCTTCCTGACCCAAAGTTCTTTTGACCAGATCCAGAACTTTCACCTTTCTCATATCCCAAGCCATGCTTATCATATACCCTCTTTTGACTTTCAAGTAGTACTTCAAGTTTGGCTGAGATTATCTTGAATTTTTATTTGTATTCATTTGCAGTTTCAAGATCTTGTTTAAGAGTGTCAATTTGTCTCTCAAGTTGTTCTTCATTGTATATGGCTTCTTCAAGATTAGGCTCAAGATGTCTAATTATTCTATCCATTTTGTAGCAATCTTTTGTTTTCTCCTTGAGGGATTGATTTAAGTTTTCTTCAGTCTTTCTCTTCTCTTCAATTTCTTGGGTAAATTTTATAACCCCTGATTCTGTTTCATGTCTTAGCATGTCAACTTCTTTTGACAGCTTTTCAGATACCTTTGTTTTCTCATTTAGGTCCTCATTAGTACTATTGGCTTCATTCTGATCTGCTAACTTTTAATGTAGTTCCTTTCTCTTTTTCATAGAATTACTAAGTTTTTATTTCAGCTCATTTATGATATCATCAGTCTCCTTAAGTTGCTCTTTCAAATTATTGACTTTAGATTGGGATTGATCAAGATCTTCTAGGGAAGACTATAATTGTTCTTTCATACCATATACATCCATTGATATTCCCAGATCCTCCTCAAGATGTTAGGCCTTTTCAGAGGAACCTTTCTCTAATACCAATTGTTGGAAACAAGGCAAATAACTAAGAGGGGGGTGAATCAGTTATCTCAAAACTTTCTTACTTTTACTTCCTTTTCTTATCTTAACATTCAGTGATATATCAAAACATGAAAACATAATCAACCATAAGAACTAAAATGAAATCAACACACATAACACAAGGATTTTATGTGGAAACCATGTTAAGGGAAAAACCACGGGGTGATTAACCCAAGATTGTAATCTCTATTAAAATAATTAAGAAGCAGAAAATGGTACTTGCCAGTTAGGGCTCACTGCCTGAGCACACTGCTCACAAGAGG
This sequence comes from Cunninghamia lanceolata, assembly GCA_027924645.1. NCBI lineage: Eukaryota > Viridiplantae > Streptophyta > Pinopsida > Cupressales > Cupressaceae > Cunninghamia > Cunninghamia lanceolata. The sequence continues at coordinate 9,737,187 of BSBN01000348.1, forward strand.
CTCACTGCCTACAAAAGACTCACTGTCTACAAAAGCTTACAGATGATAACATAGTGTTTGAAATGATGAATAACATCTGCATATGCAAGAATTCAGTTCTGGTTAGGCACAGTATACCGATCTAGCACATTTCATCCTTCCTCTACTCAGTATTATTTTTCTATCACATTCCAAGCTTGGATTAATGCCTTCGCACTTATCTCTACTTTTCTTCACACTTAATCCATAATATTATCACTTATCTCTACTTTTTATGCCTATTTTTGAGACCTCGTGACCAAACTTCTCAATAATTTGAAAGAAGTATGATCATAAATTGACGGATCTCTCTTCCTTTTTCTACTGATGCTGATTAAAGAATGAGATAATTTCATTTTTATTAGTTAGTATATTTCATTATGTGAGTAACAATGAAATGGAAAGGTTATAACCCATAAAACCTTTTGAGTATTAAAAAAATCATCGAGGTGAAATGGAAATCTGAGGTTTAGATTGATTCATCTATCGAGATATCGACAAGATAATTCCTATTGATCATCCATACTAGTTGTTCTATCATGAATAGGATAAAAGATCATTCAAAAGGCCTATAGCGATTTATTTTGCATAAGAATGAGCCAACTTGAAATTTGAGGACTATGAATGAAGTTTCTCTTCCTTCTTATTGTAGGAAATCATGGATTTTTCTAAATCCTCTTCCTTCATACAAAGAAATTAAATATCAAGAAACCATGTACTTTGTTCAAAAAGGTATTTGGGTGTTCTTATTTAAGCCGTATGAAAGGAAATTTTCATATACGGTTTTTAGAGGGGGAATTTGAGTTTACCTATCTCAATAAAGTATATGATTGGTTCGAGGAGCATCTCAAGATTCAGGTGATTGTGAATGATATCACTAGTAAATATGTTCCTCCTCATGTTAATATATTTTATTATTTAGGGGGCATCACACTAAATTGTTTTTTGGTACAAGTAGCTACCAATTTTGCTATGACTTTTTACTATCGTCCCACTATTCTAGAAGCTTTTGCCTCTATTCAATACATAATGACTAAAGTGAACTTTGGTTGGCTAATCCGACCAGTCCATCGATGGTCGACAAGTATGATGGTTTTAATGATGATCTTGCATGTATTCTATGTTTATCTAATAGATGGATTCAAAAAACCTCATGAATTAACTTGGGTTACGGGTGTAATTATAGTTGTATTAACCATATCTTTCGGTGTAACTGGGTATTCTTTGCCCTGGGATCAAATTGGTTATTGGGCAGTCAAAATTGTAATCGGTGTGCCTAAGGCCATTCCGTTAATAAGAGCTCTTTTGGTAGAGTTATTACGCGGAAGTGTTAGTGTGGGTCAATCTACCTTGATTCATTTTTATAGTTTACACACTTTCATATTACCCCTTCTTACTGTTGTATTTATGTTAATGCATTTTCTAATGATCCACAAGCAAGGTATTTCAGGTCCTTTATAGAAAGGAAATAGAAATTTTGAATAAGTATTCAAAACATATTATTTTACAATATATCAATATCATTGCCCTGAATATTTTTTATTAGAAATATGGAAATAAGAAAGCATGTTTCTTAGATTTCTCCTTTCAATTATTAAGTATTCTTTATTTAATACAAATAATTGAAGTAGATACTCATTTCAGATGGAGAAAATGGATTATGGGAGTGTGTGACTTGAACTATTGGTCAGGTCGTGTAGATCAATTTTTGGATCCGTCATATAAAGATTAATCGTGTCTCTGTCCTAATTTTCTTCCCAAAAATAGGAAGTGTAGAACTTGGGTAAAAGGGGAGTACTTTGTTGTGTTCCAAGAGAGTTATTTCTATGATCGAATCCAAATTAGGCTCTGTGAGATCCAGGTAATAGTAATAACATTCATAAGTAAAATTTATTACTTATTCTTTCATTTTCATAGTATGAAAATGCATGCATTTCCCTTGCATTTCAATAGGGTAAACTATCGGAGTAAGAAAAGGGGTCTAAAGAAGGAAAAAGGCCAGATCAGTAACAAGTCAATACCTTGTATACAAAAAAAAAAAAAAGAATTGTGGAGGTCGAGATACACATAGATTACAAGGAATAAGATGACCCAAAAGGCATATTGATCATGATCGAATTTGTGAGCTTACTTGGGTACTGAGCATTTAATATAAAATAATCAAATTATGAAGAATGGTATAGATCTTCTTAATTCTTATTCTAACAATATGCCCTTCATCATTTTGATTTCAATTATTGCTCGAGCTGGATGATCAAAATTGGCATGTCTGGTTCTTTCAGGGGATAGATTCATTCATAAGAATATACTTATCCCAATAACAAAGAAACCTGACTTGAATGATCCTGTATTAAGGACTAAATTAGCTAAAGGCATGGGGCATAATTATTATGGTGAACCCGCTTGACCCAATGATCTCTTATATATTTTTCTAGTAGTTATTTTTGGTACTATTGCATGTACCATAGGTTTAGTAGTTCTAGAACCATCAATGATTGGTGAACCGGCAAATCCATTTGCAACTCCTTTGGAAATATTACCGGAATGGTATTTTTTCCCCATATTTCAAATACTTCGTACAGTACCTAATAAACTATTAGGTGTCCTTTTAATGGCTTCAGTACCTGCAAGACTATTGACAGTCCCTTTCTTGGAGAATGTTAATCAATTCCAAAATCCATTTTGTCGTCCAGTAGCTACAACAGTATTCTTAATCGGTATTGCAGTAGCTCTTTGGTTAGGTATTGGGGCAACATTACCTATAGATGAATCTTTAACTCTAGGTCTTTTCCTATTTGATCTAATTTAGAATGTCTGAATATAGGAGGGAAATTTTTTGTTCATATATCTAGGGAGTAGTTGATTCAAGACAAATGGTCTCTCCCTAGATATATTTTATTAGATATTTTCTAATATTGTTATAGAATAGTCAAAGATTTATTCTAATTACTTTCCAGAAAAACTTAGAAAAAGGGAATCAATGGAGAGATGAAATGGAACTATTTATAAACCTAAACCCAATTCCCCAGTGAATCAATTCCAATATTTCACATAAATTCCAATATTTCTTTGACAGATTGTTCCCCAAGATGTTTTATTTTCATTAAATCTTCTTGACTGTAATTTGAGAGGTCCTATAATGTCTTTATATTGGCCTTTTTGAGGCAATTATATATCCTAGTAGAGAAGTTTAATTGGTCGATATACATTTGATCGAAAACTATTCTCTTCGTATCAGTTGATATATGTGAATTAGGTAAAGAAGGAATCATATTGTCGCTTAAACTGTTTGTTCCATCAATGTTCTCTTCCTTTGGATGTAGAAAGGGAAGGAAAAAGTAAATCAAATTCTGAGAAGCTTCATAAAGTGCTTCTTTAGGATCTAATCCTCCATTCATCCATTTTTCAAGAAATAGAATTTCTTGTATCTCATTTTCACTACAATAGAAATGAATACTATAATTTACATTTTGTACAGGGATGAAGGCAGCATCTATAGGAAAAATTCCATCCTTATTATTATAATTATTTGGATTTTGGATAATATATCCGTGGCCTTTTTCAATTTGTAATGATATATCTAAGGTAATGGATTTATTTATGTTAGCTATATGTTGTGTAGTACCAATTATTCTCATAGAAGGTGGTAACATAATATCTTGAGCGGTTACTTTTTTTGGTTCGACGACATGGATAGACCCTTCTCAAATTCCGTATGCATCACTTTGAAGTACAATTTCTTTCAGATTCATCAAAATTTCATGTATCAATTCTTCAATACCTATTATCACGGAATATTCATTTGATATATTTTTAAATTGAGCACATGTGATACATGTTCCTTCTACTTCTCTAAGTAAAACTCTTCTTATTGTGCTGCCTATTGTATTAGCTTGATCTTTACGAAGCAGAGATAGAGTGAAATGACCATAATTACAACACTTACTGTCTGTTATGGATTTGACACACTTCAATTCTAGTGTCACTGATATTTCATTCTGATTCATAATATGATTTGAATAGATAATTTAATAATTTATTTCTCTTGATTTCTAATTTATTCAATTCTTACACACATCTCCTTTTGGGAGGTCTACATCCGTTATGTGGCATAGGAGTTACATCATGTACATAACTTAAATGTATACCACTTTTAGCAATGGCTCGTAATGTTGTATCTCTCCCCAGACCAGAGCCACTTATCATAACTTCTACTTCTTTCAGAAGACCTTGATTTACTAAGGTATGAACAACATTTATTGCTGCAGTCTGAGCAGCAAATGGTGAACATCTTTTTGTGCCTTTGAATCCACAAGCACTAGCAGAAGACCAAGAAACCGCTTTCCCCCATGTATCTGTAACAGTAACAATGATATTGAGAAAACTTGCTCAAAGATAAATAACTCCTTTCAGTAATCGATGTTTAGTTCTACGTGGCAAAAATCTTCTTATAGCTCCATATGGTACATATTTTCTTCTACTTTTTGGCACAAATTTTTTTGTAGTTTTTGACACAAATCTTCTTGTAATTTTTGATATATTTTTCTATTTAATTAGTAAAAAAAAATAACAATATAATATAAGAAATATATATATATATATATATATATATATATATATATATCTTATATTACAATATATCTATCAATATAAGAAACAATATAAATTGGATATCAAAATTTCTTTTAGACATTCCTATTTTGATATAAATAGGAATTATCCCTGTTTTTGTTTATGCCTCAGATTAGAACAAATTACAAGAAGGTGTTTTTGCCTACGAATTAGGTAGCACTTTTCACAAATTTTGTGAACAGAAGCATAGATTTTCATATTTGTTACTTTTCTTTAATGCTAAAATCATATCGTATTTTATTTTTTGTATCTCAATTGGTTATTTAAAGCAATCGAGATACATTTAATATAGATCAGAGACAGATTCACCCATATAGATTGGAGGTAGATTCACCTTCTCGTCTATATCTATAGATTATACACCGCCTACTTAAATTGTAAATAGGTAATTCAACTTTCACTCTATCTCCCCTTTTTATTCGTATGTGTTGATATCTCATTTTACCTGATATAACTACTAACACTTCCATGTCGTTATCTAGCAGGACTAAGAATAGTCCATCAGGATATGTGGTCATAACTACACCATCCAACATAACAATGTTTCTTTTTATAGTCAGTCTTTTTTTTGTTTTACAAATAATATAATTTTTAATGTACAAAAATAGAAAATAAATGCTATTTATTGAGGATATAATTATATCCTAAATAGTCTCGAAAATTGCTTAATTTATTCATTGAATTGAAAAATGAAGATAGATAAAATAAATACTATTTCCATTATGATTTAGAATATCATAAATAGTCCCTTTTGTCAATATTATTTTGACAGTATTACAATATTGGAGCCAAAAATACAAGGCTCTTCTTGAATGTATATTTAGGTGTTTACTTTTTATTTTGGAGTTACCATAAAATACATAATAATTCCCCTCCTATTTTTTTTTGTCAAGCTTCTCGATCAGTCATAATTCCTTGCGAAGTAGAAAGGATTACAATCCCCATTCCACCTAAAATTTTAGTTATCTCTTGATAATTATAATAGATTCTTAGACCAGGTTTACTAATACGCTTTGAAGCAGTTATATATCTTTTTTGTGTCCTTCCCCTAGATCTTGAAGTTAAAACAAAAAAAGATCTTTTACCTTCTTGATGTTCCCTAACATCCTCTATAAAACCTTCTCGTAGAAGAATTCTTGTGATGTTCTCAGTAATAATAGTAGCTGCTAGACTTGAACTATTTTTTTTTTACCATGTCAGCATTTCTTATATAAGCCATTAGATTAGCAATAGTATCATTACCCATGACGAACTAATTCTTAGAAATTTACAATCTCAATATAAAGGCATGTTTATCTTTTTTCAGGAATATGTCTGACATTACTTCTACATAATTTATTAGTATTTATAATACTTCAGGAGCCAATGAGATTATTTTGGTGAAATTCGATTCTCTTAATTCCTCAGTAACTGAACCAAAAACTTGAGTTCCTCTTGGATTTCCTTTCTAATCAATGACAACTGATGCATTGTCATCAGATTGTATTATCATTCCATCCTTACGTTTAAGTTCTTTACACGTACGTATAACTACGGCTTTAACTACTTTTGATTCTTCCAAAGGCATATTAGGTGCTACTTCTTTAATTATAGCAATGATAACATCGTCGATATTAGCGGTGTTATGATTACCTGCTCCTAGCACTTGAATACACATTAATTTTTGGGCTCCACTATTGTCTGCTACATTCAAGTAAGTTTGAGACTGAATCATTTTTCCTCCAAAAAGATTTGTTACCTCGGCAGAAAAAAAAGATTTTTTCTAATGAAATAATCTTTTTCCACCATAAATATCTCTTTGGTTTGGCATTATCTACGTGAACTAGTAATAAATTTAGTATGTATAGGCATTTTGTATGCAACGATTTGAAAAGCTGGTCTAGCTATAGTCTCTGATACTCTGCTTATTTCATAAAGTATTTGACCTAGTTTGATGATAGATACCTAATATTCTAGAGGTCCCTTGGCTTTCCTTGAACCCATAAGTATTTATACAGGTCTCATTCTAATAGGTTTGTCAGGAAATATACGTATCCATATTTTTACACCACAACGGGCATAACGAGTAATTGCTCATCATCCCGCTTCTATCTGCCCAGATGTGATCCAAATAGGTTCCAATTCTTGAAGAGCAAATCTACCAAAACAAATGCAATTGCCCCAAGAAGATACTCCCTTGATTCTTCCCCTATGTTGGTGACAAAATTTTGTTTTTTTTGGGTTCTAGTTGATGGTTGTATAATATTATTTGAATCCCATCTCTATTTCAGAACCGGATATGAAAGTTTCTTCTCATCTGGCTCCTTGTGAAGAATCTCTGGCAAATTTGGATAATAAATATTGAGATCATGTGTTATATAGGAATAAACCTGTATTTACCCATTACATATATCATATACATAATATATGCATATATTATGATGGTACAAATAGCTCTTTTATTATATATCAATACTGCCCAATAAGTATCTTACAGATGAATATTAACTCTTTCAGTATTTGCCTCATGGGGTCAACTTATGGACTCTAATGAAATAAATTATTTATTGGTTTATTTTACTATCCTATCTAATGAATGATTCAGATTCTATATGATCTTATCCAATCACAGGTTCCATCATTCCCATAGCTTTCAAATGGCTACTTAGGTTTACCCTCTGCAATGGAGCTCTTATTTATATTTCTTACAAGAATCAATTTTCTTAGTTTCCATTGATCCAGAAGCTCTTTATTTTTTTATTTTTTATTTTCTTCATAGACTGAATTATAAATAATCAGGATAATTCTTATGCTTTATCACACTACTCTTCAGGGGTGATTTATGACCCATACAATACTGTAAGGAAGAAGATTTCATTTTTTTCTCCTTTCTCCCCTTTTTCTTTTCTTGCATTACCAAAGACTCTTTTTTGCCTTACAAGAGATATAGGTTTCTCTCTTCATGAAAGAAAGTCTTTCGTTCATTTGATAGAACTATCTATATTTACTAACTAGCTTATTGGATCTTAGTAATTAATATGAAACAATTATACCAGATACCAATTTGTTTTTCTTCCAAGTTCTTTATCATTTAAGAATAGAAGAAAAAGTTTGATCTCAACGAGTCGCACACTAAGCATAGCACTGCTCCAAGATGGTTAATTATTTTTATTTGATCTTATAGAATTTAAGATTTATAATTGGTCAGATTATAGAAAGGTATTGGTCATCTTCAACAAAGATCCAAATTTTGATCCCCAATACTCCATAGATGGTTTGAGTCGCATAATAACAATAATCAATTTTAGCTCGAAGGGTCTATAGGGGCACTCTACCTTGCATAGCCGATTCTTTACGGGCTCTCTCAATTCTGTTAAGACGTCCTTTAATTTTTATTTTAATACCTTCTACATCCGCCTTTTCAGCCAGTTCAATAGTTTTTTTCATTATTTTTCTTATTTCAACTCTCTCCTTTAGTTGTAGAGCAATATATTCTACAAGAATTTTGGGTTCTCTATAAGGTTTCTCCACTTTTTCTATAGAAACGAGAAGTTTTCTGTTTACAGAATCAAGCATATTTTGTACAAGCATATTTTGTACTTCCTCTCTTAATTGCTTAATTTATTTTTTTTCCTCTTTTTTTTCCTTTTTTTTGACCTTTTTCTTTCTTTTTTTCTTGGCTCTGTTTTTCAATAAACAAGTTGACAAACGCAATATATATGTTTACCGAAATCAATTCGGTGTGTTTCATAATCTCTATACATGTAATTCCTCCATAACTAGAATTTATGGAACCTTTGATATGTTGTACATAATTTTTAATGGAATTATATATTTTCTCATATTCTCATAGATCTTCGGAATAATCCCTTTCTTCAAACCAAAGGGAGCAATGGTTTTGAGTAAAACCAAGTCTAAAACCAAGTGGATTTATTTTGTTTCCCATACATATTTTTTTTGGTACTTTTTGCAGGCAGTATACTTGTGACATAGATGGATTATGATTCCATCTATTTGGATATTTTGTTTCTCTTCTTTTTTATCCATAGAAGTTAGGCTTAGAGTCATTTAGATCTTAGAATCTTCCCATGCAAGTGTCATTTATATCTTCCAATGCAATAGTTATATGGCAAGTGGGTTTCTGTATAGGATAACCGCGTCCTCGAGCTCTAGGTCAAAATCTTTTGAAAAGAGTACCTTCATTCACTTCAGCTATAGTGACAAATAAATTTCCGTTGTCTATACCCATATTGTGATCAGCATTTGTGGCTACAGAACAAAGTACTTTTAATATGGGATAACATGCTCTATAAGGCATCCAATTCAGTATCGCAAGTGCATCCATATAGGGATGATCACGAAGTTGATGAAGTACTCTATGTGCTTTATTAGTAGACATATGTATATGTTTAGCTACAACTCGTATGTCTCTCATTGGAGGATAATATTTCTGTATATGTTTAACTTGTTTAGCTTCAGCTCGTGTGTCTCTCCTTGGACTCCTATTTTTAATTATCATCTTCATCCTCCACAATAAATTAATGTGTACTATTTACAATGATATTTTTATCATTTCTCATTTTTTTTAGCGTTTCTCTCTTGTTTTTCTTTTGTTACTTTTGTTTTTTATCTTTTTTTATCCTTTTTTGCATGTCCCTGGAAAATGCAAGTAGGTACAAATTCCCCTAATTTGTGGTTTATCATACCATTTGTTATAAAAATGGGTAAATGTTCCTTTCCATTATGAACAACAATGGTATGACCAATCATTGCGGGTATGACCAATCATTGCGGGTATAATGACTGATGCTCGGGACCAGGTCACTATTATCCTCTTCTCTTTAGTCATATTTAGATTATTTATTTTATTCAACAAATAATTAGCTACATAAGTATTTTTTTCTTAATGAACGTGCCATGGTCAATTACCTTTCTTTTTATTGATAGAAAAGACAAAATGGATTTACAACTATTCCTACTTACGTCGATGAAGGATTGAAACATCACTATATTTATTTCTCTTCCGACTCTTTCTTCCAAGTGTGCTATAGCCCCAAGGGGTTAGCGGTTTTTTTCTACCAATTGGAGCTCTTCCTTCACCACCCCCATGAGGATGATCCACAACATTCATAACTACTCCTCTTACTTTAGGACGTTTACCCAGCCAACATTTTCATCTAGCTTTACTTAAAGTTCTATTTTTCCATTTAATGTTGCCTACTTATCCAATTGTTGCTGAGCAGTTCTCAAATATTAAACGGACCTCCCCAGATGGTAATCTTAATGTGGTCAATCAACCTTCTTTTGCAATCAATTATGCCATAGCACCTGCTGCTCTAGCTAATTATCTGCCTTTTCTGGCTTGTACTTCGACATTATGTATATTCATGCCTAAAGGTATATTGGTTGAAGTAGACCTTTAATTTGTAAAAGTCCTTTCCCAAACTATACAAGCCTCTCTCACGGCATACAACTTTATGGATGTGAATGAATATTCATATACTTAATGTAAATATATAAGATTCTATTTCTATATTTTATATAGAGATCTAGGATGAAGGGCATACTTTAAATCCCTAATGTCCTTATTCTGTACATCCTAGGTTTTTTTTATTCCATCATCTGGCTTATGTTCTTTTTTTCATGTAGCATTCAGAATGAATGACTTTATCAAATTACATTAATGCTTTTACATCTTTCGGATAACGTAGGAGGCATTTGAAACAGAAATTTTCTTTATTCTCTAAAAAATATTTTCACTATTCAGCTTTGAATCTACCTTTGACCATGAAATCAGATGTGAGTTACTTGTCTTTCTCTTCATAACAAGGGTTCCTTTACCTTATTTATTTCTGCTTCAGACAATTTAGTCTTCTCCATATTATCATATCTCTAGAGTCAATAATTCTAGAAACTATTGAACTCAATCACCCACTGCTCTTTATCCTTAGTTTCCCTTTGGGGTTGATCCCATTAAAGTCTCCTAGTTGGATCAGTGATAGATTTTTAGGTTTTGCTGTAAATCCAATTGGTTACTTCCGATTACGTATAATTATTAATTCAAACCACACTCAAAGGTAGGACATTTCCCATTGATATGGGAGCTCTTGGACCAGAAAGAATAGTATCTCTAATCATAATCCCTCTTGGATGCAAAATATATGTCTTTTCACCATCTTTGTAGTGCACAAGATAGATATATGCACTTCTATTAGGGTTGCTTTCTATTGTTACAACTTTTCCCAATATGTTTTTCTCACTCTGTTGAAAATCAATTTGACGATATAAATGCTTGTGACCTCCTCCTCTATGTCGTATGGTAATAATTCAACTGTTATTATGACCTTTCCCACAACGATGCTGTCCGGAAGTCAATTTCTTTTGTGGATGAGACTGGACTTTTCCATCAAAACTTGATAGAGATTTATCACGTGTGCATAGAGCAAAAGTCATGTATGAAAAGGTGGTCATGTTATTATTTATTTCAATAAAATAAGGTTGGAAAAAGTGGAATAGAATCACCTAGTTTTAGTGTAATAATCATACGTTTATAATGCATTCTATGTTTCATTATTTTTTTTACGTTCCCTCTTTTTTCTTTCTTTTGTAGAGGCCAATAACTATTGACTCCTATTACTTTAACATTGAAGAAAAGTTCAATCCAATTTTTGATCTTTGTTTTATTCGATCCTGAATCGACATTTAAAATATATTGGTTTTTTTCAAATAAACTAACACTTTTCTCTGTAAGTACTAAATCTAGATATTGAACCTCATACATAAATATTTCTCCTTTACTATCATTTACAAATAAAATATAGATGCCTATATCCACCTTTATTATAATTAAATAAATAGAATTCAACTTGAAATAAATAGAATTAAACTATATTTCTATATTATACAATAGGACTACATAGGAAATTCTATTTTTAACATATTCTGATTTGGGTAGCACATTTATGACTTCTATTGAATTGAAAAAGAAAAAATGTTTGATCATATGTCTATTAGATCAATTAATGTAAATTATCTTTCGATAGTGATAGTAAAAATGTATAGATATAATCTATCATATCTATAAGTCACAGATCGATATGAATATTTGAATAGATCTATCATTTTGATCCAATTTCTATTGCACTATATAATGATATGTGATTATCATATTGTATTGTAAAATATTTTCTCCATAAAATAGAATTCACTTTTTGGATGCCTTGATGGTGAAATGGTAGACACGCGAGACTCAAAATCTCATGCTAAACAGCGTGGAGGTTCGAGTCCACGTCAAGGCATACATATTGTAATACCTACTAAATGATCAATTCCGTCGATCATATTAGCAAATCAAATTGATATTATTTCAATAGATTGAATCTATTTCTTTTTTGATATGAGGGTTTCAAAAAATGATTATTATTCATTGTTTTATAATCGTTGTTCAAGCAATTCATACATAGATGGAATATTATTAATCTAAATTGAAATTATTCCACCATGTTTCAAAAGATACTAGTATTTTTTTATAGGTCTAAAATACTAAAAAAAAGGAATATTTATAAATATAAATCCGGAAGTTCCAATCGAATTTGAACAAATAATAGGAATATTCTATTCCCTCTAGAAGCAAATGAAAGATTATTTCTTCTAAATAAAAAGTGTAGGAGGAAAGTATACTATACTACTATAACCCAAATAAAATAAAGAAAAGTAAACATAATAGAGAATATTTCATCAAGTTCAAGAGAACTGACTGGGCTTATATTTATTACTATGCTTACTTTTACATAATCATAATATCAATTTATCTTGAAATTAAAGATCTAGTCTTTTTTATTTTTATTCAATCCTTCTGCTAATAAGCAATCAATGGCATTCAGAGAAAGCCATTTTGTTTTAAACAATGTATTGATCATTTGTTTAAATAATATTCTATTAGAGAAAAACAAATTTGATAAATAGTCATAACTTTCGAATAGAGTTTTATAAATAAAACATTCATTAGATAATAAATCTATATTTTCCCTTTCTCCCTTAAGCAAAAATTACTTGAATTTATCATCCCGTGTTTTTTCATGGAACCAACGTTCACTTATTATTGATTGGGAATATGGTAATACATGTCTCAATTGGATACCAATTTCTTGAAAGTGTTTGAAAGTTTCGAAATCTTCTTTTCTTTCAATTTGAATGTTAAGATGTAAATCATTATCATCAGTCTAAATTTTCATTCCTAGGGCTATTTTTTTCACCTTTTTCCTTCTTATAATAGACTTTAACAATTTTCTACTACTAATTTTTAGCTCTCTTGTTGAAGAATAAGTAAGATAAATACTCTTCATGAGTTCTTTAGAAACAAAAAGTTCTTTTCATTCAAAAATAGACTACTTATTTACAAAGTGAATACTCATGGGATCCCAATGAAATCAACAAGATAGATAGATCACTAGAGTATTTAAAGGTTTATACTCCATTGCATACTCTTCTGTGTCAAATTGATATATTCCCATCCTTTGAAACTTATTGTATAAGAATTTTGCTTCCTAGAAAGCAGTTGTCTTTCTTTCTAGAATATCATCCTTCCCACCATAAAGAGAAATGAGATAAGTGCCAGATGCCAGGAATTTCTTCCAATGCAAACTAGAAAGATGGGTCGGTATTTCTTGAAACCCTCCAAGTAGATGAAGATAATCCAATAAAGGATTTTCTATTGTTATATCTTTGATATGCTCGAATCGATTGCCGTAAATAAAACTAAAACGCCAGGTCCAAGAATCACAAACTACGGGAGTTTGCAATTCTCCTCTGTATCCTTCGTAGGTGTATCTTAATTCTTTAGATAAAATTATTTCATCTAGCATAGAAGATAATCCTTTTTGCATCATATCTCTTTTGAACTGAGGAGCAATTGTGATGTAATCAGAATTACCCCAATATATTGCCAACCATGGAAACTCTTCCAAAAGACCCTGTAAAAGACTCGAAGTTAGAATGAAATCATTTACAATGAAAGGATCAAATGGAGTCCAATTCTCTTTATTTGATTCTAATAGAAACCAACAATCTTGAGCTACTGATCCAGCCAAGCAACCCAAAATATGATAGAATATGGTGAATTTCTTCGCAGTTGTTCCAGTAATTGAAGGTTCTAAATACCATTGATGCAAATAGTTTACCCTTCGACCTTGGAAATCTAGAGTAAGCCTTAGAAAAAATTTTAAATACGTAATTTTATTTTGTATAATAGCTTTTCCTATCTTATAGGGAAGTACTTTAGAAATAGCACTAAATTTTAGGTTATAATTGCAAGGACTCCAACTTGATCTATACAAAGGTACTCCAATTATATCATTGTCTATAGCTGAAGTATTTTGATTCATGCTAATTAGCAATATATAATTAGCAAGGTTTCCTAGATCTCATGTAGTAAAACCTTTGGTAGTTAATCCAAATTCATCGTAGCAGTTCCACTCTTTTTTCAAGTAGAGCCCTTTGTTATGTAAAAGAACAGGAAATTCTTTTTCTCGGTGTGGGGCAGGCCATCTTTTAGTGTTGATAAATGTATCGAATCTTCATTTATTACGAGGAGGAGTTACTAGAAATGGATCAATTTTTTTTGGAATATGAGTTGAAGCAATAAAAAAAATATTTTGTTTGATGGTGGTTTTCACTATCACCTAGATAATATGAATCTCCAAGGAGTTCTGTCAATAATATAACAAGGAAGTAGTAATCATTTATTTCATGGATGCTTGGAATCCATATAACGCAAGAAGACATCAATTTTGCCAATCTGAGTGCCAACATGAATTGGAAAACTCTTTTCAAAAAATATTCTGGAGGGTTAGGATCCTCTCGGTCATGCAAAAACTTATTAGGTTTTTTATCATAATGGTCTTTCTCAAGTAGGTCTTTTAACCTGCCTGACCAACCCATAGACATAAGGATATTTTCATGCTCAAGGTATGAATTTTTAGTAGAAGATCTATACTCAGGTTCATAGTGAGACAAAAATTTCTGCTACCTCAAAAAACTATTAGGAGATATTCTTATTAAAGGTAAATAAGAATCTGCTGCTAAACTTTTAGCCAAATATGATCGTCCAATTTCCCTAGGCCCTATCAATAAAATTTGATTCGAAAAGGACGGCATTGGGTAGAATGGGAAAAATCTCACTTGGTCCAATAAAGATGAGTGAATTGGCATGGAAGTAATCTGCTACTGAAAAGCAGCGAAGATTGACATTTCTACTGGAAGCAATTATTTTAATTCATAATTCATTATACCTATCATATGGGTTAGACCTAGTTGAATAAATTCAGCAAAAAATCAAAAGTAAAGAAGTCCCAACTCTTTTCCTTTTTCAAAATATTCAGAAAAGAAACCAATAGGGGGAGTTAACTTTGATTCAAATTGAGAGATTTTTTCTTATACTGAAAGTAATCTATTTTCTCTCAAAAGAAAATCATCCACTTCAAATTTGAACAAAATTGTTTTTATCATTGAGTGATATCTTCTACTATATGGTCTTAAAAGCCATTGAATATTTTTGACATACCAAATTTTCAATAGTAACAATAATCCTATATCATCAGGATCTGACTTCATCTTGGTAAAGTTGAGAAATGCAAGACAAGAACCATACAAATTTAAATTAGAAACATTTTTAAGCATTCTCAAAGATTCCATCATTTTTCCTACCTCCCTAAAAATGTAGGGGTTATGCTCCAGCTCTTGGACGAACTTCCAGTTCCTAAAAAACTAAATCGAGTAGAAGGGAATTATGTAGGAAATAAAATAGAAAAATCCAATGAAGATACAAAGAAAAATATCATACTCCCAAACATTTAGTATATATTTCCATGTATCAAATGATATTGACGTATCCTTTCCCTCAACTACTATTTTATTTATTAATTTTAATAAATATGAAACAATAGAATGGGATAACAAAGGATTCAATTTTGGGAGAATTTTCTCTCTAAATTCCCACTTTGAATGGTTTTGTATGCCTCCTCATGACCAAGTTATTGTTGGCAACAAGAACACTTATATCAAAGTTGAGGATTTCCAACATCTTACTAGTTGGTAACAAGAACAATTAGGATGTTTACAAGTTATTGTTCTGTCATCTGAATCCATACTTGATTGATTATGCGCACCAAAAACTTAAGCATAGAAATCATTACCGATGTTAGACAAAATCAAATAACACCTCAACTTACTTGATCAACAACTTCTACACATCAGGATTGAGGTCTGATACCCTGTTGGCCAATTCTTCCTTTGTCTGCACTGTCTAACTGGAGTCTGATACTCAAATGCTCATATCTTTCACATGCTTTGTCACCGGAGGCTAAATCTCTAGAATACAATAGTTTAGATACTCCTTATTACTCACCCAACTCCATAACATTATGGGTTTCACCATTAGAGAGTTCTGGACCCAACTGTTAGACCCTATCATATGCTCTTTTCTTGACTACTGGACCAACCTACCTTCAATCTGACTTCCGGTAAGAGTAATTTATGTACTGCGGATGTGTGGGATATACTTTGTTGCCATCAATGAAAACACTTATGAATCCTAGTAGTGTCTCTTGCCAATACAAGGAACCATATTTGAAAGAGTTTTTCTTGTCTCTTTTAATTTTTCTCAAATTCTCTACTAGTTGATTCTATAGTAATTCACACATATCATATTTTGCATTCTCCTTTAATATCTTATAAGTTGCATATATTGCAGTCCTAGAAACTAAATTTTCCCTGCTGGAGTGATAAATCTTGTACCCGATCACCATAGAGGCAAATTTAACATCCAGTTCTATTATATCATTGATGGTCATTGCTCTTTTGTCAAACTTCACACTAGTAGCATCAGTTACTATCTAGTTTTTAGCAGCTTTCAACATGGGTAATCTACCAGAGGAGTTTAACCTAGTTACAATCTTGATAACATCCTTTGTAATCTTAAATGGCTTCATTAGCCATATGAATTCAACATGTATTCATCTTAAGATGTAATTAACCCATTCATTTTCATTGAAACACAGAAATTCAATCATTTGCAGAAAGTGTTTGCTTTCAAGGGCTTCAAATTTAGGTCTCAATTGGTAATTGTCATCTTTCAGATGATTCTTAAACAACTCTATTAGTTTCAGATTCCCAAATTCTTCTATATTGCAATGAATGTGTGCCCTAATGTCTTCAACATGTAAAAGCCCATATGGAACACTCAAAAAGGCACCTAGCGGCTCGACTTCAATAGATTTATAGGGATGCTTCTTGAATTTAGGATGGGGCCTCTCAGTGACATCAAAAAGTAAATGTGTAGCCATTTGCAGAGATTGCAAATTCAAGAAGTTTCACAAAAAATAGAAATACCTTGTTTCATAGATTAGGGTTTTGCTTGGAGATCCTCTTTGCGCTTCAATTCTCAGAAATTCTTAGCTCTGAACTCAATCACTTCTCCTCTTCTTGCTTTCTTTTGATGCAAAGTGATCTAAATGAGGAATGAATGATCCTTTTATGTTCCGCAACACCTAATTTATCTTTGTAATAAATTTTCTTCCCTAATACATTTGGTTACTCTGTTGTTGAACAGTTTCTCATAAATTACTTTGTAATTTGCCATATCCACCTCTTTTATTCTAAAAATTGTTTCAACTATTTTGAATAAATTTAATGTACCTTTTCTTATTGTGCTAGATCCAAGCACTCACTTACTGGCTAGGGGAATTTGATTTACAATGCTTCTCCCCTTGAGCCAAGGCTATCAAATCAATTCTTGGAGGAATTTTTAACATGGGATTCTGGTGTGGATCCATTCCTGTCATTCATAATTGTTTTCTTGAGCCATATCTTGTTTATTTCATTTTGAGTCTCATTTGCATCAATTTTTTCTTTACCTTTGTCTTGTCTCTACTCATCTAGTTTTTTGTTTACCAAACCTTTTCTTCCATTGTTCCTATTTCTGTAGAATCTTGCAATATGACTAGATCTATTGCAATTAAAGAACACAACATTGTCTTTGTTATAAACTTGATTTCCTCTTGATCTACACTGATTAGCCATGTGTCCAAATCCATTGCATGCAAAGAAGTAGTCATTGAAAGAATTTTCATTAGAGTTATTCAATATCATACTTCTACGTTCATTGGATTTATGACCATACCTATTGAATTTGGAGCATTGATCAGAGAAGGATGGACCATTTTGATTTTCTCCTTTTCTGCACTAAGTAGCTCTCTGACCAAATTTATTGTAATTGAAACAATTTTCATTGAATGATGGATATCATTGAGCATTAGGCTATCTTACCAGAGGTTTTCTAATTTTTTTCTTCTATTTCTTGGTTAAAAAATTTTCTATCCGAATATGGAGCTTTCACTATCTCGTATCCAAGACCATGCTTGTCATCAGCCTTCTTCTGTCCTTTGAGTAGTGCTTCTAGTTTTGCTGAGCTTATCTTGAATTTCTCCTTATATTCATTTGTAACTTCTAGGTCATGTCTAAGAATGACAATTTTCCTTTCAAGTTCTCTCTCATTGTCTCTACTTTCTTGTAGATTAGATTCTAGATGTCCATCTATTCTATCCAATTTGTAATATTCTTCAGTTCTTTCTCTTAGTTTTTGATTTAGACCTTCTTCAATTTTCTTCCTATCTTCACTTTCTTTGGTTTGCCTCATTACCCCAGATTCCATTTCAATTTTCAAAACATCAACTTCTTTTGATAGCTTCTCACATTCATTTGTCTTTTCTTCCAAAGCTTCATTCATGCCATTTTCTTTAGGTAAACTAGATAGCTGCAGGAGTAGCCTCTTTTTTCCTTTGTAGAGATTTCTTTAATTTATCTTTTAACATTTCAATGGCATCATCAACATCTTTGAGTTTACCTCTCAAATTGCTAATTTCTTCTTTAGACTAAACAAGCTCTTCCAGGGCCACTTGAAGTTGATCTTTGAGTGAGCCCATTTGGAACTTCTTCCAAGATCTTTTCCTCAAGATGTTAGGCTTTTCAAAGGAACATTGCTCTGATACCAATTGTTAGAATTAACCCAGACAACTAAGAGGGGGTGAATCAGTTGTCTCCAAATTTTTCTTTTAAACTTCTTTCTCTATTGTCAATTTGATTAATGATGTAAACATTAAATCATATGATATTAATATAGAATAAAAACATAATCAACACATTTGACACCAAGATTTTTGACATGGAAACCTGGTTAAGGGAAAAACAATGGTGGGGGTTAACCCACAAATATTAATACCCTGTTAAAAGTATTTTTACAAATGGGAATGCACATGCATTTGAGCTCACTCTCCAGAGATCACTGCTCAAATGGAGGCTCACTGCCTATGGAAATATTACAAGAGAATGATAGGGATTTGGCCAAATTAATAGCATCTACCCATGGAAGAATTTGAGTTTTGATTAAGTACAAAAAATGATGTTACACATTTGATCTTTGCTCTGCTCTTCTTACTGTTCTGCCTCATTCACACTTTGGATTTCTTTTCTTCTCACATATGCCTTATTCGTATACACCACACACACTAAATCACCCAATTCCATCATCTATATATATCCACAATCATGATCTACAATCATTTTATCAGTCAGCTTCAAAAACAATTAGAACTTTGTTGAGTACCCTGCTCTGTTGGCTAGATCCATACATAATATGAGATGTGGACCAAAACTTGCACTCACAAATCATCAATTAGGTTAGTCACTATCACTAGTCATCACCATTTGCCAAATGAACAATTTCTAAACATCCAAAATTAAGATCATTCGTAAAGTCATCCTATTCTTCTTCTGTCTGTTCTATCAAACTGAAACCTGATATTCAGAAGCTAATATCTTTTGAATTCTTCATCACTGGATGATAAAACTCTAGATTCAGAGTGTTTTGACAATACTTTCAACTACCTTAGATCTGTAGCAAACCATGCCTTTCCATCGGAGAGATCTAGACCAAGATACTGGACCCTGTTACCACTCTGTTCCAAACTACCCAAACTTAGACAAATTTTGATTCTGACTTCCGGTATGAACATATTGTGTTATGCGGATGATTGGGATGATCTTAGTTGCCATCAATGACAACACTTATTAATGCAAAGTAGTGTCTCTTTCTAGCAAGTAGTTTGTTCCATCAAACCGTAGACTTTCCTTTTTATATGACATCTTGGATTAGCCTCAAGTGATTAAGCTTTCTTCCGAGGTACTTGGCTCTAATACCAATTGTTGAAATGCACAAGACAACTGAGAGGGGGGTGAATCAGTATTCACAAAACTCAAATAATTTCTTGCATTTGAAATTTCATCCAATTATTTATTTTGTTATGATTAGAACATGAAAAAGCACAGAATCAGAAATGCAACACAACTACAAGATCATACATAATAGACACCAAATTTTTATGTGGAAAACCCTGTGAAGGGAAAAACCATGGTGGGGGTTAACCCACAAGATTTTCAAGTAAAGCACAATATTGAAAGTCAAGGACTCACTAGCATTAGGGCTCACTTCCTAGAGCTCACTGCTCAAAGGAGGCTCACTACCAATGGAGGCTCACTGCCAAGGATTTTGAACTGAGATGATATCATATACTTCATGCTTGAATTTAGTTCCATTGAAGACCAATATTCTTCCTCTACTCTGCTCTACTTTCTTCACTTAAGTTCGCATCATCTTTTCAAGGACATCTTTTTCATGACTCAGTTACAAGTATGTATATCATTTATCAACCATGGAATGTACATCAAGGTCAGCATTACATTCATCAACCATTAGAACATTCTCCAAGGTTGGCATTTAAAAACATTTACAAAATAGGTCTTGACCTAATACAATAATTTGCTAAGGAAATGTAGTAAATATGTATGCGATCACACCATGCCTTAGCTGGGACTCAAACATGATCTTCCACACCACAACATGTTTCTACAATCTTCAATAGATCTCCATAATCATTAGAGCTAACCAAGTTAGCTAGGAGTGGTTATACGTTACATTATCTGGGGATAATTTTCAACCACGATCTCAATTCCTTAACATGGACCAATGTAAAGGAAGGAACATGATCAAGAGGCATCCACAAGCATGTTGGAATCACTAGGAGAAACAACACCACCTCTAACAACTTTATCAATGAGATTCTTCAAACCAAAGCATATGAACTTCACTATCTTCAACTGTCATAAAAGAAAGATAGCTTGCAGACTGCCAAATCATGAACCAATACAGTTGTAGGCAATTATCATCATCCTAGACTTCTCTCTAGAACTGTAGAGCAAAACACTTCAATGCAAAAGAATGCGGAGCTAAACACTTTTTCTCTGTCACCAGTGAATAATTAAAAAAAGTAGGTTTTACTTTGGTGAAAAAAGCTCACTCTATTCTTCATATCAGAGGCTCAAACTCAGGAATTAGCATCTTAAGACATGCCTCTATATAACTTCCAATCCACAGACCAAGATCTTCAATCTACAAGAAATGTGGAGCAATCTTCCAAACTATTCTTCATTATGCAATTCATTGTCTTCACTGTGATTTACTATTTCCTTTCTGATTCTTTTGGAGGGACTAATTTTCTCAAAAAGCTCAAGTTGCAAGGCTTCTAAACAAGTAACAAAGTAAGATACAGTTGACACCAATGACAACAAAGATATGCTGACATCAATGACAACACTGATTAGGCACATACTTGCAACAAGAGTAACCAAGAAAAATTCCTTCATCACATCTAGCATCAAACTTGCCTAGTTGTTCTTCTCTTCTAATTTAACATTTGCTACTAAAAACTTTGAAATAATTCATTGTAGGAACTCTTCCATACCATAATTCAAAAGGAGTTTTAGAGATTTTACCTTTGAATTAAACTCTATTTAGGATATATACAGCATTATGTATGGCTTCTCTCTGATATACTTCGGTAGCTCAGCTTTCTTTAACATAGTCCTAGAAGCCTCTTGAACTATCATGTTCTTTCATTCAACAACTCCATTGTGCTAAGGAGTCCTAGGTGTAGACAACTTCCTCTTTATCCCTTGTTCTTCACATAAAATATGAAATTTATTTGATGTGAACTCACCTCCTCTATCAGACCTTAAGCATTTGATCCTCAATTCTAACTCATTCTCAACAAATGCCTTGAAAGATTTGAACTTGTTTAGGGATTCAGATTTTTCTTTTAGAAAAGTGACCCAAGTCATTCTAGAATAATCATCAATAAGTAGCATAAAATACCTATCATCTTGTAGACCTCTTGTTCCTATGGGACCACACAAATCTGTATGCACTAGCTCTAGAAATCCAACAGATAATTATTCTTTTGTTTTGAAAATTGTTCTTGTTTATTTCCCAAATTGACACTCCTAGTAAATGGTGTTGGTAGGCTTCACAAGTTTAGGCAGATCTCTTACAGCCTGTCTAGAACTTATCTTCACCAAATTATCAAAATTGATATGACACATCCTTTTATGCCACAACCAACTATCTACTTTCTGAGCCAATAAATAATAATCATTAGTTCCTCTTAATTGGTAAATATTACCTCTAGTCTTCTTACTAGTAGCAATCATTGTTCTAGAGCTTTCCATGATCTTGCACCCATTATCTTTAAATCTCAGATCATAACCTTTGTCACACATTTGACCAACACTCAAAAGATTATGCTTTAAACCCTTAACATATAGGACATTATCAATGTTGTGCTTTCCATAAAAAGAAACAGATCCTTTTCCACAAATCTTACCAGCTGCATTATCTCCAAACCTAACCAATCCTCCATCATACATTTCCAAACTCACAAACTTACTTTTATCACCGGTCATGTGATGTGAGCATCCACTGTCAATAATCCATTCATCCTTATCTTTCTCAACCTAAATAACCAAAGTACTTTCTTCCAATATTTTTTCTTCCTTCACACAAATAGAAGGATTAATAGATAGAGGTTCTTCTTTAATTGCAATAAACACGCATTCATTTGAACTAGTACTGGCATCATTAGATTCATCATCTATCACACCATCATCATGAAGATCTCTAACATGGTAGCATATCTTTGGAACCATACATCTACTCTCAAATCTTTTTCTATTCCTTTTAATTATCTCAGGACACCTAGAAGCATAGTGACTAACCTTACCACATGTAAAACATTTGAAATGTAATTTTCTTTTGAACTTAACAAAACCTCTTTGCATTCTATCAACAAAGTTGGCTTCAATTTCATCAAGCTCATCATCAGGTTCCACCTTGTACTTCTCATCTCTAGAGATCTTCTCTGAAGCATTGGATTTGAAAGCAATCTCAATCTTTGGTAGAGCATCACCAAACTCTCTCATCTCAATCGTTGTAATCTTTCCAAGCAACTAATCCTTAGTCATTACTTCTTCAATTGCAACTCACTTGTGACTGTAGGACTTAGGAAATGACCTAAGAATTTTCATCACAAATTCCTTCTCATCAATAGTTCTTCCCATACCTTTTATTTCATTGACAATTTCATCAACCTTTTACACATTTGTTGTTATTTTTTCATCTTTGATCATCTTTAAACCCTCATATTTCACTTTTAGGCCCTACAATTTGGCTCTTTTTATAGATTCATCTCCTTCATATAGATTTTTTATCTTTTCCTAGACTTCATTAGCAGAATCTAGATCCATGACCTTTACCAACTCAGTTTCAGACAAGGCACTTAACAGAGCATCTCTAGCTTTTATATTTAACTCATATTCTTTGATTTCATCTTCAGTTGTTAAACCATTCTAAGGCATGTTATACTTTGTCTTTATTACTTTCCACACTTTATAACCAAGACAAAGGAGATGGATTTTCATTTATATCTTGCATAAAGCATAATTCATCCCATCAAACTATGGAGCTTCCTTCTTATAAGATATCATGGATTGACATCAAGCTATTAGGCTTACTTCTGAGGAACCTTCATCTAATACTAATTGTTGAAATGCATAAGACAACTGAGAGGAGGGTGAATTAGTTGTCTCAAAAACTTTAACCACTTATGGATATCAACACATCAAAATTTCAATCAATGTTTTAAAGATCTATTTAGGGTAAAGTTGGATTTGTTAATCTTTCATTGTTTAGATGTTAAAACCCTCCTTTCCACTTAACATTCAAGGATCTAGGGTTGAGTGGTGAGCACTATCATACCCTAGGTCACTGTGAGATGAAGGGAAACTTGGATTAGGGAATTAATTATCAAATTTTCCTTCTCTATACTCAATTGACCATTAAAACCCTAATTATGCAAATACGACAACAAATTAATGAATTATGGAAAAAGCTCTTGCAGACAGGAGTAAAATACTAAATCATAGAATACCTATTTTCAGGGTTCTAAAGCAGAATAGTCGGGGACACTAGAGCAACCGCCCAAGTCCAAGGTACCTACTTTTTCAGGGAATCTGGACCTCCTTCCGACACTGATCATCCCTGTAACTTCTATTTCATGAGATCTATTTATGGAGGACACTGGAGCAAGTGCCCAAGTCCTAGAAGTGCTCCTTTGTCTGACTTTTCCTCAGATCTTGAATCCTTGATGCTTGCAAAGCCTTCCTGCAACTCCACTTTTTCTAGATGTGACACTTGTAACCTCCAATCACAAGACTTGGTTTGGGGGTTGTGGTATTTAGAGGCTTGCCTCAGTCAAACCCCAGAGGACACTTAAGTCTCCAAACATTATTTTCAGTTAAAGAGGGCATGCCCTTGTGAGGTAGAGGCCAGAAACCAAAGGAATCAATGATAAAAACACAATGATATGTCACCTTGTAGTGAAGCTCTCATGGAGGAAGATGCTCTTCATGCCATGAGGAGATTGATACTCAAATCTACAAATATCAACACACAAAACATACAAGTTTTCTCTTGCAACAAAATAGAAAGCCTTGAATCACCTTGAGAACAAAAAAGCTTGCTAATTGAAATCTATGTTTCAAATGAATGCCTAATCATGTTTATATATGCAACTACAAGCACTCCCGCCAAGATTTCTAAAATTTAAACTTAACATGTTGGCAAGAGGACCTAATAACAGTCACCAACTGACACCTAGAAATTAGGGTTGCCCCAAAATAGGGCAGGACTAGGGCGTAGGCACCCAAGTCCTCCTCCCCTATTTTGGATAGAGTAGAGCTCAAGGGGTCCACCTAGGTCTAATTTGTCATGAAACCTAGGTGTCATTCCATTGGGATGCCAAAATATGAACTAAGATGTCCTAAATGCATACTAAAGACCTAGGAGCTAAACCTTATGAGGGAAAAGCCCCCAAGGGGACATTTTCTGACGTTACATTTAGCCCCCACTTTAATGTATGTATAAACACAAGACCAATACGTTCATTAAAGTAAGGTCACACACACAACAAACACATCAAGTACAGAGAAGACATGCTAATCACATAGAAAATAGTAACAAACATGCAAAATGTGGAGAAAACAATTACAATCAAACAGAACATGGAGCAAACAGTTGATACATAGAAGACACATTAATGCATAGAAGACATAAATGATATCTTTTTTTTTTCTCATATATATGAAATGCAAATGCAAGTCCTGGAAAATGAACAAACCTCTCATAATACATGATGCACTCCCTGAGGGCACAAGTCTTTGTATATATGGGGCAACACACATGTAAGACACTCAAAACCTCCCAAAATGCAGGAAGTACTTACCCAAAGGCGCTGGTCTCTACATATGGGGCAGCAAACATAGCACACAAAAAAAGCATGCCAAAAAACACACACTTGAAGACACAGAGAAAACATGACAGACAATTGATGGAGTGTACCTATTTCTAGGTCCTACACCATCTCAGGCACATTACAGGGACACACCGATGATTGGGCTTCACCACAACAATCACTGAAGACATGCTTAAGGGTTGAGTTAGTTATAGAACTACTCCTGGCCTCCATAGAGGACTTTTGAAATTGACAGGATGATGTAATATGCTCTGATAAATACACCATCTCCACCTCTGTAGAGGGCTTAAGAAAAAGGATATGCTCGATATCACACCTTTGCAGAGGGCTTACATGATTGATTGATTGATTGATTGTAAACAAACTCAAGATGCACGATGCACTACCCTGGGGTGCAAGTCTTTGCATCTAAGGTCAAACACATTGCTAACATCTATAACAAACAACTTACCTTATATATGCCCCCACCTTAAGGTGGTTGATATCAGTTATCAATATCAAGCACGTTAAGGTAAGAAGAAAACACACAAGGGGACATAGACTTTCACAAAGCCCGTGCCCCCCAGAGGTGACATGTACTTCACAATCGTCAAATGTTCCCACAAACACATCCCTGCAAGAAACATGTTATTGTCTACAACATCATGACAAAAAACAACATCAATGCATATGATTAACTACACAAAGAGCCAAGGTTATACAATGAATTTGGAGTTTGATGATAATCATGGGGCTATATCATGAAGCTCTCCAAATCAAGTACAACCAAGACTAGATTCAAAGACAAACAAAGGTGGATAGAGTAGCAGTATTGTTAAGGTTTGTAAATGCGATAGAAACATCATAGAATTCACTACATGGAAAGCTCAAGTGCTTCCACTAGCCAAGTGTCAGATAAGATATAAAACCCCATCGTCATATTAGGAACTAAGTCCATTTTTTGATTGCTCTTGAAAGGGACACTAGGTCTGCATCAGTATAATTTTTTGTTTCTATCTGCTCGTTAGATGGAAACACTAGAGGAAGGGAAACAATAAATAAGAGAGGAGAAACAAGTGTCTTAGGAATAGTCATGTAGGAGGGCACCCCTAGGTCAGCAACCATGATGCTATATCTGCAAGACACAACACACAACAATGAAATCAGAGAGAGGCAATTTAAAAGAATGATGATACAAATAGAAGAAGGTCACAACAGAGGTGGTCTCCTAGTATCCTAAACCTTATGGGAGAATCCAAGGTCATCCCAAGAGGCCTAAACAACACATAACACATCATGGGGGAAGCACATCACAAGAGAGATAGGGTTAGAGATACTTACCTGTAGGGGCCCTGTTGGGCTAGAAGGGTATCATGAATCTTGATCTTTATCTTAATGGTTAATGTGTTATCACTTCTTCTCTCTTCCCTATATTCATGAGTTTGTGGGGGTGAGTTTATAGGAAAGGTTTCTCTTAATTATGGTTGAGAGGGAATGTTACCATTATCTATGTTAGTTATAGGAGCATTTGAAATTCTATTTAAATGAGCATGTGGAGGCATCCGAAATATACCCATGTCAGTCCCTATATGGGGTGTTGGTATGGCTTGAGTAAGAGGGATAGATTGTTCTTCCACAACATGTAGGATTTCATTGATTTCCAAAGTATGTGATAGTTCCTAATATGTTTGTTGGTTTAGCATGTAATTGAGAAGTTCTTGAACATCAGGTGGAAAATTATTATTAGAATTAAGCAAATGTTCACAAAGGGAATCTACATCATCCAAAGCTTCATCTTTATTGGGAAGATCAGGAAGGGATAGCAGAGTGGTGCGGATAAAGGTGTCAATGATATCTTCTTCTTGTGCCAATATTTCCTCACCAAGTGGGGTTAGGTTGGGACAAGTCTTTTTGTTTGATAGATCACCCATTGCTATTTCTTTTTTATAGGTCTCAGAAAGGATTTGCATTATATCGTCATGAAACAAAAGGAGAGTGAGAGTAAAGTTATCATCACTACTTTCCCCATGGTGGTTTTCAGCTATAAATTTTTTTATATTCTCCATGATTGAAGGGAAAACATCTATAGTGTCACGAAAGTTATTGAAGTAGGCTATTGCTCGAAGGATATCACATGGAGCAGTGTTGGTTATGCCAATGCCATAGATGTATACAATTTGATGCAAAACTTGAGGATATTTGTTAGTGAATTTGCAAAAGTTATCATAGTTCACATTGTACTCATATTGGTCTTCTAAAGATGTACCATTAGGAGAATCCATTAATGCAAAATATATGCAAACACGCTTGATTTTTTGATATGTTTTCAATACAAATGATTGGAACAAAGGTTTTTTGAAGGATTTTGATTAAGGGCAGAAAGTTATATGTTTGATATCAGTCCAAAATAGTGAAGTATCCTTCTCAACACACTCTTGATGTGATTTCAAGATAATGCCAAGTCAAATATTAGTGAAAATATGTCAAAATAAGCACTTTTTTCACCAAAATTCAATGCAAGCTAGCATAACAAAGGATGTTGTGAGGAAAATGATGATGGAAAAAAAACAATATTAGTAATAACAGCCTCTTGGTTTCAAAATATCCAACTCAACACGCTTGGAATGCAAACTAGGTCAAACCCTAAGGCAAAAATGGTCAAATGTGTAGTTTTTTGCAAAATTTTCACTACAAGAGCCCGATAAAAGGGTGTTGTGAAGTTTTTTATGAGCGGTAGCAAATGATTACCCTAATAAAAGAAATTTAATACATAAATATCTTTCACAACACACCTATAGTGCAAGTTTGGAGAGTTAATAAGGCCAAATTTAGAAAAAATCGTTGTTTTTGAAGCCCTAGGTTTGAGATCTTTGGAAAAAATGATATGTGAGTATTTAAAGGTCTGATTTATGATGGGAATTAAATAATCTCAGATCTAAAAATTATTTTCAAGGTTTAAGCATGCAAAATGTCCATGCAAATTTAATGAAAATGCATCAAAATTGCTAGTTTTTGTTGAAATTTTCTATGCAAAATTGCAAATAATTTAAATATAAATGCAAATTCACACTAAAATTCAAGAATGTAGACAAATGAAAATTTCAATGAGCCTCTAAAATAAGTAGAAAAATCTCATAAAATATTTTACCTACAAGGCTTAGATTTTGGAATTACTAGGTTATATAAAATTGTCAAAATTTCCACAAAACCCTAGCAATTAAATGATGAAAATGCAATGAAAAATTTTGAATTATTGGATTTTTCTGTAGTTTATATCAAATATAATGCAAAATTCATGAATTAGGAAAATTTAGGAAGAATTGATGCAATTTAGTAAGCCCAACAATGCAATTTTTTTGGATTTTTCAAAATTTTCAATCTTTTTGAATTTTTCTTAGTGCAATAAAATGAATGACTATATGAATGAATGAAAAAACACCAAATCTGAAGAAAAACACTTATCAAGTTTCAATTTAAGTCTAAAAATTTGATCATTAAAACCCTAATTATGCAAATACGACAACAAATTGACGAATTATGGAAAAAGCTCTTGCAGAGAGGAGTAAAATGATGAATCATAGAATACCTATTTTTTGGCTTCCAAAGAAGAATAGTCACGGACACTAGAGTGGGCACCCAAGTCCAAGGTACCTACTTTTTCAAGGAATTTGGACCTCCTTCCGACACTGATCATCCCTGTAACTTCTATTTCTTGAGATCTCTCTACAGAGGACACTGGAGTGAGTGCCCAAGTCTTGGAAGTGTTCCTTTTTCTAACGTTTCCTTAGATCTTGAATCCCTAATGCCTACCAAACCTTCCTATAACTCCACTTTTCTAGATGCAACACATGGAACCTGTAATCACAAGACTTGGTTTGGGGGTTGTGGTGTTTAGAGGCTTCCCTCAGTCAAACCCCAAAGGACACTTAAGTCTTCAAACATTGTTGTTAGATAAAGAGGGCATGCCCTTGTGAGGCAGAGGCCAAAAACCAAAGGAATCAATGATACAAACAGAATGATATGTCACTTTGTAGTGAAGCTCTCATGGAGGAAGATGCTCTTCATGCCATGAGGAGATTGATGCTCAAATCTGTAAATATCAACACACAAAACATACAAGTCTTCTTTTGCAATACAATAGAAATCCTTGAATCACATTGAGAACACAATAGCTTCCTAATTGAAATCTAGTTTTCAAATGAATGCCTAATCATGTTTATATATGCAACTACAAGCACTCTCACCAAGATTACTAAAATTCAAACTTACTGTGTTAGTAAGGGGACCTAATAGTGGTCACAAATTGACCCCTAGAAATTGGGGCTGCCCCAAAATAGGGTAGGACTAGGGTACGGGTGCCCAAGTCTTCCCACCTATTTTGGGCAGGGTACAACTCAAGGGGTCCATGTAGGTCCAATTTGTCATGATACCCAGGTCTCATTCCATAGAGATGCCAAAATATGAACTAAGATGACCTAAATGCATACTGAAGACCTGGGAGCTAAACCTTATGAGTGAAAAGCCCCCAAGGGGACATTTTCTGAGGTTAAAAGATCTAACCATGAAAGCATGAAACCAGAAGCTCAACACAATAACACATTCAACACATGAGACACCAATTTTTTATGTGGAAAACCCTATAAGGGAAAAACCATGGTAGGTGTTAGCCCATAGAAGGAAATATGTTATAACAATACTAAAAAATAGAGTCTCACTACCCAAAATGCTCACTGCAAATGTTGCAGCTCACCGCTAAAGGTTGCCTAACTACTAAGGGTTGGTTTATTGATTTGATAGAATCTATTTCATGCTCGGGTTCAATTCTATTGAAGCACAGTATAACTCCTCTACTCTACTCGTCTTACACCTTTTCACTTATCTTCACATTTTCACACAAGGACATCTTTTTCACAACTACATTACATGTTTTCATACAATTCATCAACCTTAGAATGTACATCAAGTCTGGCATTACATTCATCAACCATTGGAACAATCTCCAACGTCGGCATTACAAACATAAATAGAAATAGGTCTGGACCTAAACTAAATTTTCTAAGGTAAAGATGTAAGCAGATCATGTTATGACTTAGATGAGATTGAAATTCAATCTTCCACACCACGACATGCTTCCACAATCTTTGATGCATCTCCACAAGTAGTAAAAACAACTAGGTCAGCTAAGACTAATGTTAGCACTAAGTCTTTTAATAATGGTCTTCATCCACAATCCAAATTTCTCTTAATAACGTCTTTTGTAATCTTGAATTTATCCTAGTTACAATCTTAATAATGTCTTTTGTAATCTTGAATGGTTTCAATAGCCATATGAAGTCATCATGTATTCAGCTCAAGATATATCAAAACCCCTCATTCTCATCAAATGTTGGAGATTTAATGACTTGCAAAAAATGTTTGCTTTCTAGGGCTTTGTATTCTGGTTTCAATTTATAGCTATCATCCCTTAGGTAGTTGTTAAACAAATCCAAGAGTTTCAGGTTTTTGAATTCATCAATGCTATAGTGGATGTATGACCTAATATCCTCAACATGCAGTACACCATATGGGACACCAAAAAATGCACCTAATGGTTCAACTTCAACTAATTTTTGTGGGTGCTTCTGAAATATTGGTCAGGGCCTTTCAGTTACATCAATAACTAGAGGTGTAGCCATTTGTAGAGATTGAAATTTTAAGAGATTTCACAAAAAATAGAAATACCTTGTTTTGCAGGTTAGGGTTTTGGTTGGAAATCCCCTTCACACTTCAATTCTTGAATATTCTCAGCCCAAAACTTGTTCACTTCCTTTCTTTTTTCTTTCTCCTAATGCAAAGTGATTTGAATGAAGAATGAGCAACCCTTTTATGCTCTGCAAGACCTCATTTGTCTTTGTAATAAATTCTCTACCCTAACACATTAGGTTGCTTTGTTTTTGTACATAGTTGACCTTTAATTGCTCTATAAATCATTAAATCCACTTCTTTTCTTCTAGAAATTCTTTCAAATGATTTGCAGTGACCCAAATTATCTTTTCCTTTTGTGCCAGATTCAGGCATCCACTACTGGTTGGGGAAATTTTATTCTCAATGTAGCTCTCCCTATGCTAGAGCTCCTAATTCAATTCTTGCAAGAATTATCGGCACCAGATTCTAGTGTGGACCCATTATTAACATTCATAATTGTTTTCTTGACCCATGTATTACTCATTTCATTCTAGATCTCATTCACATCAATTTTTCTTTTATCTTTGTCTTGTCTCTGCTTATCCAATTTTCTGTTTACCGGACCTCTTCTTTCATGATTCGTACTTCTACACAATCTTGCAATATGACCAGATATATTTCAATTAAAGCGTGCAACATTTATTTGCTTATATACTTGATTTCCTCTTGATCTACACTAATTAACCATGTGTCCATATCCATTGCAAGTAAAGTAGTAACCATTGAAAGAGTTTCCATTTTCTCTAGAGTTATTCATTATCATACTTTTACATTCATTTGATCTATGACCATACCTCTTATACTTGAAGCATTGTCTAGAGAAGGATGGACCATTTTGATTTACTCTACTTTTGTACTGAGTAGCTCTATGACCAAATTTATTTCAATTAAAATAATTTCCATTGAATGGATGATATCTTTGAGCATTAGGTTGTCTTACAAGAGGTCTTCTAGGTCTATTTCTCTCATTCCTTGGTTGAAAATTTATTTGTCCAGATCTGGAACTTTTACCTTTCTCATATCCACGACCATGCTTGTCATTAACATTTTTCTATCCTTCAAGAAGTGCTTCAAGTTTAGCTAAGCTTATCTTAAACTTCTTGTATTCACTTGCAACTTCTAGGTCATGTCTGAGAATGACAATTTGTCTTTCAAGTTCTCTTTCATTGTCTCTACTTTCTTATAGGTCAGACTCTAAATGGCTAGCTATTCTTTCAAATTTGTAGCATTCTTCAATTCTTTCTTTTAGAGTTCGATTCAAGTCTTCTTTAGTCTTCTTCCTTTGCTCAATTTCTTTTGTTAGCCTCATTCCGCTAGATTTCATCTCAACTTTCAGAACAATAACTTCTTTTGACAACTTCTCACACTCTTTTATCTTTTCTTCCAAGGCTTCATTCATTTCATTTTCTTTAGTTAAATTGGATAGCTACATAAGTAGCTCCTTTCTCTTTTCCATAGATTTCTTTAATTTATCTTTTAACATTTCAATGGTATCATCAACATATTTAAGCTCATCTTTCAGATTAGTCATTTTTGATTTAGAGTGATCAAGATCTTCTAGGGCCAACCAAAGCTAATCTTTGAGTGAATCCATTAAAAACTCCTTCCAAGATCTTTCCTCAAGTTGTTAGGCTTCTTTCGAGGAACCTCGCTCTGATACCAATTGTTGGAATTAGAGGTTACAAATCAGAGGGGGGGTGAATCAGTTGTCTTCAAACATTAAAACTTGCAGCAATTAATTCCTCTTTACTACTTCATTAATAGATTAATAATGTTATCATGAAAAGCAATAATCAACAACATATGAGAAGAAGTAGAAATGAGACATTTGATACCAAGATTTTTTGATGTGGAAACCTGGTTAAGGGGAAAACCACAGTGGGGGTTAATCCACAAATATTATACTCTATTAAAAGTATTACAATGGACAATGCACATGAATTCAGGCTCACTTCCCAGAGCTCACTGCTCAAAAGAAGGCTCACTACCTATAGAAGGCTCACTGCCTACAAAAAGAAGATTACAATGAGGTTGAAATGATGATTAGCATCTACCAATGCAAGGATTTAGTTCTAGTTAAGCAAAGAATACTGACTTGATACACTTCATCCTTACTCTACCCTCTTTACTATTCTGCTAACATCTGAACCTTATATCTCTACCCTTTTCGCACTTATTCCATAGTCACAACACACACACACAAATCACTTGAATCCATCAGCTGTATATATGCACATCATAACATTCAATCACTTTTCAATCAGCTTCAAAAATAGTTAGAACTTTGTTGAAGACTCTACCTTGTCAACTAAATCCATGCATAACTTGTAATGTGGACCAAAAATTGCATTCATAAATCATCAATCATGTTGGCCACTATCACTAATCATAACAAATATTCCAACTAACAACTTTCATTTATCTAAAACTAAGATCAATTACAAGGTCAGCATGTTCTTCTACTGTTTGCACTTTCAAATTGTAACCCCATACTCAGATTCAAATAACTTTTGAATCCTTCATCACCAAAGGTGAAAATTCTTGATTTAGATTGCCCTGACAATCCTTATGACTCCTTCAAATCCATAGTACACTTTGATTTACCACCAGAGAGAACCAGACCAAGATACTAGACCCTGTCACATCCTCTATCTCAGGCTACCCAGACTTAGATAAATTCTAATTCTAACTTTTGGTATGAACAAATTATGTTATGTGGATGAGTGGAATAGTCTTAGTTGCCATCAATGACAACAACTGTCATGTGAAGCAGTGTCTCTTGCCAACAATCTCCCCCTTTGGCATTGATGGCAACACTTAGTAAAAAAATGACTAAGTGTTACTCCCCCTTACTCTATACCCTTATGCTCTCCACTGATTTTGGAGCTCCCCCTTTGCTGGATTTCTTATTTTTCACTATTCTTCACTTCCCCTTTGACATCAATGGCAAAGAATGGGGTCCACAAGGTAAAATTTAAAAAAAAAAATACATTACCACATATGTACACCCAATCATTAAGTTATATTTACATGAACTTGAGAATATCTGCAAAACTACTTTTCAATTGCTCAAGTTCAGAGGCCCAACCTCTTTTCATGCCATCCAAAATTGAGATGTGTCCACTAAGTAGAAATGTGTATGCTTCTGCCTTTGTCATATTTAGAAGGATCACTTGTTTGAACAATAGTTTAAGCTTCTAATAATGCATTAAACATTGTTTTTAACTTGGGGACAATTAATCCATGGAGTTGACACATTCTCTTCATAATATTGCCTTTTTCTTTAACAAGCTTATTTATTTCATCAATCAAGCTAATTACTTGACATTCTTGACTTATAGGAGAAACTATTAATGGATCAAAATTTTGAGATAGATTTGACAATTTTTATTCTGGCTCCTTTATCTCCTTCTCAAGCTCCTTACTGACTTTGGGCTAGGATAGACAAAATTTGTATATATCACCTCCATCACTTAGAGCATTTTGGATACTCTTTATACTGATACCAAGTATCATCCTATCATTCCTTATTAGGCTCTTTATTTCACTCAATTTCTTATCCAAAAATTCTTTTCTAACTTTGGTCTCTACAGACTTCTCAAAAGACTCAAAATGTGTACTTACAAAATTTACAAGATTCTTCAGATGACTAGAGCAAGAGTCAGATGGAGTCTTCTGGAGGGTTGGCATTATCTTCTCCAATACTCTGGTTGCAAGGCCTAGTAGCTCACCATCCTCAATACGAGATTTCAACATCTTTTCTCTTGCCTTAGCTTGTACGAAGGATGCTATCATCATTACTTGAACCAGAGAGAACTTCAAGATTGAT
The DNA here is from genome assembly GCA_027924645.1 of Cunninghamia lanceolata. Lineage (NCBI taxonomy): Eukaryota > Viridiplantae > Streptophyta > Pinopsida > Cupressales > Cupressaceae > Cunninghamia > Cunninghamia lanceolata. The sequence goes on from BSBN01000348.1 coordinate 9,772,104, forward strand.
CATTCCTTGAAACATCTTTGGTTCATCAAACTCAAGCATTTCTTTACTCAGGAGACTTTTCATTGCATATGTAGTGTCTCTTGCCACAATTCCTGAACCAACTTCCTTTCCTTGAGATTTGTCAATGTTAGTATCAGGACAAAATTGTTTAGATGCATCAACATTTGTACCATCTTCTTCTATTTTATCTTCCTTACTTTCTTATTTATCTTCCTCTTCTTTGTCTTTCACTGTGTCATCTTTAGGGGAATTATTTCTTGTGTCCTTGCCATCTAAAATTTGTTGAGAAGGATTTTGTGTAGCAGCAGTAATCTAACAGTATCTTCTTTTCTAGATTGATCAGGTGGGGTTAGAGTATCTTCTGCATGAACAGTTTTATCCACCATATCTATATCTTCTTTGTTTATTTTCTACTCTTCCAAAACAGAGGAGTCATCAACTTTAGTTTGTTGCTCACTAATGTTTATTTTTTCAACATCTGGAATTGATGAGTCAATCCCATCATTTGTCTCCTCATAGGTTTGTTCCAGAGGATCTAGAGTATCATCTTGATATCATTTCCTTTTCCAGTTTCTTCTTTTGAGGTTTCTAGTTCTTGAACTATAGGATTACCTTCCTCAACTTGTTCCTCAGAGACAACATAATATTTATCTTTATCCAGGGCCTTCCTCAGAATTTGCTTTATTTCTTTTGCAATTTCCTCAGTTTGTCCAAGCATTAGCTTGTTTATCCTTACTTTGCTTCTGAAATCATCTTTTACTTTCTTGATTATTTTATCTACTTTCTTTTTGGACATTACTAGACACAAAGTGGAGAGGACATATTCTTTGAGTTCTAGATATTTAACCTTGGCTGCTTCCTTCCTCATCTCTAGTATTTTCCTTAAACTTTTAGGAAGTTCTTGTAAAATTTCTTGTAGAGCTCTATTGAATTTATTCAAGTACATGATGGCGGCATCTTCCAAAATTTTTTTATTTGCTTGATCAAAATTATCATAATAATCTTTGATAGTGTTGGTGATTGTTTTGATGCAATCATAACAATAAGTTAAAATTCACATATAATGAACTGAAACTATACTTGAAAGATAAGAAGGAATCATTTGAGATTCAACTAATCCCAAGTCTACAATGGTTCGGTTGGTCAAGTTCAGTTGGTCAATGTGAAGCTGTAATGTTCAAGGGGCCTTACGTAGTTTAGGTTTGTTTGGTGGCTTACTGGACTAAGAATATGCAAAAAGATCATAGATTTCAACAAGTATTTTGTTTATTTGCATACAAGTGTTACTATGCTGCAAGTTTTAGATGGCTTTCTTGAATTATTGCAGCTTTCTTCTTTATCTATTTATGAAAACTGTCTACTTATAGCTCTGTTATGCATGCTTCTTTAAACTTGAGACAATTTTCTTTAGATTTCTACATTTTCAGCTAAATATTTCAGATGGGTTGGGAAAAGTTAGAAAGATCTAATCTATACCTCATTTAATCTACCGAAGGATCTAATTATTTCTGTTATGCACTATATAAATACCACAGTAATTTGATCAAATCCACAGTAAAAACCTTAAATACAAGTTCTGAGCATTTTCACAAACATACATTTAAAATTGCAAGCTCTCAAAGAAAATATTTCAAAACACAAAGAAGAGCAGGAGAACACTCAGAAGATAGATGCAGAACTCCAGATTCTATTGTATTAGAAACGAATAGTCATACATGATTTACAATGTAGGAATGACTCTTAGTTTCATTGATCATACTACAGAAAACTTACAAGCTTTATAGATATAGTAAGGCAGCCAGACATTCCACGCGCACCTTACTGCAGACAAACAGGCGACCTCCTTCTTCTACCTCTAAACTATGCTAAGCTAACTCGCTGTGTGCTTCTAAAAAAAACCTGTTGTAGCACCTGTTGTAAAATATTTACAGTGTAGAGAGGCACAATATATAGACTTTCTGGTTGTCCTCAGTACAGCAAAAAAAACCTAACTGAACCCCTGGTTCAAACCCCTGGTTACAGCAATAAATACAAGTGAACCAGTTCCTCAAAATATCTCTGAGCAGTGTCAAATCTGGGCGAAATATTGCCCCTTCTGAGAAGTTCCGGCAGCTTGGCAATAACTTTTGTTTGTCTGTTGTAGTAATACCCTCAGCTGCAACCTTGTTCTTCACTTGAATGGCCTTGACTTCTTCGCACTTTATCTTTATCTTCCTGCTCCTGAGATCAGATTTTCTTCCTCCATGAGGTCACTGTGTTGACTTTCCAGCTGCTTCCTCAACTGCAAGCCTGCAAGACAAGACAAGCAATAAGTATTACATTTATCACATAAATAGCAGGAAATTAAAATAATCGTTTAAATCCAGGTGACTGTGCAAAATCGTGGGAATCAGGACCAAAATACTCTTGAAACGCGTTCAAAACGCATACAGACTGCTCAAAACCCATCGGGTCAACTATCGCTGACCGGAAAAATGCCACGGGCACCAAAAAACACTTTAAAACTCTATCGCATTCCATCTCCCGCCCATCGGCGTGACAATTTCACATACTACTGATAGCAAGACTTGAAACTTTCGTCTGCATGATATTTTGGAAAAATGATGCTCCCCCTTCCGAAGGTCCAGATGACGTCATCAGGATGTTTTGCTTCTGTATATTGGGGAAAAGAATGACAATCATCATCATCATCATGTCAAAGGAAAAAAAGGAGGATATGAAATATGATCCTGCTGCTGAGGAAAGGAATATGATGGTGACGTCATCGTCATATTCGGGCTTCATTAAAATGCAAATGATGACGTCATCGTCATATTCAGTTAAGATCAGGGGATAAATGCAATATCGGGTCACCTAAGGAGCATGATCAGGTGGTGAATGTAATATGACCCCTTTGCGGCCAAGGTAACCCTCTCGAAAGATCAGGATGATGATGATCATCAGGATATCCGGGGCTTTTGTTGAACTTAGAATATGACATCATCATCATATTCGCGAACTGGATCATGTTTTGGAAAATATCCTACCGAAGGGAAATGTGATGATGATGTCGTCCTAATATTTGCTTCTTCGTTTATCAGATCAGGATGACGTCATCAGTATATTTGCAAAAGGTCATATTTCTCAGCAGGAGGACATTACGAAATATCAGGTAGACAAACAGGATCATGATGATCTTGACAACATGACAGGATAAAAAAATATGATGACCTCCTCATCGAATATCATGATGACGTAATCATCATATTTTGTCTTCGGAGCATGAGGATGAGTTGAGGTCATCATCAGGTTAGCGCTAGGGTGATATTTAAAATATGATCATGCTGTTGAGGAATGGAATATCACCCTCCCTTAAAAGATAGGGTGATCATCATGATCATGCAAAAGGAGATTAGGAGGATATGATAACATCATCATCACATTGGCGAAAATCAGTAAATATGACCCTCCCTTGAAAGATCAGGATGATGATGATCATCAGAATTTTGACATGCGCATGCAAATATGCAGATGGTGGATTTTCTAAGCAGGATGATATTATAATATCAGCATGATATTATAATATCGGGTGATGTAAAAATATCATGATGCTCGTTGTTATGAAATATTGGGTTACACTGAAATTATGATGCTCACGATGCGCATAAGCTCATTTGACGGGTAAAGGGCACTATCACCTAAGATTGACATCCGGATATTTCGACTGCATGATTTTATCAAGTGATAGATCAAGATCATGATGACCTTGACAACATGACTGAGGATATAAAAATATGATGATCACCTTGCGAATATCAGGTTTGACCAAAACTTTGACTATGCATAACTTCCACATATGGACGAATTTTCAAGTGATGTAAAAGGGAAACCTGCATGGAATTTCAAGCTCTTTCTAAATATGAGGTCACAGAAGCAAAATATGAACTTTGACAAACTGACCTCATGATGATGATGCACCTCATCCTGACCTTCATGATGATGATGCACCTGACTCATTTTTACCAAACCGCCAGAAAGCAGACAAACACAAGCAGAAGCAAAAAAAGCAAAGCGACAGCAGGGGTCCTCGTTTTGCTAAGGGGCAAAATGAGGCGTGTTGTGAACATCACAACAACTAGCAACCAAAACAAAACAACTAAATTCAGAGTGTTCAAGGAAACTAGATGAAATGAATCCATAACTTCTGACTATCTTTCCTGCAAATTACTATTCAGCTTGAGACTCAAAGTATTCAATAAAGATGCATGAATTTCCATTTTCAGTTTAGTTGTGTGCTCGTGATTAATTATCCTCATCTTGAAGATCGGTTGAACAAACCAGTGACTGACATTAGCCTACGTAGGTGAGGATATTCCCTCATAGCCGACCGGATAGAGCCTTGCTGCCAGCGAGCGTCCATAGCCCCGGCAAGGTTATCGTTACAATTCTCCTAAGTAGAGCCCCACTGCCAGCGAGCGTCCATAGCCCCGGTAGAGTTACTTAGATGGCTTAATCTAGATTTTCAGTATAATCCATTTTATTTATTTATTTATTTATTTTTTGTTTTCTAATTTTGAAAGATTTCATAAGATATAACAATTTGTAACTTCATGATGCAAGGAGTGGACACTTGCTGAAATTAAGCTGAGAATTGTAATGGTAGCAAGGGTGACCTCTGATTTTTCACCTAATATCTACACTGGTAAGTTCAACAAACCCAAGGATTTTAGGTGTGTCATCATGAGAAACTTGCTTCGAATTCTCAATCACATTTATTGAATACAAAACTTCAGAAGATGAACAACTCTCTACATTCATGATAGTAACAAGTTATGTGTAAATTGTAAATGATTAACTTGAATACCCTAAATTTTATACTATTTTGAATGGTTGATAGTTTTGCTCCTTAATACCCTAAAGTAAAATAGAGATCCCTGCTAAGGAGACAACAAACAAACCAAACAAACAAGCTGTACAAACAACACAACAAAAGAAAAACTGTACAAACAGAAAGAAACAAAAAGCAAAAAAAACAAATAGAAGACAAACTATCCAAACAGCCAACCCAAAAGAAAACAGCAAAAGAAGAACTGTACATTACCCACAGCATTTTACATTAAGAAAAAAGGACTACCCCCCTTTTACCTCAAGCCTGGAAGTAGTGTTTCAAATGCTGGCCATTAACTGGTAATGGCATATCTTCTCCAGTCAAGGTCTTAAGTCTAAAGGTGTTATCTCCTATTATTTCTGAGACTTGTAATGGACCCAGCCATAATTTATCGAATTTTCCATGGCTTCCTTTCTTTTCATGTGCTTTGTCCCAGCATAACACTAAGTTTGATATCCTAAATGTTTTGACTCTTGCCCTTTTGTCAAACCACCTCTTAACAACCGCTTGGTGTTTGGCAAACTTCTCGAGGGCTTGACCTCTTTTCTCCTCTAGTTGTAACATTTGCACTATTCTGGCTTCCCTATGGTTATCAAAGCCTAGATATTCATTGGCAAACTTCCAGGTTGGTATTCTCAGATTAACCAGAAGTATGGGATCAGTCCCATAAACTAAGTGATAAGGTGTGCTACCTAAAGCTATTTTAAACTTGGTCCTGTCTACCCATAATGCATATCTTAACAGAGTATTCCACTCTCTAGGACTTTTGGCAATTAACTTCTTGATTGTGTCTAATAAAATTTTGTTTGTTGATTCAGCCAGTCCATTACCTTGAGGGTAATAATTCGAAGAAAACCTTAGAATAATCCCATATTCAAATGCCCATTTAGAAAATTTTAAAGAAGAGAAAGCAGGGCCGTTATCACATACCAATGAATAGGGCGTTCCAAACTTGGTGATAATGTTTTCTTCAAGGAACTTGATAACTACCTCAGTTGTGGAAAATTTGCAGCAGGTGGCCTCAGTCCACCTTGTACAATAGTCTGTTACTGTCAATATAAATTTGTGTCCTGCAGAAGATGGGGGATTGATGACTCTGATAAAATCCAAGCCCCACTGTACAAACGGTCTGGACTCGATCACAGGTTGCAGTGGATTGGCTGGATTTTTTCCTTTGTCTACTGCAGTCTGACAGGTGTGGCAACTTCTGATGTGACTCTTAGTATCTTTGAACATAGTGGGCCAGTAAAGCCCGCCCTCAGTATTTTGTGTGTTGTAGCTAAATGGGAACCATGGCCGGTTCCGTACTTGTCATGTAGTTCCGTCAACACTCTATCAGCTTCAGTTCTGTTTATGCATCTCAGGTAAATTCCATCATGGTTCTTCCTGAATAGAAGACCTCCTTGCACCATATAATTCTGTGCCTTAATCTTCAAAGCTCTCCTCTGAGAAGCCTTCATCTTGCTTGGGTACTTCCCGGCTATCAGGAAGGTGCTTAAATCATCGTACCAGCCTGATGCATCCTAGGAATTCAATACATATTGTTGTTTTATCAGATTTGGATCCATGTTTGCTATTGTCTGCACCATCGCCTGCCCTCTGACTAGCTTTGCGGGAATGATCTCTATGTCGAATTCTTGCAGTGTGGTGATCCATTTGGCTCTTTTTTCTCCCGGCTCGTTCTGCATCAGCAACATTTTTACTGCTGCGTTTGGTACTATGGCTTTAATCTAGCTGCGCAGAATATAGTGTCTAAATTTTTTCACAGCCTTCACTAATGCAAATGCCTGTCTTTCGATATCTAGATATCTCAGATGTGCATCCTTCAGAGGCGCACTCATAAATGCTATGGGCCTCTCTCCATTATTTTCACCTTTCTGTGTCAAGGCAGCTGCGACAGAATGAGAAGATGCAAAGGAGTAGATGTAAAACGGGCTCGTGTAGTCTAGACTTTCCAATACAGGAGCATTAGAAATTGCCTCCTTGATATCTTCAAATGCGGCTTTGGCCACTGGCGTCCATTCCATCTGTGCATCTTTCTTCAACATGGCATTCAACGGCTACATGATCTCTGCAAAACCTGTTATAAACTTCCGAACAAAGTTAATTTTACCAAAAAATGATTTCAATTCTTTCCTACTGTTTGGTATTTGCAAATTTTTTATGGATTCTATTCTATCTGGATCAATTGAAATTCCATTTTCAGAAATGACATGGCCTAATAATTTTCCTTCAGTTACGCCAAATATACATTTCTTAGGATTAAGGGAAATCCCATACCTTTCACATCGCCTGAGTACTTTTCTGAGGTCTTCAGCGTGGGTGGATGCATCCTTGGAATACACAGTTAAATCATCCATATACACAACAATGCATTTACCTAATAATCCACGGAATGCAACGTCCATGGCCCTCTGAAAAGTGGCACCTGCATTGATCAGACCAAAAGGCATTCTTCTATATGCATAATTTCCCCATTTGCAAGTGAAGGTGGTTTTTAGCCTATCTTCTCTATCAATTAAGACCTGATTATAACCTGAAAAACCATCTAAAAAAGACATCATCTTTGCACCATTTACTGCTTGCAGTACTTCGTCTATTGGGGGCAAAGGATAATTATCCTTTTCAGATGCCTTGTTTAAATTTCTAAAGTCTACGCACAACCTGATGTCTCCGTTTTTCTTCCTCACTGGTACTAAGTTAGCTACCCAGACAGAATGTCTGACTGGGAAAATTATTCCAGCGGACAGTAATTTTTTAACTTCCTCAAAGATTAAAGGCTCTAGAATGGCATTTACAGGCCTCTGTTTCTGCCTAAATGGTTTGACTTCTTTTCTTAAAGGTATTATGTGAGTTATGATGGACTCATCAAATGTTTTCAAGTCTTCATAAGTCCATGCTATGACATGTTTATATTCTTTCAGAACATCCAGAACCTCTTTTCTAATTTTCTCAGAGCAAGCTTTCCCAATTAGTACACTTTGTGGATTTAGCTCAGTCCCTAAGTTATGTAAATCACACCTACCCCCTTCTGTTTTGGGTAAGTCCTTCTGTCTTATTACCCCGTCGAAGTCAAAGATGTGTTACAATTCAATTACTCCTTTTGGTAAGAAGTTGCTCTTTAAGTTGATCATATCTTCTTCGTCCCATGTTACTTCAGGCCTTTCTTGTTCATCAATGATTTGGGCCTCAAATGCCTCATTACAAGTCAGAAAATTAATAATTTGCTGATCCCCTCCAAATACCTGAAAGTGTGTAACGTTGTCTGGTATACTGGGCACGTTAACTAGCTCAACAGCAAATCGTCTTAATCCTGACAGTGTCAATGGTTCTAATGTACTAGCAGCAACTGCTAACGCATTTGGCCTATGGTTCAGCTCTCTAGGAATGTGCTCTATATTAAAAGCATCAAACGAATCTATTAAACTCCATACTCTATGTCTGTAACTAATTATTTTCTTATAATTGCAGGCATATAGTTTCCTCACTTGTCTGACTACTAGTTCAGAGTCTGAAAATACTCTGATGGTTTTTACCCCTTTCTTGATGGCCATGACAAGTCCTAAAATTAGGGCCTCATATTCAGCAATATTGTTAGTGCAGGAAAATTGTAATCTATATGCTGCCAAATGTGATTTACCTTGAGGATCTATGAGTTCAATACCCGCACCTGCGCCCTGTTTTGATTTGGACCCATCACATTTTAACGTCCACATGCCATCTTTACTTTTCTGATCTTTTACCTTGGCATACTTTGTCCCTTTTATTGCCTGTGGGGTGTTGTCTTGTTTATTCATGGGTTTTTCCGTTTGGTTATCTTGCATATGTGGGTTTTTAGTTTGCAACTCAGAAAGATAACTACCCTTGTCCTCTATTTCTTTTCCTAAATCTGGAATCAAGGCATCTATATTATCCTGAACATATCTCAGTGTTGGATCAGGATTCTCATCTCTCTCTTGTGACTCTACCCTCCCTATGCACTTTTTGTATTCATATTCAATGATGTCTTTGCATATTTCACAATTCTCCTCAGAATGTTGCCTATCATGGACTCTACACCTATTTTTATATAACTTACATTGGACTGGGAGATTGTGTGTAACGCACTCTTCCACCTCTTGTCTAATGGCATGACCAAATTTGTCTATTGCATTGTTTTCTTCATCTGAAGAATTTCCGTCAGACTCAATGAATAGTGCCGTTCTATTGTTGACACACTTCTTTCTAATGTTTAACATCATAATCTCTTCAATCTGCATCCCATTGTTGGTAATTCTATAGACACCTGGTTCAACAACAGCATATAATATTTCATTAGTTCGATTATACTCTATTATCATATGTTTCATTCTGGGCTCTGCCTCTATTCTGATCTGGTTTGGGATGCCTCTCCACGGTAACCACATGTGTGAAAAGTCAGTAGCCATATATCCGTTTAATGTCTTGGACCAATCCCTACTTAGCAACATTCCATAATTTACGGGTATATCCACTACTTGAATGTCAATGATTTGGCTTACCCTAGGGTCTGAAGCTAATTGCACTTGAATGTTCATGAGTTCTCCTATCATGCTAACCTCGGTCTTATCTAATTGCGTGACAACCTTGGCAGATTTGGTGGGAGTCAGCCCAAGAGTTTTACATATTCCTAAGGGCATTACGTTGGCTGAAGCACTAGAATCTACCATGCAATTGTGTATATTCTTCCCACACAACCTAACAGTTAACAAGAAAGGTTGAGTATCCCTCTTATCCGCATGTCTTACCACATTTGTATTGGAAGGCTGCTCAACTTTCTTACCCTTCTCCTTAGGTGGTGAATCACTATTAGGAACAGTTATATCAGCAGACACCTTGTTTGTTATGGATGTATCTAGGGATTTTAAAAAAGCATTTCTGATCCCTGGGGTCTTCAATAATTCATTTAGAGGTATACTGACCTTAATTTTCTTTATTTCCTCTGATAAGTAATTCACTAATCTTGTTGTCTCTATTGCTTCTGTCTTACTTGTTTGATCCTTTTGCACTGTTGTTCCATTATTTGTGTGCTGACTAGCTTTAAGTATGGCAGGATTGTTGCTAGCATTCTGATCTGGGGGTGTATTGATGTTATTCAGAGGAGTGGAAGTGGTGAAAGGTCCTCCCGGCCTAGGGTTGTTCCTCAAATTGTAGGTGTGGCTTTTATTTGTTTGTTGAAAGGCCTGCACCTCTTCTGTTTCATTTAATATCTCATTTTCAGATTCAAAAGGAAACTGAAAAGCATTTAACACAAAGGCTGATTCAGGATAAAGACTTTCACAACAGTATGGTTCATCCTCTAGCAATTCATCCTCTTTCTCTTCTGCAGTTGCAAAGGTAAACGTTTCTAAGACTAATGCTGTGTCATATTCTGAGGGTACTACCTCATTACCCTTAGGAATGAGAAATTCAGAGGTAGGAGGCTGTACATCTATGTTGAAAATACTAGCTGCCAAGTGGAACTGTGGACAGTCGTGCTCAGCATGGGCATTGGTATTGTGAAATCTGCACCAATTTTTGGGTGCTGTACTGGCCATTTGTATGCTAGTCATTTGTTTTGCACCATGATTATCTGTATTCTCAAAAGGAGAAGCCAGAGTACCGTTGTTGGGCCCAGTGTTCCATGTCTTGGGTGGCCTAGGTTGATTCTGATTTTTGTTATTATTGCCCCAGGTCCTATTATCTATCACTGGCCCCCTATTTTGCATTGGTTGCCCCTGACTGGGGCCTTGATGCTGATTGTAGTTTTGGTTCTGATTGTACTGCTGATTTTGATTGAGACTATAATTCTGATTTTGGCCTTGGTTCTGATTTTGATGTGGATTGTAGTTTTGGTTGCTTCTTCCATAGAGGTTCTCATTTCTTAGCTATGTTACTTCGGTTGTTAATCTTTTCAAATGTGCAGTAATTTCTTTGATTTCTTCCCTATCCTCTTGTGCTTTTGCCACAGTTACATCCCTAGGAAGTTGGAAGAAAGGCTGACCATTATTTTGACTGTTATTGGAAGTACTAGCCGTGTAAGGAGTTATAGCTTGGATTGGAGTAGGATTATACACAGGTGTGTAAGAAGGAACCGGATTTACTAGTGGAGCATGCTACACAGGGACTCCACTCCATGGGTGTGCCTGATTCTGCACCCCAAAATTTCCTCCATTGACAAATGGACTATAAGTTGTATGCCTCATTTCTTGGTTCACTGAGGCTGCCTCTTTATAGGCTTTGGATATTGAATCTATGTCAGGCTTTCTTTTGACAAACATGGCAGTTAAAGGATCCAAGGCAGTATAGTACATAGCCAACAAGGGAGCATCATCTATGGTATAAGGGGCTACCAGCCTAGAATAGGCCTTTTGAAATCTGTCATTGAAATTATCAATTAGCTCTCCCTCACCTCGTTTTATAGCAGTCAATTTATAATACAAAGCGCAAGGGTCAATGGGTCCTCTAAATCTTGACAGAAATGCTTCTTCCATAAGTGCCCAGGAAGAAATGTAACCATTGGGTAAGTTTACGTACCAGCTAGAGGCCTGCTCATTAAAGGTGTAAGGGAACAATCTACACACAACATCCTCGTGCTCTAACATAGCCCTAAAACATGCTTCCTTAAATATTCTAATATGATCTTCTGGGTCATGATGCAACTGGTATTTGGGACATATCTTTTTTAGATTTTTGGGCATCTCATGATAATCATTGAAGAGTATGGGAGAATTGACATCGAAATAAGCCATTGCAGGTGGTTGAGCTTGACTTGAACTTGCAGGAATACCTGGATTGATTGGTGGATTAGGATTTACAGGAGGATTGAGACCTCTAGGAGTGCCTGAACCAAGATTTAAAGATCTGAACAGTGATCTGTCAGGACTTACAATACTGCGGATATTAAAAGGTGACCCAGGAGGTGTTCCAGATGAACTTCCTGCTTGCGATATCTTTGGATTCCAAATTAAAGGGTTTCTATTTCGCCTTGTATCAGGTAGTTGCACAAATATATCTCCTGAACTAGATCTAGACCTAGTCACTCTATTACTGTCGTTAGCCAGTTTGAAATGAAACCTAACTCAGGCAGGCCCTCCTTCTAGCGCCAGAAAACTGTTGGTGATTGTTTTGATGCAATCATAACAATAAGTTCAAATTCACATATAATGAACTGAAACTATACTTGAAAGATGAGAAGGAATCATTTGAGATTCAACTAATCCCAAGTCTACAATGGTTCGGTTGGTCAAGTTCAGTTGGTCAATGTGAAGCTGTAATGTTCAAGGGGCCTTACGTAGTTTAGGTTTGTTTGGTGGCTTACTGGACTAAGAATATGCAAAAAGATCATAGATTTCAACAAGTATTTTGTTTATTTGCATACAAGTGTTACTATGCTGCAAGTTTTAGATGGCTTTCTTGAATTATTGTAGCTTTCTTCTTTATCTATTTATGAAAACTGTCTACTTATAGCTCTGTTATGCATGCTTCTTTAAATTTGAGACAATTTTCTTTAGATTTCTACGTTTTCAGCTAAATATTTCAGATGGGTTGGGAAAAGTTAGAAAGATCTAATCTATACCTCATTTAATCTACCAAAGGATCTAATTGTTTATGTTATGCACTATATAAATACCACAGTAATTTGATCAAATCCACAGTAAAAACCTTAAATACAAGTTCTGAGCATTTTCACAAACATACATTTAAAATTGCAAGCTCTCAAAGAAAATATTTCAAAACACAAAGAAGAGCAGGAGAACACTCAGAAGATAGATGCAGAACTCCAGATTCTATTGTATTAGAAACGAATAGTCATACATGATTTACAATGTAGGAATGACTCTTAGTTTCATTGATCATACTACAGAGAACTTACAAGCTTTACAGATACAGTAAGGCAGCCAGACATTCCACGCGCACCTTACTGCAGACAAACAGGCGACCTTCTTCTTCTACCTCTAAACTATGCTAAGCTAACTCGCTGTGTGCTTCTAAAAAAAAAAACCTATTGTAGCCCCTGTTGTAAAATATTTACAGTGTAGAGAGGCACAATATATAGACTTTCTGGTTGTCCTCACTACAGCAAAAAAAACCTAACTGAACCCCTGGTTCAAACCCCTGGTTACAGCAATAAATACAGGTGAACCAGCTCCTCAAAATATCTCTAAGCAGTGTCAAATCTGGGCGAAATATTGCCCCTTCTGAGAAGTTCTGGCAGCTTGGCAATAACTTTTGTTTGTCTGTTGTAGTAATACCCTCAGCTGCAACCTTGTTCTTCACTTGAATGGCCTTGACTTCTTCACACTTTATCTTTATCTTCCTGCTCCTGAGATCAGATTTTCTTCCTCTATGAGGTCACTATGTTGACTTTCCAGCTGCTTCCTCAACTGCAAGCCTGCAAGACAAGACAAGCAATAAGTATTACATTTATCACATAAATAGCAGGAAATTAAAATAATCGTTTAAATCCAGGTGACTGTGCAAAATCATGGGAATCAGGTCCAAAATACTCTTGAAACGCGTTCAAAACGCATACAGATTGCTCAAAACCCATCGGGTCAACTATCGCTGACCGGAAAAATGCCACGGGCGCCAAAAAATGCTTTAAAACTCTACCGCATTCCATCTCCCGCCCATCGGTGTGACAATTTCACATACTGCTGATAGCAAGACTTGAAACTTTCGTCTGCATGATATTTTGGAAAAATGATGCTCCCCCTTCCGAAGGTCCAGATGACGTCATCAGGATGTTTCGCTTCTGTATATTGGGGAAAAGAATGACAATCATCATCATCATCATGTCGAAGGAAAAAAAGGAGGATATGAAATATGATCCTGCTGCTGAGGAAAGGAATATGATGGTGATGTCATCGTCATATTCGGGCTTCATTAAAATGCAAATGATGACGTCATCCTCATATTCAGTTAAGATCAGGAGATAAATACAATATCGGGTCACCTAAGGAGCATGATCAGGTGGTGAATGTAATATGACCCCTTTGCGGCCAAGGTAACCCTCTCGAAAGATCAGGATGATGATGATCATCAGGATATCCGGGGCTTTTGTTGAACTTAGAATATGACGTCATCATCATATTCGGGAACCGGATCATGTTTTGGAAAATATCCTGCCAAAGGGAAATGTGATGATGATGTCGTCCTAATATTTGCTTCTTCGTTTATCAGATCAGGATGACGTCATCAGGATATTTGCAAAAGGTCATATTTCTCGGCAGGAGGACATTACGAAATATCGGGTAGACAAACAAGATCATGATGATCTTGACAACATGACAGGATAAAAAAATATGATGTCCTCCTCATCGAATATCATGATGACGTAATCATCATATTTTGTCTTCGAAGCATGAGGATGAGTTGAGGTCATCATCAGGTTAGCGCTAGGGTGATATTTAAAATATGATCATGCTGTTGAGGAATGGAATATCACCCTCCCTTAAAAGATAGGGTGATCATCATGATCATGCAAAAGGAGATCAGGAGGATATGATAACGTCATCATCATATTGGCGAAAATCAGTAAATATGACCCTCCCTTGAAAGATCAGGATGATGATGATCATCAGAATTTTGACATGCGCATGCAAATATGCAGATGGTGGATTTTCTAAGCAGGATGATATTATAATATCAGCATGATATTATAATATCGGGTGATGTAAAAATATCATGATGCTCGTTGTTATGAAATATCGGGTTACACTCAAATTATGATGCTCACGATGCGCATAAGGTCATTTGACGGGTAAAGGGCACTATCACCTAAGATTGACGTCCGGATATTTCGACTGCATGATTTTATCAAGTGATAGATCAAGATCATGATGACCTTGACAACATGACTGAGGATATAAAAATATGATGATCACCTTGCGAATATCAGGTTTGACCAAAACTTTGACTGTGCATAACTTCCACATATGGACGAATTTTCAAGTGATGTAAAAGGGAAACCTGCATGGAATTTCAAGCTCTTTCTAACTATGAGGTCACAGAAGCAAAATATGAACTTTGACAAACTGGCCTCATGATGATGATGCACCTCATCCTGACCTTCATGATGATGATGCACCTGACTCATTTTTACCAAACCGCCAGAAAGCAGACAAACACAAGCAGAAGCAAAAAAAGCAAAGCGACAGCAGGGGTCCTCGTTTTGCTAAGGGGCAAAATGGGGCGTGTTATGAACATCACAACAGATAGGCCTTAGATTTCCATGTACTATAATTGTATTTACAATTTCATCAACTTTCATAGCGACCTTACCAGTTTCTTTCTTTTTACTTGTCTTTTTTCTTTTGGAAGGTTGGTCCTCAGAAGCCTTTGAGGTCTTGGCTTTCTTAGATCAAACAATTTGGATTTACAAATGGAAATGATCAAACAATGAAATGCATAACCTAAACCCAAATCATTCAATACCTCAAAGATGCAAGATGAGCTCGATTGATTGATCAATTTGTTGTGTTGATTTCTTGACTCCGTAGCATAACCTTGATAAGATAAATAACGGATGATTGATTGTTGATAGATACAAGATTGATAGGTTGAAGATGGATTGTGATGAAAATTCGGTAGGGTGAGGTTGCATGAAGAAGAATCCCCTTTTCATGGCTCAAGAGAGGCTTTCTTTATAGGATTGGCTTGGTTCAAATGGATGGCTAGGATCAATTAGGGCTTTAGATGAAATGGATGGATAGGATTAAGTTAGGTTTCCTTGCACATTGGGAAATTGTAGTCAATCGACATGTGTCAAAGGAAATAGGTCTCATGTGTGATTGTGTACACAAATAGTAGCACATGCGATGTGTAAGAGTAAATGTGACTCAGCAAGCCAAGATCACCTAGAATCAAGACAACCTTCCACACAAAGATAACATAGAAGATGCTAAAACAATGGAGCAAGAATCTATACAAGGATCATATGAAGGTATATGAAATACAATTAGTGAGCCTTGCTTATAAAGGCAAGGTGAGAGCTAGAAATGTGGAGTGAAAGGTGGAGTGGAAAGTGGAGATATTCCTACAACATGTGTCAATTAGAGGATGATAACTAATTGTACATGTGGAGGATAAGACAACTCACTCTAACTATCAACAACTCAACATACAACTAGACTCAACTAGTGATATCTAGAAGACTCACTAAGTCAACTTAACATGTGAATTATGTGTTCACACCAACACCCCCCTTAAGTGCAACTTAGGTAGTAGTTCACTAAAAAAAAGATCCAATGATGATGGGTCCCAACTACTAGGCCATGTTAGGTACCCATGTACAACAAATCTCAAGTGGAGAAAAGAAGAAAACCTCATGGGACAAAACTCCTCTCTAAAAGTGAGAATGCAGAAAACAAATAAAAGATGTCATGGAAGGAGGAATCAAGACCCCCCAAGGACTACATCCTACACATATACATTACAATTAATTATCCCCCCATATGAGAACAAATGTGAGACTATAGGTCCCTCCCACAATGAAGTAGCTCCTATACCGATGGTGAATGCCCGAAGAAGAACGCTGAAGAGAATCCAAAGCCTACAAACAACATTCTTCCCCATAGGAAGAAACACATCCAAAGGCTAATGTTGAAGAAACTCCATCTCAAGGTATGAGGGAAAAAGCCTCATGATGTATGGTGTCTCTGAAAACTGTTCAAGTGTCTACATGTCATAACCAAAAGATGCCACATAATCAGGTGTTGCATGCCCAATCAAAGAAGGTGACAATACAAGACAAGATGAAAACTCAAGATCATTAACTTACAAAGACAAAATATCCTCCGAATGATGCTCAAAATACTCCAACTCAGTGCCAAACATTGACAAGTGAAGAGGATAAGATGGTGATGTCTCATCTGAAGTAGAACAATCAACTCCTTCAAAAAGGAGATGAATGTCATCAATGATGTCCTCCAAGTCGTCAAGATAGGACTCACAAAACAAATCTACAATACTTGTCAAGTACTCATCCCATAGATCTATATCTTGAAGACAAACAATATCCTGCTCAATGAAAGTAGATGAAGTGATGTCAATGCCAATCTCTGAAGAAGCAAGAGGAGGAGGGAGCTAAAAACTAGTCTCTAGAACTGAAGTAGATGCAAGAACACCAAGGTTCAAGTGACCAAACTTCTCCCTAGAAACATGATTCACACTTGATGCATGAGTGTGAATAGCCATCAATGGATCTACATCATCATCAAAAAGAAAATGGGAGAAAGTATACAAGTGAGATGCATGATTAGCCATCCCAACAACAATGATATCTCTGCTCTCCAAGTCCTAAATGATCATAGAATCAGGAGTGAACTCAGTTGTCTTCCCTATACCACAATGAGTAATCTAGTAGATGGAAAGGAGGTTGGTTTTCAAGGAAGGTACACACAACACATTATTGAATGTATTCTAACCAACATCAATTGTTCCTTTTCCAATTGCATGCATGTATGTACTATTACCCATCAAATTAGGTGGTGAAGTACATGACTGAAATGAAGAGAACATGCCCTATGAAGATGCAATATGATGAGAAGCTCCAGAATCAAGAAGCCATCTCTCTGACTGTAGACTTGTTGAAGCAAAGAGTGCCTATCCTTTTCCTTTGTATAAGCCATTAGCAATGCCTACTGTTCCTATAGATGTAGATGATAATGGCGACAAAGAAGAAGACTTGGGTAAAACTGTTGTTGATGGAGAACACACAATGTTATGTTTTTGAAGAAGTTGTGACATCTCTTCATACTTTTTTTCATAATACTTAGTTTCATCATGAGCCAATTTCTTACAAGAAGAAAATTTTGGCTTCTTCTTCTTATTGGACTCCTCTTTGGAAGAAGAGTTGGGGGTTTTCTTTGATTCTTTCTCTTGCTCATTAGACTTTGAATCCTTTTGTTTCTTTCCCTTATTATGTGAAGCCTTAGGATCTTTTCTACTTTGTGAACTACAACTAGAGCCTGTTTTATAGGAGACATCAATGTACCCATGTGTAGTAGCTTGTCTTGTTCTCTTGTGAGTTGTGCAGCAAACTCCACAAGTGAAGGCATAGTAAACATACTACCAAAAGTATCCATTGTATGATAAAAGGTAGAAACATAAACTGAATATGCAGGACCCAAATTTGCAAGAATAGATAGAATCAATTATTCATCTTCTTTCTCAAGACCACACTGTTTGAGTTGCAACCTGAGAGATTTAAACTTGGTGAAGAAGTCTTCTATTTGATCAAAATCTTGAGGATTAAGTACAATTAGCTTGTTGTCCAATTTGAACCTTCTTATTTTGTCTTGCTTGCCAAATAGATTGTCTTGTGTTGTCCATATCTCATTTGGTGTAATACAAGACTCAACATGAAATCTTAGATCTGGAGAAGTAGCAAGACAAAGTATGCCAAAAGCCTCATCTCTTCTATCTAACCATTTTCTTCTCTCAGTAGCACCTGTGGATTCTGGATTTGTGCCTAAAGTTATTCTATGTAACTTTTCTTTATACAATACAAACTCCATGTTTTTCTTTCATTCAAGATAATTATATGGAGTTAAAAGTGGAAATTGAGGCACATCCATAATGAAAAAGAAAGATAACAACACAACAACACCCCTTTACTATGTGAGAGAGCCCCCCTAATTTGTTGTGGCACTTTATACTTAGTGCAATTTACAAATTGTCCTCAAAGGACCAAAAATGGGGAAAGCCACAAAATCTCTTAAAAAAGAGATGCGAGTGAGATTATAATCACTCACAATCATGTATGACAGAAAACAAATCCTCTTAAAACAAATTTCACCTCCTCAAGTTTCAAAATGCCAAGTTATCACTCAAATGCCAAAAAATTGACAAATGAAATAAAAAGAACATGGAGCAAAATATGAGAAATGTGCATGGATGGCTATGTAGATCTCCTGAATGCCTTTTTGATGCCACTTGAATCGCAAAAATTGAAGATTGTGGCAAAAAGTTATGAGCTCGGGAGCCAAAAATAGACATCTATCTTCAACCTACAATAAATGTTGTCAAATAGAAAAATCTATGAAAATGACTGATACCACTGTGAAGTGTTGTCTATCAGCTTTCTGTTGATATCTTGTTTTCCTAATTTTGACACCATGGGCAAAAGTTATGCAAAAAGCAAAAAAAGACCTACTTTAGGACTTTGAGGGGCAAAACAGGCTCCCTTGGCAGAATATTCTATCCCTAATAGAATATTCTGTTAGAAAGAAAAACCTATTATTTGATCTAAAAATCACTTTCTGCAAAGAATAAAATCACCAATCTTGGCAAGAAAACCACCAGGCAGATGGTCAAAACTGCTTTGAAAGGGAAAACAGCCTATCAGTTTTCAAATACCATAGTCGAAAACAACTGATCTTATTTGGCAAAACCGCCCTACTATGGCAAGAAACTATAGAAGAAGTGGGTGAAACCACTATTCAGGGAAGCAATCCACTGAAAAAAAATCTTGTCGATGCCAAAAAATAATCATTGGGGAAAAGTATGTAGACCATCAAGGATGGACGTTTGGTCGCTGATGGGTAAAGAGACTCTTATAGATAGTATTAACGCCAACATGAGAAATTGTCACTATCGATGTGAAAACAATCACTATGGCAATAGACTCCTGCTGAAGATAATAAAACCATCACCGAAGAAAAAGTCTTAACTACTTGATGCAAACAAATGCCTAATGCTTTGTAAAACCATGTGTAGAGAGATATCTTGGTCGCCAACACTGAGACTATCAGTTATATCAGATGCCAATAGAATTCAAACTGCCAAGAAGATAGTCTGTGTATATGATCGGCTGTGGAGATTTGGTGAGATCACCAGTTTATACCTAAGAAAGACCACTTAACAACCAAAATGTGATTGCTGGGCAAGATATCAAATGTCAACCACTACAAATCTATTATGACCACCAAATCTGTGCACTCCGTATGAGGTGAGTAGAAAAGATACAGAATGACTGCCGAAGATCACTAGATCTTGAAATGCCAAATCTTGAAATGTTGTTGATTCAACTAGAAATCGTCGCTAAACATTGTCGACAAATGCATGTTGACTACTAGAAGTTGGCAATAAATTGCCAAGGGCGGATCAAGACCGCTGATATAAATGATGTCAAAGATATTGATTGCCTATTAACACAGATATCACTGAAGAAAATAATGATGACCAGCCATTGAAAACTACAACCACAGTTTCTGGAGACTATCGGATAAAATAATCATTTGCACCGGTGATATGTGCCAACACTCTGCGAGTACCCTGACATAGGGTACAGGGGTATAGGGTACGAGGGTACCCTCAGCCCTTAAAATTTGTTTTGCTAATAAAACAAAAAAAATTACAGATCCATAGAAAATGAATTTAAAACCAACCAAAAATAAAATACCAAGTACGATCTATTGACGCAGGTGTAGGTACAGGTGAAGATTCCTTCTACACAGGGAATATTCCCTATTGTCTAGAGGGGCAGAGGGAAAAAGAAATTTGCCTTTATTTTAACTTCTCTGATTTGTACGTTTGGATAGCTAATCTATACAGATTTGGGCCTCTTGATCACAACGGTGATGTCCGTTTCACTCCAGGATGCTCCTAACACAACTCCTAGCAAAACATCTCCAATGAGAGAAGGAAATTGTAGATTATGCTCTGATACTATGTAAGAGGCAATGTGACTCAGCAAGCTAGGATCACCTACAATCAAGACAACCTTCCACACAAAGATAATAGAGAAGATGCTAAAACAATGGAGCAAGAATCTATACAAAGATCATATGAAGCTGTATGAAATACAATGAGTGAGCCTTGCTTATAAAGGCAAGGTGAGAGCTAGAAAGGTGGAGTGAAAGGTGGAGTGGAAAGTGGAGATATTCCTACAACATGTGTCAATTAGAGGATGATAACTAATTACACATGTGGAAGATAAGACAACTCACTCCAACTATCAATAACTCAACACACAACTAGACTCAACTAGTGATACCTAGAAGACTCACTAAGCAACTTAACATGTGAATTATGTGTTCACACCAACATGATGGTGTAGATAAAAATTATTATGAGTTGTACTACAACACATGATTAAGGGGAAATGGACAAGTGTCAAGGTGAGATGAAATGTCACGTGACTTAATTCAAATATTTTATTTGAATTAGTTGGGATATGTGAGGGAAATTAATTAATTAAATAAAATTTATTTAATTAATTGGGAAGATGATTACGATAGGATTGGGATATGATGTGGAAATTAATTAAATAAATACAATTTATTGAATTAATTGGAAAGTAGGATTATGAATGTGAAATTAATTAAATAAATAAAATTTATTTAATTAATTGGCTAAGTGGAATAAGGATGGGATTAAGATGAGATTTTAATTAATTAAATAAAATTTAATTAATTAATTGGATAATGGATTAAGGATGGATTAAGAGTGGGATTAGAACAAAATGTTACATGATGTCTAAGTGATGTTTTTAACTAGGTGTTGTAGGACAGGGACAAATTTGGGACAGTTTTGGGTGTCTACATTTTGCCCCTCTTTGAGATGATGTTCGAGATGATAAGATTTATGTTGAGTAACATCATTTCAAAGAAGTTAAGGTATGGATAGAGGAAAAAGATGGGGTGATGGAAAGATACGATGAGGATGCCCCCTCGAGAGGATAGGTGGGTTGGACAAACACATGTATGCTCTCAAAAAGAAATGGATTGGCTATAAAAGAAAGATAAGGGGATAGATAGAAGAAATGAAGATGTGTTATGATGCAATGAAAATGAGAAACCATGAGGTTTGATATAGCACTAGACATTATGCACCAAGGTAGAAAGACGGTGATGATTTGTCTCGTGCCCCAACATAATACAACCTTGTCTAACGTATGAGGAAGTAAACTTAGAGCATTGAATTCCTAATGCACAAAAGGTATGATATGACCCTAGATGCAAAGGATAGTGCAAAAAGCTATTCCAACATACACAAGCTATGAATATTAATTGGAATGATACCGATGTGATTCAAATGCAAGATAAAAAGATAACACACAAGCAAGCAAGAAAGCATGCACAATTGATAGAAAACAAATAAGGTATTGCCCCTATCAAGCTATAAACCAATGATTAATTGATATATTATTTTGTTGATGATAATGATAGTGTTGTCATTGCAGGGAATGCTATATCCCTAGATCAACACAAGGATGTTTGATGAATGATTGATTGATTTAGTTTACGATAATATTAAGATAAGGACCATGGATGTGATTGGATAATTTGACTTGACTGATTAGCTTGAATGGTATGGATTGAAGATTGACTTGGATTTGGATCATTGTTGGAATTTTGATTTGATTGTGATGATTAGATGAAGTGATTTGGAGAATTGATTTGAAGAAGTGATTATGGTGATTTGATTTGATTTTTATTGATTGGAAGATGTTTATTAATGATGAATTGCTATGAATATTCGGTAGGGTGAGGTTGCATGAAGAAGAATCCCCTTTTCATGGCTCAAGAGAGGCTTGTTTTATAGGATTGGCTTGGTTCAAATGGATGGCTAGGATCAAATAGGGATTTAGATGAAATGGATGGATATGATTAAGTTAGGTTTCCTTGCACATTAAGAAATTGTAGTCAATCGACATGTGCCAAAGGAAATAGGTCTCATGTGTGATTGTGTACACAAATAGTAGTACATGTGATGGTGTACATAAAAAGTATTTTAAATGAGTTGTACTACAACACATGATTAAGGGGAAATGGACAAGTGTCAAGGTGAGATGAAAGGTCATGTTACTTAATTCAAATATTTTATTTGAATTAGTTGGGATATGTGAGGGAAATTAATTCAATAAATACAATTTATTTAATTAATTGGAAAGTGGGATTATGAATGTGAAATTAAATAAATAAATAAAATTTATTTAATTAATTGGCTAAGTGGGATAACGATGGGATTAAGATGTGATTTTAATTAATTAAATAATTTTTTTTAATTAATTGGCTAATGGATTAAGGATGGATTAAGAGTGGGATTAGGAGAAAATGCTACATGATGTCTAAGTGATTTTTTAAACTAAGTGTTGCAGTACATGGACAAATTTGGGACAATTTTGGGTGTCTACAACATCTTCTTGTTTCTTGTCCTGCCTTTCCTTTTTAGCCTTTTCAATTCTTTCTTTGTTTTGTTTTACTTCTTCCTCGGTTAGTCCAATGCTCTGAGCATACTTGTCAACTTGCTTCTGCACTTTCCTTTTGGTCTCTAGTTGTCTGAGCTCCACATGCAATTTTAGAATTAGCTTCTTATAAGTTCCAAACCTTTCTATAGATGTGTCTTTTGATTTGATTAGGAGAAGTTGAGCATACATTTCCTAAACTTTCTCATCAACCTCATAGCCCATTGGTATAAACCATATGGTTTTGGGTTCCACAACCTCCATCAGGCACTGATTAGTGTCAACCATAAGGTATATTTCATTCTCATATTTATCCACAACTAACTTAGGGATTCTATCTCTTGCATGCATCATACTTTGAATGTTTTTGAAGTAACCCTAGATGGCTTTCTCTTGAGCTTGGGAATCACCAAGGCTGAGTAGATGATCTCTTATTTTCCATGCAACTGGCCTGTCATTTATCTAGTGCACACCTTGAACTCCAGGCACTTCATTCATAAAATAGAAGAACAAACATATAATCAAGGAACCATACTTGAAGGTATTATTCTTTATTTTCTTTATTTTGGTCAGATTCTCAATTAACTAATTTTGTAGCACCTCACATAGGTCATAATCAACATTCTCCTTCAACATATGATAGGATACATATATTGCACTTCTAGAGACAAAATTTTCTCTACTGGGGTGGTAGACCTTTTAGCTATTCAACATGGATGTAAAATTGACATCTAGTTCTATAATGTCATTAATGGTCATTGCTCTCTTGTCAAACTTTGCACTGGTTGCATCGGTAACAGTTTGGTTTTTTACAGCTTTCAACATGGGTAATCCACTAGTTGAATTTAGCCCAGTTACAATCTTAAAAATGTCCTTTGTAATCTTGAATGGTTTCAATAGCCATATGAACTCATCATGTATTTGGCTCAAGATATATCAAACCCACTCATTCTCATCAAATGTCAGAAACTTAATGACTTGTAGAAAATGTTTTATTTCCAGGGCTTTGTATTTCGGTTTCAATTTTTAGATATCATGCCTTAGGTAGTTGTTAAACAAATCCAAGAATTTTAGGTTTCCAAATTCATCAATGCTACACTAGATGTATGCACTAATATCCTCAACATGTAGTATGCCATATGGGACACTAGAAAATGCAACTAACGGTTCAACTTCAACTGATTTATGTGGGTGCTTCTTAAATATTAGTTGGGGCCTTTCAATTACATCAACAACTAGAGGTGTAGCCATTTACAGAGATCGAAATTTCAAGAGATTTCACAAAAAATAGAAGTACCTTGTTCTACAGGTTAGGGTTTTGGTTGGAAATCCTCTTCACACTTCAACTCTTGAATATTCTCAGCTCAGAACTTGTTCACTTCCTTTCTTTTTGCTTTCTCCTAATGCAAAGTGATTTTAATGAAGAATGAGAAACCCTCTTATGCTGCGCAAGACCTAATTTGTCTTTGTAATAAATGCTCTACCCTAACACATCTGATTGATCTATTTCTGTACACAATTGCCCTATTATTGCTGCACAAATCATTAAATCTACTTCTTTTCTTCCCTAAATTCTTTCAAATAATTTGTAGTGACCCAAATTATCTTTTCCTTTTGTGCCAGATTTAGTCATCCACTTACTGGTTGGGGGAATTTGATTTTGAATGCAGCTCCCCCTGAGCTAGAGCTCCTAATTCAATTCTCAGAGGAATTACCAGCACCAGATTCTAGTGCAGACCCATTATTAACATTCACAATTGTTTTCTTGACCCATGTCTTTCTCATTTCATTTTGGATCTCATTCACATCAATTTTTCTTTTGCCTTTGTCTTGTTTCTGCTTATCTAATTTTCTATTTACTGGACCTCTTCTTTCATGATTCCTACTTCTACAGAATCTTGCAATATGACCAGATCTATTGCAATTAAAGCATACAACATTTCTTTGCTTATATACTTGATTTCCTATTGAACTGCACTGATTAGCCATGTGTCCATATCCATTGCAAGTAAAGCAATAACCATTGAAATAGTTGCCATTTTCTCTAGATTTAGTCATTATCATACTTCTGCATTCATTTGTTCTATGACCATACCTCTTACACTTGAAGCATTGTCTGGAGAAGGATGGACCATTTTGATTTACTCTGCTTCTGCACTAAGTAGCTCTATGACAAAATTTATTGCAATTAAAACAATTTCCATTGAATGAAGGATATCATTGAGCATTAGGATGTCTTACCAGAGGTCTTCTAGGTCTCTTTCTCCCATTCCTTGGCTGAAATTTTCTTTGTCTAGATCCAGAGCTTTCACCTTTCTTATATCCAAGACCATGCTTGTCATCAACATTTTTCTGTCCTTCAAGTAGTGCTTCAAGTTTAGCTGAGCTTATCTTGAACTTCTCCTTGTATTCACATGCAACTTCTAGGTCAAGTTTGAGAATGACAATTTGCCTTTCAAGTTCTCTTTCATTGTCTCTACTTTCTTGTAGGTCAGAGTCTAGATGGCCAGCTATTTTATCTAATTTGTAGCATTCTTCAGTTCTTTCTTTTAGAGTTTGATTCAAGTCTTCTTCAGTCTTCTTCCTTTGCTCAATTTCTTTGGTTAGCCTCATTTCCTTAGATTCCATCTCAACTTTTAGAACAACAACTTCTTTTGACAACTTCTCACACTCCTTTGTCTTTTCTTCCAAGGCTTCATTCATGTCATTTTCTTTAGTTAAACTAGATAACTATAGAAGTAGCTCCTTTCTCTTTTCAATAGATTTATTTAATTTTTCTTTTAACATTTCAATGGTATCATCAGCATCTTTAAGCTCATCTTTCAGATTAGTTATTTTTGATTTGGATGGATCAAGATCTTCTAGAGCAACCTGAAGTTGATCTTTGAGTGAACCCATTGAAAACTCCTTCCAAGATCTTTCCTCAAGCTATTAGGCTTCTTTCAAGGAACCGCACTCTGATACCAATTGTTGGAATTAGAGGTGACAAATGAGGAGGGGATGGATCATTTGTCTTAAAAATTTAAAACTTGAAGTAGTTAATTCATCTTTACTACTTCATTAATAAATTAATAATGTTATCGTGAAAAGTAAGAATCAACAATACATGAGCAGAAGTAGAAATAACACATTTGACACCAATATTTTTTGATGTGGAAACCTGATTAAGGGAAAAACCACAGTGAGCATTAACCAAAAAAAAATATACTCTATTAAAAGTAGTACAATGGAGAATGCACATGCATTCAGGCTCACTGCTCAAAAGAAGGCTCACTGCCTACAAAAGGCTCACTACCTATAGAAAGAAGATTACAATGAGGTTGAACTGATGATTAGCATCTACCAATGCAAGGATTCAGTTCCAGTTAACCACATAATACTAACTTATACACTTCATACTTACTCTGCCCTTATTACTATTCTGCTAACATCTAAACCTTATATCTCTACCATTTTTGTACTTATTCCATAGTCACAACACACACACACAAATCACTTGCATCCATCAGCTATATATATCTACATCATAATATTCAATCACTTTTCAGTCAGCTTCAAGAACACTTAGAACTTTGTTGAAGACTCTACTCTATCAGCTAAATCCATGCATAACTTGTAACGTAGACCAAAACTTGCATTCACAAATCATCAATCATGTTGGCCACTATCACTGATCATCACAAATCTTCCAATTGACAAATTTCATTTATTCAGAACCAATATCATTGATAAGGTCGTCTTGTTCTTCTGTTGTTTGTACTATCAAATTGTAACCCCATACTCATATGCAAATCCCTTTTGAATCCTTTATTACTAGAGATTAAAATTCTAGATTTAGATTGCCCTGATAATCCTTATGACTCCTTCAGATCCATAGCACACTCTAATTTACCACTGGAGAGATCCAGACCAAGATACCAGATATTGTCACTTGCTCTATCTCTAGCTACCTAGACTTAGATAAATTATGATTCTGATTGACAGTATGAACAAATTATCTTATGCGGATGAGTGGAATAGTCTTAGTTGCTATCAATGACAACATCTCTTATGTGAAGCAGTGTCTCTTACCAACAATCTCCCCCTTTGGCATTGATGGCAAAACTTAGTGAAAAAATGACTAAGTGTTACTCCCCTTTACTCTATACCCTTATGCTCTCCACTGATTCTGGAGCTCCCACTTTGTTGGATTCCTCATTTTTCATTGTTCTTCACTCCCCCTTTGACATCAATGGCAATGAATGGGGTCTGCAAGCTAAAATTCTCAAAAATAAAAAATAGTGCCGCATATGTACACCCAATCATTAAGTTATATTTACATGAACTTGAGAATATCTGAAAAACTACTTTTCAATTGCTCAAGTTTAGAGGCCAAACCTCTTTTCATGCCATTGAAAATTGAGATGTGTCCACTTAGTAGAAATGTGTTTGCTTCTGCCTTTGTTAGATTGGAAGGGTCACTTGTCTGAACAACAGTTTGAGCTTCTGATAATGCATTAAACATTTTTTCTAACTTGGGGGCAATCAATCCCTGAAGCTCACACATTCTCTTCACAATAGTGCATTTTTCTTTAACAAGCTTCTTTATTTCATCAATCAAAATGATTACTTGACATTCTTGACTTATAGGAGAAATTGTTAGAGGATCCAAATTTTGAGATATATTTAACAATTATTTTTCTTGCTCCTTTATCTTCTTCTCAAGTTCCTTACTAACTTTGGGTGAGGATAGACAAAATTTGTATATATCACCTCCATCACTTAGAGCATTTTGGATACTCTTTATACTGATACCAAGTATCATCTTATCATTCCTTATTAGGCTATTTATTTCACTAAATTTCTTATCCAAAAATTCATTTCTAACTTTGGTCTCTACACACTTCTCGAAACACTCAAAATGTGTACTTATAGAATTTATAAGATTCTTTAGATGACTAGAGGGAGAGTCAGATGGACTCTTCTAGAGGGTTGGCATTATTTTCTCCAATACTCTAGTTGCAAGGCCTAGCAACTCACCATCCTCAATGTGAGATTTCAACATCTTTTCTCTTCCCTTGTCTTGTGTGAAGGATGCTATCTTCATTAATTGAACCAAAGAGAGAACATCTAGATTGATCGATCCTTGAAATAGCTCTAGTTAATCAAACTTAAGCATTTCTTTACTCCAGAGACTTTTCACTGCATATGCAGTGTCTCTTGCCACAATTCCTAAACCACCTTCCTTTCCTTGAGATTTGTCAATGTTAGTATCAGGACTAATTTGTTTAGATGCATCAACATTTGCAAAATCTTCTTCTATTTTATCTTCCTTACTTTCTTCTATTTCTTCCTTTGCTTTACCTTTCACTGTGTCATCTACAGGGGAATTCTTTCCTATGTCCTTTCCATCTAAAATTTGTTTAGAAGTATTTTGTGTAGCAGCAGTAATCTCAACAGTCTTCTTTTCCAAATTAATTTAGGAGGGCTTAGAGTATCTTCTGCATCAACAGTTTTATCCACAATAGCTGTGTCTTCTTTGTTTATTTGATCCTCATCCAGAACAAAGGAGTCATCAACTTTAGTTCGTTGCTCACTGATGTTTACTTTTTCAACATCTAGAATGGATGAATCAATCCCATTATTTGTCTCGTCATAGGTTTATTCTGGAGGATCTAGAGTATAATCTTGATCATCATTTCCTTTTCAAGTTTTTTCTTTTTAGGTTTCTAGTTCCAGAACTGTAGGATTACCTTCCTCAACTTGTTCCTCAGAGACAACATAATATTTATCTTTATCCAGGGCCTTCCTCAGAATTTCCTCTATTTCTTTTACAATTTCCTCAGCTTCCCCAAGCATTGGCTTGTTCATCCTTACTTTGCTTCTAAAATCATCTTTTACTTTATTGAGTATTTTATTTGCTTTCTTTTTGGACATTACTAGACACGAAGTGGAGAGGACATATTCTCTAAGTGCTAGATCTTTAGCCTTGGTTGCTTCCTTCCTCATCTCCAGTATTTTCCTTAAACTTTTAGGAAGTTCTTGTAAAATTTCTAGTAGAGCACTATTGAATTTATTCAAGTACATGATGGTGGCATCTTCCAAAATTTTCTTATTTGCTGGATCAAAATTATCATAATAGTCTTTGATAGGCCTTAGATTTCCATGTACTGTAATTGTTTATACAATTTCATCAAGTAACATAGCAACCTTACCAGTTTCTTGCTTTTTACTTTTTATTTTCTTCTAGAAGGTTGGTCCTCAGAAGCCTTTGAAGTCTTGGATTTCTTGGATCTTATCTCTTTAACTTCTTCATCTATTTCTCTAACTCTTCATCATCTTTTGTACCCACATATGTTCTTGTGGCCTTTATTTTCTCATACTTCCTTCATTGGATAATCTGTCTTCTGGTTTTGTAGGTTTAGAGGGAACATAAGCAGCAACAGATCTTCTAGTAGTCCTTGAAGTGGAGGATGGCTCCATAGAAGCATCTTCTTGTTTCTTGTACTACCTTTCCTTTTCATCCTTTTCAATTCTTTCTTTGTTTTGCTTTACTACTTCACTAGTTAGTCCAATGCTCTCAGCATACTTCTCAACTTGCTTCTACACTTTCCTTTTGGTATCAGTTGTCTGAGCTCCACATGCAATTTTAGACTTAGCTCCTTATAAGTTCCAAACCTTTCAACATATGTGTCTTTTGATTTTCTTAGGAGATGTTGAGCATACATTTCCAAAACTTTCTCATCAATCTCATAGCCCATTATCATAATCCATATGGTTCTAGGTTCGACAGCCTCCATCAAGTATAGATCAGTGTCAACCATAAAGCATATTTCATTCTCATATTTCTCCACAACTGTTCTCTCTCTTGCATGCATCATACTTTGAAAGTTTTTGAAGTAACCTCAGATGGATTTCTTCTAAACTTGGGAATCACCAAGGCTGAGTAGATGATCTTTTATTTGCATGCAACTGGCTTGTCATTTGTCTAGTGCACACCGTGAACTCTAGGGACTTCATTCATAAAATAGAAGAACAAACATATAAATCCATACGTGAAGTTATTTTTCTTATCTTTCTTTATTTTGGTCAAATTCTCAATCAACTAATTTTGTAGCACCTCGCATAGGTCATAATCAATATTCTCCTTCAACATTTGATAGGCTACATATATTGTAGTTCCAGAGATAGAATTTTCCCTATTGGAGTGGTAGACATTATAGACAATCACCATGGATGCAAACTTGACGTCTGGTTCTATAATGTCATTAATGGTCATTTCTCTCTTGTCAAACTTTGCACCAGTTGCATTGGTAACAGTTTGGTTTTTCACAGCTTTTAGCATGGGTAATCCACTAGTCAAATTTAGCCTAGTTACAATCTTGATAATGTCCTTTGTAATCTTGAATGATTTCAATAGGCATATGAAATCATCATGTATTCAGCTCAAGATATAATGAACCCACTCTTTCTCATTAAATGTCAAAAATTTAATGACTTGCAAAAAATGTTTTCTTTCTAGGGCTTTGTGTTACGATTTCAAGTTAAAGCTATCATCCCTTAGGTAGTTGTTAAACAAATCCAAGAGTTTTAGGTTTCTAAATTTATCAATGCTACAGTGGATGTATGCCCTAATATCCTTAACATGTAATACACCATATGGGACACCAGAAAATGCACCTAACAGTTTAACTTCAACTTATTTGTATGGGTGATTCTTAAATATTGGTCAGGGCCTTTCAGTTACATAAAAAAATAGAGGTGTAGCCATTTACAAAGATTGAAATTTCAAGAGATTTCACAGAAAATAGAAGTACCTTGTTCCACAGGTTAGGGTTTTGGTTGGAAATCCTCTTCGCACTTCAACTCTTGAATATTCTCAGCTTAGAACTCATTCACTTCCTTTAATTTTTCTTTCTCCTAATGCAAAGTGATTTACATGAAGAATGAGCGACCCTTTTATGCTCCGCAAGACCTAATTTGTCTTTGTAAAAAATGCTCTTCCCTAACACAACCGATTGCTCTGTTTCTATACACAATTGGCCTTTAATTGCTCCATAAATCATTAAATCCACTTCTTTTCTTCCAGAAATTCTTTCAAATGATTTGTAGTGACCCAAATTATGTTTTCCTTTTTGTGCTAAATTTAGACATCCACTTGCTGGTTGGGGGAATTTAATTTTCAATGTAGCTCCCCCTGAGCCAAAGCTCCTAATTCAATTCCCAGAGGAATTATCAGCACTGGATGCCAGTGTGGACCCATTATTAACATTCACAATTATTTTCTTGACCCATGTCTTTCTCATTTCATTTTGGATCTTATTCGCATCAATTTTTCTTTTGCCTTTGTCTTGTCTCTACTTATCTGATTTTCTATTTACCGGACCCCTTCTTTCATGATTCCTACTTCTATAGAATCTTGCAATATGACCAAATCTATTGCAATTAAAGCATACAACATTTCTTTGCTTATATACTTGATTTCCTCTTGATTGGCACTGATTAGCCATGTGTCCATATTCATTGCAAGTAAAGCAGTAACCATTGAAAGAGTTGATATTTTCTCTAGAGTTATTCATTATCATACTTCTGCATTCATTTGATCTATGACCATACCTCTTACACTTGAAGCATTGTCCGGAGAAGGATGGACCATTTTGATTTACTCTGCTTCTACACTAAGTAGCTCTATGATGAAATTTATTGCAATTAAAATAATTTCCATTGAATGAATAATATCTTTGAGCATTAGGCTATCTTACTAGAGGTCTTCTAGGTCTATTTCTCCCATTCCTTGGTTGAAAATTTCTTTCTTTGGATCTAGAGATTTCACATTTCTCATATCCAAGACCATTCTTGTCATCAATCTTTTTCTATCCTTCAAGCAGTACTTCGAGTTTAGTTGAGCTTATCTTGAACTTCTCCTTGTATTCACTTGCATCTTCTAGGTCATGTCTGAGAATGATGATTTGCCTTTCAAGTTCTCTTTCATTGTCTACTTTCTTGTAGGTTAGACTCTAGATGGACGCTATTCTGTCCAATTTGCAATATTTTTTAGTTCTTTCTTTTAGAGTTTGATTCAAGTCTCCTTCAGTATTCTTCCTCTACTCAATTTCTTTCGTTAGCCTCATTGCCTAAGATTTTATCTCAACTTTGAGAACAACAACTTCTTTTGACAGCTTCTCACACTACTTTGTCTTTTCTTCCAAGGCTTCATTCATGTCATTTTCTTTAGTTAAATTTGATAACTGCAAGAAGTAGCTCCTTTCTCTTTTCCATAGTTTTCTTTAATTTATCTTTTAACATTTCAATGGTATCATCAACATCTTTAAGCTCATATTTCAGATTAGCTATTTCTGGTTTGGACTGATCAAGATCTTCTAGGGCCCAAAGTTGATCTTTGAGTAAACCAATTGAAAACTCCTTCCAAAATCTTTCCTCAAGCTGTTAGGCTTCTTTCAAGGAACCTCACTCGGATACCATTTATTGGAATTAGAGGTGACAACTAAGAGAGGGGGTGAATCAGTTGTCTTAAAACTTTAAAACTTATAGTAGATAATTCCTCTTTACTACTTCATTGATAGATTAATAATGTTATCATGAAAAGGAAGAATCAACAACACATGAGCAGAAGTAGAAATAACACATTTGACACCAAGATTTTTTGACGTGGAAACCTAGCTAAAGGAAAAACCATGGTGGGGGTTAACCCACAAAGACTATACTATGTTAATAGTATTACAATGGATAATGCACATGCACTCAGGCTCACTGCCCTGAGCTCACTACTCAAAATAAGGCCCACTACCTACAAAAAGAAGACAATGAGGTTGAACTGATGATTAGCATCTACTAATGCAAGGATTCAGTTCTGGTTAAGCACAGAATATTGATTTGATACACTTCATCCTTACTCTACCCTGTTTACTATTCTACTAACATCTGAACCTTATATCTCTCCCCATTTCACACTTATTCCATACTCACATTATATATCCGCATCATAATATTCAATCACTTTTAAGTTGACTTCAAGAACACTTAGAATGCTGTTAAAGACTCTGCTATGTCAGCTAAATCCATGCATAACTTGTAACATGGACCAAAGTTTGCATTCACAAATCATCAATCATGTCGGCCACTATCACTAATCATCACAAATCTTCCAACTAACAACTTTCATTTATCTGGAAGCAAGATCAATTACAAGGTCAGCCTGTTCTTCTGTTGTTTGTACTGTCAAACTATAAAGCCCATACTCAGATGTAAATAACTATTGAATCCTTCATCACCAGAGGTTAAAAATATGGATTTAGATTGCCCTGACAATCCTTATGACTCCTTCAGATCCATATCACACTCTGATTTACCACTGGAGAGATCCGGACCAAGATACTGGACCCTGTCACATGCTCTATCTCTAGCTACCTGTACTTAGAAAATTTTTGATTCTGACTTCCGATATGAACAAATTATGTTATGCAAATGAGTGGAATAGTCTTAGTTGCCATCAATGACAACACTTGTCATGCAAAGTATTGTCTCTTGCCAACAGTTTAGAGATCTTGTTGAGAATTAAATTAGTAAGCAGACAAAGGTACTTAGGATAGATAATGGTGGTGAATTTTTCTCAAAGGAGTTTGAAGAATTCTGTAAACACACTAAGATTATGAAGCAAAGGACTAATCCATATAAAATACAATAAAATGGACTAGCTAAAAGGATGAATAGAACCTTTTTGGATTAGGATAGAATTTTGTTAAGTAATTCTAGTCTAGAATAGAATTTTTGGGCTAAGGAAGTTCACACTACATGATACTTGAAAAATAGGTCTTCTACTTCTATGCCACTTTTAGATCATTAGGTATTAAGTTTCTATAATGTTCCTAATAGGAATTATACTAATTTTAACCTAAATTACCAATTTACCAAGCAAACAATGGATTTAAAGAGTACCTTGCCTTGATTTAATTCTTGCAACAAGTTAGAGATCAATTACAATAATAATTTATCAAATAGAGTATCATGATTAAACATCAGTAAGTCCATAGAAAATTTGCTAATCTAGTTATTATCTTACCCTAGGGATTCTCAACCACGGGAGAACATTGAAGAGAGTGACTCGATGAGGTGTCTTAACCTCTCTATGCCTGAAGATAGTACCATTTGTATCAAAGATAGTACCCTTTTGCCCTCATGTGGCCCATGCCATTCATATGAGGTGACCTACCTAGTGAGGATTCTAATTTATCCATTATCTCCTCATCTTTCCACCCTTCCCCATTCCCTCATGATTGGTCTCTTTATATTGCTATACCATAATAGGGGAGTGTGGTTTCAAAAAGGTGTCCTGGTAGCCCAACTCTCCTAGGACTAGAGGAAATACCTTTTGGACTAAAAGACAATACCCCTTTGGCCCATGTGGGCTCATCCTATCCCCTCTTGGGTGGCATACCTAGAAGAGGGCCCCATCACCATACAGCTTTTGTAATTTTCCCTCTTCCCATCATGGTAAAGATATGTCCATAATAAAATAATCAGTTTCATATTTGCAAATAATCATATCAGCAAAACATAATGATTCATGAAGATGATATCATAAGTTATAAATAAGAATATGCATGAACCATTGATCATATTAAAATAATACATTATATTCCCACATAGATCCTACCACAAATATATTAACTTACAAATATGCAATCACAAGATAGCTTGTGGAAACGGAGATTCTATGGTTTGTTGGTTGATCTATTTCTCTTCCTCTTTGTAATTCCCAAATCGATGATGATCTGCTTTGAAATTGATTCTCTTTAATACCCTCGACATGGTTGAAAGGCATAGTCTTTCCTTGCACCTCCTTGACTAGGGATGTGTCTCTTAGTTTAATCACTATCCTTTGGAGTAAATGTTAATTGATGTCTTACACTAAACCATATTAAATGAATTGTTGCATTATAGTCTTCAATTATAATCATTGTTGAGGTGTTAGGAATCACTGCATTATTTGATTTTCATAATAATAATCAGGAATCATTCTATTAGAATTTATTAATGCTTTGTGATTATTATTCATTTATTTAAATATTAACTTCTTGTAGACATGATATTTCCACAGTCCATGATGATAGTGCTATTATTTCTGGAAAAACTGTGTTTGCTTTTTTTGTCTCAACATTTCGTATCACACTCCATGATCCATCATCAGGAGGAAAGGAAGAGAATGCATGATGATGGATCATGGAGTGTGATCCGAAACATTGAGACAAAAAAAAGCAAACACAGTTTTTCTAGAAACAATAGGACTATTAACTTCTTGTGAATATTTATTATTATAATGATTAATAATATCACTACTCTTCTCATAGTAAATTATACATGGTCTCAGATTATATCAGTGCTCCTCTTATCATATTAATATAGTCTTCTTAAGCTTAGCGCTCCTTCTCCAAGATGTTGACCATATGAAAGTTTGATTCTTGTTTATAATTAGTCGATCTTATTAACATGCTTGCTACCCTTTCTTAATATATTTGCTGCTCTTAACTCATTGTTGTTCTCCACATATCATATCTCATACTTGGTGGATATACATGTCTTGGCAAACGTGGCTGGCCAATGAGTCAGCCATCATAGTTTAAGTGTTTAAATTCATACTTGGAAGTTGTTATAAACTAACCAACATTTTTTATATCTTTAATTTAAACAATAGTAATCAACTTCTTCAAAAAAATGATAGTTGAATGTAATATGAGTTTGGCTCATAGGGGAGGGGACATGATAGTTTCTTTATTCCAATTTATTAGTCAACTATAACAAGAGCCAAATTCCCCAACACTTATAGTAATTGAGTACAATAGGATAATATATATCATTTGATATAGAGAACTCCTTTAGATGAGTACTTGATAGATATATCAAGCTTATTTTTTGATGAGTACCTAAAGTTGTTTTTGGGTGTATTGTCCAGGAAGATGCCTAGGGCACGAGGTCGAGGATGTGGATGAGGTAGGGGTCATGGGAGAGGTGTTGATAATAGTCCTCCTCCTATTTCCCCTCATGAGAGTACACAAGAAGGTGGAAGTGAGAATCAAGAGAATCAGGGTCAGCTCGAGGGTGCTCAACTACGCCAGCTCCTTGAGGAGGTTCTTGCTCATCTTGGTCCTAGGCAGGAGATGGAACAACCAGAAGAGAGAGAAAGGGAACGATCTCCCAGAAGGAGAGAAATCATAGCTAAACAAGAAGCTATTCTTGCAGGCCACATGAGAGACCTTATGAGAGCTCGTCCTCCTACTTTCGATGGTTCTAGCAGTAGTATGGAAGGAGAGACATGGTTAATTGATTTGGAGAGGTGTTTTTCTATTCATCCTTATGGTAGCAACACTAAGGCAATATGTGCCATCATGCATCTCAGAGGTTTTGCCTCTACATGGTGGTGACTAGAGGAATAGAAGTTGCATTTAGATATTGCCATAGTATCTTGGGAACTATTTCTGGAAAGGTTCAGAGCTCGATTCCTGTCAGACCACTAGAGGCAACGTCGAGCAGACGAGTTCCATGGATTGAGACAGATGGCCATGACAGTGGAACAGTATGAGCATAGGTTTTATGAACTCAAGCAGTATGCAGGCATTAGAAATGATGAGGCCATGTTGGTTCAACATTTTATTAGAGGTCTGAATGCACGCATCAGTGGAGGAGTTCGTGTTTTTGAGCCGAAGACCATGGAGGTGGCAGTTGAGAAGGCTCGACTGGTGGAGGAGAACTTGACCATGGCCCTAGGGGGTCATACAGGTGTACAGATTGGTAATACATCTCGAGCAAGTTCTAGTTTTCAAAGTGGTTAGTCCCATATAGTAGGTAACTCGAGGAGTCATCATGTACCTTCTAAGAGTGGACAGCAACAACCACAGTATCCCCAGATGAAATTGAAAAAATCTCAATATTAGCAAGGTAGTAGATTTCATTCCAGAAAAGATCAGAGTTGGCAAAGAGTTGAACATGATCGTGCCAATCAACTAGCGCAGAGCACACAGTCTGTAGCAAGTAGAGGAAGTTTTCAGTAGTCGAATGCTCTTGTAGGCAGTGGAGGTTTTGGTAGGGGAACAGGGTGTTTCTCTTGCAGCCAGCAGGGCCACATTGCCAAATAGTGTCCGCGTAAGAATACTTTAGGATTTGGATAGAGGCCCGCAGCTTTAGAGCCAACTGTCAGAGGTAGGTCACATAGGGTGTTTGCGGCAGTAGATAATCGCCAAGCAGAGCATCAAGGGACCGTTGTGGAGACTACAGGTGTCTTGCGAGGTATTACTATTTCCATTCTTTTCAATTTGGTGCTTCAGATTCTTTCATTTCCCCTTCTATAGTGGATGGAATTGGCCTCTGGATCTAGGGTATCAGTAGACTCTCTTGTGTATGGTTGCGAGTTGAGGATAGGTCCTTTATCTACCACAACAAATCTTTGCATTATACCACTAGGATCCTATGACATAGTGTTGGGAATGGATTGGTTGGATGCTCATCGAGCAGTGATAGACCGTCGCCACAAGTTAGTGAGGTGTGTTGATGAATTAGGCAATGAAGTAGAAGTGGTTGGGATTCAGAGACCCATCTCTTTACGTATGATTTCCGCCATGCAATTGAAGAGATGTTTGCGTCAAGGGTGCAAGTTGTTTGTTGTAACGGTTAATGACTTAGATTTTGGGGAGAATAGGGAGACATCCCTTGATGATCATCCTATTCTCAAGGAGTATGAAGATGTCTTTCCTAGCGAGATGCCGGGTATGCCACCGAAGCGAGATATTGATTTTAAGATAGACCTTGTTCCTGGAGTAGAACCTAGTTCACGAGCTCCATATCGGATGACTACCCAGGAGCTTAAGGAGCTTTGTTTGCAGCTAGAGGAGTCATTAGTGAAGGGATTCATTCGTCCTAGTGTCTCTCCATGGGGAGCACCAGTGATTTTTGTGAAGAAAAAGGATGGATCTATGCGTTTGTGCATCGACTATCGACAGCTTAATAAGGTGACTATGAAGAATAGATACCCATTGCCACGAATTGATGACCTCTTTGATTAGATCAAGGGAGCTAAGGTGTTTTCAAAAATAGACCTAAAGTCAGGATATCATCAGTTGCACATCTTTGAGGCTGACATCTACAAGACAGCATTTCGCACCCGTTATGGGCATTATGAGTTCACTGTTGTACCTTTTGGGTTGATGAATGCACCGTCTATGTTTATGAGTCTGATGAATGATGTATTTCACACCTATCTTGATAGATTTGTTCTGGTATTCTTAGATGATATATTGATTTACTCAAGGTCTATGGATGAGCATGAAGAACATTTGTGGCAGGTTCTGCAGTGTTTAAGAGAAAATCAGTTATATGCAAATCTAGCTAAATGTGATTTCTTTCAAACTGAAGTGAAATATTTGGGACATGTTATTTCTGACAAGGGTATTGCGGTGGATCCTTCAAAGATTCAAGCCATCATGGATTGGCCTGCTCCTACCAATGTTTCAGAGGTTCGTAGTTTCATGGGTTTAGCAGGCTATTATCGATGATTTGTGGAAGGATTTTCAAAGATAGCTCACCCTATAACTTCTCTTCAGAGAAAAGGAAAGAAGTTCATTTGGTCAGAATAGTGTCAAGTAGCTTTTCAGACTCTTAAGGAGTGGTTAACTAGTGCACCTATTCTAGCAGTGCCTAATCCTGCCGAAGATTTTGTGGTATGTACTGATGATTCTTTGGAAGGTTTAGGAGCAGTTTTAATGCAGGAGGGTCGAGTGATAGCCTATGAGTTCCGTAAACTCAAAAATCATGAGTTGAACTATCCTACACATGACCTAGAGTTAGCTGCAGTTGTACATGCATTAGTAAGATGGAGACACTTTTTACTGGGGCATCAATTTGAGCTACATAGTGATCACTGAAGTTTACAGTACATTTTTACACAGCCAAACCTAAATGCTAGACAGAGGCGGTGGATGGAGTTTCTATGTGAATACGATTTTGAGGTAAAATATATCCAAGGTAAGGAGAATGTGGTGGCAGATGCTCTTAGTCGGCGAAGACATGAACTTTCATCAATCACTCTTGGAGTGGATTTGAGAGGACAAATTCTTGTAGCACTCCTTGCAGATAGATGGTTTCAGGAAGTGAAAGCAGAAGTTGAGTCTGGTAGAACCTTGGAGGGTAGATATGCGGAGTATTCTATTGAGTTGGATGGTCTCTTGCGACATTTAGGTCGCATTTATGTGCCTTCTACAGAGGGTCTTCATACCCTAATTATGACTGAGGCACATCGGGCACCATATTCTGCTCATCCAGGTGTCAAGAAGATGTATGCAGACCTTCGCCAGATATATTTTTGGGCCGGAATGAAGAGGAATATTGCTGATTTTGTTTCGAGATGTCTAGAATGTCAGAGGGTTAAGGCAGAACATCAGCATCCTGCAGGTCTTCTCCATCCACATCTTATTCTGAAATGGAAAT
This sequence comes from Cunninghamia lanceolata, assembly GCA_027924645.1. Lineage (NCBI taxonomy): Eukaryota > Viridiplantae > Streptophyta > Pinopsida > Cupressales > Cupressaceae > Cunninghamia > Cunninghamia lanceolata. The sequence goes on from BSBN01000348.1 coordinate 9,811,637, forward strand.
GGGACATCATTTCAATAGATTTTATAGTTGGTTTACCCATGTCCTCTCGTTGACATGATGTAATAATGGTCACTGTTGACAGGCTTACAAAAGTAGCACACTTTTCTCCTATCCGATCTTCATATAATGCTTCGTTTGTGGCCAGAATCTTCATGGAGGAGATAGTTAGATTGCACGGGATTCCTCGTAAGATAATCTCTGATCGTGATCTAGTTTTCACTTCAGCTCTTTGGACATCCCTTCAACATGCATTGGGGACTCAATTGAACTTCAGTTTAGCTTATCATCCAGAGACTGATGGGCAAACTGAGAGGGTCAATCAGGTCCTTGAGGATATGCTCAGAATGTATGTCATGGACCAACAAAACTGTTGGGAAGATTATTTGTATTTGGTGGAGTTTGCGTACAATAATGGGTACCAAGTTCTATTGGCATGTCTCCTTTTCAGGCTCTATATGGTCGTCCTTGTCATACCCCATTGAGTTGGGATCATCTTGAGGATAGAGTTCTTCTAGGACCACAAATGCTCCAAGAGATGGAGCAGCAGGTTGATCGCATTAGAGAGCATCTAGTGGCAGCACAAGATAGACAGAAGAAGTATGGAGATGCTCATAATCATCAATTTTCAGTTGGGGATCAGGTGTTCTTGCGGGTGCATCCACGAAAGAGTCTGATTCGTTATGGAAAAGGCTCTAAGCTCGCAGCACGCTTTGTAGGGCCATTTGAGGTTTTGGAGAGAATCGGTCCTGTCACATACCATCTTGCTTTGCTACCTAGCTTGTCATGCATCCATGATGTATTTCATGTTTCTGTTCTTAGACCTTATCATCTAGATATTTCTCATGTCCTTGATTGGAATGCCTTACAGGTAGAGGACGGGTAGCTAGCTTTGGAGCCCGTAGGCATTTTGGGGCATAGGGGACTCGCTCTCAGGGGTAGAGTCATAGAGCAGGTAAGGGTCCAATGGGATCCTAGTGATGAGACTTCAGTTACCTGGGAAGATACATCCCAAATGTGAGAGCTATATCCATAATTGTTTGCAGGCTTCCAAGAGTAAGCCTGATCCTAGGGGGAGGATGTAGTGCCCCTCAACTTGTCGTCTATCAGATTGATGTTTGCTTAGTAGTATTAGACTTTATAATAGTATCTTAGATGATGGATCTCTTGTTATTTTGTTAATTCATTATGGACCTAATCATTATGATAACAGTTGTTGATGTTGGATTCTATTATTTTATGCTTTAGAATTTGATAAATGAATTAGATGTTACTGATGTTTTGATGTTATTCACTATATGTGATTGTAAGATAGTTGATCATTTTATGTTGTTGACTAGTAAACAGAAATCTTGTTCAATATAGTTAAATGTTTATGCATGAACGTGAATGGAACAGTGTCGTATTACTCGTACTCGAGTACCCTACCCCACTGTGATTTCCATTCACTATAGGACTGCATGTGGATATATATCTTGTTATGTTTAACTGTGCGTTGCTGCAAGATGCAGGTACTAGGCACTGACTCCACCTGATTTATCAGGTCTGAGCATGTCTTCGCCAATGGATTAGTTGTTTGGAGTTAACGTGGGGTCCCTTGTCAGAGTTGTCTGGTTGTCAGTATACCCTTGTGGTCATTGTCTATCATTTGATCAGGACTTGCAGACAGGTAATATTGCACCTTGGAGTCTAACTAGGTCAGAAGGTGTCTAAATGTGTAATGTACCATTATGCATTAAATAGAATCATTTTATGGAAACTATAATGTCGATAGTTGTTAATAATTGTTGTAAATAAATTATTATTTTATTAAGTATAATTGTTAAATAAAAATTGTAAGAAATTTTGTATTGTTTAATAAAATATTATTTACAATGAATATTTAAATAAATAAAATAGTTGTAAGTCATGTTGCAAATTGTGATTTACAACTTAATTAATAAAATAAATTAAAATATAGTTGTAAAATTATAGATTGTTGTAATGTTATAATTTTATTAATAGCAATATGGTTGGACGGTTATAAAGAAATTAAATTTTGTTAGAATTATGTATTAATAATAAAAAATAAAAAAATTTAACCTCTTGGGATCATTAAATTAAAAAAATTTATATATTTTGAGGATGGGATGCACAGGATCGCGTGCCGAGTTCCTTGGAAGATGGAAGGGACTGTTTTATAAAAGGGAAGTTTGTAGAGGCAAAGAGGGGGGATTGCAGGTAGAAGAAGAGAGAAGAAGGTGGGGAAAAGAAGCATGGAACTATAGCAATTGAAAACAGACTTATCGATTTAATATCAAAGCCAGGTTCCACTGAATGCCTAATTTTTGAATCTGAACATGTTTGGTTGATGGCTTCTTTCATTGCAAATGAAATTATTTTGGTTAAATGGTTTTCTACCTGAACCTTCTGTCACTTCTACAAATGTATATTTTCTATGGACGGATTTAGATGTAAATCATTGGGTCGGTAATAAATGGAATTTTCCTTACAATTCTCCCACCGTCCTCCAAACCCTTAGCTGAAAAGGGTTTTCTTCATATGAGGTCACCTCAACTGGTCTTCCTTCCTCTATATAACAATGAAATTCTTGGCATTGTCATCTTCTCTCAGTCGTATTTACCTGTAGCAGATTCCACCATGGTATTGAGTGTAGTTTTCTGCATTTGTCTTGAGGGCGTATTCGTAAACCAGTACCTAACTTGATAAGTATTTAGTATTCCAGTTTTAAGACACCTCAATAGGATCACCATATATTGCCTTTATGTCATCTTCACTTGGTAGGTACTGCAATGTATTTTTCTGTATTTCTTATCCTCTCTCAGCCATTTAACTGTTCCATTAAACATCAATTTTGTACTGCAATTTATCAGTCCTCAACTATTGATTTATTAAAATGGCAGCAATTCTTAGATCTGCAACGCTTGGGACTGTTGTTGGACCTGGGATCTAGCATGTAAACCAGAAGTAGCACCTTAATAGTTGTCTCTGGGATAGTTTTAGATGAGAGCACCACCAATCTCATGAGTAACTAGTTTTTCCTTCAATCATTTCATCTTTGCATAAATGTTAATGGTGCGAATTAAAAACAGTGATGCTGTAATTACTCCTAAGCCTATATTCATATGTGATTTACAGTTACCAAGATATCATGTCCACTCAACGAGCTTTGATTTAATAGTTAATTCAAAGACAAGTTAGGGTATCCATTAGATGGCTGGCGCGGCCAAGAAGATTAACCATTTTCATATAATGATCTGCGATAGGTGCAATAAAGGATAATCACATGGGTTAAGTTTGCACAGCTTTAATTTCTCTTTACCTGCTCAACCATATACTCAGATTAGCCAAATGCTGGTATTAGGTCACAGTAATTGGTGTTAATGGCAATTAATTGCAATTCCTCTTAGTGTTGATTGCATATCCTGCAAATCATGCATTTTCCACTGGATCGCTGTTTCCAGCTAGTCGCCATTTTGTGTATACTAGCGGCTAATGCATTCATAACCACACAACCACCGTAGATTTAACTGTTATCTCAATGATAAAGTTTAGGGTATATCAATAGGTCAAAATACAATTCTATTATAACCATCATCTCTTTCGCATGTAGAACAGTGTATTCTTCTGCAATTATTGTTCTTCCTCAGCCCATTAAATATGCACAGTAAGTAACAGCCTCCAACTCCACAACGCAATAACATCACCTTGTCTCTACATTTCAATGTGGTCTAGAAGTTTCTAAAAGCCTATTCTACAAATTCAATATGCTTATATCCCACACCAATTGCATTCCATAGGAAATAGCTAGAAGCAAGCAACTCAGGTGAACATATCAAAACGCAAGATTAAGGTGAGCTGTAGGGCACATGATTAGTTAATAGAGGGATTATACCTGTTAAGATTTCTAATGCCCTCTCAACAAATTCATATTGATTTTATGCTGCAACAATTAAACTTCTTGAGATGTCATTTATTTTTAATAAAATCGGTCAAAAGAAAATAATTTAGGTGTGTATGTCAAATCACAGGATTAGGGTGGCCAAAAGGAGCTAGGACATAAAACAAATAACTTTAGATGGCTTGCATTTACTGCTAGCCTCTAATTTAGATTCTATGGCATCAAAAAATTGCATCCAGAAGGAGGATAGAAATAGACAATAGATTAGGTATTTGCAAATTACTTATTAGCTTACAACAATGCATGTTTACCTAAGGATCCATCTGAAACTATATCCTTCACAATTGGAAGTTTGCACAACTTTAAGGAATTTAGATTCGGTGCCGGGACTGCCTGGAGAAAATTTTCGTTGTTTTATTAAGTCACGGTCTTTCCTGAGTGGCTATTCTATCTAGACGGTAAAAGAGAATACAGGTTAATGCTATTACTATCGCAAGAGTTGCATGGGATGTTACCAGACAATGGTAGAGCTACTCAGTCATTAGTTTATTTAAATATCATCTACTTCAATGGTTAAACAGCCAGTAACAATTTTTACATCTTATCCACTACCAAAAAAAATAATATAGTAAAGATACCCTGTTTAAACTTATGATAGGGCATACTAAAAAGACAATAGAATGTCTCTCTCAGTTACTTTAGAAAACTTCATTAATATTGTCATAAATATAATGTTGACTTTAAAGCTGATTAGGGGATGGAAAAATATATGTTGTTCAATAATCCATGGTAAAATAATAATAGTAATATTATTATTAATGGTATTAATATTATTATTAATTCAAACTGAAAAGTTGATAGTCAAATGCCCAAACTTAATAATAATGTTATTAATATTATTGTAAATCCATTGTTGGAGTGGTCAAATCATATGATAAGACAATTTTTTTTATATATATCTTGTATTAGATTATCATTTTAAGGCAAAAGTGAGTCAAATATTACAATTAAGTTGAGTGATATATTTAGATTAAATTGTTGAAATCTATTTGGTTAAACCATTTGATTTTTCTAAAAGAATAAAATAAAGAAAATTGCCTAATCTAGATTGTATTGTATGAGTTAAGTTGACTTGATTTGTATTGGCACATTGGTTGTAATAGCGCGAATTGTAAGTGGTCAAGCTCTAGTCCCAAAGGCTTTGTATGTTGTATTTTGAGTACAACCAACATGTGGATAGGTGTTCTAGTGTTGTGGTGTTTTAAACGTGTGATTCTAATTGACTATGAAGTACAATTTATTACGAATGAAGAATTGTTGAAAGTTGTTAATGCTTTTTGTGGATATAATATTCCCGGGATAAGATATTTATCTAGTTGTGACTATCTGGTACCCGTTTTGTCGTAATTGTCGTATGGAGAGACCTGGAATCTGTAAAAGAGTAAAGTGTTGTAATGTTATAGGCAATGGATAACAACTAGTGTTATGATTCCGTTTGTAATGCAAGAGGGTTTATACCTTGCAGTGAACATGTATGTGTACTATTACAATGCCTTGTATGATGTTTAAGGTTTACTAGGTATTAGGAAGGAGAGTGGCTTTCAACGTGGGGCCGGCGCCCAAAGTGGCAGTTAGGATAACCCGTTGGAAGTAGATTAATCAAGTAATAACCTAAAATGAACTAGGGGGTTAAGGGTGGATTTCACATTAAACAAGATTAATGGATTCCTCTCCCATGGCCTGTAGTGCTTGTTTAGACTAAGGATGGGTAGAGAAGGCTTGGTCGGCATGATTGACTTCCTTGTCCTCATGAAAGGAAGGTCGATTCTGCATGTGTCACCCTATGGGGCCGACGCCTAGTGAGAGGCTATTAGGATAACCCATGCTAGGACTGTGCGATGACACTCTCCCTACTACAACCTAGCATTCCTTGTTTGGTCTCTCCACATATGTTAAGTGTTGCCTTTGGAAGTTGTGTTGTGTTGTTTATGTTATTGCCATGTGTTGTATTGGTGTTTGGTCATCCTTTGTTCATGTTAGTCTTTGTCTACCTGACTGTCATTGCTTGGGACCTCATGTTAACTCCTAGCTCGGAGGGTGGACCTTAGGGTTCCACATGGTCGGGTGGAAGAGCTTTATTATCCATTGGTTATTCCTTGTCGAAGCTCATGTGCAGAAAAGATTTATCTCAATTTTTAGACAATTGTACTTGTACCAGTTGATGAAGATGTATGTGTATAATCTTGTACCAGACTTGTGTAACAGATCATTCATATTGTATGTAATTCTGATGTAGTCTAAAAATGGCAAAATAATGATGTAATGATGTACTTATGTGTAAGGAAAGCATTTCCGTTATGTATTTAATCATGTAGATTGTATTATTTGACGACATGTAATGGATATGAATAAGCTATTTAATTGTGCGTTGGATTTAGATCAGTTACTGATGTATGTTAGATTATGTTAGTTGAATTGTTAAGTAATGTAGCCTTGAAACCTTGGAGAACATGTTGTAAGTTTAATGGTGTAATTAGTTATGTTAACATTACTTTGTTATCTTAATCATTTTTAAAAAAAATTTCCTGTTTCATATAGCTTAAATGTGAATTTCTCTAAGGTGTTCAAGGCGGGGTGTGACAGTTGTTCTCCACATATCATATCTCATACTTGGTGGATATACATGTCTTGGCAAAGGTGGTTGGCCAATGAGTCAACCATCATAGTTTAAGTGTTTAAATTCATACTTGGAAGTTGTTATAAATCGACCAACATTTTTTATATCTTTAATTTAAACAATAGTAATCAACTTCTTCAAAAAAATGATAATTGAATGTAATACAAGTTTGGCTCATAGGGGAGGGGACATGTTAGTTTCTGTATTCCAATTTATTAATCAACTATAACAAGAGCAAAATTCCCCAACACTTATAGTAATTGAGTACAATAGGATAATATATATCATTTGATATAGAGAACTCCTTCGGATGAGTACTTGATAGATATATCAAGCTTATTTTTTGAGTCTTATCTTGTAGACTTGGAGGACACCATTAATTACATTCATATCCTCTTTGATGTAGTCTCCTATGGAGTTACATCATCTTTTTTTTATTGGTAGTACTCAGGGTTTTAGCCTAGTCTAAGCCCAGAGAGACCCTTGCGGGGGATCTCTTCCCATGGCTTTATTGCCAAAGACCACTATTGGGGAGTCTCAGTCCCCAATGGGCATTATCACCCTTAGTTCAAATCTGTGAGCTCATTGGCCAGACGAAGGCCCATAGCCTGTGAGCACACCAGCCCAACGGAGGACCTGAGAAGGGTCATGTGAGCACAGTAGCCTAGCGAAGGTACAAGGCGTGCGAGCTCATTGGCCCAACAGTGATTTGAACCCTGTTAGTGATCACCGCAAACAAGTGAACTCACCACCACATTGTGCCCTGAAGGGTAGTTACATCATCTTATTTAGATGTCATGAGGGCACATTTATAACTTCTTATTCTTTATCCACCTATTTATTTTTCATAGTTTGGCATTGTCTTGGAGATCCTTGAGCAACATTTGGAGGATTGCCCATCATCTTTAAATATTTTTTAAATTTGTTTCCACTAGGTTCTAGATTATCATATTCTTTAATTATTCCTTAGACTCTTGATTTGATTATGGAACCTTTTGGCACTAATGTGATGAAACCTAAGCAACTTGTAGAGATATTATACATCCTAATGATTTTTCCCCTCATATTTCTTTCAAGAATGGGTAAACATCCTGCATATGTCTTTGGACTTGTTTTTTTGTAAGGGGAGAAATGTTCTTTGTATTTTAAGATCATTTTATATAATAACATTATTCTTTCATTTGGATCTCTTTTATGTTTTCCTTGAATCTCCTTGATCTTGAGTAGACATCTCTATTGCCAAATCTTACATGGTATTACAGACTCTTGTACTAGCTCTTATAGTGGGTGTGTACTTATCCAAAGTGCATCTAGGATAAGAATAACAATATAAATATATACAATAATATTAGTAAGTATATCCATCATTATTCAAGTACATAGAGAAGAATAGTAGATGTATTGTTCATAAATGTAAAGAAAGAGACTCAAGATCACCACATGAAATAAATAAATCTTTTACTATTATTCACTTTCAAGAAGAAGAAATAATAAACTTGCACATGCTTGACAAAATATAAGAAAGATGATGAGCCAAATTCAAACATAGAACTACAAAAGAAGATCTCAAAATAGAACTAAGATAATATCACCTAGTTCCATAGGCTATCTAAAGGAAGGCTCCAAAACTAGTGACAAAAAGTTATCTTTGCTTAAGAAAGATAATTCTCCAAGAACACTTGACCAATAGTGAAGTCTTTCATACAACTTTGAAGGCTTGAGAGTTTTTGTAGCAAAGGATAGCAAAAACATAAGGGAGCCCATGTAATATAATGTTTACATAGTAATAGATGTATAAAAAATGGTGTTGTATATTACAAATAGAATGAGAGTATGACAGATTAGAAGCTTAAAAGAGTTGAACCAAAAATTAGTTATCAATATAAAAAAATCTAAACCATTTCAAATCTCTAATCATGCCTTTTCCATTTTAGGCAATGAAATAAATAGAAGACAATTAAGAACATGACAAGACCTCAGTGGATGGTAGTTATGTTTATGAATAATTTGGAACACCAATATTTTTTTCCATTGGAGACTCCATGTATGACTATACTTTCATGAGATGAGTCTACACCTATGTGGATGTCTAGATGCTTGTAGTTTCGTCTAAAAAGAACAAAACTCAAAACATTGTAGAGTGAACAGATTAAACAAAACAAGTACAAAAACATTAGAAAGACATATCAAGAAACATAAATTCATAAAAAAATAGCACTTGGCATCTATGTTGGGAAAAAATGGTACAAGATGGTATAATACGAGTCTTAAAAACATACTATGAGAATAAACACTAAAACATGTACAATTTGTAATATTAAAATTGAAAGGTATGCAACATTTGACATAATAAATTGTTGTCTTTAATCATTTCAATCTTTTTTAGAGGTTGACCTTTAAAAAAATGTCCACATGTGACATAGTGATAACTCTATCCATGTATTTCTTAATATCACAAGCTCTTAGATATCAAAAAAAGTGAATAAGATAGAGATATATAAGGTAAAGTAAGGAATACAAGTCTACTAATATTATAGAACAAGTTTGTAGGTAATTGACATATCTGTGGTTGTAGATTTGTTCCTAGGATTTAAATTTATCCATGCATAGTTAACAGAGAAAATTTTGATTTTGAGGCAATTACCAATCTATTACATAATATACTTAGCTCTAAGACATACCAAATTTAAATTTTCTTAATATTATGCACTCATTGATTATTAAACTAAATACACATTTCTATTTACATTTCTTACATTTCATAATTACAATGTTACTTAAATATCCAAATTTCAATTCATAATTAATTAGTCTAACTAATTATATGTAACTATATACATTTTCAAGTGTATTTTCCTTTAAAAACTCTTTAAGGGTTGAATGAGCTCTGCTAGGGTTTCCTATTTCTACATTTTACCTTGGTCTTCCTTGTGTCATACCATGCCATTGGCTTAGGATTTTTCACTTAATCTATGAGTACGACTATATTTATTGCATTTATAGAGGTTTATAATGCCTCCAAGCAGCTCTAACCCAACAGTTCTTGCTGGTGTTGGTGGTTTTCTAGCTATGCTCAATGGCTCCACTAAACAAGCATCCTTAGAAATTCATTTGGAAAGTCTTCCATGAGGTAAGTCTTTTGATTCTTTTGTGGATGTGGTTTTACCCACATAAGATTTTGATTTTGTATGTCATTGGCTAGAGCAACATACTCTTGTTGGATATTTTGTTGGGAGGACTTCCCCTTAAAGTGTGCAAGATTAGGTTCAAAAGGCATGGGTCCCCCATGGGATCTTCCTTGATATGGTCCAAAATTTGACAAAGGGCTTTTTTATTTTTCACTTTGTAGAGGTTAGTCATGTTCAGGCAATCCTGAATCATGGTCCTTGGTATGTATAGTTTGTTGGCAAGACACATTTCTTTGCATGATAGGTGTTGTCATTGATGGTAACTAAGACTATTCCACTCATCTGCATAACATAATTTATTCATACCGGAAGTCAGAATCATAATTTATCTAAGTCTGGTTAGGAAAAGACAGAGCATATGACATGGTTTGGTATCTTGGTCTAGATCTCTCTGGTGGTAAATTAGAGTATGTTGCGGATCTAAAGGAGTCATAAGGATTGTCAAGGCAATCTAAATCTAGAATTTTAACATCTGATGATGAAGGATTCAAAAGTTATTTGCAACTGAGTATGGGGTTATAGTTTGATAGTGTAGACAACAGAAGAACAGGCTGACCTTGTAATTGTTCTTGGTTCTAAATAAATGGAAGTTGTTGGATAATTTGTGATGATCAGTGATAGTGGCTGACATGATTGATAATTTGTGAATGCAATATTTGGTCTGTGTTACAAGTTATGCATGGATTTAGCCGAAAGAGCAGAGTCTTCAACAAAAGTTCCAAGCATTCTTGAAGCTGACTGAAAAGAGATTGAATATCATGATGCAGATATATATAGCTAATGGGTTTAAGTGATTTGTGAGAGTGTGGTGGTGCAATTATCGAATAAGTGTGAAAAGGGCAGAGATCTAAGGTTTAGATGTTAACAAAACAGTAAATAGGGTAGAGTGAAGATGAAGTGTATCAATTTAGCATTATGCACTTAACTAAAACTAAATCCTTGCATTGGTAGATTCTAATTATCAGTTCAATTTCATTGTAACCTTTTTTCTGTAGGCAGCGAGCCTTCTGTAGGCAGTGAGCCTTCTTTTGAGCAGTGAGCTCTGGGTGGTGAGCCTAAATGCATGTGCATTCTCCATTGTAATACTTTTAACAGAGTATAATCTTTGTGGGTTAACCCCCACCATGGTTTTTCCCTTAACCAGGTTTCCATGTCAAAAATCTTGGTGTCAAATGTGTTATTTCTATTTCTGCTCATGTGTTGTTGATTCTTGCTCTTCATGATAATATTATTAATCTATTAACTGTTACAAGTTTGAAAGTTTTAAGACAACTAATTTACCCCCCCTCTCAGTTGTCACCTCTAAACCCAACAATTGGTATCAGAGCAAGGTTCCTTGAAGAAGTTTAACAACTTGAGGAAGATATGGGAAGATAGTAAAATGGATGAACATAATCTCCAAGGGTAACTTAATCTCACTTTAGAAGATATTTAGCAGTCCAGAACTGAAGTCCAAGAGCTGCAAGAGAATGTTGAAAATGTTAAAGACTGCATTGAGACATTAAAAGAAAAATTGAGAAAATCCAATGAGAAGAGGAAGGAACAACCTCTTCAACTAGGAAATCATTATGAAAACAACAAGGATGAGGCTCTGAAAGAGATGGCAAAGGAATGTGAGAAGTTAGCCAAAGAAGTTGTCCTAAAACATGAGATGGAATCTAGAGTGATGATGCTAACCAAAGAAATTGAAGATAGAAAGAAAATTGAAGAAGACCTAAATCAAAATCTAAAAGAAAGAACATAAAGAGTGTTGCAGATTGGATGGAATCATTGGCCTCCTAGAGTCTAATCTACAAGAAAGTAGAGACAATGAGAGCTAACTTGAAAGGCAATTTGTCATTCTTAGACATGACCTAGAAGTTACAAATGAATACAAGAAGAAGTTCAAGATAAGCTCAGCTAAACTTGAAGCACTACTTGAAGGACAGAAAAAGGCTTATGACAAACATGGTCCTGGATATGAGAAAGGTGAAAGCTCTGTATCTAGACCAAAAAAAATTCAACTAAGGAATGGGAGAAATAGACCTAGAAGACCTCCGGTAAGACAGCCTAATGCTCAAAGATATCCATCATTCAATGGAAATTGTTTTAATTGCAATAAATTTGGTCATAGAGCTACACAGTGCAGAAGCAGAGTAAATCAAAATGATGCATCCTTCTCCGGTCAATGCTTCAAGTGTAAGAGGTATGGTCATAGATCAAATGAATGTAGAAGTATGATAATGAATAACTCTAGAGAAAATGGCAACTCTTTCAATGGTTACTACTTTTCTTGCAATGGATATGGGCACATGGCTAATCAATGCAGATCAAGAGGAAATCAAGTATATAAGCAAAGAAATGTTATTTTCTTTAATTGCAATAGAATACTACTGCTACATAAGATCCTCAGGAACAAATTGCAAATAGTGTGTTCAAAAGAAAGAATCTAGTTGTAGATAACATAGAGAAAAGTGAAGCACAAGGAGTCAAAGATAAGGAAGATAAAGTAGAAGAAGATGGTGCAAATGTTGATAGTCCTGATACTGTGAAAACTGAAGGAAAGGAAAGTGGTCCGGAAATGGTGGCAAGAGACACTGTAGATGTAGTGAAAAGTTTTTTAAGTAAAGAGATGCAAGAGTTTGATGAACCAAAACTAATTTAAGGACCAATCAATTTGGATACTCTCTCTGGTTCAAATGATGAACATAGCATCCTTCACACAAGCCAAAGCAAGTGAAAAGATATTGAAATCTCACATTGAGGACAGTGAGCTACTAGGCCTTGTAATCAGAGTATTGGAGAAGGTAATGCCAACCTTCTAGAGGAATCCTTCTTAATCTCCTTCTAGAAATCTAAAGAATCTTGTAAATTTTGTAAGTACACATTTTGAGTGTTTTGAGACGTCTACAGAGACTAAAGTCAAAAAAGAATTTTTGGATAGGAAATTTAGTGAAATAAATAGCCTAATAAAGAATGATAGGATGATACTTGGCATCAGTATAAAGAGTATTAAAAATGCTCTAAGTGATTGAGGAGATATATACAAATTGTGTCTATCCTGGCCCAAAGTCAGCAAGGATATTGAGAAGATAAAGGAGAAGGAACATAAATTGTCAAATCTATCTCAAAATTTTGATCCTCTAACAGTTTCTCCTACAAGTCAGGAATGTCAAGTAATCGACTTGATCGATGAAATAAAGAAGCTTGTTAAAGAAAAAGGGGATATTGTGAAGAGAATGTGTGAGCTCCAAGGATTGATTTCCCTAAGTTAGAAATAATGATTAATGCATTATTAAAATCTCAAACTGCAGTTCAGACAAGTGATCCTCCAGATCTAACAAAGGCAGAAGCATATGCATTTATTCTGAGTGGACACTTCTCAATTTTGGATGGTATGAAAAGAAGTTGGGCCTCTAAACTTCAGTAGTTGAAAAATAGTTTTACATATATTCTCAATTTCATGTAAATACAAGTTATTGATTGGATGTACATATGTGACACGGTATATAGAATTTTTGAGCATTTTGGCTTGTGGACCCCATCCTTTGCCATTGATGTCAAAGGGGGAGTGAAGAATAGTGAAAAATGAGGAATCCAACAAAGGGGGATCTCTAGAATCAGTGGAGAGCATAAGAGTAGAGTAAGGGGGAGTAACATTTAGCCATTTATCACTAAGTGTTGTCATCAATGCCAAAGGGGGAGATTGTTGGCAAGAGAAACTATTTCTCATGACAGGTGTTGTCATTTATGGCAACTAAGACTATTCCACTCATCCACATAACATAATTTGTTCATACCGAAAGTCAAAATTAGAATTTATCTAAGTTCGGGTAGGCAAAGACAGAGCATGTGACAAGGTCTGGTATCTTAGTCTGGATCTCTCTTGTGGTAAATTAGAGTATGCTTCAGATCTAAAGTAGTCATAAGGATTGTTAGGGCAACCTAAATCCATAATTTTAACCTCCAATGATGAATGATTCAAAAATTATTTGCATCTGAGTATGGGGTTACATTTTGACAGTGCAGACAACAGAAGAACAGGTTGACCTTGTAATTGTTCTTAGTTCTGGATAAATGGAATGTGTCAATTGGATGGTTTGTGATGATCAATGATAGTGGCTGACATGATTGATGATTTGTGTATGTAAGTTTTGGTCTACATTACAAGTTATGCATGGATTTAGCCGACAGAGCAAAGTCTTCAACAAAAGTTCCAAGTGTTCTTGAAGCTGACTGAAAAGAGATTGAATATCATGATGTGGATATATATAGGTGATGGATTTAAGTGATTTGTGAGAATGTGGTTGTGTGACTATGGAATAAGTGTCAAAAGGGAAAAGATCTTAGGTTCACATGTTAGTAGAATAGTAAACAAGGCAGAGTGAAGATGAAGTGTATCAAGTCAGTATTCTGTACTTAACAAGAACTAAATCCTTGCATTGGTAGATGCTAATTATCAGTTCAAATTCATTGTAATCTTCTTTCAATAGGCAGTGAGCCTTCTTTTGAGCAGCGAGCTTTGGGTAGTGAGCCTGAATGCATGTACATTCTCCATTATAATACTTTTAACATAGTATAATCCTTGTGGGTTAACCCCCACCATGGTTTTTCCCTTAATTAGGTTTCCACATCAAAAATCTTGGTGTCAAATGTGTTATTTCTATTTTTGCTCATGTGTTGTTGATTCTTGTTGTTCATGATAATATTATTAATCTATTAACTGCTAAAAGTTTTAAAGTTTTAAGACAACTAATTCACCCCCCCTCTCAGTTGTCACCTCTAATTCCAACACAACCCTCTTTACTAGTTTTCCATCCTTGGACCTAGGACTTTGCTATCTCAGATGACACTAAGTTACAGGTTCCAGTCTGGGTTGAGTTCCTCGGTCTGCCCTTTGCTTGCATTTTCTACAAGCGATTGCATCCTCCTTGGGGAGGGTTATTTGTGTTGAACCTGATAGGTTCTTTCAAGCTCACCCTCAAAAGTGAGTCTGTGTTGAAGTGGACATTTTATAGGATTTAAAAGAGTCCATTGATATTCAAATTAGCTCTCTACATCATACCCAAAAGGTTACCTATTTCAATCTACCAAACACCTGCTATCTGGTCAGTCCACTAAACAAAAGATCAAGTAATGTCCTTTTGGAATCCCCCATACTCAGTCTCCATCACGGGAAGCTAAGAAGCCCCATCTAGTGGAAGGTGTTGCTGCTAAACCAAAAAAAATAGTCAATCGTTAGCAACTAGAAAAATAAGTCCAATGGCTCTAGGGTGATTTCCAAAACCCCTACACCAACAAAAGATATTTCAAACCCTTTTGAAAAGGGGATGGAAACCCACAAGGTTTCTCCTACTATTTTAGCTCAAATAAGGCTTCATCTATGCCCCAAAACCTATTTCAATTATGAAAACTCAGCCTACTAAGCCTCCTCCTATGTTGGGATCTCTCATATGCTCTCGTAGCCCTTCTTGACCACTTGAAGAAGGAGAATATGTTCATGAGAAATGAAGACATGCATTCCCTCCCTTTCAGATTGGGACACTCTCACCCAAATTTTTGTAGAATCGCTACTTCTCTCTAGAAGAGCTGGACTTCGATGACATGGTGCAGTTTGTCCAATGGAATTTCTTTCCTTGAATGTTTGAGGTATCATTGACCTCTCTAGGAAGTATTTTGTTAGGGATACTCTTCAAAAGTATGCTAGTATTGATGTTTTGTGTCTTCAGGAAGTGAAAATAGCTAGTTTTTTCTCTCTTTGACTTGCCATTTTATTTAGCTAGTTAATCAGATGTTTTGTACAGATCATGAGGTCGGACATGGTAGAGCAGTCATCCTTTTGTCCCTAGGCAAACTTCAGTGATTGCTAATGGATTTGACCCCACACACTAGTTTGTCTGGATTCTTCTAAACATTGATAACCATTCCTTTGGGATTATTAATGTTTATGCCTCGAATGATGTTGATGAAAGATCTCATCTATGGTGTTAGATTGCTGAATAATTACCAGTTGCCACCTACGTGCTTTGTGGGGATTTCAATATGGTTGAAATGACATATGATAAATATGGTCATCTACCATTTTGTTGGGTAACTGGTGAAAGAGAGGTGTGGTTTTACATGCAACATAAATTGTGTCTCTTTGATCCCAATGTTGGTCATCACCATTCTCATTCTCTCTAGCATACTTGGTGTAATTTTTGAGCTAGGTTTGACTAGATATTTAAATGCCTTGATCAATCTAAATATCAGTGCAATCTTTTTTCTCTTTTGCCAACTCTTCACCACTCCCAATAATGTCGTTAGTGGATGTGATGTTGTCAAACCACTTTTGTATTCTATTTTACATTGAATGGCATGTCAAACAACCCCATGCTAGTAGGACCCAATTTTTTTTAATACCTCTCTACTGAGTCACCAGCCCACATTGGCCCACATCCACACCATCTAAAATCTTAAATGTCATGCATCCCATTCAATGGGTTGGATCCAATGGTGGAATGATGCTATTACATGGACTATGAGATTTTTTCACATCTATGGGTGCTAGTTGGCCATTTTTCACAGATGGTCCTATGCAGCCACAATGGCTAACCTCTATGCTGCAATAGAGGCTTTGGAGGCCAACCCTTTTTCCCCATCTCTACAAGTCAGGGTTTCCAAACTTTAGCATCAAAAGCATGTTGTTAACAACTATGCAGCTAGAGGAGCACAACTCAAAGCAAGGTGACATTAGCTGAAGATTGGGAATCATGCCTTGAAAGAATTTTTTATGGCACTTCAAGCCAAACATTCCTCACTTGGTATCAAGTGCATCAAAGAAGGCACCATTGTGCTTTCAGAATTACCTAATATTCTTCAAGCATTTGTTAAGCACTATGAGCAAGTTTTTACAGCCCAAGACTATACTCTTGAGTGCTCAAAAGTGCTCCAAGATTGTCTTACTATTGTGTCAGATACACTTTCCTCAGCCAAGACAACCTTCTATGAATAATTTATGACTATTGAAGACCTCAAAGACGCCATCTATACTATGGTAGATGATAAGGCTCTGGAAATTGATTGATCTCCCTATGAATTTTACAAAGATTAGTGGGATTGGGTTGGACAAGATCCACATAAAGTCTACCTTGAAGTCTTCCAGTCTAAATCCATAGGTAATCTTATCAATAAAGGTAATATAAAATTCATACCTATGTCTTGTGATCCTGAGGATATTTCTAACTAGTAGTCCATCATGCTCCTGAATGTCTCTTATATAAAATCATTGCTAAATCTCTTACTCTCAAAATATGTCATCTATTTCCCCAGGTTGTGTGCCCTAACCAAACTGGTTTCATCAAATCTAGGTTCATCTTGGATAACATCGTTGTTGTTTGGGAAGGTATGGAATGGGTGAGATTCTCTAACCAACATGACCTTTTCCTTAAGATTGATTTTGCCAAAGCCTATGACTGCATTGAATGGCCTTTCATTTTAGCCATGCTTTCAAAACTTAGTTTCAACCTAAATTTCCTCTAGTCTATTAAAATGTTGTTCTTTGATGCCTCAGCTTGCATCACCATTAATGACTGCCAATCCCATTCCTTTGGTTTGTTTCAATCCATTTGACAAGGCTACTCACTTGCCCCTTCACTCTATGTATTGGCTGCTGAAGAGTTTGGCTATCTTCTTACTCATTCCATTTCCCATGGATTGGTTCATAGGATCTCTTTGCCTAATTCTTCCACTCAACCTATCAATGGCCACTTTGCCAATGATTCTTTCCTTACCTTGTGCGAAGAAGAGAATACTGTCAAAGCTGCTTTCGGTTGTCTTAAGACCTTTTGCTTGGCTTTTGGTTCAGCCATTCAGTGATACAAAAGCTTGTGTTATAGACAATCAATTCTTCCTAGCCCCCTTTGGATTCAGAATTATGGGTGGAAATAGATTGCACCAGGTGAAATTTTTTATTTCTTGGCATTCCTTTTGCCTTTTAGGCTTCTTCTATTGATCTCTAGTAGTTAGTTCTCTCTTGCATTGAGTATAAATTAGTCTTCTGGGTTACTAAACCACTTTCTCTGGCTAGGAAATTTTAGGTCTATTCCAAAGTTCTTGTAGCGACTCATGTGTATTACTCTTCTTGATGGGCTTCTTCCAAGGCCTCATCTGATAAGCTAGAGAAATTACTCAAAGATTTTCTTTGGGCATCTTCTGAGTGTTGATAGTAAGGAATACTAAGAGGGGGGTGAATTAATATTCCACAAAACCACTTCTTAACAAGTTTGTTAATCCAATTTCCAAAATTAATAATTTGAAAACAACATAAGCATAAAAATAGCAACCACATAGACATAACACATGAACACCATGATTTTTATGTGGAAAACCCAAAAAAGGAAAAACCATAGTGAGTGTTAGATCACAATATATTATTATAGCACAATACTAAATTATAATAAGGCTCATTGCCCTAAGAAATGCTCACTACCTAGAGAAAGAAGGAAGAAAGAAGAATGGTTCACTGCTAGTTTAAACTACTCTGGTTACATCTACATATGCATTGTTGTAGCTCTAGTGAAGCACAAAAATACTGACTCAAATCTCTTGATCTCTGACTGCTTTGTTTCCCTACTCTACTTTTACAAAGGAATATGATCTCTCTTCTTTTGCTCTTTGTCGCTTTCGCAAAATCATCTTGCTTTGCATGTCACACATATTCATTCACATCCTCATTGCATACCAAAATACAACTCTGGTAGACTTTCAAAACTACAAATCTAGATTTAGACACTTCATACAAGTTCTTACAACACCTCAAAACCACAGATCAAAATATGCAACACCAGAGGAATGTAGACCAAAACAACTAAGTGTTCTACTTTGAGTAGCACTGTATTTTACTCTACCAAAATTAGGCTATTAGAAGATATACTTCTGCAATTGATTAATAGATGAAACCTTGGATATAAGATCATCTAAGAGTTGGGAACATCATACCAGAACCACAAAACTTGATATTCATATGTGGACCAATGCTAGTCCAAACACTGTTCTTCTGTCGTTGCTTTTGTATATTGCCAATACTTAGCCAATATGACTAAGTTGTTTTTACCAGACCAAAAACTCTATTCCAACCTTATTCCTTTTCTTGTTTCCATCAATAAAAACACTCAATTATTCAACATAGTAGTGTCTCTTGCGAACAATCTCCCCCTTTGGCATTGATGGCAACACTTAGTGAAAAATGTTTGACTTCCTTGACTGCTCCCCCTTTCTATATATACTCAATATTTCTTCTCCCCTAAGATGTTTTCCCATTTTTCATTGATCTTCTTCTCCCCCTTTGACATCAATGGAAAAGGTGGGGTTTTTAGAGTCAAAACTTGTCAAAACTACAAAAATTTGTTGTACACTACTGCATACATATATAAGTAGACATTTGTATTTTAATTTATAGTTGAAGGTGTATACGCCTAAAAATGACACAAATCATCCTAAATAAATATTCTAAATATTTATTCCATTCTTCTATTAATTAAATAAATATTCTAAATTTATTTAATCGATTCACTGTTCCATAATTAAATAAATTCAATTTATTTAATTAAAATTCTTCTATTTGTCCTTCACAATTAAATAATCATAAATTATTTAATTAATCCTATTTCCTCTATCCTAAAGTTCTAAATTCAAAATTCCACCTCACCTTTCCACCTCACCTTGTCCACCTCATCAGGTTGCACATGTAATTAAATATATTTAATATTTAATTATCTTATTTTCCCTCACCCACATGGCCTATTTCTTCTCCAATCAGAGGTCAGTTAACCAATCAATCAAATCTGTTAACTAACCTGTCAGTTGAGTCAAATCCTCAATCAATCCAGTCAGTTCCACAATCCACTCTTCTAACTGATCAATCAATTCTGTTAACAGACCAGTCAATGGAGTTAACTCTCCAATCAGTTTTGTCACATCCCACCTTTCATGATGGAGCTGGGACACTTGTCACATTTCCACTGGTTGCACATTCCTCAACCATCCTCAACAGTTGATCTTCATATCTTCTCTCAACCGTTGATTCCTATTCCTCCGAGTCTATAAATGAAGCTTCATCCCTTCATTCTAATCATCCAGGCTTTTGACATCGTTACTCTGCAGAAATATCACCAGCGCGCCTTTGGCACCCATTTGTCATCCACAAGCTTGAGATCACCATTGTTGCATTGGAGCTCACCTTCCTTGCATGTCACACTATAGCCGTTCACCATCGACTTCCTCCAATAGCTTTAAAAGATTGCACTCTCTGAGGGCTCATCTCATCTGTGAAAGGACGATTCGTGATAGGCGAACAACAGAAGTTTCGAAACGGAAAAGGTTTGCTGTGTTTGTTCATTGCTATGTTCATTTGAATCTTCTTTGTTTCTCTATTCTGTTGATGTTTGGGTCATCTGTTATTCATTTGATTGATGCACTATTTTACCCTCACATTTTTGGCGCCCACCGTGGGGCCGTTGCCCCTTTGTTTTACCGTTTTTGAGCTTTTTGAAGGCAGGTTCCGTACAGGTCCCGCAGAGTCACGCACAGGTTCTTTCGGCGCATCTGTTCATTTTTACGGCACTTTTGAAGACTGTTACGGTGCTTTTGTAAAACTACGCATTTGTTGACTGTAACTGCGCTTTTATAGACTGTTGCTGCGCTTTTGTTGAAACTACGCATTTGTTGATTTTAGCTGCGCTTTCATACAATATTGCTGCGCATACGTTAAAACGGCGCATCTGTTGTCTGTTACGGCGCTTATGACGACTGTTGCTGCGCATACGTTAAAACTGCGCATCTGTTCATTTTAACGGTGCATCTGTTCATTTTTACGGCGCATTTGTTAATGTTGCGCTTCTGTTGATCACTTCTGCGCATCTGATCACTGAAACTGCGCATTTGTAACTGGCTCAGGTTTTAGCACTTTTCTAGAGTATTTTGCTAACGCTAACCCTTTTGCAGGTGTTTGCTGGAGCGGTTTTGCAGGTTAGGCTCGGGTTCAGTTACATGTAGTCGCATCTAACTAAGCTCACATTTCATTTTCTGGGAAAGAGTAACATGGTTGTTCATTACAAATCTTCATCTAGTCTTAATTAGGGAGGAAGTAACTGGTTTATTTCATGCTTGCATTGCAAACAAACTTCCAAGTTATTGCTATCTAAGACTTAAAATTGAACTCACAACTGCATTCTGAAGTTAAAATGAACCA
The DNA here is from genome assembly GCA_027924645.1 of Cunninghamia lanceolata. Classification (NCBI taxonomy): domain Eukaryota; kingdom Viridiplantae; phylum Streptophyta; class Pinopsida; order Cupressales; family Cupressaceae; genus Cunninghamia; species Cunninghamia lanceolata. The sequence continues at coordinate 9,832,609 of BSBN01000348.1, forward strand.
TGGCTATATCATGAGACCTGAATTTCAAAGTTAACAATCTCGTGCAACGTGGACCTAAAATTGAACTCACAACTGCTTTCTGAAGTTAAAATGAACCATTGCTATATCGTGAGACCTGAATTTCAAAGTTAACAATCTCGCGCAACGTGGATTTAAAACTGAACTCACAACTGCTTTCGGGGACTTAAAATTGAACCACTGCAATATTGTTGAAATCACTTCAAAGTTTTGTTTGACTAGCTTAGCCCATTTAGTTTTTATCTTTTTTAACTAGGGTGGATTAATCAGTGTATTCTGTGCTTGCGAATGACAATAGGCTTATGCTCTCCCCTCTTCTGGGTGATCAGAGTGCCAAACTTGTCATTCTACTTGTTTAACCTTTAGGAGGGGCCTGCCCTTGGATGCACGCTTGTCCAAGCGGGAACGACCCTGAGTGGTAACAGGCTAACGCCAAGCCCTACCGAGCCACTTAAAATAAATTGTGCTTGAGGTGAAAACCTCCTGCAACGAGTGCTGTTATGTTACACCGACGGCCAACCTCCCCCAAAACCCTCTTAGGCGCAACCCTGTGAGGCTGGGAGACTCCATAATGGAGAGTAGCGCTGCCGCACGTGTAACCACTTGAACGGTTGCCCGAATTACAAACCTCTTGTTTTAGTGGCCCAAATCCCTTATAATCCATTTCTCACCTAGGATTTTGTACTTGCTTTTGTCTGAAATAGAGTCGAAAAACTACAAAAACAATGGAAAACTACAAAATACTCTTTGTGCTTGCTGTATTTTCTTGCTAAATTAATTCATAAAATCAGATCAGGAAGACCTATTTCAGCTAAAAAATACCAAAAACAGAGAAAAAATCCCAAAAATTTGCCAAAAAAATACCAGAACTGCGCATGTATCCATTTCTGCGGCGCATATACAGCGACTTGCTGCGCTTTTGTACCGACTTGCAGTGCTTTTATACCTTTCTACTGCGCATATACACTGTTCTGCTGCGCTTTTACAGCGACTTGCTGCGCATATACGCCGACCTGCTGCGCATATACTTTTCTGTTGCGCATTTGCACACTGTTACTGCGCATGCATACCTCACCAGAGTGGTGCATATACAACGACTTACTGCGCATTTACCTATTCTTGCTGCGCATCTGTTTCTGCGCATGTGTGACAGTGAGCATCTGCTCTATTTTTGAGAAATTTTCGTCAGCTGTTCGGAGTACCCATTTCAGCCTAGTTTCATTTTCCGAGGTCAGAATCAACCTTGCAGTCAGTTTTTATCCATTTCACCCATTTCTCTCTCTTTCGACGGTCATCCCCGTCACCTTCTGTCCTAGTCACTCTTGCCCCAACGTCATTCTGTCCCATACCGATTCGACATAGGTCCTTCTTTAGTGAATTCACGTAAGCCTAGTAGGTCACAGTACCTTTTTCTAGTAGTCTTGTTGAACGACTAAGCCCTACACAGTGAGACTGGTATCGACTACCCTTGCTAGTGGCTAGAGTCTTGTGTCAACCGTCTTACCTGAAGTCATTGAGCGAGAGAACCCTTTGTCCAAGTCTTGTCCTAGATATCCCATTCATCACAGTCTTAGTCGACACCTTGCCAAAATTTCTAATCCTAGTCCATTTCGTCCCACCCCACCTTGCATGGTTCTTACTCGATCCCAATACAACAAGCTAACTGAAATGGCCGACTCTTCTGATCACATCGCCCCACCACGCGATGATGATGAAGAAATTTCTCATGAAGAATTAGTGGCACACATGCAAGATAGCAAATTCCAACGCCTAGTGGAGTGAGTACTCCTTGAGGATCCCACCAAATATTTCCATCATCTTGCTAGTCTCGGACTCAAACTCCCCACAGACTTTGACATTAGCTCCATCATGGAAAATGCAGACAATGAACGTGAGAGGGACACAAATGACACAGTCCCAAATGCACATGAGAGAGGCACAAATGACACGGTCCCCCAGGCCAATGAAAGAGGAAAACAACACATAGATCAAAATGCTCCTATAGCGGATGTGAGACAACAAATTGAGAGTCTAAAGCTAGAAATCTCCAACTTTAAGATCGGCACCAGTTCCAAGAACTACTCCTTGGAAGATATAGCACCATACCCCTTTGACAGAAGTGTGGTCATGAAACCTTTCCCCTTTCAGTTCGGAATCCCAAAATTTGACAAATACAAAGGGAAGGGGGACCCTAGAGATCATATCAGGGAATTCACTGCAGCATGTTTAGAAGTAGCTCACAACGAGACCTACTTAATGAGACTATTCCCAAGATCTTTAGGGGGTCAAGCTATGGAGTGGTTCTCGCGTCTTCCACCAGGAATCAAAATTTTTGATGAACTTGTCAATAAATTCATAATGCACTTCTCTTACAACATAGAACACGAAGTATCTATGCTAGACCTATGCAACACCAAACAAAAAGGTGGTGAGTCTTTCGCCACCTTCTTACAACGATGGCGACAGCTAGCTAGCAAGTGTTCTTACGACATGCCTGAGAAACAACTATTGGAAATGTTTGTCCACAATTTGAATCCCGATCTTAGCTATCAGATTCAGATACAATGCCCTACCTCATTCACCAAAGTCATCGAAATGGGGCTATTCATTGAGAAAGCTATGATCGCTAAAGGAACTCTCAAGCTCTACAAGGACACACCTCCTTCCAATTACACAACTGACAAGTCAAAGTTTTGGACCAAGAACAAGAATGTGGTCAACGATGGAGTAGTGGATGCCAAGGCGGCAGCCCCTAAACAACAACCCATATTCACTCTTAAGGAAGAAGCAAATAACGGTGCACTCAACAAGCCACCCCCTTGGGAATCTAGACCTTGGTTCAATTCAAATCCAAGGAGAAAATTCACGCCGTTAGGAGAATCTCAAGAGTCTGCTCTCAGGAAGTTGTTGGCTAACAATGAAATTTCTCTACCGCCAACAAGTGACTATGAGCCTATAGTCAAACCTCCCTATTGGAAGGACACAGACTATTGCGAGTATCATCGAGGAAGGGGGCACACAACCAATAATTGCATCCGTCTTAAGAACGTCATACAAGATATACTGGACCAGAATCAGGGAGGAACACAACAGCATACCTCCAATGAATCTCATGTGGCCTACCGAGATCCTCTCCTAAACCACAACTGGCCGTATAACAACAATCACAATGGCGGCCACAACAACAATGGTTACAACCACAACAATAGTCACAATGGCAACAACTCCAATGGCCATAACAATAATGACAACAATCGTAACAGGCCAAACCAGAACAGTGGGTCGAGTAATGCTAACTATGCAAGCGTTCCCTTTGAGTACACCATTAACTGCATTTCTGAGCATGTTCCGCAAGTCAACGTCATATCCCCCAACCAACAACCAGGACCTAACGGAACTGGTTGTAGTATAATTACCCGCAGTGGTAGAGTCACGATCAACACCACTCCTCCAAGGTCGTCGCCATCTCCGTCCAACCCCCGCCCATATAATGTCATCGACCAATTGCAAAAGACTCCGGCTCATATTTCTATATTGGAGCTCCTGCGTCTATCTCCTTCTCATAAGGAGATTCTTGAGAAAGCCTTAGTGGAGACTACTGTCCCCACTAACCTAGCCCAAGAAAAGTTTCAAACCATGGTGGGTAATTTGACATCCTCCCCTTCCATATCATTCACAGAACAAGATGACCTTTCCATGTCTCAACCCCACAACACTCCTCTACACATTGTCGCATTCGTACACAGGCACCGCATCAAGAGGGTTCTCATTGATGGGGGTGCCGGTTTGAATATTTGCACTTTGAAGCTAGTCCTTGCATTGGGGTTCTCTGAACAGGCAGTGGATCCACGAAGAAAGATTACCATAAAGGCCTATGACGAGGAGGAATGCACCATGAAGGGCACGGTTGTCCTACCCATTCAAGTGGGACCGGTAATTAAAGATGTGGTGTGCCAAGTCCTTGATCGGGAGCTTGCTTACAATATTCTACTAGGGAGACCATGGATCCACGCCATGAAAGCTATCCCCTCCACCTACCATCAATGCATAAAGTTCCCACACGATGGCAAGCAGGTCACCATACACGGCGACCCCGACCCCTACCAGCATTGCAACTCATTCCAAGCCAAACCAGAATGTGTCATTCCCAACAATCGAGCCCATATCTCCCCTACTCCGCCACAAGACCATACTGCCGAAGCTTCCTCTTCATGGACCAAACCAATGAAAATCACCATAAAAGAAAATGGCGTGGGGGAATACCAGATTGAGCACAGCCTCAACCTTGCAAAAATGCCCTTGTCTCCTCGCTCCTTTGGCTAGCCCAAGCATCAACCCAGGCATTTTTCAAAGCCCTCTGCTCCTCCTACAACTCCCGCAAACCCCTTTGTAAAATGGGGGACCTTATCCGATGAATCAGAGGAGCGAGATCTCTTGCAATGGCTTTATGCCGAAGAAGAAAACACATCCCAAGATCCACCCAGACTCCCTACAGAGCTCTATGGGCGAGGTGAAACCATCTTGCATAGGATGGGATATGAAGGACAAGGCCCTATCGGCCTCAGAAAAGAGGGGATCATCGAACCTATACAACCCTCTTCCTCCTCTTCGGCTAGAAACACGACTGGCCTAGGCTACAAAGGTAAAGGTAAAGCCAAAGAAAATGCCTGCCTAGTGGAGACAATTCAAACACTCCAAGAGGATAGTGACGTAGATTCAGATGATTCCAATCAGTATGAATGGGACGAGCTGACAGAACACTCCTACGATGACAAGGAGATTGATACCATCCAAACCCTTAGCCCATATCATGAGAGACAAACGCAACGGGACAGACCACTGGAGTCTGATTTGCCCCTCCCTGAAGTTATGGCTTTCGAGGAAAGTATAGATTCCATTGCGATAAACAACCTGGAAGAAAGTACCACCCAGAACACTACCCCCACCTGTGCTCCTAGTATTTCCATCCACACTATCAACGAATCAGGTCTTTCATCCGACTCCCTTCCCCTCTTACACCCTGAGCTTATTGACTGGGACTTGAAAGGGACCCCTCAATTAGATGTGTTCCAGAACGATGATGCCTACATTGACTATATGGGACTTCAAGATCATTTACCAAAAGGAGATCATAAAGCCAGTTTCACTATCGAACTCAATACTGTAGCATACTTTGGGGAGGGTGCCAAGCCTTCTAGTCGCAAAAATGTAAAGATCAAAAAGGGATCTGACGGTGAAAACTGCCATGCGGCAGTGTCAGATCATAAAACAGTAAAAAGAAAGGACGTATCTGAAGGTGAAAACCCAACTGTGGCACCTGACGATGGATTGCTTGACACCCTCCCAAGTGACATGTATCAAGAAAGGTCACAGATCGTGGTAGAGCCAACAGAGCCAGTGAACATTAGATCCAAAGAGCAGCCTAAGATAATCCACTTTGCAAAATCTCTCACGCCACCTGAGAAAACCAGGTTTATACCATTCTTTAAAAAGAAGAGAGGCAGTTTTGCTTGGTCATATGCCGACATGCCAGGTTTGGACCCAAACCTGATTCTACACCACTTGCCATTGGATCCAGGGGTGAAACCCGTAAAGCAAAAACTGAGAAAAATGCATCCCCATATTGCCCTCCTGGTCAAGGAAGAACTCAAGAAATTGTTAGACGTGGGGTTCATCAGGGCTATTGATTACCCCGAATGGATATCAAACATCGTGCCAGTGTCTAAACCAGACGGCAGGGTTCGACTATGCAACGATTTTAGAGACTTAAACAAAGCATGCCGCAAGGATGACTTTCCCTTGCCTAACATCGATATCATAGTCGACCTCACGGCGGGACATACAATGTTGTCACTTATGGATGGATTCTCAGGGTACAACCAGATCAAAATAGCACCAGAGGATCAGCACAAAACCGCTTTCACTTGTCCATGGGGTACTTTTTGCTGGAATGTCATGCCGTTTGGGCTGAAAAATGCAGGTGCTACATACCAGCGGGCCATGACAACTATATTCCATGACATGATGCATGTGACCATGGAAGATTATGTTGACGACATCTTGGCAAAATCACTCACCAGGGACTCACACCTGGACACATTAGAGAAAGTCTTCCAACGGCTGGACCAATTCCAAGTAAAATTGAACCCGAAGAAATGTGTGTTTGGGGTCACATCAGGCAAGCTGCTAGGCTTCATCGTGTCAGCAAACGGCATAGAGGTAGACCCGGCCAAGGTCAAGGCAATCATGGACATGCCTCCGCCCAAAACTCTAACACAGTTGAGATCCTTACAGGGCAAGCTACAGGCCATCCGCAGGTTCATCTCACAGTTGGCCGACAAGTACCATCCTTTCAGCCATCTCCTACATAAGAACGTTCCATTTAAATGGGATGAGCAGTGCGAAGAGGCATTCAACAAGCTCAGGGAGTACCTCATGAATCCTCCTATACTCATGCCTCCGATCCAAGGAAAACCTTTGATTCTCTACATATCCGCTACACCTACTGCTCTTGGGGCTCTCCTAGCGCAGCAAGACTATGAGAACAAGGAAAGAGCTGTGTACTATATCAGTAGAACCTTAGTGGGCTACGAGTTGCAGTACTCACAGGTGGAACGTTCATGCCTTGCGGTGGTTTTTGCCTCACAAAAACTCCGACACTACATGTTGGCACATCCTGTCAAACTCATTGCCAAGATCGACCCACTAAAATATCTTCTCAGCAAAGCAGCTCTCACAGGACGACTAGCCAAATGGGTTATGCTTCTTAGCGAATATGATATAGAGTATGTGGATAGAAAATCCATCAAGGGGCAAATCATCGCAGACCAACTAGCTGAGGCACCATTACAGGACACTTCACCAATGCAGTTTGAGTTCCCCGATGAATCTCTATTCACTCTGTCAACATCTCCTTGGAAACTCTACTTCGACGGATCTTACACCAACCATGGATCGGGGGCAGGTATCTTGTTCATCACTGCCCAAGGCGACACAATTCCAAAGTCCTACAGGTTGTTATTTCCATGCACTAACAATATAGCGGAGTATGAGGCTTTGGTAATTGGTCTCAAGATGGCCACTGAGTGGAAAATCCAAGCACTATGTGTCTACGGTGATTCTCAGCTTGTCATAAACCAGGTCAACGACGAGTATCAGACCAAAGATGAGAAGCTCATCCCATACAAGCGAATGGTCGACGACCTCAAAGAACATTTCGGGACCATCTCGTTTGAGCAAATACCCAGGATAGAGAACAAAGCAGCCGATGCAATGGCGACCATAGCCTCTCTTCTTGAGATACCTGAACAGGAGTCACGGTATGAGTTCTTAGTAGAAACAATTCGACAACCGGCTTATGATCTCCTTGAGACCCATTCCATTTGCCACCTAGTGGGATCTGATTCGCCTTGGTACGGTAAGACCTACACTTACCTCAAGGACAATATCCTTCCTTTGGACCTCTCTTCCAACCAAAAATGAACTTTCATCCGACAAGCCTCCCGTTACACCATTGTCGCCAATACCCTTTACCGACGTGGTCTGGATGGTACTTTACTCCGTTGTCTAGAACACACTCCAGCGGTCTGTGGAACACACTCCAGCGGTCCTTCCTTAGCTAAGAAACTCATGCGTTTGGGTTATTACTAGCCCAATATGGAAATGGATTCATATCAGTTCGTCAAAAAGTGCAAACAGTGCCAGATACATGGGAACCTGATTCATGCACCTGCTCAGGAGTTGAGACCTCTAACGACACCCTGGCCCTTTTGCCAGTGGGGACTTGACCTCGTGGGAAAGATTCATCCGCCCTCTTCCAACGGCCATAAATTCATCATAACCGCTACTGAATACTTTACAAAGTGGATTGAAGCCATTCCCTTATCAACCGTCACAGGAAAGCAAATTTCCTCTTTCATTCTGAATTACATTATCTGCCGATATGGCATCCCTTCATCCATCATAACGGATAACGGGAGACCTTTCAAAAATCAAGATGTCCAGGAACTTTGTGAACGGTTCAAGATCCAACATCGCTTCTCCACCCCATATTACCCCTAAGGTAACGGCCAAGCTGAGGCATCAAACAAAACCATTCTGAAAATCCTAAAGAAGACTGTTAATGAAGCCGGTCGCGATTGGCACATCCAGCTCAATCCCGCTCTGTGGGCCTATCGAACCAGCATACGCACTCCCACAGGTGCTACACCCTACGCCCTCGTCTATGGTTCCGAAGCCATCCTTCCTATTGAGGTCGAACTCCCCTCCCTTCGGGTGTCGTTGAAAGGTCTCATATCAGACGAAGAGTACAGAGTCTCCAGACTGCAAGAGCTAGAACTGCTAGAGGAATGGCGCCAGAAAGCTTTTGACCATCTCAAAGCCTATCAACAGATGATGTCAAGAAGCTACAACCACAAGGTTAGACCAAGATGCTTCAAGATGGGGGACCTCGTCCTAAAAGAGAACCCTCGCAATCAGCAGGACAGAGAAAAGAAAGGTAAGTTCGAGCCTAACTGGCTTGGACCCTATGTAATTGTAGCAGCTTACGGATCGGGGGCATATCAGTTGGCCACATCAGAAGGTGAGTTGTTTGATGATCCCATCAACAGCATGCACCTTCGCAGGTTCTATACCTAAGAGAACCCCAATGCAAGGGGGCACAATAAAATAAAAAAAATCAGCAAAAGTTACAAAGAGAAAATACAAAAAAATTGAAAAAAATAGAAAGCATGCAAAAAAATCATCCTTTGGTGAAAACCTGGCAAACAGGCGCCTTGGATAGGTATCCTGATGAAAACCTGGCAATCAGGTGTCATGTTACTTTCTAGCTTCTCGTGCAAATAAAAGCAAGTGATGAAAACCTGGTAAACAGGCGTTACTGGTGACAAACCGCATTCTCCATCTTTGGGAATCCAATCACCTTGAGCCCATTCTCCCTCTATTTTCCCCATTCGACCCATATCCATCCCACAGTAAACACTTGACAGTTACCTATCATGGCTTGATACTCACCTTGTGGCCTTGTCAACCAAGGTTTTGTCCCATACCGTCTCCTCGAAGGGAGCCTAGCGTAGTGTCTCTCGTCAGTGTCTGTGGTCCGAATCCATGAACTACGTTGCCTCTGCGCCGTCACGTAGGCAAGGCCATTATTCTAATGCGCCCCCGAGGCTTCCATCTCTCCCAAAGTCCCATTCGTCTCCTCTCTTGTCTTCATTCCTGTCGTCTTTCTTCTAGTCCATCCATGGTCCATTAGGGTTTACCCCGAACTACATTGCCTCTGCGTCATCACGTAGGCAAGGCCATTTAGCAATGAGCCCCCGAGGCACTAGGTCAGTCCCTTAGGGTCCGTCTTCTCAATAAGGATTGTGCCATCTTCTCACCAAGCAAGCAAATACAAGCAAACAACTGCGCTTCGAGTAGAAATCTTGACTATGGGCATCTTAACCTATCCAATGCAAGGCAAATACCCAAGGTCTTCTAAATGATTTTATGCAAATTAAGGCAAGAAATGAACACATATCAACGCAAATATGCTTTTGTAGATTGGCACCTAGGGTTAAGTTACTGAGTCTTGATTTTTGCTATCATACCTTCCTATGCTACTCAAGGATGCCAAAAGCTAGAGATGCTCTGATGGGGGCATGATTACTTTCTTTGTTTGTTATTTGTGGATTAAACTTTAGTAATGCGACGCCTTGTCTAAGGACATGATCAGCAAAAGATCATCGAGGACATCAAAGGTCTTACATGAACGAGGGCAATCCTTGCTTGTTGAAACGCAAGAGGTACTCAGGTCATCTAGATTCAACTTTGACTAGATGCTTGTATTAACTTGCTAAATTACACGCCATGTAAGCGATACTCAGGTCATCTCGGTTCAATTATACCTCGATGCTTGTATTCACTTACAACATTTCAGAAAAGTACCAAAAACACAATGCCCAATGATGAAATAAAGCAATCTAAAAGCAAAGCATCCATCCTATATCCATACACCCATCCATACAGTCCTCATCATTCAAACTATGCAGAGTAACGATATCAAGAAAAATTCCTAAGTCATTCTTTCGCAACCATTCCTCTATCCATCATGTCATTCTTATGTCGATAGAGTACATTTGGATATCACAAAAGCAAGGCATATAGGAGCATATCATATCATTCACAGAAACTAGTCATGCACATGATTAGGTTTGTAGAATGCACCATCCAATGCATTAGGTCACCAATACATTTGCATCACATCTTAATCTTAAAAGCTCAGAAAATCAAACAACATAAGTGCATCACATATATAGTTACATCACCCCATAGTACTCATGTTACAAATGCATACATTCAAAGCATTACATCATATAAATATCCAGTAGCATCTCACATATCTATACAGCATCATAACATAGAAATCATGTTCCATACACACATCTACATTAGCTCATTTACACACCACATATACAGCATCATAACATAGAAATCATGTTTCATATACATACATTTGCATCATCACAAAGACATCATATTAACTTTGCATTCATTTGTCACATTAAATCATATAGACATCATATAGCAGCATATCAAAGTATTTCTCATATAGCATCATATAAACCATCTAACTATGCAATAGAACCACATCATGCAATAGAAATAATCATCTCATAAACGCATGCAATAGATACACAAAGCTGCATCATCATCCATACTATCATATACAAAGATGTCCAAATGCACAATATCACCATCTCTCTCAAAATCAAAGTGTCATATACAATGTACGTCTAAATAGACAGTGATACATGTCCCAAAATGTACAAAATCTGGTCTCTGACTACCCCTGCTGCTGTGGGCCACCACTGCCAGCTCCTGACTGCTGAGGTCCCATGACAAATGCCCCTAACTAGGATGGACCTGCTCTGTGAGCCACCCCAGACTGAGTCCTGAAACTCCCTGCCCTCTGGCTCGATGACACGGCACCATGGTACAAGCCTCGGTAGTACTGTGCCTGCTGCTGCGCTCTGGCTAAGTCTGTCTGCGCCTGTGCCAACTGTGTCTGCAACTGGCCTACCTGTGCCTGTGCCTGCTGCACCTGCCCAACCAAAAATGTACTCGCTGCATCTGTGCCCATGGCAGCTACTACTGTGTCCCTCTCTACTCGGATCAGGCGTACCCAGGCATCTGCCATGTCTCGCTCGCGAGTCAAACCAGCGATCACCGCTGCATCTGTATCTCGCATCCTCTCCACTCTCCTCAGTTGTGCCTGCAGCTCCCGCACCTGTCCTCTCAGGCTGGCTATGGTCCTCTCATGTGCCTCACCCTGCACCGGCCCCTGTGCTGCCTCTGCCTGTCCTAGCCCCTGCTGCTGGGGCACCTGCTGCTGCGGCACCTGCTGCTGTGGTACCTGCTGGGGTGGTGGCATCTGTGCCTACTGCTGCACCTGCTGCTGTCCCTCTCCCTGTCCTGGCACTGCCTGCCCAGCCTGATCTATCCTCCTCCGCTGCCTCGGCCTCTCTGCAACTCGGCCACCCCGTCCTCGCCCTCCTCTAGTGGCCCTCCGCCCTGGGCCAGCCTCTCCCGCCTCCTCTGAGTCCGCCTCGTCAATACGAGGCACCAGCATGCCAGGTCCTGAATATCTCGGGAATGGATGTGCAGTAATCCAATCCTCATACTCCTGTGTGACCCCTGCATCTGCAATCTCTCGCCTCATGTCCCATGCCACATAAGGCAACTGCCAGAACTCTACCAGAGCCTCCTCATAAGAAGCCATCGGCCCCCATCGGACCCTCTCTGCATGTGTCCGTGCAAACATGGCCTGTCCCTGCGGCATGCCCTGTCTCCTGCCGAACTGTCTCAGTACTCGGCCCACCGTCTGCCTCTCCAAGATGTGCCGTGTCCGGCCTATCAACCACCTGGTCTGAAAGCAAAAGGGCAGCTCATCTCCCTCATCATCCCAAGGCTCGCAGTCTAGATATGGTCGCCAGACGACCACATCTATCCCATCCAACGTATGCCGCCAATACTCCAGCTTCCCCAGCCTGTGTTGGGAAATCACTCCTGCGTAGCCATAGCTGTATGGCTCTCCCCTCTGCCTAGCAAAGACGCATATCAGCCTGGTCACCGCTATGTGCTCCCACAGCCAGAACTGTAACAGCAACACCCCAGCCGATAGACTCGTGCTGCGGTGGTACACCACCTGATGCATGTCGTGGTATAAGTGGGCTAGCACGCAAGGTCCCCACGCATATCGAGTGCCCTCAGTCAGCATCTGCTCCATGATCCTGCCCCATTCAATGGGGAACTCGTGCGATCTCCTATCCGGGCATACCACGCCCGCAATCAGTCCGGCCACAATCCCAGGGAAGTAGTCGTAGCAGTCATAGATATCCTGCCAAGGGATGACCTGTCCCACCAGCTCGGGATCGTCAAATACTCGCTGACACTCAGCGAGTCCCGCGTCCTGCTGTGCGTCATACTCCACCAACTCGCCTACCACGGGCAAGTGCAGTATCCTATAGACGTCCTCCAACGTCACCGTCATCTCTCTAGTGGGGAAGTGGAAGGTCCCGTCCTCACTGTGGAATCTCTCCATGGCAGCTGTCAACAGTCCTCGGTTCGCCCGCACCTCGGGCATAAAGCAAACATAATCTAATCCCATGGCACCAAGCGCCACTCTGTCAACCTCCGTCAGCATATGTCTCTGCAATAAAGGCATAGGGAACGTCTCCCTCGACTGCAACGTCTCTCGTATCTCCTCCTGCAAGCACGCAAAACAAGGTGTCAGTCTCAAGCCGCATATACCATACTCAACATATCTATTGGACTATATCAACTAAACTTAGCATTTCAAATTGATCAAAACAGCACACTACATCTCTTGACTAGATTCCGGCAATCTCGGAGATAGCTCATCGATTCTTGCGTCAAACAGGACGCTAATCGAATCAATTTGGCTAAGTAATTTGCCATCCCAAGCAAATGCGCCACTACAGGTGGTAAATGCGCCATTTCTGGTATATGCGCCACAAAAATCAACATATGCACCGCTACAGGGCACATACGCGCCGTTCTAACGCATGCGCCGCAGAAATCCACGTATGCGCCGCTAAATTACAGATGCGCCGCAAGAATCCACATATGCGCAACTTTAACAAATGCGCTGCTACATTTCACGCATGCGCGGCATAAATACAAAAGCGCCGCCCAATTACGAAAGCGCAACTAGACTACACAAATGCGCAGCTTTCACGTATGCGCCGCCAAAACAGGCATATGCACCGCGAAATCACAAAAGCGCAGTTTCGCGAGGCATATGCGCCGTTCTGCGTTTCGGTGCATTCATTTCACCTATTTTCTACGGGCATTTATGACACCTAAACTTGACCCTAGGAGAAATTTTTCGAAGCACATACCGGGGGTCCTGCCTCTGCTGGCCGCCCGAATCGTCGGACTCGCTCGAATCGGTGCTCCTCGCGTGGAATGTCTGCTGCTCTGGCCGCCATGCTGCTCTAAGTTTGCTCTGAGCTCTCTTTCTCCAATCCAGATCAACCAAGTGTGCAAATGACTATTCTTGTGGACCCAGCTCCTATTTATAGCCTCCGAACCCTAATTCTGGCTAGGTGATGACTGTGACTACTTCCCGTGTCCGTTTTTCCTCCCGTTTTCTTCCCGCATCCCTGACCGCATCCCTATTCCTCCAACTTATCCTTACCCCTTCCTCGTCGTGAGATCGTCCGTCTCCAAAACTTTCACCGTTTTTCCCGTCCAATCTCCCGAGGGGGCATCCTATCGTCATTTAACCTGTACCAGGGGCAAACTAGGGCATGTATCATCATTCAGACTATCAATTTCTTTGAGGCAATGCTGTAAACTGCATTGCATCAAAGAGGGGCAAAATGTATACGCCTAAAAATGACACAAATCATCCTAAATAAATATTCTAAATATTTATTCCATTCTTCTATTAATTAAATAAATATTCTAAATTTATTTAATCGATTCACTGTTCCATAATTAAATAAATTCAATTTATTTAATTAAAATTCTTCTATTTGTCCTTCACAATTAAATAATCATAAATTATTTAATTAATCCTATTTCCTCTATCCTAAAGTTCTAAATTCAAAATTCCACCTCACCTTTCCACCTCACCTTGTCCACCTCATCAGGTTGCACATGTAATTAAATATATTTAATATTTAATTATCTTATTTTCCCTCACCCACATGGCCTATTTCTTCTCCAATCAGAGGTCAGTTAACCAATCAATCAAATCTGTTAACTAACCTATCAGTTGAGTCAAATCCTTAATCAATCCAGTCAGTTCCACAATCCACTCTTCTAACTGATCAATCAATTCTGTTAACAGACCAATCAATGGAGTTAACTCTCCAATCAGTTTTGTCACATCCCACCTTTCATGATGGAGCTGGGACACTTGTCACATTTCCACTGGTTGCACATTCCTCAACCATCCTCAACCGTTGATCTTCATATCTTCTCTCAACCATTGATTCCTATTCCTCCGAGTCTATAAATGAAGCTTCATCCCTTCATTCTAATCATCCAGGCTTTTGACATCGTTACTCTGCAGAAATATCACCAGCGTGCCTTTGGCACCCATTTGTCATCCACAAGCTTGAGATCACCATTGTTGCATTGGAGCTCACCTTCCTTGCATGTCACACTATAGCCGTTCACCATCGACTTCCTCCAACAGCTTTAAAAGATTGCACTCTCTGAGGGCTCATCTCATCTGCGAAAGGACGATTCGTGATAGGCGAACAACAGAAGTTTTGAAACGGAAAAGGTTTGCTATGTTTGTTCATTGCTGTGTTCATTTGAATCTTCTTTGTTTCTCTATTCTGTTGATGTTTGGGTCATCTGTTATTCATTTGATTGATGCACTATTTTACCCTCATAGAAGGTAAAATATTATTATAGATAGTCTTTATCTGAGCTATCTCTCCATTCCAACTATTCCTTGTAGTCTCCAAAATATGGATGTGGATATTTATCAAAAAGACTAGCTTTTCTACCTTCTACACATCTAATGGTGTACCAATCAATGCTTCTGATTTCATGGCTTCATCTACCAGATTGGTCATGGAATCAATTTTTAGACTTATCAGCCCCCCTTAGCTAGCACAACCTGTTTTTGGTTTCTTCCCTTTTCTTCATTAGAATGCTCAAATCATCGTGAATATTTATAACATGTGTCTCTTTGGCACTTATTGACTCAACTTTTGGATTATATGTCTTAGAAATATTAAGCAGCTTGAGTTCCATGTCCTTGATTTTATCCTCTAAATCCTTTGTGACCTCTAGCCAAGATAAACAAAAATTGTACAAGTCACAACCTTCTTTTATGGCACTTTGTATACCTCTTATTCCTTCATCTAAAGAGATTTTATCATTGAACAACATGGTTTTCAACTCGGCTAATCTTTTCTCATCAAATTCTAATCTAACTTCTATTTCCGTAGATTTTTCAAAGGATTCAAAATGATTGCTAATTAATTTCATCATACCTTTTAGTTAATCAGTAGATGATATCAATATATCTTTCTAGTATTTAGGCATCAACTTTCTTAGTACATCAGATACTGCTATAATGAGTCTACTATCTTGCATGTGAGTTTTCATCAATTCTTCCTGTGCCTTTGCTTGGGCAAATGATACTAATTCAAATTTCTGTTCTAGAGACAAGGAATTTAGATTTATTGGTTCTTGAAGAAACTTGGGTAGATCTAAGATTTGTGCACTTTGTAGCTTTTCAAAGGGTTTTGCAATAGTGTCTCTTGCCACATTTTCTTCGCAAAGTAGAACTTTCTTTCTTATGTTCTCTTTAGTTGAGGCTTCAGTAATGGATGAGGTCCTTATTCTTTTTCTAGGACTAGATACTAGTCTCTCCTCTTCAGATTTCTTATCTTTCCTTTCGAGAGTGCTTGATGTGCACTCTACCAGAACACTTATGGACTATAATCCTTCTGATTTGGTTTTTTCCTTACTTAATTGTTCTTCTATTGTTTTCTCTGACTACACAAATTTGATCAACATTCTGGAAGATAATTATGAGAATGTCCCAAATCTATCCTCTTTGGGATCATTAGGTTGACTTAGTAGAGCATCAGCTAATTTTGACAAGACATCTTTTGCAACTTCATAACCTAAAGAAGGAACCCATACAATTCTTGGTTCCATATCTCCCATGAAGCATTTGTCATTATCCACCATGAATACAATATCTTTTTCATATTTTGTCACTATATTTTGTAGGTATCTATTCTTAACATTTTCTTTTGAAAATCTTTGAAATATTTCCATAAGATTTTGTTCTTCTTATCTACATTACCCAAACTCTATAAGTGATTTCTTATTTGAGTAGCTACAGGTATGTGAGCAAGCCATATGATGTTTCCTAAACTAGGTAGCTCATTCAGGAAGTAAAAAAGTAAACATGTAATCAATGTTCCATATTTGAAAGGATGATTAGTTTCCTTTGTTCTTTTCAAGTTGTCCATTAGTTCACTCTTGATAAATTCATAGAGGTCATACTCCATATTGTTCTTGATCATGTCATATGTAGTGTAAATGGCTGATGCAGACATGAAATTTTCCTTGTTGGAAAAGTATATTTTGTATCCAATAATCATTGATGCAAATTTGACAACCGAATCCTTAATATTGTAGACACCCAAAATTGACCTAATTATCATTAGTATCAAATATTGCATTATCTATCATCTGCATTTGTCTAACACACTTGAGCATTTTCTTTATTCATCTAAATCACTTATTTCTTCTATTAATAAATAAATTTATATTTATTTAATTAATTCATTATCTATTTGTTCTAATCTATAATTAAATAATCTTTAATTGTTTAGTTATCTCTTCATTCTTGTCATGCCCACTTTTTCCATGTGGTTATAACACGCATTACACACGTGTCATGTCCACATGCACCATGTGGTCATGATACGAACTATCAAAAAATTTTCCCTTACTACTTTGAAAACCCCCTCACATGCATAAGCGTGCTCGGCAGTGTATGCTTAAGGCGAAAGTAATACAGTTGACAGTGGTGTACCAAATACATGTGTGAACACCCTAGACAAGGAAACGCATAGTTCCCTGACTTAGGTTAATCTCACAAATTATATTTGAACAATAGTTGTTTTAGGAGATAGATCATTTTTTAGTAAAGCACGGTCATTTGTTCCTCTTTCCATTTTCTAGAATTTAATACTAATTTCTTCTCCTTCAGACTTAGCATTTTCAACCAAGCCCGTTCATTTGCCCTCTCTTCCTTTTCTTGAAATTTAATTTTTCTTGTATTTCTATCACGTTCATTTTACAGTTTCTCTGAAATTTAATTTAATATATATATATATATATATACCACCATTATCTCAGTTCACTTAACTCTCAATTTAATTCCTTAATTATAAAGAAAGTATAGAATAATTTAAAAACAGAGCAATAAGTTAATTTTATTTTTGCAAATATAAACATTGTATTTCCGAATTGCAACTCTGAGTTTAAGCATCTATTCAATTCGTATTATACATTATGCATAAATAAATCCCACTTTCCTTGATTTAAGATTTCTATTTCAAGTCATATGTTTTAAACTACATATAGTTTGCCTTCAAATGAATAGTGAAAAGTGAATAGTAAAAGTGAATAGTGAATAGTGAAAAGTGAATAGTAAATAGTGAAAAGTAAATAGTAAAAGTGAATAGTGACAGTGAATAGTGAATAGTCAATAGTAAAAGTGCATAGTAAAAGTGAAAAGGTCCCCATTCTAGGATGAGACCCTCAAGGTGGCAGTAATTTCAAAAGCAATACTACAACCCAAATTTTATTTATTTCATGGTGGGGATATTTTTTTAACACTTTTACAAACTTGATTAAAACATCAACTAACTCATAACGTTGCAAGTAGAAGAAGGAACTAGATAATTTTAATATCCTTTTAAAAACAAATTTTCTTTTCCTTTTTCTTAATTCTAAATGGTAAAACTCAATGAACAAGAAAATTACAACTATCAGCCTAAGAAAAGAGAAAATTTCCTCACAACTCCAAAAATAACAATTTATACAACAATAGGGAGATAATTTTCTCCTTTTGGAAAAATCAACAAGTAAGGAGCTATTAAAAGATCATGCTCTCCTTAAGACTTAAGGAAAATAAAATATTTTCTAAGATCCAATAATCTTCTCCAAGCTTCACAATAAGCTCCAAGAATACCTGCATAACACACAAAGAAAGAAACACCACACAAGTTGCTCTCCTCCCTACCGTAGACCTGCAAGTGGGTCACCCTCGAGCTAGGGAGACCATCTACATACCCAGGGTAAAGTAGACTATACACATCACAACATTGATCAACAACAACAAATCAAATAAAACACACACCCTCAAGGTTTGACTCACAATACAATGAACCAGCTTAGGTGAGTTCAGGAGGGTAGGGGAGTAAACAATCTCTACCTCTAGGTGCCATCCTTTCACAAATTATCACAAGGCCTCAAGCCAACAGTATAATCTTCCACAAGGCCTCAAGCCTTCCAATGAATCAAGTAACCAAGGATATCCAAACAGGCTCTCAAAGCCAATAAGCCCTCAAGGCTAAAAATAGTACCAATTTGCCCTCAAGGCACACCATGTAACCAAAGATAACCAAACAGGCTCTCAAAGCCAATAAGCCCTTAAGGCTAGAAATAGTGCCAAATTGCCCTCAAGGCATATCATGTAACCAAAGATATCCAATCAGGCTCTCAAAGCCAATAAGCCCTCAAGGCATATCATGTAACCAGAACCAGGATGACACCCGAGGAGGGTCACACCTCCCCTCCCTAAACATGATGAGCATTGCCTTCCAACTGGAAGGAGCTCTCTCTACACCCCAAAACAAAACCCAAAAATAAATACAAAAGCTCAAAGAAGACATTGCAAGACTCTTTCAACAACTAAGATATAAACATGCATATCAAACATTAGATCACACAAGAGGATAGAATTTGTTCACCAACCTTCCAAAGCCCAATTATGGAAGAATCTGATGAAGAGCTCCTCTCTACTTTCTTCTCCAAAATCTCCTTCTTTTTTCCTCCAGGATTCAACCCCAAAAATAATTTCTCTATGATCACAAGCAAGGGATAATGTATGGAGGATATAGAAGGGCTAGAATAATTTCAGCATTATTAGGCTATGAAGAGAAGAATAGAGAAAGAATTGGGAATTATGAGGATGCCAGAAGAAGAATTCTTAGAGGAAATTGGGCATGATGAGGATGCAAGAATGAAGTCCCCCTACAAGAATGAAGTCCTCTCCTACAAGAATGAAGTTCACCTGCAAAAAAAATGAAGTCCCCTGCAAAATTCCTATCTTCCCAATTGCTTAGAGAAGGGTCTCATTTATAGATTTTCGGAGAAGGGAATGGAAGGTGAGGATCAAGAGTTGAGATCAAGGGCTCACATTATTTGTGAATTTTAAATTCATAGTGGATGAATTAAAAATTTATTTTTTAAAAGATGTAATATTTAAATAACCCCACTATCTCAAGTGGAATTAATAAAATATACCCACTCATGAGGTCCCCCATTATAGCCCACATGTAGAAATAAAATACAATGAGAAAACTTAAAATAACATAGAGTGGGTGACACAACACCCACATAAAAGGGAACCTCACCAATAGAGGCACATGGAGACATGCCCTCCATAATGAGGGGGATCATGGAGTGCTCCATGACTTGGAAGTGGGCATGAGTGGGGATTCCACTCATCCCATGTCCCCCAAGCTTCTAATTTTCGTCACTTAACCTCACCCCCAAGTTGAGGTGACCCTATGGTAGTTAACCCAAGGTTAACCTAGTCAAAAAGGTCCCTAAACCCAAGGGGTACAACCTAGGGTTGTTTTTACACTTAGTTAAGACTCCCATAGTCAAATAAACACATGAAAAGGGTAAAAAATAATTAAAGTTAAAACAAGATTCAAAACATCAACTTATAACACTTATCATAATAAAAGTAATTTAGATAAAAGCCCTTATTCCCTTAACCTCATGCAAAAATAACACATTACGATAATACCACAATTTTTTAAAACAAGAGGTTGATCTCAGTTCCTCATTGAACTAGATCGGCTCACAAGGGAACAACATATGTATGAGATGGTCTCCTGTAATAGTGGTTTTGTTAGAAATACCTGCACACTCAATTTCAAAGTTAATATCATAGCCAAAGCAAATTTAATGCATGCATTTCTAAAGCATACCACAGTTCTTATAAACATAATGAAATCACATGACAATTTTCTATCTAACATCACCCAATTAGTTTTCCTTTAACATAATAAGATCTCAATAGTTTGAAAATCCAGAAACAACAGTCCCATAAATATAAAAATACCAACAACAGTAAGCTAAATAGTCACATGTATGGAAATGAAAAAGTGTAGGCCTCACAATTCTATCTATTTTAATTAAATAACTCTTATTTATTTAAATAAAATTCCCTTCATAATCCCACTTTCCAATTAATTAAATAAATTTTATTTATTTAATTAATTTTCTCTTATCATTTATCTTCATAAGCTGACATGTGTGCCTCTTTTATTTAAAAACTTGTGTGGTACTACATCTTTTATTAATATCTTTCACATGTAGTACTTTTTATGTACACAATCACACACGAGCCTTATCTTCCCTCCACTTGTCATTTACACATTCACCTATGACTATCATTTCATCTCAGCCATTCACATAGCCACCAAATCTCTACCATTGATTAAATTTGGCTGAGGTCTATATAAACACCCTCTCATTCCATACTACATCTATCCATCATTTTTAATATAGCGTCTACATTATCATCTTGAGCATATTGAGCATTTTATCATTCATTGAACATATTATCATTATCATCCATCCATCATGGCATCTTTGATCTTCATAATTGTTCATTGTTGAAGCAATCCACATCACAAACAAGGAATCATACAATCTAGGTGATCTTGTTCTCAAATTGCATGCTTTTGATTTCATTTGGATTCAATTCTTTGTTGGTGGTAGGATTAGGTTGTCATTTGCATGCTTGATCTTGTTCACCTAATTTTTACCTATCACATTTTGGCACACCTAGCGAGACTCACATCTTTTGTGAAGTTTAGATTTTTAGAGCACATACAATAATTCATGGTCACTTTTAAGAAAAAACCAATCACCTACAGAACTTTCACATCAGTTTTAAGCTACAATCTACTGCCTTTACCATTTTCTAGATTCCTTTTAAACCAACAATGGTTGCCTGCGGTCAAATTTACATCGCTTTTAATCTAAAATGGATCACTTTTAGCTATCTGGGTTGTTTCCTACAATTTAGAGTTTTTTTGTTAACATCTAATTTTTGCAGGGAATTTTATGCAACTAGTAGAAACAGGTCACTTTTGAGCATTAATAGTTCACATCTGGGTTTTTGGCATCACTTTTGAGTAGTAACAATTTACTTTTGACAGAATTCAGATCACTTTTGAGCAAGAGCCAGTTTCCTCTGGTAACTGTGTGTCACTTTTAGTTCTATTATTCACAGTTGGGTTTTCTTGGTTATTTATCATCTCTTTGTGTAGCATCTTATCAATTGTCTAAGAAAAGGAGGTTGTAAAACTACTAACATGTCTGTTGCAACTCTGATCAGTCCAAGACATTTAATTTTATTACTAATTTAGGAACATTTAGACTTGGTGTTTAAAAAGAATCATTGTTTGCTCCATGCTTGATTTATCTTTATGGATTGCTTGTTGTGCATGTTTGTAACCTAAATTTAATAGCAAAAGTATCCTCTCCCCTTGCATATCAAATGGAATTTGGGTGCATGAGAACTTGTTATTATCTTTAGAGGACCTACCTTCCCAGTGTGAGGAGTATGACCCAAGCAGTAACAGGCTAAAGCCAAGTCCTTCTGAACCACTATATAAGAAAAGTGTTTGTGTCAAAAGCCACAAACAATGGGTGCTATTGTGTTACACTGACGAATGTTTTCCCCAAAACCCCTTAGAGCATAACCGCTTTGGGTTGGGAAGCCTCCATTAACAGAGTGAATCACCGCATGTGTAGCCACCCAAATAGATGCCCTTACTAGCAACCTTGTACAGTAGCCAAAATCCCTCTATTTGTTGATTCAAAAGGTGGGACCTTTGAAGCCACCCTAATTCTCATTGTTCTTAGTAGAGATAGCAAGGGAAATCCTAAGGTTTGGTGGGGGGACAAGCCTTGGGAAACCCAGATCTTGGTATGCATGAGAATTGAGTGCCATGGAGGGGAGCTGGTGCTACCAAGATCCTGAAGCTATCTTCTTTGAATAAGCATGGCAAGGGGACTCAACAAATATAGTTCTTTCCTAGCCTAGGTTGTATAAGTTTGTGATTGTTGTGAGTGTGAGTGACTGAAATCACTATTTTCTTGTCAAAAACATCAATCAAACATATCCTTTGTCAAACACAGATCACCTATAAATAATAACTGCCTACTTTTGAAACCCAGATCGCCTTTAAACAATAGTTTCTCACCTTTTGCAAAAACTAGATCGCTTTTAAATGATAGTTACTCACTTTTGGTAGAATTTGCATCGCTTTTAAACAATAGTCCATCAGTTTTGGAAAAATTGATGTCGCCTTTAAACTAAAATTGATTGCCTATGGCAAACCTAGTCGCCTCTTATTAACACTTTAGCTTGTCACTTGTAACAAAACTAGATCACTTTTGAGCTATTAGTAGTCACTTTTGGCATCGTCTGAGTTGTTTCTAAGCTATTACCTATCACTTTCAGTCAAACATCAGCAATCAATATCAACCTAGCCCAATCAGTTGAATTTTTAGACTTTCTTAGCTCTGTCATTAGCTTTTAGATAGTCCTCTGAGCATCTACAATCACTTAAGCATTATCTCCTATCTTGAGCTCATATCAAACCATTGGACTTTTTGAGCTTTCCATCCTTTTGAGACCCCAAAATAGCAACCAGCCAACAAAACCAGCAACTAAACATTATCCTTTTGGCTTCACTTAGCCTAGAAATACTAACAAACAACATCATCAACCAGCTTTTCCCTTGAGTGTGTGAGCTATCCTCTAGGGAAGTTTATCCAACAATAAAGAAACCAACAAAAACTAAGAAACCCATTAGAAAACCAAGAAACCAACAACCTATCAAAACAAACCAACAACAAATAATTAGGCAACCATCACCTTTTAGGTCTCAACCTTGCCAAACTAGTCCAATTCTCAATATCAACCATCATTCCTCAAACTAGGAGCCAATATAGAGCTAAAATGGAAGAAAAAATATGATTTAAGATGGAAGCTAAAATTCAACAATCTTGATTAATACCCCTCAGAGATGCAACTCAATTCATAACTGGTATGCCTTCTTACATGTTTGAACCCAAAGGATACACCACTAGACCATCATCTTCACAAAAAGTGCAACATCACCCATTTACAGTGACTTATGAAGAGAAATCCCAAGAGGACTTATCTGAATTTTGAGACACACATGTATGTGACCAAGTTGAGAAGCTTATTTTATCTTATCTAGATCACCATTTCTTGTAATTAGCCCACATGGGAGCCAAATTACCAAGTGGCTTTGACATATCCACTATTTGAAGACACGATCCAAACACTCTTGCTATTGTTGCAAAGGGACCATCACTATAGCCACACCTTTGCATCCACCTTCCAATCTATCTCCCTCATTACCTATCTCTACACCATCAAACCCACCACACTTGGAGTATACTCTAGAACCTTTGATAACTCCAACTAACTTCCTTTCCTTTCACAAAATCTGAGCTTTCCACCTTTTCATGTTTCACAACATACTCCTTCTCCTACTATGACTATATCTCGACCTCAAGCATCACAAGCTATCCACATTTCAAAAGTATAAATTCTGCAAGTTTCACAAGCTATCCAAATACCACAAATCTTACATGTATCACAACCATTGCAAATCCCTACTCCTATTACATCACATGTGGAAACCACACCCCACACTCATATTCCTATCACCTCTAATATGGTCTCCATGATTTCCACAAATCCATCCAACACACCATATGATCCCAATGTTAGTCTCATTGACATAAGTGACCTACCTATTGTATCACAAGCCAATCCTAGCACCACTATCTCTTATGTTGATCATCTTTAAACATTAGTTAGTCACCTTTAGCTTAAACTAGATCACACTTGAACAACTACTTCTTGCCTTTGGTCTAAACTAAGTCAATTTTAACCAACAGTAAATCACCTTTGAACCAAAACTAATCACCTCTGCCAAACTTGCTCGCCTCTGGTCAACACTGTGGCCTATTACCTGAACCAAAACTAGGTTGTATCTAAGCTATTACCTATTACTTTTCATTTTATTTGAGTTGCATTTGAGCTATTAGCTATCACCCCTAGCTAAATATCAACAATCCTTATAAACTCAGCCAAACCAGCTGCATTTTCAGAATGCTTAACTTCAGCTTCAACTTTCAGACCCGCTTCTGATCATTTGCAGACACCTAAACTTTGCCTCCTACCTTGAGCATACCAAAAAATTGGACTTTACAAGCTTTCATCCTTTTTGAGACCCCAAAAAATAGCAACCAACTAGCAAAACTAGTAACCAAGCATCAACCTTTTGGCTTTATCTAGCCCTAGCAATACCAGCAAACAACACCAACAACCATATATTTCCCTTAAGTGTGTGAGATATCCTTAAGGGAAGTTTATCCAACAATAATAACCCAACAACAACACATCAACAACCCAACAAGAATCCAACAACAACCAAGCAATCTTTTAGCAAACAAAGCAAAACAACAAACCAACACCAAACTAATCAGCCAACCATCACCTTTGGGTCTCAACCTTGACAAGCTAAGTCCAACTTTCAACATCAACCATCATGCCTAAAACTAGTTATGGAAGCAAAATTGTGAGCTGATATGGAAGCCCAAATGCAACAATCGTGATCAACACCCCTTAAAGATGCAACCCAATTCACAACTGGTATGCCTTCTTACATGTTTGTACCTAATGGATATACTGTAGGACCATCATCCTTAGACCAAGTGTAATCACACCCATTTACAGTGACTTATGAAGAGCAATCCGAAGAGGACTTGTCTGAATATCAAGACACACATGTATGGGACCAAGTTGAGATACTTGTTTTATCCTATCCTAATCGTTATTTCTTGCAACTTGCTTGCATGGGAGCCAAACTACCAAGTGGCTTTGGCATATTCCCTATTCGAGAACATGATCCTAATGCTCCCACTATTAGTGCAAAGGGACCAACCAATATAGCCACACCTTCACATCCACCTTCCAATCCCTCTCCCTTATCCTCTACCACTACACCATCAAACCCACCATGCTTGGAGTACACTTTAGAACCATTGATAACCCAACCAATGTACTTCCTTTTCTTTCACAAAATTTGAGCGTTCCACCTTTCCATGTTTCACAACATACACCTACCCCTACCATGACTATTTCTGTGCCTCAAGTATCACAAGCTATCCATGTTTCACAAGTCCAAACTCCTCAAGTTTCACAAGCTATTCCTATATCACAAATGCCTAAACTCTAATAAGCTACACAAGTCTTGAAACCATTGAAAATTACTGCTCCTACTGTGTCACATGTGGAAACCACACCTCAAATTCATATTCATATCACCTCTAATATGGTATCCATGATCTCCATGAATCCATCCCATACACCATACAATCCCAATGTTAGTCTCATTAACATGATAGATCCACCTATTGTATCACAAGTCATTTCTACCACCCCGGTCTCTTATGTTGATCAACTTACATCACCTCCTCCAACTCCATATAATCCTTCACAAACCATTCATCCATCTTATGCAACCAAGGATTACCCATTTTCACCCAACACATGCTGTATATCAATCCTCATGTTCTCCAAAACACAAATCCGAATGTCCATCCATCTTCATATACCAATCCTCTTGTTATCCAAAACACAAATCTAAATGTCCATCCATCTTCATATACCAATCCTCATGTTGTCCAGAACATAAATCCAAATGTCCATCCATCTTCATATACCAATCCTCTTTTTGTCCAAAACACAAATCTGAATGTCCATCCATCTTCATCCACCAATCTACATGTGCAATATACCAACCCAAGTGTCCATTCTTCATCATCTGCTAATCCTTCTTCTCCTTACCATAATACACACCCAACTTTCCATTCGCAACCATTGACCAATGTCAATCCATATTCTACTTCCCATGTGATACAAACTCTAGGAGTTAATCCATCACAATATACCCAACCACCATTTGTGTCTCAAGGACAACAATCTTCAAACACATATATGTCACATACCAATCCTTTGACATATAATGTCAGAACTCAACCTTAACAAATGGTCATACCCACCTACATTCCACAACAACAACCACAACATACACAATATTACATTGCACCTCCAAACCATTAACCCTCTCTACAACAAGAGGACTTATCTCATGCGGATGTTGAACAAATGATTAACAAAGTGGTAGGGTAAACCAAGAAAACATTTTTCTTTGGAGATATATGAGCATATCCATTTGATAAGTCACTTCATATGACACCTTTTCTGCCACACTTCGAAGTTCCACAATTTGACAAATACAAAGGAAAAGGAAATTGGGATGACCATCTTATAGCATTCTATGTTGCGTGTCTTGATGTTTCTCAAGATGATACATATCTCTTGAGACTATTTCCCTGAAGCTTAGCGGGGCAAGCTCTTGAATGGTTCTCTCATTTACTTCTAGGAATTAAGACCTTTGCAAAACTAGAAAACAAATTTTTATCCCATTTTGCTTTCAACATTGAACATGAAGTGAACATGAATGATCTTGTCAACAAAAAACAACACAATGGTGAATATTTTTCCTCATTTACCCAATGATAGTGCAACATGGCTAGGAAATTATCATGGCAAATACCTAAGAAACAGTAGCTTGATATCTTTATCCAAAATCTTCATCCTGAGATTTCTTTCCAACTACAATTGCAAAGTGCTAGTACCTTTGATGAGCTTATATCTAAAGGAACCACCATTGAACGCGCTTTAATTGCTAAGGGCATTATCAAGACTTTTAGAGACAACAATTTGTAATAATCAAATGATATAACCCGCTTTAGGAATAAGAACAAAAAGATTGTTAATGACAGTGTTGTAGACACAAAGAACATACAAACACTTAAAGCTCCTATTAACATTCAAGCTGCCTCTACAATAGATCAACCTTTTCAATGAACCAGACAAAGACAAACTTCAAATCCTTGATGACAATTTATACCCTTAGGGGAAACCATGGAGGTAACCTTTTTTGAGCTTCTCCAAGAAGGAGATGTCACATTGCCTGAAGCACCAACTAATGGTGAACCTCTCTTCAAAGGTCCTTGGTATAAAGAAAATAAATATTGTGAATACCATAGGGTAAAGGACATAAAACAAACATTTGTATGCACTTAAAACATGTCATCCAAGACTACATTGATAAAGGCTAATCAAGATCACACCACCGACATGACAACCGGGACACCAACCAACTTTGAACTATGACCTAGATGCTTTCAAGAATCCACTTCCATCTCATGATAAGACAAGTAATCCTCATGCTAGGAATGCTATCCACTACAACTATGAATCATCCACGATTGGCCACATTGACCACACTCCCACCTCTACCATCACAATCCGAGGCAAAGCACCTGATTGCATTGTAACTACTAGACAAGGATGAGTTACTATTCAGGGGGGCACCTATCAATCCCCTTTGACCATATTCTAGCTATAATATCCTTGATCACCTTGGAAAAACACCTGCACATATCTCCATCTTAGAATTGCTTCGCATATCCCCTGCCCACAAAGATATCCTCAACAAAGTGTTACAAGAATCTTAAGTGCCCAATGATATCAATACCACATAATCCCAATCTATGGTAGCGAGCATTGCAACCCCTTGCCATCTCACCTTCTCTGACAAAGATCTTCAACCTTCCATCCACATAGAAGTATTTGTAAATCAATGCCGTACCAAATGAATCTTAGTGGATGGTGGAGCTGGTCTTAATATATGTTCTTCAAAGTTAATAAAACAATTGGTATATTTTGAGAAAGATGTTGACACTTCCAAGGTCATTACTATAAGAGCATATGATGATGCTAAGAGAGATATTGAAGAAATTATCCATTTGCCTATCCAAGAGGGTTCTATCACTACTAACACCTATTGTCAAGTTCTAGATGTTGATCTTCCTTATAACATCCTCGGCCATCCATGGATCCATGCACTTAAAGCAGTTCCTTCTACATACCATTAGTTTCTCAAATTTCCACTTAACGGTGTTGAAGTGACAATATATGCTGATCCTGATCCATTTGAGTTTTGTTATACTTTTCAATATAAATATCAAAATCATAATCTCATCCCCATCAAGAACGAACCTTATCCATTGTCATCCTATGTGGATCCATCAGCCCTACTCAAGCCATCATCTAGTAAACCCACTCCAAGTCTCTATATCAAGTATACTGAACAAGGTCTGGGTGAATACACACTACAAGCATCTTCATCCACATTTGTCTCTGATATAGCAGTAGGAGAGACTTATAACTTTGATGCCATTGAATATTCCTCCCTTCGTATCACCGACCTTTTCTAAGAAAACTCTATCTTCATGATTTCTACCACCCCTTCATCTCCATCTAATGATGAACTCAAGTCTATCTCTCAAAGCACTTCTAGTCTCATTGTTGATTACATGGTTCCACAAGATAAAGATGTTGGTAATTCATCCATCTGTCTTAAGTCCACTAGTTCCCATCAAAAATGTCATTCTAAAACCTAAAAGTATGTAACTATTCATCTTCCACCATCCACTTTACCTCCACTTCTACCAACTCCTAAACTTCGACTGTCACTTTTACCTCCATATCGTCCACTTCCACCATATTCTCACATGCAAAATCATGTGACCGTACACCTTCTACCATCCAATTTACCTCCATTACTTCCAACTCCTAATTTCCCTCCATCAGCTTTATCTCCACCATACTACAAGTGTTAAAAGCATGTGACCATACACCTTCCACCATCCACTTTACCTCCACTCCTTCCAACTCCTAATATCCCTCCATCCACTTTACCACCATTACTCCCAACACCTAATATTCGTATTGTAATGTCCCTTCGTTTTTGGCTTGTGATAGTTGTTAGTTCTACATTACTCTTTGTTTGATCTGAGACAGTTGTTAGTTCTTCCATTGCATCCAAACAGTTTTGAGACATTTGAGTTATTGGCCCTATGGTTTATGCTTATTTTGATCATGATAGACTATGTTCAACTAATTTAGTTCTGACATGTGGTATGAGTTTATGATGACATTGTTGTTATTCCAATTATGATGAGATGGACATGTTAAGTGATGGTTTAATATTATCATGTTTTATGCATCTAATTTTTAAATAGAAATGGTTATAGTTTTGTTTTAGAGTAGGGATGGTGTAGTACTACTTAGTCTGAGAACCCTACTATGCCATGATTCTCTGACTCAGTGTGTATTTGATATGTATGTAGTTGATCATATACAACCCATTGTTCTTACGCAGGTTGCAGGTACTGGGCCTCGAAAGCACCTGACTTAGCAGGTCTGAGCGGGCCCTACACCATGGATAATGTTGATGGAGATAACATGAGGTTTATCCGCTAGGTTAGTTCAACCTTCTATTTGATGGTCGTCATGTGGTTTGTAAATTTATTGTCGAGTCATTGTTAGGTCAGCCTATGTGTATTCTTGTTTGCGTAAATGATCTATAATATTATAATGTTTTATTGTCAAATATTATAGTATTTTATTGTGTCATAAAATTGGAATATTCTTGGAGGAAGCTATTTAAATAAATTATAATGCAAAATCAAGTAACTATTCTTACGGTTGTAAATTTTATTTGTGGGTCAAAGTTTATTTTAACTCACTAATATTCATATTTAAGTATTGTATTTTTCTAGGGATTAATAAAAAGGCGGTTAGTGGTCATTTATGATTCTAGATTGGGGAATCTTTGTGAATAGTAAAAAGTTAAAAATTTTGGTGAAGAGGATTCACGGGAGAGGATTTGTTGTGAGTGGGTATTTATGACTGAGATTTTTTTCTTCTAAGGAAAAACCATTTTGGAAGGCATGATTCAGAGGATTGTTTAAGAGGAAGGAGGAGAAGTTATGAAAGTGGATTCAATTTTTGGAGTGTGAATAGCATGGTTATGTCTTGTGAATTTTAGTATTTTTATCTCTGTTATGCTATGAGGAATTAGATTTCTTTGTTGTCTAGTTGTTCTGGCATGAATTCGATCTATAATTCACCCTTGCCACCTTTTTAAACTTCTTACTTCTTGTTGGTTTCTCTTATGGAAGACTTGGCAAAAATTTTAGCCTATGAATCATCTATGCAACTCTAAACCTCTCCCTTAGATGGATTTAACAGTAGAATTTCACCCTGTAGTTCATTTTGAGCATGTGGGTTCCTATTTTCTTGTCTTCAAAATCTCATTTACTTATTGTTTTCCCACCAAGTCATTGTGCCACTTGCATGTTGGTTGTTCTGATGTGCATCTTGTAAGAATCATGGCCCTCAGGTATTTCTGTTCTTCTCTTTGAGGGTGGTAAGTAAGATCCTTTGTGATGCTTTTTAAAGCTAGTGGAAGGGAGAACTTGCAGCTTCAATGGAATCCCCTTGGCTAGTTGCTCTCACCGTTGACCTCTGGTATTGTGGACCGGATGTTCATTCTGCATGGTTTCACTGCAAAAATATGTAATAATCTCTTTGTTGTTTGCTACCAAGTTCACCCTAGTCTCAATGTGTGTCTCTCTCTCTATGGCCCATTCTATCCATCAGCTGAGCTTGGCAAGCCAAACTTGTCCTCTTTCATTGCTCGTGATAGTGGCACCCTTTGAACCTTCACTTTTCATGCCTCTGGTCTTCCTTTGAGCCTATTTTGGTGCAACACCCATCACTATAACTTGTTGCTTTGCCTTGGTCACTACGAAGGTTGTGTTATATGTTTTGGATGGTGGCTGATTTGTTGCCTTAGAAACTTCCTTGTTCTGTTTTAGATCAGTAGTCTCTGTGTGTGCGAATGGGGAGTCATCAACAACACAGTCGACAGGTGCTAATCCTATCAACGGTGTGCTGGTCATTGCTCCACTAGAGTCAGTTGTGTGTTGAGTCTTTTTAGACATTAATGACTGGTCTTCATAACCATTGTTGAACCTTAGAGTTTAGACGTTATAATGTTAAGTTATCATATTTCTTTAGCGTCGATTGGCTCTAGTCAACTCATAGGCATTAATACTTCCATGCTCCCATTAGATTGTGGGTGATAGTGACTTCTCGTTTGGGTTCCATCTGGCCAAATTAGTCTTGAAGAGATTTGTAGTCGGTGTCTCTAGAATTACCTTAGAGCATTTCATGGTAAGGCCAAATGCTATAAGCATTGTATGCCTTGTGTCTAGTTTAATGTTTTTTTTATATATAAGCCTCATATCAAAATTAATTATCGTGGTTAACAAGATTTTAGATTAGGATTTAATTCAATAAAATTTATCCTTGTTCTTTTAAACATCTCAATTATTTTAGAAAGGAGATCCTTAGTTACTTTTAAAAAGGTAGGCTAGATAGATATGTTTTCGTGCTTAATGAATTCTTCAATATAATTATATGGTAGGCCCTTAAATCTATAATGCATTTGTTATTTGATTAACCAAGTTAGGTGGTGGAGAGCTTGTATGAATTGATAGGTTGCTAGGAATAAAATTAATTTAAGGACTTATAAATCTAATGTTCAAGGTTAATAAATGTGATAATTTCCTTGCAGTGTTAGTTATCCTAGTTTTCTTTTTGGGAATAGAATAAATAGGGTTTGGAATAATTGTTATTTAGACATTGAACTAAGTAGAAAATTATTGAAATCTTTCATTTAAACCATGTTAGAATAGTCAGAAGGTGATGTAATGTTGATAGAGATGCTTGTTGTTAAATCAATAATAGTTATTAGAAAATGAAAGTTATTTTATATAAATGTTAGTATTGATATTTTCTCATTAAGCTTGTTTTATAGAAAGTAGGAATTTAAACATATTGAATTTTATCTTGTTTAATCAAACTAGGGGTAAGGTGCTTTAAATGATCAAATTGCTAGTATTGTAGAGTGGGATAGAATTAAATATTTAAGATCTTATGTGTGGAATTAGTAGTTGGTTTATATTTGTCTGTTTGAAGATGTTGTTGACTATCTTTAAATCACCTCTTTTCATAATGATTAGAATTAAGTTATTATAGGATTTTAATATCGTTGTTGTTTCGGTCTAATTATGTGCAACTAGTATTCTTCTTAAGTAGGTTTTGTGTCTTGTAAGGTTTGGAGTTCTTTCTGTCATTAATGCAAGGAAGTATGAATATTCTGGTTATTGGTTGTAATATTGTATTTACCTATTTATTGAAATGATTTACTTTCGCAAACCTTGTCCGGTATTAGTGTGAAGTCATCCTTGGGACAAAATTGTTTATTTTATCAACTTGTATTAAGGATGGTATGGAGTTATTTTCTTTCTCTTTATCCCTTGTTGATCTTATATTAAAGTCATGGTCGTTGAAACCTAGTTTCCCTATCAGGAAAGGTGTTATTATAACCTGGTAAAGAATTCAATTACCAACTCCAGAGGCCTAACCGTTTGGATATTCAACTTGATACTTGTGTCTTACTATTTCATGATGTATTATTTGAGTTTGAGGGGGACAGGGGGACTTATATTGTTGTGGTCAAATGAATGGCATATGTATTGGATCGCAATCTTTTGTAACCCTTGTCCTTGCGTATTTTGGTTTTGGGATGATTGGTCAGAGATTGTTAGGAGAGTGGCTTTCATGGTGGGGCCGGTGCCAGAGAAGCCACCTGGGTAACCCCATGGAAGTTGTAAGCAAGTGATAATTTATTAACTTATTTAGGAGGGTTGTGGAAGTAAATCACATAACAACATAAGTAAGATACCTCACCCATGCCTTGAGTGCTCTCGTAGGCTAAGGATGGGATGAGAAGTCCTAGGTGGCAATGTCAACCTCCTTGTCTTCATGAGAGGACATGTCAGTTCTACATGTGTCACCCTATGGGGCCAGTACCTAGAGAGAGGTTGCGAGGGTAACCACAGATGGGGGCTGGCTTCTAGTGAGAGATAGCCTAGGTAACCCATGCTAGGACCATGCGATGACACTCTCCTTACGTAGTCCAGTTACTTCCTCTTTATCTTGTGTTGTTACCTCTGGAGTGCAGACTTGTCTTCATGGTTTAACTTAGCTTGATGTTTTGATTTCTCTTGTTTTGGTGAGCATTATCGTGTCTATGTAGTCTTGTTATAATGTTTATCCGCATGGAGTCTGGATCTTGTTATTATGTTCATGGTTGTAGCCTTGACCTAGTGGAATCCTCATTGTTATCTCCTAGCTCGGAGGGGTGGACCTCAAGGTTCCACATGGTTGGGAGGCAGAGCTATCCATTGGTCTTATCAGATGTTTGGTTCGAGATCAGAACAGAAGTGTTCCAGTTCTAGAGTTGCTCTACACCTTCAAGTTGTTGTATACATTAATAATTGTATTATTTGTAAACTGATGTAATTGGTCTTGTAATCTGTATTGAAACTTGTAATTATTTAACTCTACCAATGTATAATGTATTATTCTTCTATTGTATTGTGTTGCATATCACTTGTATGGTTATATTATTATCTGATGCAGTTATGTTCCCTAGAGGTGTTAGCTATTTATTTCATTTAATGTTGTATTAGTGTAGTTATATCTAATGTATAATGTATTTCCTTGTTTCAAAAGAAAAAAATATTTCAATATTATGGTCACTTGTTAGTCTAGCACTCTAGGGTTGCATGGCAGGGCATCACATTTGGTATTAGAGCCAGGTTTAAACATTGGGTACTCTAGTTATAACTAAGCCCATTATGTGACCTAGTGCCTAAACTATGTAGATTAACTTCATCCATATTGTTTTCCTTTTTGTTTGTAATAAATCATCTTTTGGTGTTGTAGGTAGATGCCTAGAGGTAGTGGTCAAGGTCATGGCAGAGGTAGGGGTCATGAGAGAGGTGGTGGCGGTACACCTCCTCCCAGTTCTCCTCATGAGAAAGCCCATGAAGGAAGGGGTCAGAATATGGAAGGTCAAGGCTAGCCTGAAGGAGCCCAGTTATGACAGTTACTTGAGGAGGCTCTTGCCTATTTAGGTCCTTGATAGGAGGGTGAGCAGGCTAGAGGGGGTCAGGAGGTAGACCAGCCAGAGCCTAGGGAAAGAGAGAGATCACCTAGATGGAGAGAGTTGACAGCTGAGTAGGAGGCCACACTAGCCAGCCATATGAAAGATCTTCTGAGGGCACACCCTCCCATCTTTGATGGAGCTGGTAGAGGTCTAGAGGCAAAGACTTGGTTATTGGATTTAGGAAGGTGTTTCACCGTGCATCCTTATGGCAGCAACACCAAAGCCAAATGTGCTATTTTGCATCTCTGATGGTTTGCTTTGACTTGGTGGTGGCTGCACTTGGACATTAGAATTGTGTCTTGGGAGTTGTTCTTAGAGAGATTTAGAGCCTGTTTTCTATCTGATCATTGGAGCTTGTGTTACGTAGATGAGTTCCATGAGTTGAGGCAGATGGCCATGTCAGTTGAGCAGTATGAGCACAGATTCTATGAGCTCAAGCAGTATGCAGGTATTAGAGATGACGAGTCTATGTTGGTGCAACATTTTATCAGGGGCCTAAATGCTTAGATCAGCGGAGGGGTTCGTGTATTTAAACCTAAGTCTATGGAGGTAGTAGTGGAGAAAGCTCAGTTAGTGGAGGAGAATTTAGCTATGGCACTCGGTGGGCATACAGGTGTGCATATTGGTAGTGTACCTTCTTCAGGTTTTAGTTCACGTGGTGGGCATATTCAGGCTTCAGGATCTCATGTACCCTCAAAGGGTGGTCAGTAACAGCACTCTTAGGCCAAACTGAAGAATTATCAGCTGCAACAAGGTAATAGATTTTAGTCTAAGAAAGATCAGTCTTGGTAGCACAATAAGTACAATTGCTTTGATCAGCCAGCTCAGAGTACGTAGTGTACAGTGAGCAGAGGTAGTTTCCAGCAGTCTAGTGCTTTCCAGGGTGCTAGTGATTTTGATAGAGGCATCAGGTGCTTCTCTTGTCGCCAACAGGGCCATATTGCTAGACAGTGTCCTTAGAGGAGTACTTCAGGGTTTAGACATCAACCGACAGCTTCAAAGCCAATGGTTAGTGATGTAGGTAGATCACACAGAATCTTTGCAGTGGTGGATAACCGTTAGGTAGAGCATCAGGGCACTATGGTGGAGACTTCTGGTTTCATGCAAGGTATTAGTTTTTCTATTCTTTTTTATACTGGTGCATCTAATTCGTTCATATCTCCTTCTCTTGTGGAGCGTTGTGGCTTAGTGGCAATAAAGCAAGATGATAGGTGGTAGGTTGAGTTAGCTTCTGGGGCTAAGATTGCAGTTGAGTTTGTAGTTCCAGGGTGTGAATTGGGGATTGGCTCTCTATCTACTACTATAGACCTTTGCATCCTACCCCTTGGTTCATATGATATAGTTTTTGGGGATGGATTGGTTAGAGGCCCATTGGGCTGTACTGATTGTTGGCATAAGTCTATTAGATGTGTAGATGATTCTGGTGTAGAGGTGGAGGTTGTAGGAGTTCAGAGACCTATTTCCCTACGTATGATTTACGCTATGTAGCTTAAGAGATGCATACGTTAGGGATGTCAGCTTTTTACAGTTTTTAATAGTGACTTGGAGATGGAGGAGAGTTGAGAGACATCTCTTGATGATCATCCTTTATTGAGGGAGTATGCTGATTTTTTCCTTCTGAGATTCTGGGGATGCCACCTAAGCATGACATCGACTTCAAGATTGATCTTATTCCCAACCAAGAGCCCATCTCACAAGCTCCATACAGGATGACCACTCAGGAGCTTAAGGAGCTATGACTACAGTTGGAGGATTTGTTATCCAAGGGATTCATTCGACCTAGTGTCTCTCCTTGGGGAGCACCTATGATCTTTGTGAAAAAGAAGGATGGATCTGTTAGATTTAGGGCAGACAACTGAGAGGGGGGGTGAATTAGTTGTCCAAAACTTTCTTCCAATTAAACACTTAAATCCACTTTGTAATTCAGTAGCATGATAATAAATCAATCATGAAAACATAATGCATTAAATCAAGAGTAGAAACACATTGACACACAAGACACCAAGATTTTGACGTGGAAAACCTAGTTAAGGGAAAAACCATAGGGTGATTAACCCAAGATTGTATTCTTTGTTAGAAGAATAGAAAGAACAAAATGGCAAATGCCAATTATGGCTCACTGCCCAAGCACACTGCTCACAAGAGGCTCACTACCTACAAGAGACACATTGTCTATAGAATAATAAGTATCACATACTTGAACTAAAGAATAGCATCTTCACCATGCTTGGGTTAGTTCCATTTAAGCCCAATACTTCTACTCTACCTTTTTCTCTCTTCCATACTGCCACACTCTCATCTTCACAAGATCACTTTGAAATGACTTCACAATTCCTTATTTATATAAGACATCGACTTAGGAATGATCATCTAAGTCGGCAAACATTACAGAGAAAATACATAAATACATCATGACTAATTACAAAAGACTTCACATGGATCAACACATTGTCGGCCACACAGATCTGAGACTTCAATCTTCTTCTAGGAACACACCAATCTTTACATAACATCTTCAAGATCATCCGTAGGATGTGTAACTCATCCGGTCGGCCAAACTTAGGAAGAACACCATCATCTGAAAGTAATTCTTCAATTGTGAGCTCAAAATCCAATGTGAACCACCAAAATGAACTAGACATGATCCAAAGAACTCCACAAGCTTGCCTGAATCACCAAGAACATCCGCACTACATCTGCTTACTAAAATCCTTATCTCCTTCATCTGGAACCTCAAGAACACAGTTTGTCATCACTGTCACAATGAAATAGATGTTTACAGACCTCCAGACCATGAACCAATTGAGTTGTCAATTCACATTGAATTCCTAAACACTTCACCAAATCCACAAAATAGGATATTCCATTTCTGGATCTCACCGGACCTATCTGTATCACTCTATCACCCCTGAACATTTGCTATAACTAGTTTTACTTAAGTCACCATAACTTCTTCAGATCTTCATGCGGACCTCTGAAATCCTTTTTGGATCATCTTAAGACACATATCTACAAACCCTTTGAAGCGTATCCTCTGATCTTCATCTTATCTTGGATCTTTACCTTACTACCTTTAGTGTTCTTCTCTATTCCTGATATGACTAATTTTCTCAATATCCTCAGTACATAGCTCATCCAATCCTTATCATCAATGCAATAGGAGTATGTTGACATCAATGACAACAAGTTGGTTAGGCCCATACTTGAAACAATCTCCCGCTTTGTCATTGATGGCAACATATGATGTGAAAAATTGTTTTGACCATCAAGACAAGAACTTTTTCTCACTAACACAACTCCCCCTATCAACAACAACCATTCACATGTCTTCTCTTCCTTTACTACTCCCCCTTTGATCAGCAATCACTTGTTTTTCACATGTCTTCTCTCCCCCTTTGACATCAATGGCAAAGGGCACATACTTACAACTCCAACACTTCAGAATCATACCAGCTATTCCCCCTGAGTAGCAGCTCCCCATCATCAATCTAGACCACAAGATATGACTGTGATATCCACCGGACTGATGCACATCAGTGCATCTTAGTTCATCACTAGAGGAGTAATAACCCCTAACTTCTCCCTGCAATACTCAAAAGAGTCCTTAGGTAGAGGTTTAGTAAAGATATCTACAATTTGATCCTTGGAAGGCACAAATTCTAATCTAACTTCATTCTTGTTCACTTGCTCTCTCAAAAAGTGAAACTTGATGGATATATGTTTGGTCTTTGAATGCAACACCAGATTCTTTGAAATATTTATTGCACTTGAATTATCATAGAAAATTTTGATAGGTTCCTCATACTCCACTCTGATGTCTCTTAGCATTTGCTTCATCCACAAAACTTGAGTGCAACTACCTACTACTGCAATATATTCTACTTTTGCAGTGGATAGAGATATTGCCTCTTATTTCTTTCTCAGCCAAGAAACCAATCTCTTTCCCAAAAAGAATGCTCCACCACTAGTACTCTTCTGGTCATCCACATCTCCTGCCCAATCCGCATATGTATATGCATGAAGAGATAAATTATGATCTCTAGGATACCACAAACCATACTCAACTGTCCCTTTCAGATACCTAAAAATCCTCTTGATTGTCATGACATGAGATTCTCTAGGATCAGCTTGGAATCTAGTAACAAGACAAATGATATTCATAATATCAGGTCTAGTTTGAGTGAGATACAATAATCCTCCAATCATTTACCTGTACTTTTTCTGATCAGCCTTGGGAGAGTCATCATCTTTGCTCAATTTATATCCAGTTGCCATGGGAGTACTCATTGGTTTTGATTCTTCCATCTCAAATTTCTTCAACAATTCTTTCACATATTTGGTCTGAGAAATGAAGATTCCTTTCTTAGTTTGAATGATTTGTAGACCCAAGAAGAAATTCATTTCCCCAAGCATGGACATCTCAAATTCACTTTTCATTTAATTTACAAAAGTTTTGCACATACTATCTCTTCCTCCTAAAATGATATCATCAACGAACACTTCAACTATCAAGATATTTTCATGATCAATTTTGAAATACAAATTACTGTCAGCAGTAGCTTTGTTGAAGCCAATCTTCAAAAGATGTTTATCCAATCTTTCATACCAGGCTCTTGGGGCTTGCTTTAGTCCATACAGTGCTTTCTTCAACTTGCAGACCATATCACCATGATCAGACAATTGAAATCTATACAGTTGCTCAATCTATAATTCTTCTTCCAAGTCACCATTCAGGAAGGCAAACTTGACATCCATCTAATATACTTTGAAATCCTTGAAGGTAGCAAAAGCAAGAAATAATCTGACTGCTTCAATTCTTGCCACCGGAGCAAAAGTTTCTTCAAAATCAACTCCTTCTATTTGAGAGTAACCCTTGCAAACCAATCTGGCTTTATTTCTG
This sequence comes from Cunninghamia lanceolata, assembly GCA_027924645.1. NCBI lineage: Eukaryota > Viridiplantae > Streptophyta > Pinopsida > Cupressales > Cupressaceae > Cunninghamia > Cunninghamia lanceolata. The sequence continues at coordinate 9,871,936 of BSBN01000348.1, forward strand.
ATTACTTCACCAACTTCATTCAGTTTGTTCCGAAAGACCCATTTGGTTCCAATCACATTCTTGTTTTTAGGTCTGGGAACAAGATCCCATGTGTCATTCTTCTCAATTTACATTAGTTCTTCCTTCATTGCTTTAGTCCAGTTTTCATCATTGCAAGCTTCATTCACTGTCTTAGGTTCAACTTTTGAAATCAGACAATACTCTTCTAAATCTTGAGCAATCCTTCGTCTTGTTTGTACCCTTTTTCTTTTATCACCTATGATCTGATCTTCAGAGTGGTTCAGTCTTACATACTTGGGAACTTTGGGAGTTTCTTGCACTTCTGATTCTTGAATAGGTTCAATCACACTTATCTCTTCTTGCTGATTTACTGGATCAATCTGAATCTGAATTTCAGAAGGGGCTTGGACTCCTTGAATTAGAACATCACTCTGATCATCTTCATCATATTCATAAAACCTTGAGGGTTTTTCAATTCCTTCATCAACCTTCACATTTGTCCTTTCTATAATCTTTCTCAGTCTCTTGTTATAACACAGGTATGCTTTTCTTTGAGTAGAATAACCCAAGAATATTCCTTCATCACTTCTAGCATCAAATTTGCCTAAATCTTCCTCTCTTTTAATGTAACATTTGCTATTGAAGACTTTGAAATACTTCACAGTAGGAGTGATGCCAAACTAGAGTTCATAAGGAGTCTTACCAGTATTGCTTCTGATTTGAACTTGATTAAGAGTGTAGACTGTAGTGCTCACAGCTTCTCTCCAGTAGATCTGAGGAACATTTGCTTCCATCATCATGGTTCTAGATGCTTCTTGGATGATCCAGTTCTTTCTTTCCACTACTCCATTTTGTTGTGGAGTCCTAGGAGCAGACAATTCTCTTCTTATTCCATGCTTCTCACAGAATTCTATGAACTCACCGGATGTGAATTCTCCACCTCTATCAGACCTTAGACATTTTATGTTCAATCCAATTTCATTCTCCACCATAGCCTTCAATATTTTGAATTTCTCAAAAGCCTCTAATTTCTCCTTTAGAAAAGTTACCCACATCATCCGGGAGTAGTCATCAATTAATAACATGAAGTATCTATCACCTTGCACACTCCTGATTCTTGTCGGACCACATAAATCAGTATGAACTAAGTCCAATAATCTTGTAGAAGAATGTTCCTTACTTTTGAATGTAACTCTGCTTTGCTTTCCTAACTGACATTCTTTACACAAGTTGTTAGAAGGTTTCACTAGTCTTGGAAGATCTCTAACAGCCTGGGTGTTGCTTATTTTAATGATATTATCAAATTCACATGACACATTCTTCTATGCCACAACCAACTTTGATCAATTTGAACAAATAAACAACTATTACCAGCACCAACCAAGTGGAAGATGTTACCTTTAGTCTGAGTACCAAATGTAATCTTTGTCCTAGAGCTTTCAAAGATCATAGCCTTTGTCCACCAACTGTCCAACACTGAGAAGATTGTGCTTCAAACCTTCAACATACAGTACATTACTGGTTTTGTTCTTTCCATCAAAAGAAATAGTTCCTCTACCTCTGATTCTACTAGCAGAATTATCATCAAATTTTACCAATCCTCCTTCATACCTTTCTAAATCTATAAACTTGTTTTTGTCACCTGTCATATGGTGGGAGCATCCACTATCAAGGACCCAATCATCCTTTTCTTCAACTTGGGCAGCCAAAGCTTTTTCCATAATTTTATGATTGAGGGATTCATAGGGCATTGGATCTTCTTCCTTGATGGCAATAAACACCCAGTCACTTCCGGATTTGTTTCATGTCTCTGATTCATTATCTGTTACTCCTTCATCATCATCATCTTCATGAACATAGTAGCATTTCTTTTGGAACCTTGATTTGTTAGGGCTTGGCCTTGAGAATCTTTTCAGACACCTTGAGGTAAAATGACCAATCTTATTGCAGTTAAAACACTTAAAAGGAAATTTCCCTTCATACTTACTGGATCCTCTTGGCAGTCTTTTTACAATAAGGGCTTGAAGTTGAGCACTTTTTGCTTCCTCTTCTTCCAGGTCTTTTCTTGCTTTTTCATACCATGATAGTTTCCTCGAAGAGTTCTCTCTCGGATCAAACCTTTGTTTTCCTTTCACAGAGGCACTAGTTTTGAATGCAGATTCAATCTTGGGGGGGCATCTCCAAACTTGGTCAATTCAAATGTAGCCAATTTACCAACCAATTGATCTTTTGTGACATCTGAATGAGCTCTGAATTCTTCAATGGTAGCAACCTTGTATTTGTAAGAATCAGGAAGAGATCTGAGAACTTTGCCAACAATCTCATCTTCATCCAATACTCCACCAGCACATCTAATGACACAAACAAGCTCATTTACTCTAGTCATAAATGTAGTGATATTTTCATCTTCTCTCATCTTCAGGTTTTTGAATTTTCCCTTTAGACTTTATAGCCTGGCACATTTCACATACTTGTCTGCTTCATGCAGAAGTTCCAATTTTTGCCAAATCTCATGTGCAGTTTTTAGCTTAACAACATTTATCAGTTCTGAATCAGATATAGCACTTAGAAGAGCTTCTCTAGCTCGTAGATTGTTTTCAGCATCTCTAATTTCATCTATGGTTGTTGGACCATTTTGTGGAGGAGTATACTTCTTTGAAGCCAAGATCCAATACTACATTCCCGTACATTGCAAGTGGCATTCCATGCGACTCTTCCAAAGAGTGTAATTGATTCCATCAAACCTTGGACTATCCTTCTTGTAAGATGACATCCTAGATCTCCTCAAGCAGTTAAGCTCTTTGAGAGGAACTTGGCTCTGATACCAATTGTTAGATTTAGGGTAGACAACTGAGAAGGGGGTGAATCAGTTGTCCAAAACTTTCTTCCAATTAAACACTTAAATCCACTTTGTAATTCAGTAGCATAATAATAAATCAATCCTAAAAACATATTACATTAAATCAAGAGTAGAAACACATTGCCACACAAGACACCAAGATTTTGACATGGAAAACCTGGTTAAGGGAAAAACTATGGGGTGATTAACCCAAGATTGTATTCTTTGTTAGAAGAATAGAAAGAATGAAATGGCACATGCCAATTAGGGCTCACTGCCCGAGCACACTGCCTACAAGAGACACATTGTCTACAGAATAATAAGTATCACATACTTGAAATGAAGAATAGCATCTTCACCATGCTTGAGTTAGTTCCATTTAAGCCCAATATTTCTACTTTGTCTTTGTCTCTCTTCCTCACTACGACACTCTCATCTTCACAAGATCACTTTGAAATGACTTCATAATTCCTTATTTATACAAGACATTGACTTAGGAATGATCATCGAAGTTGGCAAACATTACAGAGCAAATACATAAATACATCATGACTAATTATAAAAGACTTCATGCGGATCAACACACTGTCAGCCACACAGATCTGAGACTTCAATCTTCTTCTAGGAACATGCCAATCTTCACATAACATCTTCAAGATCATCTGCAAGATGTGTAACTCATCCGGTCAGCTAGAGTTAGGAAGAACACCATCATCCAGAAGTAATTCTTCAATTGTAAGCTGAAACTCCAAAGCAGACCACCAACATGAACTGGACACAATCCAAAGACCTTCACAAGCTTGCCTGAATCACCAAGAACATTTGCACTACATCTACTTACTGAAATCCTTATCTCCTTCATTTGGAACCTCAAGAACACAGTCTGTCATCACTGTCACAATGAAATAGATGCTTGTGGACCTCTAGACCATGAACCAATTGAGCTGTCAATTCACATTGACTTCCGAAACACTTCACCAAATCCGCAGAACATGATATTGCATTTATGGATCTCACCGAACCTATCTGTATCACTCTGTCACCTCTGATCATCTGCCAGAACTGATTTTACTTAAGTGGCCATAACTTCTTTAGATCTTCATGTGGACCTTTGAAATCTTTTTTGGATCATCTTAAGACACATATCTACAAACCCTTTGAAGCGCATCCTCGGATCTTCATCTTATCTTGGATCTTTACCTTACTGTATTCATTTTTCTTCTCTGTTCCTTATATGACTAATTTTCTCAATATCCTTAGCACACAACTCATCCAATCCTTATCATCAATGCAACATGAGTATGTTGACATCAATGACAAATTGGTTAGGGCCATACTTGCAATAGGATCTCTATGGTTGTGCATCGATTATCAACATCTCAATAAGGTGACAGTGAGGAATAGATACCCCTTGCCTCGGATTGATGATTTGTTTGATCAGATTAAGGGAGCCAAGGTGTTCTCTAAAATTAACCTTAAGTAAGGATATCATCAGTTGCAAATATTTGAGGCAGATATTCAGAAAATGGTATTTCGTACCTGTTATGGGCATTATGAGTTCACAGTAGTACCATTCAAGTTGACGAATGCACCTTCAGTTTTCATGAGCCTGATGAATGGTGTTTTTCGCACTTATCTCAATAGGTTTGTCCTTGTGTTTCTAAATGATATATTGATCTATTCGAGGACTATGGAGGAGCATGAGGAACATTTGGGTCAGGTGTTGTATTGTCTGAGAGAAAATCAGCTTTATGCTAATTTGTTGAAATGTGAATTCTTTCAAACAGGGGTGAAGTATTTGAGTCATGTCATCTCTGGAGAGGGTATTGCGGTGGATCCTTCGAAGATCCAAGCTATTATGGATTGGCCTACACCTACTAATGTTTCTGAGGTCTGTAATTTTATGGGTTTGGAAGGCTACTATCACCATTTTGTTATGGGGTTTTCAAGGATTGCTCATCCTATTACTTCTCTTTAGAGGAAAGGGAAGAAGTTTGTTTGGTCAGAGCAGTGTTAGGCAACTTTTTAAACCCTTAAGGAGTAGTTGACTAGTCCACCTATTTTAGTAGTTCCTAATCCTACCAGGGATTTTGTTGTTTGTACAGATGCTTCTTTGGAAGGTTTAGCAGTAGTTCTGATATAGGATGGTCGCGTGATTGCTTATGAGTCTCACAAACTCAAGGATCACAAATTGAACAATCCCACTCATGATTTGGAGTTGGCTACAATTGTGCATGCCTTGGTGAGGTGGAGGCATTTTCTCTTAGGGCATCGGTTTGAGCTACATAGTGATCATCGTAGCTTGCATTATATTTTCACGTAGCCAAACTTGAATGCAAGGTAGAGGCATTGTGGAGTTCTTGTGCAAGTATTACTTTGAGGTCAAGTATATTCAGGGAAAAGAGAATGTGGTAGCATATGCTCTTAGTCATCAGTGACATGAGATCTCAGCAATCTCTCTCACAGTTGACTTGAGAGGTCAGATTCTCACAGTACTTCCTATTGACAGTTAGTGCCAGGAGGTGAGATCCAAGATTGAGTCTGGTAGACCTTTGGAGGGTAGATTCTCCGGTTACTCTCTTGACTCAGATTGTCTTTTGTGACATTTGGGTCATATCTATGTTCCTAGTTCTAAGGGTCTTCATACCCTAGTGTTGTTTGAGGTGCATCAGGCACCTTATTCTGCTCATCTAGGTGTCAAGAAGATGCATGCAGATCTGCGTCAGCTGTACTTTTGGAGTGGCATGAAGCAGAATATTACTGATTTTGTGTCGAGGTGTCTTGAGTGTCAGAGGGTGAAGGTGGAGCATCACCACCCTGTAGGTCTTTTACAGCCTCATTTGATTCCAGAGTGGAAGTAGGATATCATTTTGATAGAATTCATTATTGGTTTGCCGGTATCCCCTCGTCGACACGATGCTATTATGGTCACTGTGGATAGGTTGATGAAGGTAGCTCACTTCTCTCATGTCCATTTATCTTATAATGCTACTATAGTAGCCATACTATTCGTGGAGGACATCGTTAGACTTCATGGGATTCCTCATAAGATCATCTCCAATAGGGATCCAGTGTTCACTTCCACTCTTTGGACTTCTCTGCAACATGCCTTGGGGACATAGCTAAACTTTAGTTCAGCCTACTATCCTGAGACTGATGGACAGACCGAGAGGGTTAATCAGGTTCTCAAGGCTATGCTTAGGATGTATGTGATGGATTGGCAGAGTCGTTGGGAGGACTACTTGTACATGGTGGAGTTTGCCTATAATAATGGGTATCACAATTCTATCAGCATGTCTCCATTTTAGGCTTTGTATGGTCACCCTTGTAGGACCCCTCTGAGTTGGAATCATCTCGAGGATAGGGTTCTTCTTGGTCTAGATATGCTTAGAGATATGGAGCAGCAGGTCAAGAGGATTAGAGAGCATTTGGTGGTAGCTTAGGATAGATAGAAGAAATATGCAAATGCTCATAGGATTGATCGATAGTTTTCAGTTGGAGATCGGGTGTTCTTGCGTGTGTGACTGTGAAAGAGTCTGATCCATTACGGAAAGGGCTCTAAGCTAGCACCACACTTTGTTGGACCTTTTGAGGTGTTGGAGAGGATCAGTCATGTTGCTTATCATCTTGCTTTTCCACCCAGTCTTTCACGTATCCATGATGTGTTTCATGTTTCTGTACTTAGACCTTACTATCCTAATATTGCTCATGTTCTTGATTGGACTACTCTACAGGTAGAGGATGGGCAGTTGGCTTTGGATCCCATAGGCATTCTATAGCATAGGAGACTTGTTCTCAGGGGTAGAGACATGGAGCAAGTTAGGGTCTAGTGGGATCCTAATGACGATACTTCTGCTACCTAGGAGGATGCTTCTAGGATGAGAGAGTTATACCCTTGCTTGTTTGTAGGCTTCCAGGAGTAAGCCTGACTCTAGGGGGAGGATGTAATGCCCCCTCATTTTTGGCTTCTGATAGTTGTTAGTTCTACATTACTCTTTGTTTGATCTAAGACAGTTGTTAGTTCTTCCATTGCATCCAGACAATTCTAAGACATTTGAGTTATTGGGCCTATGGTTTATGCTTATTTTGATCATGATAGACTATGTTCGACTAATTTAGTTCTGACATGTAGTATGAGTTTATGATGACATTGTTGTTATTCCAGTTATGATGAGATGGACATGTTTAGTGATGGTTTAATATCATCATGTTTTATGCATCTAATTTTTAAATAGAAATGGTTATAGTTTTGTTTTAGACCAGGGATAGTGTAGTACTACTAGGTCTGAGCACCCTACTATGCCGTGATTCTCTGACTCAGTGTGTGTTTGATATGTATGTAGTTGATCATATACAACCCAGTGTTCTTATGCAGGTTGCAGGTACTGATGAGTGCCAAGTTGCACTCATGAAATATATCTTTTTGCCTCTCTTTTTCTCCTTCCTGAGTCCATCTTTTTTAATGTCTGCACCCAAATAAGCTAGCAAGATCATTTTATTTAATAATTAATTGAGATAGATTACTTAAGATTATAATTTCTGATGGAGTGACTAATGTGCATGGAATTGATGGAAAAATGTAGAAACTTCTCTCTTTTTGAATCAACAGGTGTAGATGCCAGGAAGAACAATTTTGTGCATCTCTGGAGATAGTTTTCAATGATCTCTAGAGGCAATACCAAAGGACCATGCCACCTAAAGTTTTGAAGAATGAGGAAGGACTCTCCGAAGCTCTGCAAGAGTCTAGAGCATCTCTAGAGCTGAACATATCTCTAGAGCTATAGACATATCTCTGGGGCTGCAGATAGGAACAATTGTCTCTAGCACCTCCTGAGAGCAGGGCATATTTCCAACATAGCTGCTGACTAGGCACTCTCAGCAGTGATCATAATACCCCTTATTTCACTCAAATCATCACCTGAGTGGTGATGGGTCATCTTTAGTTAAATTACTGGAGTTTTATCTTTTCAAAGTTTTTGCATGAGTTATGATGGAACTGATTCAATACCCTTATTTTCAGAGCCTCAATGCCCAAATGTATTAAGACTCAGACTTAGATTTTGAGTGGACTTCTGTTCCACTCAAGTCTACTTTTATTTGCATGATTTTCTTTCATAATTAAAATAAAGAGATGGATGTCATCTTATAGAAGAATAGATAGATAGGTTAAGTGATGTGTCGTCACTCTTTGGATATATACTTGTAGAAACAGCAAAAGAAATATACAATGATTGAATTATTCTAATTCTCAAAAAAAAGTCTCAGTTCTATGTTAGCAATATTTTCATGAATGCAGAGTGAATGAATTGGATTGAATCTAGTTACAATCTTCTGTGCTGATTTCTTACTATAGCCTTCAGCCCCAAGGGTGTGGAGCAAGGGCCCACTCTCACCACTAAGGCAGGAGGCTAGTACCATTGTTTTATTAATTCATCTTTTTGTTATGCAAAGTATTTACTAATTTTGATAGGTAGATGCATGTTACTGTTTTAAGATTGCTTTGAGTAAATTTCCTGTTTTATCCTATTTTTAGTATTCCTTAAATTTATTTAGTAAGTAGATAGATTAATCTTTTCAAGTTAATAGAAGCAATTTAGATTAGTTAGGAAAACTGATAACTATAGAATCACTAGTTGCAAACAGCCATGGACACAGCCCCTGGATTATTGACATCTGAAAAAGAGATTAAATGATGAGGTGCAGTGACACCTTGTCATTTTTGGCACCGTTTTTGGGGATGTATTGTGTTAATTAGGGAAATTGAGTTAAAACAATTTTTAGGATAGATCTGTATGGTTAGAGCTAGAGATTTGAAAGGAAGATATATCAAGCAGACACCCCAACAACAAGCTTTACTAACTGGACCCTCCAACACACAAGGTCAAGCACAAAATGAACCAGTTAGTCAACCACCTTTACCAGTTCAGCCTATACCAAACCCACGGAATAAACAGGGAGTAGCTTTTACATGACAGAACAAGAAAATCTAGCTAGAATTAATGCTATATATTCAAATAATCTCCAGCCGCGTTATGAGAAAGCATTCCCAAGATCATCTCCTCCAACTATAGTTGAAGTAACCAATGATGAGGAACCTGAAGATTCATCCACTCAACCCCTGGAGGAGATTACTAACAAAAAAGTGTTAAAAGGATCATCCTTGGACAACTCCGGAGAACGTTCCTAAACATAATTCTGACAATAGCTCTAGAGATGCTCCAGAGATGGAAAAACTAGCACCATACCTAGAACGGCTTAAACAGATTGTTCCCTAGAAAAAGATCTTGCAAAAACAAATCCAAACCAACCTGGAATCAGAACTTTTATGAGAAATCAAGCAACTAAACATTGAAATTCCTCTCCTCCAGGCAATTAGAGATGTTCCAGAACTAAATTTGTTAATTAAACAGTATTGTATCAAAACACAGGGTAGGAAGAAAAACTTTCCCTCCATAATATAGGTGGAAGGAAAAGTAGTAGATCTATTGATGGGAGAAATTCTCCTCCCAAAATATGGAGACCCTGGAAACCCTATCATAACTATTTTCATCTCAAGAGTAGAAATTTCAAATGTTCTAGTTGATTTAGGAGCAACAATTAGTGTGATGACAGTCCACACAATCAACAAATTAGCTCTATCAGGTATCCAATCCACAACTGCAATTCTTCAACTTGCTGACTAGTTAGTAGCTATTCCAAAAGGAGTAATCACTGATGTACCAGTTGTGATAGATTCATGGGAATTTTTAGTGGACTTCCTGATACTAGAACCTAGAAACCAGAGAAACACTTATCCACTGATCTTAGGAAGACCATGGCTAGCTACAGCAGCAGCATTTATTGATTGTCAAACTGGGGATATGGTCATTTCTAATGGGATAGATTTAAAGAAAATATCTCTGTATCCTCCAGCTAAACCATCAATACATTATACAGGAAGAGTATGGGTGGATGAGCTAGACAACAATAACAACAGTGCCTTAGTAGATATGGTAACCATCAAGGAACATCTAGGAGAATTAGAAGAAGTATACTATGATACAACAGAAGACTTCACTCACATCCTAATTAATAAGGATGTGATGGAACTCGCCCAAGATCCGAGAGAACTTCTTACTTCTTCTCATTGTACTCTCGCCAACATTATTCCTTGTGGGGAAACATTTTACAGAGACTTAGCCACTTTCCATATGTTGCTTCCACATTCTTGTCCTCTCAATACCATGACTCCTATGTGTGGATTGACTACATCTATGGATCAAATCACAAAACAGGTCATGATTTTACCAGGGAAAACACTTAATATCAATACTCAGTTAACAGCCAATCAAGAAGAAAAACTCATCCAACTTCTTATTTCCATTCACCATATTTTGCTTGGGAATACCAAGATATGAAAGGCATACCTCCTGAAATCAGTACCCATCATATATACACTGAGGATATAAAACCTATTAGACAACCCCAGAGAAGATTGAATCTTGCTTTAAAGGACATTGTCAAAACTGAAATAGAAAAATTACTTCAAGCAGGGTTCATATATCCAATCTCAGATAGTCAACGGGTCTCATCCCTTGTCATAGTGCCTAAAAAGAATGGGAAATGGAGGGTGTGTATTGATTATAGAGAACTCAACAAGGCCACAAAAAAGGACTACTTTCCCTTACCATTCATTGACCAAGTTCTGGACAATCTTGCTGGGAGAAAGTATTTTTCTTTTCTCAATGGATTCAGTGGGTATAATCAAATTCAAGTAGCACTTGAGGACTGGGACAAAACCACCTTCACATGCTCTTGGGGAACCTTTGCTTACAAAGTTCTTCCCTCTGGGCTATGCAATGCCCCAGCTACATTTCAGAGACTTGTTTTAGCTATTTTTGCTGAACTAGCTAATGAATGCATGGAGGTCTATATGGATGACTTTACTGTGTATGGGGATAATTTTGAGGAAGCTCTCACAAACCTTGAGAAAGTACTGAAATGCTATGAGAAAAATCAATTATCCCTTAGCCATGAAAAGTGCTTCATGATGGTGGAGGAAGGAATTGTTTTGGGACACCATATTTCAGAGAAAGGGATCAAAGTGGATCAAAACAAGATAGAGGTAATCACACAGTTGCCTTCACCCAAAAATTAGACAGATGTTAGAAGTTTTCTGGGTCATGCAGGCTACTATAGGAGGTTCATAGAAAATTTCAGCAGAATACCTACCCCCCTGTTTACCCTATTTAACAAAGACATGAAATTTCTGTGGACAGAAGAATGTCAATCAACATTTGAAACCTTGAAAGAGAAGCTTACTATCACACCAATTTTAAGAGGACCAAATTGGACCTTGTCATTTCACATATAGACTGATGCTTCAAATGAGTCAATTAGGGCAGTTTTAGGACAAAAGGAGGAAGGAGAAAGTATGCATGCCATTTATTACATTAGTAAAAACCTTACCTCTATAGAAAGAAACTATACAACAACTGAAAAAAATTCTTGACAGTCATCTATGCTATAAACAAATTTAGGCATTACATCACTAGATATAAGATATTTGTACACACTAATCATTGAGCCATCAAGTACCTAATGAATAAACCAGTAGTGGGTGCAAGGATCATCAGGTGGTTATTGCTATTACAGGAATTTGATATTACCATAGTTGATAATCCAGGAAATTTTAATTTGGTTGCTGACTTTTTGTCAAGATTGCATACAGGGGGAGAGAACCAACCAGTGGAGGACAAGTTCCCAGATGAACATCTTTTTGCTATATCCTCTACTGCACCTTGGTTTGCTGACATAACTAATCTTTTAGCTATAGGCTTGTATCCATCCCATTTTACTTCAAAACAAAGAAAACGTTTGGTTAAAGAAAGTTTATCTTACAAATGGTTGAATGGTTTACTATTTAAATGTGGTCCTAATTTCATTCTACACAGGTGTTTAAAAGCTAATGAGATTTTTGATGTGTTGAGAGTGTTGCAAGTATGGGTCTAACTAGTGTTGTCATTGATGTCAACATACTCATGTTGCATTAATGAGAAGGATTGGATGAGCTGTGTGCTGAGGATATTGAGAAAATTAGTCTCAATCAGGAACACTGATGACAACAAGGTAAAAGTCTAAGATAGGTTAAGGATCAGAGGATGTAGTTTAAAGGGTTTGTAGATATAAGTCTTGAGATGCTCCAGTCAAGTTTTCAGAGGCCCACATGAAGATATGAAGAAGTTATGGTCGCTCAAGTAGAACTGGTTCCGACAGGTGTTTAAAGGTGACAGAGTGACACAGATAGGTCCGGTGAGATCTGGAAATGTATTATCCCATTTTGCGGATTCGAGGAAGTGTTGAGGACATCCTTGTGAAGTGTCAAGTAGATTAGTTCATGGTTCGAAGGTCTGGAAGAACCTATTCCTTTGTGACAGTGATGACAGACTATGTTCTTGAAGTTTCAGATGAAGGAGAGAAGAATCCCAATAAGCGGATGAAGTGCAGATGTTCTTGGTGATTTAGGAAAGGTTGTGGTGATCTTTGGATCATGTCTAGTTCATGTTGGTGGTCTATATTGAAGTTAGAATTCACATTTGAAGAATAACCACCAGATGCTAGTGTTCTTCTTAAGACTAGCCGACCAGATGTATTACACGTCTTGTAGATGTTCTTGTAGGTGTTTGCCGACTTAGACGATTCTTCCTAAGTCGATGTCTTGTATAAATAAGGGAATGTGAAGTCATTCTAAAGTGTGTCTTGTGGAGATGAGAGTGTGGTAGCGAAGAAGAGAGTGAAAGACAGAGCAGAAGTTTTTAGGCTTAAATGGAACTGATCCAAGCATGGTAAAGATGCTATTCTCTAGCTCAAGTTTGTAATACTTGTTACTTTGTAGACAATGTGTCTCTTGTAGGTAGTGAGCCTCTTGTGAGCAGTGTGCTCAGGCAGTGATCCCTAATTGGCATGTGCCATTTGTTCTTTCTATTCTTCTAATAGAGAATACAAACTTCAGTTAATCACCCCGTGGTTTTTCACTTAACCGGATTTTCCACCTCAAAATCTTGGTGTCTTATGTGTTGATGAGTTTCTGCTTGTTGTTTAATTGCATTATGTTTTATGATTGATATATTGCTAATTACTAAGAAGATTTAAGTGAGAAATAAGAGAAAGTTTTGGACAACTGATTCACCCCCCCTCTCAGTTGTGTGCCCTAAGTCTAACAATTGGTATTAGAGCTAAGTTCCTCTAAAAAGAGCTTAACCGCTTGAGGAGATCCAGGATGTCGTCTTACAAGAAGGACAACCCGAAGTTTGATGGAACAAATTTCAATCTATGGAAAGGTCGCATGAAGTGTCACTTGCAATGCATGGGTTCGGCATACTAGACCATGGTTACAACACAGTATGTACCTCCACAGGTGGTCCAAAAGCTACAAATGAAATCATAGATGCTGAAAATAATCTACGGACTATAGAAGCTCTTCTAAGTGCATTATTTGATACAGAGCTCTCAAATGTTATTGACATACCAACTGCTTGTGAGATTTGGAAAAAAATGGAATTTTTGCATTAAGGAGATCAGTATGTTAAATGTGCAAGGTTACAAAGTCTGAAAGGGAAATTTGAAAACCTGAAGATGAGAGATGATGAAAATATTACTACTTTTATGCCAAGAGTAAATGAACTTGTTTGTGGAATTAGAAATGCTGGTGGAGTCTTGGATGAAAATGAGATTGTTGGCAAGATTCTCAGATCCCTTCCCACTTCTTACAAAATCAAGGTTGCTGCCATTGATGAATTCAGAGCCCATACAAATGTCACAAGAGATCAATTGGCTGGCAAGTTGGCTGCATTTGAAATGTCCAAGTTTGGAGATGATCCCCCCAAGACTGAATCTGCGTTCAAAGCCAGTGCCTCTGTAAAAGGTAAATGAAGGTTTGATCTAGGAGAGAACTCATCAAGGAAACTATCATGGTATGAAAAAACAAGAAAAGACCTGGAAGAAGAAGAAGTAGAAACTGCTCAACTTGAAGCCCTCATTGCAAAGAGACTGCCAAGAGGATCTGGTAAGTATGAAGGAAAATTGCCTTTTAAGTGTTTTAACTGCAATAAGATTGGTTATTTTGCCTCAAAATGTTCAGAAAGATTTTCAAGGCAAAATACCAACAGATCAAGGTTCTAAAAGAATTGTTACTATGTTCATGAAGAAGATGATAATGAAGGAGTAACAGATGATGAATCAAAGACAGGAAACAAATCTAGAAGTGAATGGGTGTTTATTGTCATCAAGGAAGAAGAACCAATATCCTCTATATCTATCAATCATAAAGTTGTAGAAAGAGCTCTGGCTGCCCAAGTTGAAGAAAAGGATGATTGGGTCATTGACAGTGGTTGCTCTCACCATATGATAGGTGACAAAAACAAGTTCATAGATTTGGAAAGGTATGAAGGAGGAGTGGTGAAGTTTGGTGATAATTCTGCTGGTAGAATTAGAGGAAGAAGAACTATTTCTTTTGATGGAAGGAACAAAACTGGTAATGTTCTATATGTTGAAGGCTTGAAGCATAATCTTCTCAGTGTTGGACAGTTGGTGGACAAAGGCTATGATCTCCAATTCAAGAATGGAAAATGCAAGATCTTTGAAAACTCAGGAATAGAGATTGTATCCGGTACCCAAACTAAAGGTAATATCTTCCACTTGGTTGGCACTGGTAAAAGTTGCTTATTTGTTCAAGTTGATTAGAGTTGGTTATGGCATAGGAGAATGTGTCATGTGAATTTTGATAATATAATCAAGATAAGCAATACTCAGGTTGTAAGAGATCTTCCAAAATTGGTGAAACCTACTAATAGCTTGTGTAAAGAATGTCAGTTAGGCAAGCTGAGCAGAATCACATTCAAGAGTAAGGATCAATCTTCTACCAGATTATTGGACTTAGTTCAAACTGATCTATGTGGTTCGACAAGAATCAAGAGTGTACAAGGTGATAGATATTTCATGCTATTAATTGATGACCATTCCTAGATGATGTGGGTTACCTTTCTAAAAGAGAAATCAGAAGCTTTTGAGAAGTTCAAAATTTTCAAGGCTATGGTAGAAAATGAAACCAGATTAAAATTAAAATGTCTAAGGTCTGATAGAGGTGGTGAATTCACATCTAGTGAGTTCATAGACTTTTGTGAAAAGCATGGTATAAAGAGATAGTTGTCTGCTCCTAGGACTCCACAGCAGAATGGAGTAGTGGAGAGAAAGAACTGGACCATCCAGGAAGCATCTAGGACAATGATGATGGAAGCAAACGTTCCTCAGATGTTTTGGAGAGAAGCTGTCAGTACTGCAGTCTATACTCTCAATAGAGTTCAAATTAGAAGCAATACCGGTAAGACTCCTTATGAACTTTGGTTTGGCATCACTCCTATTTTGAGGTATTTCAGAGTGTTTGGTAGCAAATGTTACATTAAAAGAGATGAAGATCTAGACAAGTTTGATGCTAGAAGTGATGAAGGAATTTTCTTGGGTTACTCCACTCAAAGAAAAGCATACCGGTGTTACAATAAGAGACTAAGAAAGATGATAGAAAGTACAAATGTGAAGGTTGATGAGGAATTGAGAAACCTTCAAGGTTTTACGAATATGATGAAGATGATCAGAATGGTGTTCTGACTCAAGGAACCCAAACTCCTTTTGGTACTTAGAATCAAACAGATCTGGTAATTTAGGGAGAAGAGATGAATCATAATGAGCCTGATCAAGAATTAGAAGTGCAGGAAACTCCCAAAGTTCCCAGGTATGTAAGACTGAACCACTCTGAAGATCAGATCATAGGTGATAAAAGCAAAGGAGTTCTAACAAGAAGGAGAATTGCTTAAGATTCAGAAGAGTACTGTTTGACTTCAAAAATTGAACCGAAGATAGTGAATGAAGCTTGCAATGATGTAAACTGGACTAAAGTAATGGAGGAAGAGCTGATGCAAATAGAGAAAAATCACACTTGGGATCTTGTTCCCAGACCTAGAAACAATAATGTGATTGGAACCAAATGGGTCTTCCGGAACAAACTAAATGAAGTTGGTGAAGTAATTAGAAATAAAGCCAGATTGGTCTGCAAAGGTTACTCTCAAATAGAAGGAATTGATTTTGAAGAAACTTTTGCTCTAGTGGCAAGAATTGAAGCAGTTAGATTATTTCTTGCCTTTGCTGCCTTTAAGGATTTCAAGGTATATCAGATGGATGTCAAGTCTGCCTTTCTAAACGGTGACTTAGAAGAAGAAGTGTATATAGAGAAACCGGATGGATTTCAATTGTCTGATCATGGTGATATGGTCTGCAAGTTGAAGAAGGCAATGTATGGATTGAAGCAAGCCCCAAGAGCTTGGTATGAAAGATTGGATAAGCATCTTTTGAAGATTGGTTTCAACAAAGGTACTACTGACAGTAACTTATATTTCAAAATTGATCATGAAAACATCTTGATTGTTGAAGTATTTTTTCATGATATCATCTTTGAAGGAAGAGATAGTATGTGTAAAACTTTTGCAAATCAAATGAAAAGTGAGTTTGAGATGTCTATGCTTGGTGAAATGAATATCTTCTTGGGTCTACAAATTACTCAAACAAAGAAAGGAGTCTTCATTTCTCAGAACAAATATGTGAAAGAATTGTTGAGGAAATTTGGGATGGAAGATTCAAAGGTAATGAATACTCCCATGGTAACCAGATGTAATTTTGAGAAAAGATGATGACTCTCCTAAGGTAGACCAGACAAAGTATAGATCAATGATTAGAGGATTGTTGTATCTCACTCAAACTAGACCAGATATAATGCAGGTTGTTGGTCTTGTTGCTAGATTCTAGGCTGATCCTAGAGAATCTCATGTCATGGCAATCAAGAGGATTTTTAGATATCTAAAAGGGATAGTTGAGTATGGTTTGTGTTATCCTAGAGATCATGATTTCTCTCTTCATGCATATACATATGTAGATTGGGCAGGGGATGTGGATGACCAGAAGAGTAACAGTGGTGCAACATTCTTTTTGGGAAAGAGATTGGTTTCTTGGCTAAGCATGAAACAAGAGGCAATATCTCTGTCTACAATTGAAGCAAAATACATTGCAGCAGCATGTAGTTGTACTTAAGTTTTGTGGATGAAGTAGATGCTAAGAGATATCAAAGTAGAGTATGAGGAGCCTATCACAATCTTCTGTGATAATTCAAGTGCAATAAATATATCTAAGAATCTGGTGTTGCATTCTAAGACTAAGAATATATCTAATAAGTTTCACTTTCTGAGAGAGCAAGTGAACAAGGATGAAGTCAGACTGGAGTTTGTGCCTTCCAAGGATAAGATTGCAGATATCTTTACTAAACGTCTTCCTAGGGACTCTTTTGAGTATCTCAGGGAGAAGTTAGGGGTTATTGCCCCTCTGGTGATGAACTAAGGTGCACTGAGGTGCATCAGTCTGGTGGATGTCACAGTCATATCTTGTGATCTAGATTGATGGGAGTTGCTACTCAGGGGGAGCAGCAGGTATGATTCTGAAGTATTAGAGTTGCAAGTATGAGCCCTTTGCCACTAATGTCAAAGGGGGAGAGAAGACATGTGAAAAACAAGTGGTTGATGATCAAAGGGGGAGCAGTAAAGGAAGAGAAGACATGTGAATAGTTGTTGCTGATAGGGTGAGTTGTGACAATAAGGAGAAGTTCTTGTCTTGATGGTTTTTCACATCATATGTTGCCATTAATGACAAAGGGGGAGATTGTTGCAAGTATGGGTCTAACCAGTGTTGTCATTGATGTCAACATACTCATGTTGCATTAATGAGAAGGATTGGATGAGCTGTGTGTTGAGGATATTGAGAAAATTAGTCTCAATCAAGAATAGTGATGAACAGTGATGACAACAAGGTAAAAGTCCAAGATAGGTTGAGGATCAGAGGATGTGGTTTAAAGGGTTTGTAGATATAAGTCTTGAGATTCTCCAGTCAAGTTTTTAGAGGTCCGCATGAATATCTGAAGAAGTTATGGTAATTCAAGTAGAACCAGTTCTGGCAGGTGTTTCGAGGTGATAGAGTGACACAGATAGGTCCCGTGAGATTTGAAAATGTATTATCCCATTCTGCGGATTTGAGGAAGTGTTGAGGACATCCTTGTGAAGTGTCAAGTAGATTGGTTCATGGTTTGAAGGTCTGAAAGAACCTATTCCTTTGTGACAGTGATGACAGACTATGTTCTTGAAGTTTCAGATGAAGGAGAGAAGAATTCCAGTAAGCAAATGAAGTGCGGATGTTCTTGGTGATTTAGGAAAGGTTGTGGTGATCTTTGGATTGTGTCCAGTTCATGTTGGTGGTCTGCATTGAAGTTAGAGTTTGCATTTGAAGAATAACCACCAGATGTTGGTGTTCTTCCTGAGACTGGCTGACCAGATGTATTACACGTCTTGCAGATGTTCTTGTAGATCTTGCTGACTTAGATGATTGTTCCTAAGTCAATGTCTTGTATAAATAAGGGATTGTGAAGTCATTCCAAAGTGTGTCTTGTGGAGATGAGAGTGTGGTAGTGAAGAAGAGAGCGAAAGACAGAGCAAAAATTTTTGGGCTTAAATGGAACTAATCCAAGCATGGTAAAGATGCTATTCTCCAGTTCAAGTTTGTAATACTTGTTACTTTGTAGACAGTGTGTCTCTTGTAGGTAGTGAGCCTCTTGTGAGTAGTGTGCTCAGGCAGTGCGCCCTAATTGGCATGTGCCATTTATTCTTTCTATTCTTCTAACAGATCATACAATCTTGGGTTAATCACCCCGTGGTTTTTCCCTTAACCGGGTTTTCCACATCAAAATCTTGGTGTCTTATGTGTTGATGAGTTTCTTCTTACTGTTTAATTGCATTATGTTTTATGATTGATATACTGCTAATTACTAAGAAGATTTAAGTGAGAAATAAGAGAAAGTTTTGGACAACTGATTCACCCCCCCTCTCAGTTGTGTGCCCTAAGTCTAACAGAGAGCATGTCATGATGAACCATCTAGTGACCTTTACTCCTTCCACAGGACAATTCACAAGATCCTTGGAGTTGGTTACTACTGGCCCTCTCTTCATAAAGATACAAAGAAGTATGTGCAGAACTGTGACCAGTGCCAAAGGATTGGATAGCCAACCTTTACCCAGGAGATGTTACTACATCCTCAAGTCATGATGGAACCATTTGAGCAGTGGGACCAATTTCACCACCATCATTAGGCAAGGAGTACATTCTAGTGTGCACAGACTATGTTACTAAGTGGGCTGAGGTTCAAGCATTATAGTTTGCAAGAAAAGAGAAAGTTGTAGATTTCCTTTACAATAAGATTTTCTTAAGATTTGGAGCCCCAAGATCAATAGTTTCAAATAGAGGACCTCAGTTTACATCACAAGTAATCAAGGTATTCACAGATTTATATCAAGTCAAGCATAGGAAATCTTCACCTTACCATCCTCAAGCAAATGGACAGGTAGAAGTAACTAATAGGGAACTTGAAAATATTCTGACAAGGACAGTAGCAATGAATAGAAAAGATTGGGCTAGCAGATTACTTGAAGTAGTTTGCACTTACAATACCACTTGGAAGTCCACAAAAAGGTTCTCACCATATGAATTGGTTTATGGGAAAAAACCTATATTGTCCATAGAATTTGTACTCTAGACAATTAAAACTATATTGGATGTTGGTCTGCCATTGTCTATAACTCAACATAACAAAATTCTTCAGCTCAATGAGTTGGATGAAATTTGGATAGAAGCCATTCAGCAAACAGAATTGGTTCAGTACCAAAGGAAGTAATGGCATGACCAACACATCAAGAGGAGGACATTTCAACAAGGAGATTGGGTTCTTCTTTATGATTCTAAATTCAAGGATTTCAAAGGGAAATTGCAAACACACTAGCTGGGTCCTTATCAAATAAAGGAAGTATTTGAGAATGGAACTGTATCATTGCAACCTATTGATGGGAGCATAGACATATTTCTAGTAAATGGTCACCGAATCAGGCTCTACAAAAGACCATCCACTAAAGAGGAGTTTCTGAATGATTTATGTTTTGATATAGGGGATACCTCCTCTATCATAGTGTTGGATTGAATTTGAAAAAAAAAAGGAAGGTTGAAAACCAGCAAATGGCTACCTTCTAAAAAAAAAAGAAAAAAAAAAGAGGGAAGGTTGAAAACTAGCAAATGGCAGCCTTCTAAAAAAAATAAGAGAAAGATGGAAAACCAACAAATGGTTGTCTTTCTTGACCAAGGGAGTTGAAAACTAGTAAATGGCAGTTCCCTTCTTTGGGATAGTTGAAATAATTGAGCTCCAGAGATGATCTGATGTGAAGAGCTAGTCAAATGCACCTCCAGCGCTTCTCAAACCAAGAGCACCTCTGACGCTTCTCAACAAAGAGCACCTCTGGTGGTCCCCAACTAGGAGCACCTCCGGTGCTCTGTCAATAAAGAAGTCAATTTCAAATAATAAGGGAGGGGACCCACCTCTTGAGGCAGTAAAGTAGACACATCACATGATGAGGTCATCATGATTCGTCCTCTACTTTATCACAAAAGAATAAATTCAATCGACATGAATAACATTTGAAGGGGTATTCACAAAGCTAGCGCTGAAATCACCAAGGAACGTGGATTCTTGAATCACTCAGCGCAATGATTGCAGGTCGCATGCCAACGGAGTAGTGGACGTCATCTCTAGCTACCACAAGTTGTTCATGTGCCATGACACGTGCAGTCTCCAGCAATGACGTAGCATATTTGCCATGTACATCACCCTCATCATTAAAACTAATCCAAGTAACTCTATCTTTAATTAATCATTATTAGAAACTGTCTTGTCTTTCTATTTTGGGTGCCGCCACTATGCCACGTCTTCCTGCCATCATCTTCTTTCCTAAATTCACACATGCCACCAATTGTGTTGTACTGCCACCTTGCCTCTGGAGCGTCCTATCCTTCTATCACATTTATGACTACTTTGGTACTCTAACTAACCTGCATAAGCCTAAGCTGGAAAACAAAACATTCCTCATTCGAACCTCCAAAGTACCCTGAAGAACAGAGCAATTGAACAGTCCTCTGGAGCTTATAGAGATAAGAGGAAAGGTTAGACTGCAGATTAAGGAGGTGAAGAAATAAGCACAAAAGGAGGAATCAATTTAGCAATGGGAGTCAAGAAGAAGTCTAAGCCAGAAAGTACTGCAGGTCTTCTGCGGGATGCAGTTGTAGCTAACATTCTAAGAGGTGCAGGATGGTTAGACTTCCTGGAAAAATTTGAAGGGTTTCAGGAAGATGTTGTGGATGAATTCCTTAGAAATTTAAGGGACAACCAGACAACTATCAAAGGAGTACAAATCAATTTCTCCTTAGCCACTATCAGCCACATATCTAGACTTCCCAAACAAGGTGAGAGGTTTTACCACTTGAAAACCTTATACACTAATTGATTAAAAATTTCTTTGTTCGTGGTGAACCTAATATTCAATTACATTTGAATAAAAATGGAGTCAAAGGAATTTTAAGGTCCACACTCCCAAACCCTTGGACATCTATTGCCACCTGGTTAATGAAATACTTTACTTGTGATGGTCAATTTTCTCTAGTTTTAGGGTCATTCATGAAAATGCTGATTTTCCTAAGACATGGGAATAGACACCCTAAATATAGCACAAATATTCCTAATTTCCTATATTCTGCCATCAGGGCAACTGCATAGAAATATTAGTAGAATAAGGGACCCATGAAACACCATCGTCTCATCTTTTTAGTAGTTAGGCACCACTTCCTGTCTCAGGCCAATGGGGAGGAATTATGGCAACACTTTCTTGAGCAGAGTCCCCAGGTCAGAGAACTAGAGATGGCATAGCCAGGAGGTGAGAGTTCTCCTACTCACCAAGATAAGGAAATTAAGCCTTTAGCCTCCTCCACAGCTGTTCACAGAGGACAGAAGCCCTCATAGGAGGCCACTTCATTTGCAGCCCCTGTTCCTAACAAAAAGAGAAAAGGCAAAGAAATTACAGAACCTGCTCCTAAACAAATCCTCTATATGACTCGATCAGTTAGGAGAAAGATGACTCTAACTGAGGACTCTTGCCCTAAGGAATTAATAGAGAGAATGTTAGGATAGAGAACAGAGGGAACCTGGTGGGCTGAAGAACCATCTCATGATTCAGATGAGATCCCTCTAGTTAGGAAGAGGAAACAAAGAGAAATTTCTCCAGCACCATCTATTCATCTGGGGTCAAGCCCAATTTTAGAACCACCATGTGCTTTGGAGATAGAAAACATACAAACTTATACTATTTCCTCAGATTCTGAGGAGGAAAGACCTGCTCCAGAGGTACCTGCCCCGCCTTTTCTCTGGAGAAGCAAAAGGAAGAGACAACTCTCATAAAATAAAAAAGATACTGCCCTGCTCACTGAGGCACTCCTGGAATTGAGAACATGTGAGGATAAGGTTGGGCTTTCATTGGTGCCAACAGAAGCAAAGGAACCCCAAGAGGATCCTCAGGACAGGCAGTCTAAAGAAGAAATAGAGCAAATAGATATAGTGGGCAGAGCAGGGCAGATGGCCATGGGAAACCCTAATGATTAGCCAGCAGCCACAGAAGCAGAAGCAAAAACCTTCTCTCATCCCTCTGATCAAGAGGATGTAGAAATTCGAAAAGAACAGCAATTGATGGAAGAAACTGAAAATTTGAAGAGATTGCTCTAGGGAAAGAATTTGATTATTACTAACCTCAAGAAAGTCAGAGTAGAGGTGGAAATGGAAAAAAAACAAACCATTGTAAATCTCCAAACAAAACTCCAAAGCAAGGATAAAATCATCCAGGAGAAAGAGGCAGAGTTAGAAGCCCAAAGAATTGAGAAAGAGGCAGAGGTGGAGGTACAGAAAATTGAGGTAGGCAAATTGGTGGAAGAAAAAGAGAAAGAAGTAGCATAGAGTGTTTGTGATCTCACCATGGCTAGAGACAATAGCCTCACAATAATGGCAGCACTGGTTGAGAAAGTACAAAGCCAGGATAGACAATTAACTTGGGCCAATAACAGACTGGATGACAAGGAAAAATATATTCGAGAATTGGCTGGCCCAAGGGGAACCAATGAGTAGGAAATACAAACAGATGCCTATGTGGGTCCAATCCCCATTGACATTCCCAAAGCCCTATTCCATTGGGAGAAGAGGTGTAGAGAATATTAGGCTTCCAAGCCTATGTTGCAAATACAAAGGGCAGTCACTGCCAAAACAAAAAGAATAGCAACTTTGGAAGGCAAAATCATTAAAATGGCCTCCCTTGCTTCAAAAATTCTATCCTGCAGACCTCCAAGTGCTAGCTACTCCATGTTCTTATAGGAAAGGGTATTGCAAAGGAAATTCTCTTTGGTCCTATCTGACCTGGTTGAGGATACAAAAACAACAGAAGGATTCATGACAGCATATACCAGGAGCAATGATGAGGACAAGAATTTCCTATGTGAATTATACTTGCATGGGTTCTATGTTAATGATATAACTTTTATTCTTAATCATTTTGTGGGGGAATGTCAGCTTAAGGCATTTATGTCCTTGATGAGGAATCACCAGATCTGGAATGAAAGGATGGAAGATCATCTCAAGAAGGATTTAAAAATAGATCTTTTCATTAGGAAGGAATGTCCCAATCCCAGTGCTTTTAGGATCAAATTTAGGTCCCTTATCTATCATCCTGATAGTAAAAATAGAATTTTGCCATTTTACCTAAAAACTTTACTAAAATGCTCCATCGATTTTGGTCTATTTATGATCAATGCAGCAAATCTAGTACTTGCTGTAGCAAAGAAGAGATGGAATATTTTGACCCTGGAGCAAAAACTAAGAGAGGTGGTCACCCCTACAAACTTAAGATTATTCATGAGAAAGGCAAAGTTGATATCCAAACTAATGGATAACCATAAGTAGGAATGGATAGGTGGACGGTACATGCCCCCTCTAATAATTGAACCACTCCCTTTTTGGGCAGAATAGATGGAAGATGAAAAATTGTAGGACTGGATGAAGCAGGTTGATGAGTACAAAGGTAATGGTAATATCAACTGAACAACTTGGACCACCTATGCCCAGGATTATAGGCTATCAGACAAGGTGCTTCGACAGAATAAATCTAGAATGTGAGAAGCAGGAGGACCTACCACACCTTAGGTATGGGGGGATAATGAGTGCCAAGTTGCACTCATGAAATACATCTTTTTGCCTCTCTTTTTCTCCTTCCTGAGTCCATCTTTTATAATGTTTGCACCCAAATAAGCTAGCAAGATTGTTCTATTTAATAATTAATTGAGATAGATTACTTAAGATTACAATTTCTGATGAAGTGACTAATGTGCATGGAATTGATGGAAAAATGTAGAAACTTCTCTCTTTTTGAATCAATAGGTGTAGATGCCAGGAACAACAATTTTGTGCATCTCCAGAGATAGTTTTCAATGATCTCTAGAGGCAATACCAGAGGACCATGCCCCCTGAAGTTTTGAAGAATGAGGAAGGACTCTCTAGAGCTCTGCGGAGTCTGAAGCATCTCCAGAGCTGAATATATCTTCAGAGCTACAAACATATCTTCGAGGCTACAGATAGGAACAGTTGTCTCCAGTGCCTCCTAAGAGCAGGGCATATTTCCATCATAGTTGCCAACCAGACACTCTTAGCAATGATCATAATACCCCTCATTTCACTCAAATCATCACCTAAGTGGTGAGGGGTCATCTTTAGTTAAACTGCTAGAGTTTTATCTTTTCAAAGTTTTTGCATGAGTTATGATGGAACTGATTCAATACCCTTATTTTTAGGGCCTTGATGCCTAAATGTATTAAGACTCAGACTTAGATTTTGAGTGGACTTCTATTCCACTCAAGTCTACTTTTATTTGCATGATTTTCTTTTAGAATTAAAATAAAGAGATGGATGTCATCTCATAGAAGAACGGATAGATAGGTTAAGTGATGTGTCATCACTCTTTGGATATATACTTGTAGAAATAACAGAAGAAATATACAATGATTGAATTATTCTGATTCTAAAAAAAAAAGTCTTAGTTCTATGTTAGCAATATTTTCATGAAGGCAGAGTGAATGAATTGGATTGAATCTAGTTGCGATCTTCTTCTGTGCTGATTTCTTACTGTAGCCTTCATCCCCAAGGGTGTGGAGCAAGGGCCCACTTTCACCACTAAGGTAGGAGGTTAGTACCATTGTTTTATTAATTCATCTTTTTGTTATGCAAAGTATTTACTGATTTTGATAGGTAGATGCATGTTACTATTTTAAGATTGCTTTGAGTAAATTTCCTGTTTTATCCTGTTTTCAACATTCCTTAAATTGATTTAGTAAGTAGATAGATTAATCTTTTCAAGTTAATAGAAGCAGTTCAAATTAGTTACGAAAACGGATAACTATAGAATCCCTAGTTGCAAACAGTTGTGGACACAGCCCCTGGATTATTGACATCTAAAAAATAGATTAAATAATGAGGCACAGCGACACCTTGTCAGGCGCCGAGCCTCAACTCCACCTAACTTAGCAGGTCTGAACAGGCCCTACACCATGGATAATGTTGATGGAGATAACATGAAGTTTATCCCCTAGGTCATTTCAACCTTCTATTTGATGGTCGTCATGTGGTTTGTAAATTTATTGTCGAGTCATTGTTAGGTCAGCCTATGTGTATTCTTGTTTGCATAAATGATCTATAATATTATAATGTTTTATTGTCAAATATTATAGTATTTTGTTGTGTCTTAAAATTGAAATATTCTTGGAGGAAGCTATTTAAATAAATTATAAAGAAAAATCAAGTAACTATTCTTATGGTTGTCAATTTTATTTGTGGGTCAAAGTTTATTTTAACTCACTAATATTCATAATTAAGTATTGTATTTTTCTGGGGATTAATAAAAAGGTGGTTAGTGGTCATTTATGATTCTAGAGTGGGGAATCTCTGTGAATAGTAAAAATTTAAAAATTTTAGTGAAGAGGATTCATGGGAGAGGATTTGGTGTGAGTGGGTATTTATGACTGAGATTTTTTTGTTTTGAGGATAACTTTTTTTTGGAAGGCATGATTCAAAGGATTGTTTCAGAGGAAGGAGGAGAAGTTATGAAAGTGGATTCAATTTTTGGAGCATGAATAGGATGGGTATGTCTTGTGAATTTTGGTATTTTTTTCTCTATTATGCTCTAAGGAATTAGATTTCTTTGTTATCTAGTTGTTCTGGCATGAATTTGATCTGTAATTCACCCTTGTCACTTTTGTAAACTTCTTTCTTCTATTTGGTTTCTCTTATGAAAGACTTGGCAAAACTTTTAGCCTGTAAATCATCTCTGCAACTCTAAACCTCTCCCTCAGATGGATTTAACAGTAGATTTTTGCCCTATAGTTCATTTTGAGCATGTGGGTTCCTGTTTTCTTATCTTCAAAATCTCATTTACTTACTGTTTTCCCACCAAGTCATTGTGCCACTTGCATGTTGGTTTTTCTTATGTGCATCTTGTAAGAATCATGACCCTCTAGTATTTCTATTGTTGTCTTTGAGGGTGGTAATTAACCTCCTTTGTGACCCTTTTTAAAGCTAGTGTGAGGAAGAACCTGTAGCTTTAATGGAATCCCCTTGGCTAGTTGCCCTCACTGTTGACCTCTGGTACTGTGGACCTGATGTTGATTCTACATGGTGTCGCTGCCAAAATATGTAATAATCTCTCTATTGTTTACTAATAAGTTTACCCTAGTCTCGACGTGTCTCTCTCCCGTTGTGCCCCATTCTATCCATCGGCTAAGGTTGGCAAGCTAAACCTATCCTCTTTCATTTCTCATGGTAGTGGTATCCTTCAAACCTTCACTTGTCATGCCTCCAATCTTCCTTTGAGCCTATTCCAGTGCAACACCCCTCGCTGTAACTTGTTGCTTTGTTGTGGTCACTACGAACGTTATGTTATATGTTTTAGATGGTGGCTGATTTGTTGCCTTAGAAACTTCCATGTTCTATTTTAGATCAACCGTCTCTGTGTGTACAAATGGGGAGTCATCAGCAACACAGTCAACAAGTGCTAATCTTATCAATAGTGTGCTAGTCTTCACTCTGCTAGAGTCGGCCATATGTTGAGTCTTTTTAGATAGTAATGACTGGTCTTCGTAACCATTGTCAAACCTTAGAGTTTAGAGGTTATAATGTTAAGTTATCATATTTCTTTGGCATTGATTGGCTCTAGTTGACTCATAGGCATTAATACTTTCATGCTCCCATTAGACTCTGGGTGACAGTGACTTCCCATTAGACTGTGGGTGATAGTGACTTCTCCTTTGGGTTCCATCTGGCTGAATTAGTCTTGAAGAGATTTATAGTTGGTGTCTCTAGAATTACCTTAGAGCAATTCATGGTAGGCCAAAATGCTATAAGCATCGTATGCCTTATGTCTAGTTTAATGTTTTTCTATAGATATAAGCCTCGTAGCAAACTTAATTATTGTGGTTAAGATGATTTTAGATTAGGATTTAATTTAATAAAATTTATCCTTGTTCTTTTAAACGTCTCTATTATTTTAGAAAGGAGATCCTTAGTTACTTTTAAAAAGGCAAGCTACATAGATATGTTTTCGTGCTTACTGAATTCTTCAGTATAATTATATGGTAGGCCCTTAAATCTATAATGCATTTTTTATTTGATTAACCAAGTTAGGTGGCGGAGAGCTTGTATGAATTGATAGGTTTCTACGAATAAAATTAATTTAAGGACTTATAAATCTAATGTTTAAGGTTAATAAATGCGATAATTTCCTTGCAGTGTTAGTTATCTTAGTTTTATTTTTGGGAATAGAATAAATAGGGTTTGGAATAATTATTATTCAGATCTTGAAGTGAGTAGAAAATTATTGAGATCTTGAAGTGAGTAGGTGACGTAATGTTGATAGAGATGCTTATTGTTAAATCAATAATAGTTATTAGAAAATGAAAGTTATTTTATATAAATGTTAGTATAGATATTTTCTCATTAAGCTTGTTTTATAGAAAGTAGGAATTTAAACATATTAAATTTTGTCTTGTTTAATCAAACTAGGGGTAAGGTGCTTTAAATGATCAAATTGCTAGTATTGTAGAGTAGGATACAATTAAATATTTAAGATCTTATGTGTGGAATCGGTAGTTGGTTTATATTTGTCTTTTTGAAGATGTTGTTGACTAGCTTTAAATCACCTCTTTTCATAATGATTGGAATTAAGTTATTATAGGCTCTTAATATCGTCGTCGTTTCAGTCTAATTATATGCAACTAGTATTCTTCTTAAGTAGGTTTTGTGTCTTGTAAGGTTTGGAGTTCTTTATGTTGTTAATGCAAGGAAGTATGAATATTCTAGTTATGGGTTGTAATATTGTATTTACCTTTCTATTGAAATGATTTAATTTTGCAAACCTTGTTTGGTATTAGTGTGAAGTCATCCTTGGGACAAAATTATTTATTTTATCAACTTGTATTAAGGATGGCATGGAGTTATTTTCTTTATCTTTATCCCCTATTGATCTTATATTAAAGTCATGGTCGTTGAAACCTAGTTTCCCTATCAGGAAAGGTGTTGTTGTAATCTGGTAAAGAATTCAATTACTAACTCCAGAGGCCTAACCATTTGGGTATTCAACTTGATACTTGTGTCTTACTATTTCATGATGTATTTTTTGAGTTTGAGGGGGACAAGGGGACTTATATTGTTGTGGTCAAATGAATGGCATATGTATAGGATCGCAATCTTTTGTAACCCTTGTCCTTGCATATTTTGATTTTGGGATGATTGGTCAGGGATTGTTAGGAGAGTGGCTTTCATGGTGGGGCTAGTGCCAGAGAGGCCGCCTGGGTAACCCCATGGAAGTTGTAGGCAAGTGATAATTTAATAACTTATTTAGGAGGGTTGGGGTAGTAAATCACATAACAAGATAAGTAAGATACTCACCCATGCTTTGAGTGCTCTCGTAGGCTAAGGATGGGATGAGAAGGCTTGGTTGGCAAGGCCAATCTCCTTGTCTTCATGAGAGGACATGTCAGTTCTACATGTGTCATCCTATGGGGCCGGTGCTTAGAGAGAGGTTGCCAGGGTTACCATAGATGGGGGTTGGCTTCTAGTGAGAGATAGCCTAGGTAACCCATGCTAGGACCATGCGATGACACTCTCCTTACATAGTCCAGTTACTTCCTCTTTATCTTGTGTTGTTACCTCTAGAGTGCAGACTTGTCTTCATGGTTGAACTTATCTTGATGTTTTGATTTTTCTTGTTTTGGTGAGCACTGTCATGTCTATGCAGTCTTGTTATCCTATTTGTCTGCATGGAGTCTAGATCTTGTTATTGTGTTCATGGTTGTAACCTTGACCTAGTGGAATCCTAATTGTTATCTCCTAGCTCAGAGGGGTGGACCTCAGGGTTCCACATGGTTGGGAGGCAGAGCTATCCATTGGTATTCTTAGATGTTCGATTCAATATCAGAGAAGAAGTGTTCTAGTTCCAGAGTTGCTCTACACCTTCAAGTTGTTGTATACATTCATAATTGTATTATTTGTAAACTGATGTAATCAGTCTTGTAATCTGTATTGAAACTTGTAATTATTTAACTCTGCCAATGTATAATGTATTATTCTTCTATTGCATTGTGTTGCATATCACTTGTATGGTTATATTATTATCTGATGCAATTATGTTCCCTAGAGGTGTTAGCTATTCATTTCATTTAATGTTGTATTAGTGCAGTTATATCTAATGTATAATGCATTTCCTTGTTTCAAAAGAAAAAAAATATTTCTGTATTATGGTCACTTGTTAGTCTAGCACTCTAGGGTTGCATGGCAAGGTATCACACCTATCCTCCAATCCCCTTATTTATTTATCCATAAACCCACTTTTAATCCATTCATCCATAAGTCCCATTACATTCCTAATCATGACCAACAAATGCACATATCATCTAAACATAAAGCTTTCACTCATTCCACCAACCCCACTTCCATCATGTCCATGGGATTCAAAAGTACAAAATTTGATGCCTTTATCCATAAAGCCAAAAGCCCTACTAAAAATCCCAAGGACCCTCGTGCCTTAGGGTATCAATGCAAAGAATCAAAGCCAAATCCATCTAAAAAGCTATCTAAGCCCATACCTTCACAAGCAAAGTCCAAAACTAAAATGGTTTGGGTCCCTAAGCAAAGAGAAAGCAAGTCAAATGAGGCATCCATCTCTCAAGAATCCCAACCATCCACTTCCATTCCAAATTTCCATTCCATCCAAAAATCTCAAAAATCCCACAAGTAAAGAAAAAATAAAAAAATACTAAGTCTATGTGGGTACCTTAATCATTACATCACCCATCCCCTAAGCAAACATCCACATTGCTTCCTACACCACCTTCCCATAAAAAGCTTTAATGTTTATCATGGTGTGTGCAACTGTTGGTCATGATTCCCTTCCATTCTACAACATTTCCATATACCTCCATCTCCCCATCCTTCATCTACTATCCTACATATCTTCCCCATCACCTTCCTATGGTCCATGCTTTTGTAGAAGCCTTTCATCGATGCTTTTGCATAAGTCCTACATAAATCCACAGCATAAGCCACTAGCCTACCATACCATAATTCCACATCATAATCCATCTATCTTCCATATAATACCTTTACCAACATCTTGAGCATATTAACATTTGACATGGTCCATGCGACAACGTCCATCTCTAATGGGAAACTTTCACCTTTCATAGTACTAGACACTTGAGTCCATCCTATCCATTACCATGGTGAAAACCTGGCAAACAAGTGCCATGTGTAATTGTCAAATTAATTAAAAAAAACCATCCAATAGTGAAAACCACCTTATGGCACTTTGGATGACAAAAAAATAATAGTACAAGATAAATAATTCATCCTCTAGTGAAAACCTAGTAAACAAGTGCCTTGGATAAGTACCATAGTGAAAACTTGGCAAACAGGTGCTATGTGTAGAGATCAGCTTCCATCATTCGCTTAGTATGTTTGATCACAGATTTTCATAGCATTATGTACTATCTTACCTATATAATCCACATCATGATCCACTATCCACCCTATACGAACATCGTTAAACCATTATCCCTCATCTAGTCATAATATAAGCCTTTTAACTCTTACCTCTGCCATGCTAGCTTTCGCAGTTTGGACTTCGCTGGGGTAAAGATATCATTTGGCACCTTAGCATACTATCTACATGAACACATCCATCGCAACATCTTCCTAATCACCGTCATCCCACACTAGGGGCACTTGTTGATCCTTATTTAGAAGTGGATACCCATAGCTCTAGCTCATAGCACAATAAACATCCAACTTTAAACACAACAAATATCCAACTTCATAGCACAACAAACATCCAACTTTAAACACAGCAAACATCCAACTTCAAACATGGAAAACATCTACAACCAGGACCAAAGCACATCAACCACCCAATGCAACCCAAAATAGCAAAAAATACAAAAAAAATCAAATATCCCAAAAAAAAAAAAAATCAAAACATCCCAAAAATCCAAGCAATAAAGTTGATCCTTAACATCAACCACCAACACAATAAGAAAGAACTACATCACAACTCTATCATTCAAATCCTTGATCCCATGGATATGGGGTATGTAGGAAATCCAAGATACGAAGGAAACACTCTAATTTAGGCATAGACTATAGCCCCTCTTTCCATCATCCATCTTTC
Source organism: Cunninghamia lanceolata (assembly GCA_027924645.1). Taxonomy (NCBI): domain Eukaryota; kingdom Viridiplantae; phylum Streptophyta; class Pinopsida; order Cupressales; family Cupressaceae; genus Cunninghamia; species Cunninghamia lanceolata. The sequence continues at coordinate 9,903,520 of BSBN01000348.1, forward strand.
ATCTTTCTTCTAATCAGCTTCCAATCTTTCATCTCCCTTTCTTCTATCTTTCATCACTTACATCATCAATAATCCCCAAAACTACATATTCATCATGTCTCACCATCATCGTAATGTGCTTTGATCCCATGGACACAAGGTATGTAGGCAGTCTAGAATATGAAGGAAGTATTTAGTACGCAAGCACAAATGATACACCCCATCATCTTTTTTCATGTTCCATCTTCTTCTCTTTGACCAGCTCAAGCAAGAAGTAGACTATGCATATCAGAGAAAGCTCAAGCACTCCAACCAATCAGAAATAAGCCATAAGCTATTTGTTCGCATGCCTTAAGCCAAATTTTTCTATAGCATTTTATCAACATCTTTAGCCTTTAATAGGATACAACTTTCATCTCAACAAGGCGCTAGCTTAAGTTTATCCAAGAGCACTTAAATTTGGCAAGAGAACATGATGACAATATCTTTTATTTTATCTTTTGATTTATCTTTTGTCCCTTTCCTATGCCTAATCAAATCTGCCTTGATCTATCATATCTTGGTATGTTACGATGAAGTATGGAATGGAGCATGTTCATATTGCTTTCATATGTCATGTCTGTGGGATGATCTTATTCTCTTCCTATGCATATTGGTATCTTGTACATGTTGGGATTAGCATCTTGCATATCAATATCTTTTACATATGAGAAGCTAAACAATCTCTTATGCATTTGAAGCCATTCTATGCTGAGACTATTTCCATACATATACCCAGAAAGGTGTCATTATGTGTAGTGGAGATAAGCTCAAACCTTTGCTTGTAGTGTCAAAGTCCAGCTCAAAACACTAGTTGGTTTAACATCTTGACCTCATGCATTTAGACAAGATTGTAGTATGCTAGTTATGCATTGGATACCTCGACACCTTTGTCCTTTATACCCTGGTGCACAATATCCACATGCTATATCAAACATAAGGATTGCATTTCTCTACCTTTCAAGCAATTATTTCAAAAGTTGTCATATCATTTATCCATTCCATCATAATCCCATATAGTTGTCAACTAAGATCAATCATTTCCTTCATCTTCATCCTACAAAGTCAACCTTGTTTCTATCCTTTCATCTTATCACAAGCCAACCTAGCCCTTCCTAGTTAGCCTAGCTTACCTCTCGAGGGGGCATCACCCACTAGTTACACTGGGGCATCACTTTGTTTATCAAGCGAATTATCGTATCTTCTTTGACACAACGTTCTAATGAACATTGTATCAAAGAGGGGAAAAATGTAGACACCCAAAATTGATCTAATTATCATTAGTATCAAATATTGCATCTGCATTTGTCTAGTACACTTGAGCAATTTTCCCTAACCATCTAAATCCCTTATTTCTTCTATTAATTAATTAAATATATATTTATTTAATTAATTCATTATCTATTTCTTCTAATCTATAATTAAATAATCTTTAATTATTTAATTATCTATTTCTATCTATTTTAATTAAATAAATTTTATTTATTTAATTAATTTGTCTTATCATTTATCAAGCCAACATGTGTGCCTCTTTTATTTAAAAACATGTGTGGTACTACATCTTTTATTTAATATCTTTCTCATGAAGTAATTTTTATGTACATGGTCACACATAAGCCTTATCTTTTTTCCACTTGTCATCTTCACATTCACCTATGACTATCCTTTCATCTCAACCTTTCACATAGCCACCAAATCTCTACCATTGATTGATTTTGGTTGAGGTCTATATAAGCACCCTCTCATTTCATACTACATCTATCTAGCATTCATATAGCGTCAACATTATCATCCTCAGCATATCGAGCACTTTGAGCATTTTAGCATCCATTCATCATGGCAACTTTGATCTTCATAATTGTTCATTGTTGAAGAAGCAATCCATATCAAAAACAAGGAATCATACAATCTAGCTGATATTGTTCTTGAATTTCATGTTTTTGATTTCACTTGGATTTGATTCTTTGATGATGGTAGGATTAGGTTTTCATTTGTAATGTTTGATCTTTTTAGCTTGATTTTTACCTATCACAAATCTAGCACCTTGGCGACATTTACTCCCTTAGTGGAACCCATGGAGGTAATCTTTTGTAAGCTTCTCCATGCAGGAAATGTCATATTACCTAAAGCACCACCCAATGGAGAACTGGTCTTTAAAGATCCTTGGTACAAAGAGAATGAATATTGTAAATACCATAGAGTTAAACATCACAACCTGCACATCAACCAACATTAAATTATGACCTAGATGCCTTCAAGAATCCACTTCCACTTCATGACAAGACAAGTAACCCCCATACTAGGAATGTTATCCGTTATAACTATGACTCATCCACGATTGGCCGCATTGACCAAGCTCACATTTCTACCTTTACTATCCAAGGCAAAGCACTCGATTGTGCAGTAACTAGTAGAAGAGGTCGTGTTACCATTCAAGGAGTACCTGTCAATCCTCCTCGACCGTCTTCTAGATATAATATCCTTGATCACCTTGGCAAAACTCCTGCACACATTTCCATCCTAGAATTGCTTCACATATCCCCTCCCCACAAAGCTATCCTCAACAAAGCATTACAAGAATCTTCGGTGCCCAATGATGTCAATACCACACAATTTCAATCTATGGTAGCCAATATTGAAGCCCCTTGCCATCTTACCTTCTCTGACAAAGATCTTCGACTATCCATCAACGCATCACATAATGAAGCCCTCCACATAGAAGTATTTGTAAACCAACATCATATCAAATGAATCGTAGTGGATGGTGGAGTTGGTCTTAATATATGTTCTCTGAAACTAATAAAACAATTGGGATATTTTGAGAAAGATGTTGACACTTCTAAGTTCATTACTATCAAAGCATATGATGATGCTGAGAGAGATACTGAAGGAATTATCCATTTGCCTATCGAAGTTGGTCCTGTCACTACTGACACTCATTGTCAAGTTCTTGATATTGACCTTCCTTATAACATTGTCCTTGGCCATCCATGACTCCATGCCCTTAAAGACGTTCTTCCCACCTCCCATCAATGTCTCAAGTTTCCACATAACCATGTTGAAGTTACTATTCATGCCGATCCCAATCCATTCAAGTTTTGTCACACTTTTCATGGTAAATATCAAAGTTCTAACCATATTCCTATCAACACCGAAGCTTATCCATTTTCATCCTATGTGGACCCATCTTCCCTACTCAAGCCATCATCTAGTCAAGCCACTCCAAATTTCCATATCAAGTACATTGAACAAGGCCCAGGCGAATACAAACTACAAACATCTTCATCCGCATCCATTTTTGATATAGAAGATGGACCTTCTTTGGTGGGAGAGACTTCTCACTCTGATACCATCGACGAATCCTCCCTTCACATCACTAACCTTTTTCAAGAAAACTCCATCTTGATGATCTTTACCACCCCTTTGTCTCCATCTAATGATGAACACAAGCCTAGTTCCCAAAACACTCATAGTCCCATTATCAATCACACACCTTCCCAAGCTAAAGATGTTGGTAGTTCCTCCATCCATCCTAAGTTCACCATTTCCCATCAAAAACCTCATTCTAAACACCAAAAGTATATGACAGTACATCTCCCACCATCCAATTTGCCTCTATTTCTTCCAACTCCTAAACTCCAACCATCAACTTTACCTCCATATTTTCCATTTCCACCATCCTATAACTTGCAAAGGCATGTGACTATACATCTTCCACCATCTGATTTACCTCCACCACTTCCAACTCCAAATATCCCTCCATTTTCCTTACCACTATTATTACTAATGCCTAATTATCCCCCTATCCATCAGCACCATTACATTCCTAATCATAGCCAACAAATGCACACATTGTCTAAACATAGAGCATCCACTCATTCGACCAACTCTGCTTACATCAAACCCATGGGATTCAAAAATAAAAATTTGGATGCCTCTACCTATAAATCTAAAACTCATCTCAAAAATTCTAAAGACCCTCATGCCTTAGGGAATCAAAGCAAAGACTCATAGCCAAATACATCTAAGGAGCCATCTGCACCCATAACTCCACAAGAGAAGTCCAAGACCAAAATGGTATGGATCCCTAAGGAAACAGGCAAACATGTTGAATAAGGCATCCTCATCCTCCTTTCAAGAATCCCAATCATCCACTTCCATCCAAAAATCCCATTCCATTCAAAAATCCCACAAGCAAAGCAAAAATCATAAAAATACTGTCTATGTGGGTACCTAAATCATTCCATCATCCATCTCATAAACAAACATCTCTATTACTTCCTACACCACCTTTCCATCAAAATCTTTAATGTTTATCATGGTGTGTGCAACCATTGGCCATGGTTCCATTCCATTCCACAACATTTCCACATACCTCCATCTCTCCATCCTTCATCCATTATCGTACATATTTCCCCAATCATCTCCCTATGGTCCATGCTTTTGTTTAAGTCCAACATAATCCACATCATAATCCACTAGCCTACCCTACCATAAACTCCATAATCCACCATCTACCTAATCCATCTCCTTTCCATGGAATCCCTTTACCAACATCTATGAGCATAACAACATGGTCCATGCGATGACATCCATCTCCAATGGGACTACCAACATCCATCGAACTAGACACTTAAGTCCCTCCTATCTATTACCATGGTGAAAACCTGGCAAACAGGTGCCATGTGTAATTGTCATTCCAAAAAAATAGTACAAGATAAATAATTTGTTCTCTAGTGAAAACTTGGTAAATAGGCACCTTCAATAAGTAACATACTAAAAACCTGGCAAATAGGTTCTATGTGTAGAGACCAATCTCCATCATTTACTTAGTGTTTAGTGGAAAATTAGATTTGTTAATGTTTTAGTGTTTTGATGTTTAAATCCTCCTTTCCACTTTACATTCAAGGATCTAGGGTCGAGTGGCAATTCACTATCATACCCTAGATCACTGTGATATGTAGGGAAACTTGGATTAGGGAATTTAATTATCAATTTCTCTTCTCTTATGCTCAATTAACCATTAAAACCCTAACTATACAAATACATAAATAAACTAAAAAATAACAAAAAAATCTCTTGCAGACGGAAGTAAAATAGAAAATCACAGAGTACCTATTTTCAAGGTTCCAAGGTGGAACAGTCAGGGACACCAGTGTGGGCGCCCTAGTCCAAGGTACCAATTTTTGTGCGGAATCTAGACCTCCTTCCGACATTGATCAGCACTGTAACTTTTGTTTTTAGAAATTTGTCTATAGAGGACACTAGTGCGAATGCCCAAGTCTTGGAAATGCTTTGGTGTCCTACTTCTCTTCAGATCCTGAATCCTTGATGTCTACCAATGCTTCCTGCAACTTCACCTTTCCCAAATGCGACACCTGTAACCTACAATTACAAGACTTTGTGAGGGGGTTGTGGTGTTTAGAGGCTTGCCTTAGTCAAGCCTTGGAGGACACTTAAGTCTCCAAACACCGTTGTCAGATAGAGAGTGCATGCACTTGTGAGGTAGAGAAAAAAGCCAAAGGAATTGATAATGAAAACACAATATAATTGCACCTTGTAGTGAATATATCATGGGAGGAATATGATGTTCATTCCATGATGAAATTGATGCTCAAATCTACAAATACAAACACACAAACCACACAAGTCTACTCTTACAACACAATGAAAGCCTTGAATCACCTTGAGAACACTTGGACATCACAATTTACATTTAATGATCATCTAGTTTACAAATGAATGCCTAAGCATGCATTTATATGCAACTACAAATACTCTTGCCAAGATTTTTGTAATTCAAACTTACCGTGTCGGTAAAGGATCCAAATAACGGTTGTAGACCAACACCTAGAAATTGGGGCTGCCCTAAAATAGGGTAGGACTAGGGCACCGGTACCCAAGTCCTCCCCCCTATTTTGGGTAGGTTATAGCTCAAGGGTTCCTCCTAGGTCCCATTTGTCATGTTACCTAGGGCTTATTCCATCAGGATGCCAAATTATGAACTAAGACATCCTAAATGTATACAAAAGACCCAAGAGCTAAACCTTATGAGGGAAAAGCCCCCAAGGGGACATTTTCTGATGTTACACTTAGTTTGTTTGATCACAGCTTTTTGTAGCACCATCCACTATCTTACCTACATAATCCACATCATAATCCACTATCGCCCCTATCTAAACATCACAAGCCATTATCCCTTATACATCCATAATAAAAGCCTCTTCATCCTTACCTCTGCCATGCTAGTTTTCATAGTTTGGACTTCATTGGGGTTAAGATATCATTCGGTACCTTAATACACTATTCGCATAAACACATTCATTATAGCCTGTCCATAACAAACTTCATCCCACACTGGGGGCACTTGTTGAACCTTATTTGGAAATGGATATTCACAACTCTAGCTCATATCATTTTAGCAACCAAAAAACAACAAACATCCAAACCAAAACATAGCAAACATCCAAACCAAAACATAGAGAACATCCAAAACACAACCAAAATACACCAAAGATCCCAAAAAAATCCAAAATACATCACAAAAATCCAAGAAATAAAATTGATTCTTTGACATCAACCATCAACATAATAAACAAGAACTACATCTCATTTCTATCATTCAAAGCCTTGATCCCATGGATACAGGGTATGTAGGCAATCTAAGATGTGAAGGAAGCACTTTTATTCAGGCATAGATGATAGCCCCTCTCCCATCATCCATCTTTCATCTTTCTTCTATTAATCCTTTGATCTTTCATCTCCCTTTCTTCTATCTTTCGTCACTTACATCATCAATAAGCCCAAAACTACATATTCATCATGTCTCATCACCTTCGTAATGTGCTTTGATCCCATGGATATAGGGTATGTAAGTAGTCTGGAATATAGAGGAAGTATCTAGTACGCAAGCATAGACAATCCACCCCACCTTCATCTTCTTTCATCTTCCACCTTCTTCTCTTTGACCATCTCAAGAAAGAAGCAGATTATGTGTACTAGCAAAAGCTCAAGCACTTTAACAATTTAGGGATAAGCTAAAAGCTATTTGTCCACATGCCTTAAGCCAACATTTACTATAGCATTTTATCAACATCTTTAGCCTTTAATAGGATGCAGCTTTCCTCTCAACAAGGCACCATCTTAATCCATCTAAGAGAACTTCAATTTGGCAATAGAACATGATGACAATATCTTTTATTTTATCTTTTGATTTGTCTTTTGTCTCTTTCCTATACCTAATCATGGTTGTCTTGATCTATCATATCTTGGTATGTTGATATAAAGTATGGAATGGGGCATGGTCATATTGCTTTCATATGTCATGTCTGTGGGATGATGTTATTCTCTTCCTATGTGTCTTGGTATCTTGTACGTGTTGGGATTACCATCTTGCATATCAATATCTCTTGTATATGAGAAGCTAAACAGTCTCTTATGCATTTGAGAATATTCTATGCTAAGACTAGCTCCATACATATAACTAGCAAGGTGTCATTATGTATAGTGGAGATAAGCTCAAACCATTGCTTGTGTATGTTGGTTCAACATCTTGACCTCATACGTTTAGACAAGATTATAGTATGCTAGTTATGCATTGGATACCTTGACACCTTGGTCTTTTATACCCTAGTGCATAACATGCATATGCTATATCAAACATAAGGATTGTATTTCTTTATTTTTCAACAATTACTTCAAAAGTTGTCATACCGTCTATCTATTCCATCATATTCTTATATAGTCCTCAACTAAGATCAATAATTCCCTCCATTTTCATTTTCCACATTCCTTGTCTTGCAAAACAAGTGTGTTAGGCATGCCTAGGTCCATATCATGATCATTATTATCTATATATTTGCATTATCATAACCTCATTATCATTTATTACCATTATATGCATTTTTATTATCATAATACCATTAGCATGATACATTTCCATTATTACCATTTGCATATCCATATCATTTGCATAAACATTCATATAGACCATAAAATGCATAACATCAAAACATAAGTGCATCCATAATCATTACAACATCCCATAGGTAATCAAAGCCATCATATATATATATATCATCAAGAAAATTAATATACAAGTGTCTACATATACAACATGGTCTATCCATGAGCCATCAAACTAAATGTACAACTGGCTCATTAGCCTCATCATGATACACAATATATATAAACAAGGAAGCCCTAGTGACTACTGGTAGCTCCATCACCCTGTCCACCACCACTGGGTCCTACACTTAGTCTACCATCTCTAGGAGGCCCCATCATTGAACCTATAGACCGTGATCCTCCTATTCTCCATAAAGTTGATGCTCCCAATCTGCTCCTATAACTAGGCTGCCTTTGCTCTATAGGCACTGCTCCATGACACAAGTCTCTATAATACTCAGCCTCACCCTATGCTCTCCTTAGCTCTCCCTGTGATTTTGTAAACTATGTAGCTAGATACATAGTGGCTCCATCTGTCCCCAAGGTAGCTACTACTCTATCTCTCGCCATTATCATCACCTGCACCTACTACACAACCATATCCCTCTCAACCCTCATAGCCTACACCTGTTGTATAGCTGCATCCCTTTCAGCCCTCATAGTTTGCATCTACTGTAGAGTTCTATCTCTCTCTACTATAACTATCTACACCTACTTCACAGTTGCATCTCTCTCTCTCATCACCCTCACAAGAGTACCATCATCCTGCTCATCTCCTCCCTACACTCTAGCCTATAGATGTGTCTAATAAGCCTGAGCCTGTGCTCTAGTATGCCTCAATCCCAAGACCACCTGATGCCTATCTATCTCTACCCTCCTTAGTCTCATCTAAGCCCACTGCCTCCATCTCCCCTCCTCTCTAATCCTCTACCTCAACTACTAAATCCCAACATCATCACCTCCTAGTACCTATTCCTGTGGCTATGCAAGTACCTGTGGCTAAGCCTATCCCTGAATCTCTGGCATTACTGGTACTACTACCTATACTGGTGGAGATCGTCACTGTCTCCTCCTAACTGGCCTCTCCATCCCAGTCTCCCCTATCTCCCTAGGCCTAATCAACTAAGTTGGCCTAGCTATAGCCTAGTATGCATCATAATCAGGTAAAGTCCCTAGATCTACAAGACACTGTCTCCACTACCACACAACTAGTTGTAGTCCCTCTCTCTTCGCCAAAATCATATCCACCACTATCTTTGGCCCCCAATCAAACACCTCCTTCCAAGTCCTCCTAAAAATGGCATCACCTACTAGTACTGCTTGTGGTACTCTAAACTACCTCAACACCCTCTTAGGAAAATAGCGCTTTATAATATATAAGCCACAACAAAAAATGTATCTAGCCTACCTAGAATAGACAAGCTCCATATCATCCTCCTCCCATCTCTCACATCCCAACCATGGTCTCCATATAAATCTATCAACCTCATCCAATGTTCACCTCTAGTATACTATGCCCCTACACTGTCGATAGGTAAGAGCTCTCCTATACATCCTCATATATGGCTCTCTTTCTACCATAGCCACCATCCATCTAGCCTCATCACTGGAATGTACTCATGTGCCCATACATGCAACACTGTAACTCCTGTAGACATACTAGCTCCAAATATATATGCTCAATCATGCAGATAATGATACAACTGCCCTAGTACACACTCTGACCATGCATATCTAGTCCCATAAGAAAACATCCCCTCCATAATTGTCCCCCATCTAACTAGAAATCCTCTCGCCCTTCTGTCTCCCACTAGCCATCTAATAATCGCTACAACCACTCACTGCAACCTATCACAAAGCTCCTCCATCTTTGCCATCAGAATCTCTAAGCCCTCCACCCCAATGTCTAGAGTCTCGAACAATCGTCTGAATGCAGCTGGACCCAAGTCAGGATCATAATCTACCCTATCTCCATCAATCAGGATGCACAGAATCTGGAACACATCCTCTAGTGTAATTGTTGCCTCTCTCATCGACACCAAGAATGAACTGTGCTCGCTCCTCCACTGCTCAACCATCGATGTCATTAGTCCTTGATGTGCCTGCACTAGTTCTAATCTTGACACATGCTCTTAACCAAATATATCTAAAAATAACCACTCCTCTACATCCAACACTTTGACCAATCACAAATCCCTAGGGTGTGGCTCTCGCGACAACAATGATGGTAGTATATCTTGCATCATTCCGCTCATCATATCCGTCTCTTGTGCTAAAAATTGACTTTTTCTGCTAAACATTGACTATCTTTACAATAAGTGACCCACTTTTCTACATGCGCTACCTTCCTAATCATAAGCGACTCATTTTACTACAAGCAAACACTTTCTACTTATAAGAGACTCATTTACTTTATGCGCTCTACTACTAGTTAAAAGCAACTTGAATAACTATAAGTGTTCACTTTTTACCTAAAAGTGACCTGCATTTACCATATGCACATTTCACTTCTCTACTTGACCTAGCTGACCAGAAGTGACCTCATTTTACCCTAAGTGATCAGTCCATGCCTATAAGCGACCTATATTACCATAAGCGACGACTTTTCCTCTACAAGTGACCTGAACTTCCTATCTTAAAGATGCTTGCTTCTAGTGGTGTGTGTGCGTTTATTATGCTTCTAACATTAAAAAATCATGCATTTAGCAAAAGTTTTGGTACATATCGGTATGCCTTCTCCTGTTGGTTGCCCATGTGTCCTCACTCGCTTGGCTCGATGATCATTGCACAGAATCACCATCCTGATCACTCTCCAACACTCGAACCACTAACACTCTAGGGAGCTCTAGATTTCTAGGCAACAAGCACAAACGAGCCTATTTACCCTTGAGGGACCTACTTATAGCCCCTTTCCAACCCTAATTCTTCTATCCCATCCAAATTTAGCCTACCCAACCCTTGTTTTCTTCATGTCCACCTTGTTTCTTTCCTATCATCTTTTCACGAGCCAGCAAGCCAACCCAGCCCTTCCTGGTTAGCCTGGTTTACCTCTCGATAGGGTGTTACCTACTAGTTACATTGGGGCATCACCTTGTTTATCAAGCAAATCATCATATCTTCTTTGACGCATCATTCTAATGAACATTGTATCAAAGAGGGGCAAAATGTAGACACCCAAAATTGACCTAATTATCATTAGTATCAAATATGGCATTATCTATCATCTACATTTGTCTAACACACTTGAGCATTTTCTCTATTCATCTAAATCACTTATTTCTTCTATTAATTAAATAAAGTTATATTTATTTAATTAATTCATTATCTATTTCTTCTAATCTATAATTAATAATCTTTAATTGTTTAATTATCTCTTCATTCTATCTATTTTAATTAAATAAATCTTATTTATTTAATTAAAATTCCCTTCATAATCCCACTTTCCAATTAATTAAAAAAAATATATTTATTTAATTAATTTCTCTTATCATTTATCTTCATAAGTTGACATGTGTGCCTCTTTTATTTAAAAACTTTTGTGGTACTACATCTTTTATTTAATATCTTTCACATGTAGTACTTTTTATGTACACAATCACACATCAGCCTTATCTTCCCTCCACTTGTCATTTACACATTTATGCATGACTATCACTTCATCTCAGTCATTTACATAGCAACTGAATCTCTACTGTTGATTAGTTTTGGTTGAGGTCTATATAAACACCCTCTCATTCCATACTACATCTATCCATCATTTTTCATATAGCATCTACATTATCATCTTGAGAATTTTAGAATTCATTGAGCATATTATCATTATCATCCATCCATCATCGTAGCTTTGATCTTCATAATTGTTCATTGTTAAAGAAGCAATCCACATCACAAACAAGGAATCATACAATCTAGGTGATCTTGGTCTAGAATTGCATGATTTTGATTTTACTTGGATTCAATTCTTTGATGGTGGTAGGATTAGGTTGTCTTTTGTATGCTTCATCTTATTAACCTAATTTTTACCTATCACAAATATCATTTAATGTAAGGCTACTCTATTCAAGTTTGTCTCCTATTAGCTGCACTACCACATTGTTCTTCATTTTCTTTATGCCAAAACCCTTATGGAGGAGCTCATACCGGTTATAGACTTGATAGATTCTTTAGTTATCATATAGGGTTCATCAAGACATAGAAATTCATCATGAATTATGCTTAGAATAAGCTTGACCCATTCATCATTCAAAATTGCAGGAAAATCCAACCAGGAATCAAATTTCTTTTCTCCTAAATCTCTATATTCATCTCTTAATACAATATCCCTAGTAGCCAGTTCGTCCAAGTATAGTTTTCCTAATTTCAAGTGATCATATTCTTCTAGACTAATACAAATGTATGCTCTAACATCTTCCATATTGTTACCCCCCTCTTTTTTTAAAAAGGGGGAGTCCTAAGTTCATTCTTTGTTTTCCCTTTTGTTCATCATCAACTTATTCATATATTTCTTCCTTCAGGTTAGTTTTACTTAGTCATTTTCGTGTGTTGGCAATTCTTTGTATTTTTGAAGTCAAGTCGACAAGTTCACAAGTTCTTGAACCACCCCACCTGTCGACTCATCTTGGGTTCCTAGTGTCCCAAGTCTTTGTTAAGTCTTCATAAGAAGTCTTCCCTTTATAGTTGGGAGGTCAGGGATTCTTTGAAGTTTCTAATCTTCAACTCCTAGTTCAAGAATTCATATTATGTCTGACTTGTTGACTTCATGTGGCGCCCTTTCCCAAGTAATATTGGCTATGCTGGCATGTTGTATGAAGGAGTGACACTTGTCATCATGCATTCAATTTGAAGTATGTGCAAACATAGTGCCACATTTATCAGAGGGAAAGATGAGGCATGTATTTATGATTTTTAATGATAAATTCGTTACCAATATTTAATGTCTTCCTCAGGGGGGTTCATGAGAAGTGACTTGAATTAAAAGTTTGCATAGGGTGGTATTATGTGTGAAGAGAATGTGTTGTAGAGGAACAAATGAATAGCTCACTACATGTGGAATTTTAGCTCAGCTTTATTCTCACAAGTTAGCAAAGTTGATAACTTTTCTCTCTCTATAAATGCTTTAGATCTTCTTGGAGGAGTTAAATATTTCTATTTCCCATGTATATGCACAAGGATTTCTCTGTGGGTGTTTGATGCAGAGGGGTTCCCAGTTGAACATTAACATAGGTTGTGGAATCCTTGGAAGGCCCACAAAATAGCCATTATAGAGTATATCGGCAAGACTATTTAAATGTCACACCGAAAAATACATATTCTTGCCTATCGGCAAGACTCTAACTATCGGCGGCACATTTTCTGCATCCCCCGACAACACACCTTTCACCGATGAGCCATCCATCGGCAAGACTTCTCGCCTCTCACCCTGATCAGTGAGAGTTCCTTTCGTCGGTCCAAAGTGACTTTCTTATGCCAATGGCATTACTCACACCGACGGGCTACATAGCAACTTCGTCATCGGCAGGACTTGTTTCTTCAGCCACACTTGCTTCTTCTTCTCCGATGGGTGATCTTACACCGATGCATACCTATAATTTGTTCTACAATCGGTGGGGTCCACAATCTTTGACCCAACCGGTTGTATGTCTTACTACATACAAAAGACAAATACATACAAGTTAGTCTATCATACGACTGACGCATACACACCGATTGATCTCACATACATTTGTGATATACACAGGAAATGCTCACTAACATACAAAAGTGATATACTCATCGAATGCACATTTCGTGATACAACCCAAAATTCACGCCGCTAACTTTCTTTGCACATTGTAACCGAACAGAACACACAAAAACTACAGAAACTACAGAACAGAAATAAATCTAACTACATGGAGGTCATTCCACTGGTTTCAAAGAAACCCACCAGTGGAATGACTCCAAATCGATGTTCTGTAATTAGACCAGGAACTAAACCTTTTCTATTCCTTCCAGAGATTATACATACAAAAATTATTTTCTTTTCTCTTTCTGTTCGTTCACTTCTCTCTCTCTACACGAACAGAGACCAACTATATAAAGACTCTCAATTGACAGTTACACATGGTGGAAAACGAACCACCACTGCCAATCAGTTACACTCCTTGTTCGGTTACAAGCTTTTAAGTTGTTTCTTGACATACATGTCATTATGCGGCTAACTAAGACTCAAAGTGGCCTAAGGCCTTACAACATAACATTTTGGACATAACATAAAATGTATAGAATCCTCAGATTCTTAATGTCTTCGAGGTGCTTCTGCACCATACTCCCAGACTTGAAAATTTTCCATGTCCCATGGAAATGCTCAGTGAAAAGCCTACAATATCTTTTGGCTTTCTCGATGTCTTCAATACTAACTGGATGCCTCTGCTGCTTCCTCTTTACCTTCTAACTGTGACTCCTATTAATGGAGTTTGACTGGCTGCCTCCAAGGTGCATCAGAAGTTCACTCCTTCCTGCTACAACAACACTTCTGTCCCTCACCTAGGAGTCCTCTCTTGCCTCTCTCCCCAAGACTGTTGGCGACAACCAATGGACCATCTTCTCTGGCCCTCTTAACAGACCTTCCTGTCTGCCTACAGCAGTGAGTGAACTTGCACCTGCAACCATAAAACTTCTCAACAAGAATCAAATAGTAAAAACCAATGCTCATCCCAAACTCCTGGTGTAGATTGCCTCCTTCGGCACTCTATCTACACGCTCAGAATCTTCTGAGCTCTGATACCAATATGATGCAGAGGGGTTCCCAGTTGAACATTAACACAGGTTGTGGAATCCTTGGAAGGCCCACAAAATAGCCATTATAGAGTATATCGGCAAGACTATTTAAATGTCACACCGAAAAATACATATTCTTGCCTATCGGTAAGACTCTAACTATCGGCGGCACATTTTCTGCATCCCCCGACAACACACCTTTCACCGATGAGCCATCCATCGGCAAGACTTCTCGCCTCTCACCCCAATCGGTGAGAGTTCCTTCCATCGGTCCAAAGTGACTTTCTTATGCCGATGGCATTACTCACACCAACAGGCTACATAGCAACTTCGTCATCGGCAGGACTTGTTTCTTCGGCCACACTTGCTTCTTCTTCTCTGATGGTTGATCTTACACCGATGCATACCTATAATTTGTTCTACAATTGGTGGGGTCCACAATCTTTGACCCAACCGGTTGTATGTCTTACTACATACAAAAGACAAATACATACAAGTTAGTCTGTCGTACGACTGACGCATACACACCGATTGATCTCACATACATTTGCGATATACACAGGAAATGCTCACTAACATACAAAAGTGATATACTCATAGAATGCACATTTCGTGATACAACCCAAAATTCACGCTGCTAACTTTCTTTGCACATTGTAACCGAACAGAACACACGAAAACTACAGAAACTACAGAACAGAAATAAATCTAACTACATGGAGGTCATTCCACTAGTTTCGAAGAAACCCACCAGTGGAATGACTCCAAATCGATGTTCTGTAATTAGACCAGGAACTAAACCTTTTCTATTCCTTCCAGAGATTATACATACAAAAATTGTTTTCTTTTCTCTTTCTGTTCGTTCACTTCTCTCTCTCTACACGAACAGAGACCAACTATATAAAGACTCTCAATTGACAATTACACATGGTGGAAAACGAACCACCACTGCCAATCAGTTACACTCCTTGTTCAGTTACAATCTTTTAAGCTGTTTCTTGACATACATGTCATTATGCGGCTAACTAAGACTCAAAGTGGCCTAAGGCCTTACAACATAACATTTTGGACATAACATAAAATGTATAGAATCCTCAGATTCTTAATGTCTTCGAGGTGCTTCTGCACCAGTGTTTTGCCTCATTCTCTACTATCTGCATGTATCTCTGAGTCTCTTATTCTCTAGTTTCTGGAGCATACAAGAATGAAATTTAAATTCCAAGGAGCTCCTATGGCCTCTATCATAGAGAATGTTCTATTAGGGGTGAAGGATACAGATTTAGGCCATGTTGATTTAGATGATTTTTGGAGAAGAATACAATCTGAGAAAAGAACTCCTTTAACAAAGAAAATTATCAACAACAGTCTGCATAAAGATGGTGGCTTTCCACTTGTTGTGCATTGTCCCGAGTTAATGGTTGCATGTGCCAATGGTTATTTTCTAGACTCTTAGGAGATAAAAACTCCTGATGGTATTGTGGTGATCAAAATTGATTCTGAATCTATTGCTTTGGCTCTAGACTTGGAGGAATATAAAGATAATGCCAATGTTTCTGTGTCCTTGGCATCAAATTACTATAATGAGAAGAAGGACTGGTGTCGTACATGTGTCACCAAGCATTGGCTAGAAGAAGAAAAGACCAGGAAGTCTAGGCTACCTGCCAATTTAAAAAGAAGCCATTTCAACGAGTAGATCTTAGATATGATAACCCTACTGAACAAAGTGATTGACAGTCTCGAGTCAGATGTTTTCAAATTCTAGATGTACAGGTTTATTTTGTTAATTTGTGGAGACCACCAAATTGACTGGCCAAAAATCATAAGCAGTTTTCTACATGAGCAGCTGGTGAATTTTACATGAAGCGCAAGCTTTCACATGTGGTCTCAGCTAGTCTACATCTTGGCTCAAAATGAGGCTACTTGGCCTGGTTTGAGGACCTGTAGGAGTTTTTCGGTGAGCACACCTATGTATCAAACTTTCCCTGAATTGCAAAGAAATGAAGGTATGAAGGACTTTCACAATGTGAATTATGCATTTTCTATGTTGCTAGCTAAAAGAATTGATGGCTTAATAGAGAAGAGATTTTCTATAGAAGCATTTACATTGGTCACAAGATTCAGGAGTGTCTATATTCAGTTTGATCACTTCTCATATTTAAGGATTGGGGGTTATGAAAATGCCCCATTAAAATTGCCTTGGTACCCCTCTGACTATTTGGTACTACTAGAAGTTTGCAGCCAAATGGTGGTAGTAAATGTCAAATATCAGAAAATAAAAAGAAAGGGTATTCTTTTCCTATCTTTGTCCTTCTATTCTTGGAAAAATAATGATGGTGCTCAAAATATAGACAAATTGTTGTATTAGTTTAGTCTTCATAGTTTGTCTCCTCATGTGTCATTTCATAGTAAATTTTTTATAAAGGAACATATGCATGGATGAGGTTCCTACTTACACATTCCTCAGCTTGAAGATTTTTAGGAGGACTGCATTGACAAAAGAGAAGTTTAGAAAAGGAAGTGGATGAGGTTGTATATTGATCAAGTCCGTGCTTTCAAGATGAATATTTAGGTCCCAGATATAATTCATGAATTTTTAGATCTTTTGAGTGATGAAAATGATACAGTGTCTAGGGAACCTCTACCCCCAATAAAATGGTCTGAGAAATAAGTTACATATATTGTGTTACTCTCATTTCAAGTTTTAAGGAGAACTAAAAAGTGGTTGCAAGAAAATACTAAGGAGTGTGCTATCTCATCAACACCTAAGGACTTAGCCTCTCAAAACCAAGTCAGGTCTTAGGATGCCACCTCACACAAGAGAGCATCCAATTCGAACCCAACTCTGCAAAGAGTCGGTTCACAACCAAATAGCCATGGTGAAGGTCCACCTAAGGAACTCAGTAAGTTGAAAATTGCCTATGAACAAGATGTTCAAGTCACAAAAAGGAATACTAGATTGGCTGCCTTATCATCTAAGGTTGACCATGTCCCCCCACCAAACAATCAGACAAATGATTCTGATTCTTTTATCTTCTAGCAATTGGGAGAAGATAATTTATTGCATTCATTACTCAGTCCACCTAATTCCATGCAACAAAAGATATGCTTGGGCCGAATTGTCATCCTGCGCCAATAGTGGTGACTGCCAATGCCGCTAACACACTAGTCTCATCCCCAAACTAATTAAAGAAGGTAGTACCAAAACCAAAAAATACAAAAAAGTATGTCCAGGATAGTAACTGATACCTCCTTGGGAAATCAATTTTTGGAGATTACAGACCCACTGGTAGAGAAGAATGAAGATGAAATAACTGAAGCTAATTTTAGAGTAAGCCAAGTGGATCTAGGACCATCGACCACTGAAGGTGATTTGTACCAGATGCATTATTCAGTGGACAACATTTCTAAAAGAGTGAAAGATTTGCAGGATGAAATATCAAAGTTACCAGTGCATGTAAGTTCTCTTTCCTCCTTTGCCAATTCAATTGTTGAGGTAATCACTCCCTCTATTAGAGCTTCCTCCACTCCCAAAATTTCCATTCTTCATCCAAATCTGCTTCAACAAATTAGAACTTGTTTGTCTACGAGGAAAGCTGTGGAGGAATGGATTGAGAAGATCATTTTTTATGGTCTCATATTTGTTGAGGAGGTAGTGAAATTATTTGATTCCATTCATACTAAAAGCAAAGTTTTAATAGTAGAGTTTGAGAAGGCTCGAAGTGATCACAAAAGTTTGAACTTAGCTTCTGAGGAAGTGCAAGAAATCGCCAACATGGACCCTGGTATCCTAATGGCTAAAGAAGTCATAGCTGACCCTAAAGAATTAGATACTGTCGTGTGAGCTGATGCATTGCAATGGAAGATTTGTATTATTGCCAATGCTGAGGAAGAAATGGGAAAGGAAGTGGTAATTTACTACAAAGAAATGATGAGAATTAAAAGAGATTTCACTACTCTAGATGTAGAAGCCAATGGATCTAATGATGAAAAATTGTTAGATGTCAAGATAATCAAATAGAATTTCAAGAGGGTGGTGACAGAGGATATAGTGAAATATAGTACAATTATAGGGGAGTCATTAGGCAGACTTTCTAAGATGGCATCTTACAATAGCACTTGTAAAAATAACATCAAGGAGACATATCAAAAGGTGACTGAGTCTTATAGGGCTATCATGAAAAGGAAGCATCAAATTAACATGACCAGGTCTCCACCTGGCATGGAATTAACACCTGTTATCAATAAATACAGAGAATACAAAGCTATATTGTGAGGATAGGTACCTCAAGTGGCGCAAAGTGTCATTGGAGAAGGCAAGCAGTCGAGGGAAGATGAGTAAATAGATGAGGTGGACGATGGTGATGCAGATTTCCAGATCTTGAATTGATTTTATTTTCATGTTTTTAAACTTATCTCTTATTTGCTCTAAAAGTATTGGCTCTGGAGGGCCCTTTACTATTTTTTTGTTTAAACAATCTTTTAATCAATTGTTTTGAGAAGCCGTTATGGTTTTCTAGATAGTTATTATTTAGCTTAGCTATATATTCTAAATGGCTGGTCAAATTATGGATCCCTCTTTTTGGCAAAAACTTTGTTTCTATGGAAGGGTGATAGTTAAATTTTGTTTTCTAGCTTCTATGATATATGCAATATAGTTAATACAATGGATATTTGGATGATCATGGACTTTATGTTGTGATTATTTTAATTTATGTTCTTCCTATGTTGAATGTTGTTCTACTGATGTTAATGGTATTCATATACTCTGGTGGTTGGATGTTATTAAATCTTGCTCACTGCTTCAAATAATCTATCTGTTGGTATTTTATTTGAAAGTGGTGAATCCATGTGTATGTATAGTAACTTCAATATTATTTTGTGGCTAGAAATCTGTGAACTTCTAAAGTTGGTGTTAGAGTTGTAGATTCACCTTTATAGCTTTTTGGTTAAAACTCTACCTATATCTTGCTTTCGGGTTAAAAGTAACCTCAAGTTTACATTCCTCAGAATATTTTTAGAAGGTAACTACGCCTTGTTAAATAAGTAGAGAGCCTATGTAAAATACCAATACATTGGGCTCAACTGTTGATTACATTTGTCACTTGTCCGAGCCTGAGTATATAGAATTAGGTGACAAATCTATTAACCAATAGATTTTTGGTGACTCTACTAGGTAAAATCAAAGTTTGTTATATCATCTTTGTGAGTTGCTTGATTGGATTTTATGGTCCTTCATGAGAGACATGCACCAGTTTTGCAGCCTAACATTGATTGGCTAATAGGAGATCAAGAAGATATTATTTTTGGCCTTAGGCTTGTTGCCTGGAAAAATAGAAGAACTAATCAGCAGCATCACCAAGTTAATGAAGTGCTAGAAGAAGAGCTTGGTGAAATTATAGAAGAAAATTAACATCATTTTGCTGACACTCAGGAGTTAATTTTCATTAGAGAGGTTGTACCTGCACCAAGAAGAGTAGAGCCTCTACAAATTGGAGTGGTTCCTAAAAATAGACCAAGGCACTGTGCTACTAGACCAGGGAATCAAAACCTTGCCATACCAGATCTTCCTCACAATAACTAGTAAGTGGTTTGGTGACTCTACTTAATTGCTTATTTATATAATTATAGAAGTGGGATATAAAAATATATACACAAGTGGATAGAAAAAAGGGTATAGCTGATATTGATTTGATTTTCTCCAATCTTTGAACTTCACTCCTTATCCACCTACAAAAAAAGTCAAGTCTTTGAGTAGACCATCCTCTCCTCCACCCATAAGAAGCACTGTTGGTTCATCCTGTCAAAGCCTAACCTTACATGGTACTGTCTTACCTTTACAAGTAAATTTCCTTCATCTAAATATGGCCCATCCATAGCCTCCACCTATTCCATGGGGTGCAGCCATTGGACAGCTCGACCTTTGTGCTAACCTACATGACCTTCCTAGAGGATCAGGTAAAGTTTCAATTAAGTTTAGAGGTGATGGAAAAATTACTCTTGAAGAGCACATTAATGCCTTCTTTGTTGTATGTTCCATCTTTGGATTTCAACATGAAGATGTGTTTGTTAGGGTATTTGTCGAGTCGCTGGCTGACTCAGCTGCTGAGTGGTTTTACCACCTTCCCAATGCTTCTATTAATAATTAGGCTACAATGAGACAAAGGTTTGAAGAGAGATTTAAAACTACCGATAATGAACATACACTAGTAGCCCAACTATCCACTATGAAGAAGGAGATTCAGGAGCAAATGTGGGAGTATGTGGCTAAGTTTAATAGATTAGCCAATAGAATTCCTACAAATGTTAGGCCCAGAGATGGGTTAATGATGTATTTCTTTATCAATTCATTTTCACTAGATGCTAGTTATGCCATTGAAAGACAAGGAGTACCTAACTTGGTTGATGCACAATAATTGGCTATAGATGTGGAAGATGATTTGATTACTATAGGGAACTGGAAAAGAGAGATACCGATTGGAAAATCTTTAGCAACCAGTTCTACTGATCCCATCATTCAGAGAATGGCCAATGAAATTATCACTCTAAAACACTAGATGCCTAAAATTTCTCTACAAACTCCTCAGGGAGGTTATAATAGGACATTGTAACTGCCCAACCCTAATCAGAGGTTAGCTATTGAGGGACCTTCAACTGGTAAGAGCAATAATATGGTTTGTAATTTTCATCTCACTTCTAACCATGATGGAGCCTCCTATCCCGAGATGACGCACTTTATGCAATTGTTTTCCATGAATGAACACACTGAAGAACCCTTAGTGGAAGAACCCCCCACACCTACTGATGCTAGTGTGAGTTTCTTTGAATATGAATCAGATGAAGAGAATGGAGAAGATGTATATACTGAAGTGAACAATTCCAATTGTGCAGTGTTTACTCGAGGTCAGCAAGCACAGAGAGGGAAGAATACTCAAAGCCAATCTAATAATTCAAATCCCGCCCTTATGTATATCCTGATAAGATAGAACAATGCCAAGAAAGTACAGGAGGTGCCACCTAATCCTGTAGCCGCCGAGGTACCATCTACTTCATCTTCTAAAACTCATGTCTCAAGTTCATTTGATATTGTAGAATCATGTAACAATACTAAGATTGAGATTTCCCAAGCTGAGTATTTTAGGCTTAACCCATCCAAACTTGATAGATTGGTTAGATATATCAGCTAGTAACCTTCCCTTCCCATTCCAATGCCCAAGTATCCAGTGATGCCGAAATACCTGTGAAAAGCCCAAAATATTCAAACTCTAGCTCTTAAGATCCTGGTCTCTAAGATACTTTTAACAAGCTAGAACCTTTTTATATTTCTCTTTATATTGTTGGTTTTAAACTCAATAACTGTGTTATTGATTTTGGGGCCTTAGAAAATGTTATGCCTGCACAAGTTGCTAAAGCTTTAGGTTTGTCTTATACACACTCACATGGAAAATGATTTTTAATGGATGGCTCCCCAAACCTATCTTGGGTGAAATTAAAGATACTCAAACTGCCTTAACTATTTTCCCAAAGAAAAGATTAAAGTTGACTATTCTTGTGGAAGACATACCTACTAGTTATGGGATGCTTTTAATGTTGGATTCAGGACAGACAACTGAGAGGGGGGGTGAATCAATTGTCCAAAACTTGCTTACAATTCAAACACTTAAATCCACTTTGTTATTTAATAGCATATCAATTAATCATTCATGAAAGCATAAAGCATAAACACCAGAGTAGAAACATATCAACACATAAGACACCAAGATTTTGACATGGAAAACCTGGTTAAGGGAAAAACCACGAGGTGATTAACCCAAGGATTATTCTCTATTAGAAGAATAAGAAAAATAGATGGCACATGCCAATTAGGGCTCACTAACCAAGCACACTGCTCACAAGAGGCACACTGCCTACAAGAGACACACTATCTACAAAGTAACAAGTATCACAAACTTGAACTAGAGATTGACATCTTTACCATGCCTGGATCAGTTCCATTTAAGCCCAAAAACTCTTACTCTGCCTTTCACACTTCTCTTCGCTACCACACACTCATCAACTCAAGACACATTTCAAAATGAATTCACAATCCCTTATTTATACAAGGCATTGACCTAGGAACAATCATCTAAGCTGGCAAACACCTACAAGATCATCCGTAAGACGTGTAATACATCCGGTCGGCTAGTCTCAAGAAGAACACCAATATTCATGGTTATTCTTCAAATGCAAACTCTACCTTCAATGGGAACCACCAACATTAACTAGACATGATCCAACGATCATCATAACCTTCCCTGAATCACCCAAAACATCCGCACTTCATCATCCTACTGGAATTCTTCTTTCCTTCATCCGGAGCTACAAGAACACAGTCTAACATCACTGTCACAAATGAATAGGCACTTTCAGACCTTCAACCCACAAACTAATCTAGTTGATACTTCACAGGGACGTCCTCAACACTCCCTCAGATCCGCAGAATGGGATAATGAAATACCAGATCTCACTGGACCTTTCTGTGGCCATCTGTCATCTTTGAACATCTGTCAGAACCGGTTCTACTTGAGTGACCATAACTTCTTCAGATCTTTATGCGGACCTCTGAAATCTTGACTGGAGCATCTCAAGACTTATATCTACAAACCCTTTAAACCACATCATCTGATCCTCAACTTATTGAGGACTTTTACGCTCTTGTCATCACTGTTCTTCACTGTTCCTGATTGAGACTTATTTTCTCAATATCCTCAGGACACAGCTCATCTAATCCTTCTCATTAATGCAACATGAGTATGTTGACATCAATGACAACACCAGTTATCCTCATACTTGCAACAATCTCCCCCTTTGTCATTGATGGCAACATATGATGTGAAAAACCCTCAAGACAAGAACTTCTCCTTTCTATCACAGCTCCCCCTATCAGCAACAACTCTTCACATGTCTTCTCTTTCTTTACTATTCCCCCTTTGATCATCAACCACTTGTTTTTCACATGTCTTCTCTCCCCCTTTGACATCAATGGCAAAGGGCTCATACTTGCAATTAGAATCATACTAGCTGCTCCCCCTAAGTAGCAGCTCCCTTATCATCAATCCGGATCACAAGATATGACTATGATATCCACCGGATTGATGCACATCAGTGCATACTAGTCCATCACCGAAGGGGCAATAACCCCTAACTTCTCCCTGAGAAACTCAAAAGAGTCCTTGGGAAGAGGTTTAGTAAAAATATCTGCAAGTTGATCCTTGGAGGGCACATACTCCAATCTGACTTCACCGTTGTTCACTTGCTCTCTCAGAAAGTGAAATTTGATAGATATATGCTTAGTCTTAGAATGCAACACCGGATTCTTAGAAATATTTATTGCACTTGAATTATCATAGAAAATTGTGATAGGCTTCTCATATTCTACTTGAATATCTCTTAGCATCTGCTTCATCCACAAAACTTGAGTGCATCTTCTTGCTGCTGCAATGTATTCTGCTTCAGTTGTAGACATGGATATTGCCTCTTGTTTCTTGCTTAGCAAAGAAACCAACCTTTTTCCTAAAAAGAATGCTCCTCCACTTCTACTCTTCCTATCATCCACATCTCCTGCCCAATCTGCGTCTATATATGCATAAAGAGAAAAATTATGATCTCTAGGATACCATAGACCATACTCAACTATTCCTTTTAAGTACCTAAAACTTCTCTTGATTGCCATGACATGAGATTCTCTAGGATCAGCCTGGAATCTCGCCACAAAACTAACATCCTACATTATATCTGGTCTAGTTTGAGTGAGGTACAATAATCCTCCAATTATTGATCTGTACTTGGTCTGATCTGTCTTAGGAGAGTCATCATCTCAGCTCAACTTACATCCAGTTGCCATGGAAGTGTTCATTGACTTTGAATCTTCCATTCCAAATTTCCTTAATAATTCTCACATATTTGGTCTGAGAGATAAAGATGCCTTTCTTTGTTTGAGTAATTTACAGACCCAAGAAGAAATTCATTTCACCGACCATTGACATTTCAAATTGTTGTGTGGTTACACAGCACGCCCCATTTTGACTTGACAAAACAGGGACCCAACTTTTTGCTTGGCTTGGCTTGTGTTTTCTACTTGCTGGCAGTCTAGTAAAAGTAAGTCATGTAGATGATCCTGCATAAGGGGACTGGGTAAGTCATCATGATGAGATCAATTTTTCAAGGTTCATATTTCATGTCAATAAGCTCATGGCTGGATAGAGTACAAAATTTCATGCAGGTTTGCCTTTTGGATCACCCTAATATTCCTTAGGGAATGAGAGTTATGGTGAGTCAAAGTCCTAGTCAAACCTGATATTCCGAGGGGGGGTCATATTTCTTAACATCAGTCATCTTATGAAAGATCACCCTGATCCAATTTTATCACCCAATAAATCATTTATCCAGAGATCTAGACGTCAATTTTAGGTGATAGAAGCATTTACCCATCAAATAGCTTCATATATTTTTCAGGGGTCATATTTCAAATATCACCCTATCTTCCAAATATCACCCCATCACAAAATATCACCCTAAAGATAATATCATGATGGCGTCATATAATCCCGATAGATAAGAAAATTGACATGATGATGATGTCATCATCCTTTTTACCTCGCGGAGGTATATTTCCAATAGCGACACTTTCTACATAACATGATGATAACGTCATAGAGCAACAACGATAAACTAAGTCATTATCCTGATGACATCACCCAATATTTCGAATATCACCCAATCTTGCGAATATCACCCGATCTTGCGAATATCACCCGATATTTCAAATATCACCCTACCGCAGAATATCACCCCAGGGCCAATATGATGATGATGTCATCCAACCCTGATGAACAAAGAAAATCACCCTGGCAGTGACTTCATCATCGTTTTTATCTCATAGACATATTTTTCCAACAATCAACCTTTTTAATAACATGATGATGATGTCAGCTTATCCCATTGCACAAAGGACCCAATATGACGGTGACATCATCAATCGGCTTGACATCCGAAGCTTGTCTATTTTCTAACATCAGTCATCTTTTCTAATATGACTGATCTTTCCTAACATGATGGTGACATCATTCTAACCTGATATATAAAAGGCTTGACATGATTGTGACGTCATCCTATTCGGAGGGTGATATTCCTAATATCAGGGTCATATTTCTTAACATTACCCGATTTCCTTCAGTATGACAATGACGTCAGCCTTTCACATTTTAATGAAGCCCATCCATGATAATGACATCATCATCATATCCCGATCTATGAAGAGAGTCATATTAGTTAATATCCCTCATATTAACTACTGTGCATACCTGGACCCGATAGTTTCACTCAATGGAATTTAGTGAACAAAAGCGCATGTATTGCATATGCATGATCTTATGCATGCGATAACTGAAAATGTAAGGCTTGCATATTATATGAAGGGTCACATTACCCTTGGAATACAAAAAGAGCTACTGGAAGATGAAACTATTTGAAAAAAATTCACAGAAATTAAAAAATTAGGAAAGTTTTACCTTCCCCTTGGCAAGGTCATAACTCCTAGCTACTGTGTCAGAATTTAAACTTTTTGGACTCATTGGAAAGATAAATTGGTTATCTAGTTTGAGTTGCTCGGTCGCTTAGGCTTAATGCCAAGCACCGACAAAGTCTTGAGCCCTAATTTCACTCTGAAGGCCTCTGAAAATGTGATTTACCAAGATGTAGAAAATACCAAAAATCATATTTTTGACATTTTTATGAAAAAATCACTCAAATGATCCTGGACTTGATCAGATATTGAAGCCATTTTAGGGCCTAATAGCATGATTTTGGTCAACGATGGTTGACTCGAAAAATTTTAGTGTCATATATACATTTTGTATGCG
The DNA here is from genome assembly GCA_027924645.1 of Cunninghamia lanceolata. Classification (NCBI taxonomy): domain Eukaryota; kingdom Viridiplantae; phylum Streptophyta; class Pinopsida; order Cupressales; family Cupressaceae; genus Cunninghamia; species Cunninghamia lanceolata. Next base: position 9,930,141 of record BSBN01000348.1, read on the forward strand.
ATTGTTCACGGATTCATCATCTGATTATCTGCGTTTGCATATTCTAAGCCTGATTTAAATGTTTATTTTCCTGCTAAAGTTTTTAATGATGATGAAGCTTAATCCTTGTGTCTGTTATCAGGTGCACAAATATCTAGAAAATGAAAAAGTGGCGAGGGTGTATCAGAAGTTGAAGTTTGCGCGGGAAATGGCAAAATTTACAAAGATATAAGTTACAGAGTTGCATGCAGAGGTAACATGAACCAGAGCTGAGGAGGATATTGTCAAATGTTCTATTTGTTAGCTAGAGGATGGACTAGGTCAAAGACACTGGAATATTCTATGCCAGCTGTGTAGTTGCCAACTAGCAGGCATGTGCTATTCATCTGGACTATTGATCTTAATAGATAAATCACGACCGTAGGTCATTTGTAACCACTCCCTCACCTTATTCTATAAAAGGTGTAGGGGTGCCTTGTTTTAAACATTGGAAACTTAATTGAAATCTGTTTGCTGAAATATTCAGGGCTCATTTCAAAGTTATTGTATACATATATGTTCTTGCATACTTAATGAATGAGAAGACTGTTTTGATTACAATCCATCATAAATCTTGAGTAATCAGTGTGTGAATTCTAGATATATGCTTTGATTTGCTGCATCCCTTGGAGTGCATATCAGTTTGCATATGTTGTCTTCATACCTTTCCTTTGAAGTTAGCATCGACTGTACCTAGCTGTGGAATGTCCTTGTGAACATATGGTTTGATTTCTTCTCTTTATGAATATATCTGATGTATATGTGGCTCAATAGCTGAAGGTTCAACTTTAATTTGAAGTATTTCTTTTAATTTCAGAGCATTTCATCATCATAATTGCAAATAATTGACAATCTTAAGCAAATAATACAAATATGCAGACATCTCGTAGATAACTGAATATCATTAGCATATTTGAGCTAAATGCATGTAGTGTTGAAAATATCATGCAAAGAATTGCAAATAATGGTAATATTCATGCAAATATCAACCTGTAGGCACATTATTTGAGTGAATTCATAGTGCAAAGGTAAAATAATTTGGAGATTTATGGAGGGCAGATATAAAGAATAGGATATTTGGAGAAATATTGATGTACTTTCAGAAATTACTAAAGAACGTAAGGCCCCTGAATGATAAACAACAACACACATCAACCACTGAGTAACGTCAGTAGATTATGAACTAATTAATGTAGACTTGGGATCATGAATTCTTTGAGTTCATCGTATCTTTCAAGATGAGTAAAGGTTGTTGTGTAACTTTTATTCTATGTTTGGTTATGACTGACATCATCATCAACATAAATTGGCGCTAGAAGGAGGGCCTGAACAAAGAATCTATGGATTTTCTGCAAATATTTCATCATTTGAGGTTAATGTCTGCAAATATCTCTTATCTGGGAGGTTTCGACTGCATCTTTACAAAGATCTCGCTCAAAGCTTTAAAGATGTGTTGAATTTTCAGAGCTTTCAAAGTTTTATTCTGAGATATGATAGATCTGATTAAAATTTCCAAAAAAAAATTGAAAATAGAGTCTCATTTTGATGGATGCATATGAAAATAACTGTCAAGTCAACATTCCTTTATTTTAGGAAACTTTGAATAGGCAGCTTTATCCTCAAAATTTATTTGACTTTGGTTTATCCAGTTGTTGCAGGATACACCAGACTGTGGAACATAGTGAAATTAATTGTCTAACTTTTCTTATAAGGTTGGATCTCTATTTGAAAGGAATAATATTCTTTATAGATGTGTTCAGGGCTGAAGCCTGGTAGGAAAATGAAGAAATTCTAGAGCAACAAGCATATGCAGCACCAGAAGTTATCAGTTGTCCAGACACTGAAGTGGACCGCTTTAAAGATTTTGAATTGTACTTGTCTAGAAATATACAGTGTAGTCAAATATTAGGTTTATCCACTGATGATGTCCTCATTGAAAGTTGGTGCAGATTACATGACGAAGAGCATTCAGAAAGGGATTGTGATGCTTGCTTGGTCATGTTGGAGAAGACTCAAATTCTGGAATAGCAAAGAGAAGCAACACCCTTAATGATGAGTTGTTTAGAAAATACAATAGCCGAATCAGTTATAGAAGGTAAAGAAGAGGAAACACCTTTCCTTGAGTCATTCTATAGTGAGATTGATAGGATTTCTCTACTTTACGATAAATGTGAGGCAGAGTGCAGGTATGAATCTTTCAAAAATTATGAAGAATAAACCATTTGTCAGGATAAAGTCTTTGATTTTGATCCTATTGCTTTTGATAAGGATAGTGAAACATCTTTCCTTGAGTCATTTTATGGTAAAAAGGAATGGAGATAGGTGGAAGAATTTAAATGCACTACTGCTGATAAAGTTCCTATGATAGTAACCCAGGGAGTTGTAGAAAAGAGAATAAATGCTGATTCACTATCTAACTTGTTTAAATTGAATGATTGAATGCAAGAATGTTGTAGGTCAATGGAACCAGATACCTTACTGGATGGAAAATGTGAGTTATTTGATGAACAATTCATGAAAGTTGAAGATGCAGAAAGCTTTGGAATTGTTGTGCATAATCAGATTCCAATCCAATGTCATTTTGAAAATGAAATGGGCGAGTATTCGTATCAATTGAAAGTTGTTTCACCTTTACAGTCAAATGATTTAGAAGGGATAAATTTATGTATATCAAGTTATGAAAATAAAGATACTCATTTAGATGCTTCTGTGCAAGGATTTAATGAAAACAGTGAGGTGCTGCCTAAAGTCAAGAATCAGACATACATCTAGAATGAGGAGACAAAGCTGGATAAAGACGAAGGATTAATACTTCAAGAGTCATACATCCTTCAATTTGAAGTGAGACTAAATACTGAGCTAAGCAATGAAAGTGCCAAGTCAAATGGAGGACCAGTTGTCAATGAAGAAGCATATTCAACAGGATCAGAAATACATCAGGTTGTATTTCTCCTTTCCACAGTGAATAGTGTTGAATACTATTTTAATTATGGAAATTCAGGAGATAAGACATGCATATGGATTAATCATGAACATGATGAGCTTCCTTAGTTGCTGATAATCAAAGGTTAATCTGTTAAACACAATGAATTTAGAATACAAGAATATTTTTCAGAATACAAGGATGAATTTGCTAGGATTAGAACCATAACTAGTGCCCTGATGCTCTTGCACAATGTAAGGAAGTATGCAAATACAGGTGTCTTTGGGTCTTCTCCTAGGTTTTATTTACGTTGTGGGGTTTCTATATAGATTGGTAGAGTAGCTCTCTTGCTTCTTTTCTTTGCTTTCTTGTTTTGTTTTCTGTTGTTTCCTTTTTGTAGTTAGTTGTTTATACAGTTTGCTTAGTGTGTTTTCTTTTGTTTGTTTGCTTGTTGAGTTCTGTTGTGGTTAGGCAAGATGATGTAGCTCATCATCCTAAGAAAATAACTGAATTGTTAAGATTCAAGTGATGAGAACAAATTCATATATAGGTTATGATTCATTCTGAGAAGTACTTGTGATCAGGTCTGTGATATTTTTTCATCAAGGTGCCTTTTCTTGACTAAAGTGACTCTTTCACAATGACTCACCTAACAGCCTTGGGTTTGTTGAACACACAAGTATAGGTGTTAAGTGAAAAATCTAAAGGGACTTCCTTGCTACCAATGCAATCTCCAACCTAAATCAACAAGTGACCATACCTTGCACACTAAGCTTACATGATGACATCAGATTTATAGACTATAAAATATTGAAAAATAAGAAAAGAAATAAAATTAGGCCATCTAAGTAACTCTACCGGGGCTATAGACACCTACTGGCAGTGGGGCTCTAATTAGGGGGATTGTATAGATAACCTTGTCGGGGCTATGGACTCCTGTTGGCAGCAAGGCTCTATCCAGGTTGGCTATGAGGGATGCTCCAAAACTATGTAGCTTAACATCAGTTACTCATGCTTTCAACTTGCTTTCAAGATGACGGTAATTAATCATTTGCACACACCTGATCCTTTGTTAGCATTTTTGCCATGATGAAAACTTTGTCATTCAGAAAGATTATGATGCTTATACTTAGAAAAAGTTAGAATACTATGTTAGAGTATGTTCACATCACTTGAATCATTGGAATTTTGGTGTTTTCTTTTGAGGCAAGTTGTTGTGTGGTTACACAACACGCCCCATTTTGACTTGACAAAATGGGGACCCAACTTTTTGCTTGGCTTGGCTTGTGTTTTCTACTTGCTGGCGCTCTAGTAAAAGTAAGTCATGTTGATGATCCTGCATAAGGAGACTGGGTAAGTCATCATGATGAGGTCAATTTTTCAAGGTTCATATTTCATGTCAATAACCTCATGGCTGGATAGAGTACAAAATTTCATACAGGTTTGCCTTTTGGATCACCCTGATATTCCTTAGGGAACGAGAGTTATGGTGAGTCAAAGTCCTAGTCAAACCTGATATTCTGAGGGGGGGTCATATTTCTTAACATCAGTCATCTTATGAAAGATCGCCCTGATCCAATTTTATCACCCGATAAATCATTTATCCAGAGATCTAGACATCAATTTTAGGTGATAGAAGCATTTACCCGTCAAATAGCTTCATATATTTTGCGGGGGTCATATTTCAAATATCACCCTATCTTCCGAATATCACCTGTCACAAAATATCACCCTAAAGATAATATCTTGATGGTGTCATATAATGCCGATAGATAAGAAAATTGACATGACGATGATGTCATCATTCTTTTTACCTCGCGGAGGTATATTTCCAATAGCGACCCTTTCTACATAACATGATAATGACGTCATAGTGCAACAACAATAAACTAAGTCATTATCCTGATGACATCACCCGATATTTCGAATATCACCTGATCTTGCGAATATCACTCGATATTTTGAATATCACCCGATATTTCGAATATCACCCTGCCGCAGAATATCACCCCAGGGCCAATATGATGATGACATCATCCAACCCCGATGAACAAAGAAAATCACCCTAGTGGTGATGTCATCATCCTTTTTATCTCGAGGAGGTATTTTTCCAACGATCACCCTTTTTAATAACATGACGATGACATTAGCTTATCCGATTCCACAAAGGACCCAATATGATGGTGACATCATCAATCAGCTTGACATCCGAAGCTCGTCTATTCTCTAACATCAGTCATCTTTTCTAATATGACTGATCTTTCCTAACATGACGGTGATGTCATTCTGAACCGATATATAAAAGGCTCGACATGACCATGACGTCATCCTATTCGGAGGGTGATATTACTAATATCAGGGTCATATTTCTTAACATCACCCGATTTCCTTCAGTATGACCATGACGTCAGCCATTCACATTTTAACGAAGCACGTCCATGATGATGACATCATCATCATATCTCGATCTATGAAGAGAGTCATATTAGTTAATATCCCTCATATTAACTAATGTGCATACCCAGACCCGATAGTTTCATTCAATGGAATTTAGTGAACAAAAGCGCAAGTATTGCATATGCATGATCTTATACATTACCCTTGGAATACAAAAAGAGGTACCGGAAGGTGAAACTATTTGCAAAAAATTCACAGAAATTAAAAAATTAGGAAATTTTTACCTTCCCCTTGGCAGGGTCATAACTCCTAACTACTGTGTCAAAATTTAAACTCTTTGGACTCACTGGAAAGATAAACTGGTTATCTAGTTTGAGTTGCTCTATTGCTTAGGCTTAATGCCAAGCACTGACGAAGTCTTGAGCCCTAATTTCGCTCTGAAGGCCTCCGAAAATGCGATTTACCAAGATGTAGAAAATACCAAAAATCATATTTTTGACATTTTTTATGAAAAAATCACTCAAATGATCCTGGACCTAATCAGATATTGAAGCCATTTTAGGACCTAATAGCATGATTTTGGACAACGATGGTTGACTTGACTAATTTTAGTGTCATATATGCATTTTGTATACGATTGTTCACGGATTCATCATCTGATTATCTGCGTTTGCATATTCTAATCCTGATTTAAATGTTTATTTTCCTACTAAAGTTTTTAATGATGATGATGCTTAATCCTTGTGTATGTTATCAGGTGCGCAGATATCTGGAAAATGACAAAGTGGCGAGGGCGTATCAGAAGGTGAAGTTTGCGCGGGAAATGGCAAAATTTACAAAGATATAAGTTACAGAGTTGCATGCAGAGGTAACATGAACCAGAGCTGAGGAGGATATTGTCAAATGTTCTATTTGTTAGCTGGAGGATGGACTAGGTCAAAGATGCTGGAATATTCTATGCCAGCTGTGTAGTTGCCAACTAGCAGGCACGTGCTATTCATCTAGACTGTTGATCTTAATAGATAAATCCTGACCGCAGGTCATTTCTAACCACTCCCTCACCTTATTCTATTAAAGGTGCAGGGGTGCCTTGTTTTAAACATTGGAAACTTAACTGAAATCTGTTTGGTGAAATATTTAGGGCTCATTTCAATGTTATTATATACCTATATGTTCTTGCATACTTAATGAATGAGAAGACTGTTTTGATTACAATCCATCATAAATCTTGAGTAATCAGTGTGTGAATTCTAGATATATGCTTTGATTTGCTGTGTCCCTTGGAGTGCATATTAGTTTGCATATGTTGTCTTCATACCTTTCCTTTGAAGTTAGCATCGACTGTATCTAGCTGTGGAATGTCCTGGTGAACATATGGTTTGATTTCTTCTCTTCATGACTATATCTGATCTATATGTGGCTCAATAGCTGAAGGTTTAACTTTAATTTGAAGTATTTCTTTTAATTTCAGAGTATTTCATCATCATAATTGTAAATAATTGACAATCTTAAGCAAATAATACAAATATGCAGACATCTTGTAGATAATTGAATATCATTAGCATATTTGAGCTAAATGCATGTAGTGTTAAAAATATCATGCAAAGAATTACAAATAATGGTAATATTCATGCAAATATCAACCTGTAGGCACATTATTTGAGTGAATTCATAGTGCAGAGGTAAAATAATTTGGAGATTTATTTAGGGCAGATATAAAGAATAGGATATTTGGAGAAATATTGATCAACTTTCAGAAATTACTGAAGAACATAATGCCCCTGAATGATTAACAGCAACACACATCAACCACTAAGTAACGTCAGTAGATTATGAACTAATTAACGGAGACTTGGGATCATGAATTCTTTGAGTTCATCATATCTTTCAAGATGAGTAAAGGTTGTTGTGTAACTTTTATTCTATGTTTGGTTATGACTGACATCATCATCAACATAAATTGGCACTAGAAGGAGGGCCTGAACAAAGAATCTGTAGATTTTGTGCAAATATTTAATCATTTGAGGTTAATGTTTGCAATTATCTCTTATCTGGGAGGTTTTCACTGCATCTTTACAAAGATCTAGCTCAAAGCTTTATAGATTCGTTGAATTTTTAGAGCTTTCAAAGTTTTATTCTGAGATATGATAGATCTCATTAAAATTTCAAAAAGAAAAATTGAAAATAGAGTCTCATTTTGATGGATGCATATGAAAATAATTGTCAAGTCAACATTCCTTTATTTCAGGAAACTTTGAATAGGCAGCTTTATCCTCAGAATTTATTTGACTTTGGTTTATCCAGTTGTTGCAGGATACACCAGACTATCGAACATAGTGAAATTAATTGTCTAACTTTTCTTATAAGGTTGGATCTCTATTTGAAAGGAATAATATTCTTTATAGATGTGTTCAGGGCTAAAGCCTGGCAAGAAAATGAAGAAATTCTAGAGCAACAAGCAGATGCAGCACCAGAAGTTATCAGTTCTCCAGACACTGAAGTGGACCGCTTTAAAGATTTTGAATTGTACTTGTCTAGAAATATACAGTGTAATCAAATATTAGGTTTATCCACTGATGATGTCCTCATTGAAAGTTGGTGCAGATTACATGACGAAGAGCATTCAGAAACGGATTGTGATGCTTGCTTGGTCATGTTGGAGAAGACTTGAATTCTAGAACAGCAAAGAGATGCAACACCCCTAATGATGAGTTGTTTAGAAAATACAATAGCTGAATCAGTTATAGAAGGTAAAGAAGAGGAAACACCTTTCCTTGAGTCATTCTATAGTGAGATTGATAGGAGTTCTCTACTTTATGATAAGCATGAGGCAGAGTGCAGGTATGAATCTTTCAAAAATTGTGAAGACGAAACCATTTGTCAGGATGAAGTCTTTGATTCTGATCCTATTGCTTTTCATAAGGATAGTGAAACATCTTTCCTTGAGTCATTTTATGGTAAAAAGGAATGGAGATAGGTGGAAGAATTTAAATGCACTGCTGCTGATGAAGTTCCTATGATAGTAACCCAGGGAGTTGTAGAAAAGAGAATAGATGTTGATTCACTATCTAACTTGTTTAAATTGAATGATCAAATGCAAGAATGTTGCAGGTCAATGGAACCAGATACCTTACTGGATGGAAAATGTGAGTTATTTGATGAACAATTCATGAAAGTTGAAGATGCAGAAAGCTTTGGAATTGTTGTGCATAATTAGATTCCAATCCAATGTCATTTTGAAAATGAAATGGGGGAGTATTTATATCAATTGAAAGTTGTTTCACCTTTACAGTCAAATGATTTAGAAGGGATAAATTTATGTATATCAAGTTATGAAAATAAAGATACTAGTTTAGATGCTGTTGTGCAGGGATTTAATGAAAACAGTGAGGTGTTGGCTAAAGTCAAGAATTAGACATACATCTAAAATGAGGAGACAAAGCTGGATAAAGACAAAGGATTAATACTTCAAGAGTCATACATCCTTCAATTTGAACTGAGACTAAATACTGAGCTAAGCAATGAAAGTGCCAAGTCAAATGGAGGACTAGTTGTCAATGAAGAAGCATATTCAACAAGATCAGAAATTCATCAGGTTGTATTTCTACTTTCCACAGTGAATAGTGTTGAATACTATTTTAATTATGGAAATTCAGGAGATAAGACAAGCATATGGATTAATCATGAACATGATGAGCTTCCTCAGTTGCTGATAATTAGAGGTTATTCTGTTAAACACAATGAATTTAGAATACAAGAATATTTTTCAGAATACAAGGATGAATTTGCTAGGATTAGAACCATAACTAGTGCCCTAATGCTCTTGCAAAATGTAAGGAAGTATGCAAATACAGGTGTCTTTGGGTCTTCTCCTGGGTTTTATTTGCATTGTGGGGTTTGTATATAGTTTGGTAGAGTAGCTGTCTTGTTTCTTTTCTTTGCTTTCTTGTTTTGTTTTCTGTTGTTTCCTTTTTGTAGTTAGTTGTTTGTACAGTTTGCTTAATGTGTTTTCTTTTGTTTGTTTGCTTGTTGAGTTCTGTTGTGGTTACTCAAGATGATGTAGCTCATCATCCTAACAAAATAACTGAATTGTTAAGTGTGAGGGTAAAATAGTGCATCAATCAAATGAATAACAGATGACCCAAACATCAACAGAATAGAGAAACAAAGAAGATTCAAATGAACAAAGCAATGAACAAACACAGCAAACCTCTTCCGTTTCGAAACTTCTGTTGTTCGCCTATCACGAATCGTCCTTTCGCAGATGAGATGAGCCCTCAGAGAGTGCAATCTTTTAAAAGCTATTGGAGGAAGTCGATGGTGAACGGCTATAGTGTGATATGCAATGAAGGTGAGCTTCAATGCAACAATGGTGATCTCAAGCTTGTGGATGACAAATGGGTGCCAAAGGCGCGCTGGTGATATTTCTGCAGAGTAACGATGTCAAAAGCCTGGATGATTAGAATGAAGGGATGAAGCTTCATTTATAGACCCGGAGGAATAGGAATCAACGGTTGAGAGAAGATATGAAGATCAACGGTTGAGGATGGTTGAGGAATGTGCAACCAGTGGAGATGTGACAAGTGTCCCAGCTCCATCATGAAAGGTGGGATGTGACAAAACTGATTGGAGAGTTAACTCCATTGACTGGTCTGTTAACAGAATTGATTGATCAGTTAGAAGAGTGGATTGTGGAACTGACTGGATTGATTGAGGATTTGACTCAACTGACAGGTTAGTTAACAGACTTGATTGATTGGTTAACTGACCTCTGATTGGAGAAGAAATAGGCCATGTGGGTGAGGGAAAATAAGATAATTAAATATTAAATATATTTAATTACATGTGCAACCTAATGAGGTGGACAAGGTGAGGTGGAAAAGGTGAGGTGGAAAAGGTGAGGTGTAAAGGTGATGTGGATTTTTGAATTTTAGAACTTTAGGATAGAGGAATTAGGCTTAATTAAATAATTTATAATTATTTAATTGTGAAGGACAAATGGAAGGATTTTAATTAAATAAATAGAATTTATTTAATTATGGAACAGTGAATCGATTAAATAAATTTAGAATATTTATTTAATTAATAGAAGAAGGGAATAAATATTTAGAATATTTATTTAGGATGATTTGTGTCATTTTTAGGCGTATACATTTTGCCCCTCTTTGATGCAATGCAGTTTACAGCGTTGCTTCAAAGAAATTGATAGTCTGAATGATGATACATGCCCCAGTTTGCCCCTGGTATAGGTTAAATGACGATAGGATGCCCCCTCGGGAGATTGGACGGGAAAAACGGCGAAAGTTTTGGAGACGGACGATCTCACGACGAGGAAGGGGTTAGGATAGGTTGTAGGAGAAGGGACGCGGTCAGGGATGCGGGAAGAAAACGGGAGGAAAAACGGACACGGGAAGTAGTCACAGTCATCACCTAGCCAGAATTAGGGTTTTGGAGGCTATAAATAGGAGCTGGGTCCACAAGAATAGTCATTTGCACACTTGGTTGGTCTGGATTGGAGAAGGAGAGCTCAGAGCAAACCTAGAGCAGCATGGCGGCCAGAGCAGCAGACATTCCACGCGAGGAGCATCGATTCGAGCGAGTCCAACGATTCGGGCGGCCAGCAGAGGCAGGACCCCCGGTATGTGCTTCGAAAAAATTCTCCTAGGGTCGAGTTTAGGTGTCATAAATGCTCGTAGAAAATAGGTGAAATGAATGCGCCGAAACGCAGAACGGCGCATATGCCCCGCGAAGCTGCGCTTTTGTGATTACGCGGCGCATATACCTGTTTCGGCGGCACATGCGTGAAAGCTGCGCATGTGTTCACTCTGGTGGCGCTTTCGTAATTAAGCGGCGCTTTTGTATTTGCGCCGCGCATGCGTGAAATGTAGCAGCGCATTTGCTGAAGTTGCGCATATGTGACTTCCTGCGGCGCATACATAATTTAGCGGCGCATACGTGGCTTTATGCGGCGCATGCGTCAAAACGGCGCATATGTGCCCTGTTGCGGCGCATATGCATTTTTGCGGCGCATATGTTGATTGTTGAGGCGCATATACCAGAAATGGCGCATTTACCACCTGTAGTGGCACTTTTGCTTGGGATGGCAAATTACTTAGCCAAACTGACTCGATTAGCATCCTGTTTGACGCAGGAATCGATGAGCTATCTCCGAGATTGCAGGAATCTAGTCAAGAGATGTAGTGTGCTGTTTTGATCAATTTGAAATGCTAAGTTTAGTTGATATAGTCCAATAGATATGTTGAGTATGGTATATGCGGTTTGAGACTGACGCCTTGCTTTGCGTGCTTGCAGGAGGAGATACGAGAGACATTGCAGTCGAGGGAGACGTTCCCTATGCCTCTACTGCAGAGACATATGTTGACGGAGGCTGATAGAGTGGCGCTTGGTGCCATGGGCCTAGATTACGTTTGCTTCATGCCCGAGGTGCGGGCGAACCGAGGACTGCTGACAGGTACCGTGGAGAGATTCCACAGCGAGGACGGGACCTTCCACTTCCCTACTGGAGAGATGACTGTGACGTTGGAGGACGTCTATAGGATACTGCACTTGCCCGTGGTAGGCGAGTTGGTGGAGTACGATGCACAGCGGGATGCGGGACTCGCCGAGTGTCAGCGAGTATTCGACGATCCCGAGCTGGTGGGACAGGTCATCCCTTGGCAGGATATCTATGACTGCTACGACTACTTCCCTGGGATCGTGGCTGGACTGATTGCGGGCGTTGTATGCCCTGACAGGAGATCGCACGGGTTCCCCATTGGATGGGGGAGGATCATGGAGCGGATGGTGACCGAGGGCACTCGATACGCGTGGGGACCTTGCGTGCTAGCTCACCTATACCATGACATGCATCAGGTGGTGTATCATCGGAGCACGAGTCTATCGGCTGGGGTGCTGCTGTTACAGTTTTGGCTGTGAGAGCACATAGCGGTGACCAGGCCGATATGCGTTTTTGCTAGGCAGAGGGGAGAGCCGTACAGCTATGGCTACGCAGGAGTGATTTCCCAGCACAGGCTGGGGAAGCTAGAGTATTGGAGGCATACGTTGGATGGGATAGATGTGGTCGTCTGGCGACCATATCTGGACTGCGAGCCTTGGGACGATGAGGGAGATGAGCTGCCTTTCTGCTTCCAGACCAGGTGGTTGATTGGCCGGACACGGCACATCTTGGAGAGGCAGACGGTGGGCCGAGTACTGAGACAGTTTGGCAGGAGACAGGGCATGCCGCAGGGACAGGTCATGTTTGCACGGACACATGCAGAGAGGGTCTGATGGGGGCCGATGGCTTCCTACGAGGAGGCTCTGGCAGAGTTCCACCAGTTGCCTTATGTGGCATGGGATATGAGGCGAGAGATTGCAGATGCTGGGGTTACACAGGAGTATGAGGATTGGATTACTGCACATCCATTTCTGAGATATTCAGGACCTGGTATGCTGGTGCCTCGCATTGACGAGGCGGACTCAGAGGAGGAGGGAGAGGCTGGCCCAGGGCGGAGGGCCGCTAGAGGAGGATGAGGACGTGGTGGCCGAGCTGCAGAGAGGCCGAGGCAGCGGAGGAGGATAGACCGGGCTGGGCAGGCAGTGCCAGGACAGGGGGAGGGACAGCAGCAGGCACAGATGCCCCCACCCCAGCAGGTACCACAGCAGCAGGTGCCCCAGCAGCAGGTGCCCCAGCAGCAGGGGCTAGGACAGGCAGAGGCAGCACAGGGGCCGGTGCAGGGTGAGGCCCATGAGAGGACCATAGCCAACCTGAGAGGACAGGTGCGGGAGCTGCAGGCACAGCTGAGGAGAGTGGAGAGGATGCGAGATACAGATGCAGCAGTGATTGCTAGTTTGACTCGCGAGCGAGACATGGCAGATGCCCGGGTACGTCTGATCCGAGTAGAGAGGGACACAGCAGTAGCTGCCATGGGCACAGATGCAGCGAGTACATTTTTGGTTGGGCAGGTGCAGCAGGCACAGGCACAGGTAGGCCAGTTGCAGACGCAGTTGGCACAGGCACAGACAGACTTAGCCAGAGCGCAGCAGCAGGCACAGTACTACCGAGGCTTGTACCATGGTGCCGTGTCATCTAGCCAGAGGGCAGGGAGTTTCAGGACTCAGTCTGGGGTGGCTCACAGAGCAGGCCCATCCCAGTCAGGGGCATTGGTCATGGGACCTCAGCAGTCAGGAGCCGGCAGTGGTGGCCCACAGCCGCAGGGGTAGTCAGAGACCAGATTTTGTACATTTTGGGACATGTATCACTGTCTATGTAGACGTACACTGTATATGACACTTTGATTTTGAGAGAGATGGTGATATTGTATATTTGGACATCCTTGTATATGATAGTATGGGTGATGATGCAGCTTTGTGTATCTATTGCATGCGTTTATGAGATGATTATTTCTATTGCATGATGTGGTTCTATTGCATAGTTAGATGGTTTATATGGTGCTATATGAGAAATACTTTGATATGCTGCTATATGATGTCTATATGATTTAATGTGACAAATGAATGCAAAGTTAATATGATGTTCTTGTGATGATGCAAATGTATGCATATGAAACATGATTTCTATGTTAGGATGCTGTATATGTGGTGTACAAATGAGCTAATGCAGATGTGTGTATGGAACATGATTTCTATGTTATGATGTTGTATAGATATGTGAGATGCTATTGGATACTTATATGATGTAATGCTTTGAATGTATGCATTTGTAACATGAGTACTATGGGGTGATGTAACTATACATGTGATGTACTTAGCTATGTTGTTTGATTTTCTGGGCTTTTAAAATTAAGATGCGATGCAAATGTATTGGTGACCTAATGCATTGGATGATGTATTCTACTAACCTAATCATGTGCATGACTAGTTTCTATGAATGATATGATATGCTCCTATATGCCTTGTTTTTGCGATGTCCAAATGTACGCTATCGACAGAAGAATGACATGATGGATAGAGGGATGGTTGCGAAAGAATGACTTAGGAATTTTTCTTGATATCGTTACTCTGCATAGTTTGAATAATGAGGACTGTATGGATGGGTGTATGGATATAGGACGGATGCTTTGCTTTTAGATTGCTTTATTTCATCATTGGGCATTTTGTTTTTGGTATTTTCTTGAAATGTTGTAAGTGAATACAAGCACCGAGGTATAATTGAACCAAGATGACCTGAGTATCGTTTACATGGATTGTGATTGAGCAAGTTAATACAAGCATCTAGTCAAAATTTGAATCTAGATGACCTGAGTATCGCTTGCGTTTCAACAAGCAAGGATTGCCCCCGTTCATGTTAGACCTTTGATGTCCTCGATGATCGTTTGCCGATCACGTCCTAAGACAAGGCTTCACATTACCAAAGTTTAATCCCCAAATAGCAAACAAAGAAAGTAACCATGCCACCATCATAGCATCTCTAGCTTTTGGCATCCTTGAGTAGCATAGGAGGGTATGATTGCAAAATCAAGACTCTTTGACTTAACCCTAGGTTCAAATCTACAAAAGCACATTTGCGTTGATACGTGTTTATTTCTTGCCTTAATTTTCATAAAATTATTTAGAAGACCTTGGGTATTTGCTTTGCATTGGATGGGTTAAGATGCTCATAGTCAAGGTTTCTGCTTGAAGCGCGGGTGTTTGCTTGCATTTGCTTGCTTGGTGAGAAGATTGCACTATCCTTATTGAGAAGACGGACCCTAAGGGACTGACCTAGTGCCTCGGGGGCTCATTGCTAAATGGCCTTGCCTACGTGACGACGCAGAGGCAACGTAGTTCGGGGTAAACCCTAATGGACCATGGATGGACTAGAAGAAAGACGACAAGAATGAAGACAAGAGGGGAGACAAATGGGACCTTGGGAGAGATGGAAGCCTCGGGGGTGCATTAGAATAATGGCCTTGCCTACGTGACGGCGCAGAGGCAACGTAGTTCACGGATTCGGACCACAGATATTGACGAGAGACACTACGCTAGGCTCACTTCGAGGAGACGATATGGGACAAAACCTTGGTTGACAAGGCCACTAGCTGAGTATCAAGCCATGATAGGTAACTGCCAAGTGTTTACTGTGGGATGGATACGGGTCGAATGGGGAAAATAGAGGAAGAATGGGCTCAAGGTAATTGGATGCCCAAAGATGGAGAATGCGGTTTGTCACAAGTAACGCCTGTTTACCAGGTTTTCATCACTTGCTTTTATTTGCACGAGAAGCTAGAAAGTAACATGACGCCTGATTGCCAGGTTTTCCCCATGATACCTATCCAAGGCGCCTGTTTGCCAGGTTTTCACCAAAGGACGATTTTTTTTTTTTTGTATGCTTGCTACTTTTTTCTAATTTTTTTTTTTTTTTTTTTTTTGATTTTTATGATTTTTTGACTTTATTGTGCCCCCTTGCATTGGGGTTCTCTTAGGTATAGAACTTGCGAAGGTGCATGCTGTTGATGGGATCATCAAACAACTCACCTTCTGATGTGGCCAACTGATATGCCCCCGATCCGTAAGCTACTACAATTACATAGGGTCCAAGCCAGTTAGGCTCGAACTTACCTTTCTTTTCTCTGTCCTGCTGATTGCGAGGGTTCTCTTTTAGGCCGAGGTCCCCAACCTTGAAGCATCTCGGTCTAACCTTGTGGTTGTAGCTTCTTGACATCATCTATTGATAGGCTTTGAGATGGTCAAAAGCTTTCTGGCGTCGTTCCTCTAGCAGTTCTAGCTCTTGCAGTCTGGTGACTCTGTACTCTTCGTCTGAGATGAGACCTTTCAACGACACCCGAAGGGAGGGGAGTTCGACCTCAATAGGAAGGATGGCTTCGGAACCATAGACGAGGGCGTAGGGTGTAGCACCTGTGGGAGTGCGTATGCTGGTTCGATAGGCCCACAGAGCGGGATTGAGCTGGACGTGCCAGTCACGACTGGCTTCATTGACAGTCTTCTTTAGGAGTTTCAGAATGGTTTTGTTTGATGCCTCAGCTTGGCCGTTACCTTGGGGGTAATATGGGGTGGAGAAGCGATGTTGGATCTTGAACCGTTCACAAAGTTCCTGGACATCTTGATTTTTGAAAGGTCTCCCGTTATCCGTTATGATGGATGAAGGGATGCCATATCGGCAGATAATGTAATTCAGAATGAAAGAGGAAATTTGCTTTCCTGTGACGGTTGATAAGGGAACGGCTTCAATCCACTTTGTGAAGTATTCAGTAGCGGTTATGATGAATTTATGGCCGTTGGAAGAAGGCGGATGAATCTTTCCTACGAGGTCTAGTCCCCACTGGCAAAAGGGCCAGGGTGTCGTTAGAGGTCTCAACTCCTGAGCAAGTGCATGAATCAGGTTCCCATGTATCTGGCACTGTTTGCACTTTTTGACGAACTGATATGAATCCATTTCCATATTGGGCCAGTAATAACCCAAACGCATGAGTTTCTTAGCTAAGGAGGGACCGCTGGAGTGTGTTACGCAGATCCCTTCGTGCACGTCTCGCAAGGCAGTTATAGATTCTTCCTGTTCTAGACAACGGAGTAAAGTACCATCCAGACCACGTCGGTAAAGGGTATTGGCGATGATGGTGTAACGGGAGGCTTGTCGGATGAAGGTTCGTTTTTGGTTGGAAGAGAGGTCCAAAGGAAGGATATTGTCCTTGAGGTAAGTGTAGGTCTTACCGTACCAAGGTGAATCAGATCCCACTAGGTGGCAGATGGAATGGGTTTCAAGGAGATCATAAGCCGGCTGTCGAATTGTTTCTACTAGGAACTCATACCGTGACTCTTGTTCAGGTATCTCAAGAAGAGAGGCTATGGTCACCATTGCGTCGGCTGCTTTGTTCTCTATCCTGGGTATTTGTTCAAACGAGATGGTCCCAAAGTGTTCTTTGAGATCGTCGACCATTCGCTTGTATGGGATGAGCTTCTCATCTTTGGTCTGATACTCGTCGTTGACCTGGTTTATGACAAGCTGAGAATCACCATAGACATGTAGTGCTTGAATTTTCCACTCAGTGGCCATCTTGAGACCAATTACCAAAGCCTCATACTCTGCTATGTTGTTAGTACATGGAAATAACAACCTGTAGGACTTTGGAATTGTGTCGCCTTGGGTAGTGATAAACAAGATACCTGCCCCCGATCCATGGTTGGTGTAAGACCCGTCGAAGTAGAGTTTCCAAGGAGATGTGGACAGAGTGAATAGAGATTCATCGGGGAACTCAAACTGCATTGGTGAAGTGTCCTGTAATGGTGCCTCAGCTAGTTGGTCTGCGATGATTTGCCCCTTGATGGCTTTTCTATCCACATACTCTATATCATATTCGCTAAGAAGCATAACCCATTTGGCTAGTCGTCCTGTGAGAGCTGCCTTGCTGAGAAGATATTTTAGTGGGTCGATCTTGGCAATGAGTTTGACAGGATGTGCCAACATGTAGTGTCAGAGTTTTTGTGAGGCAAAAACCACCACAAGGCATGAACGTTCCACCTGTGAGTACTGTAGCTCGTAGCCCACTAAGGTTCGACTGATATAGTACACAGCTCTTTCCTTGTTCTCATAGTCTTGCTGCGCTAGGAGAGCCCCAAGAGCAGTAGGTGTAGCGGATATGTAGAGGATCAAAGGTTTTCCTTGGATCGGAGGCATGAGTATAGGAGGATTCGTGAGGTACTCCTTGAGCTTGTGGAATGCCTCTTCGCACTGCTCATCCCATTTAAATGGAACGTTCTTATGTAGAAGGTGGCTGAAAGGATGGCACTTGTCGGCCAACTGTGAGATGAACCTGCGGATGGCCTGTAGCTTGCCCTGTAAGGATCTCAACTGTGTTAGAGTTTTGGGCGGAGGCATGTCCATGATTGCCTTGACCTTGGCCGGGTCTACCTCTATGCCGTTTGCTGACACGATGAAGCCTAGCAGTTTGCCTGATGTGACCCCAAACACACATTTCTTCGGGTTCAACTTTACTTGGAATTGGTCCAGCCGTTGGAAGACTTTCTCTAATGTGTCCAGGTGTGAGTCCCTGGTGAGTGATTTTGCCAAGATGTCGTCAACATAATCTTCCATGGTCACATGCATCATGTCGTGGAATATAGTTGTCATGGCCCGCTGGTATGTAGCACCTGCATTTTTCAGCCCAAACGGCATGACATTCCAGCAAAAAGTACCCCATGGACAAGTGAAAGCGGTTTTGTGCTGATCCTCTGGTGCTATTTTGATCTGGTTGTACCCTGAGAACCCATCCATAAGTGATAACATTGTATGTCCCGCCGTGAGGTCGACTATGATATCGATGTTAGGCAAGGGAAAGTCATCTTTGCGGCATGCTTTGTTTAAGTCTCTAAAATCGTTGCATAGTCGAACCCTGCCATCTGGTTTAGATACTGGCACGATGTTTGATATCCATTCGGGGTAATCAATGGCCCTGATGAACCCCACGTCTAACAATTTCTTGAGTTCTTCCTTGACCAGGAGGGCAATATGGGGATGCATTTTTCTCAGTTTTTGCTTTACAGGTTTCACCCCTGGATCCAATGGCAAGTGATGTAGAATCAGGTTTGGGTCCAAACCTGGCATGTCGGCATATGACCAAGCAAAACTGCCTCTCTTCTTTTTAAAGAATGGTACAAACCTGGTTTTCTCAGGTGGTGTGAGAGATTTTGCAAAGTGGATTATCTTAGGCTGCTCTTCAGATCCAATGTTCATTGGCTCTGTTGGTTCTACCACGATCTGCGACCTTTCTTGATACATGTCACTTGGGAGGGTGTCAAGCAGTCCATCGTCAGGTGCCACAGTTGGGTTTTCACCTTCAGATACGTCCTTTCTTTTTACTGTTTTATGATCTGACACTGCCGCATGGCGGTTTTCACCGTCAGATCCCTTTTTGATCTTTACATTTTTGCGACTAGAAGGCTTGGCACCCTCCCCGAAGTATGCTACAGTATTGAGTTCGATAGTGAAACTGGCTTTATGATCTCCTTTTGGTAAATGATCTCGAAGTCCCATATAGTCAATGTAGGCGTCATCGTTCTGGAACACATCTAATTGAGGGGTCCCTTTCAAGTCCCAGTTAATGAGCTCAGGGTGTAAGAGGGGAAGGGAGTCGGATGAAAGACCTGACTCGTTGATAGTGTGGATGGAAATACTAGGAGCACAGGTGGGGGTAGTGTTCTGGGTGGTACTTTCTTCCAGGTTGTTTATCGCAATGGAATCGATACTTTCCTCGAAAGCCATAACTTCAGGGAGGGGCAAATCAGACTCCAGTGGTCTGTCCTGTTGCATTTGTCTCTCATGATATGGGCTAAGGGTTTGGATGGTATCAATCTCCTTATCATCGTAGGAGTGTTCTGTCAGCTCGTCCCATTCATACTGATTGGAATCATCTGAATCTGCGTCACTATCTCCTTGGAGTGTTTGAATTGTCTCCACTAGGCAGGCATTTTCTTTGGCTTTACCTTTACCTTTGTAGCCTAGGCCAGTCGTGTTTCTAGCCGAAGAGGAGGAAGAGGGTTGTATAGGTTTGATGATCCCCTCTTTTCTGAGGCCGATAGGGCCTTGTCCTTCATATCCCATCCTATGCAAGATGGTTTCACCTCACCCATAGAGCTCTGTAGGGAGTCTGGGTGGATCTTGGGATGTGTTTTCTTCTTCGGCATAGAGCCATTGTAAGAGATCTCGCTCCTCTGATTCATCGGATAAGGTCCCCCATTTTACAAAGGGGTTTGCGGGAGTTGTAGGAGGAGCAGAGGGCTTTGGAAAATGCCTGAGTTGATGTTTGGGCTGGCCAAAGGAGCGAGGAGACAAGGGCATTTTTGCAAGGTTGAGGCTATGCTCAATCTGGTATTCCCCCACGCCATTTTCTTTTATGGTGATTTTCATTGGTTTGGGCTGGGAAGAGGAAGCTTCAGCAGTATGGTCTTGTGGCGGAGTGGGGGAGATATGGGCTCGGTTGTTGGGAATGACACATTCTGGTTTGGCTTGGAATGAGTTGCAATGCTGGTAGGGATCGGGGTCGCCATGTATGGTGACCTGCTTGCCATCGTGTGGGAATTTTATGCACTGATGGTAGGTGGAGGGGACAGCTTTCATGGCATGGATCCATGGTCTCCCTAGTAGAATATTGTAAGCAAGCTCCCGATCAAGGACTTGGCACACCACATCTTTAATAACCGGTCCCACTTGAATGGGTAGGACAACCGTACCCTTCGTGGTGCGCTCCTCCTCGTCATAGGCCTTTATGGTAATCTTTCTCCGTGGGTCCACTGCCTGTTCAGAGAACCCCAATGCAAGGACTAGCTTCAAAGTGCAAATATTCAAACCGGCACCCCCATCAATGAGGACCCTCTTGATGCGGTGCCTGTGTACGAATGCGACAATGTGTAGAGGAGTGTTGTGGGGTTGAGACATGGAAAGGTCATCTTGTTCTGTGAATGATATGGAAGGGGAGGATGTCAAGTTACCCACCATGGTTTGAAACTTTTCTTGGGCTAGGTTAGTGGGGACAGTAGTCTCCACTAAGGCTTTCTCAAGAATCTCCTTATGAGAAGGAGATAGACGCAGGAGCTCCAATATAGAAATATGAGCCAGAGTCTTTTGCAATTGGTCGATGACATTATATGGGCGGGGGTTGGACGGAGATGGCGACGACCTCGGAGGAGTGGTGTTGATCGTGACTCTACCACTGCGGGTAATGATACTACAACCAGTGCCGTTAGGTTCTAGTTGTTGGTTGGGGGATATGACGTTGACTTGTGGAACATGCTCAGAAATGCAGTTAATGGTGTACTCAAAGGGAACGCTTGCATAGTTAGCATTACTCGACCCACTGTTTTGGTTTGGCCTATTACGATTGTTGTCATTATTGTTATGACCATGGGAGTTGTTGCCATTGTGACCATTGTTGTTGTGGCCGCCGTTGTGATTGTTGTTATATGGCCGGTTGTGGTTTAGGAGAGGATCTCGGTAGGCCACATGAGATTCATTGGAGGTATGCTGTTGTGTTCCTCCCTAATTTTGGTCCAGTATATCTTGTATGATGTTCTTAAGACGGATGCAATTATTGGTTGTGTGCCCCCTTCCTCGATGATACTCACAATAGTCTGTGTCCTTCCAATAGGGAGGTTTGACTATAGGCTCATAGTCACTTGTTGGCGGTAGAGAAATTTCATTGTTAGCCAACAACTTCCTGAGAGCAGACTCTTGAGATTCTCCTAACGGCGTGAATTTTCTCCTTGGGTTTGAATTGAACCAAGGTCTAGATTCCTGAGGGGGTGGCTTGTTGAGTACACCGTTATTTGCTTCTTCCTTAAGAGTGAATATGGGTTGTTGTTTAGGGGCTGCTGCCTTGGCATCCACTACTCCATCGTTGACCACATTCTTGTTCTTGGTCCAAAACTTTGACTTGTCAGTTGTGTAATTGGAAGGAGGCGTGTCCTTGTAGAGCTTGAGAGTTCCTTTAGCGATCATAGCTTTCTCAATGAATAGCCCCATTTCGATGACTTTGGTGAATGAGGTAGGGCATTGTATCTGAATTTGATAGCTAAGATCGGGATTCAAATTGTGGACAAACATTTCCAATAGTTGTTTCTCAGGCATGTCGTAAGAACACTTGCTAGCTAGCTGTCGCCATCGTTGTAAGAAGGTGGCGAAAGACTCTCCACCTTTTTGTTTGGTGTTGCATAGGTCGAGCATAGATACTTCGTGTTCTATGTTGTAAGAGAAGTGCGTTATGAATTTATTGACAAGTTCATCAAAAGTTTTGATTCCAGGTGGAAGACGCGAGAACCACTCCATAGCCTGACCCCCTAAAGATCTTGGGAATAGTCTCATTAAGTAGGTCTCGTTGTGAGCTACTTCTAAACATGCTGCAGTGAATTCCCTGATATGATCTCTAGGATCCCCCTTCCCTTTGTATTTATCAAATTTCGGGATTCCGAACTGAAAGGGGAAAGGTTTCATGACCACACTTCTGTCAAAGGGGTATGGTGCTATATCTTCCAAGGAGTAGTTCTTGGAACTGGTGCCGATCTTAAGGTTGGAGATTTCTCGTTGGAGATTCTCAATTTGTTGTCTCACATCCGCTATAGGAGTATTTTGATCTATGTGTTGTTTTCCGCTTGTATTGGCCTGGGGGACCGTGTCATTTGTGCCTCTCTCATGTGCCTTTGGGACTGTGTCATTTGTGTCCCTCTCATGTTCATTGTCTGCATTTTCCATGATGGAGCTAATGTCAAAGTCTGCGGGGAGTTTGAGTCCGAGACTAGCAAGATGATGGAAATATTTGGTGGGATCCTCAAGGAGTACTCGCTCCACTAGGCGTTGGAATTTGCTATCTTGCATGTGTGCCACTAATTCTTCACGAGAAAATTCTTCATCATCATCGCGTGGTGGGGCGATGTGATCGGAAGGGTCAGCCATTTCAGTTAGCTTGTTGTACTGGGATCGAGTAAGAACCATGCAAGGTGGGGTGGGACGGAATAGACAAGGATTAGAAATTTTGGCAAGATGCCGACTAAGACTGTAATGAATGGGATATCTAGGACAAGACTTGGACAAAGGGTTCTCTCGCTCAATGACTTCAGGTGAGACGGTTGACACAAGACTCTAGCCACTAGCAAGGGTAGTCGATACCAGTCTCACTGTGTAGGGCTGAGTCGTCCAACAAGACTACTAGCAAAAGGTACTGTGACCTACTAGGCTTACGTGAACTCACTAAAGAAGGACCTATGTCGAATCGGTATGGGACGGAATGACGATGGGGTAAGAGTGACCAGGACAGAAGGTGATGGGGACGACCGTCGAAAGAGAGAGAAATGGGTGAAATGTGTGAAAGTTGACTGCAAGGTTGGCTCTGACCTCAGAAAATGGAACTAGGCTGAAATGGGTACTCCAAACAGCTGAGGAAAATTTCTCAAAAATAGAGCAGATGCTCACTGTCACACATGCGCAGAAACAGATGCGCAGCAAGGATAGGTAAATGCGCAGTAAGTCGTAGTATAAGCGCTGCTCTGGTGAGGTATGTATGTGCGGTAACAGTATGCAAATGCGCAGCAGAAAAGTATATGCGCAGCAGGTCGGCGCATATGCGCAGCAAGTCGCTGTATATGCGCCGCAGAAATGGATATATGCGCAGTTCTGGTATTTTTGGGCAAATTTTTGGGATTTTTCTCTGTTTTTTTGGGTAATTTTTGGCTGGAATAAGTCTTCCTGATATGATTTTATGAATTAATTTAGCAAGAAAACACAGCCAGCACAAAGAATGTTTTGTAGTTTTTCATTGTTTTTGTAGTTTTTTTACTCTATTTTGGACAAAAGCAAGTACAAAATCCTAGGCGAGAAATGGATTATAAGGGATTTAGGCCACTAAAACAAGATGTTTGTAATTCGGGCAACCGTTCAAGTGGTTACACGTGCGGCGGCGCTACTCTCCGTTATGGAGTCTCCCAGCCTCACAGGGTTGCGCCTGAGAGGGTTTTGGGGGAGGTTGGCCGTCGGTGTAACATAACAGCACTCGTTGCAGGAGGTTTTCACCTCAAGCACAATTTATTTTAAGTGGCTTGGTAGGGCTTGGCGTTAGCCTGTTACCACTCAGGGTCGTTCCCGCTTGGACAAGCGTGCATCCAAGGGCAGGCCCCTCCTAAAGGTTAAACAAGTAGAATGACAAGTCTGGCATTCTGATCACCCAGAAGAGGGGAGAGCATAAGCCTATTGTCATTCGCAAACACAGAATACACTGATTAATCCACCCTAGTTAAAAAGATAAAAACTAAATGGGCTAAGCTAGTCAAACAAAACTTTGAAGTGATTTTGACAATATTGCAGTGGTTCAATTTTAAGTCCCAGAAAGCAGTTGTGAGTTCAATTTTAAATCCACGTTGCGCGAGATTGTTAACTTTGAAATTCAGGTCTCACGATATAGCAATGGTTCATTTTAACTTCAGAATGCAGTTGTGAGTTCAATTTTAAGTCCCCGTTGCACGAGATTGTTAACTTTGAAATTCAGGTCTCACGATATAGCAATGGTTCATTTTAACTTCAGAATGCAGTTGTGAGTTCAATTTTAAGTCTTAGATAGCAATAACTTGGAAGTTTGTTTGCAATGCAAGCATGAAATAAACCAGTTACTTCCTCCCTAATTAAGACTAGATGAAGATTTGTAATGAACAGCCATTTTACTCTTTCCCAGAAAATGAAAGGTGAGCTAGTTAGATGCAACTACATGTAACTGAACCCGAGCCTAACCTGCAAAACCGCTCCAGCAAACACCTGCAAAGGGGTTAGCGTTAGCCAAAATACCCTAGAAAAGTACCAAAACCTGAGCCAGTTATAAATGCGCAGCTTCAGTGATCAGATGCGCAGAAGTAATCAACCGAAGCGCAACATTAACGAATGCGCCGTAAAAATGAACAGATGCGCCGTTAAAATGAACAGATGCGCAGTTTTAACGTATGCGCAGCAACAGTCGTCATAAGCGCTGTAACAGACAACAGATGCGCCGTTTTAACGCATGCGCAGCAACATTAAATGAAAGCGCAGCAGAAATCAACAAATGCGCAGTTTCAACAAAAGCGCAGCAACAGTCTATAAAAGCGCCGTTACAGTCAACAAATGCGCTGTTTTACAAAAGCGCCGTAACAGTCTTCAAAAGCGCCGTAAAAATGAACAGATGCGCCGAAAGAACCTGTGCGTGACTCTGCGGGGTCTGTACGGAACCTGCCTTCAAAAAAGCTCAAAAACGGTAAAATAAAGGGGCAGCGGCCCCACGGTGGGCGCCAAAAATGTGAGGGTAAAATAGTGCATCAATCAAATGAATAACAGATGACCCAAACATCAACAGAATAGAGAAACAAAGAAGATTCAAATGAACAAAGCAATGAACAAACACAGCAAACCTCTTCCGTTTCGAAACTTCTGTTGTTCGCCTATCACGAATCGTCCTTTCGCAGATGAGATGAGCCCTCAGAGAGTGCAATCTTTTAAAAGCTGTTGGAGGAAGTCGATGGTGAACGGCTATAGTGTGATATGCAATGAAGGTGAGCTTCAATGCAACAATGGTGATCTCAAGCTTGTGGATGACAAATGGGTGCCAAAGGCGCGCTGGTGATATTTCTGCAGAGTAACGATGTCAAAAGCCTGGATGATTAGAATGAAGGGATGAAGCTTCATTTATAGACCCGGAGGAATAGGAATCAACGGTTGAGAGAAGATATGAAGATCAACGGTTGAGGATGGTTGAGGAATGTGCAACCAGTGGAGATGTGACAAGTGTCCCAGCTCCATCATGAAAGGTGGGATGTGACAAAACTGATTGGAGAGTTAACTCCATTGACTGGTCTGTTAACAGAATTGATTGATCAGTTAGAAGAGTGGATTGTGGAATTGACTGGATTGATTGAGGATTTGACTCAACTGACAGGTTAGTTAACAGACTTGATTGATTGGTTAACTGACCTCTGATTGGAGAAGAAATAGGCCATGTGGGTGAGGGAAAATAAGATAATTAAATATTAAATATATTTAATTACATGTGCAACCTGATGAGGTGGACAAGGTGAGGTGGAAAAGGTGAGGTGGAAAAGGTGAGGTGTAAAGGTGATGTGGATTTTTGAATTTTAGAACTTTAGGATAGAGGAATTAGGCTTAATTAAATAATTTATAATTATTTAATTGTGAAGGACAAATGGAAGGATTTTAATTAAATAAATAGAATTTATTTAATTATGGAACAGTGAATCGATTAAATAAATTTAGAATATTTATTTAATTAATAGAAGAAGGGAATAAATATTTAGAATATTTATTTAGGATGATTTGTGTCATTTTTAGGCGTATACATTAAGATTCAAGTGATGAGAAAAAATTCATGTATAGGTTATGATTCATTCTGAGAAGTACTTGTGATCAGGTCTTTGATATTTTTTCATCAGGGTGCCTTTTCTTGACTAAAGTGACTCATTCACAATGACTCACGTAATAGCCTTGGGTTTGTTGAACACACAAGTATAGGTGTTAAGTGAAAAATCTAAAGGGACTTCCTTGCTACCAATGCAATCTCCAACCTAAATCAACAAGTGACCATACCTTGCACACTAAGCTTACATGATGACATCAGATTTATAGACTATAAAATATTGAAAAATTAGAAAAGAAATAAAATTAGGCCATCTAAGTAACTCTATCGGGGCTATAGACGCCTACTGGCAGTGGGGCTCTACTTAGAGGGATTGTATAGATAACCTTTTTGGGGCTATGGACACTTGCTGGCAGCAAGGCTCTATCCAGGTTGGCTATGAGGGATGCTCCCAAACTATGTAGCTTAACATCAATTACTCATGCTTTCAACTTTCTTTCAAGATGCGGGTAATTAATCATTTGCACACACCTGATCCTTTGTTAGCATTGCTGCCATGATGAAAACTTTGTCATTCAGAAAGATTATGATGCTTATACTTAGAAAGAGTTAGAATACTATGTTAGAGTATGTTCACATCACTTGAATCATTAGAATTTTGTTGTTTTCTTTCGTGGCGAGTTGTGTGTTTACACAACATGCCCCCTTTTGACTTGACAAAACAGGGACCCAACTTTTTGCTTGGCTTGGATTGTGTTTTCTGCTTGCTGGTGGTCTAGTAAAAGTAAGTGATGTAGATGATCCTGCATAAGGGGACTAGGGAAGTCATCATGATGAGGTCAATTTTTCAAGGTTCATATTTCATGTCAATAACCTCATGGCTGGATAGAGTACAAAATTTCATGCAGGTTTGCCTTTTGGATCATCCTGATATTCCTTAGGGAATGAGAGTTATGGTGAGTCAAAGTCCTGGTCAAACCTGATATTCCGAGGGGGGTCATATTTCTTAACATCAGTCATCTTATGAAAGATCACCCTGATCCAATTTTATCACCCGATAAATCATTTATCCAGAGATCTGGACATCAATTTTAGGTGATAGAAGCATTTACCCGTCAAATAGCTTCATATATTTTGCGGGGGTCATATTTCAAATATCACCCTATCTTCCGAATATCACCCCGTCGCAAAATATCACCCTAAAGATAATATCATGATGGCGTCATATAATCCCGATAGATAAGAAAATTGACATGACAATGACATTATCATCCTTTTTACCTCGCGGAGGTATATTTCCAATAGCGACCCTTTCTACATAACATGATGATGACATCATAGTGCAACAACGATAAACTAAGTCATTATCCTGATGACGTCACCCGATATTTCAAATATCACCTGATCTTGTGAATATCACCCGATATTTCGAATATCACCCGATATTTCAAATATCACCCTGCCGCAGAATATCACCCCAGGGCCAATATGATGATGACGTCATCTAACCCCAATGAACAAAGAAAATTATCCTGGTGGTGACGTCATCATCCTTTTTATCTCACGGAGGTATTTTTCCAACGATCACCCTTTTTAATAACATGACGATGACGTCAGCTTATCCCATTCCACAAAGGACCCAATATGACGGTGACATCATCAGTCGGCTTGACATCCAAAGCTCGTCTATTTTCTAACATCAATCATCTTTTCTAATATGACTGATCTTTCCTAACATGACGGTGACATCATTTTGACCCATATATAAAAGGCTCGACATGACCATGACGTCATCCTATTCAGAGGGTGATATTCCTAATATCAGGGTCATATTTCTTAACATCGCTTGATTTCCTTCAATATGACCATGACATCAGCATTTCACATTTCAACGAAGCCCATCCATGATGATGACATCATCATCATATCCTGATCTATGAAGAGAGTCATATTAGTTAATATCCCTCATATTAACTAATGTGCATACCCAGACCCGATAGTTTCATTCAATGGAATTTAGTGAACAAAAGCGCATGTATTGCATATGCATGATCTTATGCATGCGATAACTGAAAATGTAAGGCTTGCATATTATATGAAGGGTCACATTACCCTTGGAATACAAAAAGAGCTACCGGAAGGTGAAACTATTCGCAAAAAATTCACAGAAATTAAAAAATTTGGAAATTTTTACCTTCCCCCTGGCAGGGTCATAACTCCTAGCTACTGTGTCAGAATTTAAACTTTTTGGACTCATTGGAAAGATAAACTGGTTATCTAGTTTGAGTTGCTCAGTCGTTTAGGCTTAATGCCAAGCACTGACAAAGTCTTCAGCCCTAATTTCAATCCGAAGGCCTCCGAAAATGCGATTTACCAAGATGTAGAAAATACCAAAAATCATATTTTTGACATTTTTATGAATCAATCACTCAAATGATCCTGGACTTGATCAGATATTGAAGCCATTTTATTGCCTGATAGCATGATTTTGGTCAACGATGGTTGACTCGACTAATTTTAGCGTCATATATGCATTTTGTATGCGATTGTTCATGGATTCATCATCTGATTATCTGCGTTTGGATATTCTAAGCTTGATTTAAATGTTTATTTTCCTATTAAAGTTTTTAATGATGATGATGCTTAATCCTTGTGTCTGTTATCAGGTGCGTAGATATCTGAAAAAAGACAAAGTGGCAAGAGCGTATCAGAAGGTGAAGTTTGCGCAGGAAATGGCAAAATTTACAAAGATATAAGTTACAGAGTTGCATGCAGAGGTAACATGAACCAGAGCTGAGGAGGATATTGTCAAATGTTCTATTTGTTAGCTGGAGGATGGACTAGGTCAAAGATGCTAGAATATTCTATGCCAGCTATGTAGTTGCCAACTGGCAGGCACGTGCTATTCATCTGGACTGTTGATCTTAATAGATAAATCCTGACTGTAGGTCATTTCTAACCGCTGCCTCACCTTATTCTATAAAATGTGTAGGGGTGCCTTTTTTTGAACATTTGAAACTTAATTGAAATCTGCTTGCTGAAATATTTAGGTCTCATTTCAATGTTATTGTATACATATATGTTCTTGCATACTTAATGAATGAGAAGACTATTATGCTTACAGTCCATCATAAATCTTGAGTAATCAGTGTGTGAATTCTAGATATATGCTTTGATTTGCTATGTCCCTTGGAGTGCATATCAGTTTGCATATGTTGTCTTCATACCTTTCCTTTGAAGTTAGCATTGACTGTATCTAGCTGTGGAATGTCCTGGTGAAAATATGGTTTGATTTCTTCTCTTCATGACTATATCTGATCTATATGTGGCTCAATAGCTGAAGGTTCAACTTTAATTTGATGTATTTCTTTTAATTTCAGAGCATTTCATCATCATAATTGCAAATAATTGACAATCTTAAGCAAATAATACAAATATGCAGACATCTCATAGATAACTGAATATCATTAGAATATTTGAGCTAAATGCATGTAGTGTTGAAAATATCATGCAAAGAATTGCAAATAATGGTAATATTCATGTAAATATCAACCTGTAGGCACATTATTTGAGTGAATTCATAGTGCAGAGGTAAAATAATTTGGAGATTTATGCAGGGCAGATATAAAGAACATGATATTTGGAGAAATATTGATGAACTTTCAGAAATTACTGAAGAACATAAGGCCCCTGAATGATTAACAGCAACACACATCAACCACTGAGTAACGTCAGTAGATTATGAATGAATTAATGGAGACTTGGGATCATGAATTCTTTGAGTTCATTGTATCTTTCAAGATGAGTAAAGGTTGTTGTGTAACTTTTATTCTATGTTTGTTTATGACTGACATCATCATCAACATAAATAAGCGCTAGAAGGAGGGCCTGAAAAAAGAATCTGTGGATTTTCTGCAAATATTTCATCATTTGAGGTTAATGTCTGCAAATATCTCTTATCTGGGAGGTTTTGACTGCATATTTACAAAGATCTAGCTCAAAGCTTTAAAGATTCGTTGAATTTTCAGAGGTTTCAAAGTTTTGTTCTGAGATATGATAGATATCATTAAAATTTCAAAAAAAATTGAAAATAGAGTCTCATTTTGATGGATGCATATGAAAATAATTGTCAAGTCAACATTCCTTTATTTCAGGAAACTTTGAATAGGCAGCTTTATCCTCAAAATTTATTTGACTTTGGTTTATCTAGTTGTTGCAGGATACACCAGACTATGGAACATAGTGAAATCAATTGTCTAACTTTTCCTATAAGGTTGGATCTCTATTTGAAAGGAATAATATTCTTTATAGATGTGTTCAGGGCTGAAGCCTGGCAAGAAAATGAAGAAATTCTGGAGCAACAAGCAGATGCAGCACTAGAAGTTATCAGTTGTCCAGACACTAAAGTGGACTGCTTTAAAGATTTTGAATTGTACTTGTCTAGAAATATACATTGTAGTCAAATATTAGGTTTATCCACTGATGATGTCCTCATTGAAAGTTGGTGCAGATTACATGACGAAGAGCATTTAGAAAGGGATTGTGGTGCTTGCTTGGTCATGTTGGAGAAGACTCGAATTCTGGAACAACAAAGAGAAGCAACACCCCTAATGATGAGTTGTTTAGAAAATACAATAGCTGAATCAGTTATAGAAGGTAAAGAAGAGGAAACACCTTTCCTTGAGTCATTCTATAGTGAGATTGATAGGAGTTCTCTACTTTATGATAAGCGTGAGGCAGAGTGCAGGTATGAATCTTTGAAAAATTGTGAAGAAGAAACTAGTTGTTAGGATAAAGTCTTTGATTCTGATCCTATTGCTTTTGATAAGGATAGTGAAACATCTTTCCTTGAGTCATTTTATGGTAAAAAGGAATGGAGATAGGTGGAAGAATTTAAATGCACTGCTGCTAATGAAGTTCCTATGATAGTAACCCAGGGAGTTGTAGAAAAGAGAATAATTGTTGATTCACTATCTAACTTGTTTAAATTGAATGATCAAATGCAAGAATATTCCAAGTCAATGGAACCAGATACCTTACTGGATGGAAAATGTGAGTTATTTGATGAACAATTCATGAAAGTTGAAGATGTAGAAAGCTTTGGAATTGTTGTGCATAATCAAATTCCAATCCAATGTCATTTTGAAAATGAAATGGGGGAGTATTCCTATCAATTGAAAGTTGTTTCACCTTTATAGTCAAATGATTTAGAAGGGATAAATTTATGTATATCAGGTTATGAAAATAAAGATACTTGTTTAGATGCGGTTGTGCAGGGATTTAATGAAGACAGTGAGGTGCTAGCTAAAGTCAAGAATTAGACATACATCCAGAATGAGGAGACAAAGCTAGATAAAGACGAAGGATTAATACTTCAAGAGTCATACATCCTTCAATTTGAAGTGAGACTAAATACTGAGCTAAGCAATGAAAGTGCCAAGTCAAATGGAGGACTAGTTGTTAATGAAGAAGCATATTCTATAGGATCAGAAATACATCAAGTTGTATTTCTCCTTTCCACAGTGAATAGTGTTAAAAACTATTTTAATTATGGAAATTCAAGAGATAAGACATGCATATGGATTAATCATGAACATGATGAGCTTCCTCAGTTGCTGATAATCAGAGGTTATTCTGTTAAACACAATGAATTTAGAATACAAGAATATTTTTTAGAATACAAGGATGAATTTGCTAGGATTAGAACCATAACTAGTGCCCTGATGCTCTTGCACAATGTAAGGAAGTATGCAAATACAGGTGTCTTTGGGTCTTCTCCTGGGTTTTATTTGCCTTGTGGGGTTTGTATATAGTTTGGTAGAGTAGCTATCTTGTTTCTTTTCTTTGCTTTCTGGTTTTGGTTTCTGTTGTTTCCTTTTTGTAGTTAGTTGTTTGTACGGTTTGCTTAGTGTGTTTGCTTTTGTTTGTTTGCTTGTTGAGTTCTGTTGTGGTTAGTCAAGATGATGTATCTCATCATCCTAAGAAAATAACTGAATTGTTAAGATTCAAGTGATGAGAAAAAATTCATATATAGGGTATGATTCATTCTAAGAAATACTTGTGATCAAGTCTTTGATTTTTTTTCATCAGGTTGCCTTTTCTTGACTAAAGTGACTCTTTCATAATGACTCACCTAATAGCCTTGGGTTTGTTGAACACACAAGTATAGGTGTTAAGTGAAAAATCTAAAGGGACTTCCTTACTACCATTGCAATCTCCAACCTAAATCAGCAAGTGACCATACCTTGCACACTAAGCCTACATGATGACATCAGATTTATAGACTATAAAATATTGAAAAATTAGAAAAGAAATAAAATTAGGCCATCTAAGTAACTCTACCAGGGCTATAGACGCCTGCTAGCAGTGGGGCTCTACTTAGGGGGATTGTATAGATAACCTTGCCAGGGCTATGGACACCTGCTGGCAGCAAGGTTCTATCCAGGTTGGCTATGAGGGATGCTCCCAAACTATGTAGCTTAACATCAATTACTCATGCTTTCAACTTGCTTTCAAGATGAGGGTAATTAATCATTTGCACACACCTGATCCTTTGTTAGCATTGTTGCCATGATGAAAACTTTGTCATTCAGAAAGATTATGATGCTTATACTTACAAAGAGTTAGAATACTATGTTAGAGTATGTTCACATCACTTGAATCATTAGAATTTTGGTGTTTTCTTTGGTGGTGAGTTGTTGTGTGGTTACACAACACGCCCCATTTTGACTTGACAAAATAGGGACCCAACTTTTTGCTTGGCTTGGCTTAGCTTGTGTATTCTGCTTGCTGGTGATCTAGTAAAAGTAAGTCATGTAGATGATCCTGCATAAGGGGACTGGGTAAGTCATCATGATGAGGTCAATTTTTCAAGGTTCATATTTCATGTCAATAACCTCATCGCTGGATAGAGTACAAAATTTCATGCAGGTTTGCCTTTTGGATCACCTTGATATTCCTTAGGGAATGAGAGTTATGGTGAGTTAAAGTCCTGGTCAAACTTGATATTCCGAGGGGGGGTCATATTTCTTAATATCAGTCATGTTATGAAAGATCACCCTGATCCAATTTTATCACCCGATAAATCATTTATCCAGAGATCTGGACATCAATTTTAGGTGATAGAAGCATTTACCCGTCAAATAGCTTCATATATTTTGTGGGGGTCATATTTCAAATATCACCCCATCGCAAAATATCACCCTAAAGATAATATCATGATGGCGTCATATAACCCTGATAGATAAGATAATTGACATGATGATGATGTCATCATCCTTTTTACCTCGTGGAGGTATATTTCCAATAGCGATCCTTTCTACATAACATGATGATGACGTCATAGTGCAACAACAATAAACTAAGTCATTATCCTGATGACGTCACCTGATATTTCGAATATCACCCAATCTTGCGAATATCACCTGATCTTGCGAATATCACCTGATATTTCAAATATCACCCTGCCACAGAATATCACCCCAGGGCCAATATGATGATGATGTCATCCAACCCTGATGAACAGAGAAAATCACCCTGGCGGTGACGTCATCATCCTTTTGATCTCGCGGAGGTATTTATCCAACAATCGCCCTTTTTAATAACATGACGATGACGTTAGCTTATCCCATTCCACAAAGGACCCAATATGACGGTGACATCATCAATCGGCTTGACATCCGAAGCTCATCTATTTTCTAACATCAGTCATCTTTTCTAATATGACTGATCTTTCCTAACATGACGGTGACGTCATTCTGATCCAATTTATAAAAGCCTCGACATGACCGTGATGTCATCCTATTCAGAGGGTGATATTCCTAATATTAGGGTCATATTTCTTAACATCACCCGATTTCCTTCAGTATGACCATGACGTCAGCCTTTCACATTTTAACGAAGCCCATCCATGATGATGATATCATCATCATATCCTGATCTATGAAGAGAGTCATATTAGTTAATATCCCTCATATTAACTAATGTGCATACGCGGACCCGATAGTTTCATTAAATGGAATTTAGTGAACAAAAGCGCATATATTGCATATGCATAATCTTATGCATGCAATAACTAAAAATGTAAGGCTTGCATATTATATGAAGGGTCACATTACCCTTGGAATACAAAAAGAGCTATTGGAAGGTGAAACTATTTGCAAAAAATTCACAGAAATTAAAAAATTAGGAAATTTTTACCTTCCCCTTGGTAGGGTCATAACTCCTAGCTACTGTGTCAGAATTTAAACTTTTTGGACTCATTGGAAAGATAAATTGGTTATCTAGTTTGAGTTGCTTGGTCACTTAGGCTTAATGCCAAGTATCGACGAATTCTTGAGCCCTAATTTCGCTCTGAAGGCCTCTGAAAATGCGATTTACCAAGATGTAGAAAATACCGAAAATCATATTTTCGACATTTTTATGAAAAAATCACTCAAATGATCCTGGACTTGATCAGATATTGAAGCCATTTTAGGGCCTGATAGCATGATTTTGGTCAACGATGGTTGACTCGACTAATTTTAGTGTCATATATGCATTTTGTATGTGATTGTTCACGGATTCATCATCTGATTATCTGCATTAGCATATTCTAAGCCTAATTTAAATGTTTATTTTCCTGCTAAGGTTTTTAATGATGATGATGCTTAATCCTTGTGTTTGTTATCAGGCGCGCAGATATCTAGAAAATAAAAAAGTGGCGAGGGCATCTCAGAAGTTGAAGTTTGCGCGGGAAATGGAAAAATTTACAAAGATATAAGTTACAGAGTTGCATCCAGAGGTAACATGAACCAGAGCTGAGGAGGATATTGTCAAATGTTCTATTTGTTACCTAGAGGATGGACTAGGTCAAAGATGCTAGAATATTCTATGCCAGCTGTGTAGTTGCCAACTGGCAGGCACGTGCTATTCATCTAGACTGTTGATCTTAATAGATAAATCCTGACCGTAGGTCATTTCTAACCGCTCCCTCACCTTATTCTATAAATGGTGCAGGGGTGCCTTGTTTTAAACATTGGAAACTTAATTGAAATCTGTTTGGTGAAATATTTAGGGCTCATTTCAATGTTATTATATACATATATGTTCTTGCATACTTAATGACTGAGAAGACTGTTTTAATTACAATCCATCATAAATCTTGAGTAATCAGTGTGTGAATTCTAGATATATGCTTTGATTTGCTACATCCCTTGGAGTGCATATCAATTTGCATATGTTGTCTTCATACCTTTCCTTTGAAGTTAGCATCGACTATATCTAGCTGTGGAATGTCCTTGTGAACATATGGTTTGATTTCTTCTCTTCATGACTATATCTGATGTATATGTGGCTCAATAGCTAAAGGTTCAACTTTAATTTGAAGTATTTCTTTTAATTTCAGAGCATTTCATCATCATAATTGCAAATAATTGACAATCTTAAGCAAATAATACAAATATGCAGACATCTCGTAGATAACTTAATATCATTAGCATATTTGAGCTAAATGCATGTAGTGTTGAAAATATCATGCAAAGAATTGCAAATAATGGTAATATTCATGCAAATATCCTGTAGGCACATTATTTGAGTGAATTCATAGTGCAGAGGTAAAATAATTTGGAGATTTATTCAGGGCAGATATAAAGAACAGGATATTTGAAGAAATATTGATGAACTTTCAGAAATTACTGAAGAATGTAAGGCCCCTGAATGATTAACAGCAACACACATCAACCACTGAGTAACATCACTATATTATGAACTAATTAACAGAGACTTGGGGTCATGAATTCTTTGAGTTCATTGTATCTTTCAAGATGAGTAAAGGTTGTTGTGTAACTTTTATTCTATGTTTGGTTATGACTGACATCATCATCAATATAAATTGGTGCTAGAAGGAGGGCCTAAACAAAGAATCTATGGATTTTCTATAAATATTTCATCATTTGAGGTTAATGTCTGCAAATATCTCTTATCTGGGAGGTTTTGACTGCATCTCTACAAAGATCTAGCTCAAAGCTTTAAAGATTCGTTGAATTTTTAGAGCTTTCAAAGTTTTATTCTGAGATATGATAGATCTCATTAAAATTTCAAAAAAAAATTGAAAATAGAGTCTCATTTTGATGGATGCATATTAAAATAATTGTCAAGTCAACATTCCTTTATTTCAGGAAACTTTGAATAGGTAGCTTTATCCTCAGAATTTATTTGACTTTGGTTTATCCAGTTGTTGCAGGATACACCAGACTGTGGAACATAGCGAAATTAATTGTCTAACTTTTCTTATAAGGTTGGATCTCTATTTGAAAGGAATAATATTCTTTATAGATGTGTTCAAGGCTGAAGCCTGGCAAGAAAATGAAGAAATTCTGGAGCAACAAGCAGATGCAGCACCAGAAGTTATCAGTTGTCCAGAAACTGAAGTGGACCACTTTAAAGATTTTGAATTGTACTTGTCTAGAAATATACAATGTAGTCAAATATTAGGTTTATCCATTGATGATGTCCTAATTGAAAGTTGGTGCAGATTACATGACGAAGAGCATTCAGAAAGGGATTGTGATGCTTGCTTGGTCATGTTGGAGAAGACTCGAATTCTGGAATAGCAAAGAGAAGCAACACCCCTAATGATGAGTTGTTTAGAAAATACAATATCTGATTCAGTTATAGAAGGTAAAGAAGATGAAACACCTTTCCTTGAGTCATTCTATAGTGAGATTGATAGGAGTTCTCTACTTTATGATAAGTGTGAGGCAGAGTGCAGATATGAATCTTTCAAAAATTGTGAAGAAGAAACCATTTGTCAGGATAAAGTCTTTGATTCTGATCCTATTGCTTTTGATAAGGATAGTGAAACATCTTTCCTTGAGTCATTTTATGGTAAAAAGGAATGGAGATAGGTGGAAGAATTTAAATGTACTGATGCTGATGAAGCTCCTATGATAGTAACCCAGGGAGTTGTAGAAAAGAGAATAAATGCTGATTCACTATCTAACTTATTTAAATTGAATGATCAAATGCAAGAATGTTGCAGGTCAATGGAACCAGATACCTTACTGGATGGAAAATGTGAGTTATTTGATGAACAATTCATGAAAGTTGAAGATGCAGAAAGCTTTGGAATTGTTGTGCATAATCAGATTCCAATCCAATGTCATTTTGAAAATGAAATGGGGGAGTATTCCTATCAATTGAAAGTTGTTTCACCTTTACAGTCAAATGATTTAGAAGGGATAAATTTATGTATATCAGGTTCTGAAAATAAAGATACTCATTAAGATGCTATTGTGCAGGGATTTAATGAAAATAGTGAGGTGCTGCCTAAAGTCAAGAATTAGACATACATCCAGAATGAGGAGACAAAGTTGGATAAAGACGAAGGATTAATACTTCAAGAGTCATACATCCCTCAATTTGAAGTGAGACTAAATACTGAGCTAAGCAATGAAAGTGCCAAGTCAAATGGAGGACCAGTTGTCAATGAAGAAGCATATTCAACAGGATCAGAAATACATCAGGTTGTATTTCTCCTTTCCATAGTGAATAGTGTTGAATACTATTTTAATTATGGAAATTCAGGAGATAAGACATGCATGTGGATTAATCATGAACATGATGAGCTTCCTCAGTCGCTGATAATCAGAGGTTATTCTGTTAAACACAATGAATTTAGAATACAAGAATATTTTTCAAACTACAAGGATGAATTTGCTAGGATTAGAACCATAACTAGTGCCCTGATGCTGATGCACAATGTAAGGAAGTATGCAAATACAGGTGTCTTTGGGTCTTCTCCTGGGTTTTATTTGTGTTGTGGGGTTTGCATATAGTTTGGTAGAGTAGTTGTCTTGTTTCTTTTCTTTGCTTTCTTGTTTTGTTTTCTGTTGTTTCCTTTTTGTAGTTAGTTGTTTGTACGGTTTGCTTAGTTTGTTTGCTTTTGTTTGTTTGCTTGTTGAGTTCTATTGTGGTTAGTCAAGATGATGTAGCTCATCATCCTAAGAAAATAACTGAATTGTTAAGATTCAAGCGATGAGAAAAAATTCATATATAGGTTATGATTCATTCTGAGAAGTACTTGTGATCAGGTCTTTGATATTTTTTCATCAGGGTGCCTTTTCTTGACTAAAGTGACTCTTTCACAATGACTCACCGAACAGCCTTGGGTTTGTAGAACACACAATTATAGGTGTTAAGTGAAAAATCTAAAGGGACTTCCTTGCTACTAATGCAATCTCCAACCTAAATTAGCAAGTGACCATACCTTGCACACTAAGCTTACATGATGACATCAGATTTATACACTATAAAATATTGAAAAATTAGAAAAGAAATAAAATTAGGCCATCTAAGTAACTCTAACGGGGCTATAGACGCCTACTGTCAGTGGGGCTCTACTTAGGGGGATTGTATAGATAACCTTGCCGGGGCTATGGACACCTGCTGGTAGCAAGTCTCTATCTAGGTTGGCTATGAGGGATGCTCCCAAGCTATGTAGCTTAACATCAATTACTCATGCTTTCAACTTGCTTTCAAGATGTGGGTAATTAATCATTTGCACACACCTGATCCTCTGTTAGCATTGTTGCCATGATGAAAACTTTCTCATTCAAAAAGATTATGATGCTTATACTTAGAAAGAGTTAGAATACTATGTTAGAGTATGTTCACATCACTTGAATCATTAGAATTTTGGTGTTTTCTTTGGTGGCGAGTTGTTGTGTGGTTACGCAACACGCCCCATTTTGACTTGACAAAATAGGGACCCAACTTTTTGCTTGGCTTGTGTTTTCTGCTTACTGGCAGTCTAGTAAAAGTAAGTCATGTAGATGATCCTACATAAGGGGACTGGGTAAGTCATCATGATGAGGTCAATTTTTCAAGGTTCATATTTCATGCCAATAACCTCATGGTTGGATAGAGTACAAAATTTCATCTAGGTTTGCCTTTTGGATCACCCTGATATTAGTTTGGGAACGAGAGTTATGGTGAGTCAAAGTCCTGGTCAAACCTGATATTTCGAGGGGGGGTCATATTTCTTAACATCAGTCATCGTATGAAAGATTACCCTGATCTAATTTTATCCCTTGATAAATCATTTATCCAGAGATTTGGATGTCAATTTTAGGTGATAGAAGCATTTATCCATCAAATAGCTTCATATATTTTGTGGGGGTCATATTTCAAATACCATCCTATCTTCCGAATATCACCCCGTCGCAAAATATCACCCTAAAGATAATATCATGATGGCGTCATATAATCCCGATAGATAAGAAAATTGACATGATGATGACGTCATCATCCTTTTTACCTCGCGGAGGTATATTTCCAATAGCGACCCTTTCTACATAACATGATGATGATGTCATAGTGCAACAACGATAAACTAAGTCATTATCCTGATGACGTCACCTAATATTTCGAATATCACCCGATCTTGCGAATATCACTTGATCTTGCGAATATCATCCGGTATTTTGAATATCACCCGATATTTCAAATATCACCCTACCGCAGAATATCACACCGGGGCCAATATGATGATGACGTCATCCAACCCCGATGAACAGAGAAAATCACCCTGGCGATGATGTCATCATCCTTTTTATCTCACGGAGGTTTTTTTTCCAACGATCATCCTTTTTAATAACATGACGATGACGTCAGCTTATCCCATTCCACAAAGGACCCAATATGACGGTGACATCATCAATCGGCTTGACATCCGAAGCTCATCTATTTTCTAACATTAGTCATCTTTTCTAATATGACTGATCTTTCCTAACATGACGGGGACATCATTCTGACTCGATATATAAAAGGCTCGACATGACCATGACATCATCCTATTCGGAGGGTGATATTCCTAATATCAGGGTCATATTTCTTAACATCACCCGATTTCCTTTAGTATGACCATGACATCAGCCTTTCACATTTTAACAAAGCCCATCCATGATGATGACTTTATCATCATATCCTGATCTATGAAGAGAGTCATATTAGTTAATATCCCTCATATTAAGTAATGTGCATACCCAGACCCGATAGTTTCATTCAATGGAATTTAGTGAACAAAAGCGCATGTATTGCATATGCATGATCTTATGCATGCGATAACTGAAAATGTAAGGCTTGCATATTATATGAAGGGTCACATTACTCTTGGAATACAAAAAGAGCTATCGGAAGGTGAAACTATTTGCAAAAAATTCACAGAAATTAAAAAATTAGGAAATTTTTACCTTCCCCTTGGTAGGGTCATAACTCCTAGCTACTGTGTCAGAATTTAAACTTTTTGGACTCATTGGAAAGATAAATTGGTTATCTAGTTTGAGTTGCTCAGTCACTTAGGCTTAGTGCCAAGCACCGACAAAGTCTTGAGCCCTAATTTCGCTCCGAAGGCCTCCGAAAATGCGATTTACCAAATGTAGAAAATACCAAAAATCATATTTTTGACATTTTTACGAAAAAATCACTCAAATGATCCTAGACCTGATCAAATATTGAAGCCATTTTAGACCCTGATAGCATGATTTTGGTCAACGACGGTTGACTCAACTAATTTTAGCGTCATATATGCATTTTGTATGCGATTGTTCATGGAT
Source organism: Cunninghamia lanceolata (assembly GCA_027924645.1). Taxonomy (NCBI): domain Eukaryota; kingdom Viridiplantae; phylum Streptophyta; class Pinopsida; order Cupressales; family Cupressaceae; genus Cunninghamia; species Cunninghamia lanceolata. Next base: position 9,970,907 of record BSBN01000348.1, read on the forward strand.
TCATCATCTGATTATCTGCATTTGCATATTCTAAGCCTGATTTAAATGTTTATTTTCCTGCTAAAGTTTTTAATGATGATGATGCTTAATCCTTGTGTCTGTTATTAGGTGTGTAGATATCTAGAAAATGACAAAGTGGTAGGTCATATCAGAAGGTGAAGTTTGCACGGGAAATGGGAAAATTTACAAAGATATAAGTTACAGAGTTGCATGTAGAGGTAACATGAACCAGAGCTGAGGAGGATATTGTCAAATGTTCTATTTGTTAGCTGGAGGATGGACTAGGTCAAAGATGCTTGAATATTCTATGACAGCTGTGTAGTTGCCAACTGGCAGGCACGTGCTATTCATCTGGACTGTTGATCTTAATAGATAAATCCTGACCGTAGGTCATTTCTAACCGCTTCCTCACCTTATTCTATAAAAGGTGCAGGGGTGCCTTGTTTTAAACATTGGAAACTTAATTAAAATCTTTTTGCTGAAATATTCAGGGCTCATTTCAAAGTTATTGTATGCATATATGTTCTTGCATACTTAATGAATGAGAAGACTGTTTTGATTACAATCCATCATAAATCTTGAGTAATCAGTGTGTGAATTCTAGATATATGCTTTGATTTGTTGCATCCCTTGGAGTGCATATCAGTTTGCATATGTTGTCTTCATACCTTTCCTTTGAAGTTAGCATCGACTGTATCTAGCTGTGGAATGTCCTTGTGGACATATGGTTTGATTTCTTCTCTTCATGACTATATCTGATGTATATGTGGCTCAATAGCTGAAGGTTCAACTTTAATTTGAAGTATTTCTTTTAATTTTAGAGCATTTCATCATCATAATTGCAAATAATTGACAATCTTAAGCAAATAATACAAATATACAAACATCTCGTAGATAACTGAATATCATTAGCATATTTGAGCTAAATGCATGTAGTGTTGAAAATATCATGCAATGAATTGCAAATAATGGTAATATTCATGCAAATGTCAACCTGTAGGCACATTATTTGAGTGAATTCATAGTGCAGAGGTAAAATAATTTGGAGATTTATGTAGGGCAGATATAAAGAACAGGATATTTGGAGAAATATTGATGAACTTTCAGAAATTACTGAAGAACGTAAGGCCCCTGAATGATTAACATTAGCACACATCAACCACTGAGTAACTTCAGTAGATTATGAACTAATTAACGGAGACTTGGGATCATGAATTCTTTGAGTTCATCGTATCTTTCAAGATGAGTAAAGGTTGTTGTGTAACTTTTATTCTATGTTTGGTTATGACTGACATCATCATCAACATAAATTGGCGCTAGAAGGAGGGCCTAAACAAAGAATCTGTGGATTTTCTACAAATACCTCTTATCTGGGAGGTTTTGACTGCATCTTTACAAAGATCTAGCTCAAAGCTTTAAAGATTCGTTAAATTTTCATAGCTTTCAAAGTTTTATTCTAAGATATGATAGATCTCATTAAAATTTTTTTAAAAAAATTTAAAATAGAGTCTTATTTTGATGGATGCATATAAAAATAATTGTCAAGTCAACATTCCTTTATTTCAGGAAACTTTGAATAGGCAGCTTTATCCTCAGAATTTATTTGACTTTGGTTTATCCAGTTGTTGCAAGATACACCAGACTGTGGAACATAGTGAAATTAATTGTCTAACTTTTCTTATAAGGTTGGATCTCTATTTGAAAGGAATAATATTCTTTATAGATATGTTAAGGGCTGAAGCCTGGCAGGAAAATGAAGAAATTCTTGAACAACAAGCAGATGCAGCACCAGAAGTTATCAGTTGTCCAGACACTGAAGTGGACCGCTTTAAAGATTTTGAATTGTACTTGTCTAGAAATATATAGTGTAGTCAAATATTAGGTTTATCCACTGATGATGTCCTCATTGAAAGTTGGTGCAGATTACATGACGAAGAGCATTTTGAAAGGGATTGTGATGCTTGCTTGGTCATGTTGGAGAAGACTCAAATTCTAGAACACCAAAGAGAAGCAACACCCCTAATGATGAGTTGTTTAGAAAATACAATAGCTGAATCAGTTATAGAAGGTAAAGAAGAGGAAACACCTTTCCTTGAGTCATTCTATAGTGAGATTGATATGAGTTCTCTACTTTATGATAAGCGTGAGGCAGAGTGCAGGTATGAATCTTTCAAAAATTGTGAAGAAGAAACCATTTGTTAGGATAAAGTCTTTGATTCTAATCCTATTGCTTTTGATAAAGATAGTGAAACATCTTTCCTTGAGTCATTTTATGGTAAAAAGGAATGGAGATAGGTGGAAGAATTTAAATGCACTACTGCTGATGAAGTTCCTTTGATAGTAACCCAGGGAGTTGTAGAAAAGAGAATAAATGTTGATTCACTATCTAACTTGTTTAAATTGAATGATCAAATGCAAGAATGTTGCAGGTCAATGGAACCAGATACCTTACTGGATGGAAAATGTGAGTTATTTGATGAACAATTCATGAAAGTTGAAGATGTAGAAAGCTTTGGAATTGTTGTGCATAATTAGATTCCAATCCAATGTCATTTTGAAAATGAAATGGGGGAGTATTCCTATCAATTGAAAGTTGTTTCACCTTTACAGTCAAATGATTTAGAAGGGATAAATTTATGTATATCAGGTTATGAAAATAAAGATACTCGTTTAGATGCTGATATGCAGAGATTTAATGAAAACGGTGAGGTGCTGCCTAAAGTCAAGAATCAGACATACATCCAGAATGAGGAGACAAATCTGGATAAAGACGAAGGATTAATACTTCAAGAGTCATACATCCTTCAATTTGAAGTGAGACTAAATAATGAGCTAAGCAATGAAAGTGCCAAGTCAAATGGAGGACCAGTTGTCAATGAAGAAGCATATTCAACAGGATCAGAAATACATCAGGTTGTATTTCTCCTTTCCATAGTGAATAGTGTTGAATACTATTTTAATTATGGAAATTCAGGAGATAAGACATGCATATGGATTAATCATGAACATGATGAGCTTCCTCAGTTGCTGATAATCAGAGGTTATTCTGTTAAACACAGTGAATTTAGAATACAAGAATATTTTTTAGAATACAAGGATGAATTTGCTAGGATTAGAACCATAACTAGTGCCCTGATGCTCCTACACAATGTAAGGAAGTATGCAAATACTGGTGTCTTTGGGTCTTCTCCTGGGTTTTACTTGTGTTGTGGGGTTTGTATATAGTTTGGTAGAGTAGCTGTCTTGTTTCTTTTCTTTGCTTTCTTGTTTTGTTTTCTATTGTTTCCTTTTTGTAGTTAGTTGTTTTTACAGTTGCTTAGTGTGTTTGCTTTTGTTTGTTTGCTTGTTGAGTTCTGTTGTGGTTAGTCAAGATAATGTAGCTCATCATCCTAAAAAAATAACTGAATTGTTAAGATTCAAGTGATGAGAACAAATTCATATATAGGTTATGATTCATTCTGAGAAGTACTTGTGATCAGGTCTGTGATATTTTTTAATCAGGGTGCCTTTTCTTGACTAAAGTGACTCTTTCACAATGACTTACCTAATAGCCTTAGGTTTGTTGAACACACAAGTATAGGTGTTAAGTGAAAAATCTAGAGGGACTTCCTTGCTACCAATGCAATCTTCAACCTAAATCAGCAAGTGACCATACCTTGCACACTAAGCTTACATGATGACATCATATTTATAGACTATAAAATATTAAAAAATCAGAGAAGAAATAAAATTAGGCCATGTAAGTAACTCTACCGGGGCTATAGACGCCTGCTGGTAGTGGGGCTCTACTTAGGGGGATTGTATAGATAACCTTGCTGGGGCTATGTATGCCTGCTGGCAGCAAGGTTCTATCCAGGTTGGCTATGAGGGATGCTCCCAAACTATGCAGCTTAACATCAGTTACTCATGCTTTCAACTTGCTTTCAAGATGAGGGTAATTAATCATTTGCACACACCTGATTCTTTGTTAGCATTGTTGCCATGATAAAAATTTTGTCATTCAGAAAGATTATGATGCTTATACTTACAAAGAGATAGAATACTATGTTAGAGTATGTTCACATCACTTGAATCATTAGAATTTTGGTGTTTTCTTTGGTGGTGAGTTGTTGTGTGGTTACACAACACGCCCCATTTTGACTTGACAAAATAGGGACCCAAATTTTTGCTTGGCTTGGCTTGGCTTGTGTATTCTGCTTGCTGGCGGTCTAGTAAAAGTAAGTCATGTAGATGATCCTGCATAAGGGGACTGGGTAAGTCATCATGATAAGGTCAATTTTTCAAGGTTCATATTTCATGTCAATAACCTCATGGCTGGATAGAGTACAAAATTTCATGCAGGTTTGCCTTTTGTATCACCCTAATAGTCCTTAGGGAATGAGAGTTATGGTTAGTCAAAGTCCTGGTCAAACCTGATATTTCGAGGGGGGGTCATATTTCTTAACATCAGTCATGTTATGAAAGATCACCCTGATCCAATTTTATCACCCGATAAATCATTTATCCAAAGATCTGGACGTCAATTTTAGGTGATAGAAGCATTTACCCATCAAATAGCTTCATATATTTTGTGGGGGTCATATTTCAAATATCACCCTATCTTCTGAATATCACCCCGTCGCAAAATATCACCCTAAAGATAATATCATGATGGCGTCATATAATCCCAATAGATAAGAAAATTGAGATGACGATGATGTCATCATCCTTTTAACCTCGCGGAGGTATATTTCCAATAGCGACCCTTTCGGCATAACATGATGATGTCATAGTGCAACAATGATAAACTAAGTCATTATCCTGATGACATCACCTAATATTTTGAATATCACCCGATCTTGCGAATATCCCTCATATTAACTAATGTGCATAGCCGGACTCGATAGTTTCATTCAATGGAATTTAGTGAACAAAAGTGCATGTATTGCATATGCATGATCTTATGCATGTGATAAATAAAAATGTAAGGCTTGCATATGATATGAAGGGTCACATTACCCTTGGAATACAAAAAGAGATACCGGAAGGTGAAACTATTTGCAAAAAATTCACAGAAATTAAAAAATTAGGAAATTTTTACCTTCCCCTTGGCAGGGTCATAACTCCTAGCTACTGTACCAGAATTTAAACTTTTTTGACTCATTGGAAAGATAAACTGGTTATCTAGTTTGAGTTGCTCAGTTGCTTAGACTTAATGCCAAGCACCGATGAAGTCTTGAGCCCTAATTTCACTCCGAAGGCCTCCAAAAATGCAATTTACCAAGATGTAGAAAATACCAAAAATCATATTTTTGGTCAACGATGGTTGACTCGACTAATTTTTGCATCATATATGCATTTTGTATGTGATTGTTCACGGATTCATCATCTGATTATCTGTGTTTGCATTTTCTAAGCCTGATTTAAATGTTTATTTTCCTGCTAAAGTTTTTAATGATTGTGATGCTTAATCCTTGTGTCTGTTATCAGGTGCACAGATATATGGAAAATGACGAAGTGGCGAGGGCGTATCAAAAGGTGAAGTTTGCGCAGGAAATGGCAAAATTTACAAAGATATAAGTTACAGATTTGCATGCAGAGGTAACATGAACCAGAGCTGAGGAGGATATTGTCAAATGTTCTATTCGTTAGCTAGAGGATGGACTAGGTCAAAGATGTTGGAATATTCTATGCCAGCTGTGTAGTTGCTAACTAGCAGGCACATGCTATTCATCTAGACTATTGATCTTAATAGATAAATCCTGATCGTAGGTCAATTGTAATTGCTCCCTCACCTTATTCTATAAAAGGTGCAGGGGTGCCTTGTTTTAAACAGTGGAAACTTAATTGAAATCTATTTGCTAAAATATTCAGGGCTCATTTCAAAGTTATTGTATACATATATGTTCTTGCATACTTAATGGATTAGAAGACTATTTTGATTACAATCCATCATAAATCTTGAGTAATCAGTGTGTGAATTCTAGATATATGGTTTGATTTACTGTGTCCCTTGGAGTACATATCAGTTTGCATATGTTGTCTTCATACCTTTCCTTTGAAGTTAGCATCGACTGTATCTAGCTGTGGAATGTCCTGGTGAACATATGGTTTGATTTCTTCTCTTCATGACAGTATCTGATGTATATGTGGCTCAATAGCTGAAGGTTCAACTTTAATTTGAAGTATTTCTTTTAATTTCAGAGCATTTCATTATCATAATTGCAAATAATTGACAATCTTAAGCAAATAATACAAATATGCAGACATCTCGTAGATAACTGAATATCATTAACATATTTGAGCTAAATGCATGTAGTGTTGAAAATATCATGCAAAAAATTGTAAATAATGGTAACATTCATGCAAATATCAACCTGTAGGCACATTATTTGAGTGAATTCATAGTACAGAGGTAAAATAATTTCGAGATTTATGCAGGGCAGATATAAAGAATAGGATATTTGGAGAAATATTAATGAACTTTCAGAAATTATTGAAGAACGTAAGGCCCCTGAATGATTAACAGCAACACACATCAACCTCTGTGTAACGTCAGTAGATTATGAACTAATTAACAGAGACTTGGGATCATGAATTCTTTGAGTTCATCGTATCTTTCAAGATGAGTAAAGGTTGTTGTGTAACTTTTATTCTATGTTTGGTTATGACTGACATCATCATCAACACAAACTCACTTTTCATTTGATTTGCAAAGGTTTTACACATACTGTCTCTTCCTCCAAAGATGATATCATCAACAAATACTTCAACAATCAAGATGTTTTCATGGTCAATTTTGAAATATAGGTTACTATCAGCAGTACCTTTGTTGAAACCAATCTTCAAAAGGTGTTTGTCCAGCCTTTCATACCATGCTCTTGGGGCTTGCTTTAGACCATGCAGTGCCTTCTTTAATTTATAGACCATATCACCATGCTCAGATAACTTAAATCCATCTGGTTGTTCAATGTACACTTCTTCTTCTAAGTCACCATTCAGGAAAGTAGATTTGACATCCATCTGATATACTTTGAAATCTTTGAAGGTAGAAAATGCAAGAAATAGTTTGACTGCTTCAATTCTTGCCACCGGAGCAAAGGTTTCCTCAAAATCAATCCCTTCTATTTGAGAGTAGCCATTGCAGACTAATCTAGCTTTATTTCTGATTACTTCACCAACTTCATTTAGTTTGTTCCGGAAGACCCATTTGGTTGCAATCACATTCTTGTTTCTAGGTCTAGAATCAAGATCCCAAGTGTGATTTTTCTCAATTTGCATCGACTCTTCCTCCATTGCTTTGGTCCAATTTTCATCATTGCAGGCTTCATTTATTGTCTTAGGTTCAATCTTTGAAATTAGACAACATTCATCTAAATTTTGAGCAATTTTCCTTCTAGTTTGCACACCTTTGCTTTTGTCACCTATGATCTGATCTTCAGAGTGGTTCAATCTTACATACCATGGAACTTTGGGAGTTTCTTGCACTTTTGCTTCTTGATCAGGCTCATTCAGACCTATCTTACCAGATCAGTCTGAATCTGACTTTCAGCAGAGGATTGAGCTCCTTGAACTAGAACATCATTCTGATCATCTTCATCATACTCATAAAACCTTGAGGGTTTCTCTATTCCCTCATCAACCTTCACATTTTTACTTTCTATCATCTTTCTTAGTCTCTTGTCGTAACAGTATGCTTTGCTTTGAGTAGAGTATCCCAAGAATATTCCTTCATCACTTCTAGCATCAAACTTGCTTAAATCTTCATCTCTTTTGATGTAACACTTGCTACCAAAGACTCTGAAATATCTTATAGTGGGAGTAATGCCAAACCAGATTTCATAAGGGGTCTTACCGGTACTGCTTCTGATTTGAACTTGATTAAGAGTATAGATTGTAGTGCTGACAACTTCTCTCTAATAGATCTGAGGAACATTTGCTTCCATCATCATAGTCCTAGATGCTTCTTGGATGGTCCGGTTCTTTCTCTTCAATACTCCATTCTGCTGTGGAGTCCTCGGAGCATATAACTATCTCTTAATTCCATGTTTCTCACAGAATTCTATGAACTCACCGGATGTGAATTCTCCACCTCTATCAGACCTCAGACATTTCAACTTTATTCCTATTTCATTCTCTACCATAGCCTTGAATATTTTGAATTTCTCAAGAGCTTCTGATTTCTCCTTTAGAAAGGTTACCCACATCATCCAGGAATAGTCATCTATTAGTAGCATGAAGTATCTATCACCTTGAATACTTCTAGTTCTTGCCGGACCACAAAGATCAGTGTGAACTAAGTCTAATAGTCCGATAGAGGATAGTTCCTTGCTTTTGAATGTGACTCTGCTCATCTTACCCAACTGACATTCCTTGCATAAGTTGTTAGTAGGTTTCACCAATTTTGGAAGATCTCTTATAGCCTGAGTATTGCTTATCTTGACGATATTATCAAAATTCACATGACACATCCTTCTATTCCATAACCAACTCTGATCAATTTGAAGAAATAAGCAGCTTTTACTAGTACCAACCAAGTGAAAGATATTACCTTTAGTTTGAGTACCAGATGCAATCTCTATTCTGGATCTTTCAAAGATTTTGCATTTTCCATCTTTGAATCGGAGATCATAGCCTTTGTCCACCAACTATCCAACACTGAGAAGATTGTGCTTCAAACCTTCAACATATAGTACATTACCAGTTTTGTTTCTTCCATTAAAAGAAATAGTTCCTCTTCCTCTGATTCTACTAGCAGAATTATCACCAAACTTCACCACTCCTCCTTCATACCTTTCCAGATCTATAAACTTATTCTTGTCACCTATCATGTGGTGAGAGCAACCACTGTCAATGACCCAATCATTCTTTTCTTTAACTTGGGCAGCTAGAGCTTTTTCTACAACTTTATGATTGATAGATATAGAAGATATTGGTTCTTCTTCCTTTATGGCAATAAACACCCATTCACTTTCGGATTTGTTTCCTGTCTCTGATTCATCATCTGTTACTCCTTCATTATCATCTTCTTCATGAACATAGTAACAATTCTTTTGGAACCTTGATCTGTTAGGATTTGGCTTTAAAAATCTTTCTAGACATTTTGAGGTAAAATGACCAATCTTATTGCAGTTAAAACACTTAAAAGGCAATTTTCCTTCATACTTACCAGACCCTCTTGGTAGTCTCTTTGCAATGAGAGCTTCAAGTTGACCAGTTTCTACTTCTTCTTCTTCTAGGTCTTTTCTTGCTTTTCCATACCATGACAAATTCCTTGAAGAGTTCTCTCCCGGATCAAATCCTTGTTTACCTTTCACAGAGGCACTGGCTTTGAATGCAGATTTAGTTTTGGGGGGATCATCTCCAAATTTGGTCATTTCAAAAGCAGCCAGTTTGCCAGCCAATTGGTCTCTTGTGACAGTTGTATGGGCTCTGAATTCATCAATGGAAGCAACCTTGATTTTGTAAGAGGCAGGAAGGGATCTGAGAATCTTACCAACAATCTCATTTTCATCCAAGACTCCACTAGAATTTCTAATTCCACAAACAAGATCATTCACTCTTGGCATAAAAGCGGTAATATTTTCATCATCTCTCATCTTTAGTTTTTCAAATTTCCCTTTTAGACTTTGTAACCTTGGACATTTAACATACTCATCTCCTTCATGTAGAAGTTCCAGTTTAATCTAGATCTCATAGGTAGTTGGTAGGTCAATAACATTTGAGAGCTCTGAGTTAGTTAATGCACTTAGAAGAGCCTCTTTGGTCCACAGATTGTTTTCAGCATCTGTGATTTCATTTAGGGTTGTCAGATCACCCTGTGGAGGTGCATACACTTTTTTGACTATGGACTAGTACACCTTTCCCATACACTGCAAGTGACATTTCATGCGACCTTTCCAAAGAGAGAAGTTGGTTCCATCAAACTTCAGACTATCCTTCTTATATGATGACATCCTGGATCTCCTCAAGTGGTTAAGCTCCTTTTAGAGGAACTTGGCTTTGATACCAATTGTTGGATTCAAGACAGACAACTGAGAGGGGGGGTGAATCAGTTGTCCAAAACTTGCTTACAATTCAAACACTTAAATACACTTTGTTATTTAATAGCATATCAATTAATCACTAATGAAAGCATAAAGCATAAACACCAGAGCATAAACATATCAACACATGAGACACCAAGATTTTGACATGGAAAACCTGGTTAAGGCAAAAACCACGGGGTGATTAACCCAAGGATTATTCTTTGTTAGAAGAATAAGAAAAATAGATGGCACATGCCAATTAGGGCTCATTGCCCAAGCACACTGCTCACAAGAGGCACACTGCCTACAAGAGACACATTGTCTACAAAGTAACAAGTATCACAAACTTGAACTAGAGATTGACATCTTTACCATGCCTAGATCAGTTCCATTTAAGCCCAAAAACTTCTGCTCTGCCTTTCACACTTCTCTTCGCTACCACACACTCATCACCTCAAGACACACTTCAAAATAAATCCAGAATCCCTTATTTATACAAGGCATCGACTTAGGAACAATCATCTAAGTTAGCAAACACCTACAAGATCATTTGCAAGACATGTAATACATCCGGTCAACCAATCTCAAGAACACCAATATTTGTGGTTATTCTTCAAATACAAACTCTAACTTCAATGCGGACCACCAACATTAACTGGACATGATCCAACGATCATTATAACCTTCCCTGAATCACCAAAAACATCCACACTTCATCATCCTACTGGAATTCTTCTTTCCTTCATCCGGAGCTACAAGAACACAGTCTAACATCACTGTCACAAATGAATAGGCACTTCCAGACCTTCAATCCATGAACTAATCTAGTTGATACTTCATAGGGACATCCTTAACACTCCCTCAGATCTGCAAAATGGGATAATGAAATATCGGATCTCACCAGACCTTTCTGTGGCCCTCTGTCATCTCTGAACATCTGTCGAAACCGGTTCTACTTGTGAGACCATAACTTCTTTAGATCTTTACACAGACCTCTGAAATCTTGACTGGAGCATCTCAAGACTTATATCTACAAACCCTTTAAACTGCATCCTCTGATCCTCAACTTATTGAGGACTTTTACCTTCTTGTCATCACTGTTCTTCACTATTCCTGATTGAGACTTATTTTCTTAATATCCTCAGCACACAGCTCGTCTAATCCTTCTCATTAATGCAACATGAGTATGTTGACATCAATGACAACACTGGTTATCCTCATACTTGCAACATTTAAGTCATATTTTTCATAAGGACCTAGGAGGAGAAATTCAAATGGATTGGTCACATGCCCTAATACCTGTTGATGGGAAGAAATTTCACCTTAACCTCGAACCTAAAGCTAAGTTCACTCTACTTAAATATGAAGATCGTAGGGCAGACATTTTATTTATGGAAATTGGACTAGGCACTTACATGTGTACATATGCAGAAGATGAGAATGTGAATTTAATCAATCCCAATCTAGTTCTGTAATGTCAGAAAATGTCCCATTGGGGGCTTTTCCCTCACAAGGTTTAGTTCCCAGGTCTTTAGCATACATTTAGGACATTTTAGTTCATATTTTGGCATCCTGATGGAATGAGACCTAGGTTCCTTGGTAAATAGGGCCTAGGTGGACCCCTTGAGCTGTACCCTGCCCAAAATAGGGGGGAGGACTTGGGTGCCTGCACCCTAGTCCTACCATATTTTAGAGTAGCCCTAATTTCTGGGTGTTAATTTATGACCATTATTAGGTCCCTTTGCCGACACGGTAAGTTTGAATTTCAAATATCTTGGCGGGATTGCTTGTAGATGCACATATAAGCATGTGTAGACGTTTATTTGTAAACTAGATGATTGTTGTGAACTTTAGGCATCCTCAAGGTGATTCAAGGCCTTCTATTGTGTTGCAAGAGCAGATTTGTGTGTTTTATGTGTTGTTATTTGGAGATTTGAGCATCAATCTCCTCATGGCATGAAGAGCATCTTCCTCCATGAGAGCTTCACTACAAGGTAAAATATCATTGTGTTTTCTATCATTATTTCATTTGGATTTGGCCTCTACCTCACAAGGGCACACACTCTTTATCTAACAAAGGTGTTTGCAAGACTTAAGTGTCCTTCCAGGGCTTGACTAAGGCAAGCTCCTAAACACCACAACCCCCAAACCAAGTTTTCATGATTGCAGGTTACATGTTGAGGAGATGGACTGAGTGAAGTTGCAGAAGAGCATATTGGGGTGTCTGAAGTGTAGGAAAGGAAGAAAAAATACCCCTTGGACTAGGGCACTCACTCCCTAGTCCTCAAAGTTCTATGTTGGGAAAGTCTCTGATACATAAGACTCAGGTTGCACATCTTGTTGCCAGATCCAGATAGAAAATAGGGTCTTGGACTTGGGTGCCCACTCTAGTGTCCCTAACTGTTTTGCTTTGGAACCTCAAAAATAGGTACTCTATAATTTTGTATTTTAATCTAGTGTCCCTAATTCCAAATTTCCCTACATCTAAAAGTGACCTAGGGTATGATAAAGCTTGTCATTCGACTCTAGATCCTTCAATGTTTAGTGGAGAGGCATATTTAAACATCTGAACATCAAAAGATTAACAAATCCAATTTTACCCTAAAATTTTTGGTGAAACTGTACTTTTGGACTTAAATTGTAACTTGCTAAGTGTTTGTCTACATATTTTATGTGATTTCATTCATTCATATAGTCATTTACTTTACTGCATTGAGAAAATTTCAAAAAAATTGAAAATTTGGAAAAGTACAAAAAAATTGCATTTATGGGCTTACTAAATTGCATCAATTCTTCCTAAATTTTCCTAATTCATGATTTTTGCATCAAATCTGATATAGATTATAGAAAAATCAAAAAAATCAGAAATTTGTATTGCATTTTCATCATTTAATTGCTAGGGTTTTTTAGAAATTTTGACAATTTTTACATAACCTAGTAATTCCAAAATCTAGGGTTTGTAGGCAAAATATTTTATTATATTTTTATAGTGATTTTATAGGCTCATTCAAAATTACGTTTGGCTGTATTCTTTCATATTGGTGTGAATTTGCATTTATATTTAATTTATTTGCAATTTTGCATAGAAAATTTCAACAAAAAACTAGCAATTTTGGTGCATTTTCATTAAATTTGCACGGGCATTTTGCATGTTAAACTTAAAAATCACTTTCATATCTGAGAAATATTTATTTTCCATCATAAATCAGACCTCAAAACATTCAAATATCTTTTTGTCCCAAGATCTCAAACCTAGGGCTTCAAAAATGACAATTTTCACTAAATTCGGCCTTATCGACTCTCCAAACTTGCACTACAAGTCTGTTGTGAAATATATTTTCACATTAATTTTCTTTTATTAGGGTTATCATTTTCTTCCACTCATAAAAATCTTCACAACACCCTTTTACCAGGCTCTTGTAGCGAAAATTTTACAAAAAACTACACATCTTGACCATTTTTGCCCTAGGGTTTGACCTAGTTTGCACTAAAAGTGTGTTGTGTTGGGTATTTTTGCATCAAGTGGTAGTTATTACTGATATTATTTGCTTTCCATCATAATTTTCCTCACAACACCCTTTGTTATGCCCTTTTGCATTGAATTTCGGTGAAAAAAGTGCTTATTTTGACATATTTTCACAATACTTTGACTTGGCATTATCCTAAAATCACATCAAGAGTCTATTGAGAGTGAAATTATTGCTTTTTTGGACTGTTATCAGACATATAAATTCTTTCCCTCGATCAAAATCCTTACAACATCCTTTGTTCCATTCATTTGCATTAGAAAAACCAAAAAAATTAAGAATTTTAGGCTATTTTCGCATATAGTTTGGCACTTGTCTTTGACATACTTTTGGAAAGCTTTTAAAATCTGATTTGGAATTTATTTAAGAATATAAACATGGCCTCTAATCACAATAACAACAATAGGTTCCATCCTAGGTCCTACATGAAAAGAAAAGCACCCGAACCTAAAATTGTCTTTACACCTCATCATAGAACAACTGGAGACAAAGGACCTCTTTATATCACTATGAAAATAATGGGAAACCCTATGGATGTAACTCTTATTGATCCTAATTGCATGACTAATATTTCCACTGAGGATTTCCTCTTTTCACACAAATTAATGCAAGGTTCTTATGACCTCTCGAGCATGATGATTAAGACACATAAGGGAACCTTTATCAAACCTTTAGGTAAGATATCACTATTAGTAACACTATCTAGAAAACATGTCAAACAATTGTTTGATGTTGTCCCTATTTCTAACCTCTTTCACAAATGGGAACATCCTTGGCTAAAAGAAATGAAATCTATTCCTTCAACAATAGACCATTGTCTGAAATTCCCTCTAGATGGCCATATAATCACTGTCCCTCGCAACAAGTATAAACCTCTAGGTCAAAAAACACATTACAAGTTAAATTACTTTTGGGATAAAAATGAAGCACCTAGTCCTCCTACACAGGAAATGACAAAAGAGAAACAATAAAACATTCCACCACAACATATAAGATTTGATCGCTTCATCCTCTAATTTGCAAAAATCTATAGAAGAGCAAGGCCTTGTCTTACAAAAGATAAGTGGTAGAACAAAGAGAAATAGAAAAGCAAGAGAAAGACAAAAAAGAAGACAAGAATATGCCATAAACCTAGCCTCTCAACAAGAAAACATTGATCCTAACATTCAACTAAGAAAAGACAATCCTAACGATGAACAACATGATGAACAAGATATGAATTTGGCTATGGTCCCTTATGTCCCACTATCCTGCAACATTAGAGAATGGGATAACGATGACAACGATTTACTTAAAGATAACTTCTAGCCTGGCAGGGGCCCTACAGGTAAGTATCTCTAACTGTTTATCTCTCTCATGATGTGTTACATGTTGTTTAGGCCTTCTGGGATGACCTTGGATTCTCCTGTAAGGTTTGAGATACTAGGAGACCACCTCTATTGTGACCTTTTATTTGTATCGTCATTCTTCTAAATTGCCTCTCTAATTTCATTGTTGTGTATTGTGTCTTGTGGACATAGCATTGTGGCTGGTGACTTGGGGGCACCCTCTTACATGACTGTCCCTAAGACACTTGTTTCTCCTCTCTTATTTATTGTTTCCCTTCCTCTAGTGTTTCCATCTAGCGGGCAAATGATGACAAACATTTATACTGATGCAGACCTAGTTGTTGGCAAGAGACACTATATGGACTCATGAATGTTGTCATTGATGGCAACAAAGGTTAACCCACACATCCGCAGGACATGATGAGTCTCTACCGGAAGGCAGATTGTAGAGTGTTGTGATCCAGTAAGCAAGAACAGAGCATGTGGCAAGGTCTAACAGTCAGGTCCAGATCTCTCAGAGGAAGTATCTTGGTGAAGTGCGGATTTGGGGAACTCAAGAGGACTACCTTGACTGATATATTCCAAGGATTTAGCCTCTGGTGATAGATGAAGAAAAAGATATGAATACTTGAGTGTCAGGTTCCTGATTGGTAGTGTGGACAGAGGAAGAACTGACTGGCAGAACATTAGACATTATTTCAGATGTGTTATTGATGATGGTAAAGGTTATTAAGGCATAAGTTATGATTGGATGACATGATTGATGACTTCTACAAGTATATCCTTGATCCACATTACTTGGTATGCAAGGATTCAGCTGACAGATCAGAGTTTGTGGAAAATATTGACTATTTCGGATGCCGACTAAAAAGGTGATGAAATCACTTGTGCGGATATATATACAAGATGGATTTAGTTGTGAGAGGTATTGTTGTTTTTGAGATGTGTAAAGAAAAGTAGTAGAGCAGAGTGAAAGCAGTAAAGAAGGTCCGGTATGTGAAAGGAGAGCAACACAAAAAAAAGAGGAAAGATGAAGTGCAGCAGATCAGTGTATTGAGCCTAACCAGAACTGAACCCCTGCATATGTGGATGCATCTCATCAGTTCAAGGATCCTGTTATTCTTCTTACAACTTGTAGATAGTGAGTCTCTTATAGGCAGTGAGCCTCTTGTGAGCAGTGTGCTCGGGCAGCGAGCCCTAATTGGCAAGTGCCATTTTGTATTTCCATTCTTCTAACAAAGAATACAATCTTGGGTTAATCACCCCGTGGTTTTCTCCCTTAACAGGGTTTCCACATCAAAAATATTGTGTCATGTGTATTTCAATTTCATGGTTATGTTTGCTTAATTGAATGGATGCTGCATTAATTAATAAGAAAGTTCTAAATGTTAAAATAATTGAGATAACTGATTCACCCCCCTCTCAGTTATCAACAATTGGTATCAGAGCCAAGTTCCTCCCAATAGAGCCTAACAGCTTGAGGAAGATCTGGGAATTCAAATGGATGTGTATGGTATGAGGGAGAAACTTAAGTCTGCCCTAGATGATCTTGAGTAGTCAAATTCTGAAGTCAATGAATTGAAGGAAAGACTCAAACAGGCTAATGATTTCATAAATGAATTAAAAGAGAATCTGAGTCTCTCTATGAAAAAGAGAAAGGAGCTACTTCAGCAACTGGCAAGTCAAGTTGAAACAAATGATTCAAATGGAGATCTAGAGGAGAAAACCAAGTTATGTGAAAAGTTATCAAAAGAGATCATTATGATAAGACATGAAATGGAATCAGGAGTTATGAAGTTCACCCAAGAAATTGAAGAGAAAAGAAAAACTAAAGATGATCTAAGACAATCTCTCAAGGAGAAATCAGAAGACTACCACAACATGGACAGAATAATCAGACATCTTGAATCTGATCTTAAATATGCTAAAGATAATGAAGAAAAACATGAGGATCAAATTGTCTCTCTTAAAAGGGATCTTCAAACAGCAAATGAATACAAAGAGAAATTAAAGATAAGTTCTACTCAACTTGAAGTTCTACTTGAAAGCCAAAAAGGGGTAGATGACAAGTGTGGCTTGGGATATGAGAAAGGTGAAAGCTCTGGATCTGGTCAGAAGGATTTTGAATCAGAAAATCAAAGGAACATGCCTAGAAGATCTCCAGTAAGGTAGCCTAATGCTCAAAGATATCCATCCTTCAATGGATACTGCCACAACTGCAACAACTTTGGTTATAAAGCTAATCAGTGCAGAAAGAGAATGATTTAGACTAATATATCCTTCTCTGGACAATGTCTCAACTGAAAAAGGTATGGTCACAAATCTCATGAATGCAGAAATATGCAAATGAACAATTCATTCAATGGTAGATGATTTGCATGCAATAGAATGGGTCATATGGCTAATCAATGCAAATCAAGAGGATATCAATCAAATATACAAAGAAATGTTATTTGCCAAATTTGTAATAGATCCAGTCATATTGCCAAATTCTGTAGAAGCAAGAATCAAGACAAAAGAAATCCGGTACATCATTAGAATCAAGACAAAGGAAAAAGAAAAGTGAATGCGGATGAAGTTCAAAGTGAGATGAACAAGATTTGGGTGAAGAGAAGTATAGAGAATATAGGGGATGGATCAGCACCAGGATCTGGTGCTGATATTCCTTCCAGAAATTAAAAGGTGAGCTCTGGCTCAGGGGGAGTAACAAAAGAAAAACCAATTCCCCCAGCTAGTCAAGTTGTGCCTGTAATCAGCACATGAAAGGCTGCAGATCAAAGGAGTTTTCAGAGAAATACTTAGATAAGCCATAGCAAATATTTGAAAGATCCACATGAATATTTAAAGAGTCTAATCCCTTCAGTTAGATCTAGTTTAACAGTCTTCTGGTAAAAGTAGGTTTCTTACAAGTTTGGTCCAGTGTGATTCTAAAATTGAGACATCTTGATCTGTGAATAAATCAAATGACTGAGGAAAGTAAGAAATTTCGTTGTTAATCTCCAAGGATAACTCTAAGCATATTACAGTGATCCAGAAAAAGATCTATTTCAGAATAAGGTATACAGAGCAACTAGAATAACTTAAGTTGGGCATTTATTGCAATATGGATTTAGGGTTTCTCTTGCAAATAAAAGGGTTCATGTGCTCCTCATTTCCACATTCACATTTGAAAAGAAAGAAAGAAGAGCTCTGCAACAAATTGCTTCAAACTTCTCAAAGACCAACCATTGGAGTTGATTCAATCAGCAAATCACTCAAGTTCACTCTGCGAACCCTACAAGTGCAAAAGGTATTCTCTGTTATCAAATATCTCTCTATAAATCCTTGAATGATGGCTACTCCAAATATTGTGAAGACCTCTAATAGGCCTCGCCCCAAATTCAAGAAACATCCATACAAATCCTTGGAAGTAGATCCCCTAGGAGCATTTTCCAGTGTTCTGCATGGTGTGTTGCATATAGAAGATATTAGGGTTTACATACATGTGAATATTGAAGAGTTTGGGGAATCAAAGTTAATGGATATCTATCACAATCAGTTGATAGATGATGCTTTTGAGCTTAAACCACAATATAAGAGCATCCAGGAGAAACACTTTGATCAATACATTCATTTCCCCTATTTTGAAGAAGATGAATGGGTCCGATATGTACTGAGTAGGGTGCATGATAACTTCTTATGGCTGAATAGACCTTGCAAAATCACTAAGGAAGCAATTAGGGTAGTAACCGGTTTACACTCCTCTGGAGGGATACTTGTCCTAAAATCTGTCAAAAACCAAATTGTAACTGAGGCCAACGGATCAAAATTTGACAAAAGAGCAATGACCATTGAAGATATCTCTAATTTGGATATCAAGTTTGCATCTATGATAATCGGTTATAAGATATATCACTCTAGCAAGGAGAACTCAGTATCTGAAACTGTAGTATATACTGCTTATGAGATGTTAAGAAAAAATGCAGAATATTATCTCTATGAACTCCTTCTGAGCCAATTGATGGAAAACATACAGAAGATCAAAAAGGAAAAGAAGAATTCTTAAATATGGAGGACTGATATTGTGTCTAATTTTCTATTTCATGAATGAGATGCCCAGATCCATTGGATGGGTATGGCAAAGTAACAGACCTATAGCAATTCAAAACAGGGACTAGTTGCATGGACTTGGGGATGTTAAGGCAAGGAATACAGCTCTGTGGTGTTACTTTAAGAACTTTCAAAATATGATGCAAACCAGAGAAAGAATCCCTAAATCATTAGTTGAGAAATACAAAGACACAGTGTGCTTCATGGTAGACACTGATCAATGCCTAATGGAGGCAGTGGAGCCAAGGATAGTCTGGATCATGCCTATGGGATATGAAGTTGATGAGAACATTGTGGAGCTGCATGTTTAACACATGCTCAGTCAGCCAAAGGATCCTAAGGCAGAAAGGTTTGGAACCTTTAAAGAACTAAGTGTGAAAATCCATGTAGAGCTAAGGCAGCTAGAGATCAAGAGGAAGGTGAGAAAAGCAGTTGAAGAAGTTGCCAAAATCTTTGGCATCTCAAAAGAGGCACTTGATGCCAATAGGGAAAAGAGGCAAAGGGCTGAGAAAGAGAAGAAAGAGGTAGAAAAGGAAAGTAAGGAAAGTGCTCCAATAGAACCTTCCACCCGGACTAGATCATCAAAGAAATCTACACCTACCACTGCTAAAAGCTCAAAGGTGTCACAACCGGAAGCAAAATCATCTGGTAAAGCAGAGAAGAGAACAAAGAAAAAGGCAACGAGGTCCTATGCAAGCCAAAATGATGAAGAAGAAACTGAATTAGATGAGGAGATAAAGAAAATGAAGAAGCAGAAGAAGGAAGGATCCAGTGAATCCTCTACCAATCAAGGTGAAGAAGAAAAGGTAGAGGAATTTGTTGAAAAGCCCACTCTATCTTTAGATGATGTCATCAAATCAATCACTGTGGATGGAAATCTCCAACCAATGGCTGAATTCTATGATGATTATAATGAAGCTGACCAGAAGATCTTGTAGGAAGCTGCAGTTAAGTATCTAAATATATATAATAAGGCTTTTATTGAAATCATATCTCTTATTCCTAAAAGTCTAGAAAAAGAGTTAGAAATAAGAAAGAATAATGCCATGGCAAAAGACCTTGAGATCTGAGAGTAGATAGCTATTCAGCTATATCCTTTAATCACCCCAAAGTAGATTAGTATGATCTTCAAAGATTGTAAGGATGAATTCCAGAGCAAAGCCAGAATGAATCAGCTCATGCTTTGTGAGACTGACAAGGTAGCCAAGGAAACAGAAGAGATCCTCTGGAATGTATTTAAAAGATTCAATCTTCCTATCATAGAGGACTTGGGTGCTGATCCCTCGGCCACAAGTGTTGGAGAGGAATCGACTGAGAAAATGGAAGAAGAAGTCATGGACACTGGTGCAGAAAAGGATAAGGACTTGGAATCCTCTGTTCTGGAAGAGGAAGTTCATAAATAGACAAACATCTCTCCTCTGATTTCCCCTGTAGTCTCTGGATCTAAGGGAGAAGAAAGAATACAGGAAAAAGAAGAAGATGTGAAAGGTGACATTGTAGAAGAGAAGAAGAATCTGTCTCCAACAAGAGACACTATAGAATCTATCAAGGACTTCTTGACAAAAGAGACTATGGATATTGATGAACCGAAACTGCTAAAAGGCCCATTTGATTTTGACTCTCTTTATCTGGTACAAACAATGAAGATAGCTTCATTTGCTTAAGCAAAGGCCAAAGAGAAACTACTAAAATCTCACATGGAAGACTTTGAGCTTATAGCAGCTACTTCCAAAGTGCTAGAAAAGATTATACCATCATTTCAGAAGGATCCCACAGCTTCCTCATCTAGAAATCTCAAATCTCTAGTCAATAGTGTTAACACACATTTTGATTCTCTAGAGAAATTAGCAGAAGATAAGGTCCAGAAGGAATTTCTTGCAAAAAGATTATCAGAGGTACAAGGGTTGATAATTAATGATAGGAGAAATATGAATATTGGGATAAAGAGCTTAGAAAATGCTCTTAAAAATGGCAGAGAAATGTACAAATTTTGTTTATCATGGTCCAAAGTAACATTAGACATTGAGAAGAAAGTAAAAGAACAGGAGGACAAACTGACAAATCTATCAAAGAATTTTGATCCTCTCTCATCTTCCATAATAAATCAAGAATTTCATACTATTGCAGTCTTGAATGAAATCAAGAAGCTTGAGAAGGAAAAGAAAAGCAGAATAAGCAGGTTAGGTGAACTCAGAGGGATAATTATCCCTAAGTTAGAGGCCATGCATGAGGCCATAAAAGAAGCTCAGATCATAGCCTGGACCAGTGATCCGACAGATCTAAAAAGGGCAGATGCATTTGCATTCCTGTTGAGCGGTCATATATCAATTTTGGATAGAATGAAGAAAAGTTGGGCAGCAGAATTCACCCAATTGAAGACAACTTTTGTAGACATTCTTCAATATATGTGAGTATGTTATATGTGGCTAAGTATAGTTAAATTTTTGAAAATTTTGATGTGCGGTTCCCACCCTTTGCCATTGACGTCAAAGGGGGAGTGAGGAGCAGTGAAAAATGAGGAATCCAACTAAGGGGAAGCTCCGAAAAATGTATATAAAAATAGAGCATCAGCCAAGGGGGAGCATAGTGTAAACACTTAGTCATTTTTCACTAAGTGTTGCCATCAATGCCAAATGGGGAGATTGTTGGCAAGAGATACTATATGGACTCATGAATGCTGTCATTGATGGCAACAAAGGTTAACCCACACATCCATTGGATATGATGAGTCTCTACCGGAAGGCAGATTGCAGAGTGTTGTGATCCGATAAGCAAGAACAAAGCATGTGGCGAGGTCTGACAGTCAGGTCTGGATCTCTCAGAGGAAGTATCTTGGTGAAGTACAGATTTAGGGAAGTCAAGAGGACTACCTTGACTGATAGATTCTAAGGATTTAGCCTCCGGTGATAGATGAAGAAAAAGATATGAATACTTGAGTGTCAGGTTCCTGATTGGCAGTGTGGACAGAGGAAGAACTGACTGGCAGAACATCAAACATTATTCTGGATGTGTTATTGATGATGGTAAAGGTTATTAAGGCATAAGTTATGATTGATGACTTCTACAAGTATATCCTTGATCCACATTACTTCGTATGCAAGGATTCAATCGACAGATCAGAGTTTGTGGAAAATATTGACTATTTCAGATGCTGACTAGAAAGGTGATGAAATCACTTGTGCAGATATATATACAAGATGGATTTAGTTGTGAGAGGTGTTGTTGTTTTTGAGATGTGTGAAGAAAAGTAGTAGAGTAGAGTGAAAGCAGTAAGGAAGGTCCAGTATGTGAAAGGAGAGCTACACAAAAAAAAAGAGGAAAGATGAAGTGCAGCAGATTAGTGTATTGAGCCTAACCAGAACTAAACTCTTGCATATGTGGATGCATCTCATCAGTTCAAGGATCCTATTGTTCTTTTTATAACTTGTAGATAGTAAGTCTCTTGTAGGCAGTGAGCCTCTTGTGAGCAGTGTGCTCGGGTAGTGAGCCCTAATTGGCAAGTGCCATTTTGTATTTCCATTCTTCTAACAGAGAATACAATCTTGGGTTAATCACCCACTGGTTTTCTCCCTTAACAGGGTTTCCACATCAAAAATATTGTGTCATGTGTATTTCAATTTCATGGTTATGTTTGCTTAATTGAATGGATGCTGCATTAATTAATAAGAAAGTTCTGAATGTTAAAATAATTGAGATAACTGATTCACCCCCCCTCTGAGTTATCAACACTAGAGTCCCTTTTGAGAGAAATCAAAAAATAGACTATAGTTCCTAATATGACGATGGGGTTGTATATCTTATCCGATGCTTGGCTAGTGGAGGCAATCATGCTTTCTGCATAGTGAATTTGATGATCTTTCTGTCACATTTACAAACCTTAACAATACTACTGCTCTCTGCACCTTTATTTGTCTTTGAATCTGGCCTTGGTGGTACTCGATTTAGAGAGCTTTGTGATATAGCCACAGGGTTATCCTTGAACTCTAAATTTGTTGTATAACTGTGGCTCTTTACGTGGTTAATCATACGCATTGATGTTGTTGTTTATCATGATGTTGCAGACACTAACATGTTTCTTGTAGGGATGTGTTTGTAGGAACATTTAGTGATTGTAAAGTACATGTCACCTCCAGGGGGCATGGGCTTTGTGAAAGTCTATGTACCCTTGTGTGTTTTCTTCATACCTTAACGTGCTTGATATCGATGCATGATATCAACCACATTAAAGTGGGGACATATATAAGGTAAGTTGTCTATAATAGATGTTAGCAATGTGCTTATCCTCAGATGCAGAGACTTGCGCCCTAGAGTAGTGCATCATGTATCCTAAGTTTGTTTGCAATCAATCAATCATTTAAGCCCTTTGCAGAGGTGGGATATCAAGCATATCCTTTTTCTTAAGCCCTCTGCGGAGGTGGGAATGGTGTATTTCTCGTAGCAGATTACATCATCATGTCATTTTCAAAATTCATCTATGGAGGCAGGGAGTGGTTTTGTGACTAACTCAACCCTTAAGCATGTCTTTGACAATTGTTGTGATGAAGCCCAATCATCAGTGTGTGCGTATAATATGCCTGAGATGGTGTTGGACCTAGAAATAGGTACACTCCATTACTTGTCTGTCATGTTTTCTCCATGTCTTCAAGTGTGTGTGTTTTGGCATGCTTGTTTTGTGTGGCATGGTTGTTGCCCCATATGCAGAGACCAGTGCTCTTGGGGAGTACTTCATGCATTTTGGGAGGTTTTGCATGTCTTGCATGTGTGTTGCCCCATATATATAGAGACTAGTGCCCCTGAGTAGTTCTTCATGTATTATGGGAGGTTTGTTTACTTTCCAGTGCTTGCATTTGCATTTCATAAATATGAGAAAAAGAAAAGAAAATATATCATTTCTATCTTCCATGCATTAATGTGTCTTCTATGCATCGATTGTCTGCTCCATGTTCTGCATGACTATAACTATCTTCTCCATGCTTTGCATGCCTGTTACTATCCTCTATGTGATTTGCATGTCTTCTCCATGCTTGGTGTGTTTACTGTGTTTGTGACCTTACTTTAATGCATGTATTGGCCTCATGTTTATACATACATTAAAGTGGGGGCTAAATGTAATTTCAAAAAATGTCCCCTTCAGGGCTTTGCCCTCATAAGGTTTAGCTCTCAAGTCTTTAGCATGCATTTAGGACATTTTAGTTCATATTTTGGCATCCCAATGGAATGAGACCTGGGTTCCTTGGCAAATAGGGCCTAGGTGGACCCCTTGAGTTGTACCCTACCCAAAATAGGGGGAGGACTCAGGCGCTTGCACCCTAGTCCTGCCCTATTTTGGGGTAGCCCTAATTTTTGGGTGTCAGTTTGTGATCGTTATTAGGTCCCTTTGCCGACATGGTAAGTTTAAATTTTAAATATCTTGGTGGGAATGCTTGTAGATGCATATATAAGCATGTGTAGGTATTCATTTGTAAACTAGATAATCACTGTGAACTTTAGGCATCCTCAAGGTGATTCAAGGCTTTCTATTGTGTTGCAAGAGCAGACTTGTGTGTTTTATGTGTTGTTATTTGCAGATTTGAGCATCAATCTCCTCATGGCATGAAAAGCATCTTCCTCCATGAGAACTTCACTACAAGGTGACATATCATTGTGTTTTCTATCATAATTTCATTTGGAATTTGATGGGATTTGTTCTACCATAGGGTTTGGGGTAGGGGTGGTCTTGATTTCACCTAATGGTTGTTCTTTCCCTTTTGCTTTCAAATTAGAGTTTGAGAACATGAATAACATAGCAGAATATGAAGCCTTGTTATTAGGAATAAAATTGGCCAAGGAAAGGGGTATAAAATAGGTGAAAGTTAAAGGAGATGCCAAATTAATTGTTAAACAAGTGAAAAAATTATACATAGTCAAAATTGGTAGGCTAAGGCATTATCGTAATAGGGTATGGGATTGTATTTAAGAATTTGATGCTCTTTCCATTGAAGCAATACCCAGAGAACAAAATTCTAGGGCTGACTCTTTAACTATTTCTACATCCCTCCTCCTGCCGCATCCAGATTTTAAAGACAAAACATATAGGATTGATATGGTGTACAAGCCAAATGTCCCTGGCAATGTTAATCACTGGCAAGTTTTTAATTCTGATTAGCAAATTATTTTATTTCTTAAAAAGGCTAAATCTTTATATATTTCAAAGGTAGTGTTGATATGTAAAGTTACATAGGTTCCAACACCAACATGGGAAGTTTCAAGAATGTGGGACTTGCTACTTGAAACAAACTCCAAATTTTATAGAAGCTAGCTCTTCCCATTTTGATGGGATTTTGAGTAAAGGGGAAAGAAAGAAACAAGATTACAGATACAATACGTAAAATCCTAACTCTATGGCGATGTGCCTAGATGAAAATATACTTCCTTAAGTAGCACAGTGAACAAATTCTTAAGATTTATCTATATTAAAGAGCAAAAGTTGCATGATCAATATAGATAGATTGTAAATGAATTAAAGAACAAAGGCTAAACTCAGGAGATTTATGCAAAGACACAGATAATATCACCAGTGGCACAGAACAAAGCTTCTTTCATTAACAATTCAACAAATATAAAAGGCACAGTGGCATGCACAAATATATTAGCCTTTTTATTAGAAATAGCTAGACTAAGGCAAAATGATACAATCTAGTCATAACAAGACCTCTAAACTTTCTAATTAATTCTCCCTTACACTATCTTCTTGCATATATATAGCCACAAAATTTGGCTCAAGACCACTTCTAACTACCAAGAATTTCCAATGGTATCAATAGAACTGAAGTTAATTAGGACTCCTCTGACACTGAGATCTTCTGAATCTACAACCATCTTTCCTTTTACACTCATTAGCTAACAAAAAAAATATGTGGCACACCAACTGCAGTTCAGTTGAGACACATGGCAGCACCCGCAGGCTCTAAAAAGCTTCAAAATGTAACATGTGGCAGCACACACTTAACATCTTTCCCTTCAAAACAAAGCACACAAAATAGTGTCACTTGTCACTATCTACTAGACTTTGAAACTTAATACGTGACACACTCTGGAGCAACACTGAGACACTTGGCATCCTCTGAAGATATTAAAAGATTTCTATCTTTATGCCCCGAGCAACTTGTAGCTATGACATTTGGCAATTTTCGCAACATTTAGAAACTGAGACATTATTTATGGGGCCCACCACATACCTCTTTTAATTCCTACACAGAGAAACAATACTGTGACACATGGCACCTCCCACTTAAAGAAAAATTGGAAATGTGGCACCTTCCAAAAATATCAATAGGTTATGAAAAAGGTCCCTTGGAATCCCATGGAGATTGACACTTGTCGCACTCCGGCAGCAACTAAAAATTACAAGGAAATATATGTGCCTTCACCCAAGAACATCAAAATAAGAATAGTTTGACCCTCAGCTTTCAGCATGTGGCACACTCTGGTACAACATATAAACTATGTCTCAATATTGTGGGCCCACCACATATGTCGGTACTATCAAAGCTTTGTCAAAAAGATATACATGCGGCAACTTCCACACACACTGTAAAAGGACACTTGACAACACCCACAGGCACACTATATCAAAAGAAACTTTTGGTCATGGCCTCTGATATCAACATGTGGCACATTCCACAACAAGTAGGAAACTTCAATAAAAGAAACAATGCCAGGGATACGTGGCGCATTCTGCAATAGCATAGAAAAGAAGCATATGAAAGAAACACATGGCTGCTTCCAAGGAACATTGAACATTTTTCCTATTGCTCCATAAAATTACACATGACACGATCCGCACACGAGAAACTAATAGCCAAAGATAAAGAAATGACAACTAGAACTATACTGAGACAGAAACAAAGTTGAGACAAAATGTAGAGTTTTAAGCTCTGCAGGTAGTAATGATGATAGTAATGATGTTCTAGATGAAGAAGTGAAGTCCCCTGATAATTCAAACTTGGAGATTATACAACCGAAAGGAAATAAGATCCCTAAAGGGTTGGTCTCTCTTGAGGATCTCTTTAATCGACATGATCAACATCTTAAAAAGAAGAATAAAGTTTCAATAGCTTCAATGGCTGATTATGATATGGTGAATATTGGTACTGAGGTAGACCCAAAGATTGTGTGCATTGGTAAATGTTGTTCCAAAGAAGAAAAAGAATGTTTGATCTCTCTGCTTACTAGATACAAGGATGTCTTCACCTGGTATTATGCTGATCTTAAGAAGTTTAGGAATGGTGAAATGTAGAGGACTTATAATTAAAAAATAGCTGAAGCCATCTTTAATGAAATTGACAAAATGTTGAAGGCTAAAATTATCTACCCTATAAACCACTCTACTTTGGTGGCAAATATTGTGCCTGTTAGGAAGAAAATTGGGGAGATTCAGATTTGTGTTGATTTCAAAAATTTGAATAAAGCTTCTCTAAAGGATAGTTATCCCTTACCAGTTATGGTTCATATTTTACAAACTGTGTCTAGTTTGGAGATGATGTCTATGCTTGGTGCATTTTTAGGATATAACCAAATTGAGGTAGCTCGAGAAGATTAGCACAAGACAACTTTTACTACCTGTTGTGTGGTTACACAACACGCCCCATTTTGACTTGGCAAAACAGGGACCCAGCTTTTGTTTTGGCTTGTGTTGTCTGTTTCTGGCGGTTTGGTAAAAATAAGTCAGGTGCATCATCATCATGAAGGTCAGGATGAGATAAGGTCATCATCATGAGGTTAGTTTGTCAAAATTCATATTTTGTTTCTATAACTTCATGGTTAGAAAGAGCTTGAAATTCCATGCAGGTTTGCCTTTTGCATCACTTGAAAATTCGTCCATATGAGGGAGTTGTGAGTAGTCAAAGTTTTGGTCAAACCTGATAATTGCTATATGAACATCATCATCATGATATTTGAAAAGCCCCCCGATAATATCCTGAGGTCGAAACATCCGGACGTCAATCTTAAGTGCAGGTGTGTTTTACCCGTCGAGCGACCCTGGAAACATCATCATCATCATGATATTCTAACATTATCAGCATCATGATATTCCAACATTGCGAGCATCATGATATTTAGCATCACCCGATATTATAATATCATGCTGATATTATAATATCACCTTACTTAGAGAAATCTGCCATCTGCATAATTTGCGCGCGCACGACCAAGTCTTGGTGATCAACATCATCATGATATTTCAGGACCCGACATTTCCTAATATCCTCCTGACCTCCTTTTGCGTGATCATGATGATCACCTTATCTTTCGAAGCGGAGGGTGATTTTCATTTCTTAAGTCATGTTGAACAAGATCATCATGATCTTGTTAGTCTTTCCCGACAGTTCGTGATATCATCCTGCCGACAAGTATAACATTTTGCAAATATGATGATGACGATGACGTCATCATCACCTTCTCCTTCGGCAGGATATTTTCCAAGGCGTGATCCATTTCGCCAATATGATGATGACGATGACGTCATCTTCAAAGATTAACACAAGCCCCGGATATCCTGATGACGTCATCAGGACTTTCAGCAGGATCATATTTTTGATCACCCAATGCGAATATGATGATGATGATGTTCATCATCCTGATCTTTCGAGCGGATCACCTTGGCCGAAAAGGGTCATACTGCTTTCATGACCTGATCATCTTCCTTAGAGGGAACCCGATATTCCAGTTATCTCCTGATCTTCACGAAACATGACGATGACGTCATCCCTTTGCATTTTAACCAAGCCTGATGATGACGATGACGTCATCATGATTTTCCTCAGCGGCAGGATCATTTTCTGAGTCCTCCTGTTTGTCTTCATCGTGATGATGATGACGATGTCTTTCTTTCCCGAATGTGCAAGAACAAAACATCCTGATGTGCTTTTCATCAGAGCATTAGGAAAGGAGGATCATCATATTTTGTGATATCCTGCGGCCACTTTGAAGATATATAGTTGTCATCATCATGATTTTTGGCGTCGGTATAACTGTTGCCGTCGGCCTAAGGTAAAATTGTCACCCTGATCATATGTAGTCACGCCGATGCAAATATGATGATGATGCAAAGCCGGTTTCTAAGGATGGTTGAAAGGTGATTATTTCCTTGTATAATCTGAG